>HG992030.1:10000000-12816026 GCA_905220475.3 Ennomos fuscantarius
TTATTATTCGGAGTTCTAGAAAAGAGGACCTTAATTTACCCACTTAAGTTCACTATGGAAGCAATAAAATCTAAACCTTACTTAATATATAAAATTATCAGTTATTATTATTATTATTAAGTAGTAGTGCATCATGATTATACAATTTTAACAGAAGTTGTTATGGTATTAATATAAGTACTTAGGTGTTTTAATGAAGACTTTTTTCGTACCGACCTGCCAAAAGAATTCAGTGATTTACGACCCAATCTAAAAATAAATTTAAAAAATCCCGATCACTATTCCATTTATAACCCATGGTTTTAATAATAATTTTTTAATGAATTATCTAAGGGAAGTTGTATATTTTAAGTAAAAGAAGTGAATCAAAAGCTATGTCATAAATAATCAAGACGTTGCAGTTGCATGAAACAATACGGATCTCACCTACGATTTTATTAAACGTTCCTTTAGAACTGGTTATTGATAGAATATGATTATATATTATGACGTTATGCAATTAATTATAACCTCTGTCAATTTGTTTTCCCAACTCTTACACAGTGCATTTAATTTGCTTTTTCATTTTCTAAAGAGCATAATTATACAATAAATATTTATTGCCCGACGGTCACTATGTTTAGATTCTTACGCACAAACTTCATCAAAAACCTCGAGCCTTATTACTTAAAATAAAACAAGCAATGATATCCATCAAAAAACTATCATATGATAAAAAGCAAATGAGAGAGATGTTGAAATTACATAAAAAAATAATGCAAATAAAATGAGGTTTTGAATTATGTTAATAATTACTGTTACTCTATATGTATTTTTGGTTTGTATTTTAAAATTGGATTGTGTTTAAACTAAATTAGCGTAACTAAATTAAATTCTGCTTGGTCATTGAAGTATACCTACATATACCTCAATGAAGACACGTTACGTTTTGTCAAAAAGGATGTGTCACTAACGACGAGTATAAGAAACAATGCCAACCTTCTTTGGAATTTTAACGCAAGATCATATAAAAATCCAATTAAAACTAAACTTATAGAACCGGTTTAATACTTTGCAGTAATTACTGTGAGTGCATGTTGATCACAATATATAATCGCGGTCTTCACATTCAACCTATTTTTTCCGGTCCTTTGTGGTTAAGGTAAACAAGTTTAGTGTCTACATCGCATGGCTAGCTGGTCACTTGACCAGTCGATCGGCATCCATTGCCCAAGGCACATTACGTGAAGTCGTGAACATATAGAGTATCTATATAGCTTCTACAAAATGAAGACCGCGCCCGTATTACTGATTGTGCTACTCTCCTGTGTTTGTGTCAGCTATTGTAAAGATCTTATCGTAGGCACCAGTTTCAACAATAAATTGATTTGGCAAGAGAAAGCCGAGTACAATGCCATCCCCCTCAAGAAAAGGGTCAAAGAAGTATTCTATTCGGACCCGGGACAGCAAATTATAAAGGTAACCTAACTTAGCTATTATAATAGGCACTATGATAGTAACATCTACTCATATATACCGTGAGTAACCTAACCTACTCGCTTTTGTTTTTTAGTAAATAACCCGTGTTATAGGAATAGAAAAGGTCAATACAAAGTCTTATTAAAGATTTCCACTTTTATAGTGGGTATATACAGTGTCTGTCTAGTCTGGACAAAATTTCTGTGAAAAATTACTGTAAAAAATTAATCTTTTTAATTATATAAAACATTTTAAAATGTTATTTTACTCACACAATAAATTTATGATTATTTTTTATTAATTTGTATCTGTGCAAAGTTCAAATCATAAGAATCAGGCGAACAATTGTATATGCATATTGTATATATTATTAATATATAAATTATATACACTATTAAATGTTATAGATAATGTGTAGTTTATACATATACATATAAAACTCCTAGTTCATACGTGTAAAATTAGTAGTAATTAAGTAGTTATGTATGTGAATAGGGATACAAGAAAATTAAATTTATGTTAGTATTTTATATGTTATCTAGACAATCTATATTTAAGCTGCGTTGCACTGCCCTGCAAAAATTTCCATGATATACCCAGGTTAACTGGAAGATAAGGCTCTCTAGCATTAAGCTCGCCTTTGTACCTACATTTGTTGTTTGTGCAATAAAGCATTTTCTATCTATCTAACAATTACACCATGCTCTGTAAAAGCGAAGTGATTACAATGACTATCGCTTTAAATAAACAGAAGAATAGGATGGGAAGGTAAAGGTAATGTAAATCTGATAAAGTAAGAATAAATATAAAATCCGTGAACCTTTTGTTCGTATTCAGTGAAAGGATTACAAATAGAACCTTGGAAAGGATTTTAAATGGTTTGCTTACATTTAGGTAGCATCCCTCTATATCTCCGCTATTCACTACCACACTTTATGAAGGTTATACTAATATTTAGCAATACACTACCTATCGTTATCGTTTTGCTTATTCTATTCACGTGCTTTTGTGTGATTTTAGGTTCTAAAACCACCCAGTTAAATAATAACTTATTATGAAAGGTGAAATTGACTAGGTGGTAGGACTTTTTTGCAAAGTTCGTCTAGGTAGGTACCACCGCTTTGCCAGTTATTCTGCCGCCAAGCAGTAGGCTGCAAGCACTACTGTGTTCCGGTTTGAAGGGCAATGTAGCTAGTGAAATTACTGGGCAAATGAGACTTTATGATCTGATCTCACAGTCGAGTAATCTTACCAGACTGTGCTGATGTCTCAGGATGATGTGCGCAGTGTAGCAGTCACACGAAACTTTACATGTTGGAGTTCCGAGTGACACTGTTCTGTTATGGGCGGCCGTGTCACTTAACATCAGGTGAACGACTAGCTCGTCACATCATTCAATAACATAAAAAAAAAAATTAATAATTATTATATTTGATTGTGTGTTCATTATATGGCATGTTTGCTAACATGGCTTCTCATATTTACATTCCCGATGTGTTCATCTGCTGCTACAGCGCGAGTCCGTCTTTTCTTTTTTTTGGACGGGCTTATGTGGTTAGTCTCAACCGACCTTTACAGCGTCACCGGCTGGCGATGCGTGTCTGTCTGTGGACGTACCCCAGGACATGCTCCATAGGCTCATTTTTCTTCAGTCACTCTCTGCATTTTTTTTCTGTATTGATGTGACTCCAGTCTTAATCAAATAATAGTTTTAATTGCTCTTGCCAGTAATGAGACTTAATATTATTAGAAGAAAGTTCTGATTCCGTTGTAAGTTTTACAAGACATTCCAAACCTTTCTATTAATTGTTGGAAAAGCGGCGTACATGGCGTACATGGCTTTGGCGTACATGGTTGCAGATTTATTTGCCGTTCTATTTTTCTAATTATTAAAGCTGCTTGTGTAAATGACATTCAATTGTACAGATTCAGTCACTTAAAACTACATTTACCGATATCATATAAATAAAACTTTTATGAATGTGATGTCGGGCGATAATGCAGATCGTGTAAAGTTTATACTCCTTCGGGAGCGGTTCCCGTACAAGGGACTTGTACTGGGTTGGTCCCTATACCGTCATCAACACGTATAATTTTATTTTATGTATTGCCACAATATAGGCTGAAGCTATAACCATGTTGCGTTAAGCCAAGTCATTAGCTATATTACTACGCACTACGTGCAACAAAAACATATATTGTATACTGATGGGCTGTATACTGACCGTACTGATGAACTGAACATTGATATCTAAACGCTTCAGCATACTACCAATATTGGGTTATCTGGAAGAGATCGCTTAGAGCGATAAGACCACCCATTGAGACCAAAATTTTCAAGTTCGTGCTTGTCAATTGTTCCTGTAATGTGGTATTTCTATCTATATATCTATTTACCTATATATCTATCTATCTATCTATCTACCAGTAGCGTACCCAACACGCTATGGCATTGGTAAGATAATATTAATTTGTTAGTGTTGGCTTATATTTCTTTTAATAAATAATAACGTCCAACGATCACATGCATAGAACTTTGACTCTAACTAGAATTCCCTGAATCTAGCACCCAGGAACTACGAGGACCATGGTTTCACAGCACCCAGACACATAACAAGTATGTGCACGTTTTTTTGTGCACAAATACTTGTCTTGTCCCAGGAATCGAACCCACCGACTTAAGGTTATGAGCCAACCTACACAACACCACAGAGGCTGTCAAATAAATAGAGAAGTAATTTGAGTAGATAACATTATATATACTTGATAGGTATTAAGATTCGTGGATTCGGTTTTGTATTGACGTTAAATTTGTTTGATGTTTTTCCTCGTAGGCGGGGGAAAACATTATGCTTATCACAATCAAAACATTGAAGCTTGTAGCTGATTCATCAAACGCGTTGGTATGTGTATGAGGGACCTTAAAGATCACCACGTAAAATGATGAATGTGCGACCAAAACACATACAATATAATTTTTTATAATGTTATTTAATGATGTGACGGGCTAATCGTTTACCTAATTTTAGGCGACATGGCCGCCTATAACAGAACAGTATCACTCAGAAATCCAAAAAATAAAATTTTGCGTGACACCACACTGCGCACATCATCCTGAGACATCAGCACAGTCTGTTAATAAGATTACTCGACTGTGAGTTCAGATCATAAGTCTCAATTGCTCAGTAATTTCATTGGCTACAGTGCCCTTCAAAATGGAATACAGTAGTGCTTACACACTACTGCTTAGTGGAAGAATAACTGGCAAAGCAGTGGTAAAGCTAGACGAGCTTTGCAGAAAAGTCCTAACACCTAGTTTATAATATTGGTATACCTATAGGATTGGTGTATCGCACGGGCAAGAAACACCAACCTTCACATTTGCTTATTTAAACAAATCAATTTGCATGCAAATACGACGTTCCTCCACTGTGACGAATGTAATCACACTAATATTATAAAGGCGAAAGTTTGTATGTGTGTATGTTTGTTACTCCTTAACGCTCAAACGGTTGAATGGATTTGGATGAAATTCAATAACAAGATAGATTATTAGATTTAGAGTTTAGATATTACACTGGATTAACATATAGGCTACATTTTATCCCGGAAAAGTAAAATTTTCCCCGTGGGATGAGCAAATAATTCAATTTAAATACTTTTTATCTGCGGGTGAAACCGTGGGGCGCAACTAGTAAATTATAACAACTAATGAAGTCCTCATTGCTTAACTTGCATATATATAAATAAACAATTCCGAATCATAGTTTCTAAGTAAAATCTAGATATATATTTGTTCACTACAACAGGGTTTTGGATAGCGAACAAGTTATTATTTAGATTATTAAAATTGTGCGGCAGGCTTTGGGGACTGCCGATAGAAGTAAAAACTAAGTAACTTGTGATATATAGCTTGGGAAGCGTGCGGTGACGATGAAGCGAATTTCACGCTTTTTGTTCACTCGTAAAGTATACATATATTCACAGTATACATATAGCTCATGGAAAGAGTTGGATGACGATAATAATAATAATAATAATAATAGCGTCCAACGATTACATAAATAGATACTGGATTCTAACTAGGATTCCCTGTGTCTAGAAACCTATCAGGAACTACGAGGAACATGGTCTCACAACAACTAGACTCAGAACAAGTATTTGCGCTTTTTTAGTGTGCACAAATACTTGTCCTGCCGCGGGAATCGAACCAGCCGCCTACGGGTTATGAGCTCACTTGCTCAACCACCACACCACAAAGGCTGTCGAAATGAGGCGAGTTCCAAGACTTTTGTTCATCCAAAAATTGTTCAACGCGCCTAAAGAAGTTTTTAGTTAAAAAAAAACGTTCACATTTGAATAGAATCTCACATGGCGGGTTTTTATAATTATGTCATTTTAGTTGCGCCCTGCGGTTTCACCTGCGGATAAAAAGTATTATAATTTTTTACTCATCCCACGGGAAAATTTCACTTTTCCGGGATAAAATGTAGCCTATATGTTAATCTAGTGTATAAGCTATCTTGGTACTGAATTTCATCCAAATCCATACAGCCGTTTGAGCGTGAAGGAGTAACAAACACACAAACACATATACACAGATACAAACTTTCGCCTTTATAATATTAGTGTGAAGTGTGATAGTATGATGTGATACAGTTTTGGTAATATTAGTGTTTTCCGTTTTCCAGGGTATCATCGCCCGTGATTTGGACCACACAGAGGCGACCGCTTCCGTGACCGCCGGAGGCGTGGGATTCTCATACGCCAACCTGAGGCTGAAAAGTGAAAGAGGGTCTGGTATCAACTACCACATCGAATTCTATGTTTAATTATTAATGTTACTGAAATAAAGAGGGCAATGGTACAAAAATACTGTTATATGTACACATATATATATATAGGTATTGAAAATTATAACTAGGGAATTCGGTTATTTTATATTATTTATTATATAAATATATTCTACTGGTTGATAAGATTTTAGGCATTATATTTTAAAATCTACATTATGTTTTAGTATCTTCAAATAGTTTATCGAAGAAGAAAATTAAAATGTACTCCACAATATTAGTATCAATGCCCCAAAATATTTAATTAATTAATATATTTAATTTAATTATTATCAAATTTAATGATTTATTAATCCTATTAGTTGGATAATTTGTATAACATTGATATTATATAATTATATGTCGTTATTTCATAACATAGTTACCAAAATGCTGTTACTCTTCTAATGTTAAGGATTATAAATATAAATTAAATTACATTCTTTAATTAATAAGGAAACCTGTTCTATTAATTACCGCTATTGTGGTTACATATTCTAATCATTTTCCATTGTTCAATTTGTCATATACGAACAATGGTACGTTAAGGAAAATGGGAGGAAATTGTTCATAACATACTCCATGATGTCATTTAGAGCGACCAAGAGACCTTAAAACAACAGGAAACGTTCATTATCATGCCAAGCAGTGGTCGAGGACAACACTCGATCATGAGTATAGTTGAGTAGTCGCTGATTCACCGAGTTATTTGGTTCGTACCTATTCTAAAAGTATGTAAGAACTGTTCGTCTATCATATAGCGGTAGAGATAATAATAATAACACCCAACGATCACACGCATATAGATGCTGGACCCTAACTAGGATTCCCTGTGTGACCCAGGAACTACGGGGATCATAGTCCCACAACATCTATAAACAGATCAAATATTTGCGTTTTTTTTTTCTGTGCACAAATACTTGTTCTGCCGCGGGAATTGAACCCGCCGCCTCCGGGTTATGAGCCGACCTGCTCAACCAACACACCACAGAGGCTGCCACAGATGGAAGCATGTGTGAAGTGTTGTTTGATTGTAGTAGCGCAGAATATATAATAGTAATGGTGCGGGGTTGATTTCTCGACTACAGTTGTATCCGGACGAACGGCTCATACGAAAATTTATGGTACCTATATCTGCACTGAAAGAAGTTCGCACCAAACCACTATTAGGTACCTATTTTACCTACTAATATACATTGTGTAGTAGATGAATAGTTATTTCATTAACTTACTTCAAAAAAGTAGGAGGTTCTCAATTCGATTGTATTTTGTATATGTTTGTTACCTCAGACCTTTCGACTTTGATGATCCATTGATTTGATGATTCTTTTTGTATTCTTTTTTTTTATAGCTGGTGCTTCCTGTGTAGTCTCATTTCAATTTGGTCCAGTTTTGACAATGGCGTCCATGGAATAACCATATAAAGACGTGATGTAGGCCGTTGGTCCACTTTGTGCAGGGAGACCTAGTCAAAATCCGATTGATATAAACCAGCCGTTCAAAGTGGCGCTCTATGAGGGAGGTTTATGTTCCACAGTAAACGTCTTCAGGCTGTTGCTTATGATGATGATGAATAGCAAGAATGGGAATAGTATAAGTAGAAATTAATTAATGTCTATTAATATCAATGAAAAAGGATATAAGTAATGTAATCTTTATAAAACAATTAAAGCACTTTCTAATAAATAAAAGCTATTATACTATAAATGAATATTTAAATGATACAATTTAAGCATAGTATATAAAAATAATCATTCATTTAATTTTACTATAAAATAAGTAACCGCTCCTCTTTCTAATCTAATAAAATTTTATTTTGTCTTCCTCTCTTCTAATGTTACGTGCCCGGTCCACGATGAACTTTTATTTTAAAAAAACTACCTACACCTGTACAACATTGTAGAATGCAAATAAAAATTGAAATTGAAATTGAAATAATTGATCGAGAAAACATCGTGATAGCGTTTTTGAAATAAATGAAGTCTACACTAGCACATATTAGCAGCTCTGTTAGTTTCGCATATAGTAACCCAGAGGATGTAAGAAATTAAGTACAAAACTATACAACCTAATCTAATAACTATCAGTAGGCAACGTGCCCAATACGCTGGCAGCATGCCACGTTAAATGGCAATGCTCAACCTTGGAACAAGCCGAAGCCAGGAATTTGATCACGTGATTATTTATTTATTTATTTTTGGGAAGACCAACAGCTTTTCTTACATCGTAGAATCATGTTATACATTTGGAAGCCAATTAAAGGTCCTCACGTCTAGCGGTATAATAGCACTAATACTTGAGCACGCAATAATGAACACCTGATTTAACAAATAATAATTAAACTTTGACAATGATCGGAAACCATCGGATTTGTGCTATTCTGAATAAGTAAGTACTACGCATAATAAGGAAAATGAATAAAACATGTAACAATCTAATCAACAAAGAAGTCTCTGCACAGCAGCCGCCTCGCGAATTATTCAGAAATATATATCTGAGAAGACTCCAAGGTCCGACAGAACTATGCTCAGTTGTCGATTGATGCTCAAGTAGAGATTTCGTTCACCATTTGATCATTTTTCGAATGAAATCTCGTCTTAAGCAGAGATTCACGTCTGAGCGTATATAGTTCTGTAATGCGGGCCTTAATCTGAGGCCCTACTATTGCCTTTTATAGCGGTTGAACGGAAGCATAATAAAGTCAATCACAATAGCTACAATACAATTTGTACTCTTTGTATGTATTTGTACTCTGTGTCTAGAGTAGTATCCACTAACAGGTAATTGGTAAAAGTGTATGTAATGCTGTGTAACAAAAAATATAATAGATTATATATATATAATAAATATAACACAGATAGAGAACTCCACCAATGAAATATAAAAGTATCAGGAAAACCTTATAAACTAGTGTTACAATGGACGGTCTTGTCGCTTCCAGACAACCTTTGGATGGACAGTATCAAATGCAAAAGAGTAGACGGTGGTTTATGACAATTTAAAAGTAATCTTATAACAATAATTAAATAAGAAAAACATAATTTTTAGCAATAAATATACCTTCATCCTACTACTTACACAATCATAATATTATAATAAACTAATACATATTCTATATCTTTAATATATATAAATCTCGTGTCACAATGTTTGTCCTCAATGGACTCCTAAACCACTTAACCGATTATAATAAAATTCGCACACCATGTGCAGTTCGATCCAACTTGAGAGATAGGATAGTTTATATCTCAATCTATAATAGATATATATTAAATACCCGTGCGAAGCCGGGGCGGGCCGCTAGTTACTTATAAAGCCATATTATACATACTAAATTTATTTTATAACGGGCTTATGCTGTTGGTCTCCATCAACCTTTACAGCTTCACCGGGTGGGAAGCATACTTAAATAATCTGATAGTACAGTAAAGATTTCATACCTAGATGCGCAACTACTTCATGGTTATACATATTATTGTTATATTGTGCGGTATGCCAAATATGGAAGCAAATTCTGCGGTTGGATTACTGAGATCATAGGCTCGAGATTATACACTGTACTAATATTGATTGTATCCGCAGGGTGCCCCTGAAATTGTTACAGAATACCTATGTAGATACATACTCTTGATTGTAACAGTAGTTACATAATGTAGTGGTATAAACACACGTAAAAATTAAATATCTAGTACAATATAATAATAATGCCCAACGATCACATACATATATCCTGGACCCCAACTAGGATTCCGTGTCTACCTAGGATCTACGAAAACCATGGCCCCAAAACACACAGACTCAGTAAGGATTTGCGCTTTTTTTGTGCATAAATGCTTGTCCTGCCGCGGGAATCGAACCCACCCCCTCTGGGTTATGAACCATTGTATATGGCCCATCATATCAAAAGCCGGAAGCCCTAAAACGCTACTTTGGACGATTATCATAACCACTTTTTTTGTATGTTTTGACTTTTGTGTATTCAGCCAGTGTCAAGTGAAAGTCCAAGTCATCAAGTCAAGTCATGGACTAGTCTAATTCATACTCCTAGTATAGTGGTGGCAACTTTACCAGAAGCTTTTATGGAGTTTTGGAAACCACACGAAAAGAAACTTTCCATGAATTTCGTAAATTTAAGAACACGAGAATACCTATAAAGAATAAAGATAAACAGTCTTATTACAAAACGTGGTCTAAGTGGAAGTTTAAGCCTGGACTTAGTAGTCCTAGTTTGTTACGGTACTAAGTAGTTAGACCTTGACTTTATTACAAAACGCCGACTAATCGAAGACCAGCTGATACCAGACATAGTCCATGTTTTAAATATTGACCATAGACTAAATACGAAAAAAGTTTGTTCATTTGGACCACATTTACTCGCAGATTCAGTTTTTCACATTTCATATTTTTAGATTTTTTGTTTTCGTCTATAATATAAGTGCGTTGGCCTTGGAAAGCGTATTGTTTGCATATTTTTTAATAAATAATTAATCAGATTCATGAAAGTCAGCTTTGCTACAGTGATTTTCAACTAATAAGTTTTAATAGTTACCAACGAGGCTTGCGAGAATCAGAACTTAAATATGGCATTGCTTAACGCGTGAAGATTTATATTTTTGTTTATTGTTGTTATAACTAACTGCACTGCAGCAAAAAATATGTAAAAATAGAGCAATAAAACATAAAAACTGAACCGAGTAGATATATTTTATCAAAGACCAAGACAACCTCAAAATTGTGTAACAAAGAAGGTTGATAACCCAACATTGACTAATAGCGCGTAAATAAAGAGTTATTAATCTAAAAACTTTCATTTTTCCACCACCGTGGCGCTAGTTTCTTTCGTTTAGCGAGTTAGTACCATAGTTAAACTAGGGTTATCGGTGGACTAACTTTAGACCAAGGACGATAACTGGATCAGCAATAAACTTGTTTTTGTAATAGGGTTTTTAACTAGTCTAGGTTTACACCTAGTACTAACTTTGATCCATGCTTAGTCTACGTTTTGTAATAAGACGGAATATATTTTTTAATGTTAGTGAATAGCTAGTCGCTCACCTGATGTTAAACGACACGGCTGCCCATAACACAACAGTGTCACTTGGAACTCCAAAATATAAAGTTTCACGTGACACTGCACTGCGCACATCATCCTGAGACATCAGCACAGTCTGGTAATAAGATTACTCGACTGTGAGATCAGATCATAAAGTCTCATTTGCCCAGTCATTTTCCTAGCTACAGTGCCCTTCAAACCGGAACACAGTAATGCTTGCACACTACTGCTTGGCGGCAGAATAACTGGCAAAGCGGTACCTAGACGAACTTTGCAGAAAAGTCCTACCACCTAGTAATATTGCTTTTTAATAAATATGTATGTATAATAATCATACAACTAAGATAATGCTTACATATACGTATTTGTATACTGTGTACGTATGTTATCGCTAATTATCCTTAGTCCGCCGCTGTCATGGATATTTTCTCTAATAAATTAACCGAGGATCCTTTATATAAGGCGGGCAGTTTTCGGGATTTTGGCAAGAGGCGATAATGGGATACCCGTCATCATACGGCTGAAATTTATGCCTTATTACCTGTTGAATGTGCACACATGGGATCCTAAACGCAGATCCCCGAAACAATGTTCCTAGCTTCGTGTAAGGGCATTAATTTGCCACAACATGAGCCTAATACCAACGTTTCCACCAATTTCACCATTATTCATTTTGATGTAGCTACTTAATAAATTTTCTATTTTCAATCCTCAATTATATCGAATCTTAGATCATTTAGCAACTATTCGAATTATTTGCATGCATTTGATTTTTAGGTACCTATGTAAATTTATTCCGAGGTTGCGTAAGAGGTGATTATTGTATCATTCGTTGTACAAAATCATAAACTAAACTTAATTTGACAATTCTACTAAAGTAGTCTTTGTCATTTTGATTTTTATGAAAGAGATTGTAACATATTTAAGACTGACAAAATAAACGCGAGATAAGGATGTTTGTTAATCTTTCACGCTCATACAGCTGGACGGATTTGGACGAAATTCGGAACTATTTATTATTGGAGCGGATAATTACTACTTTTTATCATAGTATTAAGTAGTAAGTTTTTATGAAAGAGATTGTAACATATTTAAGACTGACAAAATAAACGCGAGATAAGGATGTTTGTTAATCTTTCACGCTCATACAGCTGGACGGATTTGGACGAAATTCGGAACTATTTATTATTGGAGCGGATAATTACTACTTTTTATCATAGTATTAAGTAGTAAGTTTTTATCATAGCCATAGTCTACTTTTTATCCACGGTGACATAAACGTTAAAGAAGCTTTCAACAACGTTGCATTACTTTTGGAGCAGCTGTGGGTACGTCTATGAACGCTTGTGTTATGATCTATATTTTACACGTAAAGAAGTTTTTCTGGAAACAAAATATACTTACGTAAAAACTTTTGTTAAGCGGTATATAATCTTTACAAGTTTACGACCCGCATTACGGTACCAAGCAGTTATCGTCGCCTAAAAGACACAACCAAAGCACTGTCGATGCGTAACCTACATTTTAAGAAACTATTTACCCGTTGTTTCTAGTGCTCCATGTGGTTTTGGTTTTGGAGTGAAAGCATAACAAACAGAGTTAATTTCGCATTTATACTATTAAGCAAGGATTAAGTAAATATTTATAGTGTAAACTTGAATATCACTATTTACCCATATAGGCAATTCCTAGTAGGTATTTTAGTAGTTATCAATTTTCTAAGTAGGCAAATTACCTACCTATTATATTTAGCTACTTAATCAGATATATATATTTATATATGTAGCTCAGCAGGTAGAGGGAATTAAGATTTTTTAACGTTGTTGAATGATGTGATGAGCTTGTCGTTCAACTGATGCTAAGCGTAACGGATTGCAGTGTCACTCAGAACTCTAAAATATAGTTTCGCGTGGCACTGAATTGCGCACGTCATTACACAGTTTAGTCAAATAAGATTACTATATTGTGAGATGGTATGTGCCTAAATGGCGTTGTGCGAATTTTATACAAATATTTATAATTAGTATTATTTACTGGTTTTCTCAGTAATTTTACTTTTTTATTATTTTAGGCAAATCGCCTTTATTTTTTCACTAACTAGCTACTAAAATAATATAACTACCAATAAATACTACTAATTACACTACCTACTGCAAAAAATATTTGGGATATATTCTAGCCGCGATGACCTAAAGAAAGTCCAAATGCTCCATTCTGCTACCAGTAAGTAGCGTAACCAACAAGCTGGCAGCACTCTTCCAGTGGACGTAGTTTTCTTGATCCTCTTCCTAATTATCCCGGCAATGGCCCAAGCCAGGTTCGTATCCCAGAGTTGCCCTTGAGCTAGTGGCCTCCCATTTTTGATAGTTGGGCGCCTTAAGCGCCTGCCCTCCCGCCTTGACGCTGTAAAAGTTGGTAGAGACCAAAAGCATTAGACCGCACAAAAAAAATACTGGCAGCATTGCATCGTTTAAATTTTACTAGCTACACTTATTAAGCTAACTTTTAACTTTACACTTATGTATTATGTAAGCTTTTCATCATACTTGTGGGCAGAACGGGTTGTGGGTAGGTTGGTTGCAACCTATATAACTACAGGCCTTCAGCATGTCCACACCGCGCCGTGTCTGGAACAAGAATGATCCGTAGCGCACCAATCGATCCCTTTATATAGCCCGACGGGTGGGGCAGCGACGACAGTTGCCGGTGTTGCCACTGTCATAAATTTAAATGCTGCCACAGGGTAAATTACGGTACTGCCCGCTGCGCATAGAGTTTATAATTGGACGTAGCCGCCGTCACGGCCATACTGACGTGCGTACGTCCTCGTACGCTTAGCTTCACTTTGTACCTGGTAAGGGACATAAGTATCAGTGTTAGCTCGTTCATCCTGACAATTAAATTGAGTTAAACTTGGAGTCAAAGTCAAAAGATCAGTTTTCAATTTGATTAGTCAAAAGTATTTTAACCTTTCAGTCATCGTCAGGGTTAACCCTTCAGGACCATTAGTATACCTTCATTTATAAAAAATGGACCGAATAATGCTAACCGGATAGATATCCCTTTAACAGCCAAAAATCATCATTACTACTTTTTATGGACCAAATCGTGCTAGACCGGATAGATATCCCTTTAGCAACCTACATTTTTTATGGACCAATTAGTGCTAGACCGGATAGATATCCCTTTAGCAATCTACATTTTTTATGGACCAATTAGTGCTAGACCGGATAGATATCCCTTTAGCAGCCAAAATACATCATTCCTACATTTTTTTCTCCTCTAACGAATCATTACTTTTTCCCCATAACTTTTATTATCATTATTTTTTCACTGGTCCGGGTTAACCCTGCAATTAAATTTGATATTAGTGTCACCCACCGTCACGTCATCATATTTTTGGCGTTGCTTGAAGAGTGATGTGGAAATGGGCAATCCCACTTCTGATGTGGGCAGAACGGGTTGTGGGTAGGTTGGTTGCAACCTATATAACTACAGGCCTTCAGCATGTCCACACCGCGCCGTGTCTGGAACAAGAATGATCCGTAGCGCACCAATCGATCCCTTTATATAGCCCGACGGGTGGGGCAGCGACGACAGTTGCCGGTGTTGCCACTGTAATAAATTTAAATGCTGCCACAGGGTAAATTACGGTACTGCCCGCTGCGCATAGAGTTTATAATTGGACGTAGCCGCCGTCATACTTATAATAGTATTTATAATAGGTCTTTACCTATGAAATTGCCGTATTGCAGTACAGACTTTTTCAAACAAAAAAAAAGTTTTGATTGGCTATGAATTCTAAATTCAAATTAATTTTGTCTTAAAAATATAACATTCTATTTACAATATAAGTCTTTTGTTTATTGATTAGCGTTGTATTTTCATTACATTTCAACATTTTTCCTCATAATGGATACTTTGAAATTTCGTGTAATTATGGAATATGAGCTCCGTCGTGGCACCAACGCGGCACAAACGACACGTAACATCAACGACGTTTACGGAGAGAACTGTACAAACGAACGTACAACCCGTTATTGGTTTGCTCGGTTCCGTTCTGGGAATTTTGACTTGAAAAATGAACCTCGTGGTCGTCCGGAAACTTTGGTCAACAATGATGAATTAAAGGCGATTGTGGAAGCTGATGAATCTCAATCTACAGCTGAGCTGGCAGCAGCTTTTGATGTTAGCATCAAAACAATATTGGTCCATTTGCGACAGATTGGCAAGATAAAAAAGCTTGGTAGATGGGTGCCCCACGAACTTAACGATCGCCAGCGCAACGTACGCGTCGAGACTTGCCTTGCGCTGCTTAACAGGCACAGAAATGAAGGAATTTTGAACCGAATTGTTACGTGCGACGAAAAATGGATTCTTTTTGACAATCGAAAGCGCTCAGCAAGTTGGTTAGATCCTGGTTCGGTACCAAAGCAATGTGCAAAACGAAAAATGACCCCTAGAAAGGTGATGGTCACAGTTTGGTGGTCTAGTGCTGGTGTCATTCATCATATCTTTTTACAAAACGGCGAGAGCATTACTGCAGATGTGTACATTGAAGAACTGATCACAATGATGGTGAAACTCGCACGTCTGCAACCAGCTTTGGTCAATCGGTCGTCTCCACTGCTACTTCACGACAACGCGCGACCCCATACTGCACAACAGACCGTCTCTAAGCTGCATGAGTTGGGTTTGGAAGCTCTCCCTCATCCGCCATACTCACCAGATCTTGCGCCTACCGACTATTACTTTTTCCAAAATTTGGACAACTTTTTAGCGGGAAAAAAATTCAATTCCCGAGAGGCAGTACAAAACGCCTTTGAAGAGTTTGTTGTCTCCCGTCCTGCTGATTTTTTCAAGAAGGGCATCCATAAACTGCCACAGCGTTGGCAAAGATGCATTGATTGCAGGGGTGATTACTTTGAATAAAAGAAATAAATAAGTTCGAAAAAAAATACTTTAACTTTTTTCAAACAAAACGGCAATTTCATAGGTAAAGACCTTATTTTATTTTCAAATGGTTATAAATTATAATAATCTAAATGTTACTTGTGTAAGTGTTGCTATGCATAGAATAACTGAAAGTAGTTTATTTACAGTAGGTACTACAACATGAGCTGCATTAGACGCTTGCAATATGAGTTCAGCTTGCGTGTAATTTCCGCTGGAAATTACAAATCTTGATGAATCCGGCAGCCTGCGTTAATGTTTACAGTTTGTTGGAATAACATTGCGGAATTGTGTGTTTTTAAGGTTTAGGTACGTGAATGCACTTCAATATTAATAGCTTCTTTTAAATTATTCTATTTCTGCTACATTTATCAATCCTACCCAAATCACACTAATATTATAAAGGCAAAAGTTTGTATGTGTGTATGTTTGTTACTCCTTCACGCTCAAACGGCTGAATGGATTTTGATGAAATTCGGTGCCACGATAGCTCATACACTAGCTTATAAACATATAGACTACATTTATCCCGGAAAAATTAAATGTTCCCGTGGGAACAAATAATTGAAATACTTTTAACCCGCGGGTGAAACCGCGGGGTGCAACTAGTATAATATATTATTGGAAAGATATTTTTATACAACAAAACAACGAGTACAAAAATTATCAATACATAATTTTGACTAACCTCCTCGTTTCGACCAAGTTACATTGGCCGTGGTCACGAGGGAACCGACTGGGTAAATTTGACCGCGATTAGACCCCTTTTATTTTTACAATATGACTTCAAGTCGCGAGAGTTTAAAAATATATAATAATGTTATTTTAAAAACTAGTCACCTTTGAGTATTATATATATAGAAGACACTTTTTTTTACAGATTTAACATATATTACTCTAAATAAAAAATATTACATGTTGATTTGGGTAGTGTAAGCAATCTCTAACAAACACGTTTTATAAACTTTTATATATAGGCAGGAGTTGCTAGAGTAATTGACAACTAAGTATTATTTTGACTGGCCCGATAGCTCAGTTGGTAGTGACCCTGCCTTCTGAACTGCGGGTTGTGGGTTCGATTCCCACCCAGGACAAACATTTGTGTGATGAACATCGATGTTTGTTCTGTGTCTGGGTGTTATATTGTATTCTTTGTATGTATTTACAAACAAAAAGTATCTAAGTATTGTATCAGTTATCTGGTTCCCATAGTACAAGCTTTGCTTAGTTTGGGGCTAGATGGCGTTGTGTGAAATGTCCACACATATTATTATATTATTATTATTTAGTATTCATAGATATATAGGTGATACTCATGCTTAGTGAAATGAATAGCTATAGACAATTTTTAGCCTTGATTCGTCTAAATTTTTAGCTTACAAATAAAAAGATAAATTCTAAATTGCCTCATCGTCAATCTTTAAACTGAGAAACTTTCAAGGCGCCAAATACTCTGAAGCACTTGCGTCTTGCACGAAAGATGCCGTAAGCTACAATTTATGAGGCAATTCATCAGACTGTAAGAGCTTCTAAGACCTTATACCATACCTGCTGAATAGGGGCCTGATATAATATCAGAGAATGTATCGACGAGCCGCTGACCTCAACGGTAAACACTTCTCAGCCTCTTCCCACGCCCCTTTTATGGGTGAGGTTGTAAACAAGACCAATATCCTTCGTAAAAATGTTAAAATACACCTTCCCTCGACACAGCTTTTCATTATGCTGAAAGGTACAAAATATTTTGACCATATTGTATAAGTTTTGATATGTCTGGGTAAAATACTGGGTAATAGACTATGGTGGAGAATGAAATTCTTTGTGGCTAGTGCTAATAAATAACTTGTTACTTTCATAAAAATGTTACAACAGCAGTGAAACGGATTTTTTTTTTCATCCCAAATGCCTCAGCATACGTTACGTTTCACGTTAAAGCCACACAAACAAACAAAGAAACATCTAAACAGAAATCGATACGGGGTAAGGATTCTAATCCAGATCAAATTATAAATTTTACTATATGTAGGCAGAACGGGTTGTGCTTAGGTTGCAACCTATATAACTATAGGCCTTCAGCGTGTCCACACCGCGCCGCGTCCGGAGCAAGAATGATCCGTAGTACACCGAGCGCTCCTTTATATAGCCAGATGGGTAGGGGAGCGATGACAGTTGCCGGTGTTGCCACTGTAATAAATTTAAATGCTGCCACAGGGTAAATTACGGTACTGCCCACTGAGCATAGAGTTTACAACTGGACGTTGCCGCCGTCATTATACATTAAAAATCAAACAGAAATCATTTCACAAGTATATAATAATAATAATGGAGTTATAAAGAATAAGAAAGAAATGTCGACGCAAAATCCTTCGCGTCGAATGTCAGAACTGAGTACCACACTCCAAAGTATTAAAGTGTGTAAGAATTCCGACTTGCATCGCTACATCCACTTAACACCTGCAATATATTGTCTGATTATTTCGGACAATCCTTAAGTATAAACTGACACGTTAAACTATGTAGACGCGTGAAATATACTGCAGTCCTACCGACACATCTTTCATTCATCATGACCATGAAACTGATCATGAATGATCATGAAACTCATCTCTCCAGACATTATATAATAATAATCACGCCCAACGGTTAGATACATAGATCCTGGACCTTAAATAGGATTCCCTGTGTCAATAGGGACCCAGGAACTATGAGGACCATGGTCCCACAACACCCAGACTAAGAACAAGTATTTGCGCTTTTTTTTCTGTCCACAAATTCTTGTCCTGCCGCGGGAACAGAACCCGCCGCCGCCGCAGCAGTAACATAAGGTTCTAGTTCTTGATTAGCAAATGTCAATCATAAAACTCTTTATAGACAATATGAACACATAGACCTTCGTAAGTCCAAATCAAACCACCATAGGTTAACTATCGTAAGATCGATTTGTATGGTATTTTTTTATACCAAACTATAAAAAAGCTATCTGCTTGACAAAATCCAAGCACGCTACATTTATTGACGAAACACACTGCGTGTTATAAATGTTAAGTATATGCCACTCACTCACTCATCATGAAACTTCCGGAATCCGGAACCATAGAAATCTCACAAATTTGATATTTAGCACGTAATTCTTTTGGCTTCTAAAGATAGAGTTTTGTAGGTAATTATAACTAATAACTTTTGCATTAACAAAGTTTTTTTTAAACCCTTTCAAAAAAGGAGGAAATTCTTAATTCTTCTGGTTTTTTTTCTATTGTTGTCTCAGAACTCTACCATTTATTAACCATTATTACAATTTTGAAAATACTTTTTATTATAATTATCAAACTTTAAAATTAATGTCATAGAAATTTCGTCAAAATCGGTTCAGCGGTTTGTTTTTTAAATTGAAATAGCTGGAAAAAATTACGTATGATAATATCATCCATGTATTTCTCAGTATGACGGTAGTGAGACTGAAGTTGGTTGAAATCCTTTTTTAGAAGGATATTTATTGTAAGTACAAATTATCAATAATTATTGATGAGTGAAGTTTTAATATAGTCCGTTTAAAGGTCATATACAAATGCGAAGCTCAAAAATTTGATTGACAACGGACAAAGTTTGAATAAGAAATATTGAGAGGTGAGACATGCGGAGTGCATATGGCTTAGTTTCGCACGTAAATGTTGAAAGGTTTGAATATTTTATAAGCTCGTACCCACTACCTTGATCTATTCATAATGGCTGTTGCGAATATGTCCAATCTTAAAGTCGTTTGGAGTCTTATATGCTTTTTAGCTTTCGTATTAGTTATAATTTACAGTATAACACATTCATAATACTACACAAAATTATTGGGAAAGTTATTGAAATTACTGGGCAAAATATTGAAATTACTGGGCAAATGTAATTTAATCTCACAGTCTAGTAATCTAATTACTGTAAGTCCACTGAAGCACGATACGCGAAACTCTACAGTTTAGAATTCCGAGTAACACTGCCACTAATATGGGCAGTCGTGTTGCTTAACATTAGGTGAACCGTTATGTCATAATTAACCTTAAAAAGGAGTTTTGGCGGGAAAATGAAAAAGATCGCGTCGCCGCATTGTATTATTTTCCAAAACTTGTGTTATTTTCAGTGTTAGTGCATAAAATTGGTGGCATTTTATTCGTTAAGTGCTGGACTACAGGCATGAGTGTGGGAAAGAGGTATAATGATGGTGAAACGTTTCTATTCGTGTTGTTTCCAAAGCTCCATAGAAGCTTTTGGTAAAGTTGCCACCGCTTTACTAGGAGTATGACTTGACTAGACTAGACTATGACTTGACTTGATAACTTGGACTGTGACTTGAAACATATATATATACATATATATATATTACTTAAGTTATTATATATTAGTATAAGTTATTAGTATTAGTATTAGTATTATTAAGTAAAATATATATATATATATATTACTTAACTCGAGAAATTATCAATTACTTGACACTGGCTAAATACACGAAAGTGTGGAGCCATACCAAAACAAAAAAAATCCTTAAAAAACACGGACGATAACATTATTGGTATAACGCATGCTTTTGATAAAGCTATTCTGATGAAAGAAAGTACTGATATACCTGTTTACATTCTGTCAAAAGTTAAGTTGAGGTCAGATAGCAGTAGAAACGTATTCTCGTTTCAGATCTTTTCTTTACATATCGTAGCAATAAGAATTTGTATAATATTTGAAAATAGGTGAATTACTTTTGATTTCATTCTCATGTAATATGGTATATGAAAAACAAAAATGAAGTTCAGGATACACTGCAGCGAATACGGTCTCTACAAAAAAGCCACTCTATGGGCATCTCGTGATTGACCAATGAAAAAAAAAATTCTCATCACAAAGCTTTTTAATACATTTTCTATTTTTATTTCTATGGAATGGATTTTCTTTTTCGTATTGTTGTAGGTGCGAGAAAATTATCCTTTGTCAAGCCAAAGCACCCAGCATCCTTTTCCCATATCAATATAAAAATAGAAACTATGCGTAATAGCTTTGTGATCGTGAAAATATCAAAGGCAACTCCACTCGATAATAGAGTCCATAATTATGTTGTGGGGGTTGAATATCGAAATTTACAAAGGTTATTACTTGCGAAGGATCGCAGTGTATTGATGTCACGCCGGGAAAGTTAATTGAAATTTAACTGGAATAAAAACTACAAGAGGTACAAGAACTGGATATGCATCGTGTGTCGGGTCGTCCTCTTCCCTCAAATATGGTCGAGGAGGGCGATGGCTGGAACATGCGTCAAGCTCGTGAACGGGTGCTGCTTGCGGAAGCTGGTTTGCTCGGTGGTGTACGCACAATTAGAAATAAGTACTTATGTTTACGTGTTATTGGCTGTATTGTCCTCCCTGTATTATATATATGGTCATGTTAATAATAGGCTTAATTAATAAATATAAAATATAATCTAACAAAAAGCACGGATCCAGGTGTCTGTGGAAATGCAGTATAAAAAAAAACTGGATATAAATACACATTAGCTTACACCAAGACACTTACTTGATCACCTGATGCAGAGGCCGAGAGTTTCTTTAATATTTTTCCAATAACGCACATTGTATCGAATTATATCAATATAATATAATCGTAATATAATGACGTCCAAAAATAACATACATAGACCCTGGACCCTAAGTAGGATTCCCTGTATCTAGGGACTGAGGTGCTACGAGGACCATGGTCCCGCAAGATCCAGACTCAGAACAAATATTTGTCATTTTTCCAATGTTGTCGTCCTTACCTAACTAACTTCATGACATTAACCGGGCCTTTAATTTTAGTTAGATACACTTATAAATTTTTAAGCTAAGAAGAAAAAAACACTTTCAACACTCATTTATAAAAATAAAATAAAAATTACAAGAATATACATACAAAAAGAGAATACAATTAAGTAGTTAAGAGTGTATAATAAGAGAAATAGAAGAGTATATATAGCACGGAAGTAGTGGTGTCGAAAAGGGCTTAAGTCAGAATTTATGCCGTTGCACTCAACACCTGGCGCTGATTTTCAGTTAAGCCCTATTAGAAGAAGATTATAAAAATTGTTTTTGTGTCGTTTTGGGTATCAATATGACATAATATTTGCATTTCTCAATAAGCTCATAGATATAAGTAGCATAAATAACAAAAAAAAGGTTGTGTGCTACAAATACCCAATATTATCAAAAAGTCTTACTTCTATAGGGACTATTAATAGGGATAACTTTACAGGTATACCAGCACGCATATACATATGGTATATACTTAACTGACATTTTCGGCGCATAGACTTAAAAGTAGCGAAAATGTTCTAGATCTGTAGAGTATACCTACGTACCTACACCGCTGAAACATACTAAAAGAAATACTTAAGATAATAATAATACTTAAAATAATAATAATATTTAAGGTCGCACCATAGCACGTTTTTCTTGACGGGTTCTGTGTAAGTGCTCTGTTTAAAGTTAGAAATCTGAGTTTGATGTCAAACTGGGTTTACGCACGAAAATGTGTTAATGTTGCGGGTGTTTTGTGGATTACGTGAAAGTTGGATATTAAATAAATATTTTTACAAAGTCATTCCTTGAGAATTTTATCTGGCTATTATTTAATTTGTAAAAAAGGTGCTGTTTGGAGAAGTACGTTCATAAAGTATGTTCTGGGGGTTATTAAAACGATTTTATCTTAGAGAAACCAAATTACTTAGTTAAGTTTTGTTCGATCATTCCTGTTTTTTGTTTCATTTATATTTATACATTTTTATACATATGTATATTTCGACACATCACATCGTATTACTGACGTCAAAAAAGTGTTATATGTTGATTTTGGTCTTACACCGCACCCTAACATAGTTTTTTTTTTAACTTAAATTTTACTAAGATACTAAAATATTTACTAAGAATATAAGTACATTTCATTTATAATAATAGACCCTTTGCATTGTTCGTTATAAAGCGTGCTAGTTTTATGTTAATTCTTACACTGGCTGTTGATGACAAATAACCAAAGCAAACAATCAACTCTGTATCCACTAGAGCAGTCCCATGCCAGTTCGGCGGTAGGAAAGTTTATTTCTGTAAGTACATTAAGCTATACAAGCTTTCGACTTAACCCGCCGCGCCGGACCGTTACTTAAAATTGCATCGTTTTGTTACGGGCTAAGTAAAGTAAGTACAGTGCTTAGTGGTACTGGTATTTGGACTGAGCTGAGGAAGTTAAATGAAGTTCAGTGTAATTACTCTCGGAGAGGCGGTTAACTCGGCTTCCAGTTATGGTGACAGCCGTCGCCGCCGCGCCGACTCGCGCTCTAATTGAGACCAATATTAATAATGAAACAGGCTCTTTTACAGCCGGAACGGGAAACACATATCTTGTGGAGTGATATTGGTAAGTGCGTGGGAGGGAAACTGAGCCTGTGGCTTTGAGCGTTGGTTGTGCACTTAAAACTCGTGCTGACGCTATGTGTATATACTCGTAGATAGATATTATGTTTCTTACCGAATAATACAATATAGATAGATATATCAACACTACACCGCACAAAAACAATTTTACAAAAAGAAAAACTTACATAATTAGCTAATACTAGTACAGTAGGCGGTCTTATCGCTTAGAGCGATCTCCTCCAGATAGCCTTTGTATTGGAGGAATCTGTAGCTTAGAGTTTTGGGCTTCGGTGTACAGGTAAATCAAAATGAACTAAAACTATTACAATAATTTGTCCTACAATATTATAGATTAGTAGAGTAGATAGATATATGATAGATTAGTAGAGTAGATGAGTAGATATTAATATGTTCTTACATTGGGATAATATTATAGTGAGTGATTATTAAACAATTTTGTAGGTGCTCTCCTGATGACCATTACAGGTGTTGAAAATACGAGTCTAATGAATTACGGTGATCATTTTATTATATTCAAACTCAAAAGTTTACCTACTCTATCAAAAGTAGTTTACATAATCTATCAAAAATGCAGTGTACATCGCTTAGTTTATACAAAAAAAGGAACCATAAGCCGCATTTTCTTGTATAAAATGTTTCCTCACCTTATAGATTGCCTACCTTTAAACTAATAAGTAGGTACCTAAGTAATAGCCGAAGATAATCTTGAATTTCTCGAAACTTAGTAAAACGCGTTTATCTGAGAATAATAAAGTAAAAACGTTTTGTAAGTTTAGTGTTTATAACTCCAACAGAAACCCTAAAAACGTAGACAGACCAACAAAAGGTATTTTCATTGTTTAAGTTTACGCCTGTAGCTAGTTATTCAGCAAACTGTCTAAATGAATCTTTTATCGGTATTGTGAAGGGAACTATAACAATATTAATTATCGAATAACAACGAAATCAACATGAAGTAAATTTGATAGCTTTAGTGCACTTCATGATGAATACTAAAATTCTTTCTCTATATATATATTCTGTACAATCTCTTTACATAAAACAATACAAAGGGAACTTAATCGAACAAACCACTACCAGTAGGCAACGTGCCCAATATGTTGGCAGCATTGCCACGTTGAATGGCAATGCTTAATCTTTGGCCGAAGTAGAGGCCAGCATTTTGGTCACGTGTGGCTTCGACCAGACGTTTACAAAGGTCTTTAAAAATATGGTGAGCACTATTTATCTGTCATCTTTAAATAAATGATATTTTATTATTATACATGTCCTGTATATTCTTGTCATTAACTTCGTTTATAATACTGACATAATTCCGAAGCAGATTTCTATAATCCCCTTGTGTCGTCCATCGGCTTATTATAAGCACGCCTGTTGAGTTACAATAGCATTGCACCTTTGGATGAATCAACATTGCATCAAGACAATGGCTTACATGAATAATCATGATTATACGAACGACCTCCAATTTTGAGCCACTTAACAGATGTGTGGTTGACTTAGACGTGTGTCCAACCACTTATTGAATGAGGATAATTTTAGTAAAGCTGTGTCGTCATATTTTTCGACTGGTCTGGTAGCTCAGTTGGTAGTATCCCTGCCTTATGAACTGTGGGTTGTGAGCTCGACGGGCCATATATATATATATACATATATATATATATATATATATATATATATATATATATATATATATGGGACTAGATATGCGCCGTGTGAAATGTCCACACATATTATATTATATTATTTCTAGAGAAAGAGACGCAAATTTATACAAAATTTAACCCCTTAGATGATTAATCCTTACTAATATTATTAAACGCACAAGTTTGTATGTATAGATGTTTGTTACTCTTTCACGCAAAAATTACTTAATGGATTTTAATGAAATATAGAATGCAGATAGCTTATACGCCGGATTAACAAATATAATACTTTTAATCAGCGGGTGATACCGCAGGTTTTAGTATATCCCTATACCAGAGTAAAGGTACCTACACAAGATCTTTTTTCTATCCTAGACTGAGAACTGGCAGGAGATAGAATGATGGAGAGGAAGATAGATTATTTTCCAGCTTAAAAAGTATCCTTTACAAAGCGATCCCTGCGCAAAATTGTATCAAAATCGGTTCAGTCGTTTTGGCTTGAAAACCACACAAACATTGAACTTGAATTGAACAAACAGTTCTTTATTTTCTATTATATTCTTTATTTTATTTATTTTATTTATTATCTTCTTACTAGGTGGTAGGATTTTTCTGAAAAGTTCGTCTAGGTAGGTACCACCGCTTTGCCAGTTATTCTGCCGCCAAGCAGTGGTGTTCCAGTGTAAGGGCACTGTAGCTAGTGAAATTACTGGGCATTTGAGACTTTATGATCTGATCACACAGTCGAGTAATATTATTAACAGACTGTGCTGATGTCTCAGGATGATGTGCGCAGTGCAGTGTCACACGAAACTATATATTTTGGAGATCCGACTGACACTATTCTGTTATTGGCGGCCGTGTCACTTAACATCAGGTGACCGATTAGCTCGTCACATCATTCACTTACATAAAAAGTAAGGATTCATATTATATGGGAAGAAGCAGCCATAGAGGGCTTTATTAGCAAGCAAGCCACGACGACGTCTCGTTTTTAATTCTGGATGTCTGGCAACCCTATGGGTGACTTTAGCTTGTAACAATCTCACCGTCCAAGTGCTCAGCATAATGCAATCTATTTAAATGCAGAGAACCTAGCTTAAGCTGGGACTAAAATATAAATATATAAAGGGATATAAAGTAAATATTAATTCAGGACACACTTGTGCTTATAGTAATTATATATACGTATATCTCAGTAATAACAATAATGAAAACTATATAAAAAATCCTAGCTTTCGAGCTAACCATTTTCGCCTTTACTTGCGTAGCATAAGATTTTCTGTTTATCGAGTTCGGAATAGGCAAACATAAAACTGAGTAACTATTCCACAGCTATGCAGCGTTTATTAGTAACGGATATAAATTCCCATTCGTATGGGATTGTGGATTAAATTTAAATAAGGACACAAACAAAATCTTTGGGGCATTAGAATCTGTAAATATAATAATAATAATAAATTTCATTTTATTACAGATAATTCAATCCTAGTAATAATAGGAAAATACCAATCAGCTTTATAAAATAACTATGCATAGGGTTAAAAATACATATGGGTTTCAAGTAAAATAGTAAATATACAATACATCAAAAGCCTGAAGATTTCCACTGCTAAACATGATCTCCCTCATATAGTGCTTTGAGCGCTTGCCTATAAAAGGGGTTGTAATGTAAAATAATAATATTAATAATAATAATAAATGCTTTTTATTACCATTGGAAAAAAGGTTTACGAATGTTTTATGTAACTTATTAATAGATTATGGCAATAATATTTACTACATTATTGTAAATCTGTCAAAGTCAAAAAATTTATTGCAAATAAGCTATTTTTAGCACTTTTACAAGTCAAAATTATTTTAGGTACTTAAATTTAAGTTATTTTTATATGTGTTGCAAGGATTGGCACCTGATACAGGCATAGATAGCCTGTACACAGGCCACCAGGCCTCCCGCCCGGTGACGCTGTAAAGGTAGGTATTGACCAAACACATTATCCTAAATAAATATAAAAAAAAAGGTCACCAAGCCTCACCTCCACGGATCCTATTATTATTACAATAATCACCTGCCTTAGATCTTACTTACCTACTGTAGATTTTATATAATTAAAATACGCTTAGAACGTCAGTAAATTATAATGAACACCGAAGAGAATGCCCATTCCCTGGATATTCCCTTTGCCAGTTCTTACGTCATCCACGGGAAGAGTTGGGGTGGTTCTATTCTTGCGCCGGGTCCACAAGGCAAATTATACAGTTGCGTAAACCAGCCTTTTTTTTTGAGGGGGGGAAATGCCCTCGCACTTCCCTGCCACCACGGGGGTGGTGGCAGGGGGTATGTGGGACTCGAACCCACTAAAACCCCCCGTGATCCGACCGCCGCCGGGATGGGACGAGATGGAGACGCACTGCATTAACCATCTCGCCCCGGCTGCGTAAACCAGTCTAGTTTAACATAACTTAAGTTAGGAGGCCTAGGAGGCCCTGGGCTGGGAGGAAAAAGTGGACTAAAAAAAAGAAGCAAGTACGAGCGGGATCATTGATGAGCTCAAAGGAGCCTGTCAATTATCCCGCTCGTATGAATAAAATAGCAATAAGGGTATTTTTATTTAGATTGTAAATTGTGCGTACACCCGGAGTACTCACGCTCACTAAAAAGCTTCTTCTTGCGGTGGCGTCGTGTGTCGGGTCGTCCTTTTCCCTAAAATATGGTCGAGGAGGACGATGGCTGGAACATGCGTCAAGCTCGTGAACGGGTGCTGCTTGTGGAAGCTGGTTTGCTCGTGGTGTATACACAATTAGAAATAAGTACTTATGTTTTTGTTATTGGCTGTATGGTCCTTCCTGTATTGTATATATGTTTATGTTAATAATAGGCTAAATTTATAAATATAAAAATAAATTTAACAAAAAGCACGGACCCAGGAGTCTGTAGAAATGCAGATTTAAAAAAAATATCTTTAACTTAAGTTTGTGTGTTTTGTAAATCAATAAACTACTAAACTACAATTGAATGAAATATGATATTATATAATATCTAATGTAATATGAATTTCTATGAATAATAAAGCAAATAATTTGATGCACATAGGCTATTTTTATCACTTTTACAAGTCAATATCAAAATACTTACTAAAGATAATAAATAAATAATGTTAAATAAAATGTAGTTAATGTCAAAGTATCGGCCACCATCGACCAGCTCGTCACGTCATTCATTAATCTAAAAACATATAAATCCAGTCTATTTTAAATAAACAACGCCCAACGATCACGTACATAGATCCGCAACCCTAACTAGGATTCCTACAACATCCAGAGACAGAACAACTATTTGCGCTTTTTTTGTGTGCACAAACACTTGTCCTGCCGCGGGAATCAATCAAACCCGCCGCCTTCGGACCGACCTGCTCAACCACTGCACCACAGATGCATATAATAAATGATTTGAAAAAGAAAGCTTGGTTCATCTTTCTTGTTACTGGCGCAAGTAATCCGGCACAACACAGAAAAGGAAACTCCAGTCTGGAGCTTAGATTGATTCATACAGTTTGCTGAATTCCCTATAATTATATATTATACCGATCGATTGTGAACGGACATTAAAACTCACAATCAGTCGTAGATTATAATAAACTATTAAATTTAAAACGTGAACTCGTTACTTCTCTTTTCACAAATGGTCGATAAAGTAGTTTAAATGAAGGGCTGCTTTTTATTATAATAAAATATTACCGTAACATCTATGGATGTTAAATGAATTCAAATACTCGCTGAATTTATAGTAACATTAACCTCAGCACTTCAGTAAACGCTTCAAATATGATTTGTTTATTGTTCGTTTGGTTGTCATTCTATCGGCACAGGGTGCTGGCAGGGGAGGCACGGACGCGCGCCGTGTTTGGCCGCCGAGTGTGCAAACTCTGCTCAGCCGCATTTGCAATTCGTTTGCGGACTACGAAATACTCTGCACCCAACCAAGTCTTTTGTGTAACCGGATTTCTCGGCTAACGACCTAGTTTCTGCATATTTATGTAGTTTGGTCACACACTTTTTCGTATCAGTAAATGCCGGCTGCTGAATTTTTGATGTTCCTAAAAAATTGAGCGCTTAATCAAACTAACGCAGACTCATTATTCATATTAATGAAAGCAGTACCCTAGACTTCTATCTCGTACCTTAAACTTACTAATACTTCTATCTTGGGGAACAGGCAAAATATAACCATAATTAACCTCACAAATGGCCTCAAGTAAGTAATTTACTTTTTGTTTTATCCTATAAAAACACTTGTAACCTTTTGCAACCCTTTACTAATAGTAAGTAAATAAATCGTTATTAATTTCATCCATACATGGTGGATCCTCCCATGAAATTGTAATTTCTCAAATTCGGTTTTAATAGTCATCTTGTAAATAGGTTAAAATATTCTAACTACCTCTGTGATTCATAAACTCCAATATAAAAAAAATCAGTTATGAGGCCGCCTCGCGGTTTCACCTTGAATTTACCTGAAATCTCTTAATTTTTTTTATTAAATAAAATGTATTGTTTGTGAAAGCCAAACAAAAAACCACAAAATATTATCGAATCAATAATAGTTATAGAGAACTAATTAACTGTTAGGTAGAAAATAGTAATAACATGTAAAAACGTGCCATGAGTTACCTTTTGAGTTACGAGGAATATGACAGAAAATAAACCAAAGAAGATAAACATAATAGAGCGCTCTCGGGCCGGGATAATTATTTGCAGTGAGGTTTGTTTATATGTGTGTGTATGATGAAGTAGAATAATAACAACGAGCATGGGGTGAGCAGGGCCAAGGCATACCACTTGAAATAATGATCGCAATTTTTACACCGAGGCCAACACGAGAGAATCCAAGATTAACAATTGCTCTAAGCCGGGGAACGAGAAAATTAACTTTTAAATGTAAATTTTACGAGGAAGTCATAACGTGAAAGCTGCCGCGGTTAGCTCTGATTTATTGCACTTGGAATTGAAAGTGTTAAAGGAGTTGCAATCTGAAAAAAAGTTTTAATAGGTAACCTCTTTAAAGAAATATAAATCATGATTAAAGAGCGAATTTAACTTTCGCAAAGTTGTACAACATTTAGGCTCATCTCTTTGAGAGTCTGCTTAATGATGACGATTACTGTAAATCACAAAAGTCTAAATGCGCTGCAAAGAGCCCATCAGACATTAAGACTATTTCATCGCAATTACGATGGTTTTTTATTGATTTAACGTACATTAACGTATCTAAATAATTTCAACAATTTACCTACAATTAATTACTTACATTTTACATATTAATATCCTTTTAAAAAAAGGATGATACATCTATAATATGTGCTAAATCTGTACATACAATATTTTTTTCTACTCGTGTATAGAAATAAAATCACTGTATTTATTTTTGTGTGTCTTTCTCTTTGTCGGTCCCTTTGAACACGCATCACGCTGGAACCAGAATGGATTTTGATGAACTTGATATGATTATAGCTATTTTTCCAGAATCACATTCTGTATGCTCACCTTCACCACCATTCCAGATCATCGTCATCATCTATCCTTTTAGCTATGAGTTAATTACTCTTTTTCACAGGTGAACCAATTGATTTGAGACAGACGTCAATAAAAAAGGAAAATAAAATAGGTGAGACGTCGTAAGTTACGGGTCGAAGTGATCTAGTGGAAGAAAGAAAGTAATGCAAGTTGTTTTTGATTTAGGCATTAGTATATAGCCTTCTGGAAGTATTGTGGTGTTGGAGCTACCTCTACTAAAATTACTAATTTAATATCCAAAAATCCAACACCATTCTTTTTCATGTCGCCGTCTCCAGAGCCTGATTAGGATCAGGATCAAATAAGACATCCTAAGACCCTGGTTGATACGTGATTTTTTCTAAGAAGCCTAAATGCATATTTTTTTGATTAGTGTGTCATTTAGAAAATAGTTAAAAAAAAACAATTAACAATGGTAAAATAATTATTTAATTATCCTGAAACCTAACGAAGTTATTCAATTTAATGGTGTAAGAGAGAAGACGGCCGGTTTCACAGGACATAGCTACGTAGATATAATCATTCAAAGTATCACCAAATGATATAACTCTATCTTTTGTATCTATCTAGATCTTATATTTCCACGAAACGCAGAATGTAAAGGATAAACTCATAATCGGAGTCTTAAACTTATTTCGGAAAGAAGTAATTGACAGCTTAACTCTTTAGATGGTAAAGTTAGATGGAATAAAACTCTTAAGCGTTGACGAATGGTGGAAAGTAACGAATGTGTACAATCAAAACTTGGATAAGATTCATTGCTACAAATTTAGCAAAGATATGATTCAAAGCGAGTCAAAGAATTTGCGAACAGATATGGCTCGGAGCGGGTACTCCTGCCTAAACTTTTTCATTTCCTCTCTAAAATTATAAAACGAGGAAAATTTACGCAATAAACTATCCACTTAAAACACAAGATATTTTTGCCATAATCTTGCTTCTACCATATAAAATCTGTCAAACCAGTAGCGTCTTCAAAGTCAATTTATTTTTTATCGTGTGTTAAAAAGGCGTATAATTGCATTAAATTTCTTAAACTATTTTTAAGTGCAAATCAATTAAACATATACAGCACGAACTAGCTTTAGACTAGTTACACCATCTTTTGTCTCTTTCGATCCAGCTAAATATTCCAGTAGCAAAAAAAGGCCAAAAGCTGAAGTAACTAATCCGAGACTAATACCTGTTTATTAATAAGGCTGCTTTTGTTTATAGCTAAAAATCGATCTTCTTGCGTGTATGAAACATCAGCATCGCATTTATTTAAGGAAGGTCCCTTACATAACCGGAAGCAATAAATGACAGCATAATCAAGGCGTCCGGCAAGAGACCGATGGGCGCACCTCGGCGAGCGCCGGCCTCGGCACTCGCCTAAAATGTCACGGCTTTAATGCACGACCCATTCATTATTAAAATACGAATCTCTCTTCCAACGCTCTCTATAATAATTTCTCAAGCAAAAAAAGCTCCAAGCGTAAAATAAAGAGAGAACATACAATAAGCTTATAGAACCCAACTTCATCCGATAAAATGTAAAGTATACCGAGGGTTTCAAAAATTAATTTGTTTTCCCTTATAAACACAGTCCGGCGAATATTATTTTATATTCAGCTTTTCTCTCGGTACGAAACGAAAAGGCTGTGTACACTTAGCTACGAAGCGAGAGCTTGTCTGCGGTGCCAGTGATTGTAAGTATATATACCTAGTCAGTATAGAAGAAAATCTATATTTTACTACTAGATAAGTGGCTGCCATGAAAATAAAAAACTTACTTATTTTTGGGGAGGTTTATCTCTATTGTGTTAGTGTAGGTGGTTATGTTAGGTCTATGTAATGTACATTAATTTCCAGTCATTATTAGCAATAATAATTGTTATAATTTGTTATTGTAATTTAACTTAGTATTATTAATAATAATAGTTTTAATTTATAATTAGATATCAACTCAGTACAACTAAAAAAAGGTTGCTAATTTTTTTATATTCTTTTGATTTAAATAAGTGTATTTAGTAAATTGTAATTGTAAATTAGTTTTATTTGTCCATTTTAATCACATCTATATCAATTTTACATATACCTACAATAATCCTTTGTATCCGCCTCAATATAAGTGATCTTATTGTTTGTTTTTAGCTTAATTACACTAGATATTCCTGTTTCATTTTGAATTTACTTATCACTATATAGAAGCAATGAGTGTTTGCTCATTACAATTAAACCAAAGCATAAACATTAAAAAAAGATTATAATTTCCAAATAAAAAGTGCCATTAAGAGATATAACTACGTACATCAGCAGGAAAACCTTTTGTAAAATTTAACTAAATAGTGCGTCAGTTTTAATGATAGACACTTTTAATTCTGTATTATTACTTCAGTTACGATTACGATATATCGTAAGACATAAATCGCTCCGCGCTTCTCACTGGGGCGGTTATTATTTTATCCGTAATCAAACGGTCGCGAGGGTGGCCCTCGATTGAAGGACGTTAACCATAGCTATTTGTTTCATATTGTGTTGGTATTTCATTTATCACGGCGATTCAATTTTCGCATCGATTAATCATTTAACAATGCGGACAGTGGACGGACGGCTGCCCGACTGGACGGGATGAGTAGGTACGCCGCACAGAAGGAAATGATTTAGATACAATGGACATTGGAAACACCTACCTACATATACACACGTATCTCTTGAATTATTACACGCAAGCCGGAGTAAATTTAATTATTTTATTTACGTTATTACGCCTCATATTTTAATGTTTCGTTTATATCAATTCCTCGGCGAGAAAATTAACTTTATAAATTATAACCAAAAGGAATATTAATGTGCAAATTGTAATAAGATAATTTTACTTTAATGCAGGTGTCATGAAACTCTGCTGCTGAAGGCACTTCTATTTTGTAATAAGCTTAAATATAAAAACGTCGCCATTTGAATACTTACTTTTATTACTAGTAAGTATTCAAATGGCGACGTCATTAAAAGTTCAATAGAATTCAGCTATTGAGTGATTCGTTTGAAAGTTCAAACAAGGTGCTCAGAAATCTGAATTGAAGAGTCAGTTTGATTCAGAAACCTTCAAGCTTCACGTTTGAATGAATCGGACTTTAGTGCCCGATACCTTATTGGGTAGACAATAAACCGGGATAATATTAAGCACTGAGATGCGATAAAATGGCGCTTACGATCACACAACGCGATGACATCTATAAAACTGCTGCATCACCCATTCACGATTTTATGTTACACTCACAATTTATATATGACTAAGAAGTGTTTTATTTTATTGTTTTCCAAGTTCGTATTCAAAAATGGCCCGATAGCTCAGTTGGTAGTGACCCTGCCTTCTGAACTGCGGGTTGTGGGTTCGATTCCCACCCAGGACAAACATTTGTGTGATGAACATCGATGTTTGTTCTGTGTCTGGGTGTTATATTGTATTCTATGTATGTATTTACAAACAAAAAGTATATAAGTATTGTATCAGTTATCTGTTTCCCATAGTACAAGCTTTGCTTAGTTTGGAGCTAGATGGAGTTGTGTGAGAAGAAAAAAAATTGACTGTATTTTACATTACAGTAGAGTGATCTCTGGGTTACCAACGACCGACAAAACCTCGGATGCGGTGGTTGCAAGAGTCAGGTACTAAGGTATATAAAAGCATTCAATGAGAAGGCCCGTGTCTCAGCAGAGAGAACTTATTGGGTTGATGATGATGAAAAAAGGGTTTTCCAAAATTTAAGTCAAAGTCAAAGTCAAAAGATTTATTGCAAATAGGCTAATTTTAGCACTTTTACAAGTCAAAATTATATTAGGTTAATTTTATTTAGGTTAATTATATTAAGCCCTAATAAGAAGGTCAAATGGGTGTCAAAGATTATATTTAAGAAACTTATCTAAGCTTAAGTTATAACTTATAAGTTATAAAGTTGACATAACGTACGTTAACGTAACATATAAATCATATAAAGTTCCAACTTAAGCTTAAATAATTATGCAAGTAAGTACGTGATAATAGATAGATCAACACCAAGGTATCAAATACAAAAACAGGAATTAACTTAAGAGTAGGTTACAATGGGCGGTCTCATCGCTAAATAGCGATATCTTCCTGACAATAATAATAGTATAGGGTTGGCTTATTAAAATCTGTGTTTCAGCTTGAAATTAAATCAAATATCATTGCATATTTTAAAAAAAGAAACGAATGTGCTTTAGACCAGAGAACTGGTGTAAAACTTCTTTAGCTGGAGCTAATCTATCTATCGGCTGGTATAACTTTGTTTTTGCTTTGTTTAATGTTAATGTGGTCATCTTGATAATCGTAAATTGTCATTTTACCGGACATACCGATATAATAATAAAAAAATTAAAGTAATATTTATGTTTGTTATGTTGACAATAGAGATCTACGTGAACCAACAACTTTCAACTTCCGTTCGCCTCGTTAGGCATTCACCAGCTTACGCCCCAAGTCAAGAGTGCGTAAAGAATTTTTACTTCAATAATTTACGTATGTAGGCTAAGTTAAGAATAATATTTGAAGTAAACATATCTGAAACCAAAGAGGACAACTATCCAAATTGCCGGCCAGTCCTAATGACAGTTTCCTTCAACACTTTTGAACACAAATTACATTATCGATGTTACTATTAATATGCATCGTTACTTTGAACTTTAGTTAGTGCGGGAGTGAGGTGAAGCAAGTTTTAATAAGGGTCTCTCTGGGTCATTACAGCTCCTAGCGGTAATTGTGAGAGGCGGCGGGCCCAGCACTTAACGGAGCCCGTAGGGTTGCCAACGCCAACTACCACGCGTCTCGCGCTAGAGTGGGAAGTCCCGTGCCCGCTCACTGCTTTGTTCCGGGTTTAAATTCAGTGAACCAGTAAAACCCTATTAAGGTATCTGTTGCTAACGACAGTGTTCAGTTTCCATCGTAATAGAAAATAATAAAGTGTGAGATATCAAAGAAGCGGGTAACGTGGCGAAAATCTAAATAAAAATTAAATAAATTTACATAATTAACCGAAATATTCTTCACTTTTAAAAACAAACTTAAAGAGACCATACAGCGTAAGTTACGTTCGCTCACAGTATCAAAGCTTCATAATTATCGACGCGTCGTGTAAGTCATCTGATCAATTCTTTAAGTAAGGACTTTTTTTTTGGGGCTAGATTTAATTACAAATCAATAAATACATAAGCAAAAAATTTAACATGATTGATTTGACTATACCCAATTCATAATTTAACTATGGTTTAACTATAAGGTTCTATTTTACAGGAACTACGAAAAGAGGAAATCTAGCTAGGTGGTAGGACTTTACTGCAAAGTTCGTCTAGGTAAGTACCACCGCTTTGCCAGTTATTCTGCCGCCAAGCAGTAGTGCGCAAGCACTGCTGTGTTCCGGTTTGAAGGGCACTGTAGCTAGTGAAATTACTGGGCAAATGAGACTTTATGATCTGATCTCACAGTTTAGTAATCTTGTTACTAGATTGTGCTGATGTCTCTGGATGACGTGCGCAGTGCAGTGTCACGCGAAGCTCAATACTTTAGAGTTCCGAGTGACACTGCAGCTGATATGAGCAGCCGTGTCGTTTAACATCAGGCGAACAGCTAGCTCACCCGTCATTCCTTAACATAAAAAAATCAACTTTATGGGTAACTATCGCCAACATAATACAGTATGTGTCTGTGGAGTTATAGAATATTTTTTTATAAAGGGACTGTGAGTCGAGAATGAGTGCGACTCAAAAGTGAGGACATGGCTTAAAATCTCGCTCCACCCTGCACCGATGACTTTTCAATTTAATTGCATTCTATTTCAGAACGGTGTAGGAAACATAGTGAGGCACCAGTCATATTCAAGATTCGCATGAGGTCACCAATTAATGTTCAAATTCAAGTATCAATATAATGAAATAAAAAAAGTTTCAATCTCAAAACAGGGTCGGCTACATTTGACGGACCAACCTACAAGCTTACTATGGTAAAAAAAAAATTGTGTACAACCATCTATGATATATGTATTAAAACTATATAGTAGGAATCCTATTTTAGTATAGCTTAAATTTAGTAAAACTTACTAAAAAGTGCCCTACATAAACGCTCTTGGAACTAATTGCCTTAGCTAATGGATATCATTTAATTTTTTGAAAGGTACCGAAATTTAAAGAATATTTCGAGATCACTACATGGACATCTAATTTTTATATCTAAAAGGTATTCCAAGGTATTCATAAAAAATGTATAGCTATAATAACTGACATTGAAAAATACTTCAAAAATCAAAACCGATTTTTTCCGTTTGGTCAATCTTTTGAAATAGCCTCACATATTCAATTTTTATTTAATAATTTTGTTTTTTAATATTGCATTAACAAAATAAAAAAACGTGTCTGCTATATTCCGACTAACTGTTAATAAAACCAATAAATATTTGGGATCAAAATGCCAATTATTGATCTGTCAATTTCTCGTTGACTAGAAGTGTCACGAATGAAAACGAGAACTTTTTATACATCGGCATAGCTTAGCAAGGGTTTAGGAATGAGAAGGAATGTCTGTTTGCTTAAATTTTTTGTCATACATAAAACCCATTATGTACAATTTTAATTGAACGATTGAATATGTGAAAAAGCCGGAAAAAAGAGGTTTCAACAAAGTAATAAATACTTGCGAAATAATAAATGTTTTAGGTTGAAAATAGGCAAGTCCGATATTAGAATATATTTACATTTTATGTTGAAAATATATTTATTGGTCAAGAATTTGCGTGATTTTTATATGGGGAAAACAATAAATATTTGTATCAATGTAATTATGTATTACTATTTATTTTAATTACTAAACTTTTGAGTGTAGTTATTATTACTTCTAGTACATCATAGTAGTAGTAATCTGTGCTTCTAGTAAATATTTACTTGAGATTAAACCACATACTCAAGAATAAAACTATTCTTGGATGAGCTAGTATTCTGTCCATAAAAAATATTACCGTTATTATACCTACTTTATCAATGTACTATTTTAAATAGGTATTAATTCTACCGTAGTACTTAAACTAAGCATATTTGTATTACTGAACAATTTGTTTTATATAAACAGTTTTGGCATCGTGCTCTTTGAAATTTGGCGACCCTGAGTACGAAATACGAAATGTCTCGGAGGAACTCACAGCAGTTATGGCATCCCTAACTTAACGACACTTCAGTTTGACGCGGCCACTCCTTACTGCTCTCCTTTGTATTCCGAACATTATAATGCCTTTGACCAAATAAAATAAATAAATGTAAATTTTCAAATGTCCGATGATGTAATGATAAAAACGATCATGTAAAGCACTTATTTTTCTTGAACTAAGGCTTAGTTTAATATGTAACATTATTTTAATTACAAGCTTACGTCAACGCTGGCATTTATAACTATATTATTATTTTATAGTGAACTTACACACGTTGCCTATCAGAGAGAGCTAAAACCAACAGTTTCTGATATATAAAATGCAAGGGTTCAGAGTGCTGTCTGCCTATGTAGAAACAGATAAAAAGTTGCAGTCACAGACTTTTAAAAAAATACTCGTGGTTTTGCTATATTCCACACAAAACGGACAGGTTTGAAAAAAATGCATTTTTTTAAGTGTACGAATAGGCCAACGTTTGACTAGAACTCATCCGATACTAACCGATGATCCACTCGAAGGTTAATTAGCACGTTTTTCTTTTTGTTTTGGCTCCAAACTTTTGTGTATTTAGCCAGTGATCATTTCTCAACTTAGTTAATATTATATATATTTGTGTCAAGTCAAGTCACAGTCCAAGTCATAAGTAGGTAACTAACACGACTTGGTTTTATAAATATAGATATTCAACTTTCAACTTTATTCAAGTTAATAGCAGTACTGTGTTCCGGTTTGAAGGGCAATGTAGCTAGTGAAATTACTGGGCAAATGAGACTATGGTCTGATCTCACAGTCGTGTAATCTTATTACCAGACTGTGTTGATGTCTCAGGATGATGTGCGCAGTGCAGCAGTCATGCGAAACTTTACATGTTAGAGTTCCGAGTGACACTGTTCTGTTATGGGCGGCCGCGTAACATCAGGTGAACGACTAGCTCGTCACATCATTCAATAACATAAAAAAAAAAACGGTAATCTATGTTTATTAATCTTATATCAGACTTGTCGATGTTTCAAAAACTGAATTACGAAACATGATGACATTTCAATTATGAAAACACGTGATTCGTCCTGGCTAATGTTCCCTCGAACAGAAGCTTATATGAGAAGATGATGTGTAATTCAACTCGAGACAGCCGAGCGGAATACTAACGAAAACCTTAGAAATACCTACAACGTGAAAGCACATAGCCTCTTCGTTTTTTTGCAAATATCTAAGAAATTTTCAAGCACAGATAATACTAGTAGACTCGTAACTTAAAAGAAGTAATAACAAGTGAAGAGTTGGCGAATAAGCAAACTGTTTACGGCTTAATAAATAGTATAAAGCTATACTGCCAAAATAACAAAACAATTAAAATTTAAAAAGAGACTACTATGCTATTAATAATATTAGTTATTTTTACAACTTCTGCATTATATATTCATTCAACAACACACACCAATTTTTAAAATTCTCACTTTCACTGATGATGATTATAAAAACGTAAAAATTTAATGAGTCAAACGCTCACAATCTCATAAGGTATCATGAAAATAGATCATTGGGTTATTCCCATTGTGCTCTACGCCTTTGGCCCCATGCTCTTGTCTAAGGTCATTTGGTGTACCAATATGGTGGTAGCACAAAAACGAATCATAGCCATTTATAGAAAATAACTTTATAAAATCAAAAAAAAATAAAAAAACTAGCGCCTACAAGACAATAATAAAAACTAATGTTTTCTTGCAGGCGCTAATATTGTAATGATTTCAGACTTTAAGTAAGTAAAGAGTATGTATGTATGTATGTATTATGTAACAACAATAATAATATAATATTTTTTTGGTTAATAATATTTAATTGTGAGTTCGAATTCCCACCAAGGACAAGCATTTGTGTGACGACGTCGATGTTTGTTCTATGTCCGGGCGTTATATAGTATTCAATGTGTGTATTTACAAAAACATCATTTAATTATTCTATCATCAATCTTGGTCCCTTAGCTTTGCTTAGTTTGGGCCTAGATGGCGCTGTGTGAAATGTCCACAAATATTTATTTTACTTTATTTATTTATAACAAAGATTAATGATGTCATATAAATGACTGCTACTGTCAATCATATTATACACCAATACATTATTCAACGTGGCTTTTTTTATGTTTTGGCTCCACACTTTTGTGTATTTAGCCAGTTTCAAGTAATTGATAATTTATCAAGTTAATAATATTCCACGCAAATATGTGTCAAGTCATAGTCGAAGTCATCAAGTCAAGTCATAGTCTAGTCAAAGTCATACTCCTAGTAAAGTGGTGGCAACTTTACTTGAAGCTTCTATGGAGTTTTGGAAACAACACGAAAATAAACGTTTCACCATCATTATACCATTTTCCCACACTCACGCCTGTAATCCAGCACTTAACGAATAGAATGCCACCAATTTTATGCACTAACACTGAAAATAACACAAGTTTTGGAAAATAATACAATGCGGTGACGCAATCTTTTTCGCTTTCCCGCCAAAACTCCCAACGTGGCTTTTCAAGTGCAAGTGTTTTTTAAGTACCACAGATAACTGCCGGTAAGCACTCCGAAGGGGCGCTACTAACATCAATTATAATTTGGTTAACTTCGTCAAAAATTAAATTACGAGTAAATCAATTGAAAAATTATAAGTTTCATATGTTGCGAAAACCCTGTTGTATACTGCACTGAGTACTTAAAAGATTTACTTAATATTCAAAAACAAACAAAAAGGTGATGTATATAAACTCTATGCTATTAAATTTTATTTTTTATTTTATTTACTCGTGTTTATAACACAAGACGACGCAACTTTTGACTGTGGCTTTGTTGTCATGAAGGGAATCCTGGAAAATTCTCTGAATAGTGTTCTTCCATAGACACCATTTACTAGAAAGATCTTTTATGTGACTCTTATGTTATACCTATAATAATTTTACTTATATCAATAACGAATTTCCAGTGATAACGTGTTCTAACAAAAAATTCTACCCATTGTGTTCGCTCAAAGTATTTTTCTTATTTTTATAAATATGTATTGTATTGAAGCCTTATTATTACTGAAGTTACTAATTATTGTAGTACATGTCATGTTTTTTTTTTTTTCAACAATTACAGTGAGTATCGGGCCTTAATACATGAATAGCAAAAATTAAAATTGTCATTTTCGGTTCTATTATAAGGTTAATTAGATTGTCATAAACTTTACAAGCACGTTTCTACTCAAACTTCAACTTGTAAACGATGCTAATATTATACAAATTTCATCAATTTTATCAAAGATTTTTTTTTATCATTCAAAGATTCGTGAATTTCAATTACTCTCGTGCGGGACTTTCAAAATGTATATATTATACATTTATTGTAAATATTATAAACCTTCAGATTGAAATATGTGCTCTGATAACTCTGTGCATTATATTATATATGTTATAACTCTATGCATACTTTATAAACCAAATAGTGTTAAGAAAAGACAAACAAATCTTTGAATGATATTGTGCTATGAATACACCTTTGCTACACAGCGGCTAATTACATTTTCGTGTGCGTACGGTATGCATAATACGTTAGATGAATACTAAATAACAAGGTATGTACCTGCATATACCTTTTTTTTATGTTATTGAATGATGTGACGAGCTAGTCGTTCACCTGATGTTAAGTGACACGGCCGCCCATAACAGAACAGTGACACTCGGAACTCCAACATGTAAAGTTTCGCATGACTGCTGCAATGTGCACATCATCCTGAGACATCAACACAGTCTGGTAATAAGATTACTCGACTGTGAGATCAGATCATAAAGTCTCATTTGCCCAGTAATTTCACTAGCTACATTGCCCTTCAAACCGGAACACAGTACTGCTTGCACACTACTGCTTGGCGGCAGAATAACTGACAAAGCGGTGGTACCTACCTAGACAAACTTTGCAGAAAAGTCCTACCACCTAGTAAAAGGTATCTTTAATATTTTTTTAGAATAAAAATGTTTTCGCTTTCCCCAGCGGCGTGTCTACCACCGACAACCAGTCCGCTGTCGGCAAGTAAGTATTGTGGAATGATTAATTGTTCTGTAAATTGAATTCACCGTGATAAATGAAATATCCGCACAATAGGTAATAAATTACGCTGACCCGCGGGCGTAAGATGAAACGGTCCGAAAGTAGGTACGAACGGATGTTACACGGATAATAGGTATAAAACACAACACACGTTAAACACCTGCCTGGGGTATTGTAGATATTTTAATTCGCACGGGGCTCGAAACGGCTTTGTGAAGCACACGCTGTTCGCCGCAAAAGTATTGGCTTCGCACCCGCCATTGAGGCATGTAAATAACCTAGTTTATTATAACAAAAAAGCTGCAGTGGATTTTAACCATCAGATATAAATTCATATAATTTAATAAGCAATTCATCCATCCTTTCGTGGTCGAAATACAACCTATTCGTACCAAGCGATTTGACTCAACGTTCTTAATTAGAACGGCTAAGGAATGGAATGCCCTGCCAGCGTCTGTGTTTCCGGCGAAATTTGACCCGGGCGTGTTCAAGAGAAGAGTGAATAGGCATTTACTTGGCTACCATGCTACACCTTCGATCGCATCGTCACTTCCCATCAGGTGAGAGCGCGATCAAATGCTAGACAAGTTTGAAGTAAAAAATAAATAAAAAAATGCTGCTATATATAATTAATAGAAACGAGGCGCACGTGAGAGAAGAAAGTATATCCTAGGACATTATGAACATAAACCGGAGGGATCAACTCAGCTTAGTAGGATAAAGTGATTATTCGAAGTGGACAAACATCATCCTGGTATTGCAGGTGTGAAACTTTGAGGGATTTTATACGACCGTATGAATATTTAATGTTAATATAAAGAGAAGCTATGAAGTTGTCTCAGAGTTTTGGGAGTTACAGACGGGCTTCGGTTGTGCACATGGAGTGACGTGAAATGCTTGGGGAGCGGTCATCAACTTAATTAGTAATGACCAACCTCGCCGTCTATACATATGATATGCTCCACTGTGCTCAAGCAAAGGTCTATCGTGCTGCAAATAATGTTCTGTACCCCTAGTACCTACGAGTTTATTGAAATGCATGTACCTACTTTTATTTTAAAATTCTTGTATTATTTTTATCTTTTGATACTTTCCTTCCAAAGGTTGTCTGAAAGAGATGACTATTAGTGATAAGACCGGCCATTGTTACACTAGTACGTAAGATTTATTAATTCCTGTATTATGTGAATTTCGTTGGTAATACAATAAAGAGTATTCTATCTATCTACTACCATTACTCAATATCGAGTACGTAAGATTTGTATAAAACACAAATAGAATTTAATACAAATATTTTACGGAACTCAATATCTCAATCTTTCAATATCTAGGGGCGCTGTCGTAGCCGTAACTAGACGTAACCAAGAATTTAATATTTTGTAAATTAAGTAACGGCTAAACTCACGTCAATTAAAAGTCGAAATTACTCCGACCAGGTTTTGGACATATTCGATCTCCTTCTTCTGGTAGCCAGTTACTTACGCAAGCCGCGGCGGCTTTCGCGAGCATCGGCACGTAACTCCAAAACAGTTATTTATCTTACAAAATGTGTCATACTCACGATAGTTTTCAAACTAAGAATTTAATATAAATATTTTATGGTACTCAATATCGAGTACAACAATGTACATTCAAATATACTCGTACTATATTTATAGGGCTTCTGTGGTTTATTACGATTACAGTCCTAGTGAAGTAAAGCTTCTGTTATTTCACTTTACAGGCAAATTCTACCGTAAACAAACTATAAAATGTCCATAATATGCAATTATGATTGTGTAATATGCGTAACATTGTGAGAAAGGCACTCCAAGCGCACATTTATTGAACAAAGCGGCAAGAAAAACGACGGCAACAAGCGGCGCCGGCTGTTCTAAATTGCCAACACTTCTGAGCTGCGAGCGTTTACTGGAGTTCACTCTACTTCATTATTTGTTACATTACATCGATCCGGGATGGAGGAAAGGTGCCACCTATAAAAAAATGCCAATAAACCCGCTCGGCTGAAAATGTGATATCCTTATTACGTTACGACAGCTGGATGATACATAACTGTACGAGGCTAGCTTGATATTTAAGCCGCGCTTAAACCAGTTGTTTTTACAAATTATATTTAGCTGGTTTTAATACAATATTAATAATCATCACACTTCACACTAATATTATAAAGGCGAAAGTTTGTATGTGTATTTGAGTGTATGTGTGTATGTTTTTTACTTCTTCACGCTCAAACGGCTGAATGGATTCGGATGAAATTCGGTACCAAGGTATATTACACACTGGATTACTGGATTACACTGGATTTTCCCGAGGGATGAGCAAATAATTAAAATACTTTTTATCCGCGGGTGAAGTCGCGGGGCGCAACTAGTTATATATAACACTAGTTGCGCCCCCTGGTTGTATACTTGGTGTACATACTTTCGCCTTAATATTAGTGTGATAGCGTGATATCAATTTTAAAAAAATACTGGTTTTTAAATATAATCTTCATCATCAACAGCCAGAAGACGTCCACTGCAGGCCTCCGCTATAAAACGCTACTTTGGACGATTATCGTAGGGCTTTCCATAATAACCATGCTTGGCAAGTGGCTTGGTGATCGCAGAAGATCTGATGTACCGAGGCAAATGCTGCTGCCTATCCTCTATATATCCCCTTAGCCGGCTGTTACGGCAATCAAGGGAAGAGATGGGGTGGTCCTATCCTCACACCGTCTGGACCACATGGTTTAAATATAATTGTTATTTGTAATTACCAAAATTTGCCATTCTGTAGACTAATTATGTTAGAAGTGCCTAATAAAAACTTGTTTGTGTATCAAGACTGCGAGCCACACAGCGAGCGCAACTTTTTTAAATTCCAAACCAACTCACTAAAGTAATTAGAATTTTTCCAACGGCCCCATTGTGCTACGAACTCTGCTCACGCAAACTTTTAATGCGACTTAAATTCAAATGCTATTTTACGGTTTCTCTTTGAGGAGTTGATTTTAATGAAAAATCGAGTAAGAGAACATTGATTATCTACTTTTTATACTGATTTGAATATTAAGTGAAAAAGTTGTAATGAGATTGTATCGAACTTTTTGAAGGACTATGGGATTTATGTATACAGGAGTGCTAGCAGGTACCCGGTAATAGTTACATAAAAGTAACTCCGTTTAATATCATAACTCTCAACATCACTCTCGTCCTAAAAACTTGATTCGCGTCCCGTTGCTCGAAATGTTCATCACCAAACCCTTTATATTTTGCGACCTTACACTGCTTTCAATCAACTCATGAAGCCTGATCTCTTGACCATAGACCTATTCACAAGTAGCATGGCGTCAGTGAGCAAAGCACTTTCCCTTAAGGATTGTGTCTCGCCTCCCGTCTCCCGTCGCTTGTCAATTGTTAAATTTTTCACCTATAAGGAAGGCTATTGCACGTTCTTTTATTTGAAAATAAAATGTTCTTATATTTTCGTATTTAATTGTAGAGGCTTTTAATTGGCTCTTTAAGTTTATTTTAGTATATAGTTTTCATGATAGCTGTAAGCTCCCCAAATAAAATAAAATATCTTTCAATCGGTATATAGTAGATTCCAAGCCCGCTTAAGAGACTGATCGCATTCTCTTCAAATAGTAGTCATCAATCGTAGAGGCTTCCGATCAAAGACAAGGGACAAAGGGAGCAAACGAAATGTCTACCCACCTTCTGAAGAATTATACCGGGCCTACAGGTTTTTTAAAGATGTTTTATTAATCTGAAGAATTGGTTTTCATCTGGTTATCTCTAACCCATACATATAAATGACTGATTGATAAATGAAGTCAATACTTCAGTGAAAATATATTATTAATGTCTACCTATTGAGGTAGACATTAATAATATATTTTGACTGGAATATTTTCACTGAACCTATTGAAGCGTGGCTTATAAGCAAAAATTGTTTTCATCACGCATTATTGCTTCTAGCTTGATTAAAATATTTGTCTATATACAAAATAAATAAAAACTACGTTCAAAATATATTTAAGCAAGAATAAATGATCCACGAAAAGCTATAGGTCGTGATTGAACGAGATTGCGGCTGCAGTCGTCTGGATAATACTTAAGGGATTTATCCAAAATAACGCTTCGGTAGCGCAAAGTTCCTAATGAAATAAGTTGGTAATCCTCGGGTAATTCGTTAAGTGTTTGTGCGATAGATGCTTCTCCAAGCCTCGCCCAGTAGTTTTCAACGACTGGGGGCTTTGATAACAATTATTCGTTATACTATATAAAGGAATAACTTTGATATGCTATCTATTGAGGACGGTACAGAAACTAAGCTCATTTAAATGTATTAAAACATGACCGCTCTTCAGGGCTAGCGCAAAGATTACATTTTTTTCACCGTATTACCACAGTAATGACAAGAATTAATAAATAAAATAAATAAATATATGTGGACATTTCATACAACGCCATCTAGCCCCAAATTAAACAATACTTGTACTATGTGAACCAGATAAATGATAAAATGCTTAGGTACTTTTTGTTTGTAAATACATACATAGAATACAGTATAACACCCAGACACAGAACAAACATCTATGTTCATCACACAAATGTTTGTTCTGGGTGAGAATCGAACCCACAACCTACAGTTCAGAAGGCAGAGCTATTACGAACTGAGCTATTAGACCAGTAATAGTATATTTATTGCTCCTTCGCTTTTTATGATCACAAACGAATTGCGATACAATTACGAACCTTATTGACAGATGCAGTAATAATACAGTAGTAATACCGATCTTTTCCGACATTTCAAATGATGTCGAATAAAATTCCACAAAATAAAGTTGAAACTAACCGTCGGTCGGCGGCCGGCGCAGGTTATTTATATAAGTCATGTCAGACACCGCCTCGGAACCGAAAGTTCACTCATATTTTTTGTTTGACAAATTGCCGTGGTAACGGGACTTGGCTAAAGTTTCACCTCCATTTAAGCCACCATTAATACCTACCGGTGCGCGTGACTCTTTTTACATTTTATGGACCTTCGAGTAATGTACCTGACTGCTAGAATAAACGTCTCCATTCAACCTCTTTATTACTCACTCATATTAGGTCTTTACCTATGAAATTGCCGTTTTGTTTGAAAAAAGTTAAAGTATTTTTTTTTCGAACTTATTTATTTCTTTTATTCAAAGTAATCACCCCTGCAATCAATGCATCTCTGCCAACGCTGTGGCAGTTTATGGATGCCCTTCTTGAAAAAATCAGCAGGACGGGAGACAACAAACTCTTCAAAGGTGTTTTGTACTGCCTCTCGGGAATTGAATTTTTTTCCCGCTAAAAAGTTGTCCAAATTTTGGAAAAAGTAATAGTCGGTAGGCGCAAGGTCTGGTGAGTATGGCGGATGAGGGAGAGCTTCCAAACCCAACTCATGCAGCTTAGAGACGGTCTGTTGTGCAGTATGGGGTCGCGCGTTGTCGTGAAGTAGCAGTGGAGACGACCGATTGACCAAAGCTGGTTGCAGACGTGCGAGTTTCGCCATCATTGTGGTCAGTTATTCAATGTACACATCTGCAGTAATGCTCTCGCCGTTTTGTAAAAAGCTATGATGAATCACACCAGCACTAGACCACCAAACTGTGACCATCACCTTTCTAGGGGTCATTTTTCGTTTTGCACATTGCTTTGGTACCGAACCAGGATCTAACCAACTTGCTGAGCGCTTTCGATTGTCAAAAAGAATCCATTTTTCGTCGCACGTAACAATTCGGTTCAAAATTCCTTAATTTCTGTGCCTGTTAAGCAGCGCAAGGCAAGTCTCGACGCGTACGTTGCGCTGGCGACCGTTAAGTTCGTGGGGCACCCATCTATCAAGCTTTTTTATCTTGCCAATCTGTCGCAAATGGACCAATATTGTTTTGATGCTAACATCAAAAGCTGCTGCCAGCTCAGCTGTAGATTGAGATTCATCAGCTTCCACAATCGCCTTTAATTCATCATTGTTGACCAAAGTTTCCGGACGACCACGAGGTTCATTTTTCAAGTCAAAATTCCCAGAACGGAACCAAGTAAACCAATAACGGGTTGTACGTTCGTTTGTACAGTTCTCTCCGTAAACGTCGTTGATGTTACGTGTCGTTTGTGTCGCGTTGGTGCCACGACGGAACTCAGATTCCATAATTACACGAAATTTCAAAGTATCCATTATGAGGAAAAATGTTGAAATGAAATGAAAATACAACGCTAATCAATAAACAAAAGACTTATATTGTAAATAGAATGTCATATTTTTAAAACAAAATTAATTTGAATTTAGAATTCATAGCCAATCAAAACTTTTTTTTGTTTGAAAAAGTCGGTACTGCAAAACGGCAATTTCATAGGTAAAGACCTATTATTTTAGTTTATATGTGCGAATATGTTGGAAGTTCTTTGATACTTAAATAAAAGGTAAAAAATCGTGTCAAACGTTGAAAACAGATCATGCATTTTAACCGTGGTTTAGCTTGTCACAGCATTAATAAGGAAGAAATCAACTAAGGACCGTTCGTCAACCATATTCTTAATAATAAAAATATATATGTGAAATGAGATTATGTCCCAAAAAGATATACATTGAAAGAACCAATATCTCCGTATTGGTGATCAGCAAAATCCATTTATCTACGAGAACAATATGTGATACATTACGTAGTCAATTTTCTTCATAGCATTTTGAGAACAAAAGGTGGGCCATGACAGAGACGTTATCTAGACGAATCTATTGATTGAGAGCTGCCTAATTTATTACAATCGATGCAGCCTGCGGGCTGGAACAAAAGGTCGTGCTTCAACGAAGCTACGAGGGGACCCGAGAACAAATCAAATTCTGGCTACGCTCTACGACATGAATAGCGTTTGAAAAAAATCTGATGAGAACACCGTTCGCTACAGCGCTCTACGATCTCTCGTAGACTACGAATGCTACGATAAACGTAGCAAAAGCTTGGAGATTTTTTGTGGATTTATTCTGTTACATTTTTGCATAAAAAGGCTCGTTCGTTTAGACTTATCATAAGAAAATATATTTGTCTGCCTTCGTTGGATCACGAAATATCAAAGAAAAGTAATATATCGTTTCTTCATGTGTCATGCGTATAAATAACTATGACTCCGTATAGGTACTTAAAGTGGATCATGCATATATTTTATTAGAAAAATAAATGTTAAAGTAGTAACTATTCTCTTTGATGCTAAATTAAATATATCAAGCTGAATTTTTAACAAATTCAAAGCTACTAAAACAGCATTTATAACCCAATAATAAACCCATTATCGTTAGTGAAACAAGGTTTGTGTATTCGTATTGCACAAATTAATAACAAGTAGCTTAACTCTATGATCATTTCTATTTGAAAGATCAAACTTTTCACTGAAATTGAGGCTTCGTTAGTATGCCTGCCGCAATACCAAAATCAATTAAATATACATTCCGGATCAGCGAGCTGAGAAATGCATGGGTAGCGCTCGCATCCACGCGGACGCCAGACTCGAGGCCCGCGCCCGGACCGGCCCGCCTCCGTCCCGGTACCGGTCTTGTGTACGACACGCAAACATCCAGTTGTGAAGCTGGCTAGACCATCATCGCACATTTACAATTTACAACGAAGAAGCCACTGATTCCTGAAATACAGTTTAAAAACTAGTTCGGGAATCTATGGATTCATTTAATATAATGTAATGATATTTATGTCAATAAATATTTTTGTATTTTTTGTATTGTATTTTTTTTAACTTCCTATAACAAAGGCAAAGCGTAAAAAACCACATTCAGACTTATATGGTTTTCTCATGGATGCCATTGTCAGAACTGGAAGAAATTGAAATGGGACTGTTGTATATAATATTTCGAATTCTAGGTTTTTTTTATGTTATTGAATGATGTGACGAGCTAATCGTTCACCTGATGTTAAGCGACACGGCTGCCCATAACAGAACAGTGTCATTTGTAACTCCAAAATATAAAGTTTCGCGTGACACTGCACTGCGCACATCATCCTGAGACATCAGCAGTCTGGTAATAAGATTACTTGACTGTGATATCAGATCATTAAAAGTCTCATTTGCCCAGTAATTTCACTAGCTACAGTGCCCTTCAAACCGGAACACAGTAGTGCTTGCACACTACTGTTTGGCGGCAGAATAACTGGCAAAACGGTGGTACCTACTTAGACGAACTTTGCAGAAAAGTCCTACCACCTAGTAAAAGTAGGTATTGCACCTCCTTACGTCAAGCTCTGTTTGGCAATAGATGTCATATCATATGGAATAAGCTCTTGATTCTATGAACAGGGCTTCTTATTTACTACAGGGGCTACACAGGAAGTACTCGCACCAGCTTTCAAATAATAAATAAATCATCAAAATCGGTTCACCCAGTCGAAAGTTGTGAGGTAACAAACATTAAAAACAGTCAAATTGAGACCCTCCTCCTTTTTTGAAGTCGGATAAACTGTGGTTTTCAACGGTTATATTTTTTTAATGTTTGTTTCCTTAAATCTCCGTCATTTATAAGTTTTATAGATTATGAAATTATTTTTGTTATTTAAAATGATGTACTTTCATAATGGTCCTATAGGAGTTTCTACCTAATTGGCTAATCATCTGCTGCTGGCTTTTTAAATCTAAATTACTGGAATTAATTAATTGATAATTCTTAATTAATTCTCAGTAAAAAAGAGTAAATAGTCAATGGCTGACTTTTTTCAAATAATATATTATTTTTATTTATTTATTCCAAAACAATACTATTGTATGGGAAATTAATATAACAAACACAACATAAATTATTACATATAACAAAAATTATTAGTTCCTACCTACCAGCGAATTTGGATAAAACCGAAGTGGCACTTTATAATAGTATAATTATGCTGAGCACAGTACTATTATATTATAGCACAGTAGTATTATAGAATAGTTCTTATATAACGCTTGCATTTAACAAACATTATACTCGGGTATTTTTAAGAGTTTACTAAACTCGATTCTGAAATTTCTGTGTAATTAGTAGTACTCAATATATATACTCAATATCAATTGAACTTAGGAGAAAGAAAAAAACTAAACTATACATAAGAACTTAAAATAAATAATAATTGAAGAAAAAGTAATATTGTAGGTAAAAAGGGGGTCATAAATAAAACACAGAATTTAGATCAACTTCTGCAGGAAGCGTTCTTAAAAAGCTGGCAACATTTGCTCGTTGAATAGCTAGGCTAATTCGTTGGCCGAGGTAAGTGTTTTAGTCGCGTATCAGCTCAACTAGGCGTCTGGAAAGCTCCTTGACAAGGAGCCGCGCCCTCAGGGGCCCATTGTTTCAACCCCAAACCTCAATATCAAAAAATCAACTCAAAATCAATAGCAGTGATGCTTAACATCAAGTGAATAACTAGATCATCAGATCATTCAACATAAAAAACATATACTCACACACCAGGCCCAATATGGACATAGCGATTATGTTCCTTGCACGCTCAATACTTGCATTAGTATCATTTCATATGTATCCAGGCACACGTATACCTATTTTATACCATGCAAAGGCGTAAATAAAACGTCTGGTATTCAAGCGGAAATCAAACAGACCCAAGTACTTGTATTAATAAAGTCGCCAACAGACCCAGTTTGGTTGCTCAAACTGTTACGAAGATAGATTATATAAAACTTGCTTCTGCTCGCGGCTTCGCCCGTATGGCCTATAGGAAACAAAGAAGGAATTTTTTCATAGATAATTCAACCACCCATTTCACCTACTTTGGGTTAGAACTTCGAAAAATCCTTTCTTAGTGGATACCTACATTTTACAAAGAACACACCCTCCAAATTTTAAGTCTCTAGGACCAGCGGTTTAGACTGTGCGTTTATATAAAACTCAGTCAGTCTGTCAGGACTTTTTATGAATAGAATTTTATATGTATAGATTGGTAAGTAAGTTCCTATAAATGATTTTATTGTACCAGTATATACATAATTTCCCCAGTGGATGATAATATGTATTACCATATTACTATCTTTTTTATGTTAAAAATGAGTCATCCGGCTAACGACGACAACGACGTTAAGCGACATGGCTGCCCATATCAGCTCTAGTGTCTCTCGGAATTCAAAAGTATAGAGTTTCACGTGACACTACACTGCACACATTATGCTGAAACTTTCAGTACAGTAACTAGTATTAAGGTTACTTAACTGTGAGATTAGGTCATAAAGTCTAATTTGCCCAGTAATTTCACTAGCTACAGTGGCCTTCAAACCGTAACACAGTAGTATTTGCTAAATATTCATTGTTGTCCATAATTAGGCTGAATTAAATAAATTGGAAGTAATAGTTACGATTAACCTTTTTTTTAACAGGCCGACTTTTTGTTGAATCAAAATGTCACGTGTGGACACAAGGTTCTTATTATATGTAATTATAAGATTTTAGCTTATTGAGCGTATATTAAGTAAGGAGGTAAGGCACATCTATATTACAAATACAAACACAAATATAAATTTATTTATTGACACATTTGGTTAGAAAGTTATAATGAATCCATAGACTCCCGAACTAGTGGAAACTGTGTTTCAGAAGTCAGTGGCTTCTCCCATTATTAATTTTATCTAAGCTATATCATACTAATTAGTTTTACAGAACATCATAAACAATATCTAGGAATAAGGCAAATTGTGAAGTGTGTGTGCGTGTGAGTGTGTGTGTGTTGGAGTGTGCGTGCGTGCGTGTGATTTAAGTAATATTGTAAATAATACAATGTAGATACAATATATATATGTGTTATATCAAATATAATAATTATAATATTTTTAAAATTAAAACTTAAAAAATTATAAAGTTATACCGCTTCTGAGTTCGCATTTAGGACGTTACGTTACATTTGGGCACGTCTTAATATAGAAATAAGTGCGAACTTAAGAGGCGTCAACTTTAGTGTAGACGAGCATAAATCTATAAATAATGTAGCGTAGCATGAGGCCACCTTCAGCGGTTTCATCGGGCGGCATAATTATAATCATCACATTATAGAAAATTATCTAAGTTTTCAATAAAAGATTTTTCGACTTATACTTACTTATCGTTACCTAGAAGAAAAATCAGAATCAAAATCTGAAATTCTCCGATGTCAAATTCTGAAAATCATTATCGTGTTTACGGACCACTAAGTGGCGATAGCACAACATTGGCTCAACCGTTTTTAGACCGGAGTTTTTAACGTCAAAAATGCAGGTATGAATGGTTCCGTACATTCTATACAACTCTCGAACAAAATACGAAGAAACTTTTTCCCCGACCTCGTTTGGAACCATTAAAACTAAAGACCTAAGTAGGTGAATATTAGAGAGTTAGTAATAATTAATATAAGATATCGCAGAACATTTAAGTAAGGTACAATATACATGTACAATAAAATCATAAATAAATACATTTAACTCAGCGCCATCTAGCCCCAAAATAAGCTGTATATGAGAGCCAGATTACTGATACAATACTTAGATACTATTTTTTTACTTTTTGTTTGTAAATACATACATAAAATACATCATAACACCCAGACAGGACTCACAACCTACAACACTTTACTAGTTAGTCAAAATAATTTTTTGATAATTCTTGTGCGCGAAGAGACCCGTTTTATCTTTACAATCACAACCTACAGTTCAGAAGGCAGGGTACTACCAACTGAGCTAACGGGCCAATCAATATAATTATAACATATAAATATTATGATATATATGCATAACAATCACTTAAGCTAACACTTACTTATATTTAGTTAAATTTTGTATAAATTGTCAAGGTTTTATGAACCCTAATTCAATTTTTGATCAACTTATCGAGTATAGGTAAAACGCGCCTCCATAAAGTAAAAGTTCAGTCTCCCAGGATGGCGCCGTAAATTAAATTTATAAAATGAAAGTTCAAAAAGAATATCAACAGGAGATAGGGGGAGATATTTTAACCTTCGTTGGCACACAGAATGAGTTGATAACAAGGCGTTTAGTATTCCAGTCACGGAAGCTCGATCCACCTGCTTTTCATATCACGACAATTGCCGACCCCGAGGAGGCGGCTCTCTGGCGGAATGACAATTCTTGTCTATGAAAATCAATTGGAGGGAACGATGAGCACCGGGGCCGGCGACAATTCCAATTTCATTAATGGCTTCCGTCGCTCCACTCCTACGGGCGCCGCCGGGAGCCGGTAGCCTCCTCGCATTCCAAATGCCTCAATCCCCCATTTGTTTGTGGATAACCATTTATCTAGATATGATAGAGGACGACCGCAATACTCATACATTTGACTATTCTCCGAATAAACAGAGAGGGAGTTATGTGTGCGATACACGTCGTCGTAACTTAAAACCATTTAACGGAAGTAAAGTTGGTTCTTAGAAACTTGCACATACGAGTAGAATGTGTAGCTGCTCGTGTATCCGGGGTTAATACGCAACAAACTCTGCATATTACCGCCCTGCTGTACACACAACTTTGAATTGACTTCAGTTCTATACAAAGTACAAATCGCTTTGAAATTCTGTTCTCGCAAAGCTTTATATTAGTTAACTGCTAACAAAAAGAAATTACATCATATTCTCGAAAGTTATTTAGTTTAGGTAAATTAACATACTGAAATAACAATGGACAAACCACATCATTCACAAATATCAAACTGATAACCGATGGGGAAATGGTTGAATGGTTCTTGAGTGACGACCAGCACGAACTGGAAGATACAGTGTAGGCACCCCACTTGCAGGTTAAACAGAGAACACGTGGTGTATCTACGTGGGGTTATCAATTTTAATTGCAATGCAACAGGAGAATATTCATTCCAAAATTTAAAAATTCCCATAGTAACTATGCACATAAGCTGCGTATTGAAACTGTAAATTCAGTACATTTTTGTGCGTCTATTGGTTGCAATCAAGTTATATGATCGCCGAGCTGTTAACTGGCTTGAATTTGAACTTTACTTGTTTTAGTTTACGAGCGCATTAAAGTAATAATTTTAGCCGTAGTTAATATAACAATATATTAGGTCTTTACCTATGAAATTGCCGTTTTGTTTGAAAAAAGTTAAAGTTTTTTTTTTTCGAACTTATTTATTTCTTTTATTCAAAGTAATCACCCCTGCAATCAATGCATCTTTGCCAACGCTGTGGCAGTTTATGGATGCCCTTCTTGAAAAAATCAGCAGGACGGGAGACAACAAACTCTTCAAAGGCGTTTTGTACTGCCTCTCGGGAATTGAATTTTTTTCCCGCTAAAAAGTTATCCAAATTTTGGAAAAAGTAATAGTCGGTAGGCGCAAGATCTGGTGAGTATGGCGGATGAGGGAGAGCTTCCAAACCCAACTCATGCAGCTTAGAGACGGTCTGTTGTGCAGTATGGGGTCGCGCGTTGTCGTGAAGTAGCAGTGGAGACGACCGATTGACCAAAGCTGGTGGCAGACGTGCGAGTTTCGCCATCATTGTGGTCAGTTCTTCAATGTACACATCTGCAGTAATGCTCTCGCCGTTTTGTAAAAAGCTATGATGAATCACACCAGCACTAGACCACCAAACTGTGACCATCACCTTTCTAGGGGTCATTTTTCGTTTTGCACATTGCTTTGGTACCGAACCAGGATCTAACCAACTTGCTGAGCGCTTTCGATTGTCAATAAGAATCCATTTTTCGTCGCACGTAACAATTCGGTTCAAAATTCCTTCATTTCTGTGCCTGTTAAGCAGCGCAAGGCAAGTCTCGACGCGTACGTTGCGCTGGCGATCGTTAAGTTCGTGGGGCACCCATCTATCAAGCTTTTTTATCTTGCCAATCTGTCGCAAATGGACCAATATTGTTTTGATGCTAACATTAAAAGCTGCTGCCAGCTCAGCTGTAGATTGAGATTCATCAGCTTCCACCATCGCCTTTAATTCATCATTGTTGACCAAAGTTTCCGGACGACCACGAGGTTCATTTTTCAAGTCAAAATTCCCAGAACGGAACCGAGCAAACCAATAACGGGTTGTACGTTAGTTTGTACAGTTCTCTCCGTAAACGTCGTTGATGTTACGTGTCGTTTGTGCCGCGTTGGTGCCACGACGGAACTCATATTCCATAATTACACGAAACCACAGAGCAAATAAAGTTTTCTGTAATACAGTGTATTCTGTAGCCGTAGAGTGCCGCGTTAATTATTATACGCAAAGATATAATACAGCTTGCAAAAAAAATAAAACTTTCGTATTACCTTTCTAATTAAAATAATAATATAATAATAATAATATATAGCGTGTTACATCCTAGACCGCATCGTCGCCGTGAGGTGACCGGTTTGCCGTGAGGTGACCGGCAGAATAGAATAGTCCCTACCTCTTTCTTACCGAGGTGTCGTAAAAGGCGACTAAGGTAAAATGACGATAAAAATCTTACACCCGTCAACCGACAGATGGCGGGATAACCATCTCCAGACAGGCGTAACCAATGAAATACAACTGGCCGGTGACGGGCAGCAGCGTCTCCGGTACAAAAAGTTGCGCTCTGCGATCGCCAACCCGCATGCCCAGCGTGGCGATTATGGGCAAATCCTCCCTATGATAAGTACGCAAATACCACGGCCCCTAGTTCCCGGCCGCCCTGCTATTCCTGACCAAGGCGGCGGTTATGGTAACGGCAGGGCAGGGGGTGCTAAGAATCCCCGGGCTACGGTAGGCCGCCAAACCCAACTGACCTTGGCAACGTACAATGGACGCACGCTTCGACTTGACGAACATCTTGTGCAGCTAGAGGAAGAGCTGAATAACATAAGATGGCACATTCTGGGGTTATGTGAGGTCCGAAGAGAGGGAGAGGACACCATAACTCTTGGATCGGGCCATCTTATGTATTTCCGAGAAGGAGACCAGCTATCCCAGGGTGGCGTCGGGTTTCTGGTTCATAAAGCTCTCAGTGACAACGTTGTTGAAGTCTCTAGTGTGTCGACAAGGGTCGCGTACCTCATTATAAAGTTAACCAAGAGGTACAACCTCAAGGTTATCCAGGTCTATGCACCGACTTCGACACATTTGGACGATGAGGTAGAAGGTATGTATGAAGACATATCCAAAGCCTTACATAATACCTCTAAGGCTCACTTCAACGTTGTCATGGGAGACTTCAACGCTAAAGTGGGAGTACAGACTTGCAGCGAATTGACAATAGGACCTCACGGTTTTGGCAGTAGAAACCAAAGGGGCCAAATGCTTGTCAACTTCCTAGAGAAGGAGGGACTCTTTTTGATGAACTCCTTCTACAGGAAACAGCCTCAAAGGAAGTGGACGTGGCAGAGCCCCGATGGCATAACGAAAAATGAGATCGACTTCGTTATAGCGGACAAACGGCATATATTCAGAGATGTCTCAGTGATCACTAGGTTCAACACCGGGAGTGATCACAGACTTGTTCGAGGCACTCTGAATATCGATTTCAAGCTGGAACGAGCTCGTTTAATGAAGTCCACGCTCCGACCAAACATGGTCCAAACCGTGGTAGGGTCCGAGACATTCCAGTTAAAACTGGAAAATCGATTCGCTGCCTTGGAAACCACAGATGACGTAGACCAGAAACTCGACCAAGTGGTGGATGTCCTCAGGGAAGAAGGCGCGAAGTTTTGTGCAAAGCAGCGTACTGGCAAAAGGTCTAAACTTTCGAGAGATACTCTGCAGCTTATAGAAGAACGACGTATAAACCCCGAGTCTACTTCGTCAGAACATCAGCGGGCACTCAATAAGACAATTAAAAAGCTGGTACGACGTGACCTCCGATCTTACAATACGCTCGAAATTGAAAAAGCTATAGAGCAGAATCGGGGGTCAAAAGTGTTCGTCCAGCAACTTGGAAGAAGCCACCTGACGAAGTTGACTACGTCCACGGGGACAGTCATTTCTTCAAAGCCGGAGATCCTTTCGGAAGTTAAAGATTTTTACAGCCAACTCTACGCATCACATGCTTCTCGACCTGACTCCGATTCAGAGGACTGTAGAGCCACTTTAACACGTCACTACACAGAAGAGCTGCCTGAAGTCAGCCAGGACGAGATCGTGATGGCTCTTAAACAGCTTAAAAATGGAAAAGCCTCAGGTGAGGACGGAGTTACGACTGAGCTCTTAAAAGCTGGAGGTGCTCCAGTACTTAGTGAGCTGCAAGAGCTTTTTAACTCTGTCCTCTTTACTGGGAGAACTCCGAAGGCATGGAATAGAAGCGTGGTCGTTTTATTTTTCAAAAAGGGTGATAAAACCCTATTGAAGAATTACCGACCCATATCGCTTCTGAGCCATGTCTACAAGCTGTTCTCCAGAGTCATCACGAATCGTCTAGCGCGAAGGCTTGACGAGTTTCAACCTCCGGAACAGGCCGGGTTTCGTAGCGGGTATAGTACCATAGACCACATCCACACAGTGCGGCAGATTGTACAGAAGACCCAAGAGTACAATCGACCCCTGTGCTTAGCGTTTGTGGACTATGAGAAAGCCTTTGACTCTATCGAAACCTGGTCTGTTCTGGACTCCTTACAGCGATGCCAGGTTGATTGGCGATACATCGAAGTGCTGAGATGCTTGTATGATGCCGCAACAATGACCGTCCAGTTACAAAACCAGGCGTCTGAACATATCCAACTGCGTCGCGGAGTGCGACAAGGGGATGTTATATCCCCGAAACTGTTCACAAACGCTTTGGAGGATATGTTTAAGACGCTGGACTGGAAGGGTTGTGGCATCAATATAAATGGCGAGTATATCTCTCACTTGCGATTTGCAGACGACATCGTCATAATGGCTGAATCGCTGGAGGAGCTGCAGCGAATGCTGAACGGCCTAGCTGATTCTTCTTTACGCATCGGTCTACGGATGAACTTGGATAAAACCAAGGTCATGTTCAACGAGCACGTTGTTCCGGGACCGATTGCCATAAATGGAGTAGCTCTTGAAGTTGTTAGAAAGTACGTTTACCTAGGGCAGACGCTCCAACTAGGTAAAAACAATTTCGAGAGTGAAGCCAAAATACAGCTGGGGTGGGCAGCATTTGGGAAGCTTCGTCGAGTCTTCTCATCGCCCATACCGCAGAGTCTTAAGACGAAAGTCTTCAACCAGTGCGTTCTACCAGTCATGACCTACGGAGCCGAAACGTGGACACTCACGGTAGGACTAGTCCATCAATTCAAGGTCGCTCAGCGAGCTATGGAAAGAGCTATGTTAGGGGTATCTCTGCGGGATCGAATCCGAAACGAAGTCATTCGCCAGAGAACTAAAGTTACCGACATAGCTCAGCGAATTAGCAAGCTGAAGTGGCAATGGGCTGGTCATATCTGCCGAAGAACCGATAACCGTTGGGGTCGACGTGTTCTGGAGTGGAGACCGCGAATCGGCAGACGTAGTGTAGGACGACCTGTGGCAAGGTGGAGCGATGACATACGCAAGGTAGCTGGCAGTACCTGGAAAAATAGAGCCGATGACCGGGCTCAGTGGCGTGCCTTGGGAGAGGCTTATGTCCAGCAGTGGACTAATATAAGCTGATGATGATGATGACACGAAATTTCAAAGTATCCATTATGAGGAAAAATGTTGGAATGTAATGAAAATACAACGCTAATCAATAAACAAAAGACTTATATTGTAAATAGAATGTCATATTTTTAAAACAAAATTAATTTGAATTTAGAATTCATAGCCAATCAAAACTTTTTTTTGTTTGAAAAAGTCTGTACTGCAATACGGCAATTTCATAGGTAAAGACCTATTATATAGGTATAAACATTTCCCCACGCGCGTTCTCATAAAAAATATAATGCTATGGAAGAGAAAACCACGTTAGGCTTGGAATATTTAAATTTCAAGCATGATTTCTTTAGAACACGTTATAAATAGTATCTAAAATAAAATAGCGATGAATTTTGGGAGCATCAGCTCAACTAGGCGTCTGGAAAGCTCCTTGACAAGGAGCCGCGCCCTCAGGGGCCCATTGTTTCAACCCCAAACCTCAATATCAAAAAATCAACTCAAAATCAATAGCAGTGATGCTTAACATCAAGTGAATAACTAGATCATCAGATCATTCAACATAAAAAACATATACTCACACACCAGGCCCAATATGGACATAGCGATTATGTTCCTTGCACGCTCAATACTTGCATTAGTATCATTTCATATGTATCCAGGCACACGTATACCTATTTTATACCATGCAAAGGCGTAAATAAAACGTCTGGTATTCAAGCGGAAATCAAACAGACCCAAGTACTTGTATTAATAAAGTCGCCAACAGACCCAGTTTGGTTGCTCAAACTGTTACGAAGATAGATTATATAAAACTTGCTTCTGCTCGCGGCTTCGCCCGTATGGCCTATAGGAAACAAAGAAGGAATTTTTTCATAGATAATTCAACCACCCATTTCACCTACTTTGGGTTAGAACTTCGAAAAATCCTTTCTTAGTGGATACCTACATTTTACAAAGAACACACCCTCCAAATTTTAAGTCTCTAGGACCAGCGGTTTAGACTGTGCGTTTATATAAAACTCAGTCAGTCTGTCAGGACTTTTTATGAATAGAATTTTATATGTATAGATTGGTAAGTAAGTTCCTATAAATGATTTTATTGTACCAGTATATACATAATTTCCCCAGTGGATGATAATATGTATTACCATATTACTATCTTTTTTATGTTAAAAATGAGTCATCCGGCTAACGACGACAACGACGTTAAGCGACATGGCTGCCCATATCAGCTCTAGTGTCTCTCGGAATTCAAAAGTATAGAGTTTCACGTGACACTACACTGCACACATTATGCTGAAACTTTCAGTACAGTAACTAGTATTAAGGTTACTTAACTGTGAGATTAGGTCATAAAGTCTAATTTGCCCAGTAATTTCACTAGCTACAGTGGCCTTCAAACCGTAACACAGTAGTATTTGCTAAATATTCATTGTTGTCCATAATTAGGCTGAATTAAATAAATTGGAAGTAATAGTTACGATTAACCTTTTTTTTAACAGGCCGACTTTTTGTTGAATCAAAATGTCACGTGTGGACACAAGGTTCTTATTATATGTAATTATAAGATTTTAGCTTATTGAGCGTATATTAAGTAAGGAGGTAAGGCACATCTATATTACAAATACAAACACAAATATAAATTTATTTATTGACACATTTGGTTAGAAAGTTATAATGAATCCATAGACTCCCGAACTAGTGGAAACTGTGTTTCAGAAGTCAGTGGCTTCTCCCATTATTAATTTTATCTAAGCTATATCATACTAATTAGTTTTACAGAACATCATAAACAATATCTAGGAATAAGGCAAATTGTGAAGTGTGTGTGCGTGTGAGTGTGTGTGTGTGTGTTGGAGTGTGCGTGCGTGCGTGTGATTTAAGTAATATTGTAAATAATACAATGTAGATACAATATATATATATATGTGTTATATCAAATATAATAATTATAATATTTTTAAAATTAAAACTTAAAAAATTATAAAGTTATACCGCTTCTGAGTTCGCATTTAGGACGTTACGTTACATTTGGGCACGTCTTAATATAGAAATAAGTGCGAACTTAAGAGGCGTCAACTTTAGTGTAGACGAGCATAAATCTATAAATAATGTAGCGTAGCATGAGGCCACCTTCAGCGGTTTCATCGGGCGGCATAATTATAATCATCACATTATAGAAAATTATCTAAGTTTTTAATAAAAGATTTTTCGACTTATACTTACTTATCGTTACCTAGAAGAAAAATCAGAATCAAAATCTGAAATTCTCCGATGTCAAATTCTGAAAATCATTATCGTGTTTACGGACCACTAAGTGGCGATAGCACAACATTGGCTCAACCGTTTTTAGACCGGAGTTTTTAACGTCAAAAATGCAGGTATGAATGGTTCCGTACATTCTATACAACTCTCGAACAAAATACGAAGAAACTTTTTCCCCGACCTCGTTTGGAACCATTAAAACTAAAGACCTGAGTAGGTGAATATTTGAGAGTTAGTAATAATTAATATAAGATATCGCAGAACATTTAAGTAAGGTACAATATACATGTACAATAAAATCATAAATAAATACATTTAACTCAGCGCCATCTAGCCAGTTATAGAGGGGCTGCAGCGGGAGTATTAAAGTTAAACGATAATTATATACTTATGTCTTTTTATTAAGTCTAATGTATAACACGTAAAGTTCATCCTTAAAATTAATTATAATTAATATGTACAAGTGACAAGTCTCGGCGATCGAGAACGAGTGACGTAGGAGGGGTCATGACAGCCTCGCGGGGCTAAGAGGGGAACGCGGGACGCGGGCGATGCGCGGACGGCGGTCTCGATCCCATTCTCACGCAGGCGCTGGTCAGCACTTTCTTTATGTGTTAGTGCCTTGTGGATGTGTGTAAATCCAGCTGACGCGGCGATGACGACGTCTAGACGGTGCGATATGCGGCGCGTCCGGTGCACTTTGCATGCTATGTAACAAGCCCCAAAATAAGCTGTATATGAGAGCCAGATTACTGATACAATACTTAGATACTATTTTTTTACTTTTTGTTTGTAAATACATACATACAAATACATCATAACACCCAGACAGGACTCACAACCTACAACACTAACTTACTTACTAGTTAGTCAAAATAATTTTTTGATAATTCTTGTGCGCGAAGAGACCCGTTTTATCTTTACAATCACAACCTACAGTTCAGAAGGCAGGGTACTACCAACTGAGCTAACGGGCCAATCAATATAATTATAACATATAAATATTATGATATATGAATAACAATCACTTAAGCTAACACTTACTTATATTTAGTTAAATTTTGTATAAATTGTCAAGGTTTTATGAACCCTAATTAAATTTTTGATCAACTTATCGAGTATAGGTAAAACGCGCCTCCATAAAGTAAAAGTTCAGTCTCCCAGGATGGCGCCGTAAATTAAATTTATAAAATGAAAGTTCAAAAAGAATATCAACAGGAGATAGGGGGAGATATTTTAACCTTCGTTGGCACACAGAATGAGTTGATAACAAGGCGTTTAGTATTCCAGTCACGGAAGCTCGATCCACCTGCTTTTCATATCACGACAATTGCCGACCCCGAGGAGGCGGCTCTCTGGCGGAATGACAATTCTTGTCTATGAAAATCAATTGGAGGGAACGATGAGCACCGGGGCCGGCGACAATTCCAATTTCATTAATGGCTTCCGTCGCTCCACTCCTACGGGCGCCGCCGGGAGCCGGGAGCCTCCTCGCATTCCAAATGCCTCAATCCCCCATTTGTTTGTGGATAACCATTTATCTAGATATGATAGAGGACGACCGCAATACTCATACATTTGACTATTCTCCGAATAAACAGAGAGGGAGTTATGTGTGCGATACACGTCGTCGTAACTTAAAACCATTTAACGGAAGTAAAGTTGGTTCTTAGAAACTTGCACATACGAGTAGAATGTGTAGCTGCTCGTGTATCCGGGGTTAATACGCAACAAACTCTGCATATTACCGCCCTGCTGTACACACAACTTTGAATTGACTTCAGTTCTATACAAAGTACAAATCGCTTTGAAATTCTGTTCTCGCAAAGCTTTATATTAGTTAACTGCTAACAAAAAGAAATTACATCATATTCTCGAAAGTTATTTAGTTTAGGTAAATTAACATACTGAAATAACAATGGACAAACCACATCATTCACAAATATCAAACTGATAACCGATGGGGAAATGGTTGAATGGTTCTTGAGTGACGACCAGCACGAACTGGAAGATACAGTGTAGGCACCCCACTTGCAGGTTAAACAGAGAACACGTGGTGTATCTACGTGGGGTTATCAATTTTAATTGCAATGCAACAGGAGAATATTCATTCCAAATTTAAAAATTCCCATAGTAACTATGCACATAAGCTGCGTATTGAAACTGTAAATTCAGTACATTTTTGTACGTCTATTGGTTGCAATCAAGTTATATGATCGCCTAGCTGTTAACTCGCTTGAATTTGAACTTTACTTGTTTTAGTTTACGAGCGCATTAAAGTAATAATTTTAGCCGTAGTTAATATAACAATATATATAGGTACAAACATTTCCCCACGCGCGTTCTCATAAAAAATATAATGCTATGGAAGAGAAAACCACGTTAGGCTTGGAATATTTAAATTTCAAGCATGATTTCTTTAGAACACGTTATAAATAGTATCTAAAATAAAATAGCGATGAATTTTGGGAGCACCAATGAAAGAGCAGTGTTGAGGATGAGCCGGGAGAGTTGAGCACGCGTAAAACAGTAAAGATCACCATTCAAAAACATATATTTATGAACTAGAACCAAACTAGAACGTACTTTTTCACCACCATCGTAGAAGTAGTACATGACAGATAAAACAAAAAAGCCTTCTTTCAAAAATAATTTATGAAAAGGTTGATCGGTCGGCAACAAGCACAAAAACTAATGTGTTACGATTTTCTATTTATTTTATACCAGATTATATCCAAGCATTGAATTTCCTGTCCTACATATTCATTTGGCACATAGTAAATGCTCGTTAGGTTTTTTGGCGGGAAAACGAAAAAGATCACGTCGCTGCATTGTATTATTTTCCAAATCTGGTGTTATTTTCATAAAATTGGTGGCATTCTATTCGTTAAGTGCTGAATTACAGGCATGAGTGTGGAAAAGTGGTATAATGATGGTGAAACGTTTTTTTTCGCGTTGCTTCCAAAACTCTATAGAAGCTTCTGTTAAACCACCACTTTACTAGGAGTATGACTTTGACTAGACTATGACTTGACTTGATGACTTCGACTGTGACTTGACACATATTTGCGTGAAATATCGTTAACTTGATAAATTATCAATTACTTGACACTGGCTAAATATACAAGAGTGTGGAGCCAAAATAAAAAAAAATGGGCGTTATATTTCGACAGCAACAACAACATTTACAAAACGCAAAATTAAATTGGTCCGTGATAACATTAGAAATAAAACGAGCAACTTGTCAACTTACACTCTAGATATATTGCCTACCTACATATTCCCACCAAGTACCAAGCAGCAAGAATCCCAGCCCTCCCCTGCATATTTCTGGATTTTTTTCTTTCCCCATCGACCATACTATGAGATATCGGTAGGAAGTTTCGGATAAAAAGTTACCACATATCCCACGGCCATGCTACGAGCTATTGAATATATAGGCATTTCGGGCAGAATAAGTCCGATTATCCCCACCAAGTAACGAACTTCATTAATTCATTTTGTTTATGGTGTGGTGATATATATGTCAAACTTAACGTTACTCAATATGTATTTTGAAGGCTATTGTGGTTAAAAATAATACAACTATATCGAAACATTTAACAATCTAAATTAATGTGTAAGACAGTGACTTAAATTACGTTAAAAATTACTTTGACATAGTACATGTAGAATAAACAAAAATAGACGGTAAACCAGAACGTACAAATAAGCACCTAAATCATTATTTTTTCCATCCATTAACGTGACGTTTCAGACTTTGCGTACTATACTTAGATCTGTTGTTTCATTAAATTCGCTTAGATAGGGTGAACCTTCACTTGGCCTAAAACTAACGTTATACTTCACTTAGAACATTTTTTTTTAGTTATACTTCTAAGTGAAGTATAACGTTAGTTTTAGGCCAAGTATTGTAAGCAATATCACCGAAAAAGCGTTACCTACAGTATACTGACAAAGCACCTGCGTAGAAAGTCGGGGCAAGTAAATTGAATTTTCCGTACAAGGTATAATAAAATAGAGATACACTAGTACACTATTAATACTAGTAGTATTTTTAAGCAGTTGCGGCGAGTTCTAACCCTAATGTGAGCGCATGTGATAGATCGACGTGTTTAATTAGCGGCGGTATGCCTGTTGCGTATTGTGCGGATTGCGCGTATCTATCCCGACACTGCGGATTAATACTTTGGTTTGGTTTAGCGAGGCGAGGCTTACAGGGCCTACGATGTAATTAGTTTTGGTGTTACGAGTTGCTACACAAACAATCCCCTGTAGGATCTATGTGTACCTAGGTATCTATTGGATGTGCTCTTGTCCGTAGGCATTGACTAAATCTACATCAGCCGGCTTCCGTTAAAACCGGCTTAAATGGTAATTCTGTTTAACACCATCACGTGTAGTGGTAGACGCGAGAGTTCATTATCGCTTGACTATTATACAATAATTGTGCACAGTATCGTTGTAAATATACTGTTATCATAGCAAACATGTACCGATTGTAAAACCCAAGCGAGTTTTATTTGAGTGTTTTACAAACTCCTAACTGCGCCCAGTGATTCGGTAACAGCGCCGCGCGTGGCCGGAAACAAAACAATTGACAACTCGTTGATCAAATTCGGGCGACATGTAGAATTCCCGTAAAAAATAATATCGCACCAACAACGCGTCAACAATCTGTAACAAACAAAGTTTTGTTTGTCAATAAATTATTGATCCATTATGTTTAAAATTCTACTTTCAATCAAAAAAGTTGCTCTACATTGTAATGTTACATTAATTAATTCTATACACAAACAAAATTAAAATACAGTGTTAAATTAAAATATAAGATAATCAAAGTGCTGTTGGGTCGAGCGTGTCGCAGCGTTTGTCTGGCGGAGCAAAGCGCACGCGCACTCGACCGGAAACCGTGACGAAAGAAACCGATCAGAGGAAATGTATTTGAACAAGTGATATTGAAAAAATGGGGGCGACGGCTTCGCAACTTCACCTTGACATCAGTCGCCCTTGACTTCGGTGAAAACAGTTGCGGGCTTGCACTCATCAGCTGATCTTCGTTGATGGCAAAATTAAGTATATCACTGTAAAGCAGTGTAAAATTACGGGCGAGAATGAATGCATTCACAATAATAATAGCATTGATTTTTTATTGAATGCTATCTATATACAAATAGAAGCTGGATTTTTCATATGGGTATTCTTCTTGAGACATGCTCATTGTACGGAGCTTACGAAATGAGCAAATCAAAGGGACAAAGTGTGAAATTTTCTATGAAGACCGCGGGGCGCAGTTAGTTTCATACAGAGGTAATTATCTATAGTTATTATGCTTATTAGACAGAAATAGCGAGTTTCTCGCTTGGTGATAAGCGATACTATACTACTTAGATCTTAGATAAATAAAGAAAAACAGGTGTATCCGGCAATATCGACAATCAAGACAATCATATTTTTACAGGGTATGCTAATGTTTAAGGTTGAAAATAGCAGATTATAATTTGATGTCAAATGGTTCTGCGTTTTTTTTACCGCAGAGAGTTATACTTTTAAAATATAATACAGGTTTTTGCTTATCTATAATAACGTTTACCGCAGAAATGCAAACGCCAAACCCTTATGCCAAACGTTCAAGATATAGCGAAACTTGTAATCATTAAAAAACTGTGAGATAATGTATTTTTCATTCCTCTTGCTCAAAAAGCCCGTCATTGCAGCATACCCGAGCTCTTCAGAGGCTATAGTTTTTATTTCCTATTTTTTCCTTTTACCAGCAACCCTACAAAAACTAAAAGCCTTTATTCATATGTAGAATAATCATAAGTAAAGGCTCGTCTTTTTAATGCTTTAGAAAAATTTCAACATTTTAATTTTTCAAATGAAACAACATTCTGCGATATCTTTGGTAGATTGCGTGCATGCATTGGAGCTACAGAAGAAAAAAGGCATTGGCGCGAACACTTTCGATTTTTTCTCAAATTACAGATTGAGTTGGTGACCGTAATTTATTTTACAACAGTGATAATAGCATCACCTAGTGAGAACGGAGAATTGCAGATGGAAGAGAAAGGAAATGAAATAATTTTCAATTTGTTGGCGTCTAAGTCACAAAGCATCTAGGTACCTATTTAACTACTTACGAAAGGTTTATTGAAGTGGTTGATAGAAAAACAAGTGGGTTCGCTTACGGAAGGGGTGTTTCTAACGTATTTTGATGAATTTTCCAAAAATATCAAATTTCAACCCTTTGGAACACAGTCATATTCAATGTTACGACGTAGCGGTTTATATATACTCTTTGGTGACGAACAATCATGTTTAATATAATAAACTTGGTAACGCTAAAAATCCATTATTTCCAGGTTTCTATTTACTCCATTTAAAGCTTGAGAGTAAAACTATATCGTATATAATGGGTCAATTTAGCCCCTTGTATAATAATCTGCTAGAAGGTACACTTGACTGACATAGGATATTTTTTCATCTAATCAAACTTACAATCGTAGAGGTGAGTTTCAATTCAAATATAATTCAGGTCAGGCTATGACCGCCACTCTTTACCCTGACATTAAAACCGAGAACAAATAGTATTATTGGCAAATAGTATATAAGCAAAGAGAAAACAGCAACAGGCATCATTTAGCAATCATTGCCCAACAGAACAAGGAGAGCAGAACAAGATGGGAAAAATTGTGTTGGCTTGCTTGGCTGCGGTCGTAGCGGTCGCTTGTGCAAGAGATGTGCGCCACAGGAGAGATCTGTTGGCGGCCGCGTCTCACTGGGAGAAGGGCGATGGTGGTGAGCACTACAGCGATCATCACCAAGAGCATGGCGGTCACGAAGAAAAGGGGTACAAGGGGCACCACGAGCACGACCATGGCAAGAAGGGACACTCGCACCATGAAGGGCATAAGGGTCACTACGATGAACATGGTGGACACGAAAAGGGCCACCACCACGATGACGGCTACTTTAACGAACATCACCACGGCGAAAAGGGTGAGAAAGGACATGGTTTCGAAGAAAAGGGACATTTTCATAAAGGACACTCGACCAAAGGACATCATGGCATCCATAAGATAGATGAGTTCAAGAAGGACAAATATTTCCACGACAAACACGGTGAGTCCGGATTCGAGGAGGGATACGGTGGTCACCACCATGAAGGAGGGTTCGAAAAGGGTGGACATTTCGACAAGGGACATAAAGAAGGAGGATTCCATGAGCACGAGCATGGCAAGAAAGGTCATCATGAAGAGCGCGGTCATCACCACGACCACAAGGGCTTCCATGACGAGGGAGGACATGACGAGCATTACGCCGACCACGCCGATCATGGCAGCAAGGGTGGCCATGAGGATCACAAAGACTGGGGGTGGAAGGGACACAAATGAAACTTAGGCACTTGATTAATTGGTGATGAATTGTTATTGTTGAATATTTTGTGATACGGAAATACATTAAAACATTAAATGAAGAAACATTTTATTTCTATCCTATATTTTTATAAGATTGTCTACAGTGTAGAATAATAGCAGGTCTAAGAGCTTCAGAGAAAATACTGTCTGTTAGTGCCAAAAAATCAGTTTTTCTCTTTTTTAAATCTCATGTGTAAGTAAGGGAGCTCCAAACGTAAATTCAAACGGCGATAGATATACAGATATATTGAATACATACAAGCTACTTATAAATCTTATAGTATGTATAAGTGTATTTTAAAAGTGCTAAAAAGGCCTATTTACAATAAATCTTTTGACTTTGACTGTATACAATACACCTGCATATCTTTTAACTGTTATATCGATATATTACCTATAATAAGTAATATAATTATAACAGCTAATATTAGTTACTAGTACTTGCAAATATTAATTACTTCAAGATAGATAATATTGTAAATTACGCCCATACAGGAACTACTTTCTAAGTTTCTTGATTAAAGAAGTAAAAAACAAATGTCATATTAAAACCAATCGCGTTTCGTTAAACAAGAGTTTAAATAAATAACCATACTTTTTATAGTTTATGTGTGTTTGTTTCTCTTCAAACCAAAACGACTTTCAAACGGATTTCAATGGAGAAAGCTCTGGATTAACATATACGACACATTTAATTCGCGGGTGAAAACGCAGGGCGCAGCTAAATAAGGATATATAGCGGGATAATTAGTTAAAATCGAAGCTATGATTGTTTTAAATATTTTCACCCTCACAGCAGGCTGTGCACATATCTACTGTTTACTATGTGAGGTTGCACCCAAATTAATAGTGCATTCTTTAAAATAAATAAATGATTTGATTTGATTTGTGATATTCAGCCCTCAGAAAGCCGATTTGACAGACAACATAAAAGTCTTCTATGATTAAATACGGAACCCTAAGAAGTATTCTTTCATAGGAATAGAAGAATCCCGCGAAATATGGAGGAACAAGGCAGACTTTATTAGATTATTATTATTATTATTAAATGTCTTCTTCTTCTCTTCGTTTAATGGCGTGCTATCGCTTTTTAGCGATAATTCTGCCAATGTCAAGTGAGGAATTTTGTACGGTTATGTCATGTCAAAGTCTTATTTTGTCAGTCAAAATGCCACAGTAAAATGGTGGATATTTTACTGAAGCCTCTAGGAAGCCTTGAAGAGAAAACGAAAAGGCATGGTTTTAAAACTTGGAACCATTTGCCAACACTAGTGCACGTTTGCGAACACTTAACGGATAATAATCTACCCTTTTTACACATCTATAATGTCTATGACCACAATGTAAAGATGACCTTAATTCTATTCGGAACTTTCATTATGAACATGTTTCATTTGACCTAAAGGTATACGTACAAGTATTATATAAATGTGTCCTTTTATTTTACTTCAAAGAACACGCCGCTTAAGCTTGCAGGTAGCACGAAAGGACATGAACATATTGTCGCTGTTAGGGAGTAATCGAGATAATAATGAGCTTCATTTTTCTTTTGTATTTTCTCCTTACACGGAAACAGGAACGGCTTAAAAGAAAAAATGTATAATAATAACATTCCGGATGATTCTAGCGATACATAAAGCTTGGATAACAACGAAAGTAGAATATTATTGTGTTGATTTTTTGACAGCTGCGTGGTCCCCATTTAAATATTATTTCACATTAATTTGCCACCTACATGACAACTACCACTCAATATCTCTGTATACTCACTCAATATATCTAGTCGTGTTAAATCCTATAACATGATGTTATAGGATTTAACACGACTTCACCAAATATGCTTTTTTTATATTGGGGTGCATGTTTTTCAATTACACTGAAAAAAATGTAGACTTATTTGCTAAATCTTTCCATTAGAGTTAAAAAAAACAATAAGAGATCTACAGAAGAGCAATTACAGAAAACAAAGTGCAAAGTAATACCACATACAGTCGGCACCAGAAAGACTTTGTAAATCACATGACCATGATTTACAAAGGCTTTCCATTACACAGCAGAATTCAGAAAAGGGTCAAACCGCGGGAGAATGCGTGCCGACCTGTTATACAAACAAACATAGCACCCACATAAACATATTGTCTATATACCTAGGTACATTTGTACATCCACATAAACCACATGCGCGTACAATAAAGCATACTAATTGGAAATGTAAATAAAGTTTCATAAACGATATAGCGACTTGGACAATCTTAGTATTAAATGACTGAATATTGTTATTAACTTGTTTTACGTGATTTTAAGTCTGATAAACTTGTTATATTCGATTTACTGCATGTGTTATTTTTTAAGTTTGGTTTGTTTATATGAATATTATGTTATTGCCCTATACATCATTCCCTCACAACAACAACACTTCATAATACTATATACACCTGCACAAGACACTATTATAACATACTCAATACACAACAAAAACTGTCTACAAAACACATACACTTTATACACTTATATACAATATATACTTACTGCACAAGACTCTACCTCAATACAATCAACACACTACAAACACAACGAACAAACCTATCTACAATACACATACACTTATTCACAAAAGTCTTACTTCTTTCTACTACACACTGTTAATGATGAATATATTTATATTACATTTCGCAACTTCTCCAACGTACAGTTTTATCAGCCTTCACTTTGTTTTCATAAAATTATTCCTGTATATCCCCATACCCTCTTGTCTACTCGTAGTAAAAATGTATACTCTGATGTACGTAATGCACTTGGTTACTCTATGCTTTTTAAATAATGGATGATAACGCACTTATTATAACAGAAGTTGACAACTCGCAAGCAATTGAATGCTTTTCACTTAGCGACTCCAACGGTTGTCTGAATCTATTAAATCCAGGCTATAGTAGAGACTCCTCATTAATTATACTGACTTTGAATATCCGGAGTATAAATTGTAATTTTGACTTATTAGTGGCATTTGTTTCTAGTATTGATGTATCTGTAGATGTGTTCGTATTAACTGAGTGCTGGTTGAAAGACCACAATCCGCCACCAACGCTGGACGATTACAATATGTTTTGGACAAAAAATAATTTGAACCAAAATGATGGTGTAGTTGTTTATATACGTCATGGAATTGATGCCTCAGCAAATGAACCCTCGTGCATGGAAGGCAACTGTCTATTAATTACCATTCCACCAAACTACACAATTGTTTGTTCATACCGTCCCCCTAGTTTTAGAAACGCTTCTAATTATATAAACTCAATAGACGCTATATTAGGAAAAATCTCAACAAAGAATCTAATATTTACTGGGGACATTAATTTGGACATTATGGCGAGTAATTTATCTGTATATTCTCAGGAATACTTGACAGTAATGGCTATGCATGGGCTAAAACAAGGAATAAATATACCAACACGAGTATCGACATGTATTGACCATTACATGGTTAGATGTCAAGGTACTTTTAAAACAATAGTCTTTCAACAGCAACTCACAGATCATTCTCCTATTTTACTTTACATTACCTCTACTAAAATAATTAAAAAACCATTGACATACAATAAAGTATTGATCAACTACGAAAACATCAAAAACTCTCTAATGAAGGAGTCTTGGGAAGGTTTTTTCAATATTAGCAATGTTAATATTGCGACAGACCTATTCACCACTAAAATGCTTACATTAATTAACACTAATACAGAAATAAAAATAATCTCAAAAAGAAATCAACCTATTAAGCCATGGATTACCAGAGGAGTTGTTAAATGCATAAGAAAGCGAGACAAACTACATAAGAAGGTTAAAAAAACACCTGATAATAATATACTGAAAAGCAAATACATAAAATACAGAAATATATGTAATAGAATCATGAAGAATTTAAAAAAAGATTACTATAGACAAAAACTGTTGAAGAGCCAGGGTAATATAAAGGAAACTTGGCAAATTATAAAGGAAGTGTGTAATTTTAGCCGAAGTAATGTGCCATCTCGTGATCTACTGAAAATATCGAATGATGCGACTTAATCCCTAAATTCGGTAAACACTTACTTTACGTCTGTCGGTGGTACACTTGCTAGTGAAACATTAAAAAAGACTAACACCAATGAATGTGAGCTGGCTGCACTTGCAAGAGCACATAATACTCCAGTTAACTCTATGTCTTTTTTTCCTACAGACCCATATGAAGTAAGGAGTGTAATCTCTGGACTGAAATCGCGCAGTGCACCAGGATGGGATAAAATTGCCGCATCTATGCTAAAGCGTTTTATTATTTTCCTTATTGAGCCTATCACACATATTTGCAATTTGAGTTTACAAAGCGGAGTCTTCCCAATCGCATTCAAAAGAGCAGTAGTATGCCCAATCTATAAAGCCGGTAACAAAAGTAGTCCTTCTAATTACCGACCTATCTCTCTAATATCGACTCAATCAAAAGTGCTAGAAAAACTGGTAAAAATTAGATTGATGAGGTATCTAGAGAAAAATGAACTTTTAAATAAGAATCAATATGGCTTTAGAGAAGGAAGGTCGACTGAAGATGCTGTACTAACACTAACGTCTCTAATCACGAAGTACCTTGATAATGGAGATAAGTGTTTAGGAGTCTTTTTGGACCTACAAAAAGCTTTTGACACCGTCTCCATCCCTATCTTATTAACTAGATTAGAGAACATTGGAATAAGAGGACTAACGCTTAACTGGTTCAAAAATTATTTAACCGGAAGAACACAGCGAGTTAGAATTGAAGGCCATGAGAGCGAAGAAGCAGTGTGCACATACGGCGTTCCACAAGGTAGTACTCTAGGACCGGCACTTTTTTTGATCTACATAAACGACCTGTGTAATATCAATTTGCCCGGCCTAGACTTGCTAATGTTTGCGGATGACACCGTGCTACTTGTTCACGAAAAAACGTGGCAAAAAGCAGTAGAGCTCACCGAGAACTGTCTTTCCCAAGTTACTGGTTGGCTTGAAACAAGCCTCCTCTCACTGAATACTAATAAAACTAAATATATGTGTTTCAGTAAGTCACACTTGGGTAGATCCAGAGTTAATAAATGTGTTAAAATACATACCTATCCCTGCAATCGCAGTAGTCTCCGACCAACTCAATGTGGCTGCGCCATATTAAATCGGGTTGAAGTAATCAAGTACCTAGGGATAATGATAGATGATAAACTCAACTGGAATGATCACATAACAACTTTAGCACCGCGAGTGAGAAAGTTAATTTACATATTTAAAACGCTCAGAACAGTTGCAGACTTTACGTTAGCCATACAAACATATAGAGCTCTATGTGAGTGCCTCATAAGGTATTGCATATGTGCATGGGGAAGTGCAGCAAAAACTCACCTTATAACTGCAGAACGTGCCCAGCGTGCGCTTCTCAAAGTGATAATGTTCCTACCGTTTAGACACCCTACAAATGATGTCTACAAAAGAGCCGGTGTTCTCAGCGTTAGGAAAATGTTTATCTATGAAAGTGTCCGCAGGTATCATAGAAAAACTGTGCCAACATTACCCAAAAATATTAAAAGAGTTGATCGGTGTCCTGTTCCCAAAGCTAAGAGTAGGTTTGCTCAGAAACAATATAATGTTATATGACAAAATTAATAAGGAACATAAAATTAAAAATAAAACAAATAATGAAATTAAAAAGATTTTACTAATTTGGCTCGAGCAATTTGACTATGAAGGTATAGAAAACCTTTTAAAAGGTTTTTATTTTTAATGTGGCTACATAATATAATTAATATAATACAGACGCACACGCACACACACACATACACATACACGCACACACGCGCACACACATGCACACACACACGCACGCACACACGCACACACGCAAACACACACACACACACACACACACACACACGCACATATTTATGCACATGGGCACTTAAAATTATTTTTTTTCTTTATTCTTGTTTAAAGTTTACATTAATCTTAAATTTAACACTGACATAATTATATAAGTCATAGGATGGGAGAAGCCTTGGCTCCTGAAATACAGTGTACTCACTAGTTCGGGAGTCTATGGACTCATTAACATGTACGAAACCCTTTTATGTCAATAAATGATTATTTGATTTGATTTGATTTATTATAAATCTCAATAAAGAAAATTTCATTCTGCAGATAAAGATGCTCTCCCATGAACCGAAATCGTAAAAGACTGTAAAAGACGCACTGACTTATCCCTCTTGATATAGACATCAGAAGTGGAATAATCCAAATGTTCAACTGATATGATTGCAAACCAGCCATAAAAAACTTCGAGGGCCCTTATTACTCTGATGTGAATTCCATCAGCACTGATTCCAGTTAAAATAATAACGTCTGGCTAACTGGAAGGAAGTAGAAATCTGTTTGTTATAACGTGGATGCAACCTTGACACTATCGGACATAGTAAGCTTACCTAACTGGTTCTGTAGGCGGTATATAAATTCATTGTCACCGATGCAGTTATCATTCACAAGTGCAACCGGCCCAATCAACCATGAGAAGCAGCCTGCTCGTAGCAGCCGGCTTGGTGGCGGTGGCGGCGCTGGTCGCCGGGCGCGACATCCGGGAGCGGCGCGCCGCAGACCTGGAGACCGCCGCCTCGGGCCACCACTGGGACAAGGGCGGCGGCCACGAGCACCACGGACACCACCACCACGAGCACGGCGACCATGGACATAAGGGGCACAAGGGGCACCACGAGCACCACCACGGCAAGCACGGACACAGCCACCACGAGGGCCACAAGGGGCACCACGGCGAGCACGGCGGACACAAGAAGCATCACCACCACGACGACGGGTACCATCACCACCACCATCACGGGGAAAAGGGCGAACACGGACACGGGCACGAGGAGCACGGACACTGGCACAAGGGACACGACACCAAGGGACACCATGGCGTAGAAAAGCACGACGAGTTCAAGAAGGATAAGCACTTCCATGATCACCACGGCGAGAAAGGTTTTAAAGAACATCACGGTGGACACCATCATGAGGACGGCTACAAGAAGGGCGGCCACTTCCACAAGGGACACAAGCACGGCGGGCACCACGAGCACCACCACGGCAAGAAGGGACACCACGAGGGCGGCGGACACCACCACCACCACAAGGGACACCACGGAGAGGGCGGCCATCACGAGCACTGGCACCACCACGATGACCATGGCAAGAAGGGCGGCCACGAGGACCACAAGTCTTGGGGTCATAAAAAGGGTCACTAGTCCGTGCCTATTCCAAATTTCTCTAATGTTGTTAATTGTTATATCCTTAGAAATTAGTGTTTTTATTATTTGTTTACTACAAAAAATACATATATAAAGAAATGACTTTTCTTTGTTTATAATTTAATTTTGAAGAAAAGTGTTCATGGACAACTTAATGCTAACAAGTCAAGTCCATAGATACAAGTCCTCCAGGTCGTGTAAGAGAAAAAGGTAGGTCTGTAAGTCTGCGGTACTCATATGCATTAACACATTGCATTAACTCTGCTTATATCTGTAAATCACGTCTGGTGCAAATTACTGCAAGTATGCGATCATTAAATACAATTACCTGCTAGAACATATATCATTAAAATAAAACCAACATTGCCCATAGTGATGACCCGCAAAAAGGTAAAATAGATTGAGTTTGTACTAGTATTATAAAAGGGAAAGAAAACTATTGGCATATTACAGAAATTACAAAGAAAAGCTTTAAACTATAAAAAATAAATAATAAATATAAATAAACTCTAAAAGATAAAAAATATCCGATCAATATTTATAAAATCCGAAATCTTCTATGTGTCATCTTTCAAGCATATACCATAGGCATTTTCGATGCTTTATACCGTATTAATAAACAAAAAATGCACAGATTTTCTGAAACCTAAATATGTATAGTAATCCCTCTGAATCTATTGTATCAAAAAGATAGATTATGCACTATAAGTGTAATAACGTAAGCTCGAATAATTGGAGTTGGCTCGTACATAACTATGTACTGTGTAAACTAATTTTTATTTTTGTATTGTATAGGTGGTTTACACCCTTGTGTGATCAGTTCGCTGTCCTTCTGTCTGTATGTCTGTCGATCCTAGCTCTTAGGAATGGCTGAACGGTATTAAGTTGAAAGAAAACAAATATTGAAATCGCCCCAAAACCTTAATAAATGGAAATGTTTAACTGAAACATTATCTAAAAATGTTGAAATGTTACCAATTACGAATAAAGACACTACCAAAACCTACTAGGGTCAACCTTAACGTGGACCCTAGACTCTTGTAAGGCATAAACTAAGGTGGCACCACGCCTGGATGAGCTGTAAGGGCACATGCCTTTTTCTAAGTGCTTGATGATATATTCTTAACTTGAGAATCAGCTATCTAGAAAAGTATCAGATAATGCTTTCACTATTATTACTTTTTTCGAATCAACAATCATTTATTAGTTTTAAAGGAAAAAACAAAGTCAAGGAATTTTATTTTTAATGGGCTATTTTTACCACTTTTATAAGTCAAAATGAGATTAGGTACTTAAAATTAAGTTATTGCACTAAGCATATAAAATTACAAAGGGCTTCATGTAAAATATTATATAGAATTTTAGAAAGCACTTTTTTATTTTGCGCATGATAGTTAGAAAATAGTAATTAGGTTATTGGCAAATCAGAGATCAACTCCACAGTGATTCCACCGAATACCACAGTGACAGATGTAGTAGATATATGTACTTACTACCTATTAAGCATTCAAGTTATAATTATATTCTAATATTGTAGCAAAAGTTTAAGTTAGTGGACAACATGTCATTTTTGCAAGGCACTCATTTCGAGATTATCTTAAATAAAGACCTCATATACTAAATATCACAGATATTTACTTATGTTCAGAACTTTTCAACGTATTATTAAAAAAATGAACTAAGTTTTTATGATGTCGAATATCGAATATTAATAATTCGTTATTATTTAGACCACGTATACTAGAACTACCAACGTATATTTCGATAATAATTCGATGATAAATGTATGGTTCGGTTAAAAGCATATGGGTATATTATAAGCATACATGTGATAAGTAATTTTGTTTGTAGGATTATATAAACAAAAATAGCACTGAATATCTAAAGCTTATAAGCATACGTTTGCAGCACATCTATTATATTCATGTATAGCTGTGCTGCAAACAAATTAACTACAAACCAGACTGCCAACACTCGGTTCGATTCCCGCGGCAGACAAGTATTTGTGCACAGAAAAAAAAGCACAAATACTTGTACTGTGTCTGGGTGTCGTGGGACCATGGTCTTCGTAGTTTCTGGGTCCATAGACACAGGGAATACTAATTAGGGTCAAGGATCTATGCATGTGGTGATCGTTGGGCGTTAAAAAAAATTTAAAAAAAAAAAAAAGTATATCTCCTAATAATATTCGTAAGCGACAACTTCCTCTATTTTTTCTAGTACTAAAGAAATGCTAAGGGCTATATTTTGAATAAGACGGCGTTAAACGAAATGAGTTTATGAGATTTTTTATATAAAGGAAAATACCTACTAACCACTAAATTCAAAACATTTAACGATCGTTATATTTTTTTCAAATCAAATAGCCTAGGTATCATTTCCAAACATCTAAAATGTAACTGTCAAACATTATTACGCTAAGTTATCAGGGAGCACAGTGTATACAAGCGCATAAAGTGTTTGACCTTGACAGTAGTCAGTGCCAATACAGTATGTACCGGAGTGGAAGTGCATGCAATCGTTGCCCAACACAACCGCCGAGAAAACTAGAGTCAGTTTCTATAAAACCTTGTCGTCGACATTAATATCTATCATAACAAAATACGCCTTCGAGACAAATAGTTGGCCAGTAACAATGAAGGTAGCTCTAATTCTGAGCGTGGTAGCCCTTGTGGCGGTGGTGCAAGCCAGAAACTTGCGGGAGAAACGTGATGCAGACTTAGAAGCTGCAGCCAGTGGTCATGGCGGTAAATGGGAAAATGTAGGTGGTCATGAGCATCACGCCGATCATCACCACGAGCACGGCGGTAAGGGACACAAAGGATACAAGGGGCATCACCACCACGAGCATGGCAAAAAGGGACACCACCATCACGAGGGACACAAAGGACACCACGATGAACACGGCGGACACAAAAAAGGCCATCACCATGAAGATGGACACCACCACGAGCACCATCACGGTGAAAAGGGTGAGAAAGGCCACGGCTTCGAAGAAAAGGGACACTACCACAAGGGCCATTCAACGAAAGGTCACCACGGAGTCCATAAAGTAGATGAGTTCAAGAAGGATAAGCACTTCCACGATAAGCACGGAGAATCCGGCTACGAAGAGGGTCATGGTGGACATCACCACGAGCACGGACACAAGAAGGGCGGACACTTCCACAAGGGACACAAGCACGGCGGGCACCACGAGCACCACCACGGCAAGAAGGGACACCATGAGAAGGGAGGCCATCACCACGATCACAAGGGACACCACGACGAAGGAGGCCATCACGAGCACCACCACCACCACAGCGGCCATGGGAAGAAGGGCGGCCATGAAGACCACAAACACTGGGGCTTTAAGAAAGGGCATTAAAACTTAGATCATATTTGTTGTTACATATAGGCGTATTTTGTTATTGTTTTGTAGGACACTTGTGTAAATAAACACCGTTTACGTAATTTGCTGAAATCTCTTGTTTTTTATTTCTATTTAATTGACGATTTTCATACAATAATAATAATAATAATAATAAACGCCAATAGCTTAGTTGGTAGTATCCCTGCCTTCTGAACTGTTGGTTGTGGGTTCGATTCCCACCCAGGGCAAACGTTTGTTTGATGAGCATAATAGGTGTTTGTTCTGTGTCTGGGTGTTATATTGTATTCTATGTATGTATTTACAAACAAAAAGTATCTAATTATTGTATCAGTTATCTGGTTCCCATAATACAAGCTTTGCTTAGTTTGGGGCTAGATGGCGTTTAAAAAAAAAACGATCACAGACATCACTTACATACAATAAGCTAAGCTATTAACGAAACACTATAATACCTCTTCTACCGCATGTTGGTAGAGGTTGCACATGACTATATCCCTACATCGATGTAAAACTACAAAAGCGACCATGCCAAACCAATACCAACTTGATAAAGAAATCGTAATTTTTTTAGGAATATGTATTTTGTCATAAAGACACTAACAGCTATCTCTGTAAATTACAAATATATACATTTTTCATCTTACCTTACAAACTGTTACATAACTAGTAACGTATAGTTTGTATACAAAACCGTAGCAGTGTTACGAAGTGCTACGATACTCGACTATACTACTTAGGGTGGATTCGACCAAACTTGGATTTATACACGAGTAACTATACCAGAATAAATCTATTCCACGATATTATACTCGAGTAATTCATTCTTCGTTTTTCCACGCAATACTAAGTTTAGCTACGCTTAGAATTACTTTACGCGAATAGCGGAATAAATGATGAACGAATCTATTACCCAGTTAACAATTGTTGTTCTACAACGACACGGTATTCAAGCTTATGTCATATCAACTCGCTTTTGTCGTATTATAGTGTAGGAAAATAAATGACAAAATACATGGTCGGACGTCTTTTTTATCTTTGTCTATTTTGAATTAAAATATTCTCGGAATAACTCTGTTATTCCACCAAAAACGGCAGTATAGTAATAATACTCGAATAGACTTGCTATTCTTAGAATTGTAGATGATAAAATGTGAAATTGATTTACTCTCGAACAAATGGCGATTTATTCTAAGAATAAAATTTTCTCTCGTTTGGTCGAATCCACCCTTAGTATTATTATTTATTCTGTGAGTGTAACATGAAAATAAGGATCAATCTATACCAAATTCCACAAATTTGCATAAAAACAAATCTTCATCATCAGCTCTTGCCGTCCACTACCAGGATTCAAACACTTCTCATAGAGAAAGACGCAAATACAAATTAAAACATTTATTCGGACATAATATCCCCAATGGTCAATTCTACATTGTTTATTATAATGTTATAATAAACCAGCATTTTTTTACCTATGAATAGTGATAAATCGCCATACCTATTGACATAACGAGAGGCATCCTGGTGGTTTCAGCCACAATTCAAATGTTAGTCTCGGTAATTGTACATTTTCATCTACACTGGGTTAGTCGTCTTCGATTTGAAAGTCAGCATGCAATCATACAGACAATGCATTAACGCGTTTCATAGAAAAAAATAGATACATTTTTAGTGTCAGCGTTGACATGTCTTTAATTATAATATAATCATGCGCGCGTTCGATTCCCACCCAGGACACTCATTTGTATGATGAACATCGATATTTGTTGTGTCTGGGTGCTATATTTGTATTGTATTCTATGTATATATTTACAAACAAAAAAGTATCTAAGTATTTTGTTAGTCAACTGGTTTCTATAGTATAAGCTTTCCTTAGTTTGGGGCTATATGGCGCTGTTGTGAAATGTCCACAAATATTTATTTATTTCATCCTTTAAACCTCAATATAAAATGTTATTTTTATAAATGACTGAAATGTATTGATTATTGTACTACTCTTATACCTATATACTTGGAAAAAATTTAATTTGCATGCCAGCAACTGCTTTAGTCATTTTTTTAATTTCACATATTCAAGAAAATAAAGCAATTGTCCTCTTTTTTCAATAGGGTCCATAAGAAATAACTATAGGGAATAACACAAGAATCACAGATTTGATATAGTCACGTTTTGCGTTTGATGTACTGTGAAGAATTTCAATTAAAATAATCTGCACCTCCGTTGTTTTTTTGACTAAATGTAGGACTTTACTTCATGAGTTCTCCATACATGCACCACGACTTTGCCAGATATTCTACTTCAAAGTTGCGATTAGGCCGGTGTCCAAGTAGTGGGAAACGCATTGTCTAATAATATTCTGTCATGAAAGAATAACCAATTATTAACACTTTGTACATATACAATCTCATAAAATTATTAAATAAGTTGTAGAAATAACACACTGCGTACCTAGTCTACTCTTAAACTAAGCAAAGTTTGTACTATGTGATCCAGATTATTGATACAATACTTAGATAGTCTTTGTCTGTGAATACAAACGATAGTATACCATCCAGACACTACGAGCTCATAACGTCGTCGAAAGTATTGTAGTGCGAGAGCCGAGAGCACACATAACCCTAAACTTAATTTAAACTTTTTCCAAGGCTTCTCCGGGCGTACACTTGGATAAATAAACAGTGATTAAATTTAATACTAACGGGACAACAGAACTTCATAAACGATCGCGGTAAATGACGTATCTTTGTCATATTTCGTAAGCTTACGAATATTTTATATCTTCATTACGTTTTTATATTTATACAAAGTATTTGACCACTGTCTCACCGAATGTTAAGTTAGAACGCGCACTCTACAATGGTGCATGCTTGCCCTAAAAAATCCTTTTAAATCTTCATTAGAAGAGTTTTATAGTATAAAGCTGACTGTAATAATATGCTTTGCTATAATCATGCAGGATAATGTTTTACAACTAATTTGTTTAATGTCGAAAAATACACCTAAAAATCTATTACATTTAAATACATTTGTATTCTCTCTAATCTAAATTGAATTATTATTTGCGCATGTCTATGCCAATTTATGTCAAATAAGTTCAAATGAGTATGTGATAATGACTTTTAAAATAAAATAACAATAACCTAAAAATTAAAACAACTAACAAGAATGGTAAGGAACATCTAGAAATAAATATAGGGATAATTTTAGAATAAATTTGTGCGATATTAGCTGCAACTGCAAGGGTAACTAGACTGCAAGACCCGCTGCTGCCAAGTTTTTGTAATCTAACTAAGAGCTTGAAAATTGCAAATTGCGTTGCGCAAGCAGACACCTAGTGCCTAATGCAAGTAACTAATTACACACTGAATTAACGGGAGAATAGATTCAGGTTATTAGTACTAGGTTCATTTCTAAATTCATTTTTATTTTTGGTGTCAATGCTATAAACATTGGTGATGTTTAACTTTACTTTAGCCTTAGATAAGTGTCTTGTATTACTCCTAATTCTTTGAACTTGAACAGATATTAATACAAATTTCAGAATTATCATAAAAGGGTCAATGATTGTTATTTTTAAAAGCCCCTTGCGTTTCCATTGCATTCTCGACGTGCCCCAGCCGACTGCGTGGTATTGCATTCCACCAGGCGTTTACTGAAATTGTTTTCACAGCATTAAAAGGCAGCTCAAACAAGCGGGATTCAATGAATAATTTAGCTCCGTTAACAACTTATTTTATTTACTCGTATCATAGGTATTCTTGACCCTAACTTCCTGAACATGGTTATTTTGACACACACACACACACAGACTTTTAGTAGTATTTTATATCTATCTTTGCTTTACTTATTTGTCTGATTGAGCTGAAGGTTTTGTCCCTGGCAAAATTGTTGAATAGCTCGTGTTTTATCTATTTTAAGTTCACTTTAATTCCTCACTACCTATACCTTGACAATGATAAATAATTTACTACAATCGTTGTTGTATAGGATAATGTAAATAATTTCACCTGATCTGTTTTCTATGTTTAAACGTTCTAGTCACAAGCCCTCGAGGAAACGAACCTAGAAAGCGAGCATGCTACGAGCGTCAGCCGTTCACTCGGTCAGGATTACGGGCCACCACCGCCCGCCCCATAAATCTAGACGGGGTGTGACATTACTAATCTCCCTACTCACTCGCTAATTTGTATAAAAGGACTATGAATGGATTACACTCACTTGCAAACTCCTTTTTTAGGTGTGCATAGAAAGTTAAGGTACAAAATAAAATAAGCACTTCTTACTATATATAGTGTGAAGGAATAAGCTATACTTTAATTAATGCTTATATATCATAACCTAATATTTAATACCTGTACTTATAGAAAATTGAGGTAATCACTCAATTTTATTTCTATTTGTATTAGGTGGGGTATCAATGTAAGTCTATGATTTATTACACTGTGGTAGGGTGATGTTTGCGCGGGTAATAAGGACACCACTAATAAGACAGTACCTTATTTTCCATACAAAAACCGCATATAGAACGAAGGCTGCCAGCCCGCCTGGTGACGCTGTAAAGGTCGGTAGAGAACAACAGCATTACAACGTTGAAAAAAAGAAAAAGAATATACATTTATAAATACCAGACCGTCCTCAATTTTTTACAGTGTTGAGTTGTTTGTTTGCCTATAAAGAGAATAGTGTACACACTATAGCACTACACAATGTTAAAAATACGTAAGCTATATTTTTATAATATATAATTATATAAGTACCTCTTTTTGTTTGTTTACGAAAAATCGAAATATCGTATGAAAACATTTGGTTTCTATACAAAAAAAAGTAAATAATTGAAATTTATGACAAATATAATTATGTATAATACCTTTAGTCAGTAGGACTTGATTGATATATTTCTTAAGACTTTATCCTGTTGGAAAGACAGTATCTAAAACCTTGGTTCACATTTTAAATAGTTTTGAAACTGTTATCATTTCATTTAACAACATGACGGCTCATGTATGCAAAGTAGTGAAATAACTTCTTATTCATAAACCCATTTTAAACTCAATAGTGAGAGATTCAAAATGCACAATGAAAAAAGTTTATATGGGTACACTTAAATACACTTATACGGGGACACTTATACAAACAAAAAACAACAAGCAATAATATTATGTAGGGATTGCAATCCCGCAGAACGGGATCACGCATTCCCGCGGGATCCCGCCGCTTTTATTAATCTGCTAGATTCCGTAAATTAAGCATCTAAGAGAAAGTTGTGATTTGATTATTAGTCATTAAGATATGATATATATGGATATGAATAAGACTAAATTCAAAATATGTTAACTGTTATTTAAGAGTAAGGGTAAAATTAAACAGAACTATAAAACTATGTCTAATGCCAAACATTTTACTTTACTTAAACAGTTACTTATACATAATTAATAGAGAAGTGATAATTTATGTTGCTTAATATAAGAAATGTTTAATAAAAGTTAATTTTTACACAAAAATCTGTAGTTTCAATTTATTTTATAACATAATAACAAAGATGCGGGATTGGATATGCGGGATTAGAATCCCTAATAATATGGTACCTTAAAGTGTCAAGTTCTCGATTCATTTCATGTCAGAGATGATTTATAGGAAATAACTGGAGTACCTACTTATGTCTAAATGAAAGTTACTATATAGTAGTGTATATTGTGATAAGTGGACGAGAGCGGGATGACAATGGGATTTAAGCGGGACAGTAACGGGATCGAATCGAATGAAGCAGGATGAAATCAAAATAGTAGCGCCGAGCGGGATGTATTTATAGAATGAAATATATTCGTGCAATATTTTTTTTGTATCAAATGTAGGTAGTAATAATAATACAAGCTAGCTAATTTTTCAATAAGTATAAGTACTCCTCTTTCTTCTACGTCACCGTCTATACTCAAGATTTAATCAAAACATAATTTTCTTGTGAATGAATTCGAGTGAACATTATAAGCCCGCATTTTCAGAAAACGCTCTGCAAGGGAAGCGAGTTTGATTGAACGTGAAACCTGAGTTAAAACACGTAACATAGGGTTGCCAGATTGGGGGTCTTTGTAGTTGTTTTGTGGAAAATGGTTTCTTGAAGAAAATACGGTGTAAATTAAATCTTTTGAAATTGTTCAGAGTGCAAATTATTCTCATTATTTGTCGGTTTGATTTTAAACTGAAAGGGATTTTTTTCTTTATTTTGTTGTAGCCGTCTAATAGCGTCTTTTGTAACGGATTTGGATGTGACGTCGTCTACGCGGCGACTTCGTTTCAGTGGGTACTATACAACTAAAGACTAAAGGATAAGCGATGACTGGACAGAGCACCTCTTGGCTTCCTACCATCAAAGGGACAATACTTCCCAGTATACGCTACGTGTAGCTGTTCATAGAGATATACCAGTATTTATGATTATATATGCCCATTCTTATGATTTGGATAAAATTACGATATAAACATGCACCCTTATAATAACTACCTACATGCAACTTTTCTTTTTTTTTGGTATGGCTCCACACTTTTGTGTATTTAGCCAGAAGTAATTGATAATTTTTAGAGTTAAGTAATATATATGTATGTCAAGTCAAGTCAAGTCACAGTCCGATTCATCAAGTCAAGTCATAGTCTAGTCTAGCCAAGTCATACTCCTAGTAAAGTGGTAGCCACTTTACCAGAAGCTTCTATGGAGTTTTGGAAACAACATGAAAAGATAGGTTTCACCATCACTATACCACTTTCCCTCACTCAATGCCTGTAATCCAGCACTTAACGAATAAAATGCCACCAATTTTATGCACTAACACTGAAAATAACACAAGTTTTGGAAAATAATACAATGCGGTGACATATTCTTTTTCGTTTTCCCGCCAAAACTCTACATGCACCTTTATTCTGCCGGAAAATATACGTCGGTGTCACCTTAATAGCTTAATTACTGTTAAAAGAGTAACAAAAATTGAAAATCTATCGCAATTGATTTTAATTAAACAGATATTAGTATTCTGAAAGAAGCTGTCTCGGCACCATTGTCGTGTATATTACAGATAGTAGGTACACCAATATGAAGCGGTTAGATTTATGAGTAGATACCTCCGACCGCACAGTGGTTACGACACCGTGTTCGATACACAGAAACACAATGGTGCCATATGGACGGATCCAATAACCGGTGTGCTGCTGAGAACTACCAAATCATATTTTACAAGAGCTTCGCAATAAAACTTTATCACCAACGCGCTATTCGAATATAGACACTTTCCCTTTGTAAAGTTTGTGTCCTATAATTAAATTAGCCCTGCCGTTTGATGTCTGTTTACGTAACATTTCATTATGCATGAATTGAATCCAGATAGTTGACATTTCTGCAGTAAAATTAGGCAAAAGAAAACTAGGTATGATTAAATAACACTTCGAAAGTCGTATATCGATTGTCGATAACCTGAACTATGAAGGCATCTGCGTTTTATCACAACCGTTTATGGGTAGGTAAATTGCCTTCTTTCTTTATGCAAAACATCGAGGTAGATACTCGTAGTTGTCGAAAACTCAGTTTGAAATTAAAGTATTCTTCAACCAAATAATTATTATTACAACTAACGTAACTTCAGGCTGGTAAGCTTTACCGATAAATGATTTCACCTCTGCTTTTATAACTATAATGTGTATATCTCAGACTAAAAATGACTCAATAAACTATTATATCAATAAAAATAAATAGAAAAAAGGTAACCACCAGTTGCGGTTCCATAGGAATTGTGATCTTGACCTGAAATTTGTTTACACTTCTGTATCTATATACTACACAATATTTTGGCCGAACAGGGCGCTTATTTATAACCGAATATTTTGCGTCTCTGGATGTAACAATAATAAATAAAATTTAAAAAAAAAAGATAATTCTATATACACATTTCTTTTATTTATTTCATAATTTAGAGTATTCTAAATAGCCTATACTTACTTTGATTACCTCTTTGGTAATTTAGATAATATTGGCGGCTTCGCGATCTTTCTAATAAATAAATATTTGCTAAAAAATAAACTAAAGACTCGATCTGCGAGTACAAGGGAATATGCCAAAGCCGATCAAGACGGCTTTCAATGCCCTTTTTTATATCCGTATTTCTTGTGATGTTCGTGTTCACCTTTCTTGCCGTGATCGTGATGATGTTTATGATGAGAATCATGACCGCCAGATGTTTTGTGACCTTTGTGCTCATGATGGTGACCACCCTTTTCATGATGACCTTTCTCACCATGCTCATGCTGGTGATGCCCACCGTGATGGTGGCCCTTATGATAGCTACCTCCTTTCTTGTGTCCGTGTTCTTCGTGGAAGCCTCCGTGCTTCTCTTCGTGACCGGAATCACCTTCTTCGTCGAAGAATGTTTTATCTTTCTTGAACTCGTCGAGCTTGTGAATTTCGTGATGTCCTTTCGTCGAATGGCCTTTGTTGTAGTGTCCTTTTTCAGCGTATTTGTGACCCTTCTCTCCCTTTTCTCCCTTATGATGCTCATCGTAGTGACCATCCTCATGATGATGTTCTTTTTTGTGTCCGCCGTGATCGTCGTATTCCCCTTTATGGTTTTCTTCGTCGTGGTGACCCTTTTTGCCCTTCTCGTGATGATGATGACCTTTATAGCCCTTGTGTCCTTCTTCTTTATGGTCGTGATGATGATCCGCATGATGTTCTTTACCACCACCCTTTTTATGTTCTTCATTGTGGTGTTCCTCTTTTTTGTGTCCGGTAGCTGCGAGATCCTGATCAGCTACATCAGATTTTTTTTCTTCATATCGAATGGCTGGAAGTTTTCGCGCTTCAATTATTACGAGGAATGTAAAAATTCCTAAAATGAAGACTGGCCTCATAGTACGAGGTTATTGGTATTACGGTGCAGTGTTGCAGTGTACTCTCGTCCTAGAATTGGCGACATTAGTGATGGCGCAGCAGCTTTATATAAAGTGTTGAGTAAGGTGTGGTAATCGTAACGTCTTGCTGTCAAACTCAGCGCAGCGGTGAGGCAGCGACCATGGCCATCGGTGGCGCGTTACAGCAAGTCTTTACTAGAACATTCTATTTATTCAACTAAAATAAGGCATAAATGTAATAATAAGTTTAATTCTAAGTTTCGTTGTTTAAGTTTGAGCAATAACAATATAGACTTACATATGACTATATGCATACTACGATACGAGGATAATACCATAAAAAGGAGTAAATATTAATAAAATATATCAACCATGTTGCACAGATTTCAATACTTCATCTAAGAATACTTCTCCTTTTCTTAACGATATCTACTCGCTCGTGTGTGACGTGACATCACTCAGTATAGCATAATTGACTAGCACAAAAGCATGCATGTTGTGTAATAATATAGCTTCCGTAGCAGTGGCTCTCCCTTATCATTGGATTCTGTGGTTCACCGCACCGCCTCAAGACTCACCCACTTGTTGCTCGGGAATGCGTCCGAACCACATATGGGTCACTTCGCACTTACGACTCATAAACTAAAATGATAAATCCGAAGCATCAATTAAACAAGCAATTTATCGCACAGCGAAGACTGGCCGGCTGAAACTAAGCCCTATCATTAGGGTCATGTCCATATGGCAAGCGGCCAAGCGTATACTGCAATTTCTTGTCACTTACAACAGACGACGTATCCGACTGTACCTTTGCACGCTGAAATTGAGCTTTTTGTTAACAATTTAATAAAACAAGCGGCAACAAAGCCGACGAAATAAATTACAATCTTACTTACAGCATTTCTGTAAGTAATATAGTTGTATACCTATTACTGCTGATGTTTTAAGGTAACAGAAGTCATTATTATAGTTTTGGTTATAGATATAATACGTACCTAAGAGAAAAAATAAAATGTTGTGATTGTATTTTTTTTTTTAATGAAGCCACGTTATTATTTATAAAGAACTCTATAAAATTAGTGTATATAGTAATGAGAACACGAATCTATAAAACCAATCTAGAGATTTATTAGTGCGAAAAACGAAAGCATTTTCTTAAAATAAGCTTCCGGAAGTATCCAGAAACTTTTCCTGTAACTTTTAATTAGTTTCTACAAATATTTGCTTAGTAACTAAAAGTTGAAACTTGATTAATTTCATTTCACACTTCATAAAAGCTTTTAATTGTTTTAGTTATTAGATTGCTGTAGGTATGAAACCGTTGAACCCATCTCGTCTCGTCACCTTTATTAAATAGGCATATGGCAAGTTCAAGGTTCATTGTGGCAGCTCTAACTCTTACCAACTTTGTAGCGCAATTAAACAAGTTAATTGTAATTAATTTGGTGGATGACGCCGTTCGTAGAATAGAATATGGTTTAGTACCTTACCTACACCTACCGATTTTGTTTCAGCAATCAAAGGGTAGCTGTTATTTGGTATACACCTAGAAAACGTAATTGAAGTTTCTCTTTGCTTACTACACTACACTAAAACACTTTCATTACACTTATTACATAAAACACGGGAAAGGAAATCACACTGACACCTTAACATGATACTTATTAACATAAACTTTACGGCATTCCAAATTATTTGTAATATATTGAAAAAAAAAAAGATAAAATAGGTCAAATTAGAGGCGTGAAGACCTTGATAATTCCATTATCCAAGGCCATATATATATTTTGGTTGAAAATATTGACAAAGAACAATGAAAAAAAGAGGGTGAAAGGTCTCTTCGTACTAATATCGTTATAGAACCATAGCGTAAACCTTGATACGAAAATAGACAAAAATACGTAGTGCGATAAATAATATATTATGTGTACCTTATCATTCTTACAGTAATAACTATAATAGATAATATTAGTATAAGATAGATAATAACTATGAAATAATAAAAAACTCTTTATTGAAACATCACATCATAAATAATTAAAATGTGAATAAACTTCACCAAAGTGTAATAATCTGTAAGTTTCATCAATGTTGGATAACTTTAATGTAACTACGAAATTAAAGTATACCTACTGCGCTACTTACCTACTTCGTATTACTATCTATTCTATCCGTGAGGGCCTTTAATAGGCTTTCTTTTTTATAAATGTATATAACAGCTGTTGGTCTTCCAACATGAAATAAATAAATTACCTATTTTATTTTGTAGTCAAAGCCTATTCGCAACAGCCTAAGTTTCTTTTTTATTTAACCTTTGATAGGCTTGCATTTGATCACTGTCTCATCCTATAGAAGTGACGACGCGGTCGGCGATGGAACATGCTTGCCTAGAAGATACCGGTTCACTCTTACCTTGAAAACTCCCAGATCATAGTAACATTCCTCTAAGTCCCAGATTATATTTTTCAGGAAACAGATACTTTGGTTATTCCATCCCTTTGCCGTCCGCGCAAACATGTTGAAGTGAAACTTTTTGTGCTAATAAATAAGTATAGTGTATATTTACAGATATGTACAATAATTTACTTACTTAAACTTCTTTTATAAATTCTGATTTAGCCATCTCATGTTGTATATTATATTAAAAATGTGTATTTAAAAGTAACGCTTTCTAATATTTATCGGTTTTTCCGTCTGTCTTTAACTGATGGATGGAAGTTACAAGCTGTCACGAAGTAGTAGCTATAAAATATAAATAATAATAATAATAAGTAATCATTGGTTACGTTTACATAACGGGTTTTTTTCAAACAGCACGCCTTTATCTGTTAGTTTTCCAAGCAAGCTTTAGATCACTATGCGCTATTGAGAAAGTTAATAAACGTTATCAGCTTCAGTGGCTGCAAGTATTTTCTTTAGAAAACGGTTGATTGCAGCCACGACTAATTCGCCACCTAGGTACCTACTATATGTAGGCCAATCTCGGGCAGCGCTCTAGTTTCTCAACGCGAGTTACTTATCAAGCCGGGAGCCGTTGCCAACTGTCCACCGGCAACAATTTTATGTAACTTTGTTGTCGAAACATGCTGTGAAATTGATAAGTTTGTTTGTACTTCAATTAATTGTTATCATAGAACATTTTTCGTCCACAGCCGTCGCCGCTCCATTCGAGATAACGCCCTGTTGGTGGTTCCACTTTATTGGACCCGTTTTAATTTTTGGCAAACAGTTAAGTGAAAGTTTTTTGCAGCGATTTATATTGCTACAAATTAATATTACGTACTTGAAACTGTTCCAAATGTTTTCATAGGTGGCGAAATTAACTGAAATTTTGTGAAACTCATGGAAATATGGTGATGGATCTTAGGCCATAGGATACGTCAATGTTGTAATAAAAGTAGGTTTTTTTAAAGATTATTTTAAAGTAACAAAAATCACAGTCAACAACTTATAATGAACCTTATGCTTAGCTTAAAATGTTAAACCTAGGTAAAGGCTGCATTGGGGTAAATGGTTATTTAGATAGGACTGCTTAATGGCCCTTTTTGTGTCCCCAGTGCTTGTGGTGTTCATGACCTCCTTTCTCTCCGTGATCATGATGGTGATGGTGGTGCTCGTGGTGACCTCCATCTTCATGATGTCCCTTGTGATCGTGATGGTGGCCTCCCTTCTCATGGTGTCCCTTCTTTCCATGCTCATGCTCGTGATGACCACCGTGCTTATGTCCTTTGTGGAACTCTCCACCCTTCTTGTGTCCGTGTTCCTCGTGATGTCCTCCGTGGTGCTCGTGGTGGCCGCCTTCGTGGTGTTTGTCGTGGAAGTGCTTTTCTTTTTTGAACTCGTCATGCTTGTGGACGCCGTGATGACCCTTAGTCGAGTGACCCTTATGATAATGACCCTCTTCATGGTGCCCGTGCCCCTTGTGGCCCTTCTCACCGTGGTGATGCTCGTGATGGTGGCCGTCGTCATGATGATGATGTTTCTTGTGTCCGCCGTGTTCATCGTGATGGCCCTTGTGCCCCTCGTGATGATGGTGTCCCTTCTTGCCATGTTCGTGGTGGTGGTGCCCCTTGTATCCCTTGTGGCCCTTCTCGCCATGATCGTGATGATGATGAGCGTGGTGCTCGTGGCCACCGCCCTTGTCCCATTTGCCACCATGATGTGTGGCCGCTACTTCCAAATCTGCATCTCTCTTCTCTCGGGTAGCGCGGCAGCTAACAGCTGCCAGCGCTGCAAGTCCCAAGCAGCACACGAGTAAAGCCCTCATACTTCCAATGGATGTCAGACACCGACGATCGAAGCTGACTGATATCATTACCAATGATTCCCAAGTTTTTATACTGATTGGCTGTTTTGTCTGCGTAGTATGAAAATTGTGTAAAGCTCCAAGGTTGCACTCTGTACCTGAGCCGATGGTTGTCCATTGCGGAAACCGGTGTCTCAATAAGAAATCCAGCAATAGTAGGTACCACATCTGCAACATCAGAGTAAAAACATCAGGCTTGTTTATAATATAGTGTATATAATAATAAAATTGATTGCCTACCCAGTTTTCTTAAATATACGAGTATAATGTTCAATAGAATGACGGAAAATCTGATTGTTGGTCTTGGTTGTGTGTAGGTTCAGTTGTGCCCTACAGCTGTAAGGCGCACAAAGAAACAAACCTACCAACAATTAGGCAAAATTTAAATAGTAAATATTATGTAGGTAACATATTATATAAGAGATAAGAGTTACAGAGAGTCTATAAGTACTTATAAATTATACTTAGGTATATCACAGAATAACTAACACACACACTCCATTATTACGTTCACCTGCTCAGCATCATTTCACCGTCGTCTCACATCTCTACAGTTATACTAAATCAGATTATATATTTTTGCATTTGATACACATAATACTTTTTATTTATTAAATTTCTCTAATAAGCGTATAAAGTTGTATCTCCGACGAAAGAGTACAGCACGGGTTTCGAACCGTTTAGGAACCGTGGTACCCTTATTCGTACCACCAGTGGTACCACGGTTACTTTTTCATAACCTGGTACCCCTGTCTTCTACAAGTGGTACCACAGTTACTCTTTCCTAACCGTAGTACCAGGTACGCCGGTTACTTTTTCGTAACCTTAGGTAGCCTAGTATGGGAGCCAGGTGTTCCGACCCCCAATTCAGTATAGGTAATTTTGCGTTGGTGGTATAAATGTAGGTTTTTCATTTTTTCAACTAATAATACCTTCTCTTAAATATACTTACTGGAAGAGATCGCTGTCAGCGATAAGACCGCCCATTGTTACACTAGTTGGAAATTTTATATTTATTCCTGATTATGTACTTCATTGGTGAGATATAAAGTAATAAATAAAACAATAAAGAGTTCTCTATCTATCTACCTATACTTTTGTTTGAGAACCTAAACGGGGCTCAAAAGTTTATTAGCACTCTAGTAGATATAAATTATTATTACGAATTTGAGGTCTCAGCTTTTGATTTTGTTTTTAACGGGCAAAGTGCCTTTATTCTTTTAACTGACTACTACAATATCTAATAATATAAAAGCTGTGCAAAATTCCTTCATGTAGGTAGTTATGTATAGGTAACACTTTGGAAGCTATAGTAAGGCTGTAAATGATTCAGACGGATAGACAGACTGAATGAGAAGTACTTTGTACATTCGAGTACCTACGGAACCCTAAAAACAGTACAACACTGTTTATCTTAGTCATTTATCAGCATACATCAATACAACGAGCGTTGTGGTTAGACAGCAAAACGTGAGCTGCTCCCTCCATCGCCGCCACCGCCTTTAACAAATCTTGAGCAGAGCAACCCGGACGATCCTATATCGGCTGCGATAAGATATCGTCAGACCAGTTTTAGCCCTTCTGACTCAGATAACATTTTATACTAAGCTAGCCTCTTAACACAAATGGTATTACTATGGTGGTGTCGGCAGCTGTGCGGTCAATCACCTTACCCCACACAAGTGAGTTCAAATAATCGCGATCTTCCAGTGGACGTAGTCTTCATGATTCGCTTATGGCGGCGAGTGCCCAAGCTGAAGGCACGCTCTCCAAATATTACATCGTAAATATATACCTAACATAAACTACAGTAGGTGCAACACTTTAATATCAGGTGCTAGAGACGCATCGGATCTTTCCACAGAACACAAATGGCCACTCCTTGCCAATAAATTGCACTAGTACGCCATTGTACATTTTTAGCTCTGCAGTAGAAGCAGAGAATCAAAAGTTCTACCTACTATTTATTAGAAATCAACGTATATATACTTTGCGGGAAACAAAACCCAACAAGCCTTGTACGTTCTACTACAATCATTATTACAACTATAGAAAACACTTATCTCGATGAGCCAGCAACGGACAGTATTAAACAGTAAAATTAAATTAAATTATTTTTGCTATGGCTATATTTCATACCACAAGTCTACCAAGATAATACGAGATAATTTTTATGATAGGTATAGATATTTAGTAACACAAACTCAATTATTATTTTTTTCCAACTTCTGCAATCTATGTTCATTTTGCATTTTTGATGCTTTATGCAACTGTAATAAAAATATCTGTACTGTAACGTCGTCGAAAAGGCTGGGCCTCATACTTTGAAAATGTCACATCCTCCTTTGCCACACGATCTTCCGTGTACGGGAGTTGCGCGTGAAATCGCCAGTTAATTATTTAAATAAAAGTAGTAACACTACAAATGTTTTCGTTTTCCTATAAATTAATGAAGTACCTACCTTACTTACACGTCAAATTGAGGAGTAAAATTAAAACACAGAAATACCTTTTCTTATTTATTGATATTATAATCATTAACAATGAGTTACAAGAGAACTACGAGATATCATTATTATCTAGATGTCTAATGAATAACTAATATAATTCGTAATTAATTTTAATTTTTATAATAAATCACAATATTCCAACTTTAAGTTGACAAAATTTTTCAAGTAAAGGAACATAGCTAAATATTTTATTAGAAACGCATGAATTAGTGTTTCACACCCCGAAGTTAATTTTTCTATCAACTAAATATCAGTCCTAATTACAGAAAATAGCGTAAGCCGCGTGAATGCACTAAATAAATATACCTTGAGAATAATTAAATGTAGAATATTCCAAATCCATGAGTAGAATACAACACTTACGAGATCTCCATTACCAAAAAATATTCATTTGAAATTACATTCATGAATAAAAAGAAACTGGTTTTACAAACGTGGTAATGAATTAGCTTCTTAATTTGTCTAAAAAATTATGGAAAGTTACGCTTGTTCAAAATGTGTATAATTTGTGTAAGTCATGATTCGAATATTACTGAATTGAGTCTTTTCACATCTAAATAAAATATTATAATTAATTTGAGTAGAAAAAAATCGTGAATGATTTCTATATTATCTGTCAAGGTGTGAAGCCTGTTTGACAAATATACCCGGGACGATAAAAAAAGTCCCAAGCACTATCGCCAACCTATGCCTATAAACCATCTCAACAATACATTTTAATTCAGAAATATTTTTTGTTACGTGCAATATATTCGAAACAAATAACAACGCCTAATGTACGCTCAAATTACATTTCTTTACAATAAAAACACACCTAACTGAGAAGTACCTGCTAATCTAGCCTCTCATGTTTTACAAAACAACTGCCTGTGAAAGTTATTTATTTATCCATAAATGAAGGTAATTAATTTCAAGCATGTAGATAACATTAATTTACATAATAATACATTTTACAACATCTCATTTTCGATTATTTAGATAATTAATTTTGTATTTAATAAAAAGAGTGCCATTTCTATATAAAAATACAGCGACCCCATAGTAAGTTGGTGTTTTGTTTGATAAAATTTTAAAATTGAATACGACGCTAGTATGACACCAGATGGTAAGAAGTTAAGGGTCGTCCTTTGAAATATTTAGTCGCATTTGATCAGAATTACCCTGACATACACACACAGAATAAACTGTTATTCGATTACATCATGTTGTTTCGAAGTTTTATTTTCTACATATATAAATTGCAAACAGGCAATTTTATATAATTCATCTAAGTGTATTCCCCGAGTGCGTTAATAACAGTACATGGTAATGACGCATCTTGGAATATGATTAAAAATACATTAAATTGCAGCACATTACGAACGAAAGCAGGCGGATATGTGAGTCTAACAACACTTTACTCCTCGATGTGGAAGCCCTTTCGTCCGGGCCACGTAGATATACCGTTATACACATTTACCTAGGCTGGCTATAGATACGAGTAGTATAGATTAGTTGAGATGGAAGCCGCGTTCGTTGGTAGCCGCGAGCAGGCGTTCGCGGAGCACCTCCTTGCACGAGTACTCCGGCAGCTTCAAGTAGTGTACGCACGTGTTTACTGACGGGTACGAACCGTCGCCCGCGTCCACCTGCGAGACATACAACGATAACTAGAGCAAAAATGTAAAGGTGAACAAGTGGTAGTAGTAAAGGTATTTGGTAACGGCCAAATCTGAAACTTTGGGAATAGCAAAACAAAACACTTCACAAAACTTATTTTCGAGGCCGATTTTCATTATAAATTATCATTTTTGTTTGTAAATATTGAAACCGGTCTATTCGCGCACAGAAATAAAGCCCAACCTGCACGATGCCGACTTTCTCTGCTACAGTTTCCTCATGACCATGGTCAGTATAACTTGGTTGAAACAACGAGCTTAGTCAAAATTATGATTCGATAAAATTTCTCAAATAGACCGACATAATCTTTTAAAATGAATTGAATTTGTGGAAGTTTAAAAATGTTTTGATTATAATCAATTAGGCAACGATAGACAATTAGCAAGACGATGGTTTTTTTTTTGTAACCGCGATATTTGATAAAATTATTAGATATAAATTAAAATGAATTAATTGAGCTGGTCGCAAGCTGCAGGAACTGCTTGCGCTCTTGCACCATACCCTCCAGCTGCACACGTACCTTCCGTACGACGGTGAGCCTGGGGTGCAGGTTGGCGAGGCCGCCGGGCGGCAGGCTGCTGCAGCCGGTCGCGAATTGCAGGAATGCCTTGCGCTCGCGCACCGACATCTCCTCGAGCACCTCCACCAGGCGCAGGAACCCGGGGCTGCAGTAACCATGTATAAAAGCATTAACTATAGGTTGAATGTTGATCTTACTCGCAACAAAACTTCAAAGGACTGATGTCCGTATCCCACTACATCATTTTCAGAAGAGTGAAGAAATATGCTTATTTTAGATTGCATCGCAATGCTAGTTCCAGATTTTGTCTATTAAGATAAAATAAAAATCGGTCGGTCGATCGGTTTAACCAAAAAATACTCCTCCATAGAAAGGTGTATAAAAAAAATTGCAAAGGCAAGGGCTTTAGCAGCGTAGGTCAGCCCCCTAGGTGGACCGACAACCTGGTTTGCTGGAAGCTGTTTGATGCAAGAAGTAGCCAGTCAAAGTGGCACTCAATGGGCGGGGCCTATTGTTCAGAAGTGGACGTCTTTCGGCTAATGATGATGTTGAAGGCATTTAGAGCAGCAGTTGCATTGTCATCAGTAGTGTGTAAATGTTGCAAAATCATACTGAAGTGTGAAGTATAAAAGCATACCATTATAATGAAATGGGACCGATTTGTGGCAATTGGTAATCGTGTACTTGTTACTTAAAAATAGTGTGGTGATTTATTTGGTGTTGTTATTAGGTGTTAATATTAGGTCGAGTCTAGGTATAAAACGTAATTTGTGGTTTCAACATAATTTGGGCGGACCAAATATGTTATGATTTATTTTGAAAAGTAGCAACTTACCCATGTCGAATTGGATCGATTTCCTCCGGAATGTGATTAGTGTGAATAAAAGTTATTTTGTTACCTGTCCCTGGTGTACCCGAGCTTGGGCTCGGTGTACTGCAGCAGGTGGTCCCGCGTCCACACGGGCCCGCGCTCGCCGCACAGCAGCAGGCGCAGCTCGGCGGGCGAGAAGGCGCGCAGGCGGCGCGGCGGGAACACGCGCGCGAACCCGCGCCGGAAGGCCGCCGCCTGCCGCCGCACGCCCTCGCGCACCATCCACCGCGCGCTGCTCTCCGCGTACGCCCGCGCGTTGTGCGCGCCCACCTGCAACGATGCGGACGCGGGGCGTCGAGCTCACGAGGACGTGGGAGCTATAGGTGCATCAGTAGGCCGTGCCAGCGGTCCTATCCACGGCAGACGTAATGTGTCCGAAAAGTTAAAAAATGTTAAAAAGTGACTGGCCCGATAGCTCAGTTGGTAATAACCCTGCCTTCTGAACTGTGGGTTGTGGATTCGATTCCCACCCAGGACAAACATTTGTGTGATGAACATAGGTGTTTGTTCTGTGTCTGGGTGTCATATTGTATTCTATGTATGTATTTACAAACATAAAAAAAGTATCTAAGTATTGTATCAGTTATCTGGTTCCCATAGCACAAGCTTTGCTTAGTTTGGGGCTAGATGGCGTTGTGAGATGTCCACACATATTATTATTATTATTATTATAATCAGCTCTTTCTGTTTATACATCACTGTAAAGTTTCTTGTAGCTTCTTCTTTACAGGTGTAATTTCTGTTCTGCATTGTGCCGGATCGTTTGTACCAGTAGTGAGAAAGAGAATTTCTTTTTTTTTTTCTAACTCATATATTGTAATGGGCTTGCTATATAGTATATTGACAATAATCACTTTGTAATTCTATATGCTTAGTATGATAACTTAATTTTAAGTACCTAATATAATTTTGACTTGTAAAAATGAAAAAAAAAATAACCTGTTTGAAATAAAATCTTTTGACTTTTGACTATAGTCTGTAACTTTTATTATATGAAATAAATAAATAAATACCTCGATGTTCTCCCCGCTGTCGCAGAGCGGCTGCAGTGCAGCAGCTGCGTCTGCGACCGGCGCTACGTATGTCATAGTGAGCGCGAGCTGCTCGAATGTGGCGCCCTCTACTGTGAGCTCGGTCGCGAGACGTTCCTTCTCTTCCGAGGAGATCGACGCGTCTCTCATTATACTCTCGTACTCGGCTGCCGCTGATAGCACGCTCGCTAGGAACCTAAAGGGAAGTTTAATATTAGGACGAGTTTAGGTATACAGCATAGGTGGTTTCAACATAATTTGGGTGGACCAAATATGTTAAGATTTTTTTGAAAAGTAGCAACTTACCTGTGTCGGATAGGATCGATTTCTTCCAGAATATCATTAGTCAATTCCTCGCCGCACATAATTCGCAAGAACGGCTCCGATAAAGGTAGATCCACCAGTCGGCCGTCTTGTAACACCTGTATAAAAATAAGCGCAGTATTATTTTTCTGTAGCAGCAACTGTTCTTACACAGTATCTGAATCAAACTAAGAATCAGAATAAAACTAAGTAGATTACCAATGAGACATGAGTTCTACAGAAATTTCGCCTTGACTGCGAAGACGGTTCTAATAGTCGTCAAAACTTCTAGAGATAAAAAAAAATCTTTTACCAATTTAAAAAAAATATATGGGATATTCTGCATGTACGTACCTTGGCTAAGAATACTCCTAGGAACCAGAAATATTTGCAAACTTTATCACAGATGGCAGAGTCTTGAGGCAGCGGCGCTGGGAACAAACCGCCCGCTCGAGTCACGTAGTAGCCTGGAGGCTTCTCTGCAATATATATTAGGTCTTTACCTATGAAATTGCCGTTTTGTTTGAAAAAAGTCAAAGTTTTTTTTTTTCGAACTTATTTATTTCTTTTATTCAAAGTAATCACCCCTGCAATCAATGCATCTTTGCCAACGCTGTGGCAGTTTATGGATGCCCTTCTTGAAAAAATCAGCAGGACGGGAGACAACAAACTCTTCATAGGCGTTTTGTACTGCCTCTCGGGAATTGAATTTTTTTCCCGCTAAAAAGGTGTCCAAATTTTGGAAAAAGTAATAGTCGGTAGGCGCAAGATCTGGTGAGTATGGCGGATGAGGGAGAGCTTCCAAACCCAACTCATGCAGCTTAGAGACGGTCTGTTGTGCAGTATGGGGTCGCGCGTTGTCGTGAAGTAGCAGTGGAGACGACCGATTGACCAAAGCTGGTTGCAGACGTGCGAGTTTCGCCATCATTGTGGTCAGTTCTTCAATGTACACATCTGCAGTAATGTTCTCGCCGTTTTGTAAAAAGCTATGATGAATCACACCAGCACTAGACCACCAAACTGTGACCATCACCTTTCTAGGGGTCATTTTTCGTTTTGCACATTGCTTTGGTACCGAACCAGGATCTAACCAACTTGCTGAGCGCTTTCGATTGTCAAAAAGAATCCATTTTTCGTCGCACGTAACAATTCGGTTCAAAATTCCTTCATTTCTGTGCCTGTTAAGCAGCGCAAGGCAAGTCTCGACGCATACGTTGCGCTGGCGATCGTTAGGTTCGTGGGGCACCCATCTATCAAGCTTTTTTATCTTGCCAATCCGTCGCATATGGACCAATATTGTTTTGATGCTAACATCAAAAACTGCTGCCAGCTCAGCTGTAGATTGAGATTCATCAGCTTCCACAATCGCCTTTAATTCATCATTGTTGACCAAAGTTTCCGGACGACCACGAGGTTCATTTTTCAAGTCAAAATTCCCAGAACGGAACCGAGCAAACCAATAACGGGTTGTACGTTCGTTTGTACAGTTCTCTCCGTAAACGTCGTTGATGTTACGTGTCGTTTGTGCCGCGTTGGTGCCACGACGGAACTCATATTCCATAATTACACGAAATTTCAAAGTATCCATTATGAGGAAAAATGTTGAAATGTAATGAAAATACAACGCTAATCAATAAACAAAAGACTTATATTGTAAATAGAATGTCATATTTTTAAAACAAAATTAATTTGAATTTAGAATTCATAGTCAATCAAAACTTTTTTTTGTTTGAAAAAATCTGTACTGCAATACGGCAATTTCATAGGTAAAGACCTATTATATAAAATATATTTTATTTAGTTTTTACAATTAGGTTTCTTACTTACTTTATGTATGTTATCATGTATGCAGCATATTGGAATGGTTGAGATTTGAGACATTTGTTTTATTTCTTTATAGCTGGGATAACAAATTATCTTTACCATATTCAAGATTACGCGGGTTTCTGTTGTGATGTCGTATGCGATCAAGTAAATCTTTATCGATCTTACGGGCTTATATGGGCAGCATAAGGCGAAGGGTGACAAGTGATATTAGGCACATTTCTTGGCCAATATAGACATGTAGAGTTTTGAATTTAATATATCACGTAATTCTTTAAAATGTTTCAGACGTTCCCCGATACAAGATATCCATTTTATTCTGTTTCTACCTAAAAAAAATAGTTATAATTCTACCTAAAAAAATAGTACTCTGTTTCTATCTAAAAAAAATAGTAATCAAGAGTTGTTATGTAATTTGTTTTGATAAATACAAAGTTTGAAAACTATCGTGAGTATGACACATTTTGTAAGATAAATAACGGCTAAACTCACGTCAATTATTAAAAGTCGAAATTATGCCGACGAGGTTTCGGACATATTCGATGTCCTTCTTCTGGGAGCCAGTTACTAACGCGAGCCGCGAACTTTTTAATTGACGTTAGTTTAGCCGTTATTTACCTCATAAAATATTTACACAATTAATAATTGATAACCGTCACAATTTTATGTCTGTTGCATTGTCTTGTCCGTAAGTTCAGACTGACAAGTCTAAGACGTTAAGGTTTATGTTTCTTTGAACGGATCTCGAGCAGCACCCCTACCGCGTAACAAGTCCATGGGTGCGAGCAAGAGAACAGGATTACCATTTCCACCAGACTAACTCGGTAAGGCAGCTGGTCATTTAGCTATACCCTGCGCTGTAACGTACCGTGCGTGGCGACGAGGTGCGAGAGCGCGTCGGCGGCGTGGTGCGCGGCGTGCGGCGGCGCGGCGTCGTGCAGCCACAGCGCCAGGTCGGCGCGCTGCAGCTCGGCGGCCACGAGCGCGTAGAACTCCAGCGTGGGCCCCAGCCCCGTGCCCTCCTCGCCCGCGAACTCCACCTCCAGCACCGACTTGCGGCCCGCGTGCACGCGCATCACCTGCGCAACGCCCGGTTGGACTGTGTAGGCTTGTTGGACGATTTTTATCCGGCATGGTAATATTACTACCTACATCTTGTCGGTGTCAGCAGCGGCGGAACATATGTTGAAGTCTTTTTTTTAATCTTTTTTTGGGACTTTGTGTCGCTGAGCGACTATGTCAGACCCGTTATTGTATATAAAATCAAGCTAAGCGGACCAAGTCATAGACCATTGCGAAGAGCGTCTTAGCTGCTTCGCCCAATGGCATTGACAAAAGAATTTGTAGCTCCCCGATGTTCACTAAACTTAATCCATATTGGCTACTCATATGTTGTCTCGTGTGCTGATTCTAAACACATTCCACCAACAAATGATAATCATCCTCTATGACTCCGCACGTATCACAATTAGGGGAGTAGCTATAAGAGTTGGAAGTCTTAACGCAGCCGGGAACTTACGCAACAATTATCGAGGTCTACTAATTTTATTATTATTTATTAGTCCTTCACAAGGCTGAAGGAATGAATATTCAGGGACTGGGCAGCAGCATTCTCCTCGGTCTTCGAGAAACAAGCATCTTCAGTTCAGCCGTCTTGGCATAAAAGCCCCACAAATAAACAACAAACAAATAAACGCGAGGCTTTATATTTTGAAATTCCGAGTGACATTGTTCTGTTATGGGCGGCCGTGTGGCTTAACATCATATAAATGACCTACTCGTCACATCATTCATAAACATAAAAAAAAACATACAAACAAAAACACGCGCACGCCGCGCGGCTTCAAAAAGTGTTTTTACAACTTTTGGTCTTAAGTGTCGTTACAACTTTTGGTCTTAACTTTTTCGTCTAGGCCCCTTTCGCAACGCGCGATAAGGAACTTCGTTCCAACAGATAGTTTCTTTTTAAATGATTAGTAGCAAAATACCTACCTGCATAGCCGAGCGTAGCAAGTCCGGTTCTCTGGGAATGCGAACGCGTTCATGACGCAGGCGCCCCATGCGGAACTCTGTCGTCTCCAAATCTGGCCGTCGCGGAGACACGGTATTACCCGCTCTAAATACGTAAAATAATATTTAAATCATTTAAAATTTATTAGCCGTCTATTTTTATGCACCATAGATTTCATTCGTCTTGTTATCACTCCTTTAATACATTATAGATACTTGTTGTGTTAAATTATTTACTGTTCTGTTACAAAATAAATTTTCTTTCGTTATTTCTTTCTTACTAAATTTTTTGGTATTTAATACCAGAGCATCAGTTTATTTCGAGTCTGACTAAAAACGCCTAACGACGTGCAATCAGATAGATCCTAAACCTTAATCCAATGCATTTAGGGACCCAATAACTGCGAAGACCACTCAAATAATGAATAAATATATATTTTTGGAACTAAGCGAGTGTAGTGTTCTAGTGTTATGGAAACCAGATAACTGATAGAATACATGTGTATAATTATACTTTTTGTTTGTAAACACATACATAGAATACAATATAACACCGAGACATACAGCAAACACCTATGTTCATCACACAAATGTTCGTTCTGTGTGGTAATCCACAACCTCCAGTTCAGAAGGCAGAGCTATTACCAACTGAGCTATAAGGCCAGGCAAATAAAGACACAGAAAGCATACTAGTCCTTTTCAACCGACTTCCAAAAAGGAGGAGGTGCTATATTCGTCTGTATGTTTTTTTAAAATGTTTTCGTTTATCATTACCGCTGCCTGTCGAGCGCGCGGTCCCGTTGCGCCTGAAGCCACACGATAGTCCGCGAGGTGCCGAACGCCGTGCATGCGAAGAACATCTGCCGCGTCTCCAGTGGGAATAGGAAAGGGCACCAGTCGTTCAGCTGCTGACACCTGGTGGGGCAAGTATTGCATGTTTCAAGGTTATTGGTAATACTAAGTCACTGTGGTACTGATGACAATAACCGCTGAAAATTAGTATCGCAATTGTAGCAAATAGTGGTAACCTTGGATATATCAGGTCTAGCGCTTTAGGCATGACGCTGTAAGTACATCGACGGGCACAGTCTCTCCTAAATATAGCGACGCGTTAGAAAACACATGCGTAAAAAACAAAAGCGATCAGTGTTGTAGAAAATAAATAAAGGGATGAGATCAAGAAGGGTATAACTGATTTTTCACAAAATGACTTATGCGTATCGTTGGATTCAGCGTGAAATTATCTACAATGATACATTCTTAAAATACGGAAACGAGACTTAAATCTCGAGATTTTCAGTCTAAAAACGGTTTTATCTGACACAGGAATACAGTTCGCTTAGCATAAAAACATTATTATATTTATTATATTGTATTTTATTTTTACAGTAATTGTACGAATTAGTACTATATTTTTTTTTTACTTTATTTTAAATAGAATAAATACATTTTCAACCAACTGAAACTTACATAAACCTTTTTTATTACTCAATAAGCACTCTACATTAAAATTAAACCGGTGAAGTTTAAAGTAAATTTTCTCGAAACCATCAATTTAACAGTTAAATCCTTTTTGATCTCACCCCTTGAATTATGAACACTAGATTATGTACTTAGAAATTCTTCATGATAAATAAAGAAAGATAAATGAAATTCTAAAACTTCATCTTTCGCTGACACCTACTCGTTTCAAACCTTTGATGTTCTTTCAAAGACCATGTCTGTGCGTGAGAATAGTAATAATACTAGCGCCCAATGCTCACATACATAGGATCCTGGACTACGTACATGCCAGGCCTGGTATAGCGTGCGTACGTACCAGGGCGGCGTGGCTCCGGCGGCGAGCGTGAGCGGCTCCTGCAGCTGCTGGTGCAGCTTGTTGGTGAGCTTGGTGGAGAGGAAGGCGTCCCCGGGCAGCGCCGGCGCCGCCGCCCGCAGCCGCCGCAGCACGCGCACGCAGCACGACGCCATAGCGCCCTCCGCGCCGCTCGCGCCCGCTATACCGCGCTCTGACATAACAAAACACGATCACACATAATTCTGTTTTTAAAACTGAATAGGCCAACATTTTTTCCCATACTTTAATCGTAGTTTTTCCTTTTTTAATATAATATTATTTAATATAACGTAGAATTTGTTATTTTAAATTTTATCAAAATGTTTATCGTTGTTTAAAACTTTATCATATTTGTTACATTGTTTTTAGTTTGGAACTTTACTGTCCCATTTACGAAGGAGGGCGTTGACATCTGCGACAATCTCGTGCTTCTGCAGGTGTCATCGATTCTCATTTGCTTTTAAGTGAAATTGTTTTTGGTTCCTAATAAATACTTAATAATAATAATTTGACCACTGTCTCACATGATGGAAAGTTATGACGCGGTCTACGATGATACATGCCTGCCCAGAAGATAAGGCCTATTCACTCTCGACTTGAACAGCTTCAGATTATACTTATCTTGAAACAAAGATGCTGGTAGTGTCCTATTCCTTCATATTGCACTAATGTTACATAATCACATTTTATTTTTTCTTCCAGTTTGTTTCGCAATTTGTCCGTCAAGCGGTAATGATCTATGAATGATGGCATCGTTTTAAAGCTGCGTCACTGTACCTCAGCACCATCGTACTGGACAAACTATCCATGGACAGTATAACTGAGGTGAGGTAAATGATTACAATGAACTGAGGTAAATGATTACAAAATAAGCAAGTGTACTACTAATATAGTAAGTGTTACCCAGTCGATCGAGCTATACTAAGAGCCAACCTACTGAGTTAAAAGTATGCCATCCATCAAGTGAATTGAAATCCTCGTTGTATTTACGAGTGCTGATTTTTACCTGGATCACAGGGCTCGTCGTCTTCGCTGTCGCTTGATGATGCAAATGTCTCCATGCCCTCAATTTCCTTGTATGTCAACCTGTAATCAAAATACAAAAGTGTATAAGCCGGGAGGAGTCCGACGATATTTCATTGAAGGTGAAATAGCATCAATCCAATGACTTACGTGTAAGTTGTGTCGCGATGCGTATCGTGTTGCGGCAGGCGTGCATTCAGAGCCAACACGGCTCGGTAAATGGTCCAAGAGGGGCGCTCCAAGGGCAGCGAGGTGCCGCCCGCACTTAGCACCAGCCTCAATGCAGGCAGCCGCGCGCCTCCACCGCTCGCATTACTCGCGCCTTCACTGGCGCTGCTCGCTCCCTCGCTGACATTACTCGGAGGACCGCTGACATTACACGCGCCACTGCTAGCTATGCTGCTGGCGCTACCATTTGCGTTATTCGCTGCGCCGTTAGCGCTGTTCACGGCGTTCTCTTTGTTTTCTGCTTCATTCGATACTTCGGTGTCATCCTCGTCCGAAACCTCGTCCAACGATATTTCGAGATCTAAAATAAGCATGAAAACTGTTTGAAATATTATGGAACATGGGCAAAACACGCCGATATGACTGAATAAGTCATAAGGAAATATTCACTGCCTCTATTACACTAGTTTGACTGGCCCGATAGCTCAGTTGGTAGTAGCCCTGCCTTCTGAACTATGGGTTGTGGGTTCGATTCCCACTCAGAACAAACATTTGTGTGATGAACATAGGTGTTTGTTCTGTGTCTGGGTGTCATATTGTATTCTATGTATGTATTTACAAACAAAAAAAAGTATCTAAGTATTGTATCAGTTATCTGGTTCCCATAGCACAAGCTTTGCTTAGTTTGGGGCTAGATGGCGTTGTGTGAGATGTCCACACATATTATTATTATTATTATTAATTGCCATTTGAGCTCGAAGTCGTCGTCCAAAGGACGCATCGTATTGTTTCAACTAACCGACATACACCGGGTGTGTCGTGCGGAGAACTGCCGATTGTGCACGAAGCCTTTATTCTAAGACACAACGCTTCAACTCACCGACAGCCTTGTTAAGGTCGGTCAAACCAAGACCTGGGGGTCGAATTTTTGGATGAGGGCAGAAACCTGTCGCTTGTACACAAAGTCGTCGTCCCTGATACTTATCGCATGTTTCAACTCACCGAGTCTGGTTAAGATTAATGCGTCCCGAGCGCGGGTCGAAGACTGGGTTCTGACCTGAGAACTTCGTCGACCTTCAACGACCTGAGAAGTTCTGAGAACCGCCACTTGAGCAGTCTTTATCCTAAGGGCGCTACGCATTATGGTTCCACTCACCGACAGTCTGGTTAAGGTTGGTCCGCCCCGGGCGAGGGTCGAATGCTGGTATGAGCGCGGAGAACTGCCGCTTGAGCACGAAGTCATCGTCCCACGGGCGGCGGCGCGCGCCGGCCGACAGCCCGCCGCGGACCGCCTCCAGCGCCTCCTCCTCCATCAGCGACAGCAGGTTGCGGGACACCTGCGAGTACTGGACGCGTTTACTCGCCGAGTAACGACGCAAAACAATACACTAATTGACTACTATTCAAAATGAACAAGAAAATTAAACATCTCTAAATAGGTTTAAAAATTGTATATAATTTACTAAAATGCGGTACATAAATTGCAGAGTAATACGTTTTAAAATTTTCTGTTTCTGGGCATCACGTGTCCCTTTCTCGCAAAACAGAGATCGTGTGGAAGAAACAGCTTGAAGTTCATAGTTTGTGACGTCACAGTCTTACCATACAGGTACCAAAATTTTGTAATGGGATACTATTCAGTTATAAACTACAATTTCACTGAGTGATTGAGCAGTCTGTATAAAATACCTCATTAAATGGAAAAACCCCAAATAGAAATCCCCAGTTACGTCGACGTTGCTTGAGCTATCACACATGTTCTCGATGGTCAATTTCATTAGGAATCTCCTATCATACATTTCAGAGTCAGGTATATTACGCCTACAAAGAACAGCACACGAATAAATACAAAGGCAAAGCAAAAAGTATTTCTTTATCACAAACCACATAATTAAATAAACGCCCAACAAACGTTTCGTATAACTTCAAAATGATAGTTGTAAATTGTAAAGCACCTACATACATAATGAGATACGTAATGTGACTCACAACTTCCTGATATGTGGGTTCGTTCTCCTTATCGCTGTCGAGCGCGTCGTCGCCGTCGTCGTCGTCCTCCAGCTCGGTGAGCAGCGCGGGCGCTCGGCACGACTCCAGGAAATCTTCCAACGATACCTGTGTACCCAATAAACATTCACCCCTTACTAATAAATATTGTATAGCGGAAGAATAATGACTTTGGGTTTCTTTAAAAAAGAAGAGAAAACACCGAGTAGCTAGTCCAGTGTTATGCAGTGTTTATTAGTCAGATATTTTCCTTAGTGACATACCCATTGCATTAGGTATGTCATAGAGGAAAGTGCAAACTTAGGAACTGTCAGTACAGGCGGACATAACTCTATAAATAGACGAACCTGTAGGATGTGGAATGATCTTCCCTTTGAGGTTTTTCCGCAAAACAACAGTATGAGGAACTTAAAGAAAAGTGTTAAAAGAGTCCTCGGAAATAAGCAACGCACCGGCAATGCCCTCTATGTAGCATGTCAATATGCGGCGGTGATCAGTTACCATCAGGCCGCCTGATTATTTGCAAGACAATTGATCATATTTTGTCGACAGCTTACACTTTCCTCTAAGAGAATCTTGGTATACTCAGAATATTGTTCAAATTTATTATTATTTAAATGCTACACGGAACGTCTGTGACCAGTGATATACGAGATTACGTTGTGTGGTTTATTGTCCACCTGAAACATCTAAAACAGCTAGACTTGAATCTACCAACAGTTTCTATTTCTAGGTAATAAAATAAATAAAATATAGGAATCAGTTTTAAATGAATTTAAATTGATTTATTTTACCTGTTCGCTTTCACTAGAAGTGGAAGTTAGTGATAATGTCAGCGCGTTTTGTGCGTTCGGCGCGAGCGATGGATAGCTCTGCGCGGCAGAAAGTAAACCGCCCGGGAAATTACTTGATAACGCCAAGCGTACTAAACTGTAGAATACAAAAAATATATTAGATTGTTAATATCTACACAAAAAAAGACAAGACACAAGACAATCTTGTACTTATTATGATAGGAAAATCCTCCAACTCATTTCACAAAACAAAATAACCAGTATTTTTTTTGTTTTGGTGCACACTTTCGTGTATTTAGCTAGTGTCAAGTAATTGATAATTTCTCAAGTCAATTAATGTTATATACATGTATCAAGTCAAGTCATAGTCTAGTCGAATCATACTCCTAGTAAAGTGGTGGCAACTTTACCAGAAGCTGCTATGGAATTTTGGAATCAAAACGAAAAGAAGCGTTTCACCATCATTACACCATTTTCCCACACTTACGCCTGTAATCCAGCAGCTAACGCATAAGGTGCCACCAATTTTATGCACTAACACTAAAAATAACACAAGTTTTGTAAAATAATACAATGCGGTGACGCGATCTTTTTGTTTTCCCGCCAAAAAAACCAATAACCAATATTTCAATACTACAAAAGAGACAGTAAAGTCGTGGATAAAAAAAATTAAAACAACCTCAAATGCATCCAACATGCATTTCCATTCCTATAGAAATGCTTTCTATTACACTATATTTCATGATTTCTGCTAGGTGTAGTTACCTTGGGAAGAGACTAGAAGAGTTATTGGTCCTGTTGGCGCGCTGCTGGTTGTTCCCGCGGCCAGCGCCGGCTCCGCGGGTCATTCCGAGAGACTCCAAGAGACGGGCCGCACCCTGTATAACACAATCACACTACTTATCCTAGTGCAGGTACCTAATTTTCTAAGACTTTAGTTTCCTAAGATTTATATTATATTTTCATACATGTAAATTTTTGAATAAATATTATTATTATTATTATTATAACTTACTAATTATAATTCGAATGACCATAAAAGCAATAAACCAAGTTTGGAATTACAGCAAGTAAAGGCCATATCTGAATAAAATGCAATTCTTGTAAACATAATAATCCTAGTTTGGGAAATAATGTTATACAACTAACTCAGATTGTAAAGCTAGACGAGTGGGTTAAATTTTTAAGCTATAATAGTTTTTCTTAGCCAAAGTCTATCATTTTGGCAAATAAAGTTTTATTCAATGTTTTGCAATTCAATTGGTATTGTGTACTTGCAATTCTCTATCACTATTTCGTTTTTTAATACATAAAACCTTGATGACGCGACTGAGAGGATAGGGTACCATAGATTACCGAAAATCATGTTACCTGTTGCGTTAGATCTGGCTCGCTAGCGCTCATGTTTCCGGAGCCACCGCTAGATTGGCTGTCTTTCTTGTGGTCGCCGTATTGCCCTTCAGCCCGGTCGTTTTCCAAACACTACGCAACAAACAATATTTCTTTTCTTGTACATTTGTATCTTGATTCATAATGGAACAATGTGCAAATTCTGGTGCTACGTGACATTAATTAAATGTAAAAATTGGTGAATAAACATCCAAAAAACATATAATTTAAAAAGAGTACCTTTTTAACCAACAGATAAAATTTAATTCCGTTTTGTGTATCAAAACGATGTAGTTTACCTGTATTTGTATACGATTAGCATTATTCCTTAGCGTATGTAACAGCGAGGCGGGCAAGCCCAGCAGCTCGCTGGAAAGCAAAGCGTTAGCGCTGTTGCGCAACGCATCAACTTCGTTACGCTGTTCGCCCTCCTGCGTTACAGAAAGGGGGGTCACGCAACACAACACAACACACAACAAAAACGCTAACTAAACCGAACTACTCGCTACTTTTATCTTCGTCAGTAACATTTGGTGTTAGTGACACTATCTATTACAATCATGGCTGTGTTGTGATAGGGAAAAAAGCGGGGTGTTTCTTGTGCTAATCAAAACCATTCATCAAATCGGGAATAATGAAAAGCAAACAACGAATACAATATAAATACATCAAACACAACCAATAATGTCGAAAGCAGACAGTAGGTATAAGGTAATTATTAAATCATATTTACTTCAAACATAGTGGATTCGAGTGCAAAAAAACATCTCAGGCTATGCGACGCGAATTTGAGCTTACCCGAAAGGAAATTACCTATGCATTATGGCATAAATGGAACCAAAATGTAATATTCTCACCAATATTTCAACTATGCGTCGTTTATTAGTTTTAGAGAGTTCCATAATAATACGTGCACACATTAGAGCAGCTAGGTGATCACGTAACTTCAAACACAAATGGATGGTATGGATTTGACAGTTTCAATATGCAGTTTATGTACATACTTACTATGGAAATTTTCCAACTAGAAATGAAATTTCTTCTGTTGCATTACAATCAAAGTTATCAAAGTTCCGTGATCAACACCCAGATAACAAAGACATTTATCAAAATAAATAAACAACACCAACCTCTTGAGAATTAGCTTCAGGCAATGGTTCTTTGGCTGGGTACGGCTTGGTGATGTCGGTGATGCTGGTTGGTCCCATCTCCATGTTGGTGAACGATGTATTGCCGAGATCTATGCAGTTGTTGCTCTCGGCGCCAAGAGTCAATGATTCTACTATTGTAGCGAGATCTGATGCAGACAAAATGAATATCTATTTAGCTATTCGACAATTTTTACTAAACGACAATGGCCAGTACCAAAGAGTATTTTAATCAGCATAAGCAAAAAAGTTTAATTAGCGTACTTCTCGTGAAGGCAAGTGGCTAGGCAATTTTAAGGCCGCCCAACGACTTCTGCCTTTGTTAACGACTGTTCTTACGACACTACAGCTGGGACCGACAGCTTAACGTGCTCTCCGAAGCACGGTAGCACTGTTGCCTTTACTTTTCTCTATCCAAATAGTGATCCCAGCGAAAGTTGCAACATATTACGGATCTGTTAGGAACAGCTAGGCGAACAATCTAGAATGTATAATAATGTGAACAATAAAGCCCTTATCTATCTCTCATCTATTTATTCTATCTATTCATACCTGTATTTATATGGTGAGTAGAGTGGTTGATGGCGGAGAGATCAGTGGCTTGTGTGCGAGGTCGGGACATATTGCTGGCCATTTCTTCGCCAGATATATTATCCGCTGACGACGCCTGATCGGTCGATGCAACAGATACCTAAGAGAAATCAATGAAATTATTAAGCTTATGATTTTTTATATTATAGAATTGACTAACTCCATAATGAGTGTTCTTCCGTTAGCCAGATGGTCAATACAGAGCTCACACAGCTCCAGCGTACCCATGTGATATCTAAAACATTTTTCAACTATTCAGCCGATAGGAAATGGAATGAAATATATAATAGGTCTTTACCTATGAAATTGCCGTATTGCAGTACAGACTTTTTCAAACAAAAAAAAGTTTTGATTGGCTATGAATTCTAAATTCAAATTAATTTTGTTTTAAAAATATGACATTCTATTTATAATATAAGTCTTTTGTTTATTGATTAGTGTTGTATTTTCATTACATTTCAACATTTTTCCTCATAATGGATACTTTGAAATTTCGTGTAATTGTGGAATATGAGTTCCGTCGTGGCACCAACGCGGCACAAACGACACGTAACATCAACGACGTGTACGGAGAGAACTGTACAAACGAACGCACAACCCGTTATTGGTTTGCTCGGTTCCGTTCTGGGAATTTTGACTTGAAAAATGAACCTCGTGGTCGTCCGGAAACTTTGGTCAACAATGATGAATTAAAGGCGATTTTGGAAGCTGATGAATCTCAATCTACAGCTGAGCTGGCAGCAGCTTTTGGTGTTAGCATAAAAACAATATTGGTCCATTTGCGACAGATTGGCAAGATAAAAAAGCTTGATAGATGGGTGCCCCACGAACTTAACGATCGCCAGCGCAACGTACGCGTCGAGACTTGCCTTGTGCTGCTTAACAGGCACAGAAATGAAAGAATTTTGAACCGAATTGTTACGTGCGACGAAAAATGGATTCTTTTTGACAATCTAAAGTGCTCAGCAAGTTGGTTAGATCCTGGTTCGGTACCAAAGCAATGTGCAAAATGAAAAATGACCCCTAGAAAGGTGATGGTCACAGTTTGGTGGTCTAGTGCTGGTGTGATTCATGATAGCTTTTTAAAAAACGGCGAGAGCATTACTACAGATGTGTATATTGAAGAATTGACCACAATGATGGCGAAACTCGCACGTCTGCAACCAGCTTTGGTCAATCGGTCGTCTCCACTGCTACTTCACGACAACGCGCGACCCCATACTGCACAACAGACCGTCTCTAAGCTGCATGAGTTGGGTTTGGAAGCTCTCCCTCATCCGCCATGCTCACCAGATCTTGCGCCTACCGACTATTACTTTTTCCAACTTCTTTGGACAACTTTTTAGCGGGAAAAAAATTCAATTCCCGAGAGGCAGTACAAAACGCCTTTGAAGAGTTTGTTGTCTCCCGTCCTGCTGATTTTTTCAAGAAGGGCATCCATAAACTGCCACAGCGTTGGTAAAGATGCATTGATTGCAGGGGTGATTACTTTGAATAAAAGAAATAAATAAGTTCGAAAAAAAATACTTTAACTTTTTTCAAACAAAACGGCAATTTCATAGGTAAAGACCTAATATTTCCGAGACACACGCAATGTAATACAATATTAGTACAGTAGATTCGGATGCGCGATGTTTATGTAACGCGGTGTTTTATCATGCACATCCAATCTCCTTGTTGTGGCGTAGAAAACAAACCCTGTACGTTTCTATTTCAAATTGTGAAAGCTGAGAATTTTCGAAGTCTTTCTAGATAGAAAGACAGTACAAAAACACAAAAAAATCTGGAGAAATTCCAAGTTTGTTCATCTCTTCCAATTATTCCAATATGGGCCTATATTATAAAATGCTGTTGCCTCAGAACTTTGCAATTATAATTACCTGATGGTCCACGGCCGTAGCATCGGGGAGACTGGGTGTAGAGTGGCTTTTCCGACCTTGCTTGGCGCCTTCTGCCGCGCCGCCGCTCACAACCTTGAGATCAAACTTGCCCTCCGCGCCCATTCGATATGAGTTTCGTCCTCCGTGGTCCCACCTGTAAGTATAATTAGTGGCAATTTTTTTGAACTTTAACAGGTCAAGATTACACTTGATGTAGGTATACTAACTTGTAAGAACTAAATAAAGTTTCCGAAACGTATAAAATAATTAAAATACGTGTTAGGTGTGTATTTTTGTTCCCTCTTCACGCCGCAACGGTTCGAGTGATTTGGATAAAAGTGGAGTGGCACTCGCTAGGGGTACGACAAGATTTTTGTAAATATTTATAATGCTCTTTTTAGCTTGCCATGTTGTTTTTAGTTTGTCTATCTCCGCAAAGTACCAAAATATTAAGAGAAAAACAAGTCATGTTTTTTATATTATAGTTTAAGGACTTGTGTTAAATACTATGTCGCAAATTCATTAAGCAAGATTTTATTCGGTTGCTTGTGTTGCATAGTTTAGCAGAAATATTAGCAGTTATTAAAATAACTTGCCTTTGTGACGTTATCCTTTTTAATTCGAACACAAAATATTGAAGTCTGATATTGTGCACAAAGCGTACACAGGTTCTAACAATAATGCCACCAGTAAGGATTATCAAATCAAACCATTCTGTCGGGATCTCCTAAAAAGGTTTCCATTCGACAGTTTTTAATTCCAATGGCTCCGCCTTTTCGAAATATTACCAAAAAATTAATCGACACAAAATCTATATAATTATCGAACTAGCTCACAAAAATTCACAGGAATCGGGCGTGAGATGCGTTCTATAGAGGAAAACAGCCTGACAGACATATGAAATCATTATTACCCAAACTAAAATCGAGACGCTGTGCTCACGCTTCGCGCTCTCTAAATTAAAATATGCGAAAGTAAGGTCCTTGGTGTGTGTGTGTGTGTGTGTGTGTGTGTGTACGTACCTGACGTCGACCCATCCATTGTGCAGGTCGGAGGTGACGGTGCCGAGCGCGGGCTGCGGGCCGTCCTGGTCGCGCCACTTCCAGTCGGCGCCGCGCGCCACCCGCGCGCCCGCGCACACGCCGCGCGCGCCGCGCGACCAGCGCCGCGCGCGCGCCCCGCCGCCCGCCGCCCCGCCGCCCGCCGCGACCGCGCCGCCGCTCGCGCCGCCGCCCGGCGCGCGCGCCGGCTCTGTCGACACGCTCGTCACCTGCGCCATACCCAACCAATGTATGCTACTACACAACGGAAAGGCACTGGGCAAGCGTACGAAAAGCTGCAGGTAGTAAATGGATTAACAGGGACAATTTTAGTTCAAAAAAATGACTGTGTATAGAAAATATTGTAGGCTATTGATATTGTGATTTTATGATAATGCTGTTGGTATCTACTGGCTGTAAACAAAGTGATAATGGAACCATACTGATAATAATAACGCCCAACGATCACATACATAGATCCTGGACCCTAACTAGGATTCCGTGTCTAGGAACCCAAGAACTACGAGCACCATGGTCCAACAACACCCAGACTCAGAACAAGTATTTGCGCTCTTTTTTTTCTGTGCACAAATCCTTGTCCTGCCGCAGGAATGGAACCCACCGCCTCCAGGTTATGAGCCGACCTGATCAGCCACCACACCACAGAGGCATTCACAGATCATTTATTCATAATTGAACAAGTGTCTAAAGTGGACCCAGTCTAAAATGAAGACAGGATAGCCCAGAGGGCTTATGTAGAAAAAATATTTGAAGAACCCTTAATTGTACAATTTCATAAAGGCTTGCACAAATATCACGACACAATGAGAACTGAGTAAATATTTGTGGCCCATTATTAAACACTGCATAACAACAGTGGAATAAAGTTTTATATTAGGCTATTTAAAACACAATAGAGAGAGAAAACTGTAGCTTGACCGACCATGACGTGAAGAAAGACGTATAATACATCTCATGTGGGACATCAGTGCAAGTGAGAGTGCCTTGCCACCCTCAAATACGATAAGACTTACCTTCCCGTATATTTCAAGTCCGGAGAGTGAGAGGTAGTGGCTCTGCCCACTAGCATTTTTGCCGTTCTGCTGTATTCTCAGGTAACGGTATGGCGCTTCAGCTCGCACGCGCCATGTCGCCGTACTGCCGGGCTCTTGGAGCGCTTGCTCGTCGTTGTGCGCTAGCAAAGTTGTCCACGCCACGCCGTCGATCGACATCTGACAACAAAATTACTATGTGAGCGATTTCATAATACCCGATATCGTATCGGATTGTTAAAATAATCAATACAAAACATTAACGATGAGGTGGGTCGATGCAATGGGCGGTAATCGACTAATGTTGACATTTCAAAAAGTAAGATAATTTACGTAACATGTAAAAAGTATGATATATTTAGTCTGTGCTTAAGTAGACCCGATAGATTTGCCGGGAAAAAGAGAAAGATCGCTTCACCGCATTGTATTATTTTCCAAAACTCGTGTTATTTTCAGTGTTAGTGCATTAACTTGGTGGCGTTTTATTCATTAAGAGCTGGATTACAGGCATGATTGTGGGAAAGTTATATAATGATGGTGAAACGTTTCTTTTCGTGTTGTTTCCAAATTACTTGACTTGATAACTTGGACTGTGACTTGACACATTATATGCGTGAAATATCATTAACTTGAGAAATCATCAATTACTTGACACTCGCTAAATAAACAAAAGTGTGGAGTCAAAAAAAAAACAGATCCGATTTTAGAGTAAACATGTGGTACTGAAGTTAGGAGGATCAAAACAAATACTAAGCCGCATCGTGAACAAAAATATGCACGATGACATAAACATCAAAAACATTATTTCAACGTAGATTTCCAAAGTCACATGTGAAATACTTAGGAGACCATAGCACGTATCACTCACTTGGAACAACCAATTCCTCAACGCCGAGCGTCCATACCCGCGAGCGTGCCGCAGCGTGTACGCAGTCGGCACTATGTGCAGTCCGAGGTCGACTGCAATGAATGCCCTCCTGTCATCGTTCGTGTGTACATTGAGAGGGTCCGGAGACCGCGACAGAGCATCTTCAGCACGGCCGTACGGCAACTGGCGCCCGTCGGACGACCACACGCAGACTAGCCCGTGCGCGCCCGGGTTTACCCACTCGCATGTCCCACCGTTACTGCCGATGTAATACAGCACGCCGTTCTCGTCGAAATCATGCTGAAATATTGTTGATTTTATTCATTTAATAATAATAACGCCCAACAATCACATACATAGATCTTGGACCCTAACTAGGATTCCCTGTCTAGGGTCAGAACAAGTATTTGCACTAAACACCGACAATAAATAATAATTTGACAATAAATCGGTTAAATTAGTCTGATATAGAGTTGTCTGACAAACGATTACATACTGAAATTCTCACATATTTGTGTTTTAGTGCGATCAATCTCGCCAATTTTTAAAACAAATAATTTAGTTTTAAACTATTGAGTTTAAAAAGAGATAGATAGATAGATAAACTCTTTATTGACACCAAGGCAACAAATACAAAAACAGGAAATAACTAATGAGTCCATGGCCATGGCGTTAAACGTAGTTAAAACAATGGGCGGTCTTATCGCTAAAAAGCGATCTCTTCCAGACAACCTTTGGATGGACAGAGATAGATCAACGAGCAAGGACGGTGGTGCTAAAAAGTTACTGTGTACATACATACTAAGACAAATATAAAATTATATACTACTTAAAATACAATACTACTATACATAAACATACACAAATAATACATAATATACAAATACTAAGGAAACAATGAAGGTTTATTTCGAAGTCAAACTAGAGAGATAGAAGTGCTTAATTTGAGTCTTAAAAGCAGTGAGTGATTGAGCCTGTTTAATATTGAGAGGTAGTTCATTCCACAAGCGTACACCCTGAGCAGTAAATGAGCGGTCGTAGAAGGTGGTACGACGCACCGGTGGCTTGAGGAGAAGAGAATTAAGGAAGAGATACCACACTTACGTCATAAGTAAATGTGATAGGCGCTTCGTTCTTGATCTTCTGGACGTAATGAAAACTTGCACGTTCCAAGTCGTACCACTGCCTGGCGACCGACTTGGCGAGGAATCTCTCAAGTTGGCGCACCGTCGTCAACGCTTCCACCTTTAGGTTGCGGCCATTGTTGTTGCCGACTGCATTCGCGTTCGGGTCTTCTACCGGGTCGTCGTTAGCACGCTCCACACGTAACCTAAAGTACAATCACAAATGTAATATATAAAACACGCTATGAAAGCAAGGCCATGGCGTTTCTTATATATTTTTTCTATTTCTTTGACGTGAAAACATAAGCAACGTCATTCCAGGTCACGTCTCCTTGCTTTAAAACGTAGTCTAAATGCATTCTCCAGTGTTTTATATAAGCTTCTTAGACTGTCTCTGATGGCGCGGTGTTATGCATGTTATTTATTTATTTCATTTATTTAATGATACAAAAGAATTACAGCTGTGAGTTTAGCCGATTCTCCACTCGCGCGTGTAAAAGCGCAATGTTTTGTGGAATAGTAAATTGAATGTACAGAGTTGCAAAAGGTATTGTACTTCGTACATAGCGAAAAAGTGTATAGAAGTAATAATAATATGAGCGGACATCTTACATAACGCCATCTAGCCCCAAACTGAGCAAAGCTCGTATTATGGGAACTAGATAACTGATACAATACTTAAATATTTTTGTTTGTAAATATATATATATAATACAATATAACACCCAGACACAGAACAAACACCTTTGTTCATCACACAAATGTTTGTCCTGGGTGGGAATCGAACCCACAACCCACAGTTCAGAAGGCAGGGTTACTGGGGATCAAAAAATATATAGGGTAAACCATCTAATAACTGGCCACTTTCGTTCACTGGCCAGTTCGTTTTAGTTCGTGCTAGTTTTCATACGGTAAAAATTGTGAACTAATAAGAAAGCTTATAGATAAGGTAATGTTAAACCATGATCGCAGATGGCGTGACGTGAATGTAGGTCTTATTTCATGCAAATGTAGTAAATAGTGGGCAATAGCTAATAGCGGGCGGTTACAGCAAGCGTTACCTGATCCGCTTGGTGAGGTGGTGCAGCATGGCGGCGGGCGCGGGCGGCGGCGCGTCCCCCGCGGGCGCCAGCACCGGCAGCCGCTCCACGCTCTCGAGCACGGCCACCAGGCGCGCGGCCGCCGCGCCGCCCGCCGCCGCCGCCCACGCGCGCACCAGCGCCGTGCGCGCCGCCGCCTGCCCCGGCCCGTCTGCCCGCACACGGACCATTGGTTGTTTTATGTTTCGGCTCCACACTTTTGTGTATATAGCCAGTGTCAAGTAATTGATCATTTATCAAGTCAATGATATTTCACGCAAATATGTGTCCAGTCACAGTCGAAGTCATCAAGTCATCTGTGTAGTGAATAAATGTATTTTTTTTTCTTCTTTTCTATCTTTCTAGTCTAGTCAAAGTCATGCTCCTAGTAAAGTGGTGGCAACTTTACTTGAAGCTTCTATGGAGTTTTGGAAACAACACAAAAAGAAACGTTTCACCATCATTATACCATTTTCCCACACTCATGCCTGTAATCCAGTACTAACAGCACGAATAATATGCCACCAATTTTATGCACTAACACTGAAAGTAACACAAGTTTTGGAAAATAATTCAATGCGATGATGTTAACTTTTTCGTTTCCTCGCCAAAACCGCTGGGCCATTGTTGCACGAACGATACGTCAACTGCGTAGACTTACGCAACACAACAACATAGATAACATGCAACGTGAAAGGTGCAATTTTTATACCCGTTACACTATAATATAATAATGTTATTATGCGAAGCGAACTGTATTCCTGCGTCAAAAAACAGTGTTTAGACGACGTTTTTAGACTGACAATCTTGAGATTTAAGCCTAATTTCGTATGTATTATTGTAGATTTTTTTTGTCCTACCACAATGTTATAAAGTGCAAATGTTGTAAACACCTGTTAAGGGTATATATATCAGAAAAAATTGTATTAGTTTAAAATGTATTTACTATAGATAATATTAAATATATATACTGTTGGTGTTTCATAATAGACAAATAAATAGATAAGATAAATTCACGCTGAATCCAACTATACCCATGTCATTTTGTGAAAAAAAAAACAGTTAAAACCTTCTTGATCTCATCCGTTCAATTATAAAACTTGACGCAAACTACGTAACCTAAACAGGTAAAGGCAAACTTAAAAATGATTAAAATAAGCAAGCAGAGCAAAGCGGCATACCATTAGCCTGCGGCGAGAGCACTTGCAGCAGCGCGGGCGCGAGGCCGGACGACTGCAGCTCGTACGCGGAGAGGTGGTCGTCTCCGCACAGCAGCTCGGTGAGCTGGTCCAGGCTGGCGGCCAGTTCCGGCTGCCAGTCGGCCGTGGGCTGCGTGGCGAGGCGCGTCAGCCGCGCCAGCAGCGCGCGCAGGCGAGCGACGGGCGGCCGCGGCTGCCGCGTCGCCGCGCGCCCCAGGTGCCGCGCGTACAGCCCGCGGGCGCGGGAACACACCTACAACAGTACACGGGAGTGTTGGCGGGAAAACGAAAAAGATCGCGTCGCCGCATTGTATTATTTTCCCAAACTTGTGTTTTTGTTTTCAGTGTTAGTGCATAAAATTGGTGGCATTTTATTCGTTAAGTGCTGTATTACAGGTATGAGTGTGGGAAAGTGGTATAATGATGTTGAAACGTTTCTTTTCGTGTTGTTTCCAAAACTACATAGAAGCTTCTGGTAAAGTTGCCACCACTTTACTAGGAGTATGACTTAACTATGACTTAACTTGATGACTTGTACTGTGACTTGACTTTACACTATATAATATTAATTTACTTGAGAAATTATCAATTACTTGACACTGGTACACAAAAGTGTGGAGCCAAAACAAAACAAAAAAAAACAATACACATGATATCATCTTCGCCACTGGAGCAGCTGTGCCACCAACCCAGACACATTACTCAGCCTCTATGATGTGGTGGTTAAACAGATCGACTCATGCGTGCGGCGGGTTCAATTCCCGCGACAGGACAAGTATTTGTACATAGAAAAAAAGCGCAAATACTTGTTCAGAATCTGGGTGTTGTGGGACCATGGTTCTCATAGTTCCTGGGTCCCTAGACACAGGGAATCCTAGTTAGGGTCCAGGATCTATGTATGTGATCGTTGGGCGTTATTATTATTATTACTACAAGGAGCTGGGATGATTCAGGTAAATTCTGGCACAGAAAATGCACAATACAAAGATCAGCACTGATCTTATTACGTACGTTGTACGTCCCATGTACTTGTAGCTTCGTACCTAGAGCGCGGAGTGCGCCAGGCGTGGTCCTGTCAAAGAAGCTTTACCGTCTAGTTTTTGCTGCTGCTGCTTACCTGAGCCTTAATTGCTTCAGTTTTTGCTGAGAGTCGAGGTCTAGTTTGGTTGGAGGCCGCGGTTGCGACAGTTTCGTTACGTCGGTCCGCCCAGCCGACAGCCAAGTCTGCACCTAAAGGTAAGTTTACAATGTAGAGTAGAGTACAATCACTATTCAACTAAGTTTTATTATTGCATACAATATTTTCAATATAATAAAATTACAAAATAATGTTGTTCATACCTAAGAATGTTTCAGCTGTGAATGAATGCCTGGTGCCTCTATTAGATTCAAAAATAAAGCCAGGCAACTCTTCTCGTAAAATCGTAGTTTGTTGCTGACCATCGGTATTGTGAATGTGAAGTTCCTTTTCCCTAAAAAACAAACGTAAAACGTATTTTAGTAATAAAAGTTAACTTTGTAAAGGTAATTTTTAATAAATAAGTTGAATACTTACTTTTTGCATGTCAATGCCCAGTTGCCGATTATGAGTTTACTAGAGCTAGGCTTAGAGAGAATGGGCTGAGGCACGTAGTTCTTGACTGAAGCTCTTGCTCTCTGTAGCTTGTCGATAAATTCCCCGCGATTTTCTGTAAGCAATATAGCCACTTTCGTAACTCTCAACTTTTATACCTACTATGATAATGTAATTTAATAACAAAGGGATGCGAAAACTTTGAATGCACAAAGATCACAAAAAATATAATTATTCACACAAACACAACACAAATAAATAAGAAAACTTTAATATCAACACGACTGAACGCTAACAAATTTCCAATACAGTAATTTCAGTTCTTTTTAAAAATACCAGCAACAAGATTCTTTGTTATGAGTTTCTTCTAAACAGAACAAAAACAGTAGGTCTCCGTTCACTAACAAAAGCAACTCTAATTATTAATTGTTTACAAAAGCAACTCCCCGCTCATCATCAGCCTGATGCTAGACATAGACCACCCCAAAGGTACTGCACTGAACCCAGCCTTCGACTTTTCTTCTCTATACTATAAGTAATATGATCACTACTACCGACTATTATTAAATGAATGGCACTGACCTGTGTTGTCAGTTTGGTGTTCAGGGCTGCCACTCGAGTACATTGTAGCTAGCTTCCCGTCGAGCAGGAACCGGAACCAGCCGTTGGAGCCGGTGCTGAGCTCGAGCGCGGCCGCGTCGCTCCACACGTAGAGCGCGTCGCGGCCGCGGCACAGCGACCAGTCCGCCCACGAGTACGCCACGCCGTGCGCCAGGCAAGACGCGTCTTCCCCGCTGCAGGCCGCGTCCCGTGCGCCGCCTACCGCGCCGCCGCACGCCTCTGACAACGCGCGCCGGAACGGTCAACATACCAACGAGTAACGGTCACCCGTAACTAATGGATGGGAATTTTAGCGGGAAAACAAGATCGCGTCACCGCAGGCATGAGTGTGGGAAAGTGATATAATGATGGTGAAACGTTTTTTTTCGTGTTATTTCCAAAACCCTATAGAAGCTTCTGGTAACGTTGCCATTACTTTACTAGGATTATGACCTGTATTAAACTAGACTACGACTTGACTTATGACTTGGACTCTTGACTTGACACTGGCTAGATACAAAAAAGTGTGAAGGTAATACAAAAAAAGTAACGGATGAAAAACATAAGCAACGTCATTCAAGGCCATAATTCCTTGTTTCGGAACGTGGTTCGGCCTATTGATAATTTCATTTCTCTCATCCATTACAGAATGAATGAACGGAACTTGTTCTCAACAAACAATCAAATTGACAATGTCAATGTTGTAGAAATTCACAAAAAAATCATATGAAATAAACGATAACAAGAAAATTAACGGCATGTTCCGGCAGCCTCACTTGCAAGCCAGTTCCGAATCCAGTCAAACTAATGGGCGCCATAGTCGCTCATGTTGTCGCTTAACATAAGGTATAATATAGACAAACGCTACCCATGTCCTATGTAATAAAAATAGCATCATGATATACATAGAATGGCTAAGTATAAATTGCTTCCATAAAAACTACCAAACTACAGCATAAACAAGTTAAAGACCTCTTCATAATGTTACCTGCTGTAGAGGTCTCGTCGTCAGGCGAGAGCTGTCCCACGCCGGAAGACGCTAGCGCTTCTACTTTGCTGAACACTCCGAGGCGCGCGAACTGCTCCAGATAGATATCTGACGCCTTCACCATCAACTCTTCGGCAATGCCGAGCACGATCAAGTGACCATCATCGTCATCCTATCGACAAAATTAATTAGAACTTCTCTAATGCTTGAAAAATTATTAAACGCAAAACACTTATTACTTTAATTTTGTGAATTAAACCAGTTCGATGAATTTGATTCAAAACAGATTTTTCATTGTTTTGAAAATGAATGACCCCAGTTTACCCATCATTAAGTTATCTTTGATGTGTTATAAAAGAGAAAAAGTAAATTAAAATTAACAACAAACAACACAAAAAATATTACACAGTTAAACAAATCAGATGCAAGTAAGTTTCGATGGTGTGACATTTTTTACACAATGTGGATGCGTTTAAAGACACATGGTATGTTGAACGAGATATAGTTTATGTAAAAGTTCAGTACATTTATTAGTATTTGAAAGTAATGATCTGTGACTACAATAAACATTTTCCGCACTAGAAAACCGGGCGGAAGGCATCATGGCATGGATCATTAGTGTCAGTTAAAAATGTAATCCATGCGATGTCGCCGCAAGCAACCATGAGTCTATGGCTCCAAAATATTTAAAATTCACTTTAGATCATCCAAATTTCTTAGCTTATCGATAATCTACCACAATCATACAGTAAAAATAACTTAAAACAGATGAAAAAACTATTACATTTTTAATTCCTACTAACACCAAAAAAAGTTGCACCTAAAGAATGCAAATCGCGGCTTAACATTTGGGAGCCATACAATTAGTGTCGCAGAATCATCACACCATCGGAACGTTACCGCTGGCGGGCGGATGTAGCGGCTGCGCAGGGCCCGCGGCTGCGGCCGCCGCCCCACTTCGCCCTGAGCACCAGTTTGTTATTTATTTATCATGTATACAAAGCCGACGACAGCTAAGCAACTAACCCAGTTATCACGGGCTTGGACTCTAGGGCTTGCATACTCTTAATTTTTAATAGTACTCTACCGGGATCTTTAACATTATTGGAATCATTTTAGAGTTCCCCGATATTTCCGCACAAATAACAGAAAAAATGAATCACTCATTCGGATTTAATGTTGAGACTTCCATGACCATCCTTTAGGTCATTGTTATATTGAAAAACCTTCTGGGAATCGTAAACTAGGGACTCGTACTGCCATGATATATTTACATATTTTGAGCGAATACACATTTCACATGTAAACCTGAACTGTAGCCACTATTGGTCTAGGTGTACATTTAACATTTCTTAGGTGTCTGTTGTCTGTAGCAGTTGTTAGTTATATTTACAATACGAAATGCAGATGTAGTTACCACGTTGTCGAGCACGGCCGCGACCAGCATGGTGAGCAGCGCGGCGGTGGCGGGCGGCGCGGGGCCGGCGGCGGGCGGCGGCGCGGGGGCGGAGACGCGGCGCAGGAGCCGCGCGGGCGCGTAGTGCACCATCTTGCGGACCAGCGACAGGCACGCGCGCCGCACGCCCGCGCCCCCCGCGCCCAGGTACCGCGCGCAGAACAACGGCACCAAGCGTCTGACCGTTAGCAAACAGTTACGTTTGTTGGGGAACTGGCACGAGATGGCGTAAGACCTTTATTATCGGAAGCCGACTCAATTTGGACCGTTGCGCCATCCTTGTTAAGTTTGATGGGAATGGAACGGGAAAAATCTTAATGTACCGGAAATAAAACTTAACAATAATGGATTAAAGGAAATTGTTGGTGGCTAAAATTCACCAGCAATTAAAATACAAAATGTTTGTTGGCATTAATACTATTACATTATTTTAAAGAGCAATGAAATCCCATACAGCGTTGCTGGCGCCTATTTGAGTAGCGCGGAAAGGTCGACTTTGCCCAAAATTTTCAACATAATTTGACAAGCATTTCAACAACAGTAAAATAAAGAAATGTATGTAATGGTGGATTACTAACCGTTGAGTGTGCGTGAACGTGCACAAATGAAAATATCAAGTAAATATCAGTAACACTCACTCCAAGTAAATGGCGGCCATCTCCTTATCACCAGTTTCTGGGAAGTCTTCTTCGTTGCTTGGGGACGGCGTGTCGTGACTGCCGACCACTAACCACTCGCCGGGACACTGCAGTATGGCAGCCACCTCTCGGTGACCTGCAATTACCAAATCTTATAAAAGGAAACGTATTGCGACTTCAAACAAACCAGCAGGTAAGAAAGAGAAAGATTGCATACAATAAATTGAGCCTGGAAATTGCATCAAAAATTATTATTATCGGTGGGAAAATCAAAGAAGAAACAATACAATAGATTCTACTGAGTTATATCCCCAAGAGATAATTCAAGTTAAAATGAGGTAAATGAATTCGTGGGCGTCCAATTTGCATTATCATTGCATATGCTATTTTAAAACTACCATTTGTGCCCTGAAAAAACGTGTTGTATCGGGTTATAATGTACCTTGATCGTGCCGTTCTCTCGCCTTATCTAGCGGCGTCTTGCCGTCCTCGTCGCGCAGGTCTGCGTTGGCACCGTACCGCAGCAACACCTTTGCGATCGCCGGCCGACCGAAACAAGCCGCGTAATGGAGGGACGAACTTCTTTGCCCGCGGTTTACGTCCGCACCTACAGCACAAAACAATAGTATAACCCGTACTATTGCAAAAACGATTCAGTGTGTTAAACATGAGACCGCAACAAGTGTGCTGTTATTGCTGTCTATGAACATGTACAGAAGACCCGCTTCGCAAAGAAATTTATATAAATAGCGACTCTAGTCACAACGTAATAAAGTATAGCTCGCACAGCGCTGCAATCTTAATTATAATGTTCATGCATTTTTTCTAAAAACTTTATTTTTCTTTCTGTCGCTGTTTATGTATATAATTATAGGCGAGGGTAACCAGATCCGCCGATGTACTTGCATTTGCTATTGCTATTGCTAGGATTTAATTAACGCACCTTTTTCACAAAGAAACTCAACCATTTCCCTAGTGCCGAAAGCCGCGGCCCAGTTGAGTAGCGTCTGCCCGACGTCATCCGTGAAATTAACGTCGACGGCTCCACTCGATACTGCAGCCAGCAATGCGTCCGTGTCCTTGCCCCGAATGCAATCTGTTCACAAGTTGGGGTTGTGAATGCTATAGTGAAACTCGAACACAGAAGTAAAGTTCTGGGGTCTGCTGCAATAGTGAACTACGTAGACACGGTGGAAATTTATGAGCGGATCATCGGCAGTCAGGTGATATCGCGCAATACTTTATAATTAGACCGATGGATTCTCGGATTTTTTTCCCAATGATAGGCTTACTTATGAAAAATGTCTAACCTGATAAGTTCCGATCTCTCGATTATATATTTCAGGAAATAGAGACACTGGTGTTCATTCTTTGCCGTCCGCGCAATAAATGTTAAAGTGAAAAACTTTGATTGGAAGAATGCCCACCATATATGGCGTTGAGCGTCAAGGCTAACTTGCGTATCTCTCTCCCAGCATAGTCTAGTGTGGAAAAAGTCGCCCCTAGTGGTGGGCGTTAAAATTCCCCAGAAACACGCGGGCAGAAGGGTCACGTTGTTGAGCTATGTTTGCCGTCACAATTAAATAGGCTGTTAGACTAGTTGTCTCCTGATCACCACTGTGCGTGTAGACACCGGCATAGAGAATTTTCTGAATACCAGTGTCTACCAAAACCTATATGACAGAGAACCTGGAGTTTTCGAGGCTGCGGACACACCGACAACAGATGTCATCGTGAACATACAAACAAACACCTGCACGCTGTTTATATTTATGCGCAAGCATGGGTACGCAAGAATTGCTTCCTTAATGGGACATCTAATCTATGGAACAACAAGTGTAGTTTTTAGTCTTAAGATGGTGATTGACAGAAGTGATATTGGAGTGCAACCCCCTGATGTTTGGAGACGCTCTTTAAGTGCACTTTACTTGAAGAGCTCCCACTGTTTAAACCTCAACATATTTTACTCTCATTTTTCATTTGTCGAAGTGAATGAAGGTATGAAGGATGACATAAAACAAGTCGCTGCCGCAACTAACCAGGAGATACATAACTAAACATCCCATCATTGGAGAGCTGGATTTGTTATACTAATGAAGTTATGGGCATTTACAATCTTTTTCATAGAATTCCTAGATCAAAAATAATATGAAGCTTCAGAAATGAAAAACTTAGAAGAAGCCTTAAACTCCAGCAGCCTTATTAATAAACGGGTATTAGTCTCAGATTAGTTACTTCAGCTTTTGTCCTTTTTTTGCTACTGGAATATTTAGCTGGATCGAAAGAGACAAAAGATGGTGTAACTAGTCTAAAGCTAGTTCGTGTTTATTAATAAGGCTGAAAGGTATTAACGAACGTCAAAAGTAAAAAGTTAAATATGACATTGAACTAGGACAGCATGGTAGAACATGGATACACTCTGTACCTCTACGGAAATACTTTGATGTTGATTTACCTATGAGCTGCCGATGTGACTTATCGCCACGCGGGCCGCCACTGGAGCCCTCACCGCCGGCGCCGCTGCTGGTCCCAGCCGCCGGAGTACCATTTCGGGCTGCTCCACTAAAATATATATCAAATTTTTTATACTATTATTATATTTAGAATATTTAATTTAGTACGCATTAGTGAGTTTTGGAGGACTGTGTTGAAGTTTTTAGCAACAAGCATTCCGTTGGATAATCTGTCATACATCTAACCGTGGCTTTCTCCTTATATTTAAACTGTTTGCCTCATCACCGGCTTTGGTCCACCAACTGGCAACTGATTTGTCAAATAGTGGTATACCGCCGAATAGATTTATCTCTATCTTTGTTTATAATTTAGAAATGTTAGTGACCATGATAGTTTGATATTAGATTTAAATTTACTTACATTTAAGCGACAGTTAGTAATGAATTACTGGAAATTTAAAATAACATCAGTTTTTTTTGTTTATATTAGGTAAACATGCTCCATTGTTGAACTTGTCATCAGGTGAGACTGTGGTCAAATGTAAGCCTAACCTATGATAAAACATATTATGTATATTTAATCTATTATAATAATTAATCTGTGATCAACTATGTTGGTACATTAAATAATACTATACGTTTTAAGATTATACTTCTTTGTGTAATGTTTGTTGACCAGAAATTAAAAAGATTAGTTATTTAAAAATTAATTGACCAGACATCCGAGTTGTTTGCAATCTGATCACTATCGGAATGTCAAAGTCAAAGGCTATTTTTAGCACTTTTACAAGTCAAAATTGATGTGAAACATTTCATCACCGAGGCAATTTACGAGGCAGTACTAACGTCTGTATGGCATGTCGACCCTCGCAGAGCAGCACTAGCAGCAGGTCGACTAGCCGCATGCACTCGAGGCACCAGCGCTCGTCCGCCTGCACCGCTGCCTCCACCGCAGCGCACAGCTCCAGCCGAACCAGATCCTGTAACCAAGCGCCCCATTAGCCGCGTACTGAATGATCGAGCAGCCCAGCGAGGCTGCCTCACGAGGGCAAATGCTCGGTTGGTCAATACGTGCCTCGCTCGAGCCTCTCACGGCCCGAGCCGATTGTTATCAGTTGTGGATACTCAACAACGCCTCAGTTCGTCTGCTATCACTATGCTATGCACACACAAACACGGCCAGCGTGGAGTCAAGGCGTATCTCTGCTGGACGATTACGTAACACGATTGCAACCATAGAAACACAAATTTGTATGGATTTGACAGTTTGAATACGCAGATTATGTGCATAGTTAGTATGGAAATTTCTTCTTTTGCATTGCAATCAAAGTTTCGTGATCACCCCCCTGATCTAATAACAAGGTACATACTTATTATTTTACAAAGAATTACATACGTGTGTTATTTGTGCCGATCCTCTGCAAAGCGTTGAGAGTAAGCTGACTGTAGTAGAGACAGAAGGCGCCAGACATTTGTCATCGCCACTTTCGGTGCTTCCTAGACGTCGAACTAGTTCTTCGATTAAACCTGAAAAAAGCGTAGAATTACATCAATACACTTTCCGTGAAATGTGAATGTTCATATGGCGCAATCGTACTTTTAATTGATAAAATATGTACGCACTTTCTACTTTACAGACTACTTCAGAGCGATTTAAGTGCAATCAGAGTACACCGCTGCCAATTTGATACGTGATTACTATAAATGGCGAGTAATTTATTCATTATTAGTAGCAATATGTATTACCTCCATTAGATCTCTTTAACGACTGTACCTATTACTTTCCATTTGGTAGAAAGCGAGGCGCGAATCTAATAAACCACGACTGCTTAGAGTGCACGTCTATGCACCTCGTCAAAATCGATATTTAGGAAAAAAAAATGTATTTTCGATTAATAGAAGTTACTCAAACGATGTCAACGGTTATGTTTCCATTGCTTCTTTATTCTAAGCTATTCTTTCCAGAAATATAATATTCTTATGATTACTATTGTATATTGATCATGGTAAAAATGATGATGATGATGATGATGGTGATGATGATGGTGTTGATGATGATGATGTTGACGATGATGATGATGATGTTGACGATGATGATGATGTCCCACAGTCGTACCGTGTTCGGCGAGCGGCGCGGGGTCAGCGTGGGCGCGAGCGAACCGGTCTGCGAGCGAGGCGAAGCAGCGCAGCGCCGCGTCCGCCACGCGAGCGTCGCCGTGCCGCAGCAGCGCAGACAGCGACGACACCGCGTCACCCACGCGAGCGTCGCCCGGCTCCATCTTGCCGCACACTCTGCACAACACAACCACTACTATTTACACCCACAATCGATTAATCTAATGTTGACTATTCATTGTTCATTAATTACCTATATCAAAGACAAGTTATGAATGCTAACTAATAAAAGTAAATATACGAGATATTATTAGTTTTTCTTTGCAATTCGATATCATGGTCTTTCTTAAATTTTAAGATTTTAATTTTATTTATTACAGATATATTTTTTTTAAGACTGACCTTTTTAATCATTACCATAAAAAAGTTCGAGTTCCGGCTTTGGCACGTGATTATAAAAATAGTTCTTAGATTTTTTGGGTTGTCTGGAAGAGATCGCTTTAAGTGATAAGACCGCCCATTGCGACACTTAATATTTAGGTTTGTGCTTGTAAATTGTTCCTGTAATGTGGTGTTTCAATAAAGAGTTTTATCTATGTATCTATTTTTTTATTTCTAAATTTAATGTAATGTTGTTTATTTTGAGTATAATTTGGTAACTACAACATTTATGTTTATGTCCCTTAGACCATCCAAATGGACCAAATGAATGCCAATGTATATGAAAGAAGTCGAAAATCGTCAAACATAGATTCTTTATTGGTGAAAAAAATTAAATAAGTTACCTACGATATATCTGACTACTAGAGTATCGGCAGCTCTAAAGTTAAGTATGTTACCTGGAGACAACAGCCATGGCTGAGTGCAAAGTATCTTTGTGCACGGAAGTGCCGTGGTGCGTGATGAAGTGCAGCACCGAAGGTAGGCCGCCACCTTCCCACACCGCGCCTGCCTCGCGCGTGCATACTAGCTCAAGGACCTTGCCACAAAACATAAACCATATTATACCACCACTTTTTAATTCGATGCATGACTTGACAGCTAACAGGTGTCAAAACATGATATAACGTTGTCTCCTCCATGCCAGTAGTGGTGGCTACAGTTCCGATTAACGTGTGAGGTCAAAGATATTTGTTTATTTCTCATAAGAAAATGTTTCACTTACATGTGAAATATGTATCACTCACTAAAATTGCATCAATTTATCTTGCCAGTATGAGCCAGTACCAGTCACCAGACGTAGATGATACAATGATGCTAAAGGATGGTGATCAAAGTATCATAAAATTAAATCGAAAGTGTAATTCATGAGCTCACTTATGAATAAAAAAAAAATAAAAAAATTGTCGACATTTCACACAGCGCCATCTAGCCCCCAACTAAGCAAAGCTTGTGCTATGAGAATCAGATAACGAATAGAATAGTTATACACTTTTTGTTTGTAAATATGTACATAGAATATAATATAACACCCAGACACAGAACGAACATCGATGCTCATCACACCACTGTTTCTCCTGGGTAGGAATTGAACCCACAACTTACAGCATATTTGTATGAACTGTTATCTGTCTAATTTTTCACAACCCTATTTAATTTTCTTCAAAAGTTGGCATCCCACTAAGTGTCATGTCGTGAATCGAACTAAAAGTAGTGGTATAGTAAAGTCAGCGGTATCATAACATATTACACTGCTCTGCTTGGTCGGCGGACTACTGTAATTGGTACATTTGCCAATTTACATTTCACCGGATTTAATCCCGAACAAAACATTTCAACGCTGCTGTAGTTATTATTGAAAATACGACCTTTTCTTCCTTCCTGTATAGACTACAAATAGTGTTATTAGCAGTAGTGTCGGGTTAACAGTCTGCGCAAAACCATTTATACATAAAAACATACCTTTATTTATACTTACGAACATTTTAAACTATTTGCATTAATTGGGGAATACTCAATTGATTTTTTATTTTCTGTCAGAAGTTATAGCTTCAATAATATTTAGCAATGCAACACCCGAAGTAAAGTCATAAAAATGCGTCAAAAATTAGTGACATACCATCATTTCATAATATTACACATATTTATCTGCTCAATGCTGAGTTACGAGCTTCTTTACTGTAATAATTAAAAAAAAAACAAACATGTTTTAAAAACTAGTAGCAAAAATTAGCAATAAATACCTTGATGCACTGCTCAGCTAAATCCTTGCTTGTACGGTTGTTTGGATCAACTGTAAGCAGCCTACTGCAAATAGCCTTGACAGCTCCTTCTATCGCCACAATGCGTCTTGTACACTCGGCTACAAAAGCACAAATAAACGAATCAAGCAATAATAATTATATAGAATACTAGCTGCGTGCCGTGGTTTCACCCGCGGATAAAATATAGCCTATGTCTTAATGCAGTATGTAAGTTATCTCTGTTCCAAATTCCATCGAAATCTGTTCAGCCGTTGCGACGTGAAGAGAGTACAATCATACATCCACACAAACTTTCGCCTATATAATATTTCTGTGATTACAATTTCATTTTTTTATTCTTATCTATCATAATGCTTGTTCTCATTTAATCACTGTAAAACGAAATAGACAATTCACAATGTGCATAATAATAATAATAATATAATATGTGCGGACATCTCACACAACGCCATCTAGCCCCAAACTAAGCAAAGCTCATATTATGGGAACAAGATAACTGATACAATACTTAAATACTTTTTGTTTGTAAATATATACATATAATACAATATAACACCCAGACACAGAACAAACACCTATGTTCATCACACAAATGTTTGTCCTGCGTGGGAATCGAACCCACAACCCACAGTTCAGAAGGCAGGGTTACTACCAACTGAGCTATTGGGCCAGTCAAAATAAATAATAATATAAATAACACACTACCATCAACAGTTCTTAAAAAGTTATATAGTATATTAATATTACCAGACACATCCAGGTAGTAAGTAATGGCCCTTGCAGTAACCTCTAACACATTGTCTGGTGCACATTCATCTAGGAATATTTTGCACAGAGCTGGTAAAAATGTTCTAGGAGGACAACTGCAACAAAAACAAACAAAATTAAATAAATAATAACTCTAAAAGCTTCTATTGGCTTTAGAGGTCCACTATTTGCAGATAATCCAGGATCTCTTTGTTGTCTCTGACTTTTTGTTTATAAAGATCCTTTTTCACACGAAGAGCTTTATACTATATTAGTATAATAGTAAGAATCTATATAAAGTTTTAAAAAAAAGGACAGTATGGGAATGTCTGAATCCTTACGAGATACAGGAAAAATCATTTTGTATGAAAACAATTTAAGCTTAGTTACTTTTTATTCAAGTATGTGGTCCCCACCTTGGGTTCCCATTAGAAAAAAAACAGAGCAGTAAAAGTTATTAAAATTTAATAAAATGTATTCTCATGCAATTTGTTTGTAATCTGGTGTAGTTATAATATATACAACAAAAACAAGTGAAGTTCTATTGTTATTATTTGAGTCACATTCGAAGATATAAGTATATAGGAAATATAATAGAAACTGACGTAAGTAGTATTCATAATTACAACTAGTAAAGCGGTGTTCAGCGCAGAGCCGCCGCCTGCCGCACATACTCCATGAGAATGGACATGTTGCCCGAACACCGGTAGAGTTATTCGACTGTATCTCGTGAGTGGTAGCCGATTACTATTTGTAATCAGTAAGATGTAGCGTTGTTAGTTTTTTTTTAAATTAAAAATTTACTAACTTTGATAGCTGCGATTTTTTTTTCAATATAACAAAACGATCCGATCGATTACGAAAAATTAGGAAGACCTGCTATTAAAAAAAATGATCGAAACAACTCGTTTATAGGGAAAACTCACGCTTGACCAAAAAGCAAAACTAAGAAAAAATCGTCAAATACAAGCTACAATATAATATTAGACAGTCCCATACCAGTTGACTGGGGCACAGAATAGAGTAAACAACTAAACTAGTGTGAATATATATTTAAAAATTTACTTTAAGTTACCTTTCAAAACACCTGTCGACATTATCCGACATGAGCAGCAACATGCAAAGCTGCTCGAGTGCTATTAGCTGCATGTCACGCTCATCGCCTTGCCCTGTCAGCAGCCATTCCAACAATGTCTCTGGATCCACTTCTGCCATCTACAGACAGGATAATAATAATAATATGGTCCGACAACACCTAGACACAACAAGTATTTGCGCTTTTATTGTCGTGGCACAAATACTTGTCCTGCCGCGGGAATCGAACCCGCCGCCTCCGGGTTATGAGCCGACCTGCTGAACTACCACACACAGAGGCTGTCAAAAGCATAAAACATAATATGAGTTGCCTACTTACAAATATATAATTATACTATAAAAATCTAAAATCACACTTGGACTTTTTGGATAAATCAGAAGGAATGAGCGCCACTTCACTCGATTCTTGCATATTCATTTCTTTCAATAAAACTCACCAGCTTAAACATACGACTTTAGCCAGATATATTCTTTTTATCTCACAACCAATACATTCCATTATAAAGGACTTCACATCAGAATTTACTAAATGAAATGGCAAAACTGTGGGCCAACTGGGAATATGATTAAAAAGTTGTGCCAACTGCCACCAGTGGGGCTGGTACAGTAGTGGTCATTGGCACAATTTTTAGGCAGAACCACTGAGGCTGTTATTAGTATCAACTAATTCTTAATTAATGTGCCAACCAGCTCCAGCGCAGGTGGTTTGTTTGCCGCAGAATGGCTGGCTGCCTGGTGCATTTGGCACTGAGTGTATATTTGAACTATGCATGAGAAACTCACTACAGACTAGCAGTTTCATCTACATATGGTGAATTTTCTATGCTGCCATATTTTGTTGTGATTGGTATATGCAATGTAGGTTTGTGTCAGAATGTCATTGCATGCAATAGGCTATTTGAATACTATTATGAACTAGTAAATATTATTTCCATAAAGTAGCTTAAATATGAATGTAATCATTGTAAGTAAGTAAAATAAGTAAAACCGGTAAATAAATCATGGAAAAGTATGCTTCTAAAGTTTCTGGATGGAACATTGCTTGTCCCTGTATCACTAAACAGAGATCATCTAGAGCTTCCTCACAGCTATTATGAAGGCATAGCTTTTGATGTCACATTTCAAAGAGATTATATGTAGGGCTACCATAAATCTACCACAGCTTAGTAATATGGTACTATGGAGGACTGGTAATGGATGTCACTGCGGGTTTGAGCTGTTTATTTCTATTGCTGTGTTTTAAAATGCCTGTAACATAGTAAATGCAATAAAAGTCTAATAGCCTGTTCTTTAATTTGACTTCATAAGTCAATATTGTCATTGTTTAAGTTTCTTATAAAATGTTGTCTAGTGATGATTATGCTAACAATCTTTGATGACTTTTAATGAACGTAAAGAGAAAAATGTTAGTGAATTGAGTGAGTGAGTGATGATTAAAAAGATTGACATACCTTCGAAGATTAGTGGCTCAGCTCACCTAAAAATAAATGGCTTTTTTATCAATAGCAACACAGCACCTACAGTAAGAGCTGGGATTGATGCTCACACATAATATTACAACTAATAATAGGTCAATAGGAAAAAATATTTTGATTTGAAATAGCCAGTACTGCAGAATGGCAATTTCATAGGTAAAACCTTATAATTTGGCACCTTTATGCCTATTTTTTTTTCTTTAATTGGTGTAGCTAATTCTGTGGCTGAAATTTCAAAATGCAAGTCAATCATTCCATGGTAACTATACTTTTATAATCATACACAACTTGTTTTCAATGTTATTTTCCTTGACTATTCTTTTTCATAATGTATCAACAAACATCAAAGGAAACATTGTTTATTTATTTATTTAGATACAAAAGCCTTCCAGTATAAAAATCAAGCACTTTTGGGTCATAGCACCAGAGTGGATATAAAGTAGGTACTTGTATAACTATGATATTTATTTTCAATGCTTTATAAATTTAGTAAATAAAATTAGTTAAGTACTTAAAAATTGGATACACATAATTACATTTGTTATTAAAAAAAATTGTTTCAAATCAATGGAGCAATGAGGTGATGCCAGCAGTGCTGCTCCATTAAATAGCAGAGTATGTTGCCAACTAGTAGAGTGTTTGAACTAAGGTCGTCAGGCATTATTGAGTCTTTAGAAATTAGTAGGTAATCAGGTAGGTAGTAAACTAGTAATAGATAGTTTTAATGTATCCTAGCATAAATACTATTTATAATACATTGACACTATTACTGCCTACCTAGGTATGTACTTAATTATGTATTACAAATTTATTATAATATGTTGGGATTAACTTATGTAAAGATACCCTGTCAGTAGTTGTTTCCATCTTTGCACGACTAAAACGAGCCAATTAATTTATAAGTATATACCCGCTTTTGAATTTCCTAACAACAATACGCAAATAGACGAGATTATAATCTTACTATCACAAAAAGTAGGTTACGATTGATGGAAACAATGTATGTTATAACACACCTTTCTCTTTACAAGCAAACCACACACCATTCAGCTATTTCATATTCCAAAAAATAGTTATGATCAGAATAAAGATCAGATATTTTCATGGACTGAATTGCACCCACAATGTTATTAGATCGGATGGAGATGGGGAAACAAAAAATAAATACCTAAAAGTCCGAGACAGAACTTGAATATTGACATTAACTTACCACTTGGGATCAGCCTAGTATATTCATCGATATGTTTCTTAGAGTCAACGGCAAGCACAGCTAAATTAAAATCATGAGCGAGCGATGTAAATCAAAGAATTAATAAAACGCAATTTCACAATGATTTTCTACACAAAAAAAAACTCGCGTCTTGACCAGTCTCAAACATCAGTCAGCACAGCAAAGCAAAAGCAATTAGCATTTATTTTAGTGCTGCCAAGTGGAAAAATACTAAATTTTCTTTTCTCTGTCTATAGCAAAATGGGCTCCGTAATTCACCAACTTTTTTTTTTTGCCTCAGCCTATTTGTTTTTTTAGTCTGATACGAATCACTATTTAGAGCTAGCACGATGAATCAACGTCCTAGATTTAGAGCAACATAACCCGCAGGTACTTTAGACAGAGCGGCACTACAGTATAGGTACCGAGAATAGTCAGGGAAGCGATTATGAAATTACGAATTAAACAATTTCGATCGTCAGGACGTCGAACAATTGCCGATACGTTATGCTCCAAGCACAAACTGATATTGTTAGTGACGTGTGTGTCGAAGTATATAGTGAGGGTATGGACAATCGTTAGTGCGACGCGTAATAAACGTGTACGAAGGAGGGTAGACTGGTACGGGCGTTTATTATTATTTATTTAAACAAAATATCAGGTACACGAATAAATGAATTACATAGTAAACATCCCGTTACATAACAATATTTTAGGAGTAGCTTACATTATTCTTATTTATGTTTCTTAAAAACAGCCCAACATTGCGAGATGCTAAGTCAGGTGGCCTTAAAAGACAACTGAAATAAAACTTCTTTCAATCCATCTATCAGCTGATATAACTTTGTTTTGGTTTTGCTTAATGTTAATGTCACCATCTTGGCAATTGTAAATTGTCATTCCCTAAAAGGCGAAAATTTTCGTAACTAGGTAACATTTATCAGTTTTTATCATGGGCCAAGCTTAAAGCAGAAAAAGCGCGGGAAACCTCTGAACTTGGCGGGCGTGATTTTGTTAGGAAATAAAATAAAATTTGTATTTAACTGTAAATAGTGATCAGATAAGTATTATTGTAGTATAATTTAAATATTTTTCTGTGTGTTTACTGTACACTAGTAAGATTACTAGTGTACAGTAAACTTCAGTAAGTCTTTTTCTTGGTTTTTATCATGGACGAACCTCCCGATCCGGGCGGCACGGCCCCCCCGGCTGGCTGTTACGTTACGATTCCAAATCAATCGAATGATGATAACGGGTCTGTAATTAGTGATAGTATGGATATTGAAGTTCCAATGTCAACTCGTATTGTTGACCCTCAGAATTATGCGAGCGGTATCAAACGAAAGAGGAAAAACAATGCAAACACAAAAGTAAGCGATAGTCAATCTTCTGCTAGCGATGCACTGGTTGATGATCAACTCGCCATTTCTCCAACTGTAGATAAGCGTACTGAGAATATTAAAAACAACCATAACTCTAATGAGAGCTCACCAAGTTTCATCCCAATAGGGAGAACTCAATATGATGCTACTGACCCTGCTCCGTATATAGTTCATGTACAAAGAGACCAATCATCTTCTAATGACGGCTCCACACTCCACCCCATAACATTCGGTAAATTCCTTAAGAAACACTATATTAAAAATATCATAAACGGCAGTGTGAAGCGCATAGGACGAAATAGAATAACTTTGTCATTCTCTAGTCATAATGATGCAAATTCGTTCATCAATCACAACAGTTTAGCTGGTGACAAGTTGAAGGCATTTATACCAACATTTACCATTACGCGCATGGGACTAGTTCGTGGTGTTCCTACCGAGTGGTCTCCGGAAGAAATTATCGATAGTGTAAGCGTTCCCTCAGGATGTGGTAAAATACTAAAAGTACGTCGTCTGAATTACAAAGTGAATATTGGTGGTTCACCAACATGGAAACCGTCGCAAACTGTAGTTATCACTTTTGATGGTAAAACCCTGCCAAAACGAATTTACATTTGTTACAATGCGCTCGCTGTAGAGTTATACACTTTCCCGACTATTCAATGCTTTAGCTGTTGTAGATTTGGTCACACAAAATCTCAATGTCGCTCAAAGCCCAGATGCTTTAAATGCGGACAAGAACATACCGGAGACACTTGTAATAGGGAAGAAGATTGTGCTACCTGCTGCCTCTGTTCTGGCCTTCACTATGCTACTAACAAATCATGTCCTGAATTCGTTCGTCAAAAGAGTATTAAGTTGTCCATGGCTGAGAACTGTATATCTTATGCTGAAGCATTTAAGCTTCACCCACCCATTGGGAAATCCTACGCTGAGGTCCTATCGTCTGCAAAACCAACACCAGTAGAAAAACCTATTTTGATAGCATCTCAGTCACCTACTAGAACATCATACAAAAAAACCGTTATCTCTAAACCTAGATCCCCGTACAATGCTCCTAAGGGATACGATCGTGTAGCACATCAAGAATTAATTAAAGATTATAATACGCCTTCTGGTTCTAATGGTTGTGCTTACCCTCAGCTTAGCCTTAGTGACCAAGAACAACTTTCTCAACAAACTTTAACTGAAATTATAGCTACCTTGATTGAAACTTTAACTCAAAATAATATTCTGTTACCGTCCAACGTTGCCCCCATTCTAGAAGCTCTTAAAAAACGCCCTCGTGGTGACCAATCCGAAATGAATACATTTCGGACCTCCACTGGACAACCTATCACAGATTGTCCAGTGGAACTGCCGCAGCGCAGTTAGTAAGAAAAGTGACATAATTTTTTTGATTAATAAATTTAATCCATTTATCATTGCTCTGGCAGAGACATGGCTTAAGCCTAACTCTGCTTTTAAAATTAGTAATTATTTCTGTCTCAGAGAAGACAGAGATGATGGGTATGGTGGTGTTGCCTTACTCATCAAATCTTCCTATTCATTCACTTCTTTATCCTTTCCTTCACATAATAGTAATTTTTCAATAGTTGGCGCAATAGTGGAAAGGATATGTTTTATATCACTGTACATACCGCATCCCTCTTCAATTATATTACAAGAAATTAACGACATTCTTTCTAACCTTCCTAAACCTTTCTTGATTCTGGGCGATTTTAATTGCCAACATCAGTCTTGGGGAAGTTCAATGTCTAATTCGTATGGAAATGAATTGCTTGGTATAATTGATAGTCAAAACTTATGTTTATTAAATAATGGGGCCCCAACACGTAGAACCAATCCTAATGAAGGTTTAAGTGCAATCGATTTATCGATTTGTACTCCAAACCTTGCAATAAAATTACAATGGAACATACTACCACACACATATGGGAGTGATCATTTCCCAATAATTATTAATCTACCTGACCTCAAAAAATACCCGCAATAGCAAAAGCCACGCTTGAAATATAGATTAGCCAATGCAGATTGGACCACGTATAGTACTTTAATAGAAGATAAAATTGCATCCCTACCACAACCTACAACATTTAACGAAAATGTATGTGCTGAAGAGCTAACTAAGACAATAACAGCAGTAGCAAATGCAACTTTTCCACTTAAAAATGCTGTTCTTGATAAGATATCTTCCCCTCCTTGGTGGGACAGAGAATGCTCTGATGCTATGAAGAGAAGAAATCAGGCGGAAGAGGACTATAATAGTAATATGACAGCCGATAATTATGAACACTTAGAGGTCACCCTTGCTGATACAAAGAAGTTACTCAAACAGAAAAGATTCTCTGGTTGGATGAGATATTGTGCATCAATATCTCCTACTACTCCATCTTCAATAGTTTGGCAAAATATTAGGAGATTCAAATCAGCATTCAGCAGTTCGACATATACTCTCCCTCACCAAATGTCCGATTCATATTTGGATCATCTAGCACCTCCTTATGTTCCGCAAGAAGAGCTAACTATTTCACTAACGTCGATAGCTATTGCTAACCAATCTGGCCTTAACTCTCCTTTCACATATGATGAACTAAAAGGTATTTTGTTAAATTGTTCTAAAGACTCCGCGCCTGGTGAGGACGGGCTCCCATATTCATTTTATAAACATCTTGGTGACGCCGCTTTGTACTATGTATTAGATATGATAAACACTATTATGATCTCAGGAAATATCCCCTCATCCTGGAAATCGCAAATCATTCTTCCTATCTTAAAACCTAGTAAAGCTCCTGGTGAGGTCTCTTCTTACCGTCCTATCGTTTTGTCAAATGTTATTTCTAAAATTGCTGAACTATTGATCAAGAACCGTCTAGAGTGGTATTTAGAGACTAACGATTTGCTGGCTAGCACTCAATATGGCTTTAGAAGAGGTAGGAGTGCCTTAGATAGTATAAGTATTTTTGTCACGGATATTCGTCTTGCCTTATCTCACAATGAATCAGTAATTGCCACATTCTTAGATATAAAATCTGCATACGACAGCGTTCTTCTTCCCATCTTAAAAACCAAACTACATAAAATACACGTGCCTGATATGCTTTCAAATTTTATCATAAATATGTTAAGTGGAAGGTCAATCAAACTGGACTTTACTAATAACTTTAGGATTCTGTGGAAAGGGCTTCCACAGGGATCGGTATTAAGTCCTCCACTCTATAACATTTACACTCATGATTTGGAATATACCGTAAAAACCCCTGTTAAAATATTGCAGTACGCTGATGACTTACTTTTATACAGTATGGATCGTTTTATAAATAACGCATGTGATCAGGTTACACTATCTTTAACCTACCTTAAAACCTGGTTTGACAACCATGGATTGGAGCTATCTGTTGGAAAAAGTGTTGCTGTTCTGTTTTCAAGACTTCACAACCCACCTGCTATTCATATTGGTTACAACGGATTACAAATCCCTCAAAAGAATGAAGCAAAATTTTTGGGATTAGTCCTAGATTCTAAACTTACTGGAATTCCTCACTGTGATTATATAGCATCCAAATGCGAGCGAAGAATTAACATGCTAAGATGTCTCTCAGGTGTTTGGTGGGGTGCGCATCCTCTGTCTCTTAAGTTGGTTTACAACGCTTTAATAAGAAGTGTCATAGACTATGGAAGCTTCCTGTTAGAGCCTTGTAGAGTAGCTGCAATTAGGAAATTGGATGCAATTCAATCGAAGGCCCTAAGAATCATATCCGGTGCTATGAAATCAAGTCCCATAAATGCCTTACAAATTGAGTGTGCTGAACCTCCATTCCACATAAGACGTCAATATTTATCAGACCGTTTCTTTTTCCGCGCTGTACAGTTTTTGGAACATCCCCTCATTTATAAATTATTTTTGTTATCAGAGCTCACTGTAACTTGTCCCTACTGGAAATTCAAATCGAATCCGTGTCTCATTAATAGCATCAGTAAATTTAAATCCTTGTCAGCTCCAACTCATCGTTCTAAGAAGTTACCTCTTTTTAATATCAGCTATGAATCATTGATTTTTTCACCTAAAACCCATTTAAACTTAAACATTGCTAAAGGTGACTTTAACGCTAATACAGTATTTAACTCTATCATAGATGATAAGTGGCCTGGATGGCATCACATATATTGTGACGCCTCCAAACATGATGATATCCAGAATGTTGGAGTAGGAGTTTACCATCGAGAGTATAACGTAGTCCAAAAAATTAAATTGCCTCCAGAATCCTCAACATTCACTGGTGAATGCTACGGAATTTTAAAATCCTTGGATTATATTTTACTAACAAAACTGAAGAAAACGCTTATCATATCGGACTCCATGAGTGCTCTTCAAGCCTTGGATAGGTTTCCATTTAAATCAAAAGTGCAGATACCTATAATTATTGACATTAAAGAAAAATTGTATAAATGCGCTCAAAGCGGCTATTCTGTTACATTCATCTGGGTACCTAGCCATAGCGGTATAAAAGGAAATGAGAGAGCAGATCGGATCGCAAATGAAGCAGTGGTGTGTGGAGATTTGTATCCTTACGTTAATTATTGCCATGACTTGGCTACCTTGTCCAAGTTTTATCTTCAGGGTTCCTGGAATGAAGCTTGGGCAAAAAGCGCTTTATCTAAAGGCAAATACTACTTTTCTCTTCAGCCTCAAATCACTTTAAAACCTTGGTTTGCTAAAATAGAACTTGGTAAGATGGCCACCTCAGTTCTGATTAGGTTACGACTGGGACATGTTTGTACCCCAGCCCATCTTGCCAGATTCAATATTATAAACAGTCCAGAATGTGGATGTGGTTATGCAATTGCTGACGTTAATCACATCCTACTTGCTTGCCCCATGTATGATTATTCCTCTTTTTATGAAACACTGTTGTCATTGGATATTTCACTACCCATCAATGTTCCTTTCCTTCTTTGTTCTAGAAATCCTTCAATTTATAAAGCAATATCTGATTTATTGCTTTTAAATAATATAAAACTGTAACATAGTATTTCGATAAAGTAATTCTACTTGTATTATATATAACTATATTATTATATATAACTAATATTTTATTGTATATTTGTTATTGCACCTTTTTATATAGCTAAGTAGGTGATTTTATTAATACCTACTATAACTTGTCTGATCTTAATGCTATACGTAAATTGTTAGACTTATTTAAGCGTTAATAGTCCGAACCCAAGTTTCCCCGATTTTGCCGAAAGTAAAAATTAATAATAAATAACAAATCACAAAAATAAGTTAACTAAATACCGAACACAAAAACAAGATACAAGAGTCAATAAGAAACGAAGAAAAGAAAAGCAACTTGAAAACTGGCACAATACACAAACCGTGTCATGGCCATAAAAGAGAAAAAAAAAAAAAAAAAAAAAAAAAAAGCTTAAAGCACAGATTAGGTAGAGATACTTCGTATGCTTAGAGCAATAACAACATGCTTGTTATTGCTCGAAGGGGCCTAGGACCATGGCTTTTATTAACTAAAAGAGTACCTATGTACTTTTGTATAGTCCTTTTGGAAGAAAAAAATAACAAAATCAAAGTGTACATTATAAGAGACCAAGTAGAATACTCTAAACTACAAAGATATAATTATTTATTGTTGGGTTCCAGTCATGGGCTTAGTATCAGAATGGACGGCGTGGCGGCGCCATGAGGCTTTGCCACTGCCACTCCGCATCCATCGTGTATACATATTGTCTCGTATCTCTGTCTAATACATGAATCGTCGCATAGAGTACCACGTACTCGTACCACGTGTAATGTTGTGACATGATAGTCGGTCACAATATTGAATCGTGAGAGCATAAATTAAAAGTAAAAATATAGTGGTATATTGTTATTAGGACTTTACAAGGTGGCATTTAATTCACTCTTTTCCTTAAATGTATGTACTCAGACCATGCCATATAGAACATTAGTACAAGGTCCAATAAAAAAAAATCATTTTGTTTTAGTATTTAGTGCCTCTTAAAATAACTGCATGAGAGCCGAAATGTCTATTTAACGGTACACACAGCGCGGGCTGATGCTAAATGCTTTGTAAATGTTTAGTAGGCAATAAAACACCTGCTTTGTTCAATGTCACAAAGCTTTTCTTTAGAATTTAAATTTGATAATATCTAGATTTAAGTATTATTTCATAAGTACTTTTTTTATTTAGTTATATGAGAGCATTCTATGGCATGGAATACATATAATAAAGGAAAAGAACGAGAAAAAGAAAGAATTCCACCTTGTATATTGTGTCCTATAGTGAAATTATGTCGTGTTGTATAAATAAGCAATCAAGAATCATCACTTCACACGTAAGTGTTTATTAGCTATTATTATGTTATATATTGAAGTTTCAAAGTAAATATTATGCATTTCAGATTCAGGTTACACACCTTTGGCATCATATTATTACCATGTTGATATCATGATAATTCCTTGAAGATTTAAAGCTTTATTAAGATGTTATTGGTATGTCAAACTGTATTGCCATGCTAATTATTGCTAAAAAGTATCCTATGATTGGGCTCATCTTTCCAATATGTGAGTTTTGCAGGATGCTGATTTTTGTCATAGGTACGTACTAATAGGAAAAACACCCACTGACTCACTGACCGATGACTAATTGACACAATAGGTTTCAACTATCAGGACTCTGGTCCAAAACCATGTATGGGGATGGATCACGTAACCTCCAGAAAAATCTGACACCAGAAAGTCGTTATCGTGATGGAGTACCCCAACGGATCTCGGAAGCGACAAGTGATATGGGGGTAACGTTTTCACCAAAATTGAAGCAACAGTAAGTAACCTTGAAAAATTAAGGAAATTTATTTATTAACATAGGGTCCCCATACATAATTGAAACGACCATAAATCAGAAACGGTAATCAATAAATCAGGACACTTAACATTTGCGGCGGCCTAAGTTATTAAAATCATTATTGCTCATTGTTAAATAATGAAAATTTTACATGTGTAATAAACTTCTACTTGTTACGCCCTATTATTTTCTGCAAGACTGTTTGGTTAGGTTTAGTATATATCGATACATTGTGTAATAGGGGTCACTTCCCTACTGAGAGACTGTTTGGTTAGGTTTAGTATATATCGATACATTGTGTAATAGGGGTCACTTCCCTACTCACGCACGCTAATGCAGTTTTAGATACTCACAGGTCACACCATTTTATATAACCACCACCATTTTAATATGGACAGCCATTTTTTGAATACGCTCATTCCATTATGATACTTGAAACCAAATAAAAAGTGCCCATGTAAAAAAGTGTTCTAAGTTTGATTTTGGTTTTGCTCATGATTATATACTCTTTGGTCTTGCTTTTGTAAAATGTCAAATTGACACAACTAAAGAGAGATACTTGAGTAGTGGCGGGAAAACGAAAAAGATCGTGTCACCGCATTGTATTATTTTCCAAAATTGGTGGCATTTTATTCGTTAAATACTGGATTACAGACATGAGTGTGGGAAAGTGGTATAATGATGGTGAAACGTTTCTTTTCTTGTTTCCAAAACTCCATAGAAGCTTCTGGTAAAGTTGCCACCACTTTACTAGGACTTGACTAGACTAGACTATGACTTGACTTGATGACTTGGAGTGTGACTTGACTTGACACATACAACATACACATGTATAATATAAATTAACTTGAAAAATTAATTACTTGACACTGGCTAAATACACAAAAGTGTGAACTCAAAACCAAACAAAAAAAAAAGAGATGGTACAGCACCCCTACCGCGTAACGGTTCTCGGAATCGGCTTAGCCTGCCATCCCGCGCACGCCAATTAACAAGTCCGCGAGTGCGAGCAAGAGAGAACACGATTACGATCTCCACCAGACTTACGCGGTAAGGCCCCAGTACAGAGTAATTATCAAAGAGTATGTAACGCTACGCTAAGGTAATTATATTCCACTACTTGGTCTGTGTTATATTCTTTGGATAGTAGTCACAGAGTACTTTTCTACATATATAGATACGAAGTATCTCTACCTAATCTGTGATATATAGTCATAGTATTAAGAAGAAGAAGAGAAGTAATAGTATTCTGTGTATATAGTAGTCTTTTGATTTCGGAAGGAAGAATAATACAGTAATATTATTCTGTGCAATGTGCATTAAAAACAAAAACGCTCTAAAAAAGTAGTCGTTAATTTTATTTGCAAAACGTTGGAAAACCGTAAAACACAAGGATATTATAAGTAAAATAATCTACACGTAAGTCAAGTACCTACTACTTTAACACTAACATTATATATGTAGGTAACTCTTTCGTTTCATTGCAGCAAGTAACAACTACTCTCTACCGTAATAGTCTTTGCATGTGCCCTAAGGTAACTACGAATCGATAGAGTTGTAAATTTTATTGTAATTCACGCGTGCTGCGTACACTATCGTGAAATTGCAATAGTTGTGGCCATAATCAAGACAATGTTATCTTAATTATTATGGTAAGACAACACCAGTGTTGTATCATTATGGCCTTGGCATAATTAAGACAACACCAGTGTTGTCTTAATTATGCCAAGGCCATAATTTTTCCAATGGTAATCAATCAGCCTCTTTGGTGTGGTGGTTGAGCAGGTCGGCTCATAACCCGGAGGCGACGGGGTCGATTCCCGCGGCAGGTCAAGTATTTGTGCACAGAAAAAAAACTGCAAATACTTGTTCTGAGTCTGGGTGTTGTGGGACCATGGTGCTTGTAGTTCTTGGGTTCCTAGACACAGGGAATCCTAGTTAAGGTCCAGGCTCTATGTATGTGATTGTTGGGGGTTATTATTATGATTATTATTATTAATATGGCATAGGTGGTAGGCAATAACTCTGGTATGCTGCGATGACAGTACCATGGTTTAGCAATAATTATGGCCATAAGTGTAAAACAACACCTAGGTTTAGTTACAATTTATGGTCATTATTTAAATATGGCATATCACAATAGATTGGTTGCAGCATCACACCCTGTCCCATTTTTTCTTAGGTTAAAATGATAAGATATTTATACTATTCTTGCACAGACACTCTGTTTTATCTAGTGAACAGTACTGAAATCTGTATGATTTCTTCAACAGGTTTTTTGTAATTTGGAAGTAATAAAAATGAACAGAGATAAAAGGGAAGTGGAATACCCTGTTGAATTAGAGTCTCAGTTTATAATGAGATTACCAGAAGAACCAGCAAAAGCATTGAGGGAAGTTCTGAAAACCGGTGAAAACTTTAAAAACAGATTGACTATTCAGTTAGAAAATGATATGAGACATGGAGAAGTTCGATTTGATGACTGGCTACTCCATGCAAAAATTGTAGATTTGCCTACTGTTGTTGAATCCTTGAAAACTATTGACAGAAAAAGTGTGTACAAAACTGCAGACATCTGCCAAATGATGATATGTAAGGATGAACTTGATCCATCCTCTACTGAAGAAGAGTCTCCTGCTAAAAACAAGAAAAAAGATCCATTTAAAGTTGATAAAAAGTTCTTATTTCCCCATGGAATCACACCACCTACAAAAAATGTGAGGAAGAGGCGTTTTAGGAAAACATTGAAAAAGAAAAGTGTAGATGCTCCTGAGATCGAAAAAGAAGTTAAAAGGCTTCTAAGAGCCGATAATGAGGCTGTAAGTGTTACATGGGAGGTAATTGAAGAGATGGCTAAAGAAGAGGAACATACTGCCAAGCCAGAGTCTACCACAACTATAAAATCCGAAAGGGCTAAAACTAAGAAAGAAGCAATAAAAAATGAAAATGCTAATCAATCATCTTCTAAAGTAGAAGATATATTTGGAGGAACATTAAGTGACAGTGATTTAGAGGATGAAAATGTAAATGTAGACATAGATGACAGCAGAATGTCTGCCTATGATGATACCTATTCAGAAACTTCTGCCCAGGCACCTGATTATAGTAGAAAATCTTTTGCAACAGAATTTAGTCCTGATATGTTTTATTACCCTCGAGAATTAAATGAAGGAATGCAAGAGAACCACCCATTTAAGGGTAAAAGTAAATTGGAGATGCCTTCAACTTCATCAAGCGACCCATTTGCTCTTGGTGATTATGCACAATCTAATGAGGTTGATATCAAATTGCACCAATTAGCAGCAGAGCTGGAGGAGCTCAAACAAAGAAAACAGCGAACACAGCATGAAATTGCTGGAATGGAAAATATATCTTTGAGGCAGAGGTTCCAAGAAGTACTTCAAAATATTAATAAGGATATTATGTACAAAGAAAATGAATACCAAAGATTATTATCTCAAAAGTAAATAGTAGATGCCACTTTCAATTTAAATAATTATTGACTTGGTCAATTAATGTAATTTTAGTAGCTTAGTATTTACCCATAGTAGCAAGCAAGTCATTAAAATGTATCTGGTCTCAAAGTAATTTAATGCTACTTTACATCATTTTGTGAACTTAATTATGTAATCTAATGGATATGATAATAAATAATTTTTAAATGTTTATATATCTATACAAAAGCATTTTATAAATACAAAGTTAGCTATCAATCCTATCATACTATTTGAAGAACTCAAATAATTTATTGCAAAAAATAGGGACAATTTTGTGTAGTGAATAGCCTAATTATTCTACTTTTACTATTAAGAAAATTAGAACACTTCAAATAGGTACTCATTTATATTAATATGAAGTGCTTAATATTAAATATAGCTAGCCTATTCAAATATAATTATAAATAAATGAGTTTCAAATAAAATAAATCATTTAAAAAATCTCAAAACCCATCTGCAATAAGGATAATTTAAAAGTAATTCACTAAAAAGACAAACAAGATTGAGAAAAGCAAAAACTCCGAAATAACAGACTGTAATGTAATCATAGAGCCTAAATGAAATAACCAAAAGATTAGTAGCAGTTTGGACCTGTTAACTTTCTTTTGTTTTCTTTACATATATTTTTCATCAAAACCCTTTTTAATTTCCTTTATATTGAAAGCTTACACGATAATAGTTATTTTATTAACGTATTACTAATTCGCGCCTCAAATCCACCATTTTGTCTTTTTCAAACACTTGTCTAATAGCCTTGTGTAGGTCGCGAACGACCTAGTTCAAAAGAGCGCTCCTTTGAGGGAACGACGCAAACTAGGTGTCGGTTGCGTCTGATTTTAGTTCGTTCGTTCTTTGACCGACCGACTTGCGGCGAGCGGCGAGAGCCGCGCTCCCCAGCGCGCCGCGCTCCGAGGCGCGTGTCGCGAGCGGGAGAGAGCGATGATCGTACATATCATTCTTACTTAGAATATTTTAAATATTGATTACATAAATGATGGTTAATTTTAAAGTTTTTTTTTCTTTAACAAACATTAAGAATACCTACATAGTTTTAATAAATACTTACTTAATATGTTCATCGAAACTAAGTACCTAGGTATATCATATTTTTAGTAGGTACTTACCTAGTATAATATTTTTATATCATTACCTAAGTAGACTGAGTACCTATAGGTAATAAAAAAAAATGTTTTTTCTTAAATACCATGCAATCAATGCAATGGCATTAAATTAATATGCAAAATGTACCTATTTAGTAGTTATTACAACAGAAGCTATAACAATTTATAAACAAAATAGAGCATAGTAGTAGATATAACTACAGCTATTTGGCTGTTGCGAACTAAGTAGGTCGCTCTTGCGGGACCAGGCAAGAGATCGCTGAGAGCAATCGTCTTACCCGCTCTCGGTCCTGCCGCGAACTAGTGAACTAGAAGAACGACCTAGTTCACCGACGACCTGCGAACTAAAAGGAGCGCTCCCTGTCGCGAACTAAAATGCGCAAGGCTATTGTCTAAGGACACTTGGTTTTTAAGACGTATATAAAATAAATCCAGGATCCAGCTGTTTGGAAGAGGTGATAAAAAAAGTGTTCTTTAGAACGCAAGACTGACGAATAACTTCTTTAGTTTAGCTCCATCTATCGGCCGGTCTAACTTTTGCTTTGCTTGATGATAGTGTCGCCATGTCATTTTACCGAACATACCGACAAAATAATACAAACAATAATGAGTTTTTAAACAATAGTGAGTGGGAAGATGATATAATGATAGTGAAACGTTTCTTTTCGTGTTGTTTCCAAAACTCCATAGAAGCTTCAAGTAAAGTTGCCACCACTACTAGGAGTATGACTTTGACTAGACTATGACTTCGGTCTTCGACTATGACTTGACACATATTTGCGTGAAATATCATTAACTTGATCAATAATCAATTACTTGACAAAAGTGTGGGAGCCAAAACATAAAAAAAATATACCTGTACTTGAATGAATTTGGCATGGTAATGTAAATGGGGTGAATTCTGTGAGGTACCTACAAGGTCGTAGTGTCATATCCTACGACCATGGGTACCTACCTAAAGTTAAGTACTCTGCAAGTGACTTGAAGGTATGAATTGACTCTAGGTGCCTCGTGTAACCAAAAGCCCATGCCCAATAATGTCTGTGGTTGGAGGTTAGATGTTTTTAAAACGGAATGGTATTGTTTATTTTCTGTTGCTAGGCAGTGAAGTGGACGATTGGTCTGATGGATGTATCTAATATCTATCAACCATCTTTACAGATGTTATAACATAGTGTATTGGGTTTTTATGGATTTAATATAGGTACAGGGTACCTACAGTCTACTATGTAAAATACGTATCAGTAAAGCGTAGCGTTAAATTCTCTATCCGTAAAATAAGTGAAAGTTGTTGATCAATAACGTGTCCAAGTGTCTATTTTACTTAAGTCACCAAAATGATGTTATCAATACCAGAAATTGCTTCGCAGTTGGTTGATAAAACACTTTCACAAGTAAATCACGATAATGCTCGCACACTTTTTTTGGTCGGGAGTAAAAATGCAGTAAGTTGAAAATCAATGTTTATTTTTGATACCCAAAAGTTACGCATGGTTTATTATTACCAGCGTTCCGTAAAGCTACATTAAGGAACCACAAAAGGTTTAAGGAACACAGATCTCCAGTGGCGTAGTTAGTGGCGTGGGCGAAGTGGGTCCTCGCCCACGGCCTCGAACTTAAAGGGGCCTCGCAGAGTCTCTTTAAATTTGATGCCACCAGATTTAAAATCCCCTTATTTTATACGTTTTCTTAGTAAGTAGTTTTTCTAAGATAAAATAAAAAACTACTTAAGGAACAGTATGAAGCAGGGGTCGACTGTCTGCTTTTGCAATACTCTCAATCGAAGCAGATTCAGCTGCCAAAATCAATTACAAATCCTTACTACAAGACTTCTGTAAAGCAAAAAGCTGAAGAATAGTACTTAAAAAAAAATTAAACACTTAAGTTAAAAAATCTATATGCTTTTCAATATTCTCCCACCACACATTTATATTTTTTCACTATCATAGGTAAGGTATGTCGTTTCAAAGCATGTTTAGTAAGATAGATTTATTGGGTAGATCTTGGGAATGAAAAGGGGCCTCGCTGATGCGACTTTGCCCACGTCTATATTAGTCTACGCTACGCCACTGCAGATCTCTCTCAGCCTTATTAATAAACGGGTATTAGTCTAGTATTCTAGTATTCGTATCTAGTAGTCTAGTATTTCCTTCAATCTTTTAGGGCAAATCTACGTTATTGAACTCTTTTCTGGATAAAACTGATGACCCGCGAGAGACGTTAGTATTGGAGTACTCATTTGGCAGAAGATCTAATCAAAAGCAAGGAATTGAAAAGACAATATGCCATATTTGGGAATACGGTGGGAAGCTGGAAATGCTGAAAAACGTCTTACCTTCAATTCCCGTTACTGGAAAGTATTACTTTTGCGTAATGGTAGATTTAAGCAAAATTAAAATAATTTGGGACACAATAGAAAAATGTTTCCAAACTATGGCAAGTAGTTATTCGGAATTGGAAAAAAAACCTGAAGTCGTAATAATCGGAAGCAAATACGATATTTTTAAAAACTATGGTAAGCCTCACCTTTCTTCTACGCCGCTGCCACTAACGCGTTTCGCGAGGGCTGGGTTTTTGAAAGGTTTAGGTTTTAATACTATCTACTAGAGAACTGTACTAGAGACATTGCAGTCGAATTGTATAACTACAGGTGGGGCAGAAGTAATGATGAATTAAGTACCTAATGGTTTTGAGGAAGTTTAAAAAAAAACGAATTAAAATTTAGAACTTTTTTATTGTAAAATCTGTATATCATCCCATTTTCTTCATTATGTTTTGAATACAATTTCAGCAAGATGATGGCTTCCATCAGCAATACAGTATCTAATCTGTTTCTGAAGTTTCAGTATGTTTTTCTGCACATTTCAAGAGGTATGGCGGTAGTTTCCTCGGTGATTCGGGTCTTTAGCTCTGCTAAAGTGTTTTAATGAGTCTTAATAATAATATGTGTGGACATCTCACACAACGCCATCTAGCCCCAAACTAAGCAAAGCTTGTACTATGGGAACCAGATAACTGATACAATACTTAGATACTTTTTGTTTGTAAATACATACATAGAATACAATATAACACCCAGACATAGAACAAACATCGATGTTCATCACACAAATGTTTGTCCTGGGTGGGAATCGAACCCACGACCCGCAGTTCAGAAGGCAGTGTCACTACCAACTGAGCTATCGGGCCAGCCAAATATTATTTCTTCTCTATATCTATCTAATCTATTATCTTGTATTAAAACTTGCTTTTTTTTTTATTTCAAACTTGTCTAGCATTTAATCACGCTCTCACCTGATGGAAAGTGACGATGCGATCGAAGGGGTAGCATGCTAGCCAAGTAAATACCTATTCACTCTTCTCTTGAACACGCCCGGGTCATATTTCGCCGGAAACACAGACTGGGCATTCCATTCCTTAGCCGTTCTAATTAAGAACGTTGAGTCAAATCGCTTGGTACGAATGGGTGGTATTTCGACCACGAAAAGATGGCGCTTAGCCGAGCGTCTAGTTGTTCGATAGTGGAATGGTGATGGGAGAATGAGATTATGCAGTTCTTGTGCGCATTCACCGTGGTGTAATCTGTAAAAGACCGACAGACTTGCCACCTTACGTCGGTGTGCTAACTAGAGCCTTTCACCAACCAAAGTGTCATCGTCAATGAGCCTTTTGGCACGCCGCTCAATCGAGTCCAGAGCCTCAAGCTGGTACTTGGCAGACCCGTCCCACAGGTGGCAGCAGTACTCCATACACGATCGGACCTGCTTGAACGAGATTTAGAAGCTGTCCAGGTGTGAAGTACCGCCTTACCTTGGACAAAACACTGAGTTTTTTTTAGTTTTTGCTTCTTTAAATAACCCCACAGAAAAAAGTCGCACATGCTTAAATCGCATATTACGGGGATTTTGAACGCAAAGAGATCCCTACGTGGCAATGATGGAACGGAAGTCATCAAAAAAAGTGCGCACTGCTAAGCCACGATGCCCACCCGTTCCAATCATGGCATCGAATGAAAACGTGTTGTGACACGTGGTTCCATTTTACCGATAATGCAACCGTCACAACACAATGAGACCATTTTCTACTAGAAATTGAATAACGTACTTTACAAACTACCCAACTAACATTTTAGCGTTAAGATAAGTTATAGTAGACCTGTATTTAGGTTCCACTTAAATCTTTAAGTGTTAGGACATAACTTATAAGAGAGTAACAGTGTGTTATAGCACCTATATACCTTCGATTTTGGCACAAAATTTTGCAGGCAAAATCTTTATAAAGCCTTTAGAGAGGTAATATATGTGCTGTAATAGGAGCGCTCAACAGAGTTACTAAATCGTCAATAGCAGCAATATGCGTTAAATCAGTTTTATAATGGAGTTTGGAGACACCAAAGATCATAGAAAAGTTTCAAATACCGCAACAAGCTTTATAAAGTCACTAATTTACCTTTTCAATGGAATTTGTTGAAACCTTGATCTATACAAAGCATTTATAACGGCGTCAGATAGAACTTAGACTGGTAGTTTGATACCGAATGACTCAGTTATATCGTTTGTGGTGTCGCAAAATCTCCAAGTCTATTGAAATTATTTTTATTCAAGAGTTAAGTGTAATAAAAGATTTGAGTGCTTCAGTCGTTGTGGCAGTAATAAGTATCATCGATGACCTGTGACATTAAATTTCATCAAAAAACGTAAGTATTGTTGAATATCAGTTTTCTTGAAGTGTTAAGCTTATTATTTTACTGCGCTTGTAAATTTTATGTGAATGTGTATCATGTTTCTCATCTCAAATTCAATGCGCCTTCACAAAATCAACTACTGTAAAGAAAAAAGGAAGATAAATAAAATTGACAGTAACCTAAAAATAGTATTTAGACATCGATTCTTAAATGTAGATCGGTTTTAGTGAAATGTCATTCATAAATTATATAAAATTAATCGTAAAATGTAGTATTTCGTAGCTTAAAAGTGATTTTGTGTTAATACATTTTTAGGTTATGTGGATCAATTTGATCAAAATATGGGCGCTTTATTTTATAGGTAAAGTCTTCCCATAATCCCATTAAAATACTTGCTGAATTATAGGATCGGTAGTCAAGAGTATTATAAGATATTTGGTTGATTTAGGAGAGTTATGATTCACTTAGCGAAAACATTTTACTGTAGTGGAGAGTAAAATACTGGCTTTAGATTTTACATGCAGTTTAGATTAGGATTCCTTATGAAAGTTATGAAACCCTTTACGGTCCCGGTGGACTGCTGCTAACATAATATTCGCATTGCCCATCAATATTTGTTTAATCGCAGAGCTGGATTTTAACTTAATATTTTAAGTACTGATATTTACCTAGTTATTTTGTGTGTAGCACAAAATTAATCAACATACCTACCTACTTTTTAGGTTTATACCTAAATAATGTAGGTAGGCACAAATTGTAAACTTGTTTGATTCATCCACAAAAGAAATAAAAATACGTACCTACAAGTAATTTAAAAGAAAAACATCTAATTAATGCTTATTTTAATTAATTAATGTATATTTAACAACAATACGTAACTTTTTAAAATAGTAGTACTACCTATACTTAAAATAATACCTACAACAGATATGAAGTTTTACGCAAATTACTAAGTTTTATATTATTATTTCAGATTCAAAATGCCATACAAGATTGTTCAGACTGTCGAAGGAAAAAAGGTTAAATTGACGACAGTGCCATCGGGATGGGAAAGAGATAACATTCTCAAATATCCAAAAAGAGGACTATCTAAGTTTATTAATGACGAATACTCTCTGCCAGAACCTGATTGGGAAGTAATGATGTGCATCGTTAAAAGGAGCAACGTCTCGAGCTATAATGATGGTGAAAAGACCATCACGGATATGATGTCCCGAAGTGATACAGACGATGGTATCGATGATAAACCGCAGAAGCGATACCCGCTAAAAAATCAAAAAGCTTTAAAAATAAATATTGTGGAAGAAAAAATTGTAAAACCACACAATGTAGAATTACCATCCCGCCAACCAATCAAGAGTCTCTTCATTATGCCCAAATCTATCAGATGTAATGAATCGGAAACGGGGAAGTCCTCTATCATATCAATGGGTAATTCGAGTAATGGGGAATCTTCTTTATGATGATTACCATAACTTTTCGTTCTGAAGTTTTTGTTTGTTCTCGGAGTGTCTTCTTTTGCAGCAAAAACTACTGTATGTGAAACGTGCGAGTATTCACCCACCGTTGTGCATTTCAAACAACCGTGTTTTGCATTAAAATTGCAAACACCTGGAAAAAAGTAGTACACATTAAAGTGGGTGACTTGTAATTTAATTAATAATTATTTTTTTTACTTTATTTTAAAGTAGGGCTGCAAGAGAAGTCTCTTTTGAAAGAGACGCCACTTTTACGTCGGCTCAATTTCAGTTCATAGCCATATCATAGGTTAGGTCATAACCTATGAATTTTTATGTAAAAGCTACTTGATACCTGTCAAAGGAGACTTCTTTCGTTGTCCCTAAGATAAGCAGTAAAGTGATGATTTACCTTTTATAAAAGCTCTAGCTGGAGAATCACAAATAAAGCATCTTATTTTTACACACACCGTCTTATCATTTATGCAAATTCCATCTTTGAGTAAAATTTTTGTTTCAGCGACAAAATCTTCTAATTATTCTGCAATTTTTTTTGGTTTGCGCATACCATAGTAAATTCCAATTATAAATAGATCATTATCACTTTCAAATACTTTAGCTAAAATTGGCCAAAACTCTTTTTTAGCGCTTTCAAATATTGGCAAACCATCGAAGTTCAAATTTAAATGAATAATACTGGGTACTGATGACCAACTATTAAAATATATAAAATTTTTGTCAACGGTTCTATAATACCATGATGCCAATATTCTCCACCATCTATATTTTTTATGTGAACTTCATGCGGCGTCTGCAAAACGGTACGTGGGTCCTTGGGTAATGTAATTATATTGTCATAACTTTCATTTAAAATTAACAGCAAATCCTTTAATGCGACTTGAGAAATGTTGTTTTTTATTGACCACTCTTTTAATTTTTTCTTAAATTCTATATTTTTAGATAATATATCAGAAGGATCATCTTCTTCATCTGAGCTGCTAATTGGCAATAAATCGGTAAAAAATTGTACGGAACCCTGTTGCTCAATTAAGTTCCCTTGCTCTTGACCAATAGAGGTAGTAGCATTTGCCTCTTCAGAAGACATTTTATTGTGTGAAAAAGCATGTTTATTTTTCTTAAGCACATTACTACCATCAACAGAATCCTGTTGAATATCACCGTTAATGGCCCTGTTTAAAACGGTATCTTTATGAACTGAATCCAAAAAATTCTGATAATGCTGCTTAATTTTGTTTCTCACTGCACCTGTTCTTTTTTGTGCTCTCCAAGAACGAATACGTTTCATCGTTAAAGAGAATGCACAATATATACCTTACTATAAAAATACTTATCACAAGCTCAGTTCAAGAAATGTTTATGTACACAATTTAAGGTTAGATTAAAGAGTGCTGCTCTTTAAACAGTTTTAAGCGTTAGATATATCTTATGGTGACATTGAAGAACTACAATTTATTTCTCTTAAACCAACACCTTTTAAGAAAGATCGCACGAAACTGCTATAGCTCTTTTACCCTTCATTGTCCTTAGTATAAATAGCTTAACTTTAGATAAGAGTTGCACAACACTTGTAAAGTTTGGTGTTACTACACTCTTATTTAACTCCATTATGGAACCAATAACTGTACTGAAGTTGAAATATAACCTTTAAATATATAAGCAACTTCACTATGATAAATATATAGCAATAAGAATCAGAGGAGTTATGTAAACACTTTTAAACAGCTTTCAACGCCACAGGCCGCAAAAAGCTTTAGCGTTGTAAGTGTACAAGCAACCACTGCATCTATTCTGACTACATAGATGGTTTTACTTCGTTATTTACAGTTTTAATACAACCTATAGACCTAAGTTTTTTTCATAACTCATCTATATAGCTTTTGACGACAATCGAATCCATTATAAATCAGAAGTAGCACTCTAAGCTTTAAAATTACCTGCAATTAACACTTAAATGTTTGTTGGGTAGGTCATTACTTCTGCCCTATTTCTATATAATTCGCCGAAACTGAGATAGACCGACATGAAAATTGTGTGGCTATTATGAAACGGACAGCTTTACGTTGTTTTAAATTGCAAAAACAATACCTACTATTTACTAAACAATTCTGTTTTCAGACAGTGATATAAAGAAATTTATCTGCACGACTATTCGAAGCTTGGCGTTACTACACAATGCTAATGTTGTGTTCTATTCATCAAAAGATACTGGATTGGCTAGAAGAACAAAAGAGATGTTGCAGAATGCAGGTTTTGGAAACGGCATTGCTTTCAAAGAAAAGAATACAAACTTTACAAAGCCATTGGCAATCCCGATAGGCTCAGACTCGTGGGAGAGTATTGGAACTGCATCCGTAACATTAGAACAGGTACAAGAGATACTATAATATATATTATAGTATCTCTTTTCTCTCTCTCTCTCTCTCTCTCCTCTCGCTCTGGAGCCTATATAGGGCGGCAAATTCGGTTCAATTTTAATCTTTTATTTTAATTTAATTTCTTTTAAAAAAAGAGTCCAACGGACTTCGATCCCACCGCATTTGTTTATCACAAAGATGAGAACGTCATCTATGTAGACTGTATTTGAAGTCGAAACACACATTATTAAGCATAACATAACTCAAAAACTACCTTTCTAGCTCTCAAATATAAAAAGAATCATCAAAATCGTTTCTCCTAGTCAAAAGTTCTGAATATTAAAAAATACAGCCGAATCGAGAACTTCCTCCTTTTTTGAAGTCGGTTGTAAATAAAACATTATTATAGTACCACGGAGAAAAGAAGTGTCGAAAATTACAATATTTTAGTAGTGAAAGCTGATGTAATGATGACGATAGAGTACAATTCATAATACTGCAATTTCATTGACACAGAAAATGTAATTAACATGATTGTGAACTAGGATATTGAATTGCAGAGGTTAATTAGGCGGTAAAAATCGAATAGCCTACGACTGATTTTGATTTTGACAGCTGAAAATTGTGTACCACTAATACTAGAGTACACTAAACTGCCTTACTTTTTTTTCGTATTAGGGGTCTGGATACAAAGCCTATGACTATAAATTATTATGCTATCAATATGTCATTATTAAATTTTTAACGGTAGTGGATTGCTTCCACGTAATACGCCTAAGTACACAAAATTGAATATCTCTTAATATTACAGCTGAAAAAAAAACATCTAACTCGAATACCACCCGAAACTCATATAAGCACAGGATTGATCGTCGATAACTTCCCCCAGCAAGTTACGCATCCTGAGCAAACTTTGGATAAGTTAGCAGCGATTAAGTATGAAGAAATGCGCAATTTGGAATCACTGGATATATGCATCGATGATTACCTACCTGTTTTACAAATAAAAAGTAAATAAATAATACAAAATGTATGCATTCGAAAACAATGTTTTATTTCCTAAAATAAGGCAATACTGGCAATACACACAGCTAGCTATCCTTATCCTTATAAATATTGTAAATGCGAAAGTAACTCAGTCTGTTTGTCTGTTGCGCTGTCACGCCAAAACTACTGAACCGATTTAAATGAAATTTGGTACACAGATAGTCTAGAACCTGAAAAAACCCATAGGCTACTTTTTAATGCGTTTTATGTTTAATGTAAAGTTTTATGAAAGTATCATCATTTTTAGAGCTTAAAAGTTATTAGATTTTAGAAGGTCAAAATGGTGCTCAAAATAACTATTTATATATTAATTAATATAAATTATTATAACTATTATTATAGCGTTCCGCGGATTAAAGGTAGCCTATGTGTTAATCTACATTCCAAATTTCATACAAATCCATGCAGCCGTTTGAGCGTGAAAGAATAACAAAGACCCATACATACAAACTTGCGCGTTTATAATATTAGTAAGAAGTAGGATTAGTAATGAAGGGGTTAAGTAAGTAGGTACTTAATACCTATGTGCTGTCGCCTTATATAGGTAGATATTAAGAATAATGTAGGTATACATAACAGATAATTCATGATTAAAGTAATCTCATCATGATCTACGAGCTCGTAATCTTGATTCAAGGGCACGTAGAGCATCTCTTGCTGCTTCATTATCAGACCTGATGGCAATACTCACTTGCAGACATCGCTTCGAAAGGGTCATGTCACCTGTTGACTAAAAATAAACATTTATTACTTAAGTGTGTAACCTATATACTGTAATAATGTCATCATCGTGCACAATCATAATACCTATCTGAACCATGATAAAAGGGCAATATAAAAAGTACTTAGATTATTAACAAAATAAATTAATAAATAAAAACAGACTAAAAAATAAAATTCCAAAGAGGAGGAGGTAACTATGTTCGTCTGTATGTATTTTCTTATTTCGAGAATATTTAGACTTAGAAATAATTTTAACAAGGAGGCATTTAATTCACTCTTTTCCTTAAATGTATGCTCAGACCATGCTATAGAATATTAGCACAAGGTCCAATTTAAAAAAAATGATTTTGTTTTAGTATTGAGTGCCTCTTAACATAACTGCATGACAGCCGAAATATCTATTTAACGGTAAACACAGCGCGGGCACCAGCTAGCTTTGTAAATGTTTCGTAGGCAATAAAACACCTGCTTTGTTCAATGTCACAAAACTTTTCTTTAGAATTTAAATTTTATAAATACCTTTATTTAAGTTTTATTTCATAAGTACTTTTTTTATTTAGTTATATCAGAGCATTCTATAGCATGGACTGAATACATATATTAAAGGAAAAGAACGAATTAAATTCCACCTTGTATATATAAAGGTTACTGGGATGCGAGGTTTAGAAATGGCGGGGTACACATTGCAAATCACTTTTGTGGCCTATAAGTATTTCATAAGTGGTAGGGCAACTACTGTCTCTCTTCACCGTCCGCTCTAAGGTTGCAGACGATATTTTATCGTAGCATACATACACACCGCGGAGGCTGACACCAAGAAATTACCGCAAGGACTTAATTACATAACTTCGTAATTTTTCGGCATTAACTGACTTTAGGGGTCATATACTAAGGCTAATGGATACAATGGGCCTACCTATAGGGCACCGCTTGACCAAAAAATAACTACACCATAATCGTTTTCATACGAAATGGTTCCTAAGATAGTTTTGCCGTCTTTCTTAAGGATTCAGATATACCCACACAGTTCCAGTAAAAAATCACGCCTATACACCTATACACCTATATATCTACCTACCTATACCATTTTTAACGAGATTTTTTTTAGTGTGGGTATAGGTAGATAGTAGATACGCTAACAAGGTATGCAATGCATGTATACTTTACCAGCGCCACATGAGAGAGGTTATACCAAATATTCGATGTTGTATCTGGATCAGTGGAAAAGTACAATGATTGTCTAAAACAGGGTAAAATGAGGTCCCATTGATTACAGTACAAACAGCAAAGAGCCAAGTTGTTGTAGATCTCCGCACTAGGGGCATTTGTAGCCAATAACCTCCTGAAAATTATGAAATTTTTTCAAGTACCTTATATATTATATTATGTACATATGCTGTTCCGTAAGTTTTTAGCCAAAGAAGCTTTAAACGTGGCTTTACTTTCAGTTTATAAAAATATTCAATGCAAATTTCCTTTGTAAAAAATTATTGAAATTATTTTTTATTTTTTTATTCTATACACGTTTAAATCCTTACGGACAAGCCTAAGGACATACCTTAATAAATCCTAAAAATTATATTGAGTAAAAAAACGTATTAAATGGGTAGGTAAATTAAATTTCGTACCTATAATATCTTAATGCTATTTCCGGTTGATCATTATAAAAATTGTAGAGAGCAATATTAGCTATAGCTTCCATATTTGATGGATCTTCTAATGCGACTGTACGATATTCGTTGACAGCAAGTGCAGAGTTTCCCATTTGATCATGTATTCTCGCTTGTTCTAATAAAAGTGGGGTACATTCATGAAACACCGACAGCCCTTGCTTACAAATTTCTAGAGCTGAAAGGGGTTGATTCAACCCCACATACATAGCAACCAAGCGAAGATAGATTGATATGTGTTTGTTCTGTTTAAGAGATTGCCGTAGACAGTCTTCTGAATTCCTGTACATGCTTAGAGCATAATAACATCGTGCTAGAGAAAAGTTCCACCACCAATCTACGCTTTCTTCAACATTTTGGGCTTGATATGCTATTTCCATCGCCTGCATTAAAAAAGTGTTAGATTAGATAGCAGACTAGCATTCCGTGGTCAATCATGCACCATAAATAAGTTTATTGTAAGTATCTACTTCTTACATCACATTAAACCTACTTTTCTCACATCCCCTTCGCAGTAGTAGACAAATTCAAACAGTGTCTTTGCCGCAGGAGCAAACATCGTATCATTCTTGCTGAGGATCCTCAGTGACAATGGTATTCCAGGTTTGGGGGCTACGCTGGCGCCGCCTACTATCGCCGTGGCTGCTCGAGAGACTTGCGCTGCAGTGTGAAGCGCTGTCCTTGCGTTACGCTGAGTGCAAGCTGTACTCGTCCCCATTCGGGATCGCACAGTGGCCGTTACAGTAAATCTTTTCTAAAACCAAATACATGCTGATAAGACAACATTTCAACAGCATCAAAAAAATTCGCAGATCATACCTTTGATATATCAGCCCCGTGAGACGTATTAGAATGTTTTTCCCTCATAAAAGAAGTACCCGGTCTTGGAGTTTTAGCGACAGCAGTTGAAGTCAAAGTATCTTGTTGCGGAAAATATTGGACTTCTTCGTATCCATTACCAGCAATTTTCGCCAAAATTGTCATTGCGCGCATTCGTATAAATTCCACCATGCGATCATCTTTTTCTTGTAGAGAAGTTGCACATAACTTAAGACATTCATCGTATTGCTTAGTCTTGTAAAGATTCAAGATTTGATAGTCGATTTCCATTGTTTTCATATTTATTTCATTCAGTTAAATATTGCAAGTATAGAACTTTAATTTTATTATTGTGTGTATACTGTTAGTTGCTAAGCAACCTAACATAGTGGAAAATGCTTTCTCTATTATAGCTTTGCTTCCTAATAATAATTTATGTGTTCCCTTTATACCTACTCTTCTAACATCACATCACACTAAAATTATACAGGCGAAAGTTTGTATGTGCGTTTGTGTATGTTTGTTACTCCTTCACGCTCATACGGATTTGGATGAAATTCAGTACCAAGATAGCTTATATACTGGATTAATATATAGGCTACATTTTGTCCCGGAAAAAATAAATGTTTCCGTGTGATGAGCAAATAAGTAAAATACTTTTTATCCGAGTGAAACCGCGGGGCGCAACTAGTACATAATATTCATGGTGATGCTGATGTTCAGACTTCAGAGGGTAGCCGTGGTCATATGCCATTTTCCACGTAAGTTTAAAATCGCATATTAAATACTAGCCGGCCCGCCCTGGCTTCTCGCGGGTCTTGGAGAAGAGAGAAGGGACAGGGCAAAGATAGGGAAAATTATGAGACGTGAGGCAGGTGCACCTACCTATCATTACCCGTTCGTAACGTTCGTATATAGGCAACCTAAGTTCCCTATTGCTTGATTGAAATATGGGCATGTTTGGACTATGGAATATGAAGTTAGTTGTGTTAGTTACGTTACGTACCTACACTCGAAAAACATTACCCTCCTTCTTTAGATAGTCAGATAAATACTACACGGACAGAGCCGAGGGCAAAAGTTGTAAACGTAGGCAGTAGGTATCTATACATTCACAGTTCGCTGTACCTAACCTCTATAATCTCTATTTCTTCTCATAAACGCCTCATTGCACTTTACTGTCGGACGTCAACGTAATGAGTTGTGAACATCTCTTCATCGAGACAGGGGCTGCCAACCATTTAATATCAGATTTAATAATTTTGTTTCTAAAGTAACTATGTATGGGCTCCTGAGCATTCAGGGATGTCACACCAACCACCGACATGTGTGGTCTAATTCTGTGGTCTGCACAAGCTATTATGAGCCTGCCGATGGGAGCTGGAGCATTTTATCCACGCTTCGTCGTGGAAATCTTTACTTTGGCCAAAATGTTGTCTTTTTCTTCTTTTTCAATTCAGTTTCTCTCTATTCTTCTATTATCTGAATCACCTATAGATAACATCTTGGTTTTATAAAAAGTATGAACACTTGCTATAAACATTACTTGCTTAAAATTCGGTGTTAAAAGATGGTTTAGTGTCCGGTGCCAGGGGACAGAAGATTCCCAAAGTAAATTGAAATGTACCAAAAATTCTTAAAAATAATTTTTTTTATTATATTGTCATTAAATTGTCTGGGGCTCTACAGTGGCATTGTGCATCACTGGCACACCGCATTCCATGGCCGGGTGCTAATATTTAACCTTTCACACATTTTTGAATCAAACGCGTCTAATGGCCATGCGTAGTAGGTATCTCTTAGTAGTTAGTCTGTGGTTTAGACTTATTGAAGTAATACGACATATTGAAAAAATACGCTATGGGACTTCCCCCTACCTGCATACGTGTGTAACATAGGTACTTATTAAAAAAGCAAAGCGCCAACAGTTTGCGTTCTCTGAAACGAATCCTGAGTTAAAAAGCGGAGTTTTGTAGATTATTTTCATTTCCATTACTGTCGATTTTCACAAACCATCATGCTTTTAAGGTATTTTTTGTTAGCTTTTTTCATCAACCAAATATTGGCTGCAGAAACATGGAGGAAACCTGGTTGTCACAGAATTGGTGCGTAGTTAAATCGAAGTACTTATCCTACTTACAGTAGTCTAATTGAACTTGTCCACGAACCGGATTACGTTTTCGGAAGTTCCCATTAATTTATATTAATAATTTTAGGGCAGCTAGTTTTCAATGAAATTAATTGTTCATACCTACTTATCTTCAATAGTATGTTTTAATCATATTCCAGAAACATCTATGCTCGGTAACGGTTGAATTTATTATGCTGAAATTCAGAAGAAGTTGGTACTTAGGTGACTTTATCCTCATAGTTCTGTAAAAAAGGTAATAATATATCTCTATGCAATATGCAATATGCAAATAAGGAAAGTGGGTAGGCGACGCGACGTGTAAACATGTCGATTAAGATTTAATTTGTATTTTATTATATATTATGGTTAAAAGTTTCTTTATTTAGTAGTTTTGAAATTGTGTGTGTACAATTCACTTGAATTAATGTTATCCGCTTAAAATTCGTATTATAACAGTGACTTTTGTTGTTGACCATTTCAAGTGTTAAAAAGGTGTTCGTGCTCGTTCGGGATATAGTTCATAGCTGTGGATGCGTTTTGTGATGAGTTAAGGCTTATATTAATAACTCAATAATAATCTGCTGCCAAATTAATTTATGTGATAAATTAAAATATATCATTTAAAAATATTATTACGCCATCTAGTAAAACATGTCAAAGTGTGGCGCTTGCAAAAACGTTCTGCCACCGACAGGTGGCGTTGCCTGTATCCATTGCAAGATTTTGTACCATAAAAAGTGCATTCCTAAGGGATCGGCACCTATTTCGTAAAAATGGGTATGCTCTTCTTGTATCCAGAGACAGGGTGATATTGCTCTTCCTTCTTTATCGTCCCCTATGGCAACTGCGAATTCTGACGTAGTTTTAGGAAAAGCATCGCAAATTGATCAAAATGGGATGTTGCCTGAAGCAACGTTGTTGAAATGTATTAATGAGATGCAAAGCTTTAATAGCAGTATTAACGGTCTGAGATCTGAATTGAGTGAATTTCGAGAAGAGATAAAGGATCTGCGTTCTGATATAAATTTGATTTATGAAGAATTTTTGTCCTGTAAAAATGATGTTACTATTTTATCTCAACGTACGGCTGAAATGGAACGACGTCTGGATGTAGTCGAGACGGCAGAAAATAACGAGACCATCCAAAAACTGCAGGCTGCTATTGACGTGCTTCAGAAAGAGTCTAATGATATGCAACAGCTATTCTTTGCTAATGATCTTGAGTTTGTTGGGATTCCTGAGTCAGATGGCGAGGACGTACGTCAAAAAGTTCAAGAAGTAGCAGCAAAACTTGGAGTGGTTCTAACGAACACAGATATTGTGGATTCGTATCGCATTGGGTCCCTTTCTGTTCACGGTGGCGTTGAGGGTGCAGGCGCCACTGGAGCCGCGCGCCGCCCCCCCACGTCCCGTGGTACTGCGCTGCGTGCACCGCGATCTCCGCGACCGCTTGTTGGCTGTAGCGCGAGCACGTCGCCTTAGTGCTTCCAGTATGGGATATATAGGATATACAGAAGCCTCGTCTAAGCGGATATACATTAACGAGAGATTAACCAAAAGAAACAAACAGCTGTTTTATAAAGTAAAGGAAGAAAAAATGAAGTGTAACTGGCAGTTTCTTTGGACGAAAAATGGGAAAATATTAGTAAGAAGAGGTCCAGAAGAAAAAGTATCTCGTATCAAATCTGAGCAGGATATACAACACATTTTTAAGGAAGCCTAAGTATACTGTACATGTTACATACTTATGTTTTCTAATATCTAATGATGTAAATATTGTGAAAAAAAATTTTACGTTTGTAACTATAATCGTTATAATAAGTACATAACGTGATACTGTAATGTAGTATAAGGAATGTGCATTTTTTTTTTTCGTTTTGTCATTTTAAATAACTACTTACATAATTATATATTAATCATGTTTAGTAAGTACTAATTAATAATCAATAATGAATACTACTGTATCATTCATCTATTTCTTTAGTAATTAAGTCGTAAAAAACAAATAGGAAAAATTTAAAACAGTATCTATAATTTTCATATTCCATCCATATGACTGTTTTTCCACAAGAGAGTCACTTCTAATAAATCACTTGTTTAAAAGTATAATAATTGGACTAATCTTACCTAATACTTATAGTACAGACAACATGATTATACTGGTGTCCATAAAGATGTTATATTGTGTATTAAAGCTAGTGTATATTTTATTACAAACTAATTGTAAGTACGTTCTACGCACCTACCTACTCAAGTTTATGGTAAATTTAGCATAAGAAAGGAGTTAGTTGAAAACCAGCGCTGCGAAGCTTGTATTCGCAGCATTATGCTGAACTTGCTCCTTTTGTGCATGTCAATAACATTTGCTTCTCATTTATTTTTACATTAATTATTTTATTGTTGCTACTTTAAATGTATTGATGTGCTCAATAAACACTTTCTTTCTTTCTTTCAATAAAAAAATATTAAGAAAAAAGTAACGAAATTAATGCATGATTGTTAAAGACCCATTTTTGTATTAAATGGTCGCGTCATGAACCTATACCATTTTCTCGTATAGAACTTCCTCTAGAATCTCCTAATCCTAAGTTTAGAAATGGCAGCTTAAGGTGAGGCCACTTTGCAAGCTAGTTTGGCGGTTTATATTTAGCAATCCATAAATTTTACTAAAATTGATGTAGGAAACTGCCTTAATTTTAAAAGAGGTAGGCTATAATTATACAGGTATTCAATAAAGATACACGCGGGGGTCCAATGAAAAAAAATAAGTTCATCTTTGTCACTATTAAATGACTTATTTTACGGTATCCCGCAGTAAACCAACACCGGCGAAAAAAAAAGTTCATCCCCTCTTTACATGTATAGTATACCTGTACGCCTTAGGTACTTATTTACCAAAAAAAAAATTATTAATGTTGTTCGTTTGAAGTCTACATAAACTGTGCTAAGCTGTGGGACCTCGTAGTTCATAAGTCCCTAGACACAGGGAATCCTAGTTAGGGTCCAGAATCTATGTATGTGATCATTGGGCGTTATTATTATTATAATACCTATCTAGGATGTTTATCGGGCAAGACTAAATACCCACCTACCACATGAAGTGTTAGGGAGAAATTGAATTAAAAACCCTCATAATAACTCATCAACTTTAAAAAATAATAATATATTCGAAATCTAAACGGAAACCGCCATTATTAAGTACCTACTAATGCGTGTTTTTTTTTTCTAGATAATAAACTATGATGAGGTACTTATATGAGATGATTTTACGATCTTTCAGAACTAAAAAAACGAAACAAGGATCGATAATTTGTAATATCACTAAGTATAACCTATTATATGTTGGTACCTAATAGCAGTGGCGTAGCTAAAGGAGGGCTAGACTGGAAAATTCCCCGGGGCCGCCAAGCTCAGGGGCCCCTCGGACTCTAACTTACAAACTATATGTTGAACAAGTGAAAATTTCTCCCACATTTAGAATATAAATAATCTGGAAGACATTACGACAAATCTGGAGTAGGTCAAATTCGGAACACAACGAATACGTAACAAACGGATTTTAAATAGTTTAGTTGGGGCCCTAGTTCATTATGTCTGCCCCAGGGCCTTTGGTTACCTAGCCACGCCACTCATGTCTAATAGGTAAATAAACGCCGACAAATCATAGTATATAGGTAACTAAGTAATTTCATGTTTCAATTGCAGGTCATACTAGAAACATAAGCATACCAGACTGTGTCGAGTTCAAGATAACAACAAACGCTTGCCGCGGGTACTGCGAATCTTGGTCCTTGCCCAGCATCATGCTAGGTTTCAAGCGGCACCCTGTCACTTCGCTGGGCCAGTGCTGTAACATAATGGAGTCGGAAGACGTAAGTACTATTGTATTTTAAAATCAGTGACATAAGTAAGCCTTGCTTACAGAAACTTCAACTCAACATACTAAGGTCCGTATTACAGAATGATGCTCAGTCGTCGATCGGTGCTCAAGCAGAGATTTAATTCACTAATTGATCACTTTATGAATGAAATCTTTGCTTGAGCACCGATCGTTGACTGAGCATCGTTCTATAATAAGGACCTTACATTCTTACCAGAACCACAGATAATATACTACGTACACAAATTCTGAGACTTTTGAGTATCAGTAATTGAATCAAATTATTTAACTGAACAAGTAGGACTAAAACCAGTTCAGTCAATTGAACTACTAAGAATAGACGCCTATACATACTATATAAGTACTAAGTATAAATAAGTTCTGTAGTCTTTGCAAGTACTTACAAACTCTTGGCCGATTTTACTCTTATTCGCCACCGCAACAAAATTTCCTCCTTTTAGGAAGAATTAATCACTCCTCCATAACTCAAATAAAAAATCGCTGAAGGCAAAAATAGTTATGAAATTTTTGAATAAATTGTGTTTATTTATTTATTGAACACCTGCAGATGTACACTACTACAATCATAATACAAACATTACATTACATAAAGGCTAAGTACTATAGGTGAAGACTGCATGCAAGTAAATTAGCGAGTAAAAGTTAAAACAAATTTATGTATAGTAAAATTTTATAGGATTATAATTACAAAAAATATTAATTACCACCACCACTACCACCATTACCACATTTCTTCAAGATTAGTTGAAAAATACGACCTAGACTATACGCGAGCACGAACATACAATTATAAGTAGGTACACAGCAGAATAGAATAGACAGAATAAAAAATGTCGTGAGTTGAAGCAGACTTCGCTCGCTTCGCTGACTCGGTCAGTAAACCATCGTTCATCTAACAAAGTTATCCTTGCCTATTAATTACCAAGTAGGTATAATCTTTCACTAATTAGGTAAGTAATTAAGTATGGTCACGGGCACACCTATCTAAACTTATGTAAATATATTTTTTCCAGGTTCCAGTGAAAGTGCTCTGCCTGGACGGAGAAAGAAATCTTATTTTCAAATCTGCTGTATCCTGTGCGTGCTATCATTGTCAAAAAGAATAACATACCTCCATCTAAGCGTACATTATGTACAGTTTGTGACGTAGATAATAATTATTAGTTACTTACTTAACAATATTGCATAACATTTAAATTAAGCCGTCATTTATTCCGTTAAAATTAACTTAACCTAACTTTACAGCTCTAAAAAATGAGCTCCATCATAGTACCTACATACTAGTAAATACCTAGAAGGTAACTAGGTTAGAGCATGCTCCTACCTAGTTAGCTTTCCTAATAGGAAGAAATTAGCCTCGTACGTGCTGGTCTGGTACCTAGTTTCTTGGTACGGGTAGCTCTGCTCCACCCAACCGCGATGTGATCGCTGAGAGACATAGCCCTCCAAATAAATTGAATAAATCCCTACACATGTTATCACATATTCACTGTCGGAATGCAAATTATAATATATCATCGCCACGATAAAACAACTAAAATGCTTCATTACGTCATAATTCAGTAATCCTTTTCTTTCTGTACGTGTTTTTGTCTACCTTATATCTGACATATTTAATTAAAATTATCTTATCTTTTTTTCTAATATTACGCAATTATGAAACTAACTTACTTCTCTTTGCCGCACGAATCGACAAGGTTATGGCATTATTTTTGTCGTTGTATGTTGTATTACATACTATTACGTATTCTATGATATTACGTAGCAAAAGTGTAACTTTTAATGTTAATGTAAGTATGCCATAGAAGAGTATTAAAACGTGTACGCCAAAACTACCTCTGACGAGAAGTGTATGTGTCGGTACGCCAAGGAAAATACTATGTATATGTATAAATAACAATCGTACCTCTTGATACCTACTAGGACTTCGTACAAAGATATATTACCTACCTTCGTATAGAAACCTTTGAGTATGATGTACCAAGCTTTCGATGTTCTAAGTTAAGAGAAATAGGTACATATAATAGACACCTACCTATAGGTACTAATAAAAATAGGTAGGAAGGTAGGGTAGATGTGTCTAAGTCCTAACCCTAACTCCTACCCATAATATAGGACATAGATAATGTACCCTAGATGATCAACTAAACCCATATTAGTGCTTATATTATTTATATGTAGGTATGTAAGTAATTAGTAGTTACCTACGTAATAAATTAGAAATAAGTACCTACTTATGTGTATGGTTCAATTTGTACTACCTACTTACCTAAATAAAATCTAAATTCAAATGTTCTTTTCGTGCGTATTATTTGCCATTATTCGATTTGTTAACTGTCGAAGCACATAAAATTCTTCATAATGAGTTGAAATTTAATGGTGTTGTCACCGTTAAGGTCCTCGGGTTTAAGGTTGATACCAGTTTGGCGTTGTTGTAGGTAGGTATAACGAGGACGTTAGTAAAACTCAATTTGAAGTGTTTCAGTAGAACTAGCGTAGCGGAATATATTTATTAAAGAAAAATGCCTATATTTATACAAAGCTTAACCTAGGATTGTCCAATAAGAAAATAAGATTATAAAATTACACCAATTGTTTCACGTGATTAATTGACCAATGAGATAACGTTCTTCTGTTTACAATGCGTGTGTTGTTAAGTTCCCGGCGATTATGCTGTCCCGTTCTCTCCTAGGACAGGTGAGTATGGCGCGCTGTTTCCCTTAAATATAGGTGGCATCGAGCTCTCTCTTTCATACCTCGCTCCGTAGCGTTAGCGTTTTTCAACGCAAACGGCCTCACTCGTCAACGCGACTTGGTTCATAACTTTTGTAAGACCCATCAGGTCGATGTGATGCTTGTACAGGAGACCCTCCTGAAACCTAGTAAGCGGGATCCTAAGATCGCCAATTACGTAGTGGTTCGTAATGATAGGCTTACCAATGCCGGAGGCGGTACGCTTATCTATTACCGAAGGTCTCTTCACTGCATCCCAATTGATACTCCCTCATCTTTAATCAACTTAGAAGCGTCTTGCTGTCGCCTAGCTATGAACGGCCACGAACCGATCATACTAGCGTCTTGCTACCTTCCCCCTGATAAACGTTTGCTCAGTAGTGATATCAACGCGCTACTTTCTCTGGGAAGCTCCGTCATACTGGCGGGAGACTTCAACAGCAAACACGTCATGTGGAACTGTCACACCTCCAACACCAACGGTAGGATACTTGAACAGCTAACTGACCCACGACCAGACACAGACCACCACACCTTTGACATTATCGCACCCATGACTCCGACCAGGTTCCCCGGGAACCTCGACCAACGACCAGACATACTCGACATAGCACTTTTAAAAGGCGTAGCCCTCAGGTTAAGCTCGATAGAAGTGCTCCACGAACTTGACTCTGACCACCGCCCCGTTCTCATGAGACTAGGCTCGGATCCAACTGAACTGATACCCCAGACTAAGACAGTGGTGGACTGGAAGCGATTGGGGGAATCCCTGAAAGCTATCAGTTCACCAGACTTAGACAAGGTACCTGACGACATACAGACACTAGATGACGTCTCCACCGCGATCGATGCTCTCACTAGTCACCTCCGCACTGTGATCGGTGAGTCTTCTAAGCAGGTACCGGTGGTGGACCACCGCTGGGACTTGCCCGAGGACGTGAGGAGACTGCTGACAGCAAAGAACGCCGCCACTAGGGCATATGACGCGGCTCCCTCCCGTGATAACAAATCCACTTTGAATTTCTTACAGCGTGCTGTTAAGAAACGCATAAGTGATCTTCGCGCCCAGAACTGGACAGACCTACTTTCAGGGCTCGAGCCAACCCACCAGGCTTACTGGCGGCTGGCTCGAACTCTGAAAAGTGACACACTTAGAACGATGCCCCCTCTTGATAGGCCAAACCAAGTCCCCGCGTTCGATGATGAGGAAAAAGCCGAGTGTTTGGCTGAGAGCCTCGAGGCCCAGTGCAACCTTTCCCCCGATCACGTTGACCCTGCCCACCTCCATACGGTGGTCAGTGAAGTCGAACGTCGCAGCTCCCTACCACCTTCCGACCCCCCGCTCGAGCTTATTAGGGCCGCCGAAGTTGAGTCTGTCATCAAGGGTCTCGCTATCCGTAAAGCCTCCGGCGCTGATGGTATCAGCAACAAAGTGGTCAAACACTTTTCTGTCCCCTTAATCTATCTCCTAGTCAGCATCTTCAATGCGGCCATGAGCAACTGCTCTTTCCCCGTTGCGTGGAAGTCCGCCGACGTCATCGGCATCCACAAGCCAGGCAAGAAGGCTACCGAGCCCTCTAGCTACCGGCCCATCAGTCTCCTCAGTACTCTGGGGAAGATCTACGAGCGTCTCATTCGGAGGCGTCTCTGGTCCCATATCCACGAACATAAACTCCTTCCCGACGAGCAGTTTGGCTTTAGAGCTAGACACTCTTGCGTTCAACAAGTGCACCGCATCACGGAGCACATTCTAGATGGCTTCAACGCGAATCCAAAACCGAAAGGGACTCTCGCAGTCTTCTTAGACGTGGCGAAAGCCTTCGACAAAGTCTGGCATGACGGCTTGATTTTCAAGCTGTACCACATCGGCGTGCCAGATCGTCTTGTGCACATCATACAAGACTTCCTTAGGGATCGAAGCTTTCGCTACCGCGTCGAGGGGGAGCGATCGTCTCCCCATCCTATCAGAGCCGGAGTGCCCCAGGGCTCCGCGCTTTCCCCCTTGCTTTTCTCGCTGTACACCAGCGATATCCCGCGGTCATTTCATCCCAGTGTGCAGCTCGCACTCTTTGCGGATGACACCGCTATCTACTGCTCCGGATGGCAGAGAGTTCACATGCGTGGTCGCCTCCAACGAGCCCTCACCGAGATCGGTGCTTGGTTCAGGAAATGGCGGATCACGGTTAACCCAGATAAAAGTGCAGCGATGTACTTTTCTGACTACAAGCGTGGTCCGCCAGCGAAACCACTGTCCTTGTTCGACAAGCCCATTCCCTGGGCTTCGTCTACCAAATACCTGGGGGTTACCCTTGACACCAAACTCAACTTCAAGGACCATATTAAGCGAGTGCGCGATAGGGCTGCCTTTGTCTTAGGCCGCCTCCACCCTCTCATCTGCAAGCGTAGTAAGCTGTCCCTTAGAAATAAGGTGACGCTTTACAAAACTTGCGTTCGCCCCATTATGACCTACGCATCTGTCGCGTTTGCTCATACTCCCTCAGTACATCTGGATCGACTTCAGGTGATCCAGAACCGCTTTGTCCGCAAGGTGGTCGGGGCTCGCTGGTACCAGCGAAACTCCGACCTCCACTGCGATCTCGAACTCCCATCCATCCGTCAATTTATGAAGGATGCATCCCGCCGCTATTTTGATGCGGCACCTCATCACCCCAACCCTCTCGTAGTCAGAGCTTCAAACTACTGTACAGACACGACAGACTCGCCACCCCGTCGTCGCCGCCCGAGACACGTCTTGAGCGACCCGGATGATCCTATAGCAGCCGTAGTATCGGCTGCGCTAGGATCACCGGACCAGTCTAGCCCTTCTGGCTCAGGTACCGCTTTCGGCACCGGTATAGGATACCAGCGTAACACAATCAGACACCGACCCCGCCGGCGAGGTCGACGTACCCCCCGTAGGTTAGCTAGAACGGTCGCGACTTTCAATAGGGTCCACTCTTCCAGTGGACGTAGCCTTCTCGATCCTCTTATCCCGGCAACGGCCCAAGCCGAGGCTCGCACCCCAGGGGTGCCCTTGAGCTAGTTGCCTCCCACTTTTGACGGCTGGGCGCCCTAAGCGCCCGCCCTCCCGCCCGGTGACGCTGTAAAGGTCGATAGAGACCAACAGCATTAGCTCGTTCAAAAAAAAAAAAAAAAAAAAAAAAAAAAAAAGCTCTCTCTTTCATAACGCCGGGGGCAACGAACTGTGCGGTCGTCTCTACGTAACGTTATTGGTGTTCTGTACTGGTGCTGATTGAGCTGCGATGAGGCGCTGGTGATACGATTAATATTCGCTCTTTTCAGAGCGAATATTTATCCCAATTGAAACCGCCCTTTTCAGGGCGACATCTTAGTTTCTCTGGTTATCCTGGTAATCCTGGTAATGGTATTGAGGTAAATGTGGTTCTTTTGGTATCCTGGTAATCTGGTAATTGGTTTGAGGTATGGTATGTGCAGAAGGTAAGTATCGGTAACTGTTGCGACGCAGGCGCTACATGATTCACCCCCTAGCGAAAGCGTACCGGCAGTTTCACGGTGCGCCCCTGTCGTGTCTTCAGTATTGGCTTTGGTAAAGCATCTTGTTGATTCGGTGAGGTAATACTGTAGTCTGATGACGAGGTAACAGGTGGTGATAAGGTAATTTGCTTGTCTGGTACTGATGATGGTAAGTTGAATGAATTATCTTCGTCTTCGTTTATGATATAGGCAGGCTTGAGTCGGTCGATAGAAATAGTAGATGACCGTCGTTCTGGTAGCTGTAGTACAAAAGTCTTATCGTTTCGCTGTAGTACTTTGTAAGGACCATCGTAGGGAGGTTGAAGTGGCTTCTTTACTGCGTCATTTCGTAGAAAAACATATTCACACTTCTGAAGATCTTGATGCACGAACAAAGGTCGTTTGTTTCCGTGGCTTGATGTTTGGGTGGGCTTCAAAGTGTTTATGGTCTCACGCAGTTTGTTTACGAAATCATAGCCGGAGTCAATGTTCGACTCAAGTGGGGCGTTGAAAAAATCTCCTGGGAGACGTAAACTTTGCCCGTAGGTAAGTTCGGCGGCACTTACGCCATTATCGGTGCGCACAGCTGCACGTAGGCCCATTAAGACGGTTGGTAGCTCGTCGATCCACGTTTTATGTTCCGATAGACGAGTTTTCAATGCTGTTTTGAGCGATCGGTGCCATCTTTCAATCATGCCGTTCGATTGAGGGTGATACGGTGTCGTGTGAATGCGCTTGATTCCCATAGCATTGGTGAGTTTGGCAAATAGTTTACTCTCGAAAGTTCTGCCTTGGTCGGTTGTTAAGTATTTGCATATACCGAAGCGAGTAATCCAATGTTCATAGACTATCTTCGCGACGGCTTCAGCGGATATGTCGTCAGTAGGTATTGCTTCAGGCCATCTCGTTATTCGGTCGATCATGGTTACCAGATAGCGATAACCTTGAGGAGTGGTGCTGAGAGGTCCAACCAGGTCTAGGTGTAGGTGGCTGAATCGTTCCGAAGTAGGTGGAAAAGTTGATACACTGCTCATAGTGTGTCGTTGAACTTTGCATTGTTGACAGCGTATGCAATGTTTTGCCCATTTTCCAACATCGGTATTCATTGAAGGCCAGAAATACTTTTGAGTCATAAGCTTGCGTGTTGTGCGTACACCCGGGTAGCTTATGTTATGTACAGCGTCGAAAGCGAGTCGTCGGAATTCTTCAGGTAGGTAGGGTCGCATGTGTGACGTCGATGTTTCGCAGTAGATTGAAGTATGTGCGTCGGGCATAGTAACTTTTTTATTGTTAAGTTACGTTGTTGTGCAAGTTGCTGGATGATATTGCTGTCTCTTTCTTGCCCTTCAGCAATTTTTTGATAGTTGAGTGACGTTGGGCATGTGATACTGTCTACGTTTGTTCGGCTGAGGGCGTCGGCGACTTGATTTTGATCCCCAGAGATGTGACGAATATCTGTTGTGAATTCGCTTATGAAGATAAGTTGTCTTGCACGGCGAGGTGTTTCAGTCGCTGACGGTGGCTTTTGCAGCACATAGGTCAGTGGCTTGTGGTCAGTGAATACAATGAGGTGGCGTCCTTCAAATGTTTTCCGGAAATACTTTATTGCCATGTAGATTGCGAGTAGCTCTCTGTCGAAAGTACTGTAGTTGCGTTGAGTGTCGGAAAACTTTTTTGAAAAATAGCCAAGTGGTTGCCATTTGCCATCGATGAATTGTTGTAGGACGGCTCCAGCACATATGTCTGATGCGTCAGTGAATACTGCGAGGGCAGCGTCATGTACAGGATGAGCGAGCAAAGCTGCATTTTGAATCGCAACTTTACAAGCTTCAAATGCTTCAAGTGCTTCGTCATTCCATTGGATTAATGTTTTATCCTTTTTTTTCGTGTTATGAAGAAATGCATGAAGAGGTGCTTGAATTTCGGCTGCTTTAGGTAGGTGGTCACGGTAGAAATTGATCATTCCGAGAAAACGTCTTAATTCTTCGATTGTCGTCGGTTTCGGAAAATCTTGAATTGCAGCGACTTTTTCAACAGGCGGCTTGATTCCGTCTTTACTGACGGTATAGCCGAGAAACTTGACTTCCGGTTGGCCGAACACGCATTTGGCAGGGTTGATAGTGATGCCATTTTCTTCTAGTCTTCTTAGTACTTCACGAAGATGTTTTCTGTGTGAAGTTTCGCACGGGCTTGCGATCAAAATATCATCAATAAACGCGTAGGCGTAATCGAGACCACGCAGTACATCGTGAATAAATCGTTGGAATGTTTGTCCTGCGTTCATAAGTCCTGGGCACATTCGCGGAAATTCGAATAAACCCATCGGTGTTATGATTGCAGTTTTTTCTATATCTTCTTCTCGGATCTTCAGTTGTTGGTAAGCTCGGTTGAGATCGATTGTAGAGTAGATAGTCTTGTCTGATAATTGGAATGTAAAATCTTTGATTCTAGGTATTGGATAGCGGTCAGGTATCGTGACAGCGTTAAGTCGTCTGTAGTCGCCACATACTCGTAGATCTCCGTTTTTCTTTGGTACGACGTGCAGTGGAGATGACCAGGGACTTTTGCTTGGACGGCAGAGACCCTGTTCAATCATATTTTCAAACTCCTTTTTTACGAGTTCGTATCGGTGTGGCGCTATTGGTCGAGCGCGGCAGTGTAGTGGTTGTCCGGTTGTCTCAATAAAATGATCAACGTTGTGTTTCGGGTTCGATTGCATCGCAGTTAGTCGAGTAATTCCGGGAAATTCCGCTAGGATATCATGATATGAATTGTCGACGTCGATACTGCGGATTGTAGGTATGCTTGTGGCTTGCACGAATGAAGTTGACGTTAGTTTCGTGATTCCGTCGATTAGTCTTCTATTCTTGATGTCGACTATCAGCTGGTGATGTTTGAGAAAGTCGGCCCCGATTATAGGTTTGCTGACTTCCGCAACGATAAACTTCCACTTGAAAGGTCGACGGAGGTTCAAATCTAGCTCCAATGTTTTTTCACCGTAGGTCGGGATGATAGTATTATTAGCAGCGTAGAGTTGAAAGTTAAGTGGTTTCGGCGAGTCGCCTTTTTTCTTGGGTATGACGGATATGTTGGCGCCTGTATCGATGAGAAAAGTTAACTTCGATTTCTTGTCTGTGACAAATAGGCGGTATGAATGTTCTTTTACGCCAGACTCCGCCGCGGCCAGCGTAATTTTCAGTTTTCCGTCTTCTTATTTATGTTTTCATTTTTGTATGAACAAGGCGTCGTGCAGTGAATTGCTTCGGATCCGAATCGTCGGTGATAATAACAGTACGGCGACGGCGTTTGGCTTCGTGAGCGATCGTTGTTATCTGTGTTTCGACGTAACGAACGGTTTCTTCTAAGGAATGGTCGCTGTTGTTGATACGGTTGACGCTGGTATTGTGGTTGTCCGTACTGATGTGATGTCTTGAGAGCGGCGATTTCAAGCGACAAACGCCTTATTTCTTCAGCGAGAAATTGTGTCTCAGAATGATGTGGCTGTTGAGGACGAGGTATTGTTGCAACAGCAGAGATTTCAGAGCTGCTGTTCTCCAGCATCTTGTCAGCCAGAAGTGCTAATTCGTCCAATGCGGTTTGTGTTTTAAACGATTCGCTGACGGCAAGAACGGAGCGGATGTGAGACGGTAAGTGGTTCGTCCACATCAGGCGTAGAGTTGTATCCGGTACTTTATCACGTGCCAAACTGCGCATACGTCTGAGCATCTGTGACGGCTTCTGGTCTCCAAGTTCCATGTCGGAGAGTAGCTTCTGGAACTGGCGGTTGTCGGATTCTTCATATACGGTGATGAGACGCTCTTTGAGTATTTTATACATGTCGGTCTCTGGCGGGTTGTATAATAGATCGCTGACTTGTTCGACGTCCGTTTTATCTAGTTGTGCAATCACCATTTGCGCCAACTGAGCCTGGCTTCTCTTCTGGTCGCTGGTAGCGGCTTCAAAGCTGATGAACCATAAGCGCGGCTTGTCGCGCCAGAATGGTGGTATGCGCATAGACAATGCAATACCGGCGAGTTCTTGCTGCGAGCTCTTGGTAGAAGTAGAGGCAGAGGTGTCCGTAGTCGAGAAATCTTGCATCTTCACGTGTTCTTTCTTCCTTGTAGTAAGGCTGGAGTGAGGGTCACCAATTTTAACGGTGTTGTAACCAATTTAATGGTGTTGTCACCGTTAAGGTCCTCGGGTTTAAGGTTGATACCAGTTTGGCGTTGTTGTAGGTAGGTATAACGAGGACGTTAGTAAAACTCAATTTGAAGTGTTTCAGTAGAACTAGCGTAGCGGAATATATTTATTAAAGAAAAATGCCTATATTTATACAAAGCTTAACCTAGGATTGTCCAATAAGAAAATAAGATTATAAAATTACACCAATTGTTTCACGTGATTAATTGACCAATGAGATAACGTTCTTCTGTTTACAATGCGTGTGTTGTTAAATTCCCGGCGATTATGCTGTCCCGTTCTCTCCTAGGACAGGTGAGTATGGCGCGCTGTTTCCCTTAAATATAGGTGGCATCGAGCTCTCTCTTTCATAACGCCGGGGGCAACGAACTGTGCGGTCGTCTCTACGTAACGTTATTGGTGTTCTGTACTGGTGCTGATTGAGCTGCGATGAGGCGCTGGTGATACGATTAATATTCGCTCTTTTCAGAGCGAATATTTATCCCAATTGAAACCGCCCTTTTCAGGGCGACATCTTAGTTTCTCTGGTTATCCTGGTAATCCTGGTAATGGTATTGAGGTAAATGTGGTTCTTTTGGTATCCTGGTAATCTGGTAATTGGTTTGAGGTATGGTATGTGCAGAAGGTAAGTATCGGTAACTGTTGCGACGCAGGCGCTACAGTGTGGAATATAGTTTTTTGTTTTGTTGTGTTTGTTTTGTTTTTTGAAATGAGGTCATACTACCCGCGCCGCGATTATCTACAAAGCGAGCAACGATTTATTTTAATGGTGCTGTAATGAACTGGGACAAAACTCAACTTTCATCTAATAGATTGCTGTGCAACTGTGTGGCCCTATTTTAGCTTTATTTGAACTCGAACGTATCCCGCAGCATTATAGTCATAGGTTTTTCGTCCTAAATATATACATATAATAAGATCGTGACTGGACTGAAAATGAACTTTACATATTTTTCAAAAATTTTAATTGAACACTTCTTTATTGATATAAAAGGAAAAATATGAATTTTCTCATTTGTTGTCTGTCTGTATATCTGTCCCTTTGAACACTCATTACGTTGAAACTACTTGTATATTTATTATATATTCGTTAATCTCACAAATAAAGAATAAGGCCCCCACGGACCCACTGTCTCCACCCCGGCACAAATATGTAGACGCTTTCAAAGGGTGCATATTTGTGTGGTTTGAGGTTTTTGACCTTGATGACAGCTGCGCCGACTTGAACTGTATAATAATAATAATATGTGTGGACATCTCAGGCAACGCTATCTAGCCCCAAACTAAGCAAAGCTTGTATTATGGGAATCAGATAACTGATACAATACTTAGATACTTTTTGTTTGTAAATACATAAATAGAATACAATAGTAAATTATTTTAGACATCATGTGGCAATACTAAATTTGACGCGACTTTGAATTTTTTTTATGAAATAGTTCTAAATCTTAGTTAGGGAATAATATTCAGTAATACTTTCAAAAAGACATATAGTACTCAAACATACTAAATCAACTATCTTATGAGATCAATATTACATATATGTTAGTTATGATCATTACTTTTATGAGAAAATGACAAACAAACTACTGGAATCTTTAATTATTTTTTTTATTTACAACGAGAACAACTTTGTTGAAAATAGAAAGTTATAAGATCACTTTTATAACTATGAGATAATGAGAAACCAGAAATAAATTCTAATTAGATGATTATTCAAATGAAGTATTATAGCTTAATTACTGCGTAAATAAATGCAAGCAAAATTAGAGGAAAAAAAATTGCTAATCATAATTGAAATTAAGTAATGGTAAATTACATTTCACTATTACACTAATATTATAAAGGCGAAAGTTTGTATGTGTGTTTGTGTGTATGTTTGTTACTCCTTCACGCTCATACGGCAGAATGGATTTGGTTGAAATTCGGTACCAAGATAGCTTATACACTAGATTAACATATAGGCTACATTTTATCCCGGAAAAGTGAAATTTTCCCGTGGGATGAGTAAATAATGAAAATACTTTTTATCCGCTGGTGAAACCGCGGGGCACAACTAGTCACACTATCACACTAATATTATAAGGGTGAAAGTTTGTATGTGTGTGTGTTTGTTACTCCTTCACGCTTAAACGGCTAAATGGATTTGGATGAAATTCGGCACCAAGATAGCTTAACACTGGATTAATACATAGGCTACATTTTATCCCGGAAAAATGAAATGTTCCCGTGGGATGAGTAAGAGATAATTCAAATACTTTGTATCCGCGGGTGAAACCGCGGGGCGCAACTAGTATTTCATAAAGATTAGCTTGGCTACTTTGCCAACCGTTGCAACGGGCGTAACGTCAGCTATCATTTCAAAGTAACGCGCTGAGTTTTGGCGGGAAAACGAAAAAGATCACGTTACCGCATTATATTATTTTCCAAAACTTGTGTTATTTTCAGTGTTAGTGCATAAAATTGGTGGCATTTTATTCGTTACGTGCTGGATTACAAGCATGAGTGTGGAAAAGTGGTATGATGACGTTTTTTTTCGTGTTGTTTCCAAAACTCCATAGAAGCTTCTGGTAAAGTTGCCACCAGTTTATTAGGAGTATGACTTGACTCGACTAGACTATGACTTGACTCTGACTTGACTTGATGACTTCGACTGTGACCTGACACATTATCTACGTGAAATATCATTAACTTGCTAAATTATCAATTACTTGACACTGGCTAAATACACAAAAGTGTAGAACCAATTCACAAAAAAAAAGTAAGGCGCTGACACCGGTTGAGTGAGAAAATAAACTTCAACTTCAACTTCAACTCTTTGTAAATGGCCTTTGTGGAGAGGTTACCACAATTTTGCCAATATCACGTAGAAAGACAGCACATCAAACGAAGATTTTTCAGTGAGAAATTTTGGTATATGTGGAGAATGAGGTCAACTATGAAAGTACTAGATGAATCTAAAATGCTGAAACAAAACAAAAGAATACAATATTTACAACAAGTAATAATATTGATAATGAAATAATAAATAATCTAAAACTAATATTTAAGTACACAATATAACATAAATACTTACACAATTTCTAAAATAACTACCTACTTACTGTTAGAAAATTATTATGTTCTTTCCCATGGCTATGTCTCTGCTAATGTATTGGTATTTGTAGTCTGTGTCTTACTCGTTGATTGTCATATAGTCTGTGTTCACAATTGATTCTTTCTCTTTCCTGTGCAAATGTTAATCGCAACACCGTGTAATATTAATTACTTAATCTATTATAATCGTCCTATAAAATAGTGCATATCGGTTTTGTTATAGTGCGTATAATTAAATCGATTGCTCCATATTTGCTACAAGTTTTATTTCAGCTACCCAAACTGCTACTCTGTAATTAGAACGACAGATTGGTCGAACAGGTTATGGGTTCCAGCAACCATACATGAAGAAGAAAAGACAAGAAGTCGTTTGTAAAATCAGAAGCCTTGAGAATTCTAATTGTTGTTGGGTGCAGCAATAAACTTAATTTGCAAAAATGTCGCAAAGCGACGGGAGCGGCGCACGCGGCGTAACGCCGGTAACATGGCAGCCGGCGAGCAATAATATGTCTAATCATCACAATTTTGAGCGACTTACTGGTATAGCTAATTATACGTCGTGGAAGTTTATAATGAAGATGTTATTGGTGTTGGATGGTTTGTGGGGATGCGTGGATGGCACTGATGTTGATCCTGTACGGGATCAGAAAGCCCTTGCTCGTATATGTATGAGCCTCGTACCTTCTTTGTATCAACATGTGAGAGAGGCGACTACAGCCAGGGCAGCATGGGATATGTTAGCCAAAATTTTTGAAGATAAGGGCTTGTATCGCCGTGTCTTACTATCGCGACAACTTCATAGAATGGAGTTCAGCCAATTTGATTCCATGACAGACTATATTAATGGGGTAATGACCCTAGTCCATCAGCTGGCCGACATAGGCAAACTCATTGAAGATGCAGAAGTTGCAGAGATTCTTTTAAGTGGCCTACCAGCTGAGTATGATATTCTGGTATCTAATCTGGAGACAGCGTGTATAAGTAGCAACTTAACTACAGAGTTAGTACGTACTCGTCTACTTCTAGAAGAGTTTCGAAAAATTAATGGCGGAGAGTCACTGAATAATGCTGCTTATGTATCTAAACATAAAATAATTTGTCACTATTGCAAGAAACCAGGCCATATAAAATCAAAGTGTTTCAAGTTAAAGCGTGATAAGAAGAGTGAAAATTCTGAAAAGACTTTCGTTACTAGTGCTGTAGCATTATCGGTAAAATCAAGTGACTGGATCGTTGATAGTGGTTGTACTGCTCATATGACTAATTCTAAACAATTTTTAATGGACTATAAACCTAATAAGAGTGAGGTATGTATAGCTAATAATGATAAATTGTCATGCTGTGGCTCTGGAAAAGTGAAATTGGTGTTAGGTAATGATAGTACTGTGGCTGAAACTATGCTCGTGCCAGATTTATCCACTAATCTTTTGTCTGTTAGTAGACTTACTAAAGAAGGTTATACTGTGGTGTTCGACAAGCAGGGGTGTCATTTTTATAAAAATTGTCAAGTATTGGGGGATAGCAAGGGACATGCTTCTAATGTTAATGGTATCTATAAGTTAGATAGGGTTGTCAACAGGATCTTGCAAATGGAGCATTCTAACCCATCCCTAACTATGGTGCAGGGTGGAGAGAGTGCAATGGTCGCAGCAGTGCCGGCATCTGTCTGGCATAAGAGACTTGGGCATTTGAGCTATGGAGGTATGTGTACTCTGCGGAAGGTTAATGATATTTCATTTCAGGACAGTGAGAATAATGAACTTGAATTAAAAAATTGCATAGCATGTCTTGAGGGGAAGCAGGTAGCTAAACCATTCCCTTCAGAGGCAAAGCGTGCAACCCAACCGCTAGAGTTAGTGCACTCCGATGTCTGCGGGCCCATGAATAGCTGCAGTTGGGGCGGCGCTAGATACTTGTTGACGTTTACCGATGACTACAGCAGGAAGAGCTGGGGATACCTACTACGTTATAAATCCGAGGTAATGTCCACTTTTGTACAGTTTAAGACTCTTGTAGAGAAACAATCTGGCTATCCGTTGAAGTGTCTCAGGTCTGATGGTGGGGGCGAGTATTGTAATGATAAGTTTGCGATATACTTGAAAGGTGAGGGTATTGTCCATCAAGTGACTGTTCCCTACAGCCCTCAACAAAATGGTGTATCAGAGAGGCTTAATAGAACTCTGATGGAAAAGGCACGGTGCATGCTGCAGGGGTCAGGTCTCTGCCAGCGCTTTTGGGGAGAGGCGGTAATGACTGCACTGTATTTAAAGAATAGGTGCCCCTCTGTCGCTGTGGCAGGATCTTTGCCTGAAGAGGTATGGACTGGTTCTAAAGTTGAACTTGGTCACCTGCGCGTGTTTGGTTGTGTTGCCTATGCACTAGTACCTGAGCAGAAGCGAAATAAACTTGATGCTAAATCCAAGAAATGTATTTTCGTTGGTTATAGTGACACTACAAAAGGATATAGGCTTGTTGACCCTTTGGTACCCCACATGATAATTTTTGCCAGGAATGTAGCATTTTTAGAGAATGAATTTTTAAAGACTGATGAAAATAAAATTAATAGTTATAAGTTTTATCAATATGACTGTTTACCTAGTCTAAATGACCAGTCAAATAATAATACATTGAATAATAATATGGACAGTAATGGAATAAATAATAATTTAAGTAATAATGAGATTGATAATACTATTTCAAATGATAATGTCAATAATTTATCCATGAATGAAAATATATTATGTGATGACAGTTTTTCTAATCAAAATGTAACTGTGGTTTCAGCTCCTGAGTCGGAGTATGCAACTGGTGATGAAGCAATGAGCCTGGGGAGTCCGGTTCTTGCTACTGGAGGTAGCACCACATCCTCGCAGTCTGATGGGTGGTCTCCTAGAGGGGAAGCTGTGACTAGTCCTGAGAGGTCAGTGACCGTTGCTGAGCGACCTGTAAGGAGCAAGCACCCGTGGTAGGCAACCAGCCAGGTATGAGGATTATGACATGTCCTTGTTAGTTCAGGGTCAATCTGATCCTATAACATATGGAGAAGCTATTTCTTCATCGAGCGGTGTAGAATGGCAAGCTGCCATGCAAAAAGAGTATGATGCTCTCATCAAAAACGGTGTATGGAAGCTTGTTGATCGACCTAGGGGTCGCAACGTTGTAAAGTGTAAATGGGTTTATAAAACCAAGCATGGTAACACAGGCAAGGATAAATATAGAGCGCGTTTAGTGGCGCGCGGTTTTTCACAAAAACAAGGGGTAGATTATGATGACACATTCTCGCCAGTCGTACGCCACAGTACGATGAGAATTTTATTTGCTTTAGCTAATGACTTACATATGAACATAGAGCATTTAGATGTAGAGACTGCCTTTTTAAATAGCGAACTGAATGAGCATATTTTCATGGAACAGCCTGAAGGGTTTAACACTGATAAAGATAAAGTATGTTTATTGATGAAAAGTATCTATGGCTTGAAACAAGCAAGTAGAATGTGGAACTTAAAGGTGCATCAATTGTTGTCAAAAATTGGCTTTTCACAAAGCAAGTGTGAACCCTGTGTTTATGTTAAGAAATGTAATATTACGAAATGTTTAACTATAATTGCATTGTATGTCGATGACTTTTATTTATTTAGCAATAGTTCATCCATGAAAAATGAATTGATAACTTTGTTAGAGCGAGAGGTTCATGTTAAATACTTGGGCACACTTAAGACATGTTTAGGTATTAATGTGAATCATGATAAAGTTAAAGGTGTATTAACGTTAGATCAAACTGAATACATTAAGACATTGTTATCACGATTTAATATGCAAAACTGCAACCCAGTATCAACTCCTATGGTTTTAGGCACTAAATTAAGCAAGCCTGAAGATAATTGTTTTGATGATGATTTGTATAAATATAGAGAATTATTAGGATGTTTGATGTACTTATCTGTATGTACCCGACCAGATATTAGTTTTGCTTGCAGTCAGCTAAGTCAGTTCACTCATGGTTATGATCAGTCTCATTGGCTTGCGGCTAAGCGGATATTACGGTATTTAGCAGGAACATTAAATTATAAACTATGTTTTTATAGAACTTGTAATTTAAATTTGACTGCTTATACAGACGCTGATTGGGCCAACGATATAGTAGACAGAAGATCTTACACTGGGTTTGTGATAAAGTTAGGTAACAATACAATAAATTGGGAATCACGTAAGCAGAAAAGTATCGCTTTAAGTAGTACTGAAAGTGAATATTTAGCAATAAGCGATGTTTGTAAAGATCTATGTTTTATAAAGAATTTTATATCAGAAATGTTGGATAAGAAATTTAATGTTATGATATATAATGATAATCAAAGTGCCCACAAATTACTGGAGGCTAAGGAATACTGTCATAAAAGGACCAAGCATATAGACTTAAGGTATCATTATGTAAAGGATTTGATACAAAAAGGGTTTGCTAATGTAGTATATATGCCAACTGAACAAATGATAGCCGATGTGCTCACTAAGCCATTAAGTTCAGTAAAACATGCACAATTTACTAAAGAGATTAATGTAAAACCACATTAGGGCTGAGTAATGTTAATAATTTGACTTTGATTTTATTTAGTGGTTTGATAATTGTGTTATGTTTGTTTTATATAATTGCATGGTATAAATATGAATCATTGTTGTAAATATTTTGTTAAATGATAGTGACCATGTGAAGAAAATAATAAGGGGAAGTGTTAGAAAATTATTATGTTCTTTCCCATGGCTATGTCTCTGCTAATGTATTGGTATTTGTAGTCTGTGTCTTACTCGTTGATTGTCATATAGTCTGTGTTCACAATTGATTCTTTCTCTTTCCTGTGCAAATGTTAATCGCAACACCGTGTAATATTAATTACTTAATCTATTATAATCGTCCTATAAAATAGTGCATATCGGTTTTGTTATAGTGCGTATAATTAAATCGATTGCTCCATATTTGCTACAAGTTTTATTTCAGCTACCCAAACTGCTACTCTGTAATTAGAACGACAGATTGGTCGAACACTTACAACTTAATTTTATTCACTTTAATAAATTTACATAAAATACCTATAAACGGAGAAAATACCAGACATAATAAACACTTGAGGGAAGTGGGACGAGGGATATTGTTTGGAATAACATCATACAATGAAAACTGTAATTTGGAACAACTGAAAAATATATGGTCCACATTTCCTTGATCTAAACCACATTCACAGAGAGAATTATCCCTAATCCTAAGTTTATTTAGGAAAACCGGAGTACAAGAGTGATTCAAGCGTAAACGACAAACAACTGAAGTGGTCAATTTGTCTGCCTTTTTAAATTTAGAGAACCAGGGTTTATGAGGAATCTCAGGCTGAACATCGCCAAAAAATTTACCTTTAATAGATTTAGAATTTTGCCATGCACTAGACCATGTCTTGAATAAAGCCGGTTCAAAGGTGGTACATAAATCATGAAAATATATTTGAGAATGGTCAAGAGATCCTGTATGAACAGCTGACCTAGCACAAGAATCAGCCGACTCATTACCGAGGATACCTGAATGGCCAGGAATCCAAGCTAAAACAACATTAATACCTAATCTGTTACATTGAAATAGAAGCTCTCTAATTTTAAAGATTACAGGGAACCTGGTTTTTGAACGGAACTGATTGGAGAGAATGGACTGAAGACAACTTTTAGAATCAGAAAAAATAATAGATTTATTAATGTTGTGCGATTTAACTAATTTAATGGCTTCTAGAATGGCGACAGATTCCCCTGTAAAAACTGAATAAACTGAAGGGCACTTGTAAGCTAAAATAATTCTAGTAGATGGAACCCAAACTGCAGCACCAACAGAGCTATCAGCAGATTTGGAAGCATCCGTGTATAAAGTGAACCAATCCTTGAAATCAGAATGTAATATGTGGGAGAAGGACCAATTGGCGTCCATTGAGCCCTTATCGATTCCAAAGTCCAAGATAATGTTGGGTTTGAAAATTAACGCATCATAAGGAGTACAATATAACGGCATTAATTGACTTTGAAAAAGTGGGTTAGGGAGACGAATAAATTGTCGATAACTATGTACAAGACAGCAAATCTTTTCCGGTTGCTGGTGACCAAGAGAATCATAAAGAGAAGATAATTGGGCTAACTTCCCAAGAAGAGGATGACCGGAATTTTGCACTAGTTTGAAGAAAAATCTGTTGGAAAGAAACTGTCTGCGAAGATGGAGAGGGGGATCCACACACTCTACTTGCATGGCATTGATGGGGGAAGATTTCATAGCACCAAGAATGATGCGCAGGCATTTTGACTGAATCTTATCAATTTTCTTAAGACCAGATTTGTTACAAGGGTCTAGAAGAAAAGATCCATAGTCCATATGAGAACGAACTATGGCATTATAAAGTAATTTTTGGGTGTATGGGTGTGCACCCCACCAAACTCCAGACAAAGAACGAAGAATATTGATATTCTTTTCACATTTTTGAGAAACAAAATCAAAATGTTCTAGACCTGATAGTTTGTTGTCAAGCCACACCCCCAGAAATTTCACCTTGTTGTCTTGTGGAACAATTTCACTGTCAACTGAGATATTAACCAGAGGAACATGTCTTTTTCTAGAAAACACCACTACACTACTTTTGGCAGTCGATAGGGATAGACCATGCTGTACAAGCCAATCAGATAAATAACCAAGAGCGGAAGTTAAACGGTTAGAAGCCGTTGACAAATTTTTGTCAGATATGTAAAGGGCTATATCATCAGCATACTGTAAAATTTGACAAAAAGATTGTACCGAAAGTTCCAGATCACAAGTGTACAAGCTGTAGAGTATAGGACTGAGTACAGACCCTTGAGGCAAGCCTTTCCAAACAACCCTTGGGGAAAGAATAGAATACTGGCTTTTAATAGATATAGTTCTTTCTGTTAGCATGTTAAATATAAAACGGACCAGTTTCTCAGGAATATCCAACAAGGAGAGTTTATCCCTGAGAACAGGAAGTAAAACATTGTCATATGCCGAGGCAATATCTAAGAAAACTCCTACTAAATATTCTTTCTGTAAAAGGGAGATGCGAATATCAGATACCAATATGCTTAAGCTGTCCATAGTGCTCATTCCTTTTCTGAAACCAAACTGGGTTTTAGCCAACAAATTTTCACTCTCTACAAACCATTCAATCCTATGTTTAATCATGTGCTCTGAGACTGGCTAAAACCGATGACAGAGCTATGGGTCTATAGCTATTCGAATCCGAGGGATTCTTCCCAGGTTTAGCAATAGGGATGATTATTTGGTTTTTCCATTGCTGAGGAATAAATCCCCAATTTAAAAAGTTATTGATTAAGTCTAGATAATACTGCTTACTGTTATCAGATGAATTTTTTAAAAATGAGTATGGGATACCGTCAGCCCCAGGAGATGAATCTATAAGACCATCAAGCGCCAACTGAAGTTCTTGAAATGAGAATGAAGAATCAAAGCTATTAACTGATGGTATAAAACATGGAGCGGAAGGGAAAGCGTCCACACTTGGAACAAAGGGAGGAGACATCTTATCAAAAAAGCCCTCAATCCATGAAAAAGGGTCATTGATGGAAATATCATTGATATTGTAAGCACCCCTGAACCGTCTTATTTGCATCCAAACTAAAGATGAAGGAGTACGCGGGGACAGATTTTCACAATAAATAAACCAACCATCTCTTTTCTTTTTATTTAAGAGTTTTTTTGCTTTGGCAGCAATCCTTTGATATTTAATAAAGTTGTTTAAAGACATGACTGCATTATATTCTTGTTCAGCCTGCTTTCTTTCTCTAACAACCTCTGAACAATCAGCATCCCACCAGGGAGTTGAAACAATAAAATTGTATGGTTTTTTTAATGGAAAATGCTCTTCAGCACTGGAAATAACGCATTCAACAAATTTAGAATATGATTCAGAGAGGGTAAAAAGGTCAGAGCTGTTAGAAACAGCAAGAGCACTCAATTTATTATCCAAAGTGGAAGAATAAGAAGACCATTTATCTTTAGATAAACCAGATAATCGGAATTTAAGAGAAGGACAGAAGTTCCGTGCAGGAGTTACTCTATCTGGGATAGACATAACTATGGGAAAGTGGTCACTGCCATAGGAAAGGTCTAGGACCTTCCATGAAATGACAGATGCCAGAACAGGAGAACAAACTGTAATATCAACAGCACTTCTAGGGTTCTGTGACGGATACACCCTACGAGTGGGCGAACCATCATTTATGATACAAAGATTCGCATCATCAAACATTTCTAAGAGGGCAAGGCCAAAAGCATCGTCGTGGCTAGAGCCCCATGACATATGGTGGGCGTTGAAATCCCCCATTAAAATAATGGGAGAGGATACTGAAGATATAACAGAAGATATATCAGGGATCATATTTGAATGAGGATGGGGGATGTAAACAGACAAAAATGTGATGTTGAACATTTTTACAGCTATAATGTTAATGTCAGGTGAAATAGGAGGGAAAGGAACTAGTGAAAATGGAAATGAGCGCCTTACAAGTAAGGCGCAACCAGCATACCCGTCAGCCCTGTCATCTCGGAGACAGGAGTACCCTGAAACCCTAAAACGGGATCCAGGTACCAACCATGTCTCCGAGATGGCAATCACTGACGGGTGAAATTTATTAATGAGGTGGAGCAATTCAGGCTTCCTGCGCCGAATGCTTTTCGTGTTCCACTGGAGAATGGACACTTGATCCATGATTGTTAAGTAATGAGATGACTTGTGAAAGTTTATGGGCAACGTTGGACGGTAGATTTGTATTTGTTTGGGAAATGATGCTGATGACAATGGACAACAGCATGGAAATGTTATCAAACTGAGATGAAGGGGAACATGATTGTTGGGAAGACAATAATGCATGACCATTGGGGAGAGATGTTGGATAATGAGCAACTATGGCATCATGAGCGGCTTTGTCATATGATTTACCTAATGGAGATTTGGGGCTAGGGGAAGAATACACAGTTTTTCTATATGAAACTTGTGGGGAACAAACAGACTGACTAGTCTGAGAAGAAGATATGTTAACACCTTTAACTACTTCTGCATAAGGTCTGATGGTTTTCGGGTACTGGAAAGCAGCCTCTTCATACGACAAATTTTCTTGTGACATGACAAGCTTAATTGATTTTTGTCTAGCCTGTTCGGGACAAAACCTGCTATTCGCATAATGTTGCCCGGAACAGTGGAGACATGAAGCTTTTGTGGAGTCCACGTCGCAGGAATCACCTGAATGTGGTTGCGCACATTTGAAACACCTGGCCTTTGACCTACATTGTGCCTTTATATGACCAAAGCGACAACAGTTGTTGCACTGTACTGTCGGGAATTGATACAATTCAACAGGTAGGGAAGTGTGAAAGGAAAATACTTTAGTTGGAAGGGTTTGCCCTTGAAAAGTGACAACAACTGTTTGAGTTGGTACCCATGTTGCCTTGCCCTCATCTAAAACCTTGCGGTTGAGTCTGCGAGCCTTTAAAACTGTACCACATCCATTGGGAAGAACTAATGAATCCACAAATTCATCCATGGACATGTCCACGGGAACATGTCGAACCACACCCATTTTGGTGATGTTATAAGATGGGATGCGCACTTCGTATTTGAACTTTTCTAAAAGAGGATTCAATAAAAATTTGTTGGCGTCATCCGCACTCTTAAATTCTACACTAATTTTATTTCTACCAACTTTTTTGACGCCGTCAGGACATATGTTTGATATTTTGTTTTGGCATAAGAATTGTCCAAATTTAATGGGTCTAATTGATGTTCCTGCAGCGGGATCTGGTTCGGAACGTGAAACGTGGACCATAAATATAGTCTCGTCAAAAACGTTTCTCAAACGTTAATCAAAAACGTTTGATTAAGCCACCTGTGCTGGCACCTACTAAATTCCAGGCCGACACTTTTTTACCTTCGGAGGCCCTGAAGCAAATACCACAACAGAGAAGAAAGAAGGCAAAATCATTTTCTAAGCGTGCAGAGCAACCAACAACAGCAACAACAAAGGTACTGGTGCTAGGTCACAATAGCGAACCGACAGTAACCAATGATGATGGCCTGAGTAATGATGTGGCCAACTCTGATTCTACTTGTATTCAGCAACAGGACGCCAATTCTCAGCAGTGGACCGAAGTGAGGAGCAAGAATCAACGAAGACATACATCCGTGTTTGGCACCGCTAACGCTGCTGTGACAAAGTTAAAGGCAGTTGAAGTTAGAAAGTATATTCATCTCTGGAACATGGAATCGGGTGCTGAAGAGGTCCAAGAATATCTCTGTCTCCTTTGTCCCACGGGAACGTGCACCGTGGAAGAGCTTATCCCAAAGGGGAGCTATAAATCATTTAAAGTAGGAGTTCCGGTCGCTTACTATGACAAGTGTTTATCTGGAGACGTGTGGCCTTTCAACGCGAGAATTAAAGCCTGGGTTAATCTGAAGCGACCCATCAACACATCAACACACTCGCACGTTGCGAGCGGCACTAGTACCACTCTACTTTCTCAAACCCTACAATGTCCAGCCTCGGGTGCAGTGGCTAGCTCATCATCAGCTTCAAAGTTTTTTCGTAGCTCAAAGTACTCTCGTGCCAAGGATGAGAGAGCCACAAACTCTCGGGCATTTCGTTTCCCAGCAAACGCAAAGTAAGAAAATGACCACCATCAACATTTTATATCAAAACGTGCGTGGATTGAAGACAAAATTAAAATCTTGGCGAAACAACTTACTTCTATTAGAGCATCATGTGGTAGCAGCAACTGAAACTTTTCTGGATACGTCTGTGGAAGATTCAGAACTTAAATTTGGAGATTGGAATATTCTGCGTCGAGACAGAAGCACTCCGTGTGGAGGTGTTCTTCTTGCAGCACGCTCGCCAATCGTGTTGCGTCGAAAATATTTACTAGAGACTGATATAGGAGAAGACCTTTGGGCCACCTTTGTATGGCGTGGTCGGAGTTTTCATGTATGCGTTATTTATATTAAGCCTAGTGCCAGTGATGATGATTACATGCGCTGGTTTTGTAAGGTAGAAAGTGTTATTAACGAACTTAAAGGAACTGTAATTATCTTAGGAGACATTAATTTAAATAGCGCATCTATTAATGTAATCAATTACTATTGCTATTTCTTGTCGTTCTGTAATCTGTCTGAGAGAAATGTTGTGATCAATTCGAATGGAGGTATGTTGGATGTTGTCTTGGTCCAGGAGGGCACTGAGGAGACTGAGACAACAGTGCTAGCTATTGACGGTTTGGTCCCACCAGATGCTTACCATCCTCCTTTGGATATTGTCATTAGAACCGCTCTCTCACCGCGCTCTGACCGCATTGAACCGAGTAATATTGACCAGAGTAAAGATTGGAATTTCAAAAAGTGCGATACCGGTCTCCTCTACAATTTACTTTCGGAAGCATCGTGGTGCGAAGTATTTCAAAGTGACAATGTGCAAAAAAGCATAGATAAGTTTTATGATATTATTTATGGAATATTTGACATTTGTATTCCAAAGAAGCACCGTAATAATAAATTGGTGAGACGTTACCCTGTATGGTTTACATATGATATTATTCAAGATTCGAAACGTAAATTGAAATTGCACTCCAGCTGGATTCGTAACAAAGATGAGCGGTCCTATAAAGCTTTTTCTGATTTGAGAGCGTCATTAAAGGCTCGTATAGCCTCCGCTCATGATTGCTATTTAAAAAACATCGAAGATAACATCGTCTCCAATCCTCATAGGTTCTGGCAATACATGACAAGCCTGCGTTCTAAAGGAGGATTTGAACCGCATATAAGTTACGAAGGTGTAACTTTCAACGGTGTGGAAGCCTCGGAAGCATTTGCCAGGTTTTTTGCTAGTGTTTTCTTACCAGACGTGCCCCAGTTGAATGCAGAAAGCATAAATCATTTGGACAGGACAAATGCTAGAAATTACGTAAACATTTTTAAAGTTGAACTGTCTGATGTAGCTAGCGGAATAAAAGACCTTAAAACTGGCAGCGCTGTTGGCCCGGATAGCATTCCCTCGTGGTTTTTAAAACAAGGCTTTAAGTTTCTAATTCATCCACTTTGCCATATTTTTAACTTGGCATTGAAATCTAAAACTTATCCTACGCAGTGGAAACTATCTAGAGTTACACCTATTCCTAAAGGTGCCAACAAGGCTTCTGTTGAGGAATACAGACCCATTGCAATTTTGTCATCACCCGCGAAGGTGTTTGAGAGAATTCTACACAAAGAAATTTACAGGCAGGTGGAACAGTACTTATGTAACGAGCAACACGGCTTCCGAAAAAAGAGGTCTGTCAACACAAATCTGCTCCTAGTGGCTGACTATATATCTGCTCGATTGGACCGTAGAAGTCAAGTAGACGTTCTTTACTTCGACTTCCGCAAAGCATTTGATCGAGTAAATAATGATATGCTGCTTGTGAAGCTAAGTGCTTTGGGATTTGCCCCGGGACTCCTTGACTTTATTGCGGATTACCTTCGGGATCGGCAACAATATGTCAGATTGGGCATGTATGATTCGAACCCATATCATACACGATCAGGAGTCAGTCAGGGGTCAATACTTGGACCTCTTCTTTTCATTCTGATGATTAACGATCTTCCTGCTATCATTAGACACGCAAAATGTCTTTTGTATGCGGATGATCTGAAACTGTTTATAGAAATTAAGTCCATGGATGACTGCCTGGGGCTCCAACTTGATGTGGATGCGGTCTATGGATGGGGAGTGGCCAACAAAATGGAATTTAATGCATCTAAATGTCACGTCATGACTTTTGGTCGAATGCAACAACCAATTGAATTTCAATACAAATTAGATACTAATAACATCACAAGATCTACAGTTATTAAAGATCTGGGTGTCGTATTCGACCGAAAACTAACATTCCATGACCATATTACAACTGTAGCCAAAGAATCTTTCAGAAGACTTGGCTTTGTGTTAAGAAATTGTAGAGATTTTGAAAGTGACCATGTCATTAAACTCATATTCGGAGCACTGGTTCGGAGTAGACTTGAGGCTAGTTCGTGTGTGTGGCATCCGTATGAAAGCACTTATGCATTAATATTGGAGAAGATACAAAAAGCTTTTCTTCGTTTTCTTTACAAACGCAAGTACGGTTACTACCCATATATGTACCCGACCCAGTTTCTTTTAGGCTGCCTAGGGTACAATTCATTAGAGGTACGAAGAAGCAATGATCAAATAATGACAATGTGCAAAGTCCTCCATGGAAAAATAGATTCTCCCGACCTTCATGGTGAGCTCTTGCGTTTCTTCGTCCCTGATAATTACAATCGTATTAGGAGACATAGATTATTTGTGGTGCCGAGGTGCCGTACAGTCGCGCGCGCCCGTTCGCCGATACCGCGAAGCCTTGCTGCGCTCAATGCTCTCCTGAGCGCAAGACCTGATTGTGATATATTTGCGGATGAATGGAAGGTGATTTTGTTAGAGTGCTTGCAGTTCTGCGAGAAGAATTGTATAAAAGGTATGTGTCCGTAGTAATTATATAATAGTAATAGTTTTGATTATTTTATTTATTTTTATGTGTACGTAATATTGATTTTGATTTTTGTTCTATTTTTTCATTCTATTCTGTATTTGTATTCTAAGTTAATAATATTGTGCTATGAAATATGACTAGATAAATTCACGTATATTGATTATGGTAATTGGCTCTGGCCGTGTAATTGATGAAATAAATAAATAAATAAATGGACCTTTATCGGTTTCAGTATAGGCTTTTATACCTATAACTAGGCTGGGATGAACGTAAATATTTTGGATGGAGGCAACAGTCATATCTCTAGATAAAATAGATTTTTTTGGCCTTCCACTCTCATCACTTAAAATTTCAAATAATCTCCGTTTAGAAGCATGCACCGGGCGATCGGGGGGATCGGGAGGGTCAGGGGGATCAGGCACCATTGGGTCAAGCCACAAATCCTTCTCCATTTTCAACAAATCTTAACTACTTACCTATTTTATGACGAATCACTAAAATAAAACTACACTAACGCAATGAAAACACAAATTTTGCCGAAATTGAACGGAAAAATAAATTTAAATAATTTTATCGAAAAAACTCAACTGAACTCTTCACGTGTGACAGCTGTCGACAAAGAAAATAAAGATCCGTTTCCGTGTCTGTCAAATTGACCACTTCAGTTGTTTGTCGTTTACGCTTGAATCACTCTTGTACTCCGGTTTTCCTAAATAAACTTAGGATTAGGGATAATTCTCTCTGTGAATGTGGTTTAGATCAAGGAAATGTGGACCATATATTTTTCAGTTGTTCCAAATTACAGTTTTCATTGTATGATGTTATTCCAAACAATATCCCTCGTCCCACTTCCCTCAAGTGTTTATTATGTCTGGTATTTTCTCCGTTTATAGGTATTTTATGTAAATTTATTAAAGTGAATAAAATTAAGTTGTAAGTAGGTAGTTATTTTAGAAATTGTGTAAGTATTTATGTTATATTGTGTACTTAAATATTAGTTTTAGATTATTTATTATTTCATTATCAATATTATTACTTGTTGTAAATATAGTATTCTTTTGTTTTGTTTCAGCATTTTAGATTCATCTAGTACTTTCATAGTTGACCTCATTCTCCACATATACCAAAATTTCTCACTGAAAAATCTTCGTTTGATGTGCTATCTTTCTACGTGATATTGGCAAAATTGTGGTAACCTCTCCACAAAGGCCATTTACAAAGAGTTGAAGTTGAAGTTCCGTGTCTGTATCCGCGCGCGGATCTTTACACTAAATATCCGTATCCGGATCCGTGTCCACAGGCTAAGGTTGGATTTTGTATGATAATTATCGTATTTGTGTGATTATTTGTCATAAAGTACGATATACTATGCACTTTTAATGATCGTACGCAAAAATACCATAATTTCTGAGTTGACAAGTTATTTTCAATAAATACCTATAAAAAGCATTGAATTGTGTAGTGCTTCCACATGCAAATGCAAATCGTGAAAGAATATTACAGAACGATACTCAGTCATCGATCGGTGCTCAAGCAGAGATTTCATTCACTGATTGATCACTTTATGAATGAAATGTCTTCTTGAGCACCGATCGATGACTGAGCATCGTTCTGTAATACAGACCTTAATGCATAAAATTTGTGGCATTTTATTCGTTAAGTGCTGGATTACAGGCATGAGTGTGGGAAAGTGGTATAATGATGGTGAAACGTTTATTTTCGTGATGTTTCCAAAACTCCATAGTTTCTGATAAAGTTGCCACCACTTTACTAGGAGTATGACTTGACTTGATGACTTGGACTGTGACTTGACTTATATACATATTAATTGCCTTGAGAAATTATCAATTACTTGACACTGGCTAAATACACAAAAGTGTAGAGTCAAAAAATAAGATTACCTTTTTTAGTTAATCAAAGAGCATATAACCACTACGTTTTAATAATTTTTGTAGTTAATGACAATGTCATTTATGACGTGGACGATGAAACAAACTTGCTTGATCCACAATTTTACACTACAATATTACATACATTTTTTAATTTAGTTTTTAAATTCTACTGTAAAATCTTGTTCCTGAAAATGCCGAACGAACTTACCTAGAAACGAACTCATAAATTACTTTTCAAGTCTTCTTTCTGATGAAGATGATGGTATGGAGAACGAACCTGCTCCAAAGAAGCCTACATGGCAAAACTGCATTCACTGCCCAAAATTACTATTTACTACTACAGCGGAATTTGAGAAGTAAGCTAAAAGTGACTAAGCGTAATCTGTAAATAAGTATATTATTTCAGCTAATGTTACTGTTAATTTTGCAGGCATATTCAAGAAAAACACAGTATCAAAGAAGGATCCCTCATTCTATGCCAATATGGCCAAAATGGAATGTGTTCAGCCTTACAGTTTGGCGATTTGCGGAAAGCGGGATTTAAATATCACGTGAGACAATATCATTTGTATCAAAACAATGAATCAGCTGACTGGACTTTTTACTCATCATCGCAAAACCTTCCAGCTGTATTAAATGACCCGAACAAAGGTAAACAGAGTAATTTCTTTACTAAAACATGGGGTGATGGTTTCATTGACAAGGTAGAAGTGATTGCCAGTCCATATTTGCCTGAGATAACTGTAGCACATTTTGAGCCTTATTGCAAAAAAGTTGCTAGAAAGTACAGAAGACACTGTAGACTTAAAGACAATGTAACTACGAAAACTAAAATTCATACTGTAGAAAATACATGTGAGGTGCCTGAAATTTTCTATGAACAGTCATTGCCACTTAATGATCCTAGCATATTTAGCAAAGTATTTCCTAGTCTTTGTGATACTGAACAGCAAGACCTTGCAATTAGATCTCTACAGGAAACATTGAGCACCTATCTGGATGTGATAGAAATGAAGATATCAAAGCAAGTAGCTCAAAAATCTGATGCATTTTTCCATGCAATGCTGTCACATGACACAATAATGGATCAGATGGCAAAAGCTATCAGCACCGTGAGACAAACCCGACAGAATATAAAGGAAGTGAAAGTAAAGTTAACAGAAAGTCCATTAAGGTTAGTAAGCTTGACTAGAATCAACCATAATTTGGTGAATGTTCATGAACTCTTGAAATTAATGGGCACTGTGCAACAAACCCAACCTATGATTCAATTACTACTAAGCACTTCAGATTATGTGGCAGCTTTAGATTTGATCAGTTCCACACAAAAAGTACTTTCCACTCGTCTAGCAGGAATACAAGCTTTTCGCCACTTATCACCTCAATTGACAGAAATGAAAAGACTTATTCACAAAATGTTGAGTAATGAATTCCTTCGATTTATTGTGTCAGATTTGAATAGGCCACCTAAGGATAACACAGATTTACCTGAAAGAGATAAAATAGTATCAATTGTGTCAGGAATTCTTCGTCTAAAAGAATTTGATTTCATAGATACTTTTAAAATGGAAGCTATGACTTCGGTTCAAGCTACCATAAAGCAATGTGTTATAGAAATAATCTCTGAGAGAGATGGTAGCACTGAAATTGTATTAAGAGGGTCTAATGCAGACAACACATTTCTATTATGTAATGAAGGAATTACATTCTTACAAAAAGTGACTCCAAGTTTACTTAATTTATTCAGTAGAATACTGTTATTAACAAACTTAATAATAGAAATAAGTCAAATGGATGAAGTAACTGGCTATGAAAGTGAAGAAGCATGGACACAGGAAGAACTGATGTCTATTGAAGAAAAACTGAAAAAGGTGGTTGTTTCACTATCTGATTACTGTAATGAGAGATGTGCCAATCTTATTATGACTAAAACTGACAAAGAATACCTGTTCTCTGATCTGTCTCAGTTGGCAGTATTATCAAAGCTAATCAAAAGTTTCTGTGAAGAATGTGAAAAAATAACAGGCCATTATAGTAATGCAATGAATTTAGCTTTAAGAAGTTTTGCTATGAAATACATACAAAACTTACACATGGAGCGCAGATCCCAGCTTACAGCCACTCTCAACACAGAGAGGTGGAAAGCAACAGAGGTTCAATATGAACTGCAGAGTGCTATCAGTCAGATATGTGAGAATGGTGAGATACCAGCTAAGATAGTTTATGAGGCTGGAAAACCTAATGGAAAATTTTTGATTATAAATAAAGAAAACTTTGCTGTTGTGGGTACAGTACAGCTTTTGACAAAAATATTACTGGAATATTGTGATGCTACTAAACAGTCCCCTGTAATAGTTCAATATCTAGTACATTGTATGTTGGAATTGGTTAGATTATTCAATTCACGTTGCTGTCAGCTAGTCTTAGGGGCTGGAGCCATACAGAGTGCTGGCTTAAAAACTATTTCAACATCTAACTTGGCACTAGTATCCAGATCATTACAGGTGGTTCTTTGGTTATTGCCATTGATAAGAGAACTGCTAGAAAAACAACATTCAAAGGAACTATCCCTAAATGGGTTTGTAAATATTGAAAGTGATATAGTTAGCCATAAAAAGGAACTAGAAAATAAGATATCCCTCATAGTTAGTAACATGTTGGGTTCTCAGTTGACAGGATGGGATGCAAAGCCTCCTGTTCCATCTCAAACATTCCGAAATATTTCCAAACACTTAGTAAAGTTACATGAAGCCTTAATAGACATTTTGCCTACTGAGCAAATAAGGATGATTTATAAAAGAGTGCATGATAACTTTAAAGACAAATTAAGAGAACAATTAGTGAAAATGAATATTGTAGCCAATGGAAGCCCTCAACATGGTGTTGTCACATCGGAATTAACGTTTTATTTGCAGACTCTTAAGACTCTCCGAGTGATAAATGACAGTGACAATGAGGATAATATTCTATATGATATTTGGTTGACATAAATATTAGTATTTGCACTCAATTATGTATCGTTATTATTAAAATGTATACTAACAGTTGTATAGATTACTGATTTTTGTTTCTCTTTTAAATAAATTACATGACACCAAAGATTTAATCCAGTCTAAGTTAATCCAGTTTTTTGCGCTACCTGTTCTGATTTTTTTTAGTGTACAAGGAACTATTCACATGAGGTAAACATATCAGAATGAGTGAAGTCTATTATTCTGATAGGTATACCTCACATGAATACCCTTATTACTGTTACTATGTATAAAATTAATAATAGGTAAATCACCTAGGTACTATGGTTTTATGTTAGGTCACATGGAGGCTGGCTCATTAATGTTGGTATACTAATACTTGCTACATATTTCATCATAAAATATTTATTCATAGCCATAGTTTAGTTGGACAAAATATTCTAAGTCTGGCTTTTTATCCATTTAATAACAGTGGTACCATAGTTACTTTTTCCTAACCTTGGTACCTTCAGCACACATAAAATAGCCAACCAATATAGGTAATTTTTATTTACATAATTTCAATAGAAGTGGCTTATGTAAATAATTTATAAACAGTATCTGATTCTACTATGTTAGGTGATTGTACAATTAATTATTTAGGCAGGGTATGTTATATATAGCATGCATGTCTAAAAAGAACAGGGACACAGGACTTAATATCTATTTATTCAATATAATTATAGATCTAACTTCATTAGGTTATGAAGACCTATTTTAAATTATAAACCTATTTTAAATTATAAAATCCCATTGTATTATTATAATTATAAGAAATTTGTGGTCACGGCCCATGGTTCACCTACATAGTTCACCCGACTATTTCCAGGGACAATTTCTTCTTCCTGTGGTCCACAGCAAAATAACTGGGGGAACAGCTGTTTACATTACACACTTTATATCTATTATTAGCTTCACTTGTATGTTTGTAACCAACTTCTTTGGGCGCGATTTTGACCCACTTTAAACGGCCAGCTCCCATTCAAACAATGTAGATTTATCGTATTTATAGGATTACAATACACTAATTTGATGAAAAAAAACACGCTTTAAGTGAAACAAACAAAAAAGTAGAAAATAAATAATAGTTAATAATAACTAAAAAACTATATATAGAGAATATTATATAGAAACCCAAAATAAAAATTAATAATAAAGTTAATAAGAAGAAAATGTATTTTATTTTTGAAAAAGCGTGGGTTGTTTTGTAATATTATCGAAACGATAATACTTCTACTCATATTAGTCAATATAATACTTATATTATAACTGTTGACATCATGCACCCCATGCTTTATTTTAAACAAAATATTTTTTTCTTATTTATACTATTATTAATTTATATTTATAAAAAATTACACTTTTCAATTTCAATTAGGTACACTATTCATAAACCAAGTATATTTTTTAGTTTGGTTTTGTATATAAAGCGTGTTTATTAGTTTTTTTTTATCTATTATTTATTTTATTATTTACCGTGGTCCACCTATGTAGTTATTATATCGTTTTTAGAATTTATTGCCTCTGGTCCACCTATAAAATATGAACTATGGTATAAAGAGTATTTTATTGCAATTCTTTTTCCCAGGTACAGCTGGTGAACTATGTAGGTGGACCATGGGCAGTGACTGGAAATTAGAACATCTTTGGTTTTAATTTTTTAATTACATTTAAAAATATAATTTTAAACATTAAACACATTTATTTATGCTCTTAAAAACTATACACATACCTGTTATGTATCATAAAAATATGACGCCATTGGATATCGTATTGTAAAAGCTATACAAGTACAAAACACTTGAAACAACAAAAGGCTCTTTGTTAGCTGGACCTCTGACATAGGTCCTAATTTGATCAAAAATAAATTAATAAGTGTTAAGTTGTTCATGGTTATACTTTCGTTATCTTCGATTACATCAATGATGTGCAACAATGTTAAAATATACAATATTAATTTTGTTATCACATTCATATCTTTCTTTATTAAAATAGTTCTACTGGCTTGGAGTAGATCAGTCTCAGCAGCATATTTTGGTAAGCGATGCCTGGGGCATGGTATAAAGCGAAATAATTGGGGCACTGAGTACAGGAAATTAATTATTTGTGGTAAAAAGAACAACAAAACAGTTTTGCTGAAATGACTCAGGATCCCTACTACTGCAAATGTCATGCCTGAGACATAGCAAAATGTGTCTCCAACAAACACCTTGGAAGGATACCTGAAAATTATGAATTTGTTGTTGTATTCATAAACTAGACTAATTACACAATTCTTTGTAAATCCCTGCTTATCACAGGGACATAGGCTGTTGTCCCTTACAAGGAGGGGGTATAGGTCCATCCAACATGTATTTATTTTTATTTATATCAGATTACCAGATATGAAGAAGTGCCTATAATCTATCCAGGTGCTGGGGAAGTGGACCATAATTTCACCAGTTAAACTGGACCCTAGAGATCTACAGAAATGCTATTCAAATCAATACTTAATAAATAAGGATTTATTAGATTAATAGTTAGCATTGCATTCTTGCAACTTTAATGTTATTATTGCATGCTCTTGTTAATTATCATTATTATGCACTCAGTCTATGGACATATCAGATGAAGATCCATCCATGGCTTGTTCTCTAATTTAAATCTACTTAAACAGCAAAAATTCTTACCAATTATGCTTGAGAAGTGCCATTGTAGTTGCAAAATATGGCAGCATTATATTTAAAGAAAAACTATGAGCTTCATATTGGTCCCCTCTCAGTTCTATGATATCGAAGATAATAATAGACAGTGCTATAACAATTGATTGACCAACTTCAAGGCCATTGATGCCAGCTAAAATGTTTATAGCATTTGTGCAGAATACAGCCAACATTCCCATATAAATGTAGTATAGCAATCCTAAAATTAAATTATAAAGTTAATAAATTAAGTATTTTCTTTTGAACTAGGTACAGCTTTTCTTCTATTACACTGTAAGAAAACATTTGATAAGGATATTTAAGGACCAACAAGTTACTTTCATAGATAAAATGGATTATTTCTCCAAAGTTTAAAATAATATACTAAATGTCAATAGTTTTATTTACCAATATTGATGGAGACACCAAGCCATTGTCTCAAAGGTATAGGAATGACAAAAGTTGTAGAATTGAAATTAACATAATAGACTACAAGTAATGGCAGAGATGCTACAGTCGGAAGAAGTAGCTTGTATCTCCACCGTAAGTCCAGCACATCATCAGCAAAGCCCAGCAATAGCATGCAGCATATTGATAATAATGCTGCTAGTAACTCTGCAAACTTAAACAACATAATTAGATATTTACAAGAATCACTTTAAATTTTTGAAGGAGTGATGCAAGAGTATTTACATCTGTATTAGGTCTTTATCTATAAAATTGCCATTTTATGAAATAAAAACCACCCATGCAATCAATGCATCTTGGCCAATGCTGGGCAGTTCATTGATGCCCTTCTTGAAGAAATTATCTGGATGGGAAGCAAAAATTCTTTAAAAGCATCTTGTGCCACCTCTTTGGTATTAAATTGTTTTTCCACCAAGTTATCCAAATTCTGGAAAAAGTAATAATGTAAGTCTGTAGGCATAAGGTCAGGTAAGTAAAGTGGTGATGGAGAGCTTCCAATCCCAGCTCATGTAACTTGGAGATTCATGATGACAAAAAGATCAATAAGCAACAAATATTGAAAAAAAAAGTTTTTAAAGTAAAATTAATTTAAAATTAGAATTCTTATCCAAACTATAAATATTTTTGTTTGAAATGACCAGTACTAAGGAATGGCAATTTCATAGTTAAAGACCAATTATTTGGGTAAAGAGTTGCTTGGTTTTTATGTTTGTCATGGTTGGATTACCTCGTTGTGAGGAAAATGTTCAGTATCCATAAGTCCACTTCCAAAATTAACTGGAATGTATAAAAAACTAGTCACAAGAAAAACACATCCTGAAACAACTCCCAAGGCTTCTGGGCTGAAAACAGTAAACTGTATGTAATGGCATAAAACACTATAATAATAGAAACTTTATGCAAATAGCAGTGTGCCAATAATATGATGATACAATTATTAGTACCTACATTTTGTTTTTGTTAGTTTTACACAAATCTACACCAAATAGGCCGGCATTAATAAATAATTCTTTCAGCTTTGGTATTAGCTCGTCGGTAATTATATAGGCTAATATCGAAAGTAATATTAATACAATTAGGTGCCACATCGTATGTTCGGTCAGCTTAGATTGCGATTACTCAAATGAAAAATTAAAACAGCAATCAGCTTATGAGGTTATAAGTTATTTTCATTTCCAACTTCAAACAAGTCGCTGTCGCACTCGGGTATAAAAATGACAGTTAACAGCTGTTGAATGTAATTTTTTTTTCTCCTTTGAGGAGTAATGGCGTCGAAAGTAATTTTTTTTTTTATTGTTTCGCTCCATACTATTGTGTAAGTAGCCAGTGTCAAGTAATTAATAATTTATCAAGTTAATGATATTTCCTGCAAATATGTGTCAAGTCACAGTCGAAGTCATCAAGTCAAGTCATAGTCTAGTCAAAGTCATACTCCTAGTAAAGTGTGGCAACTTTACTTGAAGCTTCTATAATGTTTCACCATCATTATACCATTTTCCCACATCACGCCTGTAATCCAGCACTTAACGAATAGAATGCCACCAATTTTATGCACTAACACTGAAAATAGCACAAGTTTTGGAAAATAATACGATGCGGTGATGCAATCTTTTTCGCATTCCCGCAAAAACTCAGTAAATTATTGTAAAACCAATAACGATTTCCCGTGGTTTTCAGTGCTGCCAGAACAAAGTACACACTGTATGTACTGGTACAAGGGACAAATGCTAGCCTGCATTTTGATATACCAGAGGAACTACCACCTATAATATATTCTATACCTACTGGAACAACCTGATAGTATCGTAAATAATACAATAAGCTATAAGTCAATATTAGACTATATCGTGTTTGGGGAGAAACGCGGTCTGAGAGAGCCATCTATCTTTACCATAGTTGCCGTAGTGTGTAGTGTAGTGACCATGGTCCTAGTATCAGCATGAACGGAGCGTATTAAAAAAATGCGTTTCCATTTTCTGTTTGTGTGAGTATCTAAAACTGCATTAGTGTGCGTGAGTAGGGAAGTGACCCTTAAATAAAACTTAAATCTAGGTATTATTAAATGACTGCAAATTTAAATTCGTATTACAGAACGATGCTCAGTCATCGATCAGTGCTCAAGCAGAGATTTCATTAATAAAGTGATCAATTAGTGAATGAAATCTCTGCTTGAGCACTGATCGATGACTGAGCATCGTTTTGTAATACGGACCTAAATCTTCAAGTAATTATCACGACATGGTAATTATATGATGCCAAAAATGAATATCCTTAATGTGAATATTTAACATAATATTCGCCAGTAAATACTTATGTGTGAAATGATAATTTTGAATTGCTTATTTCTCATTTTGTTGTTTTTAATGAACAAAACACAGCGCAACACGACATAGTTTCACTATAGGTCAAAATATTTAGTCCTAATAACAATATATCACTATATTTTCACTTTATATGCTCTCGCGATTCAATATTGTAACAAACTATTCTGTCACAACATAGCACGCGGTACGAGGTTGCCGTTCTTACAATCGCTTTCTCGCATACTCTAAGCGATGATTCGTGTATTAGGCAGAGATACGAGACAATATGTGTACACGACGGATGCGGAGTGGCAACACCGCATGGCTCCGTCCATTCTGATACTAGGCCCATGTGACACATAGTACCCTCTACTTGGTCTGTGTGGTGCTGTGGTAAAGTGTGCAAAGGTGGCTATAATTGTTAAGACCTTTAGGTCACTTAAAATAAAGAATACTGAGGATCTTTGGGGAATGTCTACCAAGGTTTTAAGTGGAATTGTCACATTAATCGCACCATATTTAGCAGAAGTATTTAATAAATGTGTAGACGAAGGAGTTTTTCCCAACGTAATGAAAAATAGTAAATTGATTCCATTATTTAAGTCTGGAAATAAGAATGATCCATCGAACTATAGGCCAATTTCTGTGTTACCTGCAATAAGTAAAATTTTGAAAAAGAAATTCTTAATCAGTTGTTAACATTTTTTAACCTTAACGGACTGTTTCACAGTCAACAGTTTGGATTTACAAAAGGACGATCAACTACAGATGCAGGCGTAGAACTCTTTATACATATACTTGGTGCTTGGGAGAAGTCACAGGATGCCATAGGTATTTTTTGTGACTTATCCAAAGCATTTGATTGCGTATGTCACGAAACCTTAATTTTTAAATTAAAGCATTACGGGGTTTGTGGGAAAGCTCTTGATCTTGTCTCTTCTTATCTTGGTAATAGAATTCAGACAGTTGAAGTTAATGGAGCAAGATCATCTGGTTCTATCACTAAAATGGGGGTCCCGCAGGGTTCAATACTAGGACCATTCTTATTTTTGGCCTATATTAACGATCTTCCATTTTTTGTAAAGAACCTATGTGATATTGTTTTGTTCGCAGATGATACGTCTCTTATTTTTAAGGTTGACCGATCTATTAATGATTTTGACGACGTTAACAAGGCAATTTCACTGGTTTTGAACTGGTTTACTAAAAACAATCTACTGTTAAATAGTAAGAAAACTAAATGTATTAAGTTTTCGTTACCTAATGTTAGGGGGTCTCCTACAAATTTATTACTGAATGGTGAGCCATTAGATTTAGTACAATCTGTCACGTTCCTTGGCATAACTATAGACTCTAAATTACAGTGGGGTCCTCACATATCAAACATTGCTGGTAGATTGAGCTCTGCTGCATATGCTGTGCGTAAAATCAGACAGTTTACTGATGAAGCCACTGCAAGATTAGTATACTTTAGTTACTTCCACAGTATTATGTCATACGGTATCTTACTGTGGGGTAAAGCCGCGGACATACAATCAATTTTTGTCTTACAGAAAAGAGCAATTCGTTCCATTTATAACATGAAATCCCGCGACTCTCTCAGGGAACGATTTAAGGAGATAAATATTCTTACAGTGGCTTGTCAATACATTTACGACAATTTGATGTACACTCGCAAAAACATTAGCTCTTTTCCCAGATATTGCGATATTCATAACTTTAATACTAGGAACAAAAATAAATTGAAAGTTCCAAGATTCAGACTGCAGAAAGTTAATGGTTCATTTATGGGAAACTGTATACGCTTTTATAACAAGTTGCCCGACGGTATCGAACAATTGTCAATGCGTAAATTTAAATTATTCATAAAGTCAAACTTAATGAAAAAAGCCTATTAAACAATAAATGATTATGTGTCGGACAAAAAAGCTTGGCCTGAATATCCCAAGCTTAACGGTATGAAATCTTAGGTACTTTGCCTATTGCCTATTCCTATCTATAAATTCAGTTTCTATTTGTAATGTTTATAATAAGATAATCACGGTATTTTTCTTGCACCGGTGTGACGTGGTGGTTATTTTTGTAACATATTCATTATCTCAACTGTAATGAATTATATACATTGTAAAAGACAGTAGAAAGAAGACAAAAAAAAATACATCACTGTAAAGTTTCTTGTAGCTTCTTCTTTACAGTTGTAATCGAAGCTTCGGATCAAAGTTTTCAATTCTGCATTGTGCCGGATTGCTTGCACCAGTAGTGAGAAAGAGAACTGCTTTTTTTTTCAAACTCATATATTGTAATGGGCTTGCTATATTATTTGACAATAAGCACTTTGTAATTTTATATGCTTAGTGAAATAACTTAATTTTAAGTACCTAGTATAATTTTGACTTGTAAAAGTGCTAAAATTAGCCTATTTGCAATAAATCTTTTGACTTTGACTTTGACTAAGGTGGGTGTAAGGTTTTTGGCGGGAACGCGAAAAAGATTCCGTCACCGCATAGTATTATTTTCCAAAACTTGTGTTATTTTACGCATATTTGCGTGAAATATCATTAACTTGATAAATTATCAATTACTTGACACTGGCTAAATACAAGAAGGTGCGGAGCCAAAACATAAAAAAAAAAGAAAAAAAAAGTGGGTGTAATGTGTAATGTTTATAGTAGTTTATTTCCTCTACATATTACTGAATTCAGTCTTCAAGTCTTCTTCACAAAAATATTAGTTTTTTCTGATACTAAATTGGTTTGAGCCCATGGAGTACATTTATGTATGTAGTATCTCAATCTAGTTTGTGAATAACACGAGAACCAAAGGCTTCTTCCTAAGAACAGAATGAGCACAATGGATGAAATTGAAGATGAAGCAAAAGCGGCTGCAGAAAAAATGGTAATGAACATGATGCAAAGACCAGGCCAACTAGAAAAAGTAAGTACTATAAATATTGGGGTTGTACATACATAAGTGATTCCTCTATATTCACCCAAATATCTGTAATGCTTTGATGTTATAATTTAGTTAAAATGTAGTTTAAAGTTTATCCGGTAAACCATCATTGGTAATAGTATTCGTATATAATAGTAGTGGGTATAGGTATTAGGTATACACTAAAAATGCGCCAAATATTCGGTAATTCTTATTTGGCACATTTAAAACTGAAAAGCCCACCATCCGGAAAATTATATTACCTTCCATTAAGTAGGCATGTCCTTATAAACTTTTATGGGAACTCATTTTTAAATGATCAGAATACTCAGGACACGTTTTTCTAAATAATAACACGTCATGATAAATAGGGATGTTTTATCATTACTTAACTTGTGTAAATATGTTCAGATTTGTAACTTAATCTGGCTAAAAAGATGATCAGATTGTATATAATTGATAATCATTATGTGGGCAACATATATTATCTTTTTGCAGTTGATAATACAAATATATTTAGATTCAATTAACTGCATTTATAAATATTTTAATTTTACTCATAGGTTGAGCAATACAAGAAAAGAATCACACATAAAAAGGGATCAATAGAAGCCCAGCTCAAATCAGCAGTTCAAGGTAAACTAGATGGTGTCAGTGTGGGCTTGAAACAGCTGCAAGAATGCCTTGAGGATGTCCAGGAGATCAGCATCAAGTGTGTTCATTTTACATTTTACAATACATAATTATGAACAATTTAAAATGAATAATATTTTAGTACTATTCATAATGAACAACAAAATATTACTTTTTTCAAAGGTAGTTGTTCTACAAAATGAAATTTTTGAAATTTATAATGTTTCATCGCTTATCCCTTTTTCTCAGAATCGGAGATGATGTGTGATGTATTGCAACTACGATTTTTCAATAACTCTTGTGGTTTTAGTATTGGCTATCACCACCCTTTTCAAAAAACCACCCGTGTAAATAGGGTGAATTCTGTGATTCCTCGGTGTTAAATTTTAAAGTTGCAAAGACTGAACGAATTCTTTCGTTCAATCGTCAAAATTAAACGAATTTTTAGCAATTTAGTTTACCGATCGTTTAAGTTGGTATCGTTCTTGCAATGGTCGATAAAACCATTTTTATCGAATTAGATGATTCTAAATGTCAAATTATGCGATTGACAAGAACGGAACTCGCACCGCTGTTGTTTAAAAAATATCGCATTCTTTAAAGCTAAATGATATCAAAGTATCTCCATCCATTTTTGTTACCTTTATCAGAAGAATAGTTTTTACCTTTATAAATGACAATGGTCTACAGAATGCAAACATGGGTGTCATTTTCTGTTTTTATTTTTTAAATTCCAGAATGGATGAGCTAGAAGATCTCTTGAAGGGTGTGCCACCCTTAGTGGCATCACTTCAGGCAGTGCGGGAGGAAGACTCCCGCCACTCACAGTATGTCACTGCCATGGACAGCTTGAAACATATTTTCACAGTACCTGAAAGTGTGGCTAAGACCAAGCAGTGGATTGGCGAGGGTAAATTATTGCATGCTCATCAGGTAAACTACATAATAAATTATATTATTAACATCTCAATTTCTTATGGCTTAGAAAGTATATTTTCTCTTTAATAGTGATTCTTTACATATTGTAGTGTCTTAATGATTTGGAGAACTCTAGAGATGACTTGCTGTATGAACTGCACAGGTTGCCAAACCAGTCTTCACACGATAAGATCATGTTGAAGGCATACTTTGAAGATGTAGAAATGGTTTCTAACCTGCTTGAAAAGCAAATAAAACTTATACTTGCAAGAACATTAAACACAGTTCGCAAAGAACCTACTGTTATAGTCACGGCATTGAGGATAATTGAAAGGGAGGAGAAGAGAGACCAAATGGCTTTACAGGTACTCAGTTTCTTAAATATGGAGTAAATGTTTTATTTATTTGCTTAGCTTAGTAATAAGTTATTTTTTAACTTTAGTTTTTCAAACAGGAATTTTTTAAACAAACAGACTTACTATCGGAACTTATATTATCATCAGAGTGGATTATTTCCAGCAACAAAGTCAAACGGGCTTTATGCCCCCAGGGAGGCCCAAGTGCTGGCGGTCGAAGGCTTTTGAAGTCTTGGAGTGTGCGGTGGGACAACGAGTGGAGGGCACCCGAGTTGACGAACGCGAGGACAACAAGCATTGGCTTATCCGTTACTTGGAACTGACAAGGCAACTCATTCTGGAAGACTTGAGAGTTGTGAAAACACTCTGCGTTCCATGTTTCCCGCCTCACTACGACATCGTAAATAAATATGTGAACATGTATCATACGTGTTTGTCGGCCAGTGTAAGTGTACATTTCTTCCCTACTGATTATTAGTTGGTTAATAAAAGTGAAACGTCTTTCTTTTGTGTGACTTTCACGCCGCAGCGGTTGGAACTGGTTTATGTGTGAATGTGTGATTTACATTGCGTATACGACCGAAATCAATCATGGAATATCAGTCATTCCAAATATTAAGAGTTTCAATGAGGAATCTTATAAATTGTGAGTTTGACTAGACAGGTCTTACTTGAGACTGAGACACAGAACAAATAATAGTACTTTATACGTACCTGAGAGCCAGTTCCCATTCGAAATGGTTGATTTGAAAAAAAATGATTTAAAAAAAAAACTTCAGTCATTACATAAATAAGATGATTAACGTGTTAATAATGTTCCATTGCCAGCTTCAAGATATTGTCCTGAATGGTGTAGAAGGGAATGAGTATGTAACTCTTTTGTCTTGGATTCTGAACACGTATCCAGGGCATGAGCTGATGGGGAGCGAGGAATTGAACATTGACGTCTCCAAACTGCCGCCGCTGCTCACCGATGAAATGATGAACAAACTACAGGACGAGTATTTGCAGGTAAATCTATAATTCCATCCTGACTCCAATAAAATGTTGACATAGTATATGATCATTTCATAATAAGAAGCCGTTCTAATTGGCTTAGATAATTTACCAAAAGAAATGACAACTTTACAATCCGCAAACATTATTCTCTACCGATTTTGACGGGGTACAAGGTAAACACGCATAGCACACGCGCAAATGGAAGTCTTATTCATATAAACGCACACTATAACAAATCAGCACACCATCTTCATGGCCGCGGTTGCGAGTGAAACTAATAAACGTAATAACGTAGTAATAAACTGTAACTGTAAAATAACATAAGGGTACCTACGCCTTGCCTTGTCAACACCCCTCTAAATGCTCGAAGTTCCCTGGTGATTATGATGTTAAGGTATGCATATTACTAAGCAAGAGTCTCAGCGAATATTTTGTCCATCAAACAAGAGTCGCAAAGCCAGTTTATACTTTGGACGCTCCTGTCGCTGTGATAAACTAGTGCAGAGTCTTAACTTTAATTTTAGGCATTGAATAATAGTAATAATAATATGTGTGGACATCTCACACAGCGCCATCTAGCCCCCAACTAAGAAAAGCTTGTACTACGGGAACCACATAACTGATACAATACTTAGATACTGTTTTTTGTTTGTAACTAAATATATACATTGAATACAATATAACACATCAACACAGAACAATGACCTATGTTCATCACACAAACGTTTGTCAAGTTCAGAAAGCAGAGCTACTACCAACTGAGTTATCGGGCCAGTCAAATAATAATAGAATAAATGTCTTTTTTATTCTATTCTATTCTGTGTGACAAGTCAACGATCTATAGAAGCTACTAAATTGTCTCTAGCCAGTTGCTATCTTGCAGGGACGACTGCACTATCACTTTCAAATAGAATAAGAATAAGGTGTACGATTGCAGAAGATGCAATCGAACTACATGGAGTGGATGGAGAAGACGCTGCAGTCGGAACAAGCGGAGTGGGCGGGGCAGCGCGCGCCCGACGTCGAACCGCACACCAGCGCGTACCACACGCACGCGCCCGTCATTATCTTCCAGATGATCGACCAGAACCTGCAGGTACGTACCCGCACCATGTTTTTAATGCAATTAAAATAATAATAATAATAACAACACCCATCAATCACATACATTCCTCCATTCCATTAGATCCTGGACCCTAACTAGGATTCCGTGTCTAGGGACCCAGGAACTACGAGGACCATGGCCCCACAACATCCAGACTCAGAACAACTAAATGCGTTTTCTTTTCTGTGCCCAAATACTTGTCCCGTCGCGGGAATCGAAACCCGCCCCCTTCGGGCTATGAGCCAACGTGCTCAACCACTACACCACAGAGGCAGTCTGAAATGTACATCTATATTCTATACCATTTACACTAATCATTCATTTGATAATATAATGAAATGAACACGAACAAAATTAAGTTAAGTAATTAATGAAAACATAGTTAACTCATAATAAATCGTAAAAAGAATAGGTTTGTCAAAAAATTTACGTCTTATTCAAGAGTGGACATTTACATTTTCACAACCACCCTTAATAGTAGTGCGGGTACGGAAACACTCCGCAAAGACGTTTAAATAAATAATTGGGACTCTCGATGCAACGCAATAAGATGCAATTCAGCTCGAATAGCGTTCCAATCGTAATCGCCTCTCTTTAGAACACATATCTCTTTTCCCTTCTAACGTGCTATGTTTAACTATCAGTTTTCATCGCCTCTCCCTTCCTCGCAAAACAGATATCGTGTGGAGCTTCCTCACAGCTACTATGAAGGTACCTTGTGACGCCACATCCCAAAGAGATTGTATGTAGAGTTTGTTAAAGAAGGTTTTTAGTAAAAACTTTATTGTCTGTATTGAAATGAAATGAATGACTGTTCTAATGTCTAATAAAATAAAACACGTCTCAATATATTTTAATATATTTTTCTATTACGTTTATTTCGATTCTTTTCGACCCACTTAGGACTCTCAATAACCGCTAACCGTACTGTCGCACCGGGGAGTGCGCGGAGAGGTGACAGGGGAAGCGGGAGAGGCGCCGCATTCCAGCGAGGTGCACAGATATTGTGACCGGGTTGTAAATCCAATTGTTTTCAGATAATCAACAATACATTTGTTCCAACATCTTGGGGCTTGTTTGAGACCGTATAGGCTTCTCTTCAACTTACAGACTTTATTCGTTCCATCATCAAACCCTTCTGGCTGATTCATGTGGATATCTTCATCTAGTAAACCATTCAAAAAGGCAGTAGTTACATCAAACTGAATGAGGGATAATCCTTCATTTGCAGCAATACTTATTATTGCTCAAATTGTTGCCATTCTAGCAACAGGGCTGAATGTTTCACAGTAGTCAACTCCTTTCTCTTGTGTGTAACCTCTCGCTACAAGTCGAGCTTTGTACTTATCAAGGCTTCCATCAGCATTGGTTTTTATTTTGTAAAGCCATTTACAGGAAATCAGCTTTCTGTCTTTTGGTCGATCTACTAAAATCCAAGTCTTATTCTCTTTTAGAGACTTTATCTCGCTTTCCATTGCTTTCACTCATTCAGCTTTTTGAGGACTTTTCTTAGCCTCTTTGTACACGTCCCGATAATTTTGATATTTTCGCTTTGTTGTTGTTTTGTTTTTTAATATTAGGTCTTTACCTATGAAATTGCCGTTTTGTTTGAAACAAGTTAAAGTATTTTTTTTCGAACTTATTTATTTCTTTTATTCAAAGTAATCACCCCTGCAATCAATGCATCTTTGCCAACGCTGTGGCAGTTTATGGATGCCCTTCTTGAAAAAATCAACAGGACGGGAGACAACAAACTCTTCAAAGGCGTTTTGTACTGCCTCTCGGGAATTGAATTTTTTTCCCGCTAAAAAGTTGTCCAAATTTTGGAAAAAGTAATAGTCGGTAGGCGCAAGATCTGGTGAGTATGGCGGATGAGGGAGAGCTTCCAAACCCAACTCATGCAGCTGAGAGACGGTCTGTTGTGCAGTATGGGGTCGCGCGTTGTCGTGAAGTAGCAGTGGAGACGACCGATTGACCAAAGCTGGTTGCAGACGTGCGAGTTTCGCCATCATTGTCGTCAGTTCTTCAATGTACACATCTGCAGTAATGCTCTCGCCGTTTTGTAAAAAGCTATGATGAATCACACCAGCACTAGACCACCAAACTGTGACCATCACCTTTCTAGGGGTCATTTTTCGTTTTGCACATTGCTTTGGTACCGAACCAGGATCTAACCAACTTGCTGAGCGCTTTCGATTGTCAAAAAGAATCCATTTTTCGTCGCACGTACCAATTCGGTTCAAAATTCCTTCATTTCTGTGCCTGTTAAGCAGCGCAAGGCAAGTCTCGACGCGTACGTTGCACTGGCGATCGTTAAGTTCGTGGGGCACCCATCTATCAAGCTTTTTTATCTTGCCAATCTGTCGCAAATGGACCAATATTGTTTTGATGCTAACATCAAAAGCTGCTGCCAGCTCAGCTGTAGATGGAGATTCATCAGCTTCCACAATCGCCTTTAATTCATCATTGTTGACCAAAGTTTCCGGACGACCACGAGGTTCATTTTTCAAGTCAAAATTCCCAGAACGGAACCGAGCAAACCAATAACGGGTTGTACGTTCGTTTGTACAGTTCTCTCCGTAAACGTCGTTGATGTTACGTGTCGTTTGTGCCGCGTTGGTGCCACGACGGAACTCATATTCCATAATTACACGAAATTTCAAAGTATCTGACGGCGGCTACGTCCAGTTATAAACTCTATGCACAGCGATCGAGCACCGTAATTTACCCTGTGGTGGCATTAAATTTATTACAGTGGCAGCACCGGCAACTGTCATGGCGCCCCTACCTGTCTGGCTATATAAAGGGATCGATTGGTGTGCTACGGAGGATTCTTGTTCCAGACACGGCGCGGTGCGGACATGCTGAAGGCCTATAGTTATATAGGTTGCAACCTACCCACAACCCGTTTCTGCCGATATATCCATTATGAGGAAAAATGTTGAAATGTAATGAAAATACAACGCTAATCAATAAACAAAAGACTTATATTGTAAATAGAATGTCATATTTTTAAAACAAAATTAATTTGAATTTAGAATTCATAGCCAATCAAAACTTTTTTTTGTTTGAAAAAGTCTGTACTGCAATACGACAATTTCATAGGTAAAGACCTATTATTTTTCTATTACGTTTATTTCGATTCTTTTCGACCCACTTAGGACTCTCAATAGAGTTACCATAGAGGTACCACAGCTTAGTAATGAGGTACTATGGAGACTGGTAACTGACGTCACTGCGCGTTTAAGCTGTCTCTGTCTATTCCTGTATTTTAAAATGGCTGTAACTTTGTAATTTTTTGTGATATTTAATTTTTGTCTTCACGGTGATGAATTTTTTGATGTACATTATTTATGTATGCAATAAAAATATAGCAGTCAAATAGCCTATTATTACAGTTAAAAGGTGCTGATAACCTTGTACCGATGCCTGGAAAATTTACGCGTCAAGACTATGTCAAGATCAAAATTATCAAGGTCCAGTTTAATCTCAGTACTGCTTATTTCTGTTTCACTCTAAATAAACTTTCGACAAGAGTTTGAAGAAAGACACGCATACAATCAGTCTTCGTAAACCAATAAAGTTATTCAAAGTCAATAAAGCCCTTATTATTTCCGACGACGGAGGCCTGGAGCTCATAATACGGGCCTCGAGACTAGTGTGGGGATCTAGGTTTTTCTAACTTAATTTAATATTACTGCTTATATGCATTTATAGATATAATTTATATACATATATATATATATATATATATATATATATATATATATATAAATTAATAATTACTTAGCGAAAATACTTATTGAAAGTAATTAGTATTTTCGCTAAGTAATTACTAATATATATATAATAAAATAATTATTTCCTCGAAGCAAGATTTAGAACACTAATTTCTCCTCTCGCATTGAACTATAATCTAACTAAATATTTCAATGGATTATGTTAAGTGTGTGTTTTTCAATTACAGGTGACAGAGACAATAAGCAAGGAGATAACGTTCAAAGCGTTAATACTTAGTATCGAACAAGTAGCGCGCTACGGAAACATGTATAGAGAAGGAGTTATCCAGTTTAAGGTACGTTACGCCGACACAACACACACTTTGAATCGTTGCATCAACAGCCGGAAGACGTCTACTGTTGAACCTAGGCCTCCATAAAGCCCACTTTGAGCAGCTGCTTTCCTCAGCAAGCAGCCGCTCTTGCTTACATCGGATCGAATGTGACCAGCTGGGCGATCACGTAACTCGATTGCAACCAATTGAAATACAAATTTGTATGGATTTGACAGTTTGAATACGCAGCTTATGTGCATAGTTAGTATGAAATTTTCTCCTGTTACATTGCAATAAAAGAAAGATGATCTGACTTTGTTGATGTTCGGTCCACTTAGCGGTGCTTACTATGTGCAATTAAAACAAAGTTAAAGGATTCTATTGCAAATAGGCTATTTTTAAGCAATTTTATCAAGTCAAAATGAGATTACCTAAAATACTTAAATTAATTTATTTTATGAAGTATAAAAAAATACAATTAGCAATGTTATATGGCAAGCCTATTACAATAATTATGAGAGTCTGAAGAAAAAAATCCGAAGCTTCGATTACACCTCTAAAGAACTATGATAAACCTTTACAGAGAAATCATTAATATAGGCCAAAAATAAGAATGGTTCCAATTTTGAACCTTTAATTTGGACACGGGACCCCCATTTTTATCCGACTTTACACTTACCAATTATCACTTAAAATAATTACCTTTTTACAACAAAAGTATAGATTTTTTAAATTATTAAAATAACTGTGTTACTAGGTGGTAGGACTTTTCTGCTAAGTTCGTCTAGGTAGGTACCACCATTCCAAAAAACGGCGGTATATTGCCTGAAAGAGATCGCTTTTAACGATGAGGTCGCCCATTGTTCCGCACTACTTGTGATTCATTGTATTATTTATATAATAATAATAATAACGCCTAATGATCACATACATAGATCCTGGACCCTAACTAGAATTCCCTGTGTCTAGGGACCCGTGGACTACAGGACCATGGTCCCACAACACCCAGACTCAGAACAAGTATTTGCACTTTTTTTTCTGTGCACAAATACTTGTCCTGCCGCGGGAATCGAACCCGCCACCTCCGGGCTATGAGCCGACCTGCTCAACTACCAAACCACAGAGGCTGTCAATTTGAAATTATTGTTATTATGTGGTGTGTACAATAAAGAGTTTATGTATCTATAATACAAATATAATAATACAAATTTATTTATTGACACATTTGGTTACAAAGCTATAATGAATCCATAGACTCCCGAACTAGTGGAAACTGTGTTTCAGGAGTCAGTGGCTTCTCCCATTATTAATTTTATCTAAGCTATGTCACATATATGCTATGTATATATATATATATACCCCGGTGTAGAACTCGCACTTCGCGGACCGGTCCCGCATGGCGTACTTCACGCACCACATGATCACGATCGTGAACAACAGCGAGCAGATGGTGCGGCTCGCGCAGCAGACGCAGGCGCGGCACTGGCCGCCCGCCCGCCACGACCCGCCCGCAGAGGCCAAGTTCGACAAGATGCTTAACACCTTTCAGGTCAGTCACACTTGGCGGTCAAAAATAAATCAGCTCGCGTAATTAATGGATGGCTTTATATTAGCTACGAGAGGTGATTATGATGTTTTTTTAACCGACTTTAGAAAAGGTGGCGGTCATTTCGACTGTATAAAAAAAAAAATGTTTTTTTTTTTTGTTTGGCTCCACACTTTTGTGTATTTAGTCAGTGTCAAGTAATTAATAATTTCTCGAGTTAATTAAGTCAAGTCACAGTCCAAGTCATCAAGTCAAGTCATAGTCTGGTCTAGTCAAATCATACTCCTGGTAAAGTGGTGGCAACTTCACCAGAAGCTTTTATGGAGTTTTGCGAAGCGATCTTTTTCGTTTTCCCGCTAAAACTAAAAAAATGTTTGTTACCTCACAAGTTTCACCTGGGTGAATCGATTTTGATGATATGTTTTATATTTGAAAGCTGGTGCTTTCCGTATTGTTCCATTTCAATTTCATCAAGATCATTAGATCTTGGATAATTTTTGAGACATCCTTAATAATGTGTATTTTGACTTCAACTACATGACCCGATAATAATTCTACTTATAATAAAAAAAATATGCGTATGTAATCTAAGGTCCGTATTACAGAACGATGCTCAGTCATCGATCGGTGCTCAAGCAGAGATTTCATTCACTAATTGATCACTTTATGTATGAAATCTCCGCTTGAGAACCGATCGATGACTGAGCATCGTTCTGTCTGATCTATGTTGTTATTTATTTCTAGTTGCTTGTATTAAAGTTTTACTCACTATTTTAGAAACTGCGCGATGAAGCAGCGCGATTTCTTCTCGAAGAAGCTTTCCTGGATTTAGAAGTTCATTTCGAGGACCTATTCACAGCTAAATGGCTTCCCTCTACCATACCCGTCGACACCATCTGCATCACACTAGACGATTATTTCCAAGACTACAATCATTTGAGAGACAAGAACTTCGAGTATGTCATCAACGAGGCCCAAAACATGGTGTACAAGAAGTATATAACCGCGATGTTGTCGAAGAAGATTATATTCAAGACTGTCGAGGAAGCACAACAGGCGGCGACGAAAATAGTGAAAGAAGCAAGCCAGATAAGGTCGTTCTTTAGGAAGATCGCTCCAGAGGGCGTCAATACTGACTGGCCGTTTGAAGTCATCAGCATGCTAGCTGAGGTGAGACAAAAGATCTTTTTACTTGTCTTTTTACGGTTACATGCACGTTTTGCCCCACAGTTTTAAACTAGTTTTTTTTTTTTTTGGCTCCACACTTGTGTATTTAGCCAGTGTCAAGTAATTAATAATTTATCAAGTTAATGATATTTCACACAAATATGTGTCAAGTCACAGTCGAAGTCATCAAGTCAAGTCATAGTCTAGTCAAAGTCATACTCCTAGTAAAGTGGTGGCCACTTTAATTGAAGCTTCTATGGAGTTTTGGAAACAACACGAAAAGAAACGTTTCACCATCATTAAACCATTTTCCCACACTCACGTCTGTAATCCAGCACTTAACGAATAGAATACCACCAATTTTATGCACTAACACTGAAAATAACACAAGTTTTGATAAATAATACAATGCGGTGACGCAATCGTTTTCACATTCCCGCCAAAACTCCTTTAAACTAGTTGTAAACGATAATCAAAGGCCTAACGTATTTTTAGTTTCCCGCCTATACACATAAAATATCTGTTTATTTGCACTGAAGCAGAACAGTTTGATCAATTTCAATGTTGCTTTTTTATTAGAAATCTGGTGATAATAGCTAATAGCTCATCACCGCCATGATTGTTATCATCATTAATTTGTAGATTTATTACTTACGAGCTTCTGCCCGTGCTTCGCCCGCGGCGTGGCCTATGGGAAAATAATTCAACCACTCATTTCACCCTCTTAAGGGTGGAATTTCGAAAAATCCTTTGTTAGCGGATGCCTACGTCATAACATCTACCTGCATGCCAAATTTCATCCCGATCCGTCCAGTGGTTTGGGCTGTGCGTTGATAGATCACTATGTCAGTCAGTCAATCAGTCACCTTTGAGTTATATATATTTAGATAATCATCATTAGTCTGCGGGTTTCAAACCAGTCTAAAGAAAACGCGCTGAATAACATTTGATTCCACGTTCTTAATTAGAACGGCTAAGGAATGGAATACCCTGCCACCGTCTGTGTTTCCGGCGAAATTTGACCCGGGCGTGTTCAAGAGAAGAGTGAATAGGCATTTACTTGGCTAGCATGCTACACCTTCGATCACAACGTCACTTCCCATCAGGTGAGAGCGTGGTCAAATGCTAGACGAGTTTGAAGTAAAAAAAAAAATAACAAATTATTTACAATAAAAAAGATACACATATGCCGCGTGCGTCCAACATTCCTTGAATAAGTTTGACTGCAACGTGACATGTTGACATTAATGTTGACGCGTGTAGTTAAGTAAGGTTGCAGGAATACATGAAAGGTGTGTTGGTCGGCAGGTGCTGCGTTGCCAGGACATCGAGATGATGTCGCTGGACTTGCACGGCGTGGTGGCCAAGTGCCCCGACATGTCGGAGGAGCAACTGGCCCGGCTGGTCAGCCTGCGCGGAGACGTGTCCCGCGCTCGCCTCAGAGACACCGTCGCGATCGCGCTCGCCTCGAGACCAGTCGCACGCACCCCGAGCCATCCAGAACTGTTCAAGGACATCACCTTCAGCGATCGCTTCCTCGCGCACTTCAACTTGTAGTGCCGTTCATTAATGATTGACAACTCTCGACGTTATAATCATAATATAGGTACTTATTCATAAGCTTTTTAGTTATTGGTAATTGGTATATAATTACATATTGGTATTATCTAAATATTAAACTAAAAAAAACAATAAAGCTATTTATTTTATGTACCTACACAGAACTTTTCATTTAAACATACTTTTCCACAAACTACATTTCGATTATTATTATTGTAATAAGTTCCTTATCGCGCTTTGCGAAAGGGTGCTTAGACCAAAAGTTGTAACGACACTACAACTTTGCCGTGCGGCGTGTTTCTCTCTCTCTCTCTCTCTCTCTCTCTCTCTCTCTCTCATAAAAATATATTTATAACTTAAAAACAATAAAATTTTATTACAATTCCTTCATCGAAATGAACTTCGTCCTATGAAGTTCCTCCTGAGCTAAGCTGAAGACGAGAAAAGGATTATGTCGTCAGCGAAAGGGAGATTGGTTAATCCCTATTCGTCGACAAGGATACCCCGTCCTATCCAACTACTGCATGGTTTCAAATTTCTAATACTGCTGTAAAGAAAACACGGGCCGCCTTTTCTATGTTGGAAGGAAGGCCCTATGGTATGAAGTTTAATGGCAGCGGTACTGTTTTTATCTAGAAAAATGACATCAACATTTGTTTGTATTGAGTTTACGACATTAAATACCTACAATCCACCCACACATCAGGCACGCACGTGAAGTCGTAACGGTATTTTTCTGGATATTTTAATAAAAGCGTTGACCGGTAGTAGTTTAGGTTCAGCGATCGGTGCGCGGTGGGTGTCGCGCCGTAGTGGCGGTGTTATCGTGGTGATGTTTGTGCGGATCAAGGCCGGCGCGCGAAGGGCGGGCGGCAGTCGCTCGTGTCTCTCGCCCGCGCCATGTGCCCCGCAGCCGCGCCAGTCCGCGCGGTCCTCATACTGTGCCTCATAGTAGGTGAGATGCTAACTTCAACAGCTTTACGAAACTTTCGAAGAGTGTTGTGGTTCCCCATAATTTCTAAAATTGCTTAAAGTTGTGCTAAACATTATCTTGTGAAAAGGTGGAAGTTTTACAGTCCATTCAAGAAAGTGTCTCAAATTTTTTATTATGTCATGTAAACTAACTTAACATTCGTGTCCTTTTAGTCAAGGGTTCAATGAGATTTGTTAAATAGCGCTGCCGTACTACGATACTATCTCGGCCGTAGTAAGAAAGACATCAACAGTCACTTGCCCCATTAATGAGAAGAAGAATAAGAAAACGGTCTTAAACCAAATTTTAAGAATAAGGATTGTGCGCGCAAATAGGTCACGTGAAAATACCATCTCACCGAAATGTCGAAAATTATCTTATTAGCATAGATTTTAATAAAGTTAAAGTGCGTATAGATATTATACTAACCTGCAAGAGGTCCATTGTGCAATTTAGCTTACGTGTCTCAGTTAACCGTAGTTTATAAATTTTATTAAATCGATGAGTCGAAACTGTTATTGTTTTTTAAAATACCGGCATTGGCAAAAAAGGAGTCATTCAATGAACGACGTGAGCCTTCATTTAGCAATGAGTGAGCATGAATAATGGCAGGATATAATAGAGTTAAGACCTATCATCCTGCCGCAAGCGATCGCGACCGGTGTCTCGGGCGCACGTAGTTATTGAATCGGTAGGTATTTAATCGAATAGTTCAAATTGCGTGCACCATCATGTCCGACCCACACGGCAGCGATGCCGCTCGGTCGCAGTGGTATTTTTAACATTCCCGGACCGAAGCAAGGTTAGCCAAACAAGACACTCGCTTATTCATCGGGATATGACCTAATTTTCTATAAACATTCACAGAAACCCGAAAACCATAATGTTTTAATAGCACCCGTCAGGCGGGGGTCTGCGCTGAATACTAAACCATATAGATTTTAGAGCTCGAATCATTTCTTTCATGAGAAGAATAAAACTAGGTGGGTCTCTATACTTATGACATTTTACGGTAATACTAAAATATAAGATAGGTATATATAACTGCATATTATAAAAGTAGGTATAGTATAGTTTGTTTATATTTTACTTGTTCTGAGTCTGGGTGTTGTGGGACCATTGTCCTCGTAGTTCCTGGGTCCCTAGACACAAGTAATGTAACACAAAAAAGGGTCCAGGATCTATGTATGTGATCGTTGGGCGTTATTATTATTATTACAGAGCTAGACCAATACAAGTATATGTAGGTACGAATACAGCACGCTAGAAATATCTAGTGACATATATGAATAACTTTAGCTGTAGCTTCATTAATAACTGCTAAGAATATATACTCATCAGCAGTTTATCGTATGAAAAGATTTTTTGCGGCTATTTGTTTGATAACGGAAGTGTGTAAGCTTATAATTTTTTCCGACTTAATTTCACATTCAACGAAGATACGCAAATAGATAACTAGATCACTCCTTATATACAAGAGCGCCCATAGCATAGGTAATGGGTATACTATTATGAAAATTGTCGGCGTGGGACGTCTGAGATTACAACATAAAAGCCATGCGAACCCATTTTGTCATTCGTGCCTTCCTTATGAGTAAATCATAAACCGTGACATATATTTAGATTTATTCAGTGCAGCTTCTAATTATATAATGGTACATTTATTAAAGAAATCGGGAATATGTCACCGCGGTCTGTTTAATTATGCCGCAGCGCAGCGGTTTGCGCTCGCTAATTGCTTGTGTTCTTGAGCCGCGGCCAGATTGTAAACACCAATAAATTCTAACAAGAGCAGGGTTTGGTATTTTGGGGAAGTCATAACTATTCTAGTTGTATGCATCTATGTTATGTATTGGAATGTATTGTTTTGTTTCGCTGACGACACCTACGACGCAGCGCCTTTTCAGAGCTGCGCCACGCTTCATTTTGGTTTTCTTTTTTTGCTGTTTACCTTTGTATTAAGGTGACATCAGACTAGGTATAGAAAAAAGCAGCTGACTATTCTCACCCTAATTAAAAATTTATCAGGAAGTCGTCAGCTATCGATAACAGAGTTCGAAGTGCCGACTGTCATAGAATCGGGAGACAATGCAAAGCTACGGTGCCGATCCGAACACGCCGGCCAGCCGGACGATGTTGTCCTCATCAAGTGGTGGTGGACGTCGGTTGACGACGGTGAGGAGAAGTCACAGCTCTACCAGCGGATAGCCAGCGAGAAGAAAGCGTTCATACGAAATAACGTAGGTGAGTAACCATAACCATTGTGAAGGAAGTTCCACGACTGAACACAGGCTACAGGGAGGAGCCAGAATGGGCTCTTATGACGTGAACCGACAAAAATATACAAGTTGATTAACCTGCCCAGATAATCAGGATTCAAAGCTAAAATAATAATAATAGTTGTCTGTTGTTTTAGCAGAGTTGCACTGGATATTCTAATCTTTATGTAGTAGCTTATCTTTGTGTAGCTTATGCTATTATAATTCTATTGTACATACTTATGTAGGTACTTCTGTCGTAATTTATTGGGGAGTTCTGTATAGACGTTTTCCAGCTGGTGATGGTGTTCAGGAAGATGCTCAAAACTGGGATTGTATGGTTGCAGCTTAGCACTATACTTATACATAAAATAAAAAATATCGGACCCACTTTTAATTCCAACACGAGTAAATACATAGTAGGTACATCACGTCACGTCTCAACGTTAATTTTAATGGTCCTAAATGAATATTTAACTACGCAGTATTCACTCGGCTCATGTTGACGATTTATTCCAGAAATCAAAGATAACGATACCATCATGTTGATAAGCGCTACTCCAGCAAATTCCGGGGTGTACGAGTGTGAGGTTTCTTTGATGTTAGAAAATCCTGATGAAGTTCGCAAACACCAAGAGCTTATTGTATTCAGTAAGTACTATATTGTTGGAAATCCTAAGTGGTTTTAGTTTAAAAAAAATAAGTTTACAATCAAGCTAACAATATTTAGTAAAATTTACTAAGAACCGACAATAATTAATAGCGTGATTTTATAGAACGTCCGTCGCCTCTGAGCGCTGCCCGAAAAGTGAGCCCGAGCCTTCTCCGTCGCTCGTATATATACTACGCCGCTTGCATCAGCTCCCGAAGTGAAGTATTTTGTAACACGGCCGTTCCTGCTTGCGTGTTGTCCTCAACAGCTGCTTCATCTTCAAGCGGCACATTGTCGTCGACCTCGGCCGTTGTGTCTTCTTCTATAACACAACAAAACATGATTTTAGGACCCGATGTACAGGCATAACGTTGGTAACTGAAACCATTTCAAAATTAAAATGAAGCTGTTGCTCAATTCAAAGAAATTTCAATTTAGAGAAATTCAACAGGTACTTGTAATAAACATTGAAAACGGAGACTGCAAAACAACTGTGTTAGAAGCACAAGCGTGCACTCAAGTACAACCAACACAGGTCTCACATAATAATTTTATGAAAATTTGTAAGAACAAGTAATGGTTACAGGCGCATGTTTGCGTTGTAAATAAAGAAAAATAAATGTATTGCGAATTTCAGAATTCCGGACTTCTAAACTTCGCCACACATTGTAATAGAAAACGGCAATTGTATGATATGACACTCATTAACACGTCATACATTTCAACAACGGCAACTGTATGACATGGCACTCACAAACCACGTCACACGTTGCAAAAACGGCAACTGTACGACATGACACTCACAAATCACGTCATACATTGCAAAAACGGCAACTGTATTACATAGCAATCACAAACCACGTCATATATTGCAAAAACGGCAACTATATGACATGGCAATCACAAGCCACGTCATACATTGCAAAAACGGCAACTGTATGACATGGCACTCACAAACCACGTCACACATTGCAAAAACGGTAACTGTATAAGATAACATTCATAAATAACGTCATACTTTGCAAAAACGGCAACTGTATTACATAGCAATCACAAACCACGTCATATATTGCAAAAACGGCAACTATATGACATGGCAATCACAAGCCACGTAATACATTGCAAAAACGGCAACTATGTGGAGAGAATAATCTCGTCACATATTGCAAAAGGCAACTGCATGAAGAGGCATAGGCCACCTCACACATTGCAAATAGAGAGAAGGCAACTGTGCGAAATGATCACACATTGCAAACGACGCCACACAAAGTGCAGTCATCGCTGAGTCACATTGGTGAGACAGATATCCGCAGTGGAGAACGCAGAACAAGCCTCCAGCGTCCATTCGCCCCGCCAAAACACCATGTGATCGGCGGCCGCTTGCGTTGTCTTGCCATAAGACCCGTCGCGAAGTTTCGAGCTACAGCGGTGGGTGGTAGCACATGCAGGACCTTGTAGGGCCCCCGCATGCCAGAGTCCAGCTTTCCCGTAGATTGTGACGACCTGTTCACGAACACAAAATTGCCAACGGTGAAGGTTTGTGACTGCTGACGACCCTTGTTGACATAAGCGTCTTGGAGTTACTGGTCAGCGTCAGGTAATGTGGACGCAGTATTATTCGTCACCGCATCTTAACGGTACACCATTGCGAGTTTTGTTTTGAATGAATAACCGGGGATGTACCGTCTAAAGTAACAAAAACTAACTTAGTAGCATTAAAAATGTCTAACCTCTTTAGACATTGCTTGGCACTTACGTGTTAACAGAAGCTTCTACCTTATGCTCGCTCGGTCTCACCTGACCATTAGTAATCATTTGACCTTAGTAATATATTTCAGTTGTAATAAATTCACATTTCTCAACGCTGATGGAAAATCCTGCCTCAGTCAAAGTCTTTAGAATCACTATACTCGCGTTTTCGCTTGTTTTGTTGAACATAACCTTTGCGAAAACACCACGAGCTCGAACGGGTGTAATCTGATGAGGTTTCACATAAATGGGCAAAAAACTCACTAAATTCATAGCAGTTGCGCGAATTTAAGGATCAGTAACACCAGCGTGTAACTATCGCTACAATGAACTCGTCACTCAAATCGTTAACAATGCGTAATGTAACAACAAACGTCTAGCGTATTCTGCATACGTGGGGTAGTTATCGGAATCAGTTTTCATAACATCAAATAAAATGTTCGCGATATCTACTCGTATAGGGCACAATGCTTGAATTTGCGCTTGAAATTTGACCAACTACGGTCATTACTAACCCAATCGTATAGCCACGACCTCGCGTCACCTTTTAGACAATTACTTATACGTGCTAAACACTCACTGTCGTCCCGTCTATTTAGATTGCGCACATGATCAATTTGACTACACAACGAATCAAAATCATGCTAAGACAGATCGAAATTCGACATAAATACATGGTTCGATCTTACCGGCATGGCATCATAGCATTAATGAGGTTTTCGGTTACTTCACATATAACCTTATCCGCGGTGGGCGGAGGCGTGCTTGAACATGGCACGGACAAGTCCAGACTTGCAGGGTACGACTCGGCGCGCACGACAGACGGCACAGTTAGCGGGCCATACGGGCATACGGCTCGCACGACGCGGCTGGCGTGCCGGAGCATCCGGTGCGGGCGCCGACATGGCGTGCGATGTACTCGCAACAACACTTGCACTGCGTGTCCTGGAAACTTCCAAAACACCTAAGCGGTTTATGAAAATTTGAAGCTGAGCTTCTAAACCAGGATAGACGTTCGATCTCATTCGTTCGATCGACTTTTACGTTTACTAGTCTCGGCCATAGCCACAAAAATTTAAGCGGATATTCTTTAAAATCACGACAGCAAAAGCAAAGCAATATTTAAAATCAGAATAACCAAGTCAGAATTGAGTTAGATCCCACTTCTGATGTTGGAAATCCTAAGTGGTTTTAGTTTTAAAAAAATAAGTTTACAATCAAGCTAACAATATTTATTAAAATTTACTAAGAACCGACAATAATTAATAGCGTGATTTTATAGAACGTCCGTCGCCTCTGAGCGCTGCCCGAAAAGTGAGCCCGAGCCTTCTCCGTCGCTCGTATATATACTACGCCGCTTGCATCAGCTCCCGAAGTGAAGTATTTTGTAACAATATTGAATTATATTTTTATTAATTTATAAATTTTATTAATTTACTAGGTGGTAGGACTTTGTTGCAAAGTTCGTCTAGGTAGGTACCACCGCTTTGCCAGTTATTCTGCCGCCAAGCAGTAGTGTGCAAGCACAACTGTGTTCCGGTTTGAAGAGCACTGTAGCTAGTGAAATTACTGGGCAATTGAGACTTTATGATCTGATCTCACAGTCGAGTAATCCTATTACCAGACTGTGCTGATGTCTCAGGATGATGTGCGCAGTGCAGTGTCGTTGAAACTATATGTTTTGGGGTTCCGAGTGACACTGTTCTGTTATGGGTGGCCGTGGCGCATAAGATCAGGTGAACGACTAGCACGTCACATCATTCCCTAATACAAAAAAAATATATATTCTTCAAATTGGCATCCATCAATTTTTACTTAAGTAAACTCGTCATAAAAGTATTTATTACTTTATTACTTTAAGTCGCGATTTATGTTATTCTGCAGCATCAGGCAGCGGGCCCAATCTCACCGTATGGGAAGTGGCCGACGGTCCCGATGTCGACGAGGAAGAAGACGTGTTTATCGAGTGCAAGGCTTATGATGTTGCGCCTAAACCAGACATAGAAGTCTCCATCAACGGGTAATTATTACGCTTCTTTATATCCATATTAAAATGAAGTTAAGCCCAGAAAACATAAATAGTGACAAACGAATGGTCGAAGGCGACTGTGGTGCCATGCTACTACTGGATTTGGGTACCTCAAGTTAGACGGCCGGAAGTCTGACCTATTAGTTTTTTAGATTCTTTGTATATAATATTATGTGTGATATCGCTATGTAATATATTATTTTTACGATATAGTCAATCTGTATCAATAATATATAGTGAGACGCTAAATATTATTTACCTACATAAATAGTTGAGCTATCAGGGAACCTGCGAGACATTATATGCATTATTGCCACCACAATAAATAAAATAAATAAATAAATGATCGCAAACATAGACCCTGGACCCTAACTAGGGTGTATGTGTATCTAGTGACCCAGGAACTAGGTACGAGGTCCACGGTCCCACAACGCCCAGATTCAGAACAAGTATTTGCGCTTTTTTTGTGCACAAATACTTGTCCAGTCAAGGGAATCGAACCTGCCGCCTCCGGGCTATGGGTCGACCTGCTCAATCACCACATCACAGAGGCTGTCAATATAAATTGTTTTCTCTTGCTGTAACATTTTTTTTTACAGATTTGCATTTTAACCTTATCATTTGTGAAAATCATTCCGTTGATTTTTCCAGGCAAAACATCAACATTTCGGAGTACATATCAGGTCCGGACGCGCGCGGGATGTTCGATATCGTCGGCAACGCGACGCTCAGCAGAACCGATGTCGAGGGGATGGAAGTACGCTGCGAACTGTTCTATGTCGATCAGCGCATTTCGCATCCCCTTTACGAAGACGTTCAACTATACAACCCTTCAGGTAAGACGATACAAATAAACGGCAAGGCAGATATATCCAGGATAATTTAAAATAAATCTACAATGGTGTCGATTCTGTGTCGCATTCTCTAAAACTAAACTTAAAGTATGGCGGTACTATTCTGATAAAAGGGAAATGAAATAGACGGAAATGTGTTAATTTCGACACAGAATCGACACCAAATGTCAGTCTAATACGCTGCCACCCTTCGGTCTTGGCCCATGGTCATCAACCAAATTCATTTTTTTGCGCCAGTTACACTACAGTCATAAATGTGGTAATTTTGTAACTGATACTTGTCAGTTTTTTGTTATTTAAGTTTACAAAATAAGACCTAGGCCTTTTAGTTATTACTTATTATAGCACTATTTAAGCTGTTCTCAGTCAATGTTTCAATGTTTCATTAGTATGCTGATAAGATAAATGACGATTTGGGTACGCGATTAAATTGAAATATAATTATTAAATTATTTTTTATACACATATATTAATTTACGTATATTTCAATTTAATCGCGTTGTTTTGTACTTTAATCGTAATTTAATGATACACCGATAATATTAATTAATTTAATTTATATTATCTAATATTAATTAAATTAATTAATATTGTAATTAAATGATACACCGACAATATTAATTAATTTAATTAATATTATCTAATATTAATTTAATCAATTAATATTGTTATATATTACCGATAATATTAATTAAATTAATTAATATTGTCGGTGTATCATTAAGTTACGATTAAAGGTTAGATAATATTAATTACATTAATTAAGATCTATTAAATAATATTAATTAATTAATATTATTATATATTACCGATAATATATATAATAATATTAATTAAATTAATTAATATTATCGGTGTGACTATTATAGAAGCATGCTCAAATAACAGCATTTGCCTGAAGTGTATTATTTTGTCGAGGTAAATAGTTGAATAAACTTGAATGGCTCTGTGATCAACTACTCAAAATAGTTGAAAAGACAGTACTACTGCTAGATTTACTATTATTACTATCAACAAATATCTAAAATTTGCTGCTCACTAAACCAAATTGTTTTGGCGTAGACTTTAAGTACAAAATGTCTTGTTGTAGAATTTATATACAAGGTGGAATTTAATTCGTTCTTTTCCTTTAATATATGTATTCAGTCCATACTATAGAATGCTCCCATATGACTAAATAAAAAAAGTACTTATGAAATAAAACTTAAATGTAGGTATTATCAAATTTAAATTCTAAAGAAAAGCCTTGTGACATTGAACAAAGCAGGTGTTTTATTGCCTACGAAACATTTACAAAGCACTCAGCTGGTGCCTGTGCTGTTTGTGCCTACCGTTAAACAGACATTTCGGCTGTCATGCAGCTATTTTAAGAGGCACTAAATACTAAAACAAAATATATTTTTTTTAATTGGACCTTGTACTAATATTGTATAGCATGGTCTGAGTACATACATTTAAGGAAAAGAGTGAATTAAATGCCACCTTGTATAAGATGGTGTCGTACAATTTGTTTTTTTTTTATTAGTACGTATGCAGCATGAATGATACATGTTTCTTGGTGAGTTCGCAAACCGAAGCCGCAAGTTTAACACATACCTGCGCTACGGCTTGGTGCTTGCATACTCGCTCAAGCTTTTGTGTCGTGCGTGGCGGATTAACCAAACGGCAACTTTAAATATAATAGCTACGCAAAGAGCGATACCGCCCCAGAATGTAAAACAGAAAATATCAGCGCAAGAAATTGAAGCATGCGCGTAATTTTGAACCCCCGTCTTCGTATCCTCTTCACTGTTCATTTGATAAATCAATATTTTCATGAATTCATATTATTATTGTTTGCTCTATGGGCAATTCTTACACAGACAATACATCTATCGATCGATATTGTAAACATTTTTATTGCTGTCTCACTCCCACTACAATTTTGTCGTACTGGTGGAAATGGAAAACTATATTATTATTACTATCTATTATTATTATTATTTATTATTAGTATTATTATTATAGGTTACGAAATTACATTAGTTTGGGTTTAAGTACCTAACAGTTAGATAATGTAGAATGTCGGGTGGCTAGTTAGGTTAGTTAATCCGCCACCGTTTGTCGTGTGTCGCTGTCTGTGCACTAACGTTCCGGTTGGACGGTGGCCGCAGGCGCGTGGAACTCCACCGAGGCCCCGACGGACGCTACCGAGACGGACGTCATGCTCTCGCCTGACTCTTTGCAAAACCAGAGTAAGTCCAACTGAACTCTTTTTAGGGAATCTACACTTCAAATAATATCCAACAACACCTTACAAAATTATTACAAAATCTGATATCACACAATCTATTAGATTTTGCAAAACCATATAATTTCAATTTTGTTAAATTGTATGATTTGATGGTTACATTTCAATATAATAAACATCAATAATTTATCTGTATATATTATTATAAAATATTATTCTAATATATAACAATAATTTATTAATTTTTTTTATGTATTCTACTCAATAAAATATTCACGCATTTATTTTCTAGTGTCTTATACATGCATAGTATAATTATGCCTGTAATTTTGATATATCAGGGCCGTCTTTAGCTGTTGTGTAGTGTCCAGAATAAAACCTTTACATATTTATTTTATATACACCATCAGCCGGGAAACGTGCTTTGCTGATAATAGACCTCGCCTTTAAAGCGTGGTTATTATAGGAACCCCTCTATTGGGGAGGCTTATGTTCAGCAGTGGACGCAAAAAAGCTGATGATGCTTTCATGTATTTCGTAAAATCTGACTTGATAACGAGCTGATTATATAGTTAAAGAGTAAGTGTCTTGAATTTTAAGCAATTTGTTCGAAATTGTTCCAATCGTTTTTTGTGTCACTTTGACTACAATAAGTCGATTGAGAGTTTGTGAACTTCGCCTTGATCTAATCATCAGTGCCAGTGAAGTTGACAATACACATCCCTTAGCATGTATTTGGAAGAGCACTAATTCAGTTCACTATTCATGAAATCCTGGCTTCAACTTCGATGGTCATCATCAGACCAGTTTCAAAATACCATAGAAACCATGGGTCCTGATATATACAGCTCCATGCCAAATATCAACTCGATCGGACCGCTGGAAGTAGTCCTAAAATCGTTTCCAAGATTTCTATCGTACAAACAAATACATAGATAAATTCGTCGTGAAGTATGATAAAAGCTTGTAAAATTGCGAGTCTCTAGGCGTGCCGTCTCCAACGCCGAAGTGCTCCTCATAAAACCTCGGTGCACCCCTTGCTCCCCGGGTAGAGACGGCCCTCATAGTATTTATTGTCATTTCAAAATATTTACATATTCATTATAGAAAGTTCTCATACCAGCTATTGTGTTTACTCTAAAACCCAGACTTGTGAACAATGTTAGTGTACCTACTAAACCCGCATTAACACGTAACATGACTGATTTGATCACACTTTAACCTATTTGCACTGTTTCACAACAATAATGTGTTTTTAAATTAGTCTTAAATTTTTTAAATTAATTTTTATTTAGTTTTTTATCCGACTACAGTATTAAAATTACCGTGTTAGATTTTCCGAACTCATTCACGCATTGTTTGATTCATTTTAAATTCCCTGGCTCCGGCATGAACTATGAAAGTGCCCTTACCCAGCGACAAATATATTTTCTATTGGATTTCCGATCCGATATCTGAGCCCAGCTAATAAGACAAGGTCATACCGGGCTTATTGTCATGCCAATTATAACACGATGAATAACAATAATCTTTTAGATGACGAAGATTAAAGTGAAAGACGTTTCCGCAGTTAACGCTTTTCCTAACGGGTTTTTTAATCGTAGGGCTATGCCCGTGTGCACTAAAGGTTGCCAGCTCCTAAATTCGCACTTATTCCTCAATGACGTACCTACTGCAACGCATTTGTATATGTCCTAGAGATATAAGTGCGAACTTAACATCTGTCAAAGTTTATAGTGCAGAAGGGATATACCTAGGTTTTACTTGTATACTTTTATTTTCTGGTTACATTGGCACTATATTAAAAAAGACATACAGATGTCAGTATAGGCCAATTTGAGTGTTTACCTTAAAAATTAAGCAGGCTTTAGAAAAGTATTTACCAGACTTTTTGTATGTATATCCAGCCTAAGCTTTGTTTATGATTTTGTGTACAGTAAAGTTTTATTAATTTTATCCATCACCTAAAGAATATAGCTAAGAGGAATGTTTCACCGTTGTGTTCAGGTGGCGACAGCGTGCAATGCCGTGTCTGCTGGGTTCTGGTCTTTGCCGTGGGACTGATCACACAAATTCCAGCTTTACTTTGAATCTTCAATGTGATACTAATGTAATATAATTATATCTAAGTGTCGAGTTTATTTCAAGTTGTGGATATTTAATATATGTGGTTTTTTTTAACAAAGGTTGTTTACTTTTACTCTTCTCTATGGGGAAAATAATGCGTGTTGGTTGATGGAGATATTCCTTTTATATCCAACTTATAATTGATATTATCATTGAAGCAATGATGGAGGATGATCTAAAAACTTTTACGCCTGCTTTACTGGTATCACCGCCTGAAAAAATGTGTTCGAGTGTATTAATATATGATAATTTTATATAGAATACGTTCTATATGATAACTAACTACTGCCCGCGGTTTCTCACGTTGGTCTGCTGTTTAACGCTATATTATTATTCACCAGGGTTCAAAATAACTTCATCAGATTACAGTCGTTTAGGCATAAAAAGTAAAGAGTTCCCGGTACTAATAAACACTTAAATAACAGTGGAATAGCTACTCAGTGTTTTCTCTTGTTCCATCTTTGCCTAATTCAAACATGACAGAGAGATTCAAAAGTCAAAATACTTAACTATTCGTGTACTACACAATGTCTATTAGTAAGGGGATAGTGTTTTGTTTCTCTCTATTAAAGTTAAAATATATGCAAAGGTAAAACGAGAAAAACTGTTTATTAGTAAAGAGGTTAGTAAACCTATTGATGAAAACGGCGGTGACCACTTACCATCAGGTGGATCGCCTGATGGTTTGACAATCATTACGTTTAAAAAATTAGCATAGATGAGATATTACCAAAATTAAAATATTTCTTGGTGATGGCCGTGTAGGCGACTTGCGGCAGTTGAAGCCGACAGGCCAGCTCGGCGCCCGCGCGCATTTCTGAACGCGGCAGGGTCGCTACGCACTCGGCGTCGAAATACAAGCCTTCCCGCCAGATGCGTTGCTGTTGGCGGCTTATTGGAACCCTGATAGGAAAAACCCCTAATAATCATTTTTAGGGTTTCGTACCGAAAAGGAAGCACGTGTCCCTACTAAGGCTAATGTGTCTGTTTGACCAATAAATCACTATCTTTTGAACCATAATAGGTTAGTCGGTACAAATATTAAGTAGTAGTTCTGCGAACAGTAAACCTCGCGAGCACAAACTTTTTTAACAGTTGTTATTTTCGAGGAAATGCGCCGTCATTCAAAATTGGCCGACGTCAAAAAATCTATGAACTTGTAGAACCTGCATAGGAATACCAAGTTGCGTCAAGATTAGATGGAAATAAGACCACTGCACGAGAGCGTACATCCGTACACAAAAGAAAATTCCTGGAGTTGAAGCAGAAACTTCGTTCACTTCGGTCAAAAATTTACAACGAAAATGATAAATGGGGTCTCAAACCAATCTCAAAATATAAAGTAGATATTACACGCAAGCCTCAAACTTGGTATAATTAGAGTGCGTACTTTATAATAGGTATAACAACAAATTCTATAAACCGGCCAAGTGCGAGTTAGACTTGCGAAGAACGTTTTCAACCACTATTCAATCTAAGGAGCTTTTTTATTTGGTCTTATCACAAATGTAAGTATATACACATGTACGGAACCCTCGGTGCGCCAGTTCGACTCACACTTGGCCGGATTTTTGTAACGTAAATTGTAATATAAATGACATAATAATAGGTCTTTACCTATGAAATTGCCGTATTGCAGTACAGACTTTTTCAAACAAAAAAAAGTTTTGATTGGCTATGAATTCTAAATTCAAATTAATTTTGTTTTAAAAATATGACATTCTATTTACAATGTAAGTCTTTTGTTTATTGATTAGCGTTGTATTTTCATTACATTTCAACATTTTTCCTCATAATGGATATTTTGAAATTTCGTGTAATTATGGAATATGAGTTCCGTCGTGGCACCAACGCGGCACAAACGACACGTAACATCAACGACGTTTACGGAGAGAACTGTACAAACGAACGTACAACCCGTTATTGGTTTGCTCGGTTCCGTTCTGGGAATTTTGACTTGAAAAATGAACCTCATGGTCGTCCGGAAACTTTGGTCAACAATGATGAATTAAAGGCGATTGTGGAAGCTGATGAATCTCAATCTACAGCTGAGCTGGCAGCAGCTTTTGATGTTAGCATCAAAACAATATTGGTCCATTTGCGACAGATTGGCAAGATAAAAAAGCTTGATAGATGGGTGCCCCACGAACTTAACGATCGCCAGCGCAACGTACGCGTCGAGACTTCCCTTGCGCTGCTTAACAGGCACAGAAATGAAGGAATTTTGAACCGAATTGTTACGTGCGACGAAAAATGGATTCTTTTTGACAATCGAAAGCGCTCAGCAAGTTGGTTAGATCCTGGTTCGGTACCAAAGCAATGTGCAAAACAAAAAATGACCCATAGAAAGGTGATGGTCACCGTTTGGTGGTCTAGTGCTGGTGTGATTCATCATAGCTTTTTACAAAACGGCGAGAGCATTACTGCAGATGTGTACATTGAAGAACTGACCACAATGATGGCGAAACTCGCACGTCTGCAACCAGCTTTGGTCAATCGGTCGTCTCCACTGCTACTTCACGATAACGCGCGACCTCATACTGCACAACAGACCGTCTCTAAGCTGCATGAGTTGGGTTTGGAAGCTCTCCCTCATCCGCCATACTCACCAGATCTTGCGCCTACCGACTATTACTTTTTCCAAAATTTGGACAACTTTTTAGCGGGAAAAAAATTCAATTCCCGAGAGGCAGTACAAAACGCCTTTGAAGAGTTTGTTGTCTCCCGTCCTGCTGATTTTTTCAAGAAGGGCATCCATAAACTGCCACAGCGTTGGCAAAGATGCATTGATTGCAAGGGTGATTACTTTGAATAAAAGAAATAAATAAGTTCGAAAAAAAAATACTTTAACTTTTTTCAAACAAAACGGCAATTTCATAGGTAAAGACCTAAGTCATATGACGGAGGTTATCTTACTTGTTAAATTCAATGAGTAAGTCCGGTTGAGGATACAGTCGTTTCGCGATGCATTTGACGTGAATTACGTCTGGTGCATGTGGTGTAAAAAACACTAACTCGAACTCTCGCTCTGGGCCTGTAACGAAGTGAACTACTTTGTAACATTTTATTGGTTAAATATGACCGGAAAAAATTAAAGGTTATGTAGTACCTACCTATATACAACAATTATCACAACTTTGAAGAACATTAGCAAAGCAAATTCATTTAGATTAAAAGAAAACATGTGCTTCTATTTGGATATTTTTTGTAATATGTTATTAATATAGTCCAATTCGAATAATTAAAAGAAAGGTAAAGGTTTCTCGGATTTTTTTAAAATTGGGTCAGCTTAGATGTTATTAAATATAAATAAATATCTCACTAAAGACTGTCATTGACTTGGTTCCGCGGGCTTCCTGACCGCGACTGCGCACGACACAAGTGTAGTCACCGCTGAGTTCTGGTGTCGGCTCGATGATCCTCAGAGCTCGTTTCTCCACTATATCATCAGTGCCTAGAAATCCTTTATAAAATATGGTATTGCTATGAGATTATGCTAAATTTTTTGTAACGTATTTGGAACGATAAAATTCCAGTCTACTGTCTGCAACGTGACATCAAAATTTAGTTAACTTCTTCGCATAACCGCTGCCACAGCAGGCAAGCCAATAAATACAATCCTTTGATAAAAAATCGTTAGCATGAGGCACATAATAAGTAAATTACAACAGGATAAGCGGCACAAGGTCCCCCATTCTACCTGGTATCCATTCTACTTCGCTGATGAATAATTGCTCATACCTAGGTATATATAGATACACTACTTACATCATATGCCGTTTTGCCGATGATATAGTCATAATGGTGGGGTCGTTCGAGGACATTAGCACCATGCTCAACGACTTCACTAGTCTCGCAACAGGTTCATCTTAAGATGAGCATGGACATGACGAAAAAGGAGTGTGCCCAACGACTTGGGTGGTTGATACTTATTATTAGGTAATTATTGTGCCAACCACCCCGTATCATAAAGAAAAATTATATCTATTAATACTCATGAGTATTAGACATAATTTTTTCCACTTATATCTATAACGAGCTTCTGCCCGCAGCTTCGCCCGCGGCGTGGTCTAGGGAAAAATAATTCAACCCCCATTTCACACTCCTAAGGGTGAAATGAGTGGTTTCACCCTCCTTCGAAAAATCCTTAAAGTGACAGACTTAACTTTTCACTTTCTTTCTACGTCATAACATCTACCTGCATGCCAAATTTCATCCTAATCCGTCCAGTGGTTTGAGCTGTGCGTTGATAGATCATTATGTCAGTCAGTCAGTCACTCTGTCAGTCACTCACTGGGAAAGATACTCTCGGAAGCTAAAGACGAATATGTCTGGGAAAACCTAGGAGACTGTCCAATTAGGCCAGTGATGAGTTATGGCACTGAGACGTGGTCAGAACCGTGGAAGCCGACAGATGCAGGAAGCGGAACTGCCGCTCAAAATGGAGCTCTATGGGGGAGGCCTATGTTCAGAATTCAGCAGTGGACGTATTCAGGCTGATGATGAGATACACTACTTACTTTTAAGTGTGTAGGTTAGATCCAGACGACCATCAAGTACACCGCTAACTTTCGGTTCTGTGCCCCGCTTCCACTCATAGACCTGGGTCCCATTATACAACCACAGCACGGTGACATCTGCGGCTGCACCAGAGTAGTCACAGTCAAGCACTGCGTCGAGACACTCGTTCGCTATTATTTCGGGCACCTGGAGCTTATCGATCCTCACAGCACTCAAGATATCTGCGGCAAAAGAGTCAGCTTAGACTTTATGCATGTGAATAAATAGGTCCATAACATATATATCAGTAAGTATTTATACAAAAACTTGATAAAAATAATCACTTGTTAAAAGTAGCAATCTATTTACACCTGGCTCTAATATATAAGTATTTGAAACCATTATAGCCTGTAATTTTCACTTCTATGGTTGACGTACTTCATTGAGAACGTTTATAATCAACAAATGTAGCAGCGAAGCGTGGCTACACTTTCTTTAACTGGCATTCATATGACAGCATGATGCGAGAATTGATACCAACTTTCCGAGCCAATATTCGATTGAAATTACGCTGATAACACACAGTCATGTAATTTAAAAATCCTGATTAATTATTATGAACTTATTGACTGACTGACATATTGATCTATCAACGCACAGCTCAAACCACTGGACGGATCGGGCTGAAATTTTGCATGCAGGTAGATGTTATGACGTAGGTAGGCATCCGCTAAGAAAGGATTTTTCGAAATTCTACCCTTAAGAGGGTGAAATGGGTGGTTGAATTATTTTCCCATAGGCCACGCCGCGGGCGAAGCTGCTGGCAGAAGCTCGTTACATTATATAACAAAAAGAATTGTTATTTTGCTTTTGAGTTTTCATCATGAAACTTAATTAGAAATGATTTATTAATAAAAAAACAATTGTATGTAAGTAAATTTATTACTAAGTACATACTTATTTTATAAATATGTTTCCTCTTCCATCAATTTAAACTTAGTTACTTAGAGACTTACTAGGTGGTAGGACTTTTCTGCAAAGTTCGTCTAGGTAGGTACCACCGCTTTGCCAGTTATTCTGCCGCCAAGCAGTAGTGCGCAAGCACTACTGTGTTCCGGTTTGAAGGGCACTGTAGCTAGTGAAATTACTGGGCAAATGAGACTTTATGACCTGATCTCACAGTCTAGTAATCTTGTTACTAGATTGTGTTGATGTCTCAGGATGACGTGCGCAGTGCAGTGTCACGAGAAACTCTATGCTTTAGAGTTCCGAGTGACACTGCAACTGATATGGGCAGCCGTGTCGCTTAACATCAGGCGAACGGTTAGCTCGTCGCGCCATACCTTAACATAAAAAAAAAAAAAAAAAAAAAAAAAAAAGACATTTTATATATTGAATGGTACATACATTGTACCAGTCATGGATTCTACAGCAAAAACAATAATATATCGGTTCGATTATGTGATAACTAATAATTGTAATAAATATTAACGCAAAAAGAGCCGTAGAGCTGCCTAGTTGCGGGAAACAGCAGTGCACCAAATACAAGACAAATATATTACACACAGACTTTTAAATACCTAAATAATTCTTAAATCCCGATTTTATTGTTGCTGTAATTATAATTTTAGCTTAACTTATGAATCTGATAGAATATATTTTTATTATATTGATGCTCTACATATTGCACCTTTACAGGGACTTGACTTTTATTTGAGTGTCTCCCATTCATATTTATGATTTTTATAGCAGCACCGCCTGCTTAGCGTAAACAATAGATTAATCTGTAATGGATTTTTTAAAACACGAACAGGATTTGAACTCGCATCCATCCGTCCCTAAAGCCGGGACATGCTTTGCTTATGCTACCGTGACAAGCGGTTTCGTGTTCAAATTTATATTTGTCCTTTACAGATTAACCTATGTCCCATTAGTTATATAGATAATGTATGATCTTCATGGGGTAGGTATAATAAAATATGTATTACACAATAATAATAATAACGCCCAACGATCACATACAAAGATCCTGGACCCTAACTAGGATTCCCTGTATCTAGAGACCCAGGAACTACGAGGACCATGGCCCCACACACCCAGACACAACAAGTATTTGCGCTTTTTTTTCGGTGTACAAATACTTGTCCTGCCGCAGGAATCGAACCGCCGCCTCCGGGTTATAAGCCGACCTGCTCAACCACCACATCACGGAAGCTATCAAATAAATAAAACTATAGATACTAACCCTATGTGTCAATTTTTTTAATCTGAATCCCTGCTTTACCTGTTATATTTACCATCATACCGTAGTGACAAATTGTGCACAGTAATAGATGATAAAATAGAAGTCTTTTCTGTTCCAACTTTATATACGCTAGTACTAACATTTATTTAGTTTATGCTTTGTCAGAGGAGTACAGCAATACTAAGGTCCATATTACAGAACGATGCTCAGTCATCGATCCACAGCATCGATCGGTGCTCAAGCAGAGATTTCATTCAATTAATTGATCATATGAATGAAATCTCTGCTTGATGAGCACCGATCGATGACTGAGCATCGTTCTGTAATACGGCCATTAGAGTACTTTACAGAATGTGAGAACGAGTCGCCGGCAGTATTACAGATTACAAAGTATTATTAACGTGTAGTTTTTAACGTTAACTGTTAAATTCCAACAACTGTACTTAAATGCATAGCTATATTAAAATGATAATTTAATGTGACACATTTATTTATTTATTTGAATATCTTTTGGCACGCGAGGTACTTCATTGAAGCCAAAAGTGGGTATTAGTATAAATATGTAATCAATTCATTACAAACACATTTAAAATATCTAACACCTACTAATCTCCAAAGCCCATGAATGTTGATATTATTATCCATAGTTTCAGATTGGGCTGTGCTTTTACAACCAATGATAGAATAGTCAATTTTGTAAATGTTTTAACCAAAACATGTTATGGTATATATATCTGCTGATAATGCACCATATTTATTATTAGTACATAAGGAAGGATGTTTATTACAAGGTGTGAGTCCACAGAACAGGAATTAGTCTTTGGCAATTAATTCTAAGAATGAGCAGCTCTGTTCTTCTATATTAATGGCATAGGTTGTTATATATAGATGGTTTATAACATTATAATAATAACATTACTTTTTGTCTAATTCTAACATCTAAATTAAACTTATATATTACATCAGACTAAACTTTTCAAAGCATTTTGGCCGTTGTTACCTTAGTATCTTAAATGCTTAGCTTTAAAGTTATATCACTATTTTACCTACTTAATAATGGTTTAGCATCATTGGCAAAAGCTATATCCTACATAATAATAGCCTTTAAATGGCATTACCTACCTTGTGTACATTCGGTAAGTTACCACTTTAATAGTTTAGAGCTTTAGCTCACATCACTACCAAAATGGTTACTAAGTGATTACTTATTCTTTGAATAATATGCAATATCACTATACCCTGAATCATAACTCAAAAGATCAAAAAACGTAATAAATTATAATTTTTTTACAGAATGCTGTGCAATCCATGCAGCTATGCAATATGACATTATAAACTCGAATTCTTGAAAAAAAAATCATGGTCAAATTATATACTATAAAAAGAAGATTTTCTCGTGCATTTATTTTTCTTACACAGGGAACACAGCAGATTTTAAACATTATCTTTAATTTATTTTCTGTTTGTTCTAGCAATGAATAAATTATTTATTCAAGTATGTACTATATACCTGTAATTCTTTGCTTTAATCTAGTCACATCACATAGAAATGTGCTTAAATTAAATTGAATGCAAATTTTGGAAATAATATTTTGTTACAACAGGTTGAGCGCACCTGACCTGTCACTTTGATAATGAAATGTGATATTTCCTTGTTTATATTTTTGATCTTTAATTATGAATTAGGGCATAGGGTGTTGTGTAGATACTGAACAAAGAATATAATAGAGATAAACGAAATTACAATTTATAGTTAATATTAAACACTAGGCAAAATATGGCATTTTCATTGGTATTTGTTACAATCTTACTTATAACAACTAATATGTCTTCATAAATATTAAATGTAAACCCTTTGTATGTACTTGTACTATTTTTTATCCTGTGTTCTTGGGTTTTATGCAGCTGAAGTAAACTTTGGCTCACATTCTAGAAACTTCTCTGTCACAACTGCCATCATTCTTATTTTTCTGGTCTTGTGCAATTAGATTACATTACAGGCTTCTGATATTAGATATGAGATATTAATAGATAATAAATAGAACCTCAGCATGAAAACCTATGTTTCCAAGACACCTCATAGTGAATAACCTAATATACCTATTAATCACTTATTGCACTTAATTTTACTGTAATAAATTATATGAGTACAATATTTTTATATAATTAATGTGTCTTTAGTTATACTGATGATAGCTCATTAATGATTCATAGCTTAGTATGTTGACATTATACTTATACCAGCGATGTTCTTAAAAGAACAGACATTGCTTGTTGTCTTACTTCCACTACTTACTTAGTGGTGAGAGTAGATAACAATATTATTTCTTTAGTTAGAGCCACTTTTGTAATGGTACAAGTATCTATGTAGCATCTACATACAATTATGTGAATGTTTTATTTTTATCTCCACTGCCTGGGCTTCCACAGACTAAATTGCAAGAGTTATGTCGGGTTTTGCGGGAACCATCACATGCTGTATCAACATCTGTCCCAGCAGCTACTGAAGTAAGAGCCACAGTTTTGTCAAAATCAATTGTTGTGTACCCAATGTTTGCTGTTGGTGCTGAAGCATTTGTTGAAGGTTGCTTTTCTACACTGCATTGTGAAACAAGCCGCCCACGAGTTTGTGATGAGCATGATGTTATGCTTTCATTTTTGGAGCTGCTACAAGACTGGCTCTCGGGAGAAGTCAGCTCCCGAGGCATTTTTGTTACCTCTTTGTTTAATTCTATGTCTAACACAGCATAATTCACTTCTAGCTCTTCTACTGGAGACATAGATGTGAATGTGTCAGATTCAGAAAACTTTTGAATATGTTCAAATGGTGTAGAAAAATTCTGTAGAATTTGTCTTGTGTTCTTTACAGATTCTCCAAGTTCTCCCAAAGCTAAATTTGCATAAGTATTGGTTTCTTGTTTAATGCCAACAGATAAATTACAATATTCTACTTGTTTTGGTGTTGGAGGTGTGGTAGGTGGCAATTCATTTCTATGAATTTCTGAATTCTTATCAGACGGTCCAATGTTCATATACAATCTAGCAGCATCTTGTTGCTCCAAACTAAGTTGTGCATAATGCTCACTGGTACTGCTCAAGGTGGGAGATAATGGACTTTTTGTTTGATGGCTGGTAATAATACTTTCATTTACATATCTGCTTTCAAGGAAGCGAGTTTCATCTTCAATATCTCTCATTGTGTTTAAGACTGCTTCTTGCCGTAATGTATTTCTGAGAATAGCCAAGTCTCGGTTTAAATCATTTGAGTAAACATGCCTTAAATCAGTTGCTGCTTCTGGTTGAGTATTATTATTATGTTCCCTTTTGAAGTCCCTCAACTGATACACATTAGTTGCATGATTGGAATTATTCTGATTCCGTGGGTTCAAAGGCATGACTTCCAATATATCAGCACTTGAAGGTGACCTTGGTGATGGATTCATATGTCTTTGAGGTCCTCCATTTGGCACCATAGCAGCAAGATTGTTAAGGACTGGCCGTAATGTATCTGACAGTGGCTGGCCGTTATCTACAGAGGAGCGGTGAACTACGCTAGCTTGCAGTGTCTGCCTGCCTTGGGGAGGTGTTAATCTTGACACTGGATACTGCACCGAATCATGAATAACGTTTCTTAGCTGAATCTGTTGCTGTAATGTACGGAACAACAAAGAAGCTCTTCTGCAACGAAATGCATAAATTCCTTCTCCAGTATCACATCGTCTTCCTGGAATTAGAGAACAATATAAAATTCAATAATACATAAACATTAACGGTATAAGTAACGGATCAAGACAACACGACATACCTGATTCAAAACTAAATATTTCGTTTTCGAAACCATATCGCCTCAAAGAATGCAACGGCCACACTGTTGTTTCTCTTCCTTCCCTGTACAACACAATATTGGAGTCCGTTATTTCCAATTGCCCTGAACACAGTTCTGCACTGTTCTCATCAATGTTGACAACACGAAACATATTCGGATGAATATCCGAAGACTCCTTTTTACTATGTAGGCACCCCATTACATGACCGTGGAATTGTCCGCCGATATTCAATGAAAGAACTAACTAAAACTATTTCATACTGTACTTCATGATTAGTGCATATTATTCACTGAATAATTTATCATGATTTATTCATTCATAAGATATAAAAACAATTTCTGACAATTTCTTAAATGAAGACGGCACAGAAAAACAAAAATAGAGACGTCCAGTGTTGGAGAGTAATAGTATTCTGTGGTAATCAAAGAGCATATAACCACTATAGTATTCTGTGATTCTGTGGTTGGAATTGGATAGATAAAATAAATACTGTACGTTTCGAATTTCGTTCAAAAAGATATTTAAAAAAAAAGATCGTACATCTTGGAAAAACACCACGCAGTATTACACTGTAAAGGAAGAATAATTAAAGGATCTAAGAAAAAAGTTTAATCATCATTAAACAACAAAAAAACAATCAATAAACAATCTGAAAATTGTTCAATGGTCTTCATACCGTCATTATTTTTATTATTGGCTCTTCTTAACATTGGTTCGATATAGTGCAGAAGTTGCCACTTTTGCTAAGTTTTACTGCGTCAACAATAAGATTGCATCTACAGTTCTTGCTGTACCGTGTATTTGACTTAGTAAGATTGATCTTACTGAATATTATTTCACAATCTTCATTTGTATGTGGAAGCACTACACAATGCAATGCTTCTTATAGGTATTTATTGAAAAAAGCCTGTCAACTCAGAAATTATCGTATTTTTGCGTACGATTCTTAGAATTGTATAATTACGTAGCGGAAGTTAGTGTAAGTTATAGTTAGTATATCGTACATTATGACAAATTATCGTACAAATACGATAATTATCGTACAAAATCCAACCCGAGGAATCGTATAAAACGTAGTGATTATATCATTATCCCCAATACTTATACTACTCTATGGATTATATGCTCTTTGATCTAGGAGTAATAAATATACATAGTATCCTCTACTTGGTCTGTGCATTCTGTGTATCGTATCGTATACATCGTATCGTATTGTTTATATTATGCGATTATGTAAATATCACAGGTAAATTACATACGGAGAGACAAACTAGATTAGATTTTTTTCCGGTGGAACGTCAAGCGGGTTGACACGCGTTTTTCAGAAGAAAATTTTAAAATATTTATTTTGTTGATCAGTTTAGTTTCTGTGTAGTTTATAGTCTACGTGTAGCCTATACTCAATATTTCCGTAAGTAAGTTTTAGTGTTACTGTAGCGTAGAACATCATGAATTACCCTCCCGACCCAGGGGGTGGTAGTTTGAATTCGGTTCAACCGCCATCCCCGGCTGCTTATACCACCGTCATAGATACGCCGGAAAACCAAAAAGCTTATGAGAGATCTCATCGTGGACGTAAAGCGAGAATACGCGTGTCTGGGTTACGGGACCGTTCTCGCTCTCGATCACGCTCAACTAGTGATGAAGAACCTTCTAAGTCTTCTGTTGACACGATTATTCAGGCTGGCCAACGTACCCCCCCCCAACTCATTTTCAACATTTAAGAATGTTGATATCGAGATGTCTTCATCTCTTCATCTTCAATCCTTAAACGCCTTAGCTGGTCCCACTCACCCTGCCTTTAAGCCTACGGTTTCTCAAACTCCTGTTGAACCATCCCCTCCGTTCACTCCGATTGGACGCCAACTCTACGATTCTACGGATCGTGGCCCTTTCACAGTACACGTGCAAAGAGTTGAATCTTCCCCGACTGCTGGTACTATCCTTCATCCTGTGACTTTTGGTCGATTTATTTTCAACCGTAATAGAGAGTTTGATGGTATTATTGATTGGTAGATCTAAAGTATGTATCTGAACGCATCCGTTTTCTTGTAACATTTTTGTTGAGGGTACCTCCCGCCCATATCCTACCCACATTTTCCATTTCTCCTTATAATACGTCAATTCCACTGACGGCTGACAACGCTGAGTAAAAAAGACTGGGAACAACTCTCTTGTGTGTGCGCCGTCGGCCATTACGCATCTGCAAGGAAAATCAAAAAAAACGCTCTCGGCCGATCTACCTGTTGTGCCATCGTGTGGCCTGCATATCTTCGCCGCCAGAGAGCAATCCTTGGAACATCAGCAAAATCAACAAGTGTTGGGAAAGAGGAGGCCGGCCTGCCTAATAAAACCAGCGCATCCCTTATCGAAGAATTCTGGTGAGTCGGCCCGTCAGTCGTTTTCAATTCCATTTTTTCCCTTTTCCCCAACATTCTTTCTGGTCCTTCCACCCGCATAAATACCTTAACAGGTCGGATTTCCTATATTCCGATCGATTTCTAACAAAATTTGCAACCCTTAACCTATTTTCAAAATTTCAATTCAAAAATCGTAATTTCGTCATACATTTCTGGCCGCCATATTTTTGTTTCATATCTTGTGTTGGCGGTATTTTTCATTTCAAGTAAAGTTTTATTGTTCTGTGTCATTTTACTTTTTCTTTCATTTTAGTCGTTCAATTTCATTCAATACTATATTATGTCAAATTGTCTATGGTGTAGGATGATCGAATCGTAAAAATCGACGAATTGAGTTGAGTATGAATGAGCTTGATCTCAAATGTGATTATATTCTCTTTGATTTAGCTATCAAATAAGATTCAAGTGGTAACACCCGACGTGTATCTGTGATCTATCAAGTTGTTTACATTTTAAAAGTTTTCGTTTCGTAAACAAAATAAAGTTTTTAAAGTGTTTTCAAAGTGGTTTATCGGTATAATAGTTTGAAAAAATATACAAAATGACGGACGTTAAAGTAAGTACTGTCGCTTTCGAATACTGTGCGCGTTTTATTGAGCAATTGTATCAATTAGCTACGAAATTATCTTCGCAAGCATCAAACCTAACTCCCAGTGATCAAACTATATTTCTCGCTAGGTACCGCGATCTAGAAAGGCATTGGCATCAGATGGAAACCGCTTATGCCGTAGTTATGGCAAATCTCACAGATGACGCGCAACGTGTGGTGATCGAAAATAAATTGATGAAATGTTCGGATATGGTCTATTCAATTCAGGCACTTCATAGCCATTTCGTCGGTGCTCGAAATGAGTCGAAGGCTCAAGGCCCACAAGTAAGTCACGAATTTCACTTACCTAAAATAACATTGTGGTGTGCTAGCCCACGAAAAAGTTTACATACCAGTTTAATAGAGAACTTTTCCAGCTAGTTGCCAGGGGCAACGAATGTTGTTGATATAGACTTCACATTAGAGAAAATATTATTTTCCGCATTTTGGTTTTTGTAAATATCTTTTTAATTAATATATCTTATACAAAGTCAATCGGCATATCATTAATTCAGCAAACCTATGGACCTCCTTCTATTACAACAAAAGTGTATCGAACTTCGCTTTACTGGTGACCTGTTTTGAACCGAAAGTCCACGTTTGCAGTAAATGTGTGTGATTTTGATTTTGTTGCTGATTGCGATAATTCTGATACTGATTCACATAAAGATGTCGCTCTCAACCGATAAGAACGAAGATATTTGTCGTGTGGGCGTGCGCATTCCGCCGTTTTGGCCTGAAAAGCCGGCCATTTGGTTCGCGCAGATCGAGGGCCAATTCGCGATATCGAACATTACTACGGACAATACGAAGTTTTTCTACGTTATCGGCCAACTAGACCCGCAGTATGCTTCTGAGGTGGAAGATATAATCATCAACCCGCCCGACACCAACAGGTATGAAAAATTGAAGTCGGAACTTATCAAACGACTGTCCGCGTCACGAGAAAAGAAGGTCAAGCAATTACTTATGCACGCAGAACTTGGAGACCGTAAGCCATCTCAGTTTCTAAGACATTTGCAACATTTGGCTGGACCTGGAGTTCCCGAAGATTTTCTACGTACTATCTGGACCAGTCGCTTACCAAGTAGCACGCAAACGATAATCGCTTCGCAGATGACGTCTTCACTGGAAGCGCTCGCAGATCTCGCTGACCGCATCCATGACGTTGTTTCGCCTACAGCGCACGTAGCATCAACATCAAGTGTCATACCAGGAAGCTCTTTAGAAGCCATGAACCAACAGATTGCTGAACTTACCAAACAAGTGCAAGCTCTAACTGCGCAGGTGAACCGGCATTCACGTGCACCGAATCGTTCAAACAAGAAAACGCGCGGTCGTTCTAGCTCCACACGATCACAGTCGAACTATAGAAAATTTCCTGTGTGCTGGTATCATAATAAGTTCGGCAATGAAGCAAGTAAGTGCGTAAAACCGTGCGACTACCATGCGGGAAACGCGAACAGCAGTCGGTAATGGCGACGACCGATTGCCAAACTTCCGGTCGCCTATTTGTCACGGACGGCGCTACGAAGATGCAGTTTCTCATCGATACTGGCAGTGACGTATGTGTCTTCCCCCGATCGGCACTCAAGGAACGTCGTGAGAAAACAAATTATGAGCTGTGTGCGGCAAACGGTACACCCATTTCTACTTACGGCTACGCTCATTTAGTGCTGAACCTAGGCTTGCGCCGTGACTTCACTTGGCGATTCATCGTAGCGGACGTTACAAAGGCCATAATAGGTGTAGATTTTTTATCATTTTACAACCTCATCGTGGATTGTCGAAATCAACGTTTAATCGACAACACTACAAGCCTTACGTCCCCAGCTTCACCTGCACAGTCAACTGGGAACATTTCATCGGTAAAAGTTATTTCTGGAAATTCCGTATATCATAACATACTAAGCGAATACCCTGAGATTACTCGACCTTCCGGTGTCCACCGTGTTCCGAAGCATAATACCATGCATCATATACAGACTACTGCAGGACCGCCAATAAGCAGCACACCACGAAGACTAGCACCGGATAAATTAAAAATTGCAAAAGACGAATTTGCAGATATGTTGAAGAACGGAACAGCCAGACCTTCAAAGTCACCATGGTCATCACCACTTCATCTTGCGCCTAAAAAAGATAACGGCTGGCGTCCATGCGGTGACTACAGAATGCTCAACGCTAGAACCGTACCAGACAGCTATCCCATTCGGCACATACATGACTTTGCACATTGTCTCTCCGGCTGTCAAGTATACTCGGTTATCGATCTCGTAAAAGCTTATAATCAAATTCCTGTCTGCCCTGAGGATATTCCAAAGACCGCAATCACGACGCCGTTTGGTTTATACGAATTTCCGTTCATGACGTTCGGACTACGTAATGCCAGCCAAACGTTTCAACGATTTGTGGACGAGATGCTTAGGGGCCTTGAAGAGTTCTGCTTCCCGTTTCTGGACGATTTTTTGATCTTCTCACCTGATGAAGAATCACACAAGAAGCACCTTCATCTGCTCTTCAACAGACTCAAGGAATACGGCATGGTAATCAACACGAACAAGTGCATATTCGGTGTATCAGAGGTAACGTTTTTAGGACACAGCATCTCAGCAGCTGGGACTAAACCATTACCATCGAAGGTAGAAGCGGTTGCGAATTACCCACCACCGAAAACCGTCAGAGAACTGCGAAGATTCCTAGGAATGGTGAACTTTTACAGAAGGTTTATTCCTGACGCAGCGCGGCATCAAGCGCCTCTGAATGCACTGCTCACAGGATCAGTTAAAGGTTCACATCCCGTGCATTTATCAGAAGAAGCTACTAAAGCATTCATCGCCTGCAAGGAAAGTCTCTGCCAAGCAGCACTACTTGCTCATCCAGACTGCCAAGCGAAGCTCGCTATAGTCACTGATGCTTCAGACACAGCAATGGGCGCAGCTTTACAACAGCATAAAGACGGCCTGTGGGAACCTTTAGCATTTTTCTCTCGAAAACTTTCGCCATGTCAACAGAAATACTCGCCTTACGACAGGGAACTTCTCGCCATCTACGAAGCAATAAAATACTTTCGTCACATGGTGGAGGCGAGAGATTTCATTATTTACACTGACCATAAGCCCATAACTTTCGCATTTCATTCACGAAAAGAAAAGTGCTCACCAAGACAGTTCAGACATCTGGATTTTATTTCACAGTTTTCCACAGATATCAGGCATATTTCAGGAAAGGATAACGTTGTGGCTGACAGTTTATCACGCATCGAAGAGATTACTCAGCCCATCGATCTATCCAAGCTTGCTCAAGCACAAAGCACAGATCCTGAACTAGAACAACTTTTGGATAGCGATACTTCTCTACGCTTGACAAAAATCAAACTGCCTGGATCTCACACAGAAATCTATTGTGACAAGAGCAGCAATGTGGCCAGACCTTATGTGACCAAAGACATGCGACGGCAAGTGTTCGAAAACTTGCATTCTTTTAGCCACCCTGGCATAAATGCGACGACGAAACTGATATCGGAACGCTATGTATGGCCTAGTATGCGAAAAGATTGTAGAGAGTGGACTCGTTCCTGCCTAGCATGCCAACGATCAAAAATAACACGTCATGTCTCATCTCCATTAGCATCATTCAACTTACCTCGAGCCAGATTCATGAAAATCCACATAGATTTGATCGGACCTTTACCTCTTTCACAGGGGTATCGTTACTGTCTCACATGTGTAGATCGCTTCACACGATGGCCCGAGGCTATACCATTACAGGAGATAACAGCTGAAACAGTGGCAAAAGCTTTAGTTCACGGATGGATATCCAGATTCGGCTGCCCTGAAGATATCGTCACTGATCGTGGTCGACAGTTTGAATCAGAACTTTTTAAGCATTTGTCCCACATCATCGGATTTCAACGCAGACGAACTACAGCCTACCATCCAGCATGCAATGGACTCGTCGAAAGATTCCACAGACAGCTTAAAGCCGCCATTACATGTCATGCGACCAGCAGCTGGCTTGAAACACTTCCACTTGTACTACTGGGAATCCGGGCGGCATTTAAGGAAGACTTACAAGCGACTCCAGCTGAGCTCGTATATGGAGAGACACTACGACTCCCAGGGGACATTTTTTGTCAATCGGCTGATGGCACAGAGGACTTGACAGTATACACTGAAAGACTGCGCACATTCGCCAAAAAATTGTTGCCATTACCAACTTCTCACCATGGGAATAACCGCTCCATATTCATTTTCAAAGATTTAGCAACAGCATCCTACGTCTTTCTAAGAGATGACACCTCGCATCCATCTTTTCAAGCAGCTTACACAGGCCCGCATGAGGTGATAGAACGAGGGGATAAAGTTTTTAAGCTCCGCATAAAAGGCAAAGAAGTCACTGTATCAGTCGACCGCATTAAGCCTGCCTACATACTTCGTGAGTTGGACCATTCTCCCGCCGTGGCAGCACCTGAGACCCGAGACGCTCCAGTGACCACCACTCGATCAGGACGAACAGTGCGTTTTCCAGAATATTATCGCCCGTAGGACGGTCTCTGGAGGGGGGTGATGTGGTGTGCTAGCCCACGAAAAAGTTTACATACCAGTTTAATAGAGAACTTTTCCAGCTAGTTGCCAGGGGCAACGAATGTTGTTGATATAGACTTCACATTAGAGAAAATATTATTTTCCGCATTTTGGTTTTTGTAAATATCTTTTTAATTAATATATCTTATACAAAGTCAATCGGCATATCATTAATTCAGCAAACCTATGGACCTCCTTCTATTACAACAAAAGTGTATCGAACTTCGCTTTAACATTAACTCGTTTCAATGGAATTAATGTTGAGTGGCCTAATTTTATTAACATTTTCAACAGTTTAATTCATAATAATGAACGTTTGAGTTCTGTAGAAAAAATGCATTATTTATTGAGTGTTTTAGATAAAGATCCTCTTTCAATGGTTAAGCATCTATCCATATCAAGTGAAAATTACTTAGTAGCTTATGATATTTTAATACAGCGTTATGAAAATAAGAGAATCATCGCCGATAGGTATGTGGATGCTATACTAAGCTTGCCAAACATGAATCAATTTAATTTTAAAAATCTAAGCAAATTCATCAATACAATCAAAGAGAATACACAAGCGCTACAAGCCATGAAATTTGATATCCAGTCTTGGAGCTTTCTGTTACTCCACATAATCCTTAAGAAGTTATCTGTGGACCTCCGTACAAAGTTTGAGGCTTCTTTAGACTTATCAAATTTGCCTACATTCAGGCAATTGTTAGACTTTTTAGAAAATCAACTTAGAATCTTAGAAAATGTTGGTGGTTCTTCTTCAAGAACACCTGCAGGTAGTAACACACTGAACATCATTGAAAATGATAAACCACAAAACAAATCAAACAATTTTAGTGCGTGTCCTTGTTGCAAGGAGCATCATGCCATTTATCGATGCTCAAGGTTTGATAACATGACTCCTTCACAACGGAAAAATTTTGTGATTTTAAACAAATTGTGTTTCAATTGTCTGCGGCCCCACCAAGTTTCTAAATGTTCATCAGCAAGTGTGTGTCAGGTATGTCGTGGACGGCACCATACCAAACTTCACATTTCAAACAATACAATGGAAAATCAACATTCGGACCCAACTCCTGTGCCAACACATTCTGAGACTGCTGTGTCGACTCACGGTTCCACAGTCCAGCCTCAGATTTTTCATGGTGTCGATGGAGCATCAACCATGATTTTAGGAACGGCATTTGTCAGAGTACAGGATGTTGACGGTCACTTTCATTCTGCTCGTGCATTAATTGATAGCGGGTCTCAAGTTTCCATAATGACTGAAAACTTGGCCCAACGTTTGAGGCTACCTCGTACTAAGTCAGGTGGTTTGTGTGGACTAGGTGCTTCGTCTGTTCAAGAGACTCGAGGCATGGTCCATTGCAATGTCAAATCAACAAGAGACAACTCTCAATTATTAAGGTCGGATTTTTTGGTTTTAACGAGAATAACGGGACACCTACCTTCTGTTACGGTTGAACCAAAAGTGTTTGAACTTTGCAAAAATTTAATATTAGCTGACACTAGTTTTACCATACCTGGTCAAGTTGATTTGCTTCTTGGTATAGAATTTTATGATCAAATCTTAGATGGCAGGAAGTTCAGTCTAGGTGACAACATGCCTACTGCCTACTCATCTATCTTTGGTTGGATCATCATGGGCAAAGCACCTGCAGCATCGCAGTATGCTCATACTGCTACTTCGATGGCCTGCACCTTGGATCTCAATCTTGCTCTCAGCCGGTTTTGGGAGGTGGAAGAGCCCCCTAAATCGCGGATTCAGGATCCTGAAGACATTCAATGTGAGAAGCATTTCACAGAAACTTATGCTCGGGATAGCGATGGTCGCTTTGAAGTTTCTTTACCTTTCAAGGTTAATCATAAACCTTTAGGCGAAACTCATCTTATTGCTTTAAAACGGTTCCATAATTTGGAACGCAAGCTGCTCAGGGAGCCACGACTGCGTGAACTATATATAGCCTTCATGCAGGACTACATTGAAGCTGGCCACATGCGTGAAGTATCATGTCCAAATTCCACTGATCGATACTTCATACCGCATACCTTCATGGTATTCTCAAAGAGCATAGCACGAGCACCAAGTGTCGTGCGGTGTTCGATGCGTCAGCGCCCAGTTCAAACGGTGTTGCACTGAATCAAGTGCTCATGTCGGGTCCCAAGCTTCAACAAAATATCGAAGACATCATCTTGCGTTTCAGGTTGCATGGCGTAGTTTTCACCTGTGACATTAAACAAATGTACAGACAGGTTCGCATGAATGATCGCGATTGCAGATATCAAACCATCCTCTGGCGCGAATCTCCTGACGCTCAAATCAAGACTTTCGAATTGACTACCGTTACATATGGCGTTTCAAGCTCGGCGTTCCAGGCTATTCGCGTGCTGCACGAGCTTGCCTACCTCAATGCAGAACAGCATCCTGATGCTGCTAGGACGTTGTTAGAGGACACTTTCGTCGACGACGTTGTAAGCGGAGCCCGTGATATTGACTCAGCTAAAATACTCGCTCAAAGTATAGTTGACGTTCTCGCTCAAGGAGGTTTTCTTTTGCGCAAATGGTCCAGCAATTCCAAAGAGTTTTTGGATGGTTTTCCTGTCGACCACCGTGAATCTCCTTACCGGTTTGTAGAGGACGGCGAAAATATTTTCAAGGTTTTAGGCATCGAGTGGAATGCAAACAATGACTGCTTCGTTTATAATGTCTCTGAAATGACCAAGGTCCTCACCAAGCGTGGCGTTCTTTCCAATATTGCTAGGTTGTACGACCCATGTGGTTTTTTATCCCCTGTAACGTTTTTTGCGAAGCTATTCATGCAAAAGCTTTGGTCTGTGGAATCGGGATGGGACGATCCCTTACCTTCGGATATCAGCAAGATGTGGATCGATTTCATGTCCGACTTTCAAAATTTGAATCGAATTTCTATTCCACGGTGCGTGGTCACTGATCAACTGGTATCAAGTCATTTGCTCGGTTTCAGTGACGCCTCTGAGCGCGGGTACGCTGCTTGCGTCTACCTGCGCGCTCAAAGTGCTTACGGCCGCGTTTTAGTCCAGCTGCTTCTGGCTAAATCACGCGTGGCGCCGCTCAAGCAAAAGTTGACTATCCCCAAGCTCGAGCTAAACGGAGCGTTGCTTTTGGCTCGCTTGTTGGGACATGTCCTCAATTTATTGAACGGAAAACTTCCGATAGATTGCACGATGGCGTGGTCGGATTCCACCATCGTGCTATCCTGGCTCAAAAATTCGCCTCATAAGCTCCAAACATACGAGGGTAATCGCGTGTCACAGATCCAATCATTGATACCCAATGTTGTTTGGCGACACGTGTCATCAGCCCAAAATCCAGCCGATTCTGCAAGCCGCGGTCTTTCGCCTTCAGAATTGGTAAACTATACGCTGTGGTGGTCACCAGCATGGCTCGAAGATGATCCTTCGTCATGGCCTGGTGGTTTTCAACCCATTGATGACGAAGACTTGCCGGGCCTCAAACCCAAGACTTCAAGTTCTCGCTCTCACACCGTTCAACTGGCGGAAGCATCCTCAGTTACGGAGGGACAAACTTCTGATAAGGTTCAAATCGCTGAAGATTTGCTTACCAAATTCAGCTCGTTTCCCAAGTTACAGGCGACTGTAGCTTGGTGCAAACGATTCGCTCATAACGCGCGCAACCCAACGCAAAGGCGTACTGGATTGCTGTCGGTTGTCGAACTCGACGACAGTGTTTGCACAATCGTCAAGCTGGTACAGTCTACTGCCTTTGCTGAAACATTGACGTTGTTGCGCGCCAACAAGGTAGCAAAAGGAACCCTGATGCGTTTGAATCCCTTTCTCGATTCAGAAGGTCTAGTGAGAGTCGGAGGCAGACTTGTCAAGTCCGATTTGGAGTATGATAGCAAACACCCGTTGCTACTCCCCAAGTCTCATCACGTCACTTATTTAATTGTGGATCACTACCATCGGATGTTTCTCCATCCTGGTCTAAATTTACTTTTAAACTTGCTTCAACGCAAATTTTGGATCTTATCTGCGCGTAGAGTCATTCGTAGTCGCATTTTTCAATGTCAACGCTGCTATCGTTTGCGGCCCAAATCGATTGAGCCTTTCATGGGTGATCTACCGGCAAATCGTGTCACGTCTTGTCGACCATTCCAGCGCGTTGGCGTCGACTTCGCTGGGGCATTCATGCTAAAAACATCCCGCACACGCAATGCTAAAAGCACCAAGGCCTACCTGTGCATCTTCGTATGTTTCACCACCAAGTGTTGTCACTTGGAGATAGTCTCTGAATTGACGACGGATGCTTTTCTAGCTTGTTTTGATAGGTTCGTGTCCCGCAGAGGACTGCCGACTGATGTCTACAGTGACTGCGGCACGAATTTTGTAGGTGCGCGGAACTACTTGAAGGAGATTACCAAATTTCTAAATGAATCCCAGACTGACATTCAGACATCTTTGGCCAGACATCAAATATCATGGCATTTCAATCCACCTGCAAGTCCACACATGGGTGGCTTGTGGGAAAGCGCAGTCAGATCCACGAAACTTATACTGAGTAGAATCATCGGCGATCGTTCTCTCGTTTTCGAAGAGCTCGCTACTATTTTTTCAAAAATTGAAGCCGCGTTGAACTCTCGGCCGTTGTGCCCGATTAGCAATGATCCCAACGACCTCGAGACTTTAACGCCCGGCCACTTTCTAATAGGTCAACCTCTTCTAGCTCTACCCGAGCGGGATTTGTGCCACGACAACATAAGCCCATTGAAGCGATGGCATCTTGTTCGTCAAATTACTCAACATTTCTGGAGGCGTTGGCAAACAGAATATTTGCATACTCTTCAGCAACGTCCGAAATGGTTTTTAAGGTGTGAAAATTTGAAAACTGGTGATTTGGTGCTCATCAAAGAACCAAATCTCCCGCCGCTTCAATGGCGCAAGGCTCGTGTCATTCGAATCTGCCCAGGTACAGATGGTACTGTAAGAGTCGTTGAACTTAAAACGTCTTCCGGCACTCTTCTTAGGCCGACAGTAAAGCTGTGTCCTCTGATGCCATGTGTCGATCCAGTAGCTTAATCATCTAACTTAATTCTACTCTAATCAACTCTACCTTATAACTTTTTGTTATTCAACTTAGTTTTCAATTTTACCATTCGATCTTTGCCTTAAATCAACTTCAATTTTATTCAATTTTGTGAAAGAGCTGGGTAGCTCTTTGGGGGGCGGTATGGTAGATCTAAAGTATGTATCTGAACGCATCCGTTTTCTTGTAACATTTTTGTTGAGGGTACCTCCCGCCCATATCCTACCCACATTTTCCATTTCTCCTTATAATACGTCAATTCCACTGACGGCTGACAACGCTGAGTAAAAAAGACTGGGAACAACTCTCTTGTGTGTGCGCCGTCGGCCATTACGCATCTGCAAGGAAAATCAAAAAAAACGCTCTCGGCCGATCTACCTGTTGTGCCATCGTGTGGCCTGCATATCTTCGCCGCCAGAGAGCAATCCTTGGAACATCAGCAAAATCAACAAGTGTTGGGAAAGAGGAGGCCGGCCTGCCTAATAAAACCAGCGCATCCCTTATCGAAGAATTCTGGTGAGTCGGCCCGTCAGTCGTTTTCAATTCCATTTTTTCCCTTTTCCCCAACATTGATGGTTCCATTAAAAGCATTGGTCGTAATAGGATATCGCTGAACTTTCATTCATCCTCGGCTGCAAATAAATTTATTCAATCACCTTCCCTTCCTAATAATAATTTCAAGGCTTTTATCCCGTCCTTTAATATTACTCGGATGGGCTTAATTCGTGGCATCCCTGTTGATATGTCTCCTGAAGATATAATTAATGAGATGAAGGTTCCCAATGAATGCGGGCCTATTATAAAAGCACGACGTTTGAATTTTAAGGTTTTTATTGATGGCGCTGTTGTATGGAAAGCTTCTCAGACTGTGGTCTTAACCTTTGATGGCCAAGTTTTGCAAAATAGAGTTTTTCTGTACGTCAACTCATTTCCAGTATGTCACTATGATTTCCCAACAATACAATGCTACAACTGCTGTCGGTATGGTCATACAAAGTCTTTGTGCCGCTCTAAGCCAGCGTGTTACAAGTGCTCTCTTAATCACACTGGCGACACCTGTTCAATTGAGCAACATGATGCCAAATGCATTTGGTGTGAAGGCAATCATTATGCAAACAGCAAAATTTGTCCAGAAATGGAACGACAAAAAAATATCAAACATACAATGGCTAAGGAGTGCATCTCGTATTTAGAAGCCTCAAAAATGTTTGATCGAAAGAAAGTGTCTTATGCTGATATTGCTTCTAAGCCAGCGCCCGTTCCACCTCGCCTCCCTTCTAAAAATTTGACAGTTGAACCTCAGAAAATCCACTATAGAAAACTGGTATCTAAAACTCCGCGTGCCCCCTCTCCTGTGAGTATGGGGTATGACCACACAGCTCACATGAATATTATTAGGGATGATTTTTCTGAAGCAGCTCCTAATGGATGTGCTCTTCAAAATCATTCCTCCAACAAGTCTGAAATTCCCCCGATCCAGGTAGTTATTTCTGAACTTCTTAAGCTTTTAAATGTTTTATCCTCTTTTATGGGTAGTTTATCATCCTCTTCTCATTCCAACAACCAACCGTCCAACGCTGCCTTTAACTTGAATTCTCTTATTTCTCTCCTTCAACATGGATCCAACAGACAGGATCCTTCAATGGAATAGTCGTAGTCGTATTAGTAAAAAATCTGATGTGATTTTTTTAATTAATAAACATAAACCTTCCATCCTGTCGGTCTCTGAAACATGGCTTAGACCTGATTCCGTCTTTCGGATATCAGGCTTTGTTAGTGTTAGAGCGGACCGTCAGGATGGGTTTGGTGGTGTAGCTCTTTTTTTGAAAGATAACATATCTTATTCAAATATTACTATTTCTACTCGTTATGATGGCTTTGAAGCGGTAGCTGTTCGCCTCAAAGACTTCACTATCGTTTCTTTATATATCCCTCATCCTTCTAAGCCCATTATTCGAAATCTTATTTCAGTTTTGAATTCTCTTCCTAAACCTCTCCTTGTTCTTGGAGATCTAAATTGTCACCATTTGGTTTGGGGATGTGGTTTTACAGATCCTGTGGGTGATTTTCTATTAGACTCCTTAGATACTCTAAATCTTTGTGTTCTTAATGATGGCTCTCCAACGAGAAGAACCCGCCCCAATGAACTAAAAAGTGCGGTGGATCTTTCTCTTTGTTCTCCTGAACTTGCCTCTCTTATGTCTTGGAAAGTCTTACCCTCTACTCATGGTAGCGATCACTTTCCTATCCTTCTCTATATCCCTCGGAAAGTCCCTCGTTCTACTATCATGAACTCTCCCCTCCTTAAATATATCTTGGACAACAATAACCTAGCTTGGGAAAATTTTGGTGTTCTAACTAAACTCAAATCTTCTAATTTACCTCCTATTCACCTACGTAATATCCAAACCTGTTCTGATAGCCTTGTTCAAATACTTCATGACTGTGCGCGATTATCGTTTCCTATTAAGAAACCAGTTTCTGATAAAATTCCCTCCCCGCCTTGGTGGGATAAAGACTGTTCTGAAGCAATTAAAGTTCGCAATTTGGCTGAATCTAACTTTTGTACTTCTATGACTAAACAAAACTTTATTGAATTAAACAAAGCTATTGCTAAAACTAAGCGTCTTTTCCATTCAAAAAAATTTGATGGTTGGAAATCTTATTGTTCCAGCCTTTGCCCTAAAACTCATCTAACCCTTGTATGGAAGAAAATTAATAGGTACAGACGTTCATGGAGTCCCCCCTCCCAGAACTGCAATCCAAGTCAGTCCTGGGCTGACTCTTTTATGGATAAAATTGCTCCACAGTACTCTCCTCTTCCTTCTGAATTGCCTTCAAATTCTTGTCCTATATCTAATGACCCGTTGGATTGTCCGTTTTCCCTCCTTGAATTAAAACATATTTTAAAATCGGTTAAAGACTGCTCCTGGTATGGATGGTATTCCGTATTCATTCATCTCTAAAGCCAGTGAGTCTCTTCAAAATTATTTTTTATCTCTGGTTAATTCTATTTTTGAATCAGGTTCTGTTCCAGCCTCATGGAAATCTCAATTCATTATCCCTATTATAAAACCTAATAAAAATCCTGATGACCCCAATTCATTTCGACCTATTGCTCTCTCTTCAGTTTTAGCTAAACTTGCTGAGCATCTTGCTAAATAAATAAATAATAAATAAAATAAAAATGATTTAATTCAGGCAATAGACCCATAAAAAATAAAATAAAATATCAATGAATTGAGACAAAAGTACGACGACGGCTACACACTGTCGTGCTGCGTCATTTTTTGTTGTCGTTCGTGTGCACAGATATCCAATATGTAAATATCGGACTCTGGACATTGTCAGAGACAGCCTCGAGTATTTTGTTACCAGAGCGGCGCAGTCGGCTCCAGAATGACGCCACACGCGATCTGATTACTGCGAAAAAGTCGGGAACCCTCGCTTCAGCAAACATGTTCGACGCACTACAGCATCTTGGCAGCTTCATAAGGACCCGGTACGCGTCATTGTACTGAACCCTTATCGTGTTAATCGCTTTCCGAGTAAACGTTATCCACAGCTGACACGTATACATGCAAAGGCAATACGCTTTGAATAGAGTGGTCTTTACGTCTGCGCTGCAGTTAGCAAATCTGCGTGCAATCATGTTACTTCTGACCGCGAGGGCTCTCCGCTCGCGCTCAATATCAACGTCGTCATGCAGCCGCTCTGTTAACATGTGTCCTAAATACCTGAACTGCTTCACAACATTAATCGTTGTACCGTTCAAATAAACCGCGGGCACCCTGTCCGGACCTCTACCAGATCGAAACACCATCATTTCCGTTTTAGAAACATTGTATTTCAGTCCGTGATCATCTGCATAATGTTCACAAATTGAAAGTAGCTTTCGCAACCCCTTGATCGAGGGACTGAGAAGTACCATGTCGTCCGCATAGCTCAGGTTGTTTACACACACATTTCCTAGATGGCAGCCGACCTTGGTACTTCTCAGTTCCCCGATCAGTCCATTGACGTACAGGTTAAACAGGTCCGGAGAGGTTAACCCCCCTTGACGAACGCCACATTCTAGTCTATAATTACTAGATGTTGTGTCGCCCCATTTCACATTATTTGTTTGGTGTCCGTACCAGTAGCTCAACAGATTGACCACCTGACTAGGCACATGTGACGCTAGTAGTTTGCCCCAGAGAATCTCATAATTAACTAGGTCAAATGCACGGCTGAGGTCTAAAAAGCAAGCATAGATGTTAGTGTCACGTGACGTGTAATAATTAACGGTACTTTTTAGGCTGACAATTGCAGCATCTGTTGAGAGACCGGCACGAAAACCAAACTGCGCATCATCAATCTCAATATTTTTAAGCAGTTCAGGGTGAATGAGCCTTTCTAGAATTTTACCTACTATCGTACCTAAAGATATAGGGCGGTAGTTGGATGAGTCACTAAGATTACCTGTCTTATTTTTAATAATAGGTATTACAGAAGTCTTCATTAAGGCCTCAGGCAGATATCCGTACCTTATACACAAATTAAACAGATGACATAGATGATCATTAATTTTGTCGCCGGCCCACAGTACGTGCTCAATACTGAGACCGTCATGACCCGGTGACTTACCATGCTTCATACTTCTGATGACTTTAGCGACATCGTCACGCGTAAACTCAATTTCCTGATCATTAGGACATGCCTCAGTATCGGGCGCACACCGCGCAGACAACGGAGCTACTTTAAACCTCTGTGCAAACATATCGGCTATATCCCCAGGCTCCTGCAGACCCTCCACTGACACAGGCAGGCTCTGCTTATAATTTAACTTTTTGGTTGCATTCCAAAATTTAACAAAGTTTTTATTCTTTCTGTGCAACGCTAATATATTCATTTTAATGTTTTCTTCGTTTCTTTGACACCACCTAATTTTATTTTTAAACACAGTACGACTATCCCTCATATTATTAAGCTAAGAACCGCCTTGAGTGGTTCCTCGAAAGCCATGGCTTTCTTGCTAAATCTCAGTATGGTTTTAGAAAGGGCAAAAGCACCATGGACAGCCTTAGTATTTTCACCACGGATATTAGGCTTTCTTTCACCCGTAACGAATCTGTGATTGGAGCTTTTCTTGATATTACTGGTGCGTACGATCATGTTCAACTTCCTATCCTCAAATCGAAACTTCAACGAATGGGAGTACCTCCCAAATTAGGAAATTTCCTAATGAACCTTCTTTCAGAGAGATTCATATATTTTCGATGTAACGATCCTTCAATTTCTTCTAGTAGAGTTATTTGGCGTGGGCTTCCCCAAGGTTCAGTGTTAAGTCCTCTTCTTTACAACACATATACATTTGATCTCGAATCTTCTGTCGGCCTTTGTCGTATTCTTCAATACGCTGACGATATTTTACTTTATACTTCTCATAATAAAATTTCTGAAGCTTCGAATTGTCTATCTCTCTCTCTTCAGCATCTTAATTCTTGGCTTTTTATGAATGGTTTGGAGCTTTCCCCTGCTAAAAGTAACATTGTTCTTTTTTCCCGCAAACGTAACCCTCCTGACATTGATATTAAGTTAAAAGAGGCCAAAATTCCTGTTAAAAATTCAGTTAAATTTCTTGGACTTCTTTTGGACAGTAAACTAAATGGTCATCTGCATTGTGATTATATTGCTTCTAAGTGTGAGAAAAATCTTAACGCCTTAAGGTGTTTATCCGGTGTATGGTGGGGTGCCCACCCTTTTAACCTCAAATTTTTTTACAATGCCTTTATCCGGAGTATCTTGGACTATGGAACGTTTCTTCTTGAGCCTGCTAACAAAGCCGGTTTAAGGAAACTAGATTTAATTCAGTCTAAATCACTTCGCATCATAGCGGGTGCAATGAAATCATCCCCAATCAACGCGCTTCAGGTTGAGTGCGTTGATCCTCCTCTTTCTATTCGACGTCAGTTTCTGGCCGATCGTTTCTTTTTTCGGTCTATTAAATTTTCTAACCATCCTCTTGTACCTAAGCTTCAACTTCTTCACCAATACTGTATTTCTTCCCGGTTTTGGATACATAAACAGCATCCCTTACTTCTAAAAAGTTTCGCTCGCTTTAAATCCATAAAAGATCCTACACTCCGGTCTCCAATGCTTCCTATTTTCAGTTTCGGCTTCGATATTATTTTACTTCAACCTACAGTTATTTTAAATTTTGATATCTGCAAAGGTGACATGTTCGCCAATCAGTATTTTCGGGAACTTCTGCACCGAGAATGGCGTGGTTGGCATACCATATTTACAGATGCATCAAAGCTTTCCCCTGTTGGTTGTGTTGGTTGTGTTGGTTGTGGTGTTTTTCATACTCAATATGATATTGTTCAGAAAATCAAGTGCCCCCCTGAATGTTCAGTCTTTACTGGTGAATGCTTAGCTATCTATGAGGCTGTAAAATATATTCATTTATTTAAATTACGTCACTCTATCATCTTCTCTGATTCTCGTAGTTCTTTAGAATCTTTACTTTCCAATCCTTTCTCTTCCAAAACCACTATTCACAATCCTTTGATATTCCAAATTAAAAAATCTCTATCCGAATGTTTATTAAAGGGCTTTGAAGTCGTACTAGTTTGGATTCCTGGGCATATTGGTATTTATGGGAATGAACGAGTCGACCGTGTGGCCAAAGAGGCAGTTGTTTGTGGTGATAAGGTTCCGTTTGTTAATTACCCTCATGACCTCATTTCCCTTCCCAAGTCTTATTTAAAAAAATCATGGTCATTTGACTGGAGATCTTCCAGTAGACTTAAAGGTTCTACATTTGCCAAAGTCCAACCGGACATTCCTTCTAAGCCTTGGTTCTCACGGTGGCACTTTCCTAAACGCTTTTCATCTACATTAATTCGCTTAAGACTAGGTCAATGCTCTTCTCCATCTCATTTAAAAAAAATTCATGTAAAAGATTCTTCCCTATGTGAATGTGGGATAGACGAAGGAAATCTTAATCATATATTCTTCTCATGCCCTCTTTTAAATCATTCACCTTTATTTTATTCTCTTCGCAAATTACATATTTCATTTCCTACCCATATACATGAACTCTTGTCTTCCATTAACCCTGATATATACTTAGTTCTCATCGATTTTCTCATTTTAAATAATCTTAAACTTTAGTATATATATAGTATTATAGTATGTTACGTCATTCATTTATCATTCTATTTTTATATTATTTATTTTTTCAATATATCTGAGTTCTTGTTGTTTTTAACGTTTATTTTTATATGTATTTTATTCTTTTACTTTTCTGATCAAATATTTTTTCAAAATTTCGTTGTTTCCTTCCGCTTATTGACGCGAAACTGGCAAAAATGTCAAAAAGACAGTTGCCACAAAAAAAAAAAAAAAAAATACATACGTAAACAGAGAAGAGTGTAAATAATATAGAAAATGTCGGTAATCTAAATATCAATAGAGAAAATTGTACCTACCTACTTTACATTGTAGAACAGAAATCATAGAGAGTAACTAACTTTATTCTTTGAAAGAAATCAACCATAAATGCACAAACTACTAAGGGATACTAACGTTGCATAAATGTCTTGTCAAGTGGAGCAAATAGCCGATTGCGGCGATATATCAAGCCTCGCTAGAGCGCTGTTTATACCCGAAAAAGAAGGTAATGTTATAAAGTAAAATGATCTAGAAATTCTAGTAAAAAAAGTGCAAGTGCACTCTGAATGCCTGCATGTTTATTTAGTTTGTACAATTTTTATAAGCTGTCGTTGCATGAAATTAAAATTGCACACTTAAAAAGCATACTTAATCACTTCATAACATTCTTTCAGATGTAAATTGGCTACCACAATGTTCTGTGTCCCTATCATCATGTGGTAGCTTATTGGCAGTGGGCTATAGAAATAGATTGTGCATATTAAGCTCTCAATGGATTAGCTCTACTGACAGCAATTCCTTCCTGATATCCTGGAGCGGAACTCTTCCTTCAGATATAACTGTCATTTTAGCCTTATCCATCTGTCCTTCTCAGCAGTCATCACAGGTATTTATTTCATGCTCATTATTTGTAATTATTTATTGATATGAAAGCAATTAGAAATATACCTAATACGTCCAAATGTATACTGTTACATAGTATTTTTGGTCATCAGTGTATTTTTGTTAGATTTTTTCTCACAAATAGAAGGAAGTTGGCTGTGGCATCGTTTTATGGCTAATTTTGATAATATTTGGCAGTAAAATGTAGTACTTAATTCTTTAAGTATTACAAGTATCAGCAAACTCAGTCAAGATAAAAAAAACAAGGCTGTGAGGCCTGAGGACCCATCTTTACGAAAATGTATTAAAATACAACTTAGTGAAGCAACTCCTGAACAAAGTCTGATTTACGCACTAACTTTCTCTATACCAACAAGCTAAGGTTAAGTCACTAAACAATAAAAAAATTACAAAAATTGTCCACCTAAAGTGTACTATATGAAAATTTAAACTAAATGCTTATACTAATTTAATTTAAATGCTTCTATCTTGAAAATTCACTTCCAAAATGTGTAAATAACAACATTAAACTAAACACAAGTTGAGCTAGCACATGATTTAATAATTAATTTGTAAAATAAATAGGCTCTAGGAAAATCCCCACCCACAATAAAAATCAATCATACAATTAAATTAAAATGGTGTATTACAGAATGGTCCAGACTGGTTTTGCATCATTGTAGGATTTAAAAATGGTCATGTGGGCTTCTACACTAATACTGGTCATCTACTTCTGTTAGAGAAACTAGATGAGAAGCCTGTGATGAAGTTGTCTTGCCACACTGGGACTTATGGAACTCTGCCTGATGATATCCATGTGCTGTTTCAAAGCTGTGAATGCATAATATCAGGCTCGAGTTTGTTCCAAACTCTTAGAAATGCCAAAGCACATTTAGCAAAAGGTAAGATTTTTGTAAGTTATATATGGCAAGATAATAACAACATTAATAATAATAATGCCCAACAATCACATACATAGAACCTAGGATTCCCTGTGTCTAGGGATCCAGGAACTATGAGGACCATGGTCCCACAACACCCATACTCAGAACAAGTATTTGCACTTTTTTTCTATGCACAAATATTTGTCTTGCCGCGGGAATTGAACCCGCTGCCATCTGGTTATGAGCCGACCTGCTCAACCACCACACCACAGGCTGTCAAAAAAACTAAAAGATAATTAGACTGGTGATAGCACAGAAAATAGAATAAGCCTCTTGCCATGATACCACATCACAGTACAGTGTTGTTCTGTGGGCTATAATTTATACACGGTGGAATTAAATTCGCTCTTTTCCTTAAATGTATGTACTCAGACGATGGTATAGATATTCATACAAAGTCCATTTTAAAAAAAAATTGGTTTTGTTTTAGTATTTAGTGCCTCCTAAAATAACTGCATGACAGCTGAAATGTCTTTTGAACGCTACATATAGCGCGGGCACCGGTTGAGTGCTTTGTAAATGTTTCGTAGGCAATAAAGCACCTGCTTTGTTCAATGGCACAAAGCTTTTCTTTAGAATGTAAATTTGCAGTAATTTGATAATACCTAGATTTCAGTTTTATTTCATAAGTACTTTTGTTATTTAGTTATATGAGAGCATTCTATAGCATGGACTGAATACATACATTAAAGGAAAAGAACGAATTAAATTCCATCTTGTATATTTGTATATACCTACATAACTAAATTGAGAAGTATGCCAGGCCTGGCGTGGTGATAATTAATCACTGACAACAGAACTATTCATTGTCAAATTAATATCTCGTAACTCACTCTTTTCTCATATAGTTCAAGCAGGTATCCAAGATGAGTACTCGGTGGATAGCCGCAATATCAGTATCCGGAAATGGAGCTTCTCAGAACAAGAGGTCATAAATGATGCTACTGTTGTGGGATTGGAACTCAAGAACACTTATGACCATTTGTTAGCTGCATCAACATATGGAGGATATGAAATATGGTATTCTGCTTTAAAGTTTTTTAAAAGCCTGAATTTTCGTTTAATTTTAAATAATAGCTATGCTTATGTTTGACCAAGTTTTCCATTAAGCGACATTGTGGTCGAAGATGTGGCATGCTCGCCTATAAGAACTTAAACTTACTTAAAGAAACTTATTATATTTCGGGCGTTTTGTGTCGCTATCTCATCAAGAAACCTATTTTTTTTTAATCGGCGCAGTCAGGCAGCTCTCGAGTACCATACCAGTAAAGAAGTCTGTGCGTCAAGTTTCACTTAAATAAAGATTATGACGCATTGCAAACATTAGCCAGACACGTTAGTAAGTCGTGTTTTATTTTTCCTAAAATCTACAGGTATCGTTCAGTGCCGCCAGTAAATACTTTGATTATTGGGGCGGGAGCGAAGCCGTACGTTGGTTTTCACTATGCCTTGGAAGGAGGAACTGCGCCACCACTCCAAGATGTGGCGAGAGCAGTTGCACATAAAATCAAATCTGCTTTGCCGTAAGTATTATTAGACAACAAAACTACTGTTTACTGCATAGTAAACATGGAGGAAAATCCCCACTCACAATATTTATGTCTACATAAAATAATTAATAATTAATCAATAAATAATTAATTCTAATTATTGTGTGATAAAGGGCCACTTGTAGTGTACTCTGTAGCACACTAAAATAGATAGAATTATCAGCATTCCCACGATTTCTCTTTCCCACTACGCAGTAAAGAAAACCCCGAGGAGCCAGTCCCTAATCTCGGCGAGCAAAACACAAATGCTATTGTCTGTCTGTCTGCCAAGACCAAGACCCTTTTTTCTGTATATATGTTAAAATTCATATAAAATAGGTAGTATTATATTATCTGCGCTAAGGTCTACCGGTCTTATAATATTGTAAAACATTCCAGGATCTATAACGTGGTCACAATATCTTTGCACCTCGCTGGAATGCGAAGCCACTGTTGGTGTTTGTGACGTCACCGTGCTGACACACATTGTGACATTTTGCGTGATGATAATTAAATATACAAACGAGCTTCTGCCCGCAGCTTCGCCCGCGGCGTGGCCTATGGGAAAATAATTCAACCACCCATTTCACCCTCTTAAGGGTGGAATTTTCAAAAATCCTTTCTTAGCGGATGCCTACGTCATAACATCTACCTGCATGCCAAATTTCAGCCCGATCCGTCCAGTGGTTTGGGCTGTACGTTGATAGATCACTATATCAGTCAGTCAACTTGAGTTATATATATTTAGATAGCTGTGCATTTGTTGCATCTATATCGTCTTAGCAAATGGTTGTAGTGGGTGGCTGGGTGGAGGCAGCGGTGGCACAGAAAGTCCCGCGGCCGGCAGCGAGCCGGCGGTCCGTGCGGAGACGCTGTCGATGCGCAGCGCATTATCGGATCCGCAGCGGCACGGCGTGGCGGCTGTCGTCTCACCCGATCGCCGCCTCGCCGCCATCACCGACAGTTACGGCCGCGTTGCTGTGCTCGATAACAACCGTGGACACCTGATCCGACTGATCAAAGGTTGCAGGGACGCTCAGTGTGCATTTGTCCAGGTATATAAACCACAAAAGCTTATTTTAACTAAATTTTAAGGAAAATCAGGAAAATCGCTGGTATTCTGGTGGTAGTTCTATATTGACTGACAAACGTATCAAAAACAAAAAAAGAGCAAAAACATTTAAAAATAGTAAAAAAATAAACTTCTATAAAAAGGAGGTGCGTTCAGCACATTTCTCCCCCTTTTAGCAGGGAAACCAGCTTCTTGACAGGCCTCCGAAGCACCCCAGTAGCAGTCGTAACATCGGCGACACGTATGATACCATCTTTTCCAGGAAATACTGTTTTTACACGTCCTCGGGGCCACGACCCTCTTGGCAGATTTCCATCAGCTATAAGCACTAGATCTCCCACGGTAATATTCGGACTAGTACCCTGACCTCGTCTCGGCACAAGGGTAGGCAGGTACTCTTTGACCCAACGCTGCCAGAAGTGGTCAGATAATCTAACTGCTCTGCGCCAACTGCTTCTGCTCACAAGGTCGGCCTCACATAAATCTCCTGGGATTGGACGGCCTGAAGAAGCACTAATCAAAAAGTGCATGGGTGTGAGTGCCTCATCGCTTTCCGCCTCAACTGACACGTGCGTGAGTGGACGTGTGTTTACGAGCGCTTCTGCTTCCGCTAGCAATGTTTGCAGAACTTCTTCCGACGGAGCTCGTTCCTTGAGTGTGATTTTAAGAGCAGATTTTACACTTCTTACTAGGCGTTCCCACGCTCCGCCCATAAAAGGAGCCGCTGGAGGAATAAACCTCCAATTAATCTTCTCATTCGCAGCAAACACAAATGATGTTCCGTTATCTGACCACAGCTCTGTAGGTGTGCCTCGCCGCGCTATGAATCTGCGAAGGCTCATGATGGCTGCATCAGCAGATAGATTTCCAACGACTTCTAAGTGGACGGCACGGACAACCAGGCATGTGTACAAAGCAACCCATCTTTTTTCTCGCCTCCTGCCGACAGCTACTTGTACTGGTCCGAAATAATCCAGGCCTACATAGGAAAACGGGCGATGGTGGTGCGCCAGACGGGCTTCAGGTAAGTCACCAGTTGGTGGTGCAAATGCAACGGCCCGACGTAAACGGCATCCTTGGCAGTTGAATGCAACAGATCGTACAGTGCTTCTGAGACTCAAGATGAAGTACTCTTGCCGTAGTTCATTTACTACTGCTTCTGTATAGCCGTGGCCAGCTTTCTGATGATATCGTTCTACCAAGAGGCGTACTGCATAATGTCTTCCATCGAGTATAATGGGGTGCTTCGTTTCTTCTCGGACTCCTGATGCTGAAGAAATGCGGCTGGACAAGCGAAGCAAGCCATCAGTAGCGACGATAGGGGATATTTTGTATAGGCGACTGATAGGCTGCAGAGGTTGTTTACAACGAAGCCGCGCTACTTCATCTTGAAATGAGTCTAGCTGTGATTGGCGCAGTATGTGCGCCTCTGCCAGGCGTAGATCGTCTGCGGTTACCACCTCACGTTTTAATGATGATAGGTGCAAAGGGGATAAGGCGTTGACCGGCTGAAACATAAAAGTACAGAGACCCCCTTCTAAACGTACTAAGTGAGCTACATCTAAACCCCGGCGATGTAAACTACGTGTTCGCAACAAGGTGATGTACTTATGTGCTATAGCTGTTGCACGCACCAACCTAAGCCAAGAGCTAAAGCGCTTTGGATCAGCTGAGATTGGCATTTGCTTCTCTACTTCATGAATGAGATGAATTGCGATACGTGAAGATGGTTTCAACTCTTCTTGCCCTTTCTTTTTGGTATCACATGGTTCACAAGGCCAATCAGATGATAATAAATAATGAGGTCCTACGAACCAGCGAGATTCCAGAGATAATACTGAGCGCTTCAAGCGTGTTGCATCATCCGCTACATTTAAATCACTCGGGACCCAGCGCCATTCATTAACGCTTGATAGCTCTAATATCTCGCCTATTCTATGTGACACGAACGGTTTGAATGATCTAGCGTCACTGCGAATCCAACCGAGGACAGTCATCGAATCACACCAAAAGAAACGTCTTGTGACTTTTAGTCTGTGGGCTTCACAGATTGACGAAGCTAAACGTGCTGCTACAAGAGCACCTTGAAGCTCTAACCGTGGAATGGAAACTGGCTTTAGTGGAGCTACGCGAACTTTACTACAAATTAGAGCGAGCTTGACGTTACCGCCACTTAATATAAAACGCCAATATGCAACTGCGGCATAAGCAGACTCGCTAGCATCACAGAGAACGTGAAGCTCACACTCGACTACTTCACAATCACTCAAGCAATATTGCCTTGGGATCTGAAATTGTGACACGGAAATTAAGTCATCGAACCAAAGCCTCCACGCAACATCGTCACTTTGAGAAAACTCTTCATCCCATTCGAGACCCTTACGCCATGCATTCTGAAACATGATCCGACCTCTAACAACAATGGGCGCAAGGATCCCAAGTGGGTCAAAAATACGCATTACATGAGATAATGCTACTCGTTTGGTTAATTTTACTGGTAGCACCTGTTCGCCTTTAACACCAGTATTGAAACTTATTGAATCTGTAACGGGCTGCCAGATTAAGCCCAATGTGCGGACAGGTGTTACAAGTCTACCTAGATCTACGTCTACGTTGGGTTTTACTACAGGTGATTCTAGCAAAGTCTCCTTCGGCAACAATGACAGTGCCTTCGGATCGTTTGAAACCCAACCGCGCATTTCAAAGCCACCTTTCTTATGGACGGTGTACACATCAGCAGCTAGCTGAGCCGCCTGCTCTGTTGTGTCCACAGATCCAATATAGTCGTCCATATAGTGATCAGTAATTATAGCAGAAACCGCTTTCGGATAACGATCCTGATATTCGATTGCATTTTTGTTTTTAATGTATAAAGCTGTAAAGGGACTTGATGCTGCACCGAATATCATAGATGCCATGCGATAAGTTTTGATAGGCTCATTGGGATGATCGCGCCAGAGAAATCTTTGAGCGTCACGATCATGCTCCCTTACTTTGACTTGAGGAAACATTTCGCGTATATCAGCTGTAAAAGCAACTTTGCCTTCACGAAAACGTAACAAAATACCTAACAAAGGTTCTAAAATGTCCGGACCTGTTAAAAGTAGCGAGTTCAAAGAAACGTTCTGTGATTTTGCAGCGGCGTCATGGACAACACGAAGTTTCTCAGGTTTGTTTGGGTTCACTACGCCGAAATGTGGCAAATACCACATAGGTGAACCGGTGTGAGTTTCTGTGCACAGTTCCGCATAATTTTTCCTAACCATATCATCAATGTTTTGACGGTATTTTGCTGCATAAGTTTGATCTTGCTTCATCTTTCTCTCTAAACTTAAAAACCTCGATAAAGCAAGCTTATAGCTGTCGGGAAACGAAAGATTGTCCGACTTCCAGAGCAGTCCTACTTCGAATCGGCCACTTGGCAGACGACGTACCGTACGTTCGAGTATTTGGACGGCTCGCTCGTCGTCCGTACTACGTTTTTCACATTTAGAAATACCAATAGAGTCTAATTTATATTGTTCTCTTATTAATTGCTCTAGATTCGAGCGATCACTAAAAATATCACGTTCGTGTAAGGTGGTATGATTGACCACTTCTACCGGGGTGGTTGCGCTACACCCAAAACCAAAAAGAACCCAACCTAAAGCTGTGCGAATCGCAACCGGTTGCGTTTTGGTACCCTTACGCGTAGTCTTAGAAACGCTAAGATGCCAGTTGTCAATACCTATAATAATCATTGGCTTTACGTCATCATAAATAAATTGATCAGCAATATCCGCAAGATAAGGATACTTACACACGCTTTGTTTCTGAACTGACTGACGCGCGACACCTAAACCGTTAATCGACCTAGCTTTACGAATCAGAAATGATTCTTTCGAGTGTAAGCCCTTGATATTGAAATCTACATACTGCACTTTCGTTTCCTTACCTAATCCGCCTACACAATCAAGATGGATACGACTCTCGGGCCCTGTAACTCTTAACTTGGCAGTTATCTCAGCATCAATAAAGGTAGCTGTGGAACCATCATCTAAAAGGGCATAAGTGTCAACACTGCCTGAAGGACCAGACACCGTCACAGCTACTACCTTCAATAATGGACGGAGAAATGTTGGCTTACAAATAAAGTCACTTTTACCATTTGAAGAAGTCGAAGCGTGAGTAAGGATTTCATTAGGTTGGTCGATTTGTGGCGTTGCCACGGCAATCGCGACGCTCGGCGTGACTGGCATGTGCTCTTCCTCCTCTGCGAGCTCGTCGTCTTCTTCTACGTCGACGTGCGCAGCTGCGGTACGCTCGTAGTTCGGGTTATGAAGCAAAGCATGATGACGGTAAGTGCAACCATCAATGCCGCACAAACTTTTTGCCTTACAGTTATTAAGCCTATGCCAACCTACTTTTAAAACATCGGTGACAAATTTTTTCTTTCTTTATTATATGCCATCTTTCATCAACCGTCAATGACGAAAATATGTCACACTGACATAAGGTATGTATTTTCTGACAAAAAATACACGGAACACGAGTTAATGCTGCCGCCGATGAATTTTTATTTATAGCAGTAGCAGGTGCTTCGCAGTCCTCGGCAACAGCATGGACCCTATCCTTCGCCCGTCCTGAATTGTACGTGGCATGTGCCGTAGTCGGTGCTGTAGAAAGTTCTGTGACTAACCCGTACCTAGCTTGCAAGTCAACTTCGTTTGCTAGAAACGACTCGAACAGTTCTAGCTTAGAATGACCCGTAGGGTCATGGCGGGCAGCATAGTCTAGCCATCGCGTTCGTAACATCAGCGGGACCTTACTGACTACTGCGTGAAATAGCTCGGGCGAACATAGATAGTCAGGTTGGTTTAGTAGTCGAACGATTTCAATGCAGTTACGTACGCGAGAGGAAAAAATAGCAAGGTCCTTACCTTCGGCGGCAACTCTAGGTAGCGCGCGAAGCGCTGCCACCTCTTGGAGCACTATCAGCTCAGGCCGACCGAAGCGCGTGTCTAGCGCGCGCACCACAACTCCGGGGTCGCGCGCCGACACCAACAGCGCTGCTACAGATTCACGCGCAGCGCCGCGCAGTGCAACGTTTAGACGAGCTAGATTTTCTATAGGCGAGTGTAAATGCTGTGTCTCTTCGAACATTCTTTTTAATGCTAACCAATCTAAATGTGTTCTTCCATCAAACTGAGGCAAACTTACGGAACCCGTCTGAGGACGGCAACTTCTGTTCACGTTATCAATCAAAACCTCGAGGGACTTCACTAGTTGCGGCACTCCATTGCCGCTGTCGTTAGGTGTCGTCGTAGGGACAAAACCGGGAGCTGAAAAATAATTATTTTCTTTAAATCTTACGTGGGTACTAGTGATTGGGACCTCATTTTTCAACCACTTCTGAACATTAGCACCACTACAATTTGAGCCGTGCTGACTCGCGTCTGCCTCGATGGCGGCGAGTTCCGCGCGGAGCTCTAGATCTGCAGCTTCACGTTCAAGCTGCATACGGCGTTCTGTTGCATCACGTTCGAGCTGTAAGCGGCGAGTCACAGCCTCGTTAGCTTCGCCCTCAAGATCGGCGAGGCGGCGCGCGTGTTGCGCCTCCGCTGCCAACCGTCTAGCTGCCATAGTGGCAGAGGACGCTGACGAAGTGCAGCTCGCAGGACGAGAAGGCGCCTGAAATACGGTTGCCGACGGGGCATGAGGGCCGCACTGCGCGGACGGTTGTTCCTCCCTCACCGAAACGGTCTTACCTTCATTACCCTGCATCTTTGAGCCCGAACGGGTTTCTACCACCATACTTACTAATTCACGGTGAAAGGACCAAAATATAAACCACAAAAGCTTATTTTAACTAAATTTTAAGGAAAATCAGGAAAATCGCTGGTATTCTGGTGGTAGTTCTATATTGACTGACAAACGTATCAAAAACAAAAAAAGAGCAAAAACATTTAAAAATAGTAAAAAAATAAACTTCTATAAAAAGGAGGTGCGTTCAGCACAAGGTAACTTTGCACACACAACTCACTCTTAGACCTTCGTATTATGAAATAAATAAATGAATGTTTGTGAACATTACACACAGCGCCACCTAGCCCTAAACTAAGCAAAGCTTGTACTATGGGAACCAGATAACTGATACAATACTTAGATACTTTTTATTTGTAAATATATACATAGAATACAATATAACACCCAGACGTAGAACAAACATCGATGTTCATCACACAAATGTTTCTCCTGGGAATTGAACCCACAACCTACAGCTCAGAAGGCCACTGCCCCCTGAGCTATCAGGCGTGTCAGTATATTGTTCTTCCTTAATTCTTAGTGATTTTATGATTTCAGATTTTCGAAGTTGATGACAAGAAACCCCAACTATCAACTATCAAAGATGTAAAACGAGCTGTGTTTCTTATCATCTATAATCCTAAGAAGGGGTTAATAGACATTAGACTTATGCAGCGAGGGAACAGAGTGGCGGTATTTACTGCTACGAAAAATGGCCAGCTCTTGTATAATACTTGTGGCTTGGTAGGGGCAGAGAAAAATTATACTTCTAAAAAGCTAAATCTGCCAGAATTTCAATGTGTTCTTATAGATCCAGACGGTAAACTCAAAAAAATTCACATTCCATTTTTTTATGCTTTGGAAGGTGAACATTCCCAGAAATCAAGAGACTTGCAAACGTTAAGGGAATTTCGTGATGGTATAAAGAAAATCGTTGCTTTTAACGATGAGAACTGTTTGGAACTACTAAAAATCGCATCCGAAATTAAAACTTTAGATATAAGAAAGCATTGTCTTGAACTTTTGATTAAAAAGTATGACGTTCCGCCAAAATTCATTATGTCCTGTTTGGCTACATATTGGGATAGTTTTAGTGATGATGAAAATAATTTTCAAGAACTCGACATAAAACATTATTTTGCTAATTTGACGTTAGTAACCCTATTCTACAGGCATATTAACAATGAGGCAACAGATGATATGCAAGAACTGACTAATAAGATACATACATTTTTGCAAAATGAGAAAAATGCCTGTCTCGTTGAGAAAAAAACAAATGATGAAAAAAACGATAGTTTCCATCTATTGGAAGACGACAACTGTATATTGGAAAGATTGCTAACTTTAGCTCAGGAAAAATATTATAAAGAGCAACATGCCAGGGTGAAATTTGCCGAAAATAAGACTAGTTCCTACAAAGATTTTGTTTCTTGTTTTCGTTTAACTGAGACGTCTAAATATATTACCCTGAAATCGGAAACGTTACCAGAAAAGTTAAGTAATCTTGCTTCAATAACATTTAAATGCATTTTTAAGATGGACAACTTAAATATGCTTAGCAATTTCGTCAAGGAATGCTTCGTTGATCCCAAAGAGATTATCAAACTTTTGATTATGCAGCTCATGGACATGTCAATTGATGAAATCAGCATTGAACTTATAGAAAAATTTATTGTGGTGTTGCATTATATCTGCGTAGTCACAAAGGAAGCCACTACAATCACTTACAATGAAATATCGCCATGGTGGCAAAGTATTCGAGATACGTTGGTTGAAATGCCCTGCCCATTGAGAAGCATGATAGTAGCGATGGCTTGCAAAGCCGTTGCTAGAATATTCGAAACCAATTGTTTAGAAAGAGAGGACGACACTGATGTTTGGGAATCTGTTACAACGGAAAACGCAAAATGGGGCATTCTGATAGGGAAGTTAGAAGACATATCAATTTTAAGTATTGTGTTAGCATTTAAAGAAACATTTATCGGAAAATCTTTACCAAAACTTCAAGTGACCGAATACAACATAAATCTAAAATATATTTACACGAGAGGTAAGGGTTCTGTTACTGAACTCATAGCAAAATGGCTTTGTGGAATGGGTGTCATGCCGGAAGCTATAGTCGCTAATGAACTGATTGAAATACACGGAAGCAAAACTGATTCTGAAACTGATAATGACGATGATTCTTCATACTTATTCGTAGAAAATAACCGTTTATACGTTGATGAAAACCCGAAAATATTTAAATGGCTTTCTCTTTTACGCCGCCAATTCCCCCTGAGCACGTCTTCCGATTACATAATTGCCAACATGTGCTGGGAGTACGCGATAGCGTGGCAAAAGGGAGTCCAAGCGATTGAGCTTCTTGATGCAGTTATTCACTGTCTCGTGAATATATCGGATTCTCACATAAAACTCGGCCTATTCTCGATAATATGGTCGACATACATAAAACATACTTTTGAAAGTAGTTGTCGACTAGTGAACAAAATGGGCAGGTTACCGAAAGATTCGTTCTGTTTGCAAGAAATTGGCTCAGATAACGTATGCATGTTAAAATTTCTTGAAATCACGACCAAGTATTTGGAAAACTATTTAAAATATGCAGCCATACCTTCCGAAGAGAAACAAAAAATTGAGTTTGAAAAAATTTGGGATGAAAGTGCGCCTTCTTTAGTGGAAGTCGCTCAAAACACCAGACGTGCAAACAACGACATACTTAATCTGAACTATCAAATATCCTGCACTGTGTACTATCAATGTCACTTCAACATAAAATGTTCAAAACCTTTGGACACTCTGTTCGACATTGACTACCAGTACGTACTCGAAGCTCTTACGGGTAACGTAGTCTTGAGAGAGATCAATATGAAAACATCTGACAAAGTACGGAGCTTCCGACTGAAATTCTTAACAAAGCTTATAAGAGCTGCAGTCGAGACCGTGAGTACGATCTCGGATGGCGATGGTACTGAACTACAAAAAGATTATAATAGCGAGGAATGCGCGCATTGGATCGAAAATATCACAGTTTTAGCAGAGCTATGGACAATTGATTGTGATTTTCTAAAACGTCAACAGGTACTAACCTATCCTTATTACGGTATACTTCAGTGCTTGATAAAGACAAGATATGAAAGTAAAACGCTACTGTAACGAGTGAACGAATTTGAATGCAAGGTAGAACGCATAAATTATAAACGTTTCGAGTTTAGCTTAGGACATGAAATACAAAGATCCGATTATCGCCGCGGTCTGTTAACATTTAGGATGTAAACTGTTCTGTCTGTTTTACTCTTAGATTTGAAATTGTATGGTACTTGGAGGTGGTAGTTTAGTATCATTTTAATACCGAACTTTGATTAGTCCTATTATAATTAAGTGGGTAATCCTATATAAGGCATAGCGAGTTGTGCGGGAAATATAGTTAGAAATATTGGTTTGGACAGCTAATAACTTACTGCTCTCTGTTTCAGATCATTGCCTTATATCACCTAGGGTATGATTCACTTACTGAGAACATAATATACCTAATTGAGAAACCAGAGCTTGTTCTTCCACCAATTCTGGCAATAACTATCCAAAGGTTGAAGCGAAGTCTCGAACGTTCTAGCAATCAGCCAGAATGGATTGTATCTGTGCCACCTCAGCTCTACAAGCGCATGCAAAATACGGTCAGTGAATAAATGTGACGAAATTTAAAAAAGAAACTTTTTGGTCGCAAACACGACACATTTTTAGAATTCTAGTCTGTCTATTTGTTTGAGAGTTTATCAAAAATAAACCAATAGATTATTTTTGATGCCGTTTGCAGTAAATGTATTCTTTGAGCTCTCAGCAGTTTTTTACGTTTGTTTCAGCAAAATCAGTTCATCCTAATAGGATTTAGATACATTTTTAGACAATGTCCACTCGCAGCATACCACCATAAGATTACTGACTGCGAAAACATACAGTCGTTAGCTAGAGGTTGGACAGGGATGGGTGGGCGTAAGAGCGAAAAGAGGGGGTTAGGAAAGTTATGGGAAGAGGTGGAGAAAGAGGAAAAACTTTATAGAGTGGAATTTAGAGAGAATTTATTTTTATTAAAGACGAGAGTTAAGGTATAAAATTAATCAGCCCATGCGAATCTAGGGCAAGTCGGTTAATATTTTTGTAATTTATACTAATTTTGGAAATTAATGGGGTTGTCTATCTTTAGCAGTGCTTGCAGCTGAAATGACACTGTTGATGATGATGATGATGTTTGAAAAAAATTCTATAACTTATTATTTATTTTATTTAAAGAAATAAGACTGTCTTTTTTCAAGTAAAAGGCTGAACTGAACTGGACGAAGTTTATTGTTACGATTTTTGGAAGCCTCTTTTTATAGTGTAGCGTAGTATAACAAGCTCACACGTGTGAACCCGCAGGCAGTGGGTGTTATTACTGTAATTGCTTGGGTGAGAATAGATAATAATTAATATATTAACGTTGTACATAAAATGCGTTTGAATTTTTTTTTTTTCAGGTATTAGATTCATCAATACCGGCTCACCCATCTCTGGTCACAACCGTAACTGTGCTGGAAAATGTGACTCAGCAGATGGGCAAAAGAAATACGCGCTCACCTGAAGATATACAAAATATGAAAATGATTGAGGTAATAATTGATACCTGTGGGTTACTGATACGACGAAATTTGTAGGCATAATAAGTTATTTTCGTCTATCACTTATTTTTGATTGGCATAAATTAAATCTCAAGATCATGAGTGAGTTTTGATTGATAGGTTTTGGAAAGTAGTCTTTATGCAAAATAGTAGAACTTGCAAGTTATAATGAGAAGTAGGTTATTATGAATTTTATGGAAAGTATATGCCCATGGAAGTTGTATAAAGTTGTCATTTTGGAAAGTGGACTAAGTAGAAATAGTCATCATAGGTAGTGTAAGCGATTTGAAAAATGGACATTCTGGGACAAAATGATTATAAACATTGTGATGTACGTGTTATTAGTTTATAATCTATGTTTAATCAGTTTGTAAATCAAAAAGCTAGAGTCAGTAATGTTATTATTGTCACGTTAACTGCCAAGTGACATGTCACGGTGACCAACGGCAGTTAAAGAGCGATTTTTTAGGTATTTACTATGTTGTTTTCAGAATAAAATATTAATTATAATTATATGAATTAAAAATCTATCCATCAAGAAAATAAAGTTTTTTTTTGTTAATGATAAGAACGGTGTTGATTCTATAACGCATACTCTAAAGTCAAACGAAATTAAAATAAGTATCAACTTTTTTATTTCCCCCTTTAGAAGAGTACCGCCATTATTTTTCATATTTACTTTAGCTTTAGAGAAAGCGACATAGAATTCGCACTTTTGTGGGTAGTTTGATAATCATGGACTATTATTCAATGATGATAATAAATACCAGATACCAAACACTATTATCCTTACCAAAGAATATAGTTACTCTCTACCAAGAGATAACTGATAACTACTCTAACGATTATTACGAAACCGATTAATAATGCTCAATTGATTATAAGCTTTGCTTGCTAATAAGGCATTATTATTATTATTATTTAATATCAGTATTTTTTTTGTTTGGTTTTGGCTCCACTCTTTTGTGTATTTAGCCAGTGTCAAGTAATTGATAATTTCACAAGTTAATTAATATTATATAGTGTCAAGTCGCAGTCTAAGTCTAGTCTAGTCAAGTCATACTCCTAGTAAAGTGGTGGCAACTTTACCACAAGCTTCTATGTAGTTTTGGAAACAACACGAAAAGAAACGTTTAACCATCATTATACCACTTTCCCACACTCATGCCTGTAATTCAGCACTTAACGAATAAAATTCCACTAATTTTATGCACTACCACTGAAAATAACACAAGTTTTGGAAAATACAATGCGGTGACGCGACCTTTTTCGTTTTCCCGCTAAAACTAGTATCAGTATTGCTAGTGTTCGATTTCTGTATTTTCTGTGACAAGACGGAGATTCTGTTTTTTTTTTTTGTATTGGCTCTACACTTTTGTGTATTTAGCCAGTGTCAAGTAATTGATAATTTATCAAGTTAATGATATTTCACGCAGATATGTTTCAAGTCACAGTCGAAGTCATCAAGTCTAGTCAAAGTCATACTCCTAGTAAAGTGGTGGCAACTTTACTTGAAGCTTCTATGGAGTTTTGGAAACAACACGAAAAGAAACGTTTCACCATCATTATACCATTTGCCCACACTCGCGCCTGTAATCCAGCACTTAACGAATAGAGTGCCACAAATAATACTATAATAATACAATTACTATACACATAAAATACAAGTAAATATAAATGTAAAAAAACTGCAAGTGCTCAGATGAATTGAAAAAAATAAAAATAGAATAATAAATTAATGACGGAACATACTATAATATTGTATTGTTGGAAATCCTAAGTGGTTTTAGTTTTAAAAAAAGATAACCTTACAATCAAGCTAAGAATATTTATTAAGATTTACTAAGAACCGACAATAATTAATAGCGTGATTTTATAAAACGTCCGTCGCCTCTGAGCGCTGCCCGAAAAGTGAGCCCGAGCCTTCTCCGTCGCTCGTATATATACTACGCCGCTTGCATCAGCTCCCGAAGTGAAGTATTTTGTAACACGGCCGTTCCTGCTTGCGTGTTGTCCTCAACAGCTGCTTCATCTTCAAGCGGCACATTGTCGTCGACCTCGGCCGTTGTGTCTTCTTCTATAACACAACAAAACATGATTTTAGGACCCGATGTACAGGCATAACGTTGGTAACTGAAACCATTTCAAAATTAAAATGAAGCTGTTGCTCAATTCAAAGAAATTTCAATATAGAGAAATTCAACAGGTACTTGTAATAAACATTGAAAACGGAGACTGCAAAACAACTGTGTTAGAAGCACAAGCGTGCACTCAAGTACAACCAACACAGGTCTCGCATACTAATTTTATGAAAATTTGTAAGAAAAAGTAAGGTTCCAACCGCACGTAAGAAAGTACTTTAGTACTTTAGCATAGAAAATAAAGAAAAATAAATGTATTGCGAATTTCAGAATTCCGGACTTCTAAACTTCGCCACACATTGTAATAGAAAACGGCAACTGTATGGGATAACATTCATAAACCACATCATACATTGCAGAAACGGCAACCGTATGACGTGACACTCACAAATCACGTTAAACATTACAAAAACGGCAACTGTATGATGTAATACTCACAAATCACGTCATAAATAGCATAAACGGCAACTGTATGACATGGCACTCACAAACCACGTCATAAATTGCAAAAACGGCAACTGTATGATATGATACTCACAAAACACGTCGTACATTGAAAACACGGCAACTGTATGACGTGACACTCACAAATCACGTCATACATTGCAAAAACGGCAACTGTATGACATAACACTCACAAATAACGTCATACATTTCAAAAACGGCAACTGTATGACATAACACTCACAAATAACGTCATACATTTCAAAAACGGCAACTGTATGACATGGCACTCACAAACCACGTCATACATTGCATAAACGGCAACTATGTGGAGAGAATAATCTCGTCACATATTGCAAAAGGCAACTGCATGAAGAGGCATAGGCCACCTCACACATTGCAAATAGAGAGAAGGCAACTGTGCGAAATGATCACACATTGCAAACGACGCCACACAAAGTGCAGTCATCGCCGAGTCACATTGGTGAGACAGATATCCGCAGTGGAGAACGCAGAACAAGCCTCCAGCGTCCATTCGCCCCGCCAAAACACCATGTGATCGGCGGCCGCTTGCGTTGTCTTGCCATAAGACCCGCCGCGAAGTTTCGAGCTACAGCGGTGGGTGGCAGCACATGCAGGACCTTGCAGGGCCCCCGCATGCCAGAGTTCAGCTTTCCCGTAGATTGTGATGACCTGTTCACGAACACAAAATCGCCAACGGTGAAGGTTTGTGACTGCTGACGACCCTTGTTGACATAAGCGTCTTGGAGTTGCTGGTCAGCGTCAGGTAGTGTGGACGCAGTATTATTCGTCACCGCATCTTAACGGTACACCATTGCGAGTTTTGTTTTGAATGAATAACCGGGGATGTACCGTCTAAAGTAACAAAAACTAACTTAGTAGCATTAAAAATGTCTAACCTCTTCAGACATTGCTTGGCATTTACGTGTTAACAGAAGCTTCTACCTTATGCTCGCTCGGTCTCACCTGACCATTAGTAATCATTTAACCTTAGTAATATATTTCAGTTGTAATAAATTCACATTTCTCAACGCTGATGGAAAATCCTGCCTCAGTCAAAGTCTTTAGAATCACTATACTCGCGTTTTCGCTTGTTTTGTTGAACATAACCTTTGCGAAAAACACCACGAGCTCGAACGGGTGTAATCTGATGAGGTTTCACATAAATGGGCAAAAAACTCACTAAATTCATAGCAGCTGCGCGAATTTGAGTATCAGTAACACCAGCGTGTAACTATCGCTACAATGAACTCATTCATCACTCAAATCGTTAACAATGCGTAACGTAACAACAAACGTCTAGCATATTCTGCATACGTGGGGTAGTTATCAGAATCAGTTTTCATAGCATCAAATAAAATGTTCGCGATATTTACTCGTATAGGGTACAATGCCTTAAATTCACCCTTGAAATTTGGCCAACTACGATCATTACTAACCCAATCGTATAGCCACGACCTCGCGTCACCTTCAGACAATTACCTATACGTGCTAAACACTCACTGTCGTCCCATCTATTTAGTTTGCGCACATGATCAATTTGACCACACAACGAATCAAAATCATGCAAAGACAGATCGAAATTTGACATAAATACATGGTTCGATCTTACCGGCATGGCATCATAGCATTAACGAGGTTTTCGGTTACTTCACTTATAACCATATCCGCGGTGGGCGGAGGCGTGCTTGTACACGGCACGGACAGGTCTAGACTGGCAGGGCAGTCTAGACGGCGCAGTCAGCGGGCAGACGGCTCGCACGACGCGGCTGGCGTGCCGGAGCATCCGGTGCAGGCGCCGACATGGCGCGCGATGTACTCGCAACAACACATGCACTGCGTGTCCTGGAATCTTCCAAAACACCTAAGCAGCTTATGAAAGTTTGAAGCTGGGCTTCTAAACCAGGAATAGACGATCGATTTCGCTTACGACTTTTACGTTTACTAGTCTCAGACATAGCTACAAATATGTTAAGCGGAAAATCTTTAAAATCACAACAGCAAAATCAAAACAATATTTGAAATCAGAATAACCAAGTCAGAATTGAGTTAGATCCCACTTCTGATGTTGGAAATCCTAAGTGGTTTTAGTTTTAAAAAAAGATAACCTTACAATCAAGCTAAGAATATTTATTAAGATTTACTAAGAACCGACAATAATTAATAGCGTGATTTTATAAAACGTCCGTCGCCTCTGAGCGCTGCCCGAAAAGTGAGCCCGAGCCTTTTTTTTTTTTTTTTTTTTTTTGAACGAGCTAATGCTGTTGGTCTCTATCGACCTTTACAGCGTCACCGGGCGGGAGGGCGGGCGCTTAGGGCGCCCAGCCGTCAAAAGTGGGAGGCAACTAGCTCAAGGGCACCCCTGGGGTGCGAGCCTCGGCTTGGGCCGTTGCCGGGATAAGAGGATCGAGAAGGCTACGTCCACTGGAAGAGTGGACCCTATTGAAAGTCGCGACCGTTCTAGCTAACCTACGGGGGGTACGTCGACCTCGCCGGCGGGGTCGGTGTCTGATTGTGTTACGCTGGTATCCTATACCGGTGCCGAAAGCGGTACCTGAGCCAGAAGGGCTAGACTGGTCCGGTGATCCTAGCGCAGCCGATACTACGGCTGCTATAGGATCATCCGGGTCGCTCAAGACGTGTCTCGGGCGGCGACGACGGGGTGGCGAGTCTGTCGTGTCTGTACAGTAGTTTGAAGCTCTGACTACGAGAGGGTTGGGGTGATGAGGTGCCGCATCAAAATAGCGGCGGGATGCATCCTTCATAAATTGACGGATGGATGGGAGTTCGAGATCGCAGTGGAGGTCGGAGTTTCGCTGGTACCAGCGAGCCCCGACCACCTTGCGGACAAAGCGGTTCTGGATCACCTGAAGTCGATCCAGATGTACTGAGGGAGTATGAGCAAACGCGACAGATGCGTAGGTCATAATGGGGCGAACGCAAGTTTTGTAAAGCGTCACCTTATTTCTAAGGGACAGCTTACTACGCTTGCAGATGAGAGGGTGGAGGCGGCCTAAGACAAAGGCAGCCCTATCGCGCACTCGCTTAATATGGTCCTTGAAGTTGAGTTTGGTGTCAAGGGTAACCCCCAGGTATTTGGTAGACGAAGCCCAGGGAATGGGCTTGTCGAACAAGGACAGTGGTTTCGCTGGCGGACCACGCTTGTAGTCAGAAAAGTACATCGCTGCACTTTTATCTGGGTTAACCGTGATCCGCCATTTCCTGAACCAAGCACCGATCTCGGTGAGGGCTCGTTGGAGGCGACCACGCATGTGAACTCTCTGCCATCCGGAGCAGTAGATAGCGGTGTCATCCGCAAAGAGTGCGAGCTGCACACTGGGATGAAATGACCGCGGGATATCGCTGGTGTACAGCGTGAAAAGCAAGGGGGAAAGCGCGGAGCCCTGGGGCACTCCGGCTCTGATAGGATGGGGAGACGATCGCTCCCCCTCGACGCGGTAGCGAAAGCTTCGATCCCTAAGGAAGTCTTGTATGATGTGCACAAGACGATCTGGCACGCCGATGTGGTACAGCTTGAAAATCAAGCCGTCGTGCCAGACTTTGTCGAAGGCTTTCGCCACGTCTAAGAAGACTGCGAGAGTCCCTTTCGGTTTTGGATTCGCGTTGAAGCCATCTAGAATGTGCTCCGTGATGCGGTGCACTTGTTGAACGCAAGAGTGTCTAGCTCTAAAGCCAAACTGCTCGTCGGGAAGGAGTTTATGTTCGTGGATATGGGACCAGAGACGCCTCCGAATGAGACGCTCGTAGATCTTCCCCAGAGTACTGAGGAGACTGATGGGCCGGTAGCTAGAGGGCTCGGTAGCCTTCTTGCCTGGCTTGTGGATGCCGATGACGTCGGCGGACTTCCACGCAACGGGGAAAGAGCAGTTGCTCATGGCCGCATTGAAGATGCTGACTAGGAGATAGATTAAGGGGACAGAAAAGTGTTTGACCACTTTGTTGCTGATACCATCAGCGCCGGAGGCTTTACGGATAGCGAGACCCTTGATGACAGACTCAACTTCGGCGGCCCTAATAAGCTCGAGCGGGGGGTCGGAAGGTGGTAGGGAGCTGCGACGTTCGACTTCACTGACCACCGTATGGAGGTGGGCAGGGTCAACGTGATCGGGGGAAAGGTTGCACTGGGCCTCGAGGCTCTCAGCCAAACACTCGGCTTTTTCCTCATCATCGAACGCGGGGACTTGGTTTGGCCTATCAAGAGGGGGCATCGTTCTAAGTGTGTCACTTTTCAGAGTTCGAGCCAGCCGCCAGTAAGCCTGGTGGGTTGGCTCGAGCCCTGAAAGTAGGTCTGTCCAGTTCTGGGCGCGAAGATCACTTATGCGTTTCTTAACAGCACGCTGTAAGAAATTCAAAGTGGATTTGTTATCACGGGAGGGAGCCGCGTCATATGCCCTAGTGGCGGCGTTCTTTGCTGTCAGCAGTCTCCTCACGTCCTCGGGCAAGTCCCAGCGGTGGTCCACCACCGGTACCTGCTTAGAAGACTCACCGATCACAGTGCGGAGGTGACTAGTGAGAGCATCGATCGCGGTGGAGACGTCATCTAGTGTCTGTATGTCGTCAGGTACCTTGTCTAAGTCTGGTGAACTGATAGCTTTCAGGGATTCCCCCAATCGCTTCCAGTCCACCACTGTCTTAGTCTGGGGTATCAGTTCAGTTGGATCCGAGCCTAGTCTCATGAGAACGGGGCGGTGGTCAGAGTCAAGTTCGTGGAGCACTTCTATCGAGCTTAACCTGAGGGCTACGCCTTTTAAAAGTGCTATGTCGAGTATGTCTGGTCGTTGGTCGAGGTTCCCGGGGAACCTGGTCGGAGTCATGGGTGCGATAATGTCAAAGGTGTGGTGGTCTGTGTCTGGTCGTGGGTCAGTTAGCTGTTCAAGTATCCTACCGTTGGTGTTGGAGGTGTGACAGTTCCACATGACGTGTTTGCTGTTGAAGTCTCCCGCCAGTATGACGGAGCTTCCCAGAGAAAGTAGCGCGTTGATATCACTACTGAGCAAACGTTTATCAGGGGGAAGGTAGCAAGACGCTAGTATGATCGGTTCGTGGCCGTTCATAGCTAGGCGACAGCAAGACGCTTCTAAGTTGATTAAAGATGAGGGAGTATCAATTGGGATGCAGTGAAGAGACCTTCGGTAATAGATAAGCGTACCGCCTCCGGCATTGGTAAGCCTATCATTACGAACCACTACGTAATTGGCGATCTTAGGATCCCGCTTACTAGGTTTCAGGAGGGTCTCCTGTACAAGCATCACATCGACCTGATGGGTCTTACAAAAGTTATGAACCAAGTCGCGTTGACGAGTGAGGCCGTTTGCGTTGAAAAACGCTAACGCTACGGAGCGAGGTTTAACCTTTTTTGGTGTACTATCCATATTAGATAGTACTAAAAGAAGGTAAGGGGCAGCGCATGATAGCGTCGAGAATGCCATCGTGCTGGACCAGGGCACAGAAACGGTCCTCGGGAGTGGCGGCTGAACGAAGTTTGTGTGCTAGCACACGTACTTCCTTCAGATCGATGGCTGATAGGCTCTGCTTAATCAGAGCCAGATCTTCCATCAGGGAAGTTGTAGCCTGGCCAGAGGGACCAGACTTAGAGGCGGGAGGGCTAGTGTGGGCTACAGGCAGCGCTTCAACAATAGCTGGAGCGCTGCTAGGTGTCGCTGGCGCGGCCTGCGCCCGGACCATGCTCGGGGGCTTGGACCAGGCGTTGACTACGGGAGGCGGTGCCTGAGAGGGCTGTGTGCTGCTTGCCGAGACAAGGGATAGCTTAGAGCTTATTCCTTGAGCGCCAGTGGTAGGTGGATTGGGGCGTGATGGCGCGCGCCCGCTAGTCCTGCGTGTGCTGCGCGGTGCCTTCGGGCAACCACGATAGTTCGCGGTATGCCCTGAGTTTCCGCACAGAACGCAGCTTGGCGGGTCTGGACTGTCCCGAGTGCGGGAACAGTCGGCGGTGCCATGATCCCCAAGGCACTTAACACAGCGGGGCCTGGCGTAACAAAAACGTGCCGCATGCCCATAGAGCTGGCAGCGATGGCACTGGGACGGAGTACCGTTTCGGTGTGGGGCCTCGACCGTGACCGCTGAAAGTTTGTCTACCTCCTTCAGATTGAAGATAGACTTCCCCTTTGCGGTGCGGTCGAGCACAACCAAGACAAGGTCGAAGGCAGTTTTGGTACGACCACTGTATAGGCGGTGAACTTCCCGAACCGGGAACTCCTGGGCTTTGAGGTCCTTGAGGACAACCTCTTCCTTCACCTCCTTCGGTATTCCGCGTAGGACTACACGAAGAACTTTCTCTTCCTCGAGAGCATAGGTATGAAAACCTATTTTCTCTTGGCGGAGAATACGGGTGAGGAGACGATGGTCGTCCGAGGTTGCCACTTGGACTTTAATGCCCGAGTTGGTCGGTCTGGCGGACGTGTAGTTCACCTTCCTGGTGGTAAGGAGAGATGAAACATTGCTCCATTTCTCCTTTTCCTGGACGTACAGAGGTGGAGGTCGCTCCGGTCTCGAGGCTGATGATCCCGAGGAGGGCACATCTACCTCAATGGCGGGTGATCCTCTGCGGTCGGAAGGGCCGCTTACTGCCCCAGGACTGGGGCAGGCTGCCTTGGACGGGGGAGGAGAGGAAGCTGTCGCGGGGCGCTTCCTTCCTTTAGTGACTGTGATGAAGCCATCATCATCAACAGGGTCAGGAGAGGCGGGACTTTCGCACTCCATCAGTGAGGAAATTACCTCTACCGACGGAGTGGTAAAAATAGGCGAGCGGGAGCGCGGTCGCTCGCGGGTTTCGCTGTCACAGCTTCGCGGTGACGGGGTCGGGGGGGGTCCGCGGATGGCGGGGGAACGGGAAGTGTTGCGGGAAGCAACCTTCTCCGTTTTGCGTGCGCGGGCAACGCTAACTGAGTCAGCGGGTGGCGGAGGCATCACCGGTGATGCGGGCTCACTGGTAGCCAGTGCGGATGGAGTAGGAGTCCTAGCAACGAACTTGGACCAAAGGTTTTTAAGATCAGGGTTGAACCGGATGGCCCAGTCGAAAAATTCGAACAGTTGCCTTGCGGCAACGTCCGACGGGATAGACTCCATCCCGGCGTGCTCCGGGATGGAGTGGGGAGTAAGCAGTAACGCCCCGCCTGTGAAGGCGGAGCGGTGTGTACCTAAAGTGTAGCCCTAATTAGCGTACCGTCTGCAATGCAGCACGGGTGAATACCTGAACGCGGATCCCTACGTCTTCTGCAGCTCCTGCTGCGCCGACGAGTGTACCCGGACGCGGCGGCAGCCAGTCACGCGCACGAGCGCGGAGGCTACGCGGCGACGACGACAACGCACTCGGGCCGCGGCACACGCTCGGACGTGGCGACGGCGAAACGCGCACAACACTTCACTCGCGGCACTGGTAGCGACGGCGCTAATTGTCTATAATGTCCAGCAAACAGTCTCTTCACTCACGGCACTCGCGAGACGGGTGGGGCCCGGGAGGGGCCGTCGGAGACGCGCGGGGCGCGCGGGGGCGGCCGCTCGGCGCGGCGGCGCCGGGCGGACTGCGGTTGCGGTGTGCTGAGCACAGCGCGGAGGCGGGGAGCGCGTAACGGAAGCGCTCAAAGACGACCGCTCGGGGCGGTGTCGAGAGTCGGACTGAGAGAGCCCGAGCCTTCTCCGTCGCTCGTATATATACTACGCCGCTTGCATCAGCTCCCGAAGTGAAGTATTTTGTAACAGTATATATACTAAAGTTTAAGATTATTTAAAATGAGAAAATCGATGAGAACTAAGTATATATCAGGGTTAATGGAAGATAAGAGCTCATGTATATGGGTAGGAAATGAAATATGTAATTTGCTAAGATAATAAAATAAAGGTGAATGATTTAAAAGAGGGCATGAGAAAAAGATATGATTAAGATTTCCTTCGTCTATCCCACATTCACATAGGGAAGAATCTCTTACATGAATTTTTTTAAAGTGAGATGAAAGAAATTGAAGGATCGTTATATCGAAAAACTAAAGAAGTTTTACTTCAGTCGTGTGGTCTAAAAAGGATCTAAAGCACACTTGTTTTTTTTTATATCTGTCGACCTATATTCTGCTCAACAGGCAGATAATCTTACTAGTCGTTTTCACATTTTGGCTTATAATAATGGGAATCAAACAGCCCGTAGAGTGCAGCCTGTGCAATATTATGGCATACCTGCCTCCCAAAACAAAAAAAAGCAGTGGTACTGGGTCACAGAAAACTATTACTCCTAGCGGAGTACTGGGTAGTGTTAATGTCAATTGTCAAATTGTCAATGTCAAATTAAATCTCCGAAATTCGGCCAAGGAATTTTCTATTAAATTTCTTCAGCATACTTTTAAATCCGTATTAATCCTCAATTTTGTTCCGTAAAAAAGATTGTGTTGTGTTTAAATAATGGCTCCGAAAGCTGGTGGTGATTCTGCGAAAGTGAATTCGGCTGTGTACAAAGACAAGAGCAAACCCGCGGATATTCGTTTGAGCAATATCAATGCCGCAAAAGGTACACATCTGTATTTTTATAAGAATTTACTACGAAATTTACGTAAAATAGAGCTTTCGAAACATTCACAAAATATTAACGCTACATGAAATAATAGTTCAGTGTATAGTTTTATGTCTCTAGAAGTTTCCAACAATTTTTTTTATTAATTTATTGTTCCTATCATCTTCAGTATATTCATCACATGATTTTTTTTAGCTACTCATGACCAAACTGGCTATTTGATACAAAATGTAAACAGTGCATGCCTTTCTTGTAGTTTAACATGGGTAAATAATCCAATGATTTGGATTAATTGTTTATTGGTATCAAAATTTAGTTTTTTTTTCAGCTGTATCTGATGCTATTAGGACGAGTTTGGGCCCTCGGGGCATGGATAAAATGGTACAGTCACAGTTTTGATATGTAACTATAAACATTTTGGAATTTACTTGCATGTTATCAATATTGTTTACCATCTAACTATGATCATTGAGATTTATCTGTTAGCTATACTTCTTTTGAAATATTTTAGAGATATGTATATACATACATATTGTAAAAGGAGTACAGAAATCAGATAGTGGAAAGGGGTTTTATATTTATCGAATATGGTAGTTAGAATGAGAAAGTACATTTTAAGTGAGTGCTCAGTTTTGTGTAAAATATCAATATTTATTTTGCAGATCCAAGCTGCTAATGGAGAAGTAACTATTACAAATGATGGTGCTACGATTTTAAAACAAATGAGTGTTATTCATCCTGCTGCTAAAATGGTAGGTAACATGTAATGAGTAATGATATAATCTCCTACACAATTATCACTATTATGCCTTTCTGCACTAAACTTTGACAGCTCCAAGTTCACACTTTATAGGACAAATCAAACAATGAAATTTTTTTGAACTAAATAAATTAATGTTAAAGCAAGTCGGAAGGCTAAGCAAGCACTTATGTTAATTAAAACTGTCATATCAGTTTTTCAAAGAATGTTTTGGTATATATTTAAAAAAAGTAAACAAATAAATAAAATTTTATCCATAATGATAGGTATCATTGCTACATAGCAATGCATAGCATTGCTGATGTCCTGTAAATTGTAACTTCTGTTTGGAAATTTGACTTTTTTTTTTATACCTGTTTTTTTTTTTTTTTTTTTTTTTTATGTTAAAGAATGACGTGACGAGCTAGCCGTTCGCCTGATGTTAAACGACACGACTGCCCATATCAGCTGCAGTGTCACTCGGAACTCTAATGTATAGAGGTTCGCATGACACTGCACTGCGCACGTCATCCAGAGACATCAGCACAATCTAGTAATAAGATTACTAAACTGTGAGATCAGATCAAAAAGTCTCATTTGCCCAGTAATTTCGCTAGCTACAGTGCCCTTCAAACCGGAACACAGCAGTGCTTGCGCACTACTGCTTGGCGGCAGAATAACTGGCAAAGCGGTGGTACCTACCTAGACGAACTTTGCAGTAAAGTCCTACCACCTAGCACATAGATTACCTGTTACATCTTATTTTTGAACATCATATTTAAATAACCACTATGTTATTTTTTACAACTTTGATTTTCACTGTTCATTAAGTGTGAAACCAACCTCCATAGAATATGTTAAAAGAAAAACCATAGATTTAAACAAATATGTATAATCATAGAAATTTATTGCTCCTCCATTAATTTCATTTATTTACTGACCATATACTGCTAGTGCAGTAGTGCAGAGGAAGTTTGGAAGTACAAAGTGGTGTAAGTGTTGATGTTGAGTCTGACTTTACTGGGCATTATAGGTATTGTAAATGGAATAAATAGGTGTTTTTAATAATATTTGCAATTCCTTTTTTCTTTTTTTCTACCCTGTGGTAGAGGTAGGTCTTGGAAGTCTCCAATTAATAAACATTTACTATCTACAATTTTTTTTAGCTGGTGGAATTGTCTCGGGCTCAAGATATAGAGGCCGGTGATGGCACAACCTCCGTTGTGGTTATTGCGGGAGCTTTACTTGATGCTGCAGAGAAACTTTTGCAAAAAGGCATTCATCCTACCGTTATCTCAGATGGCTTTCAAAAAGCTCTTCAACTGGCTTTACAGGTTTGTGTATGCTTGTATAAGAATGAAAATTTACAGTAATTAATATATGTAAACGTCCTGACTGACTGACTTATATATCAATACACAGCTAAACCACTGGTCCTAGAGACTTGAAAATAGGGTGTGTTCTTTGTAAAGTGTAGGTATCCACTAAGATAGGCTTTTTCGAAATTCCACTCCTAAGAGAGTGAGACTGGTGGTTGAATTTTCAATGAAAAAAATCTTTATTTCCTATAGGCCATGCGGGCGAAGCTGCGGGCAGAAGCTAGTATTAAATAGTTTACTTTAAATTGTGCCTTTGTTGTATATGTTCATCCATCTTCTATCTAAGTTTCCTAGTTGTGAATTTAATTACTGAATGTTATTCTATCTCTAGGTAGTGGAAGGTATGGCAACACCAGTGGATTTGACAAATGAGGATGCATTATTAAAGGCTGCTGCTACCTCTCTGAACTCCAAAGTGGTATCCCAACATTCTACAATTTTGGCTCCTATTGCTGTGCAGGCTATTCGTTCTGGTAAATACATTAGGATTATTTGTAAAAATTAGTTAAATTTATTCTATATTTAAAATGCCCTGCATCAATAAAATTTAATTGTCAAATCATGTCAGCAAGAAGTTGGCAGGTATTGTTTTGCATTCTTAGCCAAATTGTAGCACTAATTGTAATGAAAACTAGAAAAGCAGTTAGCTGAACATGATTGGCTTATAGTCTGTGTTCAGATTGCATGCAAAAGTAACTAACTGTGAAGTTGGAGCATGTACCACAGGAGATGCAAGAATAAAAGCTGTACACTGAGGTGTCAGAACCCATCTAGCTTAAGAATCACTGATTGTGACCACCACCATCACTGGAACAGCTATGTCAGCGATCCAAGGCTGTGCTCAGATATTTTAATGTGGAATGTTAGTGCAGGCTTTTTTCACACCCCATCCATTCATAATAAGATGTCTGCTTTCCTTATTGTTATAAGGGAATGGAATTGTTATATGTTCATTTGGTTGTAGTAATGGAGCCGATTCCAAACGGCGTGGGTGCTCGCGTGGACCTCCGCGATGTGAAGGTGACGGAGCGCGTGGGCGGCACTGTAGAGGACACGGAGCTAGTGTCCGGGCTAGTGATCCCGCACCGCGCTTCCAACGTTAACGGACCACACCGCATTGAGAAGGCTAAAGTTGGACTCATACAGTTCTGTATCTCGCCGCCCAAGACTGATGTAAGCTACCACATAACAGAAGACATGATTATGCCCTGTCTATATGAAAGTTTGACAGCTCTTAAGTTAAGCTCGCTCTTATCTCTCTAGGTTCGATGACTGAACAATGCTCAGCCAACAATTGGTGCTCAAGCAGAGATTTCATTCATAAAGTGATTAATTACCTACTGAATGAAATCTCTGCTTGAGCACCAATCAATGACTGAGCATCATTCTGTAATATGGACCTAAGACTTCTTGTGTGCACGCAAAGTCTGTTTTTTTATACCTGTCCTATTATGTAAACAAACAACACTCCATTTCAAAATGACAATTATCGATTATAAGCATATAATTTTGGCCCTGAACAACTGTTCCAAGCAATAAAAGAAACAAGAATGCTTCGAAATGCAATCGAATGCAATTATCAAATAAATAATCCATATGACATATGACAGTATTTTGACATGTACAAGTATAGATTGTCTATAGATTTGTTGAGTGATGGCTTAGGAAACAAATACCTACCTGCCACCACCCCCGTGGCATTTCCTTTGCATTTCCCCCCCCCCCCCCTCAAAAAAAGGTAACAAACACTGAGCTAGAATTCTAATATCAAACAAATCAATGTGCAACAGAAAATAATAAATAAGCTGTTAAAAATCTCGTAATGTTGCCATTAAAATTCATAGACCTGTGTTGCCCGAGAATTAATGTGGCACATGTTGGATTCCTGGCTAGTTTTCATATAAGGTTTTTCACATTCATGCTTTTATGGTTTTGTACCCGAAAGGCTAAATGAAGCCATTAATATAGCTTCGTTTAGCCACTGTCCATATGCAATGATTCTCTAACTCAAACAATATGAGTCAAAGACCTGAAATTTTGTTATTTTGTGTAGACTGTTGGCCCAAATAAGGCTTAATATTGGGTTTAAAGTCTATTACGCACGCGTGCTTTTTACTTTACATTACCCCATTAGTCCAGATTCAGTTAAGTTTGTAGTTACTATATAATATATGGAAAAATAATTTTTAATTTACCCACATAATATGTCCAGATTCAGTATTTTACCAACAAAAAGTTATATGCGCCAATCAATATGCTTGAATTATTTTGTTTTCAGATGGATCACAATGTCATTGTATCAGATTATGCTGCCATGGACAGGGTCTTGAAAGAAGAACGTCAGTACATTTTAAATATTGTCAAGCAGATCAAAAAAGCTGGTTGCAATGTATTACTTGTTCAGAAATCTATTTTGAGGTAAATACAATTTGCTGATGTTCAATACATAAAATTTAATTAAAATGTTATTGTCTGATACTGTATTATAGAACACCCAATCATGCTTGTCTTTCAATTTCAGGGATGCTCTCAGTGACTTGGCTATTCACTTCTTGGACAAAATCAAAACGATGGTTATCAAAGACATTGAGCGTGAAGACATTGAGTTTGTGTGTAAGACTCTTGGCTGCCGACCCATTGCTTCCTTGGATCATTTCACAGCTGAAAATTTGGTCAATGTAGATTTAGTAGAAGAAGTCAATGAGCCTTCTGGAAAATATATCAAGGTGAGTCCTATTACTGTTAACACTACACTGCACTGTATAATTTTTAGCTATAGAGCAAAATTTTTTTTTGCACTACTTTGTTTTCATTCTATATTGGGTATTAGGCAGCATAAAATGCCTTTGAAGAATTTGTTGGCTGCCCGCTAACTGATTTTTTCAAGAAAGGTATCAATGAACTGCCACTGCATTGGCAAAGACGCGGATTTAGCGCGGATGGCTGCGTAGTACGCATATTATATTATGTAGATAATGGTGTCGATTCTGTGTCGCATACTCTAAAGCTAAACGAAATTAACATATTTCCGTCTTTTTCATTTCCCCTTTATCAGAAGAGTACCGCCATACTTTAAGTTTACTTTAATTTTAGAGAATGCGACACAGAATCGACACCACTGTATGGCCGCTTTTACAATGCACTCAACTGTTACATACAACCTCAAAATCCTGTAACAATGAAAGGTTGACAATCCAACTTTGTTTGGCGCGTAAAGTTTTTTAATCGTAAAAGTTTAATTTTTCCACCACTGCGGCGCTAGCTTCTTTGCTTCAGCGAGTTAGTACCATATTTAAACTAGGGATATCGGAGGACTATCTTTAGACCATGGACGATCCCCGGATCAGCGATAAACTTCTCTTTCTGGCCTGGCTTCAACCCAGTATTAACTTTATTCCACGATTAGTGTACGTTTTGTAATAAGACGGATAAAGTTTTGCTCGAGTTTTGGCGGGAAAACGAAAAAGATCGCGTCGCCGCATTGTATTATTTTCCAAAACTTGTGTTATTTTTAGTGTTAGTGCATAAAATTGGTGGCATTTTATTCGTTAAGTGCTGAATTACAGGCATGAGTGTGGTAAAGTGGTATAATGATGGTGAAACATTTCATTTCGTGTTGTTTCCAAAACTCCATAGAAGCTTCTGGTAAAGTTGCCACCACTTTACTAGGAGTATAACTTGACCAGACCAGACTATGACTTAACTTGATGACTTGGACTGTGACTTGACTTGACACATTATATGATATTAGTTCACTGAAGATATTATCAATTACTTGACACTGGCTAAATACACAAAAGTGAGGAGCCAAAACAAAACAAAAGTTTTGCTCGAGCTATATATGTGTGCAGATGACGGGGTGCGGCGAGGGCGGGCGCACGGTGTCGGTGGTGGTGCGCGGCACGTCGGGCGCGGTGGTGGCGGAGGCGGCGCGCTCGCTGCACGACGCGCTGTGCGCCGTGCGGTGCGTGGCGCGCCGGCCCGCGCTGCTGCCGGGCGGCGGCGCGCCCGAGGCGGCGGCGGCCGCGGCGCTCGCCCGCGCCGCCATCACCGCGCCCGGCGCCGACCACTACTGCCTGCGCGCATACTCGGACGCGCTAGAGGTCGTGCCCTCCACGCTCGCCGAGAACGCTGGTACCTATATACACCTGCATTATTTGTTCAATCATTTATGCCCGTAATGCACTAAAGCTTTGTTAAGTTCGCACTTATCATATAGAACAAGCATTTGTGCTTTTTACAAATACTTGTCCTGGCAAGGGAATCGAACCCACCATTACCATTTTATGGTGTGTACACAGTGTTTAATGTAACATGAAAGGAGAATTTCATCAGTGGACGCACCGCGTGCGGTCATGTACCTACTCGCATGCGTTTTTTTTTAACGGCCAAATGGAATTCGCATGTTTCCGGCGTGCGCACTTCGTTGCATTTGTTCGAAAAACCGACAAACCAAATATGACTCCACGCGCGATTCAAATGCGGGGAAATGTAAAGCTCTATCGCGTAAGGTGTCCAGACTGAGAATTGAAAGACTACGACAAATTGTTATCTTACAAAAGTGCGTACACAGCGTAACCTGTATGTTGTAAAAGTGAAGTAAAAAGAAAAGGTAGTAAAATGAAGTTGTTGACAGGCCTGAACCCGATCGAGACGGTGACGGAGCTGCGCGCGGCGCACGCGCGTGGCGCGGAGAGCGGCGCGGGCTGCGGCGCCGGCGTCAACGTGCGCCGCGGCCGCGTCACCGACATGCGCCAGGAGCACGTGCTGCAGCCGCTGCACGTCACCGCCTCCGCGCTCGCGCTCGCCACCGAGACCGTGCGCGCCATACTCAAGATTGACGACATTGTAACTATCTTGTTCTAGTCCCGTGTTTAATTCGTCCCAAGTGCGAGACTCGTCACGATGAATTTTTTAATTGGCTTTCTGTGTAAACTAAGGTTCCGCACTATAATAATAATAATATGTGTGGACATCTCACATAGCGCCATCTAGCCCCAAACTAAGCAAAGCTTGTACTATGGGAACTGGATAACTGATACAATACTTGATACTTTTTGTTTAATACATACATAGAATACTATTATATAACACTCAGACACAGAACAAACACCTATGTTCATCACACAAATATTTGTCCTAGGTGGGAATCGAACCCACAACCCACAGTTCAGAAGGCAGGGTTATTACCAACTGAGCTATTGGGCCAGTCTCATTGTAATACCCGCGTAAATGGCCATAACATGTAAGAAAATTTAATCATCAACAGAATGGATGGCATAAATGAGGTATAAAAATGGTCATTGAAGCTGGAAGATTTGGCAAAAAAAAATGAGATTTTTTGTCAATGTTATGTTGAAGACATTTTTACACATACAGAAAGCAGATGATAAATAATGATACAGAAGCAAGAGAAAATTGGTTTTCCCGTGGTCTGCAAACACGCCTTAATTCTATGCTTTTTGTTACAGGTAAACACTACAAACTAGTTTTCACTGATTTAGTTACAACTTCTCTAAAGTATTAATTTTAATCTCAAGTTGAGACAGTTTTGAATGATTGTTCAATGTATTAACACCAAGTTTGCTTAAAGCAAAATAATTTTATTCTTATCCATTGTAACTGCATTTCATTTATGTTATAACTTTGCAAGCTAGAGTTTAGCCAGTGAGTATATTTATTTTGTAATAAAACACAATAACTCCATGTATCTATTTTTAATATATTATTCCTAAATATATGCACATTGTTTATCTTTGATAAGGGTGAATTTGGTTGGCTGCTTTGATATTAGTTTTGATAGCTGATGGTGGTTTAGGTAATGCAGGTGGTGCAGGGCCTAGTTGTGGGGCTGGCCCACGAGCTGGGCCCATTCCTGGTGCTCCCACTCCAGGTGGAACCATAGACGGCCCTGGGCGCAAGCCTTTGCCTGTGCCAACTGCTGTCACCAAAGCATGGGTATCAGAAATACTGTGTGTTGGTTGCATACCTGTAAAACATTAATACAAATAATATAACTTATTCGTTCATAGTGTTCAAACAGACTGTTATTAATGTCTAAAAAGTTATATGCATCTTAGCTGTGAGTATTGAAACAATAAACATTAATACAATCACCTGTACCACATAACTGATTAAATGGGAAGTGTTGAATAATCAAACCCTTTATCAATTTAAAAATATCTGTTAAGTATTGTATATAATGTTAATTAATGCTATTTAAACAACTGAGAGGGAACTAAAACATTAAGTTCGAATGTAGGAGTATACTGATTTCAGCATACTCTTACTTTCCATTTGGACTATTTGTTGGTATGTTTTGCGGTAAAAAAGACACGCCTGGGTCTTAGCCGCATTTAATTTTACTTGATTGGGATCGCCCCGGTCGGAAACTGCCTGTAAAGCCGAATTCATGCGCATGATCATGGCTTCCCATCTCTAGATGTTCGCCAACAGCACACTCATTAGATACATAAAATTTCCAGAACCGTGCTTATTGTCTGCGTACCCAAAGATTCCGGGCTGAGGGTCCGGCATTGATTGCCATTTGATCAATAGCCCGATGGGATGGCGTTTCCGTATGACGGAAGCTTGCCGGTTAGGCTGTAATCTTAGTCATAAACGATGGCCGATGGAGCCGTAGAAATAGGGGTGCACACTTATACAGTATGGTAATGAATTATGAACGAAAAATTTAACCGACCATGGACATATTCGATGTCCTTCTTCTGGGATCCAGTTACTAACGCAAGCCGTGGCAGGCTTTCGGGAGCACGTAATAATGACCGTAACGTGGCATGTATACCTGGACGGAGTAATTTCTACTTTTAATTGGCGAGAGTTTAGCCGTTATAATTATTCCAAAATGTGTCGTACTCACGATAGTTTTCAAACTAAAATTATAGGACTATGTTGCGGGGTCGTGTATTTTGCTATAAGCGGGCGGGACTGATACCAGTCCCGCTCATTATGATGTTCGACTGATTGACATATGTAGTAATAAGGGAGGTGATGTTTATGGGATGCATGATGAGTTAATACCACAGACTACATCGTAAGCTCCACCACTCCACTACAAAACAAATTATCGTTAAATATGAAGATAAAAATTCTAACGCAAATATCTCAGAAAGTAGTACCTACCTATAATGCAGACCCAAAACTAATAAAACCAGGAAAATGAAATTCGTACACTAGAATCGTTTTATCTCTAAACAACCTGCCCTCTTGGGTATTTTTGGTAATTCAACCCTTAAGAGGGCGAAAGTTTGCAAGTCCACCATTTTTGTGACTTGAATAAAATCAAGAGGTACTACCACTAATGATAGCCTACATACCTGCTGATCTCATTGATTCTCCCTCCCAATCTTCTCGTCCTTTTGATATTATTTCCCAGACATGACTTACAACTTTAGTGTACTGAGCAACTTGCTTCTGCAAAAAAAATTTACTACTGGATTAACTACATACCTATCTGTTTTTATTCTAGAGACTAGTGTACCTGCAGCTTCGTGCATGATCCTGCCCATATGAACTACATAATATAATATGCCAGAATTTCATACCATTTTAATTAAGGGCAATGTCATAAACATTGTGATGCATACTTTGATATCACAGTGTGAAGAAAGTTCATTTAAATTGATAGGTAAAGAGGTTTCTACCACCTATCAAACACCAAAAACAAATCTATAGAGAAGTTTTTAACCTAGTACCAGTACTAAACACTAATAAATGAAAGCAGCCATGCTTCATGAAGGCATGTTAAGGCCCTTGGTTCCAGTTGTTTTAGTAAAACAACAGTTTCTTAGCCCATAAGTTCATACTTTTATAATAATAATAGTGCTAATATTTGATTAAAGAGGATTCTTAATTATTATTGTGTGATCACTTAATTCCTAGGAATTAAGTGCTGCATAAAACAATAAAGCACTGCCATAATTTAAGACTTATAGCAGTATTACCTGCTTAGCATAATCAACAGATTAATTTTTAAAGGAAAATTATGAAATCCCATTTGTGATTTAAATATAAACTGTAGTTTACGATGATTTGTTACCTGAGCTGTATCGTAGCTGAGAGTACTAGCTTTGTGATTAAATTGCTGAAGACGTTGCTCTGCCTGAGGTTCAGGTTTAGTTCTTAATAAATCTGGGACAAGGTCATGGGTGCAAGCTGGCACCCTACCTTCTGTCAGACGAGCAAGTGCTTCATCTCGCTCACATCCAAGTTGCAGCGGTAAAACTATTCGAGACCTCAAAGATGCTGCTAATTCTGCTTGTAGAATTTTACTCAAACCTGTTAGCTGCAATAAGTTCAGAACATTAACTTAAGGTAATTAAAAGCACCGAAACGAGCTGCAGCGTTAAAACTATTCGAAGCCTCAAATGCTACTAATTCTGCTTGTAGAATTTTACTCAAACCTGTCAGATGCTAGAGTTATCAAAACGAGCTGCAATATATATACTTACATGTCCCGACAATATAGCGTAATTATCAAGAAAGGTAGGCCAGTTTATTGTTTCATACTCAGTTTCTAGTTTGTTTATCAGTGACTGTATTGCTGTTTTCAAATCATTCACTCTATTAAGAATTGCTTGTATAGTGGCTTCGAGCTGTTTTTCTTCACGCTGTTGCATATTCATCGTGAATAGAACACAAAATGATGTTTATAAACGTGTTTCATAAATTATATTATGTATATACATACACACGGGCCTAGCTTAGGCTCTTGATCAAAAAATATAATAATTAGATACACGGACCAAGTAGAGGATACTATGTATATATATATATATACTATGTATGATTAGATACTCTCTATACACAGATTAGGTAGAGATACTTTGTATACAATACTATAACACAAGTACAAGTAGGTCCGTACTACAGAACGATGCTCAGCCATCGATCGGTGCTCAAGCAGAGATTTCATTCATACAATGATCAATTAGAGAATGAAATCTCTGCTTGAGCACCGATCGATGGCTGAGCATCATTCTGTAATACGGGCCTATTTGTACTTGTGGGTTAGACTTTATATTCTAGTATTGTATACAAAGTATCTCTACCTAATCTGTGTAATCTTTAAAGTTTAACCCCACAGAGTAGAGATCTGTCATCTGATTATTCTGTGGTAGAGATGCGTTAGCATTAGCATCCTAGTATGATAAGTACCAAATATTACTCTCTACTCTCTACCCTCGGGAGAAGTAATAGCATTCTGTGCTCTCTACCGAATATACTGTAGTCTGTGACCGCTACGATTTCGTTTAGTATATATCACAGATTAGGTAGAGATACTTCGTATATATACATAGTATCCTCTACTTGGTCTGTATATCAGTGGGTGGTCACTCAGTACATTGAAATGCTATTGCAACCCGGACGAATTAACTAGGCACCTCGCTGCCATTCGTAGGCACACACCATGTATCTAGCTAATTCGCACGGGTTGTACTAGTCACGTAGATCTCCATTGTCAACATACCAAGGCTAAAAATTACTTAAAATTTGTATTATTATGTTGTCTACGGTATATCCGGTAAAATGACAATTTACAATTGTCAAGATGGCGACATTAAAATTAAACAAATTTATACCAGCCGTTCTCTATATCTCCGCGTATATCTGTTATTATTTTACAGTTTCAACTGATTTGTGCGTCGATACTCCGTTATTATTGTGGAGTTGATTCTTCTCCTCCGATTAACGTGAACTTTCCGTCTGATGTGATACTGTTGTGTGGTGTTTGTAAAATGTGAAAATGTATTTACGAGACAGGGACTCTATTTCCAAATCATTCCATAAGTGTGTAATTTGTAAGTGGCATGCATTTTGCTGCAGAAGATTTTAATAATAATGGAAATCGTCTACTGAAAACTGCTGTGCCCAAATTGAACCTACCACAGTTCCCTCTTCCACAGGAGTTATTTGTTGATTTTCCTCTGAAACTTGGATGTCAAAGAGCACAATTTCCATGAGGTGAGTAATTACAATGCTGACTCTGAAGGGTCTGAATGCTTATTTGTTATTGATTTAACGTAATGAATGAACATGTAGGTACAGCCGGCATAATAATGTTAATATGCTAATAAGTATTATTCTTCTGTTCAAGCAATCCTCGGTGATTGTACTAATGGGGTACTTTATCAAAGTATTAATCAGACCAATGAACTTCTGCTGCAGTTGAAGCTTTCTATTGTCATATTTAAATAAATATTTCTATAAATAATAAGTACGACTAACAAACCAGCTCATACACCGTGTCGTCTGCCAATGTAACATACAACGAGTATACTCCCTTTAGTTCTTTATATTTTATACTTTTTATATTTCAGATTTGACAAAAAATATAGTTCAGTTCTGCAATGTGTACGGAACTGGAAAATGTGCCTACCAATTGTATCAACTTCTGTTATTGTAACAGAAAGTACATCTAATGTTGTTGCAACGGAAATGAAATATAATATGAAGAGAAAATTAGGTCAGTATTTGTTTTATTATTGTTTTCATATGCCAGCACCATTTCACTACATTTGATGCTAAAAATGTACCCTGTTTTTATTTTGAAAATATTTTATTTACAGGTTCACTGACTCAGAGGTTGAACCTAAATCCACCAGTACCTCAGTAGAATTTTTGTGCATAGTCACACAAGAAACAGAAAGTCTACTGGTAAGTTTTTTTTTGTATGTTTGTACCGGGCCAGAGATCCCAGAATGTCACAAATTTAGCAAAAGTTATACAGTATATTGAATTAATAATCAAGTAAAATAATTCCATAATAAGCTAACCGAATTTTTATCTGTAATAAATCCTGTTTTTGTTGCAGTTGGGGAAAAGAATTAACTGGACAGAAGGAAGAAAAGCTTCTGCAGCATCTCAAGACTGTTAAGGACTCTCTGCAGACTAGCTAAAACATCCATTAATTTAAACAAATTAGAGACAAACTTTTTGAAAAATCTGCTGTCAGCTTAAAAATATCTGCTAGAAAGCAGAAACTTTTAAGAACCAGAAGCGAAAGCCGCATGGAAAACGCTGGGATATTAAAAACAAAATATTGTCTTTAGCAATATTCAAACGTTCTCTAGAAAATTTAACTTGAATTGTAACACGTTCTAAATAAAGCTATAACATTTAGGTTATTTGCCTTTTATTAACACCTAAAAATATATCATATAATTATAGGTACTGTAGTATCGATATTTCGATTTTTATCGATAAATATTTTAACGTTATGACAACACTAGATATCGATAACATTTAGCACATCTCTTAAACTGTCAGTGTCTTTGTATGTAAATGTTGGCAGCCCTTCATAATTTTCGCAATGTTGGTTTCATTATGCTACGTCACTTATAGCTACAGATAATGTTCTAAGTGCCGTCTCTTAAAACGTAGTGGTTATATGCTCTTTGCTGTATATTATTCCACGTAAAATTTGTAAATAATATATTTCGAACCTAGCTAGCGTAGAGAGAGCGCTACTGTTTGTGTATGGTATTTTAGATAGGTACCAAAGGAATTAGTGAAGTGACTGAGGTAAGTTACGTTTATTGAGTTATCAATAAAACTGTAGAACGGACTAATAATAAGTCTACCAGGCAAAGGTATTGTAGTACACAAGAGGGATTAAAAACATTTAAAAAACAACTGAATTCAGGACTTCTTCCTTTTTTTAAGTTGGTTTAAAAAAGGTAGTTGGTATGGGAGTATAGGAAATAGGGAACTGAGGAAAAAGACAATGTTTGATTGAAAAAATATTGACACTAACTCTCTTTTTTATGGTGCTGATATAGGGAGGGATATTTAGTAGGAATGTTTTGTCAGAGATCCCAGCATGTATGTCAAAACTTGAATTACCTATTATTATATTGAATAGAAGAACATAGCTAATTACATTCAGTATTATTTATTTTAAAATAGGCCAATAAATAAGCATGCTAATTATAGGTACTACCCATTATTTTAATTATTATTATAATCGACACTAGCAAATGAGTTAGTAGAAATGAGGGTATGAATGAGTAGGAGGTAGGAGATACTTGATGTATTTTTATTTCTGATGAACACACATTTTCTGCACTAAAGTTTGACAGGTTTTAAGTTTGCCCTCTGGGACATACCCAAATGTGTTGCAGTAGGTTATGTTATATGGCTGGCCCGATAGCTCAGTTGGTAGTAACCCTGCCTTCTGAACTGCAGTTTGTGGGTTCCATACCCACCCAGGACAAACATTTGTGTGGATGTGTCTGGGTATTATATTGTACTATGTATGTATTTGGGTGAATCAACTTTTAAGGCACTCCTTTCGTGTCCTCGACATAGAAGTAGCTGTAAAATTGGTATTTCAGTAGAAATTTTAGGTTTTTTTATCTAAGCCTATACTAAGATACTTTTTTTACATGACAATTAAAACCTTATTTTAGTTATAGGCAAGATTCTCGTATTTTTTTTGGTAACTCAGCGGAACAAAATTAGTATTCATACTAAAAATACTTGTCCCCAAGCATAGGTGAAGATAAAATGTATGAAGTTTGTTTAAAAATATATATATACCTAATATAATTACTCATTTTTAAATTTCATAATGATATAATCTTACGTTTGACATATAAAATTGCATTCATTATAGTAAAATACATTATTTTATAAATTCCTGAACATTTGTCCCAAACTTTGATGAGTGAACCAAATCACCTGCGTTACCGTTTAAAGTTGATCACGGTGAACAAGAGATGGCAGCTAGTTCAATGTCGGCAGAGGCGACTAATATCGAATATTTCATTGGTGCGGCTCGACAACACCAAACTTGCGCCACCAGCCCTTCAGTCTGCGGTAAGCTTTCAACCGGTCCGCGTAGGTTTATTGTCATTCTACAGCGTTACGGCGAGAATCTTGGTAAGTTTTTAAAATATGTTAGTACTATTACGTCAGATTGATGCCTATGTTGTCTGATTTCAAGGTCATGGCCAAATATTTAGTCAATTTCAATTGTGAAATTATTTATTGACTTTTTAGGTAAAATTTTCCCCAGTGTTACAAGTAACGCCATGTAAACATTCTCCTGAGTTACCAGTAACGCCAGAGAATGTAAGGCCTACATGACAAATGACTTACTGAATCTCGGTTTTGATAAACTAAATTATAAATTATATATTTGTAAAATGTTTTTTATTTATTTATTTTTGATAAAAGACCAGAAACTAGATCTTCAGCCGGGATGAATCAAAATCATAGTTGAAATGTATTATCACCACTGTAAGATATAATAATATAGTAAACTAAAAAAGATCTCTTCGAAGAACTGAATAAGGTACCTATTGTTTAGCTTTTGGAATTTGTCTGAGAAATTAGTATAGTTTATTTTGTCGCAGGTCTGGTAACATGCCGCTTAGTGCAGCAGATAAAGAGAAATGTTACAGAGAAAAACTAAAACATAATACAGAAAAGTACGAAGAATCGAAGAAAAGGCATTGAGAAAGATATCACAAAACAAAAAGATTAGTTAAAGATTTAACTCCCAAAGAAAAATATAAATTAATGCAAATGTAATATGGAAAACGACAAATAAAACAACGAAAACAAGCAGTAGAAAGAATATTAGAACAAACACCTCCAGAATCGCCTCGATCTGACTCCAGATTAGGAAACCTTGAAGAATTTGATAGAACTGCATCACCAACACCGCCACGTGCTTCTCCTCTGCAAGATACGCCACCACAAGCACCAACTAATCTTCCATGCATATCTCCAGCAGATGGTCATCATCACTTTCAGGAAAAGCAGGTCGAAAGAAAGTAAAAAAAGACAAGTCACGAGTATATAGAGAAAACGCAAAATTAAGGCAAGATAATGAGAATTTATGACGAAAATATGAGAAATTTAAGAAAAGATATCACTGACTAGTTGTAACTGAAACCATTCACGCTGAAAAAAACGAAGACTTGAGGTACAGAGTTTTGAGCGGAGCTATAAAGAAGACATTCAGAAAGACAAAATCCAGAAATGAACGTGAGGTCTTAAAGAAGGTTTTTTAACTGCAGAAGTCAAAAACTTACGAATGTAGTAAAAGATTCTTATGGAGAATTTAGGCATCGATAAAATTGTGAAAACAAAAAAATGCATTGAATAAAAAACACAGTGTTGAAGAAGAAAATTAAAGAGTTTTATTTGAGAGACGACATATCAAGTGCAACGGCTAGCAAAAAAGAAACGCTTAGAAAGGCAATGATTAAAAAAAGAAAAAAAAGAAAAGAAGAATTACCATATGGCAGTCATGACCAAAATTCGAAAATTGGATGTGGAGATTTTTTGCTAGTAAAGTTACGTAGTAGTAGAAGAAGTGTACGTAGACGCATCCAAAAACTAATCATACACTTATGCCTGCAAAACATTAACGGATGTTGAGGAAGACGGGGAAGTTAAAGTTATGTTTTTACGGGTAGTAGACGAAAACGCAAAACGTTTTCGATTGGACGAGAAGGATATTTCTTACGTGGACTATGAAGACATTATTCAAAAATTACCAGTACCGGAAGTTATCAAAAGAGGACATCGTTCCTATTATAAATTCAAAAATTCGGTCGATGTGTTTGAACAGAAATGAAACTTATAAGTTTAACTACTATCAGAGTTCTTATTAGAATTACCTATGTGATTATTGTTATTTTTGATCTCGTTTAGTTTTAAGTACCTACTGTCATGTAGTGTAATTGTATTTTTTTAATGACTATGTACAAGCTGAGCAAGCTTTACAGAAAAGCTGTTGTTTTTAGTTGGTACCTCCTTATAGATCATTTATTTACGTATGGTTCTCATGCGTTACCGTTTTTCTCTGGTGTTACTACTGTGTCCCTTAATTTGTTTTTGTTTTTTTAAAGATAGATCTTACAAAAATTGTATTATGTTTTGAAAAACGTTTTATTTGAAGACCCTAAGACTAGAGGCTATCTTAGAAATAAGTAATATGTGACTGATTAATCTAAATTGATATTTAACTTACAGTTAAACATTAAAAAATGAACAAAGTAACGCAGTGGACTTAAAAATGCCTTTATTTCATGTTATTATAATTGATAATTAAGGTTGATTATTTAAAAACACTGCATTGAAGTTGAATAAATGATTAATATTTTAACATGCCCTAATTGTTTCTTATAATCCATAAATCTATTTTTATGAATAGGTAACGCTAGGGATAGTTTTACGCTACACCCGTTAGTTTTTCTCAAAAAAACTCCTTAATAAATGTTTAAATTTCGCGGCAACCTACAAAACCTAAAAACTAGGCCAATAATACAACAGATAAAATATTATTTTCTAAAAACGTCGTTCATTTATTTTTTAATTTTATTGTTGCAAACTGTCTTCAAAGGAGTGCCTTAAAAGTTGATTCACCCATTTACAAACAAAAAGCATCTAAGTAATGTATCAGTTATCTTGTTCCCATAGTACAAGGTTTGCTTAGTTTGGGGCTAGATGGTGCTGTGTGAAATGTGCATGAATTTTTTGTTTTGGCTCCACACTTTTGTGTATTTAGCCAGTGTCAGGTAATTGATTTAATTAATATTATGTGTATTTGTGTAAAGTCATAGTCTAGTCTAGTCAAGTCATACACCTAGTAAAGTGGTGGCAACTTTATTAGAAGCTTTTATGGAGTTTTGGAAATAACACGAAAATTAACTTTTCACCATCATTAGACCACTTCCCACACTCATGCCTGTAATTCAGTACTTAACAAATATAATGCCACCAATTGTATGCACTAATACTGAAAATAACACAAGTTTTGGAAAATAATATAATATGGTGACATGATCTTTTTCGTTTTCCCGCCAAAACTCATATTTAATTTATTTGTATAGAGATACATGCAAACATAGGAGCTGTCAAATTTTAGTGCAGATGAGCATAAGGTTTGTCCAGTATGTGTGTGAGAATAAAATATGTGATTATCATTAATTAGGGCTGATATTTAAATCACAGGGCAAATTTTAGTGGCTTGGTAAATAGTTGAATACTATCTGACTAATGGGACCCTAATTTTAAGGGTAAATGCAAACTTAAGAGCTGTCAACTTTAGTGCAGACGGGTGGCTTTAGGGTATAATGGTACTGGTGTACAAAACAGGTCATTGGAGTTTGGCAAATGTCACATAATATGGCCTACCATATTATGTTCTATTAGGTTTGTCACTTTTGGGTACCTATACCTAAAAGTGACAAACCTAATAGAACGAAAATGTGGAAAAGAAAATAAATACTTAAAATTATATCCAGATAAGATTTTATTCACTTACTTTTTATTTCACTGGTCACACAATATTAAATTATTTTTTTGTATTAAATTAAATTAACAACTGTCTGACTTCACAGATCTGTTTTTGGACTAGCTATTTCTCACAATGATGTCTGATGTAGATGATGATACTACTATGAAAGAATGTGACAATTCATCTAGAAGAGAAATCCCTGCTGTGCCAACTCCTGATTGGAGCATCGAAAACATCAAGGCTGTTGCTCCAAATAAAATTTCTTTAGAAAAGGTTTGTTGAAGTGCTTATTTTAAAATATCCCAAGTTAGTATGTAGAGTAGACGTACCTAAGTTCCTTCCTAGGTATTCATTATTGTATCTATTAATAAGTAAGTACCTGCCAAAATTAGCTTTTTGTTTTAAATTTAACAATTGATTTAATGTAAGTAGGTAGGACCAAAAGTGACTTAGGGCTATTGCAACTATGGCGCATATAATGTAAGACCCAGCTTAGCACGAATTTATTTATGTTACGTTTAAGGGAATGGTTTTAAATTTTTGTGTAGGTATTATCATAAATCCCATTTTTAATAATTAGAAGAGGAAGTCACGAAATTTTTTGGTCCCTACTCCTTTACCCCTTTTCCCTTACGAAACAGAGTAAATATAAATTATACATTCCGCCATCTTGTTTATCCTTCAAAATAGCGAACACCCATAAAACATGTAATTATGAAGAGATAGCTAACACTTACAAAATTTTCTCGAATACCACGTTTCTAGGATATATACGTTCAGTTACACTGGTGGCACGGCAGAAATGGTAGACAGTAGGTATACTAGGCTTCATACTTTAATATTCAAACCACTTTAACTAAACCTTGCAAAAGCTCTTGCTCAGAGTTTTGGCGGGAAAACGAAAATGAAATAAGAATATCTAGCGTGTTTCCAGTTTTTTTTTTGCGGTTACTCGCTATATTTTCTTTTTTCATTTTGTATAAATAATTTCACAATTACAACTGGATTACCTATACTTTGAAATGAGGAACTTATATTTACCCTAATTCAACAAAGGTAATTTTGTACCCTAAAATATATAGATCCATTCTAAAGTTATATAACTCGCCACTAAGAAAGATAATTTTTCGGAAAAAAAAACTTGGATATACCTAAGTACTTAATTAAATATTTTATTTCTCAGACGGATCATACGGTTGGTATTCCTGAATCATGTTCTAGCAGTGGTGTGAAAGCCATTGATGTGCAGAAAACATTCACCGGTAGGACGGCTTCAGAAGAAATGGGAAGTATGAAGACGTCTATATCGCGCGTCAATGGAGATATTACATCCACACCAACACATAGCATTACCACACCAATCTATAACCCACACAGCACTATGGCTGTCGCTACTCCAGCAGCGGCCAGTGGGGTGAACCAAGCAATCAATAGCATTAAATTACAGTAAGATCCATTTAATTGTTATCGTAAATTTAGGAGGTTACAATATTGGAAAACTATTTATTGATGCCAGGTACATAACCAAATTAACTATTACCTATTAATTTTTTGATAAAACATTCTCATATTTTCAATGTGACAAAAGTAGATATTTTTATATCGACGCGTTATAAATTTCCATAAAACACGGTAGCACCAATCACAATCATTGTTTTTGAATTAAAACTTCTTTACGCACGTTTGACTTGGGGAGTAAATTGGCGAGGCGAACGGAAGTTGAAAGTTGTTAACGTAGATCTCTATTGTCAATATAAAAGTTAAAAATGTGTGTTATGATGGTATGTCCGGTAAAATGACAATTTACAATTTTCAAGATGGCGACATTTAACAAACAAAAACAAAGTTATGCCGGCCAATAGATGGAGCTAAACTTAAGAAGTTTTACTTTAGGCGTACTCGTTTTCGGGGGGCGAGTTGGCTGGGTTGCAGTCGTGACCCCTTCTCTCGCCCGGTACGGCGGACGAGGGCTCACGGGGGGGGGGTTTAGTGGGTTCGAGTCCCACATACCACACCCGTGGTGGCAGGGAAGAGTGAGGGCACTTCCCCCCCCCCCTCGAAAAAAGGCGTACTCGTTTTTTTTATTGTATGGTACATCTATTTTGTCTGTACATTGCATGAAGTGTGTTATTCTTCATTTCAGGAATTGTGTTTCAACGGTAAATGTGGGTTGTGACTTGAAATTATTAGACATTTATTGTAAGACCCGTTATTCAGAGTATAATCCGCAAAGGTTCCAAGGTGTTGTGATGAAACTAATGGATCCACGAGCCACTGCATTAATATTCAAGTTAGTTGTGTATTATTTTAAAAGCCCCATACTTTTTCATTTTCACAGATCTTAATTTTTTTTTTAATGTTATTGAATGATGTGACGAGCTAGTCGTTCACCTGATTGATGTTAAGCGACACGGCCGCCCAAAACAGAACAGTGTCACTCGGAACTCCAACATGTAAAGTTTCGCATGACTGCTGCACTGCGCACATCATCCTGAGACATTAGCACAGTCTGGTTATAAGATTACTCGACTGTGAGATCAGATCATAAAGTCTCATTTGCCCAGTAATTTCACTAGCTACATTGCCCTTCAAACCGGAACACAGTAGTGCTTGCACATTACTGCTTGGCGGTAGAATAACTGGCAAAGCGGTGGTACCTACCTAGACGAACTTTGCAGAAAAGTTCCTACCACCTAGTAAAAAAAAGTCCTACCATCTAGTTTTAAAATAAACTCCAACAGAGGTCTTTTTAAATCATTACAACAATTTTTTTTTTTTTATTAACCTACTTATCTACATACATACATATTTAAATTAATCTCAAATTGTCTTAAATAAAATAACATGTTACAAAACAATATCATAAAAGAAATGCAAATATCCAGTAAAAATAAAAATACCAACGGTTCGCGTCGCTGTGTGCGCATGTATTAGTGCGACTTAATACCTAATCATCGCTTTAGCATGTATACGCCCTTAGCAAACGTATAAGAGAACCAGGGGGAAAATGTTGCTTAGCTAAGTTGTATTTTAATTGACTTTAGTGCAGTGGCGTAGCGTGGACTAATATAGACGTGGGCAAAGTCGCATCAGTAAGGCCACTTTTATTTAGATCCTAAGATCTACCCAATAAATCTATCTTACTAAACATGCTTTGCCCCTGTTCGTTTTCCTGTTAAAGTGCTTTATCATTGCTTAGCTTGCGACTAGATGGCGCTGCTGCGTGAAATTACCACAAATATTTAAATATCTATTTAATTTTATATGTATCATTTCTAAGTCTGCCTCCCATCGCCTTCGTTGTCCCATCCATTTATTCTTTTCCATGTGGTACCTACCTAGACGAACTTTGCAATAAAGTCCTACCACCTAGTAGTAACCCTGCCTTCTGAACTGTGGGTTGTGGGTTCGATTCCCACCCAGGACAAACATTTGTGTGATGAATATAGTTGTTTTTTTTGTGTCTGGGTGTTATATTATATGCTATGTATGTATTTACAAACAAAAAGTATCTAAGTATTGTATCAGTTATCTGGTTCCCATAGTACAAGCTTTGCTTAGTTTGGGGCTAGATGGCGTTGTGAGAAGTCCACACATATTATATTATTATTATATTCTCTTTGACAGGTATTAAGGTGTAAAACTAATAAACCATGCAAAGCCGGGGCCTGTACAGCTATTCCATCCAGACGGCCCAACAATTTTATCCATATTTTTATATTATTTTCACAGATCTGGAAAAATTGTTTGTACTGGAGCCAGAAATGAATATGATTCCTACATAGCAGCGAGAAAGTTTGCAAGAATTATTGAAAGACTGGGTTTTCCGGTAGGTGTGTTTTATATTTTATCTGTGCGTTAAAGGCGTCTCGCAATATAACGCAATACCTACATTTCTAAAATATTTATTATGTGATTTATGGTGCAAGCATTATGATCACGTTTGAACTTGCGGGTGGGTGATATATCAAACTTGCTATATTATATGTATAAAACAAAACACGTGGATTGCATTGTAATGATAAAACATGCTGTATTTGCCTATAATTGGTTTTGCATATAGATAATATTTTTAAGCTTAATTACTGTTGTAGAAACTGTATATCAACTGTTAGTGAACCAAATAAATAAAATAAAAGCAACAGCCTCGTGAAAGATTCTTTAAAGAAACAATAAATGAATATCAATATGAACTAAAGGGGGCACCAGACCAACAAATTGACACCAGCAAAAAGTATTGGCCATAAAAATGACAAATGTTTTATTTAATTAATCGTCAACTCATGCTCAGGTCCTTTAGGTACATAGAATTAAAAAACGGGTTTGCTTTAGACTTTAGCTCCATCTCTCTTGCCCCTACAGTAATATACGAAACGTCCCTTTCATTCTACCTTCACGTAGAGAGGGAGATATAAATATATCTCCCTCTCAATTTCCGTTCGCCTCACCAGTTTGAAGGTAACCTGGTGAAGTCTAGCGTGCGTAAAGAACTTTTACTTCAATAATTATAATAAATAGTAATAAAGCCCAACGATCACATACATAGATCCTGGACCCTAACTTGAATTTACTGTATCTAGGGACCCAGGAACTACGAGGACCATGGTGCTACAATACCCAGACAAGTAATTGCGTTTTTTTTTGTGCACAAATACTTGCCTTCCCGCGGGAATCGAATCTGCCGTTTCCGGGCTACGAGCCGACCTGTTCACCACCACACCACAGAGGCTATCAGAGTATTCCACTAGGATAACACAAAACGGCTAATTCAACAAGTACAAAAGTGTTTACCTGCTTCGAATTCTTAGAAAAGTTCCCTAGAAACGACTGGCAAATGGTATATGAGTCGTATCCAAGTATCCAGGAGCGCCACATCAACATTGCTCAGGATCGCCAACACCTAGAGCGAAAATGATAGCGTAGTTCTATCGCATTGCTGATGCTACTTGCTGCGCGCGATGGTACACCAGCTATCATTTTCGCTCCATGAAATGATGATCCTGAGATTCCTGAGCGATATCTATTACTAATATTATAAAGAGGAAAGCTTTGTATGTTTGTAACGAATTGGCTTAAAAAGTACTAGACCGATTTTTAAAATTCTTTCACCATTTGAATGCTACGTTATCGCTGATTAATATAGGCTATTTTAATTGCAAGAAAAAAATTAGGATCCCTACTAAAACTACAATAATGTTACCCAAGATGTAAAAAAATTTTCTATCATTTTTTTGCATGTCCACCCGTGCGAAGCCGGGACGGGCCGCTAGTAAAAAGATAAAGCACAATAATTCCTTTTATAAAAAAGGGTTTTAACACTTTTAACCGACTTCTATCCCAATGAACATCATCAATGTAGTCGAAATCGAAATACGCATTATTAAGGATAACGCAAAAACTACTTGACAGATCTTGATCAAATTTAAATTGGACCACACGAGAAGCACCACCTTTAAAATGAAAAAGAATCATCAAAATCGGTTCATCCACTGGAAAGTACTGGGGTAGAAAATATTTTTCTAAAACAGCCGAATTGAGAACCTGCTCTTTTGAAGTTGGTTAAAAATATACGATTCTGTACCGACTAATGTTGCTCAACAAAGGCCAGTTCTCCCCTTTTCTTTATCTTCCCTTTTTAATTGTTGTTGTTTGCTTTCTTTCAGACAAAATTCATGGATTTCAAGATTCAAAATTTTTGTGCCACTGCTGATCTAAAATTCCCGATTCGACTTGAAGCATTGCAACAGGCTCATGGCCAGTTTGCATCTTACGAGCCCGAACTTTTTCCAGGACTTGTTTATAGAATGGTCCGGCCAAGAGTTGTTCTGCTCATTTTTGTCAATGGAAAAATTGTATTCACAGGTAACTTATTGGAATTACATGTTTTAAGGTCCCGTACCCGTTTGTAATAAACGGAGCTCTCATAGGATCTTTTTATTGTCCGTGTCTCGGGACCCTTTTAGGGTTCTGTACAAGGAACAGTTTAAAAGTAGGTCATGTCCATATGGCATCCGGTTATCTGTCCTGCACGGCTGTAGCTAGGGGGGGGGGGGGGGCATTGTGGGGCAATGTCCTACCTTGAAATTACAATGCCCTGCCTTAAAAATACCAAAAACTAATGAATATGTATTAAATATGTAGTAAAAAATAAATATATATAATGAAATTATTTGTTAAAAAAATCTTAGATCATGCTAATGTTCTGTCACCGAAATTATTTGTCTATACGAATAGCTATTGGATGTACATCACCGACCTAGAAGAGGTCAGTGATATATATGGTGATTGATTAAGAAACCTTGCTTCAAGGGCAGATCAATATTGTGATCATTTTTTGTTACTTCCACCCTACCTGTAATCAACGCTGCTCTACCTCAAATTCGAGTTTCGCTACATCTGTCTGTCCTTCTAAATCCTTTACAGCCTTCAACTTCTAAAGTTACATAAACTTACATGCATGAAATGTTACACAACGATAGATTAAGTGAACGTCTCAAGTTTCAAAAATATAAATAATCTCATTTGGATTATAAGGGTAGCTTCCATACATGTAAGGAGAGAATTGTTTTTTATTTGGGATATAGCTATAGGTATACACGGGAGATTTTAAGGAGGTAGCTCAACACAAGTTTGTTATCTTACCCTCCGAAATGGTATCTCATACACATTACAGAAGATTCGCTTGACTACACCTAACGATTTAATCCTGTATTGTTAATAATAATAATAATATGTGTGGACATCTCACACAACGCCATCTAGCCCCAAACTAAGCAAAGCTTGTACTATGGGAAAACCAGATAAATGATGCAGTACTTAGATACTTTTTGTTTGTAAAATAGAATAATAAAATTTTGTTAGTTAAATACATACATGGAATGTAAGACCCAGACACAGAACAAACACCTATGTTCACAAAATCATAAAAATGTTTGTTCTGGGTGGGAATCGAACCCACAACCCACAGTTCAAAAGGCAGGGTTACTACCAACTGAGCTATCGGGCCAGTATAGTATAGCATATCTCTACCACACTAAAATGATTGTCTTCTTGTTTTCAGGTGGCAAGAACAGAAATGAAATAACAGAGGCTCTCGAAATAATCTACCCAATTTTAAGGGGCTATAGAATAAGTTAATAAGATTAGCTATTACAAATTATAATGTAAAAATCACTGAATTTTTCCTTTTTAAGATCCCGTAGTACTTACTTATAAGTTCGTGAGGTCCACGTCTGAATCCTTTATTACATCTAAATATTTTGGAAGCGGAACTAGCGTTTTTTTTTTAACAGCTTGTGCCGCTTTGCGCTCTCTGCTCTTATAAAGTCTTATTTGGCCAGTAATTCCACTAGCTACAATGCCCTTCAAACCGGAACACAGCATGGCTTGCACACTACTGCTTGATGGCATAATAACTGGATAAGCGGTGGTGCCTACTTAGCCGAACTTTGCAGAAAAGTCCTATCACCTATATTATAGGAAAAATCCTATATTATAGGAGAAATATCTTGGAAAAGTCCTATCACCTATATTATAATAAACTACACTACATAATTATAAGAAAATCATAAGTAGTGAAATAATACTAATCATGACATAAGTATGTACATTATTAAGTAAATGTGTTTAATGATAACAACTACAGTTTAATATTATTTTCAGTAATAAAAGATGCTAATCAATTGAAGTAAGGTCTATATTAAAGTAAAACTTCTTTAAGCACGCTTGACTGGGGGGAGTAAGCTGGTGAATGCGTAACGAGGCGAACGGAAATCGAAAGTGGTTGATTCACGTAAATCTCCAATTTCATCAAAAAACAGTTAAAAATGACTTAAAATTTAATTATTATTATTGTTTTGGCTTCACACTTTTGTGCCCTATTTAGCCAGTGTCAAGTAATTGATAATTTCTGAATAATATTTTACGCAGATATATGTCAATTCTAGTTTAAGTCATACTCTTACTAAAGTGGTGGCAACTTTACTAGAAGCTTCTATGGAGTCGTGGAAACAACACGAAAAGAATCGTTTCATCATCATTTTACCACTTTCCCACACTCATGCGTGTAATCCAGCACTTAACGAATAAAACACTATCAATTTTATTCACTAAGGTCTGTATTACAGAACGATGCTCAGTCATCGATCGGTGCTCAAGCAGAGATTTAATTCATAAAGTCATCAATCAATGAATGAAATCTCTGCTTGAGGACCAATCGATGATTGAGCATCGTTCTCTAATACGGACCTAACACTGAAAATTACACAAGTTTTGCAAAATAATACAATGCGGTGAGGGAGTTTTGGCGGGAACGCGAAAAAGATTGCGTCACCGCATTGTATTATTTACCAAAACTTGTGTTATTTTCAGTGTTAGTGCATAAAATTGGTGGCAATCTATTCGTTAAGTGCTGGATTACAGGCGTGAGTGTGGGAAAATGGTATAATGATGGTGAAGCGTTTCTTTTCGTGATGTTTCCAAAACTCCATAGAAGCTTCAAGTAAAGTTGACACCACTTTACTAGGAGTATGACTATGACTTGACTTGATGACTTCGACAGTGACTTGACACACATTTGCGTGAAATATCATTAACTTGATAAATTATTAATTACTTGACACTGGCTAAATACACAAAAGTGTGAAGCCAAAACATTAAAAAAAACTTGGCGGAACAACGAGAGAGATCGCCTCACCGCATTTTTTTTTTGAGAATGCCACCAATTTTATGCACTAACACTGAAAATAACACAAGTTTTGGAAAATAATACAATGCGGTGACGCAATCTTTTTCGCGTTTCCGCCAAAACTCTCCGCCAAGTTATTATAAATCTTGCACCGAGCTTTTATAGTCTATGATCGGTATCTGTCACTGTCAAGTGCGTGTTTCTATTGTCAACTTACAATTTTTCCCGCTTTTATTTACTGTCAAACAAATTATTATTGGATTTAGTTCACATCGTAGTTATGTAGCGATAGTTTTCGCGCCTTTCAGTTTCAACTTTTGCTTCTATTGATACTTTAATTAAACATAACAATTAACTTGAATCATCTCACGGTAGAAGTACAGCAGTAGATTACATCATGGTTGGAAAAGCGAACAAACTGTACGTGTATAAGAGAGGTAAGAACTTAAAAGTCCTTTCAGAAGTTGGTGTTTTATATCATTGGCTTGTTATATATAACTTTTACTTGCCTATGAAATCATATTCTCTAGCAAAAGTCTTGGGGTCGGGAATCACCTCAACCGCATTTACATTCACACATGCATGTGTACTTGCAAAATTATTTTGATCGAAGTAGGTTAACAAATTTGACGAATGTCGTGGCTACCGTTTTGAACCACACAAATTACCTGTTAATTAACAGGTAATTTGTAAAATTAAATAACAATAGGTACCTAATGTTATTTCATTTTTGAATTCTTATTCAAATATAAATATACCTACATATTATGTACCAAGACCCATGTCAAAATAACTATTTTGGCCATTTCCACTGTTTCGTTTAAGCTACTGGTCCTAGTCCAGTAGTGTCATGAAGAACTAAATTTCTCAGTGCATCTGTACCATATCTGTACTAATAAAATAATTGGAGACCTATCTTTTTGTTATAGCTGTCTATTCATATCCATTGGTATTGTTCTATTCAATTTTATTGGTGTTTTGCAATATATGCATATATTTTTCCTAAAATAGGCTTATAAAAAGTATGTCTTGCCTTTGCACACACAAAGTGTAGAAACCATTTTAAAAAAATACAATATTCAAAGCAAATTTTTGTTTCACCATAAATCATTTGCACCATATTACAGTAATTTCCCTCAACTAGTTGAAAAGTCATGTGGTCATGTGTTACATGTATGTAACAGACATTATCTTATTCCTATAATACATAATTACTTATAGTATAAGTATACTATAATTTATAGGAGTAGTATATACTATAATTTGTTACAATTAAATTATTCTCATTTCTATCTATAACTATCTTGTGATAGGTACCTATAATGTGATAATTGCAAAAACTAAAAAATAATGAACTAGGTTATTACTTACTGCTATAATGCTCACTTTGTCATACTGCGGTTAAAATAAATCTATTTTTAGGTGGGAGAATGGAAGAAGTTCATATTGATAAAATCACATCAAGGATCAAAAAGCTGTGTTACGGATTAAACATGGATTTTGTAGACCCTGTAAGTTGAAATTAATATGTCAACCTGATAAAATAAAATAATTGTATTTTGAACTGCAAGATTATTTTTGTTTTTTAATAGGAACCACATTTTCTTTTGGTGTATTTCATGTACGTAATTATTTCATCAACAGGTGTGTATCACCCTGAAGGTTATAAATGGAATATATTCCGGAGTAACAACTGTAGAGCTGGATAACCTGGCTGCTGAGACAGCAGCAACTATGACCACAGACCATCCAGACTATGCAGTATTAGCAGCTAGATTGGCCATCTCTAATCTGCATAAAGAAACAAAAAAACACTTCTCAGGTATAAATATTTAAATCACATTAGTTTAATATGTGAAACAAAATAGTTAAGTTTTAAGTATGGAGATATTTTTTATTTTATTTGTTTTATTTGAGTTCACTGATGAATATAATGAATATACAAGTTGTTCACTGAGAGTCACACTGGTCGTCATCCATATGCATTCATTGGCTTTCTGCAGGGTATTGATTCATCTAGGAGTTTTTCTACCCTCCACAATAAGTCTTTTTTTTGCAGATGTTATGGCTGATCTGTACAATATTGTTAATTTACACACAAAGAAGCGCATGCCAATGATATCTGACTTTCACTATAATATCATTGTGAAAAATAAAGAGAGATTGGATTCTGCCATTGTTTATGACAGAGATTTCAAGTACAACTACTTTGGATTTAAGACTTTGGAAAGATCTTACTTGCTTAAAATTGATAACAAAGTAAGTATCCTATTGGCCTCATATGACTTCCTGGGGGATTTGTTAGTATTGAGAAAGTAACTATGACTTTCTTTTATGTCTATTTTCAATCTTGTTGACTAAATAGCCAAACCGAATTTAATGAAATTATTTATTTAATATAATCTGTGACTTAGCCAAATTGAATTGAAAAAAGCAGACTCTGTGCCACAGAGTACATGTATGTTGCTCTGTGCAAAGTTGCATCTAAATTGGTTCAGCTGTGTTTGTCTTGAAAGTCACAATCTGACAATATTTCTCTTTTATGTATGAACGAGCTTCTGCCCGCAGCTTCGCCCGCGGCTTGGCCTATGGGAAAATAATTCAACCACCCAATTCACCCTCACAAGGGTGGAATTTAGAAAAATCCTTTCTTAGAGGATGCCTACGTCATAACATCTACCTGCATGCCAAATTTCAGCCCGATCCGTTCAGTGGTTTGGGCTGTACGTTGATAGATTACTATGTCAGTCAGTCAATCAGTCAACCTTTGAGTTATATAAATTTAGAAATAGGGATTAGCAATATTAACTTATGGTAAATTGTGTGGTAAATGCATTAGTTTTACTTTTATTTTAGGTGTATTTTCATTGCAGGTTGTAGAACGCCCCCAACACATGCTTATGAGAGTTTCTATAGGCATTCATGGTGAAGACATTGATGCAGCAATCAACACCTACAATTTACTGTCAGAAAAATACTTTACTCATGCTAGTCCAACACTGTTCTCAGCCGCCACTCCACGACCTCAGTTATCTTCATGTTTCTTGGTAGCCATGAAAGATGATAGTATTGAAGGAATTTATGACACACTCAAGCAGACTGCACTAATATCAAAATCAGCTGGTGGTATTGGGCTACATGTTCATTGCATCAGAGCTAAAGGAACATATATTGCAGGGACAAATGGTGTCTCTAATGGGCTTGTTCCTATGCTGCGTGTATATAACAATACTGCTAGATATGTTGACCAAGGTGGTAACAAGCGCCCTGGAGCTTTTGCTATTTACCTTGAACCTTGGCATGCAGATATATTTGAGTTTTTGGATTTAAAAAAAAATACTGGTAAGGAAGAAGTTCGTGCCAGGGAACTTTTTTATGCCTTATGGATACCAGATCTGTTTATGAAAAGAGTTGAGAGCAATGGGAACTGGAGCTTGATGTGTCCTCAGGAATGTCCTGGCTTGTCTGATACTTGGGGAGAAGAATTTGAAGCATTGTATGAAAGGTATGAAAATGAAAACCGATATGTCAAGCAAGTGAGAGCACAAATTTTATGGAAAGCTATCATTGAAGCCCAGGTAGAAACGGGAACTCCATATATGTTATACAAAGATTCATGCAACAGAAAAAGTAATCAGAAGAACCTTGGCACAATAAAATGCAGCAATCTTTGCACTGAAATAATTGAGTACACCTCTCCTGATGAAGTAGCAGTATGCAACTTGGCTTCTATTGCTTTGAACATGTTTGTAAATGAAGACAAAACCTATAATTTCGTGAAATTAAAAGAAGTTACTAAAATCATTACCCAAAACCTCAATAAAATAATTGATGTGAACTTCTATCCAGTTCCAGAAGCGAAAAATTCAAACATGAGACACAGGCCTATTGGTATTGGAGTTCAGGGATTAGCTGACACATTTGTGTTAATGAGAATTCCTTATGAAAGTGAGGAAGCAATCAAATTAAATCAGCAAATCTTTGAAACTATATATTATGGTTCACTAGAGGCTAGCTGTAAACTGGCTGAAATAAATGGTGTGTATGAGACTTATCCGGGTTGTCCTGTTAGCCAAGGTATACTGCAGTATGATATGTGGAACAAAACACCAACTGATCTTTGGGACTGGCCCAAACTTAAAGAAAAAATTAATAAACATGGACTTCGCAATTCACTGCTGCTGGCTCCAATGCCCACTGCATCTACTGCTCAAATTCTTGGAAACAATGAATCATTTGAACCTTTTACATCAAACATATACCAACGGCGGGTTCTGTCTGGAGAGTTCCAAGTAGTTAATCATCATCTTTTGCGTGATTTAACCGAGGCTGAATTGTGGGATGATGACATGAAAAACCTTATTATCCATAACAATGGATCTATCCAAAATATTGAAGCTATACCCAAAGAGTTGAGGGATCTGTACAAAACAGTTTGGGAGATTTCTGTTAAGACAACAATACAAATGGCTGCAGACAGAGGTGCATTTATTGATCAGAGTCAATCATTCAATATCCATGTTGCTGACCCTAATTATGGTAAATTAACGTCGATTCATTTTTATGCTTGGAAAATGGGATTAAAAACTGGCATGTATTATTTGAGAACTAAACCAGCTGCAAATGCAATTCAATTTACTGTCGACAAATCTAAAGTTCAAGGCCGTATAGTGAATGGGAAAGCTGATGTAGAAGATGCTAACATGGCAGCAATTACATGCTCTTTACAAAACAAAGATGAGTGTTTGAGTTGTGGATCCTGAAGGTCATCACTTTAAATATTTTTATATAAATGTTCTTTAAGTAGGTATTATAAAAACTTAAGTAATAATTAATTACTAATCTATTTTATTATATCCTTGGCCTACTTTAATCAATAGATTGTTAAGAGTAAATAATTAGGACATTTAAATAAAATATTGTATATTTTTTAAATAAATGTATGACAGTTTGTAAATTTTGTTTTTTTTTTTTTTTTTTTTTTTTTTTTATGGCAATTGTTTTTACATTTTTGCCAGCATCATGTCAAAAGAGAATCAAATACGGAATTTTGAATTATGAGTATCTGAAACAAAAGAAAAATATCCTATAACTACAAACTACGCTACATTACATTATATTACATACATTATATTACATGAGAAAAACATAGGTAATTAAATAATACTAATCATAACATAAGAATGAACATTATTAAATAAATGTGTTAAATGATAACGACTACAGTTTAATATTATTTTCAGTAATAAAAGATGATAATATATCAATGGAAATAGAGTCTATATTACACAAAATATTGTCTATGTGAACTGGGAATGGAAATTTATAATGAAGTAACAAATTGAATAATGAACTATGATCAAATTTGGGACAAGAAAAGAAAATGTGATTCAGATCAGCTTCATCCATACCACACTCACAGATAGATGAATCTCTTATTCTAAGTTTCTTCAGGTGAACACCAGAACAACAATGGCCAAATCTCAGTCTAGATATTATGGAACAGATTTTCCTATTGCATTTAAACTTAAAGAACCAGGGTTTAGTTTGAATGTGAGGTTGATATTTAGCAAAATTTGATCCTGTCCGTCTACTAGTTACCGACCACCTTTTCAGCCATCTAGATTTTAAGTCATGGATAGGAAGAAGCAAAAGATCTTGGGGATAATTTTTAAAAGGAACTTTATCACCACAGACAATTGCTTGTTTGGCAATCTTGTCTGCCTTTTCATTGCCAGAAATATTGCTATGACTAGGAATCCAAGCTATGTGTACAGAATAACCTAAATCGAAGCATCTCAACAGAAGTTCTTTACATTTAAATATAATCCAGTTCTTGGAGCCTGCTTTAAAAGGGTTACTGTTGAAAGCTTGAAGTGCACTCAGTGAATCCGAGAATATTACCGTTTTATTTAATTTAAACAACAAAATATAGTTGATGGCTTCCATAATGCCCCTGCACTCACCAACAAAAACTGATGTTTCAGGGGGGCACTTGATCTTTTGAACTATATTATAATTTTGGTGAAACAAGCCAACGCCAACACATCCATTTTGGGATACCTTAGAAGCATCCGTGAAAATGTTATGCCAGCCAAGCCAAGAATTATCTCTAATCCTAAGAAAATGTTTGTTTGCAAAGGTGTCCCCTTTCAACAAATCTAAATTAAGGTGTAAAGAGGGTTGACATAATATTGTTTGGAAGTTAAATTCAAATACAGGTAGCTTAGGAGTTCTATGGGTAGTGTATCTAAAGCTTATAATTTTTGAGTAACTAATAACTAAACAAGGAGTCTTTTTATGAATCCAATAAGGTAACGACATATAATTAAACAAAAGCTGTAATTTTGGGAAAAGAGGATGTGAAGAAAACTGAAACAAACGGAATAAAAACATATCTGATAAATATTGACGTCTTAAATCCAAAGGAGGATCATCACACTCTACTTGCATAGCATTTTTAGGGGTAGACTTCATTGCTCCTATGATAATTCGTAACGCTCTTGCTTGAATCAAGTCCAATGCATTAAGACTTCTTTTAGAAGCAGGTTCATAAAGGAACGAGGCATAATCTATAACACCACGAATAATGGCATTGTAGAGAAGTTTAAGATAATAGGGGTGAGCACCCCACCAAACACCAGCCAAACATCTTAAAATATTGAGATTTTTTTCGCATTTAACTGAAATATAGTTAATATGCGAAGTAAAGTTCAATTTACTGTCTAAAATAAGGCCTAAAAATTTTTTTTCATTTTCAATAGGAATCCTGGTATTATTAAGAAATATGTTAAGTCTCGGTTTCAACCGTTTTCTTGTAAAGATAACAATGGAACTCTTTGATGGAGCTATATCCAGGCCATTATGACCTAGCCAAACATTTAATGAGTCAAGAGCTTGAGATAAATTGTGTGCAGCACTTACTATATTACAATCTGCCATATATAAAACGAGATCATCTGCATATTGAAGTAATCTACAATAGGGTGAGACAGACTTGTTTAAGTCATAAGTATAAAGATTAAAGAGAAGAGGGCTTAATACAGACCCTTGAGGCAGACCCTTATTTACCGATCTGGAACATTTTATCTCACCATTAATTCTAAGTTGAGCAGTACGATCCAAAAAAAGATTAATTATGAAGTTAATCATTTTCCTTGGAAGACACAGTTGTTCCATTTTATTTTTGAGGATTGAAAGAATGACGTTATCATAGGCAGAGCATATATCAAGGAATGCAGCTACAATGGACTCATTTCTAGAAAAAGAGAGTCTAATATCAGTGACAAAAATGGATAAACTATCCAAAGTACCTCTACCTTTTCGAAAACCATATTGTGATTCAGGCAAAATATTATTAAATTCAATTAACCATTCAAGTCGATTTTTTATGAGATGTTCTACAATCTTTATTAGAACAGAAGACATGGCTATTGGGCGATAGCTATCAGATTTTTCAGGGTCTTTTCCAGGCTTTAAAACTGGAACAATTATTTGGGTTTTCATTTCAGCTGGAACAAATCCTAAATCTAACATCATATTTACCATTTGCAGGTAATAACTCAAAATTTTTTCTCCAGCGTTAACCAAAAAAGAATATGGGATTCCATCTGGACCAGGAGAAGAGTCTTTAAGAGAAGATAGAACAAGGCGTAATTCTCGCATCGAGAAAGGACTAAAACTTGGATCATTTACAGAAGAACTGGAAGTCATAGTATTGATAAAATTAGGGACAAAGGGGGGAGCCAATCTATCCATAAATTGTTCAAACCAACTCTCACAACTAGGGAATGGAGGGGATGGTTCTCTATATGAACCACGGAACTTTCGGATTGAATTCCACACAAAAGAGGAGCAGACATTAGGAGAAATGGTAGAGCAGAAACTTTGCCACCCCTCTGACTTTTTGGAGTGAAGAATTTGTTTAGTGTTAGACATAGTTATGATTAAATTGTCATAATTATCATTTGTCATGTTCTGACAATATATGTTTTCAGCACTTAATCTATCTGCGACAGCAGCCCTACAGTCTTGATCCCACCATGGAGGAGATCTGTGCTTTAAATTTTGTACCTTTGCAGGAAATGAGTGTTTAGCAGCAGAATGAATACAATTTATTAATGCTCTAAGACAATTGCCTAAAAAATCAGGAAAAATTACAGGAAGTTCAGAAGCAGATTGTTCAAGGAATGATGAAAATTTTGACCATTCATCAGAATGAGTATTACTTTTAAGATTATATTCTAACAACGGTTTGAATGGAGGTGGCTGTATTTTAGAAAAAGGAAGGTCAAATAGAATTGGGAAATGATCACTACCAAAGGAAGAAGATAAAGTTTTCCAGGACATTGATGGAGCTAGACTTGCTGACACCATGGTCAGGTCAATGGCACTAACCCGTTCATTCGGCTTTGTACGACGCGTGGGAGAACCAGTATTCAGTAAACACAACCCTAAACTATCCATAATGTTAAATACGTAACTAGCAAGAGGATCTGAAGCCTGACACCCCCAGGCAGGATGATGAATATTAAAATCACCCATTATGATAAACGGACCTTGCATTTGCGATAAGATATGAAGAATTTTATTTAATATATCAAATGAAGGTCTGGGGATATATAGTGAAATAAACGTTATGTTTTTTAATCTAACTGCAACTATCGAAAGATTGTCAACAACGGAGGCAGAAGGGATATTTACAAGATGATTATTTACAGAGTTTCTGACAAGTATGGCAGAGCCACCATACCCATCAGCTTTGTCATCTCTGAAACAAAGATACCGAGGGACCTTAAAAAAGGAACCAGGCTTAAGCCAAGTCTCAGAGATGGCAATAATAGATGGATCATATTTATTAATAATATACAATAGGTCAGATTTTTTACTGTTAAGACTTTGACAATTCCATTGCAGCCCTAGAGAGGGCGCCATCATGGAGGGATTGTAATATAGAAGTGGAAGGATTATGGGCAGCGTTGGACGGTACAAAAGCAGGAGAGTTAAGTAGCCTAGTGAGAGCTTGAATAAGCTCCAAAATGCTACTAGAGGATGGAGAAGGGTCAGTATTGGGATGATTAAAAGCAACACCATTATTACTAGGTATAGCTGGATTATTAATTATAGCCTGATGAGCAGAACGATCATAGCCTTGTCTTTGTAATGGGGGAGCTCTAGGTTTGAGGAAGATTGTTTTTCTATAAGACTGAGAGGCTGAACTAGGAGATTTATTGGAAGAGGATAAAGGAACAGCGGTAGCATTGGCATAGGATGTTTTAGCTGCGTCACTATAACTTTTGCCTCTTATGGGTGAATGCAATTTAGAGGCTTCAGGATAGGACATATTTTTTTCTGCCATTGTGATCTTTATTTGCTTTTGTCTACTGAATTCAGGACAATTCTTACTTGTGGAGTAGTGAAGACCTGAACAAGATAAACAGGGGGAAGTGCCTTCTTCAACATCACAGGAGTCACCAGTGTGGCCTTCTCCACACTTATAGCAACGTGGCTTTGACCTACAGCTGTTTTTTGTGTGACCAAATCGGCAGCACTGGAAACACTGAACAGTAGGGTAATAGTATCGTTCAACAACAAGAGAATTGAAACACATAAATACCCGTGGAGGAAGAATTTGACCATCAAAAGAAAGAACACACGACTGAGATGGTTTGAAAACAGGAACCCCATCAATGACTACTTTATAGTTTAATCGGCGTACTTTTATTATTGGGCAACCATCAATAGGAACATTAATGCTTTCTATAATTTCATCTTCTGACCATTCAATTGGGATACCTTTAACAAGGCCCAAACGAATGGTGCTAAATGAAGGGATGAATGCTTTGTAATCATTGTCCTTAATGATATCATTTGCCACAAAATTGTTGGCAGAGTTTGCATCAGTGAATGTCAAAGAAATTCTATTGCGCCCAATTCTCTGAACGCTACCATCTATTATATTACGGATTTGATTTTTTGCTAGGAACCGACCAAAATTTACTGGATGTAAGACGGTGCCAGAAGTTGGAGAGGGCTCAATTTTTTGGACATGCACGACAAAAGGACCTTTATCTGTAGACTTATAAATCTGCCTACCTGAAGGGATGTAAGGAGGTATAGCTGGCGTCTGCGATACCGTAGCAGACGGAGAGGCAAGAGAATCAGTAAGTTGTGAATCATGATTAGAGTTCAATGATGACACAACCTGACCCAAGGGTATGATAGAATCCTGCGATGGTTTTTCATCTTTGCTCTTTTTTAAATGTTTTTTCGAATGTTTTTTTCGTTTAATAGTAGTGAAGGAACCCTGCTGGAGGGAACGTTCCACAACATCTGAAGAGTCCGACGCGATAGAAACAAATTCTACCGGCGAGGGAATAGAACAGCTATCTGCGAAGATGATGTCATTTTGAGTTGGTTGACTATTATCAGGGGGCCAACCGCCCCTAGAATCCGTTTCCATCAACCCCAAAAGTAAACAGGATAAAACAAATGAAGACTATGTAAAAGAAATGAAAATATGCGAATTTACAAGAACTTACCAATAAATAATGTAACAAACTTTATCTACATACGTTTTACACTAATATTTTACACAAAATACACTATAAATAAGATATTTTTCAATTAAAAGATTGCCAAAGCGACCGCCCTCTTTGACAAGATTTTGACAACCCCCGTAAATTTTGTTTTACTACAGTTATTCCACCATCCAACAGGAACAAAGTATCCTAGACCAACGTCAAGAGTAAGAGAGATTGTCCTCTAGTATTAACTCATTGCTGGGCATTCAATGAGGATCAATTTATCAAAAGGATATATCAATTTTGTATACCACATCAAACGCAATATAAATATCTGAATAAGTTTCTTTTTAAATCACTCAAATCCATCAAGAAATGACAAAGTTATTAAGTTTTAAAAAACATGCTCCAGCGCGCGTAACATATGGAAACAAGATTTTAAGATCCACGATCCATACCCACCGCGTTGCCGCGCGGCCCTCTACTTGACGTCAGTTGACGGTTATTATTTAATAAGTTACTCTATGGTTATTATACTCTTGGTCAGCTGCTTACACTAATCGTACGTGGTGTGCTTTATTGGCTTTGATATTATTTATATCGTGTGACGTGGACGTGTCTAATCATTGTTTCTTTGTTTTATAGAGATATATATAGGTAGTAGGAAATATGGAAGTCGGATTTACCAAGGCCCAGTCGAACCAATTTAAAAAAAATAATTCTAGTCATTCCATATATGCCATCTTGCGTGATGGAACTTCACTGAAATATATGAAATACTGAACATGGAAGCCCATGGTGCCATTTCGCAATCTATTGAGCATTATTATTTCTTTTTGAAAGTATTGAATTTTTTCGCTAACCAAAATTTAGAACTATTTCATTAATAAATGTGTTACGTCATACCCAGTATTGCCATACGATGACTAAAATAACTTCCCGATTTTTTCTTAAAATTCTAACAGATTAAGTTCTACATGATCGTTGGATAAAAGTAGCAAGTACACCAGAGTCGAAATAAATATTGGATAGCTCGCACTTGCTCAAAAATTTGCTCAGCACATTATCATAGTAAGAGAGTAAGGTAGCAAAAAAAAATCTAATTTACGCACTAACTTTGCACCAACAAGTTAACGTTAAGTTACTCACATATTGTAACAAAGTGAATAAAAGATTACGACCTGTCTTACGCATTTAGGTAACTGCTTTGTTGCGACGCATATGTTTTGTAAAGTAAGTCTTTGAGAGATAAGTGCGAACTTAGGAGCCTTTTAAATTTAGCACAGACGGACATTACTATAGGGGTGATTGCACACTAAGCCATATCGCATGCGCCCGCTGTAGTCTTCCACTTAAAGAGTAAAAACGCCAGGTAATTTTTTTTTTTTAAAGATCTTTCCTACAAAAAGTTTACATACAGTAAGTAAACACAATAAAATATAAGCACTTCATATACGTTAAAAAATATTTTTTTTTGTTTTGTTTCTCTACTTTTTCAGTTAGTCTTACTTATTTCACTTAATCGGGTAATAATTATTTTATGGTATACTTAGGCGGTTACTCTGTGCCTGAATTGACATTTAAAAGAGTTCGCGCTCTATGATCATAGATTATGATTTTCTTCACTTTTTAAGCGGTTTTGTATGGTGATTGCTGTTCAGTAATAGGGTGGTAATAGGCAAGCTACATATTACTGATCTGTGGTAATAGGGCGAATTCTGTGGATGCTACATAATATTACTAATCTGTGCCACAGAATACTATTACTTCTCCCTTGATCTGTGCTCTCATAGAAATACGAGAAATCGAGAAATATAGTGGGCCATTAACCAAGAGTTGAAGTTGAAATACAGCGTACGTATGAAAATAGAGTGATGAATTATTGAATTTAACGTTGGAATATTTTATCAACTACGTACTGTAGGTGTTGACATTGGTTTGGTTTCAGATATAATAACTATCACATTATAGGCGGCAACTTGAAGAAGCGTCTCAATTATTTTCATCTCGCCTGGCTATTCATTATCTACCAAAAATGTCTAGCACATCGCAAAAACACAGGAATTTTGTGGCGGAACCTATGGGAGAAAAGCCCGTAACCGATTTAGCTGGTGTGGGAGAAGTCTTGGGAAAGAGACTAGAAACAGCAGGTTTTGATAAGGTTAGTGTGGATACACAAAAACTACGATGTTAAATGCTGTAACGCTTATGCTTTTAATTTATCACCTTTAGCTTCTTTCCAGCCTCAACAATTACACAAAGATAATAAATATTATACTCATCACATATTAGCATTACCAAGTGATTTTGTTCAAAATTTAAAAAACCTCTGACACCTTTTATTCACCTGAATAATTATTAAGAGGTGATCTTCAAAGAACAGAACAGAATTATTTGAATCATTGCTAAGAATATTCTAGATCAAGGTCAGCTTTTAAATAGTGGCTGTCACAGACAGATTTAAAACTTATAACAAACCTATTTTTGCTTGGGGGTAAAAAGAGGCATTTATAATACAAAAAGAATCACATACATTACTGTAAAAAGTATGTAGTTTGACATGCTATAAAATATCTCAATGAATAACTTTGTTTCAGGCGTATGTAGTCCTTGGACAATTCCTGGTATTAAAGAAAAACAAAGAGTTGTTTCAAGAATGGATGAAGGAAACCTGCAGTGCTAATTCAAAACAATCTGCTGACTGCTACCAGTGTTTGAAAGATTGGTGTGATGAATTTTTGTACTAGGGAAGATGTTAGAGTACATATAAATAAGAGTAATAATTAATAATGTAAATATAATAATTAGGCAATACACCTAAATATGATATTTTTATGTAATTTTCCATAAAATATTTTGCATTTAATACATGTTTATTTTTATCATTCCATTTCTAATACACAGGCAATACATTTCAAATTAATTAATCCATGTGCAAAAGTCCAAAAGATTGTTTTATCTATAATGGGAAAATGTCTCTCTAGTTCCATCAATTCACAAAAGTACTGTGGCAGAACATACACTTCCATTTCCATAAAATTCTTTGATATGCATTTACTCAAGCAAGGTGCATTGCCCTAGTGGGACATTATATAATAGGTCTTTACCTATGAAATTGCCGTATTGCAGTACAGACTTTTTCAAACAAAAAAAAGTTTTGATTGGCTATGAATTCTAAATTCAAATTAATTTTATTTTAAAAATATGACATTCTATTTACAATATAAGTCTTTTGTTTATTGATTAGCGTTGTATTTTCATTACATTTCAACATTTTTCCTCATAACGGATACTTTGAAATTTCGTTTAATTATGGAATATGAGTTCCGTCGTGGCACCAACGCGGCACAAACGACACGTAACATCAACGACGTTTACGGAGAGAACTGTACAAACGAACGTACAACCCGTTATTGGTTTGCTCGGTTCCGTTCTGGGAATTTTGACTTGAAAAATGAACCTCGTGGTCGTCCGGAAACTTTGGTCAACAATGATGATTTAAAGGCGATTGTGGAAGCTGACGAATCTCAATCTACAGCTGAGCTGGCAGCAGCTTTTGATGTTAGCATCAAAACAATATTGGTCCATTTGCGACAGATTGGCAAGATAAAAAAGCTTGATAGATGGGTGCCCCACGAACTTAACAATCGCCAGCGCAACGTACGCGTCGAGACTTGCCTTGCGCTGCTTAACAGGCACAGAAATGAAGGAATTTTGAACCGAATTGTTACGTGCGACGAAAAATGGATTCTTTTTGACAATCGAAAGCGCTCAGCAAGTTGGTTAGATCCTGGTTCGGTACCAAAGCAATGTGCAAAACGAAAATAGACCCCTAGAAAGGTGATGGTCACAGTTTGGTGGTCTAGTGCTGGTGTGATTCATCATAGCTTTTTACAAAACGGCGAGAGCATTACTGCAGATGTGTACATTGAAGAACTGACCACAATGATGACGAAACTCGCACGTCTGCAACCAGCTTTGGTCAATCGGTCGTCTCCACTGCTACTTCACGACAACGCGCGACCCCATACTGCACAACAGACCGTCTCTAAGCTGCATGAGTTGGGTTTGGAAGCTCTCCCTCATCCGCCATACTCACCAGATCTTGCGCCTACCGACTATTACTTTTTCCAAAATTTGGACAACTTTTTAGCGGGAAAAAAATTCAGTTCCCGAGAGGCAGTACAAAACGCCTTTGAAGAGCATGTTGATCCCCGTCCTGCTGATTTTTTCAAGAAGGGCATCCATAAACTGCCACAGCGTTGGCAAAGATGCCTTGATTGCAGGGGTGATTACTTTGAATAAAATAAATAAATAAGTTCGAAAAAAAAATACTCTTACTTTTTTCAAACAAAACGGCAATTTCATAGGTAAAGACCTAATATGTATATACATACATACATTATATATAACTTAGGATTTCATATAAATATATATTACGGCACCCAATAGCCAGTTGTTCACATAACTTGTACTCAGTGCCTTTGTTTTAAATTAATAGAAGAAAACTATGTATACTACATAGTATAAAATAAATTCGCTTTCTCTGTCCCTATGTATGCTTAAATATTTAAATCTACGCAACGGATTTTGATGTGGGTTTTTTTAATAGATAGTGATTGAAGAGGAAGGTTTATGTGTATAATAACATCCATTAAACAGTGGAGAAATTTTTGAGGTCTCTAATGTGAGGTCGTAAATAATTACATTTTTTCCACTTACATTGCAGGCTGAACCCTACGAGATTTATCAAAATAATGTACTAAGTATTGTATACATTGAGGTCTACAGAAAACTCCGCTGTGGTAAATATCTATCTCTTATGGATATCCCACGATAAAATTTTAAAAAATTATTTTACTCTAAATTTAACGTGTCTGGGCCCAGGGGAATTCTGAATAAATCAATACTACTGGATTGATTTTAATCATTTTTTCAGTGAATTACATAGACTATATGTTTTATACCCATGTGAAGCCAGAGCGGGCCGCTAGTTGCCAAATGTTCCTTTAACCACAGGAACCAAGTTTCTACAGATTAATCGAAATGCCCCCACTAAGGGTGGTTGATACTTATGCTTAATTATTTATTAAATAAGGTTGACCATGTTCTGAAAAGTGATTTATTCTAGTGAAGATAAGTAATAATAAATATCTCAAAGTAATTACATTGGCATAAAAAAAATTGGAATGCAAAGCCAAAAATAAACTATACATATATGTTGCATAGTATTGTCAGACTATCTAAATCGATTATTTCTTACAGCAGAGTTATTGAAGTGGTTCATAGTGAAGAAAATTATGAATATTGCTAAGGTATTGGGAAAAGCAGTATTTAATTTTTTTAAATCTATTACTTATAGATTAGTGTATGAATTTTATTACATAAGTGTAAATACATCTTTACCTTAATAAATATATATGTAATAATTATGTTTTAAATAATAGTCATTGAGGAGTGATGCTATTATATTGGTAAACATTTTCATTCCCGTAATATATAAAATTATGCCATCACTACAACAAAGAATATAAAGAAAAATATAAGAACACCAAAAACTTTAAACATCAATGCTCTGTTTCCAGTTATATGTTGGAAATACTTCATTATTTCTCTATGGCCTGCTTCCACATTCATTTCAGCTTCTTGTATGTTTGCATCAATTCTCCCAATAGCTTCATCCTGTTCCTTTACCATGTGTGCCAGTTGTTGAAATATTCCACCCAACTCAACTATGGTACTCTCAATGTTATGCATAGTTTCAGCCCTCTGCTGCACATATGTATCAGAATCATCTCTCAAAGCTACTTGCTGAGTTTGAAAGCTTGAACCCTCTCCCAAATCAATGCTCACATCTTCTTGTTGCAATAGAGATGGGACTTCTTTGACAACAGGAGTTACTCTAGAAAATTGCTCCCGTCTGTTGTTTTGGTGCTTCAGATTTTCAGACCTTACTTCAAGAACCTAAAAACCCATTAAAATCATTACAAACTGATAAAACATTAATAACTACTACACTACATTGGCAATAGAATGCAAGTAATGGTATGAGTATACCTGTTTGAATTGATTGCTCATAGAAGCAAGTCTTGACTGTAGAGCCAGCACCACACTGGATGAGTGGCTGTGCATACTTCGTCGACCTCTAGGCATTTCACCAAGTTTACCAATCTGCTGGTTCAAAGAATTGAGGTCTCCTTTAATTATGTAAGTCAGCTCTTGTATTTCAGTTGGCCTATCATCAAACAGAGACTTCTTTTTAGCCACTGAAATTTATAATAATTTATTATTATTTTCTACACTTAGATGTCAGCATTTTAAACAGTAATACAAAACCCATAAAATTTTATTTAATAATCACATGCAAGTGTACACTTACACAAAGCTAATTTTTCCAGTTTAGCGTAAGTGCCTGTTATATTCCTGCTTATAACTTTTGCCATGCTCATAAACTGTGAATATGTTTCGAGGACTGCAGCTTTTTGCTTATCTCTAATATCTGGTCTTGCGAGGATTCTGTTTTGAAGACTTTGCACCGTCGAAACGAACTCATTAGTCCTGTCTCTCGCAGCCATCACTGGTTCAAAAACGAAATCTTCGAGAATGTCAAATATTATATCGTCTGATAAACTGAATGTCGAATAATTATTAACACATTGAAGGCTGGGTGACGACTTCGGGATGTAAGGTTTAGAGTTATATGAGTTGCCTTTCTTGTCCAATTTACTGTAAGAAATTAGATCGTTTTCTGCTGGTCTTTCGGGTACACCTCCAATGTTGCGCCTTCGAGGTAGCATGGCATCCTAATCCCAGAAGAAGGTTATAGTCAATTATTGCTTTCTAGATGCTGCGTATTTGCGTAAATTTATAAAATGAGAAGGATGAACAGCTTAAAGAAAGTAAACCTGAGTAATTCGCAATCACAGACTTGAATACAACACAATCAAAAACGAAATCGTGTACGTTCTAGTCTAGTATAGTAAAAGAATGTCGTCACTGGCAGTGGCATTGGCAAAGCAAATCGGCTAACAGCTCGGGTCACTGTCACTCTATTTCTTCTACTTAATTTTTTTTTGTATGTTTTAGTTCCACTCTTTTGTGTATTTAGCCAGTGTCAAGTAAATGAAAATTTATCAAGTTAATGATATTTCACGCAAATATGTGTCAAGTCACAGTCCAAATTATCAAGTCACATGTCAAGTCAAAGTCATACTCCTAGTAAAATTGCGACTACTTTAATAGAAGCTTCTATGTTTGGAAACAACACGAAAAGAAATGTTTCACCATCATTATATCACTATCCCACATTCATGCCTGTAATCCAGCACTTAACGAATAAAATGTCACCAATTTTATGCACATATACTGAAATTAAACATAAGTTTTGAAAAATAATACATCGCGGCGACGCGATCTTTTTCGTTTTTCCTTCCCGCCAAAACTCTTCTTTTTCTTCCGCCAAATTGACGTTAAACTGGCAGAAATTTCATAAAGACAGTTGCAACCACTATTATACAGAATACTATTATCCTTAGGTTGCCACAAAGACCAAAGAGCATATAATCACTACGTTACAAAGAAAAAAAAAATTAATCAAAATAATTTTGTAACATTATGAATAGTAAAATAAGTTAAATGTTTTACCTTATATATAATGAATCAACCAAGTTTCATTTTAAAGGGGAGTGAATACGACCATGTGTCTTTTGCTATTGGGCTGGGCCTAGCCATTTCATCAAGCATATTCATAGGATCTAGTTTCATTATTAAAAAAGTAGCATTGAAAAAGCTGTACGCATCAGGAAAATTAAGAGCATCCGCCGGTGGATTCGCGTATCTTAAGCAATGGATGTGGTGGCTAGGACTTTTTACAAGTTGGTAAACTTAGACTAGATGAATACTGAATATTTCTATGGCAAAATATACTATATTATAATGAGCTGAAATTATTATTATTTTTTAACAAAACTGTCTTTAAAAAAAAAATTTCAGTGGGAGTGGGTGAAGCCGCCAATCTGTTAGCATATGCGTTTGCTCCTGCAGCTTTGATCACGCCACTTGGTGCCCTCAGTGTACTAGTGGCAGCAATGCTATCATCAAAGTTCCTCAATGAACATTTAAATTTCATTGGAAAGGTAGGTACTTAAACAAACAATACAACAATATTAACAATTTATCAGTCTTATTTTTAACTTTTTACAAGGAGGACTTAATGCTATGAAGCATTATCTACCAGTCAACCTAGATGAGCAAGAAAATAAATGGTAGTGGTGCAGTAAAATTGAAATTAGAATAAGATATATCTATATATAATATATAAATATATGTATATATAATGCTAGCAGCATTCTGGGCACATTCCCTTCCACCAACGGGCTATTTTAATTTTTTTTTTATATTTTATGTTCTTAGGTATAATTTAGTTTTTTAGGTCTAGTTTAGTTTTGTATTAACGATTATAAAATACTTATGTTTAATGTAATAAACCCCGGCCATTAAAAAATATATATATATTTAAGAAAAATAAAATTATTACTTAGAGTAATATAATATAGAATATACTTAATTATAAAAATAATAAATATACCCACCTACTTAAATAATTATAATGTATACTCTTCCTTGTTTTCACAGATTGGGTGCTTCCTGTGCATAGTGGGATCTATCATATTTGTCATACACTCACCCAAATCTGAAGAAATAAGAACATTTGCTGAATTAGTAATTAAGCTCGGTGATTTTATGTTTTTATCATATGTTATGACAATTCTTTTAGTTAGTTTCATACTTAAAATAGCTTTTGTTCAAAGATTTGGTAACACTAATATCACTATATACCTGCTGATGTGTTCATCAATTGGTAGCCTGACAGTTATCTTTTGTAAAGCGGTTGCTTTAGGTATAAAAGAGTCAATCAAAGGTGTTGAAAATAATTTGACTAATTATGTATTTTGGTTGCTACTTGCTGCAGCTGTCATATGCATAATGATACAAATGAATTATTTAAACAAGTCTATTGATATATTCAAAACCAGTGTTGTGACCCCAGTATATTATGTCATGTTTACAGTTCTAGTTGTTCTGGCTTCAGCAATTCTTTTTAAGGAGTGGGATCACATGAATTTTGAGAATATTCTTGGATGTATTTGTGGTTTTCTGGTTGTGATAACTTCTGTATTTATGTTAAATGCATTTAAAGATGTAGAATGTTCACTTAAAGATTTAAATTTTAATAAAAGGAATAGAAGAAGTTCACATAATGTAGAAATAAAAGTAGATTCAAGTAACTATAATGTGTTAGGCAACCATAAGCTTTAGAGTGCACATTCATTTTTGTTTTTAACACAAGATATTGTAGTCTGTTAGAGTGCATTTATTTATTTGAATTCTAGCTAAGTTAAAATCAATATAAAAGGTCACTTATTAATATCATGGAACAAGGATAGTAACAAACCAAGAGGTGAAGAATTTATATAGCAAATTTCAATATAATCACATTTTGTAATCATTTGTTCACTTGATCAATATTGATAGACGGTTTTATATTCACTGTTTGAGACCTTGAAAAGCATACAAATAATACAATATAATAATATAATTATGAAAATAAAAATAATATAATTTATTGTTTATTAAGTATACATAGATGTAAAAGAAGCTGTGATAAACTTAACCAGTATCTCTACCTAATCTGTGAACTTAACCTTATAATAAAGACTTCAGATTGTTGCCAAATTTCCATAATATGTTTAGCTAAAAGATCATTTTAATCAAAATAAAACCCTACAAATACAAAAGTACAATCTTAAATCATAGATGAATCAACCAGTTCATCCAAAATTTAACTGCCTGTTGTATAAGAAAATGGAACCATTTTCTAAAATAAAGACATTTTACTGTAAAAAAATCATGCAAATTTCAACCCCAATGCTTAATACAATATATTAGTATACTATTACCCAATCTTTGTTATAAAATACCAAGAATAATATAACAACTGTATATTTGTCGCTTAACCTCAATCTCGGATAAATCCAATTCTGAGAATTTTTTAGATTTTGGTATCGTAAGAAAAAGATTTAAAAAAAGCTTTTAAATAATTTAATCAGTTGTGTATAGATCCGCATGGTTCTTGAGAAATAAATTGTCGAAACTGTAATATTATATCAGTCAGAATATTAGCTCCATGACACCATTTTTTCAAATATAGTTAATAATTTACCCATGAATATAGTTAAGTCCATGAGAGCCAATCGGCGAAATGCGTTTGTTCAACATGGCCGTCAATCGAATTTAGACAGTTCCCATGGATAATTTCATTAAAATTGTGTCACCAAATAAAGCCCGTAAGCGGCCTAATCTAAAACTTCACCGTAGGAAAGAGGAAAGAAGAAACAGAGAAAATTCGTTAAGTTTAAATGGCTATACCTATGCGTCATTTTTGAATCCTGAACTGGCACCGGTGTTATTCTAACGATTAACGATGATTATTATTTTGTTGTTCAACTGTTACAAAATATTTGGATTAATAAGTATGCAAATATAGAATATTATTTCATATTACATGAACTCCGATCCGTCCGATCAGAATTGTGGATATAGAATCAGTTCTAATCGCATTTTTTCAAATCAAGATATTTATCTTGATTTGAAAAAATACCACCTATTAAATCAAAATTCGATAAATCCAGATCTATTAAATCAAAATTCGATAAGTCCAGATCTATTAAACCAAAATTCGATAAATCCACACTGAGTTTTTTCAGATATATAAATTGCATTTCTTTAAATCAAATGAAGGGAAATCCAAACAAGATATTGAATTACTGAAAGAATTAATAGTTTTAAGACGGAATTTACTGAACGGGATCGTTTTTTTTTCCAATACTGTTGCCATAATAAAAACATACTGCCTTTTAAATCATAGAATTAAGTTTTTATCACTTTTTCTTCAATATCTCAAAACAGAGTAGAGTGGATTTATCCGAGTTTGGAGTTAAGCGACACATAACACACAAAAACTGGTAAAACAAATACATCCACTTATACTACTGTTCTAATTGCAAATAAATGAAAATTTATAAATTTTCGCCCACGTCCGTCTGGTACGTCGCCGTGTCTGGGTAAAAAGTAGCATAATTCGGGGCCATTTTTGCTTTCCGATATTCCAACTTGGAGAAAACTGTTACAAACACTCGTAGTGATCACTTTCATGGCGAGTGGATCAACGAAAATTTCGTAAATAACGCTATTCTAGTTCGACTGGAACTCGCTATAATTAAGTAGATAATTATAGCGAGTTATTATTGGTATAATTAAGTAGTAATATTGAGGCATGTAGGTATATGCTTATTTAATCCTGGCTCAAAGCCCATGAGTGACTTATAACTTAGAAGTAATAGAATGTAAAATTAGCAGGGTATTTATTATATTATAGGATGAATGAGATATTAAAAAAAAAAAATTACTTTAAAAAATGAGTTTTCATAGTGTCACATCAGTGTAATTCATTGAAATCTTATGATTTTTCTTTCATCAGTGTAACATATTGTGCTCATTAGGACACATATGTTTAATATCTTTCATTCAAAGAACATAATAATAGTAATAATAATGCCCAATGATCACACACAGAACCTGCACCCCTACCGCGAAACTGTTCTGGGAATCGGCTTCCCCTGCCATCCTGCACTCGCCAATTAACAAGTTCACAAGTACGAGCAAGAGAGAACACGATTACGATCTCCACCAGACTTACGCGGTAAGGCCCCTGGACCTAATTAGGATTCCATGTCTGAGTCCAGGAACTATGAGGACCATGGTCCCACAATACAATACTCTGAACAAGTATTTGTGCTTTTTTCTGTGCATAAATACTTGTCCTGCTGCGGGAATCGAACCCGCCGCCTCCATGTTATGAGCTGACCTCAACCACAACACCACTGAGGCTGTCACCAGCCTCAGCCAAATATTGATTGATATTAAATAATATATTTACAAGGGAAGTGTTATATCCTGTGTATTGAAAGATTACATAAGTTAAGCTAAAAAAAGACAAAATAAATGCCAAATAAAAAGAATATAGGAGAAAATGCAGTCTTTGTCACCAATACACAGTCACTGAATGATAAATAAAAGTTCTACAAATAGGGCAAGTACGCTGGTAACTGTATAATCGTCGACAACATTCTGTACACAAACATATATGACGACATGGTAATGTTAACACACACTTTTGATGTTCTTGACATATCACACATAAAGCATCAGCTGCTGTGTTAGCATCATCAGCGTTCACATCTTCATAAGAGACTTCCCTCCTGTTCATAATGTCTCCACTAGCCATATTAGTTATTACCTGGATTTCTGGATTGGTCAAATAATTGTAGCATGTATGGTACAAATATAGCAGGTTTCTTACAAGAGACCAATAAATATTATAAATGTTGGTTAAAATAGTTTCTTTAAAGTGCACACAAAGTCTCACTATAATAATGGCACTTGTGATTCCTAAGAATGACTCCAAAGGCACTTCAGTTAAATAGTCTGTAAATTTTAAAAGTCTCATATAAGCATCCACAGTAATATTAACTAATAAATTAGCAACATATCTGGTCCCTGATTTAAGCAATTGAGGAAGGTGAATAGGGATAAATGTCACCAAAAGCCAAGTAGTTTCACCTATAAATATCACCGTATTTATCACTAGTGTGCAGACTTCACTCACGATAATGTAAATGGCATTCATAAGCCAGGTTAATGTAATAAAAATTGTACCAAATTTATGATCTACATAGTCACACACTTCTCCAAATCCATTTCGCATATACAGGAACTGGTTTAATGTAGAATCTACAATAAACTTTGCTGAATTCGGTAATTCTGTGAATATGCATAAATTATCTTCATACACGATGTGGAAGAAATTTAATAAGTTTACTAGTACATTATTAACATTGTTGTAAATCCACAGCCCCGCTGAAATTATTAGTTCTCCAACAGAAGAAGCAACAAGGAAAAATTTTTGTATTGTTGCAGCAAATAAATGTATCACTTTAGCCACATACGAAATCATTATAACTGCCCAATTTGCTTCTATTGTAAATAAAGACATTTATTTCTGTACATTTATAAATTTGATATATTTTGACTTGCACATTATGTTAATATTAATCAATGATCGACGATTGAAACTTGAAAACAATGTATGTATGTGCTAATGACGTTAAATTTAATAATAATCGGTTAAAAATTCTATAGTGTTCTCGTACGTCAAGTGCGAAATCGGTAGAATTGCCCTATAAAATCAGTATATTTGTACCAAAATCAGTAAATGAAAAAAAAAAAAAATATATATGGAACATTCCCCTATACATAACCTCCATTACATGCTTATGCAGCATGACTATGATCCAGCACTTAACGAATAAAATGCCACCAAGTTTATGCAATAACACTGAAAATAACAAAGTTTTGGAGAATAATACACGTGACGCGACCTTATTCGCTTTCCCGCCAAAAACCCCCTCGGAAACTTTTTTAGTCACAATATAACGACCAACATACGCAGCTGTAGTCTGTGGTACTATGAGTAGTGTATGCCGATTCAATTATTTGATTATGCATGATTACTTGATAATGTTATCGATTTGTTGGATTTTTGAAGTCTGAAATTGAAAATTTCTTCAAATTGTCTTATATAAAGATAACACAACTTAATCACTTATATATTTAAAACAACGAGTGTGCTTTAGACCACTCAAGTAAGTATATCTATCTTCCTCTCAACTTCCTTTCGCCTCACTAGCTTACCCCCAAGTCTTATTGTAGGCGCAAGAGAGATGGAGTTGAAGAAGTTTTACGTCAGTAGTGTGGTCTCAAGCATACTCATTTTTTATTTAAGATTTCCTTATTTTATGAATGAAATCTTGTCCAGCAGTTGAGCAGTGATTCAAGAATGGCCATAGTTCTGTAATACAGGCATTTGAGTGTTTATATGCTACGCTTGAGATGATGTGCGTTTCGATATTTATATAATCTGCGTGACCCTTCGAGCAATCAACAACTTACAAATGCTCGAAGGCGTGACCAGTAGTGTTCGTGCTCTTTTCTTTAAGGGTTATATTGCCATAGCTATTGTAAACAATACCAGAGTTGAAACTGAACAAAAATAAACACGTACCGACTTACGTACGTTACTAATTTTCATTAATGATACATCCTTTACCTTTTTAATGATGTGTAAGAAAGATTGGAACTACTTACATTAACTTTTGTATAAAAAAAGGCAACGTCGCAAACCTAATAGTATGGTTGCGATTGGGTAGTTCAGCCTGAAGACTGATTTTGACTAAAATTTTATCAAAATCCAAATAACTTTTGAACCACTGAATATCGCAGAACATACAGGGGGGTTAAATCGATAGGTACTGAGGTCCCCCACCCCCCAGCTACCGATGATCCACCCCCCTAGTTACAACCTGTATAAACTGTCGCTTAATATCACCTTAAACCAGCGCAATGTTACATTCTCTACTACTATGAATACTAAAATATGATCACATATTTTTTTTTTGTTTTGGTTTTTGCTCCACACTTTTGTGTATTTAGCCAGTGTCAAGTAATATATTTTTATCTTACTGTGGTCTTTAGTCTGTGTCAAAGTTAATGTAATACCTAGTGGTCTGTGTCCTACTAATAGACTGTCTGTGTCTGTCCTTATATTTCATTTTTTTTTAGCAAATGTTATTGATTGTATCTACTACATATTATCGGTTAGTTTTTCTTACGAAACTATAGTGAAGTTATCGGTAATGGGCATAACACATACTAGAGTGTAATCTACGCTAATAAGGCAAATTGTGTGCGTGAATGTGGAACAGAAACATGGTACGTTGTTCGTTATGTTTGGTTACGTCGCTTCATTACATTTTTATTACCACGGTCGTTATTAGTTTTTATTTGTAGGAGCCTCCAAGTGGGACCAGTTCGCCTGGCTTAATAAGCGCCGCGCCGTTGCTACCGCCCCCAATGCTCAGCGCGATCGCTCCGCCCATCCCGCCCACGGTGGCTATGCCGCCGGTACCTGGTATGCCGCCCAACATGGGTCCTCTGCAACCTCCCATGGCATTTCCACCTCTGCTGCCTCCGTTTTCGATGCCACCGCCTGGATTTGGTGGTTTTAAACATGTAAGGGTAACAAAGAAATAAGTACAGTCAGGCCCCATACACTACATATTCACACAAATTGGGGGCAAGTAGGTCGGGGAGCGAGTTAGACTGAAGTCGCGACCCCTTCTCGGTATGGCGGACAAGGGCTCACGAGGGGTTTTAGTGGGTTCAAGTCTCACATGCTGCCACCACCTCCGTGGTGGCAGGGAAGTGCGAGGGCATTTCCTCCCTCAAAAAAAATAGATAAAAAAGTGTTTCATAGTGAAATAAATCAGAAATGTTGGGTATTCTATGCCCTTAATTGATCTAGCACGATTTTTCCTGTAACCCTGTATATTTCATAAAATAATAAACTGATATATACAATGCTCAAAAATGTAATGGTAGTAGTAAAAAATAAATATGATGACTGAAATATAATGACTGTGAATAGGTATTTACTTGGTTGTGAATAAGTATTTACTTGGCTAGCATGCAACACCTTCGATCGCATCATCACTTCCCATCAAGTGAGAGTGTGGTCAAATGATTGACACGTTTGAAGTAAAAAAAATAAACAAATGGGAGCAATTATATGACATATTTATGCACCATACTTTTAAACATGCTCAGAGACAGCTTGTACTGTATAGGATTTATCATAGAATTGGGAGGTATGGATGGGATGGGTGTGATCAGGAGAGTTTTGGAAGAATGCAGGGACCCACAATAGTTGCCTATAATGAGTATAGCCAGATTCTTTACAGTGTCACTAATCTGGATATTGAGTTATTGGAAGTTCTCGGATGAACTTGAAAATAGATTGGTTTCACCTCCCTCAGGTATTCTTTGACAATGGGTTGGTGGAAGCTAAGCTACAGAACTTGGATCACTGTCGTATGGTGGCTGGCTTATCAGTGTTTATAGACTGCATTTTGGAGAGTGTGCAAAGGAATTACATGATCTAATTCATCCATTGTTTTACTTTAATTAGTCTACAAGACCCAGCAGAAACACAGCATCCATATATGGTTGAAATTCATTTAACCTGTACTAAGCGTTTCTCTACTAACTATACAGTGTGAACAGTTAATGAATGGAACAGCTTTCTGGCATCTTTGTTTCCAGTTAACCTGGGAGTTAAGTCAAGAGTGAACAGGTATCGTCTAGATGAGCATGCCCCATCTTAGACCACATCATTCTAGGCCAGACAATGGTGAAAAGCTCTGCATTTAATCAATTTAAAAAAAAAAAAACATCGCAGTGGACAGATATGTTGGTCAAAGTTTCCATAATGAATTAAATATGATGTCTAATAAATATGTCATATTATGATAATTTATTTAGAACATCAGTAAGCAAAAGAAATTAGTTGTAATCACTGAAAATTTTAACCACATTCATAATACTCATACTGTTTTTGATTTTATGTTTTATTACACAAATTTTTCAAATGATTATTTTGACGTGTAACATCGCATTAGTGACATAAAAAAAGTACTATTTTGTTGATTTTGATCTAACACTGCGCCTTAAAAATTATTAACTGGGAGGAGTGGAAGGAGGGTAAGGCCTTCAGGGGGATGACTATAACTAAATATTTATGTTTTACAACAAACTTATTTAGGATTTGACCACACTCACCTGATGGGAAGTGATGTTGAATGGTGGATTGCTATGGAAGGTGTAGCATGCTAGCTAAGTAAACACCTATCCACTCTTCTCTTGAACACCCCTGGCCCATATTTCGCCGAAAATACAGACGCTGGGAGGGCATACATTTATTAGGTTCTAATTGTGAACATGGAATCAAATCGCTTTGTGTAAGTAACTTCAGTGAGTTTAGCATTGAGCGAAATGTGGAAGGCTATGTGTAAATGTGTGTAGCTGCGCATGGGTAGTGCGCGCAATCATTAATAAATAGTTAATGTTAAAATTTGGCATAGCTTATAACAGATTGTTTTACTATTCAAGAATAACCTCTTTTTATTAAAATCTTGCTTTAAAGAATCAATCAATTCATTGGTTCCTCTTTTAACAAGCATGTTGTACACCATTTTTGGTGCCTGTCTATTCAAAACTTCAAAACAGTATTTCTTAGGCATATATTAGAGATTTAAAAGCTGTCCTAACTTAACTTGGCTAAATTGCTGACTTTTTAGAAGCTACTTTGGCTTTAGATTCAATGTAGGATCCAAAATTTACATTTCATGTGAGATCAACACCTAAAAGCTCAAGGTGGTTTGCTAAGTTTACAGATACAGCATGGAATGAAGTAGACAGATGGAGAGAGACATTAGAATAAGAATTTGTTGATTAGAACAAAAAAAATTGCATAATTATTATTCCTGGAATTAATAATAATAATTGTTTAACAACTTTGTATTTTATTTCAGGATGGACTTACTGCTCCAGCCCCTGATGTGGCACCATTAGCTAATCAGACCAGCCCTTGGTCTGAGCATAAAGCACCTGATGGTCGCATTTATTATTATAATTCGGTTACCAAACAAAGTCTGTGGGAAAAACCGGACGACTTAAAAACGCCAGCTGAGGTATGCAATTGAACCGATTTAGATAGGTAACTCTGCAGCTGACAGTACAGTTCCGTAAAGGTCAGCTTCTGAGTTATCTAACCGCCTCTAGAGCACATAAAGGTTTAAATTTTAAGCATATGTTTTGCAGAAACTTTAAATTTCTAGTTATTTTACGTGTATATGTAGTATTAAAAAAAAAAGTAAGTATTGTATCAGTTATCTGGTTCCCATAAAACAAGCTTTGCTTAGTTTGGGGCTTAGATGGCGTTGTGTGAGATGTCCACACATATTAATATTATTATTATTAGAATATCCTGCGGTTTTCCATCCAATATACCCATTTTACGGCGGCACTTTAATCTTTCCTATAAAATGTAGTGTAAGCTATATAATTATGTGTATAGGACCCACGTCATTAAATCATTGATAACTTTAATTGAAAATCATTATCAATTTTATTTTTTTTATTTATCACAGTGATAGAGAATGATCCAGAGCTTAGATTACATAAAGAAGAAACTCCAATAAAATTCACGGTGTTATTATTATTTTTATTTTTCATTAATTTTATCGACAATAATTTGACTCAAATGACAATAGTCAATTATAATGATCATCACGACTTCTACGACTGATGTTCACGTCCCAAATTACAGTGTGGTGCGCCTTTTGTAATTGTTCAGTGGGCACATCGCACATAGAAGGTTGACGCAAAGACCCGTTTGTGACCAGTTTTGACATTGCTTTTCTTCTCATACCCGGATAGTGTAAAATTTCATGGGACCAATACACACAAACAATGATACAAACAAGCAGATAACAGCTCACGCATCCTGCATTTCAGTTCATTAGCATAAATTAAGTGCATAGTTCTATTATACATACATTTTTGATGGTTTATAAAATGTAGACATAGCAAATGATTTTTTTAAACAACTATTTAGAAAATAATAATTATTAGTATGTGTCACCCCGTATTGTACCCATGTTTCTTATTATCGAATATTTTAAGTATTCTAATAAACCTTAAAACTTGATCATCAATTTATTGTAGGTCTCCTAAATAAGTACCTAATAAAAAAAGAATCTACAACATTCCCTTATACATTTAAACCCCACTTACCGGATAGTCTAAATTATGGTAAATGTAAATTTGAATACCTATGGTGGAACATTTCTAATGATACACACTAAAATTGTTAGTTATGCACTTCACACTAGCCCTACAATCCTGTTTACCAAATGAGGCGTTACACTGGTGTCGATTCTGTGTCGCATTCTCTAAAACTAAAGTAAACTTAAAGTATGGCGGTACTCTTCTGATAAAGGGGAAATTAAAAAGACGGGAATATGTTAATTTCGTTTAGCTTTAGAGTATGCGACACAGAATCGACACCATTGTGTTTTAATAAAATATATGCCTTAGGTATGTACTATTTAAAATCATAATTAATTGTATATTTTTCTCTTAGAAACTGATGTCTGCTTGTGTATGGAAAGAATACACAACTGATGCTGGGAGAGTGTACTATCACAATATTGAGACCAAGGAATCAAGCTGGATAATTCCTCAAGAACTGCAAGACATCAAAGACAAAATTGCTGCTGAGGAGGCTGCTCAGTAAGTTAACCCGTGCGGATAAGAGTGATCGAGCTTCTGTTTTTTTATTGGATAGCTGGTGAATTGTCCATTATGTCTGCCATACATGATTTTTGTCTATAGTGTATACTGCCAAGGCCGTAATTGAAAATAGGAGTTTTTACAGATTTAATTTCCATATAATTTATAATATTTTTGTAACTGTACTACTCTGCTAATGTCGTGTGTTATAGCATTATAGAACACGTAGTTGTGCTCCCACACGTGTGTGTGGGGTGTCAAATAAAAGTGAATATAATTCAGAATAAATCAGAATTATTGGCCGTTTGGATGACGTCATATCTTCGGATACAGCTACTTTACAGGTGGGATCCCTGTTCGGTTTATTAAGCCCAAAATACTAGCACCTTGTTCTTTTATCATTGTATTTTAGGTATTAATTTCAAATGTTTTCATATTCACATTATCAAGCAAATTTGATCCATTGATTGGAACTGGCAAGTGTATAAACACAGGTAGTACTAGACTTTGTATAAGATAACTTTAATGTCGGTGCCACAACCAGAAAAGTTCTGGCAAAACAAATGCCGAACTAATGAATGTACGAAATGAAAAATGAACGAAAATAATGAATATACGGTGCCGAACGTTCGGCTGAATACGCTCGCAGTGATTTTTAAGTAACATACGCTCTTCTAGGCAAGCGTGCTACATCCTAGACCGCATCGTTACTTACCATCAGGTGCGATAGTGGTCAAACGCAAGCCTATCTAACAATAAAAAAAAAAAAAAAAAAAAAAAAAACATTTGCCACCCGAAATTAAATCGCATGCGGCTTGGTGCCGAACCCTTCGTCTAAAGACTGTTTCCGCCAGAACGTGTTCAATGTTTTGGTATACTATTTGATACACCACGAGACGCGTAACGACCGAACGTTCAGCGAGCCTAGGTCAACGTCCAGCGCACGTTTAGCCAGGAATGACAGCAATAAAGTGACGACACCGATCGATGACGACGCTACATAACTTTCCGTTTAGTGACGCGTTGAACTGCTGAACTGCGCTGCATATTAAGACCGTTCAGTGTTTGGTGTGTCAGTGTCCGATGTACCGATAGATAGCTCTGCCGTCGAACGTTCGGTGCCGTACTTTTGACAGGTGTGTCGATACACTAAGATCCTAGGTTATTATAATCATCCACATACATACATTATTAATTAATTGTAATTTTTACAGCATCTGTGGTGTGTAGTGGTGTAGCAGAACGACTCATACCCGAAGGCGGCGGGTTCGATTCCCGCAGCAGGACAAGTAATAGAACAAAAAAGCGCAAATACTTGTTCTGAGTCTGGGTGTTGTGTGACCATGGTAGTTCCTGGGTCCCTAGACACGGAATCCTAGTTCGGGTCCAGGATCTATGTATGTGATTGTTGGGCATTATTATTATTTGTTAATTTTAAGTTATGAATGTAATTACTACGTACTAATCGTTGCTTTGTTGCAATATATTTAGTGTAGCGATGATGGTGATGACCGGCAGGGCGGCGTTGAATGTGGAGATGCCGCCCGGGGAGGTGCCCTTGCCGGCGTCCCCGGCGGCATTCGCCACCGGCAGCTCGGCGCTCGACGAGGCTATGGCAAAGACCCTCGCTTCCATCGACCCCAACCTTGCCAACAACATACCTATACCTGAAGAGAGTGAGTATACTAGAAACTACACAATTTTATTCAGAAACTACATGTGACATTCTACTATAGTACCAATTTGAGCAAAGTTTTAATATGTTAACCTGTCTTCCTCTAAAAAACTAGTACTATGTCCACCAATAATATACTGTGGAGATTTTTGTGGTATTTGACATTAGTCAAATAGACAACATTTAATTTTTTAATAGGTACAAAAATTATGAAACCATTTTCATCTACACATATTAAAATATATCAGGTTTTTATATTCAGTATTTCTCAAATGTTTAAATAAAAAGAGTATGTAGTCCACACGACTGAATTCATCATCATACATCTATAGGCTGGTATAACTTTGTTTTTGCTTTGTTTAATGTTTATGATGCCATCTTGACAATTGTAAACTGTCATTTTACCGGACGTACCAACATAATAATACAAATTTTTAACTTAGTTATGTGGACAATAGAGATCTACGTTAACCAACAACTTTGAACTCCCGTTGGCCTCGCCAGCTTACTCCCCAAATCAAGGGTGCGTAAAGAAGTTTTACTTTAAAAACCAAATAATTAATTGTTAGTATTTCTGATAATCGACGTGTGAAGCCTATATTGTATAATGACTGCCAAAAAAGACTTCGAAACAAAGGCGTTGATTTTTTCCCATCTACATCTATATTTAAAAAGGGGATGAAATTTTTTTATGACTGCCTATGTTTAGAAGTATACGATTTATTTATTCTACAAAAATAAATCAGTCGAACACCGTGTTGCTTAACTACTAAAAAGAAAGTTTTAAAAGAAACCGAAATTATAAAAATGAACAAAGTTTATTTCTTTGGTGTAGTAAAAGTATAAAAAAACTCTCCAACATTGTAATAGTAACTGACCGAAAAATAAGAAATGATTGCTTAGTGGCCCTTCTTGTGGCCCCAAGACTTGTGGTCCTCATGACCGCCCTTCTTGCCATGGTCATCGTGGTGGTGCCAGTGCTCGTGATGGCCGCCCTCTCCGTGGTGTCCCTTGTGGTCGTGGTGGTGTCCGCCGCCCTCGTGGTGTCCCTTCTTGCCGTGGTGGTGCTCGTGGTGCCCGCCGTGCTTGTGTCCCTTGTGGAAGTGGCCGCCCTTCTTGTAGCCGTCCTCATGGTGATGTCCGCCGTGGTGCTCGTGATGACCTTTCTTGCCGTGGTGATCGTGGAAATGCTTATCCTTCTTGAACTCGTCGTGCTTTTCTACGCCATGGTGTCCCTTGGTGTCGTGTCCCTTGTGCCAGTGTCCGTGCTCCTCGTGCCCGTGTCCGTGTTCGCCCTTTTCCCCGTGATGGTGGTGGTGATGGTACCCGTCGTCGTGGTGGTGATGCTTCTTGTGTCCGCCGTGCTCGCCGTGGTGCCCCTTGTGGCCCTCGTGGTGGCTGTGTCCGTGCTTGCCGTGGTGGTGCTCGTGGTGCCCCTTGTGCCCCTTGTGTCCATGGTCGCCGTGCTCGTGGTGGTGGTGTCCGTGGTGCTCGTGGCCGCCGCCCTTGTCCCAGTGGTGGCCCGAGGCGGCGGTCTCCAGGTCTGCGGCGCGCCGCTCCCGGATGCCGCGCCCGGCGACCAGCGCCGCCACCGCCACCAAGCCGGCTGCTACGAGCAGGCTACTTCTCATGGTTGATTGGGCCGGTTGCACTTGTGAATGATTTCTGAATAAGTGGCAATGAATTTATATACCAGCAACAGAAGCGGTTAGGTAAGTTCACGACGCGCGAAAGTGTCAAGGTTACCGCGGCTAGATACCGATGGAGAGTTCAACTTCCTTCCTCTAGGTTGTTTTACAGAGTTTTTATCATATTTTCGCGATGTTATCGGTTACGTAACTGCTACAAATGTTTTACTACTACGAAGTTTACATTTTTGAAAATAGTATGAGATTAGGTTTCATTATTGGTTGATTAGTTTAATTATTGGTTTCATTACACAATAAGAGAAATCAAATACTGACACAAGCCGTTTAAAATATTAAATACAATAAAATACGTAGCGTTCGATGTTGACATAGGTTCTGGACCCTAACTAGGATTCCCTGTATCTTGGGACCTAGGAATTACAGGACGAAGCCCAGACACAGTACAAGTAGGCACAAGAGATTTTTTCTGTGAGTTATTAATACATGTCCCGACGCGGGACTGGAACCATCCTTCGGCCTACTAGGTTACTATTATAATTTGTAAATGTTTACTTATAAAGCTCCTTCGCGGCTTCGTATGAGTAGTATCTATCAGGATAATAAGGCTGTGAAGGATCTACTGACGGATGGACATGACGTAAGGGTTCCTTATTCTATAGTCATGCAAACTTTATACTACTAAGTACGGGACCCTTAAAAGTAGTATTCATTCGGCGTCTTTTTTAGTTACGTAGGTACAAAGAAGTTTGTGTCACAATAAAGCAAAGCCTACCAACCCTCGGGAACACCGAAGAGCTCCGAACATTTTTATATGAAGAAGATTAAAGTGTACAACAATATTCCTATATCAATAAGAGAGGTCGACAGCAAATATTTCAAACATAAATTATTGAAGTGGTTAGCTGAGAACTGTTTTTATGACACGAAAGAATTCTTTAATTTGAAAAATTGTATTTGAATTTTAGTTATAATGTGGATTCTGTAAATTATTATTTTCTGACATTGATTTAATTTTATATATTGTGACAATCGTTATTATTATTATGTATTTTAAAAGGTTTCGGTGAATTTTTATACGATTTATACGTCAATTTGTAGATACGTTAATTTTTATTAATATATATTCATTGTCATCATTTTGTACCATATTTCGTGCAAATATTTTTATTTTATTATCCCGAAATGCATTTTTTAATTTTCATCTCCAAGCCTGGCATACCTACAATCCACCAATTTGAATAAATCAAGATTTTATGGCCAATGATATAACTAGTGCCAATCGATTGGAAAAATAATAGGGAACAAAAAGTATTCTGTGTTTCATATATTTGTTTCTATCGATTGACATTTGTTTTATCAGTGGCCGCGAAATCATGATTTTTCTAAAATGACGGGTAGGTATGCCATAAAGGTTGGTGCTCTTTAACAATATACGCCAGTTTTTAAAAATGAGTTAACCTCAAAAGTTACTGAAAATGCTACCATTTATTAATGTTTTAATGTTGATGTCCCACTTATGTTTATTTCTTTTCAATTATAGTTAATCTTGAAGAGGTATCTGCACCACCTTCTAATGCCACAGATAGCTCGGACCAGCCGCCTGAAATGCAATACAAGGATAAGAAAGAGGCCATTGAAGCTTTTAAAGAGCTACTCAAAGATAAGGTATGATTTTTTTCTTAAATACACAAAGTGCGCTCTCACAATCACCCAATATCGGGGGCTTATAACGAATATTTTAACTTCTATATTATTTTATTTTTATTTTTAGAATATTACATTAAACGCTACTTGGGAGCAATGCGTTAAAATAATATCCAAGGATCCTCGATATAATACTTTTAAGAAACTGAATGAGAAGAAACAAGCCTTCAACGCATATAAAACTCAAAGGCTAAAAGACGAAAGGGAGGAACAGAGGTGAGACAGAATTTATTATTATATCACTAATGCTGTACTAAAGTCTATTAAAGTACAACTTAGCTAAGCAACACTTTCCCTCGGGTTCTCGTATGTAAGTGCGAACTTAAGAGATGTCAAATGGTCATTACAGATGAGCATAAATATTTCCTAGTAACATGTGTACAAAATCATGAGCCTGAGTATGTCTACTGCTGAACAAAAACCTGACTGACAGGGGTTCAGTTAAAATCAGAGCTGAAGTTTTTATTCAATAAATAATATTATTTTTTTATTTATGGGTACCAGATAACTGATACAATACTTTTTGTTTGTAAATACATACATAGAATACAATATAACACCCTGACACAGAACAAACCTATGTTCATCACACAAATGTTTGTCCTGGGTGGGAATCGAACCCACAACCTACAATTCAGAAGGCAGAGGTACTACCAACTGAGCTATCGGGCCAGTCATTTAAGTGAAAAGTTACGTTTAAAGTATAAATATTGCTTTTGTTAAATAATATCACACCAAGTTCTCATTCTTACCATAGGTTAAAGACGAAGAAAAACCGAGAGAATTTGGAAGAGTTCCTTTTAAGCTGTGACCGCGTGACGTCATTAACAAAATTTTATAAATGTGAGGAAATGTTCAGCAATCTCGAGGTATGTATCATTCTTATTCTATTTGGGGGTAGAGCCTGAACTGACCTCCCCCATCGGGTATATTATACATTTCCGCCTGCCAGCATTTACCCAAGCCAGCCCAGGTCCTATTTGTAGTGGTGCACCGGTGGGTTATAATATAATATACTGTAATATAATATAATCTACTATATAAAAATAAGTCGGGTTTTCCTTCCTGACGCTATAATTCCAGAACGCACGAACCGATTTCCACGGTTTTGCATTCGTTGGAAAGGTCTCGGGCGCCGTGAGGTTTATAGCAAAGAAAATTCAGGAAAAATTCAGGACAAACCAACATTTTAAGTAGATGGCGCCGGTGCGTGATACATTGTTTTTCGTATATTATAAAATGTTTAATAAATAAACGTCCACCCGAGCGAAGCCGGGACGGGCCGCTAGTATAATATAATATAATATAATATAATATAATATAATATAATATAATATAATATAATATAATATAATATAATATAATGTAATGTAATGTAATGTAATGTAATGTAATGTAATGTAATGTAATGTAATGTAATGTAATGTAATGTAATGTAATGTAATGTAATGTAATGTAATGTAATGTTATATGATATGATATGATATGATATGATATGATATGATATGATATGATATGATATGATATGATATGATATGATATGATATGATATGATATGATATGATATGATATGATATGATATGATATGATATGATATGATATGATATGATATGATATGATATGATATGATATGATATGATATCAATGATATGATATGATATGATATGATATGATATGATATGATATGATATGATATGATATGATATGATATGATATGATATCAATGATATGATATGATATGATATGATATGATATGATATGATATGATATGATATGATATGATATGATTTAATATGATATGATTTAATATGATATGATATGATATGATATGATATGATATGATATGATATGATATGATATGATATGATATGATATGATATGATATGATATGATATGATATGATATGATATGATATGATATAATATAATATAATATAATATAATGTTATACAATATAATATTATATAATATAATATATGTATAATATACATAGTGAAGAAAGCTTAGCTGTTAATTTATTTAATTTGCTAACTTTTAAATTTATTAAATTAAAAGAAGGCATGCGATGGCGGGCTACGTGTGTGAAGTTGCTACGAGCCAGGGCCAGGGGTAGCTACAAGGGGCGCGGGAGGGGTAGATAGGCCCTCGCGAACTTCACCAGGCAGTTATCCGCAATACGCAACCCACACGTCGCTCGCTCGCAAACCTTTTAATTTGTCCATTGTACCTATCTTCTTCTCACTTATTTTCACCCCATCTCCTACAAACCTCTTAATAAGCTGTTGCTGATTAAGATACTTTCTATCATTAGCATTTTCACCCGTCTTACCCAAGTATACCTACACTAGTTGCGCCCCGCGGTTTCACCCGCGGATAAAAAGTATCCTAATTATTTACTCATCCCACGGGAAAATTTCACTATTCCGAGATAAAATGTAGCCTATATGGTTAATCTAGTGTATAAGCTATCTTGGTACCGAATTTCATCCAAATCCATTCAGCCGTTTGAGTGTGAAGGAGTAACAAACATACACACAAACACACATACAAACTTTCGCCTTTATAATATTAGTGTGATAAATGACATAATAGACAAGTATTAAAACAGTGGTATTAAAATTTATGCATATTTTTTTAACTTATAATTTTTTCGTGCATGTCGCCGTATTAAAATACGTAATAATATTCTAGTTATTTCTCACAGATATGGCGTTGTGTACCCGAATCTGACCGGAGGGATATATTTGAAGACTGCATTTTCACAATAACCAAACGTGAAAAAGAAGAAGCTAAAGCTTTGAAGAAACGTAATATGAAAATGTTGGCACAAGTGAGTAGTACAACTAGAAAGATTTACTTGGCGTTACAGATTTTTACAAACAATATTTAAACCAGGTCTGTCTGTACTTTAGTACGATGCTATAAATAAATGTGACGCTTTTACCGCCCGGTGATGCTGTAAAGGTAGAGATCAACAGCATGAGCCCGTTCAAAAAAAAAATACATGGGACCGGGCGTCCCCGTTAGAAGACTAGCTAGGCGATCATGGAACTTGATTGTAAATTACAACCAATAAAAACGAAAAAGTTTATGTGCATAGTTACTATGAAAATTTTCAAATTAGGAGTATAATTTCTCCTGTTGTATTGCAATCTAAGTTCCGTGACACCTCACTGTGCTATAACGATAGAAAGAGAGCGAACTTTTCATGGTAAGCTTGTAGCGCTGTACGAATTGAGCTGCACTTTATTGTGTTGTAGCAAGAGTTGCTATTCATTTAAATGATTTCGCAGAGTTAAGCTTCTGTACCTGTACTATAACAATCTTCGGTCAATGGAAATTTCTCCTGTTGCATTGCAATCAATGTTTCGTGATCACTTTTTTTTTAACTTCCCAAAGCAACATCGAATGCAACAGATACATTCAATGTCGCTTTGGGAGGTGATCACGAATCTTTGATTGCATTGCAACAGGATATATTTCCATACTAACTATGCACATAAACTACGTATTGAAACTGTTATATCCATACAAATTTGATTTTCGTTTTTGACTTTTCCTAAAGATTGTGAATCAGACTGTTGTATCCCATTAGTAAAGTTACCCTTTAAAACCTAGGTGTTGGAGAATATGAGCGAGATCACATACTGCAGTACGTGGAGTGAGGCACAGGTGTTGCTTCTAGAAAATTCTGCGTTCAAGAATGACGTCAGTCTGCTTGGGATGGATAAGGAAGACGCACTCATTGGTAACCTTCTGAAAACCTATGAAAGATTTATAAAACCTTTAAGTCTCTTTTCTTTGCCTTCTTTTTTTATCATTTTCTTTTCTTTCTTTTCTCAGTCTCTGTGACTTATGTTTGAATTTTAACCGAAATTTATTTCAGTGTTTGAGCAACACATCAGAAACTTGGAGGCCGAATACTTGCAGGAACGGGAACAAGTTAAAAAGAGAAGCAAACGACAACAAAGGAAAAATAGAGATAACTTCTTGGTATGTTGGTTTTGATACGTAAATGTATAAATTAAAAAGTGTATTTTTTTATGACTTCACATTAGATTTATGTTTATAAAGTAACCATAAAAAGTAAGTTCCGTCTCTAGTATATTTTATGTAGTGCCAGGGTATCAACAACGGTCAGGCGTCCACTGAAAAGGTACACCGTAAAATTAAATATTATTATTGTACATTTGACAGAAGATATTCAAATTTAATTACACCATCAAACCACCACGTGACTAAGACGCGGAAACTGATAGTTTAACTTCATTTAGATTTAATTCCACTCGTTGTTCAAAATTCTCTCATCATCATCATCACCATAATCAACAGCATCAACAGCCTCAAGACGTCCGATGCTGTAAATAAGCCTCCTCCACAACAAAAGACTGTCAGATTCCTGATTCTCGGATCATCCTCTGACTCCGATTAACCTCCGGATTTCGATGCTAATGATATATTATACCTGCATTGTATAAGTAGCGACACGAAACTCTAGCGCTGCGCGTCATTGCGAAGAAGTCAAAAATTTGGTATCACAGGGGTGCTAGAGGGACGAAAGGAGCGCAATGAATTGATTGATTTTTTAAAGTAAGATTTAAATAAAAGGAGGTTAATCTTGTATAGTAAAACAACCTGTTACTTGAACATTAACTATTTGTTAATGTTTGCGCGCGCGACAGTACCCATGCGCAGCTATCCCTTCCACATTTCGCTCAGCGCTAAACTTTCCTGCCGCTACTTACCATGTCTTGTTCCCACAGACGTTACTGGATAGTCTCCACGAGGAGGGAAAGCTAACATCTATGTCTTTGTGGGTCGAGTTGTATCCGGTTATTTCAGCTGACATTCGTTTCTCTGCTATGTTGGGTAAGTTTATGAACATATAATTTTTTTATGTATGCAAAGGATAGATAATCTGTTTATTACGTTAAGCAAGCGATACTGCTATATAAATCTATATATATCAAGTTTTTAGATAAACCTTAGGTTTGAGAGCGATCTTGAGTGAGATGCAGACCTAATTTTAATGTTAACTCAGCTTAACTTTTTTATTGTTTTTTTTTACCTATGGCTAGCTTACCTTTGCCTACTTTCTCACTTGATGGTAAGTGACGACGTGGTCAACGATGGAGCATGCTTCCCAAGAAGATACCTGGTTCACTCTTGACTCCCAGATTATATTTGAATTTTGCAATACTTGAAAGCTTTAACACTCAAATTGTGGGCTGGCGTAGGGTATCGTGCTTGTCTGTTCACTCAATACCTAGAAGAAAGAGAGAAAGATGTAGCTGTGTTATTTCTCAGGTCAAAGCGGATCAACACCTCTGGACTTATTCAAGTTCTACGTTGAAAACTTGAAGGCGCGTTTCCACGACGAAAAGAAGATCATTAAGGAGATCTTGAAAGAGAAGGAGTTTGAAGTGAAACCGGACACCTCATTCGAAGAGTTCGCGACAGTCGTCTGTGAAGACAGCAAGTCGGCCTCGCTCGATGCCGGAAATGTCAAGCTCACTTATAACTCGCTGCTTGAAAAGGTATTACTAGAAAAAGGTATTAGGTATTGGTATCACAGGTGATACCAGTTGATCCCGCGTACTATTCCCTCCGCACGAAAACATCACACACACACACGCACACGCGCTCGCACTCGCACACATACACACACACTATCTCTCTCACACAACCACAAACTTTCTTTCACACATACACACAAACACGCACGCATTCACACACGCGCGCACCCACACACACACCCACCCACACGCACACACACACTCACACACATACGCACACACACAAACACGCACGCACACACATACACGCGAACACACACAAAAACGCGCGCGCGCACTCGCTCACACACGCACACACACACATACGCACACACACAAACACGCACGCACACACATACACGCGAACACACACAAAAACGCGCGCGCGCACTCGCTCACACACGCACACACACACACACATACGCACACACACAAACACGCACGCACACACATACACGCGAACACACACAAAAACGCGCGCGCGCACTCGCTCACACACGCACACACACACACACATACGCACACACACAAACACGCACGCACACACATACACGCGAACACACACACAAAAACGCGCCCGCGCACTCGCTCACACACAAACACACACACACACACGCACGCACGCACGCATGGAGTATCACATCATGTGCAGGTACTGCAATTACTATACTTGTGGTGGTGATGATGAGCAAAATTAGCTTCCTTACAGTTTTTTAAAGAAACTTGCAATTCTATTTGATTCTTAAATTTTAATTTAATTTATTTTATAATTTTCAGGCCGAAGCAAGGAATAAAGAGAAGATGAAAGAGGAGTCGAAAGCCCAGAAGAAGGTGGAGTCGGCGTTCAAATGGGCACTAACGCAAGCCAATGTCGACCACACACTCAGCTGGGACGAGGCCAAGGAGAAGTTAGACCTTAATGCGCCCGAGTTTCTCGCCGTGCCTTACGAAGAAGATCGTATTAAGATATACAAGGTAAGAAAAAGTAACTAACATGATAGTCCTGTCACTTAGGAACAAATACAGCTTATTACATTAGCGTTCTGTCAATGTCAAAGTTTACGACAACGGAGTTGGATGTTTTTTTTCTGGATTTGGCTGTGTAATGTGTAGTTTGGCAATGTAGTATACAGGTGTGGCGTAAATAGTGGTCCACTGTAAAGGTGCCGACACTCTCTCTATTCAGTTATCAAGTAGCGGAATTTAAAAAAAATTAAAGGGTTTTTTTTTTCGAAAATCTATTGTTGTCGCAACAAATGACGATGAATTTTTCCATTCGAAATCAAAAGGTTTTTTGTTCTTTTCCTTAAGTGTATCTACTCAGACAGCTATAGATTGCTCCTATATAACTAAATAACAAAAGTACTTATGAAATAAAACTTAATGGAATAATGGAAATTCTAAAGAAAAGATTTGCGATATTTAACAGGTGTTATGCAGCTCATAACCTACGAAACATTTACAAAGCGCTCTGTCGGTGTCCGCGCTATGTGTGTATTCTCCAGTTATTTTAGTAGGAATTTTTAAATTTTTTTATTGTCCTTTTTTTCGATTTGTCTGTAGCACGGTCTGACTACATACATTTAAGCAAAAGGACGAATTAAATTCCAGGGATAGTGTATTTACTCCTATAAAGTCCATTATTTGATTAGCATTATATGATTGTAACAGGATTACCAACACGAGCAGGAAGAGAGCTGCATGCACTATCACCATCCGAAGCCGCGGAAGGCGAAACGCTCTAAGAAGAAAAAGCGCTCACACTCCACCTCTCTGGTTAGTATGAATTAATGACTCAAGTATTTCAAGCTTTGAGTATGAGAGAGAGGTTGTAAATAAATAATGCTTGCAATAGATTTTGTACCCTAAGTAGGATTTCCTGTATCTGGGGAATCGGGAACTACACGGACTACAACACCTAGACAGATCAAATACTGCGTCTTTTATACAATACAATAAGCAGTACAAGTATGTACAGACCTTCAAAAAGTGGCATGCACTTAGGGGTGCATAAATAATAAATAAATATAGTAAATATGTGTGGACATTTCACGCAGCGCCATCTAGCCCCAAACTAAGCAAAGCTTGTACTATGGGAACCAGATAACAGATGCAATACTTAGATACTTTTTGTTTGTAAATACATACATAGAATACAATATAACACCCAGACACAGAACAAACATCGATGTTCATCACACAAATGTTTGTCCTGGGTGGGAATCGAACCCACAACCCACAGTTCAAAAGGCAGGGTTACTACTAACTGAGCTATCGGGCCAGTCAAATGTATATGCATATGTAGCTTTGTCTTTTTTCTATGAAAGTAATACTTTTATACTATATCGCTTTGTCAGAATGTGACTGAGCTGCTTACGGTCTATAGCTTACTTTGTTTAGGTCATCATAAATAAATAAATAAGAGCAGATCTAAATATCTGTGGACATTTCACACAGCGCCATCTAGCCCCAAACTAAGCAAAGCTTGTACTATGGGAACCAAATAACTGATACAATACTTAAATACTTTTTGTTTGTAAATACAATATGACACCCAGACACAGAACAAACACCTATGTTCATCACACAAATGTTTGTCCTGGGTGGGAATCGAACCCACAACCCATAGTTCAGAAGGCAGGCAGGCAGTACTACCAATTGAGCTATCGGGCCAGTCAATGGAGTATATTTTAAAATTTTTGAAACCGCGCCTTCCTATTCACCGGATTAGAGAGGCTCTCCCTCTCTGTTGTTAATGGGGGTTTGGTCCTCGTAGTAGGGTCCAGGATACCATACATAGGTATTTGATCGTTGGGCGTTATTATATATTATTATTCTTATTCTTATTGTAAGGTACTGGTACAGGGTAAATACATAGTGAAAATCGAGCTAGTGTCGGCTTCGTAGAGCTCGATGTGCAATTTACAGCTGATACCTCTAATATCTTTGTTTTTTTCTATTACTCGGAATTTTTATTTAATTCACGACATGACAGTTAGTGGGTTGCCACACCCACATCGTATCACTCCTGAAAAAGTTATGTGACTAATTCCCGCATTTAGGTAAAGAATATTTTGCTTAACTTAAGAACTGTCAAACTTAAGTGCATAGACGGGCATTACCTTGCAGACTTCTTTTTGATTTTCTCTCATATGAGACCCATGCTTTATGCTAGCATAATAAATTGAAATATTTTAATTTACATTTCATGTTATTTTAAACTATTGGCTATCTTGCCCCCGGTTTCTCGTACATTTGTCAAACTCGTGTCAATTTAACACACCAAATACTGTACACTCATTGGTTGATAATAGCCTATAAATATAATCAACAGACTATATATTTGGTGTAAGTTGACACGAGTCTGAGAAACGTACGAGAAACCGGGGGTAAATGTGGCAGCTATATTTTGTGTTTTGACATTTGTTAGCTGTCAAGTCGTGAATCGAATTTAAAGTTGTAGTATTTGAGTTTGGGCGGGAAAACGAAAAAGATCGCGTTATTGCATTATATTATTTTCTTAAACTTGTGTTATTTTCAGTGTTAGTGCATAAAATTGGTTGCATTTTATTTGTTAAGTGTGGGGTTACAGCCATGAGTGTGGGGAAGTGGTATAATAATGGTGAAACGTTTTTTTTTCCGTGTTTCCAAAACTCTATAGAAGCTTCTGGTAAATTTGCCACCACTTTCCTAGGAGTATGACTTGACTAGACTAGACTATGACTTGACTCTGACTTGACTTGATGACTTCGACTGTGACCTGACACATATTTACGTGAAATATCATTAATTTGATAAATTATCAATTACTTTGCACTGGCTAAATACACAAGTGTGGAAAAAAAGTGTGCCAAAACACAAAAAAAAGTTGTAGTATTTCATTAAAGTAATTGTGTTATGTAGTCCCGGTCTCGGTCCGCGTCCCCGAGCGCCGGCGCCGGGCCCGAGGCCGCGCCGGCGCGCTCGCCGTCCCCCGTGCCCAGCCACACTTCGTGGACGTCGGACGAGGCGCGCAAGCACAAGAAACCGAAGAAGAAACATCGCAAGCACTCACCGCCGCCTGTGCGTAATCACACTACCTGGACCTACCTACCTTTTACCTAGCATATAAAACAAAAAGAAAATACATTTATTCAAGACATCACACAACATTAACGTTTTACAAATAGGCAAGACAAATGACACAAAAAAGAGAGTCAATAATATATAGTGTTGCGTGACGTCATGATATAGGTCCCGACTCAGCATGCAATTAAGGTAAGACCTTAATAACTGATTTTCAGTCAGATCACATTTTCATGACATCACGAACCTTATCAGCATAAAATTATCCGACAATATGGTACAATAGTAACATTTGCATTTATTAAGCGAAGGATAACAACTACTAACATTAGTTGGAATAATATTAGCTTCTACTAAGTGGTAGCTTAAGGGTTGAGCCGCATTCCGTCACAGGCTGAGCGATCGCGAGTGGCAGCCTGCCGCGCGTGAATCTTCATCGCTCTCTAGAAAATGACTGTCTGAAAGAAAAAAAAACAGAACATAAAAAAATTCGATTTCGTGCTGACAGATGTGGCGCAACCCTAAAAGTATCCGTACCTTAACCTAAAAGCTACAAAATACACACCTGTATTAAACATGATTTGTTTATGTCAGATCAGCAATCATCGACGTTAGTTTACGAGTGGCGCAGACGGTAGGATCATCGGAGCGTTATCTAGGTGATAGATGTGTAATGCAACATTTTTCCTCAAAACAGAAGTCACCAACCCCAGAGGAAGGTGGCATTTCAGACGATGAACCGCCGCGCCATAAGAAGAAGTCGAAGCGTAGCGCCCCGTCCAGCCCCGACGACGAGCTTCCCTCGCACAAACCGAAGAAAAAGAAGGACAAGAAAGACAAGAAGGAAAGGTACGCGAAACGGACGGAATAGCTGGAATGATGTATGTTTTCAGTGCTATTGGCAATATGCGATGTGGTCAGTATCATAATCAAGTATAAAATACAAAAATATAATCCAATATCTAGTTTCTTAAATACCATGATATTTGAAACGCACGGAGAGAAAGAGTCATGATTATGACTATTTACGACTTAACACGAAAATAAGCAAAGCGCAGTTAATAATAATAATAATAATATGTACGGACATCTCACACAACGCCATCTAGCCCCAAACTAAGCAAAGCTCGTATTATGGGAACCAGATAACTGATACAATACTTAAATACTTTTTGTTTGTAAATATATACATATAATACAATATAACACCCAGACACAGAACAAACACCTATGTTCAGCACACAAATGTTTGTCCTGGGTGGGAATCGAACCCACAACCCACAGTTCAGAAGGCAGGGTTACTACCAACTGAGCTATCAGGCCAGTCAGTTACCAGTTATTTGTATCACTAATATTATAAAAATTGAGGAGTTCACATATTACATATAAACCCATATCTCCAAAGCTTATCGTTTGCTCAACTCACAAGTACTTTAACAGATACATCCTGTAAACTCCAATTCAACACTAATTGATCTACATGAGCATAATTGGATCAACTGACAACTAGAAAGTACCTTGTGATTTCAAACACAATACCTAAATTCCGCTTCATGAGGTACATTTCTTAGGTCCGTATTACAGAACGATGCTCAGTCATCGATTAGTTCTCAAGCAGAGATTTCATTCACCAATTGATCAATTTATGAATGAAATCTCTGCTTGAGTACTGATTGATGACTGAGCATTGTTCTGTAATACGGACCTTAGTAGGGTATCTTTAAAGTTCATGAGTAGGAACATTTTGCTGTGATCGATTGTTCAATCAAGTCTTCGAATCGAATCCAGTTTTTTTAAATGGGTCCTGAACTTCTGAGCCAAAGTATACTTGACAGCAAAGTAGAAAAGGAGTCATCAAAATCGCTTCACAAATGGCGGCAATATCTCAAACGTGTTGCGACATCTCCACCATTTGTAAAAGAAAAAATGGTCGAATTCAGAACGGCTCCTATTGTTGAAGTTACGTTAAAATAATAATTTGTGTGGACATCTCACGCAACGCCATCTAGCCCCAAACTAAGCAAAGCTTGTACTATGGGAACCAGATAACTGATACAATATATTGATACTTTTTGTTGGTAAATACATACATAGAATACAACACCCAGACAGAACAAACGCCTATGCTCATCACACAAATGTTTATCCTGGGTGGGAATCGAACCCACAACCCACAGTTTAGAAGGCAGGGTTACTACCAACTGAGTAATCGGGCCAGTCAAAAAATTACGGGAGGATTACTAATTGAATTATGACTATAATGGTAATGACCAAGTTGACGTGCGTATCTCATTGTGTCAGGTCGGGGTCATGGAGCGACGCGGCACTGGAGTCGCGTCGCGCAGCATTGTTGGCTCAACTCCACGCTCACGAGGCAGACTGACGCGGCCCGCACCTGCATATTTTCAACGAGTATCCGGAAAAATACAGGCCTAGTCTTGAAAGATCCAGGGCTCCTAAGCCCGCATGCATTCCACTCTCTACTCGATATTTATTACTACTACAGCTATAGTGTCAGCTCAGACGAGTGAAGTGTGGTTACGCACTCGCAATAACATTTCAGTGCTTCGTTATTATTATGTGATCGTAAATATTATGATATATAGTTATTATTGTACAGGCTCATGCTCTTAAAATGTAGTGGTTTAATGTTTGATTACAGCTTGATAAGGACACCAAAGGGTACTAACACATTCAAAATGACACTTTTCATGATTTATAATTATCGACTTGTATCTAGTAATTAATTACTGATATATTTTTATGAGTTACTTGCTATTTAGTTTCTTTTCCCTATTATTGCATTACAAATTTTGATATTAGGGTGTCCTTGATTTGGCATTTGTAAAAAATTTAGTGGTGGAATTTTTTTTAATACTAAGTATGTAGAATATACGAATAGAGAGTACCCAGATTGTAAACGAATTGGAACAACACAGTTTGAATGTATGAGATATCTATAATTTTGCAATTAGCAAACTAAACGGCGAGTTTTATGTTTATTGTAGGTAAAGGTCAATATCGGCTGATGTCTGAATATTGGAGAAAGGGGACCTCTTCTCCTACAAGGAAATCCACGATTGAATTCAAACAGACACTTAAACTTGATTGTAGTTAAATGTTGTAGTAATGTTGTGACCAGTAATTCCATTATGGGTGATGTTTTTTACTAGTATAGTAATATAATATCCGTAGTAATGTGTTTTATAAATATTTCCTATACATGCAGTACTATTTGCAAGCATAGAGCCAACAATAAACCGAATACTTTATCGCCAACACCCCGCCACTTTGGAAGGCTAAAAACGTAATTTGATTAATTAAGTAGTGAAACAGAATGTCAGTTCAGTTTCAAAGAAAATGACGAACTTTTCTCGTTTTCTGAAATTTAATAAATGATTAGAACTAATATAAATCTTTTATTTACGTGCCCCTTCTAATTCGACTAATTATATAGCACTTCAAAAAAAGCTTTTTGAAAAAGATTTAACTTATCATGACTTATTTATTGTGTCAAAAGGTTAAAGTATTTATTAAAACGCCCGCGGTTTCACCAGCAAATTAGCCGTTTTTACTAGTTACCTGGGAAAATTTTCAGTATAATAATTATCCTTAAGGATTTAAGCGCCTTCAATCGCCTCAATTTTATACTGAAGTATTTTGTAGGGTACCGATTTACAAAATTGCCGCTTTGAAGCGCAAAATGATAACAATTAAAATTAAAAATACGCAAAACTAACAAGACCTATTTTGTTACGATCTCCAGTATACATAAGCTATGTTAACCATTGAGGATATAGGATATCTCCCAAGCAGAGACTAGACTGACAAGTACTTTAACAGCTATATCCTGTAATCTCCCAACACAGCACCCTAATTACGCTACCCAAGTTGTATTCTTGTTGAGAAGTTCTATTTGGGTATCTTCAGTCCATGATTTAATCAACTGACAAGTATTTTAACAGCTTTGGGACTGTGATTTACAATTACACACATGATAATAGCGAAATAGTAATTTTTAATTAATTACAGCTTACATAATTACATACATATATCATTATTGTTTTAATTCATTAGTATTTACTGATTAGAATATAGTCAGAATGTACAAAAATAATCAGACTTGTGCCCATCCATACTAGTTTGACAACTCAAGTTTGCACTAGTTTGCCCTAGTTAGGGTCCAGGATCTATGTACGTGATTGTTGGGCGTTATTATTATTACTTATCCCTCTATGACATCTACTGCAACATATTTCGGTCACAAAGGAATTGTGTACTTAGAAGCTGTCAAACTAGTAAAGATGGGCACTATACTTTTAACATTTCATAGAATTACCTACATACAAAATTTAGATAATCATAAACTATTTACATGAATAACATTATTATTAACTAGCATAGCATATTACAAATGCAAATGCGATCAGGCACAGTTGTTGGCTTTGGGAAGAGTTATGTCTACCTAAAAAATATCCGTGCACTGCTCAGACTGTAGTAAAGGAGTTTGTATTCTTCTTCAAGTGTTTTAATTTTCTTTTCTGTAAGTGCCAGTGCTTGCTGTAATTGCACTGATCCCTTGTTTTTTTGTTCTTCGAGTGTTTTCTTTTCATCATTGATATGTTTCCAAATAGAATCAAACCAATGTAGTGCCTCAAAGTTAGAGTCCTGTAACAGGAAATAATATGTAATTCATAATAATAAAATTATAAGTATACCTACAATCAAAGTATGTATTATCTATGTAGCAGGCACAGTAGAAAAAAAAATATTATCACACAATATCAACATATTTGTTATTTTTATAGAACTTATATCACAAAAAAAAATTATAGCTTGAGCCCTTATTTTTAAACAATATCTAGAATCATTCATACCTATTAATAAATGCAAAGTGCTTGCTACTAAAATTAATAACATTTTAGAAGAATCAGAATGGAAACAAATAAAATCAAACTGGCCATGCTAATGTTGTTTGTTACTAAATAGTATCTAGTATAAAAGTAAAAGTACCTGATCTAATAACTTTAGTATGTAAGCTATGCCCATGGCAAAGCCATCATCAGTAAAGGCAGCACCGACTTTGTTCTTTTTAGTCATTTTATCTTTTGATAAAATCATATGTTCAACAAAATTGAGAGTCAGCGGTGGAACAATGATAAAGAAGTTTTTTAGATGAACATTTTTTGGGTTTCGAAACACTGGAGCGAATACATCCACAAGCAGCTTGAAATACTCTGTGCCTTGGATGAAGTTTGAAATAAGTCCATTGATGTTCTGGTCTAGGTTAGCAGCTGATTGCATAGTTTTTGGTGTTAAGCTATTTTCTTCACACAGACCTTTGAATGGCTCTTCTGCTTCTAGGTCTGGCAAAAACATAGTTGCATCAGAGCAACAATGGCGACCACCCGATCGAACCATCCTCACATATCCCATAGCATTTCCAATTTGACTTATAAGATCTCTGAAGAGATCTAAATAGCTCAGTCCATCTTCATTTAAGCCCAATGTTCTTATTCCCTTATTAAACTTTTCAGCACTCTTATAGGGATACATATTGCCATTTGTTATAGCATTTTCTTTGAAATTTCTGAGATCTTTAATCAACCTAGATTTAATATGTTCATCATACATGAATTGTGAAAATGTGAAGAATTTTTTCTTCAAGAATTGGTATGTGAAGTTGACTGTTGTGTTCATTATTCCAGTGCCATGAGTTCTGATAGAATTAGCTATATGCCGAATGTTTATAGAGTTGAGGTGCTTGTTGTTGCTGCTTTTTTCAATGAACATCTGATTGTTCAAATTGTACAGGTATTTTGACACAAAAATGTGAATGTTTCTCATGATTTCTAAAACATCCAATCCCTGTTCTAAAGTCTGCGTGGGTAGATTGTCTTGGACAGTACATACATTAAATTTGAATTTAGCCATTTGACGCATTTCTCCATAAGTTTTCCAGTCAGATAGTACTACTGTGGTGAGATTGTAATACATTGTAGACAAGTAATGTTCTACTGATGGGACTACAGACATGTAAAGAGAAAATACTCGAAAATTGTCAGCAATTAGCAGTACCTTTTTAGTCATGTCAAAAGTAAATGGATTCACTACATCTAACTGTAGATGAGAGTGGATATGTAATCTCAAATTTGTCTCTATATTTTGCCCAGTAGCCTTCAATACATTATTGACAATCATTTCTTTAACAGTACTCATAAACTCTTGGGATTTCTTCACTTGATAGTGCTCATCCATATTATGTAATAAAACAGCACTATCTTCCAAAACGGCAAAAAAGTATTTTAGTTTCAAAGCATTTAACTGAATGCCAAAGTTTTGTTCAAAATATATTGGAATGATGTTCTGATGCCATAACAACCAAGAGCAATTACAATAATCTTCCATTTGCTTGATGTAACTTGATAAAGTGGTTACTTTTTCTAATAATGTTCCCAGTTTTACATAGCTGTCCTCCAAGTATGTGGTATCAGGGATGAAGCTCAGAGCCACATTGGCTGCCACACTGCGTTCAACTGTAGCTGCTCCTTTCAATGCACGCTCAGCAATCACAATACATGTGAGCTCATCTAATCTTTTATTGGCATAGTTTTTATCCATCATCAGAATTTTCTTTACTTCTGCTATTGAGGCTGATGCTTGAAACATGAGATGCTGAATTATCATGTTTACAGAGGATATTATTTGATTTCGGTTTCGAGTAACAGCATTTTTTAAAGTCTTCATTACTTCTATGATCTCAAATATGGACATTAACATGCTCTTGGGCAGTGGTATGCCAAGAGATAAATGTATATTAATGAGAGTCAGCATTGAAAAGTTGATTTTTGATGCTATATCCAGACCCTCTGTGAGGGTTTTTGCATGCATGTTCATTTCTGCAGCACTGAGTTTGTGATGATTAGCAGAAAACATGTTTTCCATGTTGAGGACCCATTGTGCACATAATGATTGAGACGTCTGAATGTCACGTGACAAACCAGTTTTTTTGGCACTTATGTAAGCCTGTCTTGCTCTTAACATGGTTTGGCTTACTTTTTCATGTCTAGCACACAGAGTTGGGACATGCCTTTGAAGAAATTGTTCTGGAAACCAAATTGTAGTCCCAATCACATGAATGCTGTGAGCCTGAAAAATAAATAATGATGGAGAAGATTGTATGAATATTGAGCATTCTCACCAAGGGTTTACATACAACTAACCTTTGTATTTAAATCTATAAGACTTCTGAATATTTTCTTGTCATTATTACCAAATAAATGTGAGTTTAAAACAAATAGAGCATTTACTTTGATACATTTGTACATGTTACTGATGCTTGGCTGTTCTTGCACAAGTTTATCAAGATTTGTGATAGCTTGTTTCAGATACTGAGTAAACTCTGTTGCAATCATTGTGCAGTTCTTTTCTACCAAACTTTTTCTCAGTGATGATAAATTTCTAAGTGAGTTCTGAACAATATCATCATTCATCAACTTAGCTGTTATATTATCAATAGCTCCTATTAGTGCTTTGAATTTTTCTTCCAACAAGTCAAGATTTTCTGGTGAATGACTGTGTGTTTTCAGAGTTTTGCAATATTTACTCCAATTTGTTGCTAATGATGTATTAGATATGAGTATTTCTAGAAGTGTGAGGACTGTCAAGATTTCTCCAATATGATTTATAATGTAATGCAATTGAATTCCATCTGAAAGTTAATGGTATCCATATTATTTATTAGTTGTAGTACTTAGTTTAAAAATATAAAAATACCAATCATACTGAGATTAACAGCGCCTTCAGCATAGAGAGCAAATACTTGGCTGCAGATATTTCGAAGAGTGTCATCACATCGAGTTACAAATGCACTTAGGGAACATATTGCTTCCATTTGAGAACTTGGATCATTGTTGCTGTACAACTCATACACTGACAGATAATTGAAATGTCTGAAAAAAAAATTTTGTAAGTAAATAAAAACTAATAAACATTCAGGAATCATTTTGTTTTACAAACCTTTCAAAAGCTTCCTGTTTTAGTTGTATTATTTCAACACATAGTGAAGACAGTACACTCAAAACTTTGGTCATCAGTGTATTATCAGATGATACCAATTCTATTACTGGAACATGTTCAATTGGAGCCAAAACAAGTTGTATAGGAAGAAAAGATTTATTATACTCCCACATTTCACATTTTGAAATGGACGCAATATCGTGTAGTTGTGTTTTGAAAAATTGGCCATATTTTTTCAGAGTAGCCGTAATTGCTTCTTTTTCAACGTCGGTTTTCATTGTGAAAAGTATGTAAACATTTAGTTAGAAAGAAACTGAATCAATATGTTAAATCAAATAAAATAAAAATGATCAAACAAAGGCTTTGAATTTATTTCAGATTTTTTCTTTTTCTTTTGATGTTTTGGCTCCACACTTTTGTGTATTTAGCCATTGTCAAGTAATATGTAGATTTTTTTTTGATTTGGTTTTGGCTCCACACTTTTATGTATTTAGCCAGTGTCAAGTAATTAATTTTTCAAGTTATATATATGTTGTATGTGTCAAGTCAAGTCACAGTCCAAGTCATCAAGTCAAGTCATAGTCTAGCCAAGTCACACTCTTAGTAAAGTGGTGGCAACTTTACCAGAAGCTTCTATGGAGTTTTGGAAACAACACGAAAAGAAACGTTTCACCATCATTATACCACTTTCCCACACTCATGCCTGTAATCCATCACTTAACGAATAAAATGCCACCAATTTTATGCATTAACACTGAAAATAACGCAAGTTTTGGAAAATAATACAACGCGGCGACGCGATCTTTTTCGTTTTCCCGCCAAAATACCAACTTCAACTTTTTGCCTCTGCGACTAACAAACGTCACAATTTTGTCAGTGTCACGTACTATACTAGAATGACAAGTGATAGGTAGAGTCATAGCGGGAAAACAAAAAAGATCGCGTCGCTGCATTGTATTATTTTCCAAAACTTGTATTATTTTCAGTGTTAGTGCATAAAATTGGTGGCAAATTTCAGTATGTTTATTTAATTAATTGGTTACCTATAACCGATGAATACAACAATGATACAATGAGAAATATGAAACAGCAGTATATCTGTGTGGCTTTCACCACAGACCACAGAATACTATTACTTCTCCCGAGACCACTATTACTCTTATGCTTTCACTTCCAAGTAGCTGAACATATTACAAGTAATTAATAATTAAGTAATTATTTTAAATTTATCCTAGAAACACCAGTAAAAGAGAAACGGGTAAGACAGGTATAGCTGCAAGGCGCCTGTGCAAACTTTAAAGTTATCTATAGGATTAATAAAGTTCATAAAAGTCATGTTAAATAGTAGACTTTATTAATTCTTAAATAAAACAAAATTTAATCTTAATGTAACACAAAATATAACTATTGTTTCTTAAAACTTTTTAATATGGGATAAATGTTGTCAAAAGCCTCATATATTTCCTCTCTGACTTTCGCACCCGTTAATACAACCTTACCTGACACAAATATAAGTAATACAATTCTGGGTTTGACCATTCGATATATAAGCCCAGGAAAAAGCTCGGGCTCATAAGAACTGAACTGACCATGCGTTAGTACTAAGCCTTCGAGGCGGATAGGGAACTTCACATCGCAGCTTCCAACCATATTCTGTATTTTGAAATCTAGGAATTTTGCCTGTAACAATAACAAATCAGTTTTTTAAACACTACATTAAAATTGTAGTTTATTTGTACAATTTGCGATATAGTTTGTAAGACAAGAGTAAACTGGTATATTTTACAAGCATGCTCCATTGTTGACTAAATCATCATATATAACATCATATGAAACTTCCCATAGGTACTTAAAATAGCAAATAATTGTCTATAGTTTGAGCTGTGTGATATTATATTATTTTGTTGTGTAAGAATGGTTTTATTCACTTACTGTGAATCCAAGTTTTTGAATAATTCTTGCATATTTTCTTGCTGCCAGTCGGGAGTCCTCCTCACTCTTGGCACCTGTGCAGACCATTTTTCCTGATGAGAAGATCAGTGCTGTAGTCCTTGGTTCTCTTATCCTCATAATGACAGCAGCAAATCTCTTCGGGTTATATTCTGCATTGCGAGCATGTAGTGCAATTCGTTTTAAATCTAGTTTGCAATTTAGATTCACTGTTGATACTATATTCCTGTAATAAATACATTCATACTTTATACATAGTTTTAATTCTGTAACTTTATGTAATATTTAATTTTTTTCTTTTTAAGTACTTTATAATGTCTGTTTTTTATCATGGTTAAATTTCTAAGGAACAATTACAGTTTTTAATATAAGTTGGTACTAAATCTAATGAGTTAGGTAGGATTGAAGTACCTTAGCACTAATAGTAAAAATGTTTCATTTTATTTTAGATAATTTGATAAATTTCAAGCAATACATACTGTAACTGTGGTAGAATACCAGGGTCTGCTGAGTGAGGTGTCATAGGAGTCATAGGCGCGGGGCTCGCCTGGCTTAGCATTTGTGGGGCCATACTTCCACCAGATATCATTGGAGACATCATGTTTTGCTGCAATTTTTATCGAAACATACTCATTATTAAATTCAAAAAGTGCTCATTCCTGTTGTTTTCCTTGCATTATATTAATTATTCACTACACTTACGGGTGTTTGGGGCTGCATCATTTGTTGAGGGGTAGCATAGCTTGCTGTTGGAGCATAAGTATGCATTGTCCGCTGCGGAGTCCCCATGAGGTTGAACCCGACAAGAGGTGAGGACCCCATTGCTGACAATGACTGTTGCTGCTGCTGTTGTTGCTGTAGATGCTGCTGCTGCATTGCATTTGGTAAAATTTGCTGATCCTCTTCGGGTTGATGCAGCGGGGTATCAATCCCCGGTATGTTATACGGACTTGGAAGCATTTGATCCATGGTGTTAGAGGCTGGTGCTTCCTATAACTGAATAATTATTAGAAAACAAAAATATTTCACCCAAACGGGTAATCAACAAGAAACACAAACTATTCTATTTTTATATTTCTAATCAAAACTAAGCTTTTACTGTCAATGTCAAAACGTCTGACTATTGACTTTGATTTTTTTTTAATGTTTTGGCTCCACACTTTTGTGTATTTAGCCAGTGTCAAGTAATTGATAATTTATCAAGTTAATGATATTTCACGCAAATATGTGTCAAGTCACAGTCGAAGTCATCAAGTCAAGTCATAGTCTAGTCAAAGTCATCCTAGTAAAGTGGTGGCAACTTTACTTGAAGCTTTCATGGAGTTGTGGAAACAACACGAAAAGACACGTTTTACCATCATTATACCACTTTCCCACACTCATGCCTGTAATTCAGCATTTAACAAATAAAATGCCACCAATTTTATGCACTAACACTGAAAATAACACAAGTTTTGGAGAATAATACAATGCGGCGACGCGATCTTTTTCGTTTTCCCGCCAAAACTCCGACTTTGTTTTTTTCTATGATGTTTAATCACAGGTTATAGAAAAAATAAGCTTTTGCGATACCCGCAGTGATTTATTTATAATAGATATTTAACTACGAAATAGCCAATTTTTTTTGAAAAATTTACTGTTATATGTGGTTTCTACATTTTTATTCCTTTTAATCAAAGTAATCACTAACATTACGTATTCTTTGGTCGCGGGTTGACGATGACAGTTCAATGACGGTTGACGTTGACGGTAATATGTCTTAATTTTATAGGTGGCGGCTGGCGTTTGGCTTTGGTAATATCTCTTCGTTTCGTGGTCTGTGTGTGTTGGCGTGGTAGAATGAATTGTAATAGATTAAATTAAAATAGAAAACTTTTGGTGTTATTCAATTTTATATCTAGAATTACAGATCAAATAGCGCCTGCTGAAATGGCTGAAACAATGAAACAAACGGTGGCTAGCTTACTCAAAAGCATTGAAAGGTATTGCGGTCATTTATAATTTTTATGTAAAAATAACCTATTATTTCAGTGTACTGGGTTCTTAATAATTCACAATATGTTCCTGAATTTCATGTGTACTGCCTTTAATTATGATTGAGTGGTACATACCTTAACTGTAGTTGATTGTTGTTATAATTCTCCAGGTATAATCCAGCTAATCTTCAAACTCTAGAACGGTATGTGGAGATGCAATCCCGAGACAACACTTACGATCTGGAGGCCAACCTGGCTGTATTAAAGCTATACCAGTTCAACCCTGACAAATTTAATCCCGACATTACATGCCAAATACTGCTGAAAGCACTTACTAACTTCCCACACACAGACTTCACTCTGTGCAAGTGTCTGCTACTTGAATCTGTTGTAAGTAATAGTAATATAGCTCTTACCTATTTACTAACCTTGTGGAACTATGATGCTTAAAATAAGTGTTAGGACCATTAATCTTAAGTATTCTGAAGCATTTCCTACTATTTATCAAGTGGTGGAAAGGAGAAAAATTGGTAGCAAATCTAGTTAAAGTGCTATTCTAAGTGTGATACAACTGCAGAAAATCTGTATTTCCCAAAATGTTATAATTAATTATAAAAGGTCAAAAGCATTTGTGTGCTGACTGATATACTAACACACATCTATCTGTTCATTGAACATTTGCCAAGTTACAATTGTTAAAAAATCAACACAGTATTGAAATATATGTGTGAATCCTTGTTCTAGGTGGAAAACGAGACAATATCTCAGATCAAGTATTTGGCTGATATTCTAGAACAGTGTGATTTTGCCCAGTTCTGGAACAGAGTGCACCAGATGCCCGAGCTCTGCAACCGTATCAGTGGATTCCATGACTCCATCCGGAAGTTTGTCTGTCACGTGGTTGGGATCACATTCCAGACAATTGACAAGAACAACCTGGCTAATTTATTAGGAGGCATTGATGGTAAGACTACTTTATAATCTCACTTACACAATACAATACACTTTGTTGACTCCAATAATAAACATGTAGAAATGAGAATCACATAATAAGATAGGTACAATAGGTGGTGTTATCACTAAGAGTGATCTCTTCCAGACAACCCTTGGATAGAAAGAGATGAGCATGGAAGGTAAAGTAATTTATTAGTATATACTTAAGTATTTACTTATACCTACATAATATATAAATAAAACATATATTATAAATAATGTAACACATTTATTTTTATTTACAGTATGAAATAAAAATAAATAATAATAAAATGCAGATACCTAAATAGTTAATATATAATAAATTATGTATATCTACATATACTTATAACACTTAAAAATAAATGGTTAAAGTTTATTTAGGAGTCAGGTTGGAAAAATATAAATATTTTATTTGAGATTTAAAAGCAAAAAGTGATTGAGCGCATCAAATGGTAACAGGGAGTTCACGCCACAATTTTACAGCTTAGTCTGTGAAGGAATTGTTATTGGATGTGGTATGACATACCGGTGGCATGAGAAGATTTTCCAATGACCTAACTGACATAGAGTTGGAATGGGAGTGATAAAGAAAATCAAGTTGTGCCTTCAAATTACTCCCCAGAGTAAAGGGATTAAACAATATGTTACATAGGAGATAAGATACGAATCATTTTCTATAAGAACCAGCATCTTCACATCAGATTCCTAATATAAAAATATTTATCCTGAGTGGCTGACTGAGACAGCAGAAACTGATGGACCTTGCTAGATTTGATATTTAAAATGTACTATTTAGAATCTGCCTTACATAATGTGGCATTTTTTAAATTGAACCCTTCGAAGTGTGAAATAGGGGTTTAAAGACTGTATGAAGCAGTTAGCTTTGTATGTGAAAGCTATGAAATATTTGTTCACAGCCACTTGTTTTTATTTCAGATTTAACCCTTAAGCATTGGGTTAAGAAATATGGATGGAGGGATGATGGCAACTTGATCTTCATTGCCAACCAGGATGAGAATATCAAGACCAAGAATATCACCGAGAAGATTGAGTTTGAGCATCTTGCTCCTCTAATGGCATTGTTGTAAATACACTTCATGGAATTTGCAAAATAAAATTCACCTAAATGTATGTAATATATTATTTACCCATTATGTTAATGATAAAAAAGAACAGGTTTATGATAATGTAGTATTATCATATAGGTGAATATCAAAGGGAAAGATAAAAGGTAATTTAAAAGGCTTTTAGAATGTGGTCCGTTTAAATTAGGTGCAACACAGTTTGCCATGCAAAGAAATAGATAGTGATATGCATCTGTGTGACTAGAAGAGCCTGATGCTTTGCCTGATGCATGGTTAGGTTTTTTGACAGTAATGTGCTGGTTTCTTTTAATTCATCTATGCAAAGTAATTTACATTAGTATCAGAGCAGTCTAATAAATATTCCATAGTTTGGTTCACATAACAGTATTTTTTATAAATTTGGATATCTAATAGCTAAGAAAAAGCATTAGGTAGTCACATTTTATTTATTCACAGCACTAACTGATAATTGGGATAGTTTATTTTTAAATACGAATCTTATACCAATACTAAATAACAATGACTTTTGTAATGAAATAATAACAAGAAACAACAAAAGGGAATCGAGCCATAGTTGCTGCTTACGACTTTTTCCCATGACTGTATCCATGTTCCTTGCCGCCCGCGTGGCCACCTTTCTTGCCGTGATTGTGGTGGTGTGCGTGATGCTCTTCATGCCCGTGGTGACCCTTGTGCCCCTTGTGGTCCTCGTCGTAATGACCCTTGTCATGTTTACCCTTCTTGCCATGATGCTTCTCATGGTGACCCTTCTCGTGATGACCTCCCTTCTTATGGTGTCCTCCTTTCTTATCATGGTGACCATGGAAGTCACCGTGCTTGTGATGATGCCCTCCCTTGTGGAAGTCGTCGTAGAACTTGTGCTCCTTGTGATATTCGTCCTTGTGCGATTTGTGGTGGAATCCGGTCGTTTTGGAGCCCTTCTTGTGTCCTTTCTTGTGTCCAAATTTACCGCCCTTGTGTCCGTGCTCGGCCTCATGGTGCTCTCCGTGGTGGTCGTGCTCATCGTGGTGTTTTTTCTTGTGTCCGCCGTGTTCGTCGTGATGGCCTTCATGGTGGTGTTTTTCGTGGTGACCGTGATCGCCCTTGTCGTGGTGATGATGCGACTTATATCCCTTCTCGCCCTTTTCACCGTGGTCCTCGTGGTGCTCAGCCTTGTGCTCGTGTCCGCCACCTTCCTCGTGATGGCTATCTTTGGCCTTCTTGTGCTCGGTGCCGGCCGGTTGCAAGTCCGGACCGGTGGTTTCCTTCAGCCCTGCATTAGCTGGCAGTTCGACATCCTTATCACCCTTCTGCAAATTGCGCGCTTGTGCGTATATTGCGATGCTCGCTAGCACTCCAATTAATAACAGTAGCCTCATCTCTGAAAAATAGATTTTATAAGTGTTAAATATTATGATAATAAAATGTTATTCTGACAGCGAGTTCCATGGCGAGGTGCCGCGGTACTTACCGAACGGTGGCTGTTGCCACAGTCAGTAGCGCAATGTCACAAGTGTTTTTTACGCTTTGCATTTATAGATAAAGAGCGCTTTCATCTGTCGTCGATTGCAGATTGATCTTTGGTAACGATTGCTGCAGATTTCTGGACGAGTGACTGCGACGCCGTCGGCGTCGGTGCTATGACGACATCGTGCAATGCCTCTAACGAATTAGTTCCGTCACTCCGCGCCGCTCAATTGTCACCGGTCAACGGTTCATTTTAATCGGTAATTTCAAGTTGTATTAAGACAAACAATACTGTATTGTTTTGAACTTGAAAAATTCGTATCTGACAATGTGATGACATTGTGCTCGAGTATTTACGTTATTATTTCGATTAGGCGTTTAGGTATTGACATAAAGAAAGTATTTAATAAAAAAATAGTGATAAATCTTAATTTGTTTATTTACAAAGAGGTATTTTATAACATAACAATATTGCAAAAATAAAATGCGTAATCCTAACGGTAATATCAGTGCTTGCCGTGATGGAATCCCCAATGCTTGTGGTCTTCGTGGCCTCCCTTCTTCCCATGATCGTGGTGGTGGTGGTGGTGCTCCTCGTGTCCCCCGTGGCCTTTGTGTCCCTTGTGGTCTTCGTCGTAGTGATGTTTGTCGTGATGGCCATGTTTGCCATGATGGGCCTCGTGATGCCCGGAGTGATGGTGGCCGCCCTTCTTGTGACCGCCTCCGTGCTTTTCGTGGTGGCCGTGGTGTTTGCCGTGCTTGTGATGCTTGCCCTCCTTGTGGTGGTCATCGTAGAAGTGGTGGTCCTTGTGGTACTCGTCCTTGTGGTACTTCTTGTGGTATCCCTCGGTTTCCTCGCCTTTGTCGTGGTGTTTCTTGTGGCCGTGCTTGCCTCCCTTGTGGTGGTGGCCGTGCTCATGGTGATGCCCATGGTGATCGTGTTCGTCCCAGTGCTTCTTGTGTCCGCCGCCGTGCTCGTGGTGATGGCCCTCGTGGTGGTGCTTGCCGTGGTCGCCGTGCTCGCCCTTGTGGTGGTGGTGATGCCCCTTGTGTCCCTTGTGGCCCTTCTCTCCGTGCTCGTGGTGATGGTGCGCGTGGTGCTCGTGGCCGCCGCCCTCCTCGTGGTGGTGCCCGTGATGGCTCGCCGCTACCTCCAGATCGGTTTCCCCCCGGTCGATCTCGCGACCGGAGCAAACTGCTATGACGCATCCTACTGCGACTAGGGCGGCTAGCGTCCTCATTGTTATTGTTTGTTTACCTACTTGTTTAAGATTTGATCTCTTGAACTGAACTGACTTCCAGCTTGGTTAGACACGGTTTTATATCATTAAAGTGTCTGGTTGCGGCGGTGAAACCATCGCGCAAGGACGGCCACGTCACGCCTAATTACTGTTTCTGATCATTGCCACATTTGGCGACGCATAGGTACCAGTGCACTCCACACCGGAGGTACCTACGCATTATCGCAGCGAGCTCAATGATAATTTATGCAAGATGCTTCAATAAGAATTTAATTTTGTACAAGTACGTTTGTTTTTATTACTTTACTTAGGCATACCAATATCCTTTTAAATATGCATAATAAATACATATTTAGTACATAAAAGATAAAATATTGAATACTGGCTGTGCCCCGCGGTTTCACCCGCATGGTGAAAATGTTCCATATTTTCTTAACTTTTATTTCATAAGAACCTTCTCCTGAAAATAATAAACACAATAAAAAAGGAGTAGCGAAAATGTTCTATCCAATCACCCGTGATGTGATGTGCAATGTGATACGATGACCAAGGGAAATAGAGATTCATTTGTATATGTTCCTATAGGTAGGTACATCAAAGTTCGATATCTGAAGATAAATTACATAAAGCCAACATGAATACCGGGTGTTTTTCATAACTACCTGATCTGATAGCAGTTGGTAGTACCTAACCTTGCCTTCTGAATTGTAGGTTGTGGGTTCGATTCCCGCCCAAGACAAACATTAGTGAGATGAGAATCGAAGTTTGTTCTGTGTCTGGGTGCTATATTGTATTCTATGTATGTATTTACAAACAAAAGTATCTAAGTTTCAAAGCTTGTACTACGGGATCAGTTTGCTTCCCGTAGTACAAGCTTTGCTTAGTTTGGGGCTAGATAGCGCTGTGTGAAATGTCCACACATATTTATTTATATATTTTGTTCGTTGACATATTTACGGCATATAGGTATTCATTATACATACAGTGGATGTAAGTATAATATTATAATATTATAGAAACTGACGTGAGTAGTACTCATAACTACAACTATTACAAGGCTAAAACTCACGAGATACAGTCGAATAACTCGACCGGTGTTGCTTACAGTAGTTAATTAATTGAGTCGTTAATTAATTGAGTCGTTAGTCGTCACGTGATAGTCACACTCACCCTTCCGTCATCCGCCACCCTTCACCCCATCTCATCCCTTCCGCTACAAAACAAATTATTCACAAATCATAGAAGTTAACTTCCAGTCCTATATACTTATTAATGCAATTTATTTCTGCACATGTGCGTTCACTTTGAATAATTTTAGCTAGGAATTTTATTATTTTTTTATTTATTATGAAAATCATAATCAGAAAAGTGATTCCGGATTAAGGCTAGGTCATAAGTACTCTATTATTGTGACAAACTAACGGTAAATTCTAAGGATAATAAAATACATATAATAAAAAAAATGAATTAAAAAAACATCCAGTGATCACATACCTACATAGATCCTAATACCCAACTAGGATTTCTGTATCTAAGCTACCAGGAACTACGAGAGCGCGAGAATCGAACCCGCAGACTATCAGCCAACCTGCTCAACCACCACACCACAAAGGCAGTGAATACAATAAATGGCTACAATATAAAAAAAAAAAAGTATTTTATTAGGAACCAAAAACAATTTAACTTAAAAGCAAATGAGAATCGATGACACCTGCAGAAGTACGAGACTGTGTCGCAGATGTCAACGCCCTCCTCCGTAAATAGGACAGTAAAGTTCCAAACTAAAAAACAATGTAGGTAACAAATATAAAGTTTTAAACAAAGATAACATTTGAGAGAACTTAAATTAATAAATGCTAGGTAGGGATATAAGAAAAGTAATTAATATTGGTCTTGTCTTTGCTTTTAAGTAGTCTGGACGGACTCCTTACTCATATTATGTAGATGTAAGTAATCAAAGGGAAGATAAGGTACTCCGCACATAACTTTAGGTAGTAACTGGCCCAGTTCTACAACAGTTCCTGTAGGCCCTACGCTACTTCGCGCTGTTATGTACTGTACTGTAACTCAATATACTAACTCAATTTCGTTCCCACGACACATTTAAGAAGACCACATTCAAAAAGTTTATGTAGGTTCTTTTCTTCTTCCTTTTCATCTATGGCTTCTGTGCATAAAAAAGATTTTAATAGTAGTATAATATTATTGAAAACATAGGTGGTATGGCTCCACTGTTTGCATAAAAAAGACTTTAATCTGTAATTTTTTTTATGTTATTGAATGATGTGATGAGCCAGTCTCTCGCCTGATGTTAAGCGATACGGCCGCCTATAGCAGAACAGTGTCTCTTGAAACTCCAAAAAATAATGTTTCGCGTGACACTGCACTGCGCACATCATCCCGAGACATCAGCACAGTCTGGTAATAAGATTACTCGACTGTGAGATCAGATCATAAAGTCTCATTTGCCCAGTAATTTCACTAGCTACAGTGCCCTTCAAACCGGAGCACAAATATAAAAATAAACCTCAATTTCCCTTGGTTATCGCATCACGCGTGAACGGATGGAACATTTTCACTAATTCTTTTTATGTTGTGTTTATTATTGTCAGGAGAAGGTTCTTATGAAAGAAAAAGTTAAGAAAGTTGAGCGAAAAATCAGGAAAGTCTCTTCACGCAGGTGAAACCGCAGGGCGCAGCTAGTATCTAGTAATATATTATATATTTTAATGGTACATAAGGTAATAATGGACTGGCCCGATAGCTCAGTTGGTAGTAACCCTGCCTTCTGAACTGTGGGTTGTGGGTTCGATTCCCACCCAGGAAAAACATTCGTGTGATGAACGTAGGTGTTTATTCTGTGTCTGGGTGTCATTTTGTATTCTATGTATGTATTTACAAACAAAAATTATCTAAGCATTTTATTAGTTATCTGGTTCCCATAGCACAAGCTTTGCTTAATTTGGGGCTAGATGGCGTTGTGTGAGATGTCCACACATATTATTATTATTATAAGAAGCCTCCGGAAGTAATGAACTGGTTCTCAAAAGTTTTCATTGATGGAAAGCTACGTATATAGTCAATGTTGATACCTACTTCTACTTGCTTTCGCTCGCAGATACGCTCGCGTTGTTTGGCAGGTACCACACAACCCCCGTAACGATTAAATGAAATTGGATGTACCTACTTATATTTAAGTAGGTAATTTTTTTATTATGATACAAAGCGTGCGGAGCAGTGGGCAGAAGCTAGTTTATCACAAATAACGATAATAAAGGATACACTGCAGTCTCATAAACAATCAAGAGTAGAGTGGCTACCAGGAAAGAAGTTTCCTTCGAGCCTTACTGATTAGCCAACATGAGTTGGTGTTTGGCTACGAGAAATTAAGTTTCCTTTTGGCCAAACTGGTTTAGTAACCGTTTTATTCACCTCCATTTAAAATTACAGAATTATTAGTAGAATTAAAACTAGTGCTAAAATTAGACTTTTGTAGGCAATCATTATATTTTGAACAGTTATAGGTACCTACTATTAGGAAGTAATTGAAAAAAACGAGTGTGCTTTAGACCACACAACTGAAGTAAAGTTCACGTTAAGTTAAGTTAGTAGTTTAACTCCATATATCGGCCGGTATAACATTGTTTTTGCGTTGTTTAATGTTAATGGTAATCTATACAATTGTAAATTGTCATTTTATCGGACATACCAACACTGAAAATTTTTAAGTTGGTTGTATTGACAATTGAGATCTACGTGAACTAACTTCAACTTCTTTCGCCTCGCATTCACCAGCTTACTCCCCAAGAAAAGTATGCGTAAAGAAGATTTATTTAAAAAATGTTGAAACACTAGATCAGACTACTAGACTGCCTATATACCTATTATCTAGTCTGTTGTGTAGATTATATACTAGACTAATATAGTATTATAAGTGCGTATAAGGTACAATTACTTTTTGATTGTTTATTATTATTAGAGATGCGACGAGTAGGTACAATTTTTACCGAGTAACAAGTATACTCGGTTTTAAGATTGTCAAACCGAGTACTCGGCTGAATTACAAGATGTTTGGTTTTAAACATTAACTAACTGAAATCATCAATATTACTCAGTATGAAATTAAGTTGACTGAAGTTGGTTTAAACTTTAAAGCTTCTTTAGTCACCTTAATTACAAACTTGATACCGAGTATACTCGGTACTCGGTTTCTCGTTAAAGTTGTACTCGGTGCATCTCTATTAAAAATGAATGCTCTGATCCTTCGATTATTATTGCAATCATATAAGCAAGCTTATCGCCATTAGGCTGCATGTAATAAAATAGCAAAACTTATGAAAAGTTATTTACTTTGTACAAAATTATAAAACATAACTATAACAAATTCAATTCTCAACAACATCGACTGTTCAGCCTGAGCGGGAGTATAGCGATTAATGTTTGCCGTGGTGGAAGCCCCAGTGCTTGTGGTCCTCGTGGCCGCCCTTCTTGCCGTGTCCGCCGTGGTGGTGGTGGTGCCCCTCGTGCCCGTGGTGGCCCTTGTGTCCGTGGTGGTCCTCGTCGTAATGGTGCTTGTCGTGGTGGCCGTGCTTGCCGTGGTGCTCCTCGTGGTGCCCGGAGTGGTGGTGCCCGCCCTTCTTGTGTCCACCGCCGTGCTCTCCGTGGTGGTGGTGGTGGTGTCCGTGCTTGTGGTGCTTGCCCTCGTCGTGGTGGCCGTCGTGGAAGTGATGGTCCTTGTGGAAGTGATCCTTGTGGTACTTCTTGTGGTAGCCGTCGGTGTGTTCGCCCTTATCGTGGTGTTCATGGTGACCGTGCTTGCCTCCCTTGTGGTGGTGGCCCTTCTCGTGGTGTTCGCCATGATCATCGTGCTCGTCCCAGTGTTTCTTGTGGCCGCCGCCATGTTCGTGATGGTGTTCCTCGTGGTGGTGCTTGCCGTGGTCGCCATGTTCGCCCTTGTGGTGGTGGTGATGTCCCTTGTGTCCTTTGCCGCCCTTCCCGCCGTGGTGATGGTGGTGGTGAGCGTGGTGCTCGTGGCCACCGCCGCTTTCATGATGGTGTCCTTTGCTGGCCGCTACCGCCTGGTCCTCAGCCTCCGCCTCATGAGCGGCGCATAGAGCCGCGAGGCACAACACACCCACTACGAGAATAACTCTCATGTTGTCCAAACTATTAGACTTCCTCTGTAGGTAACTGTTGGAAGGAAGTCCGGTTGTAACTGACCTCTGCAACGTTGATTGACTATTTATATTATCAAGTCGCTGTGCAGTTTAATGCGGTGGAGAAATTATTCCGCAAGCGTCCCGCTGCACTAGTTCATGGACACACTAGAAAAAGTGCTAGGTTCGCTAGACGATAATTGTAAATTTGATTCAGATATTTTATTCCATTTGTAACATGACCAGAGATATCTATTAACATCTTCATCCGATACAGATATAGTACCTATTGTATTGGTAAAGCAAAGCCGGGATCATACGGTCGATCGGATGGTATCTAAAGCTTAAATTTTACAAATCGATATGTAGGTTAGGCCGCTACGCTTCGTCAATGAAGTCTTTGTCGACTTCACAACGTGAATCCTTCATTCAAAGTATCACACACTTGATTGACAGCTCAAGCTCGATTGGAAATTATCTGCTTAGTGGATCCTTTCGCGTTCGGATCGCCGCTATTTGGTTAGCGTTAAACAATTCTTCCGAGTGACTAGGCGCGTTTAATCCTCGATTCCACGCCCTTGTTGGCTTATCCCGGGATGTTTTCTGAATAGAGCGTATCTGTTTGTCTATTCAGTTTGATTATGCACGCTTATGAGTTCATCGTGGCCTTTGTAAACAATCCGGCGAATCTTGGAAAATGCATTTGACGGAGTTTTGGAATTACCTACTATTTAATATTTGGAAATAAAATATGAAGTATTTATGTGTTATTATCTTACCACTTTCTATCGTATAGAAATTTTCAATCATTCTTTGAATAAATTTGTAGTTACCTAAGTTAAACCTATACACATGAGAAGTGCCTGATATACTTGAAATATGCTTATTTAGAAGGTACATATTCTTAAAAGATTACGCAACATTTATTTTTTGAAGTAAGCAAATCAATTTTGGTTTTGCCTACTTATAAAATCTTAGTCCAAAATAGTACCAACTATTACAAAGTATTTATTTTGTTAATTGATGTTATTATTAACAACATTATTTTGTTGTATAATTATACTAGATGCGCTCGAAATTTATACGTTTTAGCGTGGATCATTTATGCGCATCTGTACTAGGGGTTTTTGATCAGGGAAACCCCTGATCAAAAAAGTAGTGATCCTATATATAAATTTTATACTATACTTATTCTATACTTTAATATATTATATACAATTGCTTTAACCGTAAACCATATTTCTGTCAATATATATATATATATTTTTTAAACTTGTCTAGCATTTGACCACACTCTCACCTATTGGGAAGTGACGATGCGATCGAAGGTGTACCACGCAAGCCAAATAAAAAAAAGTATTAGTATGAGTATTAAGTGTATCAAAGTATGGTAGTATTTACCTGGGTTACCTATAATTTTAATTATATATATATCGTATAGAACTTGCGGTTCTTCACGCCCACATTACCTGTCGAATCCCATGTAATATAAGTACCTAATAAACCATAATTAATTAACGAACAAAATTATTTTAAGATCAAAGGTTAAAAATTAAAGTTAATAGGGTATTTTGAGTACATGATCCACAAGAAAATTCTGATGACGTACTAGAAGAAAAATTCTACCTGCATGTCCTAAGTATCACTATTCTAACTGGTGATCATTTATGCTTCAAACTCAAAGGAGTTAATAAATGAGACGCCAGTTTTTTATGATTTTGGAAAAGTATTAGTTCTTTTTATGTATTTACTTTTGTATTATTAAAAAAATAGAAAAAAAAATGTTCGATTCTTTGTTTGTTTTGGAGACAGTTTATCGTCCTATTTTGACAGCATCTGTGGTGTGGTGATTGAGCAGGTCGGCTCATAGCCCGGAGGTGGTGGGCTAGATTCCCGCGACAGAACAAGTAATAGGTCTTTACCTATGAAATTGCCGTATTGCAGTACAGACTTTTTCAAACAAAAAAAAGTTTTGATTTGCTATGAATTCTAAATTCAAATTAATTTTGTTTTAAAAATATGACATTCTATTTACAATATAAGTCTTTTGTTTATTGATAAGTGTTGCATTTTCATTACATTTCAACATTTTTCCTCATAATGGATACTTTGAAATTTCGTGTAATTATGGAATATGAGTTCCGTCGTAGCACCAACGCGGCACAAACAACACGTAACATCAACGACGTTTACGGAGAGAACTGTACAAACGAACGTACAACCCGTTATTGGTTTGCTCGGTTCCGTTCTGGGAATTTCGACTTGAAAAATGAACCTCGTGGTCGTCTGGAAACTTTGGTCAACAATGATGAATTAAAGGCGATTGTGGAAGCTGATGAATCTCAATCTACAGCTGAGCTGGCAGCAGCTTTTGATGTTAGCATCAAAACAATATTGGTCCATTTGCGACAGATTGGCAAGATAAAAAAGCTTGATAGATGGGTGCCCCACGAACTTAACGATCGCCAGCGCAACGTACGCGTTGAGACTTGCCTTGCGCTGCTTAACAGGCACAGAAATAAAGGAATTTTGAACCGAATTGTTACGTGCGACGAAAAATGGATTCTTTTTGACAATTGAAAGCGCTCAGCAAGTTGGTTAGATTCTGGTTCGGTACCAAAGCAATGTGCAAAACGAAAAATGACCCCTAGAAAGGTGATGGTCACAGTTTGGTGGTCTAGTGCTGGTGTGATTCATCATAGCTTTTTACAAAACGGCGAGAGCATTACTGCAGATGTGTACATTGAAGAACTGACCACAATGATGGCGAAACTCGCACGTCTGCAACCAGCTTTGGTCAATCGGTCGTCTCCACTGCTACTTCACGACAACGCGCGACCCCATACTGCACAACAGACCGTCTCTAAGCTGCATGATTTGGGTTTGGAAGCTCTCCCTCATCCGCCATACCCACCAGATCTTGCGCCTACCGACTATTACTTTTTCCAAAATTTGGACATCTTTTTAGCGGAAAAAAAAATCAATTCCCGAGAGGCAGTACAAAACGCCTTCGAAGAGTTTGTTGTCTCCCATCCTGCTGATTTTTTCAAGAAGGGCATCCATAAACTGCCACAGCGTTGGCAAAGATGCATTGATTGCAGGGGTGATTACTTTGAATAAAATAAATAAATAAGTTCGAAAAAAAAATACTCTAACTTTTTTCAAACAAAACGGCAATTTCATAGGTAAAGACCTAATATTTGTGCACAGAAAATAAGCGCAAATACCTGTTCTGAGTCTGGGTGTTGTGGGACCATGGTCCTCGTAGTTCCTGGGTCCCTAGACACAGGGAATCCTAGTTAGGGTCCAGGATCTATGTATGTGATCATTGGGCGTTAATATTTATTTATTTATTTATTTTAGGCAATTCCAATTTATTTATTTATTTATTGAACACCAGCATAATGTACACTATTACAATAATAAAACAAACATTACATTAAGGCTAAGTGTCATTACAATTATAGGTAAAGACTGCATGCAAGTAAATTAGCGAGTACTTAGAAGATGATGAAATGAATTTTCAAGGTCCATCGCAGGCAGCATTGAAAACTATGGGAGGAAAAACATTGCTGTTCGTAAGAATGACTATATACAAATGAAAATATTTAAATACCGTAATGTGCGGTGGAAATATTGATGATAAAGTTAAGCGTCGGGCTTAAATTATTATATATTATTATACTAGTTGCACCCCGCGGTTCCACCCGCGGATAAAAATTATTTTAATTATTTACTCATCCCACGGGGAAATTTCACTTCTCCGGGATAAAATGAAGCCTATATGTTAATCTAGTGTATAAGCTATCTTGGTACCGAATTTCATTCAAATCCATTTAGCTGTTTGAGCGTGAAGGAGTCACAAACATACACACATACAAACTTTCACCTTTATAATATTAGTGTGATTGTTTATGTGGATTTTTTAAAAGTTATTATCTAGATACAAATATAACTTTTTAATTGAAAAGATCACATTACAATAGATATCGGTACAATCAGAATCTTTTAATAAAGTGTGATAATCCTTTTTATTCAAGTCGTTTGAAAAAATAAATAGTCCTTTATTAGAGGTAATTGTAAATTTATTTTTATTATAATTCTTTTTTTAGTGTTTTATTTATCACGCTTATTATTGTGTCATTTTCATTGCCGTTCTTATTATAACAAATACATATAAATACAAAAGTAACGCCTCTGGGGGATTGTGAAATGACATAAACTCTTCAATTTGTATGATCCGTTCAAACGTGCGGATGTTATCTTTTTGTTTCCCTTCACTGTTTTAAGAGCGAGTACGAATTCCGGGAAAAAGTATTGGCATTTTTGTATCGAAGTATCAAATCCCCTTTGCATTGACAGGAGACAAAATCTTGAAGAACCCGTAGCATAGCAAGTAAGAACAAAATTCAAGGGCAATCTTTAATCTATCAATACACATTGGGATATCGTTGGATCACAATCTATTCGCTTTACGAGATCCAGTTCTAGCTATAGGAAACTGATGATGATTAGTTATTATTGTGAATGATTGTCAACCCCCTTAGTACGCCATAATAAAGTGATTGTGTATTTGCCCAACGTGCAACGTTTCGGATCGCGGTGTATTCGTAAGTTCACGACCGATACGCTTCACTGGCTCATTTCTAAAGGTTCGCTTACAAAACAACACATTTTCAAGGCTACCCTGGCCTTCTGCACTGGCCACCTACTTTCCTTTATAATATTTATTATACCATTGAATTATATCATTTTAATGCGATATAGTGACATAGTTGGAGGTCACTAATGTTGGTCATGGGTGAGAAATGGGAAATTTATACATTGTATCTGAAATGAATTACTTATGATTAAAAATAAACGAACAAAAATAATAATTACCTATTTCTTAATCTAAACATAAAATTCCTTACTGACTGACTGACTTATATCAACACACAGCTTATACCGCTGGTCCTAGAGACTTCAAATTTAGAGTGTGTGTTCTTTGTAAAGTGTAAGTATCCACTAACAAAGGGTTTTTCTAAATTCCACCCCAAAGAGGGTGAAATGACTGGTTAAATTATCTATAAAAAATCTTCTTTCCTATAGGCCATGCGGGCGAAGCTGCGGGCAGAAGCAAGTTCTTAAAAAAGTTCGTATTAAAAACTAATGAATACTCACTCTTGCTCAGTCACTACCTGAGAGAAAAAGAAAATCAAACAATTGGCGTTGTGGTCAATAAAATCCTGTATGGAGTAAAAACACTTCCAGCTAAAGTTTTGAGACAATCGACTGATCTCATTTCTGCCTGACAGCCTGGCTGTGCTTAGCAATATTTATAATTTTTGGTATGACAGCACAATTTAGATCTTTTCTCCTTGTTTGTAATCGAATGAATTTCTGTTCCGCTGTCTCATATTTACATCTAAACTAAATAACATCTGTGAGGCAGAGCTACTACCGAGCTATCAGGCTATAAGTTTATGAAATGTAATACCCGAGCTCTTGTTCCAGTAATACACATACAGTAATGCTCTTACCGCAACCAGGGCGTCGTACTTAGGGCATTAGGCGTTAAGGCGCCTAGCCCTACATCGCGCAATCTTGTTAGTCCTCTAACCTAATACTGTTATAACTGTAATATTAACTTCCTCATACTAATGAGATTAGGCTATACTGTACAAAGTTTTACAAACCGTTGAGTTTAGCTCGTAGACGGCTGTGGGCATTTAGTTAATTTAATTCTCATTTAGTACTAGTTGCGCCCCGCGGTTTCACCCGCGGATAAGAAGTATTTTAATTATTTGCTCATCCCACGGGAAAATTTCACTTTTCCGGGATAAAATTTACTTGGTACTGAATTTCATCACACACACATACACACAAACATAAATACAAACTTTCACCTTTATAATATTAGTGTGATAGTGTGAAGTGTGATTTAACGCAAACTATATTGTTCGGTTTGCTCCAAAATAGGTAGTAAGTATATCGCAAATTGTAAAGAAACCTTTGAAATAGTGATCCGTTACCCGTGGTCCCTCTGCGTTTATAGTATCATAATAAAATTTGCAATTTGTGAAAGATATATTAGTGTTTGCAATAAGTAATTGTTATGCAACTTTTACTTTCACTAGATGTAAGTATGTTATGGTAAAATCAGAATAATATTTGATGCCTAAAAAAATATCACAAATGCTCGTTCGATTATTGCATAGTGCAATTTAAACTGTTTTTATTAGTAACGATATACATCCAATAAAAACATAATCCCGGGAGCGATCAATACACAACCCAGTCATTATGCACATAATACGTTATATGCGAACATTTCCCCATGATGGCGAGCGCGGTTTAGGGTTCACATTGCCCCGCCCGGCGGGACGGACGGATAATCCTGCCATTGTGAGCTATTTTAATACTTATGCCCTTTGTGTGACCAGTCTGTATTAAGCTATCCGCGGATAATCGCAGCATTATAAGGAGTTAATTTTCCATTTGCTTGTACCCGGAATGGCAGCTGCTTGCCGTGTCACTGACACGTATTCGCGCGCTACAGATATACATATCCATCTTTTGTTATTAGCGAATGTGTATATTAAAGAGTAATCGACGTATAATTTTATAAAGGTAAAAAAGTCAAACTAACACTAACTAAAATAACAAATTTTTGATCATGTATTAGCGATTAGAATAAGTGTGAAAAAATATGGGACAGACGTGAGTCTAATAGTCGGTTAGCCATAATTATACAAATATACACGTAGGATTAAATTGTAAACTTAAATCTATATTACTAGGAATTTGAGTATACAAACGGTCTTATTCATAAAAAAAAATAGTATAATAAATAATATCTAATGCTACCGGCATCGGCATGGAGCAGGCTGACAAAAACATTAAATAAATAATAATTAAATATTTATGGACATTTCACACAACGCCATCTAGTCCCAAACTAAGCAAAGCTTTTATGGAATCCAGGTAACTGATAGAATACATAGGTACTTTTTGTCTGTAAATACATACATAGAATACAATATAAGACCCAGACACAGAACAAAACACCCAAGTTCATCGCACAAATATTTGTTCTGGGTAGGAATCGAACCTACAACCTACAATTCAGAAGGCAGAACTACTACCAATTGAGCTATCAGGCCTGTAAGCGACACGGAGAAAAAAGGTTAAGGCCTCTTTTGGTTGCCTTTTCTATTTTAGTTTTTTAAGAATGTTATGTTTTTGACGTGAGAAAAAATGTCGGTTTAGTTTAATGTAAAATTTATAATTTTTTAATATATTTTTCGCCAACTCTGCCGTTCCTTTATATTTCGCACATATTATTTTCTGGAAACGCCTAAGCCTGGTCGTCACCAACAAGGCCATTTGACAACATCGCCTGATATGCGGCGACGATGTAACACGCTCGCTTAGAAGAAACTAGACTATTTTAGTGCTCAGCGATTACCCGAATGACTTAATTCAAAAACACTTTTAAATTTGTACCGCAGGTGTAACAAAATCTTACAAGCTATAGGTAATATTGAGTAATCTGGTCTTACTGTCACGCATCATTGAGTGACCAATATTTGCCGGAATAGAACACCGTAGAGATGTTTCCGGCCCGTGAAAGTATCATATTAACTGTCCAAACACGGCGAGGCTCCGCCGGCAGCTGGCCGACACGACTAATTACATCAATTACAGGCAAACAGCGTCGCGTTCGGGTTTCGTGGCTCCCACCTTTGTCAATATTTGCGGAGCGGTCGCTCGGTCCACCCCTTGCGGACAGGACATAGGCTCTCGTTGCTTTAATGTCGCTTAATATGCGTGTAATTTAGTGTTCACAACCTTAAACTTTTTCATGTCTATGTCGGGTAAAAATGACGAAGACACTATCGATTTATTGTAACTGCATATTAATGCAATTTGATGCCAATATAGGTTTATTAATCGTATTGAAAATTATGCATAGATAAATTAATTTTTACCACCGCTTTGCCAGTTATTCTGCCGCCAAGCAGTAATGTGCAAGAACTGCTGTGTTTCGGTTTGAAGGGCACTGTAGTTAGTGTAATTACTGGGTAAATGAGACTTTATTAATTGATCACATAGTCTAGTAATCTTATTACTAGATTGTGCTGATGTCTCAGGATGACGTGCGCACTGCAGTGTCACGCGAAACTCTATACATTAGAGTTCCGAGTGACACTGCAAGTGATATGGGCAGCCGTGTCGCTTAACATCAGGCGAACGGCTAGCTCGTCACGTCATCCCTTAACATAAAAAAAAATTAAAGATCAGTCGTAACCCACCCTTTTTTAAAACTCTGTTTAAGTATATGTTATAATTGGATAAATTTTTACTAGAAATGCTTAATTTCAAAAGCTTTTCTTCACTTTATTATAGAAAAAAACGTGTGAGAAACAAATTGAGCAATGTTGCCAGCATTTTACTGGTGTGGGTGCTAGTTTTTTATATCTATCCCAATACAATGTCGATGAAAATAATCTTTGTTGTCCTCCCATGGATCAGTATCATTGCGTGGGTGTACATTGTTCAACGATTGTGCTGAGCTGCAAAAAGGCGAACACGTCACGAGACGCCGCGGGCGTAACTTTTGACAAAACAAGTCGCCGAGTTCAATTTGTTCGCTGTTAGAGACATCGCTAATCCCTTCAGGCTGAGACTGAACAATTCGAGCACAAAAAGGTCATTTGTAATAATACTATACTATTAAATCTTCTGCGATAATACGAGTAAATAGACTCGAATCGTACATGTACCTATAGAATTGATGTAGGATTGAATAGAGCAGGATTTGCCGAGGGGATCTCATTTTATGCGAACAATTAAATGTAGGTATCACAGTAGGATGTTTACTATATTGAGTTTAATTACACATGTATAAACATACATACACCTATTGTATATATTAGTTGTAAGTACCTACTATTATTATATTCTGCAGTAAAATAACTATAAGCTATTTTTGTCATAAATAAAGTAAAGACGATATGTATCGAATAAAATTCAAGCGCCAAGGGTTTCTGTCCCTTTTAAACACTTGCATACAAATTATGCATAATTCAGAATGAATAGCTTTGCGGTTTTTAAAATTTTTTTACATTTTTATTTTTAATTATACATTTTATGGCTGCATGAGTGACGTCGCATTACTTATATATAGACTGTGATTTGAAAATAGTTATAAAATTTTAATTCTTGACACCGTTTTTGAAAAAAAACACAGTTATTGCGGACAGACATATTATAGATACGGTAAACGACAGATAGACTGACACAAGGTGTTTTTATGGTAATAAATATTTGTGGATATTAAACAAGCCATCTAGCCCCAAACTAATTGAAGCTAAGCTTGTACTATGGGAACCAGATAACTGATAGAATACTTAAATACTTTATTTTTATTTGTAAATATACACATAAAATACCATTGTATTTTATTAGACACGGAATAAACACCTATGTTCATCACACAAATATTTGTCCTGGATAGGAATTGAACCCGCAACCTACAGTTCAGAAGGCAGAATAACTATAAACCAGCTATCAAGCCAGTCAAGGCCAGTTTTATAGATTTCATTTTTTGTTTAGGTACGGAATCCTAAAAAGATAATCTCGTTCCTTCACGCAAATCTAGGTAAATACTAAATAAGTCCGTAACAGGAGCTGGAAAATATTGACTACCAAAATAATTTATTTATTATAAGCCCTCATACGCCTTGAAGTAGCTCAACAAAGCCAAATAAGTAATATTGTCACACTTTAACGATATATTATGTATATATATTTACTTAAAGGTAAGCCAGGATTCATAGGTATCGGGGCAACGTCTACATTAACTTAGATAATTCGTTTTAGGTACTTGTCTCAGAAATTTTATATCGATGGAAAAATCACACAAACAGCAAGAAAAATGGCCTTTACTATTCTTAAGAATAAAAACATAACCATTAAACCTAACACCCTTAAAACGAATAAAGTAAATTTTTTACTTATAACTGAACAAACGTAATAGAGAGCTCAAGTTACGTATGTTTATTTCACTAAAAGGCTAGAGCATACGGCAGAATATAATCAGCGGAGATTACCGCTCACGGGGTAGGATACTGAGATTACTATTGTATTTGGGAGCGTCAGTCGTATTGTCACATCCATTAAGCCTTGCGAGGGGCGGACCGGCGGCAGCCACGCCCTCGCCCGCCCTGCGTCTCCCGGCGCCCCACACGCGCGCCGCTCGCCGCCGACGTCGGCACCGGCTAGCACCCGACACCCGCGCGACTCACTAAAACGATTTACTCGCAATCGCATCACGCATCCTACTAACCCGCCGTTGCTCCAACTATCGCGAGAAGCTTGCGATTAAGTTGAACGTGCTTTGATAGTGTGACAGTTAGTGCGGTAATGAAGTTAAGAATAAGTTTTGGTTTATAATGTGCGGTGGAAGGTGTGGGAAGTGACCGCGGTGAGGGCCCACACGGTGGCGACCCAGGGCGCGCCGGGCGCAGCAGGCGGCATGGGCGGCGCGGGCGGCGCGTGGGGCCGCGACGCGCCGGCGTTGCTCAGCACAGCGTTGCTGCTGGGCGGATCGCTGCCCGAGCGCCCGCCGCCGCCGCTCTTCACCATCGACAGCATCCTGGCGCCGCGCCCGCAGCCGTCCATCCCGCCCCTGCAGCTGCATCACCTTGCGCACACGCCGTTTCATAGAGCTCATGATCTCTTTGGTACGTCTATCAAGCTGTTAATGGGAACTGGTGAGATTTATTTTTAAAAGTTTACCAATTACAGTTTGCTTTACATATTTCAAAAACGATATGATATGAAGGTATAAGTCGAAAGTTTTCACAAATAAACAAATTAGCGAAACATTACTTATTTAGTGATACCTATGATACCTACCTTGATAATAAAGAAACTAAATCTAAAAATTCTACACCTGTTTACAAGAGGAACAAAGGTACCACACAGGAGTTTTATACCCAATGAATAATCATTCACAAGTGGATAGCATAAACATGCAATAACATATAACAAATAATAAAAAAACATACAAGTTGTGTAAAAATGGCTCCCAAATTGACTTTATCTTGTAATAGGTAAAGTGATTCCACCCAGGTACTAAAACAAGTAAAATATTTGGATTTAATCCATCACTTGTACTATATACATCTATAAAATCTCCATATATACCAAACTTTAAGATTTACGGCCTATAACTTTCAATAATGTATTAAATACCAGCTAATCGATGCAAAACCACGATTATAATATCTTTTAATTTCATTTAATTAGAAACTTGAATTTTTTTACAGGATTATGGAGCTTTTGACCTTAGTATACGTCAATTTCAATTAAATACTTTCACCGTTAAAAACAGTTTTGATAAATATGACAGTGATCTTATAAGGCAGGGGTGGTCAAGACGTCGACCGCGGAGGCATATGCGGCCGCTATTTTCTTGCACAACGTGAGAGCACAAATACAGAGGAAAATCTAAAAGTGCACGAATCTCTGATGAATCTATCCCTATGGAATTATCAGAGTACAAACATATCTGGGAGGCATTTTCATACAACTTGTATGAAAAAATAAACCGCTTATTAGTTACTCCAGTCTGTGATTTTTAAAGAATATAAATCTATGGAGGTGTTTAGGTATCGAAAGTAAGTTCCAGAAAGCGAGTTTCATTCATTTCTTGTCCTCTTAATATATTTTTTCACTATTGCTAGTTAGGGAGGCAGATACACCTCTTGATTACTTTGAATAACTAATATGTACACCGCATACTTCAAAAGTTTGGCTACCACTTCTATAAAGGTTCCTTTCTTAAAAATAGTACGGAACCCTGATACGTAATCAAGCCAATATTCTTGTACTTGTGAAACACGAGTATTAGGTCAAATTGAATTATTTGGCCTATAAACATTTTAAAAATGCACTATCAAGTATATGTCGGCAGAAACGGGTTGTGGGTAGGTTGCAACCTATAGAGCTATAGGCCTTCAGCAAGTGCACACTGCGCCGTGTCTGGAACAAGAATGATCCGTAGTACACCGAGCGGTCCCTTTTTATAGCCAGATGGTTGGGGGAGCAATGATAGTTGCCGATGTTGCCACTGTAATAAAATTGAATGCTACGACAGGGTAAATTACGGTAACGCCCGCTGCGCAAAGAGTTTACAACTGGGCGTAGCCGCCGTCATATACAAATGGTAAAAGTAATGGTAAATGAGTGTTTTGATTATTGTCGAGTAGCAGTGTAATAATTATTAGTGTACAGTACTCTACGCAGTGCTACGAATCTGCTACGAGATTGCTACAGCAGAAAAAACGCTTTAAAAAGTCATTTAATAATAGTATATTTTCAATGCGCTTAGTTCCAAACATTTTCTGTACTTGTGATTAGCTTTTTTGATTTCTATTGCAACTTTCATTCAAGTAAGGATAGCCTTGGTTTTTTTGTTTATAAAAAGACATCAACGCGTGCGCATAAACTAACCACTGACCAATTAATACTATTAGGTGGCTACTAATTAAAAAAATGAATTTTACTGCGGATTATTGTGTTTTATCATCAACAATCTGAAGACTCAACTGTTGAACACACTCCACCCCCACAGAGCGCCACTTTGAGTAGCTTTTGACCAGCTGGGCGATCACGTAACTCGATTGCAACCAATGGAAACATAAATTTGTATGGATTTAACAGTTTGAACACGCAGTTTATGTGCATAGTTAGTAAAGAAATTTCTTATCTCGCAGAGAAACATGGAACCTATAGCTCTCCCATAACTCGTTGCGCGAATTTGAGCTTACTATTGAGCCCAACAGTAAGAGACAAAGTCTTAATGCCATATAAGTCACTGGCAATACAACCTGGTTGAAACCTTTGTTTTAGGCCCAGTGGTAAAATACAAAAAGATAGGTCGAAGCTCGAACCCCGCTCAGCCGAGTTGGATTGTTCGTGCGCCCTCTTTGTTGAAGTTGGACCTACCTAATTGGACAGTTTACCCGAGGTAGAAATATTCGTCGACAACTACGAGAGTGTCATTACCAACAATTATAACATAATCTACTTTACATTAGGGGTGGTCGAGACGTCGACTGGTTTCGACCGGTCGACTGCGGAAACGTTTGCCTAGCTAGCTAGCATGTTTGGTAGCCCACTACGTATGTAAGTATATAAGTTATAATAAATGAGTGCCATTTTCAATTTATCGCGTAATGTGAGCGCATACAACAAAATCAGTCAATCTAAATATATATAACTCAAAGGTGACTGACTGACTGACTGACTGACATAGTGATCTATCAACGCACAGCCCAAACCACTGGACGGATCGGGCTGAAATTTGGCATGCAGGTAGATGTTATGACGTAGGTATCCGCTAAGAAAGGATTTTTCGAACTTCTACCCTTAAGAGGGTGGTTGAATTATTTTCCCATAGGCCACGCCGCGGGCGAAGCTACGGGTAGAAGCTCGTTAGTTCATATAGTGGTGTGCAGAAAATATGCATTACCAATCATCCAGCCTAGAATATAATCAAAAGTGTGATAAATGTTGAGTTATTTCTTTGAAGAAAAATTGGTAAAGGCCTTCGTTATCATACGTGCCTACTAATTATCATAAAAATGCATTATATATTATAGGTTCTATTGGCTATTTAGAGTTATATTGTAGACTGCATACTTCAAAAGCTTGGTCACCCTTGCATTACATTGTATGAAAAACAGAAGCACGGGGACAACGTAAAGTCGAATATTCATCATCATAATAATCAGCCTACACTAGTCCACTGCTGAAGTTAAATAATGTTAGTTGAGGAATTTCAAGTCTCGCGAATAGTTTTTGTGAAACCAAGCTACATATCATCAGCCAGAACCAGATAACCTTTTTGTTTATGGAAATAGAATAGAATAAATAAATAATTAACATAGAATACAATGACTTGTGGGTCCAATTTCCACTGAGGACAAAAATTTGTGTAATTAACATCAATCAACAGTTGGATGTGACTAGTGTGTCTGGGTGATATTATATTCTATGTATATATTTACAAACAAAAAATATTGTATCGGTTATCTGGTTCTCATAGTACAAGCTTTGCTTAGTTTGGGGCTTTATTTATTTATTTAATTAAAAATAAAATTAAATACAATATAACACCCAGACAGAACAAACATTGATATTCATCACACAAATGTTTGTCCTGGGTGGGAATCAAACCCACAACCTGCAGTTCAGAAGGCAGGGATACTACCAACTGAGCTATCGGCATCTTTATGCGTTCATTGCTGAACATATAAATAAATAAAATAAATAAATAAATATGTGTGGACATTTCACACAGCGTCATCTAGCCCCAAACTAAGTAAAGCTTGTACAATGCGAACCAGATCACTGATACAATACTTAGATACTTTTTTTTGTTTGTAAATACATACATAGAATACAATATAAACACCCAAACACAGAACAAACAACGATGTTCATCACACAAAGGTTTATCCTGGGTGGGAATCGAAACCACGACCTGCAGTTCAGAAGGCAGGGGTACTACCAACTGAGCTATCGGGCCAGTCGTATATGCCAACATATGCCTTCTAATATGAAGGTGCCATAAGCACCATGCTTGACAGGCGTCTTCTGTTCTCTTGGTGATAGCAGTAAATTATAATGCAGGTTAAGGGAAAATGCTGCTGCCCATTCCCTGGGTATACCCCTAGTCAGTCACAAGACTAATTACGTTTGTTATATTCATTACTAGTTGCGCCCCGCCGTTTCACTCGCGGATAAAATGTATTTTAATTATTTGCACAAGAACATTTCACTTTTCCGGGATAAAATGTAGCCTATATGTTAATCCAGTGTATAAGCTATTTTGGTACCGAATTTCATCCAAATCCATTTAGCCGTTTGAGCGTGAAGGTGTAACAAACATACACACAAACACACATACAAACTTTCGCCTTTATAATATTAGTGTGAAGTGTGATGTTTGCCTAGAATCAAAAGTAGATTTATCTCACATATACTCTGGCAATACGCAAAACCATAAAAAGTTTTTCACAATCTATACATATAAAATTCAAAGTCCTGACTGACTGAATGACTGTCCTACATATCAACGCACAGCCTAAGCCGCTGGTCCTAGAGACGTTGAAATTTGGAGGGTGTGTTCTTTGTAAAGAGTAGGTATCCACTAAGAAAGGGTTTTTCGAAATTCAATCCTTAAGAGAGTGAAATTGGTGGTTGAATTATCTATGAAAAAATTTCATCTTCGTTTTCTATAAGCCACGCGGGTGACGCTGCGGGCAGAAGCTAATTAATAATAAATTAAATATTCCTAAATCACAATTGTATGATTGATAAGTAACTCCAATCTCTCAATACGTAGAAATGTTGCTTCGGGCGTGCGATCCCCTGAGACCACCGACCACAAGGGGTGAAGACAGCTTATCTCAATATAAGTCGTACCTACCCTTCTTACCAAGAAGAACGTTTAAAAATTTAAAAACAGCCACAGGCAGTGCGGTTCGAGGCCCTTTTCAAAAATAAACTTGGACGCGGAATCTCAAATTAAAACAATGGATGGCTTATATCACCGTTTTGCGTAGGCTACTTTTGATATGGTGTCATTTTGCGTAGTTTTGATTTCATATTGATAATAATTTATACAAAAAATCTCATGTATTGATTCCTCATGTCCCGGTTTTAGGGACGGATAGATGTAGGTTCAAATCCTTCTCTTGATTCTAATTTATCCTTTTCATAAAAAAAAATATTTAAATTATTCTGGAAATATGTAATGTCACTGCATTTTTCTTAAAGTGGCTGTGCAGGTGTGAAGGATTCAGTCATCTCAATGGTTGGGTGCGTCCCACAAATTCATTACAAATTATATGAAATTAAATTTAGTATCTTGTACAATCTGGCATCATGGCATTTTACACTTTTAATATATTTCAAATCTTCGGACTTGAAATGAACGGCTAGTTTTCGCTATTAGCACTATATTTCAAGAATCCACTCGCGGTCTACTTATCTAAGACCCATAAAAGCAGTAAATGTAGCCTGAATCAATATATATACAAGCCGATTACTAGTAAACTGGTCAACCAGGATCATTGCTGACGAACCGCACGCTTATCACAATACAATATCTGTAATAAATATTTGTACCTACTCTATTCTTTTGTATTCAAAATCGATATCGCTTAGACGCGGTCTTGCCAAAATGCAGTGAATAGCGCGTGGAAAGCCGTCGATAGCGCCTTAGCAACGTGCCGCCGCCGGCTTTAAAAGCTTTTACATTTCTCAGAGAAATAATACACTGTAATACCTCCCCGAGGTTTCAGGAAGTATGCAGAAATATTCATTTTTTTATTCGTAGCTTTAATATTTGTAACGGTTCGCTTGCTAAGGGAGCGCTCAGGGCTGTAAGCTTGGATATTTACGCACCGCGACACATGATACTATTAAAATTGATTGAATGTGACGCGTTTCGATTCAACAAAAAAATATGACCTTGATGTGCTTTATTTTGTTTATTTCAACACAAACATCAGCATTTATAATTATATTAAAACTGTAAATGGTAAAATATAGTCATGGAAAAAAGAATTTAAAAATATTTAACTTAATACCAATAAACTTTTGCTTTAGTATTATTTATTTATTATAAGAATGGAATATTTATTAAAGTTTTCTATTTAGGAATGATAAAGAAAAATCAGTGGCTATCATACTTGTACATAGAGTAGGGGATAGGATAAGGAGATATAGGACGAGGGAGCTTTACACACTCCCTCCCCGCGGCTTACACAGTGGACAACAGCGCAAGCAGGGCAGCGGAGAATGCACAAGCGGACCCGAGGCCCTGCTATCAGCTGAGATGGTGGAACATCGTAGAGTTGTTAGTCGGTATGGGTGCCCTTCTGGCACTGAGTCCGACACTACCCGTAGGCCCACCCAGCCACGGGTGTGCAAAGAGCATTTACTCCACGGGAAAAAAAAACGAGATATAGGACGTCATTTAAGCCGGTATAGTAATAGTAAATTACCGTTGAACTGTACAACTACAAGTAAAGGAATTAATTAAAAAACCATGAATTTTTATATTAAAGTGGAATTTTCACACACTTTGCAAACTGCTTTGGTAGCCCATACTTCGGAATAGTACTGTACAGTACATATGATAAGAAATAGTTTAGAAACCTTCATTTTAAAATGTCAAAACCCACAAGGGGGGTCATGCGAAGAAAAAATTGTAATTGCCACACAATAACTACTATCTTACTAACGTAACTCAGGGTAAGCTTAACACGCTATTTGTCCTAGTTATTGTCATTTACACAATATGTTAATAAAATCTTCTCTTCCATTATAATTAATATTTCACAGTCTTTTAAAAAAAATTGATTAGCTGTAAGTGCGTAAATATCATAGTGATCGACTGAGTGAGCGCGAAGCGTGAACGAAGCGTCTTCGTTTCAACTTGGGCAAAAACGATGTCGTCCGGCGGCTGTTCATTCAGTTTTTGGAAACTTTTCAAAATGGCAAAACTTTGGGGGTTGAAAACGTAAAAATAGTGTTTAGTTTTAATCTAATGCAAGGGTAGATTTGGAAGGTTTACAGCACTCCTGCCCGGTGACGCCGTAAAGGTCAGTAGAGATCTACAGCATAAAAAAAAGAGGTTTACAGCTCTCAGAACCGCTATAGTACTAAGTTTTGTATTATTACGAAGGAAATAAAAATCATAAATTATTGTTGGAGGAATTTGCCTCTGCATAGATGCCTCTATCCACCATATCTACAATTATAAGAAGAGTCCAAGATCTAACGCGAGACTATTAATTATAAAAAAACCTAATTGAACCTTTTGTCCCTCCTATCATCTAGGTACCCTTACATTTCATTTTACAACCCTCGCCATTTATTTCGTGATGGTAGATAGCGTAGATATATACTAAAGTAGTTAATATTTATTTAGGCCTAGTTTCAGTAGTCCGGGTGATTTAGTTCGGTATTCCGACTGGTGAGACCTTTTTCTTCTCTACATAGCTATATTCGCTATTGTTAAAGGAAATGCCTTGAAAATTAAACATTATGGCAAATTATTTCTTAGAAGTAAATTGCTACTTAATTCTGGTTACGTACGCTAGTACTTTATTTTGGGTAACTCTACTTAAGTTCCGTCACTTTGGTTCCGATGTCCTTGTCCAGATTTTGGTAATGCGGTCTCAGTCCTGAATCTTGATGCCAAGAATGGCACGTTCCATAGTGGCTCCTATGTCATTTTTATTCTGGAAGTGGGTGGGACGCTTGGCTAGATGCAGTGATGGTGGTCCATGGCAATACGTTGTTCAAGCCCCAGCTAGGTCAGATAAATGTAGGTCGTCCCATGGCAAGGAAGACGATGACTTAAATACGTGTAGCGCGAGTAATGCTTACCTAGACGCGAGAGTACAATTGCAGAACTAAAGGCAGGACTATGCTCAACAATGGGCAATAATAGGTTGACTATAATGATGATGGTTAATTATTTTGTGTTTTGGTGTACAATCATATTGTAATCTTTCCTAATCAACCAGCTGTGAAACAATATCTTTTTCTTTCGGGTTTCACCAGTTATTAATAATTATACCATCTCATAGACATGTAAGACACAATTTACTACGCTGACCAATTGGTGGTTGGTGGATGACGCATGTCTTCGAATTTTGCGATCGTATTCTCATGATGTTTTTCCTTCACCGTTCGTTACAACATCCAGTTTAAATTTGGCACATAACACGAACAATCATTGTATGTTTCATTTTGATAGTGTATAACTTATTATTGTACTTAAAATAAAAACTGCTTTGTAATTGCGCAGGTGTGGGGAATGTCGGTGGCGGAGTGCCGACAGGCGGCGGGTACGCGGGCCTGTACGGCGGGTACGCAGCGGCGGCGCTCGCGGGCCTCACCGGCCCGCCGCCCAAGCGCAAGCGCCGCCACAGGACCATCTTCACGGAAGAACAGCTCGAACAGCTCGAGAGCACGTTCGACAAGACGCACTACCCTGACGTGGTGCTCAGGGAACAGCTAGCGCTGCGGGTTGACCTTAAAGAAGAGAGGGTTGAGGTACGCGGTCTTATTTCTTTATCCTTCCATCTCCCATAAGCGTGTGACTATGATATCAGAATGTTTAAAGTGTCCGAAGGCTTTTGACATGCGAACAACAGTTCTATGCTTTTGTTATCTACCGAATTGTATGTGGGTGAGAATTGATTGGCATTGCGTAAGATCTAAACAATACTTTATACAAGAAAGGTTTGGTGAATTAGGTGTAGATTTCTATGGTTGTTATGTACCACATGTTACAGTCTGAAGTATATTGACCGACGTCATTAGTCGAAACTAGTTTAGACCGATTTTTGCAGTCAATGTTAGTTTTGACCGGTTATAAATTGAGGAGCTGGCGAACAAAATGGTCTAATGATACTTCTAGTCAATACACTTTTTTCATAATCCCCTCATGGCCCTCTGAATCTAGATCTGAACTTATTTTCAAGCAAAGCAAATTGTGCTAAAATTAAGTCCAAATTTCGCAATTTCGATCAAAACGAAGTTCAAATTGTTTTTATTAGAAGCGAGCACGTATTTGTTCAAAATTTTTATAAACCGGGTTTGAATATTTCGCTGCGTGTGCGTACGAATCCAGACTTTCGTAACCAGTCGCGATGGAAGACTTTATCGTTCTTTTAAGAAACCAGTTGCGATCGAAGACTTTGTAATTTAATATGAAACCTGGTATACCTACTGTCCGCCATCTTTTATATTCTTTAAAATAGCGGCAACTCCAGGGATATATCAATCGATGGGTAAAATAAACACGTCAAAATCCAACTGTAAGTAAGTCATTCAATGTTTTGTTCCGCCTGTAAAATTTAATTTTGTATTATTTTGAGTTAGTATTAGCCAGCTCCTCAATGTTGACTGTAACATAATATGTGTATACCTATGTTTATAACTATTTTTGTGTACCAAGGCCAATACATATACAAGTTTGATTGTTTTAGACGAAAAACGTGAAATTTGTACAATTGAATTATTGTATTTGTTCAAATACTTTCATGTTATTGTACGTGTGTATTGAGAGTAACTGTAAGTATCTACAAATCCACTTATTCATAATTCCGTAAAGAGAATCGACTTAGATTCTTTGTTAAACTTAAGAGTCGATAAGGTTTCAGGTTCTTAGAAGCAATAACAAAAGGAAAAAATGTATCGGTTTGTTTACGGGTTTGATTTTGTTAAATAGGTAATTGTTTTTTGCATAACAAAAGAGAACCTTGATCAAGTCAAAGTCAACGCATTAATTGCTAGTAGCACCTTTACAAGTCAAAGATTTACAAATCAAATATTTAATTATCGGAAGAAATATTTGCTATAATAATTCTGTCAGTGTTTTAAGTTTAATCCCAAAGTCTAAGGACACAACCGTAGCTGTCAATTGTTTAATGAAATACTTTCTGTAGATAGTTTAATAGTAGCCTCCTCGAGAATTGAGGATGTAACCTTCTTGGTACTAGCATTGCATGTGACTTGTGATGTAGGAGGGAAAACGAAAAAGATCGTGTCACCGCATTGTATTATTTTCCAAAACTTGTGTTATTTTCAGTGTTAGTGCATAAAATTGGTGGCATTTTATTCGTTAAGTGCTGGATTACAGGTATGAGTGTGGGAAAGTGGTATAATGATGGTGATACGTTTCTTTTCGAGTTCTTTCCAAAACTCCATAGAAGCTTCTGGTAAAGTTACCACCACTTTGCTAGGAGTATGAATTGACTAGACTAGACTATGACTTGACTTGATGACTTGGACTGTGACTTGACTGACACATACAACATACATATGTATATTATAATTTAACTTGAAAAATGTATTACTTGACACTGGCTAAATACACAAAAGTGTGGTGCCAAAACTAAAAAATAAAATATTATAGACTTATGATGTTTGTGCATGTGTAGACAACATTAACAAAAATAACAACATAAACACCACAACCTGTGTACGTAACGAGTACCTATACATACACAACATGACACAACACACAGACAACTAGATAAAATAATAGAATATATATAGTAATAGATAGAACTAGATATAAAATATAAATAATTAAAATATCTCACCACTGTCTCCCCTAATGGTAAGTGATGATGCGATGATGAAACATGCTTGTCGAGAAGATACCGATTCATTCTTGTTTCGAAAATTCCCAGATTATATTTTTCAGGAAACAGAGATGCCGATAAGTTGTTCAATTCATTTGCCATCCGCGCACAAATGTTGAAACGAAATTGTTCTAGTCTGGGTTACCGATATACCTAGCTGCGCCCCGTGGCTTCACCCGCGGATAAAAAGTAGATTTTACTAATGTATTTATTTATACATATATTTTATTGTAGTTTTCGTGCAAAAAGCCCACGGCACCACGACGGTGTTAGGTTATTGTCCCACGAGAACGTACTATCGAGATAAAAAGTATCCTATTTGTTAATCCAGGTCAAAATCTATCTGTGTTCCAAATTTTATTCAAATCGGCTCAGTAGTTTTTACGTGGAAGAGTAATAAACATCACACTTACAACAAACTTTCGCATTTATAATATTAGTAGGTATACTTATGTTATCGTTAGTTTTTAATCTAATCATTGCTTAAAGCGTTTTGTCTCGTTTTTGCTCATGATCTGTAAATTTCTAGAAACCTTGGTAGCCTAGTCGTTTTCATATTTACTTCAATGGTAAATATCAAGCGACTAGGTTACCAAGGTTTTTAAAAATTCACTCAACAGGTAGAATGCTATAGTGGCGCCCTTAAATTTTGATGGGATAAGATTAACAGGGCGTAACGTTTAGCAGTAGCGGAGCAGTGTCAACAGAAGTGACGCGACGTTTTTTGTGGACTCTACTATGTGGGTGGCCGACTCTTGAACGATCACTAGCTCCTCATCAGTTAAATGCCACGTACTCGGGAATTGTGCGGAATATTAACTAGGCGGTAATAAAATTATTCTGAATTGGCTATTTAATTAAGGTAACACACTAATCACACTAATAATAGGTCTTTACCTATGAAATTGCCGTATTGCAGTACAGACTTTTTCAAACAAAAAAAATTTTTGATTGGCTATGAATTCTAAATTCAAATTAATTTTGTTTTAAAAATATGACATTCTATTTACAATATAAGTCTTTTGTTTATTGATTAGCGTTGTATTTTCATTACATTTCAACATTTTTCCTCATAATGGATACTTTGAAATTTCGTGTAATTATGGAATATGAGTTCCGTCGTGGCACCAACGCGGCACAAACGACACGTAACATCAACGACGTTTACGGAGAGAACTGTACAAACGAACGTACAACCCGTTATTGGTTTGCTAGGTTCCGTTCTGGGAATTTTGACTTGAAAAATGAACGTCGTGGTCGTCCGGAAACTTTGGTCAACAATGATGAATTAAATGCGATTGTGGAAGCTGATGAATCTCAATCTACAGCTGAGCTGGCAGCAGCTTTTGATGTTAGCATCAAAACAATATTGGTCCAAATGCGACAGATTGGCAAGATAAAAAAGCTTGATAGATGGGTGCCCCACGAACTTAACGATCGCCAGCGCAACGTACGCGTCGAGACTTGCCTTGCGCTGCTTAACAGGCACAGAAATGAAGGAATTTTGAACCGAATTGTTACGTGCGACGAAAAATGGATTCTTTTTGTCAATCGAAAGCGCTCAGCAAGTTGGTTAGATCCTGGTTCGGTACCAAAGCAATGTGCAAAACGAAAAATGACCCCTAGAAAGGTGATGGTCACAGTTTGGTGGTCTAGTGCTGGTGTGATTCATCATAGCTTTTTACAAAACGGCGAGAGCATTACTGCAGATGTGTACATTGAAGAACTGACCACAATGATGGCGAAACTCGCACGTCTGCAACCAGCTTTGGTCAATCGGTCGTCTCCACTGCTACTTCACGACAACGAGCGACCCCATACTGCACAACAGACCGTCTCTAAGCTGCATGAGTTGGGTTTGGAAGCTCTCCCTCATCCGCCATACTCACCAGATCTTGCGCCTACCGACTATTACTTTTTCCAAAATTTGGACAACTTTTTAGCGGGAAAAAAATTCAATTCCCGAGAGGCAGTACAAAACGCCTTTGAAGAGTTTGTTGTCTCCCGTCCTGCTGATTTTTTCAAGAAGGGCATCCATAAACTGCCACAGCGTTGGCAAAGATGCATTGATTGCAGGGGTGATTACTTTGAATAAAAGAAATAAATAAGTTCGAAAAAAAATACTTTAACTTTTTTCAAACAAAACGGCAATTTCATAGGTAAAGACCTAATATTATAGAGGTGAAAGTTTGTATGTGTGTATGTTTGTTACTCCTTCACGCTCAAACGGCTGAATGCATTTGGTTGAAATTCGGCATCAAGATAGCTTATACACTAGATTAACATATAGGCTACATTTTATCCCGGAAAAGTGAAATTTTCCCGTGGGAAGAGTAAATAATTAAAATAATTTTATCCGTGGGTAAAACCGCGGGGCGTAACTAGTAACTCTATAAGTAAGTGTTCAGCTTTGAAATTATATTGATAGGTAGTAAGAGTTCATCTAAGTATCGCTTTGCAAATATTCGGCCGCCAAACAGTGTAGGTACGAACACTGGTTTGGTTTTAGTTAGTAAAATTACTGGGTATTATTCGTAATGAAGGCTAATTTAAAGTTTCAAATACATTCATCTAGTCTTATTGTCACATTACATGGACGCATCATCATCATCATGAAAGCAACACATTTGTGTATTTCTGATAGAAAGACAAACGTCAAATTAAGAGTAAAGATGACTGACATGAGATTAAAACAATATTTGGATGTGATTTTAAAGAAACTGAACCAAGTTAAAATCACCTATTGGACCACAGTCTAGAAAGATGATGTGCATGATAAGTGTCACGCATAAATTTTATACTTAACTAGTTGCACCCCGCGGTTTCACCCGCGGATAAAAAGTATTTTAATTATATGCTCACCCCACAGGAAAATTTCACTTTTCCGAGATAAAATGTAGCCTATATGTTAATCTAGTGTATAAGGTATCTTAATACCAAATTTCATCCAAATCCATTCAGCCGTTTGAGCGTGAAGGAGTAACAAACATACACACATACAAACTTTCGCCTTTATAATATTAGTGTGAAGTGTGATTTAGAGTTCTGACTGCCTGCAACTGTTATTATACCGCTTAACATCAGGAATTTCTAGGCTCTTTACTTCTTTAAATTCACTTAAATACGGTGAATCCCGAGACTTTATTGTTTCAATCATAGGTCTCTGTCGTTATCTACATATTATGTAGTTGGTTAGTTCGATCGAGTATCTAGGTACTAAATGAATAAGATTCATAATTCTCTAATCTTAGATTATATATAGGTATAGGTAAGTACCTCCTGTTTTCAAGAATATGCATATTCGTACTACTTTCATAGGTTGAGCATTTTTTTATGTAGTTCTTGGAATTGAGATTTCTTAATAAAATCGTGATGGTCTATACTGTAGGTAAGTTTCATCAAACATAGGTATTCGAGTGCGACAACTTTCGATAGAATTTGTGTTGAAAGTAAGTCGGGATATGTTTGTGTGCTACCGGTGTTGGACAGTGTAGTGTGTGCTGACCACTCAAGAGTGCGCCACCCAGCCTGCGCCGCGCCACTGTTTGCGCTGCCACTCGGCTTCACCCGGCCTCGTACTGCAAATCGGACGTCTCCGCACTCATCTTTACAAATTGTAGTTTTGCCAGGTGGGCCGGCCTACATTGCACTCTGCTGATTGGTTGTACTTGTTCTTGGTTTAAATTACTGGCGAAAATAATTTGTGTCCTTTTTAACATTGACCTCACGTGAAAATGACAATTAAAGGGTTGAGAATAAAAGGGGTTTAACTGTCAAAAAGATAGTTTCGAGAAAATTGACTTTAAACTTCAACGGCGTCATTTTAATGTGTGCGTGCTTATAAGGTAATAGAAAAGGTTTATGTAAGTTTCAGTTGCTTGAAAATATTGTAATTCTATTTTAAAATATTAAATATAGTACTAATTCATACAATTACTGTAAAAATATGATATAATAAAATAAATATAATAATTTTTTTATGCTAAGCGACCTGTATTCGTGTGACAGATAAACCGTTTTTAGACTCAAAATCTCGAGATTTGACCCTCGTTTCGGTATTTTCAGAATGTATTATTGTAGATTATTTCACGTTGAATCTAACGATGCCCATAAGTCATTTTGTGTAAAAAATCAGTTAAACCCTTTTTATTCTCAACCCTTTAATTATTAAGACCAAGAAAGGAGTATGGCTAAAGAATTACGAAACCTCGATGTTTACACTTCAACTAGAAAAAGCACGAGTTATAACTCAAATGAACTTTAAGTGGTGTCACAATGTTCGATTATTACCTACCTCAAAAATCAGTGCCTGTGCAAACAATTTCAATTTTAAAGTCAATATTTCTACAGCGACCCCATATATACCTATAAGATATTATGAGTTTAAGATTATTATGGATAAAATTAGACAATCGGTCAAATAGATAAAAGTAATCAAGCGATGAAGCCTAAAACGCGATGCACGCGGGATCAAATGTAACAAGCTAATTACAACTTGTACGGATGCACCGCGAGGAACGGTCGGCATGTGAAATTTGCTTTAAGTGTAAACTTTTTATTAAGGAATCCATAGTAAATCACCGCGAGCGAGCGGAGTTTTCCATCGAGAATTTTACCTTGGGGCAAATAAAAAGGGACGGTGGAAGCGGGTGAGACGGTGCCGCGAAAATTAATCTAAGTTAATTAAATTTGATTTATTTATACACGGGTCGGAGGGAGCGATAAAAGCACAACAATACGGCTAATGAGGGCCACTTTTACGGCTTTCACTCGGATGACGAAGTTTTTCCGATTTGCGTAACTTACAGTTCGAGTAATCAAGGAACGTTATTATTTAAAAGAAGCCCGTGTTGGAGTTTATCTCGGGTTAGAATTAGACAGTAAGATAGAGTATCGCTTGAACGGATAATGATATTTACGGAGATTCTGTCGCCCAGTTTATAAAGAAATATCTGTGGATCGAATCTCAAGAAAATTAAAAATGTCCAATGACAACGCATGATTCCAAACGACTGTTGACAAGCAAAAACGAAAACTATTATGTACAGGCATCATATTTTGCAAAGATCTAGAATATTTTTGAAGTCTATATACTTTAAATTTAGATATGATATACACGTATATAACAATTTAAAAAAATATATTTTTAATGGACAAAGTGCCTTTATTCTGTTAACTAACCAACTACTACAATAATAATAATAATAATAATAAGTATATTTTATTTCCAACTAAACATACAACATTCTTAACTTAAGTTAGTTAGTGAAATAACATTAAATACAAATATACATTTTGCCAACCATATACTTAGGAGTTAGACGTTAGTGGCCGTACTAGGATGTTTTGAGTGTATATTTAAGGCATACCTTTGTTGTCCCGAGGAGGAATCTTAGTGGCTCACAGGTCAGCCACTAAGATTCCTCCTCGGGACAACAAAGGTATGCCTTAAATATACACTCAAAACATTGAAGCCTATGACAATAATAATAATAGTATATAATAATAATAATTGTGTAATAATAATATAACAAGTTACTAGTTAGTTAGTTTTTAGTTTTTTTTTATATATTTTAAGTTCTTAGGTATAATTTAGTTTTTTAGGTCTAGTTTAGTTTTGTATTGACGATTATAAAATACTTATGTTTAATGTAATTAACCATGCATATTTTGAATAAAGGGTCAAATCCTTGATACAAGTTACTATTAAATACTACAACCTACTGCAACAAAAACCATTTGGTCTGCAGTAGGTTGTATATATACTAGCCGCGACTATATAACTATAACCATTTGCTCATTTATTTATTTTGTCATTTGACATTAATATCTCGACAAAACAAGATCAGCCTGAAAACTATCAAACATCACATGAACCTGTTTATAAACGTATTATTTATGCAGGCTGATGTACCTAGATAGGTTTTGTTTTATCAATGTGTCAGAACTGAATCATTAAATGAATAACGAATAAGCAGATTTTTAAAGAGTTTCATTCGTAGTTCGTTTTTTTTAGATCATAATGCTGTATAATTTTTTAGATTATTATATTACAAAAATCATAAGCATATTATGTACCTACTAATACTTATGCCCATCTGCCCTAAATTACACAGTTCCTAAGTTCGCACTTATTCCTCTGCGACATACCCAAGTAATTCCATGCAGTGCGTATGTAGGTGTTCACTTTTATCTATCCGTGAGGATCTTTAATTTGCTTCCTTTTTTTATAAATATAATATATCTTTATAATTTTTTTTTTTTTTATGTTTTGGCTCCTCGCTTTTGTGTATTTAGCCAGTGTCAAGTAATTGATAATTTATCAAGTTAATGATATTTCACGCAAATATGTGTCAAGTCATAGTCGAAGTCATCAAGTCAAGTCATAGTCTAGTCAAAGTCATACTCCTAGTAAAGTGGTGGCAACTTTACTTGAAGCTACTATGGAGTTTTGGATACAACACGAAAAGAAACGTTTCACCATCATTATACCATTTTCCCACACTCACGCCTGTAATGCAGCACTTAACGAATAGAATGCCATCAATTTTATGCACTAACACTGAAAATAACACAAGTTTTCGAAAATAATACAATGCGGTGACGCAGTCTTTTTCGCTTTCCCGCCAAAACTCCCATCTTTATAATTTAACAGCTGTTGGTCTTCCAAAAATAAAATGAATAGATAATATATTAACGCCCGTGCGTCTGAACTAAAGTTGGACAGCTCTTTGCACTTATGTATCTACACAAATTGTACGAGGGTAAGTGTGAATTTAGGAGCTGTCACATTTAAAAGCGGGTTAAGACTTAACCTTCTCGGAAGTTAACGTAGATTCATGGTACCCAAATGGACGAAATGGCAAGATTAAATAAAACTAAACGAAAATTGGACGTAATATAGTTTATTCTTACAACAATGTAGTTTGTGCCATAGCCCATACCTGATATGTTTTTTTTTTACAGTTGAAGAGCCTACCCTACATGCGCCTCCGTACAGTATAATCAATCCTACCGATAACCTAAAATAAATATTTATGAACTATTTCAAATTAAAATTAAAAACAGTATTTAGTAGCAAAACTTAAGCTACCAGTACGCAACCTGCCTAAAATGCTGGCGGCATTGCCCCGTTGGATGGCAATGCTTAGACTTTTAGATTAAGTATATCATCACCATCATCATTACTTATTATTTCAGATTTGATAATTTAATATATTTTCACCACTTCCTGAAAATAACATTTTCCACTGTGTTTGTGAACTTCGGAGTTCAACATAGAATATTTTGGTTCCAACCAAATATAGGTTGTATATCACGAAATACCCGCGAAGTGAGTAAATGTTTTTACCGTAGAGCGAGTTGTAGATACAATAAAACTGTGTGTTTTGGTACACACGCCGTTGTTGCCCCTACGGCCGCTATTTGCTCAGCGGCAATTGGAAATTGCATTATTAAAACGCTTTTGTTTAGGCATCAACACACTTGCACCAAAATCAAGCGCTGCCTACAAAGATTTTATATTGTTCTAACTAAAAATAAGTTTCCGTAATTTACGTTCCGGATTTTAATCTTGTTCAAAAGGAATTCAATGAATCGTGAACTACCACTGAAGCTTGCAGCTACGCTTTTCTGAAAACGACAGTTGGTTGACTTCTACGCCGACACTTATTCCTGAATTGGAAAATAAGAATGAAACGGACGTTTGTTGCAAAAATAATAAAAATAAACTTGTCATATTTTATGTGATGAATTTGATTTAGTAAAGTCAGAATTTATAGAGTCAAACAATTACTTTTAAAATTTAGTAATCTATGTACGCTTGTCGTTTATTATAGTTTACTTATACACAAACGATTGATTCGAGTAAATTAATTCGAAATACTAAAAAAAAGTAGTTACAACCTATATGTGACATTGAAGAACAGTAAGGGATAGGTACAGTGCAAGTATTGCGCTGGGAAAACAAGATATCTTTTGTGTAAATGAATCACGTGATGAACGCGTTGTTCATCTGTGTGAAGCGACACGGCCGCCCATAACAATTGCAGTGTCATTCGGAACTCTAAATTAAAGTTTCGCGTGACATTGCGCTGCGCACGTCATCCTGAGACAGTTTATGACTGCGCGATCACATTGTAAAATCTCATTTGTCCGGTAATTTCACTAGCTACAATGCCCTTCAAACCGGAAGACAGTAGTGCTTGCTTGCATACTACCCTTCAAACCGTAACACAATAGTGCCCGCACACTACTGCTTAGTGTCAGAATAACTGAAAAAGCGGTGGTACCTACCTAGACGAACTTTCAGAAAATTTCTACCACCTAGTAAGGTTTTTTAGCCATTTTTATTACGAAAAAGTAGAATTAGCAAATTATCATTTAACGAGACCCCGCGATGTCTCGTTGTGGGCGCCTTAAAAAAATAACTCTGAGTCAATATTTCAAGGTAGAGGTAACGTAACAATGGGGGCTGTGCAAACAAAGAGACAACCGAGGGGCTTGCGGTAGACGTTCAACTCTTTACACAATTTAATAATTAAAGAGCCGCGGTAATCTAGACTTGAGTCTGCGGGCCGGAGTCTCGGAGCCCGCGGCGGGCCCTCCGTGTCAATGTTGATCTTATTGCGAGCGATGTCTGATTAAACCGCGCCTGGAACGCGACTTAATGTTTTCATTCTGAAACATAATTGAATCATAATACCATACGCGGCTGGGGTTATTAATCCAAACCCAAATGGGTGTTTTTAATGTCAGCGGAGCAGATTACCCATCACTATGATTACCACGAACGCTGAATCACACCAATCACACTAATATTATAAAGGCGAAACTTTGTATGTGTGTTTGTGTGTCTGTTTGTTGCTCCTTCACGTTCAAACGGCTGAATGGATTTGGATAAAATTCAGTACCAAAATAGCTTATACACTAGATTAACATATAGGCTACATTTTATCCCGGAAAAGTGAAATTTTCCCGTGGAATGGGTAAGTACATTAAAATATTTTTTATCCGCAGTTAATACCGCGGGACGCAACTAGTTACTATATGAAACTAATGCATATGGATCGGATATTTTATTTATTGATTTAAAATCAAATAAGCTGTTATGCTAAATCAGCTAGGCGATCATGGGCTTTGATTGCAACCGATTGAAGCAGTATTTATATGGATCTGAAAGTTTCAATACGTAGTTTATATGCAAGTTACTAAGAAAATTTTCATGTTCTACTAATGCATTGCAATTAAAGTTCCATGATCCCTGTACCAAGGTACGCTACAAGCTTAAATATATTTAAAAAAAATACTAAAGATACTTTTTGGTTATGTACAAAAAATAAATGATAAATCAACTGCAATTAAGAAATTGCGCACTACATGAACTTATAGTATAATACATGTACGAGGTACGTATTGTATCAAGAAATATGATTTACATATTTAACACAAAATAAATTTGAGCTAGATAGCTTACAAGACATTTTCGTTAAAGCTGTGATATTGACATTTCTTTATTAATTCCTAATACTTTACCATGATATATTGCTACGTATATAGGTGCTTACTTTACAACTTAAAAGCTATAACCATGCCGAGTCTTATAAAAATGTACTATACTCGTATGTAATTTTTTTTTACCTTTATTTTCAACTAAATACTACAATATACAATAACTAATACTAAACACAACCTAATACTATAAAAAAAAACTATGTATATATTATACTCGTGTAAAAATATGGGATTGCCAAAAATGTAATATCTGTGCATACTTTTAAGTACCTAGTGTTAATCACATCACGTGTTCCATAAATCCAGACTGCAACATGCTGCGTCGCTTGCAGTGTGGTTGTGACAGTCACGCGACAACGAGATGACGACAACCGTGATAGGGACACATCGCACACATAGACACTAAACAAGAAAAAGTGGGCGTGTCGCCCCGCCCAGCCCCCACAGCCTTGTCATCCTGCAACCTCCCCCAAGACTCATCTCCTAATAGGAAGCTATAATAAAATAGATACACTCGCAATGTGTTACTAAGTAATAAAGCGGCGCCATTTTGTCCCGCTTCCTGGTCCAATAAAGCCTTTATGAGCTGAGCACGGAGGCAGCGACCCGACGCCGGCTGATCAAAGAGCTGCCTTGTTACATTTCACGCTCGTTGCATTTATATCATTGTCAAACGAAACGTTTATAACACAATCTCTCAATTCTTCTTTTGACTTTATGGCGTACATATTCTCGCGTAATGAAATTGCTATAAATTGCTATCTCATTTTTTTGTTCGCATTGTTTCTTTGTTTTCTGAAAACATTCTTCTGTTTATACCAATTTGATGTACCTATATCTATATAACTTAAAATAATTAAGTGTTACTTTTTTTTCTGAGTTTTGTCTCCACACTTTTGTGTATTTAGCCAGTGTCAAGTAATTGATCATTTATCGAGTTAATGATATTTCACGCAAATATGTGTCAAGTCACAGTCGAAGTCATAAAGTCAAGTCATAGTCAAGTCATAGTCTAGTCATACTCCTAGTAAAGTGGTGGCAACTTTACTTGAAGCTTCTATGGAGTTATGGAAACAACACGAAAAGAAACGTTTCACCATCATTATACCATTTTTCCACACTCACGCCTGTAATCCAGCACTTAACGAATAGAATGCCACCACTTTTATGCACTAACACTGAAAATAACACAAGTTTTGGAAAATAATACAATACGGCGACGCGATCTTTTTCGTATTCCCGCCAAAAAAAACGAAGTGCTACTTTCAGCTTATAAATTTAACTTAATCTATAAAAGTCGTTGTGGTTGTACGAATTTCACCTAGGAACTTACCCCGCAACAGAGAAACACACAAGTTTATGTTTTAATGATAATAGTAATAAAATAAATATGACGGCGGCTACGTCCAGTTATAAACTCTATGCACAGCGATCGAGCACCGTAATTTACCCTGTGGTGGCATTAAATTTATTACAGTGGCAGCACCGGCAACTGTCATGGCGCCCCTACCTGTCTGGCTATATAAAGGGATCGATTGGTGTGCTACGGATCATTCTTGTTCCAGACACGGCGCGGTGTGGACATGCTGAAGGCCTATAGTTATATAGGTTGCAACCTATCTACCCACAAACCGTTCCTGCCGACATCAGAAGTGGGATTGCCCATTTCTACATCACTCTTCAAGCAACGCGAAACGTGACGTGACGTGAATGATGACGTGACGGCGGGTGATAATAATATCAAATTTAGTTGCAGGGTTAACCCGGACCAGTGGAAAAAAAAAGAGAATAAAAGTTATGGTAAAAAAAAGTAATGATTCGTGAGAGAAAAAAAATGAGAAAAAAAGGGTAAGAAAAAAAGTTTAAAAAAAAGTGAAAAAAAGAGAAAAAAAAACTGAAAAAAGAGAATAAAAAGAAAGAAAAGAGAATGTAAAACTGATGACAAAAAAAATGTGTCTGAATGCTAAAGGGATAATCTATCCGGTCTAGCACTAATTGGTATTAGTTGAAAAGATGATTTTTGGTTGCTAAAGGGATATCTAGCCGGTCTAGCACTATCCGGTCCATTTTTTATAAATGAAGGGATAAGGTAAATGATGATTTTTGGTTGCTAAAGGGATATCTATCCGGTCTAGCACTATCCGGTCCATTTTTATAAATGAAGGGATAAGGTATTAGTTTGTTGATTTTTGGTTGCTAAAGGGATATCTATCCGGTCTAGCACCATCCAGTCCACTTTTTGTAAATGAATGGATACTGATGGTCCTGAAGGGTTAACCCTTCAATTGCAAACCTTTGTAAATTGCCTTTGTGGAGAGGAGACCAGGGTTAACCCTGACGATGACTGGCAGGTTAAAATGCTTTTGTCTAATCAAATTGAAACCTGATCTTTTGACTTTGACTTAGACTCCAAGTTTAACTCCATTTAATTGTCAGGATGAACGAGCAATTACACTGATACTTATGTCCCTCACCAGGTACAAAGTGAAGCTAAGCGTACGAGGACGTACGCACGTCAGTATGGCCGTGACGGCGGCTACGTCCAGTTATAAACTCTATGCACAGCGATCGAGCACCGTAATTTACCCTGTGGTGGCATTAAATTTATTACAGTGGCAGCACCGGCAACTGTCATGGCGCCCCTACCTGTCTGGCTATATAAAGGGATCGATTGGTGTGCTACGGATCATTCTTGTTCCAGACACGGCGCGGTGTGGACATGCTGAAGGCCTATAGTTATATAGGTTGCAACCTATCTACCCACAAACCGTTCCTGCCGACAAATATTTGTAGTAATTACACACAGCGCCATCTAGCTATCAATCCAAACTAAGCAAAGCTTGTACTAATATTGGAGCAATACATAGATACTTCTTGTTTTGTAAGTACATACATAGAAACTATATAACACCCAGACACAGAACAAAAATCGATGTTCATCACATAAATGTTTGTCCTTGGTAAGAATCGAACCCACAACCTACACTTCAAAAGGCAGTGTTACTACCAACTGAGCTATCAGGCCAGTTTTAAATAAAACGAGAATATATTTACATTATTTCGTAATGTTATTTATTATTTATTTATTATTACATGCCTTCATACAATGTCATTACTTAGTCTAACTAATCTATACAGTACTTAGTTCCCAATATTACATTGTATGAGCCCTGTGAGGGCGTTGCACTTTAGAGCATACATTGCCTAACTCTCGTCACATTACAATAATATTCAGGTCGAAGAAAATTATGATTACTGTCACTAAAATTTTTAGGTTATTTCGTAATGTTCAGAAGTAAATAAAATAAACAACATTAATTAACTCCTATTATACTTCAATTAAATAACTAACTACTACAATAATATATCAACTACTATTACCTAAATACACTACACTACCTGCAACAAAAAAAAGCATTTTGACTATACCTATACTAGTCGTGTTGACCAATACTCTGTGCAAATGCTCCACCCACCATCCCCACTACCGGTACGTACCCAACATGCTGCCAGCATTATCCCGTTGAATTGCAATGCTTATTCGTTGTGCCAAATAAGTGCCAGCATTTTGATAACGCGTCGCATCGATCAGGCGCTCTGATATACTTTATAAAATGCGTTGAGCTCCCGGTCTCACACCAAACGTCCCAAATCAAATATGTAACCTTACCGAGATTAATATATTTATGCCGTTTTGGCAGCTCAACCGAATTAGCCACGGCGCCAGACCAAACTTGTGTCTCAGAAAGATGTGACAGCACCATAGTGTCGATACAATTAGCGTACCACGCTAAAAGGCCGTCTTCCAGAGAATCCTAGTCATTCCTTCCACGCTTCGTTAGGTAAAAATATCCATAGACAAGAATATTTGCCCAGCAAACTCATTTTTGCTTTTTTCATACATGTGGTGTGAAAATGTCCACTAAATTAACTTTGTAGAGTGATTAAATTAAGTGATTTTATTGATTAGTATTATTTGTTTGACAAAACTGCTGAACTAAACATGATTATCCTTTTTATTTATACAATTAACCATCAATAAAGCTATTTTAAACGAAGCAATATCCCGCCCGGCTGCGGTCACGTAACCGAGTGAAGTATCACTCTATTATTTATAGACGCGTTCGATACGCAATACAAATTATTGTTTTCAAAGTATAACGTTTAGGGGAGCGCGTTGTTTGCAGAACGACCCTCTGGGAGACCCTTCTTGCCCGTGAAACGCCGCTATACAAATCTAAATTGTATTACAAAACATATAAGGCATCATTTTGAGAGGAAGTTGCGAATTGAGTGTTTTTTCGATTTTTGCCATAGTGCTACTATTAAGCAATCTTTTGACAATTGAATTCGGATTCGGGCAGCGCGATGTTCGCAGATACGCCATTGTGTGGCTGCGCCGCGCGGAGAGAGCATGGGTGTTTGGATGCGGTAATTGATACGAAGTGACAGATACGAGGGGATTCCTTTTCAGCCTCCGGCCGTAGAGAGGAGTAATGTTTTGACATCAACCGAAAAGAGATGGGTGTGATTTGAAGTGCCCTTTGTGGAATTATACTCGCGGACGGCGTCTTTAATATTGACTAATGCATTTCGCAGCTAATGGGAAAATGGAATACGACAGGTGCAAGAGATTTAACGAGACTTAACTTTACAAAATTTAATTCATTATTCGCAGGAGACGGTGTCATGTTTTACATTTTTAAACACCAGTGCTAATGCTAAAAGCATCTGTGGGTAAGGCAGCTTATAGAATCTTGTGTAATTTTAAAAATTGAAATATTACCCATAAATAGTCGTTGTGAAAATATAAAATATGTTTATAATGTTGCAAAACTAAGAAAAGAAACTAATATTTCACTCTTGCTCAAAAAGTCTGTCATTGTAGAGTACCAGAGCGGTGATAAAGCAGCCTTCTATAGTCTAGGTGCAAAAGTAATTTTTTTAAATTTTATTTTACCATCGATCCTACATCAAAGAAAAAGCCTTTATTCAAAAGTAGATTAATCATACATAAATAAAGACTCAGCTTATTAATATTTCATAAAAAGAAGAGCCTTTTGTTTTCCAAAAATGAAACTAAAATCGGCAATCTCTTTGGTACATTGCGTGCACGCGTAGCGGCTACGGAAGAAATTTAAAAGAGGAGAGTTTTGGCGGGAAAACGAAAAAGATCGCGTTACCGCATTGTATTATTTTCCAAATCTTGTGTTATTTTCAGTGTTAGTGCATAAAATTGGTGGCATTTTATTCGTTAAGTGCTGGATTACAGGCATGAGTGTGGGAAAGTGGTATAATAATGGTAAAACGTTTCTTTTCGTGTTGTTTCCAAAACTCCATAGAAGCTTCTGGTAAAGTTACCACCACTTTACTAGGAGTATGACCTGACTAGACTAGATTATGACTTGACTTGATGACTTGGACTCTGACTTGACTTGACACATATATATTATATATTAATTAATTTGAAAAATTATAAATTACTTGACATTGGCTAAATACACAAAAGTGTGGAGCCAAACAATAACAAAAAAAAATTTGGTGCGAGTTTTCTATAGAATTTTTCGTTGGTGACGTAGTTTATTTTATGTGATAATGTCACCATCATAGTGAGTCTGGCAAATTGCAGATGGAAGAGAAAATAATAATTTTTAATCTATTGCCTTCAAATGCACAAAACATTTAAGTACTTATTTGAAGTGAAGGACATAAAACGAGTCGATTCCCATATGGAGATTTTCTTACGTATTTTGATGACCTTTCTATATAATATCAAAGTTGAAGCCTTTAGAATTTGATGAACTATTCAATGTTATGGCTTAGCGGTTTATAAACTCTTTTTTATACGAACAACTACAAGGGCAAGACATAATGTTTTACATTTATTTTTAATAAACTAGGTAAGTACTTACATTTAATATTGTATTGGACTAAGTATTTTGTTTTTTCACAATAGTAGTGAAAAGTAGAGTAACAGACGGCGTTAAAAACTCATTATAACTCAGTTTCTATTTACTTCCTAGCTAAAGCTCGGGAGTAAAATTACCTCGTATATAATGGGCCATTTTAGCCTCTTGTATAACAATTTCTACTATTATTATGAAATAAAAATTATAAGAGTCAAAACGTAGATTAAAGCAGATTTATTACGACTCACGGTCGCTGGCTCCATAAATACTAATTAAGCTTAAAATAACTCGGGAGTTGCTGGAATAAACCAAAAGAGATAGAACCTAATTTGAAACAATAGCACGCTAAGTTCCAACACTGGAGTTGAGCAGTATTGGTAGGAATGTAAATTAAATCGACATTAAAGTATCAAGGGCGGATCAGGCGGTCCATTAATAAATCAATTCGCTAAAACCGTAATTGTAATCTCAAACAAGGCTCGCCCCCTCGGCGTGTTTGTTCTAACAACATTATTACAATAGGTTCGGGTACGCTCGCCTCCGCGTCGAACGCCTGCCGCGCCAGCGTATCGCGCCACCGGCGTACTTCTCACGATTTCAACGATTTTGTGTTACGTTAGCGATACAACACGATTCTACTTCAAATACTCTCATCGTGCTCTTTCTTTGAATAATAATATGCACTTTAATATTTTCTAACAATAAACCAATTCGTATATTGTTATACGAAAATTATCTTTGAATAATAAAAAATACGGAAAAGCTTTAAAGCATGAACTGATTAAATATGATTTTTGAGTTTTGGCGGGAAAACGAAAAATATCGCGACACCGCATTGTATTATTTTCCAAAACTTGTGTTATTTTCAGTGTTAGTGCATAAAATTGGTGACATTTTATTCTTTAGGTGCTGGATGACAGGCATGAGTGTGGGAAAGTGGTATAATGACGGTAAAACGTTTCTTTTCGTGTTGTTTCCAAAACTCCATAGAAATTTTTAGTAAAGTCGTCACCACTTTACTAGGAGTATGACTTGACTTGATGACTTGCACTGTTACTTGACTTGACACATAATATATATAAATATTACCTTGAAAAATTTTCAATTACTTGACACTGGCTTAATATACAAAAATGTGGAGCCAAACCAAAAACAAAAAAAATATATGATTTTTTCAATCAAGTAAGTAGTAGTAGTATTTCGACAACTTTCTTATGCAATATTTTTAAAGTGCACAAAAAACTCTTCGCTGATACAAAACATTAGCATTGTGATAAAACATTAGCTTATTTTCGAGTCTAGGGCTCCTGTAAAATACATAAATAATTAAATATAAAAAACACGTTTACCTTCATCACCTTTATCATACCAGCTAGCATGCTACACTTTCGATCGCATCGTCACTTCCCATCAGGTGAGAGCGTGGTCAAATGCTAGACAAGTTTGAAGTAAAAAAAGAACAGCTTGGAGACCTCCACTGCCCTCGCCTTCCCCATAGCGCGCCACTATGAGCGGCTGCTTTTCACGGCTCTTCACGATTAAATCTTGGTCGTCAAGCGTGCATATTCTGTGGTTTACTGATATGGAATACATTTTATGAAATTGAGATTAAAATAATAATGTTTAGATCTTATAATGGCTCTTACTTTTAAGCGTTTTACTCTCAACATTATCATTAAACTAAGTTGTTTAAATGCTACCATTTAAATCCCACAATGTAATATCATGATGCAAAAATTACCTGTCTGTTGGACATAAAAATAGAAGAGTATTTATTACCTATCGTGCAAAAAAAGTAGTGTGTACTTTGTTATAAAATATCCATATACCTATATATAGGCAATAAATATTCTTCATAATAAATCTTTATGTATCTACTTAACTATATGAAATATAATGAAAATGTAGGTAGTACCTACAATGAGCGATCCAGACAACCTTTGGATGTACAAAAATAGATTTTATCAATTAGGGAGGTCGGAGATAAAAGTAGGAATAAATACCTTGAATACCAAACAATATTACTCTTTAATGTATTGACTGATTTTGAGAGGTATAGTTAACAATATACAATTTGGGGATATATAACATCCACATTATTGGGGATTATTTTAGTGAAGGCTTCAAATTTTTGAATATCACCGCAAAGTTGTTAATATCATCGGTTTTTAAAGGACATATTTTGGCGAGTATGCGATGGAGTTAAAATGTAATCCTTTCATCCTCATTCCATCAGTGGACGCCACTGTATGTATAAAGTAGACATTATTCGCACATAAAGTGTTCACCCTCCACTTTCATTATGAGTGAATCAAAACGTAAGCTGGAAGGTTTTGGTAGCAGTTGCTTATGTACAAACTGAGTGTCTTTGAATTCCTTCCTCCGACCTTCTATGTAAGCATGTTCCACTGTAGACCGCATCGTCACTTATCACCAAGGAAGATACCGCTACCTCAAACGCAAACCTATATAATAAAAAAACAATGCCAACCAATAAAGTCAAAAGTCAAAGTCAAAAGATTTATTGCAAATAGGCTAATTTTAGCACTTTTACAAGTCAAAATTATACTAGGTACTTAAAATTAAGTTATTTCACTAAGCATATAAAATTACAAAGTGCTTATTGTCAAATAATATAGCAAGCCCATTACAATATATGAGTTTGAAAAAAAAAGCAGTTCTCTTTCTCACTACTGGTGCAAGCAATCCGGCACAATGCAGAATTGAAAACTTTGATCCGAAGCTTCGATTACAACTGTAAAGAAGAAGCTACAAGAAACTTTACAGTGATGTATTTTTTTTTGTCTTCTTTCTACTGTCTTTTACAATGTATATAATTCATTACAGTTGAGATAATGAATATGTTACAAAAATAACCACCACGTCACACCGGTGCAAGAAAAATACCGTGATTATCTTATTATAAACATTACAAATAGAAACTGAATTTATAGATAGAAATAGGCAATAGGCAAAGTACCTAAGATTTCATACCGTTAAGCTTGGGATATTCAGGCCAAGCTTTTTTGTCCGACACATAATCATTTATTGTGTAATAGGCTTTTTTCATTAAGTTTGACTTTATGAATAATTTAAATTTACGCATTGACAATTGTTCGATACCGTCGGGCAACTTGTTATAAAAGCGTATACAGTTTCCCATAAATGAACCATTAACTTTCTGCAGTCTGAATCTTGGAACTTTCAATTTATTTTTGTTCCTAGTATTAAAGTTATGAATATCGCAATATCTGGGAAAAGAGCTAATGTTTTTGCGAGTGTACATCAAATTGTCGTAAATGTATTGAAGATTAATATAAAAACAAAGCAAACTTTAATCTACCTTAAATTAAGATCCAATCACAGCTTCAATACCTTAATCTATATAGAGGTTTTGTGAAAGCTACGTGAAGTTGTAATCGTATTCCTGTGTACACTATCAGGTGTAAGCACTGTCAGTAATTAATAGATAACCGTTGGCAGGCGTCGAGGCGTGCCTCGTAGCCGGCGGCGTAGGCCGGCCCCGCCTCATCTGCCCATCTTCCCACTCGTAGCGCCCTCGTAGCTCGTAGGGCGCTACGGTGCACTCTGTAATTACAATTAGTCAATTGCATGGGTTATTGGGTTATTGGCAGGAAAAACAAAATGTGTTGATGTCTATCTTATGTGGAGAGTTATATTGCAATACTGGTGGATTATGAACCGTTATAATGTTGTGACCATAAAAAATTAAACAAGCCTTAGATAAATTATTATAAAATTGCTTTTTGGTATTTTAAAATGTTTGAAGTCATCTTAGAGTAAACACGAGAATAAAAAAATAGTTCAAAAACGGAAAACGGGTCTTTTCGTATTTTGTACACTGGTTAAATCTTAATATATATAAATCTCGTGTCACAATGTTTGTCCTCAATGGACTCCTAAACCACTTAACCGATTATAATAAAATTCGCACACCATGTGCAGTTCGATCCAACTTGAGAGATAGGATAGTTTATATCTCAATCTATAATAGATATATATTAAATACCCGTGCGAAGCCGGGGCGGGCCGCTAGTACTCTACTATAATTCATGACAGAATAATTTAATCAGTTCGCCAATAAGTACATTACGTTGAGATTTATTTTAATATTCCGCATTGTGTTCACCCGAACGAGGTCTGCAATGCAATATGTATGTCCTGAGCAGTGCAGTAATAATACCTGGAAGTACAATAGAATTTGGTATATCCCCATTCTCTCGCACCGTCGATAAAACAATGGCGCACGGTGGCGGGCCTAGAGCTTTCTGTATTATGCAGCCTACCGAGCAGCCTATGAGCTTTGGGGAGATCTACCGCTTTGTACTAATTTAATCTATACCTGAACTGTGATATACATACTCTGTTTCTTTCGGAATCTCTGTCACCAAGCATTAATTAGCAGTTAGCACTTGAGAGTTGTGTGAACCAAGTTCCGTCACCTCTGATCATATATTCGATCCCTTAATGTTGTGTGTAATAATGTTCCCCACATTGTGTAAAAATATAAATTTACAAGTTGTTCAAAAAATGCCAATACAAAAATGTTAATTAATTTGTTCTACGATTTATTGCTTAGAGATTTAACTGTTTATAAACGTTTTGCCATTCATATTTTTTCTACCTACCATATTTCTTTTTACTCCTCTAATAATCTCGCGGAAAGCGTTGTTTTTACTATTTTATTTTCTAATTTGAAACCTGCATAAACTGTTTTGCCCAAACTCGTATGTTTGTGTTAAGTCTCGTTATGGTTGTTTTTCAAAACTGGTTTAAGGATCATTAATGTGATTGTCTGGAACACAACAGCTCACACACTAAAAGAAAGGAGATGAGTAGAGAAGGAAAACGTTTAGGTATCTCTTAGATCTCAGGAAAGTGTACCATAGACAGACAGATAGATACATAGATGAACTCTTTATTTCCTGTTTTGTACTTTAATTTTATGTAAGTATTGAATAAACGTCTTTATATTTTATCCAATTCTAAATACAAAACCGGAAAACATCGATTTCTTCTAGATAACCTTTGGATGGACAGAGCTGTCAAGATCAATGGGTGGTGCTATGAAATAATAATTTAGTATTTATTAATAACATTAATTTAATATTTTATGAATCTTGAAGTGTTTATTGCTCATATCATTCAAACCCTATTTCCTGCGTAGTCAATACAAACGAGTTAAACCAAACAATCAGTGGCGTACAAAAGAGCGTTCGGCTAATCTTATTGCGAGGCTGGAACGACAAAGGAGGCAAGCGAACTCGGGTGCGAACTGCGGGCGTTGAAGAGTCGCCCAGAAGTCTGCCGGTGGCAGCGGCCATATTTGCCGCTCGAGTGGCCACAAATGACGAGCGAGGCGCGGGCGGCCGGCGAGTTAGGGGTACTCCGCCGAAAGTTAATAGGACTTTTGTCAGCCGACCCACTCTTGTAATGCAATTAACTCTGACAATAGCCGTATCGTTAACGATTTAATTTGAAAGCTCTCAGAACTTTTTAGGGTGCCGCGTGTAAATAAGACGAGATTACTAAGTTTGTTGTCGCTGCTCATTGGCTTTCTAAGAACGTTATGGACGTGAATGAGTTTTTATTGGCTTTGTTCGGTAGTTTAGATTAACGCGTGAGTATTTGACAAATCCTCATTTTACTATGTTTTATCATGTTTTCTGCCTGTTCAATATAAGGTCTTTGTTTGCAGTGAAAAATGAAATGAAATACACACCTTAGTTAATTTTGGGCAGCTCCTTATTACTTGATTCAAATCAATAAAAGTTACGCGTATCCAAAGATCCTACAAGCATGTTTTATTACTCTATATATTACTAAAGATTTTATTAATAATTACGACCATACGCCAACCTAACGGTGCATGTGGCGTACGGACTCAATGATGCATATCAAATACTCATCACCGCGGTTGGAATATTAATTATGCAGTTGATATTAATAACAGCGCTATCGAAATGCAAGTGACTGCACGATCTCCGCGAAACGATACACGGTAAATAACTATTATTCATAAACGAGAAATTGAATTCTCATTCAGACGGAGATTCATGCGAAACGGACATGCATAAATAGGGAATAATCGACAGCGAGATCCAACGAGCCGCTCGTGTTGTGACGGCGAGATGCCACAATGGGTGAAGGCGACCACCCGCAGCCATCGCTACCTACCCAGCCTACCCACTCGACTGGAAACTCCAGGCTCTTCCCAGGAAATATCAATGACCGACTGAACACAACATTGACACAATAGCTACCTGTACTCTCGCGTTTGTGCTCCCGGTAGCTCGGCGATTGTTACGAAATTGGGTCGTCTCAATTGTCCGCGAATAACACTGTGTTATAATATTGTAATATGAAGATATTGATAGCCAACAACATGCGTTCGGCTTTCAAATTTTATGTTTTTAAATCTATTGAACCGAGATTACATGCCCAAAATGTAAGCTTTGTGTGTGATATTTTACTCGGTTAGAAATCACTTTGAATGCAATCGATTATTATTATATTAGGTAAGGTATGATTCTTGGATATTTTGAGACTTGTGTTGTGTTTACTGAGAGCTCAAATCGTACCTGTATCAGGGCATGATGGAACTCTCAGTTGGAACTCTTAATTTTCCGGGTCATGTGAATGTCCCATGTGCAAAATTTCATCCAAATTGACTAAGTCATTTTGGCCTCAAAGTCATGCAAACAGATTATATTTCTATATTATATTATTTCTAGGGATACGGATAGTTTAGTTCCTATCTATCTTTATCCAACCGTTAAAATTGGACTCACAATAATGAGGCCGGCCGTTTCAAGAAATAGTGTCATTTGATGAAATTATAGTTTTTACTAGTCAAGTGCAAAGTCTGAGTTAGCTGTGTGGGTAAGAAGGCCACTCTTGTTATAGTGGTTATTTATTCTAACGCACAGGAAATATTTTAGTAATTTAATTTTACACCATTTCTTGTAATCCGACAAGAAATGGTTCCATTTCATAAATTACGAAATATTTTCTGCGCATTAGATTACTAAAATATTATCTCATCAATATGCCCGATTTTAAATCGAAGAACCATTGCAAGCTATTGAAATGAAGTATTGTCTCCAGGTGTGGTTCAAGAACCGGCGAGCGAAGTGGCGCAAACAGAAGCGCGAGGAGCAGGAGCGGCTGCGGAAGTTGCAAGAGGAGCGATCGTGCGGGCGGGCGCCGCTGCTGGCGCGGCATCCGCTCTCGCCTGCGCACTCGCCGCCCGCGCCTGCGCCCGCGCCGCCTACCCCACGCGTCTACTCCGACGACTCTGACTCGGACCTGGAAGTTGCTTAAGCACAACTCCATCAGAACATGTTCCATGATCACCACAAGCCATCCATCAGATGTCACTGCAAAGAAATAACTCATCTTCCTGACGCAGACGCGTTCCATTGCTAGATCAAGTTTTCACGTAATGTCTTACCCCGTACCATTACTTCGTAGTCTTAAATCTGGAAAGTTTAGGAACTTAAAATATATTAAAGTTGCATTACGTAATCTTGGGCATCAGGTGAAACTGGAACTGCTCAAGAAATTTATTTTTGATCGACAAATATAAGCGTATAAAAACAACGTACTGATTACCATAAATCAATGAGTAAGTATGAGAGAATCACAGAATAAAAATAATACTTAGAGTTAATACACCGAGAAAAACCGGTTCTTGAAAAAAAAGCTAAATAGTTAGCTATTATAACATGTACTCACGTAAGCTAATAAATTAAAACATTCTGTTAAGTGCCACATGGACATGGACAACCTAAAAGTGGATTAATAGTGAGTTCTTGGTTTGAAAATAGTGACATCGAACAGAAAAAAATATAAAGCAATTATTGCAAGTGCGTAATAAAAAATTTGATGGACTTGACTGTGTAGTAATAAATTTTCTATGAACTTATGAGGTATGAAGTAATTAATTATGCAAATAATATGTTTATTTTGCTTTGTAGAGTTATTGTAAAGCCTATTTATAAATTTATATGTATTGTATGTAACTTAATTCTGTACTAGATAAACATTACGTAGGTATCATAAATGTAGCCGGTCATCTTGACTCTTGACTAAGTCTAAAGGTATTGTATAAATTAGTCGTTATTTACCTGAGTTAAGTTTGAATATTGTTTTCCGAATATCTTATCGTCCAATCACTTAAATAACTTTATACTTTATATTACTATTGTCAATATAAATATATTACTTTTCGAATACAACTAAAAAGTTTAGTCAAATTAATTTATTTTTAAGTATAACTTGCGCCTGAAAAAAGTGCGGAATCGCAGCTATTTTGAATGGCTGCTCATTCTGTATCAACTGACTTCAAAAAAAGAGGAGGTTATCAATCAGTTGTTTTTTCAATGATTTTTTTATCTTTTCTATACTTGTCTTATGGTTTTTTTTCCTTTTTTGTTCCAACAGTGTTGGATTTGGAAACAATATGTTTTCACCAGAACCGCCTCTTTAATGGTGCAAGTTATAGTAACAATATTTAGTTAACATCAGAATAACATTACTGCTTATAATTTATAGGTTGAGACTTGCTTTTTATTCTTTCATAAATATTTGTGAAATGGACGATGTTAGTGTATATAGATCTTGAAGTAAGTATACGTAGTTTTTATTATTATTGTTCTTGGTGTTCTTTTAAGTTATTGCCATGTAATTTATTCTACTTGTGACTAATAAAACAACAAAAAGCGTTAAGTACATTACACTGTATTGTGACAAAGTTATGTGTAGTATAGGTATATAAATGCCTTTTCACTCTTTTTTTCTTACTGGATAGTAATTTGCCGAAAAGAAATATCAGATATATTACATCAGGTATTTATACATATTGAGGAGAATATCTATTGTGTAGATTGAATAGTCAAAGATTATATTATTCAATCAGTCAAAAATTGTGTAGTTTGACTATTCAACCAGCCAAAGATTGTGTACTTCGAATATTCAACCAGCCAAAAATTGTGTACTTTGAATATTCAACCAGCCAAAGTTTGTGTAGTTATACTATTCAACCAGCCAAATATTGTGTACTTTGACTATTCAACCAGCCAAATATTGTGTACTTTGACTATTCAGGCAGTCAAAAATTGTGCAACTCCGTTGAATGAGCGGAGTGAAGCGGATGTTTAACAGAGTTCCATTAGATATTCTTAAATCATTTTTGTATTTAAGATGAACTTCGAGGTCACGTCAGTGTCCTGTGTCTATCGAACTTCATGTGGTATCTATTTATACTTACTATCATCAACTAATCAAACTTCTTTCTTCCGCGTACATGAGGATTTTTTTTTCATTGTTTAACCAAACTTTCGCTCAGTAATATTATCTTAACTGTATCTACAATAATTATCACATGATAGGTATTATTTTAACAGACAGCATCAACTTAAATACACTTACTTGCAAACTGTATAAATCATTTACTGTATCAAGACTTTAATAGTAGCCTGTTTATAAATATTTACTGAGTGTCATTTCTTACTTGCCTACGTAGTTGTAATAATATAAGTAATAAAACAAATGTAATTATAAAATCTGCATTTAGGGGAAACATTCCAGTATAAATAAATTATATCTAATCTATTCATGTGTTGCAGTTTTATTATGGAGAACTTTACATTTATTTACTCCATGATTTCTATGCAACTTCATAAAATGAAAATGTTTTGAATTCGGCTGCTTTTTGTCTATGTTACGTCTCGTTTTTACATATGTACGTATCGGCAGAAGGGGTTGTGCGTAGGTTGCAACCTATCTATATAACTATAGGTCTTCAGCATGTCCAAACCGGCCGTGTCTGGAACAAGAATGATCCGTAGCACACCAATCGATCCCTTTATATAGCCAGATGGGTGGGGCAGCGACGACAGTTGCCGGTGTTGCCACTGTAATAAATTTAAATGCTGCCACAGGGTAAATTACGGTACTGCCCGCTGCGCATAGAGTTTATAACTGGACGTTGCCGCCGTCATACGCTTATAAGTGACACTTTTAAAAAAAGATGGTCTAACTACAAAAGATTTAAACAAGCTTTAAACTATAGTTAAACAGCTTGTTTTGTATTGTCAAACACACGTTTGACGTCTGTCTGAGCCTTGTTTATGTATTGGGGTAACAAGGTAGATATTTTTTTATTATTTCAGATCGTACCTTCAGCGTGGTCTGATGGTGAGCATTTGAGGCAGAAACCAAAAATTTCCCAACGGATTGTCGCTTAGAACTTCGCAGATTTCATATGGAGGAGATTTCTCTGAGAAAAAGGTTAATGGGAAAATGATAACAACCTTTTAAGGCTAATGACGAGCAGATGCCGTAGGGTGATTATTAGCATTTTTAATCTTGACATTGGGACATGATCCTCTAAAGGATTAATCGGATATTTCTTCAGTCAGGTATCCTAAATTCACCTGGATTTGGTCTCTAGAATCTCCCTGGGCATTTATCTGATAACTCTGTTTTTGCACATAATTATTAGCTAAATCCCTAGAACACAATACTGCCTAACCGGATCTTAATAATTACGACTGAGTTTTTTTGGCGGGAAAACGAAAAAAATCGGGTCACCGCATTGTATTATTTTCTAAAACTTGAGTTATTTTCAGTGTTGGTGCATAAAATTGGTGGCATTTTATTCGTTCAGTGCTAGATTACAGGCATGAGTGGGAAAGTGGTATAATGATGGTGAAATGTTTCGTTTCGTGTTGTTTCCAAAACTCCATAGAAACTTTTAGTAAAGTCGTCACCACTTTACTAGGAGTATGACTTCTAGATTATGACTTGACTTGATGACTTAGACTGTGACTGTGACACATATATACGTGATATATCATTAACTTGAGAAATTATCAATTACTTGACACTGGCTAAATACATAAAAGTGTGGAGCCAAAACAAATAAAATAAAAATACGACTAATCATTCTAAAAATACTTTTTATACCAGAACACTCATATCTATTTTAGAAATGGAGTTCCCAAGGCGGATTAGCATTGTGCTGTCCAAACATCAATGGTGTCCTCTCCAGCATACAAATGAGGAGGTGATCCTTGCACATGCCTTAATTATTATTATTGTGTCACGGCGTGTCTTCCCATCTTCAACGATTAGTAATGAACGTGCCCACCCATAAATATGAATGGACATGACGCGGTCAATGATGTAGCCCGTTAAAAATATTGTATGACGATTGATCTTTTTAGTAGTTGCGGATGTACGGAATTACCGCAGTTGCTTTATCTGACGTGTTACAGCGTTATGGACTGGCTGATAATAACATAGACGATACGAGACAAGATTTAAACACACCAAGTTCTAAGCTTTTATGGAGTTTTGGAAACAACACGAAAAGAGACGTTTCACCATCATTATACCACTTTCCCACACTCACGCCTGTAATCCAGCACTTAACGAACAGAATGCCACCAATTTTATGCACTAACACTGAAAATAACACAAGTTTTGGAAAATTAGAATTCTAGCAAAAGAAAAAAAAATTGATTTGAAATGGCTAGTACAACCTACTTATAAGCTTTCCTGTTTTGTATTTCATCATCTTGGTGTCGATAAAGAGTTTATATATCTATCTAAGTAAATATGGCTAAAGTAGGTATGTATAGGTACTGGGAAATGTGTGGATTTTGTATAAACCATTTGTTTTCTTAATGCGATAAACAAGTGGTGAGACAGACAGCTCCGTTGCATAACAACTGCATAACCAGACAGAAATTTAAATGATAAAGACTGACGCAGCTCTGCATACTGCATTCGTTACTTTGAGGCACATTAGTTTGCTTAAATATGCAAATATTTAGGTATTCAAAAAATGAATGACAGATACCTTGAATCTTATAAGTAGGTACAATATAATTAGCTACGTATTTTATCTAATAGATACATGTAATGAAACTGAATCTGTAGGTACATTGGATATTATTTTAATATAATAGTATTCCACTTCTTGGCCCATATTTAAGTGAAAATATTTATCTTAATTTATTTATTTATCTTTGACTGGCCCGATAGCTCAGTTGGTAGTAACCCTGCCTTCTGAAATGTGGGTTGTGGGTTCGATTCCCACCCAGGACAAACATTTGTGTGATGAACATAAGTGTTTGTTCTGTGTCTGGGTGATATATTGTATTATATGTATATTACAAACACAAAGTATTTAAGTATTGTATCAGTTATCTGGTACCCATAATAGGAGCTTTGCTTAGTTTGGGGCTAGATGGCGTTATGTGAGATGTCCGCACATATTATTATTATTAATTGACTTGATCTTGGAAACAAAACTTCTTCACGCACGCTTGACTTGGAGAGTAAGTTAGTGAATGCGAGGCAAACGGAAGTAGAATTTGGTTCACGTAGATCTCCATTGTCAACGTAACAAAGTAAAAATAATGTATTATTATGTTGGTATATCCGGTAAAACGATAATTTACAATTATCAGGATGGCGACATTAACATTAAACAAAGCAAAAACAATGTTATACAGGCCGATAGATGGAGCTAAACTAAAGAAGTTTTACTTCAGTCGTGTGGTCTAAAGAACACTCGTTTTTGTATGCCTGTTCCTTTCAATACACCTCACGTGGTGGTAGTCCAGGCATTTTTTAAATTATCGTGTACTAAGTACTTTATCAATATCAAAGTCCATTTTATAGATATGTTTTATTTCCTTAATGTAGCTAAATAACTTATTTTAACTTGTTAATAACTTGTTTTTTTTTTAATGTTAAGATATGACATGACGAACTAGTCGTTCGCCTGATGTAAAGCGAAACGGCTGTCTATATCAGTAGCAATGCCACTTGGAACTCTAAAGTGTATAGAGTTTGAGTCTGAGATATCACCACAGTCTAGTGATAGGATTGTAGACTGTGAGATTGGTTATAAAGTCTTGGTCTCGTTAGTCCAGTGATTTCACTAAATACAGTTCCCTTTAAACTGGAACACAGTAGTGTTTGCACTCTTCTGCTTAGCGGCAGAATAACTGGCAAAGTGGCAAAACCTATCTAGACGAACTTTCGACTGAGTGAACCAATTTTGATGATTCTTTGTTTATTTGAAAGCTGGTGCTTCCCTTTGATTCCATTTCAATTTGGTCCAGTTCTGACAATGGCATCCATGGAAGAACCATATAAGTCTGAATTCGGTTTTTTAGACTTTGCGTTTGTTACTTGTTTGCTTGCCTCTCGTGATACAGAAACTGACGACTTTTCTCCCCTGTTTTCATATTATGATTGCAGAAGACAGAGACACTCAGTTGTCGCAAATAAATTATCTTTGATTAAATAATGATCAGAGGGGTGATCATACGCAAAAATCATTCCATGTTTGAAAATTTCCATCGTAACTATGCAAATAAGCTGTGTCTTGAAAATATTAAATCTATACAAATTTGTGCTTCTCTTGGTTGCAATCAAGTTACGTGTTTGCCTATCTGATGTCAGAATGTACTTTGATTCAGAGTTTTTAATTGATTTTTAAGTCTAGATGCACATGCCCGTGAACTACCGGTCGTCACAAGCGGAGGGAAAAGTTTAATCATAATCATAATCAATCATTTATTTGCTAGAATACACACATCAATCAAATACATTTCAGACTACAGGTAATGTCACAGTCACTGTACCCGGCCCGCAAGCAGGCGTGCAAATATTTATATAAATTAATTGAAATTCGAATTGTTATTATTATTACATGTCCAATTATCTTAATTAAAATTTTCACTGTTATTATTTATTACCTACTTAAAATTTAAAAACTCTTGCATGCTGTAAAAACACTTGTCGATCAGCCAACTATACAAACATCTTTTAAATATGTTTCCCTGTAGTATCTTAATATTATCCGGCGTACACCCGGAGCACTCATGCTCACTAAAAAGCTTCTTCTTGCGGCGGCGTCGTGTGTCGGGTCGTCCTCTTCCCTCAAATATGGTCGAGGAGGGCGATGGCTTGAACATGCGTCAAGCTCGTGAACGGGTGCTGCTTGCGGAAGCTGGTTTGCTCGGTGGTGTACGCACAATTAAAAAATTAAAAATAAGAACTTGAATGCTTATGTTTATGTATCTTTTTGTTATTGGCTGTATTATCCTTCCTGTATTATATATAAGTTCATGTTAATAATAGGCTTAATTCATAAATATAAAAAATTATCTAACAAAAAGCACGGACCCAGGTGTCTGTGGAAATGCAGATTAATATATAAAAAAAAAAAAAATATTATCCGGCAACTTATTATACGCTAATATACTCATATTAACTACGTTCTTCTTATAAATGTCTTTATGATAGGGAGGTTCATAAAGTTGATGCATGAACTTAGAGCGCTTCTGTCTAGGCATCATTTCATTTCGCTTAACAAAGTATTGTGGATGGCTTTTAGTAAACATACACAAATCCTCAGGAAGAGGTAGAATATTACAACGTCTAAAAAGTGGCTTGCAACTGTCCAAATACCAAGCTTTACTTATAGCCTTCACGCACCTTTTTTGTGTCTTGTCTCACTAACTAACTATGAGTTATATAGTATTTGTAAGTTCGCTTACAGGTCATTTTTCTTTACAAAATCGGACCATATTTTTCACAGAAAAATCACCAGGTAGACACTGACATGGCATTGACGCTCTTCGATTTCCCTCTTGTCTTCCAGTTTTTTACTCAAATATAGCACGTCGCGGAGCCACTTAGCAAGGTCCTCGCATAAATATGGCGTTTATATTGGTAGAACCTATGTAAATACAGCTCGCCACGAGCAATGGCTCTTGTTTCCTCTTACATAACAGTTAATTTACAATAAATCACGTCAAAGTAACCCGTCAAAGTAATCAGCTAATAAAACTCAGACTATAAAAAAAAAACCACTAGACGATTTTCAGGTATTACCTATAATAGTGTCGATTTTGATTGCCTCTAGATTATATAATACTTGTTTATGGTTGATTGTAAAAACTGTATTAAGCGAGATAAACTACTTTTATGCGATAAAACAAATCATGGGAATGCATTGTAGTTGTTTATAAGTGTATGTATGAATGTATTACCATCGACTCCGGCAACATTCAACATCATCCACTGATAGTGAGTAAAAAAATAATACAAATATATTTGTTATAATATTTTTATTTCCATTAAATATAATTAACTGATTCTTACAAATAATAAAAATACAGGCTTTTAAGACTTATATGGAATACATACATTCTGCAAAACAAAAGGTAACCTACAAACTCAACTTGCAATATCAGGATTATATCAGGTTGAATTCCCGTCTCAATTAAGTTATACAAACAAGTCTTACAGGAATAAATAATCTTTGATTTGACTAACAAGATAATTAACACAGTTTCTATGAAATAAAACTCAATGTCAATCTAATAGTTTTTATGAGCCTACGCGTCTACGCGGCACCCGTTGAAGTCTTTTGCGTAGCCAAAACCCTTCGTAGTTCTTAATACTTAGAGTTAAGACTGGGCAAAGACGTTGCGGCGCGTTGTGTTCAAATTGTCGTAGGTGGTGAATAACGTACATATAGCAGTATGATAACGTCTTTTAGTAATACACGAGAGGGTAAGAATACGGGTAGGAGTAGGCGTAAGGGTATGTTAGTGGAGCGCTGTACGAGGCGACGTAAGCCTGCGGGGCGTAGTACTCGTAGTAGGGAAACTGCGGCTTGGCCAAAGCTGACCCCACCAGGACGGCGATCAGGGCGAGTAGTACCACCTGGAAATAACCATTACTTTTAAATTGAAATATGTGTTGTTTTATGTCTTTATTCTTCAACTATCATACTGAACACAAAATATTAGAGGCAATTTATATTTGCGATGTATAATCGTAGATGTTTTGTTGTGGTATACTTTATAATATTTTTTAAACAAATAAAAAATTGCGAATTTTTTACATTGCTGTACAATACATAAAAACGTTGAAAACCGTCTTTTGTTATTGATAATTTTATTGGTATTTGAACTTTTTCTATGCACAGAAATCTGAAGTAACCAGAAAGATACATGCACGCAAATCGTTCTGGCAATTTTGTACTTAGGGGCTCCCAAAATACAGGATATGCCTAGTTTGGGGCCCGTAGGTCATAGAGTAATTAAAGGGTTGAGAATAAAAAGGATTTAACTGTCAAATTGACAGTTTTGAGAAAATTGACTTTAAACGTCAACGGCGTCATTTTAATGTAGAGTGCTTATAAGGTAATAGAAAAGGTTTATGTTAGTTTCAGTTGCTTGAAAATGTTTTAATTCTATTTTAAAATACTAAATATAGTACTAATTCATACAATTACTGTAAAAATATAATATAATAAAATAAATATAATAATGTTTTTATGCTAAGCGAACTGTATTCATGTGACAGATAAACCGTATTTTGACTAAAACTCTCGAGATTTAAGCCTTATTTCGGTATTTTAAGAATGTAATATTGAAGATAATTTCACGCTGAATCTAACGATACCCATAAGTCATTTTGTGTAAAAAATCAGATAAACCCTTTTTGTTCTCACCCCTTCAATTATATTATGATAAATGTTATTCCATCACTTATAATCTAGTAATGTATGCTATGGAAATATTAATAATCTTTTTATTATTGCATCAAAGTCAAAGTCAAAGTCAAAGTCAAAAGATTTATTGCAAATAGGCTAATTTTAGCACTTTTACAAGTCAAAATTATACTAGGTACTTAAAATTAAGTTATTTCACTAAGCATATAAAATTACAAAGTGCTTATTGTCAAATAATATAGCAAGCCCATTACAATATATGAGTTTGAAAAAAAAGCAGTTCTCTTTCTCACTACTGGTGCAAGCAATCCGGCACAATGCAGAATTAAAAACTTTGATCCGAAGCTTCGATTACAACTGTAAAGAAGAAGCTACAAGAAACTTTACAGTGATGTATTTTTTTTTTGTCTTCTTTCTACTGTCTTTTACAATGTATATCATAATCATTAATTTCTTTTTTGGATAATTAATTATTATTATTATTAGATACAGTAGCAATGCATGTGCCCAAGAATTGAGGATATAAGTATAATCTTCTTGCATTTGCCTTTCCTACTACTGTAATAGATATAATGCGTTACCCCTGCCCCTCATTACTGTCAGTATTGTATCGCAAATGTCATTTAAAACGAATACTTGGGTATTGTTCATCTAGTCACTGGTAAGGATAGTTCGAAATTTATAAATAACATTTCATGCTGCTTGATTTTCGTATAAAGTTCAGACTTTAAAGACTGCTTGAAAGTCGTTCAGACTTTTTTCCCTAAAATGTGCTATTATAATATTATGTATATTTACAACTTTCAATATTAGGTACACATTTTAGGGAAATTAGGTAAGATAGGCACATGCGATTTAGGTATATTAACAAAATGGTGAAACATAGGTAAATATCTATAAACTAAATCTTGTTGGTTTTAAATACGTTTTTTTTTATATTAAGTGGTAGGTATAAAGAAAAATATTGTACACAAGCTGAAGGGCTTGAAAACGAATAAATGCCAAATATTATATTTTATATATGTGTAAATATTAAGAGCACTCACCAACTTAGACATGACGACCGCAGAAATAGGTCCGTAAACAGCACAATCGCAAGTCTAGATCACTAGACGGGAGTGTTGTCCGCATCTGAGACAAGAATGCTTAGTGCTCATCCCAAGCGGCTCTTTTATACATCGCCGCATAAGAAGGCTCCTGTCCGTGCTCGGAAAAACTAATAGTTGTCCTCCATAGCGACATTGAACACAAAAACGTGAAGTACAATGTCGCATTAAGCATTAATAGAACATCATTTCCATATGTGTCCGGGATCACTGACAATAGGTGGAACGTCCGCCGATAGATAGCAGCAAAAACCGCACAGCAGTGTTCACAACACTTAGCCGAGGTACTTATAATTTATTGGTAGTTTTTTGTATTGTAGATCCTAGAAACTAATCCACCTATAATTATTACTACTCACTTATATTTTTTTTAACTTTGAATTCTCAATCACCACCGCTGTTTGATTGCGTTATCTAGGTACACGCTTATAATTTTTTTTTCACCAAATTTTTTTTTTAAATTATTGCCTTCTAGTTCAGGTGTAAGTGAACTTATTGAGATCTCTTCTAAGAAATTCTCACTTCTGAGGTTTTTGTGTAGGGATGGTAATACTTTTTATGACTCACAAGCTGCGCCTCGGTCCACTCTGTTCAATCACGTATCAAAAGAGGATGTCAAATGCGTTCGGTAGTGTGTGGAACATCCAAATCGGTGCAGCAATTTTGACGCGAAAGAAAGCCAATCTAAATGATTCAGGGTTCAACTACAATAGTTTTTAAGCCCATTACAACGGCGTCTATATTTTCTCAAATACAGGTGACCCACGGTTTATCTAAACGCACCCAAAAATTTCATTAAAATTGTCCCAGCCAACAAGGATCCCAGTAACATTCACACGTAGGTAGGCAAGTACAAGAAGAATTATATATTATTACGATATGTAGTTAAAATGAATATGCCCATTACTGAACTAAAAATCTAATTTTAAACACGAATTCACACAGCATTCATGACCCATTAAAAAAAATCATTTTTAATAATTATCAGACTGGCTTGTCCACTGATTGGCAGTTCCCTCAAAGGTGCGCTGCTGAACCCGGTCTTGGGCTCTTGTCCAAATTATCTCGACAGCCTCCCGGTATGTCGTCTCTCTCAGCCTACGAGTATATAGATCCATTCTATATCTAAATATCACGGCGGAGAAAGGGAAAATTGTAGAGAAAGGATGAATGAAATGGGACGGTGGAGCTGAAGGAAGGAGTCCGCGCGAAGCCGGGAGTGTGAGCTATCTGGTACATCTATATGGCCACCGTGTCTTGGCTGTTTATAACGCAGAATGGAATCCAAGCATGTGTTAACCATTTAACTATAAATGGAGTATAATATGGGTGTATCGCCTTTGTTTTGTATGTAAACATTTTTAGCATTAAAATGTAATAACGTTATAGATCCTGTTTGACTTTGCATGTAATTCATTATTCGTATTGTTGGAGAATATGATTTGAATAACAATAAACCATGCAAAGGATTTTCGCGAAGTTTCTTTAGGCAAGTACCTACATAATATATTTTTATAGCAACAAAACTACGTAACTAGCCTAGATGTTAGGATATTGTGCAAGTTTGAAGGAGAGTCGCTAAATATTATAATAGAGAAGGTTAACTCAAGAACTATCTATTTTAAAACCCAATGTCCTTACTATGACTTTGTTAGGTAACTACTATGAAAGTGTCATGCAATATATTTAAGTAATAGGTGATGTAATTATAGTATCTATGAAAATACATTTTATGTCAGAACAGGAGTTCATAAGTTTTATTTCTGGACACAACTGGAACCTACGAAGTAGGTACCTTTTTATGTTTTGGCTCCACACTTTTGTGTATTTAGCCAGTGTCAAGTAATTGATAAATTATCAAGTTAATGATATTTCACGCAAATATGTGTCAAGTCACAGTCGAAGTCATCAAGTCAAGTCATAGTCTAGTCAAAGTCATACTCCTAGTAAAGTGGTGGCAACTTTAGGTACTTGAAGCTTCTATGGAGTTTTGGAAACAACACGAAAAGAAACATTTCACCATCATTATACCCTTAAAAGGAAAATATTATGGTGATATCCAACCGGAAATTCCCCATAAGCCATGGTTTTCCAAATTCCAAAAGGCGGATAAATCCACCACATCAACAGTTTGTCGCTTACGGCTAAATCATTCTTGCACCCCTGTCTTTCTAAATAAATTACGGATTAGGGATACCTCGATTTGCGAGTGCGGTCTAGATCTGGGAAACGTAGACCACATTTTTTTCAATTGTCCTAAAATGCAGTTTTCTCTTTATGATGTTATACCTTCTAAAATCCTTCGTCCTGTCTCATTTAAGTGTCTCCTCTCCTTGGTTTTTTCTCCTTTTATAAGTATTTTGTGTAGATATATTAAAGTAAATAAAATTAGGTTGTAAATATGTGTAGATTTTTATATTGTTTAGTAAATACATGTTGGTAGATGTGATTTAATTTAGTTTTTCATTTGTGTATTTTTGTATTTATTTCAGATTAGTTTCAGAATAAAATTCATCATATCATTCATTTTCACCGGCCAAATTCTTCAAATTACCGAACAATTTCCTGCGTTTGATGGTCTATTTTAGTACATGACATTGGCGAAATTGTGGCGAAATTGCCGCAGAAGCCACTACCTAAGATTCAATTCAATTCATCATTATACCACTTTCCCACACTCATGCCTGTAATCCAACACTTAACAAATAAAATGCCACCAATTTTATTCACTAACACTGAAAATAACACAAGTTTTGGAAAATGATACAATGCGTGACGCGATCTTTTTCGTTATCCCGCCAAAACTCCCTAAATCCTCTTTGTATCAGGATCACAGCACATTACACTTTTTTTAAAATTAAATTGGCTATAGGCAAAGCATTCGATCACTGCCTAGCTTGACGTTCAGCAATGATGTGGTCCATCTTAATGTGGCAGGGTTTTTTTTATTTTACACTTTCTTCCCACTTGTGGGTATAAGGGAACAACCCAGAAAGGGCCCTGAGCCTAGTATGGGCAAAGCTGCTCCAACCCTTTATAATGTACACCAATTCAAATAATGTTTGGTTGTGGTGGAAAGACGAATGGCGGGAACTAACGGAGCGCAGTCAGCATCAGAAATGCTCAAATTTGGGTGTAGAAACGTATAAGCAGTTGCTGAAACAACTGAGCGGTGTATAAAACTTAACAAAACGGTTACGATTCTGTCTCATTCTCTAAGCTAAACCTCAAGTGTTTCATAAAACTTTACCACTATAAAGTTTTATGGAAGACGAAGATAAAAAAAACGCCAAACGATCACATGAGTAGATCCTGGAGCCTACCTCAGGACTACATACATCTAGGGACCCAGGAACTACGAGGACCATGGTCCCACAACACCCAGACTCGGAACAAGTATTTGCGCTTCTTTTCTAGTGCACAAATACTTTTCGCGGGAATCGAGCCTATAAGGATATGCCGAGCCGACCCGCTCAACCACCACACCACAGAATCAACACTATTCTATCCCTGTGTACGCTTTAAAAGTGGGCAAACTAGTGGTAAACAAATAAATAATCCAAAGACGATATTCTTAACATTATATTTACAAATACAAGTTCCAACAAACATCAATCATCGTCTAATTTCTGCCGCATATTTCGTTTAGGGTTGTTGAATTTCCTCTTTTTGAACTCGACAGGGCCGTCACCTAAGGATTCTACTCGTTTTTCTTTAAACTTGAATGTCTCCGGCGTCATGATGACGGGCGGTGGCGGCGGCGCTTCCACTTTGGGCAGCTGGAGGTCGATGGGTTGTACTGGCCTGCGAATACAATACACGCTATTCAATTGAAGGGGTGAGAATAAAAAGGATTTAACTGATTTTTTTGACAAAATGACTTATGGGTATCGTTGGATTCAGCGTGAAATTATCTTCAATGATACATTCTCAAAATACCGAAATGAGGCTTTTTTTTTTTTTTTTTTTTTTTATTATACTGCATTTCCACATACACCTGGGTCCGTGCTTTTTGTTAGATTATTTTTATATTTATTAATTAAGCCTATTATTAACATGAACATATATTCTAAAAATGGTTTATCTGTCACAGGAATATGTTTGCTTAGCATAAAAACATTACTATATTTATTTTATTATATTATATTTTTACAGTAATTGTATGAATTAGTACTATATTTAGTAATTTTAAATAGAATTAAAACATTTCCAAGCAACTGAAACTTACATAAACCTTTTCTATTACCTTATAAGCACTCTACATTAAAATGACGCCGTTGACGTTTAAAGTCAATTTTCTCGAAACTCAGTTAAATCCTTTTTATTCTCAACCCTTCAATTAGGCAAGACTTGCATGCTGCTAGTATGACGTCACATATAGCGTATAGGATGCTTGCATTGGAAACAAAGATGTCTAACAACTGAATAGGACATCATGAGTGGAAGACGTCCTCTTGTGGGCCATGCTGCTTGCTGAGTCTTTTGTGAGATAATAAGAAATAATATTTCTTTCTTTAAAAAATAAAATGGTTGGGGTTAGTAAATCTCTACACTTCTTTATAATAATAATAAATATTAATAATAACGCCATATATATCACAAACAGGATACTTTTAGGCTATTGTAGTGTGTATTTTTAAACCTACTTTAAGAAAATAAATATTTACTTGTTAATTTTTAATAGTAGACCAATAGCCTTTTTATGTTAGCATTATGTGAAAATGATGCACGGAAATTTGACATCTGTATAAATATGGTGGATATTCCTCCAGTGTTTAACTTCAACATTTTTTATTGCGCGGACGGGTAAGTAATGGAACAGTTTACTAGCGTCCGTTTCCTGTAAAATATAGTCTGGGAGTTTTCAAGGCAGGAGTGTACCGGTATCTTCTAGGCGAGCATGTCCTATCGTCGTCACTTACCATCAGCTAGGCGATCATGTAACTTTATTGCAACTAATAGAAACACAACAATGTATTGACAGTTCCAATAAGTAGTTTATGTGCAGAGTTACTATGGAAATGTTCAAACCCGGAATGAATTTCTCCTGCGTTGCAATCAAAGTTGATCTCCCAGCTGGGAGATCACGTAACTCGATTGCAACAAATAGAAACACAAATTTGTATGGATTTGAGTTTGAATACGCAGTTTATGTGCATAGTTAGTATGGGAGTTTCTCCTGTTGCATTGCAATCTAAGTTTCGTGATCCCCCCTGGTGTAAACGCAAGACTATCAAATATAAAAAAAAACATACTCATTAACGACCGGTTTCCATGAGCCGTAAGGTTTGACCGCGCGGGGCGAAGGCCCGTAGTCTATTCTCGGAGGCTCGGGCTCCTTTGGGACAGCGAACTCCCTCATCCTCTCGCGAGCCATATGGGCTTTTACTTCTTTTATGGCCTCGTTTTGCTTTTCCTTACTGAAAAAATAAAATGAAAACACAGCGATTAGACATGTCGCAAAACATGGCAAAAGTTAAATTAAATAAGGTAAGCTTCTTCACTGATGATGATGATGATTATTGTGGAGTTGTTAATAGGTTATTCCATTCTTCTTTATCAATTTTCTCAATTAGACCGTATATAAAAAAAATTATTTGTTATCTCAAAACTTTCGACTGGGTGAACCGATATTGATGATTCTTTTTTTATTAGAAATCTGGTGCTTCCCGTGTGATCCTATTTCAATTTGGTCCAGTTCCGACAATGGCATCCATGAAAAAACCATGTAAGTCAGAAGTGGGTTTTTAACACTTTGCGTTTGTTATTGACATTTGCGGATGAGATCATGTCTTGATGTCAGATTATCTATACTAGAATCACGACGGTGCTGAGGTGGGTGCTCAGGTAAGGTGACGTGAACCAAAGATTTCATTGTTGTTGACAAAATGATCAATGTAAATGAAATTAAAAATAAATTAAATAAACTAGGGGATCATGAAACATTGATTGCAATGCAACAGGAGAAATTTCCGTACCAACTATGCACATAAAATCAAATCAATGTCAAATCCATACAAGTTAGTGTTTCTATCGGTTGCAATCGAGTAACGTGATCACCCAGCTGAGCGTCATGATTAAATTTTTTCCTTTACATTGAAATTAATCTTTTAGGAAAAGTTTTATCAATATTATTATGCTAGTATATCATACAGTTGCTGACCGCGACTTTGCACGCGTCTGCTACAGTTTATCACAATAAAATGTATCTTAGATGACCTTCCCAATACTATTCTAATAAAAACTTGATCAAGATCGGTTCAGCCATTTAGTCATGAAAAGTGAACAAGAAGACAGAGAGATAGTGTACAACTTTTGAATTATAAAGTGTGGATTTCGAACAGTTAATGTTTTTTTAGCTACACGGTGTACATTTGTGTACATGCAGCTTGTTTTTGTTGAATTAATGTTGATCCTTGATGATTAATTTTGGTACTTTAATTCCTGTCCATTCTAAGGTAGCCTGGAAGAAATTACTTAATGCAATAAGGCTGCCCTTTCTCTTTATAAGTTTTTTAAGGTGCATTGTATTAGTTGGTGTTCAATAAAGTATTATTGTATTGTATTCTTACATTAACTTTTGTTCCTTTTTCTTCTCAGATTCCCTCTTTTTAAGGTTCTTCGCTTCTTGCTCTGCAATTGACACATATTCATCGGGAGTGTCCCAAGTAGTTTCTGAAATATTCATGTTGTAAATATTAATAATAGGTATTGTCTTAGCCAATATTGTACAAAAGGTCTAGTTTTTAATTTGAAATTCGAACCTAATGTCCGCTACCCATATAATTTTTGCCATTATGCTACTTTCATAGTGCACAGAAAACCTTAAAAATTAAAATAAACCAAAAAAAAAAAAACTATAAAAAAATGTTTGAACACCTATCATTCAGTGCCTTTTGACCAAAACATTTTTTTTAATTTCAATGTTTTTGATAGGCTCGATAACTCAGTTGGTAGTAGCCCTGCCTTCTGAACTGTGGGTTGTGGGTTCAATTCCCACGCAGGACAAACATTTGTGTGATGAACATCAATGTTTGTTCTGTGTCTGGGTATTAAATTGTATTCTATGTATGTATTTACAAACAAAAAGTATTTTGGTATTGCATCAGTTATCTGGTTCTCATAGTACAAGCTTTACTTAGTTTGGGGCTAGATGTCGCTGTGTGAAATGTCCACAAATTGTTATTTATTTTCAAACACAAAATTAAAATGAAATTCACCATTTGTAACAGTGTTCCAATAGTATGAACCTCCATCATCGTTTTTCACTTCTTGCCAAGCAGGAGTCACCTTCACCTTTTGTTTATCTGCCACAGCTATTATTGGAGTGTCTTCAGTGCTGTTTTTTCCCAGCAAGTCATTTATACTCTGCAATTCAACGTAAACAAAATGTGTTTTTGATATAATACACCTATGGCTAGGTACTCATTTATGATAAAAATAATTATTATTATGAATTAGTTGAATTTAAATCATAATTTACCTAATCTTACTTTAACAGAAACTTACTTTTACAGAACAATTTAGTTCTGACCAAAGTTTTCATACAAAATTTCCAATCACAAAAGGATGTGTCACCAAGAAACCTCCAAGAAGCCTCTGGCTGACTTTTTTTTTTATTGGTTAATAGGCTCGCGTTTGACCACTATCACACCTGATGGTAAGTGACTTTTTAGGTTTATGTAATTAGAGTTAGATTTTTTTTGAGTTCAATGAACATTATAATGGTTAATTATTTCTGATTGATCACAAGCTGGTAAGAATAAATGTTGAATGTATATTCAACCTTTGGTTACCTAATCTTAAGGTCTCCATTTATTATGATCAACCAAATTCATAAACAGTCAGATGATACCTACCTGATAAAAATGAATAAGGTACCCAGCCATCAAAATGGAGCAGCAACTAGCTCAAGGGCACCCATGGGGTACAAGCCTCATCTTAGGCTGTTGCCGGGAGAAGATAGTTGAGAAGAGTAGAGAAGATGTGGACCCCATGGAAAATCGCAACTTTTCTATCTAGCTTACCGAGGTGATCTTTGGGTCCAAATATGTCAAGAACGTGACATTTAAGGTACCATATTACTCAACATCTTTTGTTTGTGAAGTGTCCTCTTCCTATATATGCCATTTTTATCATACACAGTAACTATATAAAAAAAGCAGTAGATTGGGAGTGCACCTTTTGTACAAAAATAATAAATCCCTTTTGGTTTTGAAGATCTTAGTGCATAACAACTGACCATAAGTGTTATATGTATAGGTGGAGGAAGGCTTGGGCCCGACTATACAATGTATGTTTACCTTTTTTTTTATCTTTACCTGGGAGGTGATGTCTGCATTATTCTGCACATCTTTCAAATATGCTACCATTGCAGCAGCTTCCATCTTCTTCATATCATCATCCAATTTTTCCTTCTGTTTGAAATCCTTAGAACTTTTCTTGCTGAGTTTCGATATGTGCTTCTGAACATTTTCTTTATGCCGTTTACCATTTTCATGAAAAGAAATAGACTGAAATATAGTAAATACGATAAGTAACCAAATTTAAAGTATGCTCAATATAAAAACATGCAATTTGTTTGTATTTAGTAGTAAACTTACCACTTTATTATCTGCAAACCAACATTTGCAGAATTCACAGAATTTCCGAGCTTGTGACTTCCAGTATTCAGTCCTGCAAATTAAAATTAATAAAATATATCAGCTAATTATAAACTGTGCAGCAAGCATTTTCCATTTCTCGCTTTGTATGCATTTTTCACAAAGATTGCTCAACACCGTGACAGTAACAGAGAGATGGTTAAATTAATAAATACTGGTTATGTTAGGTAAAAAAGAGCAATCATGTCCCAGCAGACAGAAAATATAATTTTTCCTAAAACAAAATAAAAGCTGGGTTCCGCTAAAACATGGTCACGATGAACTTTTTCATTCGCCTAATTTCATCAAGATCGGTTCTTAGTCATTTTAGAAAGAAACAGATATAATAATAATGTTCCTCTATATAATAATGTGGAAAATGAGTATTCGTAAAAAAGGTTTCTTTTAACAAATATAGCTGCACTATCTTACATTTTTTCACGTAGTAACAAATAGTGGATCAACAAGAATGCTTTTGATCGGTCGGTAGGCTATGTACTAGTTCACACTTCGCAGCAGCACTTCTCAGTTAAATAAAGATAGTGTTATTTTATACATTATTTTCAAGTATGTAAGGATGATTCATAGAAAAACAAATTATTGAAATTACAAAATTAAATTCCAGCAAAAATATATAAATGCACAGAGTGAATATGTACCACAGACCAAGTAGTCGTAGTTTCTGATACTAGGACCATGGGATACTACGTATCATAGCTACGTATATTACATGTACATAAATTACTCTTTGCATAAAGTGAACCGAAACGAAACTTTTTCACGTAGACAGTAGGTACTTAGATACATACTCTAAGGCGATGCTCAGTTATCGATCGTTGCTCAAGCAGAGATTTCATTCACTAATTGATCAATTATTGAATAAAATCTCTGCTTGGGCACCGATCGATCTAGTCTCTCCTAAGTGGTCTGTGCCGATCGATGACTGAGCAGCGTTCTGTAATAGGGACCTAAGAATGAAAAGTATAATAGGTACAAAAGAGTTTTGGCGGGAATGCGAAAAAGATTGCGTCACCGCATGGTATTATTTTCCAAAACTTGTGTTATTTTCAGTGTTAGTGCATAAAATTGGTGGCATTCTATTCGTTAAGTGCTGGATTATAGGCGTGAGTGTGGGAAAATGGTATAATGTTGGGAAAACGTTTCTTTTCGTGTTGTTTCCAAAACTCCATAGAGGCTTCAAGTAAAGTTGCCACCACTTTACTAGGAGTATGACTTTGCTGGACTATGACTTGACTTGGGGGGTAATGTAGTGAATGTGAGGTGAACGGAAGTTGAAGTTGGTTCATGTAGATCTTTATTGTCAACAAAATTTGTATTATTATTTTGGTGTGTCCGGTAAAATGAGAATTACAATCGTCAAAATGGCGACATTAACATTAAACTAAGCAAAAACAAAGTTACACTAAATTAGTAATTATTAGTTAAACTAAAGAAATTTTACTTCAGTCATGTGATCTAAATAATACTTGTTTTTTTATTTTGTAAATTGCACAGACTTTTCCTTCTTATCATTTTTCATTTTTACAAATTTAATGCTTAAAATTCTCTTCAAAAATTTCTCCACACATCAAATTTGTCCTCGAAAATGCGAAACAAACTCATATTATGGCAATCACGAACGGTCTGACATAACTGACAGTGACAGTGACAAAATTTTATGTAGCTTTTTTTGTTTTGTTCTAGCTCTACACTTTTGTGTATTTAGCCAGTGTCAAATAATTGATAATTTCTAAAGTAATATTAATATTATATATATATTATGTGTCAAGTCAAGTCACGTTAATCAAGTTAAGTCATAGTCTAGTCTATTCAAGTCTAGTAAAGTGGTGCCAACTTTACCAGAAGCTTCTAATGTAGTTTTGGAAAAAACACGAAAAGAAACGTTTCACCATCATTATATCACTTTTCCACACTCATGCCCGTAATCCAGCACTTAACGAATAAAATGCCACCAATTTTATGCACTAACACTGAAAATAAAACAAGTTTTGGAAAATAATACAATGCGGTGACGCGATCTTTTTCGTTTTGCCGCCAATAACCCCATCTTTTTCGTTTTCCTGCCAAAGCTCCTTTTTGTAGTTTGCTTCATAGTGATTTTTGTGTTTAGCTCTCGATGGAAAAATAGTTCCTAAACACGACAGATGGCGCTGACTGGGCGCCATCTATATTATGCCTCAAGAACTATTCTATCAGCTAGCGCTGGCCTGAGCATTGAGAATTTTTAGCCAAGGTGGATAATAATCCTGTTTGGAATAAGGACTAAGAGAGAACAGAGAGGCACCTAGCAAACAGTTAATAACGGTAGATACCATTGTAATTCTAATGCAACTTTACAAGGCTCCGATAAAATTTTAAGGCGTAGGTACCTCCAATCCCGTGAAATCATAGACAGGACTTTTTCATTAGGCCCAATAAGGCTATGCGTATACCACATTGCAGTCAGTCGAGGCAGTTATACTTTATTTATTATTGACATCGCCCTGTGCCTTGAGTGGTACATAGGGTATAACCAGCGCAACACTATCAGACTCCGACGTCGCCAGCGAGGACGACAACGACGACGTAGGCACTTAGGTACCTACCACTGTAGGGTAGCTAAAACGAGCGCATCCTTCCATAGGCTTCACTCTTCCAGTGGACGTAGCTTGCGCCGTTGCCGGGGATCGAGATATACTCTTCGGCCGGCAACGGCGCAAGCCAATGCGTGCCCTTCTACCCTTCTAGTTGTCTTTTGTCTTTCACTTTGACGATTGGATGCGTTATGAACTCACGCCAGTGATGTTGTAAAGCTCGGTAGAGACCAATAGCATTAGACCGTTTAAAAAACAAAAAGGTACAAGCTTACCATAAGGATACCTTATGGTAAGTAAAGGTAAGGTTATTAAGTAGGTACCTATAAATACATGTGCCGTTTGATATCAGCACATAATTTCTCATTTAACAGAATTTAACAGAAGACTACTAAATGATAAATAAGATTTGGAAGATGATTCACATTCAGCAGTGCTATAAGACAGGCCTATAACGGAAATATCAGTATCATCCTCAGTATCCTTGAATTAAAAAGAAAACAAAAAGTTAGTTAGAAATTGATCAAATTAAAATTATGATGGATCGTATCATAGCGGGCCGTTCTATTAAGAAAAATTATCTAAATGAAAAAAGTTTTGAACAAGCTACCTAATATATTTATACAGAAATAAACGTGCAAGTGAAAATGCACACGATCTAACCAAATTAATTTCTATGAATAATAAAGAAAACAGGTGGTATTGATACGGGTGAATGATAAGAACCATAACCACAGCGACTTCTAGGATCTATCGACTTCCCGCGGTTTTGACGATTTGCACCCCTACCGCGTTACTGTTCTGGGAATCGGTTTCGCCTGCCATCCTGCACGCGCCAATTAACAAGTCCACGAGTGCGAGCAAGAGAGAGCCCGATTACGATCTCCACCAGACTTACGCGGTAAGACCCCAAGTCGTCGCTTCACCACTAGGTGGAGAGCTGGTCTCCGCTGAGCTTTCCAATCCGTGGTCGCCACTCGAGAACGAACGTCGTACGTAAGTATAGGCGTACGTACCTTAGTCACCTGCCCCAATTTCCCCTTCTTGTCTAAATTTATCATTTATCTATATTATCTTATCTATCAATAGATTTAATTAAATTTATATAACATATATAATATAACCAATTTATAATATACATGTTCTACGTGGTATTTGAGTTAATGTACCAACCTATCCATTTTAGCGTTCCCTTAGGAAATACAGGATTGCCATTGGCTTTGTAGACTCGATTTCCAAGCGTGGCTGGTGAGTTATATATCAATAAGAACAATGTAGAAACAGGGAGGTAACACGTGCACATAATCGTTACACGGGCCCAGGGTGTAGTATTTCAAATCTCATGATTGTTATGTAACGGCGTACCTACCTTGTTAGCAAGACGGGCGGCGACGTGATTACCCACACTCGAATTTATTACGAGCGAGATAAATACCCACCACCATATTTCGCAGTTGTAATAGCTGCATAATGTGATCGCAGAAGCCGATATCTTTCATTGCCTTTGTTTACGGTTCTGTGATGTTCTGAGTATAGGTATAGCTGAAATTACCTACATATTATATCTATATTTTGTAGGTAATGGACAGTTGGACAGGATGCCGTTTTAGCAGTCTTTTGTTTTACTCCATAGAGAGTCATCTTTGACTGGTTAATACAGTTTGCCTCTTATATCCAACGGTTCCCCGTGGCCTTGACCATAAACCCTATGATTACCTACATGTCATGATTACCGACATGTAGGTAATCATAGCATAAGCCCAATTATCGTAATTAATAGATGTGACGGCGAATGGAGGTAGAGGTGGCACCAGGAGTGTCTTCATCTTCGTTTCCTATAATGTTTTATCATAGCTTAGGTATGCATGGATCACGCCTATAGATGTAAAGCCGGCTTAAAACGAAATCAACGTGTCGGTTTAAAACCATTTATTTCGTTTAAAACGTTTTAAATCAAAATTTTCGGTTCGGAATGGTTGAAAACTATGTTTTTTTTTAATAAGAGCGCAGTGTTCATTGCGTCATCGAATTTCCCATACAATGGATCACCAGACTGCATATTTTCAGATTTGTCAGATTATTTTCTACCCATTATCAATCCATACAAACTATATTTATTCACATAAAATTTGCCATTTCTATGTTAACAACGAGATGAGCAAGTAAGTAATTTTAATTCAGAACTAGTCAGTGTCTCGTCGTTGCCAGCTCACATGCACCGACGACGTACAGTGGTTCGATCCCATACAAGTGGTTGGACATAGGGTATTGAAAAAAGTTGTAAAATCGAAAAAATAAATATGCCATTCGATATATACTTATATCAAATGGCTACAAATTTGACCTGTACGTATTTTGAGATTGGAGTTGTAGTTTGGGAGTTATTCGACTAAGGTTTTCAATGTATGAAAGTAACATATAACAAAGGATATCCCGTGATTTTGGCCCGTTTTCTTTCTGGAATTTATATGATGGTATCATATCGTTAATAGCCATATTTTCTTCAAAGACACTTGTTGCTATTTTTGTGCATTTTTGAGATGTGCACCCCACATGATACATAGGCGCCTCGGTACTAATATCTACATAGCTCTGTATGTAGAGGCCGGCCGTATTACCTTACGCCACCATAATACCGTAACGATTAAATTATGTTCAAAGGAACAAACAGAGTTACAGGTTTTCTCCGTTGCATAAACAATATGATTGATAAGCTGGAGTAATTGGCGTCATCTTGAATGGTTTCGGACTTCCTTAACTTAGTTTTATAAAACGATACGATCTATAAACCCGTGAATTCGGTGAATCTTATGGTAGAATGTTCATTTCTACTTATGTATTTTAATTGCACATTTAGCTCTACAGGGAGTAACAAAAACCCTGTTAAATAAATGAAGTATGTGTACAGATCATTACAAGTAGTCATATAAAAATGTCTAACAATACCTAAGTTATACGTATCTGAAGTTACACGCAGTATCTAAACACAAAAAAATAATACCATTTCCCAAAAATGTTTATGACACAAGCCGTGCCTATTTTTAAATAGCTAAGTAACTAAGGGAAGAGCAAACGCGGAACCGACAAACGGGGGCCGCCTTTGTCGGCTCTTTTGTAGGATGCCGCCTTTGTCGGCTCTTTTGTAGGATGCCGCTCCTGCACCTGTGTGCCTACGGGGAAATGGGGTGCGCGGGCGGCGCGGCATCACTCGGCATAGGTGCGGCGCGGCCCGCGGCTTACATTCAGTCGCACGTGCTCTCTCATGCAATTTAGTCGTTTCCAGTTTGATCGTCGCGAATTTAGTGTCGAGTGTTATGTCGTATTCTAACGACGAATACTACAATATGTTAATGTGCCTTGGTAGAAGCATTTGTGTGATGTGTTTTTGAAAGCTCTTTTAAGAGCTAAAAATGATGTACCTATCTTGTTTCTTAACAATACAAAATCACACGTGAATTCGATTGTTTAGCCTTTGCTTGACGTAAAATGATTAGAATATGTCAGTGCGGCAGAACGGCGCGCAGCACTTGTGTGCTTACCACTATTGGTTAAAGAGACCTTTTACGTCATTAAGTTACGGTCTCGCAATCCTACAACGTTGTGGTAGTGGTATAGGGCACATAAACGTATGGAAAATGCATAAGAAGTAATCTGTGGAATGGCCTCTAGTTCCGTCGCAGTAGGTATGCGCGGTGAATAGACTTAGCGTAGCATGGCGGGCGGTGCGGGGTGCGGGCAGCAGGCTGCGTCGGTGGTGCAAGTACCTATGTTGTCAATATCTGAGGTCGTCAACATTTTTAGTAACGGCATAAAAGGTTTTAATAAAAAGCACACGTAAGTTTTGTATGTCTCGTATTGAAATAGAACTAGTATTACAACAACCTTGAGTTGACACTGGATACGCAGCTCGCGGATATAACAGGGTTTTTGTTACTCCCTGTATAAACACGCCCAGAGGTCGTTTAAGCAGATTGCGCAATAAAATGTCTAGGTACCTAATTAATTTACTCGGAAATGTTAATTATTTTTAAAATAATGTTAGTGTCTATTTATTAATCTATGAATTATATCTTTATAAATAAACTAGTTGCGGTTTCACCCGCGGATAAAATGTATTTTAATTATTTACTCACCCCACGGGAAAATTTCACTTTTCCGGGATAAAATGTAACCTATATGTTAATATAGTGTATAAGCTATCTTGGTACCGAATTTCATCCAAATCTATTCAGCCGTTTGAGCGTGAAGGAGTAACAAACATACACACATACACATATACACACATACAAACTTTTGCCTTTATAATATTAGTGTGATGTGATCGTACTCACTAAGTTATTATTTTTCTAATAAAAAACCTAAGTAGCAAACCTTTGAGTCGTTAAAGTAGAAGTCCACTTTATGCCATTTCGGTAAGAAATCACAGGGATTCTTGTTTTTAGATTTATGTACGAAGCCTCAGAAATTAGGTCTGTGTACGAAGTCCTATAAATATTATTGTTTTGCAGTTACTCAGTTAGGTATAATAAAAATTCACATCAGTTTCCCGATTTATTGTTTTCAGTTTTTGATCTTGTTTATTGAATTTCTCACGTGATTCATCATTTTTATTACAGCCAAGCGCCATTTTTATGAAATGTATTCCAACACGAAGTGATAATGATATCTCTTTTAGAAATATGACCGGAGTTTTATGAAATATGTTCGAGGTCAAGGATAACGAGATTATGAAGTTTTATCGCTGGATAGGTAGAGGGACTGATTTTAAGTCAATCGCCTTCATCCCTTTTGGTCATTTATTGATCATCATTGTCACAGTAGTCGGAAAACATCTACCTTGCTTTAGGCATGTTATGGATGCCGCCGGGGGCGAGCTGGCTGGACTGCAGTCGCGACCCCTTCTCACCCCGGTACGGCGGACGAGGGCTCACGGGGGGGTTTTAGTGGGTTCGAGTCCCACATACCCCCTGCCACCACCCCTGTGGTGGGAGGGAAGTGCGAGGGCATTTCCCCCCCTCAAAAAAAATGTTATGGATATGATATTTCTGATCTGGATACGGATATGGATATAGGAATAATATTATATCGGTTTCGGATATGGTTTAATTTTTTTTATTATATATATATTATTTCGGAATTATCCGTTAGTTTCGGACAGCCTTATTAATAAACCGGTATTAGTCTCAGATTAGTTACTTCAGCTTTTGTCCTTTTTTTGCTACTGGAATATTTAGCTGAATCGAAAGAGACAAAATATGGTGTAACTAGTCTAAATCTAGTTCGTGTTTATTAATAAGGCTGGGAGAGTTTTCGTTACGGATATTTTGTAAAATAAATAAAATAAAATAAATAAAATAAAATAAAATATTCGATTGAAGTAAAGAATAAACACAAATAGTATGTAATAATAAGGTTTTATGTATAGGTTTTATCTTGTCTAGGTTATCATTTGGTTGGATAAACAGTTATATAGGTAAGTAATTATTATATAACTACTCAATTTTAAGTTTTATCTATTAAAACAAACATTACATTTTATTTATGGGCGGAGTATAATATATAATATAATATATAAGTTTATTAGACGAAACAATCTGAAAATTGTGAAACGGATATGGTTACGGTTACGGATATATTTTTATTTCGGATATTCGATAGTTACGGTTACGGCGCTCCATAACATCCCTGGTATGAATTATTAGTTAGTGCGTATAGTTATTTCTCCTAATGGCTTAGTATAAGCATATCTATATATCCTATAAACAATATCAGCAGATCGTTCCACTTAGGCTGCTCTACGCTCTATGCTCCGTCTTATTCCTGTCCTTAATCATAGCTCGAGAACTTAGAAGAGAAATAACAGTTCAAGTAGCCGTGTTTCGAAGGGCCGCGTGGTCCTGATTATTGACTCGCAAGACAAAGTTTTTGGGTTCTATTTTTTTTTCTAAGGAATGACGCGACGAGCTAACAGTTCGCCTGATGTTAAGTTACACGGCTGCCCATATCAGTTGCAGTGTCACTCGGAACTCTAAAGTACAGAGTTTCGCGTGACACTGCACTGCGCACGTCATTCTGAGACATCAGCACAATCTAGTAATAAGATTACTAGACTGTGAGATCAGATCATAAGTCTCATTTGCCCAGTAATTTCACTAGCTACAGTGCCCTTCAAACCGGAAAACAGCAGTGCTTGCGCTCTACTGCTTGGCGGCAGAATAACTGGCAAAGCGGTGGTACCTACCTAGACGAACTTTGCAGTAAAGTTCTACCACCTAATGGCTGGCTAAATTCTGACAAATGTGGTGTCGATTCTGTGTCGCATTCTCTAAAACTAAACTTAAAGTATGGCGGTACTCTTCTAATAAAGGGGAAACGAAAAAGACGGAAATATGTAATTTCCTTTAGCTTTAGAGTATGCGACACAGAATCGACACCATTACTTTAAAAAAAAATATGTTCACAGTGTAGTGTGTCCATCCACTCAATATGTTTATTTTGGAATACGAGTACTAACATTGGTGAAGGAGGTCCAAAATGTTTGCGGACGGATTTAGGTCAAATATATACATGTTATTGGAACGGAAGTCACTTGGCTGGCTAAAACTTGTACCTAATATGCTTTTGTGCTGAATACCCACGTAATATACTTACTAATACTATACCTATTTATATTCATCATCATCATCATCATCATCAGCCTGTGTTAGTCCACTGCTGGACATAGGCCTCTCCCAAGGTACGCCATTGAGCCCGGTCTTCAGCTCTTCTCATCCAATGACTGCCAGCCACTCGGCGCAAGTCGTCGCTCCACCTAGTTGGCGGGCGTCCTACACTACGTTTGCCAAGTCGCGGTCTCCACTCAAGGACACGCTTTCCCCAACGGTTGTCGGTTCTGCGGCAAATATGGCCAGCCCACTGCCACTTCAGTTTGCTGATTCGATAGGCTATGTCGGTGACATTAGTTCTCTGACGGATCACCTCATTTCTGATTCGATCCTTCAGAGAAACTCCAAGCATAGCCCTCTCCATAGCTCTCTGAGCGACTTTAAGTCGGTGGACTAGCCGCACTGTGAGTGTCCATGACTCGGCTCCGTATGTCATAACCGGTAGGACGCACTGGTTGAATACCTTTGTTTTTAGGCATTGAGGTATTCGCGACGAGAAGACTCGACGAAGCTTACCAAATGCTGCCCAGCCCAGCTGAATTCTTCTATTCACTTCTTTCTCGAAGTTGTTCTTACCTAGTTGGAGCGTTTGCCCTAGGTATACATATTCCTGAACAACTTCAAGCGTAGCCCCGTGAATAGCAACAGGTTCCGGATTAACATGTTCATTGAACATAATTTTGGTCTTGTCTAAGTTCATCCGGAGACCGATGCGTTGAGAAGAATCAGCCAGGCCGTCCAACATTTGCTGTAAGTCCTGCAACGTTTCGGCCATTACGACGATGTCATCTGCAAATCGCAAGTGTGAGATGTAGGCACCGCTTATATTAATGCCCCGTCCTTGCCAGTCCAGAGTCTTGAACATATCCTCTAATGCGTTTGAGAACAGTTTCGGGGATATTACGTCCCCTTGTCTCACACCACGACGCAGGTGGATATGTTCAGACTGCTGGTTCTGTACTTGGACGGTCATTGTTGCGGCGTCATACAGACATCTCAACACTTGGATATATCGCCAATCAACCTGGCACCGTTGCAAGGACTCCAAAACAGACCAGGTTTCGATGGAGTCAAAAGCCTTTTCATAATCCACAAACGCTAAGCACAAGGGCTGATTATACTCTGTGGACTTCTGTATAATCTGCCTCATTGTGTGAATGTGGTCTATGGTGCTGTATCCTCTTCGAAACCCGGCCTGTTCCGGGGGTTGGAATTCGTCAAGCCTTCGCGCAAGACGATTTGTGATGACTCTCGAAAACAGCTTGTAGACATGGCTCAGGAGGGAAATGGGTCGGTAGTTTTTCAGAAGGGTCTTGTCTCCTTTTTTGAAAAACAAAACGACAATACTCCTGTTCCATATCTTTGGAGTTCTCCCAGAGAAGAGGACAGAATTAAATGTGCACTGGAGTTCCCTTAAAACAGGCATACCACCTGCTTTGAGGAGCTCCGTCGTGATTCCGTCCTCTCCTGGGGCTTTTCCATTTTTAAGCTGTTTGAGAGCCAACTCAATTTCGTCTAGGCTGACTTCTGGCAGGTCTTCGGTGAAATGGCGCGTCAAAGTGGCTCTCGAATCCTCCGTGGACTGTTCGGGTTGAGGCGCATGCGATGCGTACAACTGGCTGTAAAAGTCCTTAACTTCTTCCAGAATCTCAGGCTTAGAAGTAACGACTTTCCCACGCGATGTGGTCAACTTCGTCAGTTGGCTTCGGCCGAGCTGTTTCACGAAGACTTTGGACCCCCGGTTTTGCTCTATCGCTTCCTCTATGGAGCGTGTATTCGAGCTTCGGAGATCTCGTCTAACTAGCTTCGTGATTAACTTAAGGACCGCTGCTCTGACGAAGTGACTGCTGGGTCTTCTCGTCGCTTCTGCATAAGCTCTAATGATTCTGGTGATAGTTTGGACTTTTTGCCTTTGGGACGCATTTCGCAAAATTTCGTGCCTACCTCTCGGAGGATTCTTGCCACTTGTTCGAGTTTCTGATCCACGTCAACGTCTACTGTGCTTTCCAAGGCAGAAAATCGGTTCTCCAGTTTAATCTGGAACGTTTCGGATCCCATCACGGATTGGAGCATATTTGGTCGGAGCGTGGACTTCATCAAGCGGACACGTTCAAGCTTGTAATCAATATCCAGAGTGCCTCGTACAAGTCGGTGGTCACTTCCGGTTTTAAACCTTGCGACCACTGAGACATCCCTGAATATGCGCTTCTTGTCCGCTATGATGAAATCAATCTCATTTTTGGTCATAGCGTCGGGGCTTTGCCACGTCCACTTCCGTTGGGGCTGTTTCTTAAAGAATGAATTCATTAAGAAAAGCCCTTCTTTTTCCAGGAAGTTGACGAGCATTTGCCCCCTATGATTCCTAATGCCAAATCCGTGTTGTCCTATTACCGATTCACTGCATTGTAGCGTGTAGCTACTTTTTCTATTAATTATAGTCAGTTTCTCCTGACACTTTTGCAATAGCAACGTTTTTGTGCTACTCTGCTCCCGCATTAAGAAGGCCAGGCACTTTGTGATATGAAAAACAATTATTCTTAATTATAGCTTTACCATTAGCCCTATCATTTGGATAGTAGAATAAATACTTACTAGGTACCTTAAGGTTTCCCAAGGCTGATGAATTACAAAATGATTTAAAGTATTTCTATAAGATTTTGATGCAACTATTTTGGACAAGGAACCTGACAGTCATGTTTTCGTTTGTTTAAAGTACGGGTCCTACTGGCAAACATTTATCAGAAACAGCTTAATAACGATTCAGTAATCACATTTCATACTCGTAGTAGTCTGTGGGACTTGTAATTTACCAAAAGTACATACTTGTTATCATTAGCTTCTTGTCGGTTTTTTCCAACCAAATATCACAACAATTACTGAACCATTCTTGGACGTATTTGTATATAAATGATCAGAAAAATCCTCTTACTTTTGTAATGTACTTGTAATTAAATAAGATTAAAATAGTTAAAAAATATAGGTTATTGATTGTATATATGAGAGAGATAGCCATATTACGTGGAGGCGAGAAGACGCGATAAGCGCGGACCGCGCCCAGCAGAATCGTGCCGCGAACCAATCGCCACGACAGTCAGCGAGGCGCGCGCCCACGGAGTGCACGCGTTCGCCGCTCCTGCGCACCTTTTAAAAAAACCGCACCCACATGGATGTGCGCTGAGGGTTTTCTTTGAGGCCGCCGTTCCTACGGTCGGCATGGCGCAGGAGTAGCTGCTGGCTCATTTTTTACGAAGTCGCGTCAAGAGCCCCGGGTGTGGGGAGCGACAGGACGGATCGCCCATATCCGCCCGTGACGACGTCGACTGGTGGCCTAACCAAGATGGCCACATATTTTCCTTCGTGTTGAAGATTTATTTTTTGTTTCGCGGTGGTAGTCCAGCGACGGCTGGCTCCCGCGAAACGACACCTCCGCCGTGATTGAGTGAGCGTGTCATTTTCTTAATTTTCGATGTGAACTTTGTACGCCCCCCGTGCGTTTTTTTAATTTCTCCCCGTTAGTCGTCAGTGAGCGTCCCGGGATTAGCGTTATCATATTAGGTTTACAGACTTTAACTGCGGCCTAGTGTTATTACTATTTTTGTAGACTTTTGTTTTGCATAAGATATTTCTACTTGTGTGTTTTTTGAGTAAATATTGAGTTGTACTAAATTCACTTTAGTTTCACTTTCTCCACCAATTGACAGTCCTAAGCAAACTAGCTGACCAAGTTAGGTAGGGCAGGCGGCACGGTGAGTGCACCACCAGGACGGTCCTTGAAACCAAAGGTCCGGTGTGAAGCCGTTGGCTCTATCCGTGAGCATCCTCCTTACTTTTCCTTTTTAATATAACTTGTTCGTGATTTAGTAGGTGGGAACCACTTTCCCCGGTCGACTCAAAATCGGTTCGGTTTCTTTCACCGAACATAACTTCATTTTTTTAAATTTTTTTTTTATATATCACGACAGTGGCGCCCGAACAAATTATTTTTGTGTATTTTTAGCTTACTGCCCTGCTAGTACAGTTAATTTGCTATGGATATTGGTGTAAAAGTGGAATTAAGTATATTGGATACTAATTTTTTGATATTCTGTGTAATATTTTCACAGTAGGTAAATACATTGTTATAATTTACATTTATTATTTACAGTTCTGAATTGTGGTGATATGATGGACAGTTTAATGAGTTTAGACGAGCCACTTCCACCTACTACTTCGGTGAGTACTGTTCCACAGACTATTGTGCCTGAGTCATTACCAGTCACAACCTCTGATGATTTTATTCGTTCAAACCTCGCGGATAACTTGTTTGTCAATACGAACCCGCGACGGCCAAACATAAACATGACCCCAGGTCAGCTACAACAGCTGCAACCCGGTACTAGTTTGACTTATACTACCGTGCATAATTTACAGCCCAGTGTTGGAAAACCTTATGATAAGAATTTTACTCCACCCCGCATTGATAAAAATTCAACACTTTATAATGATTTTGATAATGGGGCACCTAAGCCTTTAATTCCTTCAGTGGTTTATAATATTTACAATAGCAGTCAATCTTTAAAGTCATGGAACTTGAAGTATTCTGGTGATACCTGTATAAATGATTTTTTGAATCAAGTAGAAGAGGTGAGAATTGCTCGAGATATTGATAGTGTGATTGTGTTGAGAGGTTTTTCTGAACTACTCCATGGTACAGCTCTCAAGTTTTACAGATCCATTAGGCATACCATTCATACATGGCAAGGTTTATGCCAAACTTTTAGACAAAATTTCCAGTCAATAGACTATGACTATACAACAGAAAAAACAGTAAGGGATACCAAACAAAAAACTGGTCAATCAGTTTTGAGTTTTATCATTGACATTAAAGATTTAAATAACAGGTTAGCTCGACCTATTCCAGAAGATTCACTCCTTGAAATTGTTAAACACAATTTATTGCCTGTGTATGCTCAGCTGTTAGCGAACAACACAGTAACTTCATTTGAACATTTGATTTCACTTAGTAAAAATTATGAGGCATATTCAGGTTTATTAAACAGTAATACCACAAAACCTGTGTCAAATTATAATACATCTTTTCAACAGATAAAAAATCAAAATTATAGAAATTTTAATACTCAAACTTCAAATAACTTTAATTGGCAACCTAAACCTAGATTGAACATTGTTAACACTACAACACAAAATAATGCTGTTGTCTGTTTAAAATGTAAATGTAATGGACACCATTATCGGGCATGTCAAAACATTCCTGGACCAGTATGTTTTAAGTGTGGTATGCGTGACGTCATACTCACTTCTTGCCCAAACTGTTCGAAACCAACATCAAAGCCACAACCTTTGAATAGGGTACAGTGGGAAGAATCTAACCCTCACCAAAAAAAACTTATGAGAGGGGATGTTGAGTTCAGTAACGTTACCGAACAATGTAATTTGACATCTCCAGAAATTTTAACAATTGAGAATGACAATAGATTATATGTAAAATTTAAAACTTTTGACACCGAATTTGTCGGACTTTTAGATACCGGAGCAAATTTTTCAGTTTTAGGAAATGGGTTTCATAAAGAATTTTCGAAGTCAGCTGGATTGAATAAAACTTATATTAATGCACGCACAGCTGATGGTACGCCAGTGAATATTAGTGGTTCAATTACTTTGCCAATATTTTTTGAAAAAAGTTTCAAAAATTTGAATTTTTTAGTTATGCCGAAAATTCGTACGAATATAATATTAGGTATGGACTTTATTTATGCTTTTAAATTGCTCAATATTTTCAATAGACAGAAAGAAATTTTTACGAATATTTCGAAAACAGGTACATGTTCAGATATACAGGAAGTAAAAGTAGATGAGGTGCGAGCCATCGTGTCACGCGAGAAGCTCACACCAGATCAGCAGTTAGTACTTTCTGAAATTATACACAACTTTAAAGGAATTTCTAGCGATGACGTGGGTTTAGGCAAGACCGACCTAGTCAAGCATAGGATTGTGACCGAAGGGCCACCTATTAAACAAAGATATTACCCCTTGTCACCTGTTAAATTAAAAGCACTTAACGACGAAGTAGATAAAATGTTGGATTTAGGAGTTATTGCACCCTCGCGGTCACCATGGGCCAATCCTGTTGTAATGGCAACCAAGAAGGATGGTACCTTAAGATTTTGTTTAGACGCAAGAAAACTTAACGATGTTACAATCAAGGACTCTTACCCGATTCCATACATTAGTTCTATATTAGACAACTTAAAAGGAGCAAAATACCTGACGTCTTTGGATCTTTCCAGTTCGTACTGGCAAATTGTATTAGATGACTCGGACGGATTACCCCCGGATACCCCGAATTGTCAAGATTTTAGTAATTCATGTCAAAAAACCGCTTTTATTGTCCCAAATAGAGGTTTATTCGAATTTAAGCGAATGCCCTTTGGACTTTCTAATGCCGGCGCCGAAATGCAACGCCTGGTAGATAAATTATTTTCACATCAATTCGGAGAGAAAGTTTTTGCTTATTTAGATGATTTATTGATTGCTACGGACACTTTTTCCGAGCACATAGATATACTTAATCGAGTTTTTACTGCGCTCAAAGAGGCAGGGTTAACATTAAATATTGAAAAATGCAGTTTTTGTAGATCAGAATTGAAGTACTTAGGCTATATAGTAAATTGTGACGGCTTGCAAACCGATCCTGATAAATTAAATTGTATTAAAAATTTTCCACAACCAACAACCGCCAAACAATTGCGTGGATTTATTGGCTTATGTTCATATTACAGACGTTTTGTGAAAGGGTTTTCTACAATCATAGCCCCCATGACGGCTCTAATTGGAAAGCGTAAAGGTAGGGATAGGATAGCATGGACAGATCAGGCAGTTGAATCTTTCAATAGCTTAAAAAATGCAATGTTATCAGCACCAGTTTTAGCTTGTCCTGACTTTTCGAAGCCATTTGTTTTGCACTGCGATGCGTCTTCCGTAGGTATTGGTAGCGTGCTTACTCAAGAGTTCGATAACGTTGAGCACCCAGTCGCTTACCATTCTCGCCTGATGTCTCGTACAGAACGCAACTACAGCACCACCGAGAGGGAGCTGCTGGCAGTAGTCGATTCGATAAACCACTTTAGATCATATTTAGATGGATTCGAATTCACTATAGTCACTGATCACATGAGTCTTAAATGGTTAAAGTCACTAAACAACCCCTCAGGTCGTTTAGCCCGTTGGTCTATGCAAATTTCACAATATAACTTTCGAATTCGCCATAAAAAAGGTAAACTACATGTTGTACCTGACTTTTTGTCAAGAATTTCAGTAGATTTGATTACTTATTCAAAAGGTGTAGATAACACTTTAGATTCTTGGTACAGTAAAATATATAAGGGTTGTCAAAAAGAACCAGAGAAGTACAAAAATTTTTACATTGAAAAAAATGTTTTATATAGATTTAGTAAGTCGAAGTCCAATTTGGATAAGAATAATTGGAAATTAGTAATCCCTCAGGAATTAGTAGAAGCCTGTATAAAAGAAGGTCACGATAGCCTTGATGCCGTGCACCCAGGAGTATTTAAAACATATCATAAATTAAAATCTTTATATTATTGGAAAAATATGCATAAAGATATAGAATCATATATAGAAAATTGTGAATTGTGCAAAGCCTACAAACACAATAATGCTGCACCCCAAGGCTTAATGAAATATCAGAAAGCTGTTAGTTACCCGATGCATACTCTATCCTTAGATATTATAGGACCATTACCAAAAGCGCATTCTGGTCATATTTATATTTTGTCAGTAGTAGATATTTTTACCAAATTTTGTTGGCTTCACCCACTTAGAACGGCTACTACAAAGACCGTTACTTCTTTTCTCGAATCCGAAATCATTTTGAAACATGGAGCTCCGCTCATTTTTATTTGTGATAATGGTAGTATTTTCAAAAGTAAATGCTTTACCCAATTTTGTGATACTTTTAATATTCCAAAAATATTTTACAATGCTTATTATACCCCACAAACCAATCCAGTGGAGAGGTATAATCAGACAGTTGAAACTTGTTTATCAATTTTAGTTGGACAAGACCAACGTACTTGGTCCAAACATTTGCCTCGCGTGCAATTAGCACTTAATAGTTCTATTAATGTAACCACCGGTTATACACCTTATTTCTTAGCTACAGGTAGAGAGATCATGGTAGACGGTAAGCTACATAGTCTTCATTCTACTCCGCCATCCGATCTGCCCAGTCTTGAGGTAGCGGATAGAGAAAAGTCGGCTACTGCGCTGAATGAACTTTCTGACATATTTTCGCAAGTCCAATCAGCATTGACAGAAGCATACCAACGTAACGCAACTAGATATAACCGTAGGCGTAAAGATGTTGTCTTTCAAGCAGGCGACATCGTCTGGAGACGAAACTTCGTACAATCCAATGCTGCAAACTTCTTTTCTAGTAAACTAGCACCACGATTTGTGAAGTGTAAAATATTGCAAAAATTGTCTGATGTTGTTTATATCTTGCAAGATCTTAAATCTAGCAGCTCTGGAAAGTACCATGTTAAAGATATAATAAAGCATGGCACTCTCACTAAGTAATATTTTTCTTGAATTTTTTTTCATAATTTTTCATTCTCACCGAAGTGACATGAAAAAATTAAAGTTGATATTTTTCAAATTTTCAAAAATGTTTTAGTACCTGCATATTTAGGTGAACCTTGAACAATTTTTATTTTTTATTTTGGACTTCTAGTTTTTGAGTAATTTCAAAAATGAAGTTTATTTTGAGGTAATGATGTGGTGTCATCTAACATGAACCCTATTTTATAAGAAGTAAATGTTGATAAGCGGTACTGAAGGCTTACTCAACTGATTTTATTGGATTATTTGGTGTGTTATCTAAACCCATAATATGTTACTATTTTTTATCAGTATTACAATTGAAGTAATACTAGGTATTTGTTTATGATATACATTCACACATGCAGATCCCTATTCTTTGTGGTTGTTTAGAAAGCAAAGTCTAGGAGGACAACATTTTGGTCCTATTTATAATAATGTCTTATATTTTGCATATATTAAGTTGACACTACTTATTAGTATTAGGAGGATGTACCTGATTTTTCATAATCTGGGATAATTCATCCTACATGTCACATGTTTATTGCTTATGATGGTATCATATTTAAAGCAATTTTAATAGTAGCACAATAATTATTCAACATTAATTTTTGTGGATAAAAATATTCCTTTTTTTTTCCAACAGTTGGAAACCAGTTATTAATATTATTGAATTACCGAATACAAGAAACAACCACGTCATTGTAAGGTTAGTCCTACAAAACAAGAATCGCTCGATTTCTTTACTTTTTTAGAAACATGAGTTTGTATTCTTACCTTTTTCCTATAACCATACATTTTTTAAGGCAAAGTTTCAGTACTTTAATGTGAATTTTCATTAAAATTCATAGAACACAATTCCAGCATTAATGCATATTTGGAGTATGATGGCTACATATACGAGGCAATGGTATGTATGTCGTGATGATGATGATGATGATGATGATGTGTAAGAATGATGAATATGAGAAGAGCATGATTAAGGAGATGTATGATAGGGTTTGAAATAGTTAAAGGTATACCAACATAAAATAGAGTGAGTGAGGGTAAGTAGGAATCGAAAATTTTTGGAAAAAATTTTTTTTTTCCTCAAATTTTTTTTTTTTGATTGGAGTATGTATGTTGTTTTTGCCTGCTCGTAATCTACTCACAACCGCTTAGCAACTGCCATAAAAAAATTTTTTTTTCAGTGAGTTGGACGTCTGTGTCGCGATAACTTACGTTATCCGCTTTTGCAAAAAAGGGGGTATTGTAGCGTGTAGCTACTTTTTCTATTAATTATAGTCAGTTTCTCCTGACACTTTTGCAATAGCAACGTTTTTGTACTACTCTGCTCCCGCATTAAGAAGGCCAGGCACTTTGTGATATGAAAAACAATTATTCTTAATTATAGCTTTACCATTAGCCCTATCATTTGGATAGTAGAATAAATACTTACTAGGTACCTTAAGGTTTCCCAAGGCTGATGAATTACAAAATGATTTAAAGTATTTCTATAAGATTTTGATGCAACTATTTTGGACAAGGAACCTGACAGTCATGTTTTCGTTTGTTTAAAGTACGGGTCCTACTGGCAAACATTTATCAGAAACAGCTTAATAACGATTCAGTAATCACATTTCATACTCGTAGTAGTCTGTGGGACTTGTAATTTACCAAAAGTACATACTTGTTATCATTAGCTTCTTGTCGGTTTTTTCCAACCAAATATCACAACAATTACTGAACCATTCTTGGACGTATTTGTATATAAATGATCAGAAAAATCCTCTTAGTTTTGTAATGTACTTGTAATTAAATAAGATTAAAATAGTTAAAAAATATAGGTTATTGATTGTATATATGAGAGAGATAGCCATATTACGTGGAGGCGAGAAGACGCGATAAGCGCGGACCGCGCCCAGCAGAATCGTGCCGCGAACCAATCGCCACGACAGTCAGCGAGGCGCGCGCCCACGGAGTGCACGCGTTCGCCGCTCCTGCGCACCTTTTAAAAAAACCGCACCCACATGGATGTGCGCTGAGGGTTTTCTTTGAGGCCGCCGTTCCTACGGTCGGCATGGCGCAGGAGTAGCTGCTGGCTCATTTTTTACGAAGTCGCGTCAAGAGCCCCGGGTGTGGGGAGCGACAGGACGGATCGCCCATATCCGCCCGTGACGACGTCGACTGGTGGCCTAACCAAGATGGCCACATATTTTCCTTCGTGTTGAAGATTTATTTTTTGTTTCGCGGTGGTAGTCCAGCGACGGCTGGCTCCCGCGAAACGACACCTCCGCCGTGATTGAGTGAGCGTGTCATTTTCTTAATTTTCGATGTGAACTTTGTACGCCCCCCGTGCGTTTTTTTAATTTCTCCCCGTTAGTCGTCAGTGAGCGTCCCGGGATTAGCGTTATCATATTAGGTTTACAGACTTTAACTGCGGCCTAGTGTTATTACTATTTTTGTAGACTTTTGTTTTGCATAAGATATTTCTACTTGTGTGTTTTTTGAGTAAATATTGAGTTGTACTAAATTCACTTTAGTTTCACTTTCTCCACCAATTGACAGTCCTAAGCAAACTAGCTGACCAAGTTAGGTAGGGCAGGCGGCACGGTGAGTGCACCACCAGGACGGTCCTTGAAACCAAAGGTCCGGTGTGAAGCCGTTGGCTCTATCCGTGAGCATCCTCCTTACTTTTCCTTTTTAATATAACTTGTTCGTGATTTAGTAGGTGGGAACCACTTTCCCCGGTCGACTCAAAATCGGTTCGGTTTCTTTCACCGAACATAACTTCATTTTTTTAAATTTTTTTTTTATATATCACGACAGCATGTCTGTACTCCCACTTTGGCGTTGAAATCTCCCATGACGACGTTGAAGTGGGCCTTAGATGTGTTATGCAAGGCCCTCGATATGTCGTCATACATATCTTCGACTTCATCATCCGAGTATGTCGACGTGGGCGCGTACACTTGAATAACTTTAAGATTATACCTCTCAGTTAACTTGATAACAAGATACGCAACCCTCGTCGACACACTGGAGACTTCTACAACGTTGTCAGTGAGGAGCTTATGGACCAGAAACCCAACGCCACCTTGGGATGGATTATCTCCCTCTCTGAAATACATAAGATGGCCTGATTTAAGTGTTATGGTATCCTCCCCCTCTCTTCGGATTTCGCATAACCCAAGAATATGCCACCTTATGTATTTCAGTTCTTCCTCAAGCTGGGCCAAATGCTCGTCATGCCGTAGCGTTCGTCCATTAAAAGTAGCTATGGTCAATCGGGTTGGGCGGCCTTCCGTAGCCCGGTGATTCTTAGCACCCCCTACCCTGCCGTTACCATGTCCGCCGCCTTGGTCAGGAATAGCAGGGCTGCCGGGAACTAGGGGCCATGTTCTATTCTGGCTTATCATTTGGGAGGTAAATGCCCATAATCGCCACGCTGGGCAAGCGGGTTGGCGATCGCAGAACGTAGCTCTTTGCACCGGTGACGCTGCTGCCCGTCACCGGTCAGTGGAATTTAACTACGCTAGTTTGGGATGGTTATACCGCCATCAGTCGGTCGCCAGAGCCTCGTTCGTTATCTAGCAGGATGACCACGGGCAGGTGAGGTTGGCTTGGAGTAATAAGGTGGTGATTTACTCCCTAGCATCCCTCCTAGCATCCTATTTATATTAGTGGTCAATAAAACAATAGCTGGAGAATTCTTAATTTAAATAACAATGTTAGTTTAAGCTGAAATTCGGAATAGCTTACTTATATTAATTACTGTTGCGCCCCGCGGTTTCACCCGCGGATAAAAAGTATTTTAATTATTTGGTCAACCTACGGGAAAATTTCACTTTTCCGGGATAAAATGTAGCCTATATGTTAGTCTAGTGTATAAGCTATCTTGGTACTTAATTTCATCCAAATCCATTCAGCCGTTTGCGCGTGAAGAAGTAACAAACATACACACATACACACATACAAGCTTTCGCCTTTATAATATTAGTGTAACTAGTTACGGCCCACGGTTTCACCCGCGGATAAAAGGTATTTTAATTTTTTACTCACCCCACGGGAAAATGTTACTTTTCTGGGATAAAATGTAGCCTATATGTTAATATAGTGTATAAGCTATCTTGGTACCGAATTTCATCCAAATCCATTCAGCCGTTTGAGCGTGAAGGAGTAACAAACATACACACAAACACACATACATACATACAAACTTTTGCCTTTATAATATTAGTGTGATGTGATGTTTAATGCAGGCTTAGGTGCACCTAGTTCGACCCGATAACCAAGTAGGTACTATGAATTAAAAGGCACTTGATTTTGTGAATTATAGCATGTGTCTGGGAACGGATTATTCTATTTTCTAACTAGATACATCTACCTACCATTATACATTTGGATCACTTATGTACTAGCCTCGCTGATATAGGTCAAATCTAAAGGCCAAATGATAATAAATATACAACTAAATCTAGCGTACTATCGGTATGGGTGGCGGCCCAACATGTTGACAGCATTACCAATTTGAATTGCGATGCTGATTCGTTGTGTCAGTGTGCCAGGACTTTAGTCAAGCACCGCATCGATCGAGGACCTTTTCATATTGTTTCAGTAGATTAAATAAATTAAAATATGGATATTATATGGATAAACTTTTTAATAATAGGTCCTCTGGTGATCGTTTCGTTTATCGCTAAAGATAAAAACAACAACATTGTTATGTTAACATCCTTTATAAACCTTTATTGCCCGATGAGTGTTACATAATCTTTAGTGTTGCATGAAATTTTCATTTCATATAACGCTGCGTGTTAGTTAATAAAAAAAGGTGTAAAATTATTTGTAGGTGCATGGGTTCGCCTATAGGTACCTACTTTACCTGAGATATTTCCTTTATTTTTGTAGCTTTCAACGAGATCTTTAAATTGGGGACATCTGATTATTAACTAGTAGTTCTGCAATAAACATACCTCTGTAATAACAATCTACTATTATAATGAAGCTGACTAATAGATATAGTTGAATTGATATTTAAATCAGGGTAAAGTACACAAACGTCACCAACGACTTGACTATTAATTAAACAGCTGTATGTAAAATGTTGATGTACAACATACATTATACATTAAAATGTAGAATATTAGCTAATATTAGCTACTAAAGCGAAGTTCGATACACTTTTGTTGTAATAGAAGGAGGTCCATAGGTTTGCTGAATTAATGATATGCCGATTGACTTTGTATAAGATATATTAATTAAAAAGATATTTACAAAAACCAAAATGCGGAAAATAAAATTTTCTCTAATGTGAAGTCTATATCAACAACATTCGTTGCCCCTAGCAACTAGCTGGAAAGTTTATCTATGAGATTGGTATAGAAACTTTTTCGTGGGCCAGCACGCCACATCACCCCCCTCCAGAGACCGTCCTACGGGCGATAATATTCTGGAAAACGCACTGTTCGGCCTGATCGAGTGGTGGTCACTGGAGCGTCTCGGGTCTCAGGTGCTGCCACGGCGGGAGAATGGTCCAACTCACGAAGTATGTAGGCAGGTTTAATGCGGTCGACTGATACAGTGACTTCTTTGCCTTTTATGCGGAGCTTGAAAACTTTATCCCCTCGTTTTATCACCTCATGTGGGCCTGTATAAGCTGCTTGAAAAGATGGGTGCGAGGTGTCATCTCTTAGAAAGACGTGGGATGCTGTTGCTAAATCTTTGAAAATGAATATGGAGCGGTTATTCCCATGGTGAGAAGTTGGTAATGGCAACAAATTTTTGGCGAATATGCGTAATCTTTCAGTGTATACTGTCAAGTCCTCTGTGCCATCAGCCGATTGACAAAAAATGTCCCCTGGGAGTCGTAGTGTCTCTCCATATACGAGCTCAGCTGGAGTCGCTTGTAAGTCTTCCTTAAATGCCGCCCGGATTCCCAGTAGTACAAGTGGAAGTGTTTCAAGCCAGCTGCTGGTCGCATGACATGTAATAGCGGCTTTAAGCTGTCTGTGGAATCTTTCGACAAGTCCATTGCATGCTGGATGGTAGGCTGTAGTTCGTCTGCGTTGAAATCCGATGATGTGGGACAGATGCTTAAAAAGTTCTGATTCAAACTGTCGACCACGATCAGTGACGATATCTTCAGGGCAGCCGAATCTGGATATCCATCCGTGAACTAAAGCTTTTGCCACTGTTTCAGCTGTTATCTCCTGTAATGGTATAGCCTCGGGCCATCGTGTGAAGCGATCTACACATGTGAGACAGTAACGATACCCTTGTGAGAGAGGTAAAGGTCCGATCAAATCTATGTGGATTTTCATGAATCTGGCTCGAGGTAAGCTGAATGATGCTAACGGAGATGAGACATGACGTGTTATTTTTGATCGTTGGCATGCTAGGCAGGAACGAGTCCACTCTCTACAATCTTTTCGCATACTAGGCCATACATAGCGTTCCGATATTAGTTTCATCGTCGCATTTATGCCAGGGTGGCTAAAAGAATGCAAGTTTTCGAACACTTGCCGTCGCATGTCTTTGGTCACATAAGGTCTGGCCACATTGCTGCTCTTGTCACAATAGATTTCTGTGTGAGATCCAGGCAGTTTGATTTTTGTCAAGCGCAGAGAAGTATCGCTATCCAAAAGTTGTTCTAGTTCAGGATCTGTGCTTTGTGCTTGAGCAAGCTTGGATAGATCGATGGGCTGAGTAATCTCTTCGATGCGTGATAAACTGTCAGCCACAACGTTATCCTTTCCTGAAATATGCCTGATATCTGTAGAAAACTGTGAAATAAAATCCAGATGTCTGAACTGTCTTGGTGAGCACTTTTCTTTTCGTGAATGAAATGCGAAAGTTATGGGCTTATGGTCAGTGTAAATAATAAAGGCTCTCGCCTCCACCATGTGACGAAAGTATTTTATTGCTTCGTAGATGGCGAGAAGTTCCCTGTCATAAGGCGAGTATTTCTGTTGACATGGCGAAAGTTTTCGAGAGAAAAATGCTAAAGGTTCCCACAGGCCGTCTCTATGCTGTTGTAAAGCTGCGCCCATTGCTGTGTCTGAAGCATCAGTGACTATAGCGAGCTTCGCTTGGCAGTCTGGATGAGCGAGTAGTGCTGCTTGGCAGAGACTTTCCTTGCAGGTGATGAATGCTTTAGTAGCTTCTTCTGATAAATGCACGGGATGTGAACCTTTAACTGATCCTGTGAGCAGTGCATTCAGAGGCGCTTGATGCCGCGCTGCGTCAGGAATAAACCTTCTGTAAAAGTTCACCATTCCTAGGAATCTTCGCAGTTCTCTAACGGTTTTCGGTGGAGGGTAATTCGCAACTGCTTCTACCTTCGATGGTAACGGCTTAGTGCCAGCTGCTGAGATGCTGTGTCCTAAAAACGTTACCTCTGATACACCGAATATGCACTTGTTCGTGTTGATAACCATGCCGTATTCCTTTAGTCTGTTGAAGAGCAGATGAAGGTGCTTCTTGTGTGATTCTTGATCAGGTGAGAAGATCAAAAAATCGTCCAGAAACGGGAAGCAGAACTCTTCAAGGCCCCTAAGCATCTCGTCCACAAATCGTTGAAACGTTTGGCTGGCATTACGTAGTCCGAACGTCATGAACGGAAATTCGTATAAACCAAACGGCGTCGTGATTGCGGTCTTTGGAATATCATCAGGGCAGACAGGAATTTGATTATACGCTTTTACGAGATCAATAACCGAGTATACTTGACAGCCGGAGAGACAATGTGCAAAGTCATGTATGTGCCGAATGGGATAGCTGTCTGGTACGGTTCTAGCGTTGAGCATTCTGTAGTCACCGCATGGACGCCAGCCGTTATCTTTTTTAGGCGCAAGATGAAGTGGTGATGACCATGGTGACTTTGAAGGTCTGGCTGTTCCGTTCCTCAACATATCTGCAAATTCGTCTTTTGCGATTTTTAATTTATCCGGTGCTAGTCTTCGTGGTGTGCTGCTTATTGGCGGTCCTGCAGTAGTCTGTATATGATGCATGGTATTATGCTTCGGAACACGGTGGACACCGGAAGGTCGAGTAATCTCAGGGTATTCGCTTAGTATGTTATGATATACGGAATTTCCAGAAATAACTTTTACCGATGAAATGTTCCCAGTTGACTGTGCAGGTGAAGCTGGGGACGTAAGGCTTGTAGTGTTGTCGATTAAACGTTGATTTCGACAATCCACGATGAGGTTGTAAAATGATAAAAAATCTACACCTATTATGGCCTTTGTAACGTCCGCTACGATGAATCGCCAAGTGAAGTCACGGCGCAAGCCTAGGTTCAGCACTAAATGAGCGTAGCCGTAAGTAGAAATGGGTGTACCGTTTGCCGCACACAGCTCATAATTTGTTTTCTCACGACGTTCCTTGAGTGCCGATCGGGGGAAGACACATACGTCACTGCCAGTATCGATGAGAAACTGCATCTTCGTAGCGCCGTCCGTGACAAATAGGCGACCGGAAGTTTGGCAATCGGTCGTCGCCATTACCGACTGCTGTTCGCGTTTCCCGCATGGTAGTCGCACGGTTTTACGCACTTACTTGCTTCATTGCCGAACTTATTATGATACCAGCACACAGGAAATTTTCTATAGTTCGACTGTGATCGTGTGGAGCTAGAACGACCGCGCGTTTTCTTGTTTGAACGATTCGGTGCACGTGAATGCCGGTTCACCTGCGCAGTTAGAGCTTGCACTTGTTTGGTAAGTTCAGCAATCTGTTGGTTCATGGCTTCTAAAGAGCTTCCTGGTATGGCACTTGATGTTGATGCTACGTGCGCTGTAGGCGAAACAACGTCATGGATGCGGTCAGCGAGATCTGCGAGCGCTTCCAGTGAAGACATCATCTGCGAAGCGATTATCGTTTGCGTGCTACTTGGTAGGCGACTGGTCCATATAGTACGTAGAAAATCTTCGGGAACTCCAGGTCCAGCCAAATGTTGCAAATGTCTTAGAAACTGAGATGGCTTACGGTCTCCAAGTTCTGCGTGCATAAGTAATTGCTTGACCTTCTTTTCTCGTGACGCGGACAGTCGTTTGATAAGTTCCGACTTCAATTTTTCATACCTGTTGGTGTCGGGCGGGTTGATGATTATATCTTCCACCTCAGAAGCATACTGCGGGTCTAGTTGGCCGATAACGTAGAAAAACTTCGTATTGTCCGTAGTAATGTTCGATATCGCGAATTGGCCCTCGATCTGCGCGAACCAAATGGCCGGCTTTTCAGGCCAAAACGGCGGAATGCGCACGCCCACACGACAAATATCTTCGTTCTTATCGGTTGAGAGCGACATCTTTATGTGAATCAGTATCAGAATTATCGCAATCAGCAACAAAATCAAAATCACACACATTTACTGCAAACGTGGACTTTCGGTTCAAAACAGGTCACCAGTAAAGCGAAGTTCGATACACTTTTGTTGTAATAGAAGGAGGTCCATAGGTTTGCTGAATTAATGATATGCCGATTGACTTTGTATAAGATATATTAATTAAAAAGATATTTACAAAAACCAAAATGCGGAAAATAAAATTTTCTCTAATGTGAAGTCTATATCAACAACATTCGTTGCCCCTAGCAACTAGCTGGAAAGTTTATCTATGAGATTGGTATAGAAACTTTTTCGTGGGCCAGCACGCCACACTACATTGTATTACATTGTCCATGCAGCTGTTTGATTATTATTTTGCATTTGCTCAAGTAAATGCACAAAGTCATAGGTTATTATTTGTCAAGGTCAAGCTTTCATAATGTCACTGAAACTAAACTGTCAGGGGTTTTGGCGGGAACGCGAAAAAGATTGCGTCACCGCATTGTATTATTTTCCAAAACTTGTAACTGTGACTAGACTTGACTTTTCAAGTCAAGTCAAGTCACAGTCCAAGTCATCAAGTCAAGTCAGTCTAGTCAAAGTCATACTCCTAGGAAAGTGGTGGCAACTTTACTTGAAGTTTCTATGGAGTTTTGGAAACAACACGAAAAGAAACGTTTCACCATCATTATACCATTTTCCCACACTCACGCCTGTAATACAGCACTTAACGTATAAAATGCCACCAATTTTATGCACTAACACTGAAAATAACACAAGTTTTGGAAAATAATACAATGCGGTGACGCAATCTTTTTCGCTTTCCCGCCAAAACTCTTTATTTATATTTCCAACACTCTTAGTTCATAGTTTTTTTCTTTTCACGAAAGACACAGATAAAACGTACTTTTGTGTATTTAGCCAGTGTCAAGTTGATAATTTATCAAGTTAATATTTCATATATACGAGTATATTATGTGTGTCAAGTCAAGTAACAATGCAGGTCATCAAGTCAAGTCATAGTCTAGTCTAGTCAAGTCACCTTCTAGTAAAGTGGTAGCAACTTTACTAGAAGCTTCTACAGAGTTTTGGAAGCTTTTTGGATACAATGACATGATTGATGGAACCGGCAGCATACTCTCATATTTTTTCTAGGGTCTATAATATCTTTCAAGCAGAGCTATCCAACCTTAACATGGAGCCTTTTTTTTTTCTTTATGTTGTGGCTCCACACTTCTGTGTATTTAGCCAGTGTCAAGTAATTGATAATTTTTCAAGTTAATGATATTTACGCAAATATGTGTCAAGTCACAAGTCAAGTCAAGTCAAGTCTAGTCAAAGTCATACTCCTAGTAAAGTGGTGGCAACTTTACTTGAAGCTTCTATGGATTTTTGGAAACAACACGAAAAGTAACGTTTCACCATCATTATACCATTTTCCCACACTCACGCCTGTAATCCAGCACTTAACGAATATAATGCCACCAATTTTATTAACTAACACTGCAAATAACACAAGTTTTGGAAAATAATACAATGCGACGATGCGATCTTTTTCGTTTTCCCGCCAAAACTCTCGGAGCACGTCTTACACGTAAACCACGTAGATGCAACGAGGTTGAATTTTGTATTGTACCATTGGCATCAAATGAGAAAAATCTATTCATAACAGGAGAACGGTATCCAAGTGCCTTTTCTAATAACAGCAAGTTCTATAGGTTTCATCTAAGGTTACTTTCTTAACTTCTTCTTTCATAAGAACCTTCTCCTGACAAGAAACACAATAAAAAAATAGAATTAGCGAAAATGTTCCATACTTTCACGAATCTTAATATAGAAAAATTAATCTCTATTTCCTTTGGTAATGGCATCACGGGTGAAGGGATACAACATTTTCGCTTATTTTTTTATTGTGTTTATTATTGTTAGGAGCTCTTTTGAAAGAAAAAGTTAAGAAAGTATGGAAAATTTTCACCACGCGGGTGAAACCGCGGGGCACAGTTAGTATACAGTATGTATTAAACATTATTAATGATTATGTTGTAGATAATATATGGTATATATTTATTACTACTAGTTTATACGTGTTAAATTATGTGAATACATAACACACACGTGTAAGCTAAACTCTTTTTATATTTTTATTTAGACAATCTATATTCAAGCTGCGTTGCACTGCGCCACAACAATATCCACGCTATACGAGGGTTAACTGGAAGACAATGCTCTCCAGCATTAAGTTCGCCTATGCACCTACATTTGTTGTTTGTGCAACAAAGCATTTCTATCTATCTATCCATCTAAAAGTACTTGATCCATGAACTGAATTTTTCCAAGAAAATTGCCAAACTTTTGTCCAAATGCAATTGGAAAGTAAGTACATACTTACCTATCAAAACTAACAAAAGAGTGCGTCAAACAAATAACAAAGATTTTATCGAAGCTTTACCTTGGCATTATTGCGTTTATTTTCTTCTTGTTGTAAGTTGAAAATCTTGCTCATACTCTACAAATACTTTGTATTTAGAAAAACGTTCAAGAATAGGTTAAGTATCTCCTCGCCCGTTCAATTTACAAGAGGCACTCGGCCAGTAAAAGATCAGTTCCAGGTTTTCTTATATGCATTTGCAGGCAAGAGCTTTATAAAATGTCAAGTTGCAATAAAGAGAAACAATATCATCCTTTGAATAGAGTTTTATAAAATGTTTAGAGGAAAATTTTCTCTTTCTGAATGGAAATATATCTTTAATGTGACCCAAAGTCATATACAATAAATAACATTATATAAGAGTGGTCTTTCACAACGCTTTTTAAAACTTGAAAGGGTAATAATTTCAAAGATAACAAGGAAATGAATTTTGTGTATCAGGTATTAGTAATCTGTGGTGTGCCTAAAATCCTATATAGTAATAGTACAGATAACTAATATGTAATCTACGCTTTCAGAACCTGCTTTTCAAAGTACTTCAAACGAACCATCCATAACTGTTAAAATTCGGTAAGCCTATAACGAGTAACAATTTTTACTCATTCGATATAATAGGCATAAACAGGCTGATTACAATTAAAATGGATGCAAGAATATTTCCATTGGAAATATACTATCCAATAATGTTCCAAGTTCTGTTAGTACGTAATTTAAATTTACTGTTCCAGTGCATGCCTTGAATCCGAAGTGGAGAATTTTATGGAAATATTCCACACGATGCAACTATTACTTAAGACTTAAGTAGGTACCTAGTAAGTACTTATGCGCCAAAATTGTATTTCATCTACTCTCCGACTTCAAAAAATCTTTTATTGTTTACATTAGTAATTTAATCACTTAATAGCAGAAGGAGCTATCGTTAATGTAACTATTAATCAATTGAAGAGTTAGCGATGAGCTATTAACGTCACCAGAAACGAATGGTATCTTCCTAGAGAGTGTGCTATAGCGTCTACAAATTAAAGCGTATGGAATTAACTTTTTGTGTAGTGAATATAAAGTCTAGTAATACTGTATGAATGTAATACTTTATTATTTAACAGATATAGGTCACGGATTAAGGATTTTTTCACAGAATAGCCTACCGCCGCTTTGCCAGTTATTCTACCGTCAAACAGTAATGTGCAAGCACTACTGTGTTCCGGTTTGAAGGACATTGCAGCTGGAGAAATTATTGGGTAAATGAGACTTTACGACTTGATCTCATAGTCTAGTAATCTTTTTAATTACTAGACTGTGCTGATGTCTCAGGATGACGTGCGCAGTGCAGTGTTACGCGAAACTCTATTAGAGCTCCGAGTGACACCGCAACTGATATGGGCAGCCGTGTCGCTTAATATCAGGCGCACGACTAGCTCATCATATTTATATATTGCTTGTCCTGATGTTCGTGATGTCATAATGATGGGTTACAACTGAAAATCAGTTATTAAGGTTTTATGACCTTGATTACATGCTGAGCTGGGACCTATATCATAACGTCATGCAACATCACATTTTGTTCGAATCTATTATTTGTTCTATTATTGTTTTATTTTCATGTTGTATTTAGGAATGTTATATTGTGTGATGTCCTGAATAAATGTAGTTTCTTTATTTCTTTCTTTCTAAGTCTTAAAAAAAACTAATAAACTAAGAGAAATAAGGTCATTCACGTTATTATTTGGTTCCCTTTCATATGTGAAAACTTAATCAGTTCATGTTATTTTTTATCTTTTTTGTACGGTTGAACGCTTTTACTCAGCACTCCATCGACCTTTAAGCCGTCACCAAACCAATGTGTCACGTACACCTGTGCGGTTACTGTTATCTAAAGCGGAAAGGTTGAAAACAGCATCCCTGGGGTACGGACCATAGACTTAGGTCCGTATTACAGGACGATGCTCAGTCATCGAAATCGCTGCTCAAGCAGAGGTTTCATTCATAAAGTGACTGTAATACGGACCTTAGTATCGTAAATAGGGCGAATTCTGCAGTACGAACTTTCATTGGGTCAAGCCTCGATTGAGCCGCTGCCAGGAGAAGGAAACGGGAAAACAGTGTGTGGTTAACTCGACCCTATATGGAAAGTCGTGCTCATTCAAGCTTAACGTGATGGATGTCGGCCTTGTCGGTGAATCCAGTACTAAAGGTTCTGTAATGTTCTAATGGTTTTCTTCTGTAATATTTTAATGGTTTTCTTAATCCAAAACGTGTCTTGAGCGATGAAAAGTAGGTGCGTAAGTACCTGCCAATCGGCAACGTAGGCGGGTGTAGATATATATGCATTTATTTTATCAATATCAATGCATAAATGTTTCAATGCGGATAATATGCATTGATACCTAAATATAACTTGAGTTGATGGGCGCTAATATAAGGTTTCGTTGGTTCTATAGTTGGTTTTGGTTTGGAATGGAATAGTGCACGTGTAGCCCTCTAGAAGATCCTAAAAGATTGAAATGTGTTTTCTAAGAGCTACTTTTTACACTTCCACGCATACGCAAAACAATTCAGGTGGAGTTAATTTAAATTTAAAGTTTTAGCTGTTGTTACTAGTAATTATACTGTCGAGTGCTTTCAAAAAAGTACAGTAACCACAAAAGCAATCTACCCGCCCCGTGATTTAAGTGACTGGAAAGTGTACCTATTCTAAACGTAAAACGTGTAGTTATTGGCAATCACGTAAAATCTACGTAACCATATAAGCTGGGACGGCGACGGTGAATTTCCAGCCGAGCTTATGCGATAAAATGGAGTCCTTCGATTTAAGGGAACCTTATCGGCTATCGATCAGACCTATACACCTCTCCGCGGGCTTTTTCGCGACTTTTACAGGCACTTTATTTTAGTAAGAGAATTAGTGACGATGACGATGGATTTTCGTAATTAAACCCAGATAAGCCGTGGTTTTAATTAGACTTTATAGAGTTTTCTTCATCAAATACGACGGTAGGACGATTTGGAAGCGGATCACGAAATGTAATAATTTTATAGGACTGTTATTTGACCTCCAAGGATATTGTGTGATTTCCAATAAGTAGCTATATAACATACCCATCTATGCCCTTGGTAAGTGGGTATTTTATACCTGCAATGTTGTGTGACTAAGCTTAGAATAAAGTAGGTAAAGTTTTTTTTCCATTTTGACCACCACGGAGAAGGCAGATATTTTAAATAGGTAATACTCTAGCACTTACCTATCAAAATTTATTCGGCTATGTATTTATTCAGGATAGACATTTTCACCGTCACCGTTTATTTGAGTGGAGAACAATACCGCGGTCGAGTAAATGAATTCCTTGTCTGGAAAATATTTACTTTCCGGAGGCGTTGATAATCTTAGTACTTTTAGTGGCTTTTAGATTGGCCATATTCTGTGCCTTTATAAATTTCCTTACAAGTTAAAATGGGAATAAATTATATAGATATTAGAAAAGTTTGTAAACTAGAGTCAGAGACAAAAGTTGTTGAATAAAAGTGGCAACTGTATGTCGTGCTTTTTTGTAACTGGAATATTTAATATTAAAATAATATAATTATGGAGCTAATATAACTAATTAGTATAGGAATGTTCTGTACTGCCATATTAAAGTTGGTGCAGAACATAATTAGGCATTCACCTAATTGACTAGATATACTTGCTTGGTAGTGCCGATGCCGTGGACAATCAACGCGAACGACGACACTTGAAACTTTAAATCAAACGTAAGATATTAAAAATATCCTATACCTATACCCTATATATCCCTTATACTATAACTATATCTATACCCTCTCCCGCCGAATTTGACATATGTTTTTTTTCTTTAAAGATAGGTACACAGACAGAGAGAGGCAACGTAAGGTTTTTGTGTGCTTTTTATGTAATGGCAAACCCGATTTGGATGAAATTTGTACATAGATTGCATACACGTCCGTTTTTATAACCCGTAAAACCTTGTGGCATCTTGGTGAATAAAATCGACTCAGAATAATATATTAATAAACACATAATATAAAGTACCTATTTACCTTCTATCATAAAAAGAAACAAATTAAAACCCACATAATGAAAGGAAGTTGCTGTGAGAACTTCAAGATGAACAAAAAGTTTATGTAAAACGAGCAGGCTTCCCAGTAAAACGCGCGCTCTTAGGGTTCCGGACAATTCACTAGCAGCTATACTGCCCTTCAAACCAGAAAACTTGGCGGTAGAATAAATGGCAAACCAGTGTTACTAGGGGGTAGGACTTTTCTGCTAAGTTCGTCTAGATAGGCACCACCGCTTTGCCAGCTATTCTGCCGCCAAGCAGTAGTGTGCAAGCACTACTGTGTTACGGTTTGAAGGGCACTGTAGCTAGTGAAATGAATGGGCAATTGAGACTTTATGATCTGATCTCACAGTCGAGTAATCTTATTACCAGACTGATGTCTCAGGATGATGTGCGCAGTGCAGTGTAACGCGAAACTTTATTTTTTGGAGTTCCGAGTGACACTGTTCTGTTATGAGCGGTCGTGTCGTTTAACATCAGGTGAACGACTAGCTCGTCACACCATTCTCTAACATTAAAAACCTCTCTAGACGAACTTTGCAGAAAAGTCCTACCACCTAGTTAAAAGGTAATAAGTACAAGCTCTCTGTATAAAGTCGGTATAACCATTTTTAAGTCAAATTATGCTAACGCTAAAGGTATTATTTAATTTTATACCTAATAAAATTAAATAATACCTTTGCTTAAAATAAATCCAAACAACCTTCCGCATGTTATTTTTCAACAGTTTTTTAAAGGTACGTTCACAATTAAATAAAACTCCGGCCGTATTCATTGCTTGTTTCTTTTTATTATCTACTAACACTTATTGCTTCAAGATCGGTACTCATCTTGATTGCATCTACATGTTTTTTTATATTCAGCAAGGTGAAGTTGTCAATGTGATCCCATAAACATTAACAGCCGTACAAACATCTCGCTTACGCTCGTGAAATTTCACGTAAGCGAGAAGGTGACAGATTTTTTTAGCATTCAGCTTAAATAACGTTTAGCAGTGAAGACAATATCTAGGTAATATATTAACAGCCTCTGTGGTGTGGTGGTTGAGTAGGTCGGCTCATAACCTGGAGGCGGCGGGCTCGATTCCCGCGGCAGGGTCTTTGTGCACGAAAAAACGCAAATACTTGATGGAACGTGGTCCTCGTAGTTCCTGGGTCCCTAGACACAGGGAATCTTAGTTAAGGTCCTGGATCTATATGTGATCGTTGGGTGTTATTAGTATTATTATTATTATTATTCAGTGTCTTAAGATTTTTTTTGAAAATGAATTTAAATTTAACGAATTAAGAGGAAAACATATCTAACATTTTTAAACCACCCATTTAAATTGCCTGATAAAAATATATTGGACGATGGCCAGACTCTACGACGACGTAGAGCTAAGTTATAAATTTCAATTAAATTTCTGGTTTCGCTTCTGAGTACTGTTTAATATTCTGTGGTTTGCTTCAAAAAGCTCTACCTAGTTACACGTACGTTTGTAGTTATTTGTATAGATAAAGTACCAAAACTTAGACAGACTGCAGTCGATGTCAATGGTCCCTCTGAGTACTAGTATTAGCTATTAGGTATGCAGTTTATGGCAAGTGTTTTTGACTTGGGGTGGTATATATATAATTATTTATTATAAATCAATGATCACAAATTATTTGGGCATAGAAGTCGAAGTACGACATCGAGACGTTGTATTAAATAATAATAATAATAAATCTTTATTGCAGACACTGAGATCCATATTAAAATGGCATCCAGCAAACTAATGTATGTTTTGGATGCGTGTGCTGGTTTTTTTACCTTTGATAGGCTTGCATTTGACGACTGTCTTACTTGATGGTAAGTATTGACGCGGTTGATGATGGAACACGCATGCTTAAACAATCAGTTCTATCTTGCCTTGAAAACTCCCTGATAATATTTTACAGAAATTTTATTGTTACATAATCCATCGTCCATGCAGCACAGCAAGACACAAAGCCAAAAATAATAAAGTCATTATTATGTCATTACAATGTTAACATGCCTATTTTTACATAATTCAAATGTCTTCATAATCTTTCCATTGCTTATAGTATTTGAAAGTAACATTTAAAATTGACAGCCTCTGTGGTGTGGTGTTTGAGCAGGTCGGCTCCGGGCGGCGGCAGATTCGGTTCCCGCGGTAGGACAAGTATATGTGCACAAAAAGTGCAAATACTTGTTCTGTGTCTGGGTGTTGTGGGACCATGGTCCTCGTAGTTCATGGGTCCCTAGACACAGGGAATCCTAGTTAGGTTCCAGGATCTATGTATGTGATCATTGGGCGTTATTATTATTATATTAGAATAATCAACGCTTAATCGTCAATTGATGCTCAAGTTCAAGTTTCATTCATGAAATGATCATTTTGTAAATTACATTTCGTCTATTTACGAGTGAATGTAAATCCATAATAAGAGACTCAATCGTAATGAAGCCTATTTTTAAGTCTCTCAAAATTTTTAAATCATATCCTCTCGTATCACTTAAAAATTCATTGTTCCGTTTGCAACTTAAAAAATATAATTAATTTTAATTTTATTTTTGCGTATATTGTTGAATGGAATTTTAAATAGGTACCGTATATAAAGCTCATTATAATACTAATTACGTAAAGATGAGGAAAATAGGTTTTTATGTAAATTTAAAAAATAAAAAAATTAAAAAAAAAAACTTAATGTGAAACCCTTAAAAGTCTTTTGTTAAAATATATTTAGGTAAATTAAAAAATTTTATAAAATCAGACGAGTTCCCGAAACGTTCTCCATAAAAGAATTGCTTACATTAATTAAAATTCGTCTGAATGTGCTAAGAATTCTGTAAATTATACATTATTTATAAGTGAAATAATGACGCATGTAACCAGTTCACGTTCAGAAAACAATGAACCAAGTATTTTATAAGCAAGTGCCTACTTGAATAACTACCTTCAAATTAATCGGACACAAAATATACTAGCTATTGAGTTTAATTAAAAACAGGAATAATGAAATATAATTTTGATATTTTATAATTTACACTTTACTTACGTTTTTTAAGGTGCATTGTTATGTATTAGTTGGTGTTTATTAAGTATTATTGTATTGCATTGTATTATACTTTTATTTGAGAAGATATTACAACCTGCGGAGCTACTGGTAACACAAAATAGATTAGTAATAATAAACGAAGTTACGTAGTGAAGTTACGTAAACGTAGTGACGTAAAGTAAGTATACTTACCTAACAGACAAGACAACAGACAGTCTGTGGCAGTCTCTCCAATGTATAGGTTCAGGACTTTCATCGAAAATACTTATTAGACTTGACTGAACTATAATCCAAGATTTAATTCTTAACAGCACCTAACCATCACTATTGACACCATCACCTTTGCCGCACATAACCCGAAGGCGGCGAGTTCGATTCCCGCGGCAGAACAAGTATTTGTGCCCAGCAAAAAAAAGCGCGAATACTTGTTTTGAGTCTGGGTGTTGTGGGACCATGGTCCTTGTAATTCCTTGATCCCTAGACACGGAATCCTAGTAAGGGGCCAGGTTCCTGGGAACTACGAGGACCATGGTCCCACAACACCCCCAGACTCAGAACAAGTATTTGCGCTTTTTTCTGTGCACATATACTTGTCCTGCCGCGGGAATCGAACCCGCTGCCTTCGACTTGCTCAACCACCACACCACAGAGGCTGTCAATATATTTAGCAATATGATTAGCATAGTTACTATTTGCTATTCACCTACTACATTAATTAGATCAGTGATTAGTGTTGGAGTAGAATGTTTAAAATTTTTGAAGTTCGTAGAAACCCTTTCTAGGTTGCTATGACATTATGATGTAGATTGATGTTGACCTTGATATGTTGTTAACATATATCTTAACCCTGTATATTGATTAACAATGAGGTAATTAATATTTTTGTTGTTCCTCAAAGACAAACGGAAGGTCGAATCAGTTTATTTACCTCCACAAACATCCACAAAAAGTTTCGAAGTAAATAAATCCTCAACTGTTTTGAAATTTAATTATGTACCCAGTTTAATTTGGATTACTTATAAATTTAAACATTTTAAATTATACTTAAGGCTGCTTCATAGTACGTTTTGACGGGATCCTTATAGTGCTCTGTTTAAAGTTGAAAGTAGTCATAATTTGATGTCAAATTTTACGTTTATGGGGTATGCTATAATCACCACGATTGGCAGGTGACCGCAGAAGATTTTAATTTAAAATTCCTTGGATATTCTCTTAGCCGGACATTATGGCACCCTCGGGAAGAGATGGGGTGGTCCTAGTCTCACAGCGCCAGGACCCCACGGCCAGGCTCGTCAGCACCTAATTACAGACGTAAATAAATTAACTTGGCCCATGTCACCTGACAAGCAATTATTTAACAAAGAAGATTTAAACCCCAACTGATGCGTAGTGTGTGTACTATATGGTTTTAGGGTTTGGGGATCATTACGTGACGTTCGTCAACCCCTTCCATCAACGCAACAAAGTGTCGTAACCAGCTGTGAGAAAAGAAAACATATTTGTTTGTTCATTACCAGTTGCCAACACGGAATTTCGCTAAAATATGATGTGATTGCCTTTTAGCTACGAGCTAAAGTTCTCAGATTTCAATAAATCTCTATGAACTTTTGACAAATGACATTTTGACGACGACTGGACGTATGTCTCGATCTAGTAATATGTAAGTTGCACCATGTAATACATTCTTCTTGTATATGTATCCTTGTACTAAACAAATTAGTAAAAAATATCTAAAAAAGTGTCCTTATGTACTTATATATATACTGAAAGAATGTTATATAAGCACAAAGTTTTTTGTGGAAGTATTAATAACCGATGTAATCCGATTAAACTGTGAAATTATCCCGAAACAATAGAAAATCCATTTATTATGGTGACTGACGTCAGATAAAGACTCAATAGCAAACTCATCGGTGATTTTTGAGTGTTTTGTGTAATGCAAAAGAACCTAAAAAGCAAAAGAAAATAAAATGATAACCTGTTAAGATTTCTCGCTTGCTTCGACTTTTCACATCTCTCAGCTAAAGTAAACTCTCAGCAATTTTTAATCTAAAGAGTAAATATGATATTCATCCTAAATATTGGTGGTTCGTATAGATATAAACATTAATAAAAATATATTTTTCGAATTGTGCATTGGTTCCACCCCTTCTGGGTCTAGGCTGAAAATCAGCGCTGGATGTCTCTGATGACCAGTAATATGCTGAGCGGACGCCCATTCGATACTTGTTTTTTTCTATTCTTTATGTACATATTGTGTATAAATTTAACCTGTTTTTGTATTTTAATTTTAGACAAGTATTGAATAAATGTTTTTCTATTCTATTCTATTATATTCTATATGTAGATGAATCGTCCAAAATAAGTTGTAATCTAGCTAATTCCGAGCACATTGGTGATGCATTAAAAATATAAATTTAATATGAATTTATATTTATATTTACATTCCACAATGTTGTACAGGTGTAGGTAGTTTTTTAAAATAACAGTACATCGTGGACCCTGTTGGGCACGCAACATTAGAAGAGAAATCTTTTTTCAGCTCCTTAATAGTAAATGTGTGAATAACTTTCTATCATTGTATAGGTAAGTACTTAGTGTAATCAAACCCTGTGTAAAAATTACACCAAAATTAATACAACCTTTTTGGAATCAAAACGATATAAATAAAAATATTCTAGGGCTACTTGTATTTATTAATTAAAACAAAACTATTCACATACTAAAAAGTTTCTAATTCATATTACATTCGAACATGGCCAAGCGTTGCCTGGTACATACAAAACTTTACCAATAACGGCCAACGGTTTACGATGGAAAACATTTTTTTCTTTTTTTTGGTGTCTAGAATAAGGTTCTGTGTTGTGTCAGTTGTGCTCAAATAGTAATTATGTATGTTCGAAGAAAATTAAAAAGCTGACTGCTAAAGATTTGACAGTCTATTAATTAATAAAAACTTAATTAATCTTTGTAGTATCCGTACTTGTTACAAGCTTCGAAATAACCAAAAATATTAAAATTCTAATAACCAACGGTAATGACATCAAAATATTTTTTTTTTTTTTTTTTTTTTTTTTTTAATGTTAATGAATGACGTGACGAGCTAGCCGTTCGCCTGATGTTAAACGACACGGCTGCCCATACCAGCTGCAGTGTCACTCGGAACTCTAAAGTATAGAGGTTCGCGTGACACTGCACTGCGCACGTCATCCAGAGACATCAGCACAATCTAGTAATAAGATTACTAAACTGTGAGATCAGATCATAAAGTCTCATTTGCCCAGTAATTTCACTAGCTACAGTGCCCTTCAAACCGGAACACAGCAGTGCTTGCGCACTACTGCTTGGCGGCAGAATAACTGGCAAAGCGGTGGTACCTACCTAGACGAACTTTGCAGTAAAGTCCTACCACCTACCATTTTGGTATCATTTCTAATCAAGCTATCAAACAGAATAATAAGACGGGGGTTTTGCACATCGATCATAATATGACGGGAATTTTCGTTTACTGATCAAATTTTTCCTTCGCAACAGATCATATTAATTGGTTGCAAACAAAACACTGCACCTTAAAAATAAATGATCGAGCATTTCTGAATTTTTCGTTACGTGCGTTTCAGTAGTGTCTAAAATCCGATGGACTTAAGCGAGGCGTCATAATCGAAAATGGAATATTTTAGTGTAGGTACTCTGCGACATCTATTTGGCCTCTACACAAGATTTTATTCGGATACGGTATCGTTTTCGATTTCAGATGTATTTTCAGAGCTCAATATAACGAAGGAACGCTTCTGCGTATGCTACTATGCAGAATTGAAGTGACAGTCCAATTATAAAATATTACTTCCCTGCTTTCTTTTTGCCAGCCATATTTGGACTATATATACTGGCTGCGATTACCTATATAGACTATCCAAATGCTCCAGCTCACTAACAGTAGGTAGCGTACCCAACATACTGGCAGCATTGCCCCGTTGAATTGCAATGCTGATTCGTTATGCCAAATAATGTTTTGTATTATACTTAACACTAACTTAGCATAATACAAAACATATTTGACATTGACCTGCGTGTATAGCTGGATGTCGAAGCAGCAGTCGGCCGGCACGGTGCGGCAGTCGCAAGCAAGCCGTCGACCGTCCCTGACGCAGCTGGAACGCGTGCGATATTTCTGAAACGATCGCGTTACGGAAGTTTCACAACAAAAAGTGTTTCCCTTCAAGTGATGCATGATTGTGAGTTATCGAATTGTCGCGAGTAATGACGCCGCAAGCTTACGACGACTGGGATAAACTATGGAACGTATCCTGGACTTATTCGGAAAGTATGTAAAGTTAACAAAGTTTGTTTTTATTTTTGAATTTAAAAAGTCAATGTTGAAGAGAATTTTTGAAATTAAATGTATATTATTGTCAGTAGAAAATTGTATGACGGTAAAACATTTTATGTAGATACGTAGATAAAATCATTTTGGTTGTTTATTTAGCTGTTCTGATTAATTATAAATTTAAATGAAATTTTTCGACGGTGACGGCAATAAATGCATATGTAAATTATTATTTTTGGTACTTAAATTACTAGGTGATGATGAAAAGGTTTGCTTGATGGTAAATGCTACATCTAGAACTTTATACATTATATAACCTAGTGCAACCTTATATACGATACTTACACCTTCCAAATTTTCAAAGATATATGGAAATAAATAGTATGTCTTAACTATAAATACATATCGTAATAATAATATTTATTATAAGTTGTAACATCGCATTGAATATATGTGTGTAATGATGCTACAAATCTGTTTATGAATAAATAAATAAAATATTTCACTAAAATCCCCTAGCCCAGGAGGCAGCACTTACCATTTCACTACGATGCCCTGGAGATTGAATAGAACTTTTTACTACAGCCACTAATGAGATAGCTATGATTATGATAAAAATCCGTACAATGCTTATTAACTATTAATTACACGCATAAAATGATTTTAGTTTACTGAAGACTCATAGGATGGAAACTGATATGTGTAGAATTGTGAATCAACGGAAGTCGATAAAAGACTTTATTATTACCACCTACCTGAACAGTTCCTGCCAGCGGCTTTGTATTGGATTATTTAATTTTACGCCTTAATTCCCCTCACTTCATCCACCATTTCACAGTTTGTCCTTTCACTCTACATTTTTCCTATCTCTTCCCTCAATCCTCTTGTCGTCCGGCCTCTGGTGGGACGATGCGGCAGTTCTTATCTAAAAATGGCTATAATTTATTATTCAATAGAACGATTTTGCCGGAACAAAATAAGAGACTTTCTTTCTATCCATTACAATCCATCCAGTAGCCTTTGCGTGGCGAATTTTCATACAGAAAAACAGTAAAAAAATCAAAAAATTTGTGTTTTTAAATTTTACTACCTAAATACACAAGAAAAATAACTGTTTCTTTCTAAATTACCTTCTATATCTACAGATTTTCAGTGGTTACCGTGGGTGCCACCGGTTCTCCCGTTTCATTTTTTTGAACTGCGTGTATTTTTACTTCTTTCTGTTAGCAACGCTAAGATAGAGGTTCCAAACAAAAAATATTTATACTTAAAAATTTAAATCTTTTTTTATGTAAACGTTCCAACAGTGGATATTTCGAAAGGTTGTTATTTTAAAACAACCTTACATAACTCAAAAATAAACATCTGATTTTCTGAGATGAATTCGTAAGATATTCTAGTAGATTAATATCTAAAGCCCTACGAAGTACGCTTTAGGTTATACAAATTAATTCATTAATTCAGATTATTAATTCAAATTAATAATCAATATTATTAAAACAAAACCTATATGTAGATATTTTATAGTTTATTACATTATATTCTTACATTTTTGTATCAACTTGGTTAGCATCACCATCTTCTTTTATTAAAAAAATTCTTAGTTCCTTTTCGTATCAGCCGAACCGCATCACATGCAAATATCGAGCATGCAAGTTTAGATGGTTTAAGTTTTAACGAGTGGCATCGATTTAAAAAACGTATAAGAAGCACATTTTCCAATATTCTTTTGAAGAGGTTAGGAAGGTATTATAGTTTTTATTTATAAAATACTAGCGGCCTGTCCCAGTTTCGCACGGGTATATTATATATATATTTACTATAAATTGAAATATAAACTATCCTATCTTTCAAGTTGGATAAAACTGCACACAGTGTTTTTTTTATTGTTTGATAGGCTTGCGTTTGACCACTATCGCACTTGATGGTAAGTGACGATGCGGTCTAGGATGTAACACGCTTGCCTAGAAGATACCTGTTTACTCTCGATTTGAATACTCCAAGGTTTTAGTTTTCGAGAAATACGGATGCCGGCAAAGTGTGCGTACGCGGTGTGCAAAATTTTATTAAAATTGGTTTAGTATATAGTTAAGGAGTCCATAGCGGACAAATAAGGTGACAAGTAAATTTTCATATAGGTATTAAGAAAGATATACGCCAGTATATCTCTTGATAGCCGATATTTCTTGAAATAAGTCCCTAATTTTGTAAATGCCATTTATTTACATTAAACGTGCTTTTAAAACATTAATTATTTTACACATAGAGGCAAAAGAAATAGGAAGTCATTAAAATTACGCTCTGCACCTAACAAAGTTACTGACTGCCGTTTTATGTTTGGGTACGTTTTTTTGTAGTGCGTCCACGCATTTATAAATAATAAGTTTCAACATTCAAATGTTAGCATCATTTTTTCCGTTTAGAACTTACTTAGCTTGAATTTACACAATGCGATTTGATAATAGTTGCGTCTCTATGGAGATATATATTTTTTAATTTGTAGGCATTTTACACAGCGTCATGTGGCCCCAAATTGAGCAAAGCTTGTACCATGGAGATCTGATAACTGATAGAATACCTAAGATACTTTTTTATGTATACACATAGTGTAACAACACACAGGTTTTTTGGCAGCAAAACGAAAAAGATCGCGTCACCGCATTGTATTATTTTCCAAAACTTGTATTATTTTCAGTGTTAGTGCATAAAATTGGTGGCATTTTATTCGCCACGTGCTGGACTACAGGTATGAGTATGGGAAAGGGGTATAATGATGGTGAAACGTTTCTTTTGGTGTTGTTTCCAAAATTCCATAGAAGCTTCAAGTACCTAAAATTGCCACCACTTTACTAGGAGTATGACTTTGAGTAGACTATGACTTGATAACTTCGACTGTAACTTGACACATATTTGCGTGTAAATATCATTAACTTGATAAATTATCAATTACTTGACACTGGCTAAATACACAAAAGTGTGGAGCCATACCAAAACAAAAAAAAAAACAACACACAGACAAAAAACGGAGACTTATGTACATCATAACTTAGGTTTTTGTTTGCAGCCTCAGCTCGCACAGTATTGCATTATGCCATACTCTGTGTATGTTAGATCTATTATCCTTTGTTTATTATGCTTTCGATATTGCGTGCCAAAAATAAAGTTCATTTCATTTCAAATGTTTGTCTTGTGTGGAAATCGAACCCACAACCTACAGTTCAGAAGGCGAGTTACTAACAGTTAAGCTATCAGGCCACTCGTTCATATAATTTGCAATGTTACGCGACTTTATAATTTAATTAAGTTTTTACATCATATAATAATGAAAAACTTCTTACAATTATCTATAAAAATTTTGCATATCTTGTTCATTATTATTCTATTGTTTTCATTTATATGAGAAACATAAAATTATGATTAACATTTTGATGATTATGTAAATTAAATTATTACCTGAAATACCATTCTTAAGTGATTATTAAATTACAAGTAGCTATATACATACATACTTAAGCATTTGTATTAATTTTGATACAGTCAGCGATACGAAATTAAAAATTAAAATTGGTTAAACTTAATAACAGTTCTTTGAATAACATCAACTTCTCCAGAATATTTTCGTGTCTAACTTAACTAAAATCTAGCAGTCTGTGGTAGATACAGGAAATGAAATGAATTAATTTAAGAACATATTCATAATTATTTTTTACAATAATAACTTATTTATTCAGAATTAAATTTAGTTGGAACTTAAATAAAATTAAGAACGGCTCGCTCTGGCTCATAATATGTTATGAAATCACAAAAGAGTATTTCATAATTTTTTATTTGTGACAGATTATTGAAAATTTCGTTGTTTGTGCCATATTGTTTTTTGAAGTAAAACTTCTTTACGCACGCTTGGGGAGTAAGCTGGTGAAAACGAGGCGAACGGAAGTTTGAAGTTTTTTTTTTTTTTTTTTTTTTTTTTTTTTTTTTTGTTTTGGCTCCACACTTTTGTGTATTTAGCCAGTGTCAAGTAATTGATAGTTAATGACATTTCACGTAAATAATGTGTCAGGTCACAGTCGAAGTCATCAAGTCAAGTCATAGTCTAGTCTAGTCAAGTCATACTCCCAGTAAAGTGGTGGCAACTTTACCAGAAGCTTCTATGGAGTTTTGGAAACAACACGAAAAAAAACGTTTCACCATCATAATACCACTTTCCCACACTCATGCCACAAATTTTATGCACTAACACTGAAAATAACACAAGTTTTGGAAAATAATATAATGCGGTAACGTAATCTTTTTCGTTTTCCCGCCAAAACTCCAAAAGTTTGAAGTTGGTTCTTGCAGATCTCCATTATCAACATAACAAAGACAAATATTTGTATCATAATGTTGGTATGTCCGGTAAAATGACAATTTAAAATTGTCAAAATGGTGACGTTAATATTAAACTAACGTAAATAATTACTTTTAAATTTTTTTTTATTTTAAGATTTGGCTCCACACTTTTGTGTATTTAGCCAGTGTCAAGTAATTGATAATTTTTCAAGTTATCGATATTTCACGCAAATATGTGTCAAGTCACAGTCGAAGTCATCAAGTCAAGTCATAGTCAAGTCAGTCTAGTCAAAGTCACACTTCTAGTAAAGTGGTGGCAACTTTACTTGAAGCTTCTATGGAGTTTTGGAAACAACACGAAAAGAAACGTTTCACCATCACATTATACCATTTTCCCACACTCACGCCTGTAATCCAGCACTTAACGAATAAAATTCCACCAATTTTATGCACTAACACTGAAAATAACACAAGTTTTGGAAAATAATACGATGCGGTGACGCAATCTTTTTCGCTTTCCCGCCAAAAACCAATATTTACTTGACACTGGCTAAATGCACAAAAGCGTGGGGACAAAACAAAAAAACAACACAGAAAAAACAAAATTATACCGGCCGATAGATGGCGCTAAACTAAAGAAGTTTTACTTCAGTCGTGTGGTCTGAATCACACGTATTTTTTTATATATTGCAAACAAATAGAAACGTTTTACCTGAAATAAAACGGTTATTATATACTTACCTTAGTAGAAGCTTATACATATTGAGATAGGCACTCCATTTCCCAGTATTGCAGTTCTCTCTTTCTACCCATATATGTCTGTCTCTTTCGCACATCTTGCCCCTCCACCAGGCGGGCGAGGTTGCCGATGGCCCGAGCTTTACTCGTCATTGTGTCGAAATATCACCAGGCAGAGATAAAAAGTAAGCTTCTACTAAGGTAAGTATATAATAACCGTTTTATTTCAGGTAAAACGTTTCTATTATACACTTGACCGTTAGTAGAAGCTTATACATATTGAGACCTGTTTGTTATCGCCTGGTGAGTAAAGGAAAAAACGCCAATGTGATTGAGTACCTACCATGGAAGAAAGTAAAGTTGGTAGGTACCATTTTACTGCATTTTACCTATGCTAGTAAATAAAAATGTGCGTATAAAGAAACACGCTGTATTTTTTATATTATGGACCTAGGTACCTTTTTACTGCATGAATAGCCCTATGTAAGCATATAAAAATGTATGTATGAAGAAAGAGACAGTATTTTCTACATATTATACAAGTATAGACACTAGGTATCATTTCACTATATAAGGAGGTATGTACCTATGTAGGTAAATAAAAATGTTCGTATAGAGAAAGCCTTTAATTATTTATAAGTAGCATAGACAATATACCAACATTACTGGTCGTGGGGTTCTTTCAATGTACTTATTACAAATGGCAAGACCACAATAACAAAATTTAGTTTCTTTATTAATAAATCATCTACAACAACAGAAGTACAGTACTAAGTTAGTACAGTAGTATATATTAAATCTTTTAATCAAATCAAACGTCGCTTAATTAAGTATCTAGGTACTTATTTTAATTACGTATTGGCATATTAGATTAAAAACATAATACATCTCCAAGACCAAAAATCAACGAAACGGAATGAAAAGTGTAGAAATGTCATTTCTATCATTAGTGTTTTTAGCTGAAGAGATCATAACCTCGCGACGATAGAATTTCTGAAAGGTTTTAGCTGATTGCCAATTTCCTTTTTCTAAAATATCATCTAAGGAGAAATTGTCGATCCAACTTCTAGAGGCAACAGCGGAGCGAACACTTCCAGCGGATGCTGAGATGCCCGCTGCCTTCAGCAGTGATTTGAACCATCCTGCTATGACTGTTCTGGATGCAGGGGATGGTGTCCCTCGTAGAGTAATAAATAAATTTGATGTACCAGAGCATCTCCGCCTTTCATTTAGAATAGTTATAGTCTTATTGATCCAATATACAGGGTTTAAATTTTGATTTTCAGTGTTAGCCATCAGCTTCCACCCTGATTGTCTATATTCTCTGCAATCCGTTTTAGACCCAAACTGGGGCCACAAGACAATAAGGTCATCCTTGATAATGCATTGATCTTAGTTAACGCCTAAAAGGGTCAAGTCGTGGATTCTGCGACCTGAACATAAACACAACAGTGCTACTGTATGTCTAACGGTTTGAAAAATGTTCGTATCGTCTACGGAGTAACTACTCATAAAACTGGTCAGAATATTAATGTCCCAGATAGGAGGTTTTAGTGCTTTCGGAGTTTTTAAAGATATTGCTTTTAGAATATGTTTTACAAGAACATTTTCGCTTAATTTTCCAGACATTTCTGTGTTACAGAGCGTAGCAATTACCGATTTGTGGAGGAGAATTGTGTTATAGGATAGATTAAATTTTATATACAAGTCAGCTAAAAACTGAGCTAAATCAGATCCTTCTGGATTCATTGGATTTATGTCATGCTGTTCTGCCCATGCAATCCAACGCATCCATGGTGCCTTATACGTTTTCCAAGTGGAAGGTCGCCATGAAGATTTAAGTAAAGAAATCTGACTAGAGTCCCATGTTTTTATTTTGTCTTCCCACCCCCACACATCCAGACCTCGAGAACCATGTTCTGTACTTTTGGAGGCGGTAATCCTGTCGCTGTGTCGATCAGGAATCGGTCCAGATTCGTCAGGGTGAAGGGGGCTGCAATGGCTCGTGATTTTAGATCCGCCCGCCAGAATACCTTCTCCCAACGTGGGGCTACGATTAGATACACTCCAGTGGCTTGATTGAGTTGCATCAATACCCTGGGAATCAGAAACGGGGGTGGGAATATCCAAGCCAGCGGGAAGTTCCAAAATAGGCTGAATGCGTCGTGAAACATCGCTTCGCGATCGTTTAGGTCTAGGGTTGCATAATTCGCTACTACGTGTGCGGTCTTGGATGCAAATAGGTCGATCATGGGTATTCCCATCTTGGAAAAGATCATTTCGGTGCATCTCGGAGTTAAATGCCACTCCGGAGGCCGCCGATGTCTGGACAAACAGTCTGCGTGATTGTTGAATCTCCCAGGAATGTGATAAATTTTGAATTGGATCCGATGTTCGTCTAGGATCTGTAAGATCTGATATGTTACATTCATGAGTGATTGGGACTTGGTCCCGCCCTCGTTGCGAAGGTAGGCTACCGCGGACCGGTTGTCCGTTTGAATGAGGACTGATCCTCCTGACATGTCTGTTGCTTGCAACTCTAATACTTTCCGAATGGCTATTAATTCCTTTACGTTGCAGTGTAGATTCCGTTCCTCTGTGTTCCAAACACCTGATATTGTCTGGTTGTTGAGTTGCCCTCCCCAGGCTATATCTGAAGCATCCGTCGTTAAGAAGTGTGTCGCTGGTGCTATATGAATCGGGGATGAGAGATGGCAAGTTTGAAGCCACCACTGCATCTCTTCCAACACAGAGTGTGGTAGAACGTATCTGGTCTGAGCTGCGTGCTTGGGCAATGAGTTCAGGAATTTCAGAGTGGTCCTGTGGTTTAACCTGCCTCGGGGGACAGCAAAGCTGGCAAAATTCAGTAGCCCTACTAGACTCTGGAGTTCTTTTAGCAGTATCTTGCCTGTTTTCAGAGCTTGAGTCACTTTCTTGACTATTGCAGATGACTTCTCTGCTGGTAGTTGTTTCCGGTTCATCCAGGGTTGCCAAACAATTCCAAGGTATTTGATACATTTTTGTGGGACCAGGACCGACTTTTTGTAGTTCACTTGGAAGCCAAGGCTTTCCAGTGTTTTCAGCAGCAGGTCGACCTGTTGGGTTAATAGCTCTGGGTTTTGATGGGCTAACAAAAAATCGTCCAGATAGACGATTATTCTCAGGCCCTTTTCTCGTAGGACTTGCGCAATCCAATTCGTAAGGGACGCGAAAACTTTCGGTGCTGTGCTTAGCCCGAACGGAAGGCAAGTCATTTCTAGTATTTCGTCCTTGTAAAGAAGGCGCAAAAATCGCCTGTGCGACTTGTTTATGGGCAAATTGAAGTATGCCTGTGACAGGTCGACTTTGCACATCCAGTCGTGGGTTTGCAGAAAGTCTGGGATACGAAACATGTTTATTAATCGAAACCGTCCTGTTAGCACATAGTGGTTGAGCGACCGTAAGTTGAGTGCGGGTCGATATGAGCCGTCGCTCTTCTGCACCAAGAACAGGGAGGACACAAAGCTCGGAGTAGGTGGAGCTACCATCAGTACGCCTTGACGTTTCATTTGAAGAATAAGTAAAGACATCTCCTCTGATTCTAATGTGCGATGGCGGCTTAGGTCTGGCCTTACTAAGGGAGGTCTTTGCCGAAAGGGTATGCGATACCCTGTTATTATCCGCAATATAAAATCTGGAGCTCCCATTGCTCTCCACCGATTTATGTAATGTGCTAACTGACCTGCCTGGAAGGGCTTCGAGTCATTGTCTTTGCCTTTTATTGCCTCTATAGGCCGAAGGCGATGAGCGGCGCTTTTGACCTCTTTGTGAGTTTCTAGATCCACGAGATCGAAAATTAGAACTCTTATTATTATAGCTGCGCTGCTCTGGGGCACCATGTCTTTGTGCTTTCGTATTGTAATGGTAGTCTTGATAGTTGCCCTGCGAGAGCTGGGTGTGTTGGCAGCGTGTGCTACTTGGCACATCACAGCAGTAGCTTGAGTGACCATGCGATGGCACATTATTGCGTACTTGCCCCTGCGAGGGGAGACGTGTAGCAGCATTAGAGGGTTTTGCTCGCGAAGCATTCCTATTACTAGGTCTATTCACTGGCCAAAAGGCCTTCCTAACACCGCCTGCTTTTTCTAAAGTTGATGTGAGGGCTTCCGGGTTGAAAATGTGAGTATTAGAAGGAGGGATTTTATTTACCGCCGCCTTCACTAAAGGGTCTCTAATAGACTTAAGGATACCGTCCCTTCTCATTTCAATAGTCTCTGCTCTATGGCCGCAAGCCATCTGTAGAAGATCTTGCGAGACCTTCTGAAACTCACCCTTTATGAAAATTTCGTCAATTTTTTCACTCAAGTTTGTAAGAACAGCCTCTGGGGTCCGAGACCAAGCAATCAAATTCCGTAAACTGCCTAGTAAAACTTCTTTTTGCTTTAAGATGCCGAATGTAAAAGCCGCGTAAGATTTATCGGAATATGCTAGGTGGCGTATATTATCATACGCTTTTACCTCCTCGTTTGTTTCCATTTCCGTAAATCCCGGTGAATGGTTGTATAGTTTTTGTGTCTCTGCGTACCTAATATCTGCCCACGTGTCCTTTCCAAAACGCTGAACCTCATCTAACATATCTAAAAATTTTGAGGGTGTTTTAGGAATTACGGGATCTTTTAGTTTAGTTTCAAAATCAAAAGATAATTCCGGTGTATCGTCCCGGTTTTCACTGACCGGAGCAAGTGACACCTGTGAGGTGCAATATTCATTGTATAAATCGTTACCTACATCACGGCTGACACAGGAATCATTATCATCATCACGATAGCTGCGAGGGTATTCGTAACTTTGAACTGCTTTTTGCAACATGTCGACATTTTTCGACAATTTTTCAATAAGATGACGATCGCGCCTTTTTTGTTTCCTGGACCGACGCCGACGCCAGCGTTGCGATTTCTTTTTCTTGGAAATCTGTTCCGAGGAGCTCGAAGAAGACGTCGAGCTGTTGCTATTGCTACTACTACTCGATGATGGCGATCGCTCTGCACGTAAATGCGAATTTTTGCCATGCGGCTTAGGCCCCGAAATAGCCGCGGCGTTGGAAACCGATATATCCTGATCATCCGACCCCATGTTTCCACTACCTTAAAAGAAAACGATATGACAACGTAAATCACGTTCCCTAAAAGAAATTAATTAATAAATGTCTGAGGGTAGAAAAATTATGTTCTGGAATCGATGCGATTACCAAGAACAATTTACTAAAACAACGAACGATAACATCGTTATACGAATTATAAATACTTGTGCACTTACGTGAGTTTTTCTGGAACCACACAAAACACTCAAATATCACTATTTTAGCACAAGTGAACTGCGCGGGAAATATCACGCCAATGACGAGTAAAGCTCGGGCCATCGGCAACCTCGCCCGCCTGGTGGAGGGGCAAGATGTGCGAAAGAGACAGACATATATGGGTAGAAAGAGAGAACTGCAATACTGGGAAATGGAGTGCCTATCTCAATATGTATAAGCTTCTACTAACGGTCAAGTGTATAATACATTTTCTTTCTTTTTTCTAATTATTGTCGAAACATGAAAATGTTTATCGTTTACATTCCTATGGCGTAGCACTATGCGATAACAGCAAGTAAGGCGATTATAATTTTAACTGCTACGGTCAAATACACGTTTGAATAGCTATAATATCAAGGTAAAGGTTTCAAGTTCAGTGCTCAATATTTGTGAACACGTGTTCTTCAGCTTCCCTTTCAGCTTTTGAAAGTTGTCGTTGAGTTTTTGGCGGGAAAGCGAAAAAGATTGCACACCGCATTGTATTATTTTCCTAAACTTGTGTTATTTTCTGTGTTAGTGCATAAAATTGGTGGTATTTTATTCGTTAAGTGCTGGATTACAGGCGTGAGTGTGGGAAAATGGTATAATGATGGTGAAACGTTTCTTTTCGTGTTGTTTCCAAAACCCCATAGAAGCTTCAAGTAAAGTTGCCACCACTTTACTAGGAGTATGACTTTGACTCGACTATGACTTGACTGGATGACTTCGACTGTGACTTGACACATATTTGCGTGTAATATCATTAACTTGATAAATTATCAATTACTTGACACTGGCTAAATACACAAACGTGTGGAGCTAAAACATTAAAAAAAAGTTGTCGTTTGCTAGAGAAATTGTTACTCTGTATCATAAGCCTTCGGAAAACTTAATTACTCAATCAGGTTTTCTGGCGAAAACAAACCGTATTACAATTTCTTGTAATACATTTATTTTTAACAAAACTGAACAAAAACCTTCGGTTTCTTTTAATAACGTCTTTTGAGCCTCATATTTCTCAAAGTGTGTCAAGTACATACTGTTACATGACATGATTGATCATGTTTTCAAGGTTCTCAATCTTACATTTCCCCTAAAGGCGAACTGCAAAAAAAATGTCGTTTGTTCTAAGCTAAAAGTTAAATAAATGGTTATGTACATCATTGGTCGCGCTTTGTCAACAATGTTTTAGCTAAGGTCGCGCTTTATCAACAATGTTTTAGCTAAGGTCGTGCTTTGTCAACAATGTTTTAACGAAGGTCGTGCTTTGTCAACAATGTTTTAGCTAAGGTCGCGCTTTGTCTACAATGTTTTAGCTAAGGTCACGCTTTTTTCAACAATGTTTTAGCTAAGGTCGCGCTTTGTCAACAATGTTTTAGCTAAGGTCGCGCTTCGTCAACAATGTTTTAGCTAAGGTCGCGCTTTGTCAACAATGTTTTAGCTAAGGTCGTGCTTTGTCAACAATGTTTTAACTAAGGTCGTGCTTTGTCAACAATGTTTTAGCTAAGGTCGCGCTTTGTCTACAATGTTTTAGCTAAGGTCACGCTTTTTTCAACAATGTTTTAGCTAAGGTCGCGCTTTGTCAACAATGTTTTAGCTAAGGTCGCGCTTTGTTAACAATGTTTTAGCTAAGGTCGCGCTTTTTTCAACAATGTCTTAGCTAAGGTCACGCTTTTTTCAACAATGTTTTAGCTAAGGTCACGCTTTTTTCAACAATGTTTTAGCTAATTTGAACGCTCTATCAACATATTCATTCAATAGAAGAAAAAAAGCCTGTCCGGTAAAATGCAAAAGCCAATAGCAATCATGCAAATGCCTTTTTATATTTGAAGTAGAAAGGTGATGAAGTTATCCAGGTAGTCTAGCATGAAAGGCAATAAAAATAAAACCTAATTTTCTAGACGACTGCTCCATGGGAATATTCTCTCGCTATTGTACTTATCTGAGAAAATTCCCAATAAGGGCCTTAGTATCAACATGAAATAATTGTTCCATGGTATCAGTTATTTACTATGTTAGATGGAATTTTGCAACATAAAGGTTATGTGTATTTTAATAAAATAAACAATAAACTCATTTACTTGAAGAATATACATATATGTATATTATATTATTATAAACATTTATTTTAAATTACTAATTTAATAAGCTGAGCATTGCTATTGACAGCTTGTGGTGTGGTGGTTGAGCAGGTCGGCTCAAACCGGAGGTGGCGGGTTCGATTCCCGCGACAGGACAAGTATTTGTGCACAGAAAAATAAGCGCAAATATTTGTTCTGAGTCTGGGTGTTGTGGGACCGTAGTCCTCGTATTTCCTAGGTCCCTAGACACAGGGAATCCTAGTTAGGTTCCAGGATTTATGCATTTTGGGCACGTTACGGCTTCTTAGATTAAGTTTTGCTACTGCATTATTTTAAATTTTAATCTATTACAAGTATTTTATTTGCATACTAAATGCGTAACAAACAAAAAAAGTGTATATGAAAGATTTTCGCAAACAGAACTTAATATGTGGGTTGAGCCCTGGATCCCACACTGGGATGACCTGTGTCGTATGATTCAGTCTCTTTAATTTACTATTCACTCATCAAAATTTCTAGTTTCAAAGCATTTAAATATCAATTGGGCCTTTTTGCAGACAATACTTAGGTATGGTCTATATGCATTTTTAATGTTTCCCATACCTAACTAAGTAAAAAATAGAGCCCACATATAAAATAACTTTGTGGTCGGCCTGTCTGTTTGAATCTCTACATAAGTTTTGCTTACTAATTAATATCAAACGACATTACAAGATTTCGCTCATTTTTGACTCTACAAAACTTAGTAACAGGTGCCTTAAATTTAATTAAAATAAATATATAATAAATTAAATTCAGCATGAGTAAAGAAGCTCCTATAAGCTAAACCAAAAATTATGAAATACGTAAAATACTTTTTGATGCTAAATGTAATATCACTTAATACAATTATTAACATCTCCAAAAGAAAGAAGAATAATTGCAATTTGCAACACTGAGGCGCATGTTTTACTCTTGTCCATTTTAGTTTCAATTCCTTTTTAAAAATTTCGATTTTTTGCACGCCTCCTTGCAATAGCGTTGTGATATTATCATAACCATGATATATAATTAAGCGTGTATAACATGCGTATAATTATTGCTCATTGTCTATTCTCAATAATAAAAATGATATTCCATAATTCATTAAAGATTTGTAGAAGTGTGAACTATTCAGTGGTCTTTTATTCTTCATAGAAGGTTGACTACTTAGATCATATACGAAGGTTGACTGTTTTGTCCTTGGCTAAAGATTACTATCGATGTCTCAGGTTATAATAAAACTTCTATACATAATGAGAAAACTTATCGTCACTCGGCGTAGCACGGGATTTCTTCTAATAGAGTTGACTAGATTCACGTCCTTATGAAATCATAATGAACGAAAATTATTATAGAACAACGCAACTTTCACAGCAAACTGTCTCCAAGTTACAAGAACAATGGTAGCAAGCTCTCCATCACCCACCGTAATCACAAGACCTTGCGCCTACAGACTTATACTTTTTCCAGAATTTCAATAACTTCTTGGGGGGAAAGAAATTCAATACTCGAGAGGTAGTACAGAATGCCTTTGAAGAATATATTGCATCTCGTCTCGCTGATTTCTTCAAGAAGGGCTCAATAAACTGCCACTGCGTTGGCAAAGATGCATCGATTGAATGGGTGATTTCTCTCTTTCATTAATATGTCTTAATATATAAAAATGAATCTTCATTTCCATTTCTCATCACATCATGGGAACGGATACAATATTTTCGCTAATTATTTTTTTATAGTGTTTATTATTTTGAGGAGAAGGTTTTTATGAAAGAAAACATTAATAAAGGTATGGAAAATTTTCATCACGCAGGTGAAACTGCGGGGCACAGCTAGTAATATAATAACATTGAATAAAAAAACTACAGTAGCTTATTTCATAAAGAACGGCAATTTCATAGGTAAATAACAAAATTCTAAATTTCAGGCAGTTTTGAACTACGAGCAATCACAAAATAATCAATACATATGTTTTATTATCTTACAAAAACATGGTTATGATGTAGGTAATGAATTTTTTTTATCACATGGGCTTGGACGCGTGTCCATCCGCCCGTAAAGCTGTGACATGCGTTACATAAGCTACAGTGACAAGACCCCATGTCCAATTAATATGTTGATTACGTTAAGCAGGCGGTACTGGTGTATAGATCATAAATATTTAGTGGTTATACCTAAATGACCATAGTTCATACGTTTAATATGTAAACGTTGTTCATAGCGACGGCGACAGAAGCGCGCAAAGTTTAATACATCAACAAAATTTTAAAAGGCATTACAAGAAATAATTAAATCAGTAGGCTGTAAATCGAGTAAAGTTAATCTTATTGTAAACTAGTTGCACCCCGCGGTTTGACCCGCGGATAAAAGGTATATTAATTATTTGCTCATCACACGGGAAAATTTTACTTTTCAGGGATAAAATGTAGCCTACATGTTAATCCAGTGTATAAGCTATCTTGGTACCGAATTTCATCCAAATCCATTCAGCCGTTTGAGCGTGAAGGAGTAACAAACATACAACACGACTAGCATATAATACGACGACACAACTGTTAGTAAAGCCTTTTTGATATAGTATTTAAATTCAAATAATTTATGTTCCATGTCCTTTTGATACCTGCCTTTTGTATGTCACTTGAATATAAAACTTTACAGCATATACCAGGTTGTTTTATATTTTATCTTTTATTCTCTAATATTACATATTATATTATTCTCGCCACTTCCACATTCTCTCACGAGAAACGTAACCCTAATAATGGTTATGGGCCCAGAACGGAAGGCGAAAAATATAATATTGTAGTGAGTGTCATTGCTGAAAAATAATTTTCTATATAAAGATTGTGCTGAAGGAAACATTGAGAGCTGAGGTAATTTTATTGAATAGTTAAAATGGCTACAACAAGAATGATTGAAGTTTTAACCAGAGAAAATTACGAGAGCTGGCGAGTACAAGCAGAGGCTTTACTGATCAAGAATGATACGTTTGGGTATGTGGATGGTAGTAAACAAAAACCAATGGAGGAAAGAGTAGCGCAGGCGTGGATTGTTGGAGATTCCAAGGCAAGAGCTGACTTAATCCTGAGTATGTCTCCTGGTGAGTTACGGCATGTAAGAGGGTGCAAAACGTCTAGAGAGGTATGGTTAAAGCTAGAATCCATATATGCATCAAAAGGACCAGCGAAAAAGGCTACTTTGTTGAAAAGGTTGACGATGATGAGATTCACCGAGCCTGGCGACTTTTATGAACATATTTCAACATTTTTTGATATAAAGGATAAACTGAGTGCAATGGATGTGGAGATTCATGATGACCTATTTTCGATAATGTTGCTCTATAGTCTTCCTACAGAGTTTGACAATTTCCGATGTGCAATAGAGTCCCGAGACGAAATTCCGAATCCTGAAACTCTAAAGATCAAAATCGTTGAAGAATACTGTTCGAGGCACAACTCTGAAGAAAAAGCAATGATCGCAAAAGAGAATTTAAGAAAAAAGAAGTTTAATAAACAACGGGAAACATTCAAGTTTAAATGTTTCAAATGCCATAAAGTTGGACATAAAGCATCAGAATGCACGGAAAACAAAGAAAAAGATTCTGAAAAGTACGTTGTTGATAGTGATACATGTAAAACATCTTTTGATACCAGTTTTGATTATTTTAATTATGTTACAGATCAATGTAATGGTGTGTACAACGGGAAAGGAAACTGGATCTTAGATAGCGGGTGTACATCACATTTATGTAAGGACGTAAACAAGTTTGTGGAGGGTTTGTTACCGTCATGGAGTCAATTAAATTTAGCTTCCAACTTGACCACAAAAGTTGAAGGTGAAGGTATGGTCACGCTGTCTGCATGTAAAGGTGAATCCAAAACAAATGTTCAATTGCCAGACACATTGTACGTTCCTGATCTGCGATGTAACCTAATTTCAGTGGCAAGGATTACAGATAAAAGTTGTACTGTAATGTTTACTAAGGATGAGGCCATAGTGAAAAATTGCCATGGGGAAATTGTCGTAGTTGCGGATCGTAAGAGTAATTTATATTACGTTAGGGAACAGTATGAATCTGCATCAGTGGTATCAGAGGAAAATGTGTGGTTGTGGCATGAACGAATGGGACACTTGAATGCAAGGGATTTATTGAGAGTTTTGACCAAAGCTGGTATAAAAACTCAGAGGATAAATGAGCGTGAGCTGTATGATTGTGACGTGTGTGCGAGAGGGACGACTTTAAGAAAGAACTATCCAAAGAGTGTGAACTAAAACACTTTGGACAGGCCGAATATATTCTAGGTATTGACATTGTCAGAGACAAAGGTGTCATTACGTTGTCACAAACTAAATATATTTGGAAATTATTACAAGATTTTGGAATGGAAAAATGTAAAGAATGTTGCAATTCCATTGTGTCCGAATGAAAAATTAATATACTCTAAAAGTTAAATTAATGCGCCTGTTGTGAATAATACACAAGGATACAGGGAGCTCATAGGAAGCTTGATGTACTTGGCAACAGGAAGTCGACCAGATATAATGAATTGTGTGGTAAAGTTAGCACAATTCAATGAAAATCCGAATGAAATGAGTTGGAATTTCGCAAAGCGTGTGTTGCGATATTTGAAGAGAACACAGAATTACGGTCTTTCGTTTAAAAAGACTGGTGAGTCAATGGTAGGATACTCAGATTCGGACTGGGGAAGTTGTGAACTAGATCGACGTTCATATTCCGGGTATGCTTTCATTTTAGGTGGTGCGTGCGTTTCGTGGAAATCACAGAAACAAAGGTGTGTTTCTACTTCGTCTTGTGAGTCAGAATACGTGAGCCTATCACAATGTATGAAAGAAGCGGTTTATCTGAATAGTCTGCTTACTGAAATTGGGTTACTCAGGTATGCTAGAATTACTTTATATGCAGACAATCAGGGTGCTATTGCGCTAGCTAAGGATCCAGTTCTCCATTCTCGTTGTAAGCACATAGATATAAGATACCATTTCATTAGAGATGTGTTAAAGAATAATAAGGACATTTCTTTAAGATATATTCTACAAATGATATGACGGCTGATATATTAACGAAAGCCTTGCCTAGATGTAAACATTATAAATGCATGACAGGATTAGGGCTTCAAGATAATATAATGTAAAACTTAAGGGGGTATCTTGACTAGGCCTTGAAAGCATAAATTAAGGGGGCGTGTTAGTAAAGCCTTTTTGATATAGTATTTAAATTCAAATAATTTATGTTCCATGTCCTTTTGATACCTGCCTTTTGTATGTCACTTGAATATAAAACTTTACAGCATATACCAGGTTGTTTTATATTTTATCTTTTATTCTCTAATATTACATATTATATTATTCTCGCCACTTCCACATTCTCTCACGAGAAACGTAACCCTAATAACAACTAGTATATAATAATATAGAAAACTACTCGAAAATGACGTCTTGTTTATCCGTTAAGCCGTTTGAAATATGCATTCAGGTTATATTTATTTCAGACATAAATGTCGCGGCGGTAGTAAAACTGCTATTGTATTTACGCGTAATTTATGTCTCAGTATGTGATAATTTTTATACCTCTTGGTAATTCCAGCTAATTGTTTTCTTCTCACAAGTGCTATCACGTTAATGTTGTATTGTTACAGTTCAGTGATTATTTTAATTGTAGTTTGAAAGCAAACGTCAGGCATTATATGATATTTATTACTTTTTAATACGTACAACATTAGTGTAATAAAATATGATTGGGTGCTTTGGATTGGATTTATTAGATTAATAATTTACGTGAATTCGTTAAACGAAATGACGATTGTGATAATTGGTCATCCACGATCAAATGGCCATAGCTTATGCAAATTGTGTCATGAAATCACACTAATCACACTAATATTATAAAGGCGAAAGTTTATATGTGTTATGTGTGTTTGTGTGTATATTTGCTACTTCTTCACGCTCAAACGGCTGAATAGATTTGGATGAGATCCGGTACCAAGATAGTTTATACACTGGATTAACATATAACATATCCCGGAAAAGTGTAATGTTCCCGTGGGATAAGCTAATAGTTAAAATACTTTTTATTCATGGGTGAAACCGCGGGGTGCAACTAGTTTATGATAAAGTAAAGGTGCTCCATTGTTTTACCAGCAATTTATCTTTTTTCCCGTGGAAACTCTTAATTTTCCTGGATAAATAAATGTCGAAATGTCATTCGTTTGACTGGATCGACCGTTTTGGCGACAATAGGAACAGACGATATTTAAGTAAAACTTAGTAATTAATTCATGTTAGGTGTATCCTTAATACATTTATAGCCTTATTAATAAACGGGTATTAGTCTCGGATTAGTTACAGCTTTTGTCCTTTTTTTGCTACCGGAATATTTAGCTGGATAGAAAGAGACAAAAGATGGTGTAACTAGTCTTAAGCTAGTTCGTGTTTATTAATAAGGCTGGTAGAGATTACTATATTATTTAATTATTATTATGTTCTGGGCGTTAATATGAAACGCTAGCTTCTGCCCGCGGCTTCACCCGCATGGCCTATAGGAAACGAAGATTTTTTTTTCATAGATAATTCAACCACCCATTTCACCCTCTTAGGGGTGGACTTTCGAATAACCGTTTGTTAGTGGATACCTACACTTTATAAAAAACACACCCTCCAAATTTCAAGTCTCTAGGACCAGCGGTTTAGGCTGTGCGTTCATATATAAGTCAGTCAGTCAGAACTTTAAATTTTATATGTATAGATTATTCACGATAATGCAGTTGATATAGATGAGAATTGGTAAAATTAATCACGTTATATATAAATATAGGATGCAGGATTATGATTAAAAATTAAATTTCATTCATTGATCTCTATTTAAAAGACAGTTGAGTAAAGTACATTTATATTCTATAAAATAAACACTAAACGGTAACCTTAGTTCAGTTAGTTTTGCCTAGTAGTGTACGAAGTTTGTCGCCAGATCGTTTAAAGTTTCCTCTTCTGGATTTAGTCTGAAATCCGTGGGTTACAGTTTTAGGACATAAATATTTGCACCTCATCCCTTTCGAATCTATTTTAGGTTTACATATAGAACTTTCGAAGTTAATGCTTTCTCAGAAAGATAAAAGAGTTTGTTTCAGTTAGGAATTTCGTAAGTTTCTATATAAGGCAGTTACCTACATTCCCAGAAAGTAAAGAAAATTTATGATATATATGAAGCGATAAATGATTAGTACAATTTATAATAGTATTTGCTGTCGAATATTGAAATTTTTTAATTGATCTAATTAATATTATTATTTATTTTTACTAACATAATTAATATTCGCTACATTCCTCGACAGCCACTGTAGTGTGATGGTTTAACAGGTCGGCTCATGACCCGGAAGCAGCGGATTCGATTCCCGCAACAGTATTTGCGCACAAAAAAAGCGCAAATACTTGTTCCGAGTCTGGGTGTTGTGGGACCATGGTCCTCGTAGTTTCTGGTTCCCCAGACATAGGTATCCTAGTTAGGGTCTAGGATCTATGTATATGCGATCGTTGGGTATTATTATTATTTTTTTTAACACGGCAAAATGCCTTTATTTTCTAAATACTAAAATAGGTAGTTTTTAGTATTGGTTATTGAATCATTGTCACTACTACTACAAAAAAAAAAAACATTTGGACTGGCCGCGATGACCTATAGATAAACTATTCCTACTGGTAGTGAGTTGGAGCATTTGGATTGTCTATAGGTTATTATTATTATTCCTTTTATAACATATAATTAATACAATTTTTTTATTATTATTATAGTGTAGTAGTAGTATTATTATGTGGTGAAACTTAGCTACAGTTTTATATCGCCTATACGATCATTTTAAAGTTAGTTTCATTTTAATTATTCCTAAAACGTTATGTGATTATTTGATAAGTCAATCGGATCGATGCGTTAGAGGCTATGGACTAACTTCTTTCATAAATATTTGTACTAACATTAAAATTAAGAGGTGAGGGTTCTAGCCCTAACTCTCTTTACTCCAGTAAATTATATTTTTATTGCTCAAATGGCACTTGCCATTTTATTTACTGTCTATAAATTAAAAAATAACTGTCTGTATGTATTTGGTGTCTATCTCTTTGCCGGTTTGTTACGTAAGTTGCTGATCAAAATTGACGGTGAGTATGGAAATAACATGAACACTGAAGAAGGGCAAAAGTGTTTAAAATTATGCAATACACTGAATGAGTTCAAGTATGCAAAGCCGCAGTAGCTATTGTTTACCATAGAAACAGGAAGAAACGTTCTGGAAATAAATTTATACTATTTCAGGCAGTTTTGAACTGCGAGCAATCACAAAGTAATTGCCCATTCCTTTATGTAATTACAGTAATAACTACTGTTTCATACTGTAATGTGTTCCAATTTTAACCGTTTAATTCGTGAATCTGGCTTATTTCGGACATCAATCGTCGCGTCAAGCCCACGGTTCGTTTCCAGCTGCGTTACGGGCGGGTAGTTACCAACAGTGGCTGCCCGCGTTTGGGGTTTCTGGTATAATAAAAAAAAAACCCGGTAAAATTATGGCGGTTTCTTGTCAATTATAGTATACTTAAAGTGCATTTAAAATCAGGTTGGTTATTAATTTGTTGGAACAAATCTTTTATAGACGAGCCGCTGGACTTACGAGCGGCTGGACTCGTAAGTTATTTATAGGTACTTTCATTATGCGTTAAAGTCACTATTATTTTGTATTTTATAGTTTCTTTTGCAAATTTTAATGTATTGAGAATCCACAAATTCCGGTATCAAATGCCATTTTCCAGTTTTAAAATATCCGTAATTTCATTTAATATATGCAAGTGATAAAAAGTAACGTTTTAATTCAATAGGTACTTACTTTCCTTTTACTTAAAACCTTTTCGGATATAGAAGATATTAAAATGCATTAATTTTAGGTTCAATAAACCGTAACGACGGGAAATCATTTATGATTTTTTTAGCAGTATCGTTTGTATCAACAGACGAGCTTCTGCCCGCGTGTGGCCTATAGGAAACCACCCTCCATTCCTCATCTTATAGGGGTGGAATTTTTAAAAAAACCCTTTCTTAGTGGATACCCACACTTCACAAAGAACACACCCTCCAAATTTCAAGTCTCAAGGACCAGCGGCTTAGGCTGTGCGTTGATATATAAGTCAGTCAGTCAGTCAGGACTTTGAATTTTATATATAGATTAATTTGTAATGGAAAAACTATGTACCTAAGAAAGTTTATACTACTTATACTAGCAGTCTTGAAGTCAAATATAACAGACACAGAGGTGAAAATAAAGTGACCTTATTCAATAAGGGTTACTAATTAATTTTACTTTATTATAATGGGCCAATAAAGCAACAGTGAATAAATTTACTAATTTAAGGTTACAACCCTTATTAAATAGGGTCACTTTATTTTCACCTCTGTGTCTGTTATACTTGAGTTCAATACTGCTGGTATCACCAACAATCTATATGGCCGCATTTTTGTGTAAATCAATATTATGTCGGTGTATAAGTTGTTTCTACTGCGTTAGTGGTAACATATGGCTATATTATTATCATGACTGAAACGCATATAAACAACATAAAAGGTGTGGCTGTAGCTATGCATATCGCATTTCATCCAGCATGCATCAATACTTATCTTTTTTACATCTGTTTTTTCTAGTAGTTGACCACGCTGTCAGCTGATGGGAAGCGACAATGGTGCGATCGAACATGACTGAAACACATGTGAAATCGTAAATGTGTGTCTGTGGCTATGCATATCGCCTTTCATCCTGTTTATGCATCAATATTTTTCCTTTTTTACATCTGTATTTTCCAGTAGTTGACCACGCAGTCACCTGATGACAATAATGCAATCGAAGGTGTTGCATGACAGCTAAGTAGGTCTATCTATTAGCTCTTTTCTTGAACACGCCCTGATCATATTTAGACGGCAACAGATGCAGGCAGGGCATTCCACCATTAGCTGTTCTTTGCGAAGTATTAATTTTATTAGATTTCAATTATCGTACTAAGCAAAATGACCTAACATAGAAATTGTTTGTATATATAGGCTCAGGGGTTCTGAATGGGCTGCAAAATATAGAAGTATATGCCTTCAGCGTGCGCACCGAGCCGTGTCCGGAGCTAGAATGATCCGTAGTAGACCGAGCGCTCCCTTTATAAAGCCAGATGGTTCGGGGAGCGATAACATTTGTCGGTGTTGCAACTGTAATAAATTTAAATGCTACCACAGGGTAAATTACGGTACTGCCCGCTGCGCATAAAGTTTATAACTGGACGTTGCCGCCGTGCTCATGTGCTATTTTGCGTCGGTTTATCTAATAATTGTAACTAATTAAATTTGTTATTATTTGCATAGTTCTACAACAACAAAGTCTATTTATGAACGTGAGTCAAATAAGCGCATATGCTGACGACGTAATTTTAACGCGCCAATGCTAGCTTCACGAATATTCATTGCCTTTTTGGACCTAAAGCTGCGCTGAGGGCACGCGTTCGTGAAACGCGCGTCGTCTGCACGTAAAAATTCCTTGTGCACTATCGATTACTTATCTATATTTATTTTAATTAAACTTTGCATCATCATCATCAATTTTCAGCCAATGGCAACCCTTTATTAACCCCCCGGGTATAGGCCTTCGCTCCTTCATGCCATTTGTGCAAGTCTTAACCACAACACAACGGTATCAATATAAGATTCTTATTAGAAATAAGTACTTGACGGCGGCAACGTCTAGTTATAAACTTTATGCGCAGCGGGCAGTACCGTAATTTACCCTGTGGTGGCATTTAAATTTATTACAGTGGCAACACCGGCAACTGTCATCGCTTCCCCACCCATCTGGCTATATGAAGGGAGCGCTCGGTGTACTACGGATCATTCTTGCTCCGGACACGGCCCGGTGTGCATGCTGAAGGCCTAAAGTTATATAGGTTGCAACCTACGCACAACCCCTCAGCCTATATACTTATGTTTTTGTTATTGGTTGTATTGTCTTTCTGTATTCTATTTATGTTCATGTTAATAATAAGCTAGAGTAATATATTAAAAATAATTTAACAAAAAGCACGGACCCAGTCTGTCTGTGGTAATGCAGATAGAAAATATATATATAAGATTCTGTAAGCGCAGTCACCAGCCAATCTTCACGTACATCGTCCGTAATGGAGACGATCACGTCCACGTCTAAATTTTCTGAGTCACGAATATCGAATACTCAGATCTGCAACATGAACCTTCATTATAAAATGCCAAAGTCTCTGGCAACATTCTTGTAGACTACCGCAATGAAAATCGTAAAAATCATTGAGCGAAAAGTTTATTTAAATTTATTGTAACAGCTATACAGAATTTTCTAGAATACGCCACAACGAAAGTAACGAATGATAGTCTAGCAAATAAGAGTTCCATTTTCGAAACTCGTAATTGCTTTTTATTGCAAATGGCCAGTACAAGTAAGTTACAATAAAGCGTAATTATCTGGATGGATACTTATACATAGTAATGTTACCATTACTGGCTTTAAAAAATGTAAAGTTACTATGGATGGTAAAGTTACTAAAGTTACTTATAGTAAACTTTACCTTTTATTTTGCACCTGCAAATTCCGACCTCGGCTATGGCGTAAGCCCAACGTAAGTTGGTATCTACTATGACAGCTTCTCTGTGTAGGAACTCCTATAAACTTAACAGAATTTGTTAGGTTATTACATACCACTATACCTGGCTTTGGTCTGATCCTCGTATATTTAGTATATTGAGTCATATATCTACGTTTAACTTTTACAGCTATTGAGTGAGGTAATTTTAAAGTAGGTAATAAATTACGTATCCGACACTTTAGCCCCAAACACGCGCTATTTTATTGACCCAGCTTACTGTTTGTAATAAATTTATTAGATACAGACTACATAACTATCGGCCGTCACACCACATCACACTATCACACTAATAACGCTTTACTGTAAGCGTTTTAAATACGGAAATTTTTGACGTCGAAAATATTATAAATTTTTTTAAATGGTAACATGGGCATGTGATTGACAACAACTCACTTGGGGAGTGATCACAAAACTTCGATTGCAACGCAACAAGAAAAATTTCCATACTAACTATGCATATAAAATACGCAGTTTATGTGCTGTCATACTGTCAAATCCATACAAATTTTTGTTTCTAAAGGTTGCAATCAAGTTATGTGATCGTCCAGCTAATGGTAAGTGACGAAGTTGTATAAGGTGGAGCAGGCTTGCCATGACTTCTAAAATAATAATAATAACGCCTAACGATCACATACATAGAACCTGGACCTTAACTAGGATTCCCTGTGTCTAGGGACCCAGGAACTACGAGGACCATGGTTCCACAACACCCAGACTCAGAACAAGTAATTGCGCCTTTTTTTTGTAATACTTGTCCTGCCGCGGGAATCGAACCCGCCGCCTCGGTGTTAACCTGCTCAAACATCACACCACAGAGGCTGTCAAGAGCTTGGTAATCCTATAATTATTTATTATGTACTTGACTATTTAGACTATATTCTGTATTTAATCTCATCGGATTATCATCCCAGCTTTTAGTTCAAGGTCAAGACCCTGCCTAGAAGTTTGAAACAAACAACTTGGGTTAAATTACTTGCTTTCCCAAAACATTGTAGAAACAAGTTGAAATACTTAAGTAAATCGCTGTATTATTTGTCTAATTTACCAACAATTTGTGTAACAATGTTTAAGAACTGAAATTGATTTATTTTAATATGAATAAAACTTAGCAGTTATGTACCTACACACCAAATTAACTTTCCATATATTCCCGTTTATAGAGACTGAACTATGAGAGACATTGTTACAACAAGTAATAAATAGTTCTAGTCGAATTGATACTGCTTAAAAATAATAATGATAAAAATAACCTTAAAACTAAGCATGAAAATCTTCTTGAACCTGAATCTGCAGCGTCAAATAGCTATGACACTATTAAAGGTATTATTTACATTTACCTAAGCTATATACAAGTACCCACGTTGAAACTGAGTACATCTCTATCACAAAGAAACCATTTTTGTGAGATATAAACGTCAACATATCAAATTTCATTACCATCCATTCAGCTGTTTCAGTTGGGTGGTAACATATATACTTATATATATATATAATTATGAGACTAAAAGTGTAAAAAATAAGGGGAAATCTAAAAGAAAATTGAAACTGGCCTTTCAACAGTTATGTGAACAGACTACTTTTGATAGGAAGAGCTCTCGAGCTTTGATTATTATCTGTAGAGTGTAGATGATTAAATTACTCAATGTGAGATGGAAAACTATTGAATGTTTTTAACACAGCACTTAGCTGATTGATCAATACATACCACACACGGCATTTTAAGAAATATGTTTAATATATTATCACGATATTTTCATTTATTAGAAATTATAGCTTATTATTATAGTATACAATAGAAATTTGCAAACATTTAGAGAGCTAACAATTATTCTACAAAATTACTAGATTGAGTTGCTCTCTCAAGCTGGCAAAACATATATTATTATAGTTAATTTTCTTTGTGAAATTATTAACCTTTACTCTAGTTCACTCACCGTTGTTTTAGTAAATTTTGATGTTAGTTATGTTTTTGGTTTCATTCCTAATATTATGTAAATAAATATTAGCTTTTCTTTTCAAATGTTATTAAAAAAAAATTTAACGTTACTTTAGTTAAAAAATCTGAACCCACTGTTCAGACAGCAGAGGTACTACAAACTGCGTCTCGTGGCCAGTTAAAAAATTCTCACTATGAAATAAAGGTGATTATTATACTTGTAATTAATGTGATTATTAATAATTAAGTAATAAACAGGCTTATGTCATAATCAAAATAAACCCAAATAGAGTTTTGGCGGAAAAGTGAAAAAGATCACGTCACTGCATTGTATTATTTTCAAAAACTTGTGTTATCTTCAGTGTTAGTGCATAAACTTGGTGGCATTTTATTCGTTAAGTGTGAGATTATAGGCACGAGTGTAGGAAAGTAGTATAATAATGGTGAAACGTTTCTTTTCGTGTTGTTTCCAAAACTCCATAGAAGCTTCTGGTAAAGTTGCCACCACTTTACTAGGGGTATACTAGACTATGATTTGTTGTATGATATGTCGATATGAAATATATAAATAATATTATTTACTTGAGAAATTTTCAATTACTTGACCCTGGCTAAATACATAAATAGTGTGGAGCCAAAAAAAAAACCCAAAAAGGCAGTCGTGGTGACAGGAGCAGCCGCAGCCTACACGCAGCCCTAGTCTCTCCTAAGTGGTATGTGACGCAGCCTATACCCTTCAAGATCAACCTAATTGCAAGTGTGCATATCTAAGGACCGTATTACACATCGATGCTCAGTCATCGATCGGTGCTCAAGCAGAGATTTCATTCACCAATTGATCAATTTATGAATGGAATCTCTGCCTGAGCACCGATCGATGACTGAGCTTCGATGTGTAATACGGGCCTAAGACCTTTGATAAATTAAACAGAGGTAGATTTGGTACTGTCATTCCGTCCTGCCTCTGCTCAACCAGCCACCTCGTGAGGCACATCACAAATCAGTCGTACTCGGAAATTCGTCGTACAAAGGGAAGGTTCAAATATCACTGGTTTTGAAATACCGTTATCGTTAATGTTTTGGAAAATAGAGCTCTGTTTCTATTTAGTATCAAATGTTATAAAAATATCATAAAATTATGAAGCTAGATAATAACTTGTTCAAAAATTGAATGTGTGATTTTAAATGTATACGTAGGTAACTAATTTTAGTATTAAAATATAATGCTGAGAACTTGTTGGCTATCAGCATGAAACATCTACGACAAAATGGTGTAACGTAGGTATAAGATGCAAATTTGTTATTTTATATATCCTACATAGCTAATTATTTATTCTTTTATATCTATACCTACTTTAGTAATCAAGGAGTAAAATGGAAATATAAGAAGTCCGCGCCTATAAGTGATTTCGGATTCATGTTAAGAGAACTTAACTGCTAACTTTACTATAATACTCGTATATATGTTATATATTGGACTGGACTACATGGAATTATTATGATTTTACCATACTTGTTTGTATTATATTATTGCTAGGTGGTAGGACTTTTCTGCAAAGTTCGTCTAGGTAGGTACCACCGCTTTGCCAGTTATTCTGCCGCCAAGCAGTAGTGCACAAGCACTACTGTGTTCCAGTTCGAAGGGCACTGTAGCTAGTGAAATTACTGGGCAATTGAGACTTTATGACCTAATCTCACAGTGTAGTAGATCTTATTGCTAGACTGTGCTGATGTCTCAGGATGATGTGCGCAGGGCAATGTCACGCGAAACTACACTTGAATTTCAAGTGTCACTGCAACTGATATGGGCAGTCGTGTCGCTTAACACCAGGCGAGCGACTAGCTCGTCATGTCATTTCGTAACATAAAAAAAAAATATAGGTTAAAATGATAATATTTTATGATGCCGCTACCTGTGCTGTAAGCGCAATCAGTTGTGAACAGGTATAGTGGTAACAATTTTAGACTAAAACTGTTTCGGGACTATTATTGTATTAATCATTCACAGTTTGTAAGTTTCTCAATTATAGGCTTATAGGCGATGAAATAACTTGTGAACAAACTTTGTTAAAGCCAATTAAAGTAACTTTTACCTTCTATTGTTCATGAATTCTGATGACAAGTTATCATCATTATATATATCATCATTATATATATCATCATTATATCATTGATGAATTTTTTTTTTATTGTTCACAGGTAAAGAGCCCAGTATTCTGCCGGATCACATCATGGAGAATGAAATCGTTGATACATACTATTTGCTGAACACAACAAACCAAACGGTTCCAGGCTTCTCAGAACCATACAGTCTAGACGTAATAGTGCCTTTGACTCTGATTTACGCCATAATATTTGTGACGGGAATCCTCGGAAATTTTAGCACTTGTGTCGTGATTTCAAGAAACCGTTCAATGCACACGGCGACCAACTTCTATCTCTTTAGCTTAGCAATTTCGGATCTAATACTTTTAGTCTGTGGACTGCCACTCGAGCTATACAGACTTTGGGATCCGTATATTTATCCCCTTGGAGAGGCGCTGTGTATAACAGTAGGTCTCGCGTCTGAAACGTCAGCTAATGCGACGGTGCTGACAATAGCCGCGTTCACAGTAGAGAGATATATTGCAATTTGCCGCCCCTTTATGTCACATACCATGTCGAAGCTGTCACGAGCAGTGCGTTTTATCGTCGCTATATGGGTATGCGCACTTTGCACGGCCGTCCCCCAAGCTATGCAGTTTGGTATTAGGTACGATGAAGAAAACGGACAGAATACAAGTGCTTGTACAGTGATAGGTCCGGGAGTCCACCAAGTGTTCATTATATCGAGTTTCATATTCTTTGTGGTGCCTATGTCGTTGATATCAGTGCTTTACGCACTTATCGGTATGAAGTTACGTACGTCGAGAGTTCTGCACCCTGTGAAGAAGCTTTCTGTGGATAGCCACGAAAGGTCCAGCGCCCCAATGCAGTACAGGAATGCAGGCGCTTCGCAGAGAAGAGTGATACGAATGCTTGGTAAGATTATCTTCATTACATTTTTATTGAGTAGACACTAAGATTACTAAGCCAAAGATTTTTATCTAACATATAAAATTCAAAGTCCTGACTAACTGACTGACTTATATATCAATGCATAGCCTAAACCGCTGGTCCTAGAGACTGAAATTTGGAGGTGTTATTTGTAAAGTGTAGGATCCACTAAGAAAAGGTTTTTTGAAATTCCACCCCGAAGAGGGTAGATGGGTGGCTGAATTAAATAAAAAATTTCATCTTCGTTTCCTATAGGCTACGTGAGCGAAGCCGCGGGCGGAAGCTAGTACCGTTATATGTATCTTATTATTAACCTATCTAGGTGGTGCTTAGTTCGAGGCTTCGACTTGGCTAGTATTTTTACCTTTTATTTGTATATAGAAACAAATTGAAATAAATGAAGTATCAGACTACATACAATTATTAATTAAAAGTTTATGCATGTGCTTCCAAATGTGTGATAACTTATTTATAATAAGAAAGGTTCTTTGTTTTTCTCTGCTTGTAAATTATTTTAGATTTTATTTACAGTAACTATACATTCACAATGTTCCTACACTCAGAACTGCGTGCGTTCAATTTCGTCTATGAAATGCTCGGTGCTTTCAATTCTGAGCTTAATTACTATTTAGTAATACTGCTGTAATGAGAGCTTAGAATCTGTCTATAATCTCACTTTATCATAATTAATATACCTAGCAAATAAAGTTACACACGAATAAACATTACTTTATTTAATAACGAAGAACCAATCCTTGAGAACAAAATAATACTCCGCTAATGATAATGAATAATAATTAACCTTTAAAAGTTTGTTGTTTGTGTGTTTACATCCTGAAGCAGAGTAATACGGATTTTAAACAAAATTATTTCAACAATCATAAATAATTAGCATGTTCATATTTTATTTAAAAAAATATTAAAATAATATACAGTAATAATGGTACGTTTTTCATGTCAAATCATACTCCTTATTTACTTGGCTAGCATGCTACACCTTCGATCGCATCGTCACTTCCCATCAGGTGAGAGCGTAGTCAAATGCTAGACAACTTTGAAGTAAAAAAAAAACTCCGAAAATCCTGAAAAAAAATTTATAATATCTGAAACTATAACTATAAAATAACCAGATAATATATAATAAAAAAGAATATTTCGTTTGTGGTCTAAAAATTAAACTACACATTAGATACTACAATTATTTAATTTTGCTCATTTTGCATACTTATCGTCGTCGTTTTGCGTCGTTATCGCATAGTTAGTCATTTTCGAGAACAATAAGTATATTACGAATAATATTAAAATAACATTAAAATAAATTACATTATAATTGTTAATTTTTATTTAACCCGTAGCTTTTAATTTTGTTTTACGATTACTTACATGTAAGCCCCGATTCACCACAAGGTAATTTTCATTCATGACTTCGCCGCGTTCAATTAGATCCAACTCCAATCCATTACTTCAACCCATTGAATCAGCCTATTACGTAACTTCAATTGCAATTCCACGATATGAGCACTGTCTGTTGCAGTTGCGGTGGCGTTATCTTTCTTCATTTGCTGGGCACCGTTCCATGTGCAGCGGTTATTGGCTATTTACGGGAACACTATGGAACAGCCTACAGATACCTATTACATGGTAAGTAGGGTTGGTAGTGGTATAATAATAATAATGCCCAACGATAGGTTCATAGGACATAGGATATTCGATAGGACATAGGTTCTGAACCCTAAATCGGATTCCCTGTCTAGGGACCCAGGAACTACGAGGACCCCACAACACCCAGACTAAGAACAAGTATTTGCGTTTTTTTTCGTGTGTAAAAATACTTTTACTGCCGTGGGAATTGAGCTCGTTTGCCTCCGGATTATAGGCCAACTTGCTCAACCACCACACCACAGACACTGTCAATGGTATGCGATAATCTATATACATATAATTATACATATATGTATAATTATATGTAATATGTAAATGTTATATGTAATCGGTACAGCCGTTCTTGAGTTATAAATAGTGTAACTAGCACGTCTTTCTTTATTTACATATATATATGTAGTATATATTATATATATATATATAGTATATATATATTATATATATATATATATATATATATAGAACGGCTGTACCGATTTGGCTGAAAAATGGTGGGGAGGTAGTTTAGAACTCTGAGACGGACATAGGATACTTTTTATCCATTTAAATTGTTATTTAAACTTTAAAAAAATTATTGTTTTTTTTATGCTACTTTTTATCCGCGGGTGAAACCGCAGGGCGAAGCTAGTATCCATTAAAAAAGAGATTAAACCGACGAGAATTTCAGAAATGCTTAGCCTTGGATAAATAAGCTACTTTGAAAGGAGCCCACTCACACGTCTTGGCATATAATAATTTGGAGTGGTTACATATTTGAGCCGTTTTGTGTTGTTAATTTGGGTCCGTAGGGATCGAACTCATCGCGGTTTTCAAAGCGTGTGTAGTTCTAGGATCCGATCACTGCTTTATTGATCATGAACAACTCTGACTGAATTCTTCAACAACAAACACCTGTGTTGGAATTCGCAACTCACGCTGTCAACTTGTTACTTGATCAAGCCGTATCGGAACTCATTCTGGTATTAAGGCGATTGAAATCACTTAAACCCTTTTCTAATATTTTAAATTGAATTTTTAGTTGAAAGACCTTGTAATACTGCACACTTACTAACCTTTTTCGCTTGGATGTTTTTTGTATATAGCTCCCAAACCGAGTATAATAAAGAGTTACGAGATATGAGTGACTCCGCCCTTTCGGCATTATAGCCAATGCCATAGTGTGGCATCGTAAAGATGTCGGATACTGTAATTTTATGAAGCACCTTTCTAATGTTATGATGACGTGAAAATTAGGGGATCAGAATCGTACAGTTAACATGCCTTGAGTGAGTAGTGAAGATTTTAATGTAATTAGCATTTACGTAAAAAATACATCTGAAAAAAAAACCAAAACCATTGAGAGCCAAAACTCATAAATGTTCTGTAACTCTAATAAACATTTTTTTTAAATATAACGTTTCATCACAAAAAATAATTTATCTATACCTATGTTTTTGAAATGATATTTCCGGTTTTTTAACGTGTATTTTCTGCGTAGCTTTCAAAATTTTCCCATAATCGAGGTTGTGAGGATTTATTTGCTGTATTCTGTAGCATCCAAAAAATACTACCTACTTATACTTATTTTACTGGCGCTTTACTTTAACAGACGTAGAACTTTTCTTTGACAAGAGTTCGTCTAGTATCAACGTTTGCCAAATACCTGCCGCCAAACAGAAAAGTATGAGAATAAGAATAAGAATATCTTTATTGCTTAGAAAAGACAAACAGAACCTTAAATATACGATAGGTAGGTACATTAATAGTTAGATTTCAGTAATACAAACAACAGATAAAGTATGTAAGTACTACTGTGTTCCTTTTCGCAGGGCGTTGTAGACAGTTAATTTACTGGCAAAACAGTCTTATTTGTGACCTGGGGATCACGAAACTTTGATTGCAATGCAACAGGAGACATTTCCATACTAACTATGCACAAAAGCTGCGTATTCAAATTGTCAAATCCATACAAATTAGTGTTTTTATTGGTTGCAATCGAGTTACGTGATGGCCCAACTGATCTCATAGTCTATGTGATTTATAATCTATTACTATACTGTGCTGATGTCTCAGAATGATGTACAGTGCCATACAAGACTATAACAATGTAGAGTTTTGAATGGTACTGCAACAGCTAGAGCAGTATCAGGTGAACGACTAGCTCGTCATCTCATTTGCTAACATAAAAACTACAATGTACTTTATAATGGCTGGTTCGCCCTCTACGCCACCTCAATGCACTCCGCGACGCCAAAGCTGATTTTGATTTTTCTTTTGACAAGTGATCTAACATTGTTGCTGCTATAACATATTGTGAAAGCGTGAGTGACCAATGGAGCAATACGGGTAATCCCGACTGTAGCGATAGGAAATATTTTTTTTTTTATCTAATTAACTCTGACATTATTTTATTTGACATTATTGTAATAGCCCATTGGATTATTTTATAATCCTGATTTGTTTTTATTAATGTATGAAATACTTTGATAATTGTAATTGATTTTGCCGTTTTTATCACAATAAATAACTAAATAAGTCACGTGCGGATTTTATTTTTAATTTTCCAACTACGTAGGTATTTCTATAACTACATATGTATAGATTTTGGTTTCACTCTAGTTTATTAAAAAGATTAAGTGGAACATAAACTTATGTCCTACCTAAACTAGGTAATTATTTATTGAACGGATCCAAACGTGTTTTCCAACGTTATGTGAATCCAGTGTTTGTCTGAGCGAGTAAATAACGAAACGCAAAGCAATTTTGATGCAGCGATACAACTAAAAATATGGGACATAGCACAATATTATCCAATATCATTGAAAATAACAGCGGTCCTAAAATATAATGGACGTAATGTAAAACATAGAGTCAGATAGGTAGGAAATTCTTTATTGCAAAAGATAAAACATTTCTCATTACTTTATTTTTGACAGTCTCTGTGGTGCGGTGGTTGAGCAGGTCGGCTCATAACCCGGAGGCGGCGGGTTCGATTCTCGGGGCAGGACAAGTATTTGTGCACAGCAGTGTGCCAAGAAGTAGTGCGAAAGCATGGCTGTGTTCCGGTTTGAAGGGCGCTGTAGCTCACTAGCTAGCTAGATTTCACTAAATCACTGGGCAAATGAGACTTATGACTTGATATCACAGTCTAATAAATTTACGAGATTGTGCTGATGTCTCAAGATGACGTGCGCAGTGCAGTGCCGCGCGAAAATCTATTTTAGTGTTCCGAGTGACACTGCAACTGATATGGGCAGCCGAGTCGATTAACATCAGGCGAACGGTTAGCTCGTCACGTCATTACTTAACATAAAAAAGTAGGTAGCTATTATAGTAAAAAATATCTGAAATTAAAAGAGCCAGTATTCCTAAAAGCACAACGATTTTAAAAGCACCTAAAGGTTTTTTAAAAGAGCAAGCAAAAAGCTATTGTACATTGCTATTGCTTTTACTTCACCTTTACATTCCTAATTGACTTTTAAAACAGCTATGCTAGTAAGACCACTCCACGTATATTCATGAGGCAGCATAAATTAGATAAATAAATATGTTTCTAATAAACAAACAAATACTTTACTTTTCGACGCCTGGAAAGGATTGTTCCGCAGTATTCTTGGAGTTGGATCATTATTCACAATCGTTCGCCAAAGTTTGGACATCGAACGATTCCTTCTTCAGCCAAATATCATAAACGAATAATCATGTTATTCCGAAAAGTTGTGATCACACAAGATTATTTGATTATATAACACCGTTTGGCTTCCTACCGTATCTGTACTTGGCGGAATCAGGAAGTTTGTAAAAGTATTACATCAAAAAAGCGTAGGTAGATCACGTAAAGAAAGTTCAAGTCCTTTATACATTTTTTCGCTGTGAAACTACAAAGAGCTAAGTCTAGGTATTTTTATTGCAAATAAATCACGTAGTTTTAACCCCACGAGTTTTCGCCGCAGATAGCGGGGCGTCGATAAATTAACAGTTAGGTTTTAGTCGCAATTACGGAAAACCCATTGAAAACTAGATACTGGAATTTTATGTGGAATTTACAGTATTATTTTAAATGAAGCGATATCTCCCATTTTTGTTACGTATGGGATAGGAAATAATTTATAGGCCCTGAGGATGCGGTTTTTGGTTTAGACATTGAGATGTGAACTTTAAATAGTAGGCACTTAATAGTCATTTTGCCGTGACATTGAAGTTCTAAGATAATTATTATGCTTTATGACAAAAAAGAATTGAATCGTCTTCAATATGAGAAATACTTAGATGATATTATCGTACATTCCAGTTCTTATTATTATTCAGACAGTACATTGATGCAAAATTAAAAATATTTTTCTTAATCGGTTTATAAAAGACGAAATTCTAAGGTAACAATTGTAATAAAAACATTAAAAAGAAACGCATAGTTTAATTGAGAATTCTTTGAAGTCAGGTGAAAAGTATGAAATTATAAGATAATTAGGTCCATGCGAGCGAAGCCGCAGGCATAGCTAGTATCACAATATATAAATATTTGTGGACATTTTACACAGCGTCATCTAGCCAAACCAAACGAAGCTTGTACTATTGAAACCAGGTAACTGATAGAATATTTAGGACAATTTTGTTTGTTTAGAAATACATACATATAATACAATATAACACCCAGACACAGAACAAACACCTATGTTCATCATAGAAATGTTTGACCTGGGTGGGAATCGAACCTTTGACCTAAAGTTCAGAAGGCAAAGTTACTGCCAACTGAGCTATCACGCCAGTCAAACAATGTATACATTCTTTATATAAAGTATGAACTTGTTTAAATTGAACTATTTTCGCAGGCATATATCGTGCTGACGTACATATCCGGGGTGCTGTACTTCCTGTCGACCGCCATCAACCCCTTCCTATACAATATCATGTCAAACAAATTCAGGAACGCGTTTAAGGTGAGCTACCATTATCAACAAATAGTTTTTATACTATTACTACTAATTGCCTTACAAGTATCTTTAAACTAGTTGTTTAGTTTGTTGAAGTTAACTGTTGACTAGTAGTTTAACTTATTGAAAGTAACTTTTAACTAGTTGTTTATGTTGAAAGTAAGTTTTAAGTGGTTGTTTAACTTAAAAAAAAATTATAGTACATCATTATGACACAAGTATGCGAGCGGAAAATTATAATTTTAGTTCGTGATTTTAAGCAAATATAAACTAATTGGCATGCCATTCAAAATTTATTCCAAATCACCGCGGTAGCTTTAAATAATAAATGATTGTTTATTTTTTTTCAATTTTTTTTTTATGTTAAGGAATTACGTGACGAGCTAGCCGTTCGCCTGATGTTAAACGACACGGCTGCCCATATCAGCTGCAGTGTCACTCGGAACTCTAAAGTATAGAGGTTCGCGTGACACTGCACTGCGCACGTCATCCAGAGACATCAGCATAATCTAGTAATAAGATTACTAAACTGTGAGATCAGATCATAAAGTCTCATTTGCACAGTAATTTCACTAGTTACAGTACCCTTCAAACCGGAACACAGCAGTGCTTGCGCACTACTGCTTGGCGGCAGAATAACTGGCAAAGCGGTGGTACCTACCTAGACGAACTTTGCAGTAAAGTCCTACCACCTAGTAAACTTTTTCTACTTTTGCATTTCGACGTAAATATTTTGAACAGCAAAATATCGAGTTAGAATAAAAACAAGGTCAAACATCAGATTATGGCTATTGTCGTGTTTTTTCGAATCACATCAGTAAATATCTATCTCAGACATGACAAGTGTCAGTTGTTCCCGTCCCGTCCTCTATTTGATCATAGAGATAGCGCTTTAGTTATATGATACAGCGTAAAAGCAACATGGGATTGCGTTTATTTCTATTTCTAATGTGGGATGGGCAAATAAAACTTTATCTAAGAATCGAAATGTCACCCTGAACGTGGGTGGTGTGATATTTTGACAGCTTTATTTGTAATTGTTACATAAAATATCAATTAATGAGGACTTAATAAAAATAGTAATATCGCTGATTAATAAAATAAGTGATCTATTATATACTTATATACTACTGCTATTAGTAGCTTGAAATAGGTCAAAAGTACACACCTCGGAAATAAAATTATTTTATATTAATTTCTTCGGAACACTTTTTATTTATAAGCCATTCGCATTGGTTATTATGGTTCATCAAAAGCTTTGACATAATTATTGATGATAAATTTTTAATATCTTTGTAATATTTCACAACGAATTAAGAATTTTATGTCCATATGTACTCAAATATATAAAAAACAACTTAGTTAAGTAACACTTTCCCTCGGGTTCTCGTACCATTGTCAAATTTGTGTCAGCTTGGTAGACCAAATACTGAAAGCTGATTGGTTGCCTGTTGATCATCGGCCGTCTTCCACCAATGAGCGTACAGTATTTGGTATATTCACTCGTTACGAGTTTGAAATGAAAAAGCGGAGAACGGGAAAGTGTTGAACTACTATCCTGAAATGTAAAACTAATAAATAAATAAAAAAACAATAAGTTAATAAATGCAACTGCTGAGATGATGGTTCGGATTAATTTTATTTATTTATCTCAAAAGTGCATTTGAGATCTATGTATAAAAACCTGAATATATAAATAATTTAGTCTTACTAGAAATATTTAGTTTGTGAATAAGGTAAATCACATACCTTTTTCATTACAAAAGTATATAATAATATATCTATAGATAAAATAACCTATTAGTTGTACATGATAAAACAGATCTATTACTTCAAACATCCCCCACAAAAACTTCTGATCTCGAACGGCTGGCAAATGTTTGCATCGGGTAAGCCGGTTCAAAAGAAATAGAGGTCAGATTTTCCGTCGCAAGCAGATAATGAAGTTTCGCAAGTATTTTTCCTTATCGAATTATATTAATGCAAGAACTTTCGTCGATTCAGGACAAAACAAACTGACAATAAAGCAATAAACATAATATTTAATGTTCCAAATCAGGGTAACAGTGTTTCGACTAGGTGGTTATCGAGCCTTCTATTCTGGGATAATAGCCTTAATGATAATGACTTGACATTCTTTTATATTATTGTGGGCCGGTGGAGAAAATTCATTGTTTTTTCGGGTAAATTTTGTTTTTGTAGGCGTTATTTTCACTTAGTTCATAGTGAGCATATCATATATTTTATTATAACTTACAATTTGAGTGCTGTATAATTGGCAAGTGAATTTCAGAACTTCTGATAGTGATGATGACGATAATGAAGTCACATTTCGATTAATGCAGTTTTCTATAAAAATCGCATTGAAATCAGTCCATCCATTTGGGAGCTACAGTGTTACATACAGAGAGATTAAATAGGCATCAGGCGTGAAACTAAAATATTATGAGATCCTCGTCTTTGGCCTAAAATAGATAGATAGGTATACTCTTTTTTGAAACACCACATAATAAATAATCAAAAAAGTTGAACAAAGTGAAACAATGCGGACTTATAGCGATCTTTTCCAGACAACCTTACATGGAAAGGAATAACGCAGTAATATATAATATTTAGACATAAACCGTCTTATTACAAAACGCAGACCAAGCGTGGACTAAAGTAGGTACTAGGTCTAAACCTAGACTATTTAAAAACCTAATTACAAAAACGAGTTTATCGCTGATAAGAGGATCGTCCATGGCCTAAAGTTAGTCCTCCAATGGCCCTAGTTTAACTATGGTACTAACTCGCTAAAGGAAAGAAACTAGCGCCACGGTGGTGGAAAAATGAAACTTTTCAGATTAAAAACTATTTACGCGCCTATCGCCAATGTTGGGCTATCAACCTTCTTTGTTACACGATTTTGAGTTTGTCTTGGTCTTTGATAAAATACATCTACCTACTCGGTTCAGTTTTTACATTTTGTTGCTCCATTTTTGCCATATTTATTATAGTTACAGTTAGTTATAACAACAATGAACAGAAATATCAATTTTCGCGCGTTAAGCAATGTCATATTTACGTTCTGATTCTCGCAAGCCTCGTTGGTAACTATTAAAACTTAATAGTTTTATTAGTTGAAAATCATTGTAGCAAAGCTGACTTTTATGAATCTGATTATTTATTCATTAAAAAATATGCAATTAATAAGCTTTCCAAGGCCAATGCACATATATTATAGACGAAAAGAAAAATTCTAAATATATGAAACATGAAAAAAGGATTGTATGAATAAATGTGGTCCCAATGAACAAACTTTTTCGTTTTTAGTCTATGGTCAATATTTGAGCCATGGACTATCTCTGGTATCAGCTGGTTTTCGATTAGTCGTCGTTTTGTAATAAAGTCAAGGTTTTAGTACTTAGTACCGTAACAAACTAGAACTAGTTGGTCCAGGCTTAAATGTCTAGTTAGTCCACGTTTTGTAATAAGACTGAAATAGTATTGTGGTTAAAGGTTAGACTTTCAGAAAAAGTATTATTTTAAACGCCTGCCTCATTAGTATTTAGTCAGTATATTTTCGTCCAAACTGCATATTAATTATCTCAGTTTTGTAATTCAAAATTGCATTGTATTTTGCATTCAGAAAATAAAAAGGTCTAACAGAACTATTAGACATATTAAAACGACTTGACACAAAAATTACGGAGATTATTGGTGTTTCACCCTTGTCAGTGCCCTTTGCAGGGGAGTTTTGTCATGTTTCTCTATTATTTTACCTGCCCTGTGTGTTTTGGGCCTACAAATGCGTGTATTCCGGTTAATATAACTTGTAAATTGGTGTCTTCTCTGCGTGTACACAGGGGACAGATTTAGCTTACGCGATGGTATTAAGTAAAATTTATATTCATTTATTTTTGTCTTAGAACAACGCCCCCATATTTTTCAAATGATTGCGCTCATATAATTAATTACAATATATATATTCCCAGAGCTGGCACATATTACTTCGCTCAGAAGCTGTCTTCTTATTTAGCGAAGTGATGCTGCCAGTATTCTGGGAATCTTACCACGCGGTGGTGACTTGGATGGCGTGTGTTTATTGCAAATAATGTTTTTAGTTGTAACTTTTTATTTATTGTAATATTAAATCACTACACATTCTATTGATATTTCAACTTTCAGTTCGATCGCAGTTGCATTTTCTTCAATAATTTGGGACCAGATTAATTTTTTTTTGAAATTGGATTCCCATTTTTGTTGGATCAGTTACGAGCTAGTGCAGCAGTAAAGATTGAGTTCAAATTAAATTTAAAAATAAAAATAGAATTGGTATTTTTAAACTAACTGACCAGCCCTTGTTACGCACGGCTAAATAGTTTCACGCCCTAATCCTGTCCAGGAGAATAACGAAGGTAGAGGGAAAAGATCGGGAAAAAGGATGAATGTATGAAACGGCGAATGGAGAACGGCCTGCCTCCACCGTCATCTATTCAACCTTTTCCGCCTATCTACGACGAAAATTAAAAATGTTGAAGACAAAACACATTTACTACGTCTTTATTTTGCTAAAATGACACGCTCTTAGAAAATGTGTTGAGAAAATACCCCAAAAATAAAAACATGCTAACTTCAGAATGCATATCAATAGTTGCTAGAGTTTTGTTTCAATGTTACGTCATCTACATCAGTTGGGTTTTGGGAGTACCAAACTAGAAAACTTTCTCTTATATTACTTATTTGCCTCGGCCAACGAATTAGCCTAACTATTCAACGAGGAAATATTGCCAGCTTTTTGGGAACGCTTCCTGCAGAAGGTGATTTAAATTCTGTGTTTTATTTATGACCCTTTTTTTACCTACAATATTACTTTTTCTTCATTTATTATTTATTTTAAGTCTTTATGAATAATTTAGTTTTTTTTTCTTTCTCCTAAGTTCAATTATATAAGTAACCTTTTTTGTGTATTGTTGTGTATATTAAATAAATATAAATACTTACTCAGATATTGCGATAGGTTAATCTAATAATAACCAAATACGGTACTAGATCTACTTAAGCAGCGCTTTATGTATGACCTCCAAATAGACGAAATTTATAGCCCAGATACCGCAGACAATGCAAAATCTAGTCATTTCATGAATAAAACAATTTTGAATAATTATATAGAGGAAAGTGCCCAGATTACTACGTCGAACGGCAATGCTTATATTTTGTGCAAAATAAAAGCCAGCATTCTGGTCACCTGATGCGTTCACCTCCTCTACCAATTTTTTATTTTAGTTTTAGTTCTTCTTTATTTTAAGTTCTTAGAAAACTAAACAACGACTAAAGACTTAAAAAACTAAACTATACAGTTTAGTTTTTTAAATCTACTTTAGTTTTGTATTAACGATTGTATAATAGTTAGATATGTATTTATGTAATAAAGTTCCAAAAGTTATAATTGTATATTTTGTTAACTCCTTGTACAAAATTAATATTCAAATTCCGAAGATAATATATAGGGTGAAGTTCCCGTACGGAATATAAATTCAGGCCAATATTAAAGGTATACTGGAGGAACAGCGATCGCGTGCCGATCTTTATTATGTAACATCCGTAATAAAACGGCTGACATAACATTCAGCGAAATGCTTTGAATATATATTTATAAGGTGAGTTTGAAGGGGTTTTAGAATAAAATAATGCTGTAGTTAACGTACGTTATTTGTATATTATATGATCATGGTAAATCCTAAAAACCAAGTTATGTATTATTAAGTAACAAAAAGAAACAGTTTAAAAATTTAAAAAAATGCAGTATTAAAACTTAATCTAAGAAGCCACTACCAGTAGGCAGCGTGTCCAAAATGCTGGCGGCATTGCCGCGTTGAATGGCAATGCTTCTTAGCCTTTGGGCTAAATAAAGATCAGAGTTTTGGTCACGTGCTATCATATCAAACTTGTTACCATCTACTTTATTTCCAACTATAGAAGCACCCGACCGTTTCACTTGCATCTTATACGTTTTTTTTTGTGTTAGCTCGTATAATCACATCACACTTCACACTAATATTATAAAGGCGAAAGTTTGTTTGTGTGTATGTTTGTTACTCTTTCACGCTCAAACGGCTGAATGGATTTAGATGAAATTCGGTATCAAGATAGCTTATATGGTAAATTAACATACAGGCTACATTTTATCCCGAAAAAGTGAAATTTTTCCGCGGGATAAGTAAATAATTCAAATACTTTTTATCCGCCGGTGAAACCGCGGGACGCAACTAGTTACGTAATATTATTTAAAATTTATTTTCATATTGAAATCTTGTAGCGTAGCTTTGACCTCATAACAGAAAACTTAAAATACATATTTTTGTGATTATGTTAAACTAGCTGCACCTCGCGGTGTCACCCGCGTGATGAAAACTTTTCTTATTTTGGATTTTTTTCTTTCATAAGAACCTTTTCCAAAAAATAATAAACTCAACAAAAAAATAATTACCGAAAATGTTCCATCCATTTTTTATATATGTATAGATGATATAGATGATTAGTACAGAGTAAATGGACTCAATACTTAAGTTGGACTGATCTTAATAATCATAAATTATGGAAGATATGTTTAATAAGTTATTCTACTTAAGAAATCATGTAACCCAAAGCCATAAAGAATAAATACTTAATTGAAATTGAATTTGAATTACTCTTAGTTGAATCAATGTGGATTTTTTTTCTAAATCTGTTCATCCGTCTTACAGTGACAGCCACTTTAAACAGCCAACGGATCACTTTTACTATATTAGTATATAATTTTGTCTTACTTTTTTTTCAAATTTCCTACCCATCTTAAATGGTTAGATTGTAATATTAATAATGAGCTATTTAAGGTAACTCATTACAAAAAAAAAATCTTCTCACCCTTAAAATGATATAATTAAAGGGTTCCTTGGAGCGTAAAAGTAGAGTCTACGAATTAGTGTAGGAAAAATTGCGTGGGGAACATTTTAGTGGCCATAAAGGTATCGGAACGACAACGCGTGTATCTTAAATTATTATGGCTTTCATTAAACGCTACATTGCTTGCAGTGAGGTATCAAAGAAAAATAATGTTTAAAGGTTTTTCGTGTGTATCAACATATGCCTGCTAATCTTTGATCGGTATCTAATCTTTGATAGTATATTGACTGTACTGATAGTTCAGACGGTAGCTCGGCTTCCTGATCATTTGCGTGATGAACATCGCTGTTTATCCTGTGTCTGGGTGCTATATTGTATTCTATGTATGTATTTACAAACAAAATGTATCTATTCTATCAGTTATCTGATTCCCATAGTATGAACTTTGCTTAGTTAGGGGCTAGATACTGCTGTGTTTGTGATAAATATCCACAAATATTTATTTATTTGTTATAGGCATTCATTTGTTCAATTATTGGGATCCATATATAACAAAAATGCTGGCATTTATTTGTCACAATGAATCAACATTGTAATTTAAGGTGGCATCAGTAACGCTGTCAGCACGTTGGCTACGCTACGACAGAATATAATAATAGTACTAGACGCTACCTTATACATAGTGGTTAACTGGAGAATTTAGATTTAATTTCCATAGGGTCCACTCTTCCATTTGACGTAGTCTTCTTGATCCTCTTATCCCGGAAAAAGCCCAAGCCGAGGATTGCAACCCAGGGGTTTCCTTAAGCTAGTTGTAGTATAATACAACTAGTAGTGTAGTAGTATAGCTTCTAATTTTGACGGCTGGGCGCCTACAATCACACTAATATTATAATTGAGAAAGTTTTTGTGTGTACATTTGTTCACTCTTCACGGCGCAATAGCCGAACGGATTAAAATTAAATTTGGAATGAGGGTAGATTACAGACATTTTTTATTCGTTGGTGAACACGGGGCGCTGTATAAAATACATCATTATTTATATTTTACCAAAATAAATGTTTCTGCGCACTGAGAAGTAACAAAATTGAGAAGTAACACTCTTTTCCTTAAATGCATTTACTCAAACCATGCTATAGAATATTTGTATGAGTTCAAAAAAAAAAGGTTTTGTTTTAGTATTTAGTACCTCCTAAAATAACTGTATGACAGCCGAAATATCTATTTAACGGTACACATAGCGCGGGCACCAACTAAGTGCTTTGTAAATGTTTCGTACACAATAAAACACCTGCTTTGTTCAATGTCACAAGGCTTTTCTTTAGAATTTAAATTTGATAATACCTAGATTTAAGTTTTATTTCATAAGTACTTTTTTTATTTAGTTCTATGGGAGCATTCTATAGTATGGACTGAATACATACATTAAGGGAAAAGAACGAATTAAATTCCACCTTGTATAAATAGTAATAAGATTGAGGTGGATAAAAATGTATAATACTTGAATTACTTAATTATTTATTCAAATAAATGCTAATAAAATATCAGCATGGATGGTAGATACATAAGTCTTACATAAAAAGTCAGAAAAATTTAATATAAAACTATCATATCAACTTCGGCACACTATAAAAATTACCATTTCAAGTTTAATGACCTTTTACAATTTTATCTACAAATAGGTGCGCTCTCCTACGAGACATAGATATTTAAATATGAAAAGTAAGTAGCTATTTTAATATTAACATTCTTATGAGAGTGAATCATCTTTAATTTATTCAACAGAAACATTAATATGTACAGGCACTCTATAAATAAAAAGTTACAACTAATAAAATATTATTTACAAATAAATATGCTATCCAACTCACCACCGCGTGCTGAGGTTCTCAGAATACTGGCAGCATTACCTCGCTGAATTGAAGACTTAGCTTCTGAGCGTAGTATGTGCCAGCTCTGGGATCCCCCGAGGCGAGAACCAATTAAGTAGAAACTTGAAATTAATTATATTCGACCTATCCGATGGTCTTCCTCAGGAGGTGAGTTCACACAGCGAGATCGCGATGACTGAGATATATTACATTCGTTACAGTCACCGGCGGCGATCTAGCTATGTGAATTCACCTCTTGGGGAAGAGCATCGGATAGAGAAATAATAATAATAATATGTGTGGACATCTTTTTTTTTTTTTTTTTTTTTTTTTTTTTGAGGGGGGGAAATGCCCTCGCACTTCCCTGCCACCACGGGGGTGGTGGCAGGGGGTATGTGGGACTCGAACCCACTAAAACCCCCCCGTGAGCCCTCGTCCGCCGTACCGGGGCGAGAAGGGGTCGCGACTGCAGTCCAGCCAGCTCGCCCCCGGCGGCAGGCCCTTTCGGGCCTCTCCGCGCCAAAGGATGGGTGACCTTGCTCACCAAGGTCACCCACCAGAAGTGTGGGGCCGTGCAAGCCGGCGGAGAGTCCCCCGACTCTCCACCAGTGGCCCTACTACGGGGGAGGGAAGAGGTGCGCGTAACGCCTCCTCCTCCCTCCCACTCGTCTGCGCCGGAGCGGGTCAGCTCCAGCGGCCTCCTCTCTGACCCGCTCCGCGGTCTCCTTCTGCGCCATCACGTACTCGCAGAAGGAGACCACCGCCTGCCACGATCTCTCGCTGTCAAGCATGGCTCTCACCACGCTTGGCAGCGAGAGATCGTGGCCTACTGCCAAGGAAAGTGTGTGCCGCTGCGGGTCCCAAGCGGCACACACTTCCAGTGTGTGGGGCGCTGTATCCTCCAGCGCCCCACACTCATGGCAGGCAGGGGTCGCTTCCCGCCTCGCGATTTGGTGCAGGTACTTTCCAAAGCATCCGTGCCCGGAAAGCACCTGCACCAACCGGAAGGTCAGCGACCCGTGGGGCCGCCTCACCCACCTCTGGAGGACCGGACGGATGGCCTCCACCGTCCTTTGCCCTGGGACCGGTGGAGCCAGGTCCTCCACCCACCGCCTCAATAGGGTGGCCCGCGCCTGCTGCCGCATGCGCCTAACCTCGTCCCACCCTGGGGGCTCTCCCCGAGATCTCCTCGCCGCCACGAAGTGGTAAACTTCAGCGAGGATCTCGGCTTGAAGCTCCCAGGGTGGGTCACCGGCTAGAACGCATGCCGCTGTCCAGGACACCGTTCTGTACCCGCGTATCGCCCTCGTCGCAATAACCCGCTGCGGACGTCGCAGCAGGGTTTTGTTACTGCGACCGAGGGCGTCCACCCAGACCGGTGCCCCGTACAGCGCCATACTCCGGATTACTCCGGAGTATAGACGGTGACATACGGCGCTCGGGCCACCCACATTGGGCAGCAGCCTCCCCAAGGCGGCCGCAGCTCCCACCACTTTTGGGGCCAACTGGGCAAAGTGGGCCCCAAAAGCCCATCTCCCGTCCAGGGTAAGGCCCAGATATTTCATCTGGGCCTTAACCGGGACGGGCACCCCATCCAGTACCACCCGCGTACCTGGAGGGGGTCCCCCCCGAGGCCCATGGAACAATAGGGCCTCGGTTTTGGAGAGAGCGACCTCCAAACCCAGGGCGCGTATGCGGTCGACCACGAGGCTAGTGCCTACCGTGGCCAACCGCACCGCCTCCACGAGGTCCCTCCCTCTCACTACGACCAGGGTGTCGTCTGCGTAGCACGCTACCCGCATATTGGCGGGAAACGTGCCACGCAGCACCCAGTCGTAGCCTATGTTCCACAGGAGCGGTCCCAGCACCGACCCCTGTGGAACCCCGCAAGAGACGCGATGGTGCCTTAGGCCGTCGCGTCCTACCACCAGGACCTCGCGGTCCTGGAGGTAGTCGGCCAATGTGTGGACATCTCAAGCAACGCCATCTAGCCCCAAAACTAAGCAAAGCTTGTACTATGGGAACGAGATAACTGATACAATACTTATAATGCAAGCCTAGCGAAGGTCAAAAATTAATTACCTACTCGATGGGTCAATTTGGTAGCTGGAGGTTGGCACACACACTATATAAGTATTTAAACTGACACATGCAAAGTGTATATTTGGTTATATAGAGACTCTTTCTATATGGCGACCTTTATTTGGGTTGTGTTACAGCTAGCAACAAATTTAGTGGTAAAAATAGAAGAAAATCTCTTGGAATCTCCACGTAGACGAAAGACATTACTCTGACAGTGTGGTGGCTAATATAAGACAAGCGCAATATCGGTCATCCGTCAGTAGGTACCTAAGTCACATAAAGTATGTTCTATTAAAGCATTTTTTTTTACTGTTCTGATAGCTCAGTTGGTGCTAACACTGCCTTCTAAATTGCAAACTGTGGGCAAGTCCCAAGCTACCAGTGGTCAGGGCTGCAGTGCGAGGAACCTCTTATTATTATTTTCATTGTGGCCTTCCTACTGCAATCGGTGAACCGAAAAAAGGATTAATACAAGAAAATTGTGTTGACCACAAAATATTCAAAAAATGATCAATTTGTTAATTGGCACTTATTTTCGAAATCATACTTCTTCAATACGGGGCACATTTTCACATTGGAATAAATATGGCATTAAATAAATAAAAAAAAGTTAAATGTAGGAACATTTTACTATAAGAATGTTTTATCGTAGAAAAATATTTGCATTTTGTATAGAAACACAATGCGCTTTTGCTTGGAGCTCTCTATTCTCCGAGGATTGTAGAAAATCTGACGTGAATACAGAATAAATAGCAACACTATGATATTATAGAGATTTTACGCTGTATTCACTGTATGATTATTTTCAATGTTGAACTTAGAGCTATTTAGCTATTGCATGTTACGAGTAGCGTACCTATGAGCGCAACCTTAACGTATCGTCCTTGTACGTAACCTGGAACAGCTGTAAAGTAATCAGCGTACATTTTGTGATTGTGTGGAGTGCACGTTCTGAATGAATTAAGCTAAAAGAGAATTCTGAATAGGCCTTTTTTTGTTTGGTAATCAGTTAGGTAAACCTGTTTGATATGAAACTGTTTGCTACAAACGAAATGTTAATAGTTTAAGAATTGTATCCATCTATGTTAGTAAATTGTAGTTATTATTTATTATTACTAGGTACCTGCTGGCCGCGGTATCAACATCCTACTCCCCAGGAAAAAGTTTTCCTTTCGTCAAGATCTGTTCTGCCGTTTAAGTAAAGGTCAACAAACAGCCAAAAAAACACGCATATAGGTAAAGAAATATACCTAGTTTCTTTTGAATTTTGAGTATCAGTATAGATTATATTAATTCGGATACAGAATAAAATGCCTAGTGGCAGAATGATCTTGATTTAGTAGGTTAAAGTATAAGTAGTAAATATTGACCGGAAATCCTATAATGCTGGCTAATCTATTGATAAATTGCTATGATGTAAACATTCCAGTTTACAAGAGCATCTATTTTAGAAGCAGAAATAGGGCAATCTGTAGCTCATCAGTGTGTCATGCTATAATACGGACGTCAGTAATTGTGACAACTGAAGCCTAATATTTTAGCTGGAAGTCGGAGTAGTATTTTGAATCTTTTTGCAATACAAATAACTTTGCTTTTCTTTTAACAGATGACGTTAGCGGCTTGCTGTCGGCGAGGAAGACCCGGTTTAGGACGGACGTACAGTGCGCTTCTGGCGTCACAGCGCCAGCGCGCTGCCCTGACAGCTTCAGACAGAGTCCGTGGACCGCGGCGTCTCCGCCGGCTGTCCACCGCCACCACGCACCTGTTTGACCCTCCGCCTAGAGCGCAGGTGAGGTCAGGCCCCACACTTCTTATAATTGGTGGTGGGATGGTAGATATTGGGTACTTAATGCTTTTAAAACTTCATGTAAGAAGATTAGACGTATTTTTGTTTGTGGAGCACGCCTAACACTTTTGAAGTTGCGCATACCTATGTAAATGTACTGTGACTATTCTATGTAGGTAGCATAGCACGATAGCTTTTTCTCTTTAAGCTTTATTTTAAACTTGCTGACCCACCCCGGCTTCGCACGGGTGAATTAGTAAAACGCAGTAAAAAGTATCCTATGTCCATTTCCTGGTTCTAAGCTACCTCTCCACCAACTTTCAGCCAAATCGGTTCAGCCGTTCTTCAGTTATAAATAGTGTAACTAACACGACTTTCTTTATATATATATAGAATTTTAGTTCTACTCATGTTTCCTATAATAGAGACAACCAGCTTTACTGATCTGGAAAATGCATCCCAGCGCAGCGAACATAGTTTCAAGCTACGAGCTTAGGTGGCTTTTCGAGTCAGGACAAAATACTCTGGTCAAAGAGCTCTCAGAAAATGATAATTTAGTGTCACTAGGAACAAAGCTGTTCCTTCCAACGGCTAGTGCTGTGTCACATTACGTTTGATAGGAAACGGGTGTGATTTTAGTTTAGCGTGTGGCATTAATTGACCATGCATGTATTGTTGTATTATACTCATCCATGGAGTTACATTTTAATTTGTACCTAGATGTATGCGAGCATGCTAGAGTAACTATTAGGTGTAATTGATTATTTATTTTTATATTGTACGACTAGCTGCGCCCCACGTATGCACACGTGTGGTGAAATTTTCTAATTTCCCGCTCAACTTTCTTAAATTTGTTTTCTTAAGAACCTACTTCTGACAATAATAAACATAACAACAAAAAATGCTTCATCCGTTTACGCGTGATGCGATGACCAAGGGAAATAGAGATTCATTTTTATATACATATACTAGCTGCGCCCGGTGGTTTCACCCACATGATGATGAAAAACGGTGATGGTGATGATGTATGTCAACACGGCAATATATAGATAGAAAATATTAAGTAGAAACACACTGGGTTACTATATTATGCTTATAATTTAAATAAAATATTTATCACCTGAAGGTAAAGATATATTGATTTTACAGCATAAAAATAACAACAATATTTTATCGCATGCTTGTATTTGATTATTTTTATATCTATTTACCATTTTAATATCAATTCGAAGTCCGATCGTGTATGGAGTACTGCTGCCACCTGTGGGACGGGTCTGCCAAGTACCAGCTTGAGGCTCTGGACTCGATTGAACGGCGTGCCAAAAGGCTCATTGACGACGACACTTTGGTTGGTGAAAGGCTCCAGAGCCTTGCACATCGACGTAAGGTGGCAAGTCTGTCGGTCTTCTACAGATTACACCACGGTGAATGCGCTCAAGAACTGCATGATCTCATTCTCCCATCACCATTCCACTACCGGACTACTAGACGCTCGGCTAAGCGCCATCCTTTCGTGGTCGAAATACCACCCATTCGTACCAAGCGATTTGACTCAACGTTTTTAATTAGAACGGCTAAGGAATGGAATGCCCTGCCAGCGTCTGTGTTTCCGGCGAAATATGACCCGGGCGTGTTCAAGAGAAGAGTGAATAGGTATTTACTTGGCTAGCATGCTACATCTTCGATCGCATCGTCACTTCCCATCAGGTGAGAGCGCGGTCAAATGCTAGACAAGTTTGAAGTAAAAAAAAAAAAAAAAAAAAAAAAAAAAAATAATAGTACCTAAGTTTATATTTCTTGGCGGCAAGTTGCCGTCATCGTCATTAAATTCAGTTCTTTATTGGCATTCCACAGTACTTATACTAGTATTGTAGGGAAATAAGAGGTGCTTATTTAGGTGTCATACCTAAGGTAAGCAACATGAGAAGAGTGGCATAGGATTATAAAAGCTGATTCTCTATTTAAATAAATAAATAGATATTTGTGGACATTTCACACAGCACCATCCAGCCCTAAACTAAGCAAAGCTTGCACTATGAAAACCAGATAACTGATATAATACTTACATACTTTTTGTTTGTACCTAAATATATAAATAGTTTATTTTTTATCAACTTATGTTGACATTTCACACAGCGCCATCTAGCCCCAAACTAAGCAAATCTTGTGCTATGGGAACCAGATAACTGATACAATACTCACATACTTTTTGTTTGTAAACACATACATAGAATACAATATAGCACCGAGACATAGTACAAACATTGATGTTCATCCCAGAAACATTTGTCCTGGGTGGGAATCGAACCCACAACCTATAGCTCAGAAGGCAGGGCTACTCCCAACTGAGCTATCGGGCTGGTCAAATATTTACCAGTCCTATACAAAATGTTGTATGGGACTGGTAAATATTTGTGCCGTGAGTACCTCGTCCGCCGTACCGGGGCAAGAAGGGGTCGCGACTGCAGTCCAGCCAACTCCCCCCCAATTACGGCTTACACTATCTCCTTGAAAGCTCATTACTTCCACAATCTAAAAAAAAATACGAAATAAGAAAGCCAAGTCAATCAATCAATTTCAGTACCACTGCAAAGATAAGGGATATCGGTAAACATTCAAAGACAACCAACCATATTTCCCACAACTACAAGCATTTATCGCATATTTTCCAAACCTAAAACAATATTTCACGTTAAAATATAGGCATACAAATACTCCAAGTGCTCGTGATGGTTGTTCGGATTTCAGCTAGAATTTATTGCGCGTCCGACATGAATTTGTAGCTACGCAATTTTGTGAAAGTCGCTAAATTAGCAACCAGTTTGTGATGAAAATCAGTTTCGTAACCAGCATGTTTCCAATTATGAGACAAAATCAGGAAATGTAGTCACCAAATTTGAAGGTCTATCGATCTGTGTCGGTATTCTTTGACTGTACAGGTAGCGACAAAATCTTTAATTAAATTTACCATGCAGGTAACATATTGTAAATGAGAAATGAGGTTATGCTTACTGAATTACTAAACTAAAAGCGCAGAAAACACAGGATAGAGATCAGCTAACGTTGGCGATAACATTGTGTTCTTTATTGGACACAGGAGAAGCGGTGATAATAACTGAAAACAGATGCATAAAAAAACCAAGATGAACTCATTCGATATGCTTTAGGAGAGGTCCAATACCAGTATTGGACTAAACAGGCTGGTAATAATATTTATATAGAACTAGCTTCTGCCCGCTTGGCCTATAGAAAACGAAGACATTTTTTTTCATAGATAATTCAACCACTCAATTTACCCTCTTAGGTATCATATTTTTGATAAAACGTATGCTCTTCTTTTTCATTACATACCTCATAGTAGTTCATTATTTCTCTCTGGCAACTTTGTGTGGGTCTGAGTAGGTACTTCACAGAAATTATACCCAGGATGACAATAATAGTACATTATTTTAAACGAGGGCCGTAACCGTAAACGATGGTAAGACCCTTGTTTCCTGAAACTAATTAGCTGATATTATGTAAACAGATTCTCTAAGTTAATTACCAGGATCAAACCCGTGACTCACGGAGTGAACGGAAATAATATAAGCCTTGAGTTCAACCACCGGATTATGTTTAATTTTAGACTTTTCAACTTTTACGAATTTTTTAACCAATTAAATTTTACTTGACGTAATTTTCCATAAAAACGCATTGTAATCAATAATTTTTAACTTTATTCAAAATGACCTGTAATATTTTATAAAAATAGGTTCATTTAGATTCACTCGATTTGACGTAACAGCAAGACAATCAAACAAACATACAAATAAACAGGTACCGTATAATAATAACGCCCAACGACCACATCATAAATCTTGGACCCTAACTAAGATTCCCCGTATCTAGGGTTCCAAGAACTACGAGGACAATGGTCCCCAGACAGTATAAGTATTTGAACTTTATTTTCTGTGCACAAATACTGGTCCTGCCGCGAGAACCAAACCCGTCGCCTCTAGGTTATGAGCCGACCTGCTCAACTACCATACCACAGAAGCTATAAAAAAAAACACAGGTACTTCTCACTTTTTTATATAATTATTTTGGTAGGGGTAGGAATTCAGTTCATAGTTCTATCTAGTCGTATTACACACAAATGTCATGGTAGAATATGAGTTTTATTATTTGTCATGTGAATTCAATGACACGACGCACTCGGAGCCGCCACTCGGAACTCAACATATTATAAAGATTCGCGTGCCACTGCATATTACGGCACGTCATCTTGATACGCCTGCACCGTCTAGTATAAAATCTCTTGACTGTATAAGTTCTGTTTACAAAGTAATTTTACGAGATGTATACAGCGCTCACCAAACCAGAGCACAGTAGTGCTTGCACACTACTTCTTGATGGTTAAATATCTGGCGAAGCGAAAAAAAAAGTCCTACCAAGTTCCAAAACCTTAATTGAATTATTTAAGATTAATTATCCACAAAATAAAGAAATTACATATTCATTATATTTTCTCATAAATATAAATTAATGAAACATCATAAGAATTAAAATTTGCCATGATTCCTCGTAAGGAAACACATCCAGTTCTTTACTAAATATAGATTTAAACCTTGTTACTATCGATTTAAACGCTAATGATGATAAAAATACGAGTATAATGTTACGTGTTAGTACGAGTACAATGAGTACAAGTTGTGTTAGATCCGAGAAAATAACACTGAATTATAATAGCTGCGCCTTGCGGTTGTACCTACGTGGTAAAAAAAAATCTTTCTTTTTTTTTGCTATCTTTTTCTTTCATAAGAACCTTCTCCTTACATAATAAATACAACAAAAAAAGCATTACATATGGAAATGGAATACACGTAGGTCCTAAGCTAGTAAATATATTTAAGAATAGTATCAACATTATGTGATAAGTTTACTGTAAATATCTAACCTGCAGCTCACCGGCTTTTAGTTTTAATATAAAATTACATTTCTCTGTAAGTGAATTTGTAAATTCTTATGAGAAATATATTCTTTAACCGTTAAAAAAAAGAATTAGCGAAAATGTTTCATCTGTTTACGCGTGATAGGATGACCAAGCGAAATAAAGATTCATTTTTATAATATAGTATTGAACAAAAAATGGGGTGAGGAGTTCCGTATGTATCTTTAAAACCCACGGTTTGATCAAATAACAAGTAACATTAAAAATCACAACTTAGCGATCCATTTTCCCTTTGAAAAGTTTCTGGCTATTATCTCGTACTCATTATCAGATTCAAAATGGTATGGGACCACGCTAAAGCCACATTTTATGTAATAAAAAAGAATCATCAGAATTGGAAAGCAAATTATCTATACAGGAATTTAAAGCGGGCCGTTTTATTGAAGTCTCTGTAAAAACAAAGTAAAAAGGTTTTCAAGTTAATTGGAATTGATTAAAGTTGTTATAAGAAAGATTAAAACAATTTAAAAAACAAAACAATTTGCTCTTCTTTTATTTAGGCGTTTCAATTTCGCAGAGAATATAATAAAAATTCCAAATAATTGAAATTAATTCATTATTTTCATAGGGAAAACATTTATTTAGCTCGAGTTTCTTCATTAGTGTGAAATACGAGACGATAGAAAACATCAAAATACACGGAGTAGATCGAATATAAATGTTTTTTCCATTCTGTCAAATAACAAACAGAACAAAAAGAAAAACGAGTGTGCTTAAGACCAAACGAATGAAGTAAAACTTCTTTAGCTCCATCTCTCTTGCCCCTACAGCAATATACACAACTGAACTCTTTCTCTATATCTTCACGTGGAGAGCTAGCTTAACCCCAGGTGAAGCGTGCGTAAAGAAGTTTTACTTCAACAACTTTTTATCCCACCTATCTCCTACATGAGGACAAAGCGGTGAGATAAAGTGGAATATTCTGATATTAAGCGAAAAGCTAATTATGATAGGTAAAAATGAATCTAATTTTTTTTGTGTATTTTGTGTGTAAATTATTAACATAGGTACATATCTCTAAATATATATAACTCAAAGGTGACTGACTGACTGACATAGTGATCTATCAACGCACAGCCCAAACCACTGGACTGATCGGGCTGAAACTTGGCATGCAGGTCGATGTTGTGACGTAGGCATCCGCTAAGAAAAGAAATTTCGAAATTCTACCCTTAAGAGGGTGAAATGAGTGGTTGAATTATTTTCCCATAGGCCACGCCGCGGGCGAAGCTGCGGGCAGAAGCTCGTTTTCTATAAAAAGATTAAATATTACTTTTATGACAGACTTTTACTTTTATTACAACGAGTCTCAAACTAGGCTGAGCATTCTGGGTACCCAATAAATCAAAAAATATATTTGGTCATGCATAAACTTCTAAAACCGTTTCAGGATGTGTCATTTTTCATATTTACAAATTAGACAGGCACTATTCTTCAATCTCATATTTCATTAGCTCACGTTGTTATTTCCATTTCAGTGCTACAGCGGCCGTGACTTGTCCATAGTGAATGAGTCACCGAGCGGCAGCGATTACTGGCGGGAGGCGTGGAGACTGCGCTACGAAGGATCCGACTCGTATAACTCTCCGCGAAGCATCTCTAACTCCAGCTTGCGGGAGGTTGACGACGAACTGACTGGCGAGGAGTTGGCAACCTACATGAACTACGTGAACAATATCGGCGCGCCCACCTGAGACACATCTGTGTGAACAGCTAACTCGTGTAAGCTGGCTGTGTGTGATGACTCAGCTAGCTAACGAACTAGCCGTGTTTGTGTGAACCAACTATCAGTGCAGGTTTGGTTGGCGACTGACAGTTTAATCTGCAATCCGTCCCGGGATTCGACGACGACGAACATTTGATGTGATTACAAAGATATTTATTGGTAGGTCTAAACCAAATGCTACGATTGTTTGCAAGGAATATGTTGCTGAGCGTGTTCAATATATTGCTGTTGCATTGTAAATTAGGTTAACACAGCTAGCAAAATGTACATTTTTATTGTGTAAAATATAGGGATCATAAGAAATGTATATAAACAATATTTGTCGTGAAGTTCTGTTAATTAATAATATAATAATAATAATATGTGCGGACATCTCACACAACGCCATCTAGCCCCAAACTAAGCAAAGCTCGTATTATGGAAACCAGATAACTGATACAATACTTAAATACTTTTTGTTTGTAAATATATACATATAATACAATATAACACCCAGACACAGAACAAACACCTATGTTCATCACACAAATGTTTGTCCTGGGTGGGAATCGAACCCACAACCCACAGTTCAGAAAGCAGGGTTACTACCAACTGAGCTATCGGGCCAGTCAAAATAAAAACCAGTCAAAGTAATTAGTACTTTACTGATAAATAACTTGTTATTCGATTCCTTTTCCGGGATTATTTAGGATATACTCTACTTAAACCACCATACAGTGCAAACAACGTTATTGTCATATCAAAGGTACTAGAGTTTAAGCAAGGTAAAGACAATTCCCTACTTCTCCTTAGATTAGGTGAGGCGACCCTTCCACTGCTATTATATTGTTGTAAGATCATTGGCACGCACAGCCCATTACTCATCCGGGGACCTATTAATCATTTTTAGGGTCACGCTTTACCTTTGAATCTAAGATAACAGCATCTGACGGAGTTCACTTTGGAAACATAGGATTCCAAGTTTTAAAGTTGCATATTATCAAATCTTGTCCGCGGAGACTCGTCGAATGCAAGAGGCGGTTTAAATAGTTTTTTTTTATGTTATTGAATGATGTGAGCTAGTCATTCACCTGATGTTAAGCGACACGGCTGCCCATAACAGAACAAACTCCAAAATATAAAGTTTCGCGTGACACTGCACTGCGCATCCTGAGACATCAGCACAGTCTGGTAATAACATTACTCGACTGTGAGATCATATTATAAAGTCTCATTTGCCCAGTAATTTAACTACCTACAGTGCCCTTCAAACCGGAACACAGTAGTGCTTGCACAGTACTGCTTGGCGGCAGAATAACTGGCAAAGCAAAAGTCCTACCACCTAGGCCTATGTTCAGCAATGAACATCTTCTGGCTGATGATGATGGTGATGATTGATATAATAATTCGCTATGGGGATGCCATAGTCGTTGGATGATTCAAAGTCCCTAATAAATTACGGATAAAAAGAGGTGTCGTTGTAGGAGGTACAGTATCTGTAGCTGTGACTTGTGAGTGCAAATGGAACGGTTTTTCGAGCGCATTGCTATACGAATGTTGTTTATTTATTCACGGGAAAACGAATGTCACCATTTTGAACGGAGGTAGAACTATTATTGTTTTCCAATACAAACAAAATAGGCTATTTGACTACTATTAAAAATGAACAAGTAAATATTATTTTCATAAAGTAGGATAAAAATGAATGTAATCATTGTAAAAATAAGTAAAATCGGTAAATTAATCACGGAGTAGTAAACTTTTAAAGTTTCATCGCCTGTCCCTTTCTCGCAAAACAGAGATCGTGTTGAGCTTCCTCACAGCTACTATGAAGGCATGGCTTGTGACGTCACATGCCAAAGAGATTGTATGTAGAGTTACCACAGCTTAGTAATAAGTTACTGTGAGGACTGGTAACTGACGTCACTGCGTGTTTGAGTTGTCTCTTTCTATTTCTGTATTTTAAAATGCTTGTAACTTAGTCATTTTTTGAGATATTCAAGTTTTGTTTTCACATTTATCTATTTTTTGAGGTATATTATTTATGTATGTAATAAAAATATAGTAGTCAAATAGCCTATTGGGTATACTTATATATTTTACAAAATCTTACTGTCAGATAAAATTAGGCTATTCAGTCTTCAAAGTATCTACATAAAGTTTGAGGACTTGAAAAGTCTGCAATGGTCAAAATCGATAGCACATAAATTATAAATGCTTCATGAGTACGTACACTATATGATACTGTTAGTTTTGGAACTTGTTAGTGTCTGATCTCAAAAGCATAAGAAACTTAGAACTTTTGCCCCATGAGCGGAAACCGGACAGTCTTGCCCGGACTTCGAGGCACCCGTACTTTTCTTAACACATTTATACTTTTCTTAACGTTTGCTCCAATGTTTGACCTCAGGGTTTATAATTGTTCTCTATACACGATGGATTTTAATTCGTTATTTTCCTTAAACGTATGTACCCAGTCCATGCTTTAGAACGCTCCTATATGACTAAATGCTAAAAGTACTTATGATAAAATAAAATTGAAATGTAGGTAAGTATTATCAAATCACTACGATTTCAAATCTTAAAGAAAACCCTTGCACCATTGAACAAAGCAGGTGTTTTATTACCTACAAAACATTTGCAAATCGCTGAACCGGTGTCCGCGCTTTGTGTAACGTTAAATAAACATTTCAACTGTTATCCAGTTATTGTAGGAGGTATTTATTTACATTTATCATTTTTAAATTGCACTTTGTACGATTTTTCTATAGCAATATGGACTGACAACATACATTTAAGGAAAAGAACGAATTAAATTCCAGCGTGTGTATGCTCTTTAATTCACAAAAATGCAAAAATATCAATGTCACATAAAATGTACTTAATTATGTTGAATTTATATTATTATATATTACATATTATTATGTAAAACTTTTCAGATTGCTTTCGAATGACAATGCCAATGGAAGGAACTTTTTCAAGGTTAAACGGGTCATATTTGTCTATTTTTCAAAAAAAATTCTCTGAAAAGATGGTTATTTTTATATTCTGTAATATTATTTCTAGATAATTAGCTGACTCGGCCGCCTTAGAGAAAAAAAAAAACGTTATAAAAAGGGATAAGTCATATGTCCGTCTCCTGGTTCTAAGCTACCTCCTCACCAGTTTTCAGTCAAATCGGTTCGGCCGTTCTTGAGTTATACATAGTGTAATTAACACGACTTTTTTATGTAAATAGATTATATGTTCAGAAAATTATTACATTATAGGTGCATAATATTTTCATTCTTTGTGTATCATGATAAAATTGCAGCTGTGCTAATGACGCTGAGAAATATGCATTTTCTTTTATTGTACCAGTTTAATTTGAAATGATATAAATATTTATCACCTATCACAGGTTATTCAACTCATGTAGGTAATAATGTAATATTAAGTTCTAATATAAATATCATATTAATTATTAATTATACATAAATGGCTGTGTAGATGTTAGAATTTTTAATGATTTAGAGTTTATAAATGTTACGTAATGGTAGTATGTATTTATTGTTGTTCATTTTAAGTGAGAGTTTGTATTAATTAATATTGTTAATTTAAAATGAATAAGGCGGACAACGCCCACATGGGATTATGCAAATGGACCAAAGGGATTAAACAGAAGTCAAAGTATAAAATAATAGATCAAGGAAAAGTTCGTATTTTGTATGTATTAAGTTGAAATTAAATTTCAATGGTTGTACTATATAGGCCTGTTTGGTTCTGATAAAATTATTTGGTACTGGCATTTCAAAAAAAAAAAAAAAGAAAGAAAAAGATACCTTGTTTTATAGTTACTTTATGTGTGTGAAAATAATTGAAGAAAACGAATAAAATGGTGTGTTTAAACACAAAGAAAATGTGTTCTATTTACGGACCAAATCTAAACAACCAACTATCTTCAGTTGGTTCAACCCCGCGTTAACATCAAACCGGAAATTTTAACGTCAATATTGAAGTTATATTTTCAAAAAACTCTCGAGCTATTAGGAAGATACTTTTTTTCCTGTGACCTATTATTAAAGCAGAAGTTTGACTACAGAATGTGAAAAAAAAAAGTTGAATGTGTGACATAAGGCTGACTCGGTGAGGAAGTGGTTTCTATAATTGTTACCTCTTTACTAATAAACATTTGGTAGTGGAAGAATAGTAACTTATTTTGTGGTTTGTTTCTCTCTATCAGGTTTGAAATGAGGCAAAGATAAAACAAGAGAAAACACTCAGCACATTTGTTCATTTGTTTTCTTGCTGAGTGAGAATTCCACTGCTATATGCTTGTGTTTGTTAGTAAAAGAGTTAATCTAGTCATCACAGACACAATAGTATGTGATATCGGAAAGCTAATACCTATAGAGCTCACATGTTGTCTGCAACGGTAAAGTCATTAGTGATTAAAATATTCTCCAAATTATATAATTTGTACAGCACTAATAGGATAAAACTGTTATGTATGAGTGTATTAAAGAAATGTTTATTATTTTATTATTTAATTGACTGTTTATTAATATGGGGAGGGGGGAATTATTATAATTAAGTGAAGGTATAAGGAGTGAAGAAAACACAAAATAATTTAGTGCTAATAAAAGTGCTAAGCACAATATCATAGTAGGCGGCAATGTATATTAATACCCATAAAACGTTTATTGGTAAGGCATGAGTGTCTCTGAGGGGCGATGAATGAATTATGTAAATATTTAGGGAAAAGGAACGATCCCAAGTTAGACACAGTGTACCTAATAAACAGCGGGCACATTTCAACTGGGGCTATTTCATACAAAAACGTATTTATAGATTTAGATTTTAAGATATCTAAATTATGCAATCAAAACTACGTAGTGGTGGGCGATTTTGAAATACTAATTGTGCCCCGCGGTTTTACCCGTGACAAAAAGTATTTTAAATAATTGCTCATTCCACGGGAAAATTTGACATTTTCGGGATAATGTAGCCTATATGTTAATCCAGTGTATAAGCTACCCTAGTACCGAATTTCATCCAAATCCATTCAGCCGTTTGAGCGTGAAGGATTAACAAACATACACACATACATACAAACACACATACACACATACAATTTTTCGCCTTTATAATATTAGTGTGATACTAATGAAATCATTCGTTTATAAAGATGTCTCAAGATGTCTCGAAGATAACAGGTTAATCATTACTAATTTAGTAGTCATTGTGACGATTTGACGTGGAACTGAGACATGATGGTTGGTCGAGTACGATTAAAGTAAATAAACATTTAGTTGAGGTCAATTGGCATTGAGTTAATTAAAAGCAAAATGTTAATTTAAAAAAAAATTACTAGCCTTGTGTATTGTTAAATGACTCCACCAAAAGCCACCATGTCTGACACCACCAGAACTAAACATAACAAATGACGCCTGTTTTATTCGAAAGCCAAAAGGTGACTATCGAGTCCATCTACTTTTTAAAACAGAATTAGTAGTAGAAATTAGTAACGTCATTCGATTACGAAAATTAATAGAAACTAATTTCATAATCGATAATCACTTTAGTATTAAAAAGTAATCCGATTATGCCATTCATTCGTAATCGCCCACCACTCCAGCTAGTGCAGTCAAAAAACTTAACCCATGTTTGGGTCGTATAGATGCCCTTCTTCAAATATGCACAGGGGCATGGTACAGCGCGGATTGAATAAAAAATTCTGGTTAAAAATTAATCGCGTAAGCGCTAACCACTTGAGTTGTAATTATGAATACTACTGATGTTAGTTTCTATAATAATATAGAATCGCTATTTACAAAGTAATGACAAGAAAATATTTCGGTGTATAAAAACTAATGCAGCTGATTTACTACGAAGTGTCTCAACTGTCAGTTAACTGTGGAACATAATTTGATGTGAATGAAATGTAAGGCAATAAAGAAGCTGGTCTCAAATTCGGTCAATAGCGGAAAGTTGGGACGTCTAAACAACTTTCTTTGAAGAATAGAAAACATTTTGTATAACAAATAGCTCTAGTTCAGGCACTTTTGCATTCAAGCACGATTCGATGAAGCTATTCATCATTTGCTAATAATGCGCAGAAGGAGGAAATAGGTAAGCTCCAATAAGACTTTCCCCCAACAACGATTCGGCAGAATTGTTTGTGTTCAATAAGTGTTATTGGTCCCACATCGTAAATAACATGACAAATGTGCAATACAAAATCATAACAAACAAATATCATCACACTAATCTTGTCTCGCATTTTTCTTCGCAAATTTGGAAATCTGTGCCTATTTAGAGAGTTACCTATACTGCAATCAGACTGACTTACCTAGTATGAAATTGACACTGAAAAAAAATTTTTTGACATCAACTTGGTACGTCTACCCAAAACTGCTAAAAATCATATCTACCCAAAAGAAAGTTGAAATATTAATATTAATTATAAACAAAGTGATTATAAATAAATATAAGGTGTAAATATGCGCCGTGGCTTTACTACCATTTTTTATCCATTTTGCACTTGTTGTTTATTTCTTGGTTCAGTAGTGAAGACACTTCAAATTTCACCCGAAGTTCCTATAATACTGAAATCAGAAATCAGTATACGACCCTTTTAATCCATGGAATATCGGACGTTCAGATGCCCGTAACTAAGGGCATCTGGGTTTTTATATTATTTGATAATCTTGTCGAGCTTGTTGACGACTGACGAAAATTATCTCACTTAGTGGTAAGTATATAAGTCTAAGGTTTAACACGCTTGCCTCATCTTAATTATTTTTATGATATTTAATGACGCGATGATCTAGTCCTTCACCTGATGTTGAGCGACATAATGGCCACAATAGTTGCAGTGTTACTTGTAAATCACTTGTTGTTTAGTTCCGAGTTCTAGTGTTTAATTTTGCGTGACACTGTACTGCGCACGTCATCTTGAGACATCAGCACAGTAATATGATTACTAGACTGTGCGAACAAATCATAAAGTTTCATTCAATGCCGTCGAACCGGAACACAGTAGTATTTGCAGACTACTGCTTGGCGATAGAATAACTGACAAAACGGTGGTACCTAAATGAACTTTGCAGAAAAGTCCTACTACCTAGTCAGTATTGGATGTCAGGTTATTTATTTACACAAATAAATAAACAACGTGTTACGTAATTAATGTATTAGACGAGATAAGAAGGGTCAAGTCAACGGTTAATTTCCGTGAGCTGTAGTCCGGCAACTACCTGACTGCTACCTGTTCAGAGTTATGAGACATCAGCAAGGCCGAATGGATGGAGAAAACAATATCCGTAAAGGGACGTTAAGGTCAAAATCAAAGACTACAACCGGTTAGAGTAACAATACCGACCTACGTCAACACATCAGTGAAACGTCACTGGTGTCGAATGAGCAAGATTCAGAGACACGAATATTTCAGAGTCAACTTAAAAACCCACAGATCTAACCTATTTATCGAACGTATAAATAAAGTTTCACTAAACTACAAGGGGCATGGGATGTTCCGAAATTCAATATGAAATAGGCACTTATGTGTTATGCATGTACTTTGACGCCTTTACAGCCTTATTAATAAACGGATATTAGTCTCAGATTAGTTACTTCAGCTTTTGTCCTTTTTTTGCTACTGGAATATTTCGCTGGATTGAAAGAGACAAAAGATGGTGTAACTAGTCTAAAGCTAGTTCGTGTTTATTAATAAGGCTGTAGGTGACTATTTTTTTCCACGGATGCTGAAGATTCGCTTGAGAAACAACGAACTTATCTGATTGATAAGGTGTTATGAAACGACCGTTATAACGCTAAAGTAGGCTTATCTAAGTATATATATCCCGTATGTCCCTCTAACTTTATTCGAGATGGGACAGTAAGTTTTATGTCTCCATGATAGTACCCAGAATAATATCGTTCCTTTTTGAAAAATATGCCTATTATAATTGAAGGGGTGAGAACAAAAAGGGTTTAACTGACTTTTTTCACAAAATTGCTAATGGGTATCGTTGGATTCAGCGTGAAATTATCTAAAATAATACATTCTCAAAATACCGAAATGAGGCTTAAATCTCGAGATTCTGAGTCTAAAAACGGTTTATCTGTCACAGGAATACAGTTCGCTTAGCATAAAAACATTATTATATTTATTTCATTATATTATATAATATTTTTACAGTAATTGTATGAATTAGTACTATATTTAGTATTTTAAAATATAATTAAAACATTTTCAAGCAACTGAAACTTAAATAAACCTTTTCTTCCTCATAAGCACTCTACATTAAAATGACGCCGTTGACGTTTAAAGTCAATTTTCTCGAAACTGTCAATTCGACAGTTAAACCCTTTTTATTCTCAACCCTTCAATTTGTTTCTAAGTTTTGTATAATCTTACGTCAAAAAGTGAAGAATAACCTTTTTTATTTTAGTGAGTTTTAATTGCGTTAGTTAAAATGATCAAAAGGCTCTCATTTTCGCTCGTGACACACGTCAGCGAATAACTGATAAGACATTTTGAGGAAGTTTTTTACGTTAATAAATAAGACTTGAGTAGCGCAAAAAATAATATAACGTATTTCATATTTTTTTACCCGACGGCTCAATTATATGTAAAACGAAAAACGTTGGAAAACCGGAAACTTAATTGACAATTAACAAAGAAAATTGATATTTCTAGAGTGTAACGATGTATCGTGCAATTAGTACAGAGTATGTTACATTTAATTACTTCAGTTGGGTATGTTCATTTTGAAAGTGGTGTTGGTTAAGTGTTTATTAAGTCAAGTTAATTGATAAGCTATTTTTATCAGGTAGGAGGCGGAGTATGTGCTAGAGGAATAATTCGAAATAATTAAAATGAGTTATTCCAACACTTAACTAACTGTGGCAATATTAATCACTTTCATGAGAAAGATTCAATGTACGGGAGTAAGGACCCAATTAGATATAGTTAGCCAAACAAGTTGATGAAAAAAAGAGTTAACTAACGGAATAACGAGATAAATCTAAATGCCGCCAATAACAGTTGCAGTGCCTATTGGTACTGAAAATTAGTACAAATTTTTTGCGTGACACCTGCACTGTCGTATGTAGTACTAGCTGCGTCCCGCGGTTTCACCCGCGGATAAAAAGTAGCCTATGTGTTCATTTTTATAAGCTATCTATATTCCAAATTTTGCAAATCCGTCCAGCCTTTTGAGCTACACGCTACGGCTGGATTTGGATGAAATCAATGCTATGTGATCTTCATTTGTTTTTTCTAGTTATAGAATTTTGCTTATACTTCCGTATTGGAGAGATTTGTACTCACTCATTTTTTCTTCAACTAATTCATGTTTTTATTTTTCCTTTCCTTGTATTTGTAATGAGAAGCACAATGTTTACCTCGGGCTTAAGACTTATTTAGTCCTTAGAATAACAATGTACTGTTATCGGGAAACAAGGAGGCCGGGAGTGAGTTTAATTCCCTAGCAGTTTGCATGGCAAAATAGTCAGCAAAACACTTTGTATGCGACATGTTGTCAAATCTACTACATAATATGGAAATGAAACGACTCCCCACACCTAAGCTCTAAGAGTTAAAAAATGAGCAGCAAATTTTGACACTAACAATATCTACAATGTTGTTTGTTTATCCATAGTTCCAGTACCTATTTGTTTACAAAACTCAATAGATTTGTTAGGAGCTTTCTTAAAATTCAGCCTTGTGTACGACATGACCTTTATCTTTGAACATTCGCCTCAAGTTCTACAAACTTTCTTAAATCTTTTTATCTAAGAAGTACCTACAAGTCGAGAGTTGGGAGTTAGTAACTTTTTTAAAGTAATCTCTTCTTCTATCTTATTATAAAACAGAAAGTTGTGAACTAATTCACTGAGTTGTCCAATTGAAATTATGAATTCTCTTTGCTATATTATAAGTATTGTTTAATTAGGGTCACCCCGTGAGTTTCCCCGAATTCATCCGTTTTCTCTTTTATTTAATTTGCTTGGATAAAAGTACTCACAAATGCAAGCATTCCATATGCAATATTTCATCAAATGTGGTCTGTAGTTTCAGTATAAAAGCCGACAGACAAGCAAAACGTTTTACTTTTATTGACATTTCGGGTGCTATAACGATCTGAATTATAAACATTTTTTTTATAAAACTTAACCCTAACTAGTTCTATATTTGAATTGTTTAATCCTTTTCTATGTGGTATTTTATTTGTCTACAAGCACACGCCCTCAAATATGACGTCATCACGTACAATATCACAGCGAATCGGGCTACACCTCGACTGTCAGTTAGTCATTCATACAGTCAGTTAGTAAGTCAGGCCAAAGACATTTATTAATTCCTATAGATAGATAGATGTATCGCTATATAATGACATGACGTTAATTAAAGCTTTGGTAAAATTCAACGCCTTGTCAAATATAATTAAGCTCAGTTAATTAGCGAGTAAGCATTATAATTGATTTATATTGCTTCTTTGCCTGCTTATAATTAAGTTATAAGCAGTAACTTTTAATTAATTGATTATCATTTGTTTGTAGCTGATAGGTACGTATATACAGTAATATTATTTAGCATTGGTAAGACTTCCATGGTATTCAAGCCAATCATTTTGCTTGGGGTGGTATTATACGTATCTAAAAACTTAATCAAACAAACCACTGCCAGTAGGCAACGTGCGTAATATGCTGGCAGCATTGCCACGTTGAATGGCAATGCTCAATCTTTGGCCGAAGTAGAGGCCAGCATTTTGGTCACGTGTGGCTTCGACCAGACGTTTAGAAAGGTCTTTAAAAATTTGGTGAGCACTCGGTCCCCAAGGCCCCAGTGTCTCAACTGCAAAAGGCGCAAATATAAAACCTCTATCAAGATCTCTATATTTGCGCCTTTTTAGCTGCTCAGCAGAATTCGCCATATACCACACTACGGTCTACCGCGTTTCGATTGAATAGAGTAGATACCGTAACTACAACGTTAAAATAAATAGTGGAGGCCCTGATAAATAAGTGCTGGCAGAGGTCAAATAATTTTCAGTGAGCGCACACTGCGTATCCAAGTTGGGCGGTCGGCTGGTTTTGGATCCCGATTGAATTGTTTTACGCAGGCAATAAATCTGAGATCAATGTAACCAAATCGAAAAAAGCGGTTTAAGCCGTCTCTGTAGCAAATTCATTGAAATTAGGAATGTATATTTTAAAAAAGGTCTCTACGGAGGCGTACATTATATTACAACTTTTAAATGTAAATTACTTATCAATGATCATAATAATAAATGTGGGTACATAATATGTAATAAAAATTGTAAATATCTCTTCTAGAAGAGATATTACATTTATACAGGTTAAATGTATAGGTATTAGGTATACCTATACATTTAACCTGTATACATACCTATTTATGGTGCACTCGTATATCTTTCAATTAGTGTTACTAGATTGTAACTTCGCATATATTATATAACTTATGCGTAGTTAAATACAGAATGCATTAATTTTATTTTGGAAAAATCCTGATACTATTACGTACGTACTTTAAAAATAGAAAAATAGTGTCATAGGTACATTATTCACAAAGGTGAGTCGTGAAAATCACATGCAACTCAGCTTATGCGCATTTTTTGTCATACACACGTGAGATGTGAAATGAGTAGAGATTTCAACAGGGATCTTAACCCAGACCGGAGATACAACATGCAGCTGTCTTTTATATCCTCTTAGATCCTTTTTCTACCTATAGCATAAAAAGTAGGAGCTTTCGTATAAACCTTCAGTAGTTAGAATAACTATAGCTACTAAGTACATACCTATTCTATGTCTGAAAACTATTCTTTGTCGGCCATTTTGAAGTGGTTAACGTTAACTCTCAACTAGTACAAAGTTCAATTATAGCTTCTCACAATTTTTCGCCCCAAAGCAGTTAAGTTAATGGCTCACGTACAGTGAGTGAGACATAACATACTTTTTTACTGTTATACTTTTAAGTGTAGAGCCCCCAAAAGATGTTATGTATAAGGGTAGATGACGTTTTTTTTTTATAATTTATCTTATTTAGTTTCGTCTTAGTAGGGAAATATTTCTACTGATTAATTCAACAATTCTTATGCCCGTTTTTACAAAAGTTTGATAGCTACTAAGTTCGCCCTTTTCTTTCTACTTTCGGCTTCTCGTACCTTAACCAAACTCGCGCCAAGTGAACATGCCAAATACTGTAGAGTCATTGGTTGAGACAGCGGATGATCAACATGCAACCAATGACAGCCTCTGTGGTGTGGTGGCTGAGCAGGTCGGCTTATAACCCGGAGGCGGCGGATTCTCTCTCTCTCTCTGTCTCTCTCTTTCTCTCTCTCTCGCTCTATTTTATATTTTATAATACGGAAGTGTTTATATTTTCCGCTTCGAGTAGGTATTCCAATTACTACAAATGAAAAAAAGTCCACAAATGAAAAGCTTTTTGCTTTTAACCTTATTCGCACGCAATAAAGAGGAATGAACTTAAATTTTCGTTGTTCCTGTCGACTACGAGTATGCGAGCGGGTATTTACAAAGCTGACGTCATATTTGTGAAGTGGATGCTTTGTGACGAATTTAACCGGGTCCTTTTATCAAGCTCCCGCATTTTGCTAAACTAAGTTTTGTCTAAGCCAAGTGGCTTAGGGTAAACTTAGTTTAATGTAGTGTAATTACTAATAGTGTTAAAATTGGAATGCTGACTCTTTTATTAAACTGATATGCTCGCCGTAGTTGAACCACGATCCCATAATTATATTTTAGTTACTTACCTTTGATAGGTGTACGGTGTCCTGTCGCCGTACAGCTTGGATGATGATGAGTAAAATTAAAGAAGGGAGTTTTTGTTTGGGTTTGGCTCCACACTTTTGTGTATTTAGCCAGTGTCAAGTAATTGATAATATCTCAAGTTAATTAATATCATGTAATGTGTCAAGTCACAGTCCAAGTCATCAATTTAAGTCATAGTCTGGTCTAGTCAAGTCATACTTCTAGTAAATTGGTGGCAACTTTACCAGAAGCTTCTATGGAGTTTTGGAAACAACACGAAAAGAAACGTTTCACCATCATCATTTCACTTTCCCACACTCATGACTGTAATTCAGCAATTAACAAATAAAATGCCACCAATTTTATGCACTAACACTGAAAATAACACAAGTTTTGGAAAATAATACAATGCGGCGACGCGATTTTTTTCGTTTTCCCGCCAAAACTCAAGAAGGGAGTTATAAGTTGCACAAGATGTATTGAAATAAACTATTTGGTACAATTGATGAGAACGCGTGATGAATATGATGGTTGCGAACTGGTAACTTTGGGCCACGGCGCCGCGGCCGCGGGCGTGTAAACTGCACCCGCAGCATAACGCAAGAGTTCAATGTACGGCTTGCTCCTTTTTTTTTTTTCGCCAATTGGTTTGCTTACCCTGTTGGACTCTTTAACCTTCCTTTTAAAGTGTTTAATATTGTAGCTCATGTTGTAGTATTAAGTCATGTGTGATTTTTATATCTCAATGATAAGTAGATGAAATTTTTTGCTATGGGTGAGACGTGCGATAGAAGTGCGATATTGGTATTCAGGTTGAGTTCAGGCTTATTTCCTTTCTCTCCTCTACTATGATAGGTATATTTTTTTCATTCATAGTGAGGTGACAGATAATCCTTTTCGATTATTATCTTTTTAACCACTGTCAAGGCCACTATTCCATAGTGAGGGCAAAAGCCATGCTTTTTTATTTTTTACGTTCTCCCCACTAGTGGGACAAAGCTGCCAGGGCGAAAGGGAACAATCTCTAACAAGTTCAAATCAATTCCGTCAAGATAATATCTATACTACATATATACTATCCAGCTAAGCAGCCAGATTTTCGATTTCTAAGAACTCATTTGCGGTATTGACTATATCGACTGCGCGCCGCTATATCATATAATTAATAGTTCACCTCTTTGATATAAATTGGCATTACTATACTCTTTCTTCTCTTTTTTAAAGTTATAACTTTATGATTTCTCTGCAAAAAATGGTGTCATATCGCGCCCTTATGTAATTTTTTCCAAACTCACCCTAAGCATCTTTACATAGTAATAATGTCCTGACACCAACATCGCCTGCAAAATTCTCGTTTATAGCAACCTCGTAACCATTCAAATCCACGGGCAGTCGGCCATCAAATGTTTAAACGGTTCCTATTCCAATATATCTGATAGTTCCAGTGTTTCAGGCGGAGTTAGTCCCTGACCTTTGCTGTTATCTCTCGAAAATAGCAACCTCTTCTCCCATATTTTGGGAACTTATCCAGGCGGCACACCCCTTGGCCTTTCACACGTAATCGTCACAATGCTTACAAAGAATCAGACAGTTGTTAATCTTGGAGTACCTATCTACTTTACAGTCGCGCGCGAATGACGAAAATTTAAATAGTAAAGCGCAAAATTTAAAGTATGTTAAATCAATCATCGTGCCTTATGAATAAATACTTACACTTTGACTTAACAGCGTGTGTGGTGTAGTGGTTGAGCAGGTTAGCTCATAAACCAGAGGTAGCGTTCCTTTCCCGCGGCAGGATAAATATATGTGTACAGAAAAAAGCACAAATACTTGCTTTGGGTGTTGTGGGACCATTGGTCCTTGAAGTCCCTGTATGTACGGAACATACAGGGAATCTTAGTTCCGATCCAGGATCTATGTATGTGATCGTCGGGTGTTATTATTATTATAATAATTATTATTACTTACTACTAAAGTACTTACTAGTTCCTTTGAAATGAGATCGCTTTGAAGCGGCTGAACATGTTTGGATGTTTGCCAAGTAGATCGTAGTAGGTTATCTACATTTTAGATTTATTGGGCTTAAAGCTCATTATTTTTTTACTTCTCAATAATTGCCTTTCGATTAAAATGTGACATATAATTTGAATCACTGACTGACGATGATGTGACGAACTGACGTCCTAACTATTCAGTTGCATATTTTTTTAAATCTAGCACTAGCTGCGCCCCGCGGATTCTCCCGAGGATAAAAAGTAGCCCATGTGTTAATCCACAATATAAGCTATCTATATTCCATTCAAAAAAACGAATAATAAAAGGGATAAAAAGTATCCTATATCCGTCTCCTGGTTCTAAACTACATCCCCACCAATTTTAAGCCAAATCGGTTCAGCCATTCTTGAGCTATAAATAATGATACCAACACGACATTCTTATATATATATATAGACGTGCTTCTGCCCGCAGCTTCGCCCGCGGCGTGGCCTATGGGAAAATAATTCAACCACCCATTTCACCCTTCTAAGGGTGGAATTTCGAAAAATCCTTTCTTAGCGGATGGCTACGTCATAACATATACCTGCATGCCAAATTTCAGCCCGATCCATCCAGTGGTTTGGATCCGTCCATTGATAGATCACTATATAAGTCAGTCGCATTTGAGTTATATATATTTAGATATACCTAGGTAGTTTATTTCAGCTGAGCTGTCCCATGACTGTATATAACTTTAGAAGTAATCTCGATACACTTGGCAGAATAAAAGGGTCATTACTGCATGCTATGCGTACTTCATTTAAACATCACTGTTCATCTAAAGCTTAGGCACTGGCTTCTGTTACATTTCCGTTGCGTATTTTATCTCTCAGTGTGACCGTTCCGTCTTCGAATGGCATCACGTCACGAAAACACACCAAATTGCCACAAAAAATGTGAAGAGAATGTAGAAACACCTCGTAAACGAAATGGACAGGTGAACTATTTCAGGACGTTGAAGTTGAAAGCATTTTGCTAGCACTAGAAAGTTTTGGACTTAGTGCAAGTAGTTCAGTAAATTGTATGGTACTAATAGAATACAATGTTAGGTACCAGTAATAGCGCTGTGCGGTTGTACCCTCAATTTATCAGTTTTTTCCGAGAGTTTTTAATTTTCGTATATAAAAAATACAGTATGTTGTGGTGGTGTCTGCAATTTGCGTTTTATATATTAATAGAGATGCCATTAGGGGGCAACATGAGGGGGGGTATTTAAAACTATATTATATTAATAATACAGTGTAGTCTGTTTTGGCGGGAAAGTGAAAAAGATTGCGTTACCGCATTGTATTATTTTCCTAAACTTGTGTTATTTTCAGTGTTAGTGCATAAAATTGGTGGCATTCTATTTTTTAAGTGCTGGATTACGTGTGTGTGGGAAAATGGTATAATGATGGTGAAACGTTTCTTTTCGTGTTGTTTCCAAAAGTCCATAGAAGCTTCAAGTAAAGTTGACACCACTTTACTAGGAGTATGACTTTGACTAGACTATGACTTCGACTATGACTTGACACATATTTGCGTGAACTACCTTGATAAATTATCAATTACTTGACACTGGCTAAATACACAAAAGTGTGGAGCCAAAACTTAAAAAAAAAGGAATACAGTGTAGTCATGAATACAACTTTACTTGTAAAATTAATAACGGCTAAACTCACGTCAACTAAAAAGTCGAAACTACTCCGACCAAGTTTCGGACATATTCGATCTCCTTCTTCTGGAAGCCAGTTACTAACGCAAGCCGCGGCGGCTTCACCGTCAGCATATAACTGACGGGTTACGTAACGTGTTTGGCTTGGCTGATTGGCTGTTCTTCATCGAAAATGTCCTTAATCTGATCGAAATAACTTCGATTTTATAATTGACATGAGTTTAGCCGTTATCAATTTTACAAAATGTGACGATAGTTTTCAAATTAAATAAACTTTACCCCCTTCTAAAGGTGTTTGTTTAGTTTCGGCAACTATAGATTTGTTTGAGTTTCTAAGTAGATAATGTAGTTGATGTTTTCATTGTTTTACTTTGTGGCACACAATTATTATTTACTTCACTTTCTGTTGTCTTGTGTTTATTAAGTATGTGGGCAGAACGGGCTGTGCGTAGGTTGCAACCTATATAACTATAGGCCTTTAGCATGTCCACATCGCGCCGTGTCTGGAACAAGAATCGATGCGTAGTACACCGAGTGGTCCCTTTTTATAGCTAGATGGTTGGGGGAGCAATGATAGTTGCCGATGTTGCCACTGTAATAAATTTAAATGCCACCATAGGGTAAATTACGGTACTGCCCGCTGCGCTTAGAGTTTATAACTGGACGTAGCCGCCGTCAAGTACATAATACATTTATTTAACATTTCTGTCCTTTAGATATGTTTTTTTCTTAAATAATACAATGAATCACAAGAAGTGGGGAACAATGAGCAACAAGCATACGGCCCACCTGATAAGGGATCACCACAGCCTATGGAGATCTGTAACACCGGAAGCGGCATCACCAATGCATTGCTTACCCTGTAGGACTCTTTAACCCTCTTTTTAAATTACTCCATGCTATAACTCTGCGGGAACACCGCTGGCGGGAGTTCATTCCACATTTTGCAGGTGTACGGCAAGAAAGAACGCATGAATCGATTGATACAATTTAGGAAAAATATTTGAAATATTCCATAAATATCTACCAATGATCCCCTCTGGTGGGCATTTCCAGAATGTTTGTTCAGTTCTCTCCAACCGAACGTGCCACGAGCTTTGTAGTCGGTATTTTTGGCAATAAAGTCTAGTCATCTTGGCTAAGTAGCTTAGTTCAAATATAATGCAAAGGTAAAACGAAAAACTATTTCCTTATATTATTCCGACATTTAAAAGAGATGTAACAAAAGAATCCTACGATCTCTAATCCTTCTAAGAAATGTAAGAAAAAAACGTATGTAGAATAGATACTGCAGAGAGTAGGTACCTCTATACGTTTTATTGTGACGTGACACAATACATATTCGAATGAAAATACTGTTGTGAAAAATACGTATTGAAATGGTATCTTACGTGCTGAGGGGAATATAATAATAATAACGCCCAAAAATCATATACAAAGATCCTGAACCCTAACTGGGATTCTCTGTAAGGGACCCAGGAACTACGAAAACCTTGGTGGAGGAGGTGAAGGCGGAGGAGGACCGCAGAAGAGGTTCTATATTCTGTGTTTTATTTATAACCTCTTTATATAGGTATTATATTATTATACCAATATTATTAATTTATTATTAATGAAGTTTATTTTCTTTGAACACGGATCTAACAGTCTATATTCTACAATTATGATAATAAATTTAAAAAAATAAGATTGACGTCTTTATTTATTTTCCGGGCCTTTCATTCCTGCCATTACCAGTATTGGGACATCTCATGGAACTCTACTAGTGTTGTAACGCTAACATAACAAATCGACTCCCGACTTTCCGGTCAATTTTCTTAATTTTTTCTTTAATAAGATATACCATTCCTGACAATAATAAACACAACAATTTTATTGTATCGAAAATGTTCCATCGGTTGACGCGTGATGCAATGACCACGGGAAATAGAGATTGTTAAATTATCTCTATCCAAATGTTGCCTGGAAGAGATCGTTTTTAGCGATAAGGTCGGAATGTTTACGTTTATGTTAATAATTGTTTTTTGTGAAATTGTTCTATAAATTTATCTATTTGATAAATAATAGATAGAAAGATAAAACTCTTTAATGACACCACATTACAGGAACAATTTACAAGCACAAACTAAAAAATTAAGTATCACAATGGGCGGTATTATCGCTTAAAGCGATGTCTTCCAGACAACCCAAAAATGTAGGAAAACAACAATAAAATAAGTATGGCGGTTTTTAGTAACAGGAAAAGCTATATAAACTAAATAATAAATATTAGGTCTTTACCTATGAAATTGCCGTTTTGTTTGAAAAAAGTTAAAGTATTTTTTTTCGAACTTATTTATTTCTTTTATTCAAAGTAATGACCCCTGCAATCAATGCATCTTTGCCAACGCTGTGGCAGTTTATGGGTGCCCTTCTTGAAAAAATCAGCAGGACGGGAGACAACAAACTCTTCAAAGGCGTTTTGTACTGCCTCTCGGGAATTGAATTTTTTTCCCGCTAAAAAGTTGTCCAAATTTTTGGAAAAAGTAATAGTCGATAGGCGCAAGATCTGGTGAGTATGGCAGATGAGGGAGAGCTTCCAAACCCAACTCATGCAGCTTAGAGACGGTCTGTTGTGCAGTATGGGGTCGCGCGTTGTCGTGAAGTAGCAGTGGAGACGACCGATTGACCACAGCTGGTTGCAGACGTGCGAGTTTCGCCATCATTGTGGTCAGTTCTTCAATGTACACATCTGCAGTAATGCTCTCGCCGTTTTATAAAAAGCTATGATGAATCACACCAGCACTAGACCACCAAACTGTGACCATCACCTTTCTAGGGGTCATTTTTCGTTTTGCACATTGCTTTGGTACCGAATCAGGATCTAATCAACTTGCTGAGCGCTTTCGATTGTCAAAAAGAATCCATTTTTCGTCGCACGTAACAATTCGGTTCAAAATTCCTTCATTTCTGTGCCTGTTAAGCAGCGCAAGGCAAGTCTCGACGCGTACGTTGCGCTGGCGATCGTTAAGTTCGTGGGGCACCCATCTATCAAGCTTTTTTATCTTGCCAATCTGTCGCAAATGGACCAATATTGTTTTGATGCTAACATCAAAAGCTGCTGCCAGCTCAGCTGTAGATTGAGATTCATCAGCTTCCACAATCGCCTTTAATTCATCATTGTTGACCAAAGTTTCCGGACGACCACGAGGTTCATTTTTCAAGTCAAAATTCCCAGAACGGAACCGAGCAAACCAATAACGGGTTGTACGTTCGTCTGTACAGTTCTCTCCGTAAACGTCGTTGATGTTGCGTGTCGTTTGTGCCGCGTTGGTGCCACGACGGAACTCATATTCCATAATCACACGAAATGTCAAAGTATCCATTATGAGGAAAAATGTTGAAATGTAATGAAAATACAACGCTAATCAATAAACAAAAGACTTATATTGTAAATAGAATGTCATATTTTTAAAACAAAATTAATTTGAATTTAGAATTCATAGCCAATCAAAACTTTTTTTGTTTGAAAAAGTCTGTACTGCAATACGGCAATTTCATAGGTAAAGACCTATTATAATGTATTAGGAGAAAATTTTTACTTTCATCGATATTAGGTAATATTACAACAAATGTCGTTTTCTGGCAGAACGTGATTACAGAGTGGTGGCTGGTTATTGGCTCACTTCTCATAGCTCGCTTAGGGAATATTTTTGTAGATTAAAATGACTCTTGAATAAAATGATTATTTATGACTCATGTACAATGTTGATATATAATAAAATGCCGTTATATAGAGTTGCGCTCATGGGGCGCTTAAATGGTTAATGTTGTCGAACGCTGGTGTTTAGCATAACTAAGCTTGCATAATTAATAATTAGGATGTATTAGGTTACATAAATCTGTACGTTCCTAACAATTATTTGCGAACTGGACGTCGTCGGCACCAGTTGTTTGCTTGTCCAGTACACTCACCACTGCAATAACTCACCCACGCCCAGCATGTCGATATATTTTACAATAACACAAGAACTAACTATTTGTAATAACTTTAGATTTACACGTAAGTAATCATTAAAATGGTTAGCGTTTTGGTCATAAACTTTAAGCTAATTATCATAAATTGAATAATAATAAATACTAACAATTAGATGAACACTTAAAACTCGTACGAGTTTCAATAAGTTTAAAATTCCTCAGATTAATATAGGTAGCTTGGATGGGTGACCGTTAAGTGGTATTTACATCTGAGCCCTACGTGCTACGGAAAGCACGCGTGATTGTTTGTTATCGTAAAACAACAGCTAGGATTTCACGAAACTGGATCACTACAAACACTATTTTCTATGGATTTGACAGTTTCGATACATATAGTATTTATGTAGATAGCTAGTATGGAAATTTTCTAATTAGGAATAAATTTAATACATTACAGGGATTGCAAACTTCCGTGCTGACCAGGACTGTGAAGAGACGAACAAATTTCACTATAAACATAGGTATTATCGAATAATATATCATTTATGTTTTCTAATCAAACCCAGCCGTTATTCCTACTATTGGCAGATGTTACGTAAACTAATTACCAGGAGCAGGTTTATTGGCTGTCAATTTGTCTCATTTAATCACGGAATGGCCCAAGTTCAAGCACCGATAGATTACAAGGTCTATACAGAATATGTATAGATATGTACAACACTCTTAATTATAGGAAATCATTCGGGATTGTCTTTGTTGGCGAAACTAGTTCCATGTCCATTCTATCGGCAGTAAGAGTTTCTTGAAGTGGAATAGGTAGAATGTATACTCTATTTAGGCCTTAGCAACTTGTTTAGGGTACCTTACTCAAAAGGTAAACACGGGACCCTATATATACTAAGCCTATGGTGTCTGTCTGACCTATAAATTGTTGTATCTCTTGAACTGTAAACGTAGCAGATAAACCTGAAATTTTCACAGAATATGCGTTTTACGGCAAATTATTATCTAAAAAATAATAATACTCGAAAAAAAAAAGGAATAACAAAGGATGGTTCCCATACAAAAACCTTGATTTTTTAAAATTGATATATCAGGGACGGTAATACAGCCTTTTTTTGGCCCTGCTTCTCTGCAGCCGACTATATCGTATCACCGAGCACTAAGGCCAGACCCTCCCAGAGATTAAGAAACGTAAGAAGAAGGTCTTCACGTGCTTCCCTTCACCATCCGCCTATGCATGCGAGTAGAGTTTTAATTGCAAGCGCAGGCATATAGGAAAGATGAAGGGATTTCCATTTTACGAAGGCCTTCCCACTCCTTGGTCCAGACAACCCAGACCCGCTCGGCATAGTTGCGAAGGCCCGTCCATTATTTCTTCACTGTGCCCTCTGCTTATCAGAGAGACACGTGGAGAAACCCTCCTTGTAGCAGCCTCTTTTACTGGGCTGGTCGCTCGCGTCGCCGCTACTCAGCATATGGCTAAGACGCTGACGCGAGCCTTGCAACCCATCTAGGCTGCCTCTGACTCGCACTACCGTTTCTGGACTGTCCAGGGTGCCGTTGCAAGTCTTTTCTTAATCGCTTCCAGTGAATGAGCGCCTTCCCCCCAACGGCTTCCTATCCCTGGGCCCTCGCCACCTTGTCTACTGAGCCTCATGCTGGAGCATAAGGATTGCAGAGCCCCCACTGCCAAGAATTTAGCCATGACTAGCAAGATCCCGAAGGACGTTACTAATCGTTGCCTAAAACTTTGCATGATTATTGTGCATGCATACTCTGTAGTATAACGTAAATTACTGGAAAGTGCGTTTGGACTCGCAATAAAAGTGTATATGTACGGAACTCTAATTCCGACTCGCACTTAGCCATATATGTCCAGAGCAATATTAAAAGAACGTGCACGAGAGCATCCAGCCAACTTCAGCAACAAAACTTTCACAAAACGTTCAACGTCAACCTACTTTAATATTTTTCCGTTATTTTTCTGGTATTTTGATATGGGCTTTATAAACAGGCCCGAACAAACTTCTCGAATCCCATGTGTTTACCTAACTGAGGTAAACAAACCGAAAGATCTATTATTAAATCAATTTGTCTAATAAGTAAACGTCTAGCGACCTGAGCCGCTCTGAGTGCTTATAAAAGATTCTCGCGGTCGTTTAGAGGCTTTCATTGGAATAAAACGAGAAATTTAGGGCGAAGGCGAAAAAATTGTGTGAATCTTGGGAATAATATTATGGCCGCTGTGAGGCATGAAAAAAGTCCTCCTCCCTACCAGTAGCTGACTTATGTAGCCATTAGGTATAATAACTGTGGTGATAATTTCGTTTACTTATTGATTGAAATCATACTGGACAGAATTAGAATTATTGTATACTAGTTGTGCCCCGCCGTTTCACCAGCGGATAAAAAGTATTTTATTTATTTGCTCATCTCACGAGAGCATTTCACTTTTCCAGGATAAAATGTGGCTTACGTGTTAATCCACTGTATAAGCTATCTTGGAACCGAATTTCATCAAAATCCATTCAGCTGTTTGAGCGTGAAGTAGTAACAAACATACACACATACATACAAACTTTCGCCTTTATAATATTAGTGTGACGATTAATCAAACACGCATATAGGTAACCGGTATCACATAATTTTAAACATTTCAAATTTTACCCAAAAAACTAACTAATTAAATATAATTCTGTCTGTGCTAAAGTCTATTAAAATATAAGCAACATTTTCCACCGGGTTTTTGTATTCAATTGTTAAATTCGTGTTTACTTGGCAGATACTAGGTGGTAGAACTTTTCTCCAGAGTTCGTCTAGGTAGGTACCACCGCTTTGCCAGTTATTCTGCCGCCAAGCAGTAGTGCGCAAGCAGTACTGTGTTTCGGTTTGAAAGGCACTGTAGCTAGTGAAGTAACTAGGCAAATGAGACTTTATGACCTAATCTCACAGTCTAGTAATCTTATTGCTAGACTGTGCTGATGTCTCAGAATGGCGTGCGCGAAACTATAATTTAGAAAGAAAGAGATAAGGTAATAAGATTCTCTAAGAAATTAATAAACCTCTATCATTTAAGTATCTAGATATTATTATTTTATTGGTGGCATCTAATGTAGCGTCTCACATACGCAGTGTCCTTTCAGTATTCCACTAAATTGCTCTTAATGTTACATTAATGTTGGAGCATCTCGTTTTCTTCCTACAAAACGATACGGGGACATTCATGCATGTTTATGCTGCCTATATTGCCCACCCATAATTCCTAAGTCTATGGGGTAGATGGCGCTGTGTGTAGTATCCACAAATATTTATTTATTTATGAACGGTAACTTAATATGAAGGAAACGACAATGTCTTTTTACAGACAATTAGTTTTTATTTCATATCAAGCTATTTGAGTTTAATATTTCTTTGCTATTATTTACCTTTACATTTGGATTTTAACCTTAAAAAAAAACAATCGCAGATCGACATTAAAAGTTAAGTCATAATCATACAATATAATACAATACAAAAAAAATTACACCAATAATAAACATGTAAAAATGAGAATCTAAATATATATAACTCAAAGGTGATGTTGATTGACTGACTCACATAGTGATCTATCAACGAGCCCAAACCACTGGACGGATCGAGCTGAAATTTGGCAAGCAGGTAGATGTTATGACGTAGGCATCCGCTAAGAAAGGATTTTTCGAAATTCCACCTTTAAGAGGGTGAAATGGGTGGTTGAATTATTTTCCCATAGGCCACGCCACGGGCGAAGCTGCAGGCAGAAGCTCGTAACATAATAAGATAGGTCAAATAGGCGATCTTATCGCTAAGAAAGATCTCTTCCGTACAACCTCTGGATGGACAGATATATGTGACACTATGAGCATCATCAGACTTCATGTAGACTTCCATTGAACTTAGGCATATCCCCATAGAGTGCCACTTTAAGTGACTACTTGGCTCCTGCAACCCGATGCAACCAATATAAACACAAATTTATATGAATTGACGGAATAAAAACGCAGTTTATGTGCATAGTTACTATGGACATTTCTCCTGTTGTATTGCTATCAAAGTTTCGTGATCACTCCCCAGATTGTCGGTCGGCAAAAGTAGGTACCTAGATTATAATTTAAAAGAGTTACACTTAAAGTATGTGCTGTATCTACGCTACAAGTAATCCTAAGGTTATCTATAATTAAAAAAAACTGTTAAGTAAATACAACCGTATCTACATTTTCGTTGAAATTCTGAACGAAACTTATTTTTTCAAATTGAGAATAAGGTGGTCGTTTGTTATGAAACAGAGTACACTATCACATTTACATTATAAATTTGAAATTTGTGTATGTGTGTGTGTTTTTTTCTGCTATATATTGGATTGGAATGGTATCCTATGCTGGTTTAGCTTAAGGATACTTTTTATTCGCAGGTGAATCCGCGGGGCGCATAATTTTATTCGGTAATCTCGGGTTAAATAGGCTATTTGACTACTATTAAAAATGAACAAGTAAATATTATTTTCATAAAGTAGGTTAAAAATGAATGTAATAATTGTAAAAATAAGTAAAATCGGTAAATTAATCACGGAGTAGTACGCTTTTAAAGTTTCATCGCCTGTCCCTTTCTCGCAAAACAGAGATCGTGTTGAGCTTCCTCACAGCTACTATGAAGGCATGGCTTGTGACGTCACATGCCAAAGAGATTGTATGTAGAACTACCACAGCTTAGTAATGAGTTACTGTGAGGACTGGTAACTGACGTCACTGCGTGTTTGAGTTGTCTCTTTCTATTTCTGTATTTTAAAATGCCTGTAACTTAGCAATTTTTTGAGATATTCAAGTTTTGTTTTCACAGTTATCTATTTTTTGAGGTATATTATTTATGTATGCAATAAAAATATAGTAGTCAAATAGCCTATTATAAGATCAGTTGGGAAGTGAATGACACCCCGATTCATAATCGATTCGAAATGTTCTGATTCGAAATCTTAAATCTCTCTCCCTCTCCTTCAATGAAAGGGACAAATATAAAGTAGAGGTAATGAATGCCTAAGTTTAACACGATTTAAAAAAAATGGCTTTTATTGTATTTAAAGCTTGATATAATATTACTTCATAAACTACAACCGTTTTGTGGTAAGTCGTGAGTAACAAACATTATGAAAACTGTGCTGTAAATAAGCGTTTTTCTTTTTCATATTTCTAACAGCAGAATTCAAAATAATCTAGATATATATTATTCATGAAGCTAAAAAGCTCTATCCGCACCCTTTAGGCCCGCCACCTCTGTTAAGAGCTTCATGCATTTATTTATTGCTAAGACTAAAATAATGACTTGATTATGTGTAGTTAATTGTTGATTTATATCCATATGCTTTTCGTGTGAAAGGCATATTAATAAACGAACAAACCAGCAAAGAAACACACATACAAACGGACGATTTTCTGTAGATTCATTGTCTAGATATGGTTGCTTATCTTTTTCTCTTATTATATTTTTTTTGTAATAAGATTACTAAACTGTGTGTACATAAAGTCTCATTTGCCCAGTAATTTCACTAGCTACAGTGCTCTTCAAACCGGAACACAGCAGTGCTTGCGCACTACTACTTGGCGGCAGAATAACTGGCAAAGCGGTGGTACCTACCTAGACGAACTTTGCAGTAAAGTCCTACCACCTAGTAAACTTGAACTAATTATGAGAAATTGTTACCCTGCTAAGGTAAAACGTGTTTGGCTCAAACTTTATCATGCGTAAAAGAAAAAGGAAAAATAATTACAAATACGTGACTGGAATCAAAATGTTTACATGAAACAATCACGCTCATTTTGCTTAACGCGTTTGCTAAAAACGAATCCTTAAAAACTCGCACGAAATTTAATGGCCTCGAAAAAGGTACATTGCCAAATTCTTTACACTGTGTACAATACGCCGTTAACAAACTATACTTGTAACTGAGATACATGCCATTTTCTCGTTTAATATCTCATTCGGGCTTTAATTAAGCTCTACGAATGTGGCATGTTTAGTTTGGAACGCGAAGTATGGATGCGATAAATTTCCGTTCCTATATACGACGCGTTCTGAGATAAGAGATAAAGAAGATATACGGTGGCACAGTTGAGCTGACTTTTGATTCATTATACTGCGATCTAAGCAGGAAGACAGGTAAAAAAGAAGGAATAAAGGTAACAAACGGTGACTGATGTTGATCACGGTAAAAGTCACGATGCATGTGTTGAACAAATTGAGGTAAGTAAAGTAAATTCATGCTTTTTAAGTGGACTCAGATCGTAATGATGTGGAAAAGTTAGAAGTTCCTTTGTTTTTTTGACAGCGTCTGTGGTGTGATCGTTGGAGATCGAGCGTCGGAGGTGGCAGGTTCGATCCCCGCGGCAGGATATGTATTTGTGCTAAGACAAAAAGGCGCAAATACTTGTTCTAAGTCTGGGTGTTGTGGTGCCATGGTCTTCGTAGTTCCTGAATCCCTAGATGTATACTAATATATGATATATATGATAGATACTAGGGAATCCTAGTTAAGATCCAGAATCTAAGTATGTGATCGTTGGGCGTTTTTGGTGAAAGTCAGAGTTTTATTTTATTTACATACCTACCGGAATAACAAGCTCTTAGTATTTTTTGCAATTGGACAAATAGAGACTAAGCCATAAATCAAAGATGAATTCTTTATGAGCTTCAGAGGCCTCAAACTACACCCTTGTTGGTTGTAAGTATCTTTCTTTCCTCGATGAATAATGTACTAGATAGTAGGTAGTATAGTAGTATAGTAGTGATAGTATGTAGGTATAGGTAATATGTAGTTTGTAGCAAAATAGGGTCTTAACCACAAAGATTAGTATTTATTACAAAGAGATAAACTGGAGTCTCGCATAGTAAGTCACACTTTTCGAATGTGCTGCCTATTTCTCGCGGCTAATAAAATATATCTTCCAATAGTTTGAAATCTTCTTCCACAAATTACGTGATAGAAACTGTATATTCCACGTTCTTGTATGTGTAGATAGGTATTTAATTTACATTTCATTAATCAATATGTCTTATTATGTATGTATGAAAAAAGAGACACCATTTCAGAATATTGATCGACCAGAACAATGGGATGTTGATTCCAATTAACTTTGGCAGAGAAAAACCCGAATAATTAAAATAAAGGTACGTTATAAGTGAGTCGCAGGCACATTATAAGCTAATTACCAGTCGTTATACCTGCATAATCAATATTATGGAACTTTCTTAGGTAACAAATTATTTTGATCAGTATATTGTTTATAATTATAATATATTATATATAGTAATATAATCTCTTAATAAATCAATAAATATTTAAATAGCTCTAAGATAATTCGCAGTTAACTAAAACTGAATTACTTTTTTTTATTTTAATGAATGACGTGATGAGCTAACCATTCGCCTGATGTTAAGCGACACGGCTGTCCATATCAGTTGCAGTGTCACTTGGAACTCTAAAGTATAGAGTTCCGTGTGACACTGCACTGCACATGTCATCCTGAGACATCAGCACAATCTAAGATTAGTGGACTGTGAGATTAGGTCATAAAATCTTATTTGCCCGGTAATTTTACTAGCTACAGTGCTCTTCAAATCGGAAAGTAGTGTTAAAAAGTAAGTTTAAATTTATTAATTTTGATGAAATGGTAAGACACGGTAAAAAGACTAAGCGCATTTTCCCGTTATCGAAGACCAAGTGGCACTTACCCAATCAGTCGTCAACGGAGCGAGAGACAGGGCAAATGGCGGGCATCTTGTAATTTTCCCAACGCCCTCCCAGATTCCAAGGCCGCAGAGGGTGCTTTGAATTCAACCCGTAATGAAGCTATTTATCTACTAATTTGCTCAGGATAAAACATTCATTTTAGTTCCTGGAAATACTGAGTACCTATTTTATGTTGTTAAGCGACACGGCTGCCCATATCCAATGCTCATAGTTGCAGTATCACTCGGAACTCTAAACATTGACATTGCACCGCGCACGCCATCCTGAGACATCAGCACATGTGAGATTAGGTCATAAAGTCTCATTTGCGTACTAAATTCACAACTATAGCGTACTATAGTATGCTGTAGCTATAGCTATACGTACGCTATAGCTTGCGAAACTGCTACTTGGTGGCAGTATAACTGGCAAAGCAGTGGTACCTACCTAGAAGAACTTTGCAGAAAAGCCCTGCCACCTGTTTTATACTTCAGTTCAAATCCTGTAATAGCAATAAATTCTAAAATAATCACGTATTTTCTAATCAGCACTGCACTAATAAGTTTTCACTAGGCCTTAGAGTAGAGTTGGCCTGCGTCATTCGGTTTGTAGTCACCGCTTCCTTTACCCATCGGTGATCAATTTTGTGAGCAATTGGCAGCTTGCTTATTGCCATTTCAACTTGCTAATTTCGAGGGGTATACGTAGCGTCAGTCAGAAGTTGTAGGTATGGCATGGCAATAGAGTAGATTTGCCACATCCAAATGCGATTCTTATGACATATATAACAACGGAAACAAAAAAAGAACAGAAATGTGTTGTAATTTAAACGTGTTAAGCTACCACTTTGTGTATCAGCAACGTGTGAGGCATCGTAGAGCTCCGAAACAGATGAACCAAAGATAGAGAGTGTGTGTATTGAAGCTCAGGCTTTACTTGTATAATTACTATTAGAAATGATCAACAAAGTGTATTCTTATTTCATTTGACAGCCTCTGTGATGTGGTGGTTGAGCAGGTCGGCTTATAACCAGGAGACGGCGGATTCGATTCCCGCGACAGGACAAGTATTTGTGTATAGAAAAATAAAGCACATATACTTGTCTGAGTCTGGGTATTGGAGGACCATAGTCCTCGTAGTTCTTGGATCTCTAGACACAGGGAATCCTAGTTAGGGTCCAGGTTCTATGTATGTAATCGTTGGGTGTTATTATTATTATTGTTATTATTATATGTATATACCTACATGTTTTCGTTTTTACAGTGTGTAGGTGTGTATACTTAACGTCAAAATGTAATAAAATATCTATTTAAAAAATCAAAAGAATAAAATGTAATCACGCCTTTGGTTACGTCAATAAAAGGTCAAAGATGATGGAATGATGCGCTGCTGCTTAATATCAATAAAGCAAGCAAAAGGAAAAGTAGATTTTAAGTAAATGATCACTTAGGCGGTTATCACACGGCACTACGCCCCGCCGCGGCTTACGGAGGCGGTTAAGCGGATTTTATAGCGGTGCGCCGTATGGTGAGGCGGTTTACGCGCCTGTCTTTGTGGATGGAACTTTCCTACATGAAATCCATTATTTTTCTAACTACAGCATGCCCTTCTCTCACGATGTTCCGCGGCGCCCCGTGTGTGGAGCGCCACCCGACCGTCCGTGCGGTGGGGCGGTGGCAGCGACAGAACCGCTAGAACGCGCGGTTGGCGGTGTACGTGTGTTAAGCATGAACGGATTACTTAGAGACCAGTGCATCGTCAAATACGCCTCACCGACTGCCGCGGCGGTGCGCGGTGCCGTGTGATAAGCGCCTTACGCAGAAAAAACGTTTTACTTGTTTTCCTCAGGTAAAGCAGCAAATTTGATTTAAACTAAACCACTGAATCAGCTTAAAAAACTTTATAGTACATGCAATACTTTGTAGCTTGAAACTTGACACATCGCAACTTGTTCGCAGCTCAGAATGAAAAATGTTTCGCTGTTGTGAAGAAAACTTCACAACAGTTGTCGTTTCCCTTTCTTATCTGTAAAGTATTGTACTTAACTTTGCAAGGTTACATTCGCTGTTTATGATTGTTTCACCACTCTTCAGCCATATAAATTGGCATGCACCTCATGAAATAAAAAATAGTAACACATCATCATTATATGTTACTACTTCGTATTTGGTTCAAGAGCTCTATGTAAGAACCAGCTGCATTTTTAACGTTGCAAATTTTTGGACTAAATACGCTTGAGTCGACATTGTTAGGATATAAAGAAAACACATATTTTTGTGTCACAACAGGGTGAACCAATTTTGATGATTATTTTTTATGCGAATGCTGTTGCTTTCCGTGTGGTCCCATTTCAATTCGTTCTAGTTCTGACAATGGCATCGATGAGAAAATCATATAAGTCTGAAACAGGTTTATCACGCTTCAATTAAAATTCGAACTATTCTATTCAATAATTTTCCATATATACTAAAAATGCATTAATACTGATTTCATGTCAGTTGATAACATCAAAATATATCATCGTAAAAAATAATTTAACACAATTGAAGAGGTGAGAACAAAATGGGTTTAACTGATTTTTTTCACAAAATGACATGGGTATCGTTGGATTCAGCGTGAAATTATCTACAATGATACATTCTCAAAATACCGAAATGAGGCTTAAATCTCGTGTTTTTGAGTCTAAAAACGGTTTATCTGTCACAGGAATACAGTTCGCTTAGCATAAAACATTATTATATTTATTTCATTATATTATATAATATTTTTACAGTAATTGTATGAATTAGTACTATATTTAGTATTTCAAAATAGAATTAAAACATTTTCAAGCAACTGAAACTTCTCAGCACTCTACATTAAAATTACGCCGTTGAAGTTTAAAGTCAATTTTCTCGAAACTATCAATTTGAAAGTTAAACCCTTTTTATTCTCAACCCTTCAATTTTTATTCTAGTCTAATAACCTCATTTTTAGAATAATCGCATTGGCTAGCACGACGACTGCATGAAAAATATAATTTAATATCATTAACCGTGCTGTTCTACTTGCCGTGCATCTAACATTTTCCTCGCTGTAGTGAGGTGAAAAGTTATGTGTTTCGCTGAGCAATAAAGTTGTTCTGCGTCTTGTAACTGCTAAACTTTTGCTGTACGCTCAGGTTTCAATACAAGTACTCACGCGAAAAACTAACTTTCCAGACTTTAATAAAAATAACTATTTCCTCGAACTATTGTAATTATATTTCTTCGTTTGCGTTACTTACAAATTTTCAAGTAGTAGTTAATCCACGTCTATCGTGAAAGCATTGCATCCATTCAGTCACGATTATTGTTCTGTCACGGCGTGGTGATTTTTAATAATTTCTGCCACTAAAATTAATATTTTGTAGTCAACAAAGTGGTATAATAATAATAATAAAACTTTACACTTTACACATTACTACACATAAAACACATAAAACAGAGTAAAAAAAAAAACAAAAAAAAACAATATATCATTAAAATTGATTAAAAATAAAATATTAGGTGGCAATAGCCAACCACCGTCGGTACGTTGCAGAAAGCAGCAGGCGATCTGCCAGGCTCCTAATAATGGTGTTTTTACTCATGTCAACTCTGGACATGAATGAGGCGCGACGTTTGCGCTGAATTGCATTGAATGTGTCAACGCGCGCGTCAAAGAACATTCCGGACGCATTGCAGCTCCGCGATAACTCCATCAGCTGCCTGAAGATGTTGTTGTACGCCACTCTGATAGAGTTGTGCGCCTTTATCGTATATTCAGTCCAGAGTTGGACAAAATGGACAAAATAGCGTAATTTTCACGTCAGGCGCTGCATTGAAAACCACTTCTTGAACTGAAATGTTTTATGGGTTTGATTTTTGTCACTATAATAATTGATCAAACGACGTTCTAAGGTAAAGATCGATCATTATTATATGAGTCACTTCATTTGAAGATATACGTTATACGTGTTATAAATCTTGGAGTAACTTAGATTAAATACATTGATATTTCCTTCCTCGTGAGCTAGTACTAAGCCGGGAAATAATTTTATGCAAATACTATTTAAAACATAGATAAGTAATTAAAATATAAAATTACTATGACTTCTGCACTCAACTAATGACGCACGCTGAACATTCATATCCTACTAGTTGCGCCCCGCGGTTTCACCCGTAAAAGTATTTTAATTATTTGCTCATCCCACGGAAAAATTTCACTGTTCCGGGATAAAATGTAGCCTATATGTTAATCTAGTGTAAAAGCTATCTTGTACCGAATTTCATCCAAATCCATTCAGCCGTTTGAGCGTGAAGAAGTAATAAACATAAACACATACACACAAACACACACATACAAACTTTCGCCTTTATAATATTAGTGTGATTACATACTAACCTATTATATTTATTGTCATAAATTATTCTCGTTATTATTTATTCTTTGATTTAAAAGAAATTACAATTTCATGTTGTTTCATTTTCATTATATGCTTTATATATTAGTTCTATTCTTTTGTATTTATTTGTGTTATTGTCCTTAGGTTCATGATGTCATGAATGTGTGTTCCGATTGAAAATCAGTTATTAAGGTACGACCCTAATTGCATTGCGTTGCATGAGTCGGGACCTATATCATGACGTATAACAACATATTTTTTTTTTTATTTCTCTTTATTTTCGTGTGATTTGTCTTGTATGAGTGCCAAGATTTGTAAAAATGTGATGTTGTGTGATGTCTTGAATAAATGTTTTTTTCTTTGTTTTCTTTATTTCTTTCTTTATAATTACTGTAACTACAAAGTGAATCTTTGCAGTTCATTTATAATTGAACGTAACAATTCCTAAAAACAAATTAGTACCTTGCTAAGTTTATTTTTATATTAAACAAGTTTGATAAAGTGACGTACATACTTACTGCAAAGGTCAAGTCAACACGCAACTATTGAATTTCCTTTTCTGATAAAAAGCGTTTCATGAGTTATTATGATTAAAATTTTGTTTTTGATTTTTATCACCATTATTTGAATGAAGTCCGCAAGCACTTACTTAGTAGCCACCACAGAAAATTGGTAAACATCACTCTCTACCACAGAATATATATACTACGTACAGAAGGTTATGGCCGAAAATATATTTAAATAAATAGCGACACTTGCTCCGATACAATAAAGTTCAATTCAGATCGCATAGTGCTACTGACCTACCTTTATATTCATCTAGAGGTTGCCTCTCTTTCTACAGCGTAACCTATATGTCTTCTAATGACTTAGGGCTGTGTTCTTACTTAGGTATCTCTTTTTATAATAGTTACTGATATTTTATGATTGCTTTAACTTGGCTTGATGAACTAGCAGTTTTTATTAGTTTATAAGTAACTAGCTTCTGCCCGCGGCTTCACCCGCGTGGCCTATAGGAAACGAATGGCATATTTTTTTGCCGACATTATAAACGCTCTCACTATCTCTCGATAGATTGTACAAACTGAAAATACCCCAAACAGTGCAATTATATGAAACTCTGGGATGAGAGTAGTATGGTTTTAATAGTACTCACAGCGTGTGTGAATAGATCTAATTAGGAGACAACCAGAAAGTGGATGCAGTAATCCCAAACAAAGCAATATAGTCGAATGGTTTTACTTCGTAAAACTGAAAAAGTGATGACAATAGTCAAATAAAGTTACATTATAAAGGGATAAGTGCGAACTTAGGAGCTATCAAAAATAAGTGCAGACAGGCATCTGATTTTATTTCTGAATTTTATACGAATTACAAGATCGGTAGATGGATATTGGATATAAAAGACTTGGTTCGTTTACGTGCGAAGCGGCTAGCGTACGAGCCGGGCGGAGCGACAACCGAAAATACCTTGACTGCGGAGGGGGGGTCCCCCCTTGTCTCTATTAAGCTCTATAGTAAGGGTAGTCATTTTTAATAACCACCACAAAATGTGATTACCTGACATTGCTTTATCAAAGATCACAAAATTTTATCATGAAAATATTTTAGGATAACAACATTTTTGGCCAATTGCGTGTTGGCCATAAAAATAAATAATATAGATAATAAATTGGTCAAACCTTTTATAATAATGTGCAAAGCTCAGCCCTTCAATCTTTTCCAAGGCTTTCTGAAAAACGTGGGTGCAAACGTCGTTTCATGTTTTAGCAACTCGTTTTCAGTAGGTGTAGGATTGAACACAAATAAAACAAATAAAGATCGGAGGGTCCACTACTTTATGATTTGCTATAAAAGTAACGCTTGGTCGGTACTTTGACATTTTGTTATTTTTTTAGCCTCCAATTTTGTACATGCGCCACAAGATGATCTTATGTAAGATATATAAGATTAGAGCAGGAGTAAATGAGGAAGTAGGGTAGAAGTAGCTGTGTGTATATGTATCTCTTTTACACTTACAGATTTATATTTTTGTATATTTTTTGGGTCTTTTTTACCTTTGTACTTTCAATATTGTCAAGTACTCTTCGTAATAAGGGCGTTCGTCTGAACGAGCACGATGTCTATAATAGTCTCTATTAAGTAACTATAATATATTTCCGTAAATAAAAATGTTGGAATTATTATTTTTAATAATTTTACCCGTATACTGTACACATTCATGGAGCTAATGAATGCTGTCTTTCATATATTGAAAAAAAAAGCCGTAACATTAATGGAACAGAAAATATCGGTCGAGTTGTTCAATATTCAATATGGGTTATCTCAACCGATATTTTCTCTAGTCCATCCAGCCCCATATTTGGATCCGTGTACTTCCGTACTTTTAATTGGCTAAACTTTTGATTTGACACCGGCCTTGGCGTTTATAGCCTGTGCCGTTAATGTTACGGCTTTTACTGTTCTTTTATCTATTTTTGTCCCAGTTCCAGTTCGATGGAATAGTTGAGGTCACTCGGACTTTCAGTGTGATTTACACTATTTTCGTTTGAGCTAATAGACCTAAAAGTTAGGGTGTCGCATGGGAATGTTTCGGTACATAAATAATGCTATTTTTAGAGTTAGGCAAAATAAAGACTCGCAAACAGAAATAGAATGTAATTGAAAGTTGTACTAAAAGTTTGTTGGAATGGAGGCGTAGATATCGGTGGAATAATTGTCAAAAATTATTCACTGCCGCTATTTCGATAACACGACACTTTTTGTTGCTAGCGAAGCTGAAATGTGTCTTCAAACAATGGAGCAAATAAGTGACCTAAGACAACTCCTAAACAAGTCGAATTTTTTTTTATGTTAAAGGGAGCAAACAAGCATACGGCCCACCTGTTGGGAAGTGGTCACCGTAGCCTATGGACATCGGTAACACTGGATCGTCACCAATGCATTGCTTACCCTTTAAAAATTAAATTGTGGTGGTGAATCGCTCAAAAAGGCTTAAGCTAAAGGTGCACTGAACCTATAAATGAATGAGTTTGTCCAACTTGGCTTTAGCATCAACAATATAATAACCACTCATGCAAGTTGAAAGTCGTAAGAAGTAGGCGAATAGGAATGGCCAAAACGCATCTACCGATACTGAATACAATACAAACTCTTTATTGCATACCATATACTTAAATTAATTTTATTAGGTAATACAATGGGAATTAATGAATGTTAGAGTATTTTTGCCAGATTGCTAGAAAAGACAAGGAAAACCTAAAAAGGAGAATGATTGTCAAAATGGAAGGAAAATTAACGTGTGGGCGTATCCTAATGCGATAGTCCAACAAACTGAGCTATCGGGCCAGCCACTACTACTTTTATATTAATTGACTATATTAGATAGGTAGATAGATAAACTACAGTGAAACTTGGTTAAGTAGGACCTGGATAAATGAATAACCTCCATAACTGGAACTCATTCTGAGGACCCAACACCTTGGCACTGAATTACCTATGTTAGTGGGACGAAGCAAACCTGTATATCTGGGATTCGTTCTTTCGATTTATCATCATAGTTACCTCTATAATTGAGACAGCGAGTGAATTGTATATGCATAAACCTCTGCAATTGAGATAACATCGTTTTGTTTGTTTACTTGTTACTTTGTTGTATTTATTGAAAACACCACAATCCGGGGAACAATCGGTAAACAAAATCTATAAAGTGTCACAAAAAGTTATGTCTCCCAGACTACCCAGAAATGCAAACAATATAGAACTAAGGAACAAAACTTGTTGACTTTTAATACACAGAAATTATACAACTAATGTACCTACAAAAGGTGGATAAATAGACATAAGTACTTAACTTAAAACTGACTATATTAATTACTAATTAAATTGGAATGATTTGGTCCATGTGCCAGTTGAGTTAATTAAACTGGAAATATAATAGTACATAAGCAAAGTAAATAAAAGATAAAGGTAGAAAGCTCGTTCTTCAATTAAACATAAGACTTTTAATCGAGCACCTTTACATTTTATAGTAAAATAGTAGGTAAAGTTTTTATTGTTCCGCTTAGTTTTATTGTTTTCACTGTATTTCTTATTAAGTTAATGGAAGACAATTGGAGAGGAAAGTTGGACATTAATTCTTTGTGTACACTTTTTCTCCTGGAAGGAGATTATCATAAATTTCATTAGACTTATGCATGGTTTTATTTCGTTATTATTGTTATTTACTATGGTGGTTTAAAATCAACTGTACCGTGGGTAACATTATTTTGCAGTTGTTATAGTCTGTAGTAATATTGTCTGGAAGATATCGCTATTAGCGAGACCGCCCATTGTTACACTAGTTCGTAAATATTATATTTATTCCTATTTGTGTATTTTTGAAACAATAAAGAGTTATCTATCTATCTATCTTTTTTTTATGTTAAGGAATGACGTGACGAGCTAGCCGTTCGCCTGATGTTAAACAACATGGCGGCCCATACCAGCTGCAGTGTCATTCGGAACTCTAAAGTATAGAGGTTCGCGTGATACTGCACTGCGCACATCATCCAGAGACATCAGCACAATCTAGTAATAAGATTACTAAACTGTGAGATCAGATCATAAAGTCTCATTTGCCCAGTAATTTCACTAGCTACAGTGCCCTTCAAACCGGAACACACTATCTATATAAAATATAAAAAATTTTATATACTACCTACTTACCATACCATACCATACCATATTAGATTTTTATGTTTGAAAACTTACTAGTTTAGTTTAAACTTTAAAGTAACACAGACGCTTATTGGTATAAAAGCTTTCCACTACTTATAGCCTCTTTATAAAGGTCGAATAAACACATCCGGTAAGTGTAGCGACACACCTGCCGAAGGTTAGGCACCAGAGTTAGTAGTAGTTTAACTATAAAAAACTAACTTACCTAACATGGGGTCAGGATAGGATACTTTTTATCAGGGAGGATTAAATTTCCGTAAGAAAACCAGTCAGAAGAATTCATGTGGTGAATGTACACTTTCTACGTAAAGCCGTCAAATATGGCGTCACTGAGGACAGCGCCATTTCTTACATGTATTGTTAGTGTAGTTTTAAAACAGCATGCATGCTACACCTTCCGTCGCATTGTCACTTCCCATCAGGTGAAAGCGTGGTCAAATGCTAGACAAGTTTGAAGTAAAAAAAAAAAAAATCGAATCTGCATTTTTAACCACCCTTCGCCCATTGAATCCATAAACTACACAGAGCTAGGTCACATCACAAAATACAGTTCACTTCACCTTCTGTAATTTTTTTGCGGCAAATGCGCATCCATTAAATTTTATATTCATTCTGTGACAATTTTTTAAATAGGTTCGCCCCTAAGCCATCAAAAGACGACACTCTCCAAATATCAAGTCTTCAGAGACTGACTTTAGGTCCAGTGATTGGGCGGTACATTATCTGACAGTCAGAGTAGAGCTTTTAATTAAGACAAGTTTTGCACCCCGCGGTTTCACCCGCGATAAAAAGTATTTTAATTATATGCTCATACCACGAAAAAAATTCACTTTTCCGGGATAAAATGTAGCCTATATGTTAATCCAGTGTATAAGCTATCTTGGTATCGAATTTCATCCAAATCCATTTAGCTGTTTAAGCGTGAAGGAGTCACACACATACACAAACACACATACAAACATTCGCTTTTATAATATTAGTGTGATAAATAGATTTTGGTTCATAAAAAAATCATAAAGACTCTTTTAGGAGTCTTTATGATTTTTATAGTGATATCGCCTGTTTAACGTAATCTACGGATTAATTTGTAAAAGAAAAATTTGAATCACGAACGGGATGTGATCCCACATCCGTCTATCTCTAAAGCTAGGACATGCTTTACTTAAGCTACCGTAGCTAGTGAACAAGTGGTAGTAAAGTATTTTAAATTCCTTTATAACAAAGAGCCAGTTTTTATATTACGATACCTCTAGCTATACAAAAATAATAACCAATCTCTCCGAACCTTTTTTTTACAGATCCATGTGATTTGTACGCACATGGGAATTGGAATTCGCTATTCACACAGAATTAATAATAAAGGTCAATAAAGACATATCCGTGACGACGCAGTGTTTTTGCGGGTATTTGTTTTTGGGGATGTCACACTAACGGAGCCATTTGTTCCCATTTTGGGAGTTTTGATTATTGTTTTTTTAATAATTATTTCTGTAGTTGCTGGTAAAAATCTTTGAACACAAAAGGATTAAGTTGTGGATCTAAACAAGATTGCAATTAAACCAAAATAAGAAGAGACATAAATTCTGCGGCAGCTTTTAAACTTAAATAGTTTTTATAAAATCTTAGAAAATATAATTTATAAATTGCATTGCATGATATAGTAAATTTTGTCAGCATCTAATCATATGTTGTCCTCAGTACCTTTGCTGCATTTGAAACTTGGCGTTTGGAAAGTTCATTATCATCAGTAGCACGTTTCTCACATCGTTAAAACTCATTTTTTATGTTAATCAATGACTCGATGAGGTAGGCCTTGTCCTGACGCTAAGTGACACGGCCGCCCATAATACTGCAATTACACACTATGGGCGTCCGTGCCATTCAGAACTCTGAACTATACCAAAGTTTCGCGTGACACAGCATTGCACTGTCGTAATTAGACATCAGCACAGTCTAATATCTGAACTGATCTCTTCATAAAGTCGAGATCAGTTCATAAAGTCTCATTCGCCCAGTAATTGCACTAGCTACAGTGCCGTTCAAACCGGAACAGAGTAGTGCATGTCATTGTTGGGCGTTATTCATTCATTATTCATATTCAGTGCTTGCACACTACTGCTTGCTGCTAGCGGTGGTACTTAACTAGATGCACTTTGTAGAAAAGTCCTATTACATAGCAATAAAATTTAAGAATCTTTATAAAAACTGTTTTATACATGAAGATAATGAACCTAAAATAGTGCTAAATAGCCTCACGGAGAAAAAATAGCCACACTCGCAGTGATTGGGCACAAAATATCGTTCAGCTCTCGTGCTCGCCGGCGCGGTCACTGATGTGTTTGCATGGACCTTAATGCTGTTATAGCGTCTTGTTTACAGAATAAACATAATAATAAATATGTTGTTTACGTTATTTTCTACGCGTGATTGTAACACACACCTCTACTGTATTTGAAGAGGTAACGATTTCTATTATTTATTATAATACATATATTATATACTTGGTATCTAATATTAGTAATAATAACCTATTTTTTAGTATAAATACATCATTAATCTTTAATGTACATGTAATTTAAAATATTATGAATAACAATTTATATTATGATGATGATTAAATGGTAATGGTTACTCCATCAGCGAGCTATTTTTTTTTTTTAGTTTTTATTTATTTTAAGTTCTTAGGTATACTTTAGTATTAACGATTAAATAATAGTTATTTATGCAATACAAAAAGTATTGGTAGAGACGATCGCTAAGTATCTAGATAGTATTTACTGCACTCCGGCCCACTTTTACTAGGTTAGCAGGGTAACAATTTCTCATAATTAGTTCAAGTTTACTAGGTGGTAGGACTTTACTGCAAAGTTCGTCTAGGTAGGTACCACCGCTTTGCCAGTTATTCTGCCGCCAAGCAGTAGTGTGCAAGCACTACTGTGTTCCGGTTTGAAGGGCACTATACCTAGTGAAATTACTGGGCAAATGAGACTTTATGATCTGATCTCACAGTCGAGTAATCCTATTACCAAACTGTGTGATGTGTGATGTCTCCGGATGATGTGCGCAGTGCAGTGTCACGCGAAACTTTATATTTTGGAGTTCCGAGTGACACTGTTCTGTTATGGGCAGCCGTGTCGCTTAACGTCAGGTGAACGATTAGCTCGTCACATCATTCTCTATCATAAAAAAAGTATCCCTATACACCTAGTACGAGTATATTCTAATGTACAAGACTGTACTCGATATCTGTTATAGTAAAATATTTGCAGGAAATCTTTAGTTACATAAAATTGCCCCTAAGGGCGCTGTACTGGGTTTTCAAATAAGTATTTTAGTATACTCGACGTTGAGTAATGTACATTCAAATAACATCTCACTAGGGAACAGGTTGTTATACTACAGCCATTTGTGCATATGTATTAAACAATTGACCCGATAGCTCAATTGGTAGTATCCCTGCCTTCTGAACTGCAGATTGTGGGTTTGATTCCCACCCAGAACAAACATTTGTGTGATGAGCATCGATGTTTGTTCTGTGTCTGGGTATATTGTATTTGACGGCGGCAACATCCGGTTGGATCATTCTTGCTCCGGACACAGCCCGGTGCGCATGAAGGCCTATAGTTGTATAGTTTGCCGCCACGTCTAACCCAGAGCCTATATATTCTATGTATATGTTTACAAACAAAAAGTACCTGTATAAGTATTGTATCAGTTATCTGGTTCCCATAGTACAAGCTTTGCTTAGTTTGGGGCTAGATGAATCTGTGTGAAATGTCCACGCATATTTATTATTATTTATTTATTTAATTATAATAATAAATCATAGAAAATTAGATAGCCAGCTTTATTTCTCTCCCGGTATGTATCTTTTGTGTTGCCATTACTAGTGCGGGGACATCTCACGTAACTTTGCTCTGCTAATGCTGTATCGCTATCATTAGAAATCCGTCGATTTGTTTTACCATTATTTATGTTCTATGAACCACTCGACGTTAATATATATGAGGATGCCTTCCTTTTTTTTTTTTGTGTTAAAGGGAGCAAACAAGCATACGGCCCACCTGATGGGAAGTGGTCACCGTAGCCTATGGACATCTGTAACACCGGAGGAGGCGCCACCAATGCATTGCTTACCCTGAAATATTATTATTATTATTTAAAAAGTTTGACCCACAATGGCGTCAAATGAATGTTACATTATATACTAAAGTGGTGTTTTTGAGGGAGGATGACTTGACTGTTTTTACGAAGGTAAAGTAACGCAAAGTAATTTCATTTTTTTTTCCATATGTACATATTTTTTATTATACTGTTGGACAAAGTCGCTAGTTCTATTTTGTTTATATGGGTAAGCTTATATAATAGTGTTATCAGCGTGTTTTTATAGGTATCTGAAGCTATTTTGGTGGTTACTATGGCAATAAAGGATTTCAATTTCCCTAATCGGTTTTGGTTTGTATGTAAAAATATGGAAAGGTACAAATGGTAAACAGGATTGTTTATAAAAAAAACATTACTGTGTTCGTTTGGAATGCGTGAGAAAACACCCGCGTATGCGTGGATAAAACTGATAGAAATATGGTACTTTACCTAAAAGTGTCCGTGGAAAATCAGGTAGTTAAAAAATTATGTAACACCTTAGTATAGAGTAGGTACCTATGTTTCAGTTTTAACTTTTAATTGCTACAATCACTGGCTGATAGTAATTTTTACTCTACGCCTTCCGGATTGTAACAATTATCGTATTCATTAATTAATTAATTTGTATCTAGAAATTTTATTTAGATTCGATGTACTCGTAGGCTTTGAGGTTCTATATGGATTACGAGCTTCAGCCCGCAGCTTCGCCCGCGGCGTAGCCTATGGGAAAATAATTCAACCACCCACTTCACCCTCTTAAGGGTGGAATTACGAAAAATCTTTTCTTAGCGGATGCCTACGTCATAACATCTATCTGCATGCCAAATTTCAGCCCGATCCGTCCAGTGGTTTGGGCTGTGCGTTGATAGATCACTATGTGAGTTAGTCAATCAGTCAGTCACCTTTGAGCTATATATATTTAGATGCATGTCAAATTTCAGCCCGATCTGACCAGTGGTTTGGGCTGTGCGTTGACAGATCACTATGTGAGTCAGTCAATCAGTCAGTCACCTTTGAGCTATATATATTTAGATGTAGGTACTGACGCCGTCACAGATTAAATAATTATAATTAGTAGGTACCTCTAGGTAGTGGCAGTGGCTCGAAGAACCGACAACCGATAGGAAAGAAAGATTTCAAGTGGACACCACCAACCGAAAGAATGCAAGCAGCCACTAAAAGTGTCGCACTGTTAGGGAGGCTGATGTTAAGCGGTGGACGTGTTCAGGCTAATGATGATAATGGTGAGTAGATTGTAGGTAGATACCTAAAAATAATAACTACAACAATAACCTTCATCTTGTAGCAGAAATTCAGCTATTGCGCCTTCCAAAAGCGTCATATGATAAGAATAAATTTTATTTCGATACAAACGTCAGTTACAAAAGGTTATTTATGTAATTTAGACTAATAATTTTATTAGGTATGTACTATGTATTACTTACCACTACTTAAACATACATAAACATATATACAATAAACAATGCTATTTTTAACAATGTTATGGTTATATAATAGAGTTTATATTTAAGTGTGCTTTTTTACACTCAATGCAACGTCTCGTGGTTTCGTTGAGAACCAAGCTAGGAAGAATCTCTGTTATGGCCTGCAACGTTTTCCTTTGAGTTTCATTAAGTCTATACTAAATAGTACACAGTTACATTACCAATTGGTATACATAAGTCGGCGGCAACGTCCAGTTATAAACTATGCGCAACGGGCAGTACCGTAATTTACTAAATTTAGTTATATAGGTTGCAACCCACGCACATCACTCTTCAAGCAACGCCGAAAATATGATGACGTGACGGCGGGTGACACTAATATCAAATTTAATTGCAGGGTTAACCCGGACCAGTGAAAAAATAAAATGAAAAAAGGAAATGATTCGTTTTTTCGAAAAAAAAAAAAGAGAATGTAAAAATGATGACAAGAAAAATGTGTCTAAATGCTAAAGGATAATCTATCCTGACTAGCACTAATGATCCATAAAAAAAATGTTGGTTGCTAAAGGGATATCTATCCGGTCTAGCACTAATTGGTCCATAAAAAATGTAGGTTGCTAAAGGGATATCTATCCGGTCTAGCACGAATTGGTCCAAAAAAGTAGTAATGATGATTTTTGGGTGCTAAAGGGATATCTATCCAGTCTAGCACTATCTGGTTCATTTTTTTATAAGTGAAGGGATACTGTTGGTCCTGAAGGGTTAACCCTGACGATTACTGGAAGGTTCAAATACTTTTGACTAATCAAATTTAAAAGTAATCTTTTGACTTTAACTTTAAGTTTAACATTTCATTGTCAGGATGAACGAACAATAACTATCACCCTTCTTAGCCTTCCTTCCTTAGCCACCTTCTTCTTCTTCTTATCTTTATAGTCCTTCATCAGATACAAAGTGAAGCTAAGCGTACGAGGACGTACGCACGTCAGTATGGCCGTGACGGCGGCGACGTCCGGTTATAAACTCTATGCGCAACGAGCAGTACCGTAATTTACCCTGTGGCAGCATTTAAATTTATTACAGTGGTAACACTGGCATCTGTCATCGCTCCCCCACCCATCTGGCTATAAAAAGGGACCGCTCGGTGTACTACGCATCATTCTTGCTCCGGATGCTGCTTGGTGCGCATGTTGAAGGCCTATAGTTATATAGGTTGCAACCCACGCACGACCCGTTCTGCCTATACATACATATATCAATGCGAAAGTGATATATTTACAATTTGACATTACCTGGTAGCAATAAGCACGACCGAGAGCATGGTTTATTGGAAGTTAGTGCGACTTTCAAATCAACACACGAAACGTGGGTCAAATTCCGCTTGGCCCTGCATCCATGCCTATAGTGTATGCAACAAATTTTATTGTAATATAAATCTAGCAGTAAACTATTTGTTAATTACAAGATAGTACATTACACTCCTGTACCAAATACTTCAGCAGTAACAACTTTTGCTGAAATTTCAAACTTTGAAATTCAATACGGTCGTGGCCTAACGAAGTACTCGTACTAACAGCTATGAACAGTAATTAGACACAGCTGATGGGCTCTGACTATAAATTGTAGAGTATGTTCCGAGTAGAGTTAAAAGTTCAAAGTTTCTGCTTTATAAAAGTACTTTTACTGTCTTTGATCAATTTAACCCAATTAAAAGAAGTTTTATATAATGTTTTCAAGGAAAACTAGTGTTAATAAGATCTACCAGATTAGCAATATAAACTATTGTTGCTCTTATTTTCCATAAAGCATTCTTCTTCCTTAAACACATGTAAATATCTAAGACAAGATGAACTGACCATAATACTGTCTAAATTCACTAATATACAATTATCTATACATACACAAATTCAGATTGCACCAGTAGTCAGTGGGAAAAAAAACTTCCTTTTTTTTTTCAAACTGATTAATTGATAGCCTTGCTATATGTAACAATAATCATTTTTTTAATATTTAGAAGAATAATTTAAACTAAGTATTATAATTAAATTAGCAATGGAAATTTGCAATGTAAACCAATGCCGCCATCATTTTGGGCACGTTGCCTACTGGTAGCGGCTTCTTAAATTAAGTTTTGCTAATAATAATAATAGTATGTGTGGACATATCACACAACGCCATCTAGCCCCAAACTAAGCAAAGCTTGTAGTATTATGGGAACCAGATAACTGATACAATACTTAGACACTTTTTGTCTGTAAATACATACATAGAATACAATATAACACCCAGACACAGAACAAACACCTATGTTCATCACACAAATGTTTGTCCTGGGTGGGAATCGAACCCACAACCCACAGTTCAGAAGGCAGAGTTATTACCAACTGAGCTAACGGGCCAGTCAATATAATGCATAGTTTTTAGTTTTATTTTAGTATTTAGCTAAGTATTATATAATTCTGATTTTGAAATTGTGAAATTTGCCTATATGTAATAAATTATTTTATTTGACTTTGTATCGACTCTAAGAGAGTGAAATAACAAGGTGCTATTAAAGATATAAAGCAACACACGGAAAAGTGAAAATATTGCCACACATTCCCGCCAGGTGCTAATGGTTTTTCGCGGAATCCATCATTCAAGAAAGGAAAATGTCACGCATCAATGCATCTCTCTCAAGGATACCATGTTTCATCCATACAACTTCTCCTCTCACATTTAACAACAATCAGAAATGGGCCATTATATTCAACAACTGGAGCGTGTCCTGAGCATGGATTTGATTAATAATACTGGGTGAACCGACAACGAACTACCTAAACCTACATATATTATAGCATGCCGAGGAAGTAAATAAAAAATATTTTATGCATTCCACCCCTTTTCCTTGTCGATCGGAACGATTTGGGGTATGTTGAGTCAGATTTTTGTTTTGACAATGCCATTGCCGTTGTTTATTACCACATGCTTTTATTTATCTGTGTCAATTGCTAGAAATTACTACTATGCCTTATTCTGTGGTAGAAAATTTGTGTAGGTACACGCGGCGTGATCCGTTTTACTAATTTACAATGTAAGGTAAATTATAAAGTCTTTAGGTAGGTATGTACTTTTGTAGTAGCGTAAGCGTCCTCTTCTAGAAATTCATATTCAATGATCAATATCATATTAAATTGGTAGTCATATTATACTATAATAAATTATTATATTATTTATAACTATAATATATCGTCATCATCATAAACACAATACCTATGTTCTCACTGGGCCTACTCTCGCGTAGAACTTGATTTATTTTAGGGATATTTCATTTATTTATTTGATATACTTTACCAAATATTCTACTGGCAAGAAGTAGTGCGCAATCATTACTGTGTTCCAGTTTGAAGAGCATTATAGCTAGTGAAACTACTGGGCAATCGAGTAATCTTATTACCAGACTGCAATGATGTCTCAGGATGAATTGCGCAGTGCAGTGTTGAAACATTCTATTTTAGATTTCTGAGTGACACTGTTCTGCTATGGGTGGCCGTGTCATTTAACATCAGGTGAATGACTAGCTCGTCACATCATTCATTGTGCGGCTTCAGCCGTGAAGCCGCGTCAGTTCAACCAGGCGTCTGGACGCGCGACCAAAAGGCTACCAGCCTGGCACATACCTCGGGTAACCAATTAGCCTAGCTATTCAACGAGGGAATGTTGGCAGCTTTTTGGGTACGCTTCCCGCAGAAGGTGATTTAAATCCTGTGATTTATTTATATATAGCCCTTTTTACCTACAATTTTACTTTTTCTCCAATAATTAAATATAGCTTAGTTTTAATTATAATATTGTAATATTGGGTAATTTTTTTCTGTTAAATAATCTGGATCTATTTAACTACACAAGCGTTGCTACAATGATAAAAATACCACCGACTAAATTACAATTGTAAAAATTACACAGTTTACATAGGTAAGGATAATTACGAGAATTCCCGACTAACCAAATGGCCTACCCTTTCTGCGTTGCTTCGACAGCGTTACACTAAATTTGGAAAGGGCCTACCTACCGGAATGAAATAGACGGAATCAAATTAAATTACAATTGAAATTAGACGCTTTCTCAGGTCAGCTGGCATTGTTTAATTTTCTGAATAGAATTATATTACGATCCTAAAGTACTTATAATAATTATTAACTTAGATATTTTTATTGATTTGTTCATTAAATCTTGGGTACAGCAGCATAGAGACTCATTTTAAAATCTAGTATTTAAAAGCGAGAGCTAGTCTACTCCTGGTGTATACGCAAATAAAAATAAAGTAATTGATATTTCCCATATATAAATGTTGTATCGTGTCCAAAAGTGTAAAAATATGCGATCCTCGTGAAAAAAATAAAATAATAATGGAACTAACAAATATGTAAGTAGTATATTAAAAAAGAGCACGGGCCCAGGGGCCTATGGTAAAAAAACACAATAAAAAAAATTGTAAAAGAATAATATTCCAAATATGTAAGTAGCTAAAAAAGAGCACGGACCCAAGACCAAGATCCAAGAGTCTGTGGTAAAGCAGCATAAAAAAATCTCAATCTATTTTTAGGGACCGAATCGTCCGCTATGTAATGCCTGCCCTAGATTGGACATGCCAAAATAAATAAATGCCGATATGAGAAAAGAAAATACTTGTTTGAAGTAGTACACACAGAAGGCTGTGCTGTGTGATCATCATAATCACTATGAGGCTGATGACATTCACTGTTAAACATAAGCCTCTCCATAGTGCGCCAATGCGCGGCTGCTTGCCTCTTGCGTCTATCTACTCCCCGCGGTTTTTAACTGCTAAGCGATCATGGAGCTTAATTGCAACGGATAGAAACCCGAATTTGTATGGATTTGACAGTTTCAATACATAGTTACAATAGTATAAAATGTACAAATTTCTAATGAAATATCTCCTGATTAATTGCAATCAAAATTGTGTGATCACCTTACAGGTCTTCAGTTCCCATAGTGAGCAGTATAGAGGTTTAGTATAAATTTATAATTATTGTACATTATATTTACACATATAATTTTTTTTAATTCTGCTTCGTCGCAGACTTCTGGGCCTGTGCTCTTATAATATAACTAGTTGCGCCCCGCGGATAAAAAGTATTTTAATTATTTGCTCATCCCACGAGAAAATTTCATTTTTCGCGATAAAATGTGGCCTATATGTTAATCCAGCATATAAGCTATCTTGGTACCGAATTTCATCCAAATCCATTCAGCCGTTTGAGCGTGAAGGAGTAACAAACATACACACAAACACACATACAAACTTTCGCCTTTATAATATTAGTGTGATACTTACAAATTTAATTACACAACTATAAAATATAATACTTACACATTATATTACACAACACATATCTCACAGACAAAACAGTCACTGCATGTGATGATTGTATGTGGAATCAAATACACAGGTAATTGATACATAAATAGTGTCTATATCATATATAAACGGAGGTAGCTCTAGTAGCAAGATCCGGATGATCCTATGCACAATCGTCTTAGCGGCTGCGTTAGTTAATAATAATAGGGTCACCGTCTAGTCCTTTCGGTTCCGGTTCCGGTTCCGGATAATTATCTTTCCTCTTATATATACGCAAAATGAGACTCTTCTCATTTTGCGTGCCCAACAAGGTTATAATAAAAAACTTATTAAAGCAGAGTCTGATCACAAAATTAACAAAAAGCCCAGTATTTTTTAAAAGCCCAGTGTAACGCAACGATGCGGATCAAAATAATCAGATTTTAAAATAGTGTATGAATAGGAAATAAAACGAAAACGTATACTTTTTCAACGTAGTGCTCTACATTTTAGCGATAGCTGTTGACTGGTCAGACTAAGTTTTTTTTTGATATCACCAGTAATTTTATGACTATTTCATTTAATCTACAAATACCCGCAAAATTAATACAGTTTCAAGCGCAAACCCTGTTTGACATCAAATAATAGCTGCAATTTTCAACTTTAAAATAAAGTCTTCTACAGCCCTCGAAAACTTGAAAATTGTGAATTGTAGCCGCTTTAAGAATATAAGCATGTAATTGTAGAATGCAAATAAATAATTGAAATTGAATATAGAGAGGTACTTATTGTACTTACGTACTCTGTATATCAACCTAAAAACTTTATAATTATATTAGGTCTTTACCTATGAAATTGCCGTTTTGTTTGAAAAAAGTTAAAGTATTTTTTTTCGAACTTATTTATTTCTTTTATTCAAAGTAATCACCCCTGCAATCAATGCATCTTTGCCAACGCTGTGGCAGTTTATGGATGCCCTTCTTGAAAAAATCAGCAGGACGGGAGACAACAAACTCTTCAAAGGCGTTTTGTACTGCCTCTCGGGAATTGAATTTTTTTCCCGCTAAAAAGTTGTCTAAATTTTGGAAAAAGTAATAGTCGGTAGGCGCAAGATCTGGTGAGTATGGCGGATGAGGGAGAGCTTCCAAACCTAACTCATGCAGCTTAGAGACGGTCTGTTGTGCAGTATGGGGTCGCGCGTTGTCGTGAAGTAGCAGTGGAGACGACCGATTGACCAAAGCTGGTTGCAGACGTGCGAGTTTCGCCAACATTGTGGTCAGTTCTTCAATGTACACATCTGCAGTAATGCTCTCGCCGTTTTGTAAAAAGCTATGATGAATCACACCAGCACTAGACCACCAAACTGTGACCATCACCTTTCTAGGGGTCATTTTTCGTTTTGCACATTGCTTTGGTACCGAACCAGGATCTAACCAACTTGCTGAGCGCTTTCGATTGTCAAAAAGAATCCATTTTTCGTCGCACGTAACAATTCGGTTCAAAATTCCTTCATTTCTGTGCCTGTTAAGCAGGCAAGGCAAGTCTCGACGCGTACGTTGCGCTGGCGATCGTTAAGTTCGTGGGGCACCCATCTATCAAGCTTTTTTATCTTGCCAATCTGTCGCAAATAGACCAATATTGTTTTGATGCTAACATCAAAAGCTGCTGCCAGCTCAGCTGTAGATTGAGATTCATCAGCTTCCACAATCGCCTTTAATTCATCATTGTTGACCAAAGTTTCCGGACGACCACGAGGTTCATTTTTCAAGTCAAAATTCCCAGAACGGAACCGAGCAAACCAATAACGGGTTGTACGTTCGTTTGTACAGTTCTCTCCGTAAACGTCGTTGATGTTACGTGTCGTTTGTGCCGCGTTGGTGCCACGACGGAACTCATATTCCATAATTACACGAAATTTCAAAGTATCCATTATGAGGAAAAATGTTGAAATGTAATGAAAATACAACGCTAATCAATAAACAAAAGACTTATATTGTAAATAGAATGTCATATTTTTAAAACAAAATTAATTTGAATTTAGAATTCATAGCCAATCAAAACTTTTTTTTGTTTGAAAAAGTCTGTACTGCAATACGGCAATTTCATAGGTAAAGACCTATTATTAACGTTTTTATTCAAAGCTACGTTTTAAATATATGCTCGTTCCTTTATTACATGTATAATGCGTCGAAGAGTTAATAAAAATGTAGTAGCAAGTTTGTGAAACTAAAATGAACTTGTCTGTTGCTGTCTATTCCAGAAATAAATGGCCTTCTCGAGATACTTGTTCTAGACCGTCCGATAAATATTTGTTCAAGTTGAAAACTACAACCTAAGTCTGCAGAACCGAGACTAATACAATTAATTGCCTTCAGAAATAGACAAAATTGACATAGCAGGTAACTTTTATAGTGACGTTTATATCTCACAAGATGTCTTGAGCGTTATGTAATAATGGGAGGAACTTAATTATTATTATCTCATTGGAAAATCACAGTCTAATTTTAGAAGTTAGAAGCACCCGGCTGAAAACTGCTTACAATAGCTGTTTTTAACCTTGGAATGAATCTGTTATTGTAAATACTAAAATATGCTTTTAATTTTTTAAGGAAATTGGTACATAGACTATTTCAAGCATGTGCCCGTGTCTCATATGATATATTAGTTGCGCCCCGCGGTTTCACCTGCGGATATATATATATATATATATATATGAACATAGGTGTATATATATATATATATATATATTAATTTTAGTAATTCAATCGTTCATTTAGAGAAACATCCGGAGAACGAACGCTGAAACTAGTGATTATTAATTATTATGTTTGAATCAAATATACGTCAAGGATTGAAATATAATTTAAGACGACTTGGTGATTCTTCATATCCTTACGTTGTTAGTGTACCCAAGTCCGCACTAAGCGTTTTGGTGGGTCATTTATAGCTCCAACGGCCAAGAGATGGAATGCTCTTTCAGCAACAGTGTTTCTTCCTGAGTATAACCTGGGTCTTTTCTAAGTCAAGAGTCTCATCTGTGGGCATCTCATGGGCAAGCGTGCTCTACCTTAGACAACTTTGTCACTTACCATCAGGTGAGTGGTTGTCGAACGCATGCCCACTTTACCATAAAAAATAAAAATAAAAATATTAGTGTAGTAATAGGAGCACATTAAACATATCATCATATCATATTTCTTTATAGGGTTTTTATAATTATTTTTTCAGCGAAACTGCGTTGCAACATATTGAAGTAATGAAAATTCTCAGCATTCTCAGGCTTGTACATTATTACGTCCATCCTCAAGAGACATGGGAAGGGAATGCCTCAGCTTATTAAAGTAGGCAAGTCTGCGCAAAAGCCGTAAAATCACGGGCCATTTAAACGGAAAATGTAGTACCACATAAGACCGTGCCAGACTGCACTAATTGGGCGAGAATTAATGTTCACTTTCTTTCTCGTGTCCGTATGTGGCCGTAAAGGCACAGAATATATACTTTCCTTAGGATGGTTCCTATGGAAAGTACATATTCTGTCCACTGGAGGAGTGGTCTCTTCCATTGGACGTAGTCTTCTCGATCCTTTTATCTCGGCAACGGCCCAAGCCGAGGTTTGAACTCCAAGGGTGCCCTTGAGCTAGCCTTCCGCTTTTGACAGCTGGGTGCCTTAAGAGCTGCTTTCTCGCCTGGTGACCCCGTTAAAAAGGCATAAAATACATACGTACCCTGGGTCTCAATAATCGCTAAATCAGGTGTGCCTTTACATAACTTCTTAACAGTAACAGGCTACCCATAAATATCCACTCAATGATTACGCAGCCTTATATCGCTACTTTTCCTTAAATCTAGAGAAAATTTAATTTATTCCCGCAGATTAAATTTGCATATACCTAATTTAGTTCTACCTTGAAAAGCTGCAAGTAATAATTATTGTCTACTTAATACGTTATTATAGTTAGTAATAATATATTAAAATTATATATTTAAAATTTCCATTGTAGTGGATTTAAATATGATTAACTAGTTGCGCCCCGCGGTTTCACCCACGGATAAAAAGTATTTTAATTACTTGTTCATCCCACGAGGAAATTTCACTTTTCCGGGATAAAATGTAGCATATATGTAATCCAGTGTATAAGCTTCCTTGGTACCGAATTTCATTCAAATCCATTCAGCCGCTTGAGCGTGAAGGAGTAACAAACATACACACATACAAACATTCACCTTTATAATATTAGTGTGATTAGATTTTTTCTTCTTTGTGGATTATTTTGATAATAACGGTTGTTACCATTCGCGTACATCCATAGGGGCTCACAAAAACTTTATTATTAAATACGCAAGGATTAATTAAGTTTCCTGAAAGCTTTTTAAAAATATATCGATGCTACATAGAGATACTCCACAGCTATTGTTGATAAAATAAAAAATGTTTCTATCAATTTATGTTGCAATATAGCGACCGTATTTTCCAGTTTTACAGTGCATTTAATGGATGTGTTAGAGTTTAAAACATGCGGAAATAAATAAGGTTTGGTGGCACTGACGATGGCGATATGCCAGAGAGTGCAGCACCCGGTCATTACGTAGCCTCCTGGAATTGCATTACACCATTATGACTAGTTTTAATATTTTAATTAAAAAATATTGATAAAGCAGATAGATAGACAGATAAATATATAGATAGAACTCTTTATTATACACACCAAATAATAAAAAAAAAGGAAAAACAGTTATCTATATAAAGTGTAACAATGGGGGACTTTATTGCTAAAAGCCATCTCTTCCGGGCAACCTTTGGATGGAGAGAATTTGACGAAGTGTCAAAGCAGATGCATAAAGAAATATATGACATTATAGAGCTTTTAGTTGCTTCTTTTTACAGGCGTAATCTAAAAGTAAATGCTCCAGATAGGAGTTCTATTTTCTGCTTTATGCTGATATGCTTTCTGCTTATTACTTGCACCAGTAGTGGGAAAAAGAACTTCCTTTTTTCAGAAACTTTTATTTTATTAGACTTGTGCTATGTTATAGATTTGAGATAAGGCTCTTTGTAATTTTATATGCTTGGAACAATAACTTAAATTGAGAATTGTAATCTGATTTTAACTTGTAAAATGCGCTAAAATTTGCCTATTTGAATTTTTTTTACATCGGTTTTTTGTCGGATACATTTATGCTTTGCAACATTACCCAATGTAAGGAAAAAACTACGCTACGCCCGTACATATTGGGAACTAGCTCTCAAATGTGGCTGCCGCGGAACACATGTTATTAGCAATTCTCAGCTTAACTAAACGGAGTTTATCATCAAATTTCTTTCTATACTTCTCATAGTGTTCCTCTGCCTTACTCAAAATGCTATTATCCTAATTCTTTTTAAGACCAACAGCATTTCAGCAAAAAGGAGGATGCCACGATGACTTCGAAAGGCTAAAATTCGCTATTTTAATTGTAGATTATAGGTTGTTTCAGTTATAGGCCTGCGTGAACTACTTCTATTTTTTTTTCTTAATCTAATGGTGCTCGATTCTTTTATTTCTAATTTAAAGGTCAGAGTTGCTAACGTAGTTAATACTGTCGCAATTTTTGCGAGAAATAAAAAGTTCGTTCATTAGTTTCCACTCATACAGAAAGGGCTGAATTATTTCTTGTAAAAGTCAGGTCCATTTCTACGCTCTCATAGAAGGTAAACTTCAAGGTGAGTTAATTATGTAAAGGAGTCTAGGACTATTTAAAGTCTACGTGCCTTGACGGATATAATGATGCGAGCTGCACCCCTACCGCGTAACCGTTCTGGGAATCGGCTTCACCTGGCATCCTGCATGCGCCAATTAACAAGTCCACGAGTGCGAGCAAGAGAGAACACGATTACGATCTCCACCAGACTTACGCGGTAAGGCCCCTGCTTTGTTAAAATAGAACCAAAAGGGTCTACGAGTGAAAGCAAGTATTTGTGCGATACACGTATAAGATACGACCAAAGCGCGAGCACACAGCGCTATTTCCGAGCTACCTATGTATCTTATAGATAGATCAATACTTTATTGTACACCGTAAAAAGCAATACAAAAAGAAAAACTTACATAATTGAATAATACTAGTACTAGTATAGTAGTAGTATAGGTGGTCTTATCGCTTAGAGCGATCTCATCCATACAACCTTTGTATTTGAGGAATCATTTTTGAGATTTGGTGTACAGGTAAATCAAAATGACATAAAACTATTACAAAAAGTTGTCCTACAATATTAAGTAAAATATAAATACAAATAATATCTTAAATAAAAAACATACATAAACATATACATAATCTTAATATATATAAATCTCGTGTCACAATGTTTGTCCTCAATGGACTCCTAAACCACTTAACCGATTATAATAAAATTCGCACACCATGTGCAGTTCGATCCAACTTGAGAGATAGGATAGTTTATATCTCAATCTATAATAGATATATATTAAATACCCGTGCGAAGCCGGGGCGGGCCGCTAGTATATAATATATTAATACCAATCGATAAACATATTTATATATTTCGTTAAAATATTTTTATAAATGTTAATTAATGACGTGACGAGCTCACCGTTCGCCTGATGTTAAGCGACACTGCTGCCCATATCAGCTGCAGTGTCACTCGGAATTCTAAAGTATAGAGTTTCGCGTGACCCTGCACTGTGCACATCATCCTGAGACATCAGCACAATCTAGTAAGATTACTAGACTGTGAGATCAGTTCATAAAGTCTCATTTGCCCAGTAATTTCACTAGTTACAGTGGCGGCAGAATAACTGGCAAAGCGGTGTTACGTACTTAGACGAACTTTGCAGAAAAGTCCTATCACCTAGTAAAATTTAATTGGAGTTATAGTACCAACTACCAATAAATTACTTCATAACGACTTACGACAAGTAAACGTTGTACTTATGTGAGTATAAGTATACTATATACTATATGTTTTTTCTCAGAATAAATAATAATACAAGTAGTATTAGGAACAGCATCAATACGTGTAATATAACAAGAGTGGGTAACATATACGCACATATCTATAACGGTGTTAAGACATATTTTTATACATACTAGCTGTTAGTTAGTTGTGTTGCTGAAAAACGCGTGGTGATGAAAAACGGTAATGATGATGATGAAACATACCTAGATAACAACCTATTCTCAGATCTACCAAGTGTGAAAAGTTCATCAGAATCGGTTCAGTTGTTTCGGAGGAGTATGGCAACAAACACTGTGACACGAAATTTTTATGTATATAGATACTCGTAAGTGCTGTAGATATCATTTGGTCTATTTACATTTTTAATAACTGGCTAGCTATGATAGAAGGTTTTTTTTGTCATTGATTCGTTACTAGGGTTTTCGGAAATTCAACCCCTAAGTGGTTCAGATAATAATAATAAAAACACCCAACGATCAAATACACAGATCCTGGACTCAAACTGGGATTCCTTGTATCTAGGGACCCAGGTATTACGAGGACTATGGTCAGGTGATCACATGGGGTACTGTAGCATAAAGAGTGCTTACAATACAGTATTGTAAAGGAATATATGACTTGCCCGATTTTGACTGGCCTGATAGCTTAGTTGGTTAGTTGGCCTGATACCCTGCCTTCTGAACTGTGGGTTGTGGGATCGATTCCCATTTCAATTTCCCACGATAAACATTTTTGTGATGAACATAGGTGTTTGTTCTGTGTCTAGGTGATATATTGTATTCTATGAATGTATTTACAAAGAATAAGTATCTAAATATTGTATCTGGCTCCCATAATACAAGTAATGAAGTGTCCACACATATTATTATAGTATATATATATATATATAATAATTAAATAATTACTTTATCAATTTTTCATTCACTTTGATAAAAATTAATTATAGACGAAAACAAAGGTAATGTTTTTATATCGAAGTTTTGTTGATAAACTTGATTCATTAGTCAATAATTCTTTAGTTGATTAGATATCATATTGGGGCATTTTTTGTTAATCTGATTTGACGCACGTCCACCTACGGTTGATTTGATTTGATTTTGTAATTTCATTGTTGACATATATAAAACTTTTTATTTTGTCAAGCTTATAGCGTTAGTGTCTAAGTTACAAATTTATTATAAGAATATATTTTGTAGGCTGAAGGCGCCTCTTAAAACTAATACTTAACAATGCCGATCTGCAAAGCTTGTGGCTTTGTTGATGGGTACTCTCATCCGCATTTGTCTCGATGGTCACGTTATAATTCCATTTTTCTGTATACTCATAGTGTTAAGTTGCAATCCAGATCATAATTTATAAGCATGTCTATTTGGAATAAGTCAATGATTGCAATTTGATTTGTGTGCCTATATGAAATAAAAAAAATAAAAAATCATTAAAATGTTTATAAATAATAATATAATGTTTTAATTAGTTTTAGCTTTTTATTTATAGAGTTCCTGTACATATTGATGTTTTTGTTGAATAAATTTATAATATGAATATTTGTGAACATTTCACACAGCGCCATCTAGTCCGAAACTAAGCAAAGTTTGTACTATGGGAACTAGATAACTGATACAATACTTAGATACTTTTGTTTGTAAATACATATATACTATGTTCATCACACAAATGTTTTTCCTGGGTGGAAATCGAACTTACAACCTACAGTTCAGAAGGCAGAGTTACTACCAACTGAGCTATCGGGTCAGGTAGTAAGTACCAATCAATTACTTGTAGTAATTAAGTACCTTGTAGTTACTTGTAGTAACTTGTAGTAAGTAAGTACTTGTATTAATTTTTTAGTAGGTGTTTCTTTAGCATAATTAATTTTGATTCATTTCATTAGTTATTAAAATGATAAGACGTGTGCTACCTTATCAAACAAAATGTCATCGAAAACTAACTAATCGGCGCAAATCTAGAGTGATCGGCTGATCGTGCCTAGTAATTTCAATGCGGTATCAATGTCGCATGTCTCACCCGTTAAGCTTCGACACAAACTAGAACGGTTTGCCATGGAAGGGGCCTATTTCCATGGATTATAACCAGGTCAGCTTATAACCTGGAAGCCAATACGGGTTCAGTTACCGCGATAGGAAAATTTGTGCACAGAACTTGTTATGCATGGCTGCAAAGTTGTTCCTGAAATAAAACTTCTTTACGCACGCTTGACTTGGGGAGTAACCTGTTGAATGCGAGGCGAATGGAAGTTGAAGTTGGTTCACGTAGAAATTCACTGTGGGGCGAGTTGGCTGGACTGCAGTCGAGACCCCTTCTAGCCCCCGGTACGGCGGAAGAGGGCTTATGGGGGGGGGTTTTAGTGGGTTCGAGTCCCACATACCCCCTGCCACCACCCCCGTGGTAGCAGGAAAATGCGAGGGCATTTCCGCCCCTCAAAAAAAAATAGCTCCATTTTTTTTTTTTTTTTTTTTTTTTTTTTTTTTACTTCAAACTTGTCTAGCATTTGACCGCGCTCTCACCTGATGGGAAGTGACGATGCGATCGAAGATGTAGCATGCTAGCCAAGTAAATACCTATTCACTCTTCTCTTGAACACGCCCGGGTCATATTTCGCCGGAAACACAGACGCTGGCAGGGCATTCCATTCCTTAGCCGTTCTAATTAAAAACGTTGAGTCAAATCGCTTGGTACGAATGGGTGGTATTTCGACCACGAAAGGATGGCGCTTAGCCGAGCGTCTAGTAGTCCGGTAGTGGAATGGTGATGGGAGAATGAGATCATGCAGTTCTTGAGCGCATTCACCGTGGTGTAATCTGTAGAAGACCGACAGACTTGCCACCTTACGTCGATGTGCAAGGCTCTGGAGCCTTTCACCAACCAAAGTGTCGTCGTCAATGAGCCTTTTGGCACGCCGTTCAATCGAGTCCAGAGCCTCAAGCTGGTACTTGGCAGACCCGTCCCACAGGTGGCAGCAGTACTCCATACACGATCGGACCTGTGCTTGATACAGATTTAGAAGCTGTCCAGGTGTGAAGTACCGCCTTACCTTGGACAATATGCCGAGTTTTTTTGAAGCTACTTTGGCTTTGGACTCAATGTAGGATCCAAAGTTTAGGTTTGACGTGAGATCAACACCCAAAAGCTCAAGATGGTTTCCTAAACTTACAGATACACCACGGAATGAAGGAGCCAGATGGAGTGGGCTCTTTTTAGCAGTGAATAAACACGCCTGTGTTTTTGCAGCATTGAACCTAACCAAGTTAGCATCGCCCCAATCGGACACGGCTTTCAAAGCCAGGTTCATGCGCTCAACCATAGCCTCTCTCTCAATCCGGACGTCGTCACCACTGGCTCGGGCACTGGATGTGTATCTTTCAACAACAGTACTATCATCTGCATACCCAAAGGTACCATTGACCGATTTGTATTATTATGTTGGTAAGCTCGGTAAAATGGCAATTTACAATTGTCAAGATGGCGAAATTAACATTAAACAAAGCAAAAACAAAGTTATACCGGCCGATAGATGGAGCTAAACCAAAGAAGTTTTACTTCAATCGCGTGGTCTAAAGCACACTTGTTTTTTTAAGCGAGGGTACCTACTTTTATTGAATCCAGATCGTAACAAGCGTTTTAAAGGTAAAAAACGCTAAATAACTTTGCTACCGAGCGAAATCCACAAGTTTTCACGTCATTACAGTGAGGAAAATGCTAGGTGTCAGAAAAATAGCTTAAATTAGTGTTTTCCATGCATTCATGTTGTTGGCCAGTGCAGTTATTTTTTTTAAAGAATGAGCTTGGCGTATTGACATGAAATAAGTGTTAATGCATTTTCAGTGAGCTGGCGGTAGGTATGTATAGAATTTTATCTATACATATAAAATTCAAAGTCCTGACTGGCTGACTGACTGACTTGTATATTAACGCACAGCCTAAACTATTGGCTCTAGAGACTTGAAATTTGGAGGATATGTTTTTTGTAAAGTGTAGGAGTCCACTAAGAAAGGATTTTTCGAAATTTCACCCTTAAGAGGGTGAAATGGGTGGTTGAATGATCTATGAAAAAAATTCTTCGTTTTCTATAGGCCACGCGGGCGAAGGCGCGGGCATAATCAAGTTTCATATAAAGGTTCTAATTTGTAATGCACAGATTTCCAATATTAAAATTAAATATAATCTTTGCTTCCTTGCAAGCATGTGAGGTGTAAATTATACTATCAATTTATATGTATTTATCATCATTATTTATCGACTCCCTTAAGAATTTAATTAACTACAATATACGGCAAAAATACCTGCAATTCTGCAGACACTGATGTATTATAATAACTTTAACTGAATTAGTACAGTAGGTGCAAGGTTCATCCAGGTAGCCAATATATACATTATTTTGTTATTATAAATTATTAAGTGTAATGTAGTTAAGTATTATGTAATTTAAGTTCCTTAAGATTCTGGCCGTTACAATGGTGGCTACTGTAACGTTTTGCAGCAGTAAAGGACGTGGTTTGTGTTGTCTCCATTCTCTTCCGAGTAGCCGTGCTACGCCCCTTCAGGAGATTCTAAAAAAAACAATACAGAATGATGAAATCATATCATGAACTTTAATAAATATTCCAATTTTCTTTCATTTATTTTTTTTCTTTTTTACTTATTACTAGTTGCCGCGGTTTCACCCGCGGATAAAAATTATTTCAATTATTTGCTCATCCCACGAGAAAATTTCACTTTTTCGGGATAATATGTAGCCTTTATGTTAATCCAGTGTATAAGCTATCATGGTACCGAATTTCATCCAAATCCATTCAGTCGTTTGAGCGTGAAGGAGTCACAAACATACACACATACACCGTACAAACTTTCGCGTTTATTATATTAGTGTGATTAATATCGAGGAGAGTGTTGCTATACCCATTCCTTGGATATGCAGGCTATTATGACAGCTGCGGAAATAAATAAGGTGGTATTATTCTGACTCCGGAACCACACGGTGAATATTTACATTTATTAATATACTACCGAACCGCCGCGGTTTTGCACGGGTATTTTATATACATTTACTTTAAATCGAGGTATCTTTTATAACTATCCTATCTTTTAATTTTTTTTATGTTAATGAATGATTTGACGAGCTAGTCATTCACCTGATGTTAAGCGACACGGCCATCCATTACAGAACAGTGTCACGCAAACTCTAAAATATAAAGTTTCGCGCGACACTGCACTGCTCACATCATCCTGAGACATCAGGACAGTCTGGTAATAAGATTACTCGACCGTGAGATCAGATCATAAAGTCTCAATTGCCCAGTAATTTCACTTGACACTGCAACTGATATGGACAGCCATGTCGCTTAATATCCGGCGGAATACTAGCTCGCCATGTCATACTTGAACATTTAAAAATATACATAACTATGGTCACGGTATAAATATTAATTGGATAAATATATAAATAGTATTATAAGTAGACGTTTTTCGCTTTGGCTCCACACTTTTGTGTATTTAGCCAGTGTCAAGTAATTGATAATTTCTCAAGTTCATTAATATTATGTATATTTGTGTCAAGTCAAGTCATCAAGTCAAGTCATAGTCTAGTCTAGTCAAGTCATACTCCTAGTAAAGTGGTGGCAACTTATAAACTAAATATCGTGTAGGGGTAGCACAGTAATTATTTTGTGTTTTGTTTCTCTCTACCAAGTTTAAAATAGGCAAAGATAAAACAAGAGGAAACACTGAATAGCTATTCATATATATATTACACTCACCTTAAAAGCTTGTCGAAATTTCCGAGACATAAGGCTGTAGAGTATCGGGTTGGCCACCGGAGACAAATACGCGTTGTAGCACAGGTAGTTGATGACCTTCCAAGACTGAAACATATGAACCATGTTGGTTAAGTGTGCTTCGATTCATGCTACTGTTCATATTTTGAAGTAGAACTCCTTTACGCATGTTTGACTTGGGGAGTACCTATACATATAAACTGGTGAATGCGAGGCGAACGGAAGGTGAATTTGGTGCACGTATATCTCCATTGTCAACACAACAAACTTAAAAATTTGTATTATTATGTTGTATGTCCGTTAAAATGACAATTTACAATTTGTCAAGATGGCGACATTAACATTAAACAAAGCTAAAACAAAGTTATACCGGCCGATAGATGGAGCTAAACTAAATAAGTTTTACTTCAATCGTGTGGTTTAAAGCACATTCATTTTTTTAAATATGATCATCGTCATTATGATCATAACCACCACCACCGTCTTCATGTGAAAATTGTATATAAATAGGAAATAAAACGAAAAAGTTTAGTTTTGACTGGCCCGATATAGCTCAGTTGGCAGTAACCCTGCCTTCTGAATTGTGGATTGTGGGTTCGATTTCTACCCAGGACAAACCTTTGATGTGATTTTCATCGATGTTTGTTCTGTCTGGGTGTTATATTGTATCTGGTTCCTATAGTACAAGCTTTGCTTAATTTGGGGCTAGATGACGCTGAGTGAAATGTCCATATATATTTATTTTTATATTTATTTATTTAGTTTTTCCAAAGTAATATCGTAGAATGACTTAAAAATAAAATACTCTGGCAATAACAATGCTTTTTTACGATTAATAGCTATAATGGTGTTAAACATATTACCAATTATTTTTTATTTTTTCAACTTCAACTCTTTGTAAATGGCCTTTGTGGAGAGGTGACCACAATTTTGTCAATATCACGTAGAAAGATAGCACATCAAACGAATTTGTATTTTTTTATTGTTTATTTTTTTATGATCAGCGATTTTCAACTTTAAACAAAGCGCCCTAGTGCCACAAAACAAATTTGCTTTGCCTTAATTCCGTTGGTACAATTTACTAATCTTACCGGACTCACATTATAGTTTTCATCGTTGTTGTACCGAGGCAGGACCATAGTAGCCCGCAGTATGCAATATGGTGACCAGAAGAAGAAAAATGATGCAGCTACGGCAGCTGTAAGTGAGAAGTAGAAATAACATCAATCCGAATTACGATAATCGAAAATTTGATTTGTTAAAACAAAAATACAGCAAACAAATGTGTAAGCAAATATTAAATAAGAGCATGGACCAGTACGTGGTAGAGCAGAATTTAAATAAAAATCATATAAGATCTATCTGATAACCTATTTTTGTGTGGCGATTGAGAAAATCGACTTTAACCTCAAACGGGTGTGGGTTCAATTTCAGTAACGATAAGTGCACTCAAAAACGCACAAATACTTCCTGTGTCTGGGTGTTGTCGGACTATTAGGTCTATAGCTCCTGGGCACGTATAGATAGAAGGAATCCTAGTTATGATGTGAACATCTATTCTCAGTAGTTCAATTAATTCTTAAATTCATTGAAAAATATAGATCCCAACACTCAAGGGTCACATAGTACATATTATGTGAACTTTGTGAACCTTTGGTGTTTTTATTCTAACAGAAATCCTGCATAACTCTCCGTTTCCCGCGCTAACCCTCAATTTTTCAAAATAGTAATATAAGCAATCTTGTGAAAAATGTATGCCAAATCCGTTCAGCCATTTTGGCGTAAGGGTCACATAAAGAAACAAACAAATAATCATACAACATTTTACGTTCATGTATCTAAGTATATAAATAGGAGCATTGTAATACACAATTTTATATTCACTGTAAGAAAAGAAGAAAAGGTATATAATTATGCTGATATTATTAATACTGCCTTATCGAGATGTAAACTCTATTTATAACGGATCAATGAGTAACTTCTTACACAAATCATCACAATTCACACACACATTCACACACACATTTACAGAATTCTAAATGCAATGTTATGGTTCTAAAGACGTTCATAAACGCAAATCAGATGAATGTAATCTATTTCCGAAATCCATTTCAAATTGGAATAATAAAATTGAATCGTAATGCAAAAAATAAAGGAAATAAAAGGCGAGTAATGATTGAAAGACCCCTTTTCAATCATCCAATCACTTTTTCATCTATATACAATACATAATTCAGAAGCTTGAATATATCGTCTAAGCATAATTTACATGAATGATGCATTGTGACATAATTTTGTATTTTAGGCAGATAGTAATCATAATTATTTAGGAAGTATGCGGTGAATTATTATTATAGGCTATGATAGTAAAAGATACATTACTTATATAAAATCATAAAATAGGTTAAGTTAGTAACTTAAGTAAGTATAGGAATATGCTAAAATCTCACCATTCTGTTATGTTTATCACTAACAAATAACTTTCTTTCCACCACCGTAAAAGTTACTATGGATTTATTATCTATTGGAATGTGCTGCACGGTTTCACCCGCGTGCTGAACTTAACCAAACTATTCTATAAGAACTACATAAAAAGTACACTATTATAGATAGATACACAGATAGAAAATGCTTTATTGCACAAACAACAAATGTAGGTACATTGGCGAACTTAATGCTAGAGAGCATTATCTTCCAGTAAGCCTGGGTGTATCGTGAAATTTTTTATGTTTCACCAAGCTAAACTTAATGTATCTAATATGGTTAAGTTTCATCGAAATCCATTTAGCTATTTGATTGCTGAATATTATAGTAAAAAACATATTGCTATGTTTATGCGCATGCACAAATTTTTGCATTTATAATGTCTATTAGTATAAAAAATAGAATTGGTATTATTATTTAACCACGGAGCTAGTTTGAAAGCTTTACGCAAGGGCTGTTTTTTTAACAAGGCAACATAACTAGGTAATTAAAAAATTTCTTTAACAAATGCAACTTACCCAACATTTTTACGGCTTTGTCCTTATTTTGTTGAACAGTTACTGGGCTATTTCGGAGCTTCTTCTTTGCAGATTTTAGGTCTATGATGATTAAAGTGTAAAGAACGATAATAATAGTCATAGGTATAACGAAAAAGACAAATATCTCGATAGTCACAACGATACTCAGAACGTAGGAAACGGTGAAATAACAGAAAACGTATTTTTTCCTCTCAAGCAAATCTATGAAGTAGAGATCAGGAAGGGAGAACACAGACGATATCAGCCAAATAAGGCCAACTATTTTATAGACCCGGGAATTCAAAGACAGTTTCTGGCGAAGAAATGGCCTGGTGACAACCAAATAACGTTCAAATGTAAAGGCTGTGATGATAAGAAGACTGCAGTTGCTGATAAAGTCCCAAAGAATGAAGTGAATGCGACAGCCAACTTCGCCGAGTGGGTAGAAATCGGGGATCCATATGATGTATATTTCTATAGGGACGAAGCAAGCAGTGATGATGTCTGTGATAGCCAGGTTGAAGAGGTAGCAGTTGGTTGGAGTTCTCATGGAGCGGTTGCGAGCGATGACAGCACACGTGCAAATGTTCCCGATAAGGCTGAGGATCATTGCTACTCCCAAATAGATTGTTAGCACGATCTTACCGATGCCTGATTCGTCAAACATGGTTTCGTCATCGTGAAAGACCATTCCTATAGGACCGAAAAATGTGAATGAATTATTCTCCAATTTACTGTCGTTACCTTCTAGCATGGTGCTAGTAGGTGCTGTCTTCTACAACTTATATTTTTGGTTCATCTATTCCCGAAAATGAAGTGACTCGGATGGACGCGGCAAAGACACTGTTTTATGAATGTGTTTGATTAGACGTTAGAGTCGCGTATACAGGATGTGCTTTTTAGTCTTATTTTGGTTCAGGTTTATTGTAATAGCTTATTAAAATAGATTTTAATCAGGTTTTATTTTAATACTTTAATTGACCTATGGCAGTTAGATAGTCTACTATTAACCAGCTCTTAAAATTGTTTTAGGTATAAATTAAAAAGCCTTTGAAATGAACCGAATATTTTCAAACCTTTGTAACCCGAGTTGATTGAGCGTATTTTTTATTCACAGTGATCACAAAAGGTAAAATCCACGTTTACACAGCCCCATGAGCACAAAGCGCACACAAACACTTTGATTGAAAGCAAACAGCACCGTTCGATGGATTAAAGTCGATTGAGCCATGTGTAAGGAATCTGAAATATTGCCAATTAAAATTGTAAGCATGAATATTTTTAGGTATGTATATTAATTTAATCTACCTACTAGAAAGACATTTCTGTCAAAAAATTAAAAAGGGTTAAAGTATATATTACTTAGCTTGGCTTGTTGATTAACTTACGATGAATAAAAGGACAGAATCGAGAGATTTTTTTGCACTAATTACGATATTTCAATATCAATATTCTAGTTAATAGCAATCTAAGAAACGAGTATCTATAGAAAAGTACACACATTCGTTTTTATGTCAACAATTAATAACTCATTAATCACTGCACCGTACTTATTACATCGGCATTGAACTTGAAGCAATTTTTAGCAAAATTTTAACCAAAACTTTTGCACATCAAAAAATAGAGCATGATAATAAAAAAGAACACGCTATCTTTTCTAAAGAAACGCTTTTGGTTCACTGGTGATCTACAAATTGGTGCCCATTTGGGAATATCTCAAACCAATAAAGCTCACCGTTTTTTATTTTGAAATAAAATAGATTAAGCTCGTTCTGAGTAACTTTTCCCGAGGGTCTATTGAAAAGATACATAATAATATATCAATTCGTCTATTTCTGAAGTTTAAATATTAGAATTAGTTATACCTTCTGAAAAACCTATTTAGTTTAAAAAAAAAAATATGTATTATCATTTATCACATATGCACCCTCTTTCTCACACAAATAATATCATGACATGACTTGTGTAGCTGCACTCTTTCAATGACAGTTGAACAACACAATCACATGTACCTAATTTAAAAAATGTAAAACCGTATTTGGCTGTAAGTTTTGCTAATTAAGATATGTTAATGTTAAATTTTAAGAGCTGTGGTTTTTGTTTAATAAATAAAATAAATAAATAAAATAAATAAAAAACCGTAGGAGAATTAACTAATTTAAAATGTTTTCTCATCAAAGAAAACAATCTATTATTAATATTATGCCTAACTAGCTCCTGCGCGCGGCATCGCCCGCGTGGTCTATAGGAAAATAATTCAACCTTCCATTTTACCCTCTTATGGAGGAAATTTCGAAAACCTTTTCTTTGTGGACACTTTACAAAGAACACACTCTCCAGATTTTGAGTCTCTAGGACCAGTGGTTTAGGATGCGCGTTGATATGTAAGTCAGTCATTCAGTCAGTCAGTCGGGACTTTGAATTTTATATGTATAGATTAGATTTTCTATATTTCTTTCAAAGGAACGTCCAACCTCTGAAGGTTTTGTGTGATGCATTAATAAGGTTATTAACTCCTAAATAAATTCTAAAACAAAAATATAGAGAAAGAGTAAAGCTAACTTACTTTTATACTTACATTCAAAAGGATCACCCTGAAAAAGTAATTGAGCTCTGGCAAGTATTCAATTTCAGGGCAACCATACAGAAGGCTTGTCCCTAATTGAAATTACTATAAGTACTGGAACTGCACGGTGATATAATATATGTTTTTATCAGATCTATTCGAAAAGAGCTAGTTTGTTCTTTGTAAACAGGGTCTAAAATAGCTGCTCTTTAATCCATAGTGACAAATAGTGATTTGAATTTCGAATGTAGTATTATGCTATTCTTGGTAGAAGTTCTAATCACCAAAGGCATTTATCACAAAGATTGTCCGAACTAGTAACAGGTTATATGATAAATCATAGATAAAATAAAACCACTATACACACACTAAAAACCGCGAACGTAACCAAAAAAGGAGTTTTGACGGGAATACGAGAAAGATCGCTTCACCGCATTGTATTATTTTCCAAAACTTGTGTAATAGTCACTGTTAGTGTATAAACTTGGTGACATTTTTTTCGTTAAGTGCTGGACAACAGGCATGAGTGTGGAAAAGTGGTATAATGATGTTGAAACGTTTCTTTTAGTGTTGTTTCCAAAACTCCATAGAAGCTGTTACCACTTTACTAGGAGCATGACTAGACTATGACTTGACTTGATGACTTGGACTGTGACTTGACACATATATGCATGATATATTATTAACTTAAGAAATTGTCAATTATTAGACACTGGCCAAATACACAGGGGTGTGGAGTCAAAACAAACAAATAACAAACCAAAAAAAGAAAATTGAGAAAAATCACGCGACATGCATTGCTCATCTATTTACTAAAATTCGAATTCAACTAAAATCACTTTCCTTAGAAATTACAGAACTATTGTAGTTCCTGTTTACGAAGAACAAACTAGCTCATTTCGAATAAATGTGATAAAAAAGTTTTTATGGCTGTGAAAACGTTGTCTGAAAGATTTTACTCCACTTAAATGCCCAGTTATGGCAATTACTATGTATAGCGAGGCCAAATTAATCACGCATTTAAATATTGGTGAAGCTCCGAGCCTCTTTTCGGCTTAAAAGCTTACGACGGGTCAACTAATTTCCTAAATGGTATTTACTTGGAACATAATACATCTATTATAATCGTTAATGTATGAAAACACTCTTTGCCATTAAATGTGTCTTTATTGCTCTTGAATAGTATATAGTCTTATCAAAATTGATATTAATCTACCCGTCTCAGCTTCATACAGTTTGATTTATTTTTCTGTCCTCCTCCACGATCACTACCTATATCTATTACCTACTTATTATCTATATCCTATTACTCATTCTTTTCTCTAGCCTTCCTTCTTCCTTACTTCTACTTTTTCCCTTTTACAAAAGTAAGATGTTTGCGTCAAGACTTTCTTTCAAGAGACTGTGTAGCAAACTCTTTGTTTTTATATAAAACCTGTTTACTTAGTTTTTATTCAAAATTTAAAAAACTATATTATTGTTCTTTATTTTGGCATTAGATTTTGACAGATGGTCTTTGATTTTTCGCCAATGGTTGGTTGTAATTTTTTGCATAATTTTCTTTTCAACATTAGATAGACTGAATCACTTACTGATTTTAAAACTAAAATTAAGCACTTCTATCTATCTAGCTTGACTCCAAAATAAGCCTTCACTTTTTCCTTAGTATTTATATATTATTAATGTATGTTTATGTATAGTAAGTATTGTTGATTAAGGAGTCTATTATTTTATATTTATCTTTGTATTTATGTACATAGTAACTTTTATAACACCATCCATGCTCATTGATCTATCTCTGTCTAAGGTTCTCTGGAAGAGATCGCTTTTTGTCGGAAGACTGCCCATTGTAACCTACTCATAAGTTATCTCCTATAAGTAATTTTCTGTTCTTGTATTCGTTACCTTGGTGTAAATAAAGAGTTGGGAGTTTTGGCGGGAAAGCGAAAAAGATTGCGTCACCGCATTGTATTATTTTCCTAAACTTGTGTTATTTTCAGTGTTAGTGCATAAAATTGGTGGCATTCTATTCGTTAAGTCCTGGATTACAGGCGTGAGTGTGGGAAAATGGTATAGTGATGGTGAAATGTTTCTTTTCGTGTTGTTTCCAAAACTCCATAGAAGCTTCAAATAAAGTTGCCACCACTTTACTAGGACTTTGACTAGACTATGACTGACTTAACTTGATGACTTGACACATATTTGCGTGAAATATCATTAAATTGATAAATTATCAATTACTTGACATTGGCTAAAAACACAAAAGTGTGGAGCCAAACATACAAAAAAAAAGAGTTTATCTATCTACCAAGGAGATACCTTACCTAATTTATGCCAAATAGGGTTAGGCAGGTTACTTTCTCTACTTATCTCAATTTACATTAGTGAATATTTGCAGTATCTACTGGCTCGCGGTCTCAAATTAAAATTTTTCGATAAGTTAATATATAGATATGCCAATAATTTTAATGATCTCATAAAATTCCAATTGCTGTTTTTACTAATGAGAATGTAGTGTTGTGGGAGAATGTAAAGTACCTATTATTAAAACAAGACGATAAATGAATTTTTAATGTTTTATTAAAACGTTCATATAAATTAACTTATAATTATGATCACAATTTAAAAAATCACAAAAACTAAAGTCTTTTAAAAATACTACATAAATGTAGTATTGAGAAGTATAACAATAATAATATAGATAACATAGTTGAATATTATTATTATTAATGTACTATTTTAACCACGATTTGATAATAGCCCATGTTATGAGAGACCCATCGTCTTGTCATGGTATGATTTTTTATTTTATTTATTATATAGGATCTCAACGATTCTACCGATAAATGTACCTACCACTGAATTGATGTGCTTTGTCTCTACCCCGGAACCAAAATCACATTTCTAATTTCTTAATAGTTTACCTTAACACTACTAAAATATTTGAAACATTTAAAAGTTAATCAGATTTATCTGGGTTTTTAATGAGTGTCTCTTGTTGGTCTTCAACAGGTATGTCTTTATCACCCCAACCCCAGACTGAGTGACTACCATCTCCTGTCCTTTTCACGCGCTTCTGGATCACATCAGTAGAAACAGTCTTTAGATCATAAGCCCACCCAATCTTGGCCATGAAATCAATAAATATCTTAGAAAAGTTCAAGGAGTAGTCTCCCAATTCGGCAGTTTTGTAGTCCCAAGGGAAAGTGTGGTGGTAGTTATGGAATCCTTCCCCGAGAACAACCAAAGACACGGGTTTAATTTCTACAGGGTTTATGTTCTTGTCATAAGGCTTGTTTCCCCATAGATGTGCCGCCGAGTTGACCAGCCAAGTGACGTTTAAGACATAAACGAATCTGAAAACAGCGCAGACGAAGTAGGCGTTCCACGGAGATTCACCCCATAGAGTTGGGACGTACGTTGGCATTATGAAGCAGGCTAGTGGCATCAATATGAGGTAGTATCTAGAACAAAATCATAGAATTATTACTTAATAGGTGCGTTCCGCGTTTTCACCCACAGATAAAAATAAATAAATAATAATAATTATGTGTGTGGACATCTCACACAGCGCCATCTAACCCCAAACTAAGCAAAGCTTGTATTATGGGAACCAGCTAACTGATACAATATTTAGATACTTTTTGTTTGTAAATACATACATAGAATACAATATACTCGTAACACCCAGACACAGAACAAACATCGATGTTCATCACACAAATGTTTGTCCTGGGTGGGAATCGAACCCACAACCCGCAGTTCAGAAGGCAGAGTCACTACCAACTGAGCTATCGGGCCAGTCAATCACCATATAAGCTATCTATCTATATTCCAAATCCGTCCAGCAGTGTGAGCGTGAAAAAGTATCAAACATATAAATTTTCACGTTTATAATATTAGTAGCATAGGATATGTTATAGGATGTGAAATATACGTAATTTATTCTCTCTTTTATTTAAACTTGCTCAACGAAAATCACAGCCATAATTTTGAACCCATCCAATTATTACCAATTATTTAACGTGCTTTAACAGTTTTCATTGTCAGCTGTCAGTGCCAAGCCCGTAGGTTTTACAACTTTTAATTGCTGAAAGCTATTTGGCATTGTTTATTTACAACAACAGGTAACTGGATTAATATTCTAGAAATAACAGGCGTGCGATGCAACCTATATAAATCAATAGCATATGAATGTCACGTACTTAAAGGATAATGTTTAATTATCTGCGGAATATGAACCCACATCCATCCGTCCCTAAAGCCGGAATATGATTATAAAAATAATCTGTTAATTATGCTAAGCATCAGGTGATACTGCTATAAATCATAAACCTTTATAAATAGGAAGGTACCTAGTTTCGCTTTTCGAATTGACCAAAAAAGCAAAGTGTATCTGCCGTGCTTAATATTTATAATTTCTTGCATACCGCAAGGTTTCAAAAGATATCTACTCGTCTAAGACAGTCTGGCGGTCGAAATCCTCCAGTAGCAGCGACTGAGGAACACCTGATTAGATTAAGCACCTGCTTTGTTTCTATTAGTATGTCCCAAGTTGAGAATATGCATTTGTTGTAGTTTGAAGCTAAGTATTTAATGAATTTTAAAGTCTGCATCGTGGTGTCTTGTGAAATATATATCCAGCGGGATCAGCATTGCAATTGTCATATTTCAAATATATTTATCATCTTCAAAGCAAAGCAAAAGATATCAATCCCTTTTTCAATAATAGGTCAAAAAAATCTACAGTTTTTGCATCCATAATGTATAGTAACATAATTAAAATGTATTAATTATTTTATTAATGAGTTAAAAATACGACCTACGGTCCCAGGCTTTACCCAGGTTTATACATAGTTTATTTGCCTCGATAAGTGGGAGCTCTATACTAACAAAAATATCTGTTTGGGTATATTGTTAGAACAAAATAAATCGATAGTTATTATTAGTCAAGAGCTAAATTATTATGATTTGTTTCAGATACCTAATTGAATTTGGAAAACAAAACTTAATAAGAAAGTACTTAATTGATTACTTACTTCTTTTGGAACCTCAGGATGGGATCGGCTTTGAGGTCGCTCATGTCAATATTGTGTCCCTTGGCCTTGATCTGAGGATGTTTTCTAACGAGCAGCCATCCGACGTGGGAGAAGAAGAACCCCCGAGTCGCATTGTGGGGGTCGGCGTCAGTCTCCGAGTATTTGTGGTGCATTCTGTGGTCACGCGCCCAGTCCAAAACGGCATCCTGGGGAAAACAACATAACTGTTTTTTTGTTTTTTTTTTTTTTGTTTTGGTTTCATACTTTTGTGTATTTAGCCAGTGTTAAGTAATGAATAATTTCTCAAGTTAATTACTATTATAAGTAATATATATTATCAAGTCAAGTCACAGTTCAACTCATCAAATCAAGTCATAGTATAGTCTAGTAAAGTCATACTCCTAGTAACGTGGTGGTAACTTTACCTACAAGCTTCTATGGAGGTTTTAGAAACAACACGAAAAGAAACGTTTCACCATCATTATACCACTTTCCCACACTCATGCCCGTAATCCAGCACTTAACGAATAAAATGCCACCAATTTTACGAACTAACACTGAAAATAACACAAGTTTTGAAAAATAATACAATGCGCTGACGCGATGACTTTTTCGTTTTCCTACTAAAATACCAAGATAATGTTAAGATAATGATAATGATATAATAAAGATAATGCAACTAAAAGTGTATGACTAACATTCGAGACCAAGGAGTTTGAATAAGCCTGATAAGTTTGATAAGCTATTTCTTGTTATCGCCATTCACAATCAACAGTAGATACCAAGACCCCCATTAGGCACATTTAGGCAAAAACACACTTTGAAAATTTAGCATATTTACTATTTTACTATGGCAGTTCGGTTATATGAATGCAAGCTCATTTGGACAACATAAGTAGTGGCTTTGTGTGTAGTTTGTGAGTAGCTTTGAACTGAAAAACTTATTTGTAACGAAATCGTTACCAACCCTGTGAACAAAACCAAAGATTCTATATGATTATCGAACCTGGTTGGAAAATTCCACCAGAATTATTTGAGAAATGCGACTTGTAGATGAGAACAGCCGGACATCCGCCGGACATATGAAATCATTTTTGCCCAAGCTGAAACGGAAAAGTTCGCTCTCGTGTCGCGCTCGCTCAGTCATCAATTGAACTTCGATTTTGTTACTAACCCAACCTAAGTTACTAACATAAACCTATTTATCTATTTAAGCCATAAGTAATTTTTTTAAATCAATGACTGAGCTCCAAGCGTTTGATAATCCAACTAAGCAGACCCGTATTCACACACTAATTTTACTGCCAGAGAGTGATTTTGAGAAATGGACGTTTTTTTGCGTTTTTAAAGTTTATCAGAGCGCCTGATCGATGCTACGCGTGACCAAAATGCTGGTACTTATTAGGCACAACGAATAAGCATTGCAATTCAACGGGGCAATGCTGCCAGCATGTTGGGTACGCTACCTACTGGTATTGGTCTGGAGCATTTGGACTGTCTATAAGGTCATCGCGGCCAGTATATAGTCCAAATGTTTTATTTTTAAATCACTATATCAATAAATAAAGAACGCCCAACGATCACATTCATAGATCCTGGACCCTAACTAGGATTCCCTGCGATACGCGTGATGTGATGACCGAGGAAAATAGAAATTCATTTTTATATATGCATAAATTTATATGATAAATACCCACAAGTGAAAGAGTCATTAAACTGATTATCTATAACATTAGGCACTATTATATGCTGAGATAATGAGATTGTTCTGTAGGTATGTGCAGCATCACGTGAACTTGCGTGACCAAATGTCAGTCACGTTTCCGTAAGCACATTTTTATAATGTGGTCAATTTATTGTTATCAACGTTACCGATCACCTCAAGGGCACATGTCAAGTACACTTGCTGTAAATGGGAGCTACCAATTTAAGACGTCATAAAAATTAATTTATTAAATTTTGTTTCATTATCCAATCGAATGGTGACGTTTTGCATGAAAGGTAAAAGCTGTACTGGAGTCCGTTTGTCCAAAATTCCTCGGATTAATCGAAGTATTTGTTTTGATGCGTACAGGAGCGTACCAAAAAAGTTTTTTTTTTTTAATTTGAAGTTTTATCATTTGTATGAAAGTGTTGTTCTTTTTACTTATTATAGTAGGAAATTAGTACATTATTAAGATATTTAATTTGTGCGTGGGAGGGGTGACTTTGTATGGAAGTTCTTAGTTTTAGAAGTTCTAGTAATGAAGTTTGGTATTTCTACAGATTCATAAAAAACAAACATGCCACAATAATCATTTTTACTAGGGTTGATTTTGAGGGGTGATAGTGGTCAGAATGATTTGTTTCCTTTTTAATTTCGAAGTCATATTCGTGAACTGTAATTTGTTTGTAATTCTATATTCGTGAACACTGGTAACCCCTTGAAAAAAAATTAAACAACCGCGCATGTTAAATAAATAAAATATTATTACAATAATTACTGTTTCACGTAATTTTGATAGTTTTTGGGTGATAAATTATAGGCTATTTAAATGATTTTGACGGAGAGCTAGCGGTTTAACTTCGGTTATTCATTTATTTATATGAAAAGGACCAAAGATTTTATGTATTTTAAGGTAGTTGTTGTACGCGACTTTGCTCGATAGTAGTAGGAGTTTTGTCATCTCCCTTTCTCCCTCTCTTCTTCTTTGTTTCCATGAATGCCTATTTCACTAAGAAGAACATATCACTTCACTTTTATATATAGATAGATCAGTAAGAGCTTATCGTTATTATGTTCATAATTATAATTTGATATGGACTTCCTTGAATAAATATTAACTAATAATAAAAATAAAATAAAAATAAGGATACAATAAATAAATATTGTATTTTTATAGTACACATACACATAAAAAATCTAAGTCATCGACACTGAAGAGTTTGAGTATTGTAATAATAAATTAAATTACGACGCGGGCTCCTTGCCTACAAGGTAACACTAATTAATAATTCGATAAAGAAGTTAAAGGTGATTACAAGTCACGTATAGCGAGCACTTGTTTTCGAAGATAACACGACTTAGTCACGCCTGATATGGACCTCCAAACGGTATACACGGTGGCATTTAATTCACTATTTTCCTTAAATGTATGTACTCAGACCATGCTATAGAATATACGTACAAGGTCCAATTTAAAAAAAATATTTTAGTATTTAGTGCCTATTAAAATAACTGCATGACAGCCGAAATGTCTATTTAACAGTACACACCTGCCGAGTGCTTTGTAAATGTTTCGTAGGCAATAAAACACCTGCTTGGTTCTCAATGTCACAAGGCTTTTCTTTAAAATGTAAATTTGATAATACCCAAATTTAAGTTTTATTTCATAGGTGCTTTTTTATTTAATTATATAGAAGCGTTCTATAGCATGGACTGAATACATACATTAAATCCATCCTACATTACACAGATTAAATTCATACATAATTCCACCTTGTATAATTAAACATTTATTTATTATGTGCTCGATTATATAGGTTTGTGATTAAGAATTTGGCAACAGATACGAAGAATAAAAACAATACCCGAGGAAAAATCTGATTGTATGTGGCGAAAATATTAAGTACTTATATATTTTATCTGTTAATTAAAATTATCGAATTTGATTTATCAAAAAGAGGTGTTATTGTTATGTCAATCAGTTTTTTTGGAATAAATACTGTATAACTATTGATCATCATGATTGTAAGCCTTATTTCAACTTACTAGGTATACAAATACTGTAAAAATCTAAACCTCAAGTATCGCCAGCATCGGAACAGAGCCCAAGGTACAAGGATTATATGGTTAAAGAGTGAGTAGTGAGTATGCTTCTCAGAATACGTCGCACATGATTTTAAATACCGTATCAACTCAAAAAATACTGTTACTTGATAATCGCGTTTAAATATTTGAAAAACTCGTATCTCCGAATTACTAAAAATTTAACCGGATTGATATAAGATGGGTAGATTTATACTTTTCTGCATTATTTCCTGTAAATTGTAAAGTATATAAACTAATATCTTTGTATATTTAAATTTTTCTACAACCATTTAGACTTTTGGCCTATCCAATCGGCAATCTATTAAAAATGGTATCAGTAAAGAATGGATATAGTGAAAGAAATGAGCATCGAAGAAGTAAGAAAAGCACAACCCACAAACTATAAGAAATGAAAAGTCTGCGGGACCGGATGTAATACCAATATTCTACTAGGTGGTAGGACTTTGTTGCAAAGTTCGTCTAGGTAGGTACCACCGCTTTGCCAGTTATTCTGCCGCCAAGCAGTAGTGCGCAAGCACTACTGTGTTCCGGTTTGAAGGGCACTGTAGCTAGTGAAATTACTGGGCAATTGAGACTTCATGATCTGATCTCACAGTCGAGTAATCTTATTACCAGACTGTGCTGATGTCTCAGGATGATGTGCGCAGTGCAGTATTGCTCGAAACTCTATTTTGGGGTTCCGATTGACACTGATCTGTTATGGGCAACCGTGGCGCTTAACATCGGGTGAATGGCTAGCTCGTCAAATCATTCAGTAACATAAAAAAAAAATATATATATACCAGCAGAAGTATGAAAGGTTTTAAAGCTAGATGGATGAGTGTGGGCTATGGCTAACTGAATTATTTAAACAATTTCTGCACGCAGAGTTGATCCCGGATGAATAGTGCCACAGTTAATTGGTCCCTATTTTTAAGAATAGGAGTAATGCACAAATCTGCAACTATTACCGGGGATAGCAGTAAAATATAGCTGAAGGTAAATAGCAAGACCAATGAAAGAAAATAATGAAATAAAACAATCTCAGCTTGGTTTCATTCCAGTGGGAGCGAGACAATGGATGCTATATTTGCTCTTCGCTAACTGTGCGAAAATACAGACGTGTACATAAAAACGCGTGCAAGCGTGTTCGTTGATCTCGAGAAAACTTATGATAGAGTACCTCGTAATGTTTTGTGGTATTCTTTAAAGAAGAAAAGAGTGCCTGGGATGTATGTAGAATTAATTCGCGATGTATAACAGGGCAAATATGGTACATTACAGTAGGTGAAACCGATGAGAACAGTGTGGCTTTCAAAAAAAACCGTTTTGTATAGACTTTATAACACTTCTATAATATGAATTAGTTACTAAGTAGGTGAGGATGATATCAGGGGGGTGATCACAAAACTTTGATTGCAACAAGAGAAATTTCCATACTAACTATGCACATAAACTTCGCATTCAAACTGTCAATTCCATACAAATTTGAATTTCTATTGGTTGCATTCGAGTTATGTGATTGCCCAGCTGATCACGTAACTTTGATTGCAATGCAACAGGCGAAATTTCCATACTAACTATGCACATAAACTGCGTATTCAAACTGTCAAATACATACAAATTTGTGTTTCTGTAGGTTGCAATCGAGTTACATGATCGCCCAAGATCCTAACTCAGACATATTAAAAGTCATGATAATGTTGAACTAAACTGACTGAACTAATAAACTAATAACAATATATATATATATATATATATATTGTGTTAGTTATAATATATATATATTATAACTAACTAAACTGAATGAACGAATGTTTAAACCTAGTTTCAAAAACTGTTCTTTACCTGGAAAGCAATGGTATTGAAGAGCGTGAGTAGCAGCCGCAGAGGTAGCTTTGCTTTATAAGACTTGTGAGACCATAATCTGTGAGCGCCTGCTGTGATGCCCAGTCCGGAACATAGATACAGGAATATTGCTGGAAATAAATAAGGAATAATATTAAATCGACGACTTCCTCTTCTAACTCTTCTAAAAGCAAATCCAAAAGGACCAAAGGCAATAGTTTTAGATAGAAATGTATGATATGTAGCAGTAGTGCACAAGCACTACTGTGTTCCGGTTTGAAGGGCACTGTAGCTAGTGAAATTACTGGGCAATTTAGACTTTATGATCTGATCTCACAGTCGAGTAATCTTATTACCAGACTGTGCTGATGTCTCAGGATGATGTGCGCAGTGCAGTGTTGCTCGAAACTCTATTTTGGGGTTCCGATTGACACTATTCTGTTATGGGCAGCCGTGGCGCTTAACATCAGGTGAACGGCTAGCTCGTCAAATCATTCAGTAACATAAAAAAAATGAAAATATGAATTTTTATTATTTGAGTTGTTAGCTACCTATATATCTATATACCTATCTTCCTCTATATACCTATATTACCTATTTACATTTTATTTGAGTACTCTTCGGTGATCTTCATAAAATCTTATTTTATTTTGTTGAAATAAATTTTATCTATGTATTGGCTTTTGTGGGATAACTAAGCATGGAAAGTTATAAAATGGTTTTAGAAAAAAGAAATTAGTATTATTTTCCTGGTCTGTATTGTTGCCACTATTGTTCAACTCAAACAATTTGTAGCGTTATATCAACTTCTTTGTTCAACTATCAACACTTCGGGATGTTGTGAAAAGAGGTAACACAAAAATCAACTATTGTCGTATCAACTGCATCATTATCATCGATCATTTCTTGAAACGAACTTACAAAAATACAATATATAGTGGAGTTTTTGGCGGTAAAACGAAAAATATCGCATTACCGAATCGTATTATTTTCCAATACTTGTGTAATTTTCAGCGTTAGTGCATAAAATTGGTGGTATTTTATTCGTTGAGTGCTGGATTACAGGCGTTAGTGTGGGAAAGTGGTATAATGATGGTGAAACGTTTCTTTTCGTGTTGTTTCCAAAACTCCATAGAAGCTTCTGGTAAAGTTGCCACCACTTTAGTATGAGTATGACTTGACTAGACTATGACTTGACTTGATGACTTGGACTGTGACTTGACTTGACACACATATTATATATAACAGTCATTAACTTGAAAACTATCAAATACTTGACACTGGCTAAATAGCACAAAAGTGGGTAGCCAATAAAATAAACAAAAAAAATTATCGTGAAGTTCATAATATTTGTACTTACCAAAGAGGTTAGTGAGCCACATGGCTTTGAAAAGGAACACGTAAAGGCCATAAACCGCTCCCACGTGAGCGAACCCCATCAGGAAGACATTGCGCCATACGATCTGCCACGTTCTCTTCTCAGCTGTCGGTGGTACTCTATTTGTGACATCACCGCTGTCTTCATTTGCTGCATCTGCTTCATACAAGACCCACGACTTCTGCTCTTGAGGTGGCATTTTTCTGTAAAGAAAAAAATGCTTTGTCGGCGTTGTTGCGGGCGCAATCATTTTTGCACTAAAACTTCTTTACGCACGCTTGACTTGGGGAGTAAGCTGGTGAATGCGAGGCGAAAATTTTATTCAAAATTGGTATTATTATGTCGGTATATCCAGTAAAAAGAAATTTATACCGGCAGATAAGTGGCGCGAAACTAAAGAAATTTTAGGTACTTCAGTTGTGTGGTCACACTTGTTTTTTTAACCCTAAATACGATGATAAAAACAAGACAGCATGACACGAAGAAGATGTAAGACCGTCATAATGTTTACCAATAAAAATGTGGCAAATATTATGACATCCATATGTTTTTCCTCTTTCCACTTCCTTCTTAGATTATTTCGAGCAGTAAGCGAGAATAGGAAAGAGATAGTAAAAGAGGAAAAAAGATAAAGAAAGTGTGAGTGAAATGGTTGAGAAGTATGAATTGGACATAATTATCAGCTATAATTCATGCGAAGCCGGGGTGGATCAACTAGTCTGATAATCATATTTTTTTTTATTTCCATAGTAATAAATTCGAAATTAAATAAACGATAAATGGATATTTAATCCACAAGTTTAACGAGTTAAAACGATGAATAAGATAACCAGTTCAAAAGCACGTGATAGTGGACGTTATAAAATAATGCATTGCGCAAAGTTGAAGGGTCGCAAACGCAACTGATAAATTCTCACATGAATTGCACTCGCATACGTACATGTTACGTGTTCGAATTGACCCGAGCGGGAGTGGCGTGATCTCCAGACAAAAACGCGTCAGCCGGTGATCACGAAACGAAAATGAGTTGTGATGTCAGTAAGCGAACTTTCTACAAACTTCAAAGCTGGCTTAGTAATTAGAATACAAAGTACTATCTACGTAGTTTAGGTATGGCAAACAATGTTTTAATTTATGTTGTTACAGTGACGTAGGATGTTGGAATCTTACGTCATTGTAAGAATATTAAATTTAATTAAATTACTTTAGGAATTATTAACAACATTCACTAACAGTTTGAAACTGATAAACAATTGTTTTGAATATCATTTTAATAAATTTGACTAGAGCGAATTTTACTCAGCGATTAATTAATTTTCTAACCTATGTTGAATAGCTTTGTAGTAACTTTGTTAGCTCAGTTACTTTCAAATTTATACACTTGGTCGTAGTCTGAAAATATTATTTTTATCGAGAGTCATGATTTATATAATGTAGGTACTTCGAAATTTTGAGGTTTTTTATCAGATGCACGCTGGTAGCTTTGCACCAACTTTTATAGTGTCATTGAGTCACAACATATACATATATACGTACCTTTACTACGTAACTGAGTGAGCGGGTTGAAAACCTGAAGCCAGGTTACTGCCTGTATTGTTACTTTGTAATAACATTGAAACTACGCTGAGTGAATGGGTGACAGATAAATTGATACGACATGCTGCATGAAAGGACGCGCTTTATAACATAATCATAATATGAACACCTTCATAATTTAGTTGTAAAATATGCATAGTATGTTAGTGTTCGCTCTGAACCTAGACTCGTGATCTCCAGGAGTTTTTTTTGACTCGTCAGTCTATAATTTGAAAACTGGAACTTAAAAGCTAATATAAAAGCTAGATTTCCCCCAGTACAAAGGTTGTCTGGAAGAGATCGCTCTAAGTGATAAGACCGCCTATTGTACTATTGAATGCTTTGAACAAAAATGATGCAGAAGCTAATTTATACAAGGAACTATAAAATACATATACACGTATCTCCTAACAGAACGTATTAAGTAGTATTAATAGTTTTTCATAATATTGCTTTTTTTGTTATTATCATTGGAAAACAATGAAAATTTAGGATATTTATTCATTGTAGTAATCAATGTTGTTAAGGCCACTTTAGCGTTACCTTCTTTTATGCTGAATTGACCATATTTATAGTTTCCAAATTCTGATTCTGCCCATTGTCTTTATTTTAATTTATTAACGCAGGAGCCGCAGATGGTGTCGCATAGGTCGCGTGTCTGCTCACAGAAAACAAAATGTCTAGTCGTAATGATAATAGGTAGTTGGTATATTATTTACTTTCAAGGCTATTAGTCAAGTTCAGTTTATTCTGCATATAAATATATGAACTACAATTGAAAATCATTGAACACAACAACTATATTATTAGATATTAGTTTTCTTTTCTTCTAGATATTAGATTTATTTTAAATTGTCATGCACCACCGTCTACTCTTTTGCATTTGATACTGTCCATCCAAAGGTTGTCTGGAAGAGAACGCTTTCAGCGGTAAGACCGCCCATTGTAACACTAGTTTATAAGTTTTCTTGATAGTTTTATATTTCATTGGTGGAACAATAAAGAGTTCTCTATCTCTATCTATCTATATTAGTAACGACTTCTACACAATACGTTTTTTTTCTCTTCTCTTGATTTCACTGTATTTTTTTTTTGTGTGACATAATAATAAATTTTAAAATATTAGGAGAAGCCACTGATTCCTGAAATACAGTTTAAAAACTAGTTCGGGAATCTATGTATTTGACGGCGGCAACGTCCAGTTGTAAATGTAAACTCTATGCGCAGCGGGCAGCGATCGAGCACCGTATTTTACCCTGTGGTGGCATTAAATTTATTACAGCGGCAACACCGGCAACTGCCATGGCGCCCCTACCCGTCTGGCTATAAAAGAGGACCGCTCGGTGTACTACGGATCATTCTTGTTCCAGACACGGCGCGGTGTGGACATGCTGAAGGCCTATAGTTATATAGGTTGCAACCTACGCACAACCCTTCAGCCGATATATTCATTAATTTAATGTAATAAAATTTATGTCAATAAACATTTTTGTATTTGCTTGTTGGTATGTATAATTATTTACAATTAGTACTACAGTTGGTCTACATAAAAGAATAGTATGATTTCAATTCATAATGAGGTATGGTAATAAATTATATCTTAGTTATTTATCTTTTCCAAAGTACTTAAATGAACCAACAGGGACAACGAAGTTTGTAATTACGTGTTTTGTATTCACTGATATATTATAAAAACTGTAAAAACATTTTTTTTGTGATTTTTATGGCTAACGATCGACCGCTCTGGCAATTACCTAATTAATTATCTATTGTTCAAGAGTGTAAAATAAATTTAACTGATTAATGACAGGTTAGAGGGCATATACGCATTCAAATGATACCACGATTGTTTTTCGATAAATATTTAAATAATAGGTATTTACCTATGAAATTGCCGCCGCTAGCCGTTTCAAATCAAAGTATTTTCTTGGCTAAGATTTATAGTTTCATATTAATTTTATTTCATAAAACAAAGATTTTTTTCAAAAGTCATTTGTTTATTGATGTCCGTTATGTTTTCATCGAATTTGTATCTTTTTCGTAATCATGGATACGTAAAAAAATCAAGTAATACGACTACCGTCGTGGCAGCAACGCGCCACAAGCAGCACGTACATCAACGCTTACGGAGCGAACACTACAAGCAAACGCTCCACCTGTTATTGGTTTGCTCATTACCGTTCTGGAAATTTCGATTTGAAAACGTGTTCGTCCGAAAACTTTGGTCAACAATGACGAATTAAAGGCGCTTGTGGAAACTGATGATACTCATTCTACGGCAGAATCAATAGCAGCTTTTGACGTTAGCATCAAAATAATATTGATCTATTTACGTCAAATTGGCATGATCAAAAACTTGACAAATGGGTGCCCCACGAACTCAAAGATCGCCAGCGTGAAGTACGCGTTGAAATGTGTCTTGTACTGCTCAAAAAGAAGGAACTTTGAACCGCATTGTTACCTGCGACGAAAAATGGATTTTGTTTTGTGGATCAAGGCTCAGGCAACTTGGTTGAATCCTGCTTCAGCACCTAAACAATGCCCTAAATGAATACTTGCCCATAGAAAAGTGATGGTCACTATTTTATGGTCTAGCGCCGGAGTGATTCATCACAACTTCTTACCAAACGGGATGAGAATTACTGCAAATATGTACTGTGAATGACTGAACACAATAAGAAGCTACTCCTGAACGACTGCGACCTTACTGTACAGTAGACGTCCTTCAAGCTACAAGAGCTGGAGCAGGAAGCTCTCCGTCATTCACTGTACTCACCAGACCTTAATCTACAGACTTCTACTTTTTCAAGAATTTGGATAAATTATTGTAGGGAAAAAACTTAATCATTCAATACCCGGTATAAACTGCATTTGAATAATTTATTAGCACGGCATCCATAATGCATCGATTACATAGGTGATTACTTTGATTAATAAAAGTAAAAATAAATACTGCAACTTATTTAAATAAATTGAAATTTCATAGATCATTCTTAAATAAATTCATTTCCAAGTATAACACAAGAAATTGAATTTAAATAATTGCCAGATTATGTTTTTAGATGCCATCAAAATAAAAATCCTCCTGAAATGGTCATGGCTTAGCTGTTGTTTCCTTCAAAGTTTAGTGGCATCATAAAAATTACTCCCAGATTGTGAGATTTACGATCTTATTTTATGTAATTCACGATCATAAATAAAAGATAGCTTGAAACAATTCGATACATTTTATGATAAAGAAACGCAGAATGTCGGAAAACTGTATTATTAGTCAAGATCTCAAAATCTATGATGTCTCATTAGACCAGTGTGGTAAAATATGGTCTATATTCTGAGATAGAGCATCCGCGTCCCATTAGTAGAACAATGATATTACGTTAGGCTTAAGTTAAGATTGGGGAAAAAACCATAGCATCGGTGTAGAACATGTGCATAAAAGCCTTCACTTAAGACAGAAGCGCTCAAGTTCATGCATCAACTGTATCAACCTCCCTAACATAAAGACATTTATAAGAAGACGTAGTTAATATGAGTATATTAGCGTGTAATAAGTTGCCGGATAATATTAAGATACTGCAGGGAAATATATTTAAAACATGTTTGTATAGTTGGCTGATCGACAAGTGTTTTTACAGCATTCAAGAGTTTTTAAATTTTAAGTAGGTAATAAATTATAACAGTGATATTTTTAATTAAGATAATTGACATGTAATAATAATAATAATAGCAATTTGAATTTCAATTAAATTATATAAATATTAGCACGCCTGCTTGCGGGCCGGCTACAGTGACTGTGACATTACCTGTAGTCTGAAATGTGTTTGATGTGTGTATCCTAGCAAATAAATGATTGATTATGATTATTATGATTATGATTATGAAATTTCTGAAAACTTATGAAGTATGAAAGGTACACGTCACTTAGTAAAGTGATATAGACTACAGCTATCCTTTTAAATTACTATTCATCATCATGCAAATACTATCCCCCTCCTGGGACACGGGCCTGCTCTCACAGGGAGTGTATGCCAATCTGGCAAAGTGCGGGTTGGTGGATTACATGTAGAATGTTTTATTGGATTCTTGAAGGAAAATATCGTACGCAGCATGTGCTCACGATGTTTTCCTTCACCGTTGATTTTAGTAGATCGTAGTGTCATCATATTCTGTGCGCAAAACATCAGCCAAATCGGTTTAGTTTTTTGGATATGTCAGGCAGACAACATTTCACTTTTATGTATTAGTAGAGCTAGCAGCAAATTTTATATTAATTTAAAAAAAACCAGCATTTTCTTTAGTAATTTTATGATGAGGGATGATGATGGGGATGGTCAGGGTTAATGATGCAGCGTGGGGATTAAAATTTGTTCTCAAAACAATCAGCACATACTGATCGTCTTTTGATTTTCAACTTGCATAAGTTAATTTATTTAAACAACATATATATATAAAACGCTTTATTTTATTTAAATTCAATATTGATGAAAATATTCTTATTGTGGATTGATTGATTGATGATTTATTGATTATTACTAAAACTCACCAAAATTTAGTCACTATCCAACTAAAAAAATCCCTGCAAAACAAAAAAAACTGAACCGCTAACTAACTATATTTGCGAGATATAGGTCGCGGTAGACTGAGCTATGGACCGTATTCGCATTCGATTATATACAAAAAGATACTGGCCATGATATGGCGCAGCGATGATCGCTTCACACGCCGCACGTAGGCACGAGCCACTATATTGGAGATGTCTAGCACATTTTATGCATCACAGCGTTGCCGTCTGGCCTGACGTTGACATTTAGTTTACTTCATCGACATAAACGGACACATTACTTTAATTTACAACGTACAATAAAAAGAAATGGTGAATTTAAATTTTTGCCATAACCTGTGTATTTTTGAATTGTAATGTTAAATATATAACTCAAAGATGACTGACTGACATGGTGATCTATCCACTGCACGGATCGGGCTGAAATTTGGCATACAGGTAGACGTTATGACGTAGGCATCCGCTAAGAAAGGATTTTTCGAAATTCCACCCTTAAGAGGGTGAAGTGGGTGGTTAATTATTTTCTCATAGACCACGCCGCGGGCGATGCTGCGGGCAGAAGCTCGTATGTGATAAAGGTGGATTATTATCCGTTAAGTGTTCGTAAACGTGCACGAGAGTTGGCAAATGGTTCCAAGTTTTAAGCCATGCCTTTTTGTTTTCTCTTCAAGGCTTCCTAGAGCCTTCAGAAAAATATGCACCATTTTACTGTGGCATTTATATTTTGACAAAATAAGACTTTGACATGACATAACCATACACAAATTTATGACTTGACATTAGCAGAATTATCGCTAAAAGCGATAGAAATCCATTAAATGAAGCGAAGAAAATTTAATTCGTCATTTTAATTTTGGTCATTTTGTATATTTTTTACCTACTTTGCCTAAAAAAGAGGTTGAGCATAAAAGTAAATGAAATCGTAAACTAAAATAATTTTTTTTACCCAAAACTATGACTAAAACTTATAAATAACTAGTGGGCCGCCCCAGCTTCGCATGGGTATATATTATATATTCTATCGCTAAATTGCCTTTATTTTCTAAATACTACAATGATTTAATAACTAATACTAAAAACTACTTACTGCTACCACTACAAAAAAAAACATTTGGACTATATACTGGCTGCGATGACCTATAGACAGTCCAAATGCTCCAGCCCACCACCAGTAGGTAGCGTACCCAACATGCTGGCAGCATTGCCCCGTTGCCCTTATCGCTGATGTTCATCAAGGATAATTATTTAGAATGCTAATAGTGAAAGAATTTTTGAAAATGGTCAGCCTATTCAATGCAAACAAACATCAAATATTTCCTCGAATAATAATAGTTTAGATAAATATCGTTCGCTATCTGCGGTTAATTTAATAAATTACCTACTAAATTGTACTCCAATAAAAATATGGGTACAGTCGTTAGAAGTCGTAAGTCATAGAGATAGTATTAGGCAGAAGGGTCCGCAAAGTAATGTTTTTATCTCTCTCACACACACACACACACACACACACACACACACACACACACACACACACACACACACACACACACACATATATATATTTTTATCTTATCTTTCCACAAATATACAAGGTGGAATTTAATGCACTCTTTTCCTTAACTATATGTACTCAGACCATTTTATAGAATGTTCGTACAAGGACCAATTTAAAAAAATAGTTAAGGTTATTAAGTGCCTCCTAAAGTAGCTGCATGACAGCCGAAATGTCTATTTAACGGTACACACAGCACGGGCACTAGCTGAGTGCTTATTAAATGTTTCGTAGGCAATAAAACACCTGCTTTGTTCAATGTTGCAAAGCTTTGGCTTTTTTCTATAGAATTTAAATTTCATAATACCTAGGTTTAACTTTTATTTCATGAGTACTTTTTTTTAGTTATATGGGAGCATTCTATATCATGGACTGAATACATACATTAAAGGAAAAGAACGAATTAAATTCCACCTTGTATACATACTAAAAGGAAAATAAATATTTTAACTTCAAAATGCCTTGAGCAGTGTCAACTACGGCTAACTATACGACATAAAGGGTATGCTGAAACCTACGGCACAAGATAATTTCTTAGTATAGGTTAAGCACGACATAAAATAGCGCGATAACACAAACTCTAGCTCAGTAACTTGTGTACATGTACTTATTATAATGATTGTATATGTTTTTGTGAAATAAATTATGTTTTATTAAACATGCGCGGAAATATTATCATTACTTTTGAATAAAGAACACGCTAAGTATCGTATTTACGTAGACTGAAAAACCAAAATCACTTCTCGGCTCATACTTTGAATTTGGAACGAAGAGCGCACCGGCAATGTTGTATGAAACGGTGTGCTGTTTGAATTTAGAACTCTTTCATCTATCGTACACATTGCGTTCTCGTGGCTGTATAGCCACAGATGCGTTTACCTTTCGGCACAAACTGTAAAATAAAAAATTAATTTGCCGGTAAAGCGGAGTTTGTTGTTATTTGGTTATTAAAAATAAATTTGAATGAGTTCCGATGATTCTGAAAGTGAAATTGAAATCGACATTGACTGCACTCCACCAGATTTAAGATCGGAAGCTAAATTAGCGATGGAAAACCTGCTTCCAGCGAAATAAAAAAAAAATAATCTTATTATGTAAAAGGCCCTTTTTTATTTCCTTGCATTTTTTAAAGAAAAGCACTATATATGCCTCGGCCGTAATGGCAATTGCCTATTTCGCTGCCTTTGCAATAATGTACTATTTATCTCATGCTTATGTTTTTAGTATCTTCTTTTCATTGAGGTTTATGGAGTAACTAGCTACATCCGCGTAAGAATAATAATAATAACACCCAACGATCACTTACATAAATCCTGGACCCTGTCTAGGATTCCCTGTGTCTAGAGACCCAGGAGCTACGAGGACCATGGTCCCACAACACCCAGACTCAGAACCTTTTTTCTGTACACAAATACATGTCCTGCCGCGGGAATTGAACCCACCGCCTCCGGGTTATGAACCGACCTGCTTAACTACCACACCACAGAGGTTGCCATGTAATGTAATGGTCCTATCCTACAGAACTATACGCTCAGTGCTGCTACGCGGCTACACCTGCTACGACAATCTACACAGAACAATAATAATAATGCCCAACGATCACATATATAGATTTTCGACCCTAACTGGGATTCCCTGTATCTATGGACCCAGGAACTACGATTGCCGCGGTCCAACATAGCCCAGACTCAGAACAAGTATTTGCTCTTTTTGTGCACAATAACTTGTCTTGCTGCGGAAATCGAACCCGCCGCCTCCAAGCTATGAACCGACCTGCCCAATCACTACACCACAGAGGCTGACGTAAGAATGTAACAGACTTAATTAGAGGTCTAATTATCGATACGTGGAACAAGACTAGCGTGTGATGTCACATCAAGAACTGCAACTTAAATTGGTATAAGATTTGTAGGTCACGTGACCACGTTCATTTTGCCCACCGTAGGTACCACAGATTACTAGAAATATTACCATCTTTTAAGAGTGAAGTTCGCGCATACCGTTTCCTTAATCGCATTGTATGTTTGTTAGTACTAAACTGGTGAGGGGATTTTGATGAAATTAAATGTGAAAGATGGATATAGATAAAGCTAAATATGTAGTATCCACAACAAAAATTGATGAGTTATACATACAATAATAAATTTAAATAAATAATATTTCCATAGCTTACATACTAAATCTTAAGTAATGGCATAACATTTATCGTAGTATAATAACTCAATTACCTACGGGCCCCAAACTAGGCATTGCCTGTATCTTGGGAGCCCCTAAGTACAAACATTGCCAGAACGATATGATTGCATGTAACTGGGTAGTTACACATGTTGACGGCTTGACTATATAAGCTCGGAATTCATACATTCACTATAATAAGAAACGGATACACAGAGACAAAATTAACAATTATTGAGAGAAGTGTTGATTAAAAAGTTACTCTTAGGAGCTAGAAAATTTGACGCAATTATTCTTTAATTTTTAATCTTTTACATCCTAAGTGTCGCCAATCGGATAACCATTTTGTTTGCATTAAAAATGTTTAGGGTTTTATACAATACATTTGCGTATTATATTAATTTTGATTCAAATATGTCACTTAGTAGCACGATAGGTTGATAAATATATTTTAGACTCGAAACAAAATAAAGATTGTTGTTTTTTAAGAAATATAAAAAAGAGGAATAAGACAAAAAAAAAACACGGCGGCCATGTTGGCCAATTAAACTTTTGTATCGGAGATGAATGTGAAGTTTTTAGTTTTAGTTGTTTTAAATAACGCTCAAGGAAATAAAAGTTACAGTTATTTTTTCAAGCAAGAATACGTTTTTATTTCAAGCCATCACATCTTATCTTAGATAAGCCTAATTATAAGTATTATTTGACAGCCTCTATGGTGTAGCAGTAGAGTAGTATTAATTATTGTGTGAAATATCCACAAATTTTTATTTGTATTTATTTATTCATATTGTACTGTTTATTTCCCAAAATATTAATGAAGGTTACAACGGGTGAAACCGCGGCACCCGCCTCTAATACACAAATCAAAATCATTACATCAAAACGTGCAGAAATACCTACGTAGTAAATTTCCTACACGTTTATTTACATTCGTTATCAGAGAGGTTATTATTAGTAATACATATAGAAATTTACTAATCAAGATTGACGACCTCTGTGGCACAGCGGGTGAACGGTTGATTGCAAATATAAATGTGAGATTTAGAAATAATATTAGCTATACATTTTGACTGGGCCGATAGCTCAGTTGGTAGTAACCTTGCCTTCTGAGCTATAGGTAGCTTGATTCCCACCCATGGTGTACATTTGTGTGATGAACATTAATGTTTGTTCTGTGTTGTGTGTTATATTGTATTATATGAATGTAATAACAAATAAAAAGTATCTAAGTATTGTATCAATTATCTGGTTCCTATAGTACAAGCTTTACTTAGTTTGGGACTAGATGGCGTTGTGTGAAATGTCCACAAATATTTATTGTTATTATTGTTATTGTTCACCATTGGACGAAAAATGGCTCACGTTGATGATGATATGAATAAAACAAATAAATAATAAATAAACATCTGTGGACATTTCACACAGCGCCATCTAGTCCCAAACTAAGTAAAGCTTGTACTATAGGAACCAGATAACTGATACAATACTTAGATACTTTTTTTTGTTTTGGCTCCACAACTGAAATACTTTTTAGATATTAAAGCCCGCCTGTACTGAAGTTTGACAGGTCCTACCTAAGTTCGCATTTATTTCTCTGTGACGTACCCAAATGCATTGCAGTACCTAGTTATGTTATAGAGAGATAAGTGCAAACTTAGGAGCTGTAGAAATTTAGTAGAGATGGGTATAAGTATCCGTTGCCACAGATTATAAAATACTATAGTACTGTTGCTAAAGAATTACAGATATGGTGAGTTATTAATAAAACCAAGTTCAGCTGATATTATTTTAATCTTCTCATTGCAGAGGTTATCGGAATAGTGTCTGCATGCAGAGACAAGACTTTAAAACTAAAAAACTCAACCACGAACACGGTAATATTAAACCAAGTTAAGCTGAGCTTAATCTATTATAGTCGCTTGTACCTTGTGGAGATCTATCTAATGTAGTGCAAAAAGTATTTTTTATCAAAATAATGTAGCCAATAGCACTACTTACACGGAGACTAATCAAACTAAAAATTCAAAAATCAATAAAGTCCAACCGGTATAAAAATTAAAAATGCCGCTTCCGGAATAGGCCGTTGGACACTACGTAATATTTTTATTATCTGGTTTATCTTATCATTAGTAATCTAGATGGTAAGTAACGAAGCAATGTCTGGTGAATTGAACTCAATTTCCTTAGATTTAAGTACTTATTTTAATTTAACACTAACAAAGTAAAAACAGGTCTCGTAATGGGACGTAATAGTCCCAAAAACCACAAAGACTGTCCATCATTAGTATTAGTATGATCTACGAATCTATAATTCTGTTCAGCGCAATTTCAAGGAGTTAGAGTGGCTAGGGTAAATGCACAAAACACCCCACGCGGGACGTCAGTGCAGGCCTTTATAAACCCCATTTAGAATTAGAATTATACAAATAAGTAAATAATAAAAAAGTGCAGTATTAAGTTAGCCTCTTCCAATCTCTATGGAGTCTTATGACAGTCATGTCTATGAAAGTTTTTTTTTGTGGACTTTATAATTGGTATTTTCTGCTATTACTACTACTACTACTATATCTATTCCTAGATAAAAAAATAGATAAGTAATAATAATAATAACACCCAACAATCACATACATAGATCCTGGACCCTAACTAGGATTCCCTGTGTCTAGGGACCCAGAAACTAGGAGGACCATGGTCCCACAACACCCAGACACAGAACAAGTATTTGCGCTTTTTTTTCTGTGCACAAATACTTGTCCTATCGCGGGAATCGAACCCGCCACCTCCGGTTTGAGCCGACCTGCTCAACCACCATACCACAGAGGCTGTCAATAAATGATAAAAGTGTGTAGTATTAAGTTGCGTAGCCTCTTCCAATTTCTATGGAGTCTTGTGACCGTCCTGTCTATTAAAGTAATTTTTTTGTGTAAAGGGATTTATAATTATTACAAAGTCCACCCAATTATTGGTCTTGCAGAGCAGATTCCACTGCTTTTTCAGATATTCTACTGCCAGCTGTAGTGTGCATGCACACACATTGTTCCAACAGGAAGAGACAAAGTAGGTAAGTATAGCTTCTGTAATTGGGATTTGTATATTTTAGTATGAAGCACTGTTGAAATTATATAATCTGTGTATAGTATGCTTTGCATAGACAATTTCTGATCCGAGAATGTATTCCGTATATCTTACTCTCTGATTTGCGTTTCCCCGTACCGTGTCAACCGCTATGTGATATTTTCCTTATTTTCTAAAAATCTCTTTCCATCTGTTGTTTGTATTCATAAAAATGATGTCTTTATGTTTATTGAATAAACGTATAAAGGCATTGGTCGTAAGAGTTGCAGTTTTCTTTTCTGCTGAGCCCGCCACACACCGCCGCACTCTGCATTCATCAAGCACTCACAAGACCTAATATCAATCAATAGCTTACACTAATGCAAACAAGGTTTGTATGGGATAAAATTTTCTCAAACGTCACGATACTGAGATATACGCTACTTAAATTACTGATGGTGCCATATGAAAATTGACTTAGAACTAAATTGAGCTAGGCTAGCTAGCTAGCTCATTGGCCTTATAAATATTGTTCTATAGTAGAATTACTTTGATCGTCTGGGTGTTCATATCATAGGCGAGCTAGGTAGGTATAGCTTGTGCAAAACTTTATGAGCTCTCGAAAGTTAAGCCCGAGTACCAAACTGCGCATGTTACAGTTGAGTGCATTGTAAAAGCAGCCATACAGTAACTATAATATGGAAAAAAGAGCCATAGAGTTTTGGCGGGAAAGCAAAAAAGATTGCGTCACCGCATTGTATTATTTTCCTAAACTTGTGTTGTTTTCAGTGTTAGTGCATAAAATTGGTGGCATTCTGTTCGTTAAGTGCTGGATTACAGGCGTGAATGTGGGAAAATGGTATAATGATGATGAAACGTTTCCTTTTCGTGTTGTTTTCAAAACTCCATAGAAGCTTCAACTAAAGTTGCCACCACTTTGACTTGATGACTTCGACTGTGACTTGACACATATTTGCGTGAAATATCATTAACTTGATAAATTATTAATTACTTGACACTGGCTAAATACACAAAAGTGTGGAGCAAAACATTAAAAAAAACTACAATATGCTTCCTGCGCAGCCATCCGCGCTAACTTCTGAGAGCTCATAAAGTTTTGTACGAGCTGTACGTGTTTTATACAACTTACTTTAATGCTTTGTTACAATATTACTGTAGGTGTGTATATAATCTGCCATGAGTGTGGAACACTGGAAGTGTGTGCCGCTTGGGACCCACAGCGGCACACACTTTCCATGGCAGTAGGCCACGATCTCTCGCTGCCAAGCGTGGTGAGAGCCATGCTCTTATTTTAGTGAGCTGAGTGAGCTATTTAGTGGGAGGGCATTTCCCCCATCAAAAAAAAAAGGTGTGTATATAATATTCCTACATAACCAAACTGGTCTCATATCAATATTTTCTCACTAGAAGCGCGGTCGTGGTCCAATCTCATCCATTGTATGTAAATTGGTAAATTGGTCAACATAATACGTACATACATTGCGGATTGTTATCCATAGCCGTCAATTTACATGAATTCACTTACAGTCTATGTACAGTGTACGTGCCTAATATTCAACTATTTATATTGAATGAAAGATGAGAAATGAATTAAGTATTATTTGCTTTAGACGACACATACCTATCATGAAAAATTACATGTACTAGGTTTGTACAAGGTTATGTACAAGGTTTGGGAATTCCCGACAGTTTCAAAGTCCTGGGGCACGAGACAGCCAACATTCAAAGTCCCGAGAATCCCTGGGACTTCAAGACTTTTAGGATACTTTTTTATATAGGGGTAAGCCTATTTTGAAGAATTTTAATTAAGCTAATTTCTGGTGAAACGTATTAAAAAAAGGCATTGTAAAAAGCAAGATTATTTTTGTGATATCAGTTTCGTTCTTCAGCATTTTATATCCTCGCTGGGTAATACTACTCTCAGGAATAAATTTTCTTTTTGTGATTGCCCTTATAGTAAATGCATCCTCTGTCGTGTGCTCCATAATTACGTAGTAGACCAAGTAATTGTTCATTAAAGTAACATATGGCGCTAGACTCCTTTAATTATTTGAAAATAATAATGACTATTTGGACAATCTTGTCTCGTCTCGAGTCTCGACCTGAAAGTCCCGGGACTCAGGACGACTAAAATTACGAAAAGTCCCGGGACTTCGAGACACGAGACGTCGCGAGACCCAAATCCTAATTACACTACATGGTTTTATTATTATCTGTGCTATTATAATAATAAAAATAACGCCCAACGATCACATACCCTGGGAAGGGTACAAATACTTGTACTGCCGCGGGAATCGAACCTGCCGCCGAATAACGAACTCCGGGTTATGAGCCGGATGTAAGTATCTACTTAGACGAACTTTGCAGAAAAGTCCTACCACCTAGTAAACATGGGAGTGTGCTTAGATATGTTTATTACGAGATTTTTGAAGGAACTGTCTGAGTGATTATTGGAACAAAATTACTTGTCTTTGTAATCTGTGGTAAGAGTATTTTATTTGGATTTGGTAGAGCGGTAAAGAGCAGGTAGCGTTTGGTTAACTACCTAATAAATACGAATATTTTACCAGTACGAGTTTACTCGGATGTAAAAAGTATCGTAAAATATATTTATATGAAAACCGGCACATGAAGTACACGCGCCGCCGCTGGGTAACTATGGCTAGATACATAACTAAGGAATTCATAGCAATATTTATCAATACTCGATAGCGAGTAGCTATGGCATAATATAGTTATAGCATCCACTAACTACCGCTTTGTTACCAGTTATTCTGCCACCAAGCTGTAGTGCGAAATCACTAGTGCGTTCCGGTTTTAAGGGCACTGTAGCTAGAGAAATTACTGGGCAAGTGAGACTTTATGACCTAATTCCACAGTCTAGTAATTTTATTATTAGACTGTGCTGATGTCTCAGTATGGCGTATGCAATGCAGTGTTAGACAATATATTCTGTGACTGTGAACCACAAAGCATGTCAGTTATTGATAAACTTAGCTCAGATCATTGTGGTCAAAGTGCTGTATTTCCATGCATACTGAAAAAAAATTCTTATGAGTTTACTTACAGACCTATTACAACCAACCGCTTGGAACAGTTTGCTCAAAATCTAGATGACAAACTTGTGTTATTACCACTCACTGATGACCCTAATGATCTTTGTAATGTGTTGTTTGATGTTATGGATAAAGAGTTTAACAAGATATTCAAGTTAAAGACGTGTAGAGGAGGTGTTAAAGCAGAATTGAGTGACTGGGCTTCACCTGGCATTTATAAAAGTAGAAACAGGCTGTATGATTTATATTCTCAGAAATCAGATAATATTTATGACAGTAAATTTACTGAGTATTTAAAATCTTATTCAAAAATTTTTAAACGCGTTTGCCAGACAGCTAAGTCTCTGTACTTGAGTAAGAAAATCAATAGAGCGGACGACAAAATTAAAGCAACCTGGAAAATAATTAATACCGAGACCGGCAAAACTAAACCTCGGCACCGAAAACTCACTCTTAGTATTAATAACAGATTAATATCTAAAGACAGTGAAGTTGCTAGTGCATTTGAGGATTTTTTCGTAAATATACCTGTAGTTACCACTCAGTCATTAAATTCATCGACTAGTGAGTCTTGTGCAATTCTTGCAGAGTGTGTTGATAAATGTGAAGTAGTTTTTAGATTTAGACATATTAATTCGGCTATAATTGTTAAGACCTTTAGGTCACTTAAAATAAAGAATACTGAGGATCTTTGGGGAATGTCTACCAGGGTTTTAAGTGGCATTGTCACATTAATCGCACCATATTTAGCAGAAGTATTTAATAAATGTGTAGACGAAGGAGTTTTTCCCAACGTAATGAAAAATAGTAAATTGATTCCATTATTTAAGTCTGGAAATAAGAATGATCCATCGAACTATAGGCCAATTTCTGTGTTACCTGCAATAAGTAAAATTTTTGAAAAAGAAATTCTTAATCAGTTGTTAACATTTTTTAACCTTAACGGACTGCTTCACAGTCAACAGTTTGGATTTACAAAAGGACGATCAACTACAGATGCAGGCGTAGAACTCTTTATACATATACTTGGTGCTTGGGAGAAGTCACAGGATGCCATAGGTATTTTTTGTGACTTATCCAAAGCATTTGATTGCGTATGTCACGAAACCCTAATTTTTAAATTAAAGCATTACGGGGTTTGTGGGAAAGCTCTTGATCTTGTCTCTTCTTATCTTGGTAATAGAATTCAGACAGTTGAAGTTAATGGAGCAAGATCATCTGGTTCTATCACTAAAATGGGGGTCCCGCAGGGTTCAATACTAGGACCATTCTTATTTTTGGCCTATATTAACGATCTTCCATTTTTTGTAAAGAACCTATGTGATATTGTTTTGTTCGCAGATGATACGTCTCTTATTTTCAAGGTTGACCGATCTACTAATGATTTTGACGACGTTAACAAGGCAATTTCACTGGTTTTGAACTGGTTTACTAAAAACAATCTACTGTTAAATAGTAAGAAAACTAAATGTATTAAGTTTTCGTTACCTAATGTTAGGGGGTCTCCTACAAATTTATTACTGAATGGTGAGGCATTAGATTTGGTACAATCTGTCACGTTCCTTGGCATAACTATAGACTCTAAATTACAGTGGGGTCCTCACATATCAAACATTGCTGGTAGATTGAGCTCTGCTGCATATGCTGTGCGTAAAATCAGACAGTTTACTGATGAAGCCACTGCAAGATTAGTATACTTTAGTTACTTCCACAGTATTATGTCATACGGCATCTTACTGTGGGGTAAAGCCGCGGACATACAATCAATTTTTGTCTTACAGAAAAGAGCAATTCGTTCCATTTATAACATGAAATCCCGCGACTCTCTCAGGGAACGATTTAAGGAGATAAATATTCTTACAGTGGCTTGTCAATACATTTACGACAATTTGATGTACACTCGCAAAAACATTAGCTCTTTTCCCAGATATTGCGACATTCATAACTTTAATACTAGGAACAAAAATAAATTGAAAGTTCCAAGATTCAGACTGCAGAAAGTTAATGGTTCATTTATGGGAAACTGTATACGCTTTTATAACAAGTTGCCCGACGGTATCGAACAATTGTCAATGCGTAAATTTAAATTATTCATAAAGTCAAACTTAATGAAAAAAGCCTATTACACAATAAATGATTATGTGTCGGACAAAAAAGCTTGGCCTGAGTATCCCAAGCTTAACGGTATGAAAGCTTAGGTACTTTGCCTATTGCCTATTCCTATCTATAAATTCAGTTTCTATTTGTAATGTTTATAATAAGATAATCACGGTATTTTTCTTGCACCGGTGTGACGTGGTGGTTATTTTTGTAACATATTCATTATCTCAATTGTAATGAATTATATACATTGTAAAAGACAGTAGAAAGAAGACAAAAAAAAAAATACATCACTGTAAAGTTTCTTGTAGCTTCTTCTTTACAGTTGTAATCGAAGCTTCGGATCAAAGTTTTCAATTCTGCATTGTGCCGGATTGCTTGCACCAGTAGTGAGAAAGAGAACTGCTTTTTTTTCAAACTCATATATTGTAATGGGCTTGCTATATTATTTGACAATAAGCACTTTGTAATTTTATATGCTTAGTGAAATAACTTAATTTTAAGTACCTAGTATAATTTTGACTTGTAAAAGTGCTAAAATTAGCCTATTTGCAATAAATCTTTTGACTTTGACTTTGACTTTGTGTCAAGCGAGTGACACTACGACTGATAGGCAGCATGTCGCTTAACATCAGGTGAACGACTAACTCGCTATGTAATTTCTTATAATAATAAAAACCGATCTCACACTGATAGACACACAAAACAGACGCGTAGAGGTATACCGAACTGTTTAGTCGGGGGTTAAAAAGCATCTGAGTGTACCTTGTGTTGAAATTTGCGAGTCATATGTATAATGTGTAGTCAATGTATAGTCAAGGAAGTTCTATAGTATAATTAAGTCATTGTACTATACTATTTCTGCTCACGCAAATTGAGTACCCTACATTATAGGTATGTAGCGTACTCAATTGAAAAATTTAAAATAGCGCCACCATGCGAAAGATTACTGAACTATGTAACTCAAGCCACAGTAATAAAAACTTTACTGTCTGAAACATGAATGTTTATACTTCGAAAACAAGTTGTACACAAAGTTTTGATTGAAGCCGCTAGGGGTAGCTGCAGTCATAATTAGGTCTTAGTAATGGGCGCTATTATATTTTGACATTCTGGCCACATGCCATATTTTTGCTCTAACTGTCGCTTTATGGATTACCGCTGATCGTGATACCAAGTTACTTACATGGACTATTTCGTGTGTTCTAATCTCCTGAGAACCTGTCAAGATTTTCGGTGAATGTTATTTCATTAGAAAGCCGTTGAAAAGGACATGTTATTAGAGAAAAAAAGAAAAAAGCTTTAGTCAACCTTAATGAGATAATCACCACATTTTTATTTTTAAGAATGTTTTTGTATCTATACTACGGTTAACATTATTAAAGTGTCAGTAGACATATAGGGGTAGAGTTCCTGGATGTAATAAAAAAACTTCCTGAAATTATTATCAATAATAATAAGGCCCCACTATCACATACAAGATCCTAGACCCTACCTAGGATTCCCTGACCCTATCTAGGGACCCAGTAACTACGAGGACCATAGTCTTACAACACCCAGACTCAGAACAAGTAATATATTTGCACTTTTAACCTGTGCACAAATACTTGTCCTGCGGGAATCGTGTCTGACACCTCCGGGTTATGAGCTGACCACTCTCCACAGAGGCTGTCCAAGGGAAATTTGTGATTAAAAGTCCAAAACGGTGAAATTTTTAATTTTTCTTTTATAAAGAGTTTCATGAATAAAACTCAAGAGAAGGTAGATACTTACATACATTATTCTGATATATGAATAGCAACAAAAAAAAACAATAAATAGACTAAGAATGATTTATTGATCCAACAAACTGAATTATTACAATAATGTCAACTTAAGACGAATGCCATCGATGCTCGCGTTATTGCCACAACAATTTTTCACCACGAGGGTGTTCTGTCCTGAAACTTACGCGTCATAGATAATATAACTATGTTTGGAACACTGCAAGGTTTACCTTCACCCCAAAATATTGAAATCGTAATACAAAAGTTATTCACATGTGTCTGGGTTTTTGATGAGCGTCTCTTGCTTATCTTCAAGCAAGATATCTTTATCATTCCAACCCCAGACTGTATGGCTGCCATCTCCTGTCCTCTTCACGCGCTTCTTTATTACATCGGTAGAAACCGTCTTTAGATCGTAAGCCCACCCGATCACGGCCATAAAGTCAATGAATATCTTAGTGAAATTGAAATAGAAGTCTCCCAATTCGGCAGTCTTGTAATCCCAGGGGAATGTATGATGATAGTTATGGAATCCTTCTCCGAGGACGATTACAGACAGGGGCTTAATTTCCACTGGTTTGATGTTCTTTTCATAAGGCTTGTTGCCAAACATATGCGCCGCTGAGTTGACCAGGCAAGTGATATTCAAGACATAGACGCATCTAAGCATAGCGCAAACGAAATAGGCATTCCACAGGGATTCACCCCACAGAGTTGGTATATACGTCGGCATTATGAAACAGGCCAGTGGCATCAGGATTATGAAGTAGTATCTAAAACAAAATCAAAATGTTAGGCAATATTAGCATAAATGTGAAATTTAACACACCATTTTCCTCGGCACCGTTCTTATTGGTAACTATAGGTAAGACTTTGACTAAGACTCCACGATAAGTTTGATTACGAGTCCACGATACCTACTTTCTATAGAATACCTATCAATCAACCCTGACACCCTGATAAATACCCTGAAGTTGTAAGGTAAATTCTGAAGTCCACCTGACTTCCACTGATTCACTTCGTTCTCTCTTTCTCGTATTACCACTGATGTCAGAACGTTTAAGCCACCCGAAGGATTAAAACATGGCTTAATGACTGTTGTCTTCTTAACTTGATTACCGATTGGTTATACGAAGGGATATATTAAGCTTCGCCATGAATCACGTATCAATACACTCTAAATTTGCAAAAAACCTAAATTTTCGTTCCTATCGTAATTTGAAAGACTATCAGGAATCGTGCCATCATCACCAAGTCATGAATCTTGAAAACAGAAGAACTTTGACTGATATGTGTTTTTTACACGGTATTTGTAACAATTATATAGACTCTTTGGAGTTGTCATCAAGACTATTAAGTTTTTGTGTTCCTGATCGTAGAACCAGACAAGTTTATTCGCCATTAAGGATACAGAAACTTACTATGCTCAAAACTCTCTGGTGAATCGTTTGCACAAGACTTACAATAAAAAATTTAGTAAAAGTATTGATGTGTTTCATGAGAGTAAGCAAATATTTAAAAATGAAGTTATAATAGTACTAAATGAAACTGGCAAATCCACTAATTAAACCAAACTTTTGTATCTGTAAGTATATTATATAAGTATATAAATATTTATGTTGTGAGAACATTTATAGGTATAGGTTTTATTAACAAATTATATTATATATCTATATATTATCATAAATATGTATTATCATTTATCACATAATAATATACACCCTCATTCTCACACAAATAATATCATGACTTGTGTAGCTGCACTCATTCAATGACAGTTGAACAACACAAACACATGTACCTAATTTAAAAAATGTAAAACCGTATTCAGTTGTAAGTTTTGTTAATTATGATATTAAATGTTTAGTTTTAAGAGCTGTGGTTTTGTTTAATAAATAAAATAAAAAATAAAAGCGGGAGGATAAAGAAAATAATTTATACTCTATGTAAAATAAATATTCAAACAACAAGACGTGTTCCAGAAAAATGCATGTTCCTCAGTCGAAGAACGCTCCAGTACGACTCATTTGCATTTCACGAGTCAAACTATCGATCAGATTGATTTCATTATCATATCTAAAGGTTTATTATATCAATACGGTAAATACTTACTTCTTTTGAAACCTCAGGATTGGATCAGCTTTGAGGTCACTAATGTCAATAGTGTGCGCTTTAGCCTTGACTTGAGGATGTTTTCTAACAAGCAGCCATCCAATGTGGGAGAAAAAGAACCCTCGGGTCGAGTTGTGGGGATCAGCGTCAGTCTCTGAGTACTTATGATGCATTCTATGATCACGCGCCCAGTCCAAAACGGGACTCTGAGAATAGTGGAATAGAGAAATGAAGCGAAATAGTACCTAGCGAAAGGGAGTTTAACTGCTGTCTATAATGCTGTGAAGCTACTATGAGAACTATAAACTATAATGGTAATATTTTTTTCCATTGAATAAAAATAATCGCATTTAACTACTACCTACACAGGGGGCTATGCTCATCTTTCGATTCGTCATTAATTCCACTGTTTCGATATCTTCCAAGCACTCAATTAACTCTGAAAGACCTTCCATTTCACACCAAATTACAATACAACAACTGTCACTTAGTGCTAAGGGGCCAAAATTCGGTCTCCTAATAATAGGGGATTCCTTAGGACCTTAGGTGTTCCTTAGATGTTGGTAAAAATGAAACTATTGGTAGGTGTCCCTTAAAATGTCTTAGGGGCTACCTAAAATTTAGGGATTATCGGTGCAAACGGCCATTAGACAATTTGATACAAATATATAGGAAAATATTGCGAATGCAATGTCGATGATGTAAGTGATCGTGGAAGGGAATTTTTTTGGAAGTATGTATAAGATCTTTATCTTATATAACTATTAAGAACGATCTTGAGATGCAGACATAGTAAATCTTAATTAATCTCTCCTTCGAGATGCTTATCAATTGAGTACTTACTTATTTATTTCTCACAAGATAACTGAGATATTATGTTTGAGTTAATAAAATAATATTTAAAAAAAAATTAAACCGACTTCAGTACCACAAAATAGGCAACGAAAACGAAAAAGCGCTTATTATAATTATATTAATTTATTTTTAGCTTTTGACTGCCTATTTGTGGTTTTGACGTCCATACAATTTCTTTTGTAATAATTTATTTTACCCTTTTTAGTTATTGTTTCTAAAGTTATACGAGTTTGCGAACGTTTCAGCTCAATCGGAAACCGGGAAGTGGGTCGAAATTGACTTCTAAGATTTTATTACATTTTTTTTAATGTTAAGGAATGACGTGACGAGCGAGCCGTCCGCCTGATGTTAAACGACACGGCTGCCCATATCAGCTGCAGTGTCACTCGGAACTCTAAAGTATAGAGGTTCGCGTGACACTGCACTGCGCACGTCATCCAGAGATATCAGCACAATCTAGTAATAAGATTACTAAACTGTGAGATCAGATCATAAAGTCTCATTTGCTCAGTAATTTTACTAGCTACAGTGCCCTTCAAACCGGAACACAGCAGTGCTTGCGCACTACTGCTTGGCGGTAGAATAACTGGCAAAGCGGTGGTACCTACCTAGACGAACTTTGCAGTAAAGTCCTACCACCTAGTAAAGATTGAGATTCCATCGTCAGATCATGACTTGATGATAATGGAATAAATATTTTTTTAATCGGTTCACAATTGAAGGGGTGAGAACAAAAAGGGTTTAACTGATTTTTTTCACAAAATTACCTATGGGTATCGTTGGATTTAGCGTGAAATTATCTTCAATAATACATTCTCAAAATACCGAAATGAGGCTTAAAGATTTTGAGTCTAAAAACGGTTTACAGTTCGCTAGGCATATAAACATTATTATATTTAATTTATTATAATAGGTCTTTACCTATGAAATTGCCGTATTGCAGTACAGACTTTTTCAAACAAAAAAAAAGTTTTGATTGGCTATGAATTCTAAATTCAAATTAATTTTGTTTTAAAAATATGACATTCTATTTACAATAAAAGTCTTTTGTTTATTGATTAGCGTTGTATTTTCATTACATTTCAACATTTTTCCTCATAATGGATACTTTGAAATTTCGTGTAATTATGGAATATGAGTTCCGTCGTGGCACCAACGCGGCACAAACGACACGTAACATCAACGACGTTTACGGAGAGAACTGTACAAACGAACGTACAACCCGTTATTGGTTTGCTCGGTTCCGTTCTGGGAATTTTGACTTGAAAAATGAACCTCGTGGTCGTCCGGAAACTTTGGTCAACAATGATGAATTAAAGGCGATTGTGGAAGCTGATAAATCTCAATCTACAGCTGAGCTGGCAGCAGCTTTTGATGTTAACATCAAAACAATATTGGTCCATTTGCGACAGATTGGCAAGATAAAAAAGCTTGATAGATGGGTGTCCCACGAACTTAACGATCGCCAGCGCAACGTACGCGTCGAGACTTGCCTTACGCTGCTTAACAGGCACAGAAATGAAGGAATTTTGAACCGAATTGTTACGTGCGACGAAAAATGGATTCTTTTTGACAATCGAAAGCGCTCAGCAAGTTGGTTAGATCCTGGTTCGGTACAAAAGCAATGTGCAAAACGAAAAATGACCCCTAGAAAGGTGATGGTCACAGTTTGGTGGTCTAGTGCTGGTGTGATTCATCATAGCTTTTTACAAAACGGCGAGAGCATTACTGCAGATGTGTACATTGAAGAACTGACCACAATGATGGCGAAACTCGCACGTCTGCAATCAGCTTTGGTCAATCGGCCGTCTCCACTGCTACTTCACGACAACGCGCGACCCCATACTGCACAACAGACCGTCTCTAAGCTGTATGAGTTGGGTTTGGAAGCTCTCCCTCATCCGCCATACTCACCAGATCTTGCGCCTACCGACTATTACTTTTTCCAAAATTTGGACAACTTTTTAGGGGGAAAAAAATTCAATTCCCGAGAGGCAGTACAAAACGCCTTTGAAGAGTTTGTTGTCTCCCGTCCTGCTGATTTTTTCAAGAAGGGCATCCATAAACTGCCACAGCGTTGGCAAAGATGCATTGATTGCAGGGGTGATTAATTTGAATAAAAGAAATGAATAAGTTCGAAAAAAAAATACTTGAACTTTTTTCAAACAAACCGGCAATTTCATAGGTAAAGACCTAATATTATATTTTTACAGTAATTATATGAATTAGTACTATATTTAGTATTTAAAATAGAAATAAAATATTTTCAAGCAACTGAAACTTACATAAACCTTTTCTATTACCTTATAAGCACTCTACATAAAAATGACGCCGTTGACGTTTAAAGTCAATTTTCTCGAAACTGCCAATTTGTCAGTTAAACCCTTTTTATTCTCAACCCTTCAATTGGCGAAGATATCGATGAACATAGACAAAAATAGGCATACTTACTCACGAATATAGTACCTCCTCCTTTTTGGAAGACAGTTTATTAGTTATCGTCGCTCTTTTAAAATATCTGTTTATTTATCTTATTCTGCAGATATTTAGATTATTAGATATTTATACGGCTATTTAGATATTTATACGGCTGTAACATTTATTTACGTTAATGAATGATGTGACGAGCTATTCGTTCACCTGATGTCAAGTGACACGACCGCCCATAACAGAACAGTGTCACTCGAAACTCCAAAATATAATGTTTCACATGACACTGCACTGCGCACATCATCCAATAATACCATGACTGTTTTTTTATTTTAAGGAATGACGTGACGAGCTAACTGTTTGCCTGATGTTAAGCGACACGGCTGCCCATATCAGTTGCAGTGTCACTCGGAATTCTAAAGTATACAGTTCCGCGTGACACTGCACTGCGCACGTCATCCTGAGACATCAGCACAATCTAGTAAGATTACTAGACTGTGAGATCAGGTTATAATGTCTCATTTGCCCAGTAATTTCACTAGCTACAGTGCCCTTCAAACTGGAACACAGACTACTGTGTGCCAAGTAGTGTGCAAGCTAGTGCTTGCACACTACTGCTTGGCGGCAGAATAATTAGCAAAGCGGTGGTACCTACTTAAACGAACTTTGCAGAAAAGTCCAACCTTCTTAATACAGTACACTTTTTCTTACTACCTAGTAAGAAAAAGTGTTAAGAAGTGCAGCAACCCTAAAACCGCGAGCTTTATTTATCCGCTGCTTGTCCGTATTCACTTAAGTACCTACCTGGGAAGAAACGGTGTTGAAGACCGTGAGCAGGAGCCGCAGAGGTAGCTTAGCTTTGTAAGATTTATGGGACCATAATCTGTGGGCACCCGCTGTAATGCCTAAACTAGAACAAAGTTGCAGAAATATTGCTGAAAATAAATAAAACATACAGATTTTTAGTCTTGAAATTAAATATAATTACTGTGGTTTTCTTATAACATAAGTATTATTTAAGGTTTGAAAAAAAAGTGTTAAATTTTCATCAATCTAGGTTTGCGTTCTACGAAAAAAACGTTTTTATATGTTGCACTTACCGAAAAAGTTCGTCAGCCACATTGCTTTGTAAATGAACAGGTAAAGACCATACACCGCTGCCATATGATAGTAACCTATCACTAGGACATTGTGCCACACGATATCAAATGTCCTCTTTTCAGCTGTTGGTTGTACTTCGTTAGAGACGTCACTGTCTTCATTCGCCACATCTTCTTCGAACAGCATCCACGACTTTTGCTCTTGAGATGGCATTTTCTGTAATAAAAAGTTGCCACGTCGCATTACCTATTCTTGACTCAAACAAAATGTTCAAAATTTGACGCTGATAAATTACCGAACAAAATAATAGCTACCAATTTCCATCCATAATATTTAGTTAGTCATCAATATAGTCCAAGCCGCTATGGAGAGAGTTATGTTCAACATTTCTCTGAAGGACAAGAATCTGAACGAAGTACTTTGACAGAGAACTATAGTAGGCATAGTAAGGATTACTAAACTAAAGTGGCAGTGGTCTGGCCGCAAATTGTCACAAAAAATTGTCAACAATGAACACAAAGTTGAGGCATGTATGTATTTTTTTTTTTTTACTTCTATATCTAATTACCCTTAATTATAATGTTATATATATAAGAAGGGTAATTGCACAAAGAACACACTCTACAAATTTCAAGTCTCTAGGACTAGCGGTTTAGGCTGTGCGTTGATATATGTCAGTCAGTCAGGACTCAGGACTTTAAATTTTATATGTATAGATAAATAAATATTTCTGGACATTTCACACAGCGCCATCTAGCCCCAAACTAAGCAAAGCTTGTACCTACTGTGGGAACCAGATAACTGATACAAAAATACATACTTTGAATACGATATGACACAGAGACATAGAACAAACACCTATCTTCTTCATCACACAAATGTTTGTCCTGGGAATCGAACCCAGAAACCTACAATTCAGAAGGCAGGGTTACTGCCAACTGAGCTGTTGGGCCAGTCGATAGAGATATAACAATGCTAAGATCTTACCTATGTTTGTTAACTAATGCTTCCTATGTATAACTGTAGCAATACGTTACGACAAAAAATGTGTGTATGACATAATTTTGACTGGATAGTAACGAGATAAGCTACCACCCACTTAATTGACGTTACTGTATGGAACTAATGATCACAATGAGACTAGCATAAAGTTAATATGGTAAGCGTGATTATGTAGTACCAGAAGGATTGTTCATCCTATTGTACCCATATGTCTTTGAATTTATGACATGAATTTACAAAAAACTAATTGTAAAGGATACTTGGAGTATAAATTCCGAACGAATGTTGGAGATATATCAATCGACATCACCTAAAGATGGTAAGTGAACCGTTTTGTACAGTTGTAATTATATACTTACGTTACTTGTAATTATATCTTATTAATATAAGATTAATATAATAATCTAAATCATATAAGTATTTTTTTTTTATTGATTGACTTCAAATTTATTACTTATTATTCTATTCCGGACGTAAGTGAATTATAATAAAATTACATACCTGTTGTTACTATAAAATCTAATATTTAGAGGAACAAAAGTGAATTTTAAGTCATGACGCTAACTGTTTAAAAAATGTTGGGTGATGACTTAAAATTCACTTTTGTTCCTCTAAATATTAGATTTTATAGTAACAACAGGTATGTAATTTTATTATAATTCACTTACGTCCGGAATAGAATAATAAGTAATGTAGGCGTAGCGTACGAGTAGGCGAGCGGGAAATAGCATCTAATGCATCCCCGATAGCGGGGAGATCATGGTAGGGTATCACGGTGCGGGCTCGGCAGCGCCCCTACCGACTAAAACCACCGGTGATGACGCACGAAATGAATTTTACATTTTTTTCAGCTGAAGGCCATACTTTTGTTCGTGCTCGTTACTGTAGCGACCAATACGCTTGGTGCTCGCATTGTTCGCTCTCCAGGTAAGAAGGTTTACTAATTACACTGTCTTAAGTTTTTTTTTTATGATAAGATATGACGTGACGAGCTAACCGTTCGCCTGATATTAAGCGACACGGCTGCCCATATCAGTTGCAGTGTAACTCGGAACTCTAGAGTATAGAGTTTCGCGTGACACTGCACTGCGCACGTCATCCTGAGACATCAACACAATCTAGTAACAAGATTAGTAGACTATGACATCAGGTCGTAAAGTCTCATTTGCCCAGTAATTTCACTATCTACAATGCCCTTCAAACCGGAACACAGTAGTGCTTGCGCACTACTGCTTTGCTGCAGAATAACTGGCAAAGCGGTAGTACCAACCTAGACGAACTTTGCAGAAAAGTCCTACCACCTAGTAAAATTACACTGTCTTAAGTCATTATTGTAGAATAAAAATGACAATATTAAGGTGTGATAATTTGTGCATAGCAGAAAGATACGCAAAATTTTGTAACGTCTTCTATGCGTACCTATACCTAGAATATGCTCCCCCTATAGTTACTATAATTTATATAAGGTAAAGTCAAAGTCAAAAGATTTATTGCAAATAGGCTATTTGTAGCACTTTTACAAGTCAAAATTATATTAGGTGCTTAAAATTAAGTTATTTTACTAAGCATATAAAATTAAAAAGTGCTTATTGTCAAATAATATGCCCATTACAATATATAGGTAGGTAGGTAGGTGTATCAAAACTGACGCTACCACATGCACGGATAAGGCATAATTTTCTTTAACAGGAGGAGCAGGCTGGCAGGGCAGCAGCAGCGGCAGTGGTGGTGGTTACGGTGGATATAGCGACGGTGGTGGGCCTTCCATCATCGCGGCCCGATCTGCTGGCGGAAGTGCTGGTTGGGGCTCCGGAAACTTCGGACGAAGCTTCGGAGGATCCGGCGGATCTGCGTGGGGTGGATCTGGATCTGGGTTGAACGCAAGAAGCGGTGGGTCCAGCTCTTCGGGTTCTTGGGGAGGAAGCGGCAGTGGAGGCTATGGAGGCTACTCAAGCGGTGGCTCTGGAGGATATGGAGGTTACTCAAGCGGTGGCTCTGGAGGATATGGAGGTTATACTGCTGGAGCAGGCGGCTGGGACAGTTCTGACTATGCTGACGCTTCTGGACGCTCAGTGAGCTGGCAGGCGTCTTGGTAAACCCATTACCGACTTGGGTTAAGATGGACAACTTTTCCAACGCTATTGACACATGATTATTACCACTGCTAATTATATTCATAGATATGAAAATAGTGTATTAAAATATGTAAATAAATGAGCATTAATTAATTTGCCGCTTTTGTTTGTGCTGTATATTGAAAATTTGCTATACGCTACTATAGGGGTCGGGAGGATTTCTCGCCAAGCTAATACTTAGCTAAATAGAAAATTGATTAATACAAAATACATTATATAAAATACTGTTGATTATATGTATAGATAGGCACAAACATGTGTAATGCGGTTTCACCCGCTACGGGTAGTTTCCATGAGGGCTCTTAATTTTCCAGGATATGTAGTTCCCCTGATAGTATCAGCAATCTATGTGAAATCTTTTATCCAAATCAGTATAGCCGCTTTAGTATAAAAGCCGCATAAACAAATAAACAGACAAACAACTATAATTTTTATAATTAGGAATGGCGATGGTAGTAGGCTGTTCTTTTGCTAAAATAGCATCAACATGGAAAAGGTGGAATAAGAACTTTATTAACGCCATTAATATCTAATGCCATGTTGCTGTTGAGTTAAAAGTGCAGAATTGATAAGATGGCCAAATAATGCAGACACAAAACAAAATTGGTACTTTTGTGTTATATATGTATATAAATATACTATACACTATATGTATATTTATACGTATATACTAGATACGCTTGCGTTTGACATTTCTCCTGACCTTAAGTGACATTGGGTCGATGAGGTAGCACGCTTGTTTATAAAAAAATTTACTCCGCTGTTGAAAACATAGGGGAGACTGGGTACGGTTGAAACAATTTTCGATTAAACGCGCGTAGCACTGTCATTATGACACGTAATTACAAACAAAATACATAAAATGAGAGAGTAGACGATCGTCTTCAAATAAATACTAGAAATAGAAGCTCAACTACCATATTTATTAGATAGCAAGCGTGTAATAAAAAGATGTGACACTGTTTCAACCGACCCCATACCAGGGTCGGTTGAAACAGTTGAAACAAGTAAATAAATAATATAAAATCAGTTTCTTTATTCATAAAAAATAAGAAATAGTTAAATTCTAGTAGTCCTACTTGGTTTAACACAACAAATGAACATGAAAAAACTCAGTTGCTCTGGTTCAAACTAACAAATAAATATTAATAAGCAAAAAAGTGATGTCACTCTGGTATAAAATAATAAATTAACAAAAATAAAAAAGACACCTCAATATGAACTAAAAAATTAAAACGAATACCATTATTATGTTTGTTAATTTATTATTTTAAACCAGATTGACATCACTTTTTTGCTTATTTATATTTATTTCTTAATTTGAACCAGAGCAACAGAGCTTTTGATTTGCTCTTATATTGTAGTTTTCAAACAATCATTCTGATGATGGATCAGCTTTCCTTTTCTTTATTGTATTTTTAGACTTCCGGCCTTGTTACCTTCTTCAGTCGCTGTATCTCTTTTTCTCTTGTATCAGTAGAAGAGTGGTAAATTCCAAACATCTCTGCAGCTTTTCGAAAAGAAGTTCCCTTTTATTTTATGCGTTTTCGTAGTGAGCAATATCACACTCACCTCTAGATGTTTTTTATACGTTGTATGGACATCTACAAAAAAAAGCAAACGATATAATTGTTTCAACTGTACCCACAAAATTTGTTTCAACTGTCCCCACCTCCTCATGCGCCACGAAAACGATGACAACGTCGAGACGAACCATGTTAACCTAAAAGCGAATCATGGTTTCTAAACCTTCAAGGTCTAACAATAAAGCAAAAAAACATTTAAAATACAATTGCCAATATCAAAAGAGCAATTGGAAAAAGAAAACCATAGAAAATACTTACTTTTGGTAATATAGTCCCTTAAAAACGTACACAGCCCGCGAAGCGCGACACGTCACTGAGAATCATGTCCGGACCCGCTTTCTTCCCTTGTACCGCTCCCTGCATCGCTTATAGTTTACGAGTTATTAACGTTGTTTCAACCGTACCCCGTTTCACCGTACCCAGTCTCCCCTACAGATATAGCTATTCGGAAACAAAGAAGCTGGTAAAGAGTTCAACTCCTTAGCTGTTGTAGTGTCCAAAAAACTTTTAATTGGACACTTTATAACTTAAACGACACGAGACACAATCTAGCATAATATATTGTATTGTCTGTGGTATTTCGGTCAAATGTGTAAGTATTGTTTTGTTTTGTATTGTATACTACAAGATGTTCAAACAAGCGTTGGTATTTGTAGTGTACAATCGAGATTATTTATTTCGGACTTAAATTACTTACCTAAGTAATATAATAGGAAAAGTTTATTCAACACATGACCCTAATCATCTTTTGAAAGTTGAAGTAATTAAACTTTATTAAGAAGATTATTATTATCATGCTCGTCTAATTTTGATAATTAAAGTAAAAGTAGTTTGACAAAATATAATTACAGATGTCACCGGTAGGTACCTACCTTAAATTTTCCACTATACTGCTCATGGTAGGCTAGGAGACTAATGCCCGTATTTACTAAATACAATTAAAATACAACTTAGCTAGGCAACAGCGTCAACACATCCCCAAGTGTTCACGTATAGGCACGTTTGTTAAATTCTTCGAGCAATAACAATATTGCTCGAAGGTTAAATTCGTGTTAACTTGAAAAACGAAATATCTACTGAACGCTCATTGGTTGCCTATTGATCATCGGCTGTCTCAGCCAATGAGCGTACAGTATTGACTTGACAAGAGTTTGACAAACGTAAGAGAAACCGGAGACTACGGTTTTTTGGCGGGAAAACGAAAAAGATCGCGTCGCCGCATTGTATTATTTTCCAAAACTTGTGTTATTTTCAGTGTTAGTGCATAAAAATGGTGGCATTTTATTCGTTAAGTGCTGAATTATAGGCATGAGTGTGGGTAAGTGGTATAATGATGGTGAAACGTTTCTTTTCGTGTTGTTTCCAAAACTCCATAGAAGCTTCTGGTAAAGTTGCCACCACTATACTAGGAGTAAGACTTCACTAGACTAGACTATGACTTAACTTGATGACTTGGACTGTGACTTGACTTGACACATTACATGATATTAATTAACTTGAGATATTATCAATTACCTGACACTGGCTAAATACACAAAAGTGTGGAGCCAAAACCAAACAAAAACAAAACCGGAGACTAGGGAGGTAAGTGCGAAATTAGAAACTGGCAAACTTACAGGCAGACGGGCATGAATGTTTAAAATGTGGGGGCTACCCTCCCACTAACTATTATGCAAGTAGTCTTATCATAACAATAACCCAGTATCATAAAACGCTTTCGGGCCAATAAACTATTCCAAAAAGTAGTTCGCCCGCGGCTCTCATTTTGAGTCAGTTATATTATTATAGGTACTATATGACCTATGTCGTTTCCGTATATGCATTGGCAGTAGTGACCACACTTATATTTCTTTTTACTAAATAATTAGGCCAGCTGTTAAGCCTCTATTTTTAAAGTATGAAACTAAAATAATCCTCGTAAGATATACAATACAGGTGACGTTGAACAATGAATTTTTTTTGTTAATGATGTGACGAGCTTGTCACATGATATCAAGCGACACGGCCGCCCATAACAGAATAATAGATAATTTTACTTGCCGCTGGTTACGTTGTACTATGGAGTAGGGAGAATATAAAGAAACTAAAGCACATCATCCTGCGACATCAGCACAGTCTGGTAATAAGATTACTCGACACAGATCATAAAGACTCAATTACCCAGTATTTTCACTAGTTACAATGCCCTTCAAACCGGAACACAGTATTGGTTGCGCACTACTGCTTGGCAGCAGAATAACTGGCAAAGCGGTGGTACCTAGACGAACTTACGTTGGATTAATTTAATATCTCAGGGAGTGGACATTTTCAACTGCAGCCTGTCGAACTTCACAGAAGTAGCTCTAAGATATATAGAAATTAATAGTATATCTTAACTACAAATACATATTGTAATAATAATATTTATTATAAGTTGTAACATCGCATTGGATATGTATCTGTAATGATGTTACAATTCTGTTGATGAATAAATAAAAAATAAATAAATAAACTTTGCAGAAAAGTCCTACCACCTAGTATATTATTAATGAACCTAAGCAGCCTCTATTGAAAAAATAAACAGTAAAGGAACCTTTATGTGAAGTGCCAATTCTTTGCTTTGCCTGTAGCATAAAATATCACATTACCGCATAGGAATAATTATGTAGGCATGTATCATTGCGTTATTACTTCTTTGTTTCCAAACACCAATTAGAGCCAATTGCTATCCAACAGTGATTAAAGTACTGCTTCAATAAAATTTCCTTTTAAATCAGTTTTCAACAGAATTAGAACCATGGCAGTCTCAAGTCGAGCAACGATAGTTTCTATAATTTTACTTGCCGCTGGTTACGTTGTACTATGGAGTAGGGAGAATATAAAGAAGCTGATTTTCATTCGTTTTGGCAAATTCTGCTATTTCACCACGTTCGCGTTTCAACTTATAGCTCTCGTACTATCGAAAGACATGGAACGGTTCTTTGAATGTTTCAGTGTTATCTCTTTTTGCGGAATGGGTATACTTAAATTGTTTTCTTTGGATCGCAACAGCGCGCTCTGGCTCAATCTTTTAGAAAACATGAATGATTTAGAACTTGAACAGCAGACACGCGATGAAAACTTTTACATAGCCGAGTATCAATCGGACAACGAAGAGGAAAATGGCCATGTAACAATCTTCATCACAGATTACGTTAAAAAATTTAAAAGAGCAGGTCCAATCCTGTTCAAAATTTACTGTTTCACTGGGGTCATTTTTATTTTGTCACCGTTCATTGAATACGCTTTTGAGGTGTTCCGAGGAAACGCACCAGAAGGGTATCCGCACATCCTTCCGAGCTGGAATCCGTTCGACTCCTTACATTTCATATGCTATATTGTGATCGTTATTTGTGAGGCAGTAGCAGCAGTTTACTGCGTCTGTGTACATATAGCTTTTGATACGGCAGTGATCGGCGTTGTGATATTTGTATGCGGTCAATTCTCCTTGCTCATCCATCAAAGCGAGAAGATTGGTGGCAGAGGCAAGATATTCAATCTATCGAAGAAACGGGACGCGCGTGCTCATTTTAGGATTATAAGATGTCACCGCGTCCATGTTAAGCTCGTTAGGTTGGTAATTAACGAGAATAATAATTCCTTTTTTTTAAAGAGTCCAACGACCTTCAATCCCACCGCATTTGTTTATCACAAAAATGAGAACATTATTGTTGTTGAAGTCGAAATACACATTATTAAGGACTAGTTGCGCCCCGCGGTTTCACTCGCGGATAGAAAGTATTTTAATTATTTGCTCATCCCACAGGAACATTTCACTTTTCCGGGATAATATGTAGCCTATATGTTATTTCAGTGTATAAGCTATCTTGGTACCGAATTTCATCCCAATCCATTCAGCCGTTTGAGCGTGGAGTAACAAACATACACAGATACAAACTTTCACCTTTATAATATTAGAGTGATAACTTATAAACTACCCCTCAGATCTAGCTCACATTGAAATGGGACCACGTGGGAAGCATCAAATAAAAAAAGAATGATCAAAATCGGTTCACCCAGTTGAAAATTCTGAGGTAACAAACATTTAAACGTTTTAACGTGGTGCCATAAATGTTTTCTGACTGAAAATCAGTTATTGTTTAAGGACCTTAATTGTATGCTGAGTTGGAGCCCATTCGTGACACCACGTGACATTGTTTTATTGTTTTGGTGTTATGTATTTGTTATCAGTTGTGTGTCACGAATAAATTTAAATGTTTTTCCTTGCTTTCTTCCTTCAAAAGAAATACGGTCGAAATTAGAACCTCCTCTTTTTAGGTCGGCTGAAAATTGTATGATGTTGCAAAAATATTTCCGAGTTATTCAACATTTTCAGTTACATCAATGAACTGGACGAACTGCTTAAAAATATTCTTGGGTTTTATTTCTTCTTGGCAACTCTTACTCTCTGTACCGTTGCAGTCAGACTAACGTCGGTAAGCTTAATTTACGTAAACACAGAATAGTTAGATACTTGTCTATAACAGTTTTTGGCAAACATTCGCATCAATATACTTATAACCCAAGTAGCTTACTAGATTTCATCCGCATATTTTTGGCAATTATCGTTTTTTTTTTCAAACAGTACTTCTTTTTTTTGTTTTTGGTTTTGCTCCACACTTTTGTGTATTTAGCCAGTGTCAAGTAATTAATAATTTTCCAAGTTAATTAATATATATATGTGTCAAGTCACAGTCCAAGTCATCAAGTCAAGTCATAATTTAGTGCAGTCTAGTCATACTCTTAGTAAAGTGGTGGCAACTTTACCAGAAGCTTCTATGGAGTTTTGGAAACAACACGAAAAGAAACGTTTCACCATCATTATACCACATTCCCACACTCATGCCTGTGTGCCTTAACGAATAAAATGCCATGCCAATTTTATGCACTAACACTGAAAATAACACAAGTTTTAAAAATAATACAATGCGGTGACGCGATCTATTTCGATTTCCCGCCAAAACTCCAAATAGTACTTAAGTGTTAGTTTGTTAAATATCCGTGTATTACAGGAGCAAATGAGCGTGATGGAACTGGCTTCATTGTTGCAATATTTGGCTGCTACTCTGACGCAGCTGTACATTTACTGCAGTTATGGAGATGCGGTCTACAATGAGGTATTTTGATTACGTATATTCTTTACATCGTATTTACATCCAATATCAAGTGAGATCAAAAAGGGTTTAACTGTCAAATTGATAGTTTCGAGAAAATTGACTTTAAACTTCAACGGCTTCATTTTAATGTATAGTGCTTATTGAGTAACGAGCTTCTGCCTGCAGCTTGGCCTATGGTAAAATAATTCAACCACCCATTTCACCCTCTTAAGGATGGAATTTCAAAAAATCCTTATAGGAATATAACATATCATAACATCATAACATCTACCTGCATGCAAAATTTCAGCCCGATCCGTCCAATGGCTTGGGCTGTGCGTTGATAGATCACTATGTCAGTCAGTTAATCAGTCAGTCACCTTTGAGTTTTATATTAAGTAATAATAATAATAATAAATAATAATAGAAAAGGTTTATGAAAGTTTCAGTTTCTTGAAAATGTATTAATTCTATTTTAAAATACAAAATATAGTACTAATTCGTACAATTACTGTAAAAATATAATATAATACGATAAATGATGTAGCGTGATGTGAATGTGATGTGTGATGATGATGTTTTTATGCTAAGCGAAATGTGTTCCTGTGTCAGATAAACCGTTTTTAGACTGACAATCTCGAGATTTAAGCCTCATTTCGGTATTTTAAGAATGTATTATGGTAGATACTTCCACGCTGAATTCGAAGATACCCATAAGTCATTTTGTGAAAAAAAACAGTTAAACCCTTCTTGATCTCATTCCTTCATTATATCAATTACTGAACGCGCCTTATTTTGCAGACTGCAATAAAAGCTGGTCAAGGTCCATTCAGCGCAGCGATTTGGTGTCTTAGTCCAAAGATACGCCGCGAGATTGCGATACTCGGATTCGGGATGATGAGACCTAGAAGACTGCACGCGAGGCCGTTCAATACTGTGGACTTACCAACATTTATTCAGGTAAAATTATAAATAGTTGGTTATCAAATGAACAAGCATTTTTGAAGTAAAACTTCTTTACGCACGCTTTACTTGGAGAGTAAGCTGGTGGTGAGGCGAACTCAAGTTTGTTTTTGTTGTGTTGTTTGGTTCACGTAGATCTTCATTGTCAACATAAAAAAAGTTAAAAATTTGCATAAATGTGTTGGTATGTCCGGTAAAATGACAATTTACAAGTCAAGATGGCGACATTAACCATAAACAAAGCTATACCGGCCGATAGATGAAGCTTAACTAAAGAAGTTTTACTTCAGTCGTGTGGTCTAAAGCACACTCGTTTTTTTTACATCTGATTGGTCTGCATTTCACCGCGGTCTCACTTTACAGAGAGTGAGGACGCGGGCTATGATGAGCTATAAAGATCAGCATATATCTCTTATTTCGAGAAAGCGTTTATCTAAGTGAAGAGCTATGCTGACTAGTTATCTAAAAGCTTGTTAATTACTTTTAATACATAGCATTTGATTTTTTTCAGATCGTTCGTGCAGCTTACAGCTATTACGCAGTACTGGGCAGTAGTAAACAAAAATAATATAAAATTACGTACATTTCGTCATTATTTGCAATAGTCCAAAAATAGTGCAAAATATTTTACGAAAACAAATTTGGTTCACGATACGAATAAAGATACGAGCTAATACTAGTTGCGCCCCGCGGTTTCACTCGCAGATAAAAAGTCCCATGTGTTAGTCCATTATAAGCTATCTGCATTCCAAATTTCATCAAAATTGGTTTGGTAGTTACGGAGGTAGATAGTAAAAACATCCACATAAACTTTCAAGTCATAGTCTAGTCAAAGTCATACTCCTAGTAAAGTGGTGGCAACTTTACTTGAAGCTTCTATGGAGTTTTGGAAACATCACGAAAATAAACGTTTCACCATCATTATACCATTTTCCCACACTCACGCCTGTAATCCAGCACTTAACGAATAGAATGCCACCAATTTTATGCACTAACACTGAAAATAATACAATGCGGTGACGCAATCTTTCTCGCGTTCCCGCCAAAACTCCCCAAACTAGTGTTTCTAATGGTTGCAATCAAGGTACGTGATCGCCTAGCAGGAACAAAGAATATAGTCACTCAATATCAGAAGTTAGTGTAGCTATTTGAATAGCCTCTTACTGTGACAGGTATGTTAAGTTTGATTGTTATGTTATGTTGTTAAAATTAATGAAGTGTATTGAGTAATTATAGTTTGATTACATTGTTTAAATATTAATTTAAAAAAAATATATGTTCAACACCAAATTATTTTCGATTAATTTTAAATAAGCCTTATCTACTACATATCAGTAATATCCGCAAAGTAACGACCGAATCTAAATAAAATTTTCACGAATTACAGCTGTGTAATGTGTTTTTATTTTGTACCCAATAATAATAATAAATAAACGAGGTATAAACTATATTCGACGGTTAAAGAATTCAATAAAACGTTTAGAAAAGTTAATGCAAAATAGTAAAGATGCTTTGACTTAGCATGTTATTAAGATCAGTAAATAATTTAAAGTACATTGAACCAAAGAAGCTCACATGTTGATTGATAAAAAGACTACCGTTGTTTGAAAAGAAAAAAATAACAAGAAACAATAAAATAATAAATCGCCTGTATTCAGTCAATGATTAGTTATTTAATTCGATAAGAACTTGTTTTTACAGATTTTTAATGTTGTTGAGACAGTCTCTTTTTGTCGTAATTTTCTAGCCACTTAGACACGACGCTCTGATAGTTGGCTGTCCATTTGATGTTGTTGCGTACATTTTCAAGCGCCCGTTTTCTTGCCAGCTCGCCCGCGCCCGCTTCTTTGTACTGTGCGAAGAAATCTTCCATCTAGAAATTAATAATAGTAAAAATAAATTAACAATAAATTGATTTATTTGAACAGTAAATGAGAAACAAACGAACAGAAAAAACTGTATATTAATATAATATTTTAAGTTTTCATATAAATTGGAAAAAACTGTATATGAAAGATTTGCACAATAGAACATAATATGCGGGTTGATCCCTGGATCCCACACTAGGATGAATTGTGGTCGTGGGATTCGGTTTTTTCCAATTTATATGAAAACTTAAAAATAAGACTAATAAATAACACAGTTAAGAGTCTATCGCCAAACACAGTGTTTACAAGCTGCCTTGCTTGATAGCAAGCTCCCACTCGGCTTCGTAAAGCATTGCAAACTTAGTGGCCCTGTAGCTATAGTCAAGGACGCCTAGGCTGCACACGCGTGGCGGAAACCTCCGCTCATGATTCCTGTTGCATACCCAGAAGATACTATCCTCCCTTGGGAGGCCCTATTCTACCGGAAAAAGAAAATGTCATGCGGAAGGCTGCCCTGTGTTTAGAGTGCGTTATCATTAAGAGAGTAAAGCTCTGAAAATGGCTCCCCCACCAAGAGGAGGAATGAGAAGATGATCACTGCTGTGAGCTGTAGACCTCGCGAGCCGCCTTTACATAGCTTAAAGCTAAAACGATTTTTTATGATTTAAACTTTCTAGAATATTCGGTTTTAAAACATTTTCCAATATTAAATCGACCAAAAATATCTATATTATTATCGAACCTGCTCACAAAGTTTCACGAGAATCGATTGAGAAATCCGACTTGTAGAGGAGAATAGCCCGACAGCCGAATATACAAAATAATTTAAAAAAGAGACGCTTCGCGCTCACTCGGTCAATTATATGACGTTTTCTCGATCTAGTCCTGCGTGCGTGTGACAAAGACGACGATCTAGTAAACTAGCAGATTATCTCCCTCTTTAACTCGATGTACATTATTTACCGCCAATAAATATACCCAGTAACTGGCCAAGATTAATTTCCAACTGACCTCTTTCAACTTAGACTCCGTATTAAAACCGCTAGTGATGGCCGGTATAAGGTTGCCGAGGTATCGGCTGTTAAGACTGAACCTGTTAACCAGCTCTGGCCACCGAGCTCGCACCTCGTCCCACACTAAAGTTGACCCGGACGGATTGGCGCTGATCTCTTGTAGGACAGATAGGTAATCCTGGCTGCGGATCTTTGTTTCGTCTAACGCTAAAGTTGTGTACCTGAAAAACAAATGGTTTATGTAATCATCGCCATCAAAGTCAAAGTCAAAAGATTTATTGCAAATAGGCTATTTTCACAACATCATCGTTCAAGACATCATCGTCAAAGACGTCTATTGCTGAACATAAGCCTCCCCCATGGAGCACCAGTTTGAGCAGTAGCCTCTTGCATACATATTTGGGTGCCTGCAGTTCTAACCAGATCTTCGTTTTATCTATTGCGAGACCGGCGTACGGTGCGTCTCACAGTTTGTGATTATTAGTCCTATCAAAACACGTTGAACTAGTGATAATCCAAGAGACGTTTAACAATTTACTCCATAACAGTACCGGATATATCCCTTTTCAGCCAAACTGTACTATGGCAACGTAATAAAATTAGTACATTGAATGCCTATCTATAAATTCAGTCAAATCAACCATAGATGGTAACATCGGACCATCGTCGACCGCGTCATCACATGAGACAACGGTCAAATGCAAGTCTATCAAAGGTAAAAAAAACTGGCGAAACAATTGCTTATACATAACGTTCAGTTTTAGTCCTGTATTTACAATACAAGAGCAATCTTGTGAGGCTTAAGCCGCTGCTAAGTACCTCGCTTTATTTTCGCTCCTATTTCTTTACTTTATCAAATAACGCAAAAACATAAATTGTCAGCTAAACTGTTTTTTTAATGTAGATCTAGCTAAAGTCTAGGTAGTAAATCATCATGGCAAAAAAAGCTCTATGTAACAGAATATATATAACGCAACGCAAAAAGAAAGAAAACTAGAACGTACCTAACGTTCTAGTTTTCTAGAATCGGGCACTAAAAAAAAACGAGTGTGCTTTAGACCACACGACTGAAGTAAAACTTATTTAGTTAAGCTCCATCTATCGGGCGGTATAACTTTGTTTTTGCTTTATTGAATGTTAATGTCGCCATCTTGACGATTATAAATCGTCATTGTACCGGACATACCACAATAATACAAATATTTAACTTTGTTATGTTGACAATAGAAATCTACGTTAACCAACGACTTTCAACTTCCGTTCCAGCTTACTCTCTAGGTCAAACGTGCGTAAAGAAGTTTTACTTCAATAAGAATTTACTTTTTCAATAGATGAGCATCGTGCGGCGCCGCTAGAGCGCTTCTGATTTTCGCCAGCTCCTGCACGTCGGTTTCAGCCAGGTAGATCTCCCACAACTTATCCCACTCAGATTCTGATGCTGACTTCATACCTGTCAATTATACCTTTTAATATTAAACAGGATTAACGTTTGTCCATATTTAAACATACAAGTGACAATACAACCTGTATAGTCACTTGTTATCAGGATCCAGTGACAATACAACCTATATTGTCACTTGTTATCAGGATCCAGTGACAATACAACCTATATTGTCACTTGTTATCAGGATCCAGTGACAATACAACCAATATGTCACTTGTCATCAGGATCCAGTGACAATACAACCTATATTGTCACTTGTTATCAGGATCCAATGACAATACAACCTATATTGTCACTTGTTATCAGGATCCAGTGACAATACAACCTATATTGTCACTTGTCATCAGGATCCAGTGACAATACAACATGCATTTTCACTCGTCATCAGGTTCCACGTCAATCATGCGAACAGCAAGAGTGGAACGCTTTGCCACCTTCTGTACTTCCTGAAAACTCCTAAATAATGATCCTCGTAGTTCCTGTATCCCTAGGGAATCCTAGTGAAGAGCCCAGGATCTATGTCAGATCGTTGGGCGTTATTATTATTATGGGGGAAAAAATCAAAATTCATCGCCATTTTCTATTTATTATCAAGACCTCTTCGCAAAGAATAAAAAGCGATAAAATCGGACGACCGCTTGTTAGTTATATCATCGTTCAAACCTTAAAGAACTAAAAATAAGTACACAAGTGATGGTACTCACCATAATAGTACACGAAGTCTCGCAAATCCGGTTCAATAGTTGTCGGGTTTGCTGTCCCGTGGCTGTTTAACCACAAGAGGAACAAGTTCTTTATTTTAACATCCGCTTCCGGTAAGCCGAATCGGGCGCCAACCGAAAATATTGTAGTTCGGAACAACCTAAAAATATGGTACACTTTTATAATTTCCCTTCACGAGTAGTCTATACTAATATTATCAAGAGGAAAGATTTTTATGTAAGTATGTTTGCAACGAATTGGCTCAAAAAGTACTGGACCGATTTTAAAACTTCTTTCACCATTTGAATGCTACATTATCACTGATTAATATAGGTTATTTTAAATACAAGAAAAAAAAGTTTTTTATGCCAAAATGTTTAAAAAAAAAGTCCACCCGTGGGAAGCCTGGACGGGCCGCTAGTTACTAATAGTTTTTGTCAAGCATCTGGGGTTGCTAGGACAAACACAAGCCCATTTCACAGACGGAGATATAGAGAAAGGGAAAAAAGAGATAGTATGGGCCAAAATTAATTTTTAATACATGCTTAAAATGACGTCTCGTTTTCGCTCGAGCGAGAATTCGACAGGACATTTAAGAAACGATTAAATTTAACTAACTCTAATAAAGTAAGTCTGTAAAATTACTATAAAATTGCTTTACAATCGTTTGATTAAAGCATGATTTACGTATATAGGAAGCTGGCTTAAAAATTCCAATCTTAAAAATGTTGAAAATGCTCACCTTTGAATCACAGTTAGGTCTCCTTTGTCCCAACTCTGTTTTTTAAACGCTGGCTCAACTAACTTTTGCACATAATTCTGAAAACCAATTGACAATTTATTAATACAGAATGTATTTCCTAAAAGGGTGTGGAACTATAGGCACTAGATAGGTAATTTAAAAATCCATTCAAGCAGTGTCGGTGCTAATTTTAATTAAAACGTAACAATTCTTTTAAAGAAATATTCTAAACCGGTAATGGAACCAGTTAATTATGAAAAAAAACCCAGCGTTAATGGTGTATTAAATATATTTGTTTAATTTGTACGCAACACAAATAAATAAATAAGTGATTAAGAGTTCATTATGTTACGCACTCCATTCCTCGACCAATGTAAATTGAGGCTTATCCCGGCAACACTATCAAAAGTAGTGTCAATTCTTTTAATTCGTCAATTATTTGCTAAAGTTAGTAGAAATTAAAACATCTCTGTCTTTTTCATTTCGCCTTTATCAGAAGAGTACAGACATACGTTAAGTTTAGTTTTGAGAATGTGACTAATGTGTGTGATAAGGCTTAATTTACATTAGTCACGGAATGAAATGGAATCCATACTATAATGATCTTTATGCCTATTTGCGTAACATACAACCTAACAAAAAACAAAAATTTGCAAATCACTTTAGAATTCAGGCGACTTATTTTTCAGCTCATACTTTTGCACGTTACACCATTGAGATAAAGTTCGTTATGCTATGTAAAATTGCATCGGCATCAATTCCATTCCGCAGCCAAATTATTGACCCCAATGGTTGTTTGATAATGATGCTTACCTGTAAATGAATAAAGCCCAAAGAGTTAGTCAGCCTTTTAGACAGACTAATGAACAAATTCCTGGCTGTCTCCCACGGTACGTAATCCTGTTCTGCAGTAAGATACGAGCTTATATTTAGCGCTAGATCGTACGGTATCGCGCGCGCTTCGGCTAAAGCGAACGAGTCGTCCAAAAGCTGTGCTCGGTCTGATATCGTTAACTGAAAACAATAACAAATGAGTGAATCTTATGCAAGCCTGCACTAAAGTTTGAGAGCTCCTAAGTTCGCACTTGAACTTAAGAGTTATCAAAAAGGCATTAATGTCATAAAAATATTATTTTTTTTACTTCAAACTTGTCTAGCATTTGTCCACGCTCTCACCTGATGGGAAGTGACGATGTGATCGAAGGTATAGCATGCTAGCCAATAAATGATTTATATATTTAGTTTAGTATTATAAATATTTTAATATTAACTTTGTACAAAAAAAAAATAAAAAAGAATATCTGTATCTGGTATGTTTTAAGATTTTTTTTCTGCAGTTCTAGTTAGAAAAAAAGTAGTAAGTATATATAAGGTCGACAGCCTCTGTGGTGTGGTTGAGCAGGTCAGCTCATAACCCGGAGGTGGCGGGTTCTATTCCCGCGGCAGGACAAGTATTTGTGCCACGAAAAAAAAGCGCAAACACTTGTTTGTGTCTGGGTGTTGTGGGACCATGGTCCTCGTAGTTTCTGGGTTCCTAGACAAGGGCATTTTAGTTAGGGTCCAGGATCTATGCATGTGATCGTTGGGCGTTATTATATATTAGGTCATTTATCGAGTGCATTTTGGAGAGTGCGCGAGTTGCATAACCTGATTCCGCCATCACCGTTCCACCATCGGACAAATAGAAGTATAAAAAAAGCCATGGACATGGTCAATATCTCACATGTACGAAAAAAGCGATTTGCCTCCACATTTATCATGTGAACAGCCAGAGAGGGAACGTTTTACCGGCGTCCGTATTTAGTGAAAACTATAACCTTGGAGTTTTCTGGAGTAAACAGGTACCTATCTTTTAGGCAAGCGTGTGAAATAGTGATCAAACGCAAAGCAAACAAAATTATGGAGATGATATGTTTACTAGCTGCGCCTCGTGGTTACACTTTTCCGGGATAAAATGTACCCTATATGTTAACCTAGTGTATAAGCTATCTTGGTACCGAATATCATCCAAATCCATTCGCCGTTTGAGCGTGAAGGAGTAACAAACATACACACTTTCACCTTTATAATATTAGTGTGATAGTGTGATTTACCTGACCAGACTTGGATTTCAGCTGTTCAACCAACTTCTTCCATATCATTTGCGAGTAGTTCACTCTGTAATAACCGACTTGGTTGTTGTTTAATTTCAACCACGTCTCGTCGGAGTTCAGGGTTATTGTGACTGTAATAAACATTTTCTTTTACACTTTTTTTAAATTTTGTTTTGGCTCCACACTTTTGGATATTTAGCCAGTGTCAAGTAATTTACACTAATTTGTCTATGCCGCGGGTAGGCACCAACATAATCACTATCATTAAAACATTGCAGTAGCAGCGTCTGTGGTTTGGTGGTTGAGCATGTCGGCTCCACCCAGAGATGGCGGGTTCGATTCCTGTAGCAAGAAAGCGCAAATACTTGTTCTATGTTTAGGTGTTGTGGGTTCGCAGTCCTCATTATTCCTGGGTCCCAAGATACAGGGAACCCTATTTAGGGGTCAGGAATATGTATGTGATCGTTGGGCGGTATTATTATCATTATTCATAATATAAAAGTATGCTTACTGCTGTCAGTCGAATCAGGGAACCATGTCTTATAATGAATTCCTTTATTAGTAGTGTACGTGACCGGCACAAACCATCGGTAGCTGAAATTGAAACCACACACCGTTAGGAATAAGTTCGATTCTAGCATAAAGCTTAGCGTGTTAAAATGGCCGCGTTTTATCGTAATTTAATATATTTCAAGACTTGTTGGGTGCACAGTTTTGTCTAATCTAAGATTTCAAAGCTGTCGCTAACATGTCTAATATATTATTTAATCTAAGCTTAACCGACTTCCAAAAAGGCAGAGGTATTATGTTCGCCTCTATGTTTTTTTTAATTTGTCATTCCGACGTTCCACCTGTTAATAGGTAAAAACTTACTTGAAAGTCGAATCGTTATTAGACACAGCATCAGGGTCTATCAAGAATCTCGACTGCTTCACCACATATGTGCGTTTAGGCCCTTCTTCCACGGTCAATATCGGATAACCCGATTGTTTCGTCCAAGTATCCATTATATAGCTGAAATAATAAAATTAAACATAAACACTAACTTAAATATCAAGGTAGATGTAAAGTAAAATGCCTACTAGGATAACTTTATTTTTTAGCATAGTTCTCGAGGGCCGCGTCATTGCATGCTGTCAGGTGATATAGTAGTCAAATATTTTGCCTATATTTTTTTATTGGCATGTGTAATGTGGGATACACAACTCCACAAACAGCTTTTGAAAATATTGAATGTAGCATTATCTCTAAATCTCAACAAATTAATTTAAAAAAAAATTCATATCTGACTGCAAGCTGATGGTAAGCAGTTACCGTTGCCTTGCAAATGATGTATTTCGCCATTTTGTGGTGGCGGCCATCTTGGATTTGAAATTTATCATACTGTATAGTATTCTACTAGTCAAGCCTTTTCATTTGATACCCATAAGGAGTTGTGAAAAAATATGTAATCCGCCATTTTGTGGTGGCGGCCATCTTGGATTTTCATAAAACATAGCTAAGAAAACTTCAGACTAATTCATCTTTCAAACAAAAAAGACAAAATAAAAATCGGTACATCCGTTCGGGAGCTACGCTGCCACAGATAGACACACACACATACAGACACGTCAAAATTATATAACATCCCGTCGTTTTTACGTCGGGGTTTAAAAGCCAAGTCAGACATACTCCATTTGTACCCATTTTTACCTTATTTTACTTACAAAAGATCTAAATCTGGGTGTTCATTCGAAAAGTATGGTTCAATAGACGCAAGCAGCTGGTGTGTGACTGTGTTCCTAAAGCGGTATTCTTTGAGGTAGTCCGAGACACCCAATCGGAAGCTCTCTTCACCGACGAAACCTTCCAACATACGTAATATCGAAGCTCCCTGAAATAATAATAATAATATGTGTGGACATCTCACACAACGCCATCTAGCCCCAAACTAAGCAAAGCTTGTACTATGGGAACCAGATAACTGATACAATACTTAAATACTTTTTTGTTTGTAAATACATACATAGAATACAATATGACACCCAGACACAGAACTAACACCTATGTTCATCACACAAATGTTTGTCCTGAGTAGGAATCGAAGCCACAACCCACAGTTCAGAAGGCAGGGCTACTACCAACTGAGCTATCGGGCCAGTCGAAATGAAATGCATGAAGGTAACTTAAATCAATTTATAAAGGGTAACTAAAAGTAAAAAATACACCACGAAGTTTTTAATTGTAGTTTAGATGCTGCATCTGTAATATAGAATCGACTAACATCCATAATAGGTGTTTAATTTAACAAACTGAATTATTAAAATGCAGCACGATTTGTACTCAGTGAGATTGCATTAACTCAATGGAAACAAAACAACAGCTTCTTTAACCAAATAATTAGAGAGATTTAAATAAACAATTTAGTTAATCGCGCGCCCTTGGAAAATTAATACCGTCGAAATTTACAGAATATCGATTTCTCACTCCCTCTATTTCAAAGTGTAGTGCGAGTGAGACAGCAATAGAAACCTCTGTTCTCTTGAGATATTTTCTTTAAAGCTGCGAGTATCACGATTGTTTGATAAGAACAGCGTCTCTACCTCTCGTCTTACCTTATTGTAAGAGATGCTGTCAAATATTGCGGTGATTTGATCGGGAGTATCCACAACCTGCACGATCGGATGGCTGGAAAGCTTCGAGTCTAACGTCAAGACTGGGTGCAATGTTTTAGGTAAGAATTGATCAAGCTGGAAACAAAAATATACAATTACTTACTGTATGTACCGTCTCACTCTAACAATGCAGGCAATAACTTCAATAAAAAGAGAAAAAGATTCTACAGAGAAGTTCATAGTACTAAGCCTTGACTTAGCGATGACTGGCATCATTTCTGTTGTGAAAAATCTTCTATACACATAAAATTCAAAGTCCTGTCTGACTGACTGACTTATATATCAACACACAAACTACACCGCTGGTCCTAGAGACTTGAAATTTGGAGGGTGTGTTTTTTGTAAAGTGTAGGATCCACTAGGAATTTTCGAAATTCCATCCCTAAGAGTGTGAAATGGATGGTTAAATTATCTATGAAAAATGTTCTTCTTCATTTCCTATAGGCTACGCGGGCGAAGCCGCGAGTAAAAGCTAGTAGTGTTATAAAAACTCAAGCGCCGAAACTTGGATCCTGTCTTAAGTACTGATGGAACATTCTTTACTATTTTTTTTTTATTTCACGTCATCGTTATCTCATCATCATATTTTTTCCTTAATCAATTCGACCTTGATAAATGCTGCTGCCGACTCTCTGGGTATTCTCTTAGCCAATTCTTATGGCGCCCACGGGAAAAAAACTTTTAGTTTAGTTTTACATTGTATTTAAAAATATAAATCAAAGAAATAAAAAGTAATACCATAGTCCAAGAAGGCTCTATGGCGTTTAGTGACTTGACTTGCATATATGAAGCAAAACCTTCATTGAGCCATACTTCATCCCACCATTTCATGGTCACTGAAAGTAATAAAAACCGGCTTCAGTTTCGACACCAACTATTTGTAGGAAATTAACTATTTTCATTGGAATTGGGTATACCCAATGGATATACAATGGTACAATGCATCAGCCTTGGGTATTAGGAGTCAGCGGGCGCATTCATCTTTGGCCATGTAGTCACTTAGCATCGAGTGAAAAATGGCTGAACATGCCTAATTTCCTGATTCCAGAAAAATATATAAATAAACAGACATTCTAGATACTATAACATCTACTAGTGTGCACACACAGATAAAGTTGTAGATTATGCTCCATACATTTCTTCCTCATTCCCTTTTGCATCCAAGCAGAGAGAATCAACTATGATTAAATTGTTACCTAAATTTCCAAACCACATGTGCGCCAACTCATGAGCGATTGTATTTGCCACACTAATTTTATTCTTAGCCGAAGCTGTATTCTCATCAACAAGGAATGATGTTTCCCTGTATGTGATCAACCCCCAGTGTTCTGTTGCACCAGAGACATAGTCCGGTATTGCTATCATATCTGGAATTACATATATAATTAGAGAAATAAATATATCATGAAAATTTATGTATTTAATTTATTTTTAAACAGTCTCACCTGTTTCTTCATACAATCGTTAACACCATATTCTATTGGATTGAATTTTAAAAACTCTTTCTATGTATGCTTCTATGCTATAAAAGGAAGACACCTTCAAATAACAAGCCTCTAGGTCTAGTGTTTTACTCAAAACAAAGCTTTTTAGTAATATAGTGTGATGTGTGTATGGTGTTCTCAAATTTTTTAACAGATTAGGCCTACAATAGACTTATCTGAAGTAAATACTGAATACAGCTAAAAGTAAAATATATAATAAAAAGTATAAATACTGGTAAAAGTATGAATACTTTCAAAATGATCATAATTTGCAATGTAACTCCTAGGTGTACTAATGTTGTTTACATTACAAATTCACTACCTATGTATAAATTAATATTATTTGCCAAGCAATGTAGAAGTGAATCTTAATAATGGACTTCAGGTAACTGGGACCTATTATGAGCACAGAATGTAATATTGAGTTATAAAACAATAGTGTAAAGTAGCTGGATTTTAGAACCTAAAGATTGTTGCAGAAAAAATTCCAAAGCATCTTTAATACTCCAATAATAAACTTACCTAATTTTGGTAGAGGGAATGGCACTTCATAATATTTTATATAAAACTCTGTTGCTCGTTTTCCTATGTCCTGAGCAAAGTCTATTTTATGTGTCTCATTTTTTTGAGCAAATGATCTCATCACAAAGTTGTGACCTATTCCATTGGCATTTATATCCACCTCCTTGGAATCAAAGTCACAGATGACAAAGACTGCCAGATATGTTGACATAGGTACACTAGTGGCAAAAGTGACCCTATCCATACTCAAATCCTCATCTGGAGATGTTGAGACTGCCTGAAAAATAAGCGACAATTTATTAGTAGATATAATCACAAGCCTCACCAACCGCATCTACCACAAACCACCAAGCTCTCATCCCACAGAAACCATGCGTTTTCCAAGGTCAATAAACTTTAAGTTATATTTGAAAAACATGTGGAATCATTTGCTTCATGTTATATTTATAAACATAGCAGCAAAGCAGTGATATTGCAGTGCAATTTTTTCACTTCATTGCTGTGATGACCAGGAGATGGTGTATGTAAGTTTTTACTATGTTAGCCATTGAGTATGTACATATATAACAACATTACAATATCTTACATTCATATTGGATAGTGCAATATGAGACCGAGGTTTTGCAAGTGTGATGTCATAAGTAGCTTTAAACTCGGGCTCGTCAAAGCAAGGGAATGCTTGACGGGCATATGTTGGCTGGAATTTGCTGGCCACCATGGTTCTAAAACAGGCAATAACACTTAAATATACATATATCAAGGCTTCTCTTCTTAGGGCCAATTTTTCAATGATTGAATAAAGATTTTTTAACTATAACTATAATATGGATAACTATCAAATTTAGTATTGAAGTGTAATAAAAGCTAGTTATAATAAGGTTACCAAACTAAACAGTACAATAACTAACCTCTTATCATCCAGCCGTGACAAGTAAAGCCCTACTATGGTATTAGTTAAATTACCATTAAAATTTATGCTTAGCTGATAATCTCCTGGGACAAGAATGTTCTCAAAGTGAATCTGTAACTGCTCAAACTCTTTATGTTCCGAAAACTTCACCACAGGCACGGTTTCACCATCTCTAGCAACTCCAACTTCGACAATATTCAAAAACTTTGTATTTAACCTAAGGCAGGTGCTTGTCTCTTTTACTTTAACTTTGATCCTTACAGCACCGCTAAAGTTTCCATTAATAAAATCTGGACGTAGCAACAAACTGTAGTGCTCCGGTCGAACTAATGTTGATAGTCTCCATGGTTTTTCGGTGGAAAGACTCCTTTCTATGTTAGCAGACATCATCGGTTTCAGCAATTTTACCCGACCGAATTTAGCTAGAAAACTCTTGGCATTATCACTAACCAGCCAAATGAAATGCATATAAAACACCGTACGAGATTTTTATATTTTAAACACACTGACAGCTAATTTTTAAGCCCGCGCTACTCAGTCGTAATTAAAATTATATGAATAAATACATTTCTGTCTGAAGTTTTAATAACTAAATAACAAACAAAACCAGCTGGTCTTGACGACTTTTTGACAGCTGAGCCGATTAGACTTGGTTTAGACTAGGGATGCTCGATACATATCGATATTTTTAAAATAATCGATATAAGCCTTCGATATATCGAATCGAACCGATATTATCGTATTATGTAGTATAGATATTTATATCGAAACGATATTATCGTTTCATGTGATATCGATTATTTTATCTAATATATTTGTTAAATGTAAAGAAAAAAAGAAACAATGAACTAGCAAATGCATGAAACGTGCAACGCCATAATTTTCTCAAAAGTGTGATATTATTAGAATTAAAATAACACATTAATTTTATACCTTTCAAGACTAAGGCATCAAAAAAATTAATTATTGGTAAAAGGAAATTAAATTGACTTCAAAACAACAAATAAGTAGGTTACTAAAAAGCAAAAAATAAATGAATATAGTTATTATAAGCGCTACCCACTCATCTATTTGAATTCGGTGTCAGCCAAGTCTAATAGGAAGTAGATAGATACTACCTACAATTATATTTATTTTTTTAAATTCATTTTACCCTTTTTAACGCAAAATTAATTTTAATTTTAACATATTTTGAAGTCAAACTTTTATGATCTAGCAGCCACGTCACGGGGAAGCTTAAAACGGGCTATCACAATTAAATACAGATACAAAAAAACATGTCTGTTCTATTCGCTGTGAGGTGTTCCCTCACCGGAAGTCAACCCTGGGATATAATAATAAAATAATAATACCTAAAATCCTTGCATTATTTAATAATTTAAAAACGTAAAATTGACTTGTTGAATACCGATACTTTAACTTATTTACCATTATGTAGTTATTTCCTTCTATCTAGTGCAGAGCATTTAAATATAATAAACTAATGGTATTATACAATGTGAAAGTTGAATTTGGTGTAATGGTGGCTTATAACTTGCGTTAACACCTAAAAAGTAGCGTAAGTCTATCAATTTCACGAGTGTAACCGCAGGACGCAGATAGTAATCGATATATCGAAAATATCGATATAATTGATCGATATATCGCAAAATGTCGATACAACATTCCGATATGTGTATTGTATCGTTAAAAAATCGATATATTTTCATAACGATATGTTATATCGAAAAAAAATCGATATATTTTCCAGGTGAACATCCCTAGTTTAGACAAGCTGCTTGTCAAAAAATATCGGTATATGAAATAACGATATTTTTATTACATACTGATAAATAACCTCACTTTGGATTTTAGTATTAACTTGAAAAATAGGTACTGAATGTAAAGAAAACAATATCGGAGTTTTGGCGGGAAAACAAAAAAGATCGCGTCGCGCCGCTTTGTACTATTTTACAAAACTTGTGTTATTTTCAGTGTTAGCGCACAACGTTGGTGACATTTTAGTCGTTAAGTGCTGGATTAAAGGCATGAGTGTGGGAAAGTGGTACAATGTGGTGAAATGTTTCTTTTCGTGTTGTTTCCAAAACTCCATAGCAGCTTCTAGTAAAGTTGCCATCACTTTACTAGGAGTATGACTAGACTATGACTTGATTTGATGACTTGGACTGTGACTTGCTTGACACATCTCTGCGTGAAATATAATTTACCTGATAAATTATCAATTATTACTTGACACTGGCTAAATACATAAAAGTGTGGAGTCAACAAAAAAATGCATATTTCAAGTATGACAGTGACAAAAAATCATACAGTAAATAATCATCATTTTTTTTTACTATAGTTGGCCTATTTAGCCACGCACTTGGCCTATTTAGCCAGTGTGAAATTTTAAATTACGTCACAATATGACAAAATGATAATAGTTCTTTGACTATCTCTCAAGAATTTAGTTGAGACAATGGGTATTATATTATATATGTCATAGTTGGGAGGTACCTACCTGACCCAGGATTTGGAAGGAATGTGTGTGGGTACTTACTTCTGTGGGGAAGTAGGCAGTACTTAGGTAATACCTACATAGACTAGGTATTATGCACCATCTATTTAGAATTCTATAAATAATAATAAATAGTAATGCCTAATTCTAGGCATTACTAAGTATTACATAAAATACTTTTTTTGACTTGTAAAAGTGCTAAAATTAGCCTATTTGCAATAAATCTTTTGACTTTGACTTTAATAATACTTACCCGCCATTTTTCAGCCTGCTGGCGTAGAATCCAATTATCTTTTGATCTAACCGGCCCGAATAGCCAATTTGAAGTTCGTAGTTTCCCTTACGAATTTCTTGTTGCAAGATTATTGTTAGAAATTCTGTGCTATTCGTAGTGGTGTTCCAGGATTTTATCACCACATTTATTTTGTTTCTCCTCAAACTTATATAGTCTATCGTAAGTTGGTTTGAATGAAGGATAATTTTTTCAGTAGGTTCTGACACTTTTAGAGTTATAATTACAGTTCCAGTAAATGTTTTATTGTTAATGTTAGGTTTTAATGTAAGATTGTAGTTGTCAGGTATGACGTGCTTTGGCAGCCGGTACAGATTTTTCTGGAATACAAATTTTGTGCTTCACTTACTTTTAAGTGAATAAATGTTAATTTCAAGAGTTTATTAGGTTATCGACTATAATAAAGCTAGAATTTACAATACAACTGAAATTAGTCTTCTAATAAAAGTCTTCACACTTAGAAATATAATAAACTAGCTGCGCCCCGCGATTTCACTCGCGGATAAATAGAAGCCTATGTGTTAATCCACTATAAGCTATCTATATTCCAAAGATTCCTTTTTGCCATTTTGGTATGGAACGCTAATGAGAACATACTATCGGAATAAAAAGTATCCTATGTGCTAATCCAGACTATAAACTATCTGTGTTCCTAATTTCATCCAAATCCGTTAAGTAGTTTTTGCGTAAAAAGCCCGCGGCGTCGCTCTCGTCGTGTGCAATAATTGTCCCACGGGAACATACGATCAAGATAAAAAGTATCCTATGTATTAATCCAGATTATAAACTGTATTTGTTCCAAATTTCATCCAAATCCGTTAAGCAGGTTTTGCGCGAGAGAGTAACAAACATTCATCCATACATCCATACTCACAAACTTTCACATTTATAATATTAGTAGGATAAATAAAATACTAAACTATCTACGTTGTGAGTATACTAGGTTAAGAAAATCAAGGACTACCTACGCAATAAATAAGCATAGGATCAATTCATAGTAGGTATGAATCCTATAATTTTACAGTAAGTGTTTCATAGAAAGATAAGTGCGAACATAGAAGCTGTAAAACTTTAGTACATACAGGCATAGTAAGTGTTATTTGTACCTTGGTAGTATAGTATAGGTATCTAGTTTCTAAATTAATGCTCTATCCCTCACCGTAATTTAATTTTCAACATAATCACACTATCACACTAATATTATAAAGACGAAAGTTTGTATGTGTGTTTGTGTGTATGTTTGTTACTCCTTCACGCTCAAACGGCTGAATGGATTCGGATGAAATTCGGTACCAAGATAGCTTATGCACTGGATCAACACAACATATAGGCAACATGTTATCCCGGAAAAGTGAAATTTTTCCGTGGGATGAGCAAATAATTAAAATACTTTTCATCCGCGGGTGAAACCGCGGGGCGCAACTAGTTAAGTATATACTCAGGTATCTATAGGTCTATCTATCGGTAGTATATATGTATATCTATCCTAATTTGTCTTACCTCTGTATCGTGAAAAGAAAACGAATTGTTCACGATAAATCCTTCCCCCACACGGTCAGATGTTTTTGACTTTTGTTTTTGAGCTAGTGCCACTGTCGATACGAAAAGGCAGAAAGTTAAAGTTCCCATGAAAATTAGAATTTTGTTGTTCATCGCCCACTCCACAAACCCAGACATCTGAAAATTGGTAACAAAATCTGGACACAATATATAATAATAATAATAACGCCCATCGCGACGTCACATACATAGATCCTGGACCCTAACTAGGGTTCCCGTGTCTATAGGGTCCCAGAGACTACGAGGACCATGGCCTCACAACACCCAGACTCAGAACAAGTATTTGCACTTTTTTTTCTATGCACAAATGCTTGTCTTGCCGCGGGAATCGAACCCGCTGCCTCACGTGCCACACCACAGAAGCTGTATATTTATGTAGGTATAAGGTAGTGTCGCCGAAGATGGCCCGGCTCCTAGGATAGCCCACTTTAAAAAAAATACAGTTATGATTAAACGAAACATTTTAAATTTCGCGGGTTTATGCTACTAGTACCATAGACAATAATGCAAGTGTGTTTTAATTATTATTATTACAACTTCCATTATGTTTTTTCTATACTTTATTTATCTGCAAGATTTCACGAGGTTTTGAAATTAAGTGGGCCTTCATTGGCTCCTGTACCTTATACTTTCTTTTCAAAAGTGCTAAGATTTAATTATACATAATCATTACTCCACATAAATAAATAAATACCTACTACCGAAACATTAATTTTACCGAATTGTACTGTGTAGTTTATTCAACAGAAACATTAATATGTACAGGCACTCTATAAATAAAAAGTTACAGCTAATAAAATATTATTTACAAAACAAATATGCTATCCAACTCACCACCGCGCGGTAAGGTTCCCAGAATACTGGCAGCATTACCTCGCTGAATTAGAAGACATAGGTCCGTATTACAGGACGATGCTCAGTCATCGATCGGTACTCAAGCAGAGAGTTCATTCACTAATTGATCACTTTATGAACGAAATCTCTGCTTGAGCACTCATTCTGTATTACGAACCTTAGCTTCTGAGCGAAGTATGTGCCAGCTCTAGGATCCCCCGAGGCGAGAAATAATCGAGTTGAAACTTGATGAAATTTGTAGTTTTGTTGATATATAATTACGTATGTATAGGACATTAGTTGGTTTACGTAGTGACGGCGGCGGAACTACAAAATTAAGGAGAGTCTGCCTACGTAGCGTAGCTCACAACGGACTCCTACAAAGTTCACGCGAGGCGTAGTTTAATTTTATTTTATTTTGTTATCTAAGGGAACTTCGTAGAACAACAACCTGTAGGGCATGTGCTAAAGAATAATAGCATTTTTTATTAAAACTGAAATAGGTTTCTAAAAGCAGCAACCATCGAGGTAGCACTCTGGTTCTCAGAAACCTAGAAAAAATTATGGCATTACAATGCTTATCTTTGAAGAAGTACAACTCTATAATAAAATAACTTCAGCGCTACAACCAGCTATTCTATTGCCAAGCAGTAGTGTGCAAGCACTACTGCGTTCCGGTTTGAATGGCACTGTAGCTAGTGACATTGCTGGGCAAATCGACTGTACTTATATTGAAATTGTTAAATCTAACTATTTTCTCAGGGACCTGATATTTTGTCGTACCTATTTGGGAGTAAATTTCTGTAAACCTAAATCTAATTACTACCTAAGTACGTCTGCAGAGGATCTACGGCCTACGCTTAGATTAGATTTAGGTACCTACACATGTTTCAATCACAGACTCAATTTTATTTGCTCCATTTCCACTATCTTGGAACGTTTGCTCGTGTATAACATTTTGGTTGAATCGTAAAAGTTGAAAGAAATACTTCATATCTACTGACTTGTAATGATTAGAAAACCTGAATCCATTAGCGCACTAATATTACCTTTATATAACCGACCTAGCTTTCATTTAATAGCTATTTACGATGTTACATACATACATAGTACATTATGGTAGGTAGGTATTTTAGAGCAGGAAAACAACATAACAAAACATAACACATAATAATAACAACGCCCAACAATCACATACATAGATCCTGGACCCTAACTAGGATTCCGTGTCTAGGGACCCAGAAACTACGAGGACCATGGTCCCACAACACCCAGACACAGAACAAGTATTTGCGCTTTTTTTCTGTGCACAAATACTTGTTCCGCCGCGAGAATCGAACCTGCCACCTCTAGGTTATGAGCCGACCTGCTCAACCACCACACCAAAGAGGCTGTCAAACAACTTTGCTAAAATGAATAGAAAGTGAAGTTAAAAAAGGAATACGTATATGAAATTGTAAAATCGTACCATTCACCCGCCAGTGTACAACTTTGATTATTCAAACTAGGACAGCGACCATAACCTATAATTGAAGGGTTAAGAATAAAAAGGGTTTAACTGTCAAATTGATAGTTTCGAGAAAATTGACTTTAAACTACAACAGCCTCATTTTAATGTAGAGTGCTTATAAGGTGATAGAAAAGGTTTATGTAAGTTTCAGTTGCTTGAAAATGTTTTAATTCTATTTTAAAACAGTAAATATAGTACTAATTCATACAATTACTGTAAAATATAATGTAATAAAATAAATATAATAATGTTTTTATGCTAAGCGAACTGTATTCCTGTGACAGATAAACCGTTTTTAGACTCATAATCTCGAGATTTAAGCCTCATTTCGGTATTTTGAGAATGTATTACTGTAGATAATTTCATGCTGAACGCCAACGATATCCATAAGTCATTTTGTGAAAAAATCAGTTAACCCTTTTTGTTCTCACCCCTTCAATTATGAATCTGCCTATTACAGCAGGTGTTTGGTAGTTACCTACTTAACTAAGTTGTCCTTAATAACTGCACAAAAAGGAGAGTGACGATTTTCAATAGTGTTCCCTAACATTCTGAACTAGCTCAGGGAGACTAAGTACCTAATTCAGGTTAGAATAGGCGCTAAATTAACATGGTCGTATATTTCATTACGTACCTATTTATACTTAATGTCACGTAAATAAAAGGCTTTCACAAAGTAGCTGATCCACACGCCGCGCATTCTATTAAAAACTGTGCCCACTTACCTTGTCACTTTACCACAACTCACTTTCACTCGGATTGTTACAGTTTATACACAAATTATTTTACTATTACTATGTGAATCTAGCATCAGCTTAGTTTGAAATAAGGTGTACAAGACAACTAGTGGTTGTAGCGACCTTTGCTGTTATGACACCGGTTTCTCTATTTCGTATGCAATTTAGGTACCTAGTAGAAATGTCGCAAGTGCACGTCGATAATAAATTTAACTGCTGTGAATAGAAAACTAATCTGAGCTAGATCAGAACGCAACTGAGCATAGCAAAGTCTGCTGATATTAAAAAGTAACAATACCTGTTTACATACTAATTAAACTATTGTAACTAAAGGTGGCGGCGCGATAGAATAGGGGCCTAGAATAATTAATAATTGATGGCGAGAGGACAGCCAGAGGTTGATATCGGCTATGGATTTGACAGTTTCAAAACAGTTTATGTGCTTAGTAACTACTAAGGAAATGTTCAAATTTGGAATATAATCTTTCTTCATGCATTGCAATGAAAGTTTCATGATCTCGCAGTTAAATTATTTTCTTCTGCAGTCATTACTATGACCGGAAAATTAGTTGACCCCTGGCCGAGTAATTATAATGCAGTGATGCGACTTGTAGTTTTAATACATGTTTCACCGATTTTTAATACTCATGCCATATGGCTAATGTATATGCCGGAAGTCGCCTATTATTTACTTATTACCCAGTTACTTGTCTCTGTCAATTTAGAAATAAAACCGATATTTTGCTCTAGGATATTATTTCATTTTCCTTATTGTGATAATAGGTCTTTACCTATGAAATTGCCGTATTGCAGTACAGACTTTTTCAAACAAAAAAAGTTTTGATTGGCTATGAATTCTAAATTCAAATTAATTTTGTTTTAAAAATATGACATTCTATTTACAATATAAGTCTTTTGTTTATTGATTAGCGTTGTATTTTCATTACATTTCAACATTTTTCCTCATAATGGATACTTTGAAATTTCGTGTAATTATGGAATATGAGTTCCGTCGTGGCACCAACGCGGCACAAACGACACGTAACATCAACGACGTTTACGGAGAGAACTGTACAAACGAACGTACAACCCGTTATTGGTTTGCTCGGTTCCGTTCTGGGAATTTTGACTTGAAAAATGAACCTCGTGGTCGTCCGGAAACTTTGGTCAACAATGATGAATTAAAGGCGATTGTGGAAGCTGATGAATCTCAATCTACGGCTGAGCTGTCAGCAGCTTTTGATGTTAGCATCAAAACAATATTGGTCCATTTGCGACAGATTGGCAAGATAAAAAAGCTTGATAGATGGGTGCCCCACGAACTTAACGATCGCCAGCGCAACGTACGCGTCGAGACCTGCCTTGCGCTGCTTAACAGGCACAGAAATGAAGGAATTTTGAACCGAATTGTTACGTGCGACGAAAAATGGATTCTTTTTGACAATCGAAAGCGCTCAGCAAGTTGGTTAGATCCTGGTTCGGTACCAAAGCAATGTGCAAAACGAAAAATGACCCCTAGAAAGGTGATAGTCACAGTTTGGTGGTCTAGTGCTGGTGTGATTCATCATAGCTTTTTACAAAACGGCGAGAGCATTACTGCAGATGTGTACATTGAAGAACTGACCACAATGATGGCGAAACTCGCACGTCTGCAACCAGCTTTGGTCAATCGGTCGTCTCCACTGCTACTTCACGACAACGCGCGACCCCATACTGCACAACAGACCGTCTCTAAGCTGCATGAGTTGGGTTGGGAAGCTCTTCCTCATCCGCCATACTCACCAGATCTTGCGCCTACCGACTATTACTTTTTCCAAAACTTGGACAACTTTTTAGCGGGAAAAAAATTCAATTCCCGAGAGGCAGTACAAAACGCCTTTGAAGAGTTTGTTGTCTTCCGTCCTGCTGATTTTTTCAAGAAGGGCATCCATAAACTGCCACAGCGTTGGCAAAGATGCATTGATAGCAGGGGTGATTACTTTGAATAAAAGAAATAATTAAGTTCGAAAAAAAAAATACTTTAACTTTTTTCAAACAAAACGGCAATTTCATAGGTAAAGACCTAATATTTAGGGTATTCCCAGTAGAGCAACAATTATTATAGCCCTTATTAGAATATTATACTAAAAGTACCTAAGTACGACTACTCATTTCTTAGTTCTCTAGATTTTTTGGGCAATTGTAATAGGTATATTGATTTAGTTTGAAAATAATAAATTCAACAGCTTCGGCGTCCTTGTTTCCACTTAACTACAATCTGGGAGTCCGGATTGAACAGGTATCTTCTAGGCAAGTATGTACCATTGTAGACATCGTCACTTTTCATTAGGTGAGTAGTCAAATTCTTTGTCTATAAACAATAATAAAAAAATCCATTACGTGTATTTTTTTATTGTTCATATAAGGTGCTTCGGTGCAGACGTCGTAATCGTAGAGTGGAGTAAAAGCAACCTATAAGTCATAATCAGAAAAATAACCTTAAATTTAAATTAATGTAAGTAAAACAAAAATTATTACAAACATAACATTTCATTCAGAACAGAATTTCTTACAATTCTACAGTCTTAAAGTTGTAGCTAGGTACTAAGAAAATACAGATAATTGTCGACAGATCTACATTGGTCAAACCCTTAAATTCTAGTGAAATAGTTTTTCTCATTACATCTTATATTTATAAGATCTTATATAAGCCCAAATTCAAATGTGTCATTGTGCAAAATCAGTAATTTAAGAATTTTTCTTCCCACTAGATAAACAGTAATCATACGTAGTTAATTGGTTATCTAATGGAAACAACATATTCCTAGTTCATAACAACATCTGAGAAACCGGGGAAATAGCTAAGTTCAAAAAGTTAAGCACAGAGTGTTTTTAAGTTGTATTTAAATATACTTTAGTGCAGTTGGGCATATAATTGAAACTAAAAATTTACTTAAATATTAAAATAAATAGAAATAAATTAGTTATACAATAAAAATGACTTAGAAAAAAGTTATTCACGCTACTTATACTAAACGCAGTATAAATTAATTAATATAGGCGCCGTACTCCTCCATGCCGTTGCCATGGTACCCATAATGCACATCAGCCATTTCCGACTCTCGTCCTTTGAAAGAGTTGTGATTTCTGAATGCGTTGAAAATGATCAGGGCCAGAGCAAGTTTTCCGACCATCAGTGACTTGAAGAGCATAAACTTTAATGTGCTTAGGAAGAATGGTACGATCGATGACTGGATTAGAAAGGGCATGATGAACAAGGGCAGCAGTTTTTCCATCATCTTATTCTTCTTGCCTCGAGCTGAAACATGCATAATGTCATCTATTAGAGAAAGTACATTACGTTTCAGAGACATTAGGTACAGGTGAGTCTTATATTTTAAGCGCTCGTGCGTACTTAAATCTATAATATATATATTTTATCATTATTATTTCCTTTGACTTTTTATTTTTTCGTTTTTAAATGTTTTTACGTAATTATTTGTGCTGCTTTTATAATATGTGTCTACTTTGCATATGGATCCTTGAGTCTGAAATAAAGTAATATTATAATTATTATGATATGGTTATTTGTGTACATAGTGTCTTTAAACTGAACTTATAACCAAGTCAAAACTGAAAACGGATGTTTTATAAAATGAACCTATATAATACAACAGTATTTTATAATCTGTGATTGCAGCTAACTTATTCAAAAAGGGCATCAATTTTCTACTGCGCCGGCGAAAATGCATCGAAATACTTCGATTGGGTAATTGAATAGCTATCTATTTTGCCAATACTTTTTGTTACATAATAATATTACATGGATATTCCACCCACAAATTACACGTGCCAGAGATGTATCCCATTCACCGACGATTTAATAGAATCAGTCCCATTATACACTATACTAAGTACGTACTTATTCAAATTATTGAAAATCGGAATTGTCGAGGCTATTTATAAAAAAAAATCGAGTATTAGATGAATGACGCCCACACAAAATCTGCGATTTTGGCGAAGACTGCAAAAGACGCGTGGTAAGTTGTATTAGGATGTTTTACCTCGAATATTATTGATGTAGTTATTAGGTATACTGCCTATATTTATCCTTATAGAAAAGGTACACTTAAATAATAATATGTGGGGACATCTCATACAACGCCATCTAGCCCCAAACTAAGCAAAGCTGATACAATACGTATATACTTTTTGTTTGTAAATACATACATAGAATACAATATAACACCCATACACAGAACAAACACCTATGTTCATCGCACAAATGTTTGTCCTGGGTGGGAATCGAACCCATAACCCACAGTTTAGAAGGCAGGGTTACTACCAACTGAGCTACCAAGCTAGTCAATAAATAAATAAATATCTTTGGACATTTCACACAGCGCCAAACTAAGCAAAGCTTCCACTGTTGACCTAGTTCAATTAGAATGCAACGTCCACCATCAGTCACAGAATATGTTGGTAGTTTGAAGTTTTGATTGTCTGCCGGTGGCCGACATTGTTTTTTTTTTATTTCTTAGAGTCAAGTTCTGCCTGGCTTTCACAACATCAATAAAAAAAATGGCATTGGCTGTGATAATAGCAATAAGTGATTATGGCACACAACTAGAATTTTTTTTGATGATTTACGCTTCAGTATTCCGACTACTAGTTTATCTAAAAAAAACCGGTATAAGAACTTTGGATAGGCTATGGTGTTTCCATACGCGCAGCGCTGACCACAATTACGTTTGGTTTTTACTATTAGTTCATACTAGTTGCGCCCCGCGGTTTCACCCGTGGATAAAAGTATTTTAGTTATTTAATTATTTACTCATCCCACGGGAAAATTTCACTTTTCCGGGATAAAATGTAACCTATATGTTAATCTAGTGTATAAGCTATCTTGGTATCGAATTTTATCCAAATCCATTCAGCTGTTTGAGCGTGAAGGAGTAACAAACATACACACATACACACAAACACACATACAAACTTTCGCCTTTATAATATTAGTGTGATTACATTATGATATGAGTGTGCTATGTTGATCATTACACTCGAGGTGGTATTATGATTGTGAATTGCGAGCCAAGAGTATAATGATCAGTGCACACGTGTTTTATACGACGTTTTTCATCCATCGCACTTGCAAGGAAAAAAAAATACTTGTATTTATTGTTATTAAGTATTACGGAAAGAAGTATTGCGCGTATTGTTTTGATGCTTATACTCTTTGGTTTTTTTGTAAGGCGTTATTTTATTCATGAATATATGTACGTCTAAATATATATAACTCAAAGGTGAATGATTGACTGACTGACTGGCTGACATAGTGATCTATCAACGCACAGCCCAAACCACTGGACGGATCGGGCTGAAATTTGGCATGCAGGTAGATGTTATGACGTAGGTATCAGCTAAAAAAGGATTTTTCGAAATTCCACCCTTAAGAGGGTGAAATGGGTGGTTGAATTATTTTCCAATAAGCTACGACGCGGGCGAAGCTGCGGGCAGAAGCTCGTACCACATAAAAGCTCTTCGTTAATTAATTTTTATTAATTCGTATTTTCGGATTAAATTCATCGTCTATTAAATATTATAACATGTAGTGACATTCAGACGTAACTGAATCGGAATACCATCATATTAAGATACAATGTGTAATATATACACCCAATAACACCAAGAACACAGTATTCACCCAATTTACATAGGTCTCTATGATTTAAATGCACTTGATAATAATGTAGGCTATTTTAAATTGTGTTGTTTTTTTTATGTTTAATTTATTTATGGCTCCACACTTTTGTGTATTTAGCCAGTGTCAAGTAGGTAATTGATAATTTATCAAGTTAATGATATTTCACGCAAATATGTGTCAAGTCACAGCCGAAGTCATCAAGTCAAGTCATAGTCTAGTCAAAGTCATATTTCTAGTAAAGTGGTGGCAACTTTACTTGAAGCTTCTATGGAGTTTTGGAAACAACACGAAAAGAAACGTTTCACCATCATTATACCATTTTCCCACACTCAAACCTGTAATCCAGCAGTTAACGAATAGAATGCCACCAATTTTATGCACTAACACTGAAAATAACACAAGTTTAGGAAAATAATACAATGCGGTAACGCAATCTTTTTCGCGTTCCCGCCAAAACTGGTTTGATCGGTTTGCGCGCCAGTTCGCTTGGGAAGAGATTTCCACGGAGAATATACTTTCCTATTAAGTTTGTCTCTACTGTGCCTGTACTAGGTACTACTTTTGTTATGTGAACCTTATATGCAGTGTGATGTGGGTGAAAGGACATTATATTTTATTATATACTCGACAATAGTTTTTTCATTGCGTGAGATCCCACACTTATCTACAAGTACAAACAAGCTATCAAGAAGTTCAACAGATGGTAGGGGCTGCAAAAATCCCTCAAATTTAAATTCGAAACTGCATCTATTCTCGATTTACATTTTCGTTAGTGAGCTAGATGCACAGTAGTGTCTCTTGGAATGCAGCGTTTCTCCGTTGCACATTCACTTTGATATAGAGAGATTATAGAGGGAAGATGGACTGACCGGGTTTTACGCATATACTATGTTATTTTTCTAAGTTAGGTTCCTAGCATAGTACAATATTATTTTTGGTTCGGTTTAAAACTTATTATTGGGTGATGACTTTTGAAGTTGTATCTAATTCTCATCGCCGCTTAATAATACACGAAATTATTCATATTGTAAGTAAATAAACTAATAAATTGTTAAATATTTTTCATAACGCGACATTTAACAAGTACTTAATTTTTTTGTTAAATCTGCTGCGCGATATTTCGCCAGCAGATTTAACAAATCAAAGGTTGCAGTGCAAGTTACCATGATCACGGCCAATCTGAACAATTTGCAGGTTGATAATAAGATTAATATGTTACGGGCAGACGTAGCCGTCTATCCTAAGTTTTATTTTATACTTGAAGCGGATTATTCAATAATTTCGTTACAAGATAAATATCAAATTAAACGTCACATGTAGGTAAGTATATAAATTATATGTACATCGGTATTCTGCCGCCAACAAGCCAATGCAAACATTACTGTGTCCAGTTTGATAGTGTGTGGCAAACGTGATCAAAATTTCATTTAGCTTTTGGAAATTTTACTGTAGCTCTCATACGTATTTTCTCAACGACAGGATGCTAACTAGCAAAAAATAAATCGCTTAGGTATTTTTAAAACGAACAATAAACTAAGTATTTGAGTCGAAACATTTCAACAAATAATCAATAAAAAGGAAGGCTTAATCAAAAAAGAATTGTAATATAATACGCCTGATCAGATACTTAAGAAGATAACATTACTATAAAATAAGTTTTATTTCAAACGGCTTACCTTCTCCCAGTTTTTTGTAAGTATCCAATTCAAATGAAATCAATTTACTATCCGTGTTGTTCGCCTCAGGAAATTTCGCGTAAAGTCCATCGAACAATTCAATTTTCTTCGTTTTCGGTTCATTTTTTTGCACTAACGTTTCTTGTGTAGCGGTAGCGGAGACTATAATCACGAAAGTAAAGAAAGTAAGGAGCCGTAGCGACCGCGATGCGATCATTTTGCCGAGCGATTTGATAATGCACTTGTGAACGGTGCAGCCCCTCCACTTTCAATCCAGTCCACTAAAACTGGACTATCAAGACGAGTTTACTAATTTAGCGGGCATATAAAAACATAATCGATAACGTAGCAACTTATTTTATTTTATGGTTTATAGTTCGGTGAAGACGCCGTAATGCGAAATGTTTTATCGATATGAGATTTGCAACTATCTAATACCGAAGTAGAGCGTTACACATACTTCGGTCCGCTGAACTAGAAGCACAGGTGCTATGATGATGGGTTAGCAATTTAGAGAATTTAGAAATGCTCGAAGGTTAGTAAGCGTGACTAACTCGTTTCACGCAGTTGATTAAAGTAATTTGACTTATGTTAAATGCTTTACTTGCAAGCATTACTAGGTGGTAGGACTTTTCTGCCAAAAGTTCGTCTAGGTAGGTACCACCGCTTTGCCAGTTATTCTGCTGCCAAGCAGTAGTGTGCAAGCACTACTGTGTTCCGCTTTGAAGGGCAATGTAGCTAGTAAAATTACTGGGTAAATGAGACTTTATGATTTGATCTCACGGTCGAGTAATCTTACCAGACTGTGCTGATGTCTCAGGATGATGTGCGCAGTGCAGCAGTCATGCGAAAGTTTACGTGTTGGAGTTCCGAGTGACACTGTTCTGTTATGGGCGGCCGTGTCACTTAACATCAGGTGAACGACTAGCTCGTCACATCATTCAATAAAAAAAAAGCATATATTGACTTAGTCAATATTCATTCATTTCATTTTATTGTCATTATCGTACTTACTTCAAGAAGCTTATACCTCTACTCATTAATGAAACATTTACACACTTGAGCAGCACGGTGATTCTGTTCGTTCGATCTCGAAGGTCTTGTCATCAAGAATTATTTCTCTTGTTTTTTGTATTGTATCATCGTCGACCGCGCTCAATATATTAAAGAAAAAATAATTATTAGGATACTGAATAGAGAGAAAACAATTGACTAAACAATAATACCTGTACTCAATTCAAAATAACTACCAGTTCTAACAGAGTCTTCGATAAAAAATTTGGTCGAATTTAGTAGTAAGATAGGTACCTGATACCTATTGTAATAGGTATAAAAAAATACATAAAGACGAACATAGTACCTGCTCTTTTTTGGAAGTCAGTTAAAATGAGGACAAGAGATTATTAAGTGGCTTTTACGTTAAGGACTTTTCTGCAAAGTTCGTCTAGGCAGGTACCACCACTTTGCCAGTTATTCTCCAGCGGTCAGCAGTAGTGCTATGGGTGCTTTTGAAGGGCTCTGTAGCTAGTATGCTAACAGCATTTGAGACTTTATGATCTGAGCTCACAGTCAAGTAATCTTATTACCAGACTGTGCTGATGTCTTAGGATGATGTGCGCAGTGGTGTCACGCGAAACTTTATATTTTAGAGTTCCGAATGATAATGTTCTGATATGGGCGGCTTAACATCAGGTAAAAGACTAGCTCGTCACATCATTCGTTAACATAAAAAAAACTCACAGTCTAGTAATCTTATTATTAGATTGTGCTGATGTCTCAGGATGTTAGCGTTCCGGATGACACTGCAACTAATATGGGCAGCGTGTCGCTCAACATCAGGGGAACGACTAGCTCGTAATGTCATTCCTTTACATAAAAAAGGTCATAATATTATTAAAGCTATTATTATATTATAATTTGCACTTATCTATATATCATAACATTTTACCTGATACTTAAATCCATCTTACCCTATTGACGTTGGCAAATCTATACAAAAGGGTTTTAAAGACCACTTTTCCCGTCCTTATTGCAATGTTGATACTTGAATTACGTTATTGTGGCACAGGGAAAGTGCCGATTCATTAGACAAGCTCATCCCGTATGAAACTTGTTAGAAAACGGTAAGTTGATCGCAGGCTGGATAGTCCAGTAGTACCAATAGATATAGAAATCTTATAAAAGGATCATAAAACCTACAATACAATTTCGATTCGATTTTAAAATAAAATATAAGTATGTAAAGTAAATTATAAAGTAGATACCTAGGCTAAAATTATATTAGAAATATATATACTAGGCAATTTATTTTTAATTGGTATATATAAATACTTATATCAAGTTCTATTATGATATTTTGTGATGTGTAAACGTATTACTTTGCACATCACAAACAAAACCGATTATTATTCCTTTCTGGGTTAAAATTTTTTTGGTAATGTTCGGATAGAGAGTAAATTTTTTTGCATTTTGAGATGTTCATTCAGCCTAAAACAAATGAATGTATAATATTTTTCACTACTAATTATTCATAACTCATAAAATAGGTAAATGTACGACGAGAGAAGAATTAATTAAATTCAAAGAAAACAGGCCCTTGCTAATAAATTATGGAAAGAGAAATTTTTGTATATCGAGAGACTTATGCCCATCTGTACTAAAGTCCATTAATATAACTTAACCAAGGAACACTTTCCCTGATTTCTCGTATACGTTTGTTAAATTCGTGTCAACTTGGCAGACCTAATGCCGAACGCTCATTGGTTGCCTGTTGATCATCGGCTGTCTCAACCAATGAGCGTACAGTATTTCGCATGTTGACTTGACACGATTTTGACAATCACAAGAAACCGGGGAATAAGTGTGAACTTCGGAGTTTTGGCGGGAAAGCGAAAAAGATTGCGTCACCGCATTGTATTATTTTCCAAAACTTGTGTTATTTTCAGTGTTAGTGCATAAAATTGGTGGCATTCTATTCGTTAAGTGCTTTTTACAGGCGTGAGTGTGGCGTTTCTTTTCGTGTTGTTTCCAAAACTCCATAGAAGCTTCAAATAAAGTTGCCACCACTTTACTAGGAGTACGACTTTGACTAGACTATGACTCGACGATGACTTCACTTGATGACTTCGACTGTGACTTGACACATATTTGCGTGAAATATAATTAACTTGATAATTTATCGATTACTTGACACTGGCTAAATACACAAAAGTGTGGAACCAAAACATAAAAAAGAAAAAAAAAAGAGGTGTGAACTAGGAGCTGTCAACCTTTAGTACAGATGGCGAATTCATTTACAATATTTGGGAAAAACCACCATACTTTTCTATCTTTATAAGTAGTTTACCTTTGTAGGTAATGGTATGCGATGGGAATTAAAACGGATTATAAAGCTGCCATTAAATAAAACTCCTTATGAACTGAACTAAGTATTTATACTGTAGAGCTACATTATACGGTTTCTGGGAACTAAGACCCGACTCCACGTCAGTATGTTTGAAGGGAATACTAAAACAATCGACCTCCTTCGACGAATAAAATCCTGGCTTCAGCTTCGATTATCGTCATCATAACAGTTTCAAAATATCGTTTCGTCGGTTATACAGCTTCTGCCAAATCTCAACTCGAATAGACCACTGATGGAATCGTCCTACAATCGTTTCTAAACTTTCAATAGAGTCCACTCTTCCAGTGGACGTAGTCTTCTCGATCCTCTTATCCCGGCAACCGGCCCCAAGCTGAGGCTCACACCCCAGAGGTGCCCTTGAGCTAGTTGCCTCCCACTATAAACGGCTGGGCGCCTCTTAAGCCCTCTCGCCTGGTGACGCTATAAACGTCAGTAGAGACTAACAGCAGTAGCCCGTTAAAAAAAAACAATCGATTCTAAGATTTGTACCGTAAATACAAATTTATAAATGTATACCTTAAGTAACCGATAACATTAGCTTGTAAAAACTTAGGTATCACACTAATATTATAAAGGCGAAAGTTTGTATATATGTGTTTGTCGGTATGTGTGTATGTTTGTTACTCCTTCACGCTAAAATGGCTAAATGGATTTGGATGAAATTCGGTACCATGATAGCTTATACACTGTATTAACATATAGGCTACATTTTATCCCGGAAAATTGATTTTTCGCGTGGGATGAACAAATTATTAAAATACTTTTTATCCGCAGGTGAAACCGCGGGGGCGCAACTATTCATTAATAATAAGAACATAAATCCATAAAATCGATGCCTGTAGTTTTAATAAGTTAAATCAGACGAGAGAAAATTCTTTTCCAACCATAGAGCAGTTAAAAAATTCCACTGCGACTGGTTTAATAAGTTTAAACTTTCGTTTTCATTATGACATTATGTTACGGCATAATATAGCTGGTAACACGACTCGTAAACTCATATCACTATAACAATAAAACAATAATGAATACCAAAGAAAAAGATAGTTCCCAAGATTAGCTATCCCAAGATAGCATTGAGTATAAATTGCCTAGACTAGAAAGCTAGTGGGAGAAATGAAGATATGTGTAAGTTCCCTTTTTACATGTGTTTAATTTTTCATTTTTTCCCATTCTTTTGTTAATGGTGTATGTGTGAAATAAGTGGGTTAGCTCATAAGAATAATACATGTAATTTCTATTTCTTGAAAGCAAATAAGATAAAGGCCAACTGAAGTAAACCATAACAATTAATTAAGAAATTGTTAGACATTTATACCATCCAAAGGGGATTTCATAAAGCATCCCTTTCATTTCGATGTTTACACTCGAAACAAATTGTATAACGTAAGCTGCGGGCCCTTCAATATTAAATTTTCTTTGTTTAGCCCCAATAACAAAATTTAATTAGTCCATAAAGGTAGACATGATAACATTTTAAAAATATGTTTGTTGTTGTAACGAGAGGCACCTCGCGATTTCGACCGCTACTTACCTACAAAATTTTCTATGGTAGCTAACATTTAATTTTCCGGGGATAAAAATAATCCTATGTACATATAGATGGAGATCTCCGTAGTGTAAGCCAATGTGTGCAGAATGTCATGCTACTCTTTTTAGCCTTTATTTTGTGAAAGCTACAGAAACTAATAAATACACCAAGATTTACTATTATTAGTAGAGATAGTAAGGTTAGGGGTGTAGGTACTATCTAATACGATAACTGCAGAAGTTTCAAGTTATAAATAATAACGCCCAACGAGCACATAGTTCTTCGACCCTAAGTACGACTCCCTGTATCTAGGGACCCAGGTACTACGAGGACTATGGTCATACAGCACCCAGACTTAGAACAAGTATTTGCGCTTTTTTCTGTGGATATATTAATACTATTGTCCTGTCGCTGCCGTTTCCGGGCTATGAGCCAACCTGCTCAACTATCACGCTATGATATCTAGGGATAGTTACGTAAGCATCAATGGATTATTAAGAGACCAATGCAACGTGAAATCCGCCTCACCGCCTGCCGCGGCGGTGCACAGTGTAGTGTGATAAGCGCCAAATAGTTATTTTACCAATCGGGTTAAGTCGAGATTCAATAATAAGATTTAATGATCAATTTGGAAAAATCTCAACTTGATCACCGATTTGTAACTCAGTTCTGTACCCATATAGTGCGAGTTTATTCGAATGTTCCTACGTTACTGTATTTTTTTTGTAGTTGCTATTAAGTATCTTATTTTTGTTTATTACGTTACGCTTAACAGGTTTTATATTTCGCCAATTCATTTCATATATGCCACATAGCCAATAGGTATCTGAGTTTTGGCGGGAAAATGAAAAAGATCGCGTCGCCGCATTGTAATATTTTCCAAAACTTGTGTTATTTTCAGTGTTAGTGCATAAAATTGGTGGCATTTTATACGTTAAGTACTGAATTACAGGCATGAGTGTGGGAAAGTGGTATAATGATGGTGAAACGTTTCTTTTCGTGTTGTTTCCAAAACTCCATAGAAGCTTCTGGTAAAGTTGCTACCACTTTACTAGGAGCATGACTTGACTAGACAAGACTATGACTTGGACTGTGACTTGACTTGACACATTATATGATATTAATTAGCTTGAGATATTATCAATTACTTGACACTGGCTAAATACACAAAAGTGTGGAGCCAAAACCAAACAAAAAAAATAGGTATCTATAAAATGAATCAAAAAAGTAATTTATTTTTTATAATACTTATTTATTTTATCGTTCGATATACATAAACTATAAATATAATACCATTAAAATTAAATTAAAATAGGCACTTCAATAAATATCATCGTCTATCTTTCGCGAAATGATAATTTCGCGCTAGACAGACGAGGTTTTGATTTTGCGTTCTCACACATAAATCAAGCAAAATCGTATTTAATAACTACCTATTATTAAAAACTAATAGCTTTTTTTGATTGACGTATATTATTTTATCGTTCAGTGGAATGAGGTAGCCAGGAACTAAAAACGGTAGTTCTTTTGTCTCTTTTTCATTTTCTTAAATTAGCTAGGCTGTAAAATAATAACATAATAGTATAAGACCCCGACATACATCGACCTTCACTGAGATGTTTATTTGATTAAACGTATTTTATATTCAATTTAATATGTCAATAAATATATTGCATATGGGTTACCTAGCAAATTTCAGTCCAGAATACAATTAATTATAATTTAAAACAATTTTTTTTAAACATTTTACCGGTTTGATTATTAAACAAATTCTATACCAATCGAAAGTATGAAGTCCATAGAATATGCAAAGCTTAAGTTGCCTATTTTTTTCCGGTTCCGGTCGGCGGGATCTTAAGCCATAAGTGTTTCAATATGACCAGATAGGAAGCCCAATGGACAAATGCATAATGTATGAAGGTATTTTTACATTTTTGTATTTATGCCACATTCGTTCATTATACGAACTAGGTACTATATCATATTAATTTTATGAAAATACCAACATTATGTAATCTGTATGGATCCCATAGCGCGTGCTTTACGAGCGCTGTAAAATACTTTCAGGCGGTCGTCGAACTTTTAATGGTACCTGCAGAACGACTATCCTTTAAACCCCGCCTGGTAATATTGTAAAGGTCGGTAGAAACAAACAGCAATAGCCCGTTAAAAAAAAAAAACTAACGTTTGTACCACAAAGTTGCATAATCGGATTTTGAAGTAAATAGGCCAACTGAAACATAAATTAATGTGTTTTAGTCAGAGATCGTAGCTTCGTCGTCAGATCTGCCCCAGGGTGAGAATGCAGGGCCAGGCGCAGGCCAGGGCGCGGCCACAGCAGGGGCAGGTAGTAACTCAGCGCGAGGGTGAAGGTGCACCAGGGGGGATGGTGAGGCAGCAGTGAGGAATAACCTTGAGACAGCCTGCCAACAAAATGTGTTTGTTTATTTTCACATAAAGTTAATACCGTTAGTTATATTATAGTAAATAAAACTAGGCGAAGACGGTCTATAATGAAAATAACAAAATATAAATATGTATTTATCTTGCGATTAATTACATATTTATATTTTGTTATAAATTATATTTATAATACAAAGTGACACTATCTGGAAGTGCCTGTACCCTGTAACACAGTTTTATACTAGTACAGGGTACACGCACTCAATACTTAAGTTGGATAAGACTAGTTGTATTAATTAATTATGGAAAATATGTTTAATTATAAGTTTATAAAAAAAAAAAAATTGACCACGAGGTGGAACATTGGTGGTTATTGTATTGACTCGCAAAATTACGACATATTGTTTAAAAAAATCAATATATTAGACAATAATAAATAAACATAACATATAATACTTTTGGGAATTTTTTAATTTAGTTTGGCTTATATGTTATGTTATGTGTTAGTAACCTCTCTCCCAACTCTCCGAGTTTGTGACGTGTATAAATTTGATATTAGGTACCTGGCTAATAGCAACAATGAGCAGGATCACTCCTATAGCGAGGTTCTTCACAGATATGACTGCGAGGGCCATGAGGAGCGTGGAGATCACTCCCAGGGTGAACATCACAGGGAGAAAGATAAAGGAAAGTCGCTTCAAGGCATTGTGTCCGAACGTACGGCCGACGTTCACATCTGAAATCAATGAGAGTTTTGTTTCGTTTCGCACCATTTACCTATTCTATTATGTTTCAGACTAAGAAAAAACAATTCTTTAAGTTTTGCGTGACCATAGTGGAATTAGTGAGATTTTTGTTTCCTTTTGCACCATTTACTCATTCTACTATGTTTCAGACAAAGTAGAAAACATTTATGTTTTGCAGTGACCATAGTGACTGCAGTTTAAGGAGGTACTAAATCTGCAGACACTTTTGCCTAGTGCATAAACCGAAAGAACATCTAAGCAAGCAATACCTACTATGTTCCGGTTTGAAAAGCACTGTAGCTAGTGAAATTACTAGGCAAATTACCTGATCTCACAGACTAGTAATATTTTTAAACATTCACGGCTTAAACTCATATTGTAAAGTTAAAAGATGTAAGGATGTAATGATGATGAATGATGGATGCTGAAAAGATGTATAGATGTACAGGTAAATCAAAATTATGTTTTGATAATTTTTGTGCGCGAATAGACCGTTTTCTTCACAATATGCAGTGCGTACAATTACGTGCGGAGTGCAGTATTATGCGAAGCTTTATACTCGTATATTAGGATTCCGGGAGGCTCTTCTATTGTTATGGGCACTACGAGCATGGATTTTAGAATCACTGTTTTGTTCACTGGTATGAAATCTTAGGTACTTTGCCTATTGCCTATTCCTATCTATAAATTCAGTTTCTATTTGTAATGTTTATTAAGATAATCACGGTATTTTTCTTGCACCCGTGTGACGTGGTGGTTACTTTTGTAACATATTCATTATCTCAACTGTAATGAATTATATACATTGTAAAAGACAGTAGAAAGAAGAAAAAAAATACATCACTGTAAAGTTTCTTGTAGCTTCTTCTTTACAGTTGTAATCGAAGCTTCGGATCAAAGTTTTCAATTCTGCATTGTGCCGGATTGCTTGCACCAGTAGTGAGAAAGAGAACTGCTTTTTTTTCAAACTCATATATTGTAATGGGCTTGCTATATATTATTTGACAATAAGCACTTTGTAATTTTATATGCTTAGTGATATAACTTAATTTTAAGTACCTAATATAATTTTGACTTGTAAAAGTGCTAAAATTAGCCTATTTGCAATAAATCTTTTGACTTTGACTTGACTTTGACTTTGACTTTGTTGTCCGTCTGCCAGTGACTGTCTGTCTATGTTTTCTTGTCTGCTTGTTAGTATATTCCTTTTTCTCCGAAGTGGTTGATGGTAAACTTATATCAAAAATAAGTAACTGAGGTTCATACCCTCTTCCACTTGAAAGAAGAGTACAAGCCTAATCATGTTACATGTTATATTATGACAGCTGGTATGGATATAGGTAGGTATAGGTATATAGGAACTTATAGGTACTCACGTTGCCTAGGTGTTAAATTTACACTATACCTATGTTTTTTATGTTAAAGAATGACGTGACGAGTTAACCGTTCGCCTTATGTTAAGCTACACGCTTAACACGCCCATATCAGTTGCAGTGTCACTCAGAACTCTAAAATGTAGAGTAATGCGTGACACTGCACTGCGCACGTCATCCAGAGACATCGGCACAGACTAGTAATAAGATTAGGTACTAGACTATGAGATCAGATCGTAAAGTCTTATTCGCCCAGTAATTTCACTAGCTACAGTGCCCTTCAAACCGAAATACAGCAGTGCTTGCGCACTACTGCTTGGCGGTCGAATAAATGACAAAGCGGTGATACCTACCTTACCGAACGAACTTTGCAGAAAAGTCCTACCACCTATTAGTGAATGTGATGTAATGTACAAGAGTAAGATCTACCAACGTTAGATCGAAATCATGTTTAATCTCTCAAGATATTTTTTTATAGATTTTTTTATAGAAAGCATTTTATGATAATTTTTAAAGCTGATTTATTAAGAACTTAATCATAAAATTTCGTTTAAATATGAGATTACCCGACTTTCATCGCATTCATTACATAAGTATTAAGAAATACTTGGATGATATCATTATAAATTTTTCAGTTATTTTATATTTGAAAACCAAACTGTTGAACTGATTATGATTATAATAAAATGTATATGGCAACAATTTGAATTAAGTATGTAACTTTCCAATAAAAAACAATTTTCAAAATCGATTTAAAAGTGACGGAGGTCTGAGGTAAAAAACATTTTAAAAACACAACCGATAGAGATCCTACTCGTTCTTGAAGTTAGTAGATTATGCACTTTTATTCTTAGGTACAAGTGCTATTAGCTATACCTAGTGCGTAACAAATCGAGATATTTCGGGTTCAAAACGGACATAACCCGAAACGTCTAAGCGTTTTGTTAACCTTTCGGGTAAACTTCTAATTTTACCCAATAGTTCATTGGCTGTACATCAAAAAGCATACAATACCTGTGCTCGAGAAATCCGATATCGGCGCGGATCCATCACTCTCACAGTTCACCACTGCCACGAAAATTGCGACATAAGCGAGGCTCAACACTGTTAATTTTTGGCACATATTTGCTATTTTTTAAGTCCTATTTTCGTTTAAATTTTGATGATCAGCGATCGATTGCCTGACATTGACTGGTGGGCGATTGCACTTGATGGCAGGATATAAAGTGTCTTCCGGAAGACAATGGCCGGCGAGACCAAAGTCACGAAAAGAAAGCGTAGGACAACGTGACTGCACAGTAGAAATATCGCCCTCGATTTTTTCGCCGCATAAGGACTAATGATGAATTACTAACGGCGAGGACTCCCGCCGGACATAGCTGATCCTTATCGCCGCAAATTAACAGGTGAAAGTGACAATTATGCTCTGCCCGATTATTTTACACCGGAAATCTATTTTTACAATAATTCATATCAGTTTTTATATTGCAGGCACCTATAATATGAGTATGGACGTTTAAATAACTATGATAATAGCACTTGTAAATAATAATTTGCCGAGCAAACAAAGTGAGTTAAGTCTGTGCTTCATTACTTCAACTCGCGAAATTTACTTTCATCGTACTCCCGTATAGGTTGTATTTTTTAAGGATTATTTACGAAACTTAATATAATGTCGTCTGTCGTCGGCTATTTTTGATCGGAGGTTCAATTCTCCCAAAAATGGGGGATGTTTACTACATGCCATTTACAGGCAGTGTTTGATAATATTTGGCAGATTTTGGCATTAGGTACTAGTTTCTTAACAGGTTTTTTTAAATATGAGCATAATCGGTCAAGAGGCTGTTGGGATATAAGGTCGTAATGACTGAGTTCGGGACGTACTAAGTACTATAAATATAACCTCATGCCGTGTGGTCCTGACGACAGACTAACTCATCCCATGGGCGCCCTAAAAGAACATCAAGAGGATGGGCAGCAGCATTCTCCTCAGTAAATTAAAATCTTTTACGATCACCAAGACGCCTGTCAAGCGTGATGATTATGGCACACTCCTCTCTATGACAAGCGTCCCAAAGTAGCGTTTTATGTGGGCGGATAATTTTAAACATCAAGTTAAGTATCTACATAATATATTTGTAATAAAATTTTAACTAATCATTAAAACTATGATCTTCACCATCTTTTGGCGCGGGTGCTTTCCGCAGTGTAGTACCAGTTTGAAAATATACCCACCTCGTATTTCCCTCGGGTGTCGTAAAAGTCAGGTACTTAAGGGAATCCAGTGAGTGGACAGAGGCATCTTCCTCAGTATATCAAAATCTTCTGCGATCGCCAATAAGCCTGCCAAGCGTGGTGATAATGGAAAACCGTCCTATGATAAGCGTCCAATGTGGTGTTTAATGAGACCTGTGTTCAGCAGTGGATACCTCTATTGGCTGACAATGTGAAGAATGAAGAGCGGGGAGAAAGATGAAATGGGAAAAATATAGAGAAAGGTCAAATTATAGAGTATGATGGTGTAGATGGGCAGGAGGAAGAGGCGAAAAATTAATTACCTAACTCGTGCACATCTTTATAATTTTACATGTGAAAATTAAAACTTAAGGTATTTTATGATCTGTTTTACGAGGGAACTTTTGTGATGCTTAAACCCATCGTTTTTTTACAAGAAATAATCATAACTTCGAACTTGACTGTACCTGCACTTGTTGTAGGCAGGTTTTAATTAGAGAAATTTGATCGAGCTAGGGTTGTCAAATTCATGAAATATTTTCAATAACCTGAATATGCGTTATTATTTAGTTAGTTTATTTATTATTATTTTACTAGGTGGTAGGACTTTGTTGCAAAGTTAGTCTAGGTAGGTACCACCGCTTTAGCTAGTGAAATTATTGGGCAAATTAGACTTTATGATGTGATCTCACAGTCGTTTTATCTTATTACCAGACTGTGTTGATGTCTCAGGATGATATGCGCAGTGCAGCAGTCATGCGAAACTTCACATGTTGGAGTTCCAAGTGACACTGTTCTGTTATGGGCGACCGTGGCGCTTAACATCAGGTGAACGACTAGCTCGTCACATCATTCAATATCATCATCATCATTTAAAAAAAAAATGCATCGGTTTTTTTCAGAGGCGCATTGATTTACACTGACACACTGTTAATATCTCAATGAGTTTGCGCCCCGTGCCCCTTCTTGTGTTCGTATTTTGGTTGGTGCGTATATGTATATACTATATAGAGCTAATATAGAGCGAGGTGCGTGTTCCGCAATGAAGTATGGTTGATACGTCATAGATAATTAGAACATAGTACCTACATAATTATGTATGTCAAATATACTTCAGGGTAGGCAACGCATTATAGGTTTTTTTTTAACGGGCTAATGCTGTCGGTTCCTACCTACCTTTACAAGAATTTGCAAAAATGTTCCATTCGTTACGCGTGACTAAGGGCAATAGATATTAATTTTTATATATAAACATTATTTGTTAATTATGTCAGCCCTACGCACACTAGAACATATCGACGTCGAGCATTGTCCGTGACCGAGACCGAGCCGTGCTATGTACTATGTAAATGATACTTTGTCCAAGCAGGTCACATACACTTCCTGAATGTATGAATGCCAAAAATTACAAACTAAGCGACTACAACCGTATTACCTAGAATCGATTGCACTTTATTCATGACACTACTGTGTTTTGGGAGTTTCCTTAATTTCACCGCATTCAAAATGACTCCGGTTTTGTATGCTGCTATTGATCATGGCTCGTGCTCTCCGTGATTGATCGAATTTTGACAGATTTCTCTTTTTAGGGTTCTGTAATCACAAAGCAGTAGAAAAAGCGTAATTTCTCTAACTGGCAAAGCGGCGGTACACCTTGACAAACATTGCAGAAAACTCTTACCACCTAGTAAAATCTAGTGTACATAAACACAAAATGTGTGCGTATAAATAAGTAGCTACTTATTTAGGTACCTACTTAATTCAAAAATAAAATCTAGACAATGTTTACGCACATAATTATACTATTAAAAGCTATAATATTTATTTTTTTATTTATATGAAGCTATAATGTAATAATTTCTATTTCTAAAATTGATAAAATATTTCTTTTTAATAAAACAATGATGGCAGATCCTATGCATTTTCAGCATAGAAAGATCCGCGTCAATGATATAACAATGTATGTAAATAGTAAATTGAATCGTTTTTATGGAAATGAGGCATCAAAATTATTTATGAAAATCAGTTTTTGCAAAATCTAAAAATTGAGAATCAATATTCACGCGCGTACTAGCGCACTCTACTAGTAATAGTAATAAATATATATACGAAAATAAGTTAGGAACGTATAAGTAGGTATAATGTTGGGAATCACAGGTACGATGGAGTTAAAAGTGTTAATAAAATGCCTACCTAGGAGTTTATACCTATCCAATCCTTATAAAATACTCACAGATACAGAGAAAAAAACAACAACAATCAACTCTCGTGATGACATCAATATGCGTTCGTATTATTATACAACTAAAATCTATCTATACTTATTTTTATTTCCGTTGAGACGATATAATCCTTCTTGCTCGAAGATATAATCAATTTTGTTTGTCCTGTCTATCAATTCTAATTTTAATTTTGAGTTCTCGTTCTTCGTGCTTGGCCAAAACGACGAAGGTTTTATAAAAAAAAAATACAAATTATATAAAAATAGGTTGGTTGATGAATTATGAACGATCACGAATGAAAAATGTAGCTAAATCTAAATCATATAACACTGCTTTATAAATTATTTAAAAAAACCACAGTTATTTCATATGAACTTCCTCATATTAGGAAACAGGTATAGTGTGTCGAGTCCTGCTTTGGGAGGTAGTCTACTTTCGCCCATGGACTTAGGTCTGTATTACAGAACGATGCTCAGTCATCGATTGGTGCTCAAGCAGAGATTTCATTCACAGATTGATCACTTTATGAATGAAATCTCTGAGCACCGATCGATGACTGAGCTTCGTTCTCTAATACAGATCTAAGTATCGTAATTAAGGTGAATTTTGTGCTTTCGCCTACATTCTTTGATATTTAGGGTAATACTTGCCTACATCCCCAAAGGTTTTTTCCATTGCTGTAATCCACCCTATTTGTTAAATCCATAAAAGCGAAGATAAGATTAAGCTGAAAATATATTAATAAATACGGATTATGTAGATTACAGATTAAAATGAGATTTTTTATTTATATTATGCAATAGTTATGCATCCAATGAAGTGTGTCCACTTTAATATTAAGGTGAAAAGTTTACTAGGTGTTTTTACTAGGTGGTAGGACTTTGTTGCAAAGTTCGTCTAGGTAGGTACCACCGCTTTGCCAGTTATTCTGCCGCCAAGCAGTAGTGCGCAAGCACTACTGTGTTCCGGTTTGAAGGGCACTGTAGCTAGTGAGATTACTGGGCAAATGAGACTTTATGACCTGATCTCACAGTCTAGTAATCTTGTTACTAGATTGTGTTGATGTCTCAGGATGACGTGCGCAGTGTAGTGTCACGCGAACCTCTATACTTTAGAGTTCCGAGTGCCACTGCAGCTGATATGGGCAGCCGTGTCGCTTAACACCAGGCGAACGGTTAGTTCGTCGCGTCATACATTAACATATAAAAAAAAGAAAAAAAAAAAAAAAAAAAACAAATCTAGAAATGCGCCGAATGTTTGGTAATTATTCGTATTCTGCATATTCGGAATAGGTTCTCATGTTCGATATTCGGTTTACGCCCCGGATACTATAACAATATTTTAATACATTTGACGATGAACACATCTGTGAAGCTTATTGCTTTATTTTCCGTCAAATATATAAAAATTTACGATCTTTCATAGAAACTCATTCTAAGATCACTCAACGCATTATAATCATTGTTTTTCTAAACAATAACACTACGCGCGTTATCAACAGGTGCTGCGTCCGTTTGTAGTGTTGGCCTCGTAAACGTCATTGATGTAGCGTGCCGCTTGTGCCGTGTTGCAGCTATCACGACGGTACTCGTATTCCATACTTAATCCTTTTCAACGTATCCATGATGACAAAAAAGGATTAAATGCGATGAAACTTAGCGCTAGCTAATAAACAAATGACTAATGAAAAAAAAAACATGTATTTAAAATAAATTAATTTGAAATTAGAACTCATAGCCAGTTTAGGTATGGCATAATATATAATAAAACTGCACTCTTAGCAGCATTAGAAATGCATCATAACAACAGCTATACGATTCGCTTTCGCCAAGAGTCAATGCACCCTTCCATTCCAGTAGAGCAAAGCCGCGGCGTCGCGATCAGTCCACTCTCAGTCGGCAGCGATGCGTGCCTTGGCCGTGATTCTCATTTTGTCAGTGTGCTCGCGCCTGCACGCACACAAACCACTTGCCCTAAATACAATCAAAAACGTCCTCGACTGTAGCTTAACGCTCGGCCCTTTGAAATGCTTGAACGCGCTGACAGCATGGCGCGTGGGACGTGTCACCAACGACTCGGACTTAAATGTCAACTTGAAGGATGATATCGAGCAGTTTCCTTGGATCAAATATCGCAATAGTACTGACGAGGAGCTGTATTCGAAATTATGCGACGGAACGGAACGGATGTTAAGGCGACAGGCGCTGTCACTGACTATTATCCCTGGATACAGATTCGAGCTGATCTCGAAGGGGAATGGAACGCTTAACGTCGACGTTTTCAAAAGTAAGTTGGTTTACAATAGCGTTTTTCTTATCTATAGGACTAATAACAAATTGTAAGCTGTAATAACTTGTAGTTTATTTAAAGTTAGTATTCATAATGTATACCTATATACAATATTTATTATGTAAGCTTTTAATTTTACCATTTACAAAACCAATTTACTCATAGTAAATAAGGTTGGTTGGTAACCAATTTATTTACTTTGCTTAAACCAACGTTGCTATTCTCACATACACTACAGGTTCGTAAACAGAACACATATCTTTGTGTGATAATTATGTTTTATTATTGGAACTGTATAATATAGTTATTGTTACCCATTTATTGATTTAATAGATGGATCTTCTGTTTAGCTTAGTAACAAAAAGATAAATAATGTTTCGGTTTGCAATTGAAAAATTTAAAACTGGTGAGTATAAATGCCATCAGTCTACGGTCTTGTTTGAGAATATTAAAGTCTATTTAATATTTACACTGTATTCACGATGAATACAAAACTAGCAATTTATAATCTTAATAAAAACATATTGATTTTGTAATTGAATTGAATTAATTATTTGATAAACATAAGCAATATATACATTTAATTGTGTTTGTAGCAAACATCTTTAATATTAATACACCACAGCCAATATTAGTGCATAGCATACTAAAAGAAAAACTGCCATGTGAATACATAATTTTGCTGGTATAAGTAGTTTCTCTTTCGTTTACTTTCATTTTTTTTTTCAGATGCCGAAATTGCCTCCGGTCGTAGCAGTATGAAGAAAGCGAAGAAGACTTTCTACAAGGTTCTACCGTTCTTAATATTGCCAGGTTTAATAATGTCCGCGATCTTGCCATTTGTCTTGCCGGCGTTGAAACTGATGACCGTGGGTGTAGGGATGCTGAACAACATGGCACTTTCTGGAGCAGTATTCACTCTACTACGAAATAATGCATTCAACGATCATTATGAACATAAGGTCATATACGTGAACGAAGGCTACAAGAACGAGAAGCATGCACATTATGATGAACAAGAATACGCTGCTAATGATAATTTGGATATTGAACATGCAGAAACAAGACCCAGTGGGTATGAAATCGGTGAAATAGATACTATAGAAGAGTTACCTGTCAACCCTGAATGGGTAAAACAATACTATGGGAATGGACACAATGTACACATTATCGGTAGTGATCATCATCAAATAAACCATGGGGAAAAACTTAAGCTTGGTAGTTGGGGAACTTAAAGTTTCTTATATTTTCCCGTGACGGGTTGGAAGTACGATATTGAGTAGAGACCTATCTTTAACTTTCGCCCAAGATTTTACAAACGGTAGGTTTGTTTAAATGTAACTTATTCCTAACTTAGGTGATTATTTTATATAAGTGATTTGAATATTTATTACAGTAATAATTATACTGTAAATTATTGTTCTTAAAAAATTTCGTACTTAGTTTCATAATTGAAGGGGTGAGAACAAAAAGGTTTTAACGGTTTTTTTTCATAAAATGACTTATGGGTATCGTTAAATTCAGCGTGAAATTATCTACAATAATACATTCTCAAAATACCGAAAGGAGGCTTAAATCTCGAGATTTTGAACGGTTGAAACAGTTTATCTGTCACAGGAATACAGTTTGCTTAGCATAAAAACATTATATAAACATATGTATTTTATTATATTATATTTTTATAGTAATTGTATGAATTAGTACTATTATATTATTAGTATTACCTTATAAGCACTCTACATAAAAATGAAGACGTTGAAGTTTAAAGTCAATATTCTCGAAACTATCAATTTGACAGTTAAACCCTTTTTATTCTCAACCCTTCAATTCATAATGTAAGTTATCAATTTTCGTTTAAATCTATACATAATTATTATACATGAAGTTTTCACATGGATTGTCAACTTAAGAATACACTAAATGTGTGTACACATATTTGACAAAATATCCAGGAAACCTTTGACACAGCTTCTATGGTGTAGTGGTCAAGCAGGTCAGCTCATGATCATGAGGCGGCGGGTCCGATTCCCGCGGTAGGGCAAGTATTTGGCAGAAGAAGTTGGGCAATAAAACGTGCAAATACTTGTTCTGAGTCTGGGTGTTATAGAACCATGGTCCCCGTAGTTCCTGGGTCCCTAGACACAGGGAATCCTATTTAGGGTCCAGGATCTATGTATGTGATCGTTGGGCGTTATTTATTTATATCTATATTAATTAAGTTGTTCAGTAACAACATCAGTGTGTTTAGAGCGTTTAGTAAGTATTAGATGTATTAATTTATTAGGTACTAGCTTCTGCCCGCGGCTTCACCCGCTCGGCCTATAGGAAACGAAGATTTTTTTTTATAGATCATTCAACTACCCGTTTCACCCTCTTAGGGATGAAATGTCGAGAAACCCTTTGTTAGTGGATACCCACACTTTACAAAAAACACACCCTCAAAATTTCAAGTCTCTAGGACCAGCAGTGTAGGCTGTGCGTTGATATATAAGTCAGTCAGTCAGGACTTTGAATTTTATATGTATAGATCATGATACTTACCGCAAAAATTTATGCGATAAATAATGGTGAATAAATTTAAATTCTAACAGCGTAGGTACGCATTAAAGTATTTTTTTTTATATTATTGAATGATGTGACGAGCTAGTCGTTCACCTGATGTTAAGCGCCACGGCCGCCCATAACAGAACAGAACTCGGAACCCTAAAACATAGAGTTTCAAGCGACACTGCACTGCGCACATCATCCTGAGACATCAGCACAGTCTGGTAATAAGATTACTTGACTGTGAGATCAGATCATAAAGTCTCAATTGCTTAGTAATTTCACTAGCTACAGTGCCCTTCAAACCGGAACACAGTAGTGCTTGCACACTACTGCTTGGCGGCAGAATAACTGGCAAAGCGGTGGTACCTACCTAGACGAACTTTGCAACAAAGTCCTACCACCTAGTATAAAAAAATCAATAAATAAACGAGACTTTTAGAAGATATCAACAAACTTTATTTCATAATACATTTATGATACTAGTACATCACTTATTTAAGTAATTATCTAAGCTTCTAAACAACATTAAGTAAGTATTTAAGTTCAAATATCATTCACCCAAAATAACCACATAAATACTAATAAACGTTGTGTAGCGAAAGAATAGTTATTTGGTGTTTTGTTTCTCTCTATGTAGTTTGAGATGGGCAAAGATAAAACAAGAGAAAACACTGAGTAGCTATTCCACTGCTACGCAGTATTTATTTAGTAAGGGAGTTAGTATCTCCTTTTTTATTGGAAAGTATTTTTACAAAAGTTTATAATAACACCAAATATCTACATTCATAGAATATCTAGTAGCATAAGAATAATTTAACTACACGTTTAACTTACATATTTAATTGACACTTAATTTATACAGTCACCTATTTCATTTAAATAATGAAATATCATATTACAATAATACAAATATGTTAAAGTAAAAAAGGTTTTATTTTTAACACATTGAGTCAAAAACCAATAGATAGATAGAAAATGCTTTATTGCATAAACACCTGTCACAGTCGCCACGAAGAACCAAAAGGATGTTTGGGACTTTGAGCCTTTCGTCGTAAACGGCAGCCCGGTGGTAGTTATAAATTATAAATGAAAACCAAAACGAAACCACTGCACTGTTCTAAAAGTTTGTTGTAAAAAAAGTCTACGCGTAATTTGGTGTCTGAGCCGCACTAGTTAAAATTGTCATATTAGCGCGCGAGGGTAGTTAAGTTTCGACTGTACTTTATCATCTTCTAGTTAACCTGGGCGTTACATGGAAAATTTTGTGTGGCAGTCAACGCTACTTAAATATAAATTGTCTTATAATGTGATCTGATTGTGAATAAAAATGTGGGTAGAGCTCTACCTTGTATTAAATTTCTAATTTCGATTTTATTATATATCTTATTAACCAAGCGTAACTCTGAAACGCAATATTCTTGAACCTATACCTATATAAAGAGCTTTAGATATTGAATAGAGAATGAATTAGTGTAAAGGTATTATGAGGGTAAAGCGGCTTAATGTATCCCAAAATAAATTTATCCATGAAAGACGCGATGAAATAATTTCTAATTGGTTATCATAAACGGAAGATCCCGGGAGAATGTTTATTCTGTTTTTATTCATATCTATGATTTTCATAGCTGTCGTTATCAACAAATGTATCAGTAAAGCATTTTTTTTAATCAAGAATGGAATTTGGAACCGCGTACATACATCCGTGAAGCCGGGATATACCGTCAAACTGCAGGAGTAGTTTGACACTGACGGTACCTTTTAACAGTATTTGAAAGATTCCATATGTTTTTTTAGGTATTTAAATTTTAACACAATATGTGCCTGTTCATGATTAAACGTTTTATCGTAAATCACGTTGGTATTAAACTCATTGACAGAAATATCATAGTACCTAATTTGGTTGATGGTATAACATTTAAATACACATATACCTATTCAGTTTTTCTATGAACTATTTCGGCTAATTCCTTGTCTTCCTCGGGCATATCTTGATCGTCCCAGCCCCAGATTGGGTTTTCAGGGTGGTGATGATCTTCCGATTCTTCCATCGACTTCTGAGCCCATGGGTGTGACCCATCTCCCGTCCGATCGACTCGTTTTCGGATCATTTCAGCTGATACTGTCTTCAAGTCATACGCCAAACCTGAAAAATAGAAACATCAAAATATATGACTTGAAAGTTCCATTCCAAGCTTGAATGCTAACTTTGCCAGTAACATTTCGTTACACCCCGCCTTTTACGGTTCCGTAGTATTTATAATGCAAGGAATAGGTTTCTTGCATTTACCTATACAGGTCATAAGGAAAAAAGCTAAAAATATAATATTGCATACTGGCAGTAAAAGCACCTGCATAATACTATAAAGTGACGCTGTAAAGGTCAGTAGAGAAGAACAGCATTAGCCCTTTAAAAAAAGATAATAATGACCGTGTTTAGCAGCCCAGTCGATGAGAGCGGTAGAGAAGTTAGTGCTGTAGTTGCCTAGCTCAGCCGCCTTGTAGTCCCAAGGAAACACGTGGTGGTAGTTGTGCCAACCCTCGCCAAACGCGCAGATTGCTACCGTCACGTTATCTGTGGCGCCTATGTTTCTGTAATAGCAAAGACGTGATTAGCGTTACAAACTGTTGCTATGTATATTCCGTCCATTCCCAGTAGTTCAATTATTATCAGTTCCATTGATTGTGTTGTGCTAGTGAGATTTTTGTGTCTCTTTAGTTCAATTAATGGTGGATGATTGTACTGCTGAAATATGTGTGTTTCCAAAAGTACAGAATTACCAGTTCAATTACTATACTAAGATTTTTTTCTCATTGATTCGATTGAAGTACCTTCTGACGCAAAATGTTTTAGCGCTCGAGGTTATAGTGACGTAATATATATTCTCATAATATTTATTGTTTATTTTTAATCAAATAAATAAATAAAACAATGACCTAAGTACCACAGAATAAAATTATTAAATAATCTAAATATATATAACTCAAAGGTGACTGACTGACTGATTGACTGACATAGTGATCTATCAACGCACAGCCCAAACCACTGGACGGATCGGGCAGAAATTTGGCATGCAGGTAATGTTATGTACGTAGGCATTCGCTAAAAAAGGATTTTTCGAAATTCCACCCTTAAGAGGGTGAAATGGGTGGTTGAATTATTTTCCCATAGGCCACGCTGCGGGCAAAACTGCGGGCAGAAGCTCGTCCACTATGTGACTACACCCTCCATCTGGATTTATAATTATATCTATTAGTCAGGTTACCGCCTGAAGTCCGGAACACACGGTATAGTCCAGGCTAAAACAATCTCAGTATTTAAGGCCCGTATATTAGAGAACTACGCTCAATCGTCGATTGATGCTCAAGTAGAGATTTCATTCTATTTATGATTATTTTGTGAATGAAATCTCGTCTTGTGCACAGATTCACTACTGAGCGTGATTCTGTAATACGGGCCCTAGAGCAATCCGAATTTATTTATGTTTAAAAATTTAAAGACTGTACTGACATGCTGCACTTACTAAGTAAGTAAGTAAGTAACTTATTTATTATGTGGCAAAGTGGCAATACCTACATAATGGTTACTACCAAAACTTCTTGTCGATATACTTACAAAACATGGGAGCGCTCAGTTAGAAATACATTAATTATTTTATTTAATTCTCAAAGGAAAACTTACAGCTAATTATACACGCACGTAAATATCACACTAATAGGTACGGGAAGCTAATTAAAAGTTTTCACAAATATTTCTTATTTATCTTATCATCTTACCAAAAGTTAAATATAGCGTTGGATAAAATTATAGTTGGTGCTAAATATAGCGATGGATAAAATACTTAGACGCGAATATTTAAACAACTGTAAGTTAAGACCGCTTCCTGCACCGAATAATTTCATGTTTAGTCAATGAAAATGCCGAGCCGCGAGTCTGAGCAAGATTATTGAATTAAATTAGATATAGGTACTCCAACAATAAAATAAAAGGTTCTTTTAAAAGGTGCTTGTCTGAAAACGTATCAAGATTTACGAACCGATCCTTTTTTATCCCAGGCGTTGAAGAAGGCTTCGTAATAAATAAAACCTTACATAAGTACCTAGCTAGAAGAAAGAAGGTTTTTTTTTCTAGCTATCATTTTACTTCCGAGGAACTAAATTAACTAATGCAGTATAGTTAGGTACCTATAGTGGGAAATAGGGAAGTACTGTTAGAGAAAATATTTTATTACTAAGCCACCGGTGTGGTGGCTACCACAGCAGTATATACCTACCCGTAATATAGGGCACTGAAATTTCCATAGAATATGCGCAATGGTGGATTACCTAACAAATATTAAAAATTGCATAAGTAGATTAGTTAAATTAACAAAAATCATGGGGACTCCCTATTTTTTATATATCTCAAAAACGGAATACATGTTTAATGAAAAATATACTTTCGCACACAGAGCCTTCTCCCTAGTGACCACTTTCCAGTAACAATGCTTTCACACACGCTTCGCTGTTGTTAACTGCTACCTAAGTGTGCGTCACGAATAATATAATACTACACTAGAATGTGAGTCAAGCGTAAAATACTTACGAGTCACCTGGTTAAATCGATTGATGTCGAATGGCACTTGCTTTAACATTTTTTCTAATCAAACAATATCGAAGAGCAAATTTAGGAGAAAGTTTCCGCACCTATCGAGCAATGGCCCCGTTTCGTTTGATCGAATAAGATTTAGAACTAGCTTAATTGGCATTCAATAAGTACTACATTCAAGTGGCACTTTTATAATATTAACATTGGATAGTAGCATTAATGACTACTATCTGTCAGGCGATCATGGTCTGGTATGGATTTGACAGTTTCAATACGCAGCTTATGTGGATAGTTAGTATGGAAATTTCTCCTGTTGCATTGCAATCAAAGTTTCGTGATCCCAAAAAACTAATTTTTACCGTAGCCCACCAAGTTTGATAAATCCCATTTTTCTTTGTTGTGCTGTATTGTTCTAGATTTGTTCTCAATTGCTCCAAAATATAACGATCCTAGAGTGAAAACTGAAGTCAGAAAAAAAAAAAAAGAAATTTTTCGTGGAAGCCCGTACTTTTGGAATTTCTAAAATTTTTATGTTGATCCAGACAGAACAAACCTAGAACAATTCAGCACAGCAAAAAATCTAGATTTCAAAAAGTGCGGGGCTAACTTAACACACACAAAAATCGACGTATCCTTTTTTTCGAGAACGCTTTTTTTGACCAATGAACGATCACGTGGATAACGTCATAAATGCTTTTTCGGGAGAAGAGGTAATATGTGGATTTTTACAGCCTTATAAATAAACACGAACTAGCTTTAGACTAGTTACACCATCTTTTGTCTCTTTCGATCCAGCTAAATATTCCAGTAGCAAAAAAAGGACAAAAGCTGAAGTAACTAATCCGAGACTAATACCAGTTTATTAATAAGGCTGTTAGTGTTTATGCTAGCTGGAGGCTAATTTCGCACACTTTTTTGTCTGGTTTTGGCTTCCCAAAGTGGTGGCAACTTTGCCAGAAGCTTCTATGGAGTTTTGGAAACAACACGAAAAGAAACGTTTCACCATCATTATACCACTTTCCTACACTCATGCCTGTAATTCAGCCCTTAACGAATTAAACGCCACAAATTTTATGCACTAACACTGAAAATAATGCAAGTTTTGGAAAATAATACAATGCAGCGACGCAATCTTTTTCGTTTTCCCGCCAAAATTCCCTTTCGCACATATAGTGCTCTTTAGATTTGATACTTGGAATAACAGCGCGTGCGAGCCTGCAATATGAACTTACAAAGTTACTCACTTGTCATAGGGCCTGTTTCCCCAAATATGGGCGGCAGAGTTGACCAACCAGGTGAAGTGGAGCGAGACGGTGTACCTCGTGATGGAGGCCACGTACCAAGATGTCCAGGCATCTTCACCCCAGAGGTACACCGGAACCATGGCGGGCAGGATGAAGCAGAGCAGCGGCATTACAACCAGGTACGTTCTGAAATTAACAACAGGTAAACATTAATAAGTATCTTTAATCTATCGTGAGTATTGAAATATTTTTTTTTTAATGTTGTTGAATGATGTGACGAGCTAGTCGTTCACCTGATGTTAAGCGCCACGGTCGCCCATTACAGAACAGTGTTACTCGGAACCCTAAAACATAGAGTTACAAGCGACACTGCACTGCGCACATCATCCAGAGACATCGGCACAGTCTGGTAATAAGATTACTTGACTGTGAGATCAGATCATAAAGTCTCAAAACTGAACTTCTGGTTCTAGACCATAAAGGAACCGCGACAAACTTTGTCATTTGTTTTATCATGTCACCTAGTTAATATATTATTATGTGCCGTTTTAAATCTGGATAAAGCTAAGTTTCTCAGTATATTCGTATTTATTATGCATCAAGTATGACACATTTTGTAAGATGTATTTTTTTAATTGACGTTTAGCCGTTATTTATCTTACAAAAAATTACTTATGAAATTATATAAGGTGACTTGCAGAGCAATAGCGTTAGCTATAATAATTGAGACTTATTGATATTATTTATTATATAGAATTTATAGATAAGTACTCAATCAAAACGATAATTGGATTACATTTGACAGCCTCTGTAGTGTAGTACAAGTAGTAATAATAATAATAATAATAATAATACGTGTGGACATCTCACACAACGCCATCTAGCCCCAAACTAAGCAAAGCTTGTGCTATGGGAACCAGATAACTGATACAATACTTAGATACTTTTTTGTTTGTAAATACATACATAGAATACAATATGACACCCAGACACAGAACAAACACCTATGTTCATCACACAAATGTTTGTCCTGAGTGGGAATCGAACCCACAACCCACAGTTCAGAAGGCAGGGCTACTACCAACTGAGCTATCGGGCCAGTCGAAAGTGTAGTACGATGACCTATAATCAGCAGCCTCAGGTGCACCCTAGTCACACCCGAATTATCATAAAGTCATACATTTGTACGAGGCTGTATAGTTTCTACAACCTCTGTGGTGTGGTGGTTGAGCAGGTCGGCTTATAACCCGGAGGTGGCGGGTACAAGTATTTGTGCAAGAAAAAAAAACGCAAATACTTGTTCTAAGTCTGGGTGTTGTGGGACCATGGTCTTCGTAGTTCCTGGGTCCCTATGCACAGGGAATTCTAGTTAGGGTCCAGTATCTATGTATGTGATCTTTGGGCGTTACTATTATTTAAAAATCACATAAATATTATTAACAGTTTTTTTGCACTTATCCCTGTATGACTTGTAATGCATTTGGGTATGTCACAGAAGGATAAGTGCGAACTTAGGAGCTCTCAGACTTTAATGCAGACGGACATAATTATCTTAAGGCTACAAAAATTTGCATACTTAAGTAATATTGAATCCAACATGTAACCACACATTACTAAAAATATTGTAGTGTTACTTCACTAATACTTCTAATCTCGATATACACTTACTTAACAGAATTATTAAAAAGTCTAAACAGATGTTTTTTTTTAATTTAAGTTTTGGCTCCACACTTTTGTGTATTTAGCCAGTGTCAAGTAATTGATAATTTATCAAGTTATCGATATTTCACGCAAATATGTGTCAACTTGTCAAGTCACAGTCGAAGTCATCAAGTCAAGTCATATTCAAGTGAGTCTAGTCAAAGTCATACTCCTAGTAAAGTGGTGGCAACTTTACTTGAAGCTTCTATGGAGTTTTGGAAACAACACGAAAAGAAACGTTTCACCATCATTATACCAATTTCTCACACTCGCGCCTGTAATCCAGCACTTAACGAATAAAATGCCACCAATTTTATGCACTAACACTGAAAATAACGCAAGTTTTGGAAAATAATACAATGCGGTGACGCAATCTTTTTCGCTTTCCCGCCAAAAAACTCGAAATAGATGTTTATTACTAAAAAGTCTAAACAGATGTTCGGACTTTTTAGTAATATTGTTAACTTAAATAAATAATGCATGTGACATTGATCCTTATAAATAAACAAAAAAACTTACTTCAATAATATTAAAGAAATGTTTACATATGAATGTATTATTGTTCAAATGTAATAGTACATATTTAAAGATAGAGTAGGTTCGATGAAAACGACGTATTGTTTATCCACATGTTTTGAAAAAAATATAGCTAGTCTGTGTTTACTACGGTATGTACCGAAAATTACTTCTGATTATACAGTAAGCTAAAGATGAAAAAAGTGCGGGGCAGTCTTTGGAGACTGAAAACTAAGTAACTTGTGTGAGCTCATAGAAAGCCTGCGGTGACGATGACGCGAGTTTCACGCTTTTTGTTTACTCAAAAAGTACACATATATACTCAGTATATCATCCCTTCGTGGCCAAAATACCACTTATTTGTACCAAACGATTTGATTCCACGTTCATAATTAGAACAGCTAAACGCTAAAAAACACAAACAGCTAAAAGCTTTTACTAGGTGGTAGGACTTTACTGCAAAGTTCGTCTAGGTAGGTACCACCGCTTTGCCAGTTATTCTGCCGCCAAGCAGTAGTGCGCAAGCACTGCTGTGTTCCGGTTTGAAGGGCACTGTAGCTAGTGAAATTACTGGGCAAATGAGACTTTATGATCTGATCTCACAGTTTAGTAATCTTATTACTAGATTGTGCTGATGTCTCTGGATGACGTGTGCAGTGCAGTATCACGCGAACCTCTATACTTTAGAGTTCCGAGTGACACTGCAGCTGGTATGGGCAGCCGTGTCGTTTAAGATCAGGCGAACGGCTAGCTCGTCACGTCATTCCTTAACATAAAAAAAAAAAGCTAAAGAATGGAATGCCCTGCGTCTGTGTTTCCGGCGAAATATGACCCGGGCGTGTTCAAAAGAAGAGTGAACAGGTATTTACTTAGCTAGCACACACCTTCAATCGCATCGTCACTACCCATCAGCCCCATCAGGTGAGAGCGTGGCCAAATGCTAGACAATTTTGAAGTAAAATAAATGTATACTTTTTTTTTGTGTTAGTATGGCTCCACACTTTTGTGTATTTAGCCAGCGTCAAGTAATTAATAATTTCTCGAGTTAAGTAACATATATGTATATATGTCAGGTCAAGTGACAATCCAAGTAATCAAGTCAAGTCATAGTCTAGTCCAGTCAAGTCATACTTCTAGTAAAGCGGTGGCAACTTTACCAGAACCTTCTATGGAGTTTTGGAAACAACACGAAAAAAAACGTTTCACCATCATTTTTCCACCACTTTCCCATACTCATGCATGTACTCCAGTACTTAACGAATAAAATGCCACCAATTTTATGCACTAACACTGATAATAACATAAGTTTTGGAAAATAATACAATGCGGTGACGCAATCTTTTTCATTTTCCCGCCAAAACTCCAAAAGTATACGTATAGCTCACTGAAATCGTTCAGTGACTATGACGCGAGTTCCATGATTTTTGTTCACCCAAAAAGTGTAATCATTAATTCATTTAAAAATGCTTACTTCTTCTGAAACATGATAATAGGATCTTTCTCTAAGTCAGACATGTCCACGCTGGCTCCTTTCTCGAACACGTCCTTGTGTTTCCGCACCATAAGCCATCCTATGTGCGAGAAGAAGAATCCCCGTTTCGCGTTGTGGGGATCAGCATCCGTTTCAGTAAATTTGTGGTGAACTCTGAAAATTAAAAAAACGAATGTGCTTTAGACCACACAACTGAAGTAAAACTTCTTTAGTTTAGCTCCATCTATCGGCCGATATAACTTTGTTTTTACTTTGTTTAATGTTAATATCGCCATCTTGATAATTATACCAACCCCCGACAAAACGGAGTGGTCTTAAATAGGTAATTAACGGGTGTATCTGTGTGTGGCTGTGGGTCTGTGGCATCATAGTTCCTAAAGGGTTAAAGTTTACTAGGTGGTAGGACTTTGTTGCAAAGTTCGTCTAGGTAGGTACCACCGCTTTGCCAGTTATTCTGCCGCCAAGCAGTAGTGTGCAAGCACTACTGTATTCCGGTTTGAAAGGCACTGTAGCTAGTGAAATTACTGGGCAATTAAGACTTTATGATCTGATCTCACAGTCGAATAATCCTATTATCAGACTGTGCTCATGTCTCGGGATGATGTGCGCAGTGCAGTGACGCGAAGCTCTGTTTTAGAGTACCGAGTGACACTGTTCTGTTATGGGCGGCCGTGGCGCTTAACATCAGGTAAACGACTAGCTCACGTCACATTATTCACCAACATAAAAAAAGGGATCGACCGATTTGAATTTTACAAACATTAGTTTATTTGGCTGCTGTTGTTTTTTTCCTAAGTACCCACTTGTTACAATATCCAGCTTAAAACTAGGACCAGGGCGAAAATCGGACCAAAACTGTGATCGTGTTACGGAGTTTTGGCTCTAATCGACGTATATTTGCTTAAGTCTTTAAACATACCTGTGATCTCGAACCCATTCATAAATATGGTTCTGGAAGGCCATGGTCTGCATGACAGCCAGGAACAGCCGCAGCGGCCACCGCGCCTTGTACGCTCGATGCGCCCAAAGGCGATGCGCGCCAGCCGTCACCCCCATGGCAGACATAATGGCGAATGATACACCTGATAAGTATAATCAATTACTTGCAATTCAACGGGGCAATGCTGCGAGCATGTTGGGTACGCTACGTACTGGCAGTGGGCTGGAGCATTTGGACTGTCTATAGGTCATCGCGGCCAGTATATAGTCGAATTTTTTTTGTAGTAGTAGTAGTAGGTAGTGTTTAGTATTGGTTATTATATCATTGTAGTATTTAGAAAATAAAGGCAATTTTCCGTGAGATAAAAATCAATTATTAAAGTAAGTTTTTTTTTAAATTATATAAGTACTAATAACCAGTTTAAAAAGATTAACGGCTTAACCATAAAGATTTAAACAAGCCTTAAACAAGTGTTTTATTCTGTTTTGTATTGTTAAACACGCGTTTGACATCTGTCTAAAACTTGTCTATGTATTTGTGGTATAGCACGGCAATTTTTTACTAGGTAAATAAATAAATAAATATTTGTGGACATTTCACACGTCATCTAGCCCTAAACCAAGCAAAGCTTATACTATAGGAACCAGATAGCTGATACAATACCTATATTTTTTTTACTAACTCAGCTTACCGGGCCAGTCAGGTGGTAAAACTTTGCTGCAAAGTTCGTTTAATAGGTTCGCTTTGCCAGTTATTCTGCCGCCAAGCAGAAGTGCGTAAACACTACTGTGTTCTGGTTAGAAAAGTACTGTAGCTAGTGAAATTTCTGTGCAAATGGGACTTTATTACCTAATCTCATAGTCTAATACAGGTGACGTGCGCAGTGCAGTGTCACGCGAAACTAAGCGTTGCCGAGTCACACTGCAACTGATATGGGCAGCTGTGCAGCTTAGCATCATATCCTTTAAAATATACATTTTAACCTTCGACGCAAAAAGAGACGTTTGTATCTGTCTGTGGTTTCGAGCAGTGAATTATCTAATATCTGTGGCATCTGGCATGGGGCAATACACTATGGTAGATATTGATGAATGCAGAGTGTGGCGTGGTGTGTGGCGGGCTCAGCAGAAAAGAAAAACTGCAACTCTTACGACCAATGCCTTTATACGTTTATGCAATAAACATAAAGACATCACATTTTTATGAATACAAACAACAGATGGAAAGAGATTTTTAGAAAATAAGGAAAATATCACATAGCGGTTAACACGGTACAGGGGAACGCAAATCAGAGAGCAAGATAGACAGGATACATTCTCGGATCAGAAATTGTCTATGCAGCATACTATACACAGATTATATAATTTCAACAAATATCTATTACAGTTTTCTTTCGATCCCAACCCTACCTTATGCATGTCTTGACACGTTCTTAGCCAGTTATTTCTTTCTTTCCATTTATTTTATTAGTGCGTCTGTACCAAAGTATCAATATAATAGTCAGTAGTCGAATAAAGGAAAGTGTCAAATTAGCGAAGCCAATTAGGGAAAGATTCGACCTCTTTCTGGACACAAATTAGCATGGTGATTTTCCATGTATTTTGAGACCCCAGCCTTTTTGACGATGTACAGTACAGATATTTTTGCTACAATATGTATATCCAAAACACATCAAAAAAGCAAATAGAATTTTGGATGTAGTAGTTGCGAAAAAATTAATGATACAGGTTACCTATTACATATTATATCTCTCGTATTATCTTGTTGGTGAGACCTAGTACAAAATATGGCAATAGAAAACAACATGTTCGTTGCTGACTCGTAGAATATTCTTGTGCTGTAATTTTTTTTTTATGTTTTGGCTCCACACTTTTGTCTATTTAGCCAGTGTTAAGTAATTCATAATTTATCAAGTTAATGATATTTCACGCAAATATGTGTCAAGTCATAGTAGAAGTCATCAAGTCAAGTCATAGTCCAGTCAAAGTCATACTCCTAGTCATACTCCTAGTAAAGTGGTGACAACTTTATTTGAAGCTTCTATGGAGTTTTGGAAACAACACGAAAAGAAACGTTTCACCATCATTATACCATTTTCCCACACTCACGCCTGTAATCCAGCACTTAACGAATAGAATGCCACCAATTTTATGCACTAACACTGAAAATAACACAAGTTTTGGAAAATAATACAATGTGGTGACGCAATCTTTTTCGCTTTCCCGCCAAAACTCTTGTGCAGTAATTGTAATGAAACGTATAAAGCTTCTTGTGTTTTGTTTCACGCAAAGTAATGCTATGACTTCTAACAATTAGTTACTAACAGCCTTATTAATAAACGGGTATTAGTCTCGGATTAGTTACTTCAGCTTTTGTCTCTTTTTTGCTACTGTAATATTTAGTTGGATCGAAAAAGGACAAAAGCTAAAGTAACTAATCCGAGACTAATACCCGTTTATTAATAAGGCTGTAAGAGTTTTTGTTACCCTGCTTCTAAAAATATAGGTACCAGATATGAAAAAAGGTAAATCATATAATTTGTTATTTGTTGCATTCATGGACGGTACTGGTTATTTTTACGAGTTTCCGCTGTTCTTTCATCCAAATCAATTCAAACAAATGCAAATTAATTGACAACTTAGCCATACTGCCTCCAATTTCTATCCACCAGTGATTAAATAAAGATTGCATTTATTAGCACTCTGACTCCTGATTAAGTTTAAACGCTGTTAATTATCAAATTACAATTACGAGTGTAGCAAACAATTAAATCACAACCGGTTCGTTAAGGTCGGAGCAAAAAAGATACCAACACGTACGTGATCGTTTACCGCATATTTTCTAGTATACCTATACTCGTAATTATGTAACCTTACTTTGTCGTTGCTCTGACGTTAAGAGAGACTTCTCTATAAGTAGGTATATCTATGCAATTATTATCTAAATTATATATTACTCAAAGGTGACTGACTGATTGACTGACTCACATAGTGATCTATCAACGCACAGCCCAAACCACTGGACGGATCGGGCTGAAATTTTGCATGCAGGTAGATGTTATGACGTAAGCATCCGCTAAGAAAGGATTTTTCGAAATTCCACCCTTAAGAGGGTGAAATGGGTGGTTGAATTATTTTCCCATAGGTCACGGCGTGGGTGAAGCTGCGGGCAGAAGCTCGTTATTATTATATCTATGGTCATATTATCTCTTCACAAGCTATTGTATAACGATCATTTTTACGGCTTTATTCATATGCAAGTACTATGTGTGTTTTAATATAAAATCGGATAGGTACCTATATCATAATTATACACAATACATACACACTAAAGTATTAGTACATTAATTAAACCAAAGCCCACTGCCTGTTTAAGAGGCCTGCCATAAAAATAGCTGTAGATTGAGTATTTTCCCAGTACTAAAGATAATATAATACTGTACTAGGATCGATTCTGAAATGATCCAAAAACCAAGTTAAGCTGAGATGACCCTCGCACTCTCCGAGGGTCTATACTCAGTGATACATAAAATATTGTTTTATCTTTTTATAAACGATGTTAGTAATAAGTTTTATATAAAAAATGTGCGGGGCTGTCCTTGGGGATAGAAGTGAAAACTAAGTACCTAACTTGTGAAAATTGGAAAGCGTTCGGTAACGTGCATGATTTTTGTTCATCTAATAAATGCTCAACGCGCCAAAAGAATTTTCACTTCAAAAAATTATTATGAATTTCAACGACACCTGGATTTGATCCCCAAGGATCTCCTGTATCCTAAACGGCTTGACCATGCTATATTGAAATACTGTGTCATTATATGTAATAGGCCATTTTTATGTGTATACTACTAAATGTTATTAACTTCACTAACTACTACTACTACTACAAAAAAAAATTGGGCTATATGTAAGCCTCGATGACCTATAGACAGGCTAAATGCTCCAGCCCACTACCGGTGGGTAGCGTACCCAACATGCCAACATTGCCAACCCCGTTGAATTGCAATGACGATCCGGTGTGCCAAATAAGTGCCAGCATTTTGATCACGACATTTTCATTTTTTATACATACCTAGATACACAAACTAAAATATTAGATACTCTCCATTCTCAGCACAATCAAGTAAAAAAATTAAATATTTATATAACTTCAGTAACTACAAAATGCATGGCAGTGCGTATCTTATAAAATTAAACTACCTGTAAGTATTTTCGACTGGCCTGATAGCTCAGTTGGTAGTCGCCCTGCCTTCTGAACTGTAGGTTTTGTGTTAATTCCCACCCAAGACAAACATTTGTGTGATAAACATAGGTGTTTTTTCTGTGTCTGGGTGTTTATTATATTCTATTCTCAATATTCACAAACAAAAAGTATATAAGTATTGTATTAGTTATTAGTTTGAGACTAGATGGCGTTGCGTGAAATGTCCACATGATCCAAATCCAAATTTATTTATTTATTTTTACTGTTATAACATGGTAAAATCTTTGATTCTAACTATTCGCTACAGTACAACTCACGCTTAAAATTAAGTGTTTCTCACCAAAAATCACCGTCCAAATTTTGCTTTTGCCGCTAAACATCAGATAAAACCCGTACAGAGCGGCGCCGTGTAAATAAACAAAGGCCAAAACATTTCTCCACACCAACTGCCACCTGCAAATAATACAGAATCTATAATGAGACTATATGTAAATAGTCAAAGACTGTTGTAGATCAAACAGAGAGAAACATGCCATTAGCGAGGCTAGTGTTAACAAAATTTGGCAGTCTTTTTTACTTTAATAGCTACTCCTGGCAACATTTGGATGTTATTGACAATCGAAGCAGAGCCTTATATTCTTTACATCTTAAAGTCATTATCAACAGCCTGAACACAACAGTTTGAAGTAAAAAAAATAGAAAAACACTTCCACTGCTAATCATAGGCCTCCCCAAAGTGCACCCCTTTAAGCGGGTGCTACCTCCTGCATCTATTGGTTTCCCGCGGTTTTGACCAGATCGTTGGCTCACCTAGGGGAGGCCAGCCTACGCTGCATCTTCCAATTCATAGTCGACCGGTCGTGGAGAGCCTTTTTCCCCATCAGTTGTCAGTTCTAATTTCAAATCGCTAATTTTTAGAGCTGTATTGGCTACTTTAGTTTTGCGGATTTCTTCATTTCGAATCTTACCTCTCAAGTACATACCGAGTACAGATCTCACCATAGCTTGTTGCGCGACTTTGAGCTTACTAAAGAGGCCACAACTCAATGCCATAAGTCATCACTGATTTAAAACTTTTGTTTTCGGCCTCTGCAGTATTTCGGATGAAAAGCTGTCTAGCCAAGTTGGAATCTTAATGCGACGTCTTTGTCTAAGTTAGACTTTATCCTAGGTAGATAGATATTCATCGACTACTAAAGTACACCATAAAGTAAACCCACGTAAATATTTAACAAAATTAACTTAATTAGATACATTGCATCCTTAACAATTCAAACAGTTTAAACATTTTTTAGTACTCGTAATGTAATTAAGTTTCTTTTACGATTACGCAAATAATATTAGTTATACCTCCGTATTACGATAAACTAGGAACTCGGATGAACGTTAAAAAAGAAAAGGTTATCAGTTTGGTTGCATTTGTATTTTCATGCTTGTAACTTAAGAAAATAACTTCGCCATTTCAGCGATATTAGAAAAGGTTAGTCATACAGAAATTGCATCGATATCTCTTTAGTAATTGAGTAATAAATCAAAATAACTGAAGTGAATAAAAACTGAAAAGAAACAAAATAATTTAAAGATATCACTAAAATAAAGATAGGTGCCTCTTCTTTTTATTGATGCAAATGGGCCTAAGTCACCTAAGTGATATGGTTGTATTTATGTTGGCCATGACACTTTTTTACACACTTTAATTAGTATCAGCTGCGTACCACGTGGACAATAAAAGAGAGAGACACAAGTAGATAGTTATAGAGTGCCTGTAAATATTAATGTTTCAGTACATAGTGCATATGTGTACATAATTATATAGTATATATAATTAGCTCCGTTGTCAAGGTCTTATTCCAGTTTAATTAATTCAGTCGTCCAAATAATTCAGTTACTGAATTTATTATACATAGTGTAATTACACTTACTAAGTTAGGTTTATAAATTCAGCAAAAGTATAATAATAATAACGCCCAACGATCACATACATATATCCTGGACCCTAACTAGGATTCTGTCATATGTATATATTGTTCTTGTTAATAGATTAATAATATTGATTAGGGGGTACTTTTCTACTTTGTTCTTATGATAATGTGGATTAAAAGGGTACGTGCGGATAGTTTTTGGTACCCACTCCTTGTACTGGCTACCTTTTTTTTGACGGGGGAAATGCCCTCACCCTTTCCTGCCACCACGGGGTTGGTAGCAGGGGGTATGTGGGACTCGAACCCACTAAAACCTCCCCGTGAGCCCTCGTCCGCCGTACCAGGGGCGAGAAGGGGTCGCGACTGCAGTCCAGCTACCTAGCCTAATACACGATTCTTAATTAAAAAATATCGAGGGACCCAGGAACTACGAGTACCATTTTATGTTTTTAATACTAAACGATCTCGAATCCGTTCATAGATATCTAAACTCCGATGGTTCTAAAACATTCGTAATGTTTATGATTGCTAACTTCTCTCGCAGCAATAAATTCACCCATGTCTTCTTCTTTTCCCTTTTTTTATTTTGACTGATCCAATTGCCAGGCTACAAAAAGGCCAAGCTTTTGATGTACTGGGTATGGATATATGATAGTACTAGAACTATCTAAGGTTTATTCAGTAACCGAATTTACCAAAGTTTGATCATGCAGATGCTTCTAATTGTCTTACTTCTCTGAATTCTAATTAGACATTTAGGATTGATTAGACTATTAGACGATTCCATTTATTGATCTAGAATATGCCTTAACTATATTTTTATGAATACATCTGTTACCTAGCAAATATACTTTCACGTATCTATTAATTCATTATTCAGTAATATGTATTTGTTGTCATAAACAAACATGACCAGGCCATGACTCAGATGCTCATGATAATATTTTAATAATAAATATACTACGTTTCCACGTCCACAGCTGAACACTATTGGTATTGACCTGTTGAAAACCTTGGTCTTGCATTTAAATGTATCATCTTTATCACAAAGTGTGTGGACGTGGTCGTGTGGTCCCTGTGTGCCAATAAGACCACCGACTGCCATAAAAGCTGGATAAAGGAATTTCCAGGGAATAGGCAGCAGCATCTTCCTTGGTACAGTACTAAGCGTGGTGATTATTTGTCAAAATAAAATACCAAAAGTAAAATACCAAGCGTGGTGATTAGTCACAATAAAATATCACAAATAAAAAACAGAGCGTGGTGATTATTTGTCATGATAAAATATCAAAAATAAAATAACAAGCGTAGTGATTAATTTAATAAAATACCAAAAATAAAATACCAAGTGTGTTGATTATTTGTCATAATAAAATACCAAAAATAAAATACCCAGCGTGGTGATTATTTGTCATATTAAAATATCTTAAATAAAATATCTAGCGTGTTGATTATTTGTCACAATAAAATACCAAAAATAAAATACTTAGCGTGGTGATTATGACAAATAATCACCACGCTAGGTATTTTATTTGTTGGCACTATGGGTTGGGGGCTATGTTCATTATGTGATGTGACTGTAACTATATAATGTTATTTTGTTTTAATTTCATATGGTTTTCTTTTCTATTTGCCTATCTATGAACAAGAATTTTTTTTATTGACGTTCACTTAAAGAGTTATTAAGTCGAATTCGTAGTTTGCTCTTAGATCGAATACCTAAAAACTCTAATTAGATGAAAAATAATTTTATATTAAACGCTGGGACCGCTTATAGTAACACTATTTTTCTTCTAATTTCTTAGCTAATTTAAAATTAAGACAAATAAAAGTGAGTTTAAAAACAGAAACCTGACTTTAATTATGTTTACCTCACATCTGACGCATGACTTCAGAAATTATTTCCAAATATCGGGTAGATTTTGAAATGTGCTAATTAAGGCCTTTTACTTGATACCTGACACGGTGTAATTAAAAATATGTATGTGGAGCTTTCGAAATTATCGGGTAATGATGCTGTGTTGGCTTGGTTAGACATATATAATATATACAGCCAACACAGCATTATTATACAATTTATTTATAATTTTTTAATGACTTCATCAACACGGTCTAAGGGGTTTGTGCGAATTCTAAGTTTACTAGGTCGCCAAATGGTCTCTAAAAACTCCAAATCCATTATATCCATATTATCAAAGTTGTCCATGTCTATTTTTATCAACAAAAAAATAGATATATTTTATCAAAAACCAAGACAACCTCAAAATCGTGTAACAATGAAAGGTCGACAACCCAACTTTGACGTTTAGCGCGTAAATAGTTTTTTAATCTTAAAAGTTTAATTTTTCCACCACCGTGTCGCTAGTTTCTGTCGTTTAGCGAGTTAGTACCATAGTTTTCCTACACTCACGCCTGTAATCCAGCACTTAACGAATAGAATGCCACCAATTTTATGCACTAACACTGAAAATAACACAAGTTTTGTAAAATAATACAATGCGGTGACGCTAAAGCGAAATTAGATACACTTTTGTTGTAATAGAAGGAGGTCCATAGGTTTGCTGAATTAATGATATGCCGATTGACTTTGTATAAGATATATTAATTAAAAAGATATTTACAAAAACCAAAATGCGGAAAATAAAATTTTCTCTCATGTGAAGTCTATATCAACAACATTCGTTGCCCCTAGCAACTAGCTGGAAAGTTTATCTATGAGATTGGTATAGAAACTTTTTCGTGGGCCAGCACGCCACATCACCCCCCTCCAGAGACCGTCCTACGGGCGATAATATTCTGGAAAACGCACTGTTCGGCCTGATCGAGTGGTGGTCACTGGAGCGTCTCGGGTCTCAGGTGCTGCCACGGCGGGAGAATGGTCCAACTCACGAAGTATGTAGGCAGGTTTAATGCGGTCGACTGATACCGTGACTTCTTTGCCTTTTATGCGGAGCTTGAAAACTTTATCCCCTCGTTCTATCACCTCATGCGGGCCTGTGTAAGCTGCTTGAAAAGATGGATGCGAGGTGTCATCTCTTAGAAAGACGTGGGATGCTGTTGCTAAATCTTTGAAAATGAATATGGAGCGGTTATTCCCATGGTGAGAAGTTGGTAATGGCAACAAATTTTTGGCGAATGTGCGCAGTCTTTCAGTGTATACTGTCAAGTCCTCTGTGCCATCAGCCGATTGACAAAAAATGTCACCTGGAAGTCGTAGTGTCTCTCCATATACGAGTTCAGCTGGAGTCGCTTGTAAGTCTTCCTTAAATGCCGCCCGGATTCCCAGTAGTACAAGTGGAAGTGTTTCAAGCCAGCTGCTGGTCGCATGACATGTAATAGCGGCTTTAAGCTGTCTGTGGAATCTTTCGACAAGTCCATTGCATGCTGGATGGTAGGCTGTAGTTCGTCTGCGTTGAAATCCGATGATGTGGGACAGATGCTTAAAAAGTTCTGATTCAAACTGTCGACCACGATCAGTGACGATATCTTCAGGGCAGCCGAATCTGGATATCCATCCGTGAACTAAAGCTTTTGCCACTGTTTCAGCTGTTATCTCCTGTAATGGTATAGCCTCGGGCCATCGTGTGAAGCGATCTACACATGTGAGACAGTAACGATACCCTTGTGAAAGAGGTAAAGGTCCGATCAAATCTATGTGGATTTTCATGAATCTGGCTCGAGGTAAGCTGAATGATGCTAATGGAGATGAGACATGACGTGTTATTTTTGATCGTTGGCATGCTAGGCAGGAACGAGTCCACTCTCTACAATCTTTTCGCATACTAGGCCATACATAGCGTTCCGATATCAGTTTCGTCGTCGCATTTATGCCAGGGTGGCTAAAAGAATGCAAGTTTTCGAACACTTGCCGTCGCATGTCTTTGGTCACATAAGGTCTGGCCACATTGCTGCTCTTGTCACAATAGATTTCTGTGTGAGATCCAGGCAGTTTGATTTTTGTCAAGCGCAGAGAAGTATCGCTATCCAAAAGTTGTTCTAGTTCAGGATCTGTGCTTTGTGCTTGAGCAAGCTTGGATAGATCGATGGGCTGAGTAATCTCTTCGATGCGTGATAAACTGTCAGCCACAACGTTATCCTTTCCTGAAATATGCCTGATATCTGTAGAAAACTGTGAAATAAAATCCAGATGTCTGAACTGTCTTGGTGAGCACTTTTCTTTTCGTGAATGAAATGCGAAAGTTATGGGCTTATGGTCAGTATAAATAATGAAATCTCTCGCCTCCACCATGTGACGAAAGTATTTTATTGCTTCGTAGATGGCGAGAAGTTCCCTGTCGTAAGGCGAGTATTTCTGTTGACATGGCGAAAGTTTTCGAGAGAAAAATGCTAAAGGTTCCCACAGGCCGTCTCTATGCTGTTGTAAAGCTGCGCCCATTGCTGTGTCTGAAGCATCGGTGACTATAGCGAGCTTCGCTTGGCAGTCTGGATGAGCGAGTAGTGCTGCTTGGCAGAGACTTTCCTTGCAGGTGATGAATGCTTTAGTAGCTTCTTCTGATAAATGCACGGGATGTGAACCTTTAACTGATCCTGTGAGCAGTGCATTCAGAGGCGCTTGATGCCGCGCTGCGTCAGGAATAAACCTTCTGTAAAAGTTCACCATTCCTAGGAATCTTCGCAGTTCTCTGACGGTTTTCGGTGGTGGGTAATTCGCAACCGCTTCTACCTTCGATGGTAATGGTTTAGTCCCAGCTGCTGAGATGCTGTGTCCTAAAAACGTTACCTCTGATACACCGAATATGCACTTGTTCGTGTTGATTACCATGCCGTATTCCCTTGAGTCTGTTGAAGAGCAGATGAAGGTGCTTCTTGTGTGATTCCTGATCAGGTGAGAAGATCAAAAAATCGTCCAGAAACGGGAAGCAGAACTCCTCAAGGCCCCTAAGCATCTCGTCCACAAATCGTTGAAACGTTTGACTGGCATTACGTAGTCCGAACGTCATGAACGGAAATTCGTATAAACCAAACGGCGTCGTGATTGCGGTCTTCGGAATATCCTCAGGGCAGACAGGAATTTGATTATAAGCTTTTACGAGATCGATAACCGAGTATACTTGACAGCCGGAGAGACAATGTGCAAAGTCATGTATGTGCCGAATGGGATAGCTGTCTGGTACGGTTCTAGCGTTGAGCATTCTGTAGTCACCGCATGGACGCCAGCCGTTATCTTTTTTAGGCGCAAGATGAAGTGGTGATGACCATGGTGACTTTGAAGGTCTGGCTGTTCCGTTCCTCAACATATCTGCAAACTCGTCTTTTGCAATTTTTAATTTATCCGGTGCTAGTCTTCGTGGTGTGCTGCTTATTGGCGGCCCTGCAGTAGTTTGTATATGATGCATGGTATTATGCTTCGGAACACGGTGGACACCGGAAGGTCTAGTAATCTCAGGGTATTCGCTTAGTATGTTATGATATACGGAATTTCCAGAAATAACTTTTACCGATGAAATGTTCCCAGTTGACTGTGCAGGTGAAGCTGGGGACGTAAGGCTTGTGGTGTTGTCGATTAAACGTTGATTTCGACAATCCACGATGAGGTTGTAAAATGATAAAAAATCTACACCTATTATGGCCTTTGTAACGTCCGCTACGATGAATCGCCAAGTGAAGTCACGGCGCAAGCCTAGGTTCAGCACTAAATGAGCGTAGCCGTAAGTAGAAATGGGTGTACCGTTTGCCGCACACAGCTCATAATTTGTTTTCTCACGACGTTCCTTGAGTGCCGATCGGGGGAAGACACATACGTCACTGCCAGTATCGATGAGAAACTGCATCTTCGTAGCGCCGTCCGTGACAAATAGGCGACCGGAAGTTTGGCAATCGGTCGTCGCCATTACCGACTGCTGTTCGCGTTTCCCGCATGGTAGTCGCACGGTTTTACGCACTTACTTGCTTCATTGCCGAACTTATTATGATACCAGCACACAGGAAATTTTCTATAGTTCGACTGTGATCGTGTGGAGCTAGAACGACCGCGCGTTTTCTTGTTTGAACGATTCGGTGCACGTGAATGCCGGTTCACCTGCGCAGTTAGAGCTTGCACTTGTTTGGTAAGTTCAGCAATCTGTTGGTTCATGGCGTCTAAAGAGCTTCCTGGCATGACACTTGATGTTGATGCTACGTGCGCTGTAGGCGAAACAACGTCATGGATGCGGTCAGCGAGATCTGCGAGCGCTTCCAGTGAAGACATCATCTGCGAAGCGATTATCGTTTGCGTGCTACTTGGTAGGCGACTGGTCCATATAGTACGTAGAAAATCTTCGGGAACTCCAGGTCCAGCCAAATGTTGCAAATGTCTTAGAAACTGAGATGGCTTACGGTCTCCAAGTTCTGCGTGCATAAGTAATTGCTTGACCTTCTTTTCTCGTGACGCGGACAGTCGTTTGATAAGTTCCGACTTCAATTTTTCATACCTGTTGGTGTCGGGCGGGTTGATGATTATATCTTCCACCTCAGAAGCATACTGCGGGTCTAGTTGGCCGATAACGTAGAAAAACTTCGTATTGTCCGTAGTAATGTTCGATATCGCGAATTGGCCCTCGATCTGCGCGAACCAAATGGCCGGCTTTTCAGGCCAAAACGGCGGAATGCGCACGCCCACACGACAAATATCTTCGTTCTTATCGGTTGAGAGCGACATCTTTATGTGAATCAGTATCAGAATTATCGCAATCAGCAACAAAATCAAAATCACACACATTTACTGCAAACGTGGACTTTCGGTTCAAAACAGGTCACCAGTAAAGCGAAATTAGATACACTTTTGTTGTAATAGAAGGAGGTCCATAGGTTTGCTGAATTAATGATATGCCGATTGACTTTGTATAAGATATATTAATTAAAAAGATATTTACAAAAACCAAAATGCGGAAAATAAAATTTTCTCTCATGTGAAGTCTATATCAACAACATTCGTTGCCCCTAGCAACTAGCTGGAAAGTTTATCTATGAGATTGGTATAGAAACTTTTTCGTGGGCCAGCACGCCACAACGCAATCTTTTTCGCGTTCCTGCCAAAACTCTAGTACCATAGTTAAACTAGGGTCATCGGAGGACTAACTTTAGACCATAGACGATCCCCTGATCAGCGATAAACTTGATTTTGCGACGCCATTACTCTTCAAAAAAAGAAGACAAAAAAAAACTTGATTCTGTAATAAGGTTTTAAACTAGTCATGGTTTAAAACCCAGTACTAATTTTAGCACCATGCTTAGTCTACGTTTTGTTATAAGACGGTTAATGTTGTCTAGAGTGCGCCACATTCAATTTAATGTAACGCGACATACACACACAGCATCAACATTAAAAAAAAAGTAATGTTCTCATTCAATTGAATGTAATAATAAATATATAACAATAATACCCTTTGAACAATATCTCATTCGTCAAATTATGATGAGTACTTTAATTAATAAATTACGAGTTAATAAGGGACAGATGAGCACATATACCTACATATACATGGTATCAAAATCCTAACCCCCTTATTTACTCCACCGCAGTCGGTTTAAAAATCTATATAAGCTGAAGGTTACGTTTTGTATCATAATATCCTTTTGTACCTATAACTTGATACTATGGAAAATATTGAAAATATTTTAGACATATCAGTTTCCGACAACTAATAACTACCTCATTATTCTGTCTAAAGAGGCTAGCGTGTTAAATGCATTGCGTGCTATTGCTTTACACCTAAATATTGCGTAAAACTGTAGGTACACTAAATGCACTTGAAATTAATTGAATTCGTATATGTAGGTACAAATCTTTCGTCAGTTTTCATTTTCACCTCGTTTATTCCAATAATTTAATATCTAGTGCCACCGATTCGAGTTACTGTAGCAGCCCGATGGGACTTTTTATCCTAACGGGTGGCAAGATGTCGTACTGCGAGCACTCGATGGAAAGGAAAAGCCTTATGTTCTTATGTTCAAAATTGGCGAATGTTGAGTTCATGCAATATCAAAATTGATCCAATTTTGGAAGTAAAACTTCTTTACGCACGCTTGACTTGGAGAAGCTGGTGAATGCGAGACGAAAGTTGAAATTGGTTCACATAGATCTCTATTGTCAACATAACAAAGTTAAAATTTTGTGTTATTAAATAAACAGCCTTTAGTTATACGTCTTGTCGCTAACCTAATATTTTTGATGAAGTACATAATCAAACAATTCAATATTCTTTATTATTATGATGAGCTTCTCACAACATTATTAATCTACAATTATCCACAACGGTTATGTTGTATTTTCAGTATAAATTATACTCCTGTAATGTTTACTAAATGGTAAGACTTTTCTGCAAAGTTCATCTCTTTGCCAGTTATTCTGCTGTCAAGCAGTAGTTTGCAAACACTACTATGTTCTGGTTTGAAGGGCACTGTCGCTAGTGAAATTACTGGGCAATGAGACTTGATGATCTGCTCTCAGTCTAGTGATAAGATCACTAGACTGAGAGCAGATCATCAAGTCTCATTGCCCAGTAATTTCACTTGTGCTTGTTCTGAGTCTGGGTGTTGTGGGACCATGGTCTTCGTAGTTCCTGGATCCCTAGATACAGGGAACCCTAGTTAGGGTCCAGGATCTATGTATGTGATCGTTGGGCGTTATTAGTTTCTTTATGTATCGGAATGACGAGTCCCGCGAAACTACATTAGAGTTCCGAGCGACACTGCAGCTGTTAATGGGAGGCCATGTCGCTTAACATTAGGTGAGCGTCTCGTCATTATTTAAGATGAAAAAAATTCTACTTAAAAATGCCAAGTATCTGATGTAATTACATGCATTATTTGTGGAATCAGCTCTGTAATCTTTAAGCTCTCTATTCCTTTTAATCTGTGTGATGAATGCGATAAAGTGAACTGTATTTATAGTATTTATACTTAACGGATGATGTGACGGGAAATCGTTCGCCTGATGTTACTCAAATCCTACTCAAATTTCAAAAAATCGCGAAACGGCAACAAATTAATTTTTCTTTTTATTTAGTGATGTTTATTGCTGAAAATGTAAACATTGAAATTCACAGGAGACTTAACATAAAATAATTTTTACCATAGTTTTTCTACGGAAAAATCGTTAGTTAAGCTAGCGTGGCCGGTTTTTCTGTAAACCGATCTTCAACTTCTCTTGACTTCCGGTTACTATTTTGTTGCTACTCTCTATGCTAAAACAAGCTGCAGTATGAGCAACAAATTATCACTATAGTTTTTCCACGGAAAAGTCAAGAGTTAAGCTAGCGTGGACATTATTTATTTTGGCACAATTAAAAATATCAAATTTTATTTATTTAAATTTCTTTCTCCTTAGCATCTTTCAGCAACAAATTAGCAACAAATTGACCCCTATTCGCTTGATCGACTGGTCCACATTCTGTGATTTTCTCTTTTCAGTCCACGTCAGTGATCTTAATGAAAAGTTAGCGTTATTGCCAATATTTTGCAATCGGTTGAAGCAAAAAAAAAAAACAAATTTTTAGCAACTAATTAGCAACAAAAAAGCAACAAATTTCCGTGTTTTATTTTTCAGTTTCGCTAACAACGTCGCCATTTTTTTTAGACCTTAATTATGTTAATCCTACATTAACATTTATTATTAAAAAGATTGTGTTAGTGATGTGCTATAGTTATTATATTTTACGCTGAGTAATATATGCTATATAATCCGTGTGATTATATATATACTAGTTACTAGTTTGACCCGCCCCGGCTTCGCAAGGGTGAATTAGTAATACGCGGTCTAACGGGATAAAAAGCATCTTATGTTCGTCTCCTGGTTTTAAGTTACATTACCAATTTTCAGCTAAATCGGTTCAGCTGTTCTTGAGTTATAAATAGTGTAACTAACACAACTTTCATGCGTCATGGCTTCAATATTTCTTAACTAATTTTGATAAAACAACGTGCATGTCAACTCAGTCAGTCAACAATGAAGGCGGACTGAAAAAAACGTTTGATAGCCATTTGTTAACATGATAACAAAATTTAATAAAATGTTTCTACACACAAACTTTAACACCACATTTAACCCGCTTAAGGGTTGACTTTTCAAAAACTGTGAAACGTGTGTAGTTTTTTTCTTTTTCTTGATATATTCGCAAAGTTTCTAAACAATAGCTTTACAAAAAAAAACTAAATGGCGCTGTTTGGTGTTGTCAATGATAATGCAAAGTTTTGGCGGGAATACGAAATAGATCGCGATCGCCACATTGCCGCATTGTATTATTTTCCAAAACTTGTGTTATTTTCAGTGTTAGTACATAAAATTGGTGGCATTTTATTCGTTAAGTGCTGGATTACAGGCATGAGTGTGGGAAAGTGGTATAATGATGGTGAAACGTTTTATTTCGTGTTGTTTCCTAAACTCCATAGAAGCTTCAAGTAAAGTTGTCACCACTTTACTAGGAGTATGACTTTGACTAGACTATGACATGACTGACTTGACTTGATGACTTCGACTGTGACTTGACACATATTTGCGTAAATATCATTAACTTAAAAATTATCAGTTACTTGACACTGGCTAAATACACAAAAGTGTGGAGCGAAAACATTAAAAAAAAAATGATTTTCATAGTTTCTATGGAATTTGAGGTAGTTTGTGTAAGTTCTGAATCGCGGTTACGATATTTTTCGTATGCTTAGCGCTATAAGGAAAGATCTACATGTAATCCATAACAAATTCGTTCCGAAGCGCGTACGATCTCAAATTTATTATATGTAGGTATAGAGAATCCGTGACCGTGAAATATATATATTTCACGCGGTCGCGGAATTAATTTAAATTTAAAGCACACATCTCCAGAAGTGGCTCAGACAAAGCCTTGCCCTAACATTGAATATCATTAAGTACAGGCACTGAGCATGACCAACAATAACGTTTTAAATTATAAATATTAATATTTTGCAATTGAGACTGGAAAGATTTTATCTCATCACTTACTCATAATCTCTGTTCTTCCGGGGCTCTGCACTGATCATTCGAGGCATGTCATCGTCCAATGTCTTCGTCACCAGAGTATTGGCTAGCAGGAATGACCCGGACATGTTCTTTGGTTTTCTGAAATAAATAACGAAATAAATAAAAATATGCGGACATTTCAACACAGCGCCATCTAGCTCTTAACTAAACGAAGCTTGTTCTATGGGAACCAGACTTTGATACAATACTTAAGTGCTTTTTGTTTGTAAATATATATTATTTTACAGCATCTGTGGTGTGGTGGTTATAAGCAGGTTGGCTCATAATCCAGAGGTGGCGGGTTCAGGAAAAGTATTTAAGCACAGAATAAAATTGTTGTTCAGTGTCTGGGTGTTGTGGGATCATGGTCCTCATAGTTCCTGGGTCCCTGGATGCAGGGAATCCTAGTAAGGGTCCAGGATCTATGCATGTCATCGTTGGGCGTTATTATTATTATTATATACATAAAATACAATATAACACCCAGACACAGAACAAACATCGATGTTCATCACACAAATATTTGTCCTGGGTGGGAATCAAACTCTCAACCAATAGCTTAGAAGGCAGGGCTACTAACAGCTGAGCTATCGGGCCAGTCACATATATTATAACGAGCTATATTAATTTAACGGCAAAATCAATAGGTTTGGACACTTTTATCGACCATCTATATTCCTCTAATTTATTCGGAAGTCGGTTAAAAACCCTAAAGCAAATAAAAAAAATTATACAAATAAAAAATTTGATAATTCATTCATTGATTTTATTTCTTTATTGATTGTTAATATAACATTGATCGTTGTTAGTTGTATTAGCTACATAACCACGCCGATCCCGTCACGTCGCAGAATTGATTTGTAAAATCAATAGAAATAAAAATGGCAACACTGTTTTGTTTGTTTTTTTTTTGTTTGTTTGCAAATAAACGATTTGGATTTTAATTTGTCTGCTATGCACGTTGGAAATTAATTCACTCTTTTCCTTAAATGTATGTACTCAGACCTATATAAATAAATAAATATGTGCGGACATCTCACACAACGCCATCTAGCCCCAAACTAAGCAAAGCTCGTATTATGGTTACCAGATAACTGATACAATACTTAAATACTTTTTGTTTGTAAATATATACATATAAAATACAATATAACACCCAGACACAGAACAAACACCTATGTTCATCACACAAATGTTTGTCCTGGGTGGGAATCGAACCCACAACCCACAGTTCAGAAGGCAGGGTTACTACCAACTGAGCTATCGGGCCAGTCAATATTATATAGGATATATATACCACCTATAGAATATTCGTACAAGGTCCAATTTAAAATAGCCTCTTAAAATAGCTGCATGACAGCCGAAATATATATTTAACGATACACATAGCACGGGCACCAGCTGAGTGCTTTGTAAATGTTTCGTAGGCAATAAAACACCTGCTTTGTTCAATTTCACAAAGCTTTTCTTTAGAGTTTAATTTCATAACACTTAGATTTAAGTTTTATTTCATGAATACTTTTTTATTTCGTTATATGGGAGCATTCTATAGCATGGACTGTATACATACATGAAAGGAAAACAACGAATTAAATTCCACCTTGTATATACAACGTAATCATACCGTTTAACGTTTTTTTTTAAATGCTGTTTTCCCACATACTCATGGGTCCGTGCACTTTTTTAATATATTACTTACATATTTGTTTATTGTATTTTTTAACCGTTTAACGTTTAGATTTTTGAAATCGAAATAATCTATTTTTTTTTAACTCCATCCATTTGACTCCTCGTTTATGACGTCAGAGTGTTATCGTAGGGTATAGGTATATAAGGTAAACACTAATTGGGCTAATGCTGTTAGTTTCTACCAAATTACCTGGTATAAAGTGCCCAGCTGTCAATAGTGGGAAGCAAACTAGAGAACCCCTGGGGTGTCATGCGAGCCTCGGTTTAGGCCTTTGCTTGCCGAGTTCAAGAGGATCAGGGGCCTTACCGCGTAAGCCTGGTGGGGATGGTAATCATGTCCTCTTTTGCTCGCACTTGTGTACTTCTTAATTGGCGTGTGCAGGATGGCAGGCGAAGCCGATTCCCAGAACAGTTACGCGGTAAGGGTGCCGGTCAAGAATACAATATAGTACCTACATCCACTGAAAGGGGGATGGATCCTATTATATGTATATACTAAACCGTTAATGATACAACCAGAAGGGATTTTAGAATGGTCCGATGATCTTATCCCAGCCAGGTACAACGGCTGCGATAGGATCATCCGGCGGAGGTCCGAGGCGCAATGGACGCGGGGAGATACATGGGTAGTTAATAATACAGGCAATACAGATGTCAGGGGGCGAGTTAGCTAGACCAGGGGGCAAGTTGGCTGGACTGCAGTCGCGACCCCTTCTCGCCCCCAGTACGGTGGACGAGGGCTCACGGGGGTTTTAGTGGGTTCGAGTCCCACATACCACTACCCCCGTGGTGGCCTGGAAGTGCGGGGGGAATTTCCCCCATACAAAAAAAAAGGCTAACAGAGGTATTATGCACCTAATTACACAAACTACTCACATCATTTCACTATAAAAAGACCAGTAATTTTTTTTATAATTACAACGTCAAACCATTTCCAGATGTTTGTTTAACACTGTTAATTTAACACGATATGTAGATTAATATTTCTTTTGAGTAAGAATTGTATGATAATACACTGTGAAACAGATGGTAGGCGTAAAGTCGAATTAGTCGGCACACTCGTTTCTCAAGAGGACCGTATTCGCACTAGATGTTAGTTAGCCGCTTACATTTAATTACGATACTGAATTTCACATCAAGTGATTCAGCACCGGCCCTGGATGGGCATAGTAAAAGCGAAACGTTGTGTTTGTTCATTTATATTTTTATAATTAATTGTGTGAGGATTTTTGTATAAAATAAAATAGGAATACATAATTTGATTCTGCTAAAACGAATAAATAATACTACTTATGTACCTATATTCGGCTGATAACTACTGACAGAACCACATAAAATCACACAGAACCACACAGTCCCACATATATAATATTATCCTCTATTTCTTCACACATGAATTTAATAATTCAATCATTATTATCTACCTAATTTACAATTAAATTTCATGAAAATACGATAATTAATACGCGTAACACATTTTTTATTGTATTGGTTGTATCTTATAACTTGAACAAACTTACAAAAATACCAATTCGCGAAAGATGCAAATAAAACAAGTTCACCTTTAGAGACTGAGCAATTATCTATTTGAAGTAAAACTTTTTACGCACGCTTGATTTGGGGAGTAAGCTGGCGAGGCGAACGGAAGCTGAAAGTTGTTGGTCAACGTAGATATCCATTGTCAACGTAACAAAGTTTAAACATTTGTATTATTATGTTGGTATGTTCGGTAAAATTACAATTAACATTAAACAAAGCAAAAACAAAGTTATACCAGCCGATATATGGAGCTAAACTAAAGAAGTTTTATATTAGTCGTGTGGTCACACACGTTTTTATGCACTAGAACTATACGATACTTAGATGGTTTATAGAATTCGAAAGCTCATGGACTTTATGATTACAAGAAAGGTGACAGAATGGCACTTTCACAAGCTTCGCTTGTTATATTATGATTCACCGCACTACGTTTAACTGTAGAGCAAGCTTCTCAGACTTCACATTAGGTATTAGTCAATGGGTCTCTTCTTCTTGTACTAGGCTAAACATTTATTTTGAAAAATTTATAATTTACTATAAATAGAACTAATTGGAAACCGTTTTTACATAAAACAATAAAAAGGGAACTTAATCAACCAAACCACTACCTGTAGGCAACGTGCCCAATATGCTGGCAGCATTGCCACGTTGAATGGCAATGCTCAATCTTTGGCCGAAGTAGAGGCCAGCATTTGGTCTCGTGTGGCTTCGACCAGACGTTTAGAAAAACTAGGTTAAACTAGCTTCCTGTAAAGGCCTGTTTTCACTTTGATTAGTGATTAGGGCAGGTGTTTAGGTAGTGATTAGTAGTAAACACAATATAAAATCAATAAATTTCAATTAAGTCCTGTGCAATACAAAAATAGTTATAGGTAGTGCGCAATTCTAACTACAGGTAATGTCAGATACTTTTCTGAGTAAGGGTCATATTTACAAAGCATTTTGTAGTTTTGGCGGGAAAGCGAAAAAGATTGCGTCACCGCATTGTATTATTTTCCAAAAGTTTTGTATTTTCAGTGTTAGTGACTATGACTTGACTTGATGACTTCGACTGTGACTTGACACATATTTGCGTGAAATATCATTAACTTGATAAATTATCAATTACTTGACACTGGCTATATACATAAAAGTGTGGGGACAAAACATAAAAAAATACTTTTGGTCTTAATTTTTCCGTCTAGCCCCTTTCGCAACGCGCGATAAGGAACTTCGTTCCAATAATGATATTATAACAATAACCAACCTTTTTGGTTATACGATGCTTCATTATCGTTGAGATAGACCGAAAAACCGAAGCTGTAGCAATATTTCCGCATAAGTGCTATGTAAGAGGATGATAACGAGTTCCGTTACCATGACTACGCAACCTCATAATTTTTTGCTTCAAATATTTCTATACAAGTGTTTATTTAGGCAGGAAAGTGCTTACAAAGAAGCGTTGTTGAGATGATACAAATATGTGTCAATGAGACAAGCTAAGCCGCCGTCTGCCTCAATCCGAAGCACGGTTACAATGCGTAAACTTTTACTTCCTCTGCAGTACATAATGAGACTTGCTGTGCGCTTGACCTCGACTTTGAGCTAAAGGCAATAATATTGCGTCGAGATCGGCCCGCACTTTCACCGGCGACGTGCCGTAGAGAGCAACCACGTGAAACAAGTACCAACGGCTTGAACAGCATCAATGGGGCTATGAAATTAGCGAGTAATGGCAGGCTATACGACCTACAAAAAATACGAATGTGCTTTAGACCACACAACTGAAGTAAAACTTCTTTAGTTTAGCGCCATCTATGGGCCGGTATAACTTTGTTTTTGCTTTGTTTAATGTTGATTGTCATTTTACTGGATATACCAACGTAATAATACAAGTTTTTAACTTTGTTATGTTGATAATGGAGATCTACGTTAACCAACAACTTTCCACTTCCGTTCGCATTCACCAGCTTACTCCCCAAGTCAAGCGTGCGTAAAAAAGTTTTACTTCAAAAATGATTTGACACACGGGATTTAAGCCCATTCGTCTCTTCAACCAAGACTAGTGATATCATTTCCAAATTTACCCTTTACTAGCTGCGCCCCGCGGTGTCACCCGCATGGTGAAGATTTTCATATTTCATAAAAAACCTTCTCCTGACAATAATAAAACAAAAAAAGAATCAGCAAAAATGGATATAGAGATTCATTTTTATATATTTATATATATAATAAGACTAGCTTCTGCCCGCGGCTTCACCAGCCTGGCCTATAGGCCAGGCGTTTCCTATAGGAAACGAAGAAGATTTTTTAAGAGATAATTCAACCATCCATTTTACCCGCTTAAGGGTGCAATTTCGAAAAACTCTTTCTTAATAGATATCTACACTTTACAAAGAACACACCCTCTAAATTTCAACTCGCAAGACCAGCGGTTTAGATATATACCTAAGTCAGTCAGCCACATTGAATTTTATATGTATAAATTACAAACAACACGGGGTTTAAGTATTATCGTCATCTGTGGACGCTTTATTTTTTCCATTAGGTATAGAATGTGTTGATTCCAGTTAACAGGCGATACTGCTATCATAATAAATCTTTATTGCTATATTTGAACAGTTTGTCGTGACGTATATTTTCACCTTATTATATATAACTTGATGAATATAAATGGGTGTTAAAATGTTTCCTTACATACACATAAATACATACCTAATATAGATAATACCTAAATTATAACGAAATGTAACATTATACGCTGTGAACGAATACCTATATTTGTAGTATAAGTACTATATTTTTCTGGTTCAATTTTCACTCAGGACAAACATTTGTATAATGAACATCGATGTTTGTTCTGTGCCAGGATGTTATATTGTATTTGATATATGTATTTACAAACGTAAATTATGTATAATTTTTCTATAATTTATCTGGTTCTCAAAGATATACACGGTGGTATTTAATTCGTTCTTATACTTAAATGTATGTACTCAGTCCATGCTATAGAACACTCCTATATAACAAAATACCAAAAGTACTTATAAGCAAAAAGTAATGTAGGTATTATCAAATTACTGTGAATTCAAATTCTAAAGAAAAGCCTTGCGACAATGACCAGAAAAGGTGTTTTATTGCCTACGAAACATTTACAAAGCACTCAGCTGGTGTCCGCACTATGTGTAGCGGTTAACAGTCATTTCAGCTGTTATCATTTGTAAATTGCACCTTCTATAAAATTAACACCTTCTGAGTACACATATTTAAAGCAAACGAATTAAATTCCTTCGTGTACTAAATACATACATTGAAATGGCTACATAGTTTTTGGCGGGAAAGCGAAAAAGATGCGTCACCGCATTGTATTATTTTTCAAAACTTGTGTTATTTTCAGTGTTAGTGCATACAATTGGTGGCATTTTATTCGTTAAGTGCTGGATTATAGGCGTGAGTGTGGGAAAATGGTATAATGATGGTGAAATGTTAATTTTCGTGTTGTTTCCAAAACTCCATAGAAGCTTCAAGTAAAGTTGCCACCACTTTACTAGGAGTATGACTTTGACTAGACTATGACTTGACTTGGTGACTTCGACTGTGACTTGACACATATTTGCGTGAAATATCATTAACTTGACTAATTATCAATTACTTGACACTGGCTAAGTACACAAAAGTGTGGAGCCAAAACATAAAAAAAAATGGCTACATCAAATCAACTTCAGAGTGAAAATGTTTCGGTGACATCAGGTTTCACTATGATAATAATAAGTAGTTATGATAAATATGTCGGTACATACGTTTAATTTAATTTGTAGAAGAGCTAACATTTATTTAGGTGTCCGTTTTGTTTCGCGGCCTCGGGTAATCAGCCTCATGCGACTTAAATCCTTCATTTTACCGGTCTCGTAAGGCAGGGTTCTCAATTTTACTTTTGTTGAACTTAAAATTCGCTTTGTAAGTTATTAAATAGTATGGCGTAGTAGTCAGGAATGCATTGGTGTACTTTGTACTCGTATACTCTTCATGAGGCGACTTACTAGGTACAAAAATAATAAATTAATAGTATTCATTGCGAATTCAGAGAAATATATAACTACTAATGAAAATAATGGAATTCTATACTCATATAAAAAGAGGAAAGATTTTTATGTAAGTACGTTTGTAACGAATTGGCTCAAAAAGTACTGGACCGATTTTACAAATTCTTTCACCATTTGAATGCTACATCATCACTGATTAATATAGGCTTTTTATGTTATGTTTAATTAGTAGTAAGTATTAAGTATACAACAAGTACTAAATATACATTGGTGTCGATTCTGTATCGCATTCTCTAAAATTAAAGTAAACTTAAAGTATGGCGGTACTCTTCTGATAAAGGGGAAATGAAAAAGATGGAAATATGTTAATTTCGTTTAGCTTTAGAGTATGCGACACAGAATCGACACCATTACATAACTAATTTGTTGTAACTTACGTTTGTATCAAATAAACTTATTTTTATTCTTATCAACCCAAACCACTATAGATTGGCCGTGTGGTTTCGGCGGTGTGCGAATAAGACCACCCCATTTCTTCCCGCGAGTGCCCTAAAAGCCGTCTAAGGGAATATCTCTGCGATCACCAAGCTGCCTGATAAAGATGATTTGCCATAATCATCTTCATCGTGATAAGCGTCCAAAGTGGTGTTTTCTGGGGGAAGTCATGTGTTCAGCAGTGGATATCTTCCGGCTATTGATGTGACTATGGATATTTGCTACACATGAAGTGTTTAGGTATCGTAAAACTCTAAGTGTGAGTTTCTTCAAGCCTCCTACACTAGTATAGGTACCGTTACTTATTCTGTGAAGAAAGAAACCTACCGTGAAGAAAGAAAGTGAAGAAATAAATTCTGATGTGCTAGATTTGTATTGGCCTTATTTGACAGACTGTGGTGTGGTGGTTGAGTAAGTGGGCTCATAGCTCGGAGGCAGCGGGTTCGATTCTCGCGGCAGGACAAGTATTCATTGTACACAGAAAAAAAGCGCAAAAGCTTGTTCTGAGATTGGGTATTTTAGGACCATGGTCGTCGTAATTCCTGTATACAGGAAATCCTAGTTAGAGTCCAGGACCTGTATATGATCGATAGGCGTTATTTTTTTTTATTGAAGTCCAATGATCATGACCCTTACAATTATTTTGTTCGATATATTCTATGCGAGAATTTGTGAGTAGTCAATAAAAATAAATACTATCAAATTAATTTTATTATTTTCATACATCTTCTAGCGGAAATAGGTACGGAACTGGTATTACTTGTTGGACGGGTTGATTATGTATTATCTAATATTAATATAATCAACAAAGACATAGTAATTAAATGTCAAACGTGTTTTAAGGGAATGGATAGAAAACGAAAGAGGTACAGGATTTTTTATTTTATTTTTATTTCATTTTATTTTATTTGGGGGGCTTACAGCTATTGTAAAAAACTAAATAATGACATAACTTTGAAGAGCCAATTAAAATTTAGCCAATTATTATTATTCCTAATATCGTCTTCTTCTTCGTTTAATGGCTTTCTATCGCGTTTTAGCGATAATTCTGCCAATGTAAAGTATGAAATTTTTGTACAGCTATGTCACGCCAAAGTCTTATTTTGTTAGTCAAAATGCCACAGGGAGTTTTGGCGGGAAACGAGAAAGATCGCATCACCGCTTTGTATTATTATCAAAAACTTGTGCTATTTTCAGTATAAGTGCAAAAACTTGCTGGTGTTTTATTCGTAAAATGCTGGATTACAGGCATTGCTGTGGGAAAGTGGTATAATGATGGTGAAACGTTTCTTATCGTTGTTTCCAAAACTAATAATAATAATAATAATATGTGTGGACATCTCACACAACGCCATCTAGCCCCAAACTAAGCAAAGCTTGTACTATGGGAACTAGATAACTGATACAATACTTAGATACCTTTTTTATAGTAAATACATACATAGAATACAATATAACACCCAGACACAGAACAAACACCTATGTTAATCACACAAATGTTTGTCCTGGGTGGGAATCGAACCCACAACCCATAGTTCAGAAGGCAGGGTTACTACCAACTGAGCTATCGGGCCAGTCACACAACAGTCACACAACTCCATAGAAGCTTCTGGTAAACTTGCCACCACTTTACTAGGAGTATGACTAGACCAGACTATGACTTGATGACTTGGGCTGTGACTTGACTTGACACATATTTACATATACATATATACAAATATAAATATAATATTTATTAACTTAAGGAATTACCTATAACTTGACAATGGCTAAATACACCAAAAGTGCCAAAGGAGCCAAAAAACTTAATGCCACGTAAAATGGTGGATATTTTGCTGAAAGCTCTAGGAAGGCTTGAAAAGAAAACGAAAAGGCATGGTTTAAAATCTTGGAACCATTTGCCAACACTCATGCACGTTCACGAACACTTAATGGATAATAATCCACCCTTGTCACACGTTTAAATTCAAAAACTACAACCTCTGCTATTTTTGGATCTTTTTAACGACCATACCTAATATCATTTTGACTATTAAAAGTGCTAAAAAGCCTATTTACAGTAAAATCGTTTGACTTTGACTATTACAGTCCTTCGGTTATTATAAACGTTATTACAGGTTAGTTACACGAACCGTTTTCATTATTAACCCGTGGCTGAACCAACCCTTGTGAAATCAAACCGAATATGAGAAATTTGTTTTAGATGCCTATGTAATTATCAGGGTAAACATAGGATATTTTTATTTCCCAAAATAAGAAAAATTGAGTGTTCTCGCGGAAAAACGGGTAAATGTAAAAAATAAAACGATGATCACCTTCGAAAAACCTCTTTTTGTTATTTGTGTAATTTCTCATTAAAAAAATGTTACAAAAAATGTAATAAAACGGTAATTTTACTTTCTTACTAGCAGCGCCCTGCGGTTTTGCCCGCGGATAAAAGTGTAATATGTTAATCTAGCATATAAGCTACCTACATTTCAAATTTCATCAAAATTGGTTCAGCAGTTACGGAGATTAATGGTAACAAGCGTTCACACACACCCATACACAAACTTTATCATTTACATACATATTTACATATATTATTAGTAAGATAGGATAGGATGACATTTGTTTTGCTGACTATTACACTAATAAAGGCAATATAGGCACAGCACACAGCACTATCGTATGTAAAATAGGATGAATAGGGTGAATTCTGTGGCAATATACCCATTCCTAAATTGTATTTGTACCTATTGTATTTTGCAGGACATCCGACATGCAAAGATTTTATGCGCGCAAGCCCAACTTCTTCCCTCTGCTACTACCAATTTTGTTAATAACAATGCATATTGCTAGTAACAGTGGCAATAAATTGGTAGTAACAGTGGTAAGAAATTGTATTACTTTTATTTATTTACATTAGTTAATGTACCTATTGTATTTTGCAGGACATCCGACGTGCAAAGATTTTATGTGCGCAAGCTCACATTATTTTGATAGATTTCGAGGATCTCTTTTGGATTTTGTTTTTATAATTTTGGCTGCGTGCCCTGAAACTTACAAATAAAATAACGCCTCGAAGTGCCTTGTGTGAATGCCTCGAAGGTACAAAGAATTTCCGATTATTTTACAACATGCGCGTGTGCTAGAAACGTTTGGTCGTAAAATGTATTCAAGCAACACAAACAGGCCAGTGCCGCGGTACAACGAAGCCTAGGGTTTAGCAACATTTGCTCATGTAGAGTGCTCGGGAAAACGCAAGTGCTAATAATATACGTCGGTATGGTATTCGTCAACAACCCTAGGTACTGATTGTTTGCGTGGCCTGCACTCCAAAATTGGGTTAGAAATTTACCTACAGATTGCTTTAATACTTTAGAGATCATTATATTTTAAATCGGGAAACGGCGGATTCGATTCCCGCGGCAGGATTTGTTCACACATTTGTTTTTGACTACGACTTTTTATACTATACTTTTTATATATGTATTTTGGTATTGATGATATTGGTGGTTTATTATTTTATTATATACAATTTCTAACGTATTTTTTTTCAATTTTAATGACTTCGTGGTAAATAATTAGTTATAGTTAGTCGCTATTTATATATTTTGTATATATAAATGAAATCCAATAAATGGCTATTTGAGTAGTTCCTGGGTCCTGATCACAGGAATTCCTAGTTAGGGTCCAGGATGTATGTAGTATGTATGTGATCGTTGGGCGTTATTGATCAACGATCTGCCTGCCTGGCAGATCCTGGCCTGCATGGCCTGCCTATTCATACGCTTTTTATAAATAACAATAAAGCTACTTTCAACTACTACGCTACTATAACTACTGTGAATCCTTGATTTTTTTACACAAGACATATCGGTGACTGCGTGCTGCTTTTCTGCAAGAGTTCGTCTACGGAACTCCGTTTTACCAGATATTCTGCCTCCAAATAGTAGGGCACGAACTACCTATTGTGTTCCGATTTGAAGGGCATTGCAGCTAGCGAAATTACTTGGCAAATGAGATTGTGTTTATTATTGTGATTTCTAGTAATATACCATATAGATTGTGCTGATGTCTCATACCTACGCAGTGCATACCTCTGCAAGACTCTATAACGTAGGTTTCGTTCTGTCTAAGTGTCTCTGCAACTGTTATGGGTAACCGAGACCCCAACACTAGGCGTTACATATATATCTATGAATGAGTGAATGAGTTATTAAATGTTACAACATGTTTTCAACATTTGGAATGAATAAATAAATAATGCTCAACGATCACATACGTAGATCCATGTTTAGCAGTAAGGTTTAGGAAATCAACGGCCGTTCAATAGTTTAATCTTTACTTACATACATTACCCTGGGGTCATGTTTTATTTATCTCAATCAAGCACTCGACCAAAGCTTAACTGCGAATCCTCAAAATGTTCACGTAGGTACCTACTTGTACTTTAAACCACAGAGCTATAGCGGTTTTCAAAAATATCTTACAACCATCTATAGAGTCTTGTGCATGTAGAGCACGATAGTTTGATACTTTAGCGCTATAAAAAACTTCAAGATAAAAATAAATTCTAATATAAGTAACTACATAATAGTTTCTCTCAGAAATGTGGCACAAAAACTACTACATATTAGGTCTTTACCTATGAAATTGCCGTTTTGTTTGAAAAAAGTTAAAGTATTTTTTTTTTCAAACTTATTTATTTCTTTTATTCAAAGTAATCACCCCTGCAATCAATGCATTTTTGCCAACGCTGTGGCAGTTAATGGATGCCCTTCTTGAAAAAATCAGCAGGACGGGAGACAACAAACTCTTCAAAGGCGTTTTGTACTGCCTCTCGGGAATTGAATTTTTTTCCCGCTAAAAAGTTGTCCAAATTTTGGAAAAAGTAATAGTCGGTAGGCGCAAGATCTGGTGAGTATGGCGGATGAGGGAGAGCTTCCAAACCCAACTCATGCAGCTTAGAGACGGTCTGTTGTGCAGTATGGGGTCGCGCGTTGTCGTGAAGTAGCAGTGGAGACGACCGATTGACCAAAGCTGGTTGCAGACGTGCGAGTTTCGCCATCATTGTGGTCAGTTCTTCAATGTACACATCTGCAGTAATGCTCTCGCCGTTTTGTAAAAAGCTATGATGAATCACACCAGCACTAGACCACCAAACTGTGACCATCACCTTTCTAGGGGTCATTTTTCGTTTTGCACATTGCTTTGGTACCGAACCAGGATCTAACCAACTTGCTGAGCGCTTTCGATTGTCAAAAAGAATCCATTTTTCGTCGCACGTAACAATTCGGTTCAAAATTCCTTCATTTCTGTGCCTGTTAAGCAGCGCAAGGCAAGTCTCGACGCGTACGTTGCGCTGGCGATCGTTAAGTTCGTGGGGCACCCATCTATCAAGCTTTTTTATCTTGCCAATCTGTCGCAAATGGACCAATATTGTTTTGATGCTAACATCAAAAGCTGCTGCCAGCTCAGCTGTAGATTGAGATTCATCAGCTTCCACAATCGCCTTTAATTCATCATTGTTGACCAAAGTTTCCGGACGACCACGAGGTTAATTTTTCAAGTCAAAATTCCCAGAACGGAACCGAGCAAACCAATAACGGGTTGTACGTTCGTTTGTACAGTTCTCTCCGTAAACGTCGTTGATGTTACGTGTCGTTTGTGCCGTGTTGGTGCCACGACGGAACTCATATTCCATAATTACACGAAATTTCAAAGTATCCATTATGAGGAAAAATGTTGAAATGTAATGAAAATACAACGCTAATCAATAAACAAAAGACTTATATTGTAAATAGAATGTCATATTTTTAAAACAAAATTAATTTGAATTTAGAATTCATAGCCAATCAAAACTTTTTTTTGTTTGAAAAAGTCTGTACTGCAAAACGGCAATTTCATAGGTAAAGACCTATTATTATCATAATGAATTATGAATGACTCCATAGGTGTATTATTAATAAAAATAATGAGAGAGAGTGCACTTGCAATTATAGAAGTTCTAATTTTAAAACTCACATGAATATTTTCTTTTTATGGTTACATACTCCACATACAGAATTGGTATATCAAAGAAAATACGTCACGATCCGATTATTGGAGAATGAGCCAAATAATAATAATATGCGTGAACACCTCACACAGCGCCATCTAGCCCCAAAGGCCCAAACTAAGCAAAACTTGTATTATGAGAACCAGACAACTGATACAATACTTAGATACTTTTTGTTTGTAAATACATACATAGAATACAATAAAACACCCAAACACAAAACAAACATGTTCATCCCACAAATGTTTGTCCTGGGTGGGAATCGAACCCACAGGTCAAAAGACAGGGTTACTACCAATAAATAAATAGGTTATTACTATCTATAGAACCTGAACATTAACATTGATTTTGAAGACACTCTGTGGAACTCTTGAGTGTTTTTTTATTTGGAACTAGCGGCCCGCCTATTTTCATCAGAAATAATGTAGGATTCTAATGGCGAAAGAATTTTCAAATCGGTACAGCAGTTTTAATACAAACAAACAATTAAATCTTTTCTCTTTATAATATTAGTTTAGATAGCCTAGGGCTAAACAAAGCCCGTGGTTTTAGTCCTACCCTAGCCATAAATGGATGACCAGTCCAACTTTTAACCGACCATACGACCGACGTTGCATATCAGTCAAGTCACTCAGGACAAAGCCAAAAGGCTTCTATATAAAAATATAAAAGCCAGCAAAGTATCAAAGTGTGTTGGTCGCAGTACCAGTCGTGCATCTAACTACGCGGTGGGAACTGCGGTCGCATCACCATTGAATTATTTGGTTGTCGGTTGCATCGCAGCGTGGCCTTCATTAGACCTGCGTACCATTTCTCAGGTTCATTCACGGATGGCCTGCCTATTCATACGCTTTTTATAAATAATAATAAAGTTACCTTCAACTGAGGTAAGTGTGTGTGTAACTTCAGTTACTGTGAATCCCTGATTTTTTTACACAACACATATCGGTAGACTGTGTGTGTATCGTAGTGACTTTTGATATTGAATGTTTTCATCAGGTGAGCCTTTTTTTTTTTGAGGGGGGGAAATGCCCTCGCACTTCCCTGCCACCACGGGGGTGGTGGCAGGGGGTATGTGGGGCTCGAACCCACTAAAACCCCCCCGTGAGCACCTCGTCCGCCGTACCGGGGGCGAGAAGGGGTCGCGACTGCAGTCCAGCCAACTCGCCCCCCATTCATCAGGTGAGCCTGAGGTTGAATAATATAAACAAAAAACGAGTGTGCTTTTGACTACACGACTGCAGTAAAACTTCTTTACCTCCATCTTTTTTTTTTACCAACATAATAATACAAATTTAGAGTAATTTTTTACTTTGTTATGTTGACATCTACGTTGACCAACAACATGTAACTTCCGTTCGCCTCGTTACGCATTCATCAGCTTACTTCTCAAATCAAGCGTACGTAAAAAAGCTTTGCGTACGTAAATAAAAAAACATTACTTAACACACAAAAACAACTTATTATTATAAGATTTCTATATAATAAAAAATAAATAATATGTAAACGCGGGAGAAACTGCTTACCCAGCAGTTTGTTTTCTTCACTTTCTTTCTTTAACTGCTGGGTAAGCAGTTTCTCCCGCGTTTATGAAACGATCTTTAATTTCCGATTATTTCTGTTAAAACCCCGATAACAATGTGCAATTGCCTACGGGTATAATTTAATGGTTTCTTAATTTATTTTATTATTTTATAAAAATTATAAAGCAGTCAGTGTTTTTTAAATTATGTGATTGTGAGTAAGAATTTAGTTTTTTTTGTTTTTGGTTTGGCTCCACACTTTTGTGTATTTCGCCAGTGTCAAGTGTATAATTTCTCAAGTTAACCAATGTATAATTATATGTGAGTCAAGTCAGGTCACAGTCGAAGTCATCAAGTCAAGTCATAGACAAGTCATACTCCTAGTAAAGTGGTGGCAACTTTACCAGAAGCTTCTATGGAGTTTTGGAAACATCACGAAAAGAAACGTTTCACCATCATTATACCACTTCCCCACACTCATGCATGTAATCCAGCACTTAACGAATAAAATGCCACCAAATTTATGCACTAACACTTAAAATAACACAAGTTTTGGAAAATAATACAATGCGATCTTTTTCGTTTTCCCGCCAAAACTCCAGTTATTTTTTTAAATTAAGTATACGTGACTTGACTTCTATTGTCATAATCTCAAATAAGGAGTTCCGTCCGTAAATATCTTAAAACCTTCACAGCCTTATTAATAAACACGAACTATCTTTAGACTAGTTACGCCATGTTTTGTCTCTTTCGATCCAGCTAAATATTCCAGTAGCAAAAAAAGAACAAAAGCTGAAGTAACTAATCCGAGACTAATACCTGTTTATTAATAAGGCTGTCAAAGCGCATGTTGACAGACGTCCTGTTATCTTTTAAGACGTGGTGTAAGCCCAAAATATATAAAAAACCCACTAAAGACGTCATGCACTAATATTGCACTAATATGACATGTCAATATAATCATATAATATAATATGAAAAAACACCGTGAAAAAAAAACTTAAAACAAAAAATAACCGAACAAAACCTAACTAAGAACTTTAGCCTAATTGTGATCTGTGTGGGGTCAAAGACGACCTATATCACTTTTTGATGGAGTGTGCTCGGAGTGCTCCCATGAGAAACGATTTATTTAATCAGCTCAAACTTAATCACCTAGATGTGGGTATTTTTCAAAGCATATTATCCGCACAAACATCCAACGCGGCTACTCTGCTGTATCGGTCTGTGTACAGACTGATACACAATGTAACATAACTTTATTTTTCTGTCAATTATACAATTTTTGTACTATGGGGCTGACATAGTCGTTGGACGACTCAAAGTCCCTAAAAAAAAATAGATTAAAAAAAAAAAAAATCTTTAGTTCTATTCAAATGTTATTCCGGAGTTTTGGCGGGAATGCAAAAAAGATTGCGTCACCGCATTTTATTATTTTCCAAAACTTGTGTTATTTTCAGTGTTAGTGCAGAAAATTGGTTGCATCCTATTCGTTAAGTGCTGGATTACAGGCGTGAGTGTGGGAAAATGGTATAATGATGGTGAAACGCTTCTTTTCGTGTTGTTTCCAAAACTCCATAGAAGCTTCAAGTAAAGTTGCCACCACTTTACTAGGAGTATGACTTTGACTAGACTATGACTTGACTATGACTTGACTTGATGACTTCGACTGTGACTTGTCACATATTTGCGTGAAATATCATTAACTTGATAAATTATTTATTACTTGACACTGGCTAAATACACAATAGTGTGGAGCCAAAACATAAAAAAAAATATTATTCCATAAGTCGCACCACAGGTTATATCACAAAATGATGCGACAGATAATAACTTTTTTTACTTTTTTTCAAAAGATATCCTGTGTTTCAAAGATATTTGGCGTTGCTTACCTTGATCGGCGACGAGTATATTATAAGAAAATTAATTTGTGGGTTTATATAAAGACAGACTAATACAGTTGATGCACTCTTCATAAATAACTGTATTCCTATTGACGGCGACATGTTAGGTACTTACTAGTCATTTTTATTTTTAAATTTATACGTACAATTAATTCAAAAATACAGTTGTAACTGCATACAGCAAATAGTCATTTTCTAAAGAAAGGTAAGTAGCAATTCTCGTAATTTACGGTCCTTTTACAGTTGCTTTTTTACTGCTGCAACGACTACCTTTTGGCAGCATTTAAGTAGGTATACTTAAATCGATACGCGTTTTTCTCAGAGAGTTGAAATAAAATTACTTCACGCACGCTTGACCTGGAGAGTAAGCTGGTGAATGTGTAACGAGGCAAACGGAATTTGAAAGCTATTGGTTCACGTAGACCTCCATTGTTATTAAAATTTGTACTATTATTATGGTATGTCCAGTAAAATGGTGGTACAATTGGTCGCCATCTTGAAATTGTCAAGATGGCGACATTAACATTAAACAACGCAAAAACGAAGTTATACCGGCCGATAGATGGAGCTAAAGAAGTTTTACTTCAATCGTGTCGTCTAAAACACACTCGTTTGGATATATATGTATATATTATTTATTACAAGCAGTGTTATAAATGTACGACAGTCGTACACTTTTCATTGTTTATTTATCAATGGTATCCGATGTCACCTAGCCATGACAAGATAAGTTTTTATTTTGGAGCTCTATAGAAAAATAATATTTAACAAGAAAGAATATTTTTCATTGTAGTTATTATGCTTTGACTTTGCTGCGGACATGCAGCCTAAAGCTTAGCTCACAATCATACGACATATACAGCCTTATTAATAAACACGAACTAGCTTTAGACTAGTTACACCATCTTATGTCTCTTTCGATCCAGCTAAATATTCCAGTAGCAAAAAAAGGACAAAAGCTGAAGTAACTAATTCGAGACTAATACCCGTTTATTAATAAGGCTGATAATGCATATAAGACGGAAAAGAGATGTTTCCAATTTATATGCAACTTCAAGCTGAATCATTTTACGAGGCAAAAAGGGGTTGCAGAGATTTTTAGTCATATCAGTATTTCAAAATCTGCTCAAGTAAAAGATGTCAGTTCTATAATGCCTATTTGGTTCTACTCTAGTCAAAATCGTAAAGCAATAATAATTATATTTATAATTGGTTTAGCAGTATCGTCTGCTAAATCTGCAGATTAATTTGTAAAGGAGAAATTTGAATCACGAACGGGATTTGAGTGATTTCATATCCAAATTTATCATCATCATAATGGACTGATGCAAGATGACGGCAAAAGACCCAACTGGATGACCCTCATCCCCTGAAAGATGGAACGGCCTCTAGTGTAGGATGCCACATGTGTTGACACTGTAGCTTTGTTCCATCTTCCTTTACAGCTCAAGCCGGCGCGACCGCCATCAAGGCCGAAAACCTCAAACGACACAAATATGCACTCCTTTATAGAACCTACATGCTTGTGCCGTTTGGGGTGGTGACAATGGGTCCGTAAGGGCCGGCTGCCATGGAAATATATGGACTTGGCCAAACGCTTGGTGGAAGTTAAAAAAGTTTAATTTGTATTAATGATTATAAAATAAATTTCATTCAAATGACCTTCAAAGTAACTTGATCGTAAAAAGTAAAGGATAAAATTGGATTTGAGATCACTTGTCACGGTAACATAAGTAAAACATGTCCCAGCTTTAGGGACAGATGGATGCGGACTCAAACCGTTTCTGACTTCCAAAAATGAGGAGGTAATAAATTCGTTAGTTTGCTTTATTTTTAAAATTAAAATTATTCTGCACATTAATCTGAACCAATAATTTTATTATTGAGTGAAAAGAAAGCGCTGAAAATTGTGAAATTTAAATTATGTAGTTATTTGGTGATCCCTATGCAATTGCTGATTAAGGGTGAACTAGTGGGCTAGATATGCTATGCTGATGGACCGAAATCATCTCCAAGGTAGGTAGGCATAAAATAAATAGATCCGCACGAAGCCAAGATCAAGGTCGACATCGAGTAAGCTCTAGAGTTATACAGTTAGACTAATCTAAAATTGGTATAAATTTAAGAATGTATAAAAATTCTAAGTATTATTATTGCATGCCAGTAATGACAAATATGTTGCACTTCTATTAATTTTAAACGACTTACCGACTTCAAAAAGGAAGGAGGCTCTCAATTCGACTGTATTTTTTAAATGTTTGTTACCTCAGTACTTTCGACTGGGTGAACTGATTTTGAAGATTCTTTTTTTTAATTTGTAAGCTGGTGCTTCCGGTGTGGTCCCGTTTCAATGTGGAACATTTTTTATTTCTTAATTTTTTTTATAGATTATAATTGTTATTTCAGTTTATTTGAACTTGAACGTAAAGTTCACTTTTTCAGTTTAATGTTTAGGTAATTTCGCACTAATCATGCTAATTACCTGTATTACAATTTAATTATATTATAACTAATATATATTTAATTAAAACTGGAAAACTAAATGTCAAAGAGTAATTTCAATAACACTTATTATTGTCTCACTTTGTACTTGTACAATTTTTATTTCCTAATAGATTGTTAGCTTGAAAACTAATAATTAACACTTTCACAATACTTTTTCATCAATCACTGATACTGAAACCACTTCAAAATGATGTATCGAAAAATTATTGATTATATTTTTTACGTGACTCACCTTTGATTTTTTATTTTTATCCAGAATGAAAGTCAAAGTCACACACCGGCATGTGGAAAAAAAATTCAGCAACAATGACCGCCCGTGACACAGAGCGCGAGTAGAAGCTTTGAGCGGCGCGTGCGCATCCACCTCTTACTTATAGTTTCAGCTGCTGAGGTGTAACACTTTCCCCACCTTCGCTGTCATCTCTTCGTAAACGAAGAACTTAAAATTTCTCCTTTTGTTCTCGTGAATAATGTAAGTATACAATTATTTTTATCTATTTAATATATTTTATCGTGATTGACTTATTTTATAGCCGTTTTGTTGGTATCCCAATATTGAGTGTGGTGGAAAGAATAATTTTATGACAGTTGACAGTTGGCAGTATGACTGGCCCGATAGCTCAGTTGGTAGTAACCCTGCCTTCTAAACTGTGGGTTGTGGGTTCGATTCCCACCCAGGACAAACATTTGTGTGATGAACATAGGTGTTTGTTCTGTGTCTGGGTGTTATATTGTATTCTATGTATGTATTTACAAACAAAAAAGTATCTAAGTATTGTATCAGTTATCTGGTTCCCATAGCACAAGCTTTGCTTAGTTTGGGGCTAGATGGCGTTGTGTGAGATGTCCACACATATTGTTATTATTATTATAGTTCTGTAGTAGGTAATATAATTTATTCCGTGGTAATCCCTAATCGGATCTCTCAAATAGATACAAGTACATTAAGTTCGACACGATAATGTTGGGTACGCTACCTTCTGGTAGTGGGCTGGAGCATTTGGACTGTCTATAGGTCATCGCGGCCAGTATATAGTCTAAATGTTTTTTTTTGTAGTAGTAGTAGGTATTGTTTAGTATTAGTTATTATATCATTGTAGTATTTAGAAAATAAAGGCAATTTGCCGTGAAAAAAGTACATTAAGATATAAATGTATACTGCGTTGGTCTCATTGACCCCTGTGCCTCTGCCCCTTTACCGGGGATGACGAGAAAATATTTTGAAAGTCAAAGTCAAAACAAAAGATTTATTGCAAATATTTTTAGCATTTTTACAAGTCAAAATTATATTAGGTACTTAAAATTAAGTTATGTTTCTAAATATAGAATTACAAAGTGCTTATTGTCAAATATTACATAGCAAGCCATTACGTACAATATACCTATGATTTATAAAAAAAAGAAATTCTCTTTCTCACCACTGGTGCTAGCCATGTGCACCATCTATACCTATTTTACTAGGGTTACGTACCCGATTTAGAAAAATGGACTTTATTATCAGTTTGTTGTTCATCTGTTTTACAGTACAGGCGCTTTGTCTCAGGAACGGCGGATAATATCAAATGTACTAAGGTCCACGGCCACAATAATGGTGTCAATTCTGTGTCGCATTCTTTAAAACTAAAGTAAACTTAAAGTATGGCGGTACTCTTCTGATAAAGGGGAAATTAAAAAGACGGGAATATGTTAATTTCGTTTAGTTTTAGAGTATGCGACACAGAATCGACACCATTGTGAACTTAAACTTAAATGTAGTATAAAAATAATTCAAATACTCAAATACCCATTTATTGTTAAACTATGTTCATACGTCACACATTCAAAAAAGTTAATTCAAGTCAAAATTAATATCTGAAGTAGTGATATACATTATTGACTGGCCCGATAGCTCAGTTGGTTGATAGCCCTGCCTTCTAAACTGTGGGTTGTGGGTTCGATTCCCACTCAGGACAAACATTTGTGTGATGAACATAGGTGTTTGTTCTGTGTCTGGGTGTCATATTGTATTCTATGTATGTATTTACAAACAAAAAAGTATCTAAGTATTGTATCAGCTATCTGGTTCCCATAGCACAAGCTTTGCTTAGTTTGGGGCTAGATGGCGTTGTGTGAGATGTCCACACATATTATATTATTATTATAAATAGCTATAAAAAATAAAAATTATAAGTAAATGTCAATTTGGAAACAACGATTATTTAGATAATCACAAAAAATATTTAATATGTATTAATAATACTTGTATAATAATATAGCCTATATATATATACTAATAATGATAAAAAAAATGCCAAAAATTAATATAAGTATGTCTAAAAAAACAAAATTTACAATGCTTTGGTAATCACATCATTCATTAAAGTTATTAGAATTCATAAACAGTATTTGGTTCAATTGATCAATATTGTGACCTAGATCCATATTTTTAGCAGACTACGGACTAAAGAAAACTGTTAATTACGTCAAGCCGCGTAGTAGTGCGTAAAGAAGCGCTGTGGGTAAATGTTCGCAGGGCCTATTATCCTGGATAAGGGAGCGGTAGGCGGTTTGGCTCACACCTAGACGTTGCGTTAGCTTGACTTAGCCGCTTGGCATTGGCAAATTGGTTTCAAAGTATCTTCTCCTTGGTCTGCGGCTCCAACCTGCCACCGGGACGTACGGTACGATTATCTTTTTCTTTCCTTTATTACGTAAAGTTTTGTTTGATATCTATACATATAAAATTCAAAGTCCTGACTGACTGACTGACTTATATATCAACGCAGAGCCTAAACCGCTGGTCCTAGAGACTTGACATTTGGAGGATGTGTTCTTTGTAAAGTGTAGGTATCCACTAAGAAACGGTTTTTCGAAATTTCATCCTTAAGAAGATGAAATGAGTGGTTGAATTATCTGTGAAAATTTTTCTTGTTCGTTTCCTATAGGCCACGCGGGCGAAGCCGCAGGCAGAAGCTAGTATAAAACTCTTGTTTACTAAGCGTACAATATTTGGGATGTTGACTTGACACGACTTTGACAAACGTATGAGAAACCGGGGGCTAGAGATATGCAGAGCTAAGTACGACTGGTGTCTCTGATAAATAAGGTAACCATACCTATCTATTTCATCCATGACTGTGTCTGTGCTTGTTTGTGAAGCGCTGTGTTGTTTCTGTAGATACATAAAGATATAAAATATAAAAGTGTCAAGAAAAACTTATGAACTAGTGTTACAATGGGCGGTCTTATCGCTGAAAGCGATCTCTTCCAGACAACCTTTGGATGGACAGTATCAAATGCAAAAGAGTAGACGGTGGTGTATGACAATTTAAAAAAATCTAATAACAATAATTAAAAAACAAATACTTAATTTTTAGCAGTAAATATACCTACATCCTAATACTTATATAATCATAATATTATAGTTAACTAATACATATTCTATATTACTTGTAAAGGAAATCATGAAATAGCGTGATGAATTATTGCAGCAGCTATGAAAGTAAATACTGCCTTTACACCATATTTTTAAATATGGACAAGGTTTACTAGGTGGTAGGGCTTTACTGCAAAGTTCGTCTAGGTAGGTACCACCGCTTTGCCAGTTATTCTGCCGCCAAGCAGTAGTGCGCAAGCACTGCTGTGTTCCGGTTTGAAGGGCACTGTAGCTAGTGAAATTACTGGGCAAATGAGACTTTATGATCTGATCTCACAGTTTAGTAATCTTATTACTAGATTGTGCTGATGTCTCTGGATGACGTGCGCAGTGCAGTGTCACGCGAACCTCTATACTTTAGAGTTCCGAGTGACACTGCAGCTGATATGGGTAGCCGTGTCGTTTAACATCAGGCGAACGGCTAGCTCGTCACGTCATACCTTAACATAAAAAAAAAAAAAAAAAAAAGGAGTTCGCTTGCCTAACATCAGTGGGAAGCGCATTCCACAAGCGAACAGCTTGCACTGTGAAGGACTTATTGGACTTATACAAGTTTCTACCTATTTACCGAGATCATACACATTTCCTCCCTTACTACTAAACACTACATGACAGTGGAATAGCTACTCAGTGTTTTATGTTGTTTAATCTTTGCCTACTTCATACTTAAAAGAGAGAAACAATACACAAAGTAACTATTCTACCGCTACGTTTATTAATACGGACAGTTTTACAAGAATTCTTTTGTTTTTATTTTCAATGTAGGCACATTTTCCTTTTTTGGTAAATATTTGTTTTAAGAATATGGGCAAAGAGGTCTGATATGGCTATCTCTATGTATTTGTTTGTTCCCATCACACAATGGATAAGACCAAGGTTGTGCGAAAATACTGTAGTCTTTCTTAGTAATTTTATTGATGTAGCGTGAGTGTAGAATGTAGATATTCGACAAATATATTATTATAATGCATTACTGAGGAGGAAATCTGCGGGAGGAATTCACGGCTGATCACAACAACACTGCTAAACATAGGCCCTATTATTGCACGGTTGCTATATCTCAAAATTCTAAGTATTAGTAACTTTTCTCTACACATAATATACTACATATATTTAATAAATATAGAATATTTATAAAAAAATTGTTTCAGAGAGTATAAAAAACAAAATATAATCTAAGAAGTCGCTACCAGTAGGCAACGTGCCCAAAATGCTGGCGGCATGGCCCCGTTGAATGGCAATGCTTAGTCTTTGAGCTAAAGAGCTAGCATTTTGCGTGTTGCCTCGATCAGTAAATAAAAATAAGTAAATTTATTTCTGTGGATAATTTATTTACTTACTTTTTTTACTTATTTCTAACCTGAATGGAAAATGTCATTGTTACCTACAATTAAGCTTCATTTTATGGTTTCAACGCAATTTACCTTAGATAGATGGCTCCCGCCCATAGAAGCAATAGAAACGCCTTTCAATTTGCAAAAGCTTATTTCTATCTATGTTAAATTGGGTTTTGCTATTAGTTTTCTCATGTAGGCAAGTAGCTATACTGGGCGTTGCTATTCATATTCCGTAGGTGACCTCAAATAATAATAACGGAATTTTTTAATCCAATACAAAAATACATTCCATTAAAGTACATACCCACTAATATATTACTGGCTATTTTAGGGCAACAACCCACCATAACGTCATTGGTTTAACCACAAAAGATTTAAACAAGCCTTTTAAGCTAGTGTTAAACTGATCGGGGGCGAGTTGGGGCGGTCGCGACCCCTTCTCGCCCCCGGTACGGCGGACGAGGGCTCACGGGGGGGTTTTAGTGAGTTCGAATCCCACATACCCCCTGCCAGTGCGAAGGCATTTTCCCCCTCAAAAAAAAAGTGTTAAACTGATGTATTGTATTGTTAAACACGTTTGACGTCAGTGTAAGCCTTGTTTATGTATTTGTGGTAACATGGTATTAGTAAATTAACTACTTTGGGTTGTCTGGAAGAGATCGCTTTAAGCGATAAGACTGCCCATTGTGACACTTAATTTTTAAGTGTGTGCTTGTAAATTGTTCCTGTAATATGGTGTTTCAATAAAGAGTTTTATCTATTAGTATAGGATCCCGACATACATCGACCTTCACCGAGATGTTTATTTGATGAAACGTATTTTATATTCAATTTAATATGTCAATAAATATATTGCATATGGGTTGCCTAGCAAATTTCAGTCCAAAATACGATTAATTAATAAATAATAAATTTTTTTTTAAACATTTCCCCGGTTTGTTTATTAAACAAATTCTATACCAATCGAAAGTATGAAGCCCATAGAATATGCAAACGTTAGGTTGCCTTTTTTCCACATTAGGCACTGTCTATATCTTTTTATATTGTAATGGGTTTGCTATATATTATTTGACAATAAGCACTTTGTAATTTTATATGCTTAGTATAATAACTTAATATTAAGTACCTAATATAACTTGTAAAAGAGCTAAAAATAGCCTATTTTCAATAAATCTTTTGACTTTGCCTATGACTTATAACCTAAGGTTTTTAACAAAATTAAATTTCGATGTCGTTACACAATTAGCTTTACTATAAAAACTTTTAAAACCTGCTTTTTGTGATGGTAAACATTGTAATAGATCGCCCTAGATAGCGGTTGTTGCCACCGTACGGTCACAGAATACATTATAAGTGTGTACCAATAGATGATTTACCTACATTGAGCCAGTGACTGGCAACAGCGTCGCTTGCTAGCATCACAGTGCTGGTATATGGTGTCCGTGTAAACAACTCTAGGTATGTAAGGGAGTAAAACACCGTGATACATATGGTTTGATTATTCAACGTAGTCAAAAACCTATCGCTCCAAGCCGACGTCATCTGCGCGCGGTCATGATTTTGATGACAAAATGATGATTTCATGACAAAATGATGTCAACATGAGGTTCTGGCGACTGATGCATAGCAATATAATTAAACCAAATGTGCATTTATAATAAAAGAGGCGTTAAACCGAATTGAATATTCTTAATGTCACATTGAGAAATACTTGCACGATGACATATGCATTGCATATATTTTTGCCAGTTATTTTGATTTAAAAACCAAACCAGCGAATCAAATTTGATGGAGTTTCTACGGATATATCTTGAAAGTATATCGATTCAAATAATAAAAATGTCCGTTAATAAATGACGGAGTTTTGAAGTAATATTTACAAGTATAATAGTTACACCTGAATTGAGAACCTCCTCCCTTTTGGAAGTCAGTTGAAAAAATACCAGAATACTAGTAACGGGCAGCAACGTTACCGGGCGTAGAAATGAAATGATCTGTTAAGCAAATTAACTGACATACAGAATTAGTATAACATCATAAAAATGAATCAATTACACCTTTAAAACTATTGCAAATTGAACTGTTAAAAGTTAAAAACAGGTAGGTATTCTATCGTCTCCCTTTCTTTCTTCTTCTCTTTTTCTTTCTTTCTTCTGTTCTGCTTCTCTGCTTCTTTGGCAAGTTTATGACAACGCCCAGCCTGCATGAAGCTGATACTCTCTTATTCCATCCCCTGGTTACCACAGTTAATTAATTATCAATCCGTCAAACTACTACGCCAGCGCTGCGCTGGAATATTAGCTACGCTTGCGCTTGTTACTGACTCGATGTAAATCAGTACTGCCGCTGCACTGTTGTCGTCAACTATTGTATAATCTGTGGTGTCGTACTTTAGTTATTACATTATTACTATTGTCTATTCTGTGTTTATTGGCCTTGGGGATTAAAATCATTTGCAGATCACAGTTTTATCATGTCACAATTTTGGGATTATTTTTTGTTCAAAAATACCTAAAGGTCGTCTTAGATAGGCAGTAATATTAGCAGTGCATCATGATCATCATCTTCTACTTCTCCTGCTTCTTATTTTTCACCTCTAACCATTATAAAAATAATGAAAGTGACCGTTCTAGCTAAATAAATGGAACAAAATACGAAGTCTATCCGAGGGTCAAGAACGTTGTTGTGAACTTGTGACCATTGACATAAATATAAATATAGGTTACGAAGGTGGAATTTTGAAAAACCTTTTTAGTAGATACCTACACTTTACAAAGAACACACCCTCCAAATTTCAAGTCTCTAGGACCAGCAGTTTAGGCTGTGCGTTGATATATTAGTCAGTCATTCAGTTAGTCAGGACTTTGAATTTCATATGTACCTATAGATAAACGCTCTTGTGGATAAACTTTAAATTTCCAGTCAGTTCAAATAGTTGTATTACGTCGAAGCATGAAGCCGTCATCGTGCTTCTGCTTCTTCTTCTCGTGTAGGCAAGCAATCATCAGCCTTGGTGTCAGAATTTTTACCAATTTTCTGTAATTGTGCTAAATAAAACTCATATTTGTGGAAATTTCACACAACGCTATCCAGTCCTAAACTACGCAAAGCTTGTATATGGAAACAAGATAACCGATAGAATACATCGATACTTTTTGTTTGTGAATACATACGTAGAATACAATATAACACAGATACTGAACAAACACCTATGTTTATTACATAATTTCATGTCCTAGGTGGGAATCGAACCCATAACCTACAGTTCAAAAGGTGGTGCTGCTACCAACTAAACTATCAGGTCAGTCCGTTAAAATTCTTTTGTAATTCTGTTCTTTTATTATAGGGCTGAAACAAATATTCTACCATTACACGAGTGTCACGATTTATTTTTACTCGCAATTTGCAATCTCTTGCTATTTTTATTGCAAAATAATATCTAGGTACTATGTTTTATGGAATGAGGGCTAAATATATCCGGTGTATTTCGTGTATAGGTATGAGGTACCTACCTACCTTCACATGCAATGTGTCCAATTGAACTCATGCGCAAGAACCGCAACGTTATGCAAATTATGAATAAAATATATGTCATTCAAACGAGTGTTTAAAAACTACTAACGTTACGGTAGGACGTAATTTATTGGTAGTTGGTACTATTTTAAATTAATATTTCCCCGACTGTTACTCACGAATAGTATGTCGATTTCTCGACCAGGTTTCGAGCATATCCGATGCTCTTCCTCAGGAGGTGAGTTCACGCAGAGAGATCGCGGCGGTGACAGTGCCGGTGTCTTGTAGCTCTGAATTGGTTTATATTATAATAGTATGTATATTTATATGTATGTTCATTATTTGTAAATATATTTTACACTATATTGTAAGACAATTTTTTGTAATAATATATTAGTTATATGTTATTTTGATTTACCTGTACACCGAAGCCGAAAACTTTTAGCTACAGATTTTCTCCAACGCAAAGGTTGTCTGTCTTGTCGCTCTAAGCGATTAGACCGTCTATTGTACTAGTATTACATAACTAAGTTTTTCTTTTTGTGAAATTGTTTTTTTACTGTGTACAATAAAGTGTTGGTCTATCTATCTATGATATTCAGTTCTTGTACATATTTTGTTTCCATTTAATATAGAATATTTAATTATTCTAATAATTCTAAGCGAAGTTAGCGGAAAGCTTACTCAACCAAAGATGATAAAATAGTATATTTTTATAACGCACGTCCGTAGTCTGTAGATAAGGATTATAAGCCGGCGACGAATTTGTACGAGTACCTACTTAAATAATTACTCAATACACTAATGAGCAACATAACATCTCCCCGTTTTAGTACAAAGATTGAGTAGTATTCAGTTTGCCCGATCTTTGATGAATGAACGCTTTTTCCTTGAACTTCTTTATTTTGGAAGATTGTGTTTTCAGTGGTAAAATATTTTGACAGTCCTAACTTATCTAGAATGCCAGTGATGATGGGAAGGGGATAACTAACACCTATAGTTATTAGGTTTCTGTAGTCTATAACCATACGCCATTTAAGCTTGTTTACTGTTTTTTTTAGTCCAAATAGGGCTCGCCCATGGTGAATTTCTTGATCTAAAAATATATTGATCAAAAGTTTTTGTACTTGAGTTTTTGCCTCCTGCTTGTGAGCTTGTGGGAAATTATCTTTTAAAGCGTAGGTGTTTCTGAAGTAGTAGGAATATTATGGTTTGTGTGAGTAGTAAATGAAAGAGGTTCACTTTCGATACCCGAAATGTCAAAGAATTCGTCAATGACTTTATTAAGAGATTCGTTTTCTTCTTTGTTCAAATGGTAACGGCCGATGAGTTTGTGTACTTCGTCGCGTTGGTCCACTCTTTTAGCCATATTTGTCGCGTTAATGTTAACTATTTCATTGTCTAATCGTTTGTCATTATGGAAAGTAGTTCATATCTAGGTATCTATTGTTATATCTTCATTAGTCTTGTTTATACATGTGATTAGGAATTCATGTTTAACGATGTTTCCAAGACCGTTGGGAATGACGATATCAGTATCAATGTCTTGCTTATGGACCAATGCTATTGGACTAAAGCGGTTCCGGTTTGAACGCCTTATGTGATGAATGTAATTACAGTTTCGGTGCTATGTTCTACAAATTGTTTATTTAGTTCGATGTTTTTATCTTCATCGAAATGGAATAGCATATAATATCGTTTGGCTACGTGCATAGCTTTTGAAGCGACATAGATGTTCACGCCTGATTTAGAATTCTAAACCTAAAATAAGCAATATTTAGGTCTGAAATGTAGAACTTGTGCTAAGGGTAATTGTCTAAAGAACCATCAGCTGTACCGTGACTTTGGACTGTCTTTACCGGATACTCCTACTATTGAGACAATTTTTAATACATCTAAGGCACTAACTTCTAGTTTGCCTTTACGCAATACTGAAATGGCTACTCCTGTGTCTATAAGCAGTGTAACAGGCGGTCTTGTGGCGGAATATTTAGCGCAGAAATTGAAATCAGTTCAGGTTCAAAAGCTGCGATAGATGACTTGACGTTTAAATTAGAATTATTGTCAATTGCATTAGGATATATTCGAGATTTAGATTTAAGCTTGGACAAGAGTTTTAATTTAAACTTATTCGATTTGAATTTGGATTTAAGCATTTCTTAGAGCCGAGAGTTTGAATCTGGCTACCCTGGGCTATAGAAATCGGCGCAGTAGATAATTTGCATGTATCATGAGTTTGTTTCTGATAGACTGCGCTTATTTGCGTTGATACGTCGCATGTTTGTTTTGGACGAAGATGCGTGCTAGCTATATAATTCTTTTATTTGTACATTCGTGAACACAGTTAGTCGGTTAGTAACATACGGTTAATTCTGATTAACTATACCTAATTGAAAATACATATAAATATTTTATTTCGTCATTTCTTTAAAACATCAGACTGGCTTTTCAGGTCACAAAGCCATCTACTTTTATTTATAGGTACAATGCTAGGCTCTTTTCTTTTCCGGCTAGCTTGTACTTACGGCCACGCTAGCGTTATGTTTCCTAGATAGTATAGATACATTACCACCGCGGGCGCGCACCGTAACGATTCAAAGCGTTTTGAGGTGTGTTTCATAAATTAGACGTTTGAGTAATACTTTTTATACCAAGCAGAAGACGCTGCGGGCGTATACTAGTTGTCGTTTATTGTGTCAATCAGACACGTGCTTCAGACTTTAAGCAGAATTACGCAGACGAGTGTTTAGTTCGGCGCCTCGTCTATTAGATCGAGTGCTGGATAGAGATGTGGTGTAACGTCATCGCGTGGGCCGCCGCCGCACCCCGCTGCCGCCACGGTGACGTGTTCTTGCTGAGCGCTGGACGACACATCCCGGGATATATCGCGAGATACATCTAAAAATATGAATGTTTTATGATCGTATTTTTTATTATATTTTAGAATAATAATATGCTTTAAAATAAAAACCTTTATGCATTAATTGAAGAATAACTTGAAATTTTGTATTTTTTTAAATGTGTTTATTCGAAGGTTTTAATTTTTTTATAATATACGTAGCTTAAAAGCATTTTGTAAATAGAAATTTGTACAATCATTTCACCGAATATTCGGTAATAGCATAAGAATTTATACTAAGGAAGTTTTTTTTTCTCCAGCGTTTATACACTCTTGGTACTCACATGAGTTGCGGGGCTCTGAATGTATAAAAGCAGTATCGGACTATAAAAACACAAATTAGTTAGTTGAAATTTTAAAAATTTGTATTATTATGTTGGTATGTCCAGTAAAATTACAAATTACAATTGTCAAGATGGCGACATTAACATTAAACAAAACAAAAACAAAGTTATACCGTCCGATAGATGGAGCTAAACTAAAAAAGTTTTACTGCAGTCGTGTGGTCTAAAGCACACTTGTTTTTTGCAATTATTTCATAATGGCGGAGCGGTTTGACAACGCATAAAATAGTTATAAATTTTAAGCTAAGCACTCGCAGAGTTAAAAAAGAAATAACGACCTGTAGTGAAAGCCTGTATCTCTAGATGTGTAGTCCGGTGTGCACCGTCCATGGAGACATACCTAGTCGGAATAGGAGTGTTGTTTGGACGCGCCGACCCCATCACAGCTCAGCACGAGTCAAGTCACCAGTCCACCATAGAACGTCGCGCGTGGTGCCGGTACCACCACCGCCTAGTCGAACAGGCAGCCACGTCCCGCGCGGAAAAGATTCCAAAACAACTGACTAAATATAATCTAGATTTTTTTAGAACGACCTCATTTCTGCGCGTTCCAAAAATTTCGTAATTTTCAGTGGTGTGAATGCAATTTCGGAGAAACAACAGTGACTAATACCAAGGCTCCTTCTAGTGGTAGGTACCTATGTCAAGGACAACCATCAAGGCCGATTCATGAAGCCGGCTTTGTTGGCTTGTGGGTAAACAATATACATGTGTCAATAACCGGCCTTTACTATAGAATCTGATTATAATAATACATCCCTGTATTATTATAATCAGATTCTATATATTGTATAATAAAGATGCTGTAATAATATAAATACACTATAACATTCAAACTAACATAAATAAATGCATAATAATTTAAGCGATGCGGATGTTATGTGATTGAAAAGTTCCTATATTCGCTTGCATGATTAGCGAATATAATATGACATAACATATATACCCTGCGCACACGTCGGTCTGTAATATATTATTACTAAAATCGTTCTATTTTCCTGTTGAATCAGTTTGATAAGTTTTTCCGTGTTTGACACAGTTAGTCGGTTAGTAACATACGGTTAATTCCGATGAGACCCCTAATTGAAAATACATATAAATATTTTATTTCGTCATTTCCTTAAAACATCTGACTGGCTATTCAATTCGCAAAAAAAACATGAGTTAGATACTTACAGTTGGTACTATCAGAAATATTTTGTAATGCTTAGTATAGAAAACTAAAATAGTAAAAACATCTAAAAACGTAATGCTTAGAATAGTAACGCTAGGACAAGGGTTTAAATCCCGATTGTTCTTCAAATTTTTCCTAATCAATACAGATAATATAAACATTACATTCTTGTATTATCTAAGGTTAAACTGTATTATGATACGACAACAATTATTATGTAAGATATAAATATAAAACAAAGTCGTGTTAGTTACACCACTTTTAACTCAAAAACGGCTGGACCAATTTTTAAGATTTTTGTGTATTTGGATTTAATATTACATAACATAAACATTATTTTATTTCATAAAAACATAACATTATTTACAGTTATGTACACAATCTGAGACAAAGCTATTCGTCTGGAGTAGAATAATAAAATTAATATCAATCAGTAAAAAAAATCTTAAATATGCACATTAATTGACTGTTAGGCGGAACGTAGTTCGCCGGGTCAGCTAGTCAGATTTAAAAAAAGCAATAAAGAAAACGTATAGTATTCATTTATAATGAAATCAAAAAGTTAGATGGCTTATGAGTAATCATTCAGTTTTTCTAGTACAATTGTGGGTAGTATTTAGTTTTTATTTTACCATCTTCATAACCGATTCTCAACAAGGTTTGTTTCATTAATTCACCATTGAAGTAATTAGGTATATAGACCGGAATAAATAAATATCTATTTTATTCGTCATGCATAAAAAAGTTATAATGACAATGTTAATGTTACCCATCCACAGAGCACGATAAATAATTGCGCTAAGTTTTGTCGGGAAAACGAAAAAGATTGCGTCACCGCATTGTATTATTTTCCAAAACTTGTGTTATTTTCAGTGTTGGTGCATAAAATTGGTGGTTAAACATTTTATTCGTTAAGTGCTGGATTACAGGCGTGAGTGTGGGAAAATGGTATAATGATGGTGAAACGTTTTTTTCGTGTTGTTTCCAAAACTCCATAGAAGCTTCAAGTAAAGTTGCCACCACTTTACTAGGAGTATGACTGACTAGACTGACTTGACCATGACTTGACTTGATGACTTCGACTGTGACTTGACACATATTTGCGTGAAATATCGATAACTTGATAAATTATCAATTACTTGTCACTGACTAAATACACAAAAGTGTGAAGCCAAAACGTAAAAAAAAAAAATTGCACTTGGGGCGAAGTGTCATTTTAACCTGCTCTGTGAATCCATCCAACTAATATTATAAATATTTTATGCCTACTTTACTGACCTACCTTATTTATGCAGACTTAGCATGCATGGCATATTTTTATATCAATTTATCGTAAAGATGCATTTCTTTATTGTTATTTATAATTATTTTCAGATTTTATTATGCTATTCTATGCCTTTAGGCTGTATTAATTGTATCTCGAGCCTGATGCGTGGCTTAACAGCTCTTGTAAGCTCTTGAGAATATAAAACTGTTGATCGTACACACCATTTATAACTAAACTATTAATTTACCTATCCAAGAGAAAGAAAGCCTAATGCGGGAGACAATTTAAGAGATGAGAACACGACATTAAATAAGAGAAAGAAAAGAATGGAAAAAGCTGGATTGAATAATACAAACTGATACAAGTATTTAGATGCTAATATTAAGTTAGAATTTAAGTAAACCCAAAATAAAGGCTATTATAATGTTGGTCTATATCCCATTAATAAACTTACTAATTAACTAATAACTAATCCCAATAATTAACTACTAGTACAAGTTTTTTCTTATGATCTTGTAAAATAAATAAAATAAAAATAAAATAAAATAAAATGATAACGACTGGCCCAATAGCTCAGTTGGTAGTAACCCTGCCTTCGGAACTGTGGGTTGTGGGTTCGATTCCCACCCAGGACAAACATTTGTGTGATGAACATATAAGTGTTTGTTCTGTGTCTGGGTGTTATATGGTATTATATGTATGTATTTACAAACAAAAAAAAAGTATTTAAGTATTGTATCAGTTATCTGGTTCCCATAATACAAGCTTTGCTTAGTTTGAGGCTAGATGGCGTTGTGTGAGATGTCCACACATATTATATATTATATATCATGATGTAATTAAAATAAACGAATAAAAACTTTATTGTTCACACAGGTAGCAAAGGAGGTACATAAACTTATAGTATATTTGTTTTGCGTAAAGTTATTGTGTATTTACAAAGTACCTCAAATTAAAAAATTGAAAAAGTATCATGAGGTTAGGGTAAAAGAATAGCCTAAGTTAAAAAAAATGCTTTTTGTTTTCCATAAATAAATGTAATGAAGAGCTAGTTGTTCGCCTGATGGTAGGTACCCGTCACGGCCCGGTCGCCTATTCTTAACAGTTGTAGTTCTCAACTAGTAGTTGAAATCTCAACAAAAACTAAAGATCTCTTTCATCATCACATGATTTTGGTAAAAACGCGCAGTTGAAGTAAGAAAAAAGGAAATAGTTATATGTGATAATAATAAAAAAAAACGAATGTGCTTTAGACCACACGACTGAAGTAATTAATGTTAATGTCGCCATCTTGATAGTTGTAAATTGTAATTTACAGGACGTACTAACATATTAATACAAATTTTAAGTAGTTTTTCACTTTGTTTTATTGACAATTATTGAGATCTATGTGAACGTTTGCCTCGTTACGAAATCACCAGCTTACTCCCCAAGTCAAGCGTGCGTAAAGAAGTTTTACTTCAAAACCATTGTACAGATCTCTTTCATCGTTACATGATTTCGGTGAAAACGATCAGTAGTAAGAAAGAAAGAAAATAGATATAATAACATCCAGAGTATAAAAGCAATGTTGGAGTTTTAGCGGGAAAACGAAAAAGAACGCGTCACCACATTGTATTATTTTCCAAAACTTGTGTTACTTTCAATGTTAGTAGATAAAATTGGTGGCATTTTATTCGTTAAGTGCTGGATTACAGGCATGAGTTTGGGAAATGGTATAATGATGGTGAAACGTTTCTTTTCGTGTTGTTTCCAAAACTCCATAGAAGCTTCTGGTAAAGTTGCCACCACTTTACTAGGAGTATGACTAGACTAGACTATGACTTGACCCAATGACTTGACACAATACATAATATTAATAAACTTGGAAAATTAATTACTTACTATTACTATTACTGGCTAAATACACAAAAGTGTGGAGCCAAAACCAAAACGAAAAAAAAAAAAAAAGCAATGTTATGTGGTATCCATGTGGTATATGTGGGAATGGGCTCCGACTCACCAATTAAGGTCCTAAGACCTGTAACTGATTTTCAGTCTGAACCCATTTGTGGGACCAAGAACGTCAGGACGTTGTATAGATCCATGGTTTTATTTCTCGCAACAAATCCAGAAATCTTCACATGCATATTTTTTATTTCCAAGTTCTTCTTGTCTTATCCATGAATAATCCACTACCACAGAATATAATAGCACTACGCTGTTCCTAGTTCCTAAGCATAAAATCATAGTGTTAATCGTCTCTTTTGAAACATAATGAGTAAAATTATTCAATTTTTACAGGAAAAAGGAAATTAAATAAATATATGCTAAATAAAATTTAAAAACACATTGTCTGCTAATCGTTTATTATTTTAATTTTACTAATTATATTGTATTGTGTGTGACTGATAAAATCTAATTGCCTAACTGGGCAACTTATACGGTATTATATAATCTGTGCTAGATACCTACTTAGCTAAACCATAAACAAAAACCGTTTTGACGCTATATAATGCTCGTATGTTAATTTAAAATTATTTTTAGAGCCTATTCTAAATTATTTATTACTATTACACAAATGGAAATAATACTTTGACAGGCCCGATAGCTCAGTCGGTAGTAACCCTGCCTTTTGAACTGTGGGCTGTGGGTTCGATTCCCACCCAGGACAAACATTTGTGCGATGAACATAGGTGTTTGTTCTGTGTCTGGGTGTCATATTGTATTCTATGTATGTACTCGTATTTACAAACAAAAATTTTTTTTTTTTTTTTTTTTTTTTTTTATTGTTTGATAGGCTTGCGTTTGACCACTATCGCCCCTGATGGTAAGTAACGATGCGGTCTAGGATGTAACACGCTTGCCTAGAAGATACCTATTCACTCTCGATTTGAAGACTCCCAGGTTGTAGTTATCGGGAAATACGGACGCCGGTAAAGCATTCCACTCTTTGGCTGTTCCCATGATAAATGTCGAACCAAATCGCTTTGTCCGCACATGTGGGGTATTAACCATGTAACGGTGGCGTTTTTTCGTACATCTGGTTGTCCGGTGGTGGAAAGGTGAAGACGGAATCAGGTTATGCAACTCCAATGCGCACTCTCCAAAATGCACTAGATAGAAAACCGATAAACTGGCAACTTTGCGTCTATGGTCGAGGCTTTGCAGTCGGGCCTCAAACAAGTCGCTACCTATGAGCCTCTTAGCACGCCTTTCGATAGAGTCTAAGGCTTCCAGCTGGTATTTAGCAGACCCATCCCACAGGTGGCAGCAGTACTCCATGCACGATCGAACTTGAGCTTGATACAAATTCAGAAGCTGTTCAGGTGCGAAGTACTGCCTAAGCTTAGTGAGAACGCCCAGCTTTTTAGCAGCTAGTTTAGCCTTTGACTCTATGAAGGACCCGAAGTTGAGGTTAGAAGACAGGGTCATGCCAAGAAGCTCTAGGTGATCCGAAATCGGTATCGGTACACCATGGAGCATCGGAGTTAACATAAACGGACTCTTTTTAAGTATCGTATCAGTTATTTGGTTCCCATTGTACAAGCTTTGCTTAGTTTGGGGCTAGATGGCGCTGTGTGAAATGTCCACAGATTTTTTTTTTTGTGTTTTGGCTCCACACTTTTGTGTATTTAGCCAGTGTCTAGTAATTGATAATTTATCAAGTTAATGATATTTCACGTAAATAATGTGTCAGGCAGGTCACAGTCGAAGTCGTCAAGTCATAGTCTAGTCTAGTCAAGTCATACTCATAGTAAAGTGGTAGTAACTTTACCAGAAGCTTCTATGGAGTTTAGAAACAACACGAAATAAATCGTTTCACCATCATTATACCACTTTCCCACACTCATGCCTTTAATCCAGCACTTAACGAATAAAATGCCACCAATTTTATGCACTAACACTGAAAATAACACAAGGTTTGGAAAATAATAAAATGCGGTAACGTGATCTTTTTCGTTATCCAAAACTCTATTTATTTATTTCATATTAAATTATTACAACATTATTGCCCGTCTGTCCTAAAGATAGACAGCTCCCAATTTCTCACTTTAGGGATACGTACAATCGTACATATGATATTCATTGAGAATATGAGATGTTTATTCTTTGACGGGGCTGCTATTTAGCTTGCGGTAGTCACCCAGAGAACTCGAAATTAAAGATGATTTATCGACTGTACTCTGTGCTGTAACATTGGATCGCAAAGTAAATAATATATAAAAAACTAGCTTCTGCCGGCGGCTTCGCCAGCGTGGCCTATAGAAACGAAGAAAATTTTTTTTTATAGATAATTCACCCACTCATTTCACCCTCTTAAGGATGGAATTTCGAAAAACCCTTTGTAGATACCTACACTTTACAAAGAACACACGCTCCAAATTTCAAGTCTCTAGTTCCAGCGGTTTAGGCTGTGCGTTGATATATAAGTCAGTCAGTCAGGACTTTGCATTTTATATGTATAGGAGTTATCATAACGCCCAGTAATTTCACACTATAAGCCTTTCAAACCAAAACACACTCTTGTAGTTTTCATGGTTATTTTTCCCGGCAAAATATTTGTTTGATTTGAGAATAGATGAAGCTCATTTTTGTACTCCTCTTTCTTCTCTGGCTAGTCTTGGCAGTTTTTGGAGTAAAACTTCTTTACGCAACCTTGACTTCGGGAGTAAGCTGGTGAATGTGTAACGTGACGAACGGAAGTTGAAAGTTGTTGGTTCACGTCAATCTCCATTGTCAACATAACAAAGTTAAACATAATTATGTATTATTATGTTGATATGTCCGGTAAAATGTCAATTTACAATTTTTAAGATGGCGACATTAACATTAAACAACGCAAAAGCAAAGTTATACCGGCCGATAGATTAAGCTAAACTAAAGCAGCCTTATTAATAAACGGGTATTAGTCTCGAATTAGTTACTTCAGCTTTTGTCCTTTTTTTTGCTACTGGGATATTTAGCTGGATCGAAAGAAACAAAAGATGGTGTAACTAATCCAAAGCTATTTCGTGTTTATTAATAAGGCTGAAGAAGATTTACATCAGTCATGTAGTCTAACTAAAGCACACTCGTTTTTTCTAAAGTAGCTTTACTATGCTATAATGTCGTTCATGTCGAATAAAGTTGTCTACGCTATAACATTTATTTAACTTAATTATTTCCCCTTCTAATTGAAAGGTTGAGAATAAAAAGGGTTTAACTGATTTTTTTCACAAAATGACTTATGGGTATTGTTGGATTCAGCGTGAAATGATCTACAATAGTACCTACTCAAAATACCGAAAAGAGGCATAAATCTCGAGATTTTGAGTCTAAAAACGGTTTATCTGTCACAGGAATACAGTTCGCTTAGCATAAAAACATTATTACTACTTTTCCTTATTTCTCAAAAATTAAAAAAAAAAAAAAAAAAATTAAAATTTAAAAAAAAAAATTATATCATATTTTCACAGTAATTGTATGAATTACTACTATATTTAGTATTTTAAAATAGAATTAATACATTTTCAAATAACTGAAACTTACATAAACCTTTTCTATTACCTATAACCTGCTTTAAAGTCAATTTTCTCGAAACTATCAATTTGACAGTTAAACCCTTTTTATTTTCAACCCTTCAATTGTGATTGTGATTGCCCATTATTCGTTCTTATTTCAAAATAAAATAAATCTTTCATTGATTGCTCGTACTTACTCAATACCTGGTAGGTGTGTTTTGTTTCGCATTTCATATAATAAGGTCATTCACACACATTGTTTTCTAAACGTGGAAAGTTTCGTGTTACAATTTATTACGCTCAAATGAACGTTAGGTGACAAAATTTATAGTGGTTCAGTGATTTCTGTACATAGAAAGTAACACATCTAGAAATTACATAAGATGAAATTTGACGTGATACACAGCATCGCATGGAATAGATATGCGTAACGTTGCATAATATAAGCCGGCGCTTAAAATGTAACACCACAGAATACCATAACAGTACCTATTGTTATTTATTCTGTGGCACTGTTATTTATTCTGTGATGTAGTGACATTATGACATATCGTGTAACAAACAAGTACACAGTAGGAGTTATGGCAGGAAAACGAAAAAGACGCGTCACCGCATTGTATTATTTTCCAAAACTTGTGTTATTTTCAGTGTTAATGCATAATTTTGGTGGCATTTTATTCGTTAAGTGCTGGATTACATGCATGAGTGTGGGGAAGTGGTATAATGATGGTAAAACGTTACTTTTCGTGTTATTTTCAAAACTCAATAGAAGCTTTTGGTAAAGTTGCCACCACTTTACTAGGAGTATGACTTTGACTGGACTATGACTTGACTTGACACATATTTGCGTGAAATATCATTAACTTGATAAATTATCAATTACTTGACACTGGCTAAATACACAAAACTGTGGAGCCAGAACATAAAAAAAGTAGACAGTAGGAGTTTTGGCGGGAAAACGAAAAAGACTCGTCACCGCATTGTATTATTTTCCAAAACTTGTGTTATTTTTAGTGCTGGTGCTTAAAATTGGTGGCATTTTATTCGTAAAGTGCTGGATTACAGGCATTAGTGTGGGATAAGTGGTATAATGATGGTGAAACGTTTCTTTTCGTGTTGTTTCCAAAACTCAATAGAAGCTTTTGGTAAAGTTGCCACCACTTTACTAGGAGTATGATTTGACTAGACTAAACTATGATACAACATACAATAACTTGAAACTTACTTACTTGTTACGTTGCCGCGTGACGTCACCCGCCGTATAGCAGGGCAGGCATCAACTGAACAATGCAGCGTCAGCATGTAGGATCTGCTGTCATTTTAAAGTAGTAACTTGTTTTATATAATCACTCCGGTCCCGGCCTTGGGGCCGGAAGCACCACTTTAGTCTGTAGGAATATTAAATAATTACATCGTGTAATTTTTTATATTCAAATCTTGGATTAAATTAGCTTTAGAATCAATATTAGTTTCTCTTCTGCATCCTCCACCTGCAGCCTCCGTAACTTACTTGACACTGGCTAAATACACAAGAGTGTAAGGCCATAACCAAAACAAAAAAAGTACACAATAGTTATACAGAGATGTAAACGAACTTTACCGGTCTGAAGTTGGTGTGGATGGTTATGATGATAGATAATTACACTTGTAGGCAGTATGGGAAAAATGACAATTAGCATACGAAACCCTTACTTATTCCGGTTAATAATTATTTGTCAGCTTGTTAGCATGTAAGCTTTTTTCTACCGAAAACGGAACGTAATTTGGTGTAATAGAAACAAATGAAAACAGGAGTTGGATATTTTTGGTGAATGTAAATATAATTCTCGTTGAAACCATTTAATTTACTTAGTTTGTATAAGATAAGTAACAGCTACAACAGATTTCTTTCGGTCTGTATTTACCAAGCGTATCTAAAGACTAGCACCGCGGCCTTGGCTGTATAGTAAATACCTATAGTTTATGACACAATCTACTCAATGATGTCATGCGACGAAGTGAGAACGCGGAATGTAACCGTCGGTGAAATATCGAGTTTGAACATTATTGACTAGTAGTTAGAATAACACTATTGAGCGAGAAAACGAAGATCGAAGATCGCGTCACCGCATTGTATTATTTTCCAAAACTGGTGTTATCTTCAGTGTTAGTGCATAAAATTGGTGGCATTTTATTCGCTAAGTGCTGAGTCAGAATTTTACAAAATTCTGACTGACTGTAAAGTCATGAGTGTGGGAAAGTGGTATAATGATGGTGAAACGTTTCTTTTCGTGTTGTTTCCTAAACTCCATAGAAGCTTTTGGTAAAGTTGCCATCACTTTACTAGGAGTATGACTTGACTAGACTAGACTATGACTTGACTTGATGACTTAGACTATGACTTGACTTGATGACTTAGACTGTGACTTGACTTGACACATATCTAATACCTTTCAACTTGAAATATTATCAATTACTTGACACTGGCTAAATACACAAAAGTGTGAAGCTAACCAAAAACAAAAAAATAACGCTAATGTGGGTCGCGCATGATGACTGCAATCTTTCGTCACGAGTTTTTTCTGTTACTACCCGAACTAGCACATGGTATGGTCGCCGCCAGTCTAGATGATTTGATATACCAATGACTCACAGCTCTATGTACACGATCTATTATTGTACCAATTAATCTTTATTTACTTTTTATTCACGTACAATCATTAGTTAAGAATATCAATGGAAGATTATTTTTGTTTGCAGTCTATTATTATAACAACTAACAGCCTTATTAATAAACACGAACTAACTTTAGACTAGTTACACCATCTTTTGTCTCATTCGATCCCGCGAAATATTCCAGTAGCAAAAAAGGACAAAAGCTGAAGTAACTAATCCGAGACTAATACCATTTTATTAATAAGGCTGTAAGTGTTTTTTTTAATTTATTTACGTATACAGTAAAAATCGTTGGTTAATATTATCATCACTTTTCTAACTGGACATTTTATCTAAAGAGTCGTGAATTTACATTTACGAAAAATTACAATGTAATATTTTCATTGTAATTGTCATAGAGGGCTTGGGAACCCGTTTATCAATTATTATTTTTAGAGAACAATTGATCTCTGGGAACAACCCCTTGTAATAACAGAATTAGTAGTAATTAGCAAAAATATTTATTTACTTAATTGCCTAATTTAATAATAATTGTACTTATTAACTATCTAATTTTGAAATATGAACTCAAGTACTCAGTTTTTACTGATTATTGAAATTATTATTTTATGATTTATCATGCATGCGTTCAACATTATATGTATTGAATTTAATAATAAGTGTAATAGGCATTGCCGTTCTTATTATAACATAAAATAATAATAAATAAATAAATAAAAGTAAAATTTAATATTGATTGAAATTTCCTCTTAGATCTAAAACGATAAGTGGTTCCGATAAAAGAGCATTTAGTTTATAACAGTTCTCAGTGGAATAACTTTTTAATCTTAGATACCATCTTGTACGTAACTGCATTCTTATGTCCCTTTAGATTCATCCTTCTCCTCGCGAGAAATTCGCACATACCCCGCCCCTTCCTATTTGAGCCGTAAGAGCAGGGAATATTCAGAGTATTCTCCGTATATAACTACACTAACTTCTGCCCGCGGATCTGCTCACGTGGCCTATAATAATAATAATAATATGTGTGGACATCTCACACAACGCCATCTAGCCCCAAACTAAACAAAGCTTGTGCTATGGGAACCAGATAACTGATACAATACTTAGATACTTTTTGTTTGTAAATACATACATAGAATACAATATGACACCCAGACACAGAACAAACACCTATGTTCATCACACAAATGTTTGTCCTGAGTGGGAATCGAACCCACAACCCACAGTTCAGAAGGCAGGGCTACTACCAACTGAGCTATCGGGCAAGTCTATAGGAAACGGGTGGCATATTTTTCTACCGAAAGAAATTTTTAGACAACATTATAGACGCTCTCACTTTCTCTCTCAAACTGAAAATATCCCAAACAGTGCAATAATATGAAACTCTGGGATGAGAGTAGTATGGTTTTAACAGTACTCAAACCGTGTGTAAGATCTAATTAGGACACAACCAGAAAGTGGATGCAGTGTTCCCAAACAAAGTAATTTGGTCGAACGGTTTTACTTCGTAAAACTGAAAAGTATTGATAATAGTCAAATAAAGTATTTACGTTACTTTTAAGTGTAAACTTAGGAGCTGTCAAACATAAGTGCAGACGGGCATCTGATTGTACTTAACACATTGAAGACTCTCAGTCCTTCAACTAACATATTAAAATTGAGATACTGGGACTGGGATAGTTATAGTAGAAGTGTCCATAAAGGAGCGATTTTTTTCTACCATTTTTTAAATTCTGACATCTCAACATTCACTCCCTTAGCTGAGCAGATAGATACAAATGCTGCTGTTCTCGCTGTAATATTTATTATGTTGATTCTTATTTGTGTTGTGTTCTTATTGTTTATATTTATGAAATAGAAAACCGCTTTGTTTCTTACTTTCTTGGCGAAAATCTGTCCAAGCATAGGGGTAACTAGAAAAACAGCGCTGTGTTCACATGTCGTGTGAACACAGCACATGCTGAAGTTACCCCCGTTGCCCTGTGACATGAATATTATATTGTACTATTTAAGTCTTATTTTTCTATTATTATTTGTGTCTGTAGTGGCAATAAATTCATTTTTTATTTTTATTTTATTTTTATTTTATTTTATTTTTAGATATAGATGCAAATAATGTATCATACAGTACAACCACACATTTTTCGGTCTTTCAGTTAGTGGTGTATATTAACAAAAATGAATAAAAATGATTCACCTTTAACGTTATCAAAAGGCCACTCCGATATTCTCTGTAAGTATTGACCGATATGATTATATTGATAACACTGTTTATTTACTATAGATAGGTGAGTGACTAACTATATATCTAGAAAAATCCGCACAGGATTTAGACATGAACTTTTTTTTAGAATGTGTAGTCAATGTAAGTAAAGAAACATGTTCTTAAACTAAATAAAAAAAACGAGTGTGCTTTAGATCACACGACTGAAGTAAAACTTTAGCTACATCTATCGGCGGGTATAATTTTGTTTTTGGGTTTTTTAATGTTAATTTCGCTATCTTGACAATTGAAGGGTTGAGAATGAGGGTTTAACTGTCAAATTGACAGTTTCGAGAAAATTTACTTTAAACTTCAACGGCGTCATTTTTATGTAGAGTGCTTATAAGGTAATAGAAAAGGTTTATGTAAGTTTGAGTTGCTTGAAAATGTATTAATTCTATTTTAAAATACTAAATATAGCACTAATTCATACAATTACTGTAAAAATATAATATAATAAAATAAATATCATAATATTTTATACTAAGCGAGCTGTATTCTTGTGACATATAAACCGTTTTTAGATTCAAAATCTAAGAAAATTGGAGGGTGTGTTCTTTGTAAAGTGGAGGTATCCACTAAGAAAGGATTTTTCGAAATTCCACCCTTAAGAGGGTGAAATGGGTGGTTGAATTAATTTCCCATAGGCCACGCCGCGGGCGAAGCTGCGGGCAGAAGCTCGTGATATTATAAAACTCAAAACACTAGCGCTCGTGCACTAACAGACTGGTTACATCATCATAGATTACGTTATGGAATCCAAACCCACATCAAAAGGGAAAGCTAACGGAAACGGGTTTTGAAGGTACCAAATCAAGTCAATCTAGTGAATCTATACGAGGTCGATGTGGTCAATAGACCACGCGGATGTAATTGAGCGCTTTCCTCATCTCTTAAATAGGCTATTTGACAGCCATATTTTTTGCATTAATCTTCTATACATATAATTAGACTGGCCCGATAGCTCAGTTGGTAGTGACCCTGCCTTCTGAACTGCGGGTTGTGGGTTCGATTCCCACCCAGGACAAACATTTGTGTGATGAACATCGATGTTTGTTCTGTGTTTGGGTGTTATATTGTATTCTATGTATGTATTTACAAACAAAAAGTATCTAAGTATTGTATCAGTTATCTGGTTCCCATAGTACAAGCTTTGCTTAGTTTGGGGCTAGATGGCGTTGTGTGAGATGTCCACACATATTATTATTATATTATTATTATTATTATTATATAAAATTCAAAGTCAGTACTTTGACTGACTTATATATAAACGCAGAGCCTAAACCGCTGGTCCTAGAGATTTGAAATTTGGAGGGTGTGTTCTTAGTAAAGTGCAAGTATCCACTAAGAAAGGGTTTTCTGAAATTCCATCCCTAAGAGGGTAAAATTGGTGGTTGAATTATGGCCAATAGGAAATCAAAAAGATTTTTGCGGGCGAAGCCGCGGGCAAAAGCTAGTAAATAATATATGTACCTCAAAAAATTACTAATTTACAGGCACTTAAAAATACAGCAATAGAAAGAGACAGCTCAAACACGCAGTGATATCAGTTACCGTCCTCCAAGCTCTACATACAATCTCTTTGGCATGTCACGTTACAACTTTACAAGCTGTACTTTCATAGTAGCTTTTTTCGAAAACTCAATATACATAGATTTCAGTTAAAATATTTATGATCTAACTTTCTCCTAAGTGACTGACTGACTGGACAACGTGCAGCCCAAATCTCTGGACATGGAAGCTTGATATCTGGATGTGCCCACCCATAATCCGAGCGCACTCGGATGACGGTAACCAATCTGTGTAGACTCGTACCGCGTTCTACTTTTCCGAGCTGGCTCGTATACGAGTAGTGAAACAAAAATGGCGAATATTTCCATTATGATAGCTCAGCACACACACATTTTCGATGTTGACTATGAACAACAATGAAGAAGACGATCCGAGTGAATGTCAACCGCTATCCTAGTACACTCGTGCGAAACTCACTCTTACAAAATCACTCGGTCCGAGGAGAACCTGATCGTGATCAGCGTGTGCGGAAAATTTTATTCTATAATAAAGATAAACTATAATGGCTTACTCACAAGTAAGCCATTAAAATGTTATCTTTTAATTGACATCGCCAGGATTTTTTTAATATGCAGCTAAATTTATAGCTCATTGTTTAGCTGCAATGTATTAAATTCCATTAAGTATGAAAAGTATTACCTGACATTTAGCGATATTCCAATATAAGCAGAATATATAGATATCATAGGTTAGGTACTACAGACTAAAGAATAGCGAAGAGGCCACGTTGAAAATTTTAAAAGTGAAGCCAAAAATAAACTTTATTCACGAAATCAAGCCCGTAGCCATAGTACAATTATTAATGGTGAGTATCTCAGATAAATCTCTCCTTAGTCCTAGTGAGTGATAACGGATTGATTGCAATGCAAAAAAAAACATAGTTATCACACTAATATTATAAAGGCGAAAGTTTGTATCTCTATGTTTGTTACTCTTTCACGCTCAAACGGCAGAATGTATTTTGATGAAATTCGGTACCAAGATTTATTTATTTATTTATTTCATCAAGATAGCTTATACAATAGATTAACATATAGGCTACATTTTATCCCGGAAAAGTGAACTTTTTCCGTGGGATGAGTATATATTTAAAATACTTTTCATCCGCGGGTGAAACCGGGGGACGGAACTAGTCTCAAATAAATCTCTCCTTAGTCCTAGTGGAGTGATCACGGAGTGATTGCAATGCAACAAAAAAACATTTTTCGTTATAAAAAGTGTGTTTCCATTTGTTGCAATCAAGTTACGTGATCGTCTAGCTGACACAAAAAAACCTCTGACTCATAACACACGGGTCGGAGTTTTGTGTTATTTTCAGTGCTAGTGCATAAAATTGGTGGCATTTTATTCGTTAAGTGCTGGATTACATGCATGAATGTGGGAAAGTGGTATAATGATGGTGAAACGTTTCTTTTCGTGTTGTTTCCAAAACTCCATAGAAGCTTCTAGTAATGTTGCCACCACTTTACTAGGAGTATGACTTGACTAGACTAGACTAGATTATGACTTGATTTCATGACTTGGACTGTGACATGACACATATAAAATTTAAGTAACTTGAAAAATTATCAATTACTTGACACTGGCTAAATACACAAAAGTGTGGAGGAGCCAAACCGAAAAAAGAATTATATTAAATAATAATTAAATTATTGTTTTACAATGTTTTATTTGGGTGCTTATAAATGCAATATAGCGTTGTGTTCATATGGAAGCTTGACTTTCCCCCGATCACGTTGACCCTGCCCACCTCCATACGGTGGTCAGTGAAGTCGAACGTCGCAGCTCCTTACCACCTTCCGACCCCCCGCTCGAGCTTATTAGGGCCGCCGAAGTTGAGTCTGTCATCAAGGGTCTCGCTATCCGTAAAGCCTCCGGCGCTGATGGTATCAGCAACAAAGTGGTCAAACACTTTTCTGTCCCCTTAATCTATCTCCTAGTCAGCATCTTCAATGCGGCTATGAGCAACTGCTCTTTCCCCGTTGCGTGGAAGTCCGCCGACGTCATCGGCATCCACAAGCCAGGCAAGAAGGCTACCGAGCCCTCTAGCTACCGGCCCATCAGTCTCCTCAGTACTCTGGGGAAGATCTACGAGCGTCTCATTCGGAGGCGTCTCTGGTCCCATATCCACGAACATAAACTCCTTCCCGACGAGCAGTTTGGCTTTAGAGCTAGACACTCTTGCGTTCAACAAGTGCACCGCATCACGGAGCACATTCTAGATGGCTTCAACGCGAATCCAAAACCGAAAGGGACTCTCGCAGTCTTCTTAGACGTGGCGAAAGCCTTCGACAAAGTCTGGCACGACGGCTTGATTTTCAAGCTGTACCACATCGGCGTGCCAGATCGTCTTGTGCACATCATACAAGACTTCCTTAGGGATCGAAGCTTTCGCTACCGCGTCGAGGGGGAGCGATCGTCTTCACATCCTATCAGAGCCGGAGTGCCCCAGGGCTCCGCGCTTTCCCCCTTGCTTTTCTCGCTGTACACCAGCGATATCCCGCGGTCATTTCATCCCAGTGTGCAGCTCGCACTCTTTGCGGATGACACCGCTATCTACTGCTCCGGATGGCAGAGAGTTCACATGCGTGGTCGCCTCCAACGAGCCCTCACCGAGATCGGTGCTTGGTTCAGGAAATGGCGGATCACGGTTAACCCAGATAAAAGTGCAGCGATGTACTTTTCTGACTACAAGCGTGGTCCGCCAGCGAAACCACTGTCCTTGTTCGACAAGCCCATTCCCTGGGCTTCGTCTACCAAATACCTGGGGGTTACCCTTGACACCAAACTCAACTTCAAGGACCATATTAAGCGAGTGCGCGATAGGGCTGCCTTTGTCTTAGGCCGCCTCCACCCTCTCATCTGCAAGCGTAGTAAGCTGTCCCTTAGAAATAAGGTGACGCTTTACAAAACTTGCGTTCGCCCCATTATGACCTACGCATCTGTCGCGTTTGCTCATACTCCCTCAGTACATCTGGATCGACTTCAGGTGATCCAGAACCGCTTTGTCCGCAAGGTGGTCGGGGCTCGCTGGTACCAGCGAAACTCCGACCTCCACTGCGATCTCGAACTCCCATCCATCCGTCAATTTATGAAGGATGCATCCCGCCGCTATTTTGATGCGGCACCTCATCACCCCAACCCTCTCGTAGTCAGAGCTTCAAACTACTGTACAGACACGACAGACTCGCCACCCCGTCGTCGCCGCCCGAGACACGTCTTGAGCGACCCGGATGATCCTATAGCAGCCGTAGTATCGGCTGCGCTAGGATCACCGGACCAGTCTAGCCCTTCTGGCTCAGGTACCGCTTTCGGCACCGGTATAGGATACCAGCGTAACACAATCAGACACCGACCCCGCCGGCGAGGTCGACGTACCCCCCGTAGGTTAGCTAGAACGGTCGCGACTTTCAATAGGGTCCACTCTTCCAGTGGACGTAGTCTTCTCGATCCTCTTATCCCGGCAACGGCCCAAGCCGAGGCTCGCACCCCAGGGGTGTCCTTGAGCTAGTTGCCTCCCACTTTTGACGGCTGGGCGCCCTAAGCGCCCGCCCTCCCGCCCGGTGACGCTGTAAAGGTCGATAGAGACCAACAGCATTAGCTCGTTCAAAAAAAAAAAAAAAAAAAAAAAATGGAAGCTTGACACTTTTTTATAACCAATCGCTGTTTCGCTGTAGAACTCATAATATATTTGTCTTACTCGTAGTGAGTGCGAAGTGTGAGCGAAGTGTCTCCGTTTCAGCTTAGGCAAAAATGATTTTGTATGTCCGGCGTGATGATTTTGTATGTAGCATTTCTCAACCGATTCTCTTAAATTTTGTGAGCAAGTTTGTTAATCGTGTGCTTTTTTTGTAGATTCAATTATTGGAAAATTTTGAAAATTATATTAATAATAATAATAATAATAACGCCCAACGATCACATACATAGACCCTGGACCCTAACTAGGATTCCCTGTGTCTAGGGACCCAGGAACTACGAGGACCATGGTCCCACAACACCCAGACTCAGGACAAGTATTTGCGCTTTTTTTTTTCTGTGCACAAATACTTGTCCTGCCGCGGGAATCGAACCCGCAGCCTCCGGGTTATGAGCCGACCTGCTCAACCACCACACCACGGAGGTTGTCAATTATATTTAATTATAATTATGGGGTTTGAAAACTTACAATCTAATTTTCCTGGTATAAACTCACTTCTAAAAACTGAACTCAGATCTATTTATGGTAAACAGGAGAGCTCCTCCGTTCAAATCACGCTAATTGGCAAAATAACCTAAGGTTAATCGGCTTAAAAATTGTGATCGCGTCTAATTAGTCTCAGTAAAGTAAACATTTATATAATGATTAATAGTAAAACAATTTTCTAAAAATAAAAATAAGTTTATACAATTAATAATGGTACCATTTAGCATTTCAGTGGGCCCCAAACTGGGCAGTACCTTAATCTTGGTGGGCCGGACTTCAATATTAAATCCAACGCTTTATTGGACCTTGACTTTGACTAAAGTAGACTGAGCGAGATTAGATTTGATTCGAACTGATGATTTAATTGGTTTTTATAAAATTTTAATATAAATTTAACCTAAAGCTGGCTTAATACGCTAATCGCGTCGAGACTTAATATTAAAACAAAAATACTTTTCCTCATGCAGCAAAAAGGAATTTTGCACACAATTTCCTTACAGAAAATTAAGGTCTGATAAACTGCTGAGGTAAAAAAGTTTTTGTTAGATTTACTAAGTACCGAAAATCTTTAGAAATTAGACACATATAGGGGGCGACCAGGGGCGGTAAGCCGTAATGCTGTTAATTTATTTCATTTTGAAGACTAACAGCTGTTATAATGATATAGACATACATATACACATAATAATAATACTAACGCCCAACAATCATATACATAGATCCTGGACCCTAACTCGGATTCCCTGTCTAGGGATTCAGGAACTACGAGGACCCACACTTTTTTTTTTATATTAAGGAATGACGTGACGAGCTAGCCGTTCGCCTGATGTTAAACGACACGGCTGCCCATAATCCGAGCTGCAGCTGCAGCTGCAGTGTCACTCGGAACTCTAAAAGTATAGAGGTTCGCGTGACACTGCACTGCGCACGTCATCCAGAGACATCAGCACAATCTAGTAATAAGATAACTAATACTGTGAGATCAGATCATAAAGTCTCATTTGCCCAGTAATTTCACTAGCTACAGTGCCCTTCAAACCGGAACACAGCAGTGATTGCGCACTACTGCTTGGCGGCAGAATAACTGTCAAAGCGGTGGTACCTACCTAGATGAACTTTGCAATAAAGTCACCACCACCACCACCAGCCACCTAGTGTAGGTAGTACCCACAATACCCAGACTCAGAACAAGTATTTGCGCTTTTTTTTTCTGTGCACAAATACTTGTCCTGCCGCAATAAATATTGGGTCGTGAATGAGTAAATAAATTAATGCCAATACTGAATACCTAATGGAAGTGATTTAATATTTAATTGTTATATTATTATACATATTATATACATACACTTGCATAGCATACAATAACGTAAAAATAAATACATACATATTTATAATATACCTAAATAGTTAAAAGTAAGTATCTAAGGTCCGTATTACAGAACGATGCTCAGTCATCGATCGGTGCTTAAGCAGAGATTTCATTCACTATTTGATCACTTTATGAATAAAATCTCTGCTTGAGCACTGATCGATAACTGAGCATCGTTTTGTAATACGGACCTTAGGATTGTACCAGTCATCTGGTTCCCATAGCACAAGCTTTTCTTAGTTTGGGACTAAATGGTTCTGTGTAAAATGTCCACAAATATTTGTTACGAGCTTCTGCCCGCAGTTTCGCCCGCGGCGTGGCCTATGCGAAAATAATTCAACCCCCCATTTCACCCTCTTAAGGGTGGAATTTAGGAAAATCCTTTCTTAACGGATGCCTACGTCATAACATCTACCTGCATGCCAAATTTCAACCTGATCCGTTCAGTGGTTTGGGCTGTGCGTTGATAAATCACTATGTCAGTCAGTCAGTCGCCTTTGAGTTATATATATTTAGATTATTATTATTATTGAATTATTAGATATTTAGGCTTATTGGTATATCTTATCCAAATTTAACCATTGAAATGAAACCTATAGGTTATCTTTCATTTATCAGGCTCTTAAACGACACCTGGGTCCATACTTTATCTAACATTTATCTATTAATAAACAATATTGTTTATTAATAGATAGTTGCATTGCAATCAAAGTTCCGTGATCATCCTATTGATCTTATTACTAGACTGTGTGATGTCTCAGGATGACGTGCGCAGTGCAGCGTTACGCGTAACTTTGTAATTTAGAGTTCCGAGTGGTACTACAATCACACTTGAAACACGCTTGAAACTGAACTTGTACAAGGATTTATTTCGCTAATTATAAGGAGTGAGAGTAATTGTTACATAATTATTTAAGTAATTATATTTAATAAATACTTATCAATTTCTTTCATACATTTCATGCGGAGATGAGAAAGCGTCCACAACTTCCACAAGATAAATAAGTTAGAATTAATATTGTCTTTTTTCGTAAAATTATCTCCTACGTATTAAATTATTGAATTTAAATTAAGACTTTTTTCGTTATACTGTAGTAGGTATTTTACACTGGACTATTACTATTGTATTTTCTGTATCCACATGCATATTGATTATGTAAATGATGCATGTGTAAATCTTCGTCACGCTAAGTCTATCGCCATCTTTAAAGACATGGTGAGGAAACATTTCCTATCGGAACAGTCCTAGTTTTTAGCTTAGAATTTGTCAATGATCTATCAATTTAATTTTATTTATATATCTTGTATATTGTATACTATTTTTATATTATATATATATATAATAGGTCTTTACCTATGAAATTGCCGTATTGCAGTACAGACTTTTTCAAACAAAAAAAAGTTTTGATTGGCTATGAATTCTAAATTCAAATTAATTTTGTTTTAAAAATATGACATTCTATTTACAATATAAGTCTTTTGTTTATTGATTAGCGTTGTATTTTCATTACATTTTAACATTTTTCCTCATAATGGATACTTTGAAATTTCGTGTAATTATGGAATATGAGTTCCGTCGTGGCACCAACGCGGCACAAACGACACGTAACATCAACGACGTTTACGGAGAGAACTGTACAAACGAACGTACAACCCGTTATTGGTTTGTTCGGTTCCGTTCTGGGAATTTTGACTTGAAAAATGAACCTCGTGGTCGTCCGGAAACTTTGGTCAACAATGATGAATTAAAGGCGATTGTGGAAGCTGATGAATCTCAATCTACAGCTGAGCTGGCAGCAGCTTTTGATGTTAGCATCAAAACAATATTGAACCATTTGCGACAGATTGGCAAGATAAAAAAGCTTGATAGATGGGTGCCCCACGAACTTAACGATCGCCAGCGCAACGTACGCGTCGAGACTGGCCTTGCGCTGCTTAACAGGCAGAGAAATGAAGGAATTTTTAACCGAATTGTTACGTGCGACGAAAAATGGATTCTTTTTGACAATCGAAAGCGCTCAGCAAGTTGGTTAGATCCTGGTTCGGTACCAAAGCAATGTGCAAAACGAAAAATGACCCCTAGAAAGGTGATGGTCACAGTTTGGTGGTCTAGTGCTGGTGTGATTCATCATAGCTTTTTACAAAACGGCGAGAGCATTACTGCAGATGTGTACATTGAAGAACTGACCACAATGATGGCGAAACTCGCACGTCTGCAACCAGCTTTGGTCAATCGTTCGTCTCCACTGCTACTTCACGACAACGCGCGACCCCATACTGCACAACAGACCGTCTCTAAGCTGCATGAGTTGTGTTTGGAAGCTCTCCCTCATCCGCCATACTCACCAGATCTTGCGCCTACCGACTATTACTTTTTCCAAAATTTGGACAACTTTTTAGCGGGAAAAAAATTCAATTCCCGAGAGGCAGTACAAAACGCCTTTGAAGAGTTTGTTGTCTCCCGTCCTGCTGATTTTTTCAAGAAGGGCATCCATAAACAGCCACAGCGTTGGCAAAGATGCATTGATTGCAGGGATGATTACTTTGAATAAAAGAAATAAATAAGTTCGAAAAAAAAAATACTTTAACTTTTTTCAAACAAAACGGCAATTTCATAGGTAAAGACCTAATATATATTAATATACATGTAATATAATGTATTACATATATTGTGTTATTATATTTATGATATATGGTATTAGTATGTATTATAAGTTTAGTATTGATTGTTTTTATATTTGAAGTGATTATACCTAGTTTATCACATTGTTGTTTATAGTACGTAAGTTGTAACAACACCAACCGCAATTTTGTTCCTTTAATTCCTGTCCATACCAGTCAAGAAATCGCTTAATGTGATAAGGCCGCCCTTTGTTCTACCATTTTTGTAAGTTTTTTAAGGTGCGTTGTTATGCATTAGTTGGTGTTCAATAAAGTATCATTGTATTTTATTGTATTGTATGTTTTATTCTAAGGCTCGTTTTTCAATAATCAGGCAAAAGTTATTCAATATTTAAAACAAAGTTATTAAAAATAAAAAGTCATTTTTGTAAACCGAATTATTGAAAACATTTTTTTGTTTCCAACAGTTCATAATTTATTAATCAGATACCCTTTAACCAACCATTGATATATCGCCCTTAAGAGCACAGAATAAACAATAGTTCTACATACTAAGAGTAACATTTTAACTTTGTTCCAGAAAACGCGGCATTATGGCGCCGGCCGAACAGAATATTGACGACACGGTAACAGTGCATTCACATTTGAAAAATAGACTTTCGGACAAATACTATAAAAGTGAAAATCGCTCACCATGCTTTGACAATAACAACACAGTGATACAAAACGGTGTAAGTGAAAAAGACGGTGAAGCAGCTTTTGATATAAGCAAATACGAGGCCATGGAGTTCAAAGCGAAAATTAGATGGCCTGATCTCACAGTACAAATATTATTGCATTTAGTTTCAATATACGCAGTGTACCTGATATTAAGTCTTCAAGTTAAATTCCTCACAATTTCATTTGGTAAGTGCAATCCACATTTCTATACTGCGTAACTATTATATGTATACACTAAAAACTAAAGTAACTTTATCTTTTTCTCTCTGATATTGATAGCGAACGATGAACTGTATTAACTAAATGGGTGGAGAAATATAAGCGTACGATGGTGTAAAAGGGGTAACATAAAATTGCACGTAACCGAAAACCTAATACACCTCTATGATAGAAATAAAACGTAACATCGTGATTGTCAGTTGCCGCGAATCGACCCGTCAAAGACAGTTGGTCATAATTATATTTAATTATTTTAGTACACATATGGTTCAAGAGTCACTAAACGTTAATGGTGAAATGGTGAGTCATACCATCATACCAATCGTAGGTGATGGGGCTTGCCTTCTTCGATCCCTGGTCCTATTTAATGTATGGGACTTAGGAACGGTCAATGGATGTACGTAAACAGATCGTCAGTCATGTTGTAGCTAATTGGCAAGAATTTGCTATATTAAGTCTTACAATGCCGCTATGAGAGATCAATCTACGCACGAGATTCCAGCCATTTATTATTTTAAGAGGGTTAAGTCAATTTTATCCCGAAAAATTAATGGTTTCTGAGGGATAGCCCACGCGGGCGAAGCCGTGGGTAGAAGCTAGTTGTAATATAAATAGACGACAACAACAACAACAACAACAATCTAACAAGGCATAAGCAGTAATAGTAGTGATATAATGTATACTGTGGTAATAGACAAAATAAGTATGTACAAAAGCGAGCTTTGCCCTAAAAACAGTTTTATGTCTTAATGCTCTCTTGAAAGAAGCGGAAAATAAATTGGATTCATAGTAAAATTAGCGGTGTTAAAAAAATCTGAATATTAATACTAAATATACGCTAATATGATACTGTATAAAAATATTGTAATTATGTTAAAATAATTAAATATAACGTGTAAATTTCCATATTTTTAAAATTTATTAAAATGTTATGTATTTTATGCAAATGTAACCGATTTCTATCAAGTCGTTTAGTTGTTTCAGCAGGAAAGCTGTTAAAGAAACAGACAAGGTTTGACAACGTTAAAATGTATGAATTTGATTTTTTTTCAGAGCTTATAGTTTCTTTTAATCTAATATTTAAACTGACTATGTAGTTTTTGTTTCCTTTTTCAAAATTTTCCAAATCAGTCTTTTTTTTTTCAAAGATTGTACTATTGGAACCAGATGAACTGTTTGTCAATGCATAGATAGCATTTCCCCCTCAGTTACAGTGTCACTCGGACCTCTAGAGTATAGAGGCTCTCGTGACACTGCACTGCGCACGTCACCCAGAGACATCAGCACAATCTAGTAATAAGATTACTAAACTGTGAGATTAGATCATAAAGTCTCATTTGCCCAGTAATTTCACTAGCTACAGTGCCCTTCAAACCGGAACACAGCAGTGCTTGCACACTACTGCTTGGCGGCAGAATAACTGGCAAAGCGGTGGTACCTACCTAGACGAACTTTGCAGTAAAGTCCTACCACCTAGTGCCAGTCGCCTGCCACTTTCTAAGGCACCCTGTTATATACGAGATTTCTGTAGTACGAATTTATTCGAATGTATATATAAATTTAGCATGGGGCACTAACAACAAATATACACTAAAAGGATTTCTTAAAAGTAATTTACTATAGTATAATTATTTATTTATTATAGCTATTGACTATTTTCTAATATATTTTTATTTAATATTTTTTTATCTTTACTTCTTCCTCGAGACACACGTTAGTCCCGGCGACGCGGCTAATTCGGCTGAGCAGCTAAATCAGCGCAAATAATAGATAATAGATTACTAAATCTCGGTAGTGGTTACATATTTGAGTCCTTTGGTGTTGTGTTAAGACCCTGGGTCCATGGGGGCCGGGAGCTCATCGCGTTTTCAAAAGTGTATCGGAGCGTCTGAACGATGCGACGCGTGACCAAAAGGCTGGCACTTATTTGGCACAACGAATCAGCATTGCAAATCAACGGGGCAATGCTGCCAGCATGTTGGGTACGCTACCTACTGGTAAGCTGGAGCCATTTAGACTGTCTATAGGTCATCGCGGCCAGTATATAGTGCAATTTTTTTTGTAGTAGGTAGTTTTTGTATTAGGTATTACGTCATTGTAGTATTTAGTTGAAAATAAAGGCAATTTGCCGGTGACAATAAAACTTAAATTCATATGCATGCACCTTAAAAAAAACAATAGGTACTCGTACTAGGGGTACTTATGTGTCTACGGCTTTGACAATGGTGTAATATTTGTTCCAGCATTTCTGACGATATACTCGTCGGGGTTTGGGATAACTGCTGGCGTACACCGGTTATGGTCACACCGCGCGTACAAGGCGAGGTTACCCATGCGGATACTGCTCGCCGTGCTCTTCACTATCACGGGACAGGTAAAAAGCGTTAGATATGTTCAACCCAGCTGAAATACCTACGAGATAGTTAGGTATCGAGAAGGCTGACGATAGCCGTGTCATATCGTGTGTACGACGGTTGGTGCTGTATCACATCACACTAATTTCACACTAATATTATAAAGGCGAAAGTTTGTATGTGTGTATGTTTGTTACTTCTTCACGCTCCAACGGCTGAATGGATTTGGATGAAATTCGGTACCAAGATAGCTTATACACTGGATTAACATTTGGCTGGCTACATTTTATCCCGGAATAGCGAAGTTTTCCCTTGGGGTGAGCAAATAATTAAAATACTTTTTATCCGCGGGCGAAACCGCTGGGCGCAACTAGTACATACATAATTATTATTAAATACTGGTCGCGTGGGCTAGAATCCATACGGTTGGATTGTGCGTAGGCTTGTTGGAGGATCTTTTTCCGGCATGGTATTATTATTACATTTTATCGGTGTCAGCAGCGGGTGGAATGTTTGGTTCAGTCTTAATATTCACCCACAGGCATATAAATTTAATTGAGTCCACCCGCTGAGAGAATGCGCTTGACAGCTATAATAACACTAGTTGATCTGCCCCGGCTCCGCACGGTTTAGTTTTGCGCCTACTGTCCAGGGGAAGAGAGAAGGGAGAAGGAAAATTAGGGGAAAGGATGAATGGGTCACGGTGCAGGGAGGGTATGGTAGCTGTCAAACGCATTTTCAGTTATATTAGAGATGCCAATGGTTATAGGCACAGAGCAGGAAAACAGATTTTTTTCCAGCATAAACATTAAATAACAAACTTTTTTGAAAGATAATAATCAAAAAGTTACAATTAATTTTATTAATACGCAATTTGTTTTTGAATATTTAGTAAAAACTTATAACTATTTCCGTGTATATCTGAACGAGGGTCGCTTAAATTTTAATTTATTTTATATCTTTTCTTTTAAAAAGTTTAAACATATGATTATTTGTTTCATAAATCACTCATTATCTTTTTGTTATACTTTCCTGCAATTGAACACTTTAATAGATAGATAGAGAACTATTTATCCACCACTACCAATTAAATATTCAAGTAATTTAATAATAATTTAATGTATAATACACGATCAGATGAATAGTTCCGTTGGATATCTTCAAAGCCTTTGGGCTTTGGCCCATCGTTATATAGAACAGCTAACAGCTAACAAGTACGGTTATGATTTCAAATAACACAGTTTATTTCAGCTGCATGAGCTATTTTTGGGTGAGGAGTTCGGACTTCGAAGATACAAAGATTAGGATTAAAACACGTCACGAAGAGTTTGCTGTAACTCTCTATAAGATATTTTCAGTTTTTATTGTAGTAATCATCACATCCACACCCCTTATATTTATGGGACATGCCTGGAAGTATACTTGATAGAATAAAAAATGACTCTCAAAATTATTGTAGTAAATCATCATCACATCCACACCCCTTATATTTATGGGACATGCCTGGAAGTATACTTGATAGAATAAAAAATGAATCTCAAAATTATTGTAGTAAATCATCATCACATCCACACCCCTTATATTTATGGGACATGCCTGGAAGTATACCTACTTGATAGAATAAAAAATGAATCTCAAAATTATTGTAGTAAATCATCATCACATCCACACCCCTTATATTTATGGGACATGCCTGGAAGTATACTTGATAGAATAAAAAATGAATCTCAAAATTATTGTAGTAAATCATCATCACATCCACACCCCTTATATTTATGGGACATGCCTGGAAGTATACCTACTTGATAGAATAAAAAATGAATCTCAAAATTATTGTAGTAAATCATCATCACATCCACACCCCTTATATTTATGGGACATGCCTGGAAGTATACTTGATAGAATAAAAAATGAATCTCAAAATTATTGTAGTAAATCATCATCACATCCACACCCCTTATATTTATGGGACATGCCTGGAAGTATACTTGATAGAATAAAAAATGAATCTCAAAATTATTGTAGTAAATCATCATCACATCCACACCCCTTATATTTATGGGACATGCCTGGAAGTATACTTGATAGAATAAAAAATGAATCTCAAAATTATTGTAGTAAATCATCATCACATCCACACCCCTTATATTTATGGGACATGCCTGGAAGTATACTTGATAGAATAAAAAATGAATCTCAAAATCGGTTCACTGAAGGCAATATATCACATAATTACAAAATACAGTGAAATTAGAGGTTTGTTTATTGAAGTCGCGTTAAAAATGCCTACGTCTAAAAATATTTCGACAGCCTTACTTATGTATTAGATATTATATAGATTAGACTTAGAGAATTTAGAAAAGGAGACGGCAAGAGGGTTTACCCCTCTGTTGACCATTCGGCGCTACTGGCCATACACGTTATATAAAAAAACTGTTTCACTCGCAACCGCGCCCATTAGGTATCATTTCGTGTCGCGAGAGGAAAATGGTGACTTTGGTGCGGTATGTTTGTGTATAAGGCGATCAGCGACATCAAACTTACCGGACCACGGTATTTCCTATCACTAGTAAGAGTAGTAAGTGATATATTTGTCAATTTGTGTTTGTGATTTTGTGTAATTTTGATCCGAAGGTTGTAACGCTAACATCTCCTCTACTATAAATGCTCGAAAGGTATACACAAAAAAATCAACGTGTAACCTTCTTGGGATAGCTTATTGCGTCTCAGATACTCTGCCTGTATTTTTGCTTCGATACATACTTTGTGTCGATACATTTTTTGACAATGTTAGAGTTGCGTGTAAGGCGATCGAGTAAACACTACATCAGCAATTAGGTAGATAACAAAATAACGAATGACCAATTCTTCCATGAACAATATTAATTAGGTATAAATGAATTCACACTACATTACGAACTACATTCGAACTACATTACGTAAGAATGGTTATAATCGATTGTGTGAAAAGTGGAAATGATTTAGGTAGCACACATCGCATGGTATACCTAACTACTTGATGGATTCCGTCATGCGGTGGAGTCCCAAAATAATCCCCGATTCTCCCTTATACTCCAGCTAAATTGAATGTTTGATTGAACTCGAAGGGGCAGTTCGACGGTGTTATAGGTATCATCTGAGCACCGGTCAGTATAGATGCCACGATAATAATGTTTCACTCGCAACTTTTAATTTAAATAATTTTGGTAGGTATCATTTACGCAGCAACATGACTGGTAGCTCTATCTCAATTTTAATATGTGAGTTGAAGGAACTTCAATGTGTTCAGAAATATAATCAGTTGCTTGTCTGCAATTACTTTTGACAGCTCCTAAGTTCGCACTTATCTCTCTGTAACGTACCTTCTTCATTTGACTATTATCATTTCTTATTCAATTTTACGAAGTAAAACCGTTCGACCAAATTACTTTGCTTGGGACCACTGCATCCACTTTCTGGTTGTCTCCTAATTAGATCTTTTTACACACGCTTTGAGTACTGTTAAAAGCAAACTACTCTCATCCCAGAGTTTCATATTATTGCACTGTTTGGGATATTATCAGGTTGTATAATAATAATAATAACACCCAACGACCACATACTTAGTTACTGGACCCTAACTAGGATCCACTGTGTCTAGGGACCCAAGAACTACGAGGATGCCATGCTCTCACAACACCCAGACACAAAACAAGTATATGGGCTTATTTTCGGTGCACAAATATTTGTCCTGGCGCGAATATCGAACCCACCGCCCCCGGGTCATGAGCCAACCTGCTCAAACACCACACCACAGAGGCTGCCAAGAGATAAGAGATAATATATCGAGAGAGATAGTGAGAGCGTTTATAATGTTTGTGTCGGCAGAAAAGTATGCCATTCGTTTCCTACAGGCCACGTGGGCAAAGCCGCGGGCAGAAGCTAGTGTAGCATATAAACGAAACTTTATTTTAATTCCCAGTTTTATAAATTACCCTAAAAATTTAAAAAACCCTCAATTAATATTCGATTTTATAGAAACACGAGCTTCTGCCCGCAGCTTCGCCCGCGGCGTGGTCTATGGGAAAATAATTCAACCACCCATTTTACCCTCTTAAGGGTGGAATTTCGAAAAATTCTTTCTTAGTGGATACTACGTCATAACATCTACCTGCATGCCAAATTTCAGCCAGATCCGTCCAGTGGTCGTCCGTCACTATGTCAGTCAGTCATCTTTGAGTTATATATATTTAGATACATGGCGTGTCATTCCTTTTTTTAAGGGGAGTAGGTCAGTTTTGCTAAACTTCTTTGGACTCGGTGGGGCAATTGGCCTTGGAACTTATAAAGAATAAGCCATCGACTCGGTCTGTGCCTTTACAAAGCCTGTCTATAATTGTGACACGAAAAGAGACCTGTGAAGGGGTCGGAAACGGGGTAGATTTTTTAGAATTCCCTCTTTATTTTGGTCTAAACAGATATTTTTTAAGTGGAATAATAGTAAATTTAATTGTACACATACAACTCCTATTCGTACGACCACTCATCTTTGTTTAACGATTATTCAGAAAATCAATCTACAATATTAAACCACGGCTTAGTATTAATAACTTGTTCTGTAGATACTCAATCAAGTGTAAGTACTGAGAACAAGTTTTTGGTTTGTAATCAAATCCATTTAATATAACTTTGATTATACTTAAGTAACTATGATCGTCTGTACTTATAAAACTTTGGTTATATATCTAACTAGCCGACTCGCCCAGGGTTCGCACGGGCTTATTAGTTAGAATCCTTATCTCCTGCCCTTCTCCACCGTACTTTTACTACTCTAGCTTTTTTCTACTTTGTTTACTCTTTTCTATTCCCTTCCAATTATTTTTTCGTTTCGCTCTGTCTTCATCCTTTATAACATATATATTTTTAAGCTCTTGTCCCGCTCCTGTCCTAATTGAAGGGTTCAGAATAAAAAGGGTTTAACTGTCAAATTGATAGTTTCGAGAAAATTGACTTTAAACTTCAACGGCGTCATTTTAATGTAGAGTGCTTATAATGTAATAGAAAAGGTTTATGTAAGTTTCAGTGGCTTGAAAATGTTTTAATTCAATTGTAAAATACTAAATATAGTATTAATTCATACAATTACTGTAAAAATATAATATAATAAAATAAATATAATAATGTTTTTATGCTAAGAGAACTGTATTCCTTTGACAGATAAACCGTTTTTAAACTCAAAATCTCGAGATTTAAGCCTCATTTCGAGAGAGAGAATGTATTATTGTAGATAATTTCACGCTGAATCCAACGATACCCATAAGTCAATTTGTGACAAAAACCAGTTAAACCCTTTTTGTTCTCACCCCTTCAATTATATTTTGCTCGTTTTTGACCGCCTACGACTGTGTCACTTCAATAGTACCCTTGATCCATAACTGTCCCGATTCAGTCCCATATCTTCCCAGTCCTTCTACCATCATTTCATAATTAAAAGCACCTATATACTAATAGAATAGACCACAATAATAATAAATAACCCTAGGATTCTCTGTATCTAGGGACTAAGAGGACCATGGTCTATCGCTAGAAGGACGACCGGAGCATATAAAAAATATATACAAAATGTAAAAAATAATACGTTTGTGAAAAGAAAAAGGAGGACGAAAGGGACAAAGTACAAGTTGAGGAAACTAGCCTTATCTCCATTTCTTCCTTCGGTGAATTCTGTGGGATAAGCACCAAGTGTGAAGCCGCCCGACGCTTTCGACTTGGAAACAGCCAGACACCGCAACGGCTTAACAATTTATAACTGTTCTAAACTATTTCCATTCTGTTGGAAAATATCATTTGATATGGCTTGCTTATATTATGACTTACGTAAATTATACAACTAAGACTGCCTATTATAGCAAGCTACTTTTATATAATCTGTATCTATCTATTCTTTAGAGTTCCGAGTGACACTGCAACTGATTTGGGTACCCGTGTCTCTTAACATCAGGCGAACGATTAGCTCGTCACGTCAGTCCTTAACATAAAAAATACCTCTTTATAGTTACCAGTGCATGGTTTAAAGCCTTTACGAAACAAAAAACCCAGATCATTTTACCGTGATGGTTAAATTGCGTCATTGGTAGTTTCTAGCTGTGGTTACGAGTCACGTCCTCCGTTTCGGTTCCTTGGACACCCTTGTAAAACGTCACTTTTATAATTTTATCATTATCTCTTAGTTGTGGGTTATTAAGGTCAATCACGTTTTCATGACACAATGGAATGAACCTATTCGCGAGATAAATCTTCCTTGTGGACAATAGCGGTTTTCAACCCACCTTAAAAAAAATGAGATACTAAATTCATTTGTATTTATTATAACATTTTTTGTTTATTCCCATTTTACCATATCATTTACCAACTGAAATGGTTTTTTTAAAGGATATATATACTTTCATATTAGTCCTATAGAAATCTTATCAAAATTGTACTACTTATGCATATAAATAAATAAATATTGGTGGACATTTCACACTACGTCATCTAGCCCCAAACTAAGCAAAGCTTGTACTATGGAAACTGATCTAATACTTAGATACTTTTTGTTTGTAAGTATATACAAAGAATAAAAATAATTTCTAATATAACACCCAGACACAGAACAAAAATCGATGTTCAACACACAAATGTTGGTCTTGGGTGGGAAACCAACCCAGAAGGCAGGGTTACTACCAACTAAGATATCAAATTGGTTTAGTTAGTTTAGTTTTTAAATCAAAATAACCAAGAAAATACATAGAATATAATTTCATCTAATTATGTATGTAGTATGAAATTAAGTTAAAAAAAAAAATTAATTAAGGTGAGTGAAGGCTTAACCCCTTTTTAAGATAATTTATCTTTGTAGTTTGGAACCGCAGCACCTCAATATCCCCGTGTGCGTATTTAAGTAGGTATACATTATACACTAAGTCGAAAACAAGTGGTACTTACTACTCCTTTGGTATTAATGTGTCCACGTGTAAAAGCTTATTAAGCCACCGCCATCGTGGCTTAAAAAAAAAAGTTTATTTGTTAGAAGCCACCGAAGTCTAGTATTACGAGTAGCATGGTCTGTGAAGATAACTGAACAAAAATTTCAGAAACGTAGTGGGCATTTCTGGGACACTAAAAACACAAGTTTTAGAAAACAGTATCACGGTGAAGCGACCTTTTTTGTTTTCTCGCCAAAAGTCTTTATTAAACTTAAATATAAACTAAAGCTGGTTAAATACGCTAGTCGCGTAGAGTCATTCCATTAAAAACTATTATTCGTCACGCATGAGCAAATGGAGATTTTGCACACTGTTGTCTCGCAGCAAAGGGTGCCTATTTAAGCTGCTGAAGTGAAAAAACATTTATTTACACTTTGTATAGAAAGAAACTTCTAGAACCTTTGGCAAATTGTTTACAGTACTATATTCAATGTGCTACTGGCAGTGCCTATTTCTTCAGCGATCATCAAATAGAGTCAATTGGTTCAGTTGACCCTACCAGAGTTCTCTCATATATTCAGCCTTGCCAGTTAAAGGCAAATAATATGTTTAAATTTAAACAACAGCTGTGAAGTAAGTACTATACAAACTATTAACTATACTGTATGGTAAGTACAACATTTTTCTCGTATGTAATTATCGATAGTATGATACGTAAGACGTGTCTTTCTCATTAAACTAGTCTCAATTCTCAGTTCGTAAGTTGTTCTGCCTTCTGAATTTAAGCTCGATTCCCACTCAGTACAGTTATTTGTTTTGTATCTGGGTATTATATTGTATGTAAAAAGGTACAAAATAAAAAAATGTAGGCGTTGTTTCTACAAAATTATTTGAAACTAGCTGCGTCCCGCAGTTTCACCCGCGTGGTGATGGTGAAATCTAGCCTACGATCTATTTTCAGATCTATACTGACTATACATAAAGAAAATCATAAGAATCGGTCAAGCTGATTTGGAAGAGTTTTGTTACAAACACTGTGATACAAGAATGTACATAATTATTCCAAATTTAGGTCTTTACCTATGAAATTGCCGTTTTGTTTGAAAAAAGTTAAAGTATTTTTTTTCGAACTTATTTATTTATTTTATTCAAAGTAATCACCCCTGCAATCAACGCATCTTTGGCAACGCTGTGGCAGTTTATGGATGCCCTTCTTGAAAAAATCAGCAGGACGGGAGTCAACAAACTCTTCAAAGGCGTTTTGTACTGCCTCTCGGGAATTGAATTTTTTTCCCGCTAAAAAGTTGTCCAAATTTTGGAAAAAGTAATAGTCGGTAGGCGCAAGATCTGGTGAGTATGGCGGATGAGGGAGAGCTTCCAGACCCAACTCATGCAGCTTAGAGACGGTCTGTTGTGCAGTATGGGGTCGCGCGTTGTCGTGAAGTAGCAATGGAGACGACCGATTGACCAAAGCTGGTTGCAGACGCGCGAGTTTCGCCATCATTGTGATCAGTTCTTCAATGTACACATCTGCAGTAATGCTCTCGCCGTTTTGTAAAAAGCTATGATGAATCACACCAGCACTAGACCACCAAACTGTGACAAATCACCTTTCTAGGGGTCATTTTTCGTTTTGCACATTGCTTTGGTACCGAACCAGGATCTAACCAACTTGCTGAGCGCTTTCGATTGTCAAAAAGAATCCATTTTTCGTCGCACGTAACAATTCGGTTCAAAATTCCTTCATTTCTGTGCCTGTTAAGCAGCGCAAGGCAAGTCTCGACGCGTACGTTGCGCTGGCGATCGTTGAGTTCGTGGGGCACCCATTAATCAAGCTTTTTTATCTTGCCAATCTGTCGCAAATGGACCAATATTGTTTTGATGCTAACATCAAAAGCTGCTGCCAGCTCAGCTGTAGATTGAGATTCATCAGCTTCCACAATCGCCTTTAATTCATCATTGTTGACCAAAGTTTCCGGACGACCACGAGGTTCATTTTTCAAGTCAAAATCCCAGAACGGAACCGAGCAAACCAATAACGGGTTGTACGTTCGTTTGTACAGTTCTCTCCGTAAACGTCGTTGATGTTACGTGTCGTTTGTGCCGCGTTGGTGTCACGACGGAACTCATATTCCATAATTACACGAAATTTCAAAGTATCCATTATGAGGAAAAATGTTGAAATGTAATGAAAATACAACGCTAATCAATAAACAAAAGACTTATATTGTAAATAGAATGTCATATTTTTAAAACAAAATTAATTTGAATTTAGAATTCATAGCCAATCAAAACTTTTTTTTGTTTGAAAAAGTCTGTACTGCAATACGGCAATTTCATAGGTAAAGACCTATTATTTATCCCATAAACTTTGTTGCGTGTCAACCATTTTTGAAGCAGTATGCAAATATTTTAACCCTTTTAAAGGATCATATTATTATATCATATCTATTATATTATTATCTCGAAATTGTTTATGAATTTCAGTACCTTGCAAAAAATTAAATTTTCATCTGTATACATACAAAATTCAAAGTCTGACTGACTGACTTATATATCAACGCACAGCCTAAACCGGTGGTCCTAGAGACTTGAAATTTGGAGGGTGTGTTCTTTTTAAAGTATAGGTATTCACTAAGAAAGGGTTATTCGAAATTCTACCCGTAAGAGGGTGCAATGGCTGGTTGAATTATCTATGAAAAAATTTCTTCTCTGGATCAATTGACTCGAAAAGTTATACACAACATGTTCTTCTAATTAAATTACGAGTTATTTTTCAATTCTCCCTTATACGAGTAACTATCCCAGCTAAATTAAATGTTTGATTGAATTTGAAGGGGTAGTTCGATGGTGCTATAGTTTGTTTGTTTTAGTTTTAGTTAGTTGTATCCTCTGAACAAACACAGACTCTCCACGGAAACCACCGGTTCTTACCTATTAATTTTGGTGCGTATCAATTACGCAGCAACATAACTGTATTACTTTCTCAATTTTATTATGCGAGTTGAAGGACGATTGTATTTCTGAACACATTGAAGATGTGTTCAGAAATACAATCAGATGCCTATCTGCACTTATGTTTTACAGCTCCTAGTTCCCACTTATCCCTCTATAACGTATCGATTTCATTTGACTATTATCATTAGTTTTTCAGTTTTACGAAGTAAAACCGTTCGACCATATTGCTTTGTTTGGGAATATTGCATCCACTTTCTGGTCGTCTCCTAATTAGATCTGTATGTAGTATGGTTTTAACAGTACTCAAAGCATGTACACACGCTTTGAGTACCGTTAAAACCATACTACTCTCATCCCAGTTTCATATTATTGCACTGTTTGGGATATTGTCAGTTTGTTTAATATATCGAGAGAGAGTCAGAGCGTTTATAATGTTTGTTTCGGCTGAAAAATATGCCATTCGTTTCCTATAGGCCACGCGCGTGAAGCCGTGGGCAGAAGATAATTCTGAATAAGCTCACCGATACCACTCTTCAACAAAGTTATAGTAATAATGTGCAAATACTACAAATCTGTTATGAACAGTTTAATTACGCTAAGCAGACAATACTGCTGCTAATAAATCATAAATATTTAAAGCTCAACACATACATAGCACGGGCGCGGGTCGGGTGCGGTTCACACTGAGTTTTAGGTTCGTATTACAGGACGATGCTCAGTCATCGATTGGTGCTCAAGCATAGATTTCATTCACTGATTGATCACTTTATTAATGAAATCTCTGCTTGAGCACCGATCGATAACTGAGCATCGTACTATAATATGGACCTTAGACTAGCAAGGTACGCCGCCACGCGCCGCCGAACCGCGCCCGCGCTGTGTGTGATGATAATGAAACTGCTTCTCACGCTAAGAACAAGACCCGACCGGCACCCAACCCGCGCCCTATATGTGTTTGCCTTAAGTTCTGTTATTTTTCATTCTAGCGCGACATCTACACTTGGGCTCTGGACCATCGAGTACATCATAAGTATACCGAAACCGTGGCGGATCCACATGACATCCGTCGAGGGTTTTGGTTCGCTCATGTCGGCTGGCTGGTCCTCACTCCACATCCAGCAGTGGAGGACAGGCGAGCGGCGCTGCGTAAGACTTCCTTGGACCTCATGGCTGATCCAGTCGTTAGGATACAAAAAATGTAAGTAGCTTAATCATAATCCACAGACCCAACAGAATAAAATCAATAAAAAAGAGCAAACAAGCATGCTAAAAAGGTTTTTACCACATTTTTTCGAAAAGTTTATTCTTTGTAAAGAAGGACTAAAATAGCTCTGTAATCCCTAAGGAACAAAGTGATTTGAATTTATAATATGGATGTAGGTAAAAGTTCCAGTCACAAAAAGGATCCATCACAAACAGTATGAACTAGTAGGGTGAATTATAAAATGCTAAAATTTAAAAAAAAGTGTGTGAAAAAAATATGCGCGAATTTCATTTCACTTTCGTTCGTAATTGCTTAGTCAAATTCGGGTTCTACTAATTTTTTTAAAGTCGAAGTTATTTCCTCATAGATGATAAAAAGCAGAGGAATAAGGATCATAATTTTTGTGGATATCTAATTAGTCCCCGCCCACGACCACGACTTGATAGTATAAAATTTATAGGTACACTTACTGTAAAGGGCTTATAAATGCTATACATAAATGAGAATTCAAAGGACATAACTCAAAGACAGGTCTTTTAAGATGTGATCATTGCCCGATTATTTAAAGTATTATATTTAACTCCAAAAATAAATGAATTGACGCTCCGATAAATGAGTTGGAGATGAGAGATAGTTTAGATATCATGGACTGTTCTTGTGTATAAATCATTTTATCTATTAGAGAAAATATTAGTAGATTTAACTCAAAAACAAAAGAAGTTATGAGTTGGACATGTCTGTATGTATTGCGTATTTATAAAACGTTTCTGAGTTAATTGAAATTTTAATAGATACAAATAATTACAGCTGTGAGTTTAGCTGATTCCCCCACTCGCGCGTGTTTCTTTCGCGGCGTCACACTGTTTTGAGGAATAGTGAGTTGAATATGCAGAGTTGCAAATTGTATTGTACTTCGTACAGTATGCTATATATGATAAACCGATCCCGAAAGTGAAAAAATGTCTTTTTTTTATGTTAAGGAATGACGTGACGAGCTAGCCGTTCGCCTGATGTTAAACGACACGGCTGCCCATATCAGCTGCAGTGTCACTCGGAACTCTAAAGTATAGAGGTTCGCGTGACACTGCACTGCGCACGTCATCCAGAGACATCAGCACAATCTAGTAATAAGATTACTAAACTGTGAGATCAGATCATAGAGTCTCATTTTCCCGGTAATTTCACTAGCTACAGTGCCCTTCAAACCGGAACACAGCAGTGCTTGCGCACTACTGCTTGGCGGCAGAATAACTGGCAAAGCGGTGGTACCTACCTAGACGAACTTTGCAATAAAGTCCTACCACCTACTTTCTGTGGTTTGTATACAACCCTCAGTACATGAGTCCAACTCACACTTGGCGATTTTAATTTAGTAAAATAGGTCAAGGATATGACCAGCATACTTGGACATATAAAATTTATAGATATGTAAATTTCCCGATCGAAATTGAAAGTATATCGTAACCAAGCCGATAGCATCGTAAAAGATCAAAACACATGCTAAACTGGCCGACTTATTCTGTATGATGACATGTCCTAACTTTTATGTTTACTTATCCTCAATTAAAAACTTTCAAAACATGCTACTTACAGTGTTATATTAGGCCATTAAAAGTACTTATCTACATACAATTAGTTTTACTAGGTGGTAGGACTTTACTGCAAAGTTCGTCTAGGTAGGTACCACCGCTTTGCCAGTTATTCTGCCGCCAAGCAGTAGTGAGCAAGCACTGCTGTGTTCCGGTTTGAAGGGCACTGTAGCTAGTGAAATTACTGGGCAAATGAAACTTTATGATCTGATCTCACAGTTTAGTAATCTTATTACTAGATTGTGCTGATGTCTCTGGATGACGTGCGCTGTGCTGTGTCACGCGAACCTCTATACTTTAGAGTTCCGAGTGACACTGCAGCTGATATGGGCAGCCGTGTCGTTTAACATCAGGCGAACGGCTACCTCGTCACGTCCATTCTTAACATAAAAAAAAATACAATTACACTTATAGGTACCGTGGTACTACCGCTATGGTTAGAAAGTGTAGAATATATGGTAGTAATTGGTCTTTTAACGCGGTTCTAAATAGAGTCCAAAAGGTACCGGGCTCTTGTTGTGCATTAAAAATGATTTTTTGTCCATTAATTCCCATTGAGATACAAGAAATTTAATGAAATTTAAATTTAAAAGCACCTAAAAAGTATAATTATTAATTAATTCTTCAGACTTTATGCAGACGTATGTTAGAATTATACGTTCATTCGTTTGTTTTTCTATCTCTCGAAAACAAATCGTTTGATGTACAAAATTAATTAGGATTCAATTTTTTAGCTAAATACTTACCTTTGTCTCGCAGTTTCATCAGAAATTTATCCATTTTCCTGTGGTAACCAACACACCACAGAGACTGATAAATAAAAAAAAGTAGGCCCATCATTTCCACGTTTTTATAGTTCTCATTCCAATGATATTTTATTTTCAGAATTTTCATTCCAATGTTTGCGATCCTGAACATCGCGCTGCCTATCTGGATCCCCTGGTACTTTTGGGGAGAGACTCTGCTGAATGGTTTCGCCGTCAGCTTCGTGCTTCGATTCACTTTTACACTGAACATTGCCTTTTGCGTGAATAGCTTCGCGCATCTTTGGGGCAACAAGCCGTATGACAGGTTAGTACAGATAATTTTTAATGTAAAAGAATAAATTAAATCACAAACGTTGAAATTTTTCTTTTGCAATAAAAATATTTATTGATTACACAATAAGGGGTACTAATATCACACTAATAATACAACTGGGAAAATTTGCGTGTAGGTTTGTTCCCTCTTCACGTCACAATAGTTATCAAATTTGAATCAAAGGAATTAAGATAACCTTTACGCTGGATTAACTCATAGAATATACTTTTTATCCACGGGTGAAACTGCGGGGTGCAGCTAGTAAATCATAAAATCTTTGGGTTAGATATTTTTCATTTATATCATGGTCCGTTTTTTTATCCACTGACATGAAGCTCCGTGAACTAACAAACTGAAATGGGATTGGGCTGGTCATATTTAAGTCCTGAAAAAACATCGGGGTAGACTTTTTTTATAGGCAGACATATTGTACTGTACTACACGTTTGTTTGGATATAAATATTAAACATATATTTATTATATATTTATTTTAAGTCAGACAGACGAAGCCATAGGGATGGGGAAAGAAATAAATGAGAAATGAAGGAGCGGAGAATGGAATCGCGGAGAGCATTCCCTGAGGCGTATAATGAATCAACGAAACTTAATTATTATTATTATTACTATCATAGCCGTGCAGTGATCCCGGCGTAAGAACCGGTTATGGATATATCCAGAGAATGTTAAAAGTCAAAGTCAAAAAGATTTATTGCAAATAGGCTAATTTTAGCACTTTTACAAGACTTGAATGATCAGCAGCATTCTCCTCGGTCTGCATTATCATTATTATCATAATTGCTGAACAATGAACATTGGCAGGCGTGGTGATTGCAGTAAATGTACTGCGATCACCAAATGGTTGATTGTCAATTGATCGTGATAGATTATCGCTATATAGAGACCTATGTTCATTTTTTTTAACACGGCGAATCGCCTTTATTTTCTAAATACTACAATGATTTAATAACTAATACTAAAAACTACCTACTACTTCTAATACAAAAAAAAAACATTTGGACTATATCCTGGCCGCGATGACCGATAGACAGTCCAAATACTCCAGCCCACTACCAGAAGGTAGCATACCCAACATGCTGGCAGCATTGCCCCGTTGAATTGCAATGCTTATTCGTTGTGCCACATAAGTGCCAGCATTTTGGTCACGCGTCGCGTCGACCAGACGCTCTGATAAACTTTTGAAAACGCGATGAGCTCCCGGCCCCAAGAACCCAGGGTCTCAACACCAAACGGCTCAAATATGTAACCGCTACCAAGATTACTATATTTGCGCCGGTTTAGCTACTCAGCCGAATTAGCTTAATTAATTAATTATTAATAATAATAATTAATTATGTTCATTGTTCAGTAATGAATGCAAAAACGCTGATTATTGTGTACCCTCACTACTGCATTATAATCTAAAATATTTCTTTCTATTTGAATGAATTCTGTCCAATAGTTAGAATGTCGTAGACATTAATTTACAAAATAATAAAGTCCCTTGTTAGAAATTAAAAAATGTGTTATTGAAAGTCTGAGAAAACTTATTAAAGTAGTATTAGAGTAATTATGATTTAATCCAGACTGTATAGTTCACGCACGTAAATGAATCTGCGGGAGACATTAATATAATTTATTTATTATAAGACCTATTTATTACCGACTAGGTGGAGCGATAAGTTTCTTCGTGGCTGGTGCTAATTTGCGAAGACAGCTAGGCTCAATGGAATACTCAGGAGAGACTTAAGTCCAACAGTGAATCCACTGGGCATCTATCTGGTGAATCTAATAGGCTGATTATAATAGTGTTGACGACTTACTATTCTCTATGCCTATGTGGTTTGGTGGTTGAACAGGTCGGCTCATAGCCCGAAGGCGGCGGGTTCGATTCCCGCAGGACAGGACAAGCATTTAAACACAGAAAAAAAGGGGCTAACACTTGTTCTGAGTATGGCTGTTTTGGAACCATGGTCCTCGTAGTTCCTGGGTCCCTAGACACAGGGAGTCCTAGTTAGCGTTCAGGATCTATGTCGTATCGTTGAGCGTTATTTTTTTTTATAATTTTAATTTAACCTAAAGAAAGTCCTAAAGAAGTTTTAATATTTCCAGATTTATAAAATCGGTGGAGAACAGCATGGTGAGCCTAGCAGCTCTAGGTGAGGGCTGGCACAACTATCACCACGTGTTCCCGTGGGACTACAGGACCTCTGAGCTGGGACGGCTGAACGTATCGACCAATTTCATCGACATCTGCGCTAGGATCGGCTGGGCTTATGACTGTGAGTAAAGCTAAATGTTCTCCAACTTACTATGAAGGTTAGAGCAAGTGGATTTTATTTAGAGTTTGGGTCCCCGGATGTCTTGTGTCTCGAAGTCCCGGGACTTTTCGTAGTTTTAGTTTTCTCGAGTCCCGGGACTTTAGAGACGAGACAAGATTGTCGAAATTGTTATGTAAGTAATCATTTTGAAGAAGAACATTGAAGGAGCCTAGAGCCATGTGTTACTTTAATAAATTTTTAATTGGTCTATTACGTGACTACTGAGTACACAACGCAATAAATGCCGTATAATGCCAATATATTGGTTGTTCTGTGACGTTTGGATTATTGTGTCTGTATCAGTTGAGTCAGTCAGTCGTCAATTTCACTCGTGTTTATATATTTACATAACTATAAGATTTAACTGCTTAAAAGTGAATCTACGTGTGATTAAAAGAAATAAACAAAGCAAATATTAAATAAATAAATATGTGTGGACATTTCACACAGCGCCATCTAGCCCCAAACTAAGCAAAGCTTGTACTATGGGAACCAGATAACTAATACAATACTATATTACTTAGATTTACTTAGATTTACTTACTATAGATACTTTTTTTTTGTAAATACATACATAAAATACAATATAAACACCCAGGCACAGAACAAACATCAATGTTCATCACACAAAATGTTTGTCTTGGGTGGGAATCCACGAACCCACGACCTGCAGTTCAGAAGGCAGGGATACTACCAACTGAGCTATCGGGCCAGTCAAATATTAAGACTGAAGTTAACGAAAAACTAATTAAGATTTAATTGTCCGTTTCATAAATGTTGATGTTTACAAAACATTGCTTTTTTCGTACGTTTCACCAGAAATTAACTCGATATTTTTTTATATAACATACGTACCCGCTTTAAAAAAAAGTTGTTCCTAAAAACTCTAAGTCCCGGAAATTCTCTGGACTATGATTGTAGAGTCTCGTGTTCCGGGACTTTGAAATTGGTGGATGACGCATATCTCAAAAAAGATAATTCAGTGTTACTGTGGTGGCAGGGAAGAAGCGAGGGCATTTCCCCCCTCAAAAAAACGTCGGACTCAATAAACATTAGATTAAACGATATACTGTACTGTAGTGGAAAGTAGACTGTAGGGGAGTGATCACGAAACTTTGATGGCAATGCAACATTTGTTTGTATCGGTTTGTTTACATGTTTCTATCGGTTAATTGCAATCGAGTTACGTGATCGCCCAGCAGATCCAAAAACAATAAGCTAGGTACCATTTATTAACTGTTATACCTAATTTAAAAATTCCGGCATCCAAGTACGGAGTACAACATTACCCGATTTTTCTGTTACAGTGAAGTCCGTGCCTCCGTCTATGATCGTCGACCGAGCCAACCGCAGCGGTGACGGAACCTTAGGCCACGACGAAGAGCCAGAACCAACGAGCATAGACGCTGAACAAACTAAATTGCAATAAAGTCTATATTTGTTGTTATTTTAAGATGTTTTTAATGTTAACCAAAAACAAATAAATAATTATTAATCAGACGCTTCGGTTTCATTACTCTTTTTATTTTTATTTTTATTTTTTTTTTATGGCAATTGTTTTCACATTTTTGCCAGCATCATGTCAAAAGAGAATCAAATACGGAATTTTGAATTTTGATTATCTGAAACAAAAGAAAAATATCCTATAACTACAAACTACGCTACATTACATTATATTACATACATTACATGAGAAAAACATAGGTAATTAAATAATACTAATCATAACATAAGAATGAACATTATTAAATAAATGTGTTAAATGATAAGGACTACAGTTTAATATTATTTTCAGTAATAAAAGATGATAATATATCAATGGAAATAGAGTCTATATTACACAAAATATTGTCTATGTGAACTGGGAATGGAAATTTATAATGAAGTAACAAGTTGAATAATGAACTATGATCAAATTTGGGACAAGAAAAGAAAATGTGATTCAGATCAGCTTCATCCATACCACACTCACAGATAGATGAATCTCTTATTCTAAGCTTCTTCAGGTGAACACCAGAACAACAATGGCCAAATCTCAGTCTAGATATTATGGAACAGATTTTCTTATTGCATTTAAACTTAAAGAACCAGGGTTTAGTTTGAATGTCAGGTTGATATTTAGCAAAATTTGATCCTGTCCGTCTACTAGTTATCGACCACCTTTTCAGCCATCTAGATTTTAAGTCATGGATAGGAAGAAGCAAAAGATCTTGGGGGTAATTTTTAAAAGGAACTTTATCACCACAGACAATTGCTTGTTTGGCAATCTTGTCTGCCTTTTCATTGCCAGAAATATTGCTATGACTAGGAATCCAAGCTAAGTGTACAGAATAACCTAAATCGAAGCATCTCAACAGAAGTTCTTTACATTTAAATATAATCCAGTTCTTGGAGCCTGCTTTAAAAGGGTTACTGTTGAAAGCTTGAAGTGCACTCAGTGAATCCGAGAATATTACCGTTTTATTTAATTTCAACAACAAAATATAGTTGATGGCTTCCATAATGCCCCTGCACTCACCAACAAAAACTGATGTTTCAGGGGGGCACTTGATCTTTTGAACTATATTATAATTTTGGTGAAACAAACCAACGCCAACACATCCATTTTGAGATACCTTAGAAGCATCCGTGAAAATGTTATGCCAGCCAAGCCAAGAATTATCTCTAATCCTAAGAAAATGTTTGTTTGCAAAGGTGTCCCCTTTCAACAAATCTAAATTAAGGTGTAAAGAGGGTTGACATAATATTGTTTGGAAGTTAAATTCAAATACAGGAAGCTTAGGAGTTCTATGGGTAGTGTATCTAAAGTTTATAATTTTTGAGTAACTAATAACTAAACAAGGAGTTTTTTTATGAATCCAATAGGGTAACGACATATAATTAAACAAAAGCTGTAATTTTGGGAAAAGAGGATGTGAAGAAAACTGAAATAAACGGAATAAAAACATATCTGATAAATATTGACGTCTTAAATCCAAAGGAGGATCATCACACTCTACTTGCATAGCATTTTTAGGGGTAGACTTCATTGCTCCTATGATAATTCGTAACGCTCTTGCTTGAATCAAGTCCAATGTATTAAGACTTCTTTTAGAAGCAGGTTCATAAAGGAAAGATGCATAATCTATAACACCACGAATAATGGCATTGTAGAGAAGTTTTAGATAATAGGGGTGAGCACCCCACCAAACACCAGCCAAACATCTTAAAATATTGAGATTTTTTTCGCATTTAACTGAAATATAGTTAATATGCGAAGTAAAGTTCAATTTACTGTCTAAAATAAGGCCTAAAAATTTTTTTTCATTTTCAATAGGAATCCTAGTATTATTAAGAAATATGTTAAGTCTCGGTTTCAACCGTTTTCTTGTAAAGACAACAATGGAACTCTTTGATGGAGCTATATCCAGGCCATTATGACCTAGCCAAACATTTAATGAGTCAAGAGCTTGAGATAAATTGTGTGCAGCACTTACTATATTACAATCTGCCATATATAAAACGAGATCATCTGCATATTGAAGTAATCTACAATAGGGTGAGACAGACTTGTTTAAGTCATAAGTATAAAGATTAAAAAGAAGAGGGCTTAATACAGACCCTTGCGGCAGACCCTTATTTACCGATCTGGAACATTTTATCTCACCATTAATTCTAAGTTGAGCAGTACGATCCAAAAAAAGATTAATTATGAAGTTAATCATTTTCCTTGGAAGACACAGTTGTTCCATTTTATTTTTGAGGATTGAAAGAATGACGTTATCATAGGCAGAGCATATATCAAGGAATGCAGCTACAATGGACTCATTTCTAGAAAAAGAGAGTCTAATGTCAGTGACAAAAATGGATAAACTATCCAAAGTACCTCTACCTTTTCGAAAACCATATTGTGATTCAGGTAAAATATTATTAAATTCAATTAACCATTCAAGTCGATTTTTTATGAGATGTTCTACAATCTTTATTAGAACAGAAGACATGGCTATTGGGCGATAGCTATCAGATTTTTCAGGGTCTTTTCCAGGCTTTAAAATTGGAACAATTATTTGAGTTTTCATTTCAGCTGGAACAAATCCTAAATCTAACATCATATTTACCATTTCCAGGTAATAACTCAAAATTTTTTCTCCAGCGTTAACCAAAAAAGAATATGGGATTCCATCTGGACCAGGAGAAGAGTCTTTAAGAGAAGATAGAACAAGGCGTAATTCGCGCATCGAGAAAGGACTAAAACTTGGATCATTTACAGAAGAACTAGAAGTCATAGTATTGATAAAATTAGGGACAAAGGGAGGAGCCAATCTATCCATAAATTGTTCAAACCAACTCTCACAACTAGGGAATGGAGGGGATGGTTCTCTATATGAACCACGGAACTTTCGGATTGAATTCCACACAAAAGAGGAGCAGACATTAGGAGAAATGGTAGAGCAGAAACTTTGCCACCCCTCTGACTTTTTGGAGTGAAGAATTTGTTTAGTGTTAGACATAGTTATGATTAAATTGTCATAATTATCAATTGTCATGTTCTGACAATATATGTTTTCAGCACTTAATCTATCTGCGACAGCAGCCCTACACTCTTGATCCCACCATGGAGGAGATCTGTGCTTTAAATTTTGTACCTTTGCAGGAAATGAGTGTTTAGCAGCAGAATGAATACAATTTATTAATGCTCTAAGACAATTGCTTAAAAAATCAGGAAAAATTACAGGAAGTTCAGAAGCAGATTGTTCAAGGAATGATGAAAATTTTGTCCATTCATCAGAATGAGTATTACTTTTAAGATTATATTCTAATAACGGTTTGAATGGAGGTGGCTGTATTTTAGAAAAAGGAAGGTCAAATAGAATTGGGAAATGATCACTACCAAAGGAAGAAGATAAAGTTTTCCAGGACATTGATGGAGCTAGACTCGCTGACACCATGGTCAGGTCAATGGCACTAACCCGTTCATTCGGCTTTGTACGACGCGTGGGAGAACCAGTATTCAGTAAACACAACCCTAAACTATCCATAATATTAAATACGTAACTAGCAAGAGGATCTGAAGCCTGACACCCCCAGGCAGGATGATGAATATTAAAATCACCCATTATGATAAATGGACCTTGCATTTGCGATAAGATATGAAGAATTTTATTTAATATATCAAATGAAGGTCTGGGGATATATAGTGAAATAAATGTTATGTTTTTTAGTCTAACTGCAACTATCGAAAGATTGTCAACAGCGGAGGCAGAAGGGATATTTACAAGATGATTATTTACAGAGTTTCTGACAAGTATGGCAGAGCCACCATACCCATCAGCTTTGTCATCTCTGAAACAAAGATACCGAGGGACCTTAAAAAAGGAACCAGGTTTAAGCCAAGTCTCAGAGATGGCAATAATAGATGGATCATATTTATTAATGATATACAATAGGTCAGATTTTTTACTGTTAAGACTTTGACAATTCCATTGCAGCCCTAGAGAGGGCGCCATCATGGAGGGATTGTAATATAGAAGTGGAAGGATTATGGGCAGCGTTGGACGGTACAAAAGCAGGAGAGTTAAGTAGCCTAGTGAGAGCTTGAATAAGCTCCAAAATGCTACTAGAGGATGGAGAAGGGTCAGTATTGGGATGATTAAAAGCAACACCATTATTACTAGGCATAGCTGGATTATTAATTATAGCCTGATGAGCAGAACGATCATAGCCTTGTCTTTGTAATTGGGGAGCTCTAGGTTTGAGGAAGATTGTTTTTCTATAAGACTGAGAGGCTGAACTAGGAGATTTATTGGAAGAGGATAAAGGAACAGCAGTAGCATTGGCATAGGATGTTTTAGCTGCGTCACTATAACTTTTGCCTCTTATGGGTGAATGCAATTTAGAGGCTTCAGGATAGGACATATTTTTTTCTGCCATTGTGATCTTTATTTGCTTTTGCCTACTGAATTCAGGACAATTCTTACTTGTGGAGTAGTGAAGACCTGAACAAGATAAACAGGGGGAAGTGCCTTCTTCAACATCACAGGAGTCACCAGTGTGGCCTTCTCCACACTTATAGCAACGTGGCTTTGACCTACAGCTGTTTTTTGTGTGACCAAATCGGCAGCACTGGAAACACTGAACAGTAGGGTAATAGTATCGCTCAACAACAAGAGAATTGAAACACATAAATACCCGTGGAGGAAGAATTTGACCATCAAAAGAAAGAGAACACACGACTGAGATGGTTTGAAAACAGGAACCCCATCAATGACTACTTTATAGTTTAATCGGCGTACTTTTATTATTGGGCAACCATCAATAGGAACATTAATGCTTTCTATAATTTCATCTTCTGACCATTCAATTGGGATACCTTTAACAAGGCCCAAACGAATGGTGCTAAATGAAGGGATGAATGCTTTGTAATCATTGTCCTTAATGATATCATTTGCCACAAAATTGTTGGCAGAGTTTGCATCAGTGAATGTCAAAGAAATTCTATTGCGCCCAATTCTCTGAACGCTACCATCTATTATATTACGGATCTGATTTTTTGCTAGGAACCGACCAAAATTTACTGGATGTAAGACAGTGCCAGAAGTTGGAGAGGGCTCAATTTTTTGGACATGCACGACAAAAGGACCTTTATCTGTAGACTTATAAATCTGCCTACCTGAAGGGACGTAAGGAGGTATAGCTGGCGGCTGCGATACCGTAGCAGACGGAGAGGCAAGAGAATCAGTAAGTTGTGAATCATGATTAGAGTTCAATGATGACACAACCTGACCCAAGGGTATGGTAGAATCCTGCGATGGTTTTTCACCTTTGCTCTTTTTTAAATGTTTTTTCGAATGTTTTTTTCGTTTAATAGTAGTGAAGGAACCCTGCTGGAGGGAACGTTCCACAACATCTGAAGAGTCCGACGCGATAGAAACAAATTCTACCGGCGAGGGAATAGAACATCTATCTGCGAAGATGATATCATGTTGAGTTGGTTGACTATTATCAGGGGGCCAACCGCCCCTAGAATCCGTTTCCATCAACCCCAAAAGGAAACAGGATAAAACAAATGAAGACTATGTAAAAGAAATGAAAATATGCGAATTTACAAGAACTTACCAATAAATAATGTAACAAACTTTATCTACATACGTTTTACACTAATATTTTACACAAAATACACTATAAATAAGATATTTTTCAATTAAAAGATTGCCAAAGCGACCGCCCTCTTTGACAAGATTTTGACAACCTTACTCTTTTTACACACAGACCAAGTAGAGGATATGCATTCCAGTATAGAGTACCAAAGAGTATGTAACCACAGAATACTATTACTTCTCCCGTATGTAACGCTATAGAGTACTTTATATGCACACTACTAGCAAAAAAGGCACAGTGAGAAGCACCATTTGTAGTCCGCTGTCCTTTTCGAGTATCGACATCATACTAAATATAAATTCCTTACCAAGTCTTTACTTAAGCCAACATTGTTTTTTTTTTCTAAATCTATGCTTATGCTGAAAACGAATAACTGCTTACAAAAAAAGCCTGATGTATGTACCCTAATTATTGGGAGAGGGATAAGAAAATGAAAAGGAGGGGGAAAAGAGGGAAAAGAATTTGAAGAAAAGGATGAATGGGTCAGCTAAAGGCTCGGTAGCTCAGTTGGTAGTAGCCCTGCCTTCTGAACTGTGGGTTGTGGGTTCGATTCCCACCCAGGACAAACATTTGTGTGATGAATATAGGTGTTGGTCTATATCTGGGTGTTATATTGTATTCTATGTATGTATTTACAAACAAAAAAGTATCTAAGTATTAAATCAGTTATCTGGTTCCCGTTGCACAAGCTTTGCTTAGTTTGGGGCTAGATGGCGTTGTATGAGATGTCCATACTATTATTTATTTATTATTTAAAGGAGGCCCCTGGCCTAACTCTCATCTTAAAGTAGGCTGATTGTCCTTCAGAATAGATTTCCGTCATCCGCCACCATTTTACTTAGTATATTATTGATCATCATCCTGAAGACGTCCACACAGCTGGATATAGGCCTTCCCTATAGGACACCACAGCAGAATTTGCTTTGATAAGTATACACGGTGGAATTCAATTCGTTCTTTTCTTTAAATGTATACATACATTTAAAGAAAAGAACGATATAAAATTCCATGCTATAGAATAATCGTACAAGGCGCAATTACATTTTTTAATACCTTCTAAAGTAACCGTACAACAGTCGAAATGTCTATTTAATGCTACACACAGAGTGGGCACCGGCTGAGTGCTTTGTAAATTTTTCGTAGGTAATTAAACACCTGCTATGGTCTATGTTGCTAGGGTTTTCTTTAGAATTTGAATTCGCAGAATTCAAATTTAAGTTTTATTTCATAGGATCTTTTGATATTTAGTTATATAGGAGCGTTCTATAGCATGGACTGAGTACATATATTTTTGGATAACAACGAATTTAATTCCACCTTGTATACTTGAATCAAGTCAAAGAGCATTATAGGTCTATGGTTTAAATAATATATTTCATAGAGCAAATACTGCTGTGGCGTTCTATGGGGGAGGCCTATAAGCAGTGCACGTCTTCAGGATCAATAATACATATACTTGAACATTTCAGTAAATCATAGGCTAGGTACTCGTTATTTTTTTATAGTGCTTGTGATAATATAAAAACTACTTACGAGCTTATACGATATACGTAACTATACGAGCCTTTTTGACCGCGCTAGTCCCACGTCGGAGCTTTTATTCAAAAATGCACAGAATAATTTTACTGACTCGGATTTTCATAGTATCCATCTTTCACGTTTAAGCTGAATAACAAGAAAACAATTCAAAGTCAAAAATGCAATGTTGCACATTCTAGTTCAAATGTATTATCTCTGAGCATCATATTTCCTACGTCCTTTTTTTAACCAAGAACGAGTAATCATCGGGCTCCCGCCCGGGTCGGGCATAGGACATCCGTCAAAAGCTGGAGATGGAAAGGAGTGCAAGCTGTTTCCGTTGAGAGAAAGGGATGGAGAGAACTCTATAGCTACCGGAAGAGTCGACCCTGTGGAAGGTCGTGTCGTTTCTATCAAGGCAAGGTCGATGTCTGAATGTTAAAAAAACATGTTTGAACTTTCGGTGGTATCAAGTGTCACAGGTGTAATCCAAGGAACTCTTGACGCCTCCACCGCCCACGTGTGATTTCATGATTTCATATGATTAGGGTGAATGATACAACTATTGTGTGGCATCACTCAATGAGTGATAATGTGTATATATGTGTGTATGAGTGACATTCATACAATATCTGTTGCCTTTTCTTATTAATTATATTTGTTACACGATAGAAAGAAGATCAGAAAACACTTTATTAGTTTTATTAGAAAGTATTTTCTTTCTTTCTATACATAAGTATAGGTAACAATATGCTATGGCCCGTATTGGAGAAAACGCTCCGTCCTCAAACTAATGTTCAATTCGAGTTTCTATTAATAAAATTATTAATTTATCAATGAAATCTTCTTATCACCGATGAAAAACTTTTTTTTCTGGCTGCATTACCACAGAGACCTGGGTCCGTGCTTTTTTTTAAGTTTATTACTTTAGCTTATTATTAATCACGAACATAATTACAATACAGGAGGGACAATACTAATTTTTAAACATAAGTACTTATTTCTAATTGTGTATACACCACGAGCAAACAAGCAGCACCCGTTCACCAGCTTGACGCATGTTCCAGCCATCGTCTTCCTCGACCATATTTGAGGGAAGAGGACGACCCGACACACGACACCGCCGCAAGAAGAAGCTTTTTAGTGAGCGTGAGTGCTCCGGGTGATAGGGTGACTTATGATACCATAAGTATTCAAAATTAATATATCGCACAATTTTAACGGGCTATACAGAAAAAAAAATGTACTAGTGGGCAAGTAACTTTAAAAGTTGGCGCATTTAATTAGTAGTATGACACTTGCTAGACAATTGGACAATTAGATTTGGACAACTTTTTTATAAAAAAAATAAATAAATAAAGAAATTCCAGTTTTGAACAATATTTTATTACGTACTTACCTAAAATTATTCTAGCGTACCCAAGGCACTCCTCAAGGCCGTAACTTTAAGATTCTAGTGTGGTTCAGACGGAGAGGGTCATTTTACGAAGTGTGAGCGAGACAAGTGCGTATAGTAACGCCACTTTTACTAATGTATGAGACGGATAGATACACCATCCGTCTTATGCGAGCGGGACAATACTTACTGACGCACAGAGAGTACGTTAACTGCTCATCTTTCCGTATTCGTTTGTGTTGATTTCGTACAAACTTACCACTTTTTGCTTTGTTTATTGGACTTGATTGCTTGTAATTTAGACATGCTTATTTTATCTTTCTGACGAGCTTTGTCTATCCTGGAATATCATTGATCGTGTGATTGTGTAGTGCCACCATGCTTGTGTACACCACACAGGAATATGCCAACATGCACCTCATTTATGGGGAATGCAGACGCAATGCAGCTAGACTTGATCGTAAGAGGTACTCAAATGCTGCTCGTCATCTGGATCAGCACCCCTACCGCGTAACCGTTCTGGGAATCGGCTTCGCCTGCCATCCTGCACGCGCCAATTAACGAGTCCACGAGTGCGAGAACACGATTACTATCTCCACCAGACTTACGCGGTAAGGCCCCAGATCAGAACAGAGAATCGAGTATTTACAAATGTGCACCGTTTACTCTCAGAGGGCCCATTCCCAAACCAAGTACACGGTGAAGGAAAAATTTCCTTCCCTTACGAGAACGCCATACTACAAGCAGTCGAACAAGACACAAGTACTTCAGTACGTACAATCGAAGCAAGCACAGGAGTGCCCAAAAGTACTGCCCACCGAATCTTACAAGAAAACATGCACCGATAACACGTATGTACAACGAGAACCAACCCTTCTACCCTGAGCTTATCTTCCAAGAATTGCGTTTTATCAAACGATGCTACAAAACCACCTGGAAGATCCGCGATTCTTAGTGAAAATTTTATGCTCTAATGAGACGACATTTAAAAAAGATGGTTACATGAATCTACATAACTTACCCGAGTGGCATGTAGAAAATCCACGTTTGATAAAACAAGATAGGTCACAGTATCGTTTCAAAACAAAAATATGTGGTTCAATATTTTAAATGGGAGATTCATTGGACCTTTTGAGCTACCAGACGTCTAGACTGACAAAGTTTATTTAGATTTTTTACAAAATCATTTACCAAATGTATTGGAAGTACCACTAAGCATTTACAGAGACGTGACCCAGCAAGACGGCTGCTCGGCGCACTATGCCCGCTCGCCGCAAGGCGACATTTTCTAGGTTTTTTTAAATGCCTATAATTTTAAAACTACGTAACTTTTTTATTTTATTTTTCCGACAACTATTATGACTTGGTCTATCCCCTGATTCTAGCTTGACATCGGCTTCTGAGACCCCCTGTATATGATTTATTCGTGAATTCGGGCTCAAATTTTTTATTTGATGATTTCTTTTAAACGAGTTCCTCTTAGTATTTGTAGGTAGGTAATAACAAATTTCAACAAAAACTCATATCTAAAAAATATACAAAAACTCACTAATGGCCTACAAAACATTGATAGGTTAACATGAATATAGAAATAGCTCTAAATGTTTTTATGCAATATAATTATTGTTCCTACCTACACAATCAAAATTTTAAATTAACCACCATGATAAATAAATTATCATTAAGTAGAAGTAAGTAAGTAAGTATTTACAGTGGTAAAATGGTAACTGGTAGGTTACTTGTACAAATCGCCGTAGGTTACAGCTAGTGAAATCTATAACGGATAATTAGATATGCACTGAAATATTTATAATACACTAGTTGCGCCCCGCGGTTTCACCCGCGGATAAAAGGTATATTAATTATTTGCTCATCCAACGGAAAATTTCACTTATCCGGGATGAAATGTAGCCTGTATGTTAATCCAATGTATAAGTTATCTTGGTACCGAATTTCATCCAAATCCATTCAACCATTTGAGCGTCAAGGAGTAACAAACATACACACATACACACAAACACACATACACATTATGTGTATGTGTGTTTTATAGTTATGTACTTACTAAAATGATAAATAGCCAGTGTCAAGTAATTGATAATTTCTCATGTTGATGATATTATACGCAGATATGTGTCAAGTCACAGTCCAAGTCATCAAGTAAAGTCAGTAGTTTAGTAGTTTAGTCTAAGGCATACTCCTAGTAAAGTGGTGGCAACTTTACTAGAAGCTTCTATGGAGTTTTGGAAACAGCACGAAAATAAACGTTTCACCATCATTATACCACTTTCTCACACTTATGCCTGTAATCCAGCACTTAACGAACCACCAATTTTATGAACTAACACTGAAAATAACACAAGTTTTGTAAAATAATCGATGAAGCGATCTTTCCCGTATTCCCGCCAAAACTCCCACGCTTGACTCTTTTTTGGCTTGGCTCCACACTATTGTGTATTTAGCCAGTGTCAAGTAATTGGTAATTTTTTGAGTTAATTAATATATATGTCAAGTCCAGTCATAGTCCAAGTCAACTAAGTCAAGTCCTAGTCTAGTTAAGTCATACTCCTAGTTAAGTGGTGGTACCTTTACCAGAAGTTTCCATGGAATTTTGGAAACCAAATTAAAAGAAACGTTTCACCATCATTATACCACTTTCCCACACTCATGCCTGTAGTCCAGCACTTAACGAATAAAATTCCACCAATTTTATGCACTAACACTGAAAAGAACACAAGTTTTGGAAAATAATACAATGCGGTGACGCGATCATTTTCGTTTTCCCGCCAAAACTCCCACGCATGACATGGGGAGTGAGCTGGTGAAAAAAAAAAGACAATTTACAATTATTGTCAATGTTGACAAAAATTGTAAATTGTAATTTTTCTTTATTGCATGTTTAAAAAACAAAGTTATAACGGCCGATAGATGAAGCTAAACTAAAGAAGTTTTACTTCAGTCGTGTGGTTTAAATCACACTCGTTATTTTGAAACTAATGGCTTCAAAAGAGTTAAAAGCTGTAATTTAAGTAATAGACAAACGCTTGTCGGGTAGAGCCGGCAATTTTCCCAAGCGAGCAGTTCACGGTGGAAATTTATCGGGTGTCTCATGGGCAGATTTAGTTTGAGAGATGTGACCGTGAGAGTCGGACGCGAGCTCGGTCTAGCGACTCGGCGCAAATAGATCGCGACTCTCCAAAACTTGTAGAGCTCTGAATACACGCGAGCTTCAGGAACTATTTACGGTTATAGATTGGACATTCATGTGATGGATATGTTTTTTTAATCAGTGACGTAAGCATTACGGTCTATAAACTATTTAAAGACCGACATATTCGATTTACAATCAGTGTTTTTTTCTTTTAAAGTAGCGATATAAATTACTTTTAATTATTGTATGAATGACAATAATTTTGCGGTGAACTGTGTTAGTTCTGATTGTACCAATTGATTTTGTTGATGGACCTTGGACCAGTACAATGAAGGTTGGTATCTGATCAGTAATTATTTATTATGAGATATTGTAATATTGCTGTTCGCACACCTTGTCTCATTGGTCATCGGAAAACCTGACTCTCATGATACCTGGGTATCGTGAGAGTCAGGTTTCAGGTTGTAAAGGTTTACATCGTAGCAGTTTCTATGATCGGTATTTTACCATTCAAGCTGTGCGCCTCTGGAATGCACCATACTAAACGCACCATCATTCAGTTTTAAGCATTAATGATAAAGTTTTACTTGTCTAGATCTGGTCTGTTTCGTTGTTTTATTGTTTCCTACTATACTTAACTATATACATATATAATTTATAACTGTATACATTTTATAACTGTGTTTGTTATTGTTGCGTTATATACATACTAGCTGCGCCTCGCGGTTTTATCCGCAGTTAAAAATTGGCCATGTATTAATCCACTATATTATTATAAGCTATCTATATTCCAATTTTTATCCAAATCCGTCCAGCTTTTTGAGCTATCTTTTTCATTCAATCACACCAGATCACAAACCCCTTTTAGAGCTCGTACCTCCAGTAGCGACCCTGCCAGTGGCAGTAGTTTGAAAGAGATTGTTAAGAAATTAATTTTGAAATAAAAATGTGTAAGTAGTGTTCTATTGTAATACTACTAATAATATTATAAACGTAAAAGTTTGTATGTATGGATGTTTTTTACTTTTTCACGCTCAAACGGCTGCACAGATTTAGATGAAATTTGGATTATAGGTAAATTATATAGTGGATTAGTACATAGGGTATATTTTTATCCGCGCGTGAAACCGCGGGTCACAGCTAGTTTGTTTTAAATAAATACTTGTCAAGTGCATGTCAGGCTATTTACATAAAGGCCCCACAATGCACATGTTTTTAAAAAGCTTTATAATTCAAACAAAATAACGTAAATACGTGGGACACTCAGAAAGTTTTGAGAAACTCTTCAGACTCTTCGTACGTAATTCGTCTTTTTTCTTGGATTAATTTTTTTACTGCCAGCACACTTTCTTCGTTGACAGCCGTCGTAGGACGACCACTCCTTTGTTCATCCCCCAAAATAAGACGACCGCGTTTGAACTCGCTATACCAGCGTTAGATGGTTGTTTTTGAAGGTCCTTCATCCATAAAAGCATTTCCAAGCCGATCAAGTGACTCATCAGGTTTTAAGCCACATATGAAATCGTAAAAAATCATAGTACAAAAATGTTCTCGACGCAAATCCATTTTTTAATGAGACAAGAAAATTTGAATTAGCTCTCAAAAAAATGTGGAGGGAAATTTGAAAATCGAACAGTGGTAATTTTACTTTTAAATAATCGAAGTTTTCAAAACAATTACAAGTGGCCAGTGTCTTATATATAAAAACATTTTTTCGCAAAACTTTCTGAGTGGCCTGGTACTATATTATTTGAACATTTCGAAAATTAGATACCTTAGAGATAAGGTCAATAACCTACTAATAAAAAGAGTTCTGCTTTGAAGTAGTCCTACTTCAAAGTAGAACTCTTAAAAAAACTCTTTAACAAGCGCTTACGTCCGTCTTAAGCGCTTGTTTAAGAGTTTTCACGCCCAATCTCAAAAATTTAAAACAGATTGTACTAAGGCTGTCAACAGAGTAGATTATAAGTTTCTGAGATTTAATTTAATTTCATTTAATTTAGATTCATTTAAACAAGCTAATTTGGTGGCTCAAATATTTCCTGTATGATAAAAAGCTGGTATATAATATACCTTATGGTTATTTAAAAAAAATGTACTTTTTCAATGATGATACATTTACACGAGCAGTCCAAGCGACAAATGTTTTATCTACATTTTACCTGAATTCTAAATGTAATATTACGGAATTTTATTCCTTAAAAATACACCATAAAATATATTCCCATAAAAATAATGTTCCTTTCGCTCTATAGGTGTAAGTAGCCAACCCTACTATAATAAAGAGTGTTAACGCGGCAGCTAAGCTGTATAGCTGAGCACGTCTCCAAATGCGGGGGTAGGATAGCTGGTAAAAATATGAGGATATGATGACTAACCTGGTCTCCTACTGGCATAACACTCGACAAGCTACGATCACCTCAGTGCGGGCTCCGATCCTGTAGCTCGTATCCAGGTACAGAGTTCCAGCCTTGCAGTTCTTCTAGGCTTCTTCAGGTGTGTCAGACAGCGGCTTTCAATATTCGAATAGTAGTGGACTGTATAGAGCGCGGCGCGGTAGAAGCTGTTTGTACGCAGCTTCTTCAGCTGATTAGCCCAAAGGATGGACAATCAGGTAACACTCCGAGTTCAGAGCGAGTAGCGGCAGCCGCGAGCAACGAGGGTTGATCGCAGACTACTTGTACAATGACAAGCAATTGTCTCGTGCATCTGCGGCGTAAGTGACAGAGATAGTCATCGAAAAATATGAATAATGAGAGGGTAGAAAATTAATAAGCGCAGTTATGACTGGCGCGAACAATGAGTAATTTTTTTTTTTTAAATCTTGAGCATTAATCTTTGCGCAAAATTCCGTTCACGTGTGTATATGAATAACTTCAGAAGTTCTATGAGTTAGAAGCTATTTATTTCTCGAAGTAACTACGGAAGCCTAAAACAGGAAATTGTTTAATTACGTTATATTTTGTAAAGATTTTTTTTGTTTTTGGTTTGGCTCCACACTTTTGTTTATTTAACGAGTGTCATTGATAATTTCTCAAGTTAATTAATATATAAATTATATGTTAGTCAAATCAAGTCACAGTCGAAGTCATCAAGTGAAGTCATAGCCTAGTCTAGTCAAGTCATACTCCTAGTAAAGTGGTGGCAACTTTACCAGAAGCTTCTATGGAGTTTTGGAAACATCACGAAAAGAAACGTTTCACCATCATTATACCACTTTCCCACACTCATGCATGTAATCCAGCACTTAACGAATAAAATGCCACCAAATTTATGCACTAACACTGAAAATAACACATGGAGAATAATATAATGCGGTGACGCGATCTTTTTCGTTTTCCCGCCAAAACTCCTTGACGAAAATTAGCCAAAAATGGCGGTGAAATATTAAAATCAAAGAAGATGAATTTTTAGAACAATAAATATGAAGGTTGAACATAACAATGAAGAGAAATTGCATCTGCAAATATAATAAGAAAATATCAATCAAAGCTCATTAGAAACACGAGATAAATGAACTTCGGGGGTAATAGGGTAAGAATGAGACCACAGCTTAGAGAACAAAACAATTTTGGTTTGGGTATTCTATGAATGAAACCTATTTACATTTTCTGGGTTTCTTTTGTTGTTTTTTGTGTGGTTTGTCTTGAATCGTTGTTTACGCGGAATTACGCCACAACACCCACAATTAATTACATTAGATATTTATGTATTGTTTGTATTTGTCGGTGGTATCTGGAACACTTTATCTTGTAAAGATATCTGTCTAAAATTGTTAAATGGGCTTGAAGATTTAAGGATAATCCGTAAATAATTCTGTGTCGCATACTCTAAAGCTAAACGAAATTAACATATATCCGTCTTTTTCATTTCCCCTTTATCAAAAGAGTACCGCCATACTTTATAAGTTTACTTTAGTTTTAGAGAATGCGACACAGAATCGACACCAATGTACGTATATATTAGTTAGGTACCTATTTTTCATTTGCTTGTGTTACTTGTTAGCTATTTACATTGCAAGGAAAAACAAGTAAATAAGGAAGTTATAGCGTAGGAATTACTTAAAGCCATATGTTGGCATTAGCGTATTTAATTGTCTGACATAATAACTTGCAATCTTTTATAGCATATCTTTTCGAACGACGGATCGAGTCTGTGGGGTCTGTGGCGCCTTATGATTTATTTATCTTTGATTCATGGGTGATTCACTTTTGCTCGAGCTGTTGAAGGTACCTGAAGCTTGTTTTTTTAAATACTCTCCAAAAAGGAAAATATTTACATTACTCATATTGTTATACAATTTTCAAACGAAGGCAATCTGAAAATCTTTGTAATCCGTCCGTATTGTTACAGAACACCCACCCACGTCTTGTAATCATATATAGAGAACTGTTGTTGGTGGTGTTGAAAAGTTGCGCACCGCGTTTTCACCCGTGGATAAAAAGTATTTTAATTATTTGCTCATCCCACGGGAAAATTTCACTTTTCAGGGATAAAATGTAGCCTATATGTTAATCCAGTGTATAAGCTATCTTGGTACTAAATTTCATCCAAATCCATTCACCCGTTTGAGCGTGAAAAAGTAACAAACATACACACATACAAACTTTCGCCTTTATAATATTAGTGTGATCTGGCTATTAAATTGGTCTAATAATTTGTTGAAATCCCGAACGTTACAGGTTAAAATTCGAGTTGTATAAATACAGTGTAATTTATTTATTATTTATTTATTGTGATTAAAACGACAAAATCAATTACAATTACCACACAAAATATTTCAGACATTAACTACAAATAATTCAGGGATATAAAATAATAAAATAATCCAACGGGCTATTACAATAATGACAAATTAATACATCTGTTATATTGTCTATTCTTTCTTTATAAATTATACTGTATTCTCTTATAATGTAATGTAATGTTGTGTGGAAATGTCTTTTCTTTCTTTCTTTCTAAATAAAATTAAATAAAATATCGTCAGAGTTAATTAAATTAAAAGAAAAATTATTCACTATTACTACTATCGGGATGGTATGATTTACCGCTTTTGTATTATATTTTACCCGATTTTTACTTCTGAGTGCTACATCCATAAGTTCTTCTAGGCTGCCCTAGTGTGGGATTCAGAGTTTCACATTTATTATAACCCTCTTATACCGTATCAACCTTCGATGTTATCTACTCTATTGTTTTTTGGTCAAAATAAGTTACTATTATTAAATGATTTAATCTCAACATAATGACTAGTGAACAATAACACAAATAATATTTTTCTGATATTCTATGGATATGAACAAACAAAAAAGACCTTTAACCTACGTACTTTAAACTATGTCTGTAAAATTTAAATACAATAAATGTGTACGTGTTTATGTTAAAGTTAATATGTTAAAGTCAAGGCTTCAAAAAATATTGTACATCTGTTTGTCTGTCTTCATTTTTTTTTTAAATATATTAGTACCTGTATTTATCGGGTTATAAGATTTTTATGGGATACCCGAACCCTCAAGATTCGAGATTTACTCGCTACTACTTTTCTATTCTTTATTTTAATGTGGTTAATTTTAAAATAAATAATTAGCTATGGATATGTGACCTAGTTACTACCTAGTTAGGAGAACAGTACTAGGTGCAAATTCCCCTATTCCCCGCTTTTGTAAACTTTACAACCGCAATGACACGTTTGACTTGCATTACTATCGCTATTATATTAAGCTAGTTGATGGGCTCAGTCAATTCATGATATTAAAATATTAATAATCATAAGTACTTACTTTATATTTTAAACATGTTTAATAAATATTCAATAATATTTTCTTGCTTGGTATTGTACAAGTACATATTAATAGGATAGTTTATACTTATTAATTAAGGTTAAATTATATCTATATACTTGTTCAATCTCAAAATCGTGCATGCTGTGTTTGCCTATAATTGGTTGTGCCATAGATAATATTTTTAAGCTTAATTACTGTTATAGAAACTGTGTATCGACTGTTGGTGAACAAAATAAATAAATAAAAATTTTACTAGGTGGTAGGACTTTACTGCAAAGTTCGTCTTGGTAGGTACCACCGCTTTGCCAGTTATTCTGCCGCCAAGCAGTTGTGTGCAAGCACTGCTGTGTTCCGGTTTGAAGGGCACTGTAGCTAGTGAAATTACTGGGCAAATGAGACTTTATGATCTGATCTCACAGTTTAGTAATCTTATTACTAGATTGTGCTGATGTCTCAGGATGACGTGCGCAATGCAGTGTCACGCGAACCTCTATACTTTAGAGTTCCGAGTGACACTGCAGCTGGTATGGGCAGCCGTGTCGTTTAACATCAGGCGAACGGCTAGCTCGTAACGTCATTCCTTAAAAAAAAAAAAAAAAAAAAATATATATATATATATATATACGTCATCGAGTGCTCGAGTCTCCTGGCAAAGTTTTTGGCTACAAAAAGTAATAAGTACCTACTTACTATGTATACGTATATATACTACTTACTATGTATACGTATATGTATATATACACGTGTAATGAGTATAAGCTAGAGGTCGATTGCTTTTTTTTTCTTTAATCTGCCAGTAGGTATATATATTTATATTTTTCTTATTCTTTTTTATTTAAGTACAGTATTATCTATTGAATAAGTAGGTTACCATTAAAAATATTACCCCTGAGTATACAAAGGTGTTCTATGAATAACTACGAAACTAATTTTTACTGCATTAAATAAAAATGTGCTACGAAGACGAATGTGCTAACACGACTGAAATAAAACTTTTTTAGGTTAGCTCCATCGATTAGCCAGTATCACTTTGTTTTTGCTTTGTTTAATGTTAATGTCGTCAACTGTAATACCGGACATAACAACATATAATACGAAATTTTAACTTTGTTATGTTGACATTGGAGATCACGTTAACCAACAACTTTCAAGTTACGTTCGCTTCGCCGGCTTACTCCCAAACTCAAGTAAAGAAATTTTACTTTAGAAACTACAATTAGTATTGAGATTTATAAGGCAGGATATAACTATAGTAGCGAAAGGAAACGATTACGTAGGTACAAGTATGCATTTTGGACCAGCCACGCTTTATATTCGCACGATCAGCATATACGCCGTGTTGCTGAAGGTTTGTGCACTTTAAATACAATGAAAGATCCAAAGTAATGAAATCTGACCCTACTACGACAATGCTGATTATATTATTGAAAGTTTATTTCAAGCTTTCTCTTTTATTTAGCTCTAGAAACTGATGTTAAACATTAGAACATTTACAGCCTTATTAATAAACGGGTATTAGTCTCGGATTAGTTACTTCAGCTTTTGTCCTTTTTTTGCTACTGGAATATTTAGCTGGATCGAAAGAGACAAAAGATGGTGTACCTAGTTTAAAGCTAGTCCGTGTTTATTAAGAAGGCTGTTACAGCCTTATTAATAAACGGGTATTAGTCTCGGATTAGTTACTTCAGCTTTTGTCCCTTTTTTGCTACTGGAATATTTAGTTGGATCGAAAGAGACAAAAGATGGTGTAACTAGTCTAAAGCTAGTTCGTGTTTATTAATAAGGCTGTCTGGGTTTAACCACAAAAGATTTAAACTACTGTTTTGTATTGTTAAACTCACGTTTGACGTCTGTCTAAGCCTTGTTTATGTTTTGTCGTAACATGAACAGTTTCCGTATTTTTTGTAGGTATTATTTATTATGATGTTATGTTAGAAAGTATCTACAATAATGAAATAGTTCGAAGAGAAAAATCAACGAATCCGTAAAAGAGCCTTATAGGGAACTTACTCTTAAGGAAAATATCGTGAGGGAACCAGCATGTAAAGGCGGAAACAGACGTTGCGAGGCATGCGCAGCGTACGCCTCGGAACGCATGCCTTGATATAAATTTGCACTTGCCTCGCCACGAATATGAAGGTTGGAGTTTTGGCGGGAAAGCGAAAAAGATTGTGTCACCGCATTGTATTATTTTCCAAAAGTTGTGTTATTTTCAGTGTTAGTGCATAAAAATAGTGGCATTTTATTCGTTAAGTGCTGGATTACAGGCGTGAGTGTGGGAAAATGGTATGATGATGGTGAAACGTTTCTTTTCGTGTTGTTTCCTCTCCAAACTCCATAGAAGCTTCAAGTAAAGATGCCACCACATTACTAGGAGTATGACTTTAACTAGCCTATGATTTGACTTGATGACTTCGACTGTGACTTGACACATATTTGCGTGAAATATCATTAACTTGATAAATTATCAATTACTTGACACTGGCTAAATACACAAAAGTGTGGAGCCAAAACATACAAAAAAAAAATATGAAGGTTCTGGCGAAGCATGACGATGCCCCGGGTGCGCTGTGTATGCCTCGCAATGTCTGTATCACCTTAAGAATCACAAAATTCGAGAACATTGCGTCATCCACCAGCCCACAAATGGCGAACATGGTGTATTATAACCACTCTACATGGGAGAGGAGGCATGTATCCGTATCCCAGCAGTGGGAACGTATTGGACTGCTCATGACGAATATAATAATAATATAATAAAGTCCAACGATACTGGACACATACATAGATACTGGACCCTAACTAGGATTCCCTGTGTCTAGGGACCCAGGAACTACGGGGACCCACAACACCCAGACCTGTGCACAAATAGTATTCCTGTTGCGGGAACCCGCCGCCTCCGGGCTATGAGCCGACCTGCTAAACCACCACACCACGGAGGCTGTCGAAGAAGAAGGCACTGCGAAAGATCCGTAATGCTATAGTAATAAATAATCTATATCTATATATCTTCTTATATATAAAAATGAGCCTCTATACCTCTATATAGCTTGGTCATAGCATCACGCGTGAACGGATGGAACTTTCTCGCTAATTCTATTTTTGTTGTGTTTATTATTGTAAGAAGAAGGTTCTAATGAAAGAAAAATTAGGAAAGTTTATAAAAATTATACCACGTGGGTAAAGCCGCGGGGCGCAGCTAGTATTGTATAAAAATGAACCTCTATTTCCCTAGGTCATCGCATCACACGTGAATGGATGGAACATATTTGCTTTTTTTTTTGTTTAGTCAAGGAAGGTTCTTATGAAAGAAAATATGAAGGAAGTTGAGCGAAAAATTACAAGATTTTCACCACGTGGGCGAAACCGCGGTAGCTAGTAACAAATATTTGTAGACATTTTACACAACGCCATCTAACCCAAACTAAGCAAAGCTTGTACTATGGAAACCAGATAACTGATATTTATACACTTTTTGTTCGTAAACATATATAGAATACAATATAACACCCAGACACAGAATAAACATCTACATATATTCATCACACAAATGTTTGTCCTGGGTGGGAATCGAACCCACAACCCGCACTTTGGAAAGCAGAGTTACTACCAACTAAGCTATCGGACCAGTCAATAGTATTATAGTAGTTACCTATTTGGAAAATTTCTATTTAAATACATAAATCAAAAATGAGTACAAAGAAATAATAAAAGCCATGTTCCTGCTAAATAAAACCGTCACGTGTCTGATCCAGGTCATTTTTGGTCTACAAATCTGTGCTAAAGCTGACCCTGAGCAAACTGCCATCTAAAAGCTATAATGGTTTATAGTCTATAAAATAAATGTTGAAGGACAAGGCTTTCCCCTAATTACAACACCATCCCACGTATTCGTCTCCGAACTATAAAGACTTGTTCTACGTTTTCCCGAAAAACATCTGTTCTTTTACACAATCCACCCGTATGTACTATTTTTAGAGGGGGACAAAACTTTTACTTTCAAACTTAATACCACAACGATATAATAACTAATACTAAACACTACCTATTACTACAAAAAAATTGGACCCTATACTGGCCGCGATGACCTATAGACGTCCAAATGCTCCAGCCCACTACCAGTAGGTAGCGTACAACGTAGCAACATGCTGGCAGCATTGCCCCGTTGAATTGCAATGCTTATTCGTTATGCATAGCTTTTTTGGTTGAAATTTTTAGGTTAGTTACCGATATTAAAAGTATAGAATAAGGTAAGTACTATATTTGACAGCCTCTGGTTGCGTCCGCGGTTTCACCCGAGGGTAAAGTCTATCCTATGCGTTAATCCAGCGTATAAGCTATCTACATTCTATGTTTCATTAAAATCCATTTAGTAATTTTTGCGAGATAGAGTTACAAACATTCATACATCCATACATAGGTACAAACATTCGCGTTAATACCATTAATATTAGTAAGCATTTTATTCAGTTCAATTTAAAAAAAACGCATCGATGCTCATTGTAGTTTGAACAGAGTTGTGTTATTTTGTGTGGCTTTCAACGGGAAAAAATGTTGAATCCGAGGAGTATAATATCATATAAATAGAGGTGGAATCCTTCGTTACGTTCCTGTAGTAGTAATAAAATCCTGAATATACGTTTGAATAGCTACCTGTCGCAACGATGTCTTTAGTGGCGAGACGCCAATTATTTTGCACCCGAGGTTAACAGTCTACTTTTTGTCCTCACTATAGAAAGAACACTATTGTTTCGACAGCTTCTGTGGTGCGGAGGTTGAGCAAGTCGGCTCATAGCCCGGAGGCAGCGGGTTCGATATCCAAGCCAGGATAAATATTTTTGCACTGCAAAAAATCGCAAATACTTGTTCTGTCTGCATGTTTTGAATATAAAAGAATGAAAATAAAAGAACATGCAATAATAATACTTAAGTAAAACATTTACATATTTGACGAGCGACGACGGCGACCTTAACGGAAAGTGCTATATTGAATAAAGTGCTATATTTAGGTCCTTACATATGAAATTGGCGTTTTGTAAGGGAGTAACCTAAAGTGGATTATTTTTTCAAAATATAATATATTAACTTATTCAAAGTATGTACCATTGCTATTTATGCAATTTTGCCATCTCATGGGTAGTTCATTGATCCCTTTACTAAACAAACCATTGGGAGGGGAATAAATAAAATCTTTGAAGGCGCTTTGGACTGCCCCATCGGAGTTGAATTTTTTCCCTTGGGAGAAGTTATCCAAATTTCGTAAAAATGTTAACCTGTTGGACCAAGGTCCGGGGAGTACGGTGTCTTAGACATTCCAATTGAATAATATTATAGAAACTGACGTGAGTAGTACTCATAACTACAACTATTACACGGCTAAAACTCACGAGATACAGTCGAATAACACGAGATAAAGTCGAGTTATTCGACTGTATCTCGTGAGTTTTAGCCGTGTAATAGTTGTAGTTATTCCAATTGAAGCTCTTCTAATTTGGTAACGGTCTGCGGTGTGGTCTAGCGTTGTCCTGAAGCAGCAGTGGCCTACGGCGATCGACCAGCATCGGTTTATAGAAGCTAGTTTTTCCATCATGGTTTGCAATTGCTGACAATACACATCTTCCGTAATCGTCTGACCAGATTTAAGAAAACTGAAGTGTACAACACCGGCACTAGCCTACCAAACGCTTACAAGTAACTTTTTTTGAAAACAAATGCATGAGTAAATAGTTGTATAAATTTGAAATTGGAATTCCTAACCAAAGAAGAGATATTTGCGATCAAATGACGACAAAACGCCAATTTCAATGTAAGGACCTAAATAAATCGAATTATCTATATTGACTGCGCTCTGGTACGGATCGCCGAATTTCGATTAGGACAATAGAAAACGTCTAAAACAAAATTACCATTTTGAATTTTCGTATACATATTGACGCAGGCTAAAAATAAAAATAACGTGGGTAACTACATTTTAATTCCGACGATCCTATCGGAACAAAAAATAAAATAATTAAATTTCTTCGATAGAGATTAATAAAAATGTGTGCTCTTATCTTTTTTAGTCGTGTTTACGTAATATGATGCAGATTATGAGGGCAAATAAAATTAATAGGTACTAATTACGTTTAAACCTTTTTTTTGAGTAGGGAAAATGCCCTCGTACTTCCCTGCCACCACAGGGGTGGTGGCAGGGGGTATGTGGGACTCGAACCCACAAAAACTCCCCCGTGAGCCCTCGTCCGCCGTACCGGGGGCGAGAAGGGGTCGCGGCTGCAGTCCAGCTAACTCGCTCCCCAATTACGTTTATACCTAACCGAAAAAAGCTGCTACAGAAATTTGATGTATAGTTTATTTTCCCCAAAAACCCTTTTAGCACATACTATAGTTCCGCGAAAGAAAATTGAATATTCCGTTGCTTGTTTGGAGAACTTCATATCTTATCTTGTTTTTTACACACTCTAGTTTTGGTCATTGTTCTGCCTTTACTCTGAAAATATACTCAATAGCTATCTATCTAAAGTACATAACAGATATCACATTAATTTTTTTATACTTTAATGCTGCGACCACACTACTGTTACCGTCTACCCCCTATTACCGCATTAAATATGTTATTAAATTACATATTATTTGCCATTTTAAAGTCATAGCCATAGATTGTTGCTACGTCTTATTGCTAACGAGCTTCTGCCCGCAGCTTCGCCCGTGGCGTGGCCTATGGGAAAATAATTGAACCACCCATTTCACCCTCTTAAGGGTGGAATTTCAAAAAATTCTTTCTTAGCGGATGGCTACGTCATAATATCTAACTGCATTCCAAATTTCAGCCCGATCGGTCCAGTGGTTTGGGCTGTGCGTTGATAGATCACTATATTAATCAGTCAATCAGTCAGTCACCTTTGAGTTATATTATTGTTAATAACATTTGTCATATCGCGGTAGTGTGGTCGCAGTATGCAGCTGCACTGTTTCGAAATTCAAAATAAACCTGAAAAGCATTTTGACAGCACTTGTTTGAAAAGGAAACCCAAAAACTATTGTGCGTTTATCGGTATTATCCATTGTAATTTGGACAGATTATTAGTTACTAGAAAGGGACATGTTTTCAAAATAATTAATATTAGTTAACTTGTTACAATGTTCCAGAAAAAAAAGCTCTTTTTGAGCATTTTAAAACTTTTTAAAGCTAATATTTAGGTGCACGCATTTTTAAGTGGAATGCCACCAAATATTTCTTACTTGTTTTTTTTCTGTCTTTAGATTCATTTTTTTTCCAACTTTTTAAATTTAAAAATCATTGTATCTTAACTCACTCAACTAAAATGAATGATTTGCATATAAATACAATAAATTATAAAAACTTTACTTGTTAACCAACAACAGGAAAAGTTTTTTGTTGGTTGTTGGTAGTATCTGAATAACCTCCTAATAGAGCTACAGAAATAGGTAATAACTACCTTTCAAGCTGTCACATCAAGAGAAACTAAGAGAGGCCCTCGACGAATCAAATAAGACGAATGCATATACAGAAACTTTTTGATTTTACCAACAATCTTAAGTTAAGGAGGACCTAGCCCTAGAGTCCTACAAACTAGACCTTTTTTTTGAGGGGGGAAATGCCCTCGCACTTCCCTGCCACCATGGGGGTGGTAGAAATAAAAGATTTAATTTTAAAGTTTGGTAAAGATATAATTTTATTCATATATCCGTATCCAGATCAGAAATATCATATCAATAACATCCCTAATTATAATATTAGCTGGTATACACGGCGCGGTGTAAGCTCATAATCAACAAAAAGCACTGTTTTGACGTCACTAATCTGACGTGAAAATAATCGTATGAAAAAAATATAAATAGAAAATAAAACCAAAAACAGGAACAAAAACGAACACAATGAACAAACCTTAACTAGTTAAACTTTCACTTCGCAGGAAACAGTTTTTAAAAAGACACAAAAATTATTAAAACTAATTTATTTCAATGTCCGATACATTGGAGAGCTTAAAACGAACTGACGCAATAATCATTAGGGCGATCCGTCGAGACGGCTTGTCAGCAGTCATGCATTCCTGACACCGCCAGACTGCCGGTGCAACTCAGCGGTTTCAACGCCTACGCGTTGATGGCAACAAAGTCTTGCCTACTATCGGAATGCATAACTCCTCCCATCGCAGTTTCGAAATTATCGGGTGAATCATTTTGGTGATTGATCCGAAAATTTCGAGCATAATACACGAATTTCTTAAAATATAACAAAACAACTATTATTAGAAGTACATATAAAAGCAGTGTTCCAATGCTGATATCCTTCACGTTTATGACACTTTCATTTTCACTTCGGTTTACACTAAGACTATCACTTTTCGTTAACACATGAGACAGTAGTTGGAGGTTGGTCAGGTCTACTCCATCCAGGTTTACAGGGCGAGGTTCTGGCGATGATGTCGTCAACAGCTGTATTTAAGGAAGGTTTATGATTGGTAAGGCAGGTGTAGAAAGTTTCCCTACGTTACCTTGGTGTCTTTTCAATGTAACTCCTTTTATCTGCATTTCACAGTCATCATCAGCTGTGATTATGTATGTTCCTCGTACGTGGTGATGAGTTATTTCGTTGTCGCAGTCTTTAATAATTGTCAGGGTACCTTTAGTGTAAAGCATCCATCTATCTCTTTGTATCTTCTCTATTTTCACATCATCAAATTCCACCGGGATTGTTTGGCACTCAGTGGTGTTAGCAGCAAATTTCATCAGTTCAATGACACAGGTATCCTTTATAAATAAGGGTGAGTAGTCTTCATCACACAAGAATAATGAATCATCGATCTCTCTGCAGGGGTGGAGTAGCGACACAGTTTTCAACCCTTTCATTAAAAGGTAAAGGATATTTGGGCAATACCAAGGAAGTTTGGTTGTAGGAATTAGTGACTGGTATGGGAAGGATTCTGTAATATGTGTATTTATGAACTTCAACTAATGGTATGTCCATTATAAACGTTATTTGATTTTCCTTTGAATAAACCTTCAATTCAATACATTGTTCTAGTTTTAAAATATTCTCGAACGTTACAGGGAATGCAAGTCTATTCTTAAGTTCAATAATTTTTAATAATGATAACAATTCATTAGTATCTATCATAGATTGATGCAATGTTCCTAACTTGCTAAATGCTACAGCTGTTTCTATTTCATCCAGTCTGATATAGAGCGTTTCGAAATTATCCAAAAAGAGATTATATATGTAAATTAATTTAAATTTATCTAAGGATGATTTGGTATCATTCAATTGTTGTCTGATCTCCAAAACTTCTTTTTCCAACTGGATAAAATTATATTTTGTTGAATTTAAAACGTTCACAAAGGGTTCCATCATCTCAGCGACCACTGTCATTTTCCTATTAACCGCGTTCTGGCTTGTCTTAACATCCCTAATCACCATATCATAACTTACGGCGTCGTCGTTATCTAAATTACCAGTGATAATTTTTATAAGAGAACCGAGAGGGTTTAGAATCCCACGTTTCGATCTTTTTGATGGTAAGAGCTGATTTAACTTTTCTATTGTCATATTTTGAATATAGTCAGCTTGCATTTTTATGTCATAAATATCAGGTTCAATTAATTTCCTGTTAACATACTTGTTTACGTGTGCATTTAGATCGGCGTAACGGTTGCTATTAAATTCTAAGTCCTCTCGTATTAAACTTAAATCTAGAATCTTAACTAATGTCCACTTATCGTTACTAACAAAGGCTTGTCCTTCCTTTATTGGAAGTATCCCAGGATTTAGTTCAATTGGTTGAAGTAGAAGGCCCGGGGTCTTGGGCACGAACATCAGGAGCAGCACGAATCTGTGAAGGGCGTTTTATGTCCTTAATAGGAGCCTTGGTGTCGTGTCCATGAAACTTTACTGGTACTATATTCCTAGACGGCTGCCCTTTTCGTAACGAGCTTTGTCTTTACTTCTCCTAACATTTACACCTTTAATGAATACGGTATCTCCCGGTTTTATGTCAAATTCCTTTTCGCCTCCACGTTTCTCTATGATCTTTTCTTTACGGTTTATAGCTTTATTAGTCAAGTGTTCGTATAGATATTTAGTTCGGTTTTTATGATCTTGTAGGAGCTTTTGTGTGTAACTTTTGTTAAATTCAACATCAAATGTACTTAACGAGTCAGTGTGGCCAAACACAACTTCGAAAGGTGTGAACCCGGTTGTAGAGTGTATCGTTTGGTTGTAAGCCATGATCGCGTACGTCATTACGGAAGCAGCGTCAGTTATTTTATGCTCATATTTAGCTAGGCGGTATATTTCTAACAGGGTGGAGTGGAGACGTTCAATAAGTCCCATGGAATTGGGATTGTGTGGGGTGCCGATGTGCAGGTCAATCTTGTAAAAGTCTAAGGTCTCTTTCATAAGGGTGTTGTTGAATTCGGTTCCAGAGTCTGAGCTTACTTTTCGCGGAACCCCGTACATAGAAAAATATTTAATGAGAGCTCTTATTACCTCGGGTGTGGATTTATTGTTAATTTCGATTGCTTGACCAAGTTTACTAAAGGCATCAATAATAGTTAGATATGATCGGCCTTCTAATGTAAAAATATCTATAAAAATCTCTTGGAATGGTCTGTCTTGGGTTTGTGTAAGTTGTAATTCTGGTTTTAATGGTTTTCGTCCATATTTCATGGCTTTGCAGGCTTCACAAGAATTTATTATAGTTGCTACAGTCAGATCCATGTTATTCCAGAAATACGAACGTTTTAAGTGTGTCACTGTTTCTTTTATGCCTCTGTGGCATGTTTTACCAATATGGTATTTCATCACCACATCTCGCTGCTCGCTTTCATCCTCCATATACACTACTCTTCGCTTACACTCATACAATCTTACTGTACCCTTTTTAAATAACTTAATGTTCGTTTCTGCAAATTGTTTTCGGTGTAATTCGTCTTCAAAATATATAAAATGCTTAATTTTAGGTTTTATATATTCTTTCAGGAAGTTTTTTACTAGATCTGGTCTATTCAGGGGTAGGTGGACCTCTAAAATTCTCTGTTTTGGCCTTGACAAATCTTTTACAGTTATTTCATCCCTATACCACGCATGGATAAGTATTTGATTGGGCTTTGTATCTATTGCCTCGTCTAAGATAGGAATACCATCTGTATCAATATCGTACGCAGAATGTTCTGTGAATGTTTTCTGAGGACTTTCAGATTCTGACATTGTACTACTTGTAGAAGATGACGCGGATATGGTTTGTTCAGTATCTGATAAGTCAATGGTTTTTTCTACGTCTGATAAGAGAACGGTTTTCTCCGAATCTGATGAAACCTCAGCAGAAGCCTCAGCGGAAGCCTCAACTACGTCACTTGTTTCTGGCCTATCTTGTAACCTTTCTATTTCTCTCACTAACTCTGTAAGGTGTTCTTGTAGACGCTCTTCCCTATCTACGTTAACCTGCATGGAACCTTCGTTGTTTCTTTCTAGTGCGTTGACTTTCAAACGGGAAAGTGCATCTGCAACACAATTTTGCTTACCATTTTTGTACACTATGTCATAGTCAAATTCTGATAGGCGTAATTTCCACCTAGTTAGTTTGCTGTTAGGTTCTTTAATCGAGTTTAACCATGCCAGGGGTCTATGATCGGTATAAATGGTGAACTTCCTACCATACAAGTATGGCCTAAAAGTTTTGACGGCCCAGAGAATTGCCAGAAGTTCCTTTTCTATTGTACTATATCGGGTCTCAGCATCATTAAGGGTCCTACTGGCATAGGCTATCGGTTTGTCTGCTCCGATGGGGCCCTGAGAGAGCACTGCTCCTAGCGCAAAGTTTGAAGCGTCGGTGGTAAGCACGAATGGCTCTGAAAAATTGGGGAATCGTAAAACTGGGGCGTTAACTAAAAGTTCTTTACACCGTTCAAAAGCAGATATATATTCGTCGGTAATTTCAATTTTGTTCCTTTTCTTTAGACAGCTTGTGAGTGGCTGAGTTACCTTGGCAAAATCTTTAATGAACTTACGATAGTAGCCTACCAAGCCCAGAAAACTTTTAATTTCGGTGGCTGTTTTCGGAATCGGGAAATTTAAAACCGCCTGAATCTTATCATCGTTGGGCTTGAGCCCTTCTTTGGTTATCATGTGACCTAAATATAACACTTCCTTCCTGAAAAATTCACACTTATCCAAAGTTACCTTCAAATTCGTTTCTCTCAATCGGTCAAATACCATGCGCAACTTCTCCTCATGTTCTTGCAAACTTGACGAGTAAATGATAATATCGTCCAAATAAACTAGACAATGCAATCCCTGTAGGCCTCTTAGCACGTTGTCCATAGCACGCTGGAACGTTGCTGGAGCAGTCTTAAGGCAGAAAATGATAATTTATTCTATAATAATGAACTTGTTGAAGCATCGCCTGATCAATGCTATGATCAAGAGTTTGCTTACTGCGATGATAACTACACACATAATTTAGACGTACCACAATACCAAAATTATGACGAGACAGACGAAATTTGTAATTACCAAGAGCCTAGTGCTATCGAAAATTTTCGTGTACAGGCCTCCAGTATCCGCCCGAAGTAATCACTATAAATTGTGACTCACTTTCAAAACTTCCATACATAGAAATTCCAGAAATTAAAGCTCGTTTCATGATAGACACCGGAAGTACAAGATCATTTATTAGCCCTGCCAAGGCAGATGAGTATTTTGCCGATTACAAAATACACGAACCTTTCGAAGTCATAAGTACACACGCTCGTAGCCAACATGATGAATCCATATACATACCACTTTTGAAAACATTCAAAAGCACAGCCAAACACAAATTTTATGTCTATGACGTTGATAGTAAGTACGAAGGGCTGATAGGGTCAGATCTTTTAAAACAATTAGGTGCCATGATAGACATGAAACATCAGGTTTTGCACACACGAAATACATATATTCCAATTATATATAACCCACCATATGAGTTAACTCTAGAGCCAAGGTCAGACATGCGTGTTAGAGTACCGACTAACTTAGAGAACGGAGATGCTATTTTGGGTTATGCTGATTTTGGTCGTGGAGTTAGAATGCCGAGTGCTATTGTAAAATGTGTCGATTCATACGAATACACAGTAATACAGAACTTATCAGAGGATAGAGTAACATTGACGCTCTCTAAGCCCCTTAAAGTGGACAAGTATGAACAGAAAGAATGTGTAGTAAACGTAACAAGAGACATGAATGAATGTGAAGTGGATGAGTTACTGAAAGAAAATTTGAAAAAATTACGATTAGACCATACGAATGAAGAAGAGCGTGAATGTATTACGAAGTTGTGCTATGAATATCGAGATATCTTCTACTGTGAAGGTATACCACTTACGTTCACTAATCATGTTAAGCATCAGATCAGGACGAAAAATGAAGATCCTATCTTAAGGGCATACGAGTGAATTCGAAGTGCCCTGATTGCGTTGTGAACGCCGTTTTGTGCCTATCCTCTTCCTCAACCTCTATTTGATGAAAGCCGCTCGCCAAATCTATCGTGCTGAAGTAAACGGATTTACCCAGCTTATCGAATAGGTCTGATATATTAGGCAAAGGATATCTGTCATCCGTGGTTATCTCATTCAGTCGCCTATAGTCTATTACCATCCGATATTTTCTTTCACCAGTTGCATCCAGTTTCTTTGGGACCAAATGAACCGGCGCACTCCAGGGGGAATGCGATTCTCGTATAACGTCGCTATCAAGAAGTTTATCGATTTGATTTTGTATTTCAGCGTTTTGTGCGGGTGGATGTCTGTACGGCCTAACATATATAGGATCTTCATTTTTCGTCCTGATCTGATGCTTAACACGATTAGTGAACGTAAGTGGTATACCTTCACAGTAGAAGATATCTCGATATTCATAGCACAACTTCGTAATACATTCACGCTCTTCTTCATTCGTATGGTCTAATCGTAATTTTTTCAAATTTTCTTTCAGTAACTCATCCACTTCACATTCATTCATGTCTTTTGTTACGTTTACTACACATTCTTTCTGTTCATACTTGTCCACTTTAAGGGGCTTAGAGAGCGTCAATGTTACTCTATCCTCTGATAAGTTCTGTATTACTGTGTATTCGTATGAATCGACACATTTTACAATAGCACTCGGCATTCTAACTCCACGACCAAAATCAGCATAACCCAAAATAGCATCTCCGTTCTCTAAGTTAGTCGGTACTCTAACACGCATGTCTGACCTTGGCTCTAGAGTTAACTCATATGGTGGGTTATATATAATTGGAATATCTGTATTTCGTGTGTGCAAAACCTGATGTTTCATGTCTATCAAGGCACCTAATTGTTTTAAAAGATCTGACCCTATCAGCCCATCGTACTTACTATCAACGTCATAGACATAAAATTTGTGTTTGGCTGTGCTTTTGAATGTTTTCAAAAGTGGTATGTATATGGATTCATCATGTTGGCTACGAGCGTGTGTACTTATGACTTCGAAAGGTTCGTGTATTTTGTAATCGGCAAAATACTCATCTGCCTTGGCAGGGCTAATAAATGATCTTGTACTTCCGGTGTCTATCATGAAACGAGCTTTAATTTCTGGAATTTCTATGTATGGAAGTTTTGAAAGTGAGTCACAATTTATAGTGATTACTTCGGGCGGATACTGGAGGCCTGTACACGAAAATTTTCGATAGCACTAGGCTCTTGGTAATTACAAATTTCGTCTGTCTCGTCATAATTTTGGTATTGTGGTACGTCTAAATTATGTGTGTAGTTATCATCGCAGTAAGCGAACTCTTGATCATAGCATTGATCAGGCGATGCTTCAACAAGTTCATTATTATAGAATAAATTATCATTTTCTGCCGAAGCGCTTATCATATTTTGTTTCAACGAGCGAGCTGTGCGCATAGAGACATCGGTATTCCCAATCGGTTTTATATTTTGGTTGGGAATTCCAAATTTAAAGTTCTGTTGAGGTTGACCAAAGCCTGGTGGCGCTTGTCTAGCGAAGTTATTATTAAACGGTGGCCTAAAGCCTTGATTAGGAGGAATACCAAAGCTGAAATTAGGTGGTTGTCTCGGCATGCCAAATCTGAAATTCTGAGGGCCAGGGTTCTGGCTGAGTCTAAATCCGCTATTATTTGGTTGGTTCTGGATACCAAACCTGTGACCTTGGGGCTGCTGTGGTATGCCAAATTTAAAATTCTGACTGGGCGTTTGGTTGGCAAACTTATTTTGATGAACTTGGGGACTGCCAAATTTAAAGTTAGCAGTAGGGTTCGGTAGTAAAGCAGGGTTAAGCATTGGCTGCACCCTCAACGCCTGAGGACCAGGGTTTTGGCGTAATTTATTTTTTGCATTATACTGATTCATAAAATTAACCTCTTCAGTCACGATACTCAGCGCTGTTTCTAAATTACCGCATTGTTTAAGCCGCACTATACGAATCAAATCTTCGGTGAGATTGTATAAGAATACGTTTAAGGCCATATTATTATACACTATCATTTTAGCACACTTTACACCTTTATCAGTAAGTAAATTGACCTTCGCGAATAATGTACTACGGGTCTGCTGTATACGATGGCAAAAATCGATGTAAGACTCGCCAGGTTTTATTTTCATTTGTTCTAGTTCGATAGCTATGCACTCCTCAGAGCGAGGGTCGCCGAAATGTTGGATCAGAACATCTCGAAGAACATCCCAGGAGTTGATGTCTTCACGCTCACTTAAAAGAGTCGCAGCTCTTCCACTAAGTCTACTTGTAATCGCATGAAATACATAAGCCTGTTGCACAGTACTCGTAACTTCTGAGAATGCATGATAAATATACTGAGCTTTCTTAATGAATAAGTTTAACAAACCCTGATCACCGTCAAACTTAGGTATAATACACAATAAATCTTTAGGTATTATTCTAACTTTCTCCATTTTAATAAAATTATATTCACTGCGATAGTAATACACTTAATAATAAAACTATAATTATTATAACGACGAAGCTGGTACGTTATAAAAGAAAAACAAATAACGATTATTTGGCTCTAACCAACAAAAATAGATGGGAACTGAGAGGAATGTGAAAAGGTTTACTCACAGTGCGCTCGAACTCATCCTTCTGCTGGGGTTAGACAGGTTTCCTTGAAGATGTCGACGATATTTCTTTGGTTCGTGGATATCCGCGAAAGTGCTAAACGGCACGGCAAATCACTGTGACACAAACTGATTTCGGAGTTTTTCGGTGTGGCAGCAGCTACTGCGCGCGAATATCCTACCGGCTGCGCCAGTCAAACTTTCACTTCGCAGGAAACAGTTTTTAAAAAGACACAAAAATTATTAAAACTAATTTATTTCAATGTCCGATACATTGGAGAGCTTAAAACGAACTGACGCAATAATCATTAGGGCGATCCGTCGAGACGGCTTGTCAGCAGTCATGCATTCCTGACACCGCCAGACTGCCGGTGCAACTCAGCGGTTTCAACGCCTACGCGTTGATGGCAACAAAGTCTTGCCTACTATCGGAATGCATAACTAACTTGTAAATAGTTTTAATCATAGATAATAGACATAAAAAATTTGAAATAAATCATTTTTTTTATTATTATTTTTTTTTTTTTTTTTTTTTTTTTTTATGTTAAGGGATGACGCGACGAGCTAACCGATCGCCTGATGTTAAGCGACACGGCTGCCCATATCAGTTGCAGTGTCACTCGGAACTCTAAAGTATAGAGTTTCGCGTGACACTGCACTGCGCACATCATCCTGAGATATCAACACAATCTAGTAACAAGATTACTAGACTGTGAGATCAGGTCATAGAGTCTCATTTGCCCAGTAATTTCACTAGCTACAGTGCCCTTCAAACCGGAACACAGCAGTGCTTGCACACTACTGCTTGGCGGCAGAATAACTGGCAAAGCGGTGGTACCTACCTAGACGAACTTTGCGGTAAAGTCCTACCACCTAGTAAAATTATTAAATTATAATTAATTTAATTATTTAATTATTAAATTTCTTTTATTTTCTCACATGTTACACTTTTATTTTCTTCTTTTAATATTTTTACTACTTTAAACTAGGTGGTAGGGCTTTTCTCCAAAGTTCGTCTTTGTAGGTACCACTGCTTTGCCATTATTCTGCCACCAAACAGTAGTGTGCAAGCATTACTGTGTTCCGGTTTGAAGGGCACTATAAGCTACTACTATAATACTAATAAGCTATTGAAATTACTGGGCAATTGAGACTTTATGGTCTGATCTCACAGTCGAGCAATCTTATTACCAGATTGTGCTTCTAAGGATGATGTGCACAGTTCAGTGTCACACGAAAATGTACATTTTTGAATGTTTGATTGACACTTCTGCTATGTCGCTTAACAACAGGTGAACGACAAGCTCGTCGTATAACGTATAATTTTTATTGATAACTTCACTACCGGAATGGGATATATAAAAAATGTTATTGCTTGCTCACCAAATGTATGGTCCACACGAAAATAGAACTGCTTATGCAACAGTTTTTAATTACAAAATCTCGCGCCCTTTATATAGGTCACCGCCGGCGTCTACAATAACATAAACAACGTGTGTCCCTACATAATAAACAAAGAAATCTACCAGTTGAAGGTGTACTACCAAACGTACGAAGTCGTGCGATGTTTATTAGGTCTATAGTACATTTTTATTACCCTATAAAGCCACACCGATAGGGATAAAAATGAACAAAGACACAATAAATGGTATGGATTTTCGATGATGTATAGTTATGATCGATGGTCTACCTAGTGGAACTACTAGTTGAACCACTAGTTGGACCACTAGTTGGACCACTAGTTGGACCGACGATCTGCAGGCCTATCGTGAAACTCTGTAGCAAACACTGACTTGTTGCTGATACTAGTACAACTCAAATAAGGACAGTTGATAGTTTGTGATCACTTAACGTTATAAGATTCGATTACAATAGGTTGTTATCGATAACTTGCAATGTGAACTTGCAGCTAGCCCGACCGATTGGAAAAGCAAGATTGTAATAAGAAACTTTTTGAAATGGCTAGTCATTTCTATATGGCTTGTCATTTCTTATACCGCTATTTTGTCTATGGTCTTATTTAAACAGTAAATGTCAACTTTGACTTCATTTGTGGAAAAGTAACCACAGTTTTGCCAATGTCAACAGTAAATGTCATTATGTTAATGAAAAATAGGCGGACGAAATACCGCGAAGTGAAATGGTATATTTATTTGGATATGGATATGACGTCCAGTTGTAAACTCTATGCGCAGTGGGCAGTACCGTAATTTACCCTGTGGTAGCATTTAAGTTTATTATAGTGGCAACACCGGTAACTGTCATCGCTCCTCCACCCATCTGGCTATAAAAAGGTAGCGCTTGGTGAACTACGGATCATTCTTGCTCCGGACACGGCCCGGTGCGCATGCTGAAGGCCTATAGTTTTATAGTTTGCCCACCATGCATAACCCAGAACCTATAGGTACGTTAACATTATATTTTCCACATGGACAAGCTCATAAACATGTTATAAATACAAAGGTGTACATATAAGTTATTGATGGTACATTTTTACAGATATTTTGGGTAGGTACGACTTACTTATTTCTCTTGTATTTGTTGGAAGATGATCGATGTGGAGAAAAACAACAACAAAATAAAATAACATTTTGCAAGAAACAGCTTTTGACTTGTTTCTATGGAGGATTTATTTTTTGCTGTTTTTATGATTAAAATCCTCTTACATACTTAACTGGAAAATGTTCATATCGATGAATTTTTTTACGTCAAAATGTATATCCGTTGCAGTGGATCCTTTGTTGAATATCATTGCAACTTAATGTCGTACATGACCGCAAAATTATGATTGTAACTTATTTATATCGAAATAGATTGAAATGAAAGTTACATGATAGGCCAGTAAATCAATACCGCGGAGAGTCGATGGATGCAGGATGCCTCCTGCATCCATCAGCAGCCGCTCAAAGTGGGAAGGCCTAAGTTCAGTAGTTACCGAATAACTAAATCAACCTAACCTGCCTACTTAATTAACATTTCACGGATCTCCTGGGAATAAAACTGTATAAGTAATACATAAATGAAAACCGTGGATCAACATATCAAATATAGTTAGAAATTAGGGTGAAATGTATCGCTCAAACTCAGAATACATTTTTCAATAAAAAAATTGTTTTTTGTGCTCATATTTTATATTTATAACTAATAATAATAATAGACGTTATAAGTTTATTATTATTCTACTAGTTGCGGGATCCCACGGGAGCATTTCACTTTTCCGGGATAAAATGTAGCTTATATGTTAATCCAGTGTATAAGCTACCTTGGTACCGAAATTCATCCAAATCCATTCAGCCGTTTGAGCGTGAAGGAGTAACAAACATACAAACATTCGCCTTTTATAATATGAGTGTGATAGTGTGATATGTAAAATGCAACGGCCACCTTCCCTTGCCTGTACTGTCTTGTGCACAGCTATAAAACATGGTATCGTCGTAATGACATCTCAATTACATGCTTTAACATACTTAATGCACGAGGCAATATGTTGTTTGCGGAAAATCTATAAGATCATGGTGAAAATGTTTCAACAAAATCTCACTTATAATGCAATTGCTTAGATAATTGAATTTAATTGACACCATTGCGAAATAGTTTTTCTTAATTGCGAACAGTTTTTCGCATAGCGTGACCACAGTTTATAGAAAACAGTTACATAGACCATTGCGTGACAGATTTTTACCCGACTGTAAAATACTTGTTCTGTGAATTTTGTCGTGTATAATATATATCCAAGATTTATGGCGATGAGTACTTATACGTCCTGTCACGTATATAAGAAGAACTGGGTTGTTGCCCGGCGCACGGATGGTTTTGCTTAATTCCAGCTTGTTTTAAAGTACTGAGTAGCTAGTAAATTACGTAATATGATTCTACAGTAATTATAATAATTACATCATTTTACCAGCTACAATTGATTACTTTAGAATAAGCAGGAATTATAAAACCGCTTATTGCGCAGGTAACGGCTAGCGTTATTCTTACGTGACCAATTCTTAATGTTTTTTGTGTGCATCAAAGGTGCTTCATAACTTTCTAGCGTGACACCATACACTTAGAACTGCTCATACGTTTACTAGGTGGTAGGACTTTTCTGCAAAGTTCGTCTAGGTAGGTACCACCGCTTTATTCTACCGCCAAAGTACTGTTCCGGTTTGAAGTGACCTTCAAAGTAGCTAGTGAAATTACTGGGCAAATGAAACTTTATGACCTAATCTCACAGTCTAGTAATCTTATTGTTAGACTGTGCTGATGTCTCAGAATGACGTGCGTAGTGCAGTGCCACGCGAAACTATACTTTAGAGTTTCAAGCGTCACTTCGACTGATATGGGCAGTCGTGTCGCTTAATATCAGGCAAGCGACTAGCTGGTCATGTCATTTCGTAACATAAAAAAGTACAATATATTATTATTGTGTAGGAGCAGTCCTAAATCTTTCCTATTCCACAATCCACATTATTTATACATGTTTACTTATATTATTGCGGCATTTTTCGTATTTTGTTCGCCGACAATGCATAGCATATACACACAAATAGCACATAGCATAACAATGACAATGGGCAAGCCACTTCGCTCGCAGAATCAAACACCGATGGGGAAGAAAGGCTCTCTAGTAGCGACCACGAACCGGAAAAACGGCAAACTTCTCGGGTAGCCGATGGATGGCGGATGAAACAACCGCTCAAAATGGGGCTCTTCTTTAGCCCCATAATACATAATACCTAAAAAAACTTAATCTACCTACTAATTAATATATCTTGAATCTCCTAGAAATAAAACCATATAAGCAATATGTACGTAAATAAAAGCAGATCTGGCGGTAATAAGCTTATGGATATCTCGAAACAACCCAAAGACAGATAATTATTATTTTATTAGCATCCAAAAAACACACATTCCATAAAGCATGACCTCGCACTATAGCACCCAAAAGTGCAAAACGTGCAAGTGCAAGTGCAGTAATAATAATAATGACGCCCAACGATCACGTACATAGATACGTACTAGACCCTAACTAGGATTCCATGTGTCTAGGGACCCACAAGGGAAGACGGACGGGGGAACTACGAGAACCATGTTCCTACAACACCCAGACTCAAAACAAGTATTTGCGCTTTTTTTCTGTGCACAAATACTTGACTTGTCGCGGGAATCGAACCCACTGCCTCTGGGCTATGACCCGACCTGCTCCACCACCAAGCCACAAGGTTATCACACCACGGAGGCGGAGGATAATATTAGTAGGAAGTGGGATAACCCACGCTTTCATCTTCCCATATTTTTATCAATGTTTAAATAGATACAAATCGTAACGAGTTATTCAAACGAAGCAAAGGAAAAAAACCCTTGGAAATTCCATAAGCGTAACTGCGGTGTGTGTGAATGAATTACTGTAGGTATCATTATTATTCTGGAACTTAATGGAAACACCTAATCCAATACATGTGGATGCGGAGCAATGATATTCAAATGGAGATACAAATAAGAAATATAGCCTTATTTGTTTCTTTAATTCATTGCCCTTTACATATTTACAAAGTAATGTAGCTTTAAGGTTTATTATTTATGAGTCAGTGTTTATCAGATAAAGCGCTGTTTTGTTGGTATAAGATATGCTATAATTATGAATAAAATTTTCACCAATTTTGCCATTTTTATGACAACAACTTGACGAGCTAGTCGTTCGCCTGATGTTAAGCGGGACGGCTGCCAATGCAGTGTTATTCGGAACTCTAAAACATAAAGCTTCGCGAGACACTGAACTGCGCACGTCAATTTGAGACGTAAGCACAGTTGATAGTGTTAATTGATTAATTATTACTAGACTTTGAGATCAGATCAAAGATTTGCCCAGTAATTTCACTATCTACAGTGCGCTTCAAACGGAAATAGTAGTGATTGCACACTACTGCTTGTCGGTAGAACAACTGGCAAAGCGGTGGTATCTACCTAGACGAATTTTGTAGAAAAGTACTAACTCCTACCACCTTGTCGCGTCCCATTTCTCCCGCTCTACGATCGCGAGTTTTAAACAGAACCGCTATGTAATAAACGGTAGAAAAAGAACAAACATTAAACATTTCTTTTTTGTTTCAGTAATGGGATACTTCATCGTGAGGCGCTCACATGCAACAAAAACGTAAAACAAACGCCCAAATTACATAAACACTGACGAAGATGAGCTCGTTCGTTGAAGCTTCCAATAAGACCATGAATCACACACAGCAACCTGTAGATCCTGTAGCAATATTTGGACCTCAAAGAGATTCTCTATACATAGTGATACCGATAACTATCACTTACTCGATTATATTCGTAACTGGAATATTAGGTAACATATTTACATGCATAGTCATAGTCCGAAACAAGAGTATGCATACAGCTACCAATTACTATTTGTTCAGCCTAGCAATATCGGACCTCTTATTGCTTTTAAGCGGCATGCCTCAAGAGATCTATTCTATTTGGTCAAAATGGCCTTACGTTTTCGGGAACGCGTTCTGTGTATTACGGGGCTTAGCTGCGGAAACTTCCACGAATGCCAGTGTATTGACGATAACCTTGTTTACAATTGAGAGATATTTAGCTATATGTCATCCATTCGTGTCGCATAAAATGTCGAAGCTTTCGCGGGCCACTAAGCATGTATTGTGGCTATGGATAGTGGCACTGTGGCTGGCACTGCCGCAAGCACTCCAGTTCGGGATCAGGGAGGCGAGGGGCGTCATAATGTGTCTACAAACTAGAGTGATCATTGAGCACTCATTCGAAATATCGACGTTCGTATTTTTCTTTGCTCCAATGATCTTGATCACAGTACTCTATGCAATGATTGGGCTGAAGCTGAAATCGAATAGTATTGGAAATCAACAAAGCCAACAAGCGTTCGAGAGAAGCATCTCGAATACACGCAAGCTTCGCAGGACACACAGCCAGTCGACTAGACGAGTTATAAAAATGTTAAGTAAGTTACAAAAAAATAACCTCATCCAAGTGAAGTTTATATCGGACCACCTCAAGAACTTATAATCACCCCATTCTCAAGAATGTCAAATAACAATTCAAATTGACCAATATTTTTTTTTGGCTCCACACTTTTGTTTATTTAGCCAGTGTCAAGTAATTGATAATTTTTCAAGTTAATTAATAATATATATGTGTCAAGTCATAATCTAGTCTAGTCTAGTCTAATCATTCTCCTATTAAAGTGATAGCAACTTTACTAGAAGCGTCTATGGAGTTTTGGAAACAACACGAAAAGAAACGTTTCACCATCATTATACCACTTTCCCACATTCATGCCTGTAATCTAGCACTTAATGAACAAAATTTTATGCACACTGAAAATAACACAAGTTTTGGAAAATAATGCAATGCGGTTACGCGATCTTTTTCGTTTTTCCGCCAAAACTCGCTAAAGAAGTTTTACTTCGGTCGTGTGGTCTAAAGCACACTCGCTTTTTATTGTTAACAGTTGCGGTAGTGGTAGCGTTCTTCGTATGCTGGGCGCCGTTCCACGCTCAGCGTTTGGTTGCCATATACGGCACTACAGAGAACCACATGGCGCGGTCACCCATCATGCTGACCGCCTACTACTTCCTGACTTACACCTCGGGAATATTTTACTATATGTCTACGTGCATCAACCCTATATTTTACCACATCATGTCCAACAAGTTCCGGGACGCTTTCAAGGTAAGGTAAAACTTAGGTAAAACTTTTTTTTTTCAATCTTCATTTCCACAGACTCCTGGATCCGTGCTTTTTGTTAAATTATTTTTATATTTATAAATACTTAGGTAAGGTTTTGGACTTTGGACAATACAGTTAATTATTTTTTTATGGCCTTGGCCAACTATACAAAGTTTATGAAAAAGAGGTTGGTTAATGAATTATGAACGATCATGAATGAAAAATGTAGATATATCTAAATTATATTATTTTTATCGAGTTTTTAGAGGAACATCTTCTCCTATTCTTTATTCATCTATTTCAGATCAGAAAATCATCATCCAAAATTCATATTCATCATCAAAATGAATACACACTATAGGTACTATCCTATACAAAATCAGGATTAAAGTTATATTTAAAGGACATAAAAATCGATTAACCTTTTTATAAATACTAATACATAAAAGCACGCTTTTTTGTAATTTTTCAAATCAGTATTACAATCATATTGCAGTCTTATATATGGGTTGTGTATTATGTAAAAGCTCTGCGTGTCATGAAAAGGAAACCATCAAATCATAACTCATATTTAGCTTGTTATAACTATTCCGCCGATGAATACTTATAAATTCATAACAAAAAAAATTTACAAAACCGTGATAGGATCCGTCGCCATATAGTTTAGATTAGAAATTTAGGCCGTGAAAAAGATGGATGAAAATAAAATGCATGCAGCGTAAATTAGAACGTTGAGATGGATAGTGTAGTCTGGAAATGGCACCCGTGACAGAAAATTTTTAATCGTTTAGCTTGGTATGGTCTATGGACATATTTGTTGTGAGGACGGGTGCAACACATATTACCAAAAAAATTATAAATATGAAGATTGGTAGATGGAAAAGATGAAAAAAACGAGAAGAAAGAGACTAGATGGACGGATTGCATAAAAGCAAATATGAGTAAAACGATGATGACTGACAGAGGAAAGGGAAAGTAAAAGTCATACTGCAATGACCCCAAATAATTGAACAGTCCAAGAGAATGATGATGAATTCATAGCAAACGAATAAAATTATGAAACCAGCAGGAGGAATTAGAATACTTACTGAATTGATTCCAGAACTCAGTGAAGCGTTGGTGCTGCAGAAGGTGCCAATCTAACGCGAAGAGGTCTTCTTACTCCGTGATAGCCTTCGTGAAGAACCCTTCTTCGAGTGGCACTGGCAATTCAGGTACACCCACTATTAGCTTATATAATAATAATAAAAATAGCGCCCAGTGATCACATACATAGATCCTGGTCCCTAACTAGGATTCCCTGTATCTAAGGAACCAGGAACTACGAGGACCATGGTCCCACAACACCCAGACACAGTTAAAATATTTGCGCTTTTTTTTTTGTGCACAAATTCTTGTCTTGCCGCCGGAATCGAACCCGTCCCATCCAATTATTGTGTGACTGATGCAAAGGATTACCTCAGTAAAAACTTAATCAGATCAATAACAAACACAGAGATGAAACAAAAATAACTTATGTGCCCTTTCTTCATAACATTCGTTTTTATCTACAGGTAATTCTCAGCGAAACGAGCCTGCAGCTGTTCAGAGAAGACAAGACAGAGAGAGGCTCGGCGGACATTCTCATGTATGCCGGAACTTGGGGCTCATTACTGCGTCAAGTGGTGAAGAATGCATCATTCACAATAGGCAGTACCCTGATGATGAAGAGTTATCGCGCAATACAGTCAGAGTGCACGTATCAAATGTAGGACGGTGCAAGTCTGTGTGCTGTTTATATCAACCGTACCCAATAGACACCCCTACTGTCACTTCTGAACGGATCCTGTCTTCATCTCAAGAACTTAAAAAACCGATCGATAATAGTCCAGGCAAATATTTCACTGAAATTAAATTAAGACTAACACAAAGGGAAAAGGAATATGGATAAATTTTTAGCCTAGTAAATTAAGGTTTAGGCTATTTTGCTGTCTGTTTGGCTTCGATTGCTCAATGTTAATTAGAATAGATATAAATAAAGTTTTTAGTCAAATGATTAGGTTTAAACCAAATCATTATTATCTATTTAATTTTACTACTTAAACTAAGTTCGCGTTACAGAACAACGTTCAGTGATTCTCAAAAGTGGTCATTTAGAGTGACGTGCTTTTTGATTTATCAAATCATTTGTAAATGAAATGCCGACTTGAGTACTGATCGACGACTGAGTATCATTCTGTATTGAATACGGGCCATTCGACATGTGTTTTGCTTACATTAAAACATCAGGCGGCACAAGTAACAAGGACTCATAATTGAAGGGTTGAGAATAAAAAGGGTTTAACTGTCAAATTGGGAGTTTCGAGAAAATTGACTTTAAACTTCAACGGCGTCATTTTAATGTAGAGTACTTATAAGGTAATAGAAAAGGTTTATGTAAGTTTCAGTTGCTTGAAAATGTTTTAATTCTATTTTAAAATACTAAATATAGTACTAATTCATACAATTACTGTAAAAATATAATATAACAAAATAAATATTATAATATTTTTATACTAAGCGAACTGTATTCCTGTGACAGATAAACCGTTTTTAGACTCAAAATCTCAAGATTTAAGCCTCATTTCAGTATTTTGAGAATGTATTATTGTAGATAATTTCACGCTGAATCCAACGATACCCATAAGTCATTTTGTGAAAAAAATCAGTTAAACCCTTTTTGTTCTCACCCCTTCAATTATTGTGAGCTTCAAAAATTATAATGCTATGTGTAAATTAAAGGATAATAAAATATTTTACCACTTTACCCACTTCTCCAAAAAAAATCACTGTAAAATTTGTTACATTTGTTGTTTGTTATTTCCCATTGACTTTCCGTGTGGAATTCCAATAGAAATTTGTAGAGTTTTTGGAGTTCGTGATGGACATAATATGTAAATACCTACGTTTAGCATTTCCTCGTGCCACAGAGCAAACGTCCTTTGCTGCAAAGTATTAATACAAATTTTAATAAAACTTGTTAGTCTACACGCGAATCAATCTGACAAGCTAAATAAATACGGTACAATGCGATAGATACAACTCACGCTATTAAGAGAAAATGGTATTAGTAACGGAGCTACGTTGTTTGTGGGTCTCCTCAAGATGAACCCACGGAGTTCATCCACCCAAGGGTTAAGTACCGTAGTTGTGCGTGTTATTCCTACCTACGCTAAGTTATACCTAAGTACGGTGAAAATTGTCTCCTTTGTGTGCGTTTGTTGTAGTTTCTCTTCCTAGCATGTTTCCTATTTTTTGTAATGTCTTTATTAGCAATTTTAATAAGCGAATTATGTATAAATTAAGTTTGAAAGTGAAATGTTGTCCCTTAAAATATCTGTGTGTTTTTACGTCAAAATCAGCTGAATTAGTTTAACAAATATTTTCAACTTTTTTACTTTACAAAATTTAACATAGGGTATAATCATTTTCCGGAAAATGGGTAAAAATGTGGGTTAAGCGGTGGGCGCCTCTAGTATATGAAGAAAACATGTATTTTACTAAAATTATACTTAAATCCCATGAACTTTGTTAGATTTTGTATACAGGGTGTAAATTGATAAGTGGAGCTATTACTGACGTTAGGCTGTAGGTAACCAATTGAGTTCCTCTAACAACTGATTTCCAACACGGTAACTAATTTGGCTGAGTAAAAATTAATTGATGAAGCAGGGAAACGGAGTAGTAGCACTACGAAGTTGCCGTTTTACTCACAATACATATGTTTACATTGTACTTTTGGAGCCCTGTACAGTTGTATTCAAATGACAATGGAAGACCTGCTGTTTTGCTTAACATGACATGTATAAATTTCATTTTCAGAGACATGTATAATTTGTATTCAAAACATTTTTTTTCACGCCAATTTATCATTATTTTCTAAATACTACAATAATATAATAAGTAATACTAAACACTACTACAAAAAAAAAAAACATTTGGGCTATATATGGCTGCGAAATGCTCCAGCCCACTACCAGTATGTAGCGTACCCAACATGCTGGCAAATAACAAATAACAGCATACTAACCAGGACATGATATATGAATTTCATTTTCTTATCATGACATGTTTAAAGATACCTACGTTTTATTTTCAGCGCCATGTATAACTGCATTTAAATAACAGTACATACTAACCATGACATGATATATGAATTTTATTTCCAGAGCATGAGCATGAGTGTTCAAATAACTAAATTACTCATTATGACATGATACATGAATTTTAAGTAACGATTTACCCATCATGACATGATGTATGTATTTAATTTTGGTGCCATGTAATATTTGTATTTAAATGACAATTTTCCTACCATGACATGCTTAAAGGTACCTATTTTTATTTTCAGAGCCATGTAATATAACTGTATTCAAATAACAGTACATACTAACCATGACATGATACAATATGAATTTTATTTTCAGAACATATATGATAGTGTTCAATTCAAATAACTATTTACTCACCATGACATGATGTACACATTAAGTTGAGGCCATGAGAGCCACAGTGGCCTAGCTGCATTTTTTTTCAATTTTCATATTTTTATTGGAGTCTGCTCTAAATGGTAAAAGCTATAGCGCAATAAATAACCAATAAAAGGCTTCCAATAAATAGGGATTAAAATAGGATGACAGAAGAAGTGAGAAAATGGCTCCTCCCCTTTATTATAATGTACATAGAGTACAATATAATAAAGGTATTTAAAAATGCAGTTAGGCCACTTTGGCTCTCATGGCCTCAGTTTTCTTGCCATGACATGTTTAAAGGCACCTAAGTTTTTAGAAATTATCTAAATTGTTCGAAATTATCTGAAGAAGACTTTCAAACGCAAGCTCAATAACTGTTTTTTTTTTTTTTTTATTTAACTCTGTATACTTATACATCTACATAGTATACACATGTGTTGTACGTGTTATTTGATGTCAATCCATTTTAATGACTGAATTTTAGATATCTTTTTTCTAATAGATATAATATTTATTGTTAGGTTAACTTGTTGAATAAAAAGTATGTTCGTGTTTGTTCCTACATGATTTTTTATAATACCTCCTAGAGTTTCAGAAACAGCACCCTATTTTGATTCCTGCAAACTTTGAACGACAGTTGATAGGTAGGTGATTATCAAAACCTTTTCGTACTGCAGTTAGGGATTCATTATTTATAATGATTTCGCTTCATCCGATCCAATATAACTAAAGGCGAAATTTGAAACTAAACTTTCTATAATAACAGTTGTTAAATAGAAAGTCATATTATAGTTGGAGCATTTATCTATAGTCCAGCTGCATGGAACATCATCCCCGCTCTGTGGCCGATTATTAATTACTATCCCCACTACCCTTCATTAGAAGGATAAGGACAGGTACACACATTGGTGTGTACCTTAAACAGACACACATTACACTTAACAGGTACATACATTAGTGTGTACCTGTCCTTTATAATAAGTATTCTGTGATGTAACTTACATGTTTTAAAATGTTAAAATACTTAAAAGGTACTTAGATATTTTCATATAAGTATCATTACAAAAAATATAAAGTTTAATTTAAATGAATTGTGCAAAAATCGTAGCTGGTTAAGAGATGTTATAAATAAAACAGAATTTAGATCGCCTTCTGCGAGGAGCGTACCCAAAAAGCTAACGAAATTTTCTCGTTAATTAGCTAGGCTGATTCGTTGGCCGAGGTGCCAGCTTTTTGCTCAGCCTGGCGCACAGTGGTCCCATTTTGAAAAAAGGTGGACTTAGGACCGAAAGTCGGAATTTCGGTCTGTTTTTTTTTTATAGAATAGGTCTTAACTATCCTAACAACATCTATTCTATAAAGAAAATCCGTAGGATGCATAGTTTTCGAGAAAAAAAATAATCTTTTTTTTCTTGTATGGAGAAAAACATACTTTATTATTTTTCTCAAGTTGGGTGAAATAGTGACGGCTTTTGTTGATATTTTATGAAAGCCCTAGTGGTATTGTATCCAGAAAAAAATAAAACCAATGCGGTCACCTGCGGCCGCGGGAATAATCAGATGTCAAAATTGATTAATTTTTTTTGCGTATTTTGCAAACATTGTTCGTTTCTGGCCAATTATTTATGTATTTTAGGTTAGCGCTCCATACTTTAATTCGAACTATTATATAACATTTCAAAAAAATTAATCAAAATCGAGTTATTTTTTTTTTATAATTGCTGTTTTATTCATGAAAATGCACGCATACATGGTTAATTCAAAATGCAAATCCTATATTACTCAGTATAATGTACAAAATAAACATGCACGTGCCTAAGACGTAAAAAAAAATATTTTAGTTTTTCGTTTATGCTTACTAAAAGTCACCGGTAATGGTTACCGACATTACTTACCTACCACTGGCGGGCATTATCTGCATAATCGATTTCTTGCTTTGTATTTTCAAAACTGGTTTTGCGACAGCATTTTCACAACCGCGGTTGTTGAATGCGAGGCAGGATATAAACAAACGAGTCACATCTGATACTAGCTATGACTGGTCGCTTTGTTCCTGACAAATCCTGACAAATCCTGACAACAGGATAACTCGTATATGCATGCAAGTAACTACCCCCTAAACATAAAAGTGATATAGCTCATCAATAATAATTGGCGTATGTTATACACCAATAATGTTTGTTATTGGTGTGTGTTTTAATCTTATGTAGTTGTGTACGTATGATTTTCTACCAGAAACATAAGATAAATGTGTAGCCTTGAAAAGGGCTGTTTTATATGTAGTTTTTTAAAGGATAAAATAAATAAAAAATTATAGCATTGGATCTGGTATATTTTCATTTTCTACTCTTCTTCCACGTATACGCACTCCGAGTCTATTTCGAGCAACTGAATTGCCTCAGGAAGCATCTCTAGATGATTAGGCTTTGAAAATTTTGGTCTAAGCCATGATATGTGGGGGTCTGAACTTATTAAAAGCCCGCAGTATGTCCTCGTTTGTTTGGATCCTTCCTGTCTTTCTCGTGTTCTTCTCTCTTACGTTCCGGAAGTCTTTATTACGAGCCTCGGAAGCTTCCTCCGACAAGGACCCTAAAAATAATAAAAAATATGCTATAATTATACGTTGAAGTTGACATTGAAACTATTATTTTAGTGTTTATAGATTTACAGTTAGTTAACTGCTTTATATTTCATTTGTCTTGATCTATTATTACTTACCAATAGGCAGAACTGAAAAATGACTGCAAATATCTGCTCCGTGCATCAGAAGTTTGTGGACACTAACAGGCATGTAGTACCACGGATAGAGATGCACATACAGTTCTGCTATTTCTTTGCAATAACGTCTGAAGTTCGCAATATTGACGTTCTTTCCTGAAGATATAACTTGCAGAATGACAGAAAATCGGAGTAACAAATCTTCATCAACTCCAGTGATTCTCGATGATCTTTTATAATCTCGGAAAAAACGTCTTGCAGTGTTTCCATCGTTAGTTGTTCCAAAGCCCTGCAAAGAAGAAATTAAGTTAGTAGGGCATACAAAAACAGACGAGTATATAATATAAAGGAAGCAAATTAAAGGAAAAATTACCTGTTTTACAATATCGATGAGTATTCCAGTCTGTTCCCGAAACTCTTGTTGTGTGGCATTTTTCTTTGCTTGCTTCAATTCCTTGTGATCGCCACGAGCACTCCAGCGCTGGAAGTCCATATTATAAGATATATGAAGTAGACACTCCATACATCTTATCTTCATATGTAACGATGAAATTCCATATTGGTACAAATCCTGTCGAAGCGGTCTCGTGGCCAAAAGCTCCAAGTTATTCATTTCACTTGGTTTCGCCAAGCAAATGGGGCACGTTGCTGATGAAGGTACATCTGCAATAATATTCGCCACTTTCCCATCGATCATAGTCATGTGCAGTTCGTGGGCTATCTCCACATCACCACAATTTGTTGGTACCAATTTTGTAATTTCGCGCTGCATTTCTAAGTGTTCCCCTTTTATGAACTCCGCAGTCTCTGAAGTAAACGTGAATTTCACTGGCCGACAGTAATGTGGTGTACAGTAATGAGTCATTTTTTCTGGTAGAAAATCATACGTATACAGATGACAGAAAGATTAAAACACACCAATAACAAACATTATTGGTGTATAACATACGCCAATTATTATTGATGTAGCTATATCACTTTTATTTTTAGGGGGTAGTTACTTGCATGCATATACGAGTTATCCTGTTGTCAGGATTTGTCAGGAACAAAGCGACCAGCTAGCGACCAGTCACAGCTAGTATCAGATGTGACTCGTTTGTTTATATCCTGCCTCGCATTCAACAACCGCGGTTGTGAAAATGCTGTCGCAAATCCAGTTTTGAAAATACAAAGCAAGAAATCGATTATGCAGATAATGCCCGCCAGTGGTAGGTAAGTAATGTCGGTAACCATTACCGGTGACTTTTAGTAAGCATAAACGAAAAACTAAAATATTTTTTTTACGTTTTAGGTACGTGCATGTTTATTTTGTACATTATACTGAGTAATATAGGATTTGCATTTTGAACTAACCATGTATGCGTGCAATTTCATGAGTAAAACAGCAATTATAAAAAAAAAATTACTCGATTTTAATTAACTTTTTTGAAATGTTATATAATAGTTCGAATTAAAGTATGGAGCGCTAACCTTAAATACATAAATAATTGGCCAGAAACGAACAATGTTTGCAAAATACGCAAAAAAAATTAATCAATTTTGGACATCTGATTATTCCCGCGGCCGCAGGTGACCGCATTGGTTTTATTTTTTTCTGGATACAATACCACTAGGGCTTTCATAAAATATCAACAAAAGCCGTCACAATTTCACCCAACTTGAGAAAAATAATAAAGTATGTTTTTCTCCATACAAGAAAAAAAAGATTATTTTTTTTCTCGAAAACTATGCATCCTACGGATTTTATTTATAGAATAGATGTTGTTAGGATAGTTAAGACCTATTCTTTAAAAAAAAAACAGCCCGAAATTCCGACTTTCGGTCCTAAGTCCACCTTTTTTCAAAATGGGACCACTGTGTGGCGTCTCGACAGCTCCCTGACAAGAAGCTGTGACTGCGGGCCCTAGAGACCCATTGTTTTTTTTGGCTTAATTCATAAATATAAAAAATTATCTAACAAAAAGCACGGACCCAGGTCCCAGGTGTCTGTGGAAATGCAAATTAATAATAAAAAAAAAGACCCATTGTTTCAACCCCAAATGGAACAAATAAGCAACCCGCTTATACCTATAAGTACCTATTAAGGATTTTAAAAGCTAGAATCTTATCTATGGATTATTTTAAATCCTCGTGGTCAAACCGAATATAGTCTAGCTGATTTGTCAACCAGAAAAAAAGTTCTTAGGGCTGGAATAAGGTACAGTATAGTTACTATGATGCCAGGCAGGAATCCCGGAATTCAAAATGGTGTGATCTTTTTACGATTTCGTTTTTTGGCGGATAGCCTGTGCTTTTGACCGTGATCTCTACATTAATATTTATCAATGGTTTCTCTTAGTATCAAATATAATAGGTACCCATATTTTTTGTAATTACGAAGTGATATAAAAACTTAGTATTAAGTGGAAAAAACATGCGGTAAATACGCGGTGTGTGACTGCGGGATCGCGTTTCTTGAAGAATAGACAGAATAATATTGTTCTCACAACAATTTACAAAAGTACAAAACGTAATTGGTTGTACAGAAGATGTAATATACCACCTACATGAGACGTACGCTATTATTTAATAATTTATATTCAAAGCAGTTGACCACTGTTTCGCCTGATGACGCGGCCTACAGTAGTGCATGCTTGTCTAGAAGATGCCTACCAAAATACATACAATACATACTATGTTTACTCTCAATAATTAAATCCATATTAGGTATGTTTACTCCTAATAATTATTACGTAACGACAATTAAATAATAATAAAAAAATTATAATAATACGTGTGAACATCTCACACAACGCCATCTAGCCCCAAACTAAGCAAAGCTTGTACTATGGGAACCAGATAACTGATACAATACTTAGATACTTTTTGTTTGTAAATACATACATAGAATACAAAATACGTAAAATAAATAATAAATCTTCGATTTCATTTTTACATCACTTTATTTGTTATCGAAAAATTTATCTGTACATTTTATTCTATTCTCATGGAGATACAAAAATTATCTAAGTACATGAAATTACTTGGATATAAATATTGGAGATATTATTGCGCTGTGTTTTGTTTAAGCTCTCACGGTCTACATTGTCGAAACTATACAATCCTTATCTGAGTCTTCGTGTTACACTTTGAATGTTGGATGTTAGTGATTATTAAGATGCACTGGTGTATCGACGATCACCCAATTTCAATGGTTTTAGTCAGAAATCGTTGATAAAACCATAGTTCGTTTACATTTACGATTCTCAGTTACGCTATTTAGGTACAATTAACCTAAAACATTTTAAATAGATACAGATCTATATATGATGAGCATTTAGGCGTGGTTATTCAATAAACAAATTATGGTTTATTCGTTGGATAAATGAAAGCGAAGTGAAAATACAAGTAAATTTTGTAAAATTATTCGATATTTTTCTGTAATGTAGGTAAAGCACCCAATCCATGCTATGGATATAAGCTGGAGTAACGCATTCGTAACTACTTAAATACAAAAAGTACCTTAATAATAAAACCTAAGGCTAGGTTTTATCAAATTAGTACAAAATCGAATTCTCAATATAATAATAATAATAACGCCCAACGATCACATACATAGATCCTGGACCCTAACTAGAATTCCCTGTAACTAGGGGAAGGGAGAATTCCCAGCTACTACAAGAACCACTGTCCTACACCACCCAGACTCAGAACAAATATTTACGCTTTTTTTCTTTGTACAAACACTTTTCCTGCCGCGGGAATCGAACCCACTGACCGCTAGCTGACCTGCTCAACCACCCCACCACAGAGACTGTCAACCAATGTACCATGCTGTAGTGTGAAACAGAAGTTTCGTCTAACGGTGAATACGATTTAGTGAATGTAGTTTTTTTTATAGCGCTGTAAAATTATTCTGTGGCATGGATTTGATTGGCCTGATAGCTCAGTTGGTAGTAGCTCTGCCTTCTGAACTGTAGGTTGTCGGTTCGATTCCCACCCAAGACAAATATTTGTGTGAGGAACATAGGTGTTTGTTCTGTGTCTGAGTGATATATTGTATTCTATATATGTATTTATAAACAAAAATTAAATAGAAATGAAATGAAATAGTTTATTAAATGTTTACAAACATCGGTTTAAACATAAAACAGTCTACGAAAAATACAAATAACGAAACGAACGAAAAAAAAATTTAAGTATTGTATTTGTTATCTAGTTTCAACGTTTGCTTAGTTTGGGACTAGATGGCGTTGAGTGAAATGTCCACACACATTTATTTATTTATTATTTATTAGTGAGTACATGATATACTTATATATTTCAGGAAAATATTGCAATCAACTCTACATTGCATTTCCACATCTTTAAATTCTACCTTATTACAGATAGCAGCTCGTTAGCGTGTCTGCGCGGGCTATGTAGGTGGCAATTCTGTAGCAAAACACTTATTCCGTATTTATTCCGCCCGCACTCTACCTCCCCAGACTAACCCCCGGTTTCAATAAACTAAGTATCTACTAAGCTTATCGAAGCCATACTTACGTATCTTTATATAGAGACGTCGATAGCAAATAAAATTATTAGTTTTAATTGGCTGTTATTATTATTTCAGCCAATCATGGAGATTATAAGTGTCACTTTCTATTCAAAGATTGTGGTAATTAAATTGAAACTGAGCGTGCATAATAGATGCGCCTGTAATGAATGGCTAGGACCGTAGAACGCACTGCTTCGGCTAGACAGTGACTTATGCGGGGGCGAGTTGCCTGGACTGCAGTCGCGACCCTTTCTCGCCCTGGTACGGCGGACGAGGGCTCACGGGGGGGTTTTAGTGGGTTCAAGTCCCACATACCCCCTATGCGAGGCCAATTCCCTCCCCAAAAAAAAAGACAGTGACTTTGTGACTTGGCGGCAATTAGGTTTTGTTATTTCATTTTCTATACTTTTTAAAACTCTGAGGTCGGTATTACAGGACGATGCTCAGTCATCGATCGGTGCTCAAGCAGAGATTTTATTCACTAATTGATCACTTTATGAATGAAATCTCTGCTTAAGCACCGATCGATGACTGAGCATCTTTCTGTAATACGGACCTTAAACTTGATGCAAATATTTAATGTTAGGTTACTAGGTGGTAGGACTATTTTGCAAAGTTCGTCTAGATAGGTATTACCGCCTTGCCAGTTATTCTGCCGCTGCACTGCTGTTTGAAGGGCACTGTAGCTAGTGAAAGTACTGGGCAATTGAGACTTTATGATCTGAACTCACAGTCGAGTAATCTTATTACCAGACTGTGCTGATGTCTTAGGATGATGTGCGCAGTGCAGTGTCACACAAAACTATATATTTTGGAGACCCAAGTGACACTGTCCTGTTATGGGCGGCTGTGTTGCTTAACATCAAGTGAACGACTAGCTCGTCATATCATACATTAAAAAAAAAATTTTTTTTTTATGTTAATGAGTTACGTGACGATCTAAGTGTTCGTTCGATGTTAAGCAACACGGCTGCCCGTATCATTTGCAGTGTCACTCGAAACTCCAAAGTATAGAGCCTCACGCAACACTACACTGCGTACGTTATCCTGAGACATCAGCACAATCTAGTAACAAGATTACTAGACTATGGTCCGTATTACAGAAAGATGCTCAGTCATTGATCGGTTCTCAAGCAGAGATTTCATTCATAAAGTGATAAATTAGGAATGAAATCTCCGCTTGAGCACCGATCGATGACTGATCATCGTTCTGTAATACGGACATATAAGATCAGGTCATAAAGTCTCGTTTGCCCAGTAATTTCACTAGCTGCAGTGCCCTTTAAGCCGGAGCACAGCAGTGCTTGCACACTACTGCTTGGCGGCAGAATATCTGGCAAAGCGGTGGTATCTATATAGACTAACTTTGCAGAAAAGTCCTACCACCTAGTTCTTGTAGTCTGATTACTTATGATGAGACTAATAAAACCACAAAAAATATTCTTGCTACAACGAGAGTAGTTGCATCACTTTCACTCACTATATAGCTCCGCTCTTCTGACGCGTTACGCGTAATTGACCGGCCCAGTCGTCGGGGCTGGGTCCGTGTACTATAAAGCGCAGAGTGCGCCACCTCTGATGTGACATACGTATGTAATACTTACACATTTTTGGGGATAGCTTATTAAATGAGAACTAAATCCGCTATCCCCATTTAATGGGAATACAGTAATCGATAGAAAGGAATTGAAATTATTTAAAAAAATCAAAACCCGCAATCCCCATTTCATGCAGGGTAGGTATTTGGATAACAGAAACAATCTTTCTTTACGTTGTCCAAATTCATATTTATTAACATAATTTCAAGAATATGCAGATAATAAAAGGCTTTACTACAAAAGATTTAAACAAGCCTTAAACGAGTGTTAAACTGCTGTTTTGTGTTGTTACAATCTAGTTTTTTTTTTATGTTTTGGCTCCACACTATTGTGTATTTAGCCAGTGTCAAGTAATTAATAATTTATCAAGTTAATGATATTTCACGCAAATATGTGTCAAGTCACAGTCGAAGTCATCAAGTCAAGTCAAGTGACTTGACTATTGAAGTCATAGTCTAGTCAAAGTCATTCTCCTAGTAAAGTGGTGGCAACTTTACCAGAAGCTTCTATGGAGTTTTGGAAACAACACGAAATGAAACGTTTCACCATCATTATACCATTTTCCCACACTCACGCCTGTAATCCAGCACTTAACGAATAGAATGCCACCAATTTTATGCACTAACACTGAAAATAACACAAGTTTTGGAATATAATACAATGCGGTGACGCAATCTTTTTCGCATTCCCGCCAAAACTCCTACAATCTAGTTACTAAGTGTGACAAATTGACAATGACAATCGCGACCACAGATTAGAGTAAAAACAATTGACTATAATCGCGACAGAATGGCACGGTAGAGTCATATCTCTATCCAGTTTGTGGGTAGTGTGTAGAGATCGGACTCAAACACAGTTATTTGCACCTATAGGAAAGTATTTATCATATGTACTTGGTAATCGAAATTCGACCTCAACGTAGCCTAAAATAAAATGAACTGATAAGCAGTTCATACCGATCATGTGCATTTATAAATAACATTATAAATACATTTGAATAAGTGAAGCACTGCTTTGTCACTGTAGCACGCACGTTCGAGGTCGGCGGTAGCAGGCGACACTACGCTGCTATTATGGTAAGTATATACTTTGATAAATAATCAAAAAGTACGTAGTTATACGTCTAGTCTTTAAAAGATACTATGGGTACTTATAATATCAATTTATTTAAATTAAATCGAGGGCTTTTGAGATTTAAAGTCTCGTTTAAACTTAATTGTAATCGTAGTTTTTGATCATTACAAAAAAAAGATACTTTATTATTCAAAAGCATCCTAAACAAATTTAGAGGCATGTTTTTTTTTAATAAAATGTCATTTTTTTATTGATTTTGATTAATGATTAAAATATCTGAAAGTTTTGATAAACAATTTGGCTTCACTCTATGTCAGCAGATTCCTGGCAGAGCGTTACGTTATTGATAAATAAATATAAACTAAATCTAGGTTTGAAAACACGTCGTAAGCAAGTTGTAACGAAAAACGTCAACTCACTGAAGAATCAATTACAATGCTAAAGTATAATTAATTTATGTCGTTGATTCAAATTATGTAGCGTCATTTGCTGGCCAAGAATGCCAATGATTATGCGGCTATTAGTAGACTTCTTTGGATTTTGTGAGTTATCTTTAGAAAAGCATTAAATCTTTTACTGGACTAATTATGTTCTAGCTCATAAAATCTTTATCCTTCTTCTTGTCGTGGCCCTGGTGACAAAATCTTTAAGGCCACCAAATGGCTTCTGATTTGGATTAATGATTATTACAACAGCCGGGACCGACGGCTTCAGTTGTAAGTTATAAATACCACTTTTTGTAGCGGTCACCCATCTAAATAGTGACCGCAAAGACACTTCTAAATATATTTATTTGAAGTTCAGCAAGCTACTTTTGACATGAATAAAGTCTTTATAACTTTCTTTGAAACTATCCAATACCTATTATATAGTCAATCCATTCATCAATTTAGATGGGTACATCTAAAACTCATTCTTAATAAACAAAAGTGTCTCCCGTTTTTTAATTAAGATCAGACCTCATTTACCAATTTTTAAACTGCTCCGTGACGACACCGAAACGGTCCCAACGCTGGTTGTACGGCCAGCACTTTGCTGAGGTGGAACTGACTCGTGGCAATTGACAATCACGATGTATTTGTTGTTTTATTTATCTTACGCGTATATTTGCCATGAATTAACACTTTTTTTTAACAATTTCTTTATCTCTTTTTCTTCTTTCTTTCTTTTTTATTTTTTCTTTCTTTCTACATAAAATATACTTTTAATTAGAAAAAAGCCTTGAAAAATCATTTTGGGGGTAACAGAGTTTACAATAATACAGGCCTCGGTTACAGAACGTGTACGCCTGATTGTCCGTCTGTTTGTATCAAAATGTATCATGCAAATACTACGATAGCTACCTACTGCTCATACTGTGCATTTTGATGAATTAAATATATATAGAAAGATATAAATAGGTAATAGGTTTATAACTTGGGCTTTGGATACAGACCAAAATAAACAAGATTAATAACAAAAAAGATGAAAGAAGAGAGGAAGGAAGGGAGAATGAATGGGGAAAGAGATAATGATAGAAAAGGTGGGGGAGTTTGCGCGTAAAACTTATTACCTAGCCCATGCAAAACAGGGGTAGATCAGCTAATATTAAATACAATAATGGGAAAGCATACAATAGCACCAGTTACCAGTAACACCGATGAACCTTAGACAAGATTAAAATATTAGACTTAGATTTCTTAGAAGTATGGCTGATATAGAAAGAAAGAAAATACATTTATTTCGTAAACTTACAAACGTTTACTGAATAAATGAGCTTAATACCAAAATATTCAACAAAGCATCAAAGAAAGATCAAGGCTTGAAGGATCAAGGCTCATTCTTAGAATAGATTTTTATTTTGATGCTTTTATGGGATTACCCGCGTAGAGTTGATTATAATGGTAGTTATGATAATGATGATGCCATCCTTGCCAATGGATATGACGACTCACTGCAATCTGCCTGTACTGCTTCAGTCCAAAGATCTTGGTTGCTCTTGGATATTATTGTATCCAATTTTGACGGTAAAGTACGCGAACAGTACAATGAATACACGAAAATCACGCTGGTATTGAAAGCTGACTTATACACCTGTGATTTTGACACTAGAGGCAATGAAAATTGGATTTAACGTTTTTTGCTCCCGGTGCTGAGCTTTTTAAAATTGAATAGCCAAAAATGTGTATCTACCTAAGTAAGCGCGAAAAAACAATGACATGGATAGATGAAAATTTAGTGTACTTAAGAAAAATATAGTCACACAAGTACGAGTAATCTCATGTCCCAAATTATCTTTCATCATTTGCAACCTTTTTATGGGGTTGGCAGAGCCATTGATTAAGAGATTCTTAGGAGTCACTAAACAACATGGTTACGTTACATTTATATAACTTCTGGTAGGCACAGTTAACAACACAAACGAAAAACCTATAAAACAACATATTATTAGCAAGTAGGTTAAGAGTAAGTATCAAATCAACAGCCGGATGACCTCCACTGCTAAACACGGCCTCCCCTAAACAACCACCACTAAAACACCACTGAAAGCTTATCATAGGGGGGGGACTGCCATAATCATCACCACACTTGGCAGGCGGCTTGAATGCCCTAGATATTCTCTTTGCCAGCTCTTGCGGCACCACGGAAAGAGATGAGGTTGTCCTAGTCTCACACCATCGGGACCATACACTATAAGTAGAGTCTACTCGAAACCCTCACACTAGACTCATACCATGGAATTAATAATAATAAACTGGAATAATACCATTACCAAAAAATCAATCACATTATATTACTTATATTGTTTAATTTCAGGTAAAAATGGAAGAGACAACGGAAAAGGCACCAGAAGGGCCCAGCAAGAGCCGAGAGGCGAACTGGCCTGCAGTTCTCTTCTTCATCCACGTTCACCTTCTCTCCGTATATGGAATCTGGCTTTTGATATTTGAGGTGCACTGGTTAACGGCGCTCTTGTGTAAGAACTAATACAATTTTCAAATTAATCTTGGAAGGGCATTACTCGTTATTTAAAATAGGTACTTACCTATTACTTATTAGTCCATCTGTAATGGTGTTTTAGTCACTCTAAAATCAATCGAAATCAAAATATTTAAAGCAATTATGAGATAATTTCAATAGTTAGCTACATTGCCTTTATTAGCTGGGTAGAGGACGCCAGAATTTGATGATTGTTTCCACTTTTCAGTTACTACACTAAGTATGGTGGCTATACTCGGCGTGACCACAGGCGCACATAGGTTATGGGCACACAGGTCGTACAAGGCCAGCACAGGCTTGCGCATTACTTTAATGCTCTTCCAGACACTTGCAGGACAGGTAAGTCTGTGGTACCTACACGACACTGGCGCGGCCTGGCATACGGCATCTCGCCCATATGTCACGCACCAGGCCGCGCTATAGTGTATTGTAAAGTACGTACTCTACACACCTTCGAGCAATAACAAGCATGCTCGAAGCTACACACGATTCAAACTGTCATTTATGTGTCGCCGCAATCTGTCAAATCGCATCGTCCGGAGGCATGTTGCAAATTGACAAATTAAATATAGTGTAAAGGCCTTAAGACTGCTTCACTAATATTGTCTAGAGGAGAAATACGTCAAATATATAATATAATCATCGTTCTAAACCCAATTTGTACAAATTGCCATTAAGACCTCGATCAATAAACAGTTTTGTTTCGTTTTCGCTTCAAATGGGTATAGGACATTGATTAAATTTAAAAATGGATTATATATAAAGCCCTCGAAAGGTCGTCAAAGGCCGAAGTATGTCAGGGATCCGTGAATCAAAAGTACAGAGTAAATACCAAGCCTAATTGAAACTTTATATCAATCAAATTCAAGCAGTAGTGTGCAAGCACTACTGTGTTCCGGTTTGAAGGGCACTGTAGCCAGTGAAATTACTGGGCAAATGAGACTTTATGATCTGATCTCACAGTCGAGTAATCTTATTACCAGATTGTGCTTATGTCTCAGGATGATGTGAACAGTGCAGTATCACGCGAAACTTTATATTTTGGAGTTTCGACTGACGCTGTCATGGACGGCCGTGTTACTTAACATCAGGTGAACGACTAACTCGTCACATCATTCACTAACATATTAAAAGCAAATTCAAACTACTTCATAGGTACAGGTCTGTAACTTCAAGCATCTACTCGTATAAGTTTAGCTTCGCTTGGAATAATATAACGTTGTCATATTGTGATGGCATAGGTTAGTTTATAGGTAGGCACCAGCTTGAATCGGAAGTTATAGATGACCTTGCTGTAAAACTAAAAAAATATAAAATATAAAAATCACTTAGCTTCGAAGTTATTGGTATCCGCTACCTCCACTTTGACTTTGGCGTATAGGGGAGCGAAGTGTATACGAAATCTTAGACTACTTATATATGCGTTTATTAATAAATAAATAAATATGTGTGGGACATTTCACACAGCGCTATCTAGCCCCAAACTAAGCAAAGCTTGTACTATGGTAACCAGATAACTGATACAATACTATAATATATTTTTGTTTGTAAATACATATATGGAATACAATATAAACACCCAGACACAGAACAAACATCGATGCTCATCACACAAATGTTTGTCCTGGGTGTGAATCGAACACACAGCCTGCAGTTCAGAAGGCAGGGATACTACCAACTGAGCTATAAGGATATAATTTATTTATAGGGCTCGATATACGATTGGGTGCAATATCATCGGTTACATCACGCACACTTTGCCACGAGCGACGATCCTTTTGACTATAACAAGGGATTCCTGTACGCGCATATGCTAACGCGACTCAGAAAACTTAGCCCTCACCAGGAGAAACTAAAACAGGCAATTGATATGTCTGATCTGGAAAATGATTCTGTTGTTATGTTTCAAAATAAGTAAGTAACTAAGGATGTACCAAGAATTAAAGATATTTTTTTTACGAGATTTGGATGTTCCGCTACTCCACGGCAAAGCACAGCGGGAGCGAAGTGCAGTTTTCTCTAAGTCCATCTTTTCCTTTTCTTTTCCATAATAGTAACAGGAACATTTATAACATTACTTTGATATCTGTTACTCAGTAAGCTCATATGCTGTATCCTACATACAGAAAGTCACCAATACCATACCTACCTACTTCTTATTAACATAAAATCTTATTAGCACGAAGGAAATGATCCGATTATCAAGAATTTCTGTTCTAAGTTAGAATTATCACTAGACAAAGTTAAGTGTGGGTATTTATCAGGCTGCTGCGATCTACCACACCTGAGCAATCTAATATAGAGCTCTACTAATGTGAGGTTCTACTATCGTAGAGCTCTACTAACGAAAGCCTCTAAATTAATGCAGTCTATGAATGCTCTACTAATTTGCCTGCTGATGTAGAGCCCCAAATTAGTATTCTACTACGGTAGCTTTTAATTTTCCAGAGTATATTGGCTTCTATATGTAGTTTTGTTCCTGTTGCTGCCCCTGAACGCTCCACTCGAGTACTGGGATGACACAGTTTTAAGTACTGTATTTGTCATTGGCTTCCTACGGTATGGAGTAGTACTTCACGCTGCTTGGCTCGTGGAAAGCGCCATTTGTGTTTGGGGCCTCAAGCCTGGTGAAAGGTGAGTCTTTTTATCTTGCCCTGTAGTTAGTTGTGGTAGCTTTATTTTTCTCCAGCCTCATCCCACCACGTCTTAATTTTATATACGTGGTGTCGTTTATATAAAGAGAAACTACTATGAAACTGTGATCACATTTTTTTTTGTGGAAATGCCCTCGCACTTCCACCACCCCCGTGGTGGCAGGGGGTATGGTAGGATTTAAACCCACTAAAACCCGCCCGCGAGCTCTCGTCCGCCGTACCGGGGCGAGAAGGGGTCGCGACTGCAGTCCAGCCAACTCGCCCCCGGAGGCAGGCCCTTTCGGGCCTCCTATAAACTGTGATCACATATCCTATCCTATGACAATATTAAACAAAATTAAAATAAATTATTTTCACAGCATTAAAATTAAATTTTAATTTAAAAGAAATTGGTAGCCATTTTCTGGTAAATATTTACGAAACTACCTAAAAAAGACTGTAATTAAATTTTATGTTTTAGGGGAAATACTTTTGGATATAATCATAAGTACGGTGATTTTGTAGTATCTCATAATTCACGTAACCTTTTAGTTATTTAATAATTTATACCGTGATCGATTGTGTAACATTTAGATACAATATTCTAGTTTACTTCTAAAGCAGTATAAATAATTTTCCAAATTATATGTAGTTTCAATATCCAAATATACATATCCAAGTATACAATACAATAATACTTTATTGAACACTAACTAATACATAACAATACGCCTAAAAAAAACTTACAAAGAACAAAGGGCCGCTTATCACATCAAGCGATTTCTTATATCCGAATCCAAATAATACGTAAAGGCGTTGAATCGGTCATATCGATCACTTTATCGTCATTACGGTCACTCTCTATTTAATGTAGGTAGGTACATTGAACGGTGGTTATCCTTTGTTTACCACAGAAAAGGAAATTGGCTGGATTAAATAAACATGAGGTGTACACTTACCGATATTATTGTTTCATTCCCACTTGGACTTTAGTTTTATTGAAGCACCTCTGCATCTATCAACTGTTTAAAATCTATGGTGAATTAAATTAAAACTATTTACTTAGTAGTACCTGTCTATGTAATAATAATACTAATAACAATAACGCCCAATGATCACATACTGTCTTTTACAATGTATATAATTTATTACAGTTGAGATAATGAATATGTTACAAAAAGTACAATTACAAATAGAAACTGAAATTATATAGATAGGAACAGGCAAGGCAAACTGCCTAAGATTCCATACCATTAAGCTTGGGATATTCAGGCCAAGCTTTTTTGTCTGACATATAATCATTTATTGTGTAATAGGCTTTTTTCATTAGGTTTAACTTGACGAATGATTTAAATTTACGCATTGACAATGGTTCGATACCGTCAGGCAATTTGTTATAAAAGCGTATACAGTTTCCCATGAACGAACCATTAACTTTCTGCAGTCTGAATCTTGGCACTTTCAGTTTATTTTTGAACCTAGTATTAAAGTTATGAATATCGCAATATCTGGGAAAAGAGCCAATGTTTTTGCGAGTGTACATCAAATTTTCGTAAATGTATTGACACGCCACTGTAATAATATTTATCTCCTTAAATCATTCCCTGAGAGAATTGCGGGATTTCATGTTAAAAATGGAACGAATAGCTCTTTTCTGTAAAACAAAAATTGATTGTATGTCCGCGGTTTTCTCCACAATTAGATGCCGTATGACATAATACTGTGGAAGTGACTAAAGTATAGTACTTTAGTACCCATCGGTAAACTGTCTAATTTTACGCACAGCATATGTTGCAGAGTTCAATCTACCAGCAATGTTTTATATGTGAGGGCCCCACTGTAACTTACAGTCTATAGTTATGCCATACATAGATCCTGGACCCTAACTAGGATTCCCTGTGTCTACGAACCCAGGAACTACGAGGACCATGGTTCCACAACACCCAGACTCAGAACAAGTATTTGCGCTTTATTTTCTGTGCACAAATACTTGTCCTGCCACCGAAATTATTTTCTGTCCACAAACACTTGTCCTGCCACGGAAATCGAACCCGGCGCCCCCTGGTTATGAACCGGCTGCTCAACCACCACACCACAGAGGCTGTCACTATATGTAACTGTACACTGTAAAGATTTCTAGACCCATATATTTACATAACGTTTCTTTCATCGGAATAGGCATTTATTTTACCCATATCACGCAAAATTACATTTTGTACGATCTATTATTGTTCATTGTATAAAAGAATGCAGTGATGTGTGATATCTTGAATATATAAATGTATTTTCTTTCATACTTTCTTTTTATTTTCACTCATTTCATAATATCCCAGCTATGACTACGACAGCTATGACAGATACAGTTTCACATAATACACTGTACTAGATATCTAATTACGGAGGTACTAAAATCGAATAGATAACAATGATATTTTTTTATTACATCTACTAAGTACCACTGCTTTGCCAGTTATTCTGCCCCCAAGCAGTATTGCGCAAAGACTACTGTGATCGGTGTGATGGGCACTGTATCTAGTAAAATTATTTGGCAAATGAGACTTTATAACCTAACTAGGTGGTAGGACTTTGTTGCAAAGTTCGTCTAGGTAGGTAGGTACCACCGCTTTGCCAGTTATTCTGCCGCCAAGCAGTAGTGCGTAAGCACTACTGTGTTACGGTTTGAAGGGCACTGTAGCTAGTGAAATTACTGGGCAATTGAGACTTTATGATCTGATCTCACAGCCGAGTAATCTTATTACCAGACTGTGCTGATGTCTCAGGATGATGTGCGCAGTGCAGTGTTGCTCGAAACTCTGTTTTCGGGTTCCGATTGACACTGTTCTGTTATGGGCAGCCGTGGCGCTTAACATCAGGTGAACGGCTAGCTCGTCAAATCATTCAGTAACATGAAAAAAAACCTTAGTCTAGTAATCTTACTACTAGACCGTGTTTATATCTCAGGATGATATGCGCCGTGCAGTGTCACGCGAAACTATATTTTAGAGTTCCGACTGACACTGCTCCTGATATGGGTAACCGTGTCGCTTAACATCAGCCGACCGACTTACTCGTCATATCACTCCTTAACAAAAATCTTTTGAATAATTGCATTTTGTCGATTTTCAGGTATCCTCTGGACTCCAACTCGGTTTTCATCATATCTAAAACATATTGGCCGCATTATCATTATCTGATTCCAAACGACTACAAATCTGGAGAGTTCGGAACTTACGGTAAAGTTTGATTGCAACTATGACCTTCACTCTGCCCACCCTGATAATACAACTATAGCCGTCATTATGCCCATCCTACTAATTAAAACTGTAGCATTCACCATGCCCACCTAGTAGGGTGGGCATGGTGAATGCTACAGTTTTAAAACTGAAGCATTCACCATGCCCACCCTACTAATTAAAACTAGCCTTCACCATGCCCACCCTACTTATTACAGCTATAATCTTTATTGTGCCCATTCTACTAATGTAAAAATTATATTACTCAGTTGAAAGGTTTACCTAACTACACACAATTGAATCATTTGATTGCGTGCATAAACCACGTTATTAATTGTGTGGCCTAGTTAACCAATTTGGTTACACAGATTGTTAGTACTCCATGACCAATATACAAAAAGATTATATCGAAAAATAAAACGGTAAAACAGGTAAATTATTGGGTAAACGGTGGGGTAAAAAGGTAAAAGTAATTGGTTTTCCATATTAGCTTTTTGAATGCTTCCTTTGATCAAAACTTCTGTCAATCATTCGTGACGTCATCCACAAAAAAACACCTGTTACAAGTTGAGGTCGTGAACTGTATAGTTGCTAGAACTGTGTAGTTAAATTGCTATTTATAGTTTCATAACTGAAAATAACTAAATATTGAATATTTATTATGGTTAAACTGTGTACAAGATGATCGTAGGGTGCTAAGTAGTATGTTGCAAGAGTTTTGTCTATTTCACAAAATATAGTACAATAGGTATTATAACTATTTAAAGAATTAAATGTATTGTCAATAAATACACCGATACTAGAACTTAAAATACTAGAACTAGAGTTAAAATACACAATGAAAAATATATTTTGGCCTATTTTAGGTTTTGAAATTGGTTCTAAGTTTTTAAAACATTTTTTTGAAATCCTTTTTAGTTACTGTTACTAAACCTAAATAAGTATGCAAAATTTCACCACAATCGGAAACCAGGAAGTGGGTCAAAATTGACTTCTAAGATTTTATTACATAATTAGTTAGTTAGATTTTCCTCGATTTCCTTGAGATCCCATCATCAGATCCTGATTTGATGATAATGGGAGTACTTGGGGAGTATACCCTTTCGACCTAAAAAAATAATTTTTGTAATAGGTTCACAATTGGCAAAACTATCGATGAAAATACACAAAAAAAATTAGATGATGGGAAGATCTTATTATTAGATTCTAAGATGTAAGAATTCTAAGTGTAGGTACCTATGTAAATCTAGAATCTGACAGTGTCATAGAGTCCTAATACATTTATTTAAAGTAAAACTATTTTTTACAGATTCAGGATGTTCTACGGCTTTTATCCGAGTATTCGCAGCCCTGGGACTGGCCACAGACCTTCGCACTGTAGAGCCACAAACAATTCAAAAGGCGCTGGCGGAGACGGCTAAGACTAAGAAACTTATTCAAGAAAGCCTTACTGATGCGATCAAGGCACAAAGTTTACCAGACGAACATTACCTTAGGAGAGGCTGAACCACCTATAGCCTTTTATTATAGCCTCTAATCTACTTACATTAATTTACAATACAATTGACGTAAAACTAGAGTTTCAGTGCTTCATAAATTATTTATTGACGAATATTTATGTTCCTCAATGTTAGAAGTAGGTAAGTAAATCTGGGTGTGTAATGAAAGAACCACGTGTTATTGCTCTTTGTTTTAATAATCTCAGATTGAATACAATTAAAGTACATAAATAAATACCTATCATTTTATTTTTTATGTAAATATAATAAGTATTACTAAATACTACTAGCTAAACTACTTTCTACAAAAAAGGTAAAAAGAGGTTATAAATAAAACACAGAATTTAGATCACCTTCTGTAGAGAGCGTACCCAAAAAGTTGGTGCTAATTAAATAGGTTGATTGGTTGGCCCGAGTTATGTGCTAGATTTATGGTCATGCGTCACTTTGACCAGGAGTCTGGACAGCTCCCTAACAAGAAGCCGTAGCTGCAGACCCCAGGGATCCATTGTTTCATTCAACCCCAAACGGAACAAATATGTAACCATCACCTAGGGATTAATATTTCCTCCAATTGAGGTTTTCTGCAGCTTCTGCGCGTGCCACCCGAGCTGAGCTGTTAACGTCGAAAGGCGTCGGTGTATCAACGCAGGTAGCATACCACACTATAGACCTTCCACAATTCCATCATACCGTCAGGCCTCTTACCATCGTCACATGAAATACTGTTCGGCTCTAAGATAGCCAGCACGTTGACGGTGGCATGTTAGAATTCACGTTAATTAATGTAAAAAATAGTAATCTACGCTATATATAATAATAATAATATGTGTGGACATCTCACACAACGCCATCTAGCCCCAAACTAAGCAAAGCTTGTGCTATGGGAACCAGATAACTGATACAATACTTAGATACTTTTTTGTTTGTAAATACATACATAGAATACAATATGACACCCAGACACAGAACAAACACCTATGTTCATCACACAAATGTTTGTCCTGAGTGGGAATCGAACCCACAACCCACAGTTCAGAAGGCAGGGCTACTACCAACTGAGCTATCGGGCCAGTCATATGTATCATAATTTATACCTGATTAACTAGTTACGTAGACTTTTATTCAACAGAAACATTACAGGCACTCTATAAAAAAAAAAGTTACAACTAATAAAAACATTATTTACAAAATAAATACGCTATCCAACTCACCACCGCGCGGTAAGGTTCCCAGAATACTGGCTGCATTACCTCGCTGAATTAGAAGACTTAGCTTCTGAGCGAAGTATGTGCCAGCTCTGGGATCCCCCGAGGCTAGAATCAATCGAGTCGAAACTTGTTTAAAAATTTTTTTTTTACTAGTTACGATTAAAGAATTACTATTAACACGCTACTGGTTATGGTAAAAGAGTTTCCTATAGCTCGTGCAAAACTTTATGAGCTCTCTGAAGTTAGGCCCGAGTACCAAACTGCGCATGTTACAGTTGAGTGCATTGTAAAAGCGGCCACACAGTTAACTATAATATGCGTACTGCGCAGCCATCCGCGCTAACTCCCGAGAGCTCATAAAGTTTTGCGTGAGCTATACATACATTTGTTTGCATTACACACCCAACATTAGGTATACAAACTATAAAATTTAATAAACGTAGGAAGTGGGAAGGCACGGATGAGGAAAGAGGGATACCAGTAAAAAAGAAAGTAAGTAGTTATATGTATGTGAATAGTGATACGAAAGCTGTATTAGTCTTTTTTATTTTTTATTTAGATAATCTATACTTAAACTACGTTGCACTGCTACACAAAAATTTCCACGTTACACCCAGGTTAACTTCACTCTCTAGCATTAAGTTCGCCTATGTACCCACATTTGTTGTTTATGCAATAAAGCATTTTCTATCTATCTATCTAATTTAAAATATTTACTAACCGCCTAAAACACTTACAAAAAAACACCACAAGTTGTTTACGATTTTTCCAAGAAAACTCGGCCAGACCTGTAACGACATATAAATCTCATTATGTAAATTGGGGCTAAAATTTTAAAGTCTTAAAAAGGCGTGTTTCACGCGTCAGCGGGTCTTTTTTTTGCATAGATCGTTATTACGTATAATCATTTCACTCTTAATTTTTTTTGTTCCCTTCAACGTGTTTTAGGTTTTCGTTTTACGCCCTAGCAACATGTCGTCAGCCTCTGTGGTGTGCTGGTTGAGGAGGGCGACACGTGGCCCGTAGGCGTGTCCCGGAGGTCCAAATCCTTATTCTAGGTAGCTCAATAAGGGAAGGACACTCACGGGAACACAATGTAGTATTGACAAATGATAAGATGGGAGGCTTCGGGAAAGTGGTATTTATTCTTTAAATGTAACAATAATTTAAAACTTTATATCTGGAAATTGCTGAAATGAAAATTTTTATCATTTTGGATAATCAACAAAAAATTGGTTTTAAGCAATCAGTGAGGGAAATTGTACGCTTCGGTGTCTATTGGTAGAATGCCAAAAATGTATGGAAAATTAAGAAATGCGACTAATGTCTAATTTTGGATTCGAACCTAATTTGTGAATGGCTAATGTTTGATGCGAAAACTCCGAAATCAGGAGGAAAGCTGGAATGATGATGAAGGAGGATGACGTCACAGGCGACGGGCTCAATTCCCGCGAGTGGACAAGGGACCATGATCCCGGTAGTTCCTGGATCCCTAGATTCAGGCAATCCTAGTTAGAGTCCAGGATCTTTGCATATGTGATCGTTGGGCGCCCATTTGGCCCTGAAACTTAAAACTCAACAGTATACTCATCATCAGCCGGAAGATGTCTACCGCTCAACATTGGCTCCCACAGAGCGTCAATTTAACCGGCTATTTGTCTCTTGCATCCATCAGCTCCTTACGGTCCCCACAAGATCCACCTTGTTGGGGCATACGCTGCTGCTTCTGGTTCGTATTCGCCACTCAAGAACCTCCCATCGGTTGTTAGCTAAGCCACATCGCGGCCAGCCATTTCAACTTGCTGATCATGAAAGCTAGGTGGTAGGACTTTTCTGCAAAGTTCGTCTAGGATAGACACCACCGCTTTGCCAGTTATTCTGCCGCCAAGCAGTAGTGTGTAAGCACTATTGTGTTCTGGTTTGAAGAGCACTATAGCTAGTGAAATTACTGGGCAATTGAGACTTTATCATCTTACAGTCGATTCATGTTATGACCAGATTGCTGATGTCTCGGAATTGCGCACACCAGTCAGTCAAACTTTATTTTTTAGGGTTCCAATTGACACTGTTCTGTTATGAGCGGTCATGTCGCTTAACAACAGGTGAACGACTAGCTCGTCACATCATTCATTATCATAAAAAAGCTATTTCGTTAATACAAAGTAATATACAAATGTCTCACCTATAAGTAAAGAAGTGATGTATCCAATGACAAGCAGTATGAGAGCAGAGCGCACGTCGGCCGCGCGAGCTGATGCGAAGCCCGGGGGAGGCGCGCACTGCGGCATGTCCGGTACTAGGGCTGCCTCCAAACGCGCCAGTGATCCTCCACTGCGCAACTGGAGTAAACTGGAACCAATGCGCAATGCAAACACGTCAACTGAACTATTGCCCAACCAAAACACTGCGAGCGTGGCTATACATTACTTCTATACAGCTACTTCTAGCACCTTTTTATTGTGATTGAACGTATATAATATTCTATGTTTACTTTGGTTTAATACTTCTAATGAAATAAATAAACATTTGTGAACATTTCACACAACGCCATCTAGTACCAAACTAAGCAAAGCTTGTACTATGGAAACGAGATAGCTGATACAATACTTAAATACTTTTTTGTTTATAAATATATACACAGAATACAATATAACACCCAGACACGGAACAAACACCGATGTTCATCACACAAATGTTTGTTCTGTGTGGGAATCGAACCCACAACCTACTGTTCAGGCAAGGTTACTACCAACTCAGCTATCAGGATAGTCAATTAATTTTTACGAAAAATAAATCGGAATTCATTTAGTTTCCACCAATATAAAAACCCTTCAAATTTCAGATTCAAAATAATAATAATAATAATGCCCAACGATCACACACATAGATCTTGGACCCTAACTAGGATAGGTGGACACCCAGACTCAGAACAAGTATTTGCGCTTTTTTATTCTGTGTTTTAACACCCCAACCAAGAGCTTCCACGAAATGAAACTAGATGGCGTTCTCAACCCTTAAAACACGCAAGCAGTCCAGCCAACTCGCCCCCTCCATGAAGATATGCATCTATACTTTTCGACTGTATTTCGTGAGTGCTAGCCGTTTGCTAAGTTTTAACAGCCTCTGTGGTGTGGTGGTTGAGCAGGTCGGCTCATAACCTGGAGGCGGCGGGTTCGATTCCCGCGGCATTCCAAGCATTCGTGCACAGAAAAAAAAAGCTCAAATACATGTTCTGAGTCTGGGTCCTGTGGGACCATGGTCCTTGTAGTTCCTGGGTCCCTAGACACAGGGAATCTTAGTCAGGGTCCAGGATCTATGTATGTGATCGTTAAGCGTAATTTTTTTTTGCGCTAACATTGCTTGCAAATGTATTAAATCAAATATTAACGTCAAACAACGTGTTTGAACTATTTCAATAACAAGGCGATTGATTTAACCATTTATGATGAATCGGTTATTAAATATTTTATTATTACCCATCGAATCAAAATGTGAGATACCATACCTCACAAGCATAGGTTTAGCATATGGAGAGTGGCGAGGCAGCGGAAATGCGAGCTGTGCACGTGTCGAATGTACTGGAACTTCTCGTACTGCGCATCTACCACGGGCCTGGCTTAAAGACCTGACAGTAAAAAAAATATTTTAATCACCAATAGGCAACTAATTTTAGCCACGAGATGGTTCAAGCCAATGGCCAATAACTTGACTGCCTAAACTGGACTGGCCCGATAGCTCAGTTGGTAGTAACCCTGACTTCTAAACTGTGGGTTGTGGGTTCGATTCCCACCCAGGACAAACATTTGTGTGATGAACATAGGTGTTTGTTCTGTGTCTGGGTGTTATATTGTATTCTATGTATGTATTTACAAACAAAAAGTATCTATGTATTGTATCAGTTATCTGGTTCCCATAGTACAAGCTTTGCTTAGTTTGGGGCTAGATGGCGTTGTGTGGGATGTCCACACATATTATTATTATATGATATTATTAAATAAATTAAGTCACGCGGCGAGCGAGGGCGCAAAAAAAACCGAAATAGAAATAATTGATTTATTTCAAATATTAAAATTACATTAAAATAAAACTTAATTAGTGTCAATCGCTCGATGTAAGATACGAAAGTGATTCATTTAGTCATAATTGTAGCCGATGTCCACAGGTATTCGTGATGAAATTTCTGTATCAGCAATCTGCAGCGCCGGTATTAGGAAATGCAGGCATGAGTCACTGTTGTCCCATTGTCTTGTACTTGATGGTAGCACATAACATCTCCCTCCCCAAGATCAGCGACTATTGGCGGACTAGGTCCGAAAATATCGCTGACATTCCAGGTGATGATTGATGAGGATCTGCTACGGCCAGGGTATGTTCCTTGTCTTCTTCAGGGTTGATTGTAACTTGTCGCATTCGCTTTCTAAGGTAATTGCGGATAGCGATCCAAGTGCTCAGTGCAACTGCACTCAATAGCAGTATGTATAGCGGTATGACGGTGTGGTACACGTTTTTTATTTCAGCTTTGGAGATAGCTATTGGTGCTTCCATGGAGATGTCAATGTTACTGGCGTGTAGCTTTTGAAGGTCGATTGAATTGAACTTGATTTTTCTTTCTTCAAGGTTGTACTTTGACTCATCAATAGGTGGCAGCTTCAGTATGTTCATTATGTGTCCTTTAATGCGGTCCTCTTTATTTGTTATCGTGAATTCTGTAGTCTGAAGTAGACAGCCCTTGGGTATCATGGCAAGGAAACTTCCTTTTATGATGTCATACTGGTCCTGGGTGCATGATAGGCGAATTTTCTTTGGCGTAGGAAAACTTAGCACGTAGTGTCGGTCGTCTAGTTGCTCTACTGCTTCGGTTCCTAAACTGATTGAAGTAAAGTGACAAGACTTGTCGATCTGCTGCATGGTGATCAGCCGAAAAATACAGTCAGCTTGGCTTCCACGATGGTTCAGTTTGTCTTCACATAGATAACCGAGGCTAGACTTCGGGCATTCAGCCTCCATGTACATAGAATCTTTGTCGTGAATTGCCAGGAAAGGATAAGAAGGAATTAAAACATTATTGTCTACATTAGGGACTATGGAAAGCTTAAACAGGTCATAACTAGTGGGGCGGACAACCGGGAACTTGAATACCAGTACTACATTTCTACTGCTATAATAATAACCTACCTTTATAAGATCAAAATATTCTCTAAAACTAACTTGCGGTACTTGCTCTCTGCTATAGAGTTCATTTAACCGACTTATCATATGCCTAAGTGTATCTAGATTAAACATAAAGTGGTGCGTACTTTTAGCACGAATAAAACCTAATAGATTTCCTAACCTAAGTATCTCTTCAGATAAATCCTCCACGTTGTCTGCTAAAATAATTAGATTCTGCGCCAGGTGAGCATATTTAGTCATGTCATACTCGTGGTTTAAATCACTTTGCATTAAGTCCTGTACAGATTTTTCTATTTTAAATTGATTTTGAACTAAACTAGATAATATGTCAGAGTTCTGTAGTGTCCAATTCCTGCTCAAACTTATGTGGTTATTAATTTCTGTGACCATTTTATCCTCATTTTCTTGTAAAGTCTTAATTGCGTTATCATATTTGATGGCATCGGTATAGTCAAGGTTTCCAGAAATGCTCTTAATGACTGAGCCCAAACCGTCAATGAGACCTCTCTTTACACGATTATTAGGTTCAAAAGTTTCTAGCTGGCTAGACAATTTATCTATTTTATTACGTAAATGCTCAATATGCGGTTGGTATAATGAAAGAGTCTTGTTATGAAATTGTGGGGAAAGAGTGGATAATTGCACTTTGACATGGTTAATGTTCTCTCGTAAGTTTTCTAGGTCGATAGGCTGGAGAAAAGAGTGGTAATGCGAAATAATCTTAGCTGGTCCAAGATTGAATGGCAATATACCCGGTCCATTATCCAAGCTAGTCAGGGTTGGTTCTTCCGCTTGTACTAGGCCCAGGATCAGAAGTAGGACCCTGTAACAATGGGGCGCTGTTAGGGACTCTCTTTAATCTCGATTTGGCCACGGGGCCACGTTTCCTACGGGTATAAATGTGTATAGGTAAATCAGCAAGTACGGTGTCGTGGGTATATCTAGGAGCTAGTTTCTGACGGCTAGCCAAAGGATTCCGGACAAAAACCTGCTGATCTGGATAGTACTGAATCTCAGGCTCACGGTTCTTATTAGCGTTCTCTGTAATTTGAGTGCGCCGATGTAGGGAGGACTCATGAATCATTTCAAAAACTTTTTTCATTCTTTTACAATGTTCTTGACTATAATGTTGAAGCATGTTTTCAGATAGGTTTATGTCTAAAGGATCACGAGGGTCTAGGTGTCCTGTTATTATGTCCATAGGTCTACATTTGGTGAAACTGTGGATTGAGCTATTATAAGCTAAAACGGCATAAGGCATTAGGTTTATTACAGAGTCACCGTGGTGTTTCAATTTGAGTAGGCGAAGGTGTTCTAGTAAAGTAGAGTGTAGTCGCTCTACCATGCCATTTTCATTCGGAGCATACGCTAAAAGTTTGTGGTGATTTATTTTATGTAATCTCGTGAATTCTAGGAAAATTTGGTTTGTAAATTCAGGTCCACGATCAGTTACAACCGTCATGGGTAACCCGTGATGAGTACTGAACGTTAGGAGGGCCTGGACTACGCTTACAGCTGTCGCATCTCTAAGATAATACGCTTGAGCATATTTCGAGAAAGCGTCTATGATCGTTAGGTATTTTTGAGTTTCTACGCTAAGAAGGTCTAGGTGAACTATTTCAAATGGTTTAGTCGGGGGTGGCACTATGCAAAACTTTTGCTGAACCGGCTTTCTATCGTACTTGCCTTGGCCACATACCGTGCACTCATTTATATATTTAGTTATATGTTCCTTAAGCTTTGGCCAAAAGTATTTTCTAGACAGGGCTAGGTGAGTTTCGTTTATGCCGCGATGATTCGTTTTACCTTCGTGGTAGTTCCGAAGTATTTCTTGTTGTTTTAGGTAGTCCTTAACATTTTCTAGCTCTACTTTTGTCAAAACTAAGTCCATTGAAGAGCTTTTAAACTTTTCTTGTATTATCGGGATAATGGAGTACATAGCTGATGAAGGGTTAATTAAAATACCAGTTTTTACTTTAGGGTTGACGTATGCTTTGATAGCGGTCACCACGTCTTCTTCTAGGTTAGATTCGCAAAGATAGATATTAGTTCTGGTATGATTATCAAAAGGCTTCGTAATGGTTGGTCTGCTTTTGACATCGTCAACTACTGTAAGTATTATCTGCCTACTGAATTTATTTAAGGGAAAATCGGATATGGGAATTTCCAGTATTGGATTTTCAGCGTCAGTGTGTACAGTCATAGTATTAGAGTCAGAGTGTGCAGTAAGAGTTTCAGAATCTGAATGAGCTGTAATAGTATCCGAATTAGAGTTTACAGTAATAGTATCTGAATTGTCTTGCCGGGAGTTTCTCCTTCCCGAGAGTGGTCTTTCAGATGTGTTTACTATGAGAGAACTGGTTTCTTCGTTGTGCAATTCAATTCGGGATAAAGCGTCAGCGTTTACGTTCTGTTTGCCCTGCTTATAGGTCACGGTGAAGTCATACTCACTAAGCTTCAGTCTCCATCTAGTGAGACGAGAGTTGGCGTCTTTTAGATTCATGACCCATTGAAGGGGTCTATGATCCGTGATGATCTTAAACTTTCGACCGAATAGATAGGGGCGAAAATATTTCGTAGCCCACACTATGGCTAACAGTTCCTTCTCAACAGTGCTGTAGTTGATTTCGCTACTGTTAAGGGTTCGTGACGCATAAGCGATTGGCTTGTCTGAGCCTACTGGTCCTTGGGAGAGAACAGCTCCAATGGCTAAATTAGAAGCATCAGTTGTGAGGACAAAGTCTTTGTTAAAATCGGGATATTGAAGAATGGGGTCGTTCATGAGAAGGGTTTTGCACTTTTCGAAACATTCGATATAATTTTGATCTAGGGTAATTTTGGAACCTTTTTTCAAACACTGAGTCATGGGCTTGGTAATTTTAGCAAAATCTGGAATGAACTTTCGGTAATAACCGAGAAGTCCTAGAAATCTCTTAATTTCTGTTGGGGTCTTTGGAAGAGGATACCTTTGGATGGCAGATATCTTGTCTGGATTAGGCTTGATGCCTTCTTTACTGATGACATGTCCCAAATAAGCAGTCTCGAGTTTGAGGAACTCGGACTTGTCCATTTGGATTTTGAAATTGGACTCGCGCAGTTTTTTGAAGACCTTTTCGAGGTTTATGATATGCTCCTGGAGAGATGTGCTAAACACTATAATATCGTCTAAATAGACAAGGCATATAGTATTCTGCAGCTCTCTGAGAACGTTGTCCATGACTCTCTGAAAAGTTGAAGGACTATTCTTGAGACCCATGGGCATTCTCAAAAACTCGAAATGGCCGTGTTCTACATTGAACGCGGTCTTGGGGATGTCAGCAGCGTTCATTTCTACCTGGTAAAAGCCGCTAGCCAAATCTAGTGTTGTGAAATATTGGCAGTTTCCTAGTTTGTCTAAGACATCGGTGATGTTCGGTATAGGGTATTTGTCATCCAAAGTTTTCTCATTTAATTTCCGGAAATCTACAACCAGACGCCACTTCACTTTACCCGACGCGTCTGCTTTCTTTGGTACCACCCAAATTGGTGAGCTCCACGCGGAGTCTGATGGTCTAATTATTCCCTGCTCTAACATTTTACTAATTTGATCTTGAACCTCCTGTCTGTGAACGAAGGGGTAACGGTAGTTTTTGGTATACACGGGTATCTCGTCAGTAGTCTTAATAGAGTGTTTGATCTTGTTAGTGAAAGTTAAATTTTCACCTTCTAAATAGAATACATCCGCGTACTGAGAACATAGTGACCTTAAATTGGCACGTTCTTCGTCGTTCAAGTGATCGGTGCGTAAGCGTGACAAAACTTCTTTAACACGTTCGGATTGTTTGTCTATGTGTGTGTATTGCTCGTTATAAATTTCGGCACACACGGGGCGGTCCATAGAAAAAATGACGTCGTTACGACTTGGGTTATGAATTTCTATAATACCTCTATTGTTACGGACAGTGGTTAAACATTCAGCTATATGACAGTTTGAGATGACTTGTTCTATGACTACAGCATCTCCATCGTGAACATTAATCGGCAGCCTAAGTAATTTTGTTGTACCGGCTGGTATGACGTCTTCAAATAAGTTGGCGTTCCGTGAATCGAATACTTTAATAGGGTTTGTCGCGTTTCGTGTTTTCAAGGTTTTTGTTTTAAAGTCAATTGTGGCTTCCCATTTATCTAACAAATCTGATCCTATAAGCCCATCAAAATATTCGTGAAATTTATAGACGAAAAATGTGACGTCGTTGTCGCAGTCTTTGAATTCTGCGAAGCAGGGTAGCGTTATTGAATAATCACTACGTGTTACAGCATGTACGTTACAGACCTCAAAAGGATCGTAATTTAAAGGCACGTTATTAAAATAAGTTTGTACAGCTTCAGGACTGATGAAGGATTGATTAGCTCCAGTGTCAATCAAAAACTTAAGTGGCGGATTACTAATTTGAATAAATGGAAGCTGTCTTTGAGTTTGAAGATTTACCTCTATTTTAGTTTTTCTGATTTCGGGGTATCCTGAAAATCCTGATCAGTAGGTGCACAGGTTGGCTCCTCGATGATAGGTGTAATTTCTGCTGGCTCCTGGTACAACAAGGGCTCTGAATCAGTACAGTAGTATTCGGCGTATTGATCATACTCACTGCTAGGGTAGAAATCAGTGTAGTAGTCTTCATAGTAGTTTTCGTATCCTAGGCAATCGTTAAAGTTCATTTCCCTAGTCTTAAAGTAATTGCTAGGGGGAGGATTGCCTGACTTACTCCAATCATGTCCCCTCACAAAAGATGTTGGTGGCAAGTTACGGGGAGTAAAATGGCTTACACCACTCATAGGGCGGTGCTGCTGCGGCTGCGTCACTGGATTCCGTTGGGGCATTCTGAATGCATTGTTAGGGTTGTAGTTCGGGGGTGTAGCACGGAAAATCTGCATGGTACGCGTTGGACCTACCTGGTTCTGCTGGTTGAAGCTAGGTCTCCACTGCGGTGCGGATGCTTGCGCATATTGAGGCTTTGAAGGTCCCGGCATGCTAAAACCTTGATGTCTAGGAGGAGGTGCATAGAAATTCGGAGATGGCATTTTAAATAGCATAGGAGGCTGATGAGGTCTCCTATCTAAAAGATGTTCATAACGGCTTTGCAGATACAAAGTACTTTGTTCTTCGTGCACAAACTCAAGGGCCTTCTCAATAGTTTCGGGGCGCATACACCGGATGCGTGAACCTAGGGGATCTTTTAAGCCACGCAGGTACGCCTGCAACGTGAGCTTCCTATATAGTTCCCTTTTTGCTTCTAGGGTGGTCGGGATATTTTCATGTAGTGCGATATAAGTCATCAGTGTGCTAAAAAGATTTTGGCAGCGCTCATAGAACTCCTGGGGAGTTCCTTGTCCCTGGGTTAGTAACGCTAAATCGCTATAAAGGGCGGTCTCATCTCGTTGGTCAGAAAAATTATTTATAAGCGCTCCACGTATACCTTGCCAATCAATAGGGATACCGTTTGAATTTATCAAACGGGCTGCAGGCCCAGTAATTTTATTTAAAATTCCGTTAATCAGTGCTATTTCTTTTAATTTGTTCGGCGGCTCTCGGACTATAAATTCTTCAACTAACTGATCACACAAACTAATGAACCTAGTCAAAACATTCACGTTCCCGTCAAAATCAGGTAACAGTCGAAGTGCTTTAAAGATATTATCTAAATCAGCCATACTGCCTACTTCCGGTTTCTCCGAGATAAAACTAGTCACTTCCGGTTCTTCCGGAATAAAATCCAGTTCCGAAATAAAACTATTGCTATAATCTAATTCTCTACTTAAGTCCTGGTATCTAGATCTACTACTACCACTACTCAAGTTCCGCGATTCTTTAGGATAAAAAATTTTGGAAGTTAAAATTAACACGCTATAAAATAACTAAGGATAAAAGGATAGCAAGTCACTAAAAGATTTTAATGTACTTACAGTACGTGCATTTCGGCCTCTCTTGCTGTATCTATGTTCGGATACACCTCGTTCGGATGACTCGTAGATTCTTGATCCTTGCGCGGGGCTTGAAAACCTCCGGAGCGGCTCCACAGGATAAATCTTGGATTTTTCAAGTTTTTCAATCCGAGAGACGGCTCTCAAGGATCCTACCGACTGCGCCAATTAAGTCACGCGGCGAGCGAGGGCGCAAAAAAAACCGAAATAGAAATAATTGATTTATTTCAAATATTAAAATTACATTAAAATAAAACTTAATTAGTGTCAATCGCTCGATGTAAGATACGAAAGTGATTCATTTAGTCATAATTGTAGCCGATGTCCACAGGTATTCGTGATGAAATTTCTGTATCAGCAATCTGCAGCGCCGGTATTAGGAAATGCAGGCATGAGTCACTGTTGTCCCATTGTCTTGTACTTGATGGTAGCACATAACAAATAGGTCTCAAAAGTGGAAAACAATATTTTTTTTACACAACTTTTTTTTTTAAACTTGTTTGCTTTAGACCGCACGACTGAAGTACAACTTTTTTAGTTTAGCTGCATCTATCGGCCGGCATAACTTTGTTTTACCTTTGTTTAAATATAATATTGCCATCATTACAATTGTAAATTGACATTTTACCGGAAATACCAACATAATAACACAAATTCTACTTTGTTATGTTGACAATGGACATCTACGTGAACCAATTTCAAATTCCGTTCGCCTCGCATTCACCAAATTACTCCCAAGTCAAGCGTGCGTAAATAAGTTTTACTTCAATAAACTAAACTAATTCCAAATTTTATTAGAGTTCAAAATAAAATGTATTCCGATATTGACCGTTATTTATCTATATTGTCTTTGGTTTCTTGTTCAAGTCATCATCAGACAGTACCCACATTTATCAATGGATGCCAAAATTACATAGTCTCGGGCTTGTAATAAATCTGGCTCTGGTTACTCGCTATACTTTGTGTTCAAACTTACTTTAGTGTAGAACGCGCCGCCCGCTGTCCTGCAAAGAAAGCGTAGTCTTGACTAGCGGCGCGCGCCAGACCCTCTTCTGCTGTAGATACGAGATTCTCTGCGTCGGAATACCCTCGAATATAGAACGCGTTCAGCTGAGCGTCTTTTGTCGACTGCAAATAACAATCAGCTCATTAAAAAAAAAATGTTTTACTATAGCGGCGCTAAAGTTATATTTTATCACTGGCTTCGCCCGCGTGGCTTAAGGAAACGAAGAAGATTTTTTTATAGATACTTCAACCACCCATTTCATCCTCTTAGAGTTTCGAAAAATAATTTCTTACTGGATACATACTTACTAGACTTTACAAAGAACACACCCTCCAAATTTCAAGTCACTAAGACCAGTGGTTTAGGCTGTGCGTTGATATATAAGTCAGTCAGTCAGTCAAGACTTTGAATTTTATATGTATAGAGATGATTTTTAGTGAAAGTTCAATTTCGAACAAGTTTATTATTTTTAGTTTTCAGCAGTCTAACTACGTTCTAAACTGTTGTTAATGCCTACTAATTGTAAAGAAATATAAATAAATATAGTTGCACCCCGCGGTTTCATCCGCGGATTGAAGGATTTTAATTATTTTCTCATCCCACGGGAAAATTTCACTTTTCCGGAATAAAATGTAGCCTATATGCTAATCCAGTGTATAAGCTATCCTATATATTGGTACCGAATTTTATCCATATCCATTCAGCCGCTTGTGCGTGAAGGAGTAACAAACATACACACATACACACATATAAACTTTCGCCTTTATAATATTAGTGTGATAGTGTGATGTGATAACTTCGTGTTCCCCCCGTGTGCTTCTCTTATAGAACTTCTGTGAATAAGGATTGATGGAACAAGGTACTTATGGTAGGTATGAATTTCTCAAGCGCCTTTACAAATCGGACGAGTTTCTTCACTTGTGCCGTACCTTCAAGTTCTGCAAGTCAAAAAGTACGTAGATATTGCATGTAGGTAATACAGTTCAGAATAGGATGTACCTAAGTTATGCATATTACCAAAGATAGATTCACAGATTCATAAATTTATTCACCTTATAACATTGCATTACACTGGCACGTCAATTTACAACAAAATATGTTAAATCAACCACAATTCAAAATCAACTTACAATAACATAAACATAAAGATAAGTTAAAAAAAAACTAAAAAAAAATACGCTTTTATAGAAAATCCAATTAAAAATAGAAAATTAATTTTAATAAATTTGAATTAAAAATAATGTAAAAAAAAGATTTTATTGTAAAAAAAGCGTGGAGTGCATTTCAAGAGATTATCAAACTAACCCTTCTAGTCATATCTGTTCATGAATTATTTAGAACTATTGATACCATGCACCCCACGCTTTTATTACAATAAAATAATTTTTTCTTACACTATTTTTCATTCAAATTTATTTTCTATTTATTAGTTGGATTTTCTATAAAAGCGTATTTTTGTAGTTTTTGTAAACTATTCTTTATTTTTCATTTTTAGTTGAATTTTCTTAGTTTCTTTTATTGATCTTGACGCAGACACTTCGGGTCTCAGGAAAACGAAAATCGCTAATCCTGTTTATCGTAGTAAGGATAACGGTTCAAACTGTTTAAAATATTGAATTGTCATCGGTCCTTAATAATAATGCCAAATTTCGAGTTAATCCGACGTTTTGAAGGGGGTCAAAATCATGTTCAACGATTCCGTTATATACTAACATTCATTACATACATACGTCTGGAGCTAATAAAAGGGTATAATAAAATCATGAAACGTGACTTAAAAGTAAAATTACACTTAAAGTTCTTGGTCACCAATTACAAATAAAGACTCTGCCAGAGGCAATCTCATATATTCGTTCAAGGAGTAAAAAGGGAGAAATTGTATGTGATAAAAATTATAACTATACCATGAGATACATCTGGTCCGCTCCATTCTTTATGTATCCGATCTTGAAGTCCGGGGAGCGTAGGACAGCAGCCACGGTGTCCACACTAGCCACTCGCACAGACAACACGGAAGTTATAAACGCGGCGTACGCATTGTAGGTCACCACGGCAAAGAACAAGCATACTATGAGAAGGATACTCGCTGCTGGATTTGCAGGTGTCCAAGTACCGCCTGAAATTAATTCGAGAGCGTATGGATCAACGGTAACGCCACAGTTTAAGGTTCAAGTTACATGCGAAATTTGAACTCTGCATGTTCAAAAATAGCAGAAATTCAATGCCACGACCTTTTTATGTTAATAAATGACGTGACGAGCTAACTGTTCGCCTGATGCTAAGCGACACGGCTGCCCATATCAGCTGCAGTGTCACTCGAAACTCTAAGGTACAGAGTTTTACGTGACATTCCACTGCGCACGTCATCCTGTGACATCAGCACAATCTAGTAATAAGATTACTAGACTGTGTGAGATCAGGTCATAGTCTCATTTGCCCAGTAAATTCAAAAGCTACAGTGCCCATCAAACCGGAACACAGCAGTGCTTGCGCACTCCTGCTCGGCGGCAGAATAACTGGCAGAACTTTGCAGAAAAGTTCTACCACGTATTAAGACTTGTCATCCACTTGCACTTAGCCAGCGTTACATTATAACCAAACAACACAACAGTCGAAAAAAATCTGATTAAACTTGTCTTCACGGATTATAAAAAAAACGATTTAATTATGACGTTTTCTAATTAAAATCTACATAGTTATATTGATAGCACTAAGCATATACAGTAGGTACATATAACATACCCTGCTGACATAATATGCCCGTAGCCCAAACCATGGCCTCAGTGTATCCCATGCGCCGCGGTTCGTCCTTGACAGAGGGCGCCAGCTTGCCGATCACCACCACAGCCATGGCTGACGCGGTGGCCACGGCAACCACGCACGCTATCAAGCGAGCGCTGAATGGAGCCAGGAATATGTCGCGAACTGTAGAGGTCTCTTGTTCTCGGATGTAAATGTTGCACCTAGAAAACAGCACATTAATTCGACAAGGATCATAAAATATGTAACCCTGAAATTATGTTAGTGTAGTAAATTAGGAATTACTAAATTAATTCCTGGTTATTATTGTTTATATATGTCTCGTGTAGTCCCGGTGGCCGTGTGATCTCAGCGGTGTGATAATTGGACCACCCGAACTCTTTCCGATGGTGCCGTAATAGCTGGCTAAGGGTTTTTTTTTTATTTTTACGTGATTTTATGACGTGACGAGCTACCTATTCACCTGATGTTAAGCAACACGGCTGCCCATATCAGTAGCAGTGTCACTCGGAACTCTACTCTAATGTAAATTTTCGCGTGACACTGCACTGCGCACATCATCCTGAGACATCAGCACAATCTAGTAATAAGATTACTAGACTGTGAGATCAGGTCATAAGGTCTCAATTGCCCAGTAATTTGACTAACTACAATGCCCTTTAAATTGGAACACAGCAGTCCTTGCGCACTACTAGGTACTTGAACATCCAGAGAATGGGCATTCTCCTTGATACATTAAAATCTTCTGAGATCACGAAGCCACCTGGCAAGCGCGGTGATTAAAGTTGTTGAACTGTGCTGATAATTGTATAGAGGGAAGCTTCCTGCAATTTCCGAAGGAAACGTTTAATAAAAAGTACCCACGTACGAGAAACCATCAGTTAGATAAAAGACTTGCAAGATTTTATGTCTTATAGTATACGAGCTTCTGCCCGCAGCTTCGCCCGCGGCGTAGCCTATGGGAAAATAGTTCAACCACCCATTTCACCCTCTTAAGGGTGGAATTTCGAAAAATCCTACCTAGCGGATGCCTACGTCATAACATCTACCTGCATGCCAAATTTAAGCCCGATCCGTCCAGTGGTTTGGGCTGTGCGTTGATAGATCACTATGTCAGTCAGTCAGTCACCTTTGAGTTATATATATTTATAGATATTCATAAAGACTATCTCACATCGTCTTCGCGATCGGAAATATGAAGTCCATGTCTTGATGGCGACCCGAGTGTGCAGTCACTGGTTCCAACGCGATGTCTACTGTGTTATCCATGAGGGCTCCAAGCAAGCCTGTCCATGTCCCTTCGTAGGTGCGGAAACCGAGCTTGCTGTAGAACCGCGTCGACGAACTGTTGAATGTATGAGATGTTGAGATGAGATGTTACAAGTATGCAAGCTAGGCGTCAAACTTATAAGTACCAAAGTCTGCGTGTTTAGGTATTTTTCTGTGGCATATTGGACATTTTCATATGGCAGCTATGGAGGTGGAAAACGTAAAAAATAGTTTTTCAGTTTTAAACTAAGCAATGACAGAGTTGCAAGGTTTACAGCTCACAGAGCCACTAGTATTTTAAATAATGTGTGAATTGATCTAACGCTGACAGTCCCATGCTGGGTCCTGGTTGACAATCCGCACCAGTCTGGGTAATCCTACTTATATGGTCTTTACCTATGAAATTGCCGTTTTGTTTGAAAAAAGTTAAAGTATTTTTTTTTCGAACGTATTTATTTCTTTTATTCAAAGTAATCACCCCTGCAATCAATGCATCTTTGCCAACGCTGTGGCAGTTCATGGATGCCCTTCTTGAAAAAATCAGCAGGACGGGAGACAACAAACTCTTCAAAGGCGTTTTGTACTGCCTCTCGGGAATTGAATTTTTTTCCCGCTAAAAAGTTGTCCAAATTTTGGAAAAAGTAATAGTTGGTAGGCGCAAGATCTGGTGAGTATGGCGGATGAGGCAGAGCTTCCAAACCCAACTCATGCAGCTTAGAGACGGTCTGTTGTGCAGTATGGGGTCGCGCGTTGTCGTGAAGTAGCAGTGGAGACGACCGATTGACCAAAGCTGGTTGCAGACGTGCGAGTTTCGCCATCATTGTGGTCAGTTCTTCAATGTACACATCTGCAGTAATGCTCTCGCCGTTTTGTAAAAAGCTATGATGAATCACACCAGCACTAGACCACCAAACTGTGACCATCACCTTTCTAGGGGTCATTTTTCGTTTTGCACATTGCTTTGGTACCGAACCAGGATCTAACCAACTTGCTGAGCGCTTTCGATTGTCAAAAAGAATCCATTTTTCGTCGCACGTAACAATTCGGTTCAAAATTCCTTCATTTCTGTGCCTGTTAAGCAGCGCAAGGCAAGTCTCGCCGCGTACGTTGCGCTGGCGATCGTTAAGTTCGTGGGGCACCCATCTATCAAGCTTTTTTATCTTGCCAATCTGTCGCAAATGGACCAATATTGTTTTGATGCTAACATCAAAAGCTGCTGCCAGCTCAGCTGTAGATTGAGATTCATCAGCTTCCACAATCGCCTTTAATTCATCATTGTTGACCAAAGTTTCCGGACGACCACGAGGTTCATTTTTCAAGTCAAAATTCCCAGAACGGAACCGAGCAAACCAATAACGGGCTGTACGTTCGTTTGTACAGTTCTCTCCGTAAACGTCGTTGATGTTACGTGTCGTTTGTGCCGCATTGGTGCCACGACGGAACTCATATTCCATAATTACACGAAATATCAAAGTATCCATTATGAGGAAAAATGTTGAAATGTAATGAAAATACAACGCTAATCTATTGATTAGCGTTGTATTTTATAACAAAAGACTTATATTGTAAATAGAATGTCATATTTTTAAAACAAAATTAATTTGAATTTAGAATTCATAGCCAATCAAAAATTTTTTTTTTTTTTTAAAAGTCTATACTGCAATACGGCAATTTCATAGGTAAAGACCTATTATTATAAATGCGAAAGTTTGTGAGTATGGAGGTATGGATGCATGTTTATTACTCTTTCACGAAAAAACTGCTGAACCGATTTTAGTGAAATTTGTAACACAGATAGATATATCCTGGATTAACATATAGGATACCTTTTATCCTGATGGTATCTTCCCGTGGGACAATTATCGAACACCAAGAAAGCGACACCGCGGGCTTTATACGTAAAAACTACTGAACGGATTTGGATGAAATTTAGAACACACATAGTTTATATTAACATCTAAATTCATTAATTTAGGTCATTACCTAGATTTAAATTAATCTTAATAATTTTTTGGCGTTTCATACCAAAATGGTAAAAAGGAATCCTCGGAATATAGATTGCTGATTTAGTGGATTAATACATAGGCTATTAATTTATCCGCGGGTGAAACCGCGGGGCGCAGCTAGTTTAATATATTATAATAATAATAATAATATGTGTGGACATCCTACACAACGCCATCTTGCCCCAAACTAAGCAAAGCTTGTACTATCGGAACCAGATAACTGATACAATACTTAAATACCTTTTGTTTGTAAATACATACATAGAATACAATATAACACCCAGACACAGAACAAACACCTATGTTCATCACACAAATGTTTGACCTGGGTGGGAATCGAATCCACAACCCACAGTTCAGAAGGCGGGGTTACTACAAACTGAGCTATCGGGCCAGTCTAATGGGCCCACATCTCACTCACATTTTTAGAAAAAGCATCAGGACTCCACGATACAATTTGGCCTTTTTAGGGGACAGTCGAAGTGTTAAATTAAATAAATAAATTCCATCAAAAATGCAAGTTGCGCAACGAAATCCTTCCATCACGGAAAACTCATGTAAATTTATTTTAACTAGGACGGAAGCACGTATTAACAGCTGCTTCCTGATGAATTACTTACCAACTCAATAATATGATATAAAAATCGTGATTTAATCGTAATAACATATCAATATAATATCAATTTGTTCGCCACCTGAGAAGATATTTCTACCTAGTAGCGCTTTATTTGCTAAGTCACTATATTTATTAATAGATATAAATATGTCTATTATTAATACACACACTATATAGTAGTTCGTAATGTAAATTAATCTAATCTAGCTTCGTTTAGAATCTCGCAAACTACATTTTAATAAAATAAAGAGGTAGGTTACAGCTATTTAAGTACCTATAAAAGCACTAAGTAAGTAATAATAGGCAATATATTTTTTAAAAAATTTGAACAAAAAAGAGTAAAAAAGGCGGCTAATGACCCGCCTAATTATATTACAGCTAGCCATTTACTATTTCGGAATATTAATATAATAAAATATTTCATTAAGCTTTCAAAGTTCGATAATATTTTCTCTAGAACCTAGAGTGTTCGAGTTATAAGGAAAAAACAATAATGACAATATTTTAGGCCGTTAAATTATGTCTCAGGGTCGGGTACTTTTAGTATGTTTATGTCGTTAACTCAAAATCATCCCTGTAGCCTAAAATTCTGCCCCTCCATCATGCACTCCATAATATTTTTTTGACTTTTAGTTAGTATGAAAGCACATATCGAACAACTTCGTCATAAATTGCTTTTTGATTAAAACCTATTGTTACCCAGTAATATAATAATAACGCCCGATCACATACATATATCCTGGACTCTAACTAGGATTCCCTGTATCTATAGGGATCCAGGAACTACGAGGAACATGGTCCCACAACCCATACACAGAACATGTATTTGCGCTTTTTTTCTGTGCACAAATACATGCCATACCGCGGGAACTGAACCCGCCACCAAGCCGTCAATAAATAAATAAAACATTCCATTAATGACAGAGATATAAGTTAACAAACAAAAAATGTGCGGGGGCAGTCTTTGGGGACTGTCGATAGAAGTGAAAACTAAGTACTTGTGACATATAGCTCATGGGAAGCGTTCGGTGACGACGACGCGAGTTCCATGATTTTTGTTCACCCAAAAAGTGCTCAATCCGCCTTTTGGTTTTTTTTTGTGTTAGTGAATGATGTGACGAGCTAGTCGTTCGCCTGGTGTTAAGCGCCACGGCCACCCATAACAGAACAGTGTTACTCGGAACTAAAACACAGAGTTTCGCGCGACACTGCACTGCGCACATCATTCTGAGACATCAGCACAGTCTAGTAATAAGATTACTCAACTGTGAGAACAGATCATAAAGTCTCAATTGCCCAGTAATTTCACCAGCTACAGTGCCCTTCAAACCGGAACACAGTAGTGCTTGCACACTACTGCTTGGCGGCAGAATAACTGGCAAAGCGGTGGTACCTACCTAGACGAACTTTGCAACAAAGTCCTACCACCTAGTGCCTAAAGAAATTTTCACTTCAAAAAAAGAAATTAGCGAAAAAATTCCATCCGTTCCCGCGTGAAGCGATGGCCAAAGAAAATAGACATTCATTTATATATATAAATGTAAGCATACGTGACGTTGGGTATCCTGTAACTTTGTTATTAGTTAAGTATAAATATTTTTCTAGACACGCTAATATTAGATACAACATTATTAGCTCATTAAAGCACACACATTTATAGGTAGTTGATATGCTAATTATTATCAATTTATCACCTATTTATTCCATGTCGTGGAACAAAATTAGAAAGAATACATTGTATTTTATAATATTACTATTTTGGTTTTGCTTAATTCTAATGCTAGAACAGATCGTGAAGTGTTTTTCGTTGATCAAACCGAAGAAAATTTTCATTTCCACAATTTTTTTTTTCATGTTTATTTGCTGAACTTTTGTACTTTCAATCAATATATATTTGTGGACATTTCACACGGCACCATCTAGCCCCAAAGTAAGCAAAGCTTTTACTATGGGAACCAAATAACTATTAGAATATTTAAATACTTTTTGTTTGTAAATATATATATTAGGTCTTTACCTATGAAATTGCCGTTTTGTTTGAAAAAAGTTAAAGTATTTTTTTTTTCGAACTTATTTATTTCTTTTATTCAAAGTAATCACCCCTGCAATCAATGCATCTTTGCCAACGCTGTGGCAGTTTATGGATGCCCTTCTTGAAAAAATCAGCAGGACGGGAGACAACAAACTCTTCAAAGGCGTTTTGTACTGGCTCTCGGGAATTGAATTTTTTTCCCGCTAAAAACTTGTCCAAATTTTGGAAAAAGTAATAGGCGGTAGGCGCAAGATCTGGTGAGTATGGCGAATGAGGGAGAGGTTCCAAACCCAACTCATGCAGCTTAGAGACGGTCTGTTGTGCAGTATGGGGTCGCGCGTTGTCGTGAAGTAGCAGTGAAGACGACCGATTGACCAAAGCTGGTTGCAGACGTGCGAGTTTCGCTATCATTGTGGTCAGTTCTTCAATGTACACATCTGCAGTAATGCTCTCGCCGTTTTGTAAAAAGCTATGATGAATCACACCAGCACTAGACCACCAAACTGTGACCATCACCTGTCTAGGGTTCATTTTTCGTTTTGCACATTGCTTTGGTACCGAACCAGGATCTAACCAACTTGCTGAGCGCTTTCGATTGTCAAAAAGAATCCATTTTTCGTCGCACGTAACAATTCGGTTCAAAATTCCTTCATTTCTGTGCCTGTTAAGCAGCGCAAGGCAAGTCTCGACGCGTACGTTGCGCTGGCGATCGTTAAGTTCGTGGGGCACCCATCTATCAAGCTTTTTTATCTTGCCAATCTGTCGCAAATGGACCAATATTGTTTTGATGCTAACATCAAAAGCTGCTGCCAGCTCAGCTGTAGATTGAGATTCATCAGCTTCCACAATCGCCTTTAATTCATCATTGTTGACCAAAGTTTCCGGACGACCACGAGGTTCATTTTTCAAGTCAAAATTCCCAGAACGGAACCGAGCAAACCAATAGCGGGTTGTACGTTCGTTTTTACAGTTCTCTCCGTAAACGTCGTTGATGTTACGTGTCGTTTGTGCCGCGTTAGTGCCACGACGGAACTAATATTCCATAATTACACGAAATTTCAAAGTATCCATTATGATGAAAAATGTTGAAATGTAATGAAAATACAACGCTAATCAATAAACAAAAGACTTATATTGTAAATAGAATGTCACATTTTTAAAACAAAATTAATTTGAATTTAGAATTCATAGCCAATCAAAACTTTTTTTTGATTGAAAAAGTCTGTACTGCAATACGGCAATTTCATAGGTAAAGACCTATTATATGACGGCGGCAACGTCCAGTTATAATTTCTATGCGCAGCGGGCAGTACCGTAATTTACCATGTGGTGGCATTTCAATTTATTACAGTGGCAACACCGGCAACTGTCATCGCTTTCCCACCCATCTGGCTATATAAAGGAAACGCTCGGTGTACAACTACGGATCATTCTTGCTCCGGACACACACACCGGACACGGACATATATATATATATATATGTATATATATATATATATATATATATATATATATATATATATATATATATATATATATATATATATATATATACATAGAATACAATATAACACCCAGACACAGAGCAAACATCGATGTTCATCACAAAAATATTTGTCTTGGGTGGGAATCAAACCGACAACCTATAAGTTCAGAGGGCGTAGCCAACTGACCTATCGGGCCAGTTAAATCAATTCTGAATATCAGCCTACATTTTAGTTTTTTATCACCACAGAAGCTTTTTTTTCACTTAATATTACTGCTTATTCGCTTTTCTTAAAGACTGTATGTATCTCTTCGTTCCATTTAGCTTTCTATAAGTAATTAATCATAAAATGACAAATCCATTTATTCGTATTTATCCAAAGTAACCTGTTTTGGAACGTGACTGTTTAATATTATTATTTGCTGTAATATATTTTCCATGCTGCACGTGTACTTATCATCTAAACCAGTTATAAAAATGTATGTAAAAGTGCTAAAAATAGCCTATTTGCAATAAATCTTTTAACTTTAACTTTAACTTTAGACTTTATAAACTTACGTAGTGTTCAGCCGGACCGTCAAAAAATGCAGCACATCGTCTAAGGAGTCCGGAGCGGAAGGACCATCGTCGTCCAGAGTTGGGGCCCCGTCACTAGAGTTACACCTGCCCACCAATAACTCTTCACCGAGAAAATTTCGTGCTTCCACTGGATAAGGAACGTCCACGTAACTCATACTTGATTCTTGAGTCCATACACCTAGAATTTTACATGTCAATTAAACGACGTTTAACATGTCAATTAACGAGCCGTGCAATGAATTGAAAGCGATTAATACGTGCTCTAAATTGCATCGCAAAGACATCTAATACATGAGTCCTAATATTATTATTGGTAGGCAGAAGCGGTATTACAGAATATATGACAGTACACAACAGTATATATACTACAGAGAGTAGAAAAACTACACCCCATAAAAATAATACACTAATTACTTTTGATAAATATCGTTTACAAGTGGAACGTCGCGTCGAAAGGCTGAATAAGAATGGATTTACGCATGACAACTGTTCACCCGAAACGGCTCAAATTAATGATGCCTAATAATAGTTACAGTGTTTTTGGAACGAAGTTCCTTATCGCGCGTTGCGAAAGGGGCTAGACGGAAAAAATTAAGACCAACGACAATTTTTTTCTATAGTTGTAAGCCGTGCGGCGTGCAGTTGTTTCTCTCTCTCTTTCTCTCTCTCTCTCATTCTCTCTCTCTCTTTCTCTCTCTCTCTCTCTCTTTCTCTCTCTCTCTCTCTTTCTCTCTCTCTATCTCTCTCTCTCATAGAAAGCAAGACAGTTATTTTATAAAGCATAATTTAGATTATTTTTTTAACTTTTTTTTTCTTGATTCGATAATTTCTAATTGAAACTGTTATAAAAACAAAAAAAAAAATTTTTTTGAACTGTGTTCCATCTGGGTGTCCTTGACACCTCTCAAGTTTTACTTGAGAGGTATCAAGGTGAAAAAACACAAAAAACACTTAGTGACATTACATTTTTACATACATGAATTTACTTTTATACATTTAATAATATAGGTTCGTAATCGTTATTTTTGCTATTAGATGTTACTCACCCAAAACACGTGCATATAAAGTAGAATTCATTCGCACTTTAAAATATTGCACTAAATAAAATCGTATCCTCTTATTTTCTTCGTAATAATTAGCCTGAGCCCATCGTCTGAAGCTTCGAGCTAAAGAAAACTGACTGATGTTCACCATTTCAAAAGTCATCGAATAATTGTAATTCGTAACTCCAGTGTTAAACAGGGGCCATAGTTTTCCAAACTTGGTATAGGTGTGATTTCTGGCCAAATTCTTAAACTGTTCGGTGGAATGGTAATAACCATTATTCTGATTCTCTCGAATTTGATGAGCAAAACATTTTTTACTAAAATTGATTCGTTCATCATTACATTTGAAACTTTTAGAAGAGGTACTGGTTTCTTCTTTCTTCTTTGATGTGTAAGCAAAATTGTTCTCACATAGCCCTTGTAGTGGTTTATCAGAGCGATGTTTAAAACTGGGATAGATGACAATAATATTTTGATCAAATCTAATAGAAGTTTCATTTAATATGTTGTTAATATTTCGGATGTGTTGTTCTGATCGAGCCGTTATAAGCCAGTCATAAGATGCTGTGCTCATGTGCAACACCTGCAGCTAAAACCAATATAAAGCCAATATTATTAGTGATTATTTCAATTAGTTCCTTGAATATAAATAATGAACACGTTTCATTTTAATGAAAAGCCAAGATTTTGTTGAAATAAAATAGAGTTCAGGGCTCATAACCCAAAAGTAGCGGGTTCGATTGCCGCGACAAGATGCGGAAGCTGGTTTGCTCGGTGGTGTAGGCACAATTAAAAATTAGAAATAAGAACTTAAATGCTTATGTTTATGTATCTTTTTGCTATTGGCTGTATTATCCTTCCTGTATTATATATAAGTTCATGTTAAGGCTTAATTCATAAATATAAAAAAATATCTAACAAAAAGCACGGACCCAGGTGTCTGTGGAAATGCAGATTAATAAAAATAAAAAAAAAATTGCCGCGACAGGATAATAATTTGTGCACAGAAAAAAAGCACAAATACTTGTTCTGTGTCTGGGTGTTTTGGGACTACGTTGCTCGTAGTTCCGGGGTCCCTAGATACAGGGAATCCTAGTTAGAGTCCAGGATCTATGTATGTGATCGTTGGACGTTATTTATTTATAATTATAATTATTAATTTTGTTTTAAACATTACATTTTGTTTATTCATGAAAAATAATACCTATTAAGTGTACTACATACCTTTTTGACCAATATTCCGAGCGGACTCGTTGTGTTGTATTTTAAGGGTGGTGATAATATAACAATCCCGAGTCTAGAATGCGCCCGCGCACCATTTGTAACGTTGATCGCTGAAGAAACGCCGTTCACGCCTAGACACTTGACTAGCCTCACAGTAGCCCATGCGCAGCCTAGAAATAGATTATTTGTGCCGCATTAAAAAAAAGAGTGTGCTTTAGATCGCATGACTGAAGTAAAACTTCTTTAGCTCCGTCTCTTTTGCCTCTACAGTATTACACGAAACGTAACGCTTTCTGTGTTTTTTTCTGTTTCTTTCTTTTTTCTTTTTATCTTTCTTTTCTGTCTTTCGTAACGTTTTTCCACAGCAAGGGTATCGAGCCCAGTGTGGGAGCCAGGTGTTCCAATCTCTACCATTATGTAATTTCTCCTTTTGTGAAATAAATGTTTTTTCATGTTTTTTCTTTCTTGCTATCTTCACGTAGAGAGGGACATATAAGTATATCTCCCTCTCAACTTCCGTTCGCCTCACCAGCTTACGCCCAAGTCGAGCGCGTGTAAAGAAGTTTTACTTCAATATACATTCTGTAAGATAAATAAAGGCTAAACTCACGTCAACTAAAAAGTCGAAATTACTCTGACCAGATTTCGAAGATATTCGATGTTCTTCTTCTGGAAGCTTCTTTAATTGATGTGAGTTGAGCCGTTATTTATCTTACAAAATGTGTCATACTCACGATAGTTTTTAAACTAACATATATTCTCATTATAATTTTATATAAACTGATTTACATAGCAGTCACAAGCCTAATATTATAATTGTATTATATAATTTTAATGCTATATTATTCTTCCGTGATGTGTGTCCCTGAACCATATATAATACATTAAACTTCTTCTCAACAGCTGGGCCAATTATAACGAAGATTTTTGTGTTTTCTACTGGTTCCTTGGTAGTTTAGTCAACCCATGCGAAGCTGAGGCAGGTCTTCTAGTCTTTATAGGTATTTAAAACAAAGTCGGGTTTATTCGAATTGTAAGTCGAGAACTGCTGGACCGATATTCATGGTTTTTAATTTATTGTATTTGTCTCCGTTTCGAATAGCAGAATCACACTAATATTATAAAGGCGAAAGTTTGTATGCGTGTATGTGTGTATGTTTGTTACTCCTTCACGCTTAAACGGCTTAATGGATTTGCATGAAATTCGGTACTAAGATAGCTTGTACACTGGATTAACATATAGGCTACATTTTATCCCGCATATCCCGGAAAAGTAAAATGTTCCCGTGGGATGAGAAAATAATTAAAATATGTTTTAACCGTGGGTGAAAGCGGGGCGCAGCTTGTAAGTAGTAGTAGTAAAAAACGATAAAAAAACATTTTTTAATACAAAATGTTCATGAGTTTCGTAAATATCAAACATTTTACATTCATCCATGTACTTCATTTTTGTACTTTTTTATTTCTTTTTGATTAATTATCTTAGTAACTACTGAAATTAATATTTATTTTGTACTAGCTGTGCCCCGCGGTTTCACCTACTTATGATAATTTTCCATAAAAAACATTTTATTCCATAAGAACCTTCTCGTGAAAATAATAAACACAATAAAAAATAATTAGCAAAAATGTTCTTTCCGGTCATCCGTGATGCGATGACCAAGGGAAATAGAGATTAATTTTGGTAATCCAAAACACAGGTTTTCTTAGTTTGGGTACCAAAGTTTTCCAACAAGGAGTAAACTATTTGTATTTTTCGTAGACTGTTTTATGTTTAAACCGATGTTTGTAAACATTTAATAAACTAATTCATTTTAAACTATTTCATTTCATTTCATATATTATTCATTGTATTAATTTCATAAAATCATAAATTAAGTTCAGCTAATCTGTAACACGGCATTCATTGAATGTTAGGCGGTACTAAGTTTGCCGGGTCAGTATCTAATAAAAAAAAACCTAGAACCTTACAGATAGTTTCAGATTTTATTAACCCTTCGGATGTCATTAATTTGCATAATACTTTTTTTTATAACTGCATTTGACCTCGCCTGATGGAAAGAGAAGACGCAGTCTATGATTCAAATATTTTCTATACCTACAACTTGCCTAGAAGATATTTGAAGAGTTCCCGATTGTAAACTTATCGGGAAACAAAGATGGTCGTACAGTTTTCAATTACTTCGCTGCTCAGATTATAAATAAAAATAGATTAACAAGAAGCGTACTAATGTCGTCGTACGAGTAATAGTCGAGAGTAACGGCTAATAGCTTAGGACTTTCCTTTATTATTTCTAGTGAGAGGCCTGTACTTCATAACACAGGCCCTGAGTCTAGTGTGGGGACCCAGGTTTTCCTAACTTAATTGAATGTTACCTATATGCCTTTATCCAAATAAAGGTATATTTCATTAATTTTTTTCAATTATCTAATGCCTTAATTTTTTTTTTTTATTTGCTGTTTATTTATTATAAAGTCAGTTATTTATATATTAGTAACATTACAGGCACTCTATAAAAAGAAATGCCTAATAATAATAATAATAATCTATTGCCTTATACAACATAGGTAATACAATCTAATATATAATACACACATTGACAGTCTCTGTGGTGTGGTTGTTGAGCAGGTCGGCTCATAACCCAGAGGTAGCGGGTTCTATTCCCACGGCAGGACAAGTATTTGTGCACAGAAAAAAAAGCTCAAATACTTGTTCCGAGGATGGGTGTTGTGAGACCATGGTCTTTGTAGTTCTCGGGTCCCTAGACACAGGGAATCCTAGTTAGGATCCAGGATCTAAGTATGTGATCGTTGGGCGTTATTATTATATACCAGTTGAGAGTATAAGTAAACCGGTAAACAGTATAACTTTCCCTTCCACCAACGGGCTATTTTAAAATTTTTAGTTTTATTTTTTTTATTTTAAGCTCTTATGTGTAATTTGGTTTTTTAGGTCTAGTTTAGTTTTGTATTAATAATTATAAAATAGTAAACCGGGTCTCCATGTATAGATTTTGTTACCCATAGCGCATTGGTTACACAATAATAATTTCGATGAAATAGCGTGCATTGACGTGAATCATTACAAAGTATTGATAAATCTGTAGATACAAACATACTGGGAGAATTGATGAAATCGATAAATACACCGTTTGAACCGTGAAAGTACGTGACGAAGGTTTGACGGGGGAGTACGCGAGCCGCTATCTGCGCCGCGGACGTGACCGATTGATGCGCACGCGGCGGTTTTGGCATAACACATATTTCAGTTATCCGCGAAACACGTGAAGCACACATAATTACATCAGTGGTATACTGTGAGAGCATATTTGTGAATGTGAATGATTTTTTTACAAACAAACGGGAGTGTTCCGGTGAGTTTTTAATTTATAATTATACAGTACTATCAGTATGCGATTGTATCTGTCATATTTAATAATATTTTGGGGATGAGAATGGGTTAACAAAGTCAAAGTCAAAGTCAAAAGATTTATTGCAAATAGGCTAATTTTAGCACTTTTACAAGTCAAAATTATATAAGGTACTTAAAATTAAGTTATTTCACTAAGCATATAAAATTACAAAGTGCTTATTGTCAAATAATATAGCAAGCCCATATTCAGTATTGGTAAAATCTACCACACGCATTATCTACTATTTATTTATATTTTATTTATTATTTATTTATTACACGCACTATTTATACTATCAATACTCTGCCCTATTTTAGTTATAGCAATTTTTGTAATTTCAACCTATACACGGGGGAATTTAATTCTTTTTTTCCTTAAATGTATGTACTCAGACCATGCATAGGCAAATTAAATTTCACTGTGTATAGATTGTAGTATTTTTTATATAATAATAATAATAATATGTGCGGACATCTCACACAAAGCCATCTAGCCCCAAACTAAGCAAAGCTCGTATTATGGGTACCAGATAACTGATACAATACTTAAATACTTTTTGTTTGTAAATATATACATATAATACAATTTAACACCCAGACACAGAACAAACGCCTATGTTCATCACACAAATGTTTGTCCTGGGTGGGAATCGAACCCACAACCCACAGTTCAGAAGGCAGAGTTACTACCAACTGAGCTATCGGGCCATATCGGGCTATATTCCCTAATATTCATTATTTAAAAAAATATGAACATTTTTATAACTAGGCCTATAATTACTCTAATATTACTTTATAGAAATAATTCAATCGATTCATTATCAGTTTCAAACTGCAATATCTTATTTTAAATCAGTTTGGAAATAATGAATTGGTGCAAAGGCTGGATTAAAAAAAAAAATGAAATAATTTTTTTGTGATATTGCATGTTGCTAAATGGAACTGAATAAATGCAGTTTTTTTAATAATGTTGAATTGATAACTCAACACAACTTATTTCAGACTTGTTGCACTATGGTTCTGACGTATCGATTATTTTTTTCTTGTATATTTAAAAAGTAGAGATTTTATTTTTATATAATATTTAAAAATTATAATTATTATGCCCTTGATATGAACTAAATAGTTGCACCCTATCCTTTACCACTTCGTCAAATTCACTCAAGGTTGCCTAGAAGAGATCGCTTTTAGCGATAAGATCGCCTATTGTTACACTTATACAAATGGTTTTTTTTCTATGTAATTTTTATTATTTGGTGTGTAAAAGTTCATCTATCATACGGAAACATTATTACTATATCCCTAATTAAAATTTATCAAATAAGAAAGTATTTATAGAATAATTATTAGCAATGAATCAGGTTTATGCATATTTAGTTTATATGTTAAAAAATATAACAACTTCAAAATTTAAATAATTATGCTAATGTAGAGCCGCGAGAGCACTCATAATATACCTATCAATTCATAACTAGACTATATATACTGTTTAAATAAGTAAATATTAATCAATATAAATTGAAAAGGTCAATTTTACTTACAAAAAGTTGGGTTACAGGTTTTTTTTGTTGGGTTACATGTTTTGGCTCCACGCTTTTGTGTATTTAGCCAGTGTCAAGTAATTGATAATTTATCAAGTTAATGATATTTCAATATAAGTACATTCGTCGTCACATTAAATAATGTAGGTGTAGTATTATAAGTAATATTATTATAATTTTATTTTTAACGAGACTTTAAAAAAAGATTTACTTCGTTACTTCGTTTAAAACGTTTACTTATATGTGTCAAGTCACAGTCGAAGTCATCAAGTCAAGTCACAGTCTAGTCAAAGTCATACTCCTAGTAAAGTGGTGGAGTTTTGAAAACCACACGAAAAGAAACGTTTCACCATCATTATACCATTTTCTCACACTCACGCCTGTAATTCAGCACTTAACGAATAGAATGCCACCAATTTTATGCACTAATACTGAAAATAACACAAGTTTAGGAAAATAATACAATGCGGTGACGCAATCTTTTTCGCTTTCCCGCCAAAAAAAACCCGGGTTACATGTTTCTTATTAAATAATATTGACAGGTACCTGTTTGTATATAAATCTCATTAAAATTAAAATAACTCAAAGCACAAATACAAAACGCGTAGGTGTATGTTAATATATATAATAATAACACCCAACGATCACATACATAGATCCTGGACCCTAACTAGGATTCCCTGTATCTAGGTACCCAGGAACTACGAGGACCATGGTCCTACAACACCCAGACACAGTACAAGTACTTTTTTTTTGTGCACAAATACTTGTCCTGCCTCGGGGATCGAACCCGCCGCCTCTGGATTATGAGCCGACCTGCTCAACCACCACACTTCAGAGGCTGTCAAGGAGCACAACTATAATAAAAACCTCCACAAGTTAAAAAAAATACATTCATTTAACGTATCAAGAAGCAATTGATTTTATGGCGGATCAGTTGCCGATGTAAACGTTTTAAACGAAGTAACGAAGTAAACCTTTTTTTAAAGTCTCGTTAAAAATAAAATAATAATAATATTACTTATAATACTACACCTACATTATTTAATGTGACGACGAATGTACTTATATTTTTTTGGTTTAACTATGTTCTTATGGAAGTGACATTTTTTGTGTTATTTTAGAATACATTTCGTTAAACCTTTTATAGTTAGTAAGTAAAATCACTGGTAAAATAATAGCACTAAAAATAACAAGTGATCAGGAAATAAAGGTTAATTTATGTAACAACTAATAGGTAGGTTTAACATACATATAAAATTATTTTTTAAATCATGTGTCAAAATATTTGTTTGTTTAGTTTTTCTCCATGTTCTACTTAGTTTAGAATATGCCATTGCTGGTTAGAAAAATATTAGTTTGGTTCTTTACATTTTCTCTATGTTTGACTTCTTTCTTGTGTTACGTTATAAAATGCAATAAACATTTAAATTTTAATCTCTATAAATCTCCTAGATGAATCTAAAAGCTGACCTCACATTGATTACCCGCATGTGCCAAAATTTCGCAACAAAAAAATCTTCGTTTGATATGCTATCATTCTATGACATTGGCAAAACTGTGGTTACCTCTCCACAAAGGCCATTCATCAAGAGTTGAGGTTGTTGGAGTTCAATTTAAATTCAAATTAAGTTTAGAATTTCATCAATAGTTTTTTTTTGTTATGGCCACACTTTTGTATATTTAGCCAGTGTTAAGTAATTGATAATTTCTCGAGTTAATTAATATATAATGTATATAGTATGTCAAGTCAAGTCATAGTCTAGTCTGAACAAGTCATACTCCTAGTAAAGTGGTGGCAACTTTACCAGAAACTTCTATGGAGTTTTGGAAACAATACGAAAATAAACGTTTCACTATATTATTATAGCCAAAAATTGAAAAGTCATCCATTTCTTGTCTTTCGTTAGGCTTCGAACTTTTGAGTAATTTGTACGATAAGTTAGTTTAATTACACCTGTTCCCAAAAACTCCCATACCCTATATTAGGGGAGTTAAATCCTATAAATATTTAGATATATGTATGTAAGAGTTTAAATTTAATTTAAATGAAAAATATATATATTTTTTTTTTGTTTTGGTTTGGATATATATATTTATTTACACAGAAGAGAAAGCTTATTTTCCATAAAAACCTCTTTTGTCCCTCTTCTCAAAAACGTCTTCTGGGTCAGCATGCTTTCTAATAGTACATTGTTACTCTAGGGATGAAATTCTTTAACCTAAGGTAAGCACTGTGCTTTTCATTGCGAATACAAGGATAGTAAAAATAAAAAACATGAATTAGCTAAAAAAATCGGTGAATACAAATCTCTGCTATACGGAAGTATAAACAAAACTCTACAACTCGAATAAACAAATGAAGATGGGATTAGCACTATCCCGGCTAATTTTTTTTTTCTGTAGCCGGCCACCTTTTTTTCAGCCATTATTTTTCATTTTCATCATTAAAAAAATGGTAAATATTTGCCCAATTCTATGTTATTTTAAAGTAATAGTTGAATAATAATTATAATATAGTAATTTAAGAGAATACATTATTTAATTAATACTTAACTTTATGTTATTTCAAATTTATATCGCGCTATAATTGAATGGCTATAGAGAAAGTTGGGACATAGTTCAATAGAAATCTGAAAATGAACTACTTTACTAATTCGACAGTTGTCAGTTGAAAACTTCTACTCCCAGCTTTTAATGTGTTCCTCAGGAAACTTCAGACCTACTTCCCAGTATGAGTAATGAAATAACAATTCTAGAATAAATCCAAATATTTTAAATCGGCTATTGAATATTGATCTAAATACTCCATGTCAGAGCCAAATAATCAATTCTTTGCAATATTTTATTTTATTTGTAAAGTTTGAGTACCGGCCGTATTTTCCGTAGGAAAAAAGTTGATTCATCCATAACACAAAAAACTTTTTTTGTTTTGGCTCCACACTTTTGTGTATTTAGCCAGTGTCAAGTAATTGATAATTTCTCAAGTTAGTTATATTATATAATGTATCAAGTCAAGTCAAGTCACTGTCCAAGTCATCAAGTAAAGTGATTGTGTTGACAGGTTCGATGGCAGGTTTGATGAAAAGTAATTGAATAAAACTAATGGTTGATCCTCAAATTACTGCTAAAAGCTATGGCTGCGTGACCACATAATACTATTACTCCTAGTGCGCGACACTGGATAAGTAAACTTAAACCTTAAATAAACTTATTTGCTAACTTAACTATAATATCTTAATAAAAACTTAAAAATGTGAAAAGAAGGCTAACACAATAGAAAATTCCATCTCAGACACCCGTGAAAAAATGAAAAACACTTCTTAGAATACGGTAATTCCAGCTCAGACATAAAAAAAAAATAAACGTATTTCTTAGAATTATATAAGCATTTATTCCAAGACGCATTTATAGTTTTGACCAAAACAACAAGGTAAGCAGTTAGTGAAACTTGTGTCCTAACATACATAATAGCTCCTAAACACTTCCAACCTTTTTTTGAACGAGCTAGCTGTTGGTCTCTATCGACCTTTACAGTGTCACCGGGCGGGATACTTCCAACCTGAATATATGTTACGTCTATAACTAGGATATGAACATTAGCCAGCTAATCTTAAGTTTGTGTTCACACCTACTTTTAGCGGAATATTTTACTTTTAATGGAAAAATTTAAATCACGCGGAATCATATAGAGCGGAATCCAATTTAAAAAAATATTTTCTTTATTATATTTTTTCCATTAGCTCTGCTTTCAGTAGTTCCAAATTTCAAGGTCAACGGGAAGTCAAAGACACTATTAGTACTATCTAGTACTACCTACTACTACTAGTACCTAAATTCAAACTAATTGACCTTAAAAACTTAGAACTATGCTTCGTCGTTCCTGAAGAAAATCTCAATGGATAAACGATAAATAAGCACAACGCTCTTAAAAGAACTTAATCTCACCTGGACTCGGTAAATCAAGATAAAAGCATCGTCATCAGCCCATTCCCATTACGTTTCTATTCCTGGCATATTCCTGAGCCTTCTCTCACGCAGTCTTAATGGATGACTGACTGTTTTCGAATTTTTAGTGATTTTTGAATGAATCGAGCGCAAATTAAATATAAATAAATTATTAATTTATTTCATCTCAAATACAGATATGCTCGGTACATTATACTAGTGTAAAACAATATACGTCTTATATCTATACATATCTGACGAGCCTGTACTGCGGGCTTACTTGAGGTGATTCACTAATAACCTCAATTGAACTATATATTTTTGACAGCCTCTGTCGTGTAGTGGTTGAGCAGGTCGTGACCCGGAGGCGGCGGGCTCGATTCCCACGGCAGGACAAGTATTTGTGCACAGAAAAAAAGCGCGAATACCGGTTTTAACCCTGGGTTTTGTGGGACCATGATACGTAGTTCCTGGGTCCCCAGACAGAGGGAATGCAAGTTAGGGTCCAGGATCTATGTATGTGATCGTTGGGTGTGTTATTAATGTTATTATTATTATCATAATTATTTTTATACCATAGGTATTCCGCACATAAATTGAACAGTTATTAGCAGGCATATAATAGAGGTGCAAGGCCGAGTGGGATTCAAACCCGCATGGGTAAAGTAATTTGAAAGGCACACGGGCTACCACTGAGCTACAACCTCTGCAGTTACTTATAAATACTTACATACATAGTTGTAGTTCAAAGGTAACATAATAATAGCTTTAATCTTTCAATTTACATATAAAAATAAAAAATACATACAGACGAACATAGTACCTCTTCCTCTTTGGAAGAGGTACTATTTGTCCACACCTATATGCTTTCATCTTGCTACATTTTGTTAGTAGCGTCGAAATAAGCGGGTATTAAGATTTTAATAGTAATAAAAAAATAGACAAGTGGTCATAAAGTTGAAAATGAATTACCTGGTTCGATATCCGGATTGTAGATGATAACTTGCTGCCATCCTCTCCAAAGAGCGAACTCTAAAACGAAAGGCAGTGGAGTTAACGCTTCCCGGGGACATTTTGCACGTGCTAACGCAAAATGTATCGCCAAAACTGCGCACAGTGCAACTTTGTAACCACATTTCGCCATATTCATGTCATTATCTGAAAACTAAACTATACATTAACTTAGCAAAAAAGGGGTAATTAAACAAGAAGTAAAGGTGAAGGTGGTAGACTAATATTTTGGGTTTTTTTGTGGTACTTACCTCCGTAATTATTACTGCCTCTCGGATGGTTTTTAGTAGGTATGTATAATACTTAGATCCAAGACTTTTTAATAGCTCTAAGCGTGATTCCACCTGAAGAGCGGACCATTACGAAAACAAAAGAAATAATAAATCAACATTAATGATCATTGAGTGTAAAAACAGAATACAGTATGAACTGAATACAGTCAAATAATTAATATATTATGCGCAGCCATTCTTCCATTCACAATAATATTACCTAATCCATCATTTTCCCACTAATTATGGATTTAGCAGCGCTACTTATTACTACGTATGTATGTATTTATTACTACTGTAATATGTATATACTAATAAAAATATCGTGTCACAGTATTTGTTACCATACTCCTCCGAAACGGCTGAACCGATTTTGATGAAATTTTATAATCACACATGGTAGGTCTGAGAATAGGTTATTATCTATTTTTTATCCACCTAAGTAATAAGATTGGCCCACCCGAAAACTTTTTTTACGGACAGTATTTTTAGTAGCTTTGAAAAATTCATATATGTAAGAAAGCAGAAAATTTAGTGTTGTATACAATGTAAACAATATAATAAAGTATGATAATAATAATGTATGATGTAAGAAAGCAGAAAAATTTAAGAATTAATTAATTTAGAATTAAATTAATTTAGAATTAAGAAAAATTTAGGGTTGTATACAACCCTAAAATGATGGTTGTATACAACCCTAAATTTTTTTTTACATCATCCCCTATTTTTTAATTTATATGGCAAAACAACGTTTGCCGGGTCAGCTAGTTTTACTATAACAACCGTTACTTTATACACATTGCTACATGTGAGATATCTTACAGACCAGCAATTACCAGTTATGTCGAAATATGTGACTACCTAACCCAGACTAAACTGTTCTAGACGAGCTTTGCTCTTGACCGCAATACGATTTCATGTGATGAATGCCTCTCTACTATTGAAAAGATCGGAGAGCTTATAAAAGATTCAATAGAAACGCGTACACGGGCATCAATGTCAAGCTAATTCTAAGTAATTACATTTCAGTCGCGTTGACTAAAAAACCGCAATATTAAAAATTAAATAATGCTAAAAGATTAAAATAAAGTACTTAAATACTTTTTTGTAATTAAGTACATATAGGTGATATGGATAAATAGAAAAAAGTGCCAAAAAAACTTTTAAACTTTTTCGAATTGTGCATTGGTTCCACCCCCTCTGGGTCTAGGCTGAAAATCAGCGCTGGATGTCTCTGATGACCAGCAATATGCTGAGCCGACGCCCATTTGATACTTGTTTTTTTTTATTTGCTATGTACATATTATGCATAGTTTAACCTGTTTTTATACTTTAATTTTAGGCAAGTATGAAATAAACGTCTTTCTATTCTATTCTATTCTAAACGAAACGAAGTCACTCACCAAAAAGCTGAAAGCAAACTCCAGTGCTACCCGAACGATATTTAAATTCAAAATAGACCTACTGGTATTATATCTAACTATACTAACCCACTCCTATTACACATTATTACATTACATTATTTATTAACCCCTTATATGTACATATAATAACTTAAGCTCGGCTTTCATATTTAGTACAATAGAAACTGACATGTACTATCGTGGCTTTGTATTCTCTCGTCACTGGGGTTTTCTTTGACTTTGAGTACATTGGACTATAAATTATAAACCAACTAGTTACGCCCCGCGCTTCCACCTGCGGATTAAAAGTATCCTGTGTGTTATTCTTCGAAATGAGTAGGGTTTCCCGGAAGTTTAGTTATAGTTAAAATGTAAATTGTTTAACTTAAAGCCTCAAAATCATGGTTTATCAGAACTCATTGTTATGGTTTTTTATAAAAATGAGTTCTGATAAACCATGCATTCCATTGCACGTCTAATCGATCTTCTCTTATTATACCGTGTACTTTGAAGGCTTTTCGTTAGACAATCTTGCATCGGGTTGTAATAAAAATCAACCAGTATTTTTCGGAATCTTCTATTGAAAGCATTTAAGGAATTAGCTTTCAATCTAATATCCAGAAAAATACTGGTGGATTCTAAGACTGAACCACACTATACATCATATTTATTAGATGTATAAAGTGGCTCCTCTTTCAGCTGGATATCTAGGGTTTTCTTTTCTTTTTATCATGTTTATCAGGATAATTGAGGTCATGAGAGCCAAAGTGGTCTAACTGCATTTTTTCAATTTACATCTTTTTATTTTAATTTGTTAATTTAAATACAATAAATTAAATAATCTGATTAGATATAAGGGTGGCATATTCTTTAATAATAAACTCTGTTTAAAATAAATAGAAAAAGTAACTTTTTACTGGAGTCTCCTTTAAATGGTAAAAGCTATAGCGCAATAAATAAATTCACCAATAAAAGGGCAATAAATAGGGATTAAAATAGGATGAAAGAAGAAATGAGAAAATGGCTCCTCACCTTTAAGGTATTCCTTTATTATAATGTATTCTATGTACATAAAAATGCAGTTAGGCCACTTTGGCTCTCATGGTCTCAATTGAAGGGGTGAGAATGAAAAGGATTTAACTGATTTTTTTGACCAAATGACTTATGGGTATCGTTGGATTCAGCGTGAAATTATCTTCAATAATACATTCTCAAAATACCGAAATGAGGCTTAAATCTCGAGATTTTGAGTCTAAAAATGGTTTATCTGTCACAGGAATACAGTAGGCTTAGCACAAAAACATTACTTTATTTCTTTTATTATATTATATTTTTTCAGTAATTGTATGAATTAGTACTATATTTAGTAATTTTAAATAGAAATAAAACATTTTCAAGCTACTGAAACTTACATAAACCTTTTCTATTACTTTATAAGCACTCTACATAAAAATGACGCCGTTGACGTTTAAAGTCAATTTTCTCGAAACTGTCAATTTGTCAGTTAAATCCTTTTTATTCTCAACCCTTCAATTATAGGGTATAGGGTTTATACCCTATATCCTTCAAGTCTTCTAAATCAGCGAGGTAATGCTCCCAGTATTATGGGCACCCTACCACGCGGTGATTAACTGGAAGTAAATTTATTTTGTATATAATGTTTTATTAGTTGTAACTTTTTATTTATTGTATCCTTAAATGTATATATTAGTACCTATTGAAATGAATGATCTGAGTAACATAAAAAGTCATAAACAACAAACATTAGTAACGTAGATTCAAATTCTACATCATCTCCAAGACGTATCTATTATCGTATATCTATTTATCATGCTGTGACATCGACCTCTAATTAATTTGTTTTTGTGTCTAGTGTGACAACCACTCCATCAATTATCATTTCCAAGAACCCTTGCTTTGACAATTTGGGGTTGTGTATTTTATCAGTAGGTACACAGGTATCTGTGGTATGGTTAACTCTTATGTCATAATAAAATCAGCTTTAATATTTGATTCTTTTTTTATTTTTAATGGGCTATGTGCCTTTATTCATCAACTATCAACAATCATATACATAGATACACGTGTAGAAGTGTATCTATGTATGTGACATATAAATATATATGTATATATTTGAATTTATTTGACATTATTATAGGCATAATGCTTTATTGTGATATAACTATAGTAGCATTTACTTTATTGTAACTATTTAATAACTATATAGCTAAATAGACAGTAAATTGTATAATCGAAATAAATTGCGATTAAATTTGATATTTTGAATACTTTTATCAAAGTTTTACCACGATAATCTGTAGTCAACGTTTACGAAACAACGGGCCGATTTTGATGCTTATAACCTTTTGATTTCAGAACGCCGAAATGCCTCCGGCTACGGTAACGCAAACTTTGGAGTCACAAGTCACTAGCGCGGAGTCCGTAGCTTGCAAACTGAGGCGTAACGTGAAGAGCACCGTCTTAAGCAAACACACAGAAACATACCCGGAAAATGACAAAGAAACAACCCCTGAAACACAAACTTGCCCTGAAAAAGACACAGAAATCCCCTGCGCTTACGACTTAGCACTTAGCAAACTGCCCCAGCCGTGGTTCTTGAAGCCAGTTAGAGAATGGGAGAAAAGATATGGCTTTGTGACCCCCGTGCGATGGACGAATACCATACTCATCACGTCATTTCACTTGCTGGTCGCGTGCTGGATTTTAAAATGTTATTACACTAACACCTTAGCTAAATGGCAGACTTGTTTGTTTGGTGAGTGAACCTATACTCTTTAGTGTTTTTAAGAACGCGGTAGGAGTTTTGGCGGGAAAACGAAAAAGATCGTGTCACCGCATTTTATTATTTTCCAAAACTTGTGCTATTATCAGTGTTAGTGCATAAAATTGGTAATAAATATAATTTACAGTAGCTTAAATATTAATGTAAGAATTGAAAAAATATGCAAAATTGGTAAATAAATCACTGAGTAGTACGCCTTTACAGCCTTATTAATAAACGGGTATTAGTCTCGGATTAGTTACTTCAGCTTTTGTCCTTTTTTTGCTACCGGAATATTTAGCTGGATACAAAGAGACAAAAGATGGTGTAACTAGTCTAAAGCTAGTTCGTGTTTATTAATAAGGCTGTTAAAGTTTCTGAAGCATCGCCTGTCCCTTTCTTGCAAAACGCAGATCGTGTGGAGCTTTCTCATAGATACTATGAAGTTTTGCTAGTGACGTCACATGCCAAAGACATTGCATGTAAAGCAATGTACCATGAAGGTATCACAGCTTAGTAATGAGGACTGGTACTAACGTCACTGCATGTTTGAGCTGTCTCTTTCAATTCCTGTATTTTAAAATGTCTGTCCTTAATCATTTTTTGAGATATTTATCTTATTTTTTCACTATTGTCTATTTTTTTGTATATAATTTATTCATGCAATTAAAATATAGTAATCAAATAGTCTATTATAAGTAACCTGTGTGCAAAATTCACCTTAATCGGTCCAGCTGGTTTGGCGTGAAAGCCACACAAACAGACAGACGTTTCACTTTTACATATTATTAGGACTAGTAGGGAATTTACCTAAATAAAAGATCTCACCATGGTACCTATAATTCTCGGTACTTGGTATAATTACTATTTCTATTTATTATTAGGTACTATGTTTTTATGAAAACCACTGACTGTATGTATTTATTCGTTATAAAGGTTGTCTGGAAGAGATCCTTTTATGTGATAAGACTGCCAATTATTACACTTTTATGTTGTTTGTTCATTTATGATGTGGTGTTTCAATAAAGAGGTTATGTACATATATCTACTCTCGTACATATTCCAGGGTACGTCATGGGGCAAGTTTCCGGGTTCGGAGTTACCGCGGGCGCTCACAGGCACTGGTGCCATCGATCCTACAAAGCTCGGTGGCCGCTCAAAATAATCCTGATGATTTGCTACTCGGTTTCTGGACAGGTAATCATAATCATGAGCATTCGTTGAAAATGCTCTTTATTATGATAATGAATGATGTGACGAGCTAGTCGTTCACCTGATGTTAAGCAACACGTCCGCCCATAACAGAACAGTGTCACTCGGAACTCTAAAATATAAAGTTTAGCGCGACACTGCGACGCACGCGCGACGCAGCGCACATCATCCTGAGACATCAGCACAGTCTGGTAATAAGATTACTCGACTGTGAGATGAGATCATAAAGTCTCATTTTCCCAGTAATTTCACTAGCTACAATGCCCTTCAAACCGAAACACAGTAATGCTTGCGCACTACTGCTTGGCGGTAGAATAACTGGCAAAGCGGTGGTACCTACTTAGACGAATTTTGCAGAAAATTCCTACCACATAGTATACGGTTCCATCATATTCAAATTTCAAATACTACATCAACGAAAAAATGCAAACCGGAATCAATTTTTTACACTCTTAGATAAAACAAATAACTTGTCAAGAGCGTATCGGGCCATGCGTAGGGTCCCGTACATTTATATACGTGTTTATCTTTATAATTACAAACAAAAACTCGGCCGTGTGGTCCCTGCGTTGAAATAGGACCACTTACCTTGTTTTTTTTTAACGGGGTAATACTGTAGGTCTCTACTGATCTTTACGACGTCATCGGGTGGGATTACCACCTATCTTCCCATGGGTTACATCGAAACGACAACAAATACAACGTTACTTAGTAAAGATCTGAAGCTAAGTATACGATAAGTGTGACTCACTTTACAAAGCCCTTATATTGTCAAAATGTATTTTTTTTTTCAATATTGATAAATTTTCAATATGATTTTGATTATGAGATTTGTAGAGCTCCCTAAAATTAATAGATAATATGAAAATAATTAGAATTATTATAATTATTAGGTACTGACAATAAGTTCACTCCTTTACGTACATATTTCCTATAGCAACATCGTTAGCAATTCCACTGAATACCATGAAGTTTTCCTTATTGGACGTATCAAAATGTTGAGACAAATCCTTGACTCAGACGTTTTATAACACATTCGGGTATTTACAATTTAACAATGATCGCAAATACCAATTCATTGCCAATAGAGGATGCAATAGGTGTTAGTCTATTGAGAAATATAAAATCGTCTTTTATTATTATACGTAAAGGTTAGCGATACAAACAGCACTTGCTTACCTGTGGATGTATATTACATATAGAATTTAGGTAAGACTGATTTGTGTTTCAATTTTTGAGTGAAGCAACCACAAACGGCTAGGTATCTAGATAAGATTTACGGGCATCCATCAGGCTGGAGCAGGGCGTTTAAAAGAAAAGCTATTTCCCTTTTCAGATGGTTATTCGCCCTGATAGCATAATTAATACGTGACACATGGAAAAATATACAATAGTCTCTAATCTCAATCCGTGACCAAATTTTCATCCAAATCGGTTCATCTGTATTGACGAGTAAGCTTCACATTCAAACATTTCAACAATTGGTAATGTTTCACTTCTACATATGTATTAGTAATGTAGTGGGAATATACACACATTCACTCATTTACACTAACACAGCCTCACGTCACAGACACACATTTACACACACCTCCATATCTGCAACACTCAGTCACTCAGTTTTAATACAATAACCTTCCACAGATTTATGAAAGGAACGTAAGAGGCTAGATCCTGCGACACAGGTACGCCTAGTGTGGGATCTAGGGCTCCGTAAAATGTAATATTATACTTTAATTATACAATGTACTTAATACATCATTCATAAATATGTATCTTGTATGTGTGCTTGTAAATAAATAAATAAAAATAAATAAAATAGTAAAGTTAAAAACAGACTTTAACGTAAATACTCCTGTGTAGTGTATTGTATTCCGTCAGACAATGTCTAGTAGAACACCTATGGTATGCTGGTACCCGGTATTACGTCCAATCCCACAAATACTCGCTCGAACAAAATAGATTAACGTAGACTATTATTTATTTTTATACAGTGTGCAAATAATAGTAAAGTTTCTGTATACATTAGCAGCTTAATAACAAGACAGATCTAGGTAATACTACGCCGTGATTGCGGAAAACTCTTCCCGTTACGCATCATAAATGTTTAATGTACCAATGTAAAAACATTTTGATTGTACCCAATTACGTACCAAAATATTCGGTTACCCAGACCAGAGGCTCGCATTATGATGAATACAATTTAATGCCTTGTCTACATTATACGCAATTATGCCTTACCAATAACTTCTTAGCGAGATTCAATTACTTGGTATGTGGTTTCTTTACTAACTATACTAAGTGATAAGACATTGCAAGTGTCAAAATAGGTACCACCGCTTTGCCAGATATTCTGCCGTCAAGCAGTAGTGTGCAAACACTACTGCGTTCCGGTCTGAAGCTAATAAAAATAGTGAAAAAATGAGATAATGAGACCTTATGATCTGATATCATACTCTAGAAATCTTACTGGATTGTGTCCACATGACATCACACACCTAGGTCCGTATTACAGAACAATGCTCAGTCATCAATCGGTGCTCAAGCAGAGATTTCATTCATAAAGTGATCAATTAATGAATAAAATCTCTGCTTGAGCACCGATCGATGACTGAGCGTCGTTCTGTAATATGGACCTTAGAGTTCTGAGTGACACTACAACCTGTTATAGGCGGCCGTGACACCTAACATCAGGCGAACGACTAGCTCGTTGCGTCATTAGCTTATATGAAAAACAGTTAATCGCTGCACGGCTACAATACAATTTGTACTCTAGCGATTCACTTTAGGGCTTCTACGAGGTGAAAGTCTCAGATGTAGGTTCTGTACCTATCTCTTTTTCTAAACATAAGTATATATTTGTATTTTATTAAATTTGTAAAATATGTATATTTATACCTTAATGGTTGTATTGTTGTTATAGTTTTATTTTAATTTATATGATGATCAAAAATTAATGTTCAAAATTATGCTCATTTCTTTATATGCACGCCTAATCAAATTGTTTCTCTACACGCCTTGGTTGACTGTTAGAAAATGCTGTTAGCATTAAGTCCTCCTTTACACTTTTTATGTGCATAAAGTAATAAATAAACAAACGGTGGCGAATTCTGCTGAGCAGCTTAAAAGGCGCAAATATAGTGATCTTGATAGCGGTTTTATATTTGCGCCTTTTGCAGTTGAGACACTTGGGGACCGAGTGCTCACCAAATTTTTAAAGATTTTTCTAAACGTCTAGTCGAAGCCACACGTGACCAAAATGCTGGCCTCTACTTCGACCAAAGATTGAGCATTGCCATTCAACGTGACAATGCTGCCAGCATATTGGGCACGTTGCCTACTGGTAGTGGTTTGTTTGATATTAAGTTCTCTTTTTATTGTTTTATGTAAAAACGGTTTCCAATTAGTTCTATTAATAAATATATAGTTCTCAACACAAATAAATAAATAAATAAGTTAAATCAGAATATCTCCGTCTTTGTCATTTTCCCTTAATCAGAATGCTACGCAGAATCAACACGTGGGTTCCAATGTTTCCAGAACACGATATACGAATGGGTGCGAGACCACCGCGTGCACCATAAGTTCTCGGAGACCACCGCAGACCCGCACGATGCCAACCGAGGGTTCTTCTTCGCGCACATCGGGTGGCTCATGATGAAGAAACATCCTGACGTCATCAGGGAAGGTCAAAAGATCGACATGAGCGATATCGTCAACGACCCTTTTGTGCAGTTCCAAACAAGGTAACTTAAATATAAAGCTGTTGGGAAGTAGGTGAAACTAGCTCTGTAAATACTCCCCAACCTATAATAATAGGGTTAAATAAGTAGAAATTTCATTTAAAAAATGTAACACCTGAGAACGAAAATTTGTTTTAATCATACTGCTATGTTATCATCTGACTTAATAGTATTAGATGTCGGAAACTCGCGCCTTTAGCGAGTTCTAATTCCAACCGCCTCACATCAATTTCACCAAACCCCGAAACTAGCAATTTTTAAACCCTCGCAAAAAAAATACACCCGTATTTTGTGTAAATAGGTAAATGGGTTTTTTTTTTGTTCTATTCGGAGCATACTTTCAAGTAGTCCCATATAAACTTAGTGATGATCTGATGATAGATTACGAGATAGAAACGGAAAACTCCTCAATGGATGAGAACAGATGCATTGGGAATTCATTCTTAATTGGGAATTCCTAGGGAACAGCTATCTGGACCTACCAGGAATTGATCAACTAACCTGACCATGAATATTTTAACATCATATCTACCCTACGGAACTATCGGTATAAAACTAATAAGGCAATTGTGGTATCTTTTGAATATTATATACCTAATCCGGTGTAGATTTTATGTAGGTTAAATAATATCCGTAAAAAATACCATACAATTAGCCCGGAGCGCCGCACGGCGATAAAGCTGCGATCTTGTCCAAAACAAAACTATTTAATAAGGTACTTATACATGTCAAATATTAAAAACAAAATACTTCCCTGCCTGTATCGGTAGACAATTTAAGCACTACCTATAGGTATAGGTAGATTAGTAGGTACTAATCATTAAATTCTAAAATTAAATTTGTACTTCGAAGTGAAGCGGTTGGAATTAGAACTCGTTAAAGGCGCGAGTTTCCGACTTTAAAAAGGTAGTTTGGCTCCTGTGCACCGCTTAACGGTCTAATTGCACGCACTTACATACTAAAAAAGAACACAATCTGATCTTCCCCTCAATAATAGACATTTTCATGAATAAATTCTTAGGATTACTCACTTTGGTAGATAAAGTAAAGAAAAAAAACTTATTTAGCCGTACCATGTAAACTGTCATAATTGATTATAATTATAAAAATACTTATTTAGGTGTACTATGTAAATTGACATTTTATGAATAAATTGATTATGATTACAAATTAAACTTACTAGATTGTAATTTTTAAGTCAAAAAATACTAACACTTTATTTTATTTTGAAACATACAACATATAAATAACTAAACTAGACCTAAAAAACTAAATTATACCTAAGAACTTAAAATAAATAAAAACTAAAAATTTAAAATAACCCGTTGGTAGAGGGGAAAGTTCCCAGAATGCTGGCAGCATTACCACGTTGAATAGCAATGCTTATTTTTTGTGCAAAATAAAAGCCAGCATTCTGGTCACCCGATGCTTCCACCAAACGTTTGGCCAAGTCCCTATATGTTGATATGGCAGCCGGCCCCCATGGACCCATTGTCTCCACCCCAAACGGCACAAACATGTAGGCCCTGTCAAGGAGTGCATATTTGTGTCGTTTGAGGTTTTCGGCCTTGACGGCGCCCGCGCCGGCTTGAACTGTAGTTAAAGGAAGATGGGACAGAGCCATAGTGTCAACACATGTGGCATCCCACACTAGAGGATCTTCCAGGGGATGAGGGTCATCCCATCGGGTCTTTTGCCGTCATCTCGCATCAGTCCATTAGGTTCTAGGACTGATGGGACACCGGCACTAACTAAAGCCACTAACTAAAAAATACTTATGTAGACGTACTATGTAAATTGCCATTTTATGAATAAATTGATTATGATTATAATTACTAGATTGCAATTTCAATGAAGCACTAGTTTATGGTTCTTCATTACGCAATCAAAAAAAACTTGCGTCGCAATGATGGTCAATGACTCGAACATGGATTGTGGTATAATTTATGATTCTAACTTTTTTATGTTGAATTGAGCATTACTTATGACAACGTAATATAACAATGGAAAGTGATGTCTGGTACGGTGAGATACTTGAATAATTTCACTGCTTTCAGATAGATAGATAGATAGATAAACTCTTTATTGACACCAAGGCAACAAATACAAAAACAGGAAATAACTAATGAGTAGGTAACAATGGGTGGTCTTATCGCTAAAAAGCGATCTCTTCCAGACAACCTTTGGATGGACAGAGATAGATCAACGAGCAAGGACGGTGGTGCTAAAAAGTTACTGTGTACTACTTAAAATACAATACTACTATACATAAACATACACAAATAATACATAATATACAAATACTAAGGAAACAATGAAGGTTTATTTCGAAGTCAAACTAGAGAGATAGAAGTGCTTAATTTTGCTTTCAGGTACTTCATGGTACTCAAAGTCCTTTGCTGCTGGATCCTGCCAAGCATGTTGCCGTATTACGGCTGGAATGAAAAGGCGGAAGTATCGTTCGTGTCGCAAGCGCTGGTGCGGTACATGTTGTCACTCCACTTCACTTGGTCCGTGAACAGCTTCGCGCATTTGTGGGGCAATAAACCGTATGACCGGTGGGTATAACAATATCGGCGTCTTGCGCAAGCTAATAGGTGTAGGTCCATACCTACTACTATACACAAAGAAGCACGGCCGTAGCTAGGGGGGGGCATTGTGGGGCAATGCCCTACATTAAAATCACAATGCCCTAAGTACCTTAAAAATACCAAAAACTAAGATTATTATAATGTCTATGCTCACGTTCTGTCACAGAAATTATTTGTCTACGAATAGCTATTGATTGATTTAGGAGCCCATACTGCCCTACCTGAAATTCGACTTAACCTACAGCCCTGCAAAGAAAGCAACCGTCCTGATAGTAAGCGGTCACCGCCGCGCCAATGAACATTACGCAAAATTATTTAAGAGCGTTGCCAATGCGCGACCTTAAAAAACTCTATCGGATAATGGTGAACCGACTTGATAAAATGAACGTCATGGTTTCAGATACATAATGCCAGCTGAGAACCGTGGCGTATCCATTGTAGCAATGGGCGAAGGCTGGCACAACTACCACCACACATTCCCGTGGGACTACAAAGCGGCGGAGTTAGGCGTTACCAATAACGTCACCACTACTATCCTGGATTTCTTCGCTAGGATCGGCTGGGCCTACGACCTGAAGGTAGCTTCGCCGGCCCTCGTCAAAGCGGTTGCAAAGAGCAGGGGCGACCACACAGAGTCCATAAAAGCAGCTTGTTAGTATTAAAGTTGTGTTAAGCTATTTTCAAACATCATACGATTCGACATCAAATAAATAAGTACCTACTTATAGTACACCTAATTCCAAATAAATAATACAATTAAGTTATATAATTATTGTTATCTACAGAGCTAAGATAGGTATAGCTCGCGCAAAACTTTATGAGCTCTCAGAAGTTAGCGCGGATGGCTGCGCAGTACGCATAATATATAGTTACTGTATGGCCGCTTTTACAATGCACTCAACTGTACCATGCTACACCTTCGATCGCATCGTCACTTCCCATCAGGTGAGAGCGTGGTCAAATGCTAGACAAGTTCGAAATAAATTTTAAAAATTTTATCATGCGCAGTTTGGTACTCGGGCCTAACTTCCGAGAGCTCATAAAGTTTTGCGCGAGCTAAACGGTCAATGTGTTTTATTTTGACTAATAGGGCAGGAAAAAAATAGGAACATTTGAAGTAATATCGTGATGATTTCCTGGACTAGACAGTCAATTAATACGGTCATATCTACCACACGGGAACGGGTGGCGGAAATACGCGTATTTTTATACTTAGAAAACCAAGTATACGAAATATTGATGACCTTTGAAATGTGCCACTTCCTCAGAGTGACATAATTTAGATGGAGATTAACGAGACTTTGAAAAGATACAGCGGTCCACGCGTACAATAAACAAATTAGATTTTGATATAATAATTTATAAAAATTTGTAGTAAGTGCCACCAGAGAGCTAAGTGAGGCCCGTTGGAAAAAATCCATTATATTCATTTACTCCATAATTAATATTGTAGATACTATTGGGATAAACGGGAGGTTTTGTTTTGCGGCTGTAGTTAGATAGGTAGATGGTACCTGCCTATAATACATGGTGTATGCTTTATTTTTATTGTAATTAGTAAGTTTCGTGATAAATAAATACAAATATAATACAGTATTATCTTTTAATCAATCTTCCAGCTTAAAATTAAATCACAAACAGCACCTGCGTGTAACAACAAAAAAAAACAATATTTTCTCTTTAAAAAATAGGTACTTACTTAAATAAAAAAGGAAATTAACGAAAAATAATATCTTAAAAGGATTTCAAGCATGCAAGGCAAGTTACCATGGGGTCTACAGTAAACCACCACGCAATTTAGAATTAATTATTGTCTCTATTTTATTACCAAGAATACATTAAAGTATTAAATAATACTACTACATAAATTGTGTAGAAAGCGTTATTCAACCACTAATAGTTGTTGTGGTTAAAAAAATTGTGGAATGAATATTTAGTATGTATTTTGTGTAAGACCGTAACACCTTGTTTATATAGCGAAAACAGTCATTGAATTTAAAAATAGTATCCTAGTAATTTATAACATATTGATACTGCTATTAAAATTGCTCAAAACGGAACAAACATTTTTTTGCCTTTGGCTATGTGCCTCTTTTATACATTTTCTATATAAATATATTTCAACTTTCTGAATTAATGGGAACATAAAGAGTAATTTTATATTTCGGTGAAAAACAAGTGAGCATCAGGTAACCCAAAGACAACCTAATAGCAATGAGTACCCACTACCCGTAGACAAGCGCGAGGCGCGGGAGGGAAACTAAAAACTTGCCCAGCTAAAGGTTGGAAGGAAATTCAAAATGTTCATAATGTATACGAAAAACATTTCCTTTACTTTCATAGTGATCCCAGATTTAGTATCTGTTAATGACAATTGCAGGCAGAGGACATTATTCCTTAAATACATCATACAGATACAAAATGAACTTCCACAAGGTCACGGCTGAGTCAATCAATTATATCATAATAGGTAACAAAATACTAAGCAAAAATGGAACTGATTCCACATGTTGGTTCTTAAACTATTTTTTTTACATTTAGAACCAATACAACTTACCAAACACATAACAAGAGCATCATAGCAAAATATTTTAATTAGGCTGTGTAAGAATAACTCCAATTTGACGATTTCCATTATCATTAACATAATTATTATACTATCGTAAAATATATTAGACTCGAAAGCAAAAAATCTGCAAAATGTTGAATTCCCTTCAGAGTGGACCATGGTGTTTAATCTAGGAAGGATCTTATTGCTATTAGATACAATACTGGGTCACCCGCTACAAGAACCCTATTTTGTATCAAGTATTATATTTATTGCATTACCATATTAAAAGCTACAATACAAAAGTAGCCGATATAAAGACTTAGACCACATTACTAGATTAATATTTCAGAAAACAACTAAAATTTAAATATATATGACATCTAATATAACCAACCTTTTCTGAAACATTAGAAATTTTAATAAAGCAGGTAGTTTATCACAACTTGAGATTGCCGTATTAGGAACTACCTACAAAATCAAACATTTTTCAAATAGTAATCCAGTCTTTCTTGTAAAGAGAAACCCAAATAAAAAATTAGGTAGGTATCATCAAACTATCACTCAAACAAAAACATCCAGAAACTTATTAAAATCAGTCTTCTATTAGGGTAAAAAGATCTTTTTTGGTATTTACATTGTTTGCTGGTAATTCTATGACTTTTGAGTCCTTGGCAGGTCTAGAATTTTCATCGCGGGATGTTTTTCTCTTCAGACTAATAATTTTGTTTGTGTAGACCCCCTCATTGGCATCACTGTTTGATACTTTACGTTTCTTAGATTTTGTAACAACAAAGTCAAAATCGGATGAGTCCTCATCAAAACCAGAATATATAGGTACAGATCTGCCACTTCTTGTTGATCGTAATGGCTGTACTCTAGTGGATTCTTCAACAATTTGTATGGGTGGTGGCCATGCAGCGAAATTAGGAGATTGTCGCGCTTGGTGATATTTGTTTATAGACATAAGTTTTATGTATACAGCCAATGTGCGAGCCTTCTCAGCCTGTGTTAAGGTCCCCGGAAGTAGGCTCCAAGGCATCCGCCTATCTTTAACATTAAGATACCGCCTCTTTAATATTTTGACTTGTGAAGCACTATCAGCTATATCTTCAACCTGTGGAAAAAATTGTTTTAAAGATCTTTTAGCTTATTTGAGTGAATATTTATTATTATGATTTTATAAATAAATTTGGAATTTTATTCCTATTAATTATTTTTAGGTTTCCTAGATAATAATCTATCACATAGTCCATCCATCACCATAAATTATATTTATTCATCAATGTTTCTCAAATTAGATTTATATTATTCATCCAAGGAACGCTGGGATTGCAACACTTATTATGTGTTTTAATTGTTAATCTGTTGTAATATTACTGTGAAATCCTTTGACTTATAAAATGTCACCAATCAACCGGTTCAATACCTTTTCATTGTTTCTTGTAACATTCTCTTCCTGGTTCGTTGCTTTCGAGTTCCTCAGGGCTTTAAGCAGATCACTCATTTCCTCCTTTGACAACTGTTCTTCATCCAGGCCATATTCTGTAAATTTTATTAGGAAAAACTTTGATTAATCAAGTGATCTTATCTAAAAATCTTGTACATTTTTTAATGTTGAGGCGCAAGTAAGTGGGCAGTGTCAGTAAGCAATCTCATCCTCATACAATTCGGACAAATTTAGGAGAACAATTTATAAAATCAGAAAGTATAGAAAAGAAAACAAAGGAAGGAAACAAAACAAGTATATAAGAGAATTATGCTAGGGATTTATAAGAGGAATTTTAGTAATTCAAATATTGAATCATTCATATTTAATGATCATGAGTGAGATGAGAGAGGTATACATGTTAAAAGTACGGAATCTGAGAACTTGTAAAAATGTATGGATAATAATATGTATTATAATATTTTTAAAATGCAATCAGTTTCATTACCAGTTAGTTCATTTTTCATCTGCTTTATTTCAGAATCACAGCTATCGTCGGAAGACAAAATTTGATCCATGTTTTTGGCGAAAATGACACTTTAAAGTTGTAATGTAATTTTAGGTAGACAATTAGAAAATAGAGAACCTACAAATAAGATTATGTGCATCCGCTTCTGATTCGAGCAACAATAAATAATACTTTGTTTTGATATTTTCCCATTCCCACAAATTATTAGAAATAAGGACAAAGGTAACTTTATACTGTCGAAATGTTTTGATCAGGCGAGAAACTGGAATCCGTGATGAAGCGGTGATGTGACGTAATGAAAATATGTAAATAAATGTTGACATTTGTTAATGACATTTATATTTTTATGACATTGATTATAATATTTTATAGTGATGTGCAGAATCGATCGATTATGTAAATTGAATAATAGATAGCAGTATGTCTGCTATCTATTAGTTCAGTCTATATACAATGTTCAGAATTCGGGATCAAAAAGGTAAACAAAGAGGATAACAGCACGAAAAATTGATATAAAATTGCGCAGTCTACAATTCGATGATAGGAATTAATTTTACTGGTTTTTAGAGCATAATATGATACAGTTGAATTATTAAAATTATTTAAAGCTTTGAGTATTACATGCTTATTATTTTAAACAAATTTAGAATAACCGAAATTTTTCTCGTGCAGTTATTTTTCTTAGACTGGGAACACTGTCAAGGTTCAAAACATTTCGTGCAGTCGCCGCTTTTATTATTCGATTCGTGCTTCAATCCTCGAACTCGATTGTAGTTCACCTATTAGGTAGCCTACATTAGTGTTCTGTGGCTTATATACTCTATGGCCACACCATACATAGTATCCTCTACTTGGTCTGTGATGCCATGTTTATTTTGTAAAACACGATTTTCAACACTATTTGTGCATTATTATTTATAATAGTTTTTGTATGCTATTAACATTAAATTCCGTCAGTAATATACAACAAATAAGCACAGTAGGAAACTGTTGAGTTTTAATGTAAAATAGTTTGGTTTCTTGTTAAATTTTATTCAGGAAAAATGGAAGAGGAGATCCGATGTTTTGTTTGTAAAGAATTTTACAGGGAACCCGTCTTATTACCTTGTGGACATGCTCTTTGTCGCGCTTGTGCAATCAGTTTGCAGACTCACGTACATGAAGTGGAGACCTCTACGGCTTCTAGTGATTACCAAGAGGCGGACAAAGCGTCCGTGTCGAGTGAGACTGACAGCGGAGTGGTATGTGGATCAAGGCCTAACAGTTACGCGGGCACGCAGGCCGCACCTTTGTACTCGCCCCTGGCGTTCAGCATCACCTGTCCGCTATGCAGCAAGCTGGTTTATTTAGACGACAATGGGGCCGAAGGGCTGCCACCCTTCAGGGTCATGCGGACTATTGTGGAAAGATTTGGGGGTGTCAAGGGTGCGCCACCCGCTGAGGAAGCGTGTCAAATGTGTGAAGGAGAGAGACGTGCTGCTGTAGTGCGCTGTGAACAGTGCTCTGTGCGTTACTGCGCGGGCTGTAGAGATGCGTGGCATCCTATCCGCGGCCCCCTCGCACAGCATGAGCTTCGAGCGCTTGGGACCACCTGTGGAGATCATGGCTTTCCTCCGGCACTCTACTGCAATGCCTGTCAGGCTTCCATCTGTCAGCGCTGTGTTGCTGAAAGACACTCCTCACATGAAACACAGCCTTTGCCCAGTGCTGCCAGAGCTCACAAGGTAGATTTACTATCCATATACTAGCATACTTCTATCACATACAGCTCTGTAATGAGTTGTAATGTGCACTTTTCTATAACAGCATTTGCTTACTTTTAGCTACTATTTGTATTTCGAGCATTATATTAGGAATCACAAAACTGCTCTAGTGGGCATAGGTGAGGACAACTTTTTACTGTTAGAATTTTTGTAGAGTTGGGTATAAGTCCACATGCATATTAACATATTATGTTTTCAGACTGAATTATCACAATCACTACAGAAGCTATCAGAACAAGCAAAAGCTATGACTGAATATATTCAACTAGTCAAAGTATCAGGTGACAAAATAAATGTAAGTATTTACATGTCAAATTAATGAAATAAAATGAAATGTTTGCTTATACCAATAAAAATATGTTAATATTACTGTATCAGGAATCATGTGAAGAATTAGAAAGACAAATAGATCTAGCATGTGCAGAAGTGACTCGTGCCATAGAACGAAGAAGAGATGAACTGATCAGGGCAGCTCATCAAAACAAGTCGCAGGCCATTGCTAACATGCGCTCCTTGAAATCACTGGCAGCTCAGAAACTCCGAGAAGCAACTGCGCTATTACATTTCTCTATAGAGGCCTTGAAAGAATCTGACCATGCTGCATTTCTTCAAGTAAGTTGATGTGAAGTTAAAAGTAATCCAATGAGGTCCATTTTGATTATCTACCAGCACCACTTAATAATCTATATCCTCATCACATATAAAAATGTAATGTTTTCTGCTTATTTTTTATGAGGTTCTCATGCCAATCACCCTGAAACTATTTGGATGAATAGCAATGATCAACATTTATTACTTTTTTATGAAAAATTAGAGTTGCTATAGCTTTGGGTATATTCTGGGTAAATAAAATAATAACTATAGTATGAATTGCTTTAACTACATGGGTGGGGCCACAACTCAGTTACCCAGTAACAACACAATCTATTTTTGAAAATTTACATAATCCAGAAAATAACAGCTGAGTTAATATTCTTTATTGATTACTCTAGCTGTAATACACCCAGACTCATATCAAAACTTATGGGCTTGTTATCTTTCCAGTTATAAGGTGTGCCATTGAGCCCAGCTCTTATCAGTACATATCCTATTTCTAATGCAGAGTAATGTGTTTTGTGTATTCTACAACATGGCCTACATTCTAGCATCAATATCATTTTTATTATTAAACTGTGACATACATAAAAGCGCTGTATTTATACCTGATAGTACCATTGTACTAACATCAGATATGAAATCTATATGTAGGTATTATTAAACTAAACTGTTATGACTGTAATCTTATCAGTGTAATCAACAGAATTCATTGTTTACAATGACTACTCACAATAACAATAGTTTTAAACAATGTACTGACAAAAATGCAGGCTGTGGCAGTCATAACTGGATATAACACTGCTTCATCTTAGTATATTTATAGGGAAGTACTCTGCCCTATAAATCCTGCAACTTCATTTGGAAACTTTTGTCAGGATAAAAAGTATGTTATTTGGGAGGCTGGAATGCACAACTAAATGATTGCACATCCCATATTGTATGTACAACCTGGAATTAGTGTGCATGGGTTACAAGTATCAGTCTCGATAAGTTTTCTTGAATTGTTTGTATAATACAAATAACCTATTGATTAATTGAAATCTATTTTCCAAATGCAAGTTACCTATCTACCATTGCACCTTCAATGACAACAGGTGGGTAGCATACTGACAGCGCGGTCTCATGAGACGGCCGCAGGGCTCTGTGCCGCTCTGGAGGCTCCGCCCGCCGCGCCTGCTCTCACGCTCGACATCGAACCAGTGCTGCGCACTGTGAGGACAATGAACTTCATCGAGTGCATACGTAAGTACATTACATTAAGGCGGACACAGACGTTGCGAGGTATAAGCAGCAGCACGAAACTCTAGCGCTGAGCGTCATTGCGCAGAAGTCAAAAATTAGGTATCACAGGGGGCTAGAGGGACAAATGACTGAGCATCGTTCTGTAATACGGAACTAAGTACTTGAGCATCGATCGACGACTGAGCGTATTAGTTCTGTAATACGGGCCTTATCTGAAAAGTCTTTTAGCCTACATCTTTTTCTGTAATTATAGTAATGGATGTTACGTCCAACCCCTCTTTAGATGAAATTCTGTGATCCTGGAATTATTAATAAAAAATCGTGTCTATGTCAAAAGATAGATAAACTCTTTATTGTACACATTACATATTAAAAAAATTTTCAAAATGAATAATAAATGAATTACCTACACACAACATAATAAATAATGAAATGAAAAATTCATCAATAGTATTTATACTGTTCTAATAATTTATTTCGTCCCATTTTCTTGCCTATATCTTGGACTGCAGCCATGGAACAAGATATGAAAACGCCAGGTGAGATATATTTGTCCTAATTGAAGAAACCGAGCGCCGAATGTGTACCTCGTCAAGGATTGTGAATTCGCAACTCAGTTCCGGCGGAACGAAACGAGGTCGCATACCTAATAATTATAACTTGTTTCTTCATCTTACTGTCTGTGGTCTCATTCACTTCTTTTAAAACTTTCCTCGACGTGATACGACAGACATACTTCTGTCATTTGTTTTGAAGTAAAACTTCTTTACGCACGTTTGGCTTGGGGAGTCAGCTGGGGAAGCGAACGGAATTTGAAGTTGGTTCACGTAATCTCCATTGTCAAAATAGCAATGTTAATTATTTTTATTATTATGTTGGTATGTCCGGTAAAATGACAATTTACATCTGTCAATATGGCAACATTAACACTAAATAAAGTTAACACTAAGTTTATTTGTGCTCTCTAATTATTTGAAATCTGCGAAGCGCTGCTCAAATTCAAAAATAACCTCGTCGATTTACCTCAGGAGATCAGAAAAGTTGCAAGCATAAAAACAAGACATGGGCCATTGTCTGAACAGCCCTGGTCTAAAAGCACACTCGTTTTTTTTTTTAAATTATTACATACTAGTTAATATTATAAAGGCGAAACTTTTTGTATGTGTGAATGTTTGTTACTCTTTCACGCTCAAACGGCTGAATGGATTTGGATAAATTCGGTACCAAGATAGCTTATACACTAGATTAACATAAAGGCTACATTTTATCCCGGAAAAGTGAAATTTTTCCGTGGGATGTGAATGAAATAATTAAAATACTTTTTATCCGTGGGTGAAACCGCGACCAACTAGATTGCAATAAATCTTTTGACTTTGACTTTGTCATTGTCAGCGCCGGGCGCGCCGGAGATGGCGGTGGAGGCGTGCGCGGCGCGCGGCTGCTCGTGCACCGTGGCGTGGCGCGCGCCCGCCGCGCCCGCCGCCGTGCGCGGGTACGCGCTCGAGCTCGACGACGGGCTCGGCGGCCCGTTCCGGGTGAGACACTACCTGCTCAACATCAAACCAAGAACCACCGCTTCCTTCTTCCTTCTTAATACTCTTTTCATCCTATCTATTCGAAACGGACGACTTGGTTCGCCTTTAAGTACACCAAAGGAGTTTTGGCGGGAAAGCGAAAAAGATTGCGTCACCGCATTGAATTATTTTCCTAAATGTTATTTTCAGTGTTAGTGCATAAAATTGGTGGCATTCTATTCGTTAAGTGCTGGATTACAGGCGTGAGTGTAGGAAAATGGTATAATGATGGTGAAACGTTTCTTTTCGTGTTGTTTCCAAAACTCCATAGAAGCTTCAAGTAAAGTTGCCACCACTTTACTAGGAGTATGACTTTGACTAGACTATGACTTGACTGACTTGACTTGATGACTTCGACTGTGACTTGACACATATTTGCGTGAAATATCATTAAATTGATAAATTATCAATTACTTGACACTGGCTAAATACACAAAAGTGTGGAGCCAAAACATACAAAAAAAAAGCACACCAAAAGGTTTTCCATAAGAAACTTTTAGCGGGCAGTAATAATAAGAAAAAGTTTATTTCGCAACAAACGTCAGTTACAAAAGGTTTTGTAGTTTGGACGATTTAACGGTTTTATTCATGTATGTATGTATACTCCTATGAAACATAACAACTGTATCATAGATATTTTTAACATCGATAAAGTTTATATTAAAGAGATGCTTTTTTTACCCAATGTAGCATCTCATGGACGCGTTGAGAACCAAGCCAGGAAGAACCTGTTTTATGGCCTACAACGTTTCCCCTCGAGTTAAATCAAATCTAATACAATGAAAATAGATGCAACTAATATATTTATTAATATTGATATAATTTAGTTCGTTATTTTTTAAACCCAATAATAATAAAACATATCACACAGCGCCATCTAGCCCCAAATAAGCAAAACTTGTACTATGGGAACTAGATAACTGATACAGATACTTTTTGTTTGTAAATACATACATAAAACACAATCTAACACACACAGGACAAACATCGATGTTCATCACACAAATGTTTGTACAGGGTGGGAATCGAACACACAACCTGCAGTTCAGAAGGCAGGGATACTACCAACTGAGCTAACGGGCCAGTAATGAGTTTTTAATCCTCTTTATAAGTGCGCTGCAATTATCTTACTCGTGCACTTTTTTAATTTGAAACATTAGTGTTTAGCGTCAAAGAAATCGAACGCAAATATTGTTTGAATAAATACTGGCTGGTAGGTACGGCGGCTCATAGTTGCGCCGTCGCGGCTGAATAAAAAACAAACAAATTATTTAAAATCGCGCGAACCACAGCCCGCGTTTATCTCTGTTCCTAATAAAACTGTAACGAAAAATTTTCATAATTGCCTAAATGTCTCAAATGTAAATATAAGTTTTTAGTTGTTTTATTATTAGATAACATTTAATTTCAATTTAGTTGTTACTCTATGTTTTATTAAATAATAATATTACATTAAAATATGAGGCGCACTTTATTTTCCCATAGCGGGTGATGAAAAGTAGAGTGTATCACTCGGGCGCAAAATATATTTTTGACTCGACCTACGTACTTTGAATCCCTCGCAACGTTCAGGATTCTACTAAAGTACTGTAGAATCTCTCACTTCGCTCTGGATTCAAAAAAGCGCCCTCGCCGTAAAAGCATTATTTTGCTCCCTTATGATACAATCTACTATTATTCTTCATTCTTCAATATACATCATAACTTTCCACTAGAAAACTAAAGACTAATTCCCGTCTGTACTAATAAAGTTTGGCAGCTCATAAATTATAACTCACACTCACTGATTTATTATTGGAATATAATAATAGGCAAAAAAAACAGTAACAAAATGTGGAATGAGCTCCCGCCAGTGGTTTCCAACGAGTTACAACATGGAGTACTTTAAAAGGAGGGTTAAAAGAGACCTACAGGATAAGCAATGATTGGTGACACCTCCGGTGTTACCGATGTCCATAGGCTACGGTGACCACTTCCCATCAGGTGGGCCGTATGCTTGTTTGCTCCCTTTAACATAAAAAAATAAGTTACTTTTTATTAGATTCTTAGTTTAGTCTAAAATTTCTAGCACAATTCCAATTCTTGTGAATTTTCCCAGGAGGTTTACTGCGGGCGTGAGACAGTGTGTACGGTGGACGGACTACATTACGCGTCGCTTTATAGTGCACGAGTGAAGGCGTTCAACGGAGCCGGCGAGGGACCTTACAGCGAAGTCATCGGCTTGCAGACTTCACCAGGTCAGATTATAGTGAGCTGGCATAAACTGTGGTCTTGACAGAGTTATCTCCAACGTAGTAACGAAAAAAAGCAAAAAAAAAACTTCTAATAATAACAATAACGCCCAACGATCACATACGTAGATCCTGGACTCGAACTAGGATTCCCTGTATCTAGGGACCCAGGAACTACGAGGACCATGGTCCTATAACACCCAGACTCAGAACAAGTATTTGTGTTTTATTTCTGTGCACAAATACTTGTCCTGCCGCGGGAATCGTACCTGCCGCCTCCGGGTTATGAGCTGACCTGCTCAACCAACACACCGCAGATGCTGTCAAATAATGTCAATAATGTCTTGGTATTATAGTTTCCTTAGCACCCGTGCGGGGTTTCCGACTTTCCAGTCTCTACATTAAAATTTACCCTTGGTTGGCAGTTTTAAATCAATACGCTCATTTGAAGTTGTTTGCTTATTATTGGTCCTTCGAGCCGGAACTGAATGAAGCGAATGGATACGATACGTAATTACTAATCCATTCATGAAAAACGATTCACTCAATATCACCACGTTAGCATGATTTCACAGCACTGCAGATGCAGTCTTATTCTTTTATCCAAAGAGCTATTTTTTAACGACTCAAAGACATCTGTAACAGCCCAAACAGCTGTCTTTAATGATCCAAATAGCTGCCTTTTTAGTTTTGAATTTCGTTTCGTGAGTTTCGTGTGGAAACAAACGCAAGTCTGTAACAGTCGAGTTTAATAAAAAAGGTACTCAAGGATATGTTCTTCCAGTGGCATGGTTCACATGGGACGCTCGCTGCGCTTCTCCCGAAGGCGGCGTCACTCTATCAGCCGACGGTCTGACCGCGTCTGCCAGTGGTTGGCAGCCTCGAGTGACGATTGCCGACCAGCCTCTAGCCCGCGGCGTCCATTACTGGCGGCTAAGGATAGACAACTACGATGCGGATGCCGACCCTGCGTTTGGTGTCGCCAGGGCAGATGTCGCTAGGGACAAGATGCTTGGTGAGATGTTTTTGCTATTACTTGATTATTGAAGTAAAGCTTGTTTACGCACGTTTGACTTGGGGAGTAAGCTGGTGAATGTGAGGCGAAAAGAAGTTGGTTCACGTAGATCTCCATTGTATACATGACAATGTTAAAATTTGTATGAATATGTCCGGTAAAATGACAATTTACAATTGAAGGGTTGAGAATAAAAAGGATTTAACTGACAAATTGACAGTTTTGAGAAAATTGACATTAAACGTCAACGGCGTCATTTTTATGTAGTAGAGTGCTTATAAGGTAATAGAAAAGGTTTATGTAAGTTTCAGTTGCTTGAAAATGTTTTATTTCTATTTAAAATTACTAATTCATACAATTACTGTAAAAATATAATATAATAAAAGAAATAAAGTAATGTTTTTATGCTAAGCAAACTGTATTCCTGTGACAGATAAACCATTAGACTCAAAATCTCGAGATTTAAGCCTCATTTCGGTATTTTGAGAATGTATTATTGAAGATAATTTCACGCTGAATCCAACGATACCCATAAGACATTTTGTCAAAAAAATCAGTTAAATCCTTTTTATTCTCACCCCTTCAATTGTGACGATGATGGCGCTTTTTTTATGTTATTGAATGATGTGACGAGTCGTTCATCAGATGTTAAGCGACACGGCCGCCCATAATAAAACAGTGTCACTAGGAACTCCAAATGTAAATTTTCGCATCACTGTTGCACTGCGCACATCATCCTGAGAAATTAGCACAGTCTGGTAATAAGATTACTCTACTGTGAGATCAGATCATAAAGTCTCAATTGCTCAGTAATTTCACTAGCTACATTGCCCTTTAAACCGGAATACAGAAGTGCTTGCACACTACTATTTGGCGGCAGATATGATACACGAACATAATGGTGTACACACTGAAAAAAAACCTTCGTTAACCAATAGCAGTTGTATCTCTTGTAAAATTGTTCGTTTATAAATTAAACCAGTTTTGTCAAATCAACATAACTGGTAGTTGGACCTTGCTAAATCTTTGTTATATATATATTTTTTTTTTATGTTACGGAATGACGTGACGAGCTAGCCGTTCGCCTGATGTTAAACGACACGGCTGCCCATATCAGCTTCAGTGTCACTCGGAACTCTAAAGTAGAGGTTCTCGTGACACTGCACTGCGCACGTCATCCAGAGACATCAGCACAATCTAGTAATAAGATTACTAAACTGTGAGATCAAATCATAGTCTCATTTGCCCAGTAATTTCACTAGCTACAGTGCCCTTCAAACCGGAACACAGCAGTGCTTGCGCACTACTGCTTGGCGGCAGAATAACTGGCAAAGCGGTGGTACCTACCTTGACGAACTTTGCAGTAAAGTCCTACCACCTAGTATAAATGAAATTACCGAAATACTTTGGTTTAATATATTTTTCAGTGTACTTCATTGCGATAGACGAATTCCTAGTTTTTCTGTTGGAGTATTTTCAGTGGAGCATCCAAGCGTGTTGCAGGCAGCGACGCACTAGGGTGGGGCATGTACATCGACAGCATGCGGTCGTGGTTCGTGCACGGCGGCGCCCACGGCGGCCGGGCGGCGGGAGGCGTGGCGCCGGGCGCCTGCGTCGGCGTCCTGCTCGACCTCACGCGCGGCACGCTACGGTTCACTGTGGACGGCCGCGCGCAGGTAGGCAACTGGCCGCTATTACTCATTGCCCACTATTTACTACATTCGCATGAAATAAGACTTATTTTGTAACATAAATAACGGCTAAAGCTCACGACAATTGAAGGGGTGAGAACAAAAAGGGTTTATCTGATTTTTTTACAAAATGACTTGGGTATCTTTGGATTCAGCGTGAAATTATCTTCAATAATACATTCTCAAAATACCGAAATGAGGCTTAAATCTCGAGATTTGAAGTCTAAAAATGGTTTATCTGTCACAGGAATACAGTTCGCTTAGCATAAAAACATTATTATATTTAAATTTATAATATTATTTTTTTACAGTAATTGTATGAATTAGTACTAAATTTAGTATTTTAAAATAGAATTAATACATTTTCAAGCAACTGAAACTTACATAAACCTTTTCTATTACCTTATAAGCACTCTACATTAAAATGACGCCGTTGAAGTTTAAAGTCAATTTTCTCGAAACTATAAATTTGACAGTTAAACCCTTTTTATTCTCAACCCTTCAATTAAAAGTCGAAATTACAGGTTTCGGACATATTCGGTGTCCTTCTTCTACGTTACGTGCTCGTGAAAGCCGACGCGGCTTGCGTTAGTAACTGGCTCCCAGAAGAATCATTATTTATAGTGAGGTGTTTTCATTATGTCGTCTGACGCTCATTTTTTATTGTGCACAGCACTTCATTTTTCACAATCATGAAGTTGTTCGGGCTTCAACCCAAGTATCAAATCCCTTTGTTTTATTAAAATAACTAGCGGCCCGTTCCGGCTTCGCACGGTTGGACATTTATTTTTTAAACATTTTTGCATAAACATTTTTAGCTTACAATTAAAATAACCTATATTAATCAGTGATAATGTAGCATTCAAATGGTAAATGAATTTTTAAAATCGGCCCAGTACTTTTTTACCCAATACGTTACAAACACTTACATACAAATCTTTCCTCTTTGTAATATTATTATTAGTATATTAGTATAGATTAAGTAAGTATAATAATAAGTATAATAATAATAATATGTGTGGACATCTCACACAACGCCATCTAGCCCCAAACTAAGTAAAGCTTGTGCTATGGGAACCAGATAACTGATACAATACTTAGATACTTTCTTTTTGTTTGTAAATACATACATAGAATACAATATGACACCCAGACACAGAACAAACACCTATGTTATTATATACATTATACACCATTATACACATGTTATAGTGGGAATCGAACCCACAACCCACAGTTCAGAAGGCAGGGCTACTACCAAATGAGCTGTCGGGCCAGTCAAATAAAAAAATAGATAACTTCCAAAAACGTTTAGTAAAAAGTGTATATTTTGATTTCTCCATGGCAATTTATCAATAACACAAAACTTGCAACAAACTTTTTAATCGTCTCACTGAAACGAGGTGCGAACATTTATTTATTTATTATTCATCAACAGAATTGTAGCATCATTACAGACAAATATCCAATGCGATGTTACTACTTATAATAAACGAGCTTCTGCCCGCAGCTTCGCCCGCGGCGTGGCCTATGGGAAAATAATTGAACCACCCATTTCACCCTCTTAAGGATGGAATTTTGAAAAATCCTTTCTTAGCGGATGCCTACGTCATAACATCTACCTGCATGCAAAATTTCAGTCCGATCCGTCCAGTGGTTTGGGCTGTGCGTTGATAGATCACTATGTCAGTCAGTCACCTTTGAGTTATATATATTTAGATATTATTATAACGATATGTATTTATACTATTAATGACCCTCATGGTCCATAACTCCGTAGCAATAAACTAAATGGTGAAAATTGAGTGGACGCGTGATCGCAGTTTCAATAATAGTCCACTCTCGACTGGACGTACTGTACTGACCTTACTACGTCAAACGTCCACACAGTTATGTAATAATATAGTAGGCTTACCTACCTACCTAAGCCTGGTATATTAAAATGTCAAATCTATTTTGTTCTTTATTCCAGGGCGACATAGCGTTCACAGGTCTACGCGGCGCGTTTTACCCGGCCGTGTCGCTAAACCGTGGCGTCGCTGTGACCTTACAGCCAGGTTTGCCGCCCCCGCCAGATCTACTGCTATCACAGCTCTCTATTGAGTGAACAAGCATCCTTAGACAAACTAAATAGTTCTGCTCTCCAATCTTGAAGTTGAACATATCAAAAGTTCTTTAAAAAAGACTCGCGGTAACTATTACGGCGCATGCGGCAACTATTTTGGCACACGCTGCAACTATCGTGGCACATGCTGTAACTATCGTGGCAAATGCTGCAACTGTCGTGGCACTTGCGGCAACTATTGTAACACGTGAGGCAACTATTGTCGCACAGGCGGCAATTATTGTGCACATGCGGCAACTATTGCAGCACATGCGGCAACTATCTTGGTACATGCGGCAACTATCGTGGCACATGGCATGCTACAGCGATTATTAGTATCATAATTAATGACATTACAATCGTGACGTCATGCGACAGCTATCATGGCCTATTTATAATTGTTAGAAAAATAATTGTGTATTCACTTAAAATACCCTTAAATGATAGAATGCGTAGCCAGCCATTCACACATTAATATTGAATAAACAGTAGAAATTCCGCCCGCCTTTCGACGTCCTCAATAACAAGGCATTTTGAAATTTCGTCCAATTTACATACGAGATTAAGAAATTGCTATTATGCAAAATTATAAATACCTTTTTTATACTCTCATAATTATGTAATTGTAAATGTGAATTTAGTACTTAACAAGTTGTTACTTAAGTGTGCACTATCACACAAAAAAATTGTCGAAGGCGCGCTTTACTTGGCAATTTGTGTGAAGGTGCTATTTAAGTCAAGGTGCGCAATTTTTTTACATATGACTTAAAAAAAGGCATACTTTGTGTACTTAAGTATTCTAGTATACGTAATACGTTATACGATCTATTTAAAATTTCGTCGAGTAACTTTCGATTGCCAGAATGTGTTTTGAATCGTTTTCGTACGTAGATTCGTGAAAGCGAGGCTCATCAAATATGTCATAAGTATAATTATTATGATGTTTTTAATTCTCATCATACCAAGCTAATAATAATTAGATAATAGATTAATCGAACAGGTTATTTGTAAATAACGATGTTAATCTTTGTCTAGTAAAACAAAGGTATCAGCGGGGGCGGCCATAAATTACGTGACTAGTCATGGTATCGTGGTGACCTTCTTGTTTATTACCTCCCCCCTGTGAGTTCACTTTATCATGAGAAATGTAAAAGGAGGAGTTTTGGCGGGAAAACGAAAAAGATTGCGTCACCGCATTGCATCATTTTCCAAAACTTGTGTTATTTTCAGTGTTAGTGCATAAATTTGGTGGCATTTTATTTCTGGATTACATGCATGAGTGTGGGAAAGTAGTATAATGATAGTGAAACGTTTATTTTCGTGTTGTTTCCAAAACTCCATAGATGCTTCTGGTAAAGTTGCCACCACTTTATTAGTAGTATGACTTGATTAGACTATGACTTAACTTGATGACTTGGACTGTGACTTGACTTGAATTGACACATTATATAATATAAATTAACATGAAAAATTATTAATTACTTGACACTGGCTAAATACACAAAAGTGTGGAGCCAAAACAAAACAAAAAAAATGTAATAGGCTAAAAAATAGGTTCATTATTACCTTTTTGGGTATATATAATTACAGCTTCTAATTTAAATCGCGAAATGTCGTGACGCTGGACGGACCACGACCACCCAACCCTTAACAGAGCGTCACGTGATTTGTAGACGTCCACTTATTAGCCAGTATTCAGTAACGTAAATAAATCTTATAGTGAAACCTTCATTTTACATAATGAAACAATCTTAATTTTGTGCCAGTGATTTAACTTAATTTGTTTAAACCGCCTGATGATTATTGTTAAGTACATTTTTTAGTGTTTATATTTAGCCTTTATTGACATGGATTCTGTTAACGATATAGTTGTATTTGTTAACGACTTTTTTAGTTAATTGACTTTTGTATTTATAGTGGGCGCTAGCTAGCTAATACAGCCACTATACAGAAGCAGCCTTATTAATAAACGGGTATTAGTCTCGGATTAGTTACTTCAGCTTTTGTCCATTTTTGCTACTAGAATATTTAGCTGGATCGAAAGAGACAAAAGATGGTGTAACTAGTCTAAAGCTAGTTCGTGTTTATTAATAAGGTTGAAGATGTTGAAAGTTCATACGCACTGAGCGGTTTGGCTGACTGCCTAACTGCACAACTTGCATAGCAATAGATGAACAACCAAAAGCGTACGAATGTCGTACAAATAACAGGCGAGAGGTAATTCACCGACTTACACAATAACTACGGTAAATACACACATCCAGATAGTCTGTCCCACAACACCCAGACTCAGAACAAGTATTTGCGTTTTATTTTTGTGTGCACAATTACTTGTCCTGTCGCGGGAATCGAACCCGCCGCCTCCGGTCTATGAGCCGACCTGCTCAACCACCACACCACAAGGCTGTAAAATGATCAAATAGTTAATGAAATCTCGATTTGAGCATCAATCGACGACAGCATATTTCTGTAATACGGGCCTTAGACTAATCATATTTAAATCAAAAGGTCAAGGTAATCAATTGATAGATCTCAACAGTTCGTGTATCTTGCGTTATGTGACGTTACAAAATCAACCAGCGGTGAGTTTTGGCGGGAAAACTAGAAAGATCGCTTCACCGCGTTGTATTATTTTCCAAAACTTGTGTTACTTTCAGTGTTAGTGCATAAAATTGGTGCTGTTCTATTCGTTAAGTGCTGGATTACAGGCATGAGTGTGGGAAAGTGGTATAATGATGGGGAAACGTTTCTTTTTCTTGTTTTTTCCAAAACTCCAAAAAAGTTTCTAGTAAAATTGCCACCACTTTACTAGAAGCATGACTTTGAATAGACTTGGACTGTATAATTAACTTGATAAATTATCAATTACTTGACACTGGCTAAATACACAAAAGTGTGGAGCCAATGCATACACAAAAACCAGGGTCCTAGCTAATGTAATACGGTCAAATAGCTCAGTGCGTATTGGTTATGAGTCTGTAAGCGGCATTGTTTTCATTGTATTTAAGTAAATAGGGAAAGAAATCAGATATACAGAGCGGTGATCACGAAACTTTGATTGCAATGCAATAGGAGAAATTTTCATACTAACTTTGCACATAAACTTCATTATCAAACTGTGTAATCCATGTGTTTCTATTGGTTGCAATCGAGTCACGTGATCGCCCAGTTGGTGTAACTAGTTGTAAATGTGGCCAGTCGATTATTCCGTATTATTAGGCAAGCAGAAATAGGTATATATATATATATATATAAAATTTTATAAAAATACACTGCTTTAATAACGGTTTTCTAGATAATTGGTTCACAGTACATAAAATGGATGATCATACATTTTTAACATTTTTTTTACATATAAACATCATTCCTTATAATTTTATTAAACGTGTTTTCGTTATAACTAATTTACCGTAATAAAAAAACCAGTAAAATAGTATTTTAGACTTTACTACAGACCCGTGTGTACGTTTTATAAGTTAGGTTGTATATTTAGGTTACCTATACTAGGTACCTATACGAAATAAACACTTGGCCACACATCATACACAAATACTTGTACACAAAGTTAGATCTAATCAGAAGCTATGCTCAAAATATGTATATGATAATTTTGTCCTTAAAAATAACTATAAACCTATTATAATCAAATAATGATTAAGTATTTCAAATTTGATATGGTTACCTGCTTACTTCCTTCCGGCTCTTACTCTGGGTACCGATTTGTTTTACTTAATTTACATTTTTATAAATATAGTTTTTTCTATGAATTAAAATAGGGACCTGAAATGCAATTTGAAATAATTCCAATTCCCACCAGAGCCATGTTTTATGCCTACTTTCGTATTTCATTTATTGTGTTCAATTAAAAAATATTTATCTTGATAAGCTTTTTCTCGTATAAGTTACAGAAAAAAAGAAAAATGTAATCACCTAAAATGAATAAGTACTTATTTATTGCGTTATTTTAAGTGTAGGTGTATTAAAATAATTAACTTATGTACTATCGTACTTATATTGACTGACTTCAATAAAATATTACTTACAAAATTGATACCTATAATTTTTACTACCCTTTCCTCCCTCGATTCTTCCATTTACTCCCAACATAGCTCCAAGTGCCCTCCTGTTGTTGGTGTGTTGCCATCAGGCTGTTGCTGTCATCGCTACCCTTAGACCCAGAGCATATAACTACGTTTTACTTAAGCCTACATACTTTAATTTGTAGATACTACTAGGACGATGAAGTATTATTAAATGAAAGTTTTCATATCCATTTAGATATATAATCGCGCTAGTCATGAGGTCCACACTTCCAGGTTACGCAGTTTTCTCTATTTTCGTTCCAGCAACGGCCCAAGCAAAGGTTCCGATTCCAGGGTGAATTGTTCGCAACGACACCCACTGGGGACCATTGTGATTTCTAAACCGTTATGCACAACCAGCCCAACTGGGCCAGTTGGGAATGAAAAAGTGCCCTCGAGTTAGTTGCTTTCCACTATGAACGGCTCGGCACCTTATGCTCTATTCCAATTAAACACACACCACCTTTTTCCTCTGCTCCTCACCTACTCGTCAGATCGTCGCCTTTATTCTTTCATGTTTTAATAATATACAAAACATTGATGTGAAGAGTTTATTTTTTGGCCCAGTTTAACAGTGTAAATATTTAATAGAGACAAAATAAATGATCACAGTAAAAATTGCCAGAATATATGTAACTGTCACCGATTCAAGATTGTTTAAAATTACATTATCTGAACTAAAATAAAAACAAAGAGCAAGCTAATTTCTACAGAAATTATAATTGATCAACAATGATATGCTTGTAAATTGGTTTGTTTCTTGAATACATTTTTAAATTGCTTGCAACTTACTTTATTATAATCGTTGTTTATTGTTGTCATCTGACATTAAGTCACTTGTTTTGTAAATAACACATTTTAGTTAATACTTGTGATAAGATGTCTTACTGAATATTTTTCGGAAGACTAATAATAATTATAGGTACATAGAGGCTTTTTCTTCTAATTATTATCAAGAAGCTATAGAGTTTATATCACAGATATGATGAACAATTCGAACGTTTTTTTCAACACTCATTACCATTACAAATAATTTTATTGTTACAAATTCTTCAACCAACCAACCAATCAAATCATCACAGTACACAGTAACAAAAAATATATTGCAAAAGGCAGTGCTTACAATAGTAACATGTATCAAACACACAATTTGGTATGAAAATATGAGGAACAAAACTATTAATGACCAAATCATTCAACTCTTCACTTGACATCCCAAGAACTGAATCCCCAGAGAGCAATAATGGTTGTTGATATAATGGAAAAACGAGCTCTCTAAAATAAATCCCTTAGATGGAACAATGTGTCATATCTGCAAGCCGACACAGAATGCAACATTCTCCCATCTCGTAAGTCACAGTTGATACCTCACACAAAATTGACATGTAAACAAAATTTTCCAATCCGTTTAGGGCTAGGGGTGAAACCATGATTTTGTATTTCTTCATCGATACCCATTCCTAGACATCTTATTTGGGAATAAGAAAAATGTGAACTATAAAATATAATTATTTTTCCTAATTTTAGCTTCACCCCCAAACCATAAACCAAGCAGACTCTAACCATGTGACTGAACCGCTTATTTTTACACAAAACCCGAAGGGGTATGTTAACATTACAGACAGCTAGTCCTTATGTATAAATGTTCACTCCAACCAAAATTTATTTCCCTACTTCAACTAAATCTCATAATGTCTCTAATAACTGAATTTTATCTTGAACTTGTGATTTATCCCATTTATTAGCACTTGGTAGGAGTGAATTCATACCATAATGACTTCACTTTAAATGTGGCTTAATGAAATTTGACACTGTTTCAAGCGGCCAGAAACAATGTCACTGATGCTGAATTTGATAGTATAATCCAAATTTGAATGCAAGCTTGAGCTAGACTTAATTTTGTACCTGCTCACAAACCAGATAGTATTTATTTTAGTGATTTGAAGGAAAAGCAAAGTATTGCTAGCTCAAGCTAATTTTATTTTGTGAGCAGGCACTCACATAATATTTGTAAAAGTCTACCACAATTTATGTTTGATAACTGACAAATCTAGGTAGTCTTTTAAAATTGATACTCAGATAAATATTTAATGTTTTAACAATAATAGGAATTCGCGCACAGTATCCAATATGGACAAAGCGTGCGAGATACCCAAAGCAGAGACCCAATGTTTGTTTTATGTACACTTTAAAAAAGTAACCCATTCAAGGTTAAGTCTTATTTCACGATATAACTATTTACACTCACATTTTGTTACAATAAATTCATTACACTTTTTACAAATAAGTTTTTTGTTTTTGTTTGAAACTACTCATTCACCAGTCAGCAAGTTCAGTTAGTAGCAGCGTGGCGACAGTGCGCGCGACAAGCGTGCGGCGACGGCACGGCGTTACTTGTCGGCCGAGTCGTCCTCGTCTGGGCGCGACACGTACAGTGCAGGATCGATCACCTTCGGGATCGGCTTTATCTCCGTGCCCAGCTCCTGCTCGATGCGGTGCAGAGCAAACCTGTCCTCATACGTGATCAGGTTGATGGCAATACCTAGGTGGCCGAAACGGCCTGAGCGGCCGATGCGGTGCAGGTACGTCTCGGCCATGCGCGGGAAGTCAAAGTTAATGACCACGTTGACAGCCTGCACGTCGATACCGCGGGTGAATAGGTCCGAACATACTAGGTTGCGGCACAGCCCCGCGCGGAAGTCGTGGAACACGCGGTTACGGTGCGCCTGCGCCATGCGCGCGTGGATGTAGTAGCAGCAGTACCCCAGCTCGGTTATCTTCTTAGCTAACAGCTCCACACGCTGAGTTGAATTGCAGAATATTATGGACTGGTTTATTTGCAACTGAAAGAGCAAACATTTTAGGTTAAACAACCTTGATTTATGATGATTGTACAATTTAAACTTAAAATAAATTTACCTTTGAAAATAATGTATTTAAACAGTGGACCTTTTGTCTCTCTTGTACAAACGCATAGTACTGTGTGACTCCCTTGAGTGTTAACTCCTCCATGAGGTTAATTTCGTAAGGTTCTCTGAGGTGCTTTTCCATGAACTGCTTCACACTTAGTGGGAAAGTGGCGGAAAAGAGCAAGATTTGGCGTTCTTTGGGTAATCTGAAAATGTTTAAATTGTTTAATTAATTAAATTGACACATATTTAGATAAATGAAATAATGAAAAACATTCTTGTAATTACCTTGAAATGACCATGTCCAACATGTTTTTAAAGTCCTGGGAAAGAAGCTTATCAGCCTCATCAAGTACTAACATTCTGCACTGTTCCATCTTAGCCACTTGTTTATCCATGAGATCAATCATTCGACCAGGCGTAGCAATTATTACTTGAACTGTCAAAAATATTACACACTATGGTTATTTTTTTTTTTACAACAGAGCATTCATAGTGCCATCTACGGACATTTTTATAATTACCATTTTGATATATACGCATAATGTCATCTCGGAGGTTGGTGCCTCCTGTGGTAACCATTACACGGATATCTGTATGCTTTGCCAGCTCGATACAAATTTGTGATGTCTGGAGTGCTAACTCCCTAGTTGGTACAACAATTAAAGCTTGAATAGCATCTTTTTTTGGATCAACCTAAAAATATACAAAAAAGATAAAGTAAAAATATGATTTAAAATTTATTAAAGTTTCTTATGGAATTAAATCAGAAATAGGAGTTGTCACTTATTATGAAGTGAAGGGGAATCCAAATAATATCATCATGTTTACATATTCCACAGTTTAAATTATTTACAAACAAACTGATAATAATGTAGGTATTTAATTTATAATACATACAATACATAATATGATACGACTTTATCTTGTTATAACAAAACACAATCCTCATTCGTAATGACTACTAATTGATTGATAAGAATGGATGATAGAAATGAAGCATACCTGTTCTAATACTGGAATACAATAAGCTCCAGTTTTTCCAGTTCCATTTTTGGCTCTAGCGAGAACATCTTTACCACTGAGTGCAATAGGAATTGAAGCCTCTTGAATGGGGGAGGGTTTCTCCCATCCCTTCTCAAAAATCCCCATGAGCAGTTCCCGTTTCAAGCAAAACTCTTCAAACTCATTGCCTCTTGTGTCCGTAACATCCTGTACAACAAACCACTCTTAATATTTGAGGCCAAAGTTCATATCAAGAGAAATTAAGTTTAATCATTTAGGTTGGTTGGGTCATGAGGCTGTTTTGAAGATGTTATCTTTACTTTTACACCGAATATATGACAGTCACATAATGCACTATACTATAAAGTTTGATTGCCCAACTGGAGTATCAGAATTAGGATTTGTCACTTATACAAAGTGAAGGGGAATCCAATTATATCATCATGTTTGCTTATCACTTATCATGTTGTAGCTAATATCCAGTCAGTTATAAATCATCTCACCTAAGGCTGCTAATTTATAAATCCCTCTTCTGCATTACAAGATGCAGACCTAACAAATAAAGCGCTATGCTAAATCTTACTAAAAATATAAACAAACTAGTGTAACGGTGGTCTTATTGCTGGAAGTTTTGAAAAATAACTGGTGCATTAATATATAAACATTATTTCAATTTAGCTAAAAATGTCACTGCTTTTTTCTGGAAATGTGAAACAGCAGTATGGTGAATAAATTACTTTATAATCAAATCTCATGTTATGGCCAGTGGCCTGATGGCTCCAACATTACTTACAAGCCACATAAAGTTTCAACTACACTTGAAAACATTTAAAAAAAACTACATAGATTGTCTATTTTTAATGGTGATGTTTAACACCACAACATCAAATTTATATTGAAAAAAGGAATTTTTAATTTTGAGCTTGTTATTGCTGCCACAGCATTGTTAACACTATGCAGAAAAGTAATAAATAGCTACCTGTTGCATTGATGGTAATTATCACAATGTAACAAATTTCAAAATACCTATTGGAATTTAATAACTGTTACCTAATTCGACATCTTTTAAACATGACTGTAACATTAATGAGGGTAGAAGCAACTTACACTAGTCTTAATTCTTCTATCTTTTGCGGGTATTTTTAATTTTGATTTCCAACCGATGTCGTCGATAGCTTTATCGACATCTCTGTAAAAGATATAAATCATTTTAATCAAAATTGAAACTTACAATAAATAAGTTAGGAAACTACTTAGTGAACTACTTATGTACATACCCTTTATTCTGACTGTTCATACTATTTCCGACGTGATTACTTGAACTAATTCTATTTTCGGTCATCATTTTGCCAAATTATCCCGTAAGGGATGACTAAAATTAGAAACTATATTCACAAATCTTTGTCCAAGTACAAACACTAAACAAATTTCACAACAAGTCACTTTTATATGCATAGACTATTTATTTGAAAGTTTATCACGTTTACCAATTTAATCCGGAGATATCTGAAAGTGAAGACAACAATTTATGATTATTTATAGAATAGATGCACAACTGCCAGTGGTTCATTGAGATTAGACCGTGAAAGTGAGACGCGTCAACAAGCAACTAACCAAGCCAAATGAAAATAAATAAAAAACACCAACTAAAACATAATAAGAGACTAAAATGGGCAAACTATAGTTTGATTAATACTTAGACATATTTAATGTATTAGGTAGCCTATCGTTCGGATCGTTGAGAATTCGGATTGAAGAGATATTACCAGATGAAAGTAAAGTCGTAGATACCTCTTTCATTTTAATATGGCCGCCAAGATTCTATCAGTAGTTAATACAATAAAATTATTGAAAATTATAGGAGTTTATTTCAAGACAACGGCATACCAATTGTTGGTTTTATAACACTATAGCATTAATTCTGAAACAATACCTTCACAAAACTTCATAAAAGACGACGACACTCGATACTCGACGACGACATCACATCACAATTGTACCCAAAGACAAAACAATTTCTTTTTTCAATCAAGCAAGCAAGCAAGTCAACAATAATAATATCGGCACAAGAAGCTTAAATAAATCCCTGGAGTGGAGTACAATTTCCGAACTACGCATTATGCACCGCATCAGTGTTTCCACTTACAATTTTAGTTTTACCCTAGATTTTGTATGTATTATTCCTAAATTCTCGGTCCGTATTACAGAACGATGCTCAGTCTTCGATCGGTGCTCAAGCAGAGATTTCATACACTAATTGATCACTTTATAAATGAAATTTCTGCTTGAGCACCGATCGATGACTGAGCCTCGTTCTGTGATACGGACTTAATACATCTTCAAAATTGATTGGATAAAACTTTTGAATTATTATAAGTAAAAACAAATAAAAATTATTTAACAAAAAGCACGGACCCAGGAGTTTGTGGAAATGCAGAAATTTAAAAAAAAATGGGAAAAATATAAAATGGGTTTAAATTTATGAATTAAAAATATATAATTTAATTTAATTATATAATTTAAATTTATAAACATACGGATCTTCTTCACGGATTAGACAACATCGTAAAGAGCACTTTGGAAACCATTTTGAACATAAATTTACATGATCGAGAGTGGTTACAGGCTTCACTTCCTGTACGAATGGGTGGCCTTGGTATCCGGTCGATCTCTGGTGTTGCTCTTCCTGCGTTTCTGTCCTCAGTACATAGTACTCAAAATTTTACCCTCATAATTCTTGCTGCATCATTAGATAATATGGAAATTACCTTTTTTGACGAGGCCAGGAACGCGTGGTTGTTAGCCTGCCCTAACACAGAGGTCCCTAAATCTCTTACCTCACAGAGGCTCTGGGACGGGCCGCTCTGCGAGCAAGTACGGAATCAACTTGTCCATACGTGCTCAAGCTTCGCAGATCGTGCCCGCCTCTTAGCCACTGCAAAGTGGGAATCAGGTTTGTGGCTGCAAGCTCTCCCATCACTTAATACTGGCACATTGATGGATTCGTCATCTTTTAGAACTGCAGTATCTCTCCGCTTGGGCGCATCGTGCTGTGCTCCACACCGCTGCCAGTGTGGCAGTGCTGTCGACCAGCTCGGTCACCATGGCCTTTCCTGCGTCCGCAGTGCCGGGAGGATTCCTCGCCACGCTAGTCTGAACGATATCATTCGTAGGGCTTTTACCAGCGCCAACTGCGCCGCTATTTTGGAGCCTAATGGCCTCGTTAGGGACGATGGTAAAAGACCCGACGGAATGACTTTAATTCCTTGGAAGTTGGGGCGGCCTTTGGTGTGGGACGCTACATGTGTTGACACCCTTGCCCCGTCACATCTTCCTGGAACACAAGATAAGGCTGGCGCGGCGGCGAATTCTGCTGAGCAGCTAAAAAGGCGCAAATATAGTAATCTTGATAGCGGTTTTATATTTGCGCCTTTTGCAGTTGAGACACTGGGGCCTTGGGGACCGAGTGCTCACCAAATTTTTAAAGACCTTTCAAAACGTCTGGTTGAAGCCACGCGTGACCAAAATGCTGGCCTCTACTTCGGCCAAAGATTGAGCATTGCCATTCAACGTGGCAATGCTGCCAGCATAATGGGCACGTTGCCTACTGGTAGTGGTTTGTTTGATTAAGTTCCCTTTTTATTGTCTTATGTTTATTAAATAATATTATGTTGTATGTTTAAAAAAAAATGACTACAAAATCATCATAATCAGTTATTTAGTCTAGATATCAGCTAAACTTTAGATAAGTCGATGTTCAGAACTGAGCGTCATTCTACGTTCTGTAATATGACCCTAAATTTATTTTTGATGGAATTGCTTTGTCGATAGATCACCGACCTATAACATTAAAGCTCAATGGAATAGATCTATTAGTTATATACACATACTTAGCAGCATAAAATACCTACAGAACATTCATTTTAGGTTGAGGTTTATTTTTCAGATATTTATGTTCACTTAATTCACTTGCAAGTGAAAATACAAAATAATAACTTTATAGGTGTGGGTGAATTAGCATGTGGTGAGTCCGTGGTACTGGACAAGCAAACAATTGATGCCGACGACGTCCAGTTCGCAAATAATTGTTAGAAACGTACAGATTCATGGAAGCTAGTACATCCGAATTATTAATTATAGCATGCAGTATTGAGCAATAGTGGATCACAAGCAGTACTTTACGCCTGTATTCCAATGTGTCTAGTCCAATCATTCTTGACACAAATAAAGACGGGCTGGTAAGGATAAAACCCATACATTCGTTTATAGATGTATCTAGCAAACTTCTGTAGCACTCTCTCTATCACAGCGTACTTAGCCTCATGCGGATCCCAGACGATAGCGCTGAACTCTAGTTTGCTACGAACAAAAGCATTGTATAGCATTATAGCCACTCTAACATCCTGGAACTGTGAGGCAGTTCTCATAATAAAGCCTAAGGTTTAATTAGCGCTTTTACACACAGACATTGTATGTTCACGAAAGTTAAGTCGAAAGTCCATAATAACTCCCAGATCATGGATAGTATTAACTCTCTCAAGCGTAGAACCTGCCAAGGTGTACGAAGGTGCTAATAGTGATTGTAACCTTCAGAAGGTCAGTACTTTACACTTAGCGACGTTAAACGCCAGCCTGTTTTACCGACTCCACCTTTCCACCGAATCGATATCTCGCTGCAGGTCTATGCAGTTAGAAACTTGTTCCACCGACTGATACATATTTAAGTCATCAGCAAACATTAAACACTTTGTCGTGCTGAGTACGCTGAGGAGATCGTTAATCATAACGAGAAACAGAGTAGGTCCAAGCGTGCTACCTTGGCTCACTCCTGGAACTCGGACACGGACTCACCGCTGCAATAATTCACCCACGCCGCCGGGGGCACGCCCTACTTAATGCGTTCACTCATAAGTGCCAGCATGTCGACATATTTTACGATAACATAAGGACTATTTGTAATAACTTTAAATTTACACGTAAGTAATCATTAAAATAGTTAGCGTTTTGGTCATAAACTGTAAGCTAATTAGTACAAATTGAACAATAATAAATAAATATGCGAGTATTCCTACTCGCATTTAAATTATTATGTAATATATGGGTAACTAATAGGCTAGCAGTCTTAACACTTAACATTCATTTTATAGCATTAAAAGCTAAAGATTACTAATGTTCGTCGATTAGTATAGGAACCAAGTGTGTAACATTTTGAGGTGATATGACACCACGAGTGTAATTTAGTGCTGGAAAATGCAAGTCGCGTGAAATCAATTCAGCACCGCCATCGCGCCAGTGCACACACCGTCTCCCTTGCGGCATATCGATTCAAGCATCTGTCGCAAGCCGTAACTCGCAAAGTCGCATCACTTACGAAATACAACTGGCCGGTGATGGGCAGTAGCGTCACCGGTACAAGAAGTTGCGCTCTGCGATCGCTAACCCGCATGCCCAGTGTGGCGATTATGGACAAATCCACCCTATGACAAGCACACAAATACCACGGCCCCTAGTTCTTACCTGGAAAAATAGAGCCGAAGACCGGACTCAGTGGCGTCCTTGGGAGAGGCTTATGTCCAGTAGTGGACTAATATAAGCTGATGATGATGATGAATGCACGCCAAGTCTGATGCTTCAAGTTAAAGCTGCAATGTTAAACCAAAGAGCATATAACCACTACGTTTTAAGAGACGGCACTTAGAACATTATCTGTAGCTATAAGTGACGTAGCATAATGAAACCAACATTGCAAAAATTATGAAGGGCTGCCAACATTTACACACAAAAACACTGACAGTTTAAGAGATGTGCTAAATGTTATCGATATCTAGTGTTGTCATAACGTTAAAATATTTATCGATAAAAATCGAAATATCGATACTACAGTACCTATAATTATATGATATATTTTTAGGTGTTAATAAAAGGCAAATGACCTAAATGTTATAGCTTTATTTAGAATGTGTTATAATTCAAGTTAAATTTTCTAAAGACAATATTTTGTTTTTAATATCCCAGCGTTTTCCATGCGGCTTTCGCTTCTGGTTCTTAAAAGTATATATACTACACTACAGATACTTTTAAGCTGACAGCAGATTTTTCAAAAAGTTTGACTCTAATTTGTTTAAATTAATGGATGTTTTAGCTAGTCTTCAGAGAGTCCTTAATGGTCTTGAGATGCTGCAGAAGCTTTTCTTCCTTCTGTCCAGTTAATTCTTTTCCCCAACTGCAACAAAAAAAGGATATATTACAGATAAAAATTCGGTTAGCTTATTATGGAATTATTTTACTTGATTATTAATTCAATATATTGTATAACTTTTACTAAATTTGTGATATTCTGGGATCTCTGGCCCGGTACAAACATACAAAAAAAAACTTACCAGTAGACTTTCTATTTCTTGTGTGACTATGCACAAAAATTCTACTGAGGTACTAGTGGATGATTTAGGTTCAACCTCGGAGTCAGTGAACCTGTAAATAAAATATTTTTAAAATAAAAACAGGGTACATTTTTAGCATCAAATGTAGTGAAATGGTGCTGGCATATAAAAATAATAATAAAACAAATACTGACCTAATTTTCTCTTCGTATTATATTTCATTTCCGTTGCAACAATAGTAGATGTACTTTCTGTTACAATAACACAAGTTGATACAATTGGTAGGCACATTTTCCAGTTCCATACACATTGCAGTACTGAACTATATTTTTTGTCAAATCTGAAATATAAAAAGTATAAAATATAAAGAACTAAAGGGAGTATACTCGTTGTATGTTACATTGGCAGACGACACGGTGTATGAGCTGGTTTGTTAGTCGTACTTATGATTTATAAAAATATTTGTTTAAATATGACACATGACTATTCAATAGAAAGCTTCAACTGCAGCAGAAGTTCATGAAGTGATTAATACTTTGATAAAGTACCCCATTAGTACAATCACCGAGGATTGCTTGAAAAGAAGAATAATACTTATTAGCATATTAACATTATTATGCTGGCTGTACCTACATGTTCAATCATTAGGTTAAATCAATAACAAATAAGCATTCAGAGTCAGCATTGTAATTACTCACCTCATGGAAATTGTGCTCTTTGACATCCAAGTTTCAGAGGAAAATCAACAAATAACTCCTGTGGAAGAGGGAACTGTGGTAGGTTCAATTTGGGCACAGCAGTTTTCAGTAGACGATTTCCATTCTTATTAAAATCTTCTGCAGCAAAATACATGCCACTTACAAATTACACACTTATGGAATGATTTGCAAATAGAGTTCCTGTCTCGTAAATACATTTTCACATTTTACAAATACCACACAACAGTTTCACATCAGACGGAAAGTTCACGTTAATCGGAGGAGAAGAATCAACTCCACAATAATAACGAAGTATCGACGCACAAATCAGTAGAAACTGTAAAATAATAACAGATATACGCGGAGATATAGAGAACGGCTGGTATAAATTTGTTTAATTTTAATGTCGCCATCTTGACAATTGTAAATTGTCATTTTACCGGATATACCGTAGACAACATAATAATACAAATTTTAAGTAATTTTTAGCCTTGGTATGTTGACAATGGAGATCTACGTGACTAGTACAACCCGTGCGAATTAGCTAGATACATGGTGTGTGCCTACGAATGGCAGCGAGGTGCCTAGTTAATTCGTCCGGGTTGTAATAGCATTTCAATGTACTGAGTGACCACCCACTGTGTTAAACTAGCATTGGACACACAGCGGTCGCTACTGTTCTGTTTTGATAAAAATCATACAAAGCAACCAAATAAATTGTTTTATAGAGTAATAGCTAATATTTTAATACAAAAAGTACCTACGTATGAAAGGAGCGTTCAACATTAGCAATGGTTATAAGTTAAGGTACAAATTATTAATATGGTCACTAAAATTAAGGTGGATTACAGTAATTACGAATTTGAGGGAATCCCACAGAACACTATTAGTGGGACTCCCCTTGTTCGGTGGTACCATAGAGTAATGCAGTACATTAGGGGGTAGGTATAAAAAAATCCATAAAATTGAATTTAAGATTGTAACACCCAACAGGGAGTTTTAATGTCAATAGAGGTACATATCAAGGCTCCATTCTATATTTATCAAGTAATATAAGTGGGATGCTACACACTCGATAAAATCGAATTATTTGGCCTTTTTCATAAGAAGTAGTCGTCATAGAGTACATTGAATAATATGGTAGTCGTCTCATGCCAGGGCCAGTGCTCACCAGCGTTGAGTGACAATATAAGTCGCTGACAAGTACTATACTACTAACACAGGATCACAATAAAAATCGACTCGAATACTAGTTGCTCGATATTAATCGCGGAATAGTAAATACAAATCATGGATTACTGGATTTTTAGAAATTCAAGGATCCGAACCTTATGGTGTACAATACACCATACTACACAGTCGAAAAATATCTTGATCTGGGATTGAAAATTGAAATTCCAATATCGTAATAGATATTGAGCGTGTAGCAGGCCCTATTAGGTTGACAAATTGTGTATAATACTTTAACATTTTGGTAGATCAAGCAGCTTCGTCCGTGGCGTGGCCTATGAGAAAATAATTCAACCACCCATTTCACCACTCCTAAGGATGGAATTTCGAAAAATCCTTTCTTAGCGGATGCCTACGACATAAAATCTACCTGCATGCCAAATTTCAGCCCGATCCGTCCAGCGGTTTGGGCTGTGCGTTGATAGATCACTATGTCAGTCAGTCAATCAGTCAGTTACCTTTGAGTTATATATATTTAGAAAAAGAAGAACTCTTTCTAATGCGGTTGTGTATTAATGAAAAGTAAGATTACAAGATTGAAAATTGTCACGAAAATGATGTAATAGAATTTTTTTATTCGCGCAGAATGTTTTAATTTTATTATTGAGCAGAATATATTTATACAATGAAGGAAGTTAATTTTATTTACGGGTATGGAATACTGAAGAATATTTCACATAATTTAAAAGTTCGAGGTATGTAGGTAAATAAAATTATAACCATGTATTGAGGATGTAACCTTCTTGTGTGTAGTTTTATAGTTGTCAATATCATTATCATATCAATGTCATTGTCAACTGAGTGTGGTTCCTCGCATCTTGCCTCTTCCTTACTTCAAATAGTTCAAATCACAAAAAATACATACATAATATTATATGTAATGTAATTTCAAGTCTCGCCTAATTACTAAAAGTAAAATTGAAAATTAGTCAAATAATGTAGGTACACAGTGTATCGCAAAAAACGTGATGATCAACTACGATATAAAATTTATAACGTGCAGTAATTCAATATACTTAAAAAACTATGATGATAAAAGTTTCAAGTAAGTTTTTACCGAATAACAACAAGGTTTGAATAAAAACAATAAGGTTTGATTGATAGCAATATTTGTTTGTAGATATGAAACGAAGAAAAGGTCAGAAGAGACGGTTTTTGATGTCGGGAAGAGGCAATATTATGAACGTCGTGGCGGGCAGTGGAGAGCATCGCGCCCTAGACAGCTAAAGCAACTTGAGTCCAAATTTCGTGATAAAACTGTTATAAAATCCGTGTGGACAGCGGAATCTCTCGTCACTGTAGTGTTCTCATCTGGAGCTATTGCCTACCTCACTGTGAAGTTAAACACATTAGATATCACCCAAGTTTTGTTCGATACATACTTTGTTGGTAAGCTATCTGGTCAAACAGTCTCAAATGGTAAGTGAAAAGTTCCACATACTGATTTTTTGTTCCTTGTTATGATAATTTGACTGACATTAACTGATCATTTAAAAATTAACTAGAATTGGTAAATAATGTAATATGTCTCTTTCTATTATAAAAGATAACATTATCATATTTATGAAGTGTTATATTTATGTTCACTTCTCTGCCTATAGCTATAGGAATATAATTTATAAAATATGAATCACTAAAAAATATAAAAATAAATCAGTCTAATGCCCTATTTTGTAGTCATTGACATTCTTCTGATTTGTGTTAACAATTATTGTTTTATGACTAAAAACAGGGACCAATGGCTTAACAAGTCCTATAACCATGGGAGAGAAGTGCTTACTTGAAAATACCAAATTTTGTAGTGCTAACCCATCCAAATAATGACTTAAGTTTAAGTCGCTTTACCTTTACTCGTTAGCTAAGAATAAATACTTTTCTTCACAGCAAGGGCTCTACTGAGCTCTTTACTGATATAATAATAACATATACTGATCTGAGCTCTATACTGATATAATAATATATATACGATGACTTAGATATTATTATTAATATGGTTAGTGTCTTTCAGTTGCATTGTGCAAGTCACACATGTTATTTACCCATAATGATCGGGCAGCTACTCTTGTTACATTTGGCAAGAATCACAACAGCAATGTGCCATGCCGCATCACTGACAGGGATCCAAGTTTGCATGTAAGTTTGATCATGTTATCTACCTACTTGTTGGATCACTTTCACAAATCCAAACATATTAATCTAGCTAGAGTCTAGAGTGAATGTGAAAGCAAGTTTTTTTATCCAATATATCAATTTTAATTATAACTATTATTTCTACTATGAATATTACATTATAAATAATGTAAGCTTGACTAATTGACCCTAATATGTGAATTCAAATGGTACATATTGATTAGGGGTGATTGATGAGAAATCAGAATTAGTGATTGAGAATTTTGAATTAGTTTTACTGTTTTGAATCTTAATGCAAGTATAAAAAAATAATAATTGATTAAGTTTTTGAATAAGCATGAGTTTTGGCAATTTTATCAGTGCCACAGAAAAAAGTAAGCAGTAGGATATTTTTCATTTGTTTTTGATTAAACTGTGTTTCATTTTTTAATGGGAAATAACCATACAATATCATTCACCTCATTTCAGAAAAATGGAAAAAAAGCGTTAATAAGCCATTAATCAAAAAGAAGAAGAAGAATATTGAGTAAAATTGTTTTCATTGAGTTATACAGGCTTGTTTGTATATTTTGTTCCTTTTGTTTCCAGAGTATAGAACTCGGAGGTGGTACAAGACGCACTGAAAGACATCTTTCAGCTTGTGACACTGCTACCGGTTCCAGAATCCTTGTGTGGAGTGTGACTGCAGCAGAACCAGCTCCATGGAGTCCTGTCATCGAAGATTTGGCAAATTTGCATCTCTATGAAGTTTCTGGGTTAGATTATTTTAAACAGGCACTTTGTGCTTTTATTATTCTCTCAAGTAACAAATTCTAATCATGCCAAATACTAATAACTGCAAATTAACTAGCTACACTGCCTACTGCAAAACATTTAGATTGTATACTAGCCATGCTGACCTATAGACAGTCCAAATGCTCTAGCCCCACTACCAGTATGCGGCATGTTGAACATGGTTAAATATAAAAATGTTTAATCTTTATTGCATTAAACAAGTGCATTAAACTAAGTTAATAGTCTACCTTTGAAATACTATTATGAGAAAGTTACATGTTCATTTACAAGCTGCTGCCAACATCTTTACAGCTGCATAGTCTATGCAGCTGTAAAGATGTGTGTGTATAATATAATTTAATGTCCCACAGTTGTTTTTCACATGTGGGTGTGCCCACATTTGTGTTACACAACCTGGAGGATGGGTAGATTATGCTAGCTGCTAGCATTCAGTTCAACCAGTACAACTTTGTGCAAAACTATTAAATAAAATAAGGACATAAAAAAACATTTAAAGTATCTTGTGTTTTTCCCCAGAGTCCACCAAGACCAGTTTAATCTTGTGACTAGATTCTAGTCAGTTTTTTAGAGTATAGTAGTATGGTCAAAGCTCACTGTATTTATCATAGTTATCAGCAGCAGCAGCAGCTGGAAGACATCTACTGCTGAACATATGCCTCCCTCACAGGGTGCTGGTTTGATTGGCTATATTTTATTTTTTCTATCTGCATTTCCACAGACACCTGGGTCTGTGCTTTTTGTTAAATTATTTGTGTTAATTACTTGAGAACCTTTCTTCCCAAACATATTTATAGGGCACTATAATTTTTTAACTTTTATGAATATTTTTTCCAGACACAATGTATCTCTGGTAGCATACCATCATTTGGAAAATGAAACATTTTCCGCTGAGCTTTCACACAAACAAGACAATTTCATTCACATTGTAGAGCAGGTTACTTGTCAAAAGGTAAATGTTTATTGATTTCATAAATCATTGAATTGAATCTTAGCTAATGGCTTCTGCAGCAATTTCACCACAATATTCATAAATCATTTTCAACATCCCAGTTCTGAACTAGGTACTTTTACAAGTTAATAAAAGTTCATTAATGATTTATAATAACTTGAAATCCTATAATTTAATTATTAATTATAAAACAACAAAACTATTTTGTCTATTCCTCTATATACTTAAATATACTTTATACTTTTTTAATAAACTTTTTTTTCCTTTTTTAAAATTAGACTTTTACAAGTCAAAATTATACTAGTTACTTAAGTTATTTTACTAAGCATATAGAATTACAAAGTGCTTATTGTCAAATATTACATTGTACAATATATGAGTTTGAATAAAAAGAAGTTCTCTTTCTCACTACTGGTGCTAGCACTTGCTGCTAATGTTGTGTGATCTCTTTACTAGGTGGTAGGACTTTATTGCAAAGTTCGTCTAGGTAGGCAGAATACCTGGCACAGCGGTGGACGTACCTCGTCCACCGCTGTGCCAGGTATTCTGCCGCCAAGCAGTAGTGCGCAAGCACTGCTGTGTTCCGGTCTGAAGGGTGCTGTAGCTAGTGAAATTACTGGGCAAATGAGACCGATCTCACAGTCTGGTAGTCTTATTACTAGATTGTGCTGATGTCTCAGGATGACGTGCGCAGTAGAGTTTCACGCAAAACTATACCTTAGAGTTCCGAGTGACACTGCAATTTATATGGGAAGCCGTGTCGCTTAACACCAGGCGAACGGTTAGCTCGTCACGTCATTCAATAACATGTATTTTCTTTCTTTCTTTTATATTTGTACTTTACCACTGAATCTCTTCACGATTTCCAGAATGGCATCAGCATAGAATGGGTTCGATATGAAATCCCAAATTATAGTCGTGCGACGAAGTTATCCGCGCCGCAGAGTAGTACGAAGGTATCTCTGCCCGCGCCCGCGCGCGTCGTGCGACGCTCGCCGTGCGACACTAAGATACTTGTGGCATGCATTGACGGCTCGCTGCATGTGATACATCAAGTGGCAGGCCTGACGAACACCACCAAAGCGGGATTTGTATGTATTCATTTATTTAAATTTATTTAACTTCTACTGAAGTAAAATTGAAGGGGTGAGAACAAAAAAGGTTTAACTGATTTTTTTCACAAAATGACTTATGGGTATCGTTGGATTCAGCGTGAAATTATCTACAATAATACATTCTCAAAATACCCAAATGAGGCTTAAACCTTGAGATTTTGAGTCTAAAAACGGTTTATCTGTCACAGGAATACAGTTCGCTTAGCATAAAGACATTATTATATTTATTTTATTATATCATATTTTTTTCAGTAATTGTATGAATTAGTACTATATTTAATATTTTAAATAGAATTAATACATTTTCAAGCAACTGAAACTTACATAAACCTTTTCTATTACCTTATAAGCACTCTACACTAAAATGACGCCGTTGAAGTTTAAAGTCAATTTTCGCGAAACTATCAATTTGACAGTTAAACCCTTTTTATCCTCAACCCTTCAATTGTCCATCTCATTTCAGATAGCAACCGACATTCAGTGGGTGGATGAGCTAATAGTGGCAGCCGAGGAAGGCGGTCGGCTCCAATGCTTCGACCGCGCGCTATCGTTGCTGCACCATCACACCAAGTGCTTCGACTTGACGGCTTACTTACGGTAAACATTTGCGGTTTCACCACAGAAGTCGTAAACTAGTGTTAAACTGCTGTTTTGTATTGTTTAACACATAATTGATAGAATCAGAAGTTCATCTCAAATACAAAATTAAATAAGTATATCTAGTGTGATTCCGCTAAAACCAAATAATAATTTCACCTAATTGGGGTGGTTGCAAAGGATTATTGTATGTAAATTAATGATAACACCTGAAATAACAGATTATAAAAAATATTATTATTATTATTAAATTAAAATTAATTATTATAAATAAAGTCTGAAATTAAAATAACAAATTAAATTAAATTTTCAACTACCCCAATATTATATAGATGAACTTATTTACTTAGTAGTTGTAGCGGAATCACACTAGATAATCTTATTCCATTTTGTATTGTTTAACACATGTTTGACGTCTGTCTAAGTCTTGTTTTTTTTTTTTTTAGTTTTTGGCTCCACACCTCCGTGTATTTAGCCAGTGTCAAGTAATTGATAATTTATCAAGATAATGATATTTCACGCAAATATGTGTCAAGTCACAGTCGAAGTCATCAAGTCAAGTCTTGTTTATGTATTATATATGACAGCTTCTATGGTGTAGTGGTTGAGCTGGTCGGCTCATAACCCTGGGGTGGCGGGTTCGATTCCCGCAGCAGGACAAGGATTTGTGTAAAATAGTCATAATGAATATACCATATCCTACGCGAAAGTTTGTATGTATGGTATGCTTGTTGCTTTTTCACGCCCAAATGGATTTGGATGAAATTTGGAATATAGATAGCTTATATACTGGATTAACACATAGGCTCCTTTTTTTTACACAATAAATTTAAAAAATAAAATAAAAATGCTCAAATACTTGTTCTGCATCTGGGTGTTGTAAGACCATGGTCTCAGACTCAGGAACTACGAGAGTTCCTAAGTCCTAAGTAAGATATTTTTGTGGTGGTATATTGGTAGCCATTTTCCAAATAAATGCTTTTTGATACACTATTGAGGCTAATAAAGACGAAACTATCGCGTGGTTGGAAGAAAAATGTGCTGATGTCTTTTGTTTTAGTGAGCCGCGCCGAATGCAAATCCTAGGCTCGCAGGCCGGTCGCGGCGGGCCGGCGATACTAGTTCTGTTCTCCGGCGGCCCCCTCACCTTGCTGCGTGTCACGCACCCTCGACTGTTGACGGTAATTACTAATTGCAATTAAACATATATTAATTATTTATTTATTTATTTATATTTTAGCACATTAGAGTACTCAATGGCGTACCTTGGGAGAGGCCTATGTCCAGCAGTGGACTAACACAGGCTGATGATGATGATGATTTTAGCACAAAATAATGTACAAGGAGGACTTAGTGCTATGAAGCATTATCTACCACACTGTAATGTTCATGTTAATAATAAACTAAAGTAATAAATTTAAAAGGGTTGAGGCTGAAAATCAGTGCTGGATGTCTCTGATGACCAGCAATATGCTGAGCCGACGCCCATTCGATATTTGTTTATTTCTATTCATTATGTGTATAAATTTAACCTGTTTTTGTATTTTAATTTTAGACAAGTATTGAATAAATGTTTTTCTATTCTGTTCTATTATATAAAATAATTTAACGAAAAGCACGGACCCAATTGTCTGTGGTAATGCAGATAGAAAAAAAAGCATTATCTAGTCAACCTGACTGTGCAAGAAAAAAAATGGTAGCGGTGCAGTAAAATTTATATTAGAATAGAATACGTATATTATATATATAAAAATATTACATATAATATACTTAATTATAAAAATAATAAATATACCAATGTACTTAATTATAATAACTTATGCATTTTTTAGAATCTGAACAAACTGTTTTAAATAGATTAAATGAAAATTAAAAACTTAATTATAATGAATACAATTACTTATGTATAAAACTTACTATACATATATAACGTCGAGATTAAAGTGTGCATATTATGATAGCAGCTGTGAGAAACAACAGCGGCTATTAATAGTAATGATTAGGGGGGAGTTTTATTTAAAATAATAGTTTTTGATATTTCATAATTTTTGTATTATACATGGTGGAATTTTTCATTAAATGTATTTACTCAGCCATGCCATATATAATACTCGTACAAGGTCCAGTTATGAAAAAAATTGGTTTTCTTTTAGTATTTAGTGCCTCTTAAAATAACGGCATGACAGCCGAAATGTCTATTTAACGATACACACAGCGCGGGCACCAGATGAGTGCTTTGTAAATGTTTCGTAGGTAATAAACACCTGATTTGTTCAATGTCGCAAGGCTTTTCTTTAGAATTTTAATTTAATACCTAGATTTAAATTTTATTTCATGAGTACTTTTTATTTAGTCATATGGGAGCATTCTATAGCATTAATGGAAAAGAACGGAATAAATTCCACCGTGTATAATTTAAAAATGATATTGTAACCGTTAATATTATGCAGGCATGGATTCGAGCGCGTCGGATGTCTAGTGCCGTTGCGTTGCTAAAAGCCATGGATTGGGACCGCGAAGGAACCGAGTGTCTATGGGCGGTCAACAGGATACTTTGTGCGGCGTTACGGAGTGGCACAGGTAGGTTTAAGTTAAACTGATTATATTTTTAATATTATAACAAATTTATTTTCGTAATTCAAGAATTAAATATCATATTTGAGCCGTATTAGAAATATCGTGGAAAGGGTATTAAAGTGTAAACCACACTAAAGTTATACTGCAAAGATATTATAGTTCCTGAAAATTTTAGCAACCAGCGGGATTTGAACTCTGGTCTTTCAACTATGCTATGGTCGCATTCCGGCTGCGAAAATCATTAGAACTATATTTTGTAGCGCTAAGCAGTCGTGGCGACATCTATGTATAGATATAATATTATAGAAACTGACGTGAGTAGTATTCATAACTACAACTATTGCACGGCTAAAACTCACGAGATACAGTCGAATAATAATAATAATAAGTCGAGTTATTCGACTGTATCTCGTGAGTTTTAGCCGTGCAATAGTTGTAGTTATCTATGTATAGATCCGGTGTTAGACAGGTATATAGGTTTTAGATTGGATCTTCGCATTAGACTTTCTTTTGAACGGGCTAATGCTGTTGGTCTCTGCCGACCTTTACAGCGTCACCGGGCGGGAGGGCAGACGCTTAAGGCATCAAAAGTGTGAGGCAACTAGCTCAAAGGCACCCCTACTTTTAGAGGGATAAATGAGAACTTTAAATATAACCTTATTTTGGAGTACAATTTAGAAGCGGTGGCGGAGGAATGGTCGGCGCAAGTGGCGCTGGGCGCATACTTGGCTCCCATAGCGCCGCTTGGCGCCGGCGCCCGGAGGTTTGCGCCCCCACTGCATGACCTCGCTAGGAAGTTCTGTCACCAACTCCTCAGGTATATACTGGTTTGCTTTTGACCACAAGAACGTCCATAAACAAAGGGAACCTTAATGTACCTTATTTCTTTGCTCTTAAAAGGTTTTGTCCTTAGAAAACCTAGGTCAATTCATACAATAAACAATTATTTCTAAATAGACCAACATTTCAAATTTTCTATTATTAATACGTATATTTTTATTATTATAGAAATACGATGTATGTAATTGATTTTTTTAAATATTTTGGCTGTTTTGTTTTTAAATGAAAACTTTGTGTTTAAAAAATATATATAAGTATTATATCAGTTATCTGGTTCCCATAGAAGCATTCCCATACAAGCTTTGCTTAGTTTGGGGCTAGATGGCGCGGTGTAAAAAGTCCAGATATATTTATTTAGGTTTTTAAAATCAGACATATTTTAGATACGGCAAAATCAATTATAAAACATAAAATCACCATCCATTGATATATGTAGACGCGGTCGTACAGAGAAGGCTCTAAGCCTAGCAGTGGACCTAGCGGCGTGGGACCTATTCTGCGACGCGCGGTGGGCGGCGACACGACGCGGACTGCCCGCGTTAGCTGAAGAGGCAGCTGCATTGGCAGCGCACTACAAACAACTAGACGCCCCAGGTGCCTTTATTATTATTATTAGCCTCTGTGGTGCGGTGGTTGAGCAGGTCGGTTCATAGCCCGGAGGCGGCGTGTTCGATTCCCGCGGCAGGACAAGTATTTGTGCACAGAAACAAAGTTATGCTAGGTGTTGTGGGACCATGGTCATCGCAGTTCCTGGGTCCCTAGATATAGGGAATCCTAGTTTTATTATTCATATTTACTCCTACTACCTCTAGACTCGAAGACGCAGTGCTAGCCGTCTCCCCACTAGCACAGAATACTTAATAGTACTAATTACGGTACGCTTCATTCACCACCTCTTCACTTGTATTTTACCTACAATATTTTTTTCAGGATCAGAATGTTCAGACTCATGCTCCGACTGCAGTTCCCATTCCTACACCAACTCGGATGCTGAAACAAGCGCATCATCAGAAATGAACAGAACGAAGCCTCCGCCATTACCCCGAGTGTCCATCCCTCATACCTTACTACCCGTGCCAATCAGCCAACCCGAGCCAACATCCACCAACAGCATCCGGCCCAACCTCCACCAATACCTAGACAGAGACAACACTATATGGAACACTGATGTACAACAGACACACAAGCCGGAACTAAAACCTATATTGAGCCAGAACACGAAATGGCATGAAAACGGCCTTCCATACAAATCGAAAAGCGACCAGATTAAAAATGTCGTAGACGTAACACGACCTCTCGATTTGAACGCGGCTAATTATAAACATGTCTTCCAAACTGAGTTGAGAGTTGAAGCTCCTAACACGTTGTATCGATACCAGAATAACAATTATCCGACGTTGAAGGATAGAGGTTACAGATTAGAGTCGGATAGACAAGGTATACGGGCTGAGAAGAATAAGGTCAAGTTTTCTGATACAGTTACGATTGCTGTTGTTTCGGTGAGTATAATTAACATTTTACTAAACATATAAAATTACAAAATGCCCTGCCTTAAAAGTAACCCTACCCTACCTTCTGAACTTTAGGTTCTGGGTTCAATTCCCACGCTGGACGAAACATTTGTGTGATGAACTTCGATGTTTGTTCGGTGTCTGGGTGTCATATTGTATTCTATGTATCTATTTACAAACAAAATTTATATAAGTTTCTAAGTATCGGTAATCTGGTTCCCATAGTACAATCTTTATGACGACCCAGTGTGAAATGTCCACACATATTTATTCATTAATTATTAGGTATTTTTTACCTGTAATTATGTTCTCGTTGCTGAAGTGAAAAGCAAAGATTTTTTTGCATCTCGTACCTTAGATATTTTTTTATAAAAATAATTTTAGTAAGATAGCATAAAAAAAATCACACTTATGAAATGAAATGAAATAATTTATTTGTAAGAATTTTGGATTCCAATATTGCAAAGATGGATCAGCACATAATTCTTCCAACAAAACTCTGCCCATAGGTACAGGCGTACAAATATTCGTTAATGGATTGAATTTAATTTAACTGTGTCAGTATTTAATAATGAGATTAAGCAATATAGTCATTATTGTTAAACATTGAGTTATTATTTGCAATTTATTAAATAAACTGAATTGGTCAAATTAATCAATATTTATATAAGTACTGATCGCAGAGTCATTAAAAAGTCTTGTACAGAATAGTAACATTTATCCAGTAGCAAGTAAATTTTTTTTAAATTCATAGTTATATAAATTTTTTTTTAATCTGCATTTCCACAGACACTTGGATCCGTGCTTTTTGTTAAATTATTTTTATATTAATGAATTAAGCCTATTATTAACATGAACATACATAATACAGGAAGGACAATACAGCCAATAACAAGAACATACATAAACATAAGTACTTATTTCTAATTGTGCATACAACACAAGCAAACCTGCATGTCCTTATACTTTGAAAGTGTCAGGTAATTTATTAAATACTCTGATTGCCATACAATTTACATTTTGACTAGTCAACTGGAGTCTTTGTATAGGAATGTTCCTATATACGATAGCTCAAGAATATTTTGATTTCGTTTTACAACTTCATGTTGTTTGTTAAACAAATTTGGGTGTTTCTTGATGGGTTGTGTAACTCTTCAGCAGTCTCCGGGTCCGGTACCGTCCCGAGAGCTAGCGGACAGCTTGCCGCTGAGCCCCCCGCACCGCTACCTCGCCGCCTTCGCCCCGCACCCCGCGCCGCCCCCGCCCCCCGGTACAACCCTCGACTATGTGGAAGTGTGACGCATGCACGCACTACCATGCTCACTCACGCATGTACATGTTTGTAAACGAATGACGTGGCTAGCTATAGCTACTATAGTATTGATTTGGGGAGTAAGCTGGTGAATGCGAGGCGAACGGAAGTTCATTGACAACATAACAAAATTTAATTACTATTTTTTTATAGTCTACTATAGTAGAACTTTTTATTTTTTTTTTTTGAGGGGGGGAAATGCCCTCGCACTTCCCTGCCACCACGGGGGTGGTGGCAGGGAAGTGGGGGTGGTGGGACTCGAACCCACTAAAACCCCCCCGTGAGCCCTCGTCCGCCGTACCGGGGCGAGAAGGGGTCGCGACTGCAGTCCAGCCAGCTCGCCCCCGGCGGCAGGCCCTTTCGGGCCTCTCCGCGCCAAAGGATGGGTGACCTTGCTCACCAAGGTCACCCACCAGACGTGTGGGGCCGTGCAAGCCGGCGGAGAGTCCCCCGACTCTCCACCAGTGGCCCTACTACGGGGGAGGGAAGAGGTGCGCGTAACGCCTCCTCCTCCCTCCACCCCCACTTCCCTGCCACCACCCCCGTGGTGGCAGGGAAGTGGGGGTGGTGGGACTCGAACCCACTAAAACCCCCCCGTGAGCCCTCGTCCGCCGTACCGGGGCGAGAAGGGGTCGCGACTGCAGTCCAGCCAGCTCGCCCCCGGCGGCAGGCCCTTTCGGGCCTCTCCGCGCCAAAGGATGGGTGACCTTGCTCACCAAGGTCACCCACCAGACGTGTGGGGCCGTGCAAGCCGGCGGAGAGTCCCCCGACTCTCCACCAGTGGCCCTACTACGGGGGAGGGAAGAGGTGCGCGTAACGCCTCCTCCTCCCTCCACCCCCACTTCCCTGCCACCACCCCCGTGGTGGCAGGGAAGTGGGGGTGGTGGGACTCGAACCCACTAAAACCCCCCCGTGAGCCCTCGTCCGCCGTACCGGGGCGAGAAGGGGTCGCGACTGCAGTCCAGCCAGCTCGCCCCCGGCGGCAGGCCCTTTCGGGCCTCTCCGCGCCAAAGGATGGGTGACCTTGCTCACCAAGGTCACCCACCAGACGTGTGGGGCCGTGCAAGCCGGCGGAGAGTCCCCCGACTCTCCACCAGTGGCCCTACTACGGGGGAGGGAAGAGGTGCGCGTAACGCCTCCTCCTCCCTCCCACTCGTCTGCGCCGGAGCGGGTCAGCTCCAGCGGCCTCCTCTCTGACCCGCTCCGCGGTCTCCTTCTGCGCCATCACAAGATCTGTCAAGTAGTGTTTGAGTTATCCTTATAATAATGCGTATTTCGATTTTGACTACATTGATGAACAATGATGTTCTCATTAGGATTAAAGTCGAGTATTTGTCGAAATGTAAAAAAAAAGTAAAAAGTAAGTGTATTTGTCGAAATGTCGGTTTTTATAGCTCACTAGTTGCGCCCCGCGGTTTCACCCGCGGATAAAAAGTATTTTAATTATTTGCTCGTCCCACGGGAACATTTCATTTTTCCGGAATAAAAGGTAGCCTATATGTTAATCCATTGTATAAGCTATCTTGGTACCAAATTTCATCCAAATCCATTCAGCCGTTTGAGCGTGAAGGAGTAACAAACATACACACATACAAAAATTTCGCCTTTATAATATTAGTGTGATGTGATGCTATCCCTGCTACTTAAGACAATGCGAGATAAGCCCGTATTCCAAAACTATGCTCAGTCGTCGATTGATGCTCTTGTTGGGATTTCATTCACTGTTCAGTTCCATTTCATTTCATTCATTTTCATTTTGTAAATGAAATCTCTTGAGAGATTCATTACTGAGCGTAGTTCTGTGTAATACGGGTCATAGATTCGACACCAGTAAGAACGTGTTACAAAGTGAAATGATGCATTGAAGACGTGTGAAATAAGCCAACACACCATTTTTTAAGTAAAACTTCTTTACGCACGCTTGATTTGGGGAGTAAGCTGGTGAATGCGAGGCGAACGGAAGTTCATTGACAACATAACAAAATTTAATTACTATTTTTTTTATTGGTATATATAAAATGACAATTTACAATTATTATTGTCAAGATGGCGACATTAACATTAAACAAAGCGAAAGCAAAGTTATACCGGCCGATAGATGGAGCTAAACTAAAGAAGTTTTACTTCAGTCGTGTGGTCTAAAAAGCACACTTGTTTTTTTTCTATATGCACGGTGCATTAAAGGCATGTATAAAAAGAAGCACGCAGAATGCACGCATGCTAATTTCAATGTTATATAAAAGTTGATTGTAAGTACTAAATTTAAGTACCTAATTTATTATAGTGTAAGTAGTTCGCATGTTGTGTTCATAGCATGAAACTGTAAATTATTTTTTTTAATGGCAATCTTTGGAATTGTTGGTCTGTAATTTTTTTCTTTTATATTAATTTCAGAGAGTACCGCGAAAAGACCACCTAAAATCAAAGTGATTCAACTAGGTATGGTATAAAATACATAAATTAAGATCTGACACGTGTTATCATTCCGTCCAAGAAAATAATAAGATATTTTTGTAATTATTATAACATTTACTCATGTAATGTTCTAGTGATATATTATGTACATTTTAGGTAAATATATTTACCCAGGTTGTGAGTAAGAGAGAATATTTTAATTAAATCAGCTTAATATGTTTATAAGGTATGTTTTATTCAGCCTACTTAATTAGTACTTACTCGAAGTTTTTTTACAAGTGTAATATACATAATGGAATTATCATAAAGGAAGTCACTGCTTCAAAGTCAAGTCACGTCTCGTGAAATAATTTTCTTCTATCTATTAAATATTAAATAACACCGCAGTGGCCAAATCTGATATTTGGCAGGAATATTGACAGCCTCTGTGGTGTGGTGGTTGAGCAGGTCGGCTCATAACCTGGAGGCGGCGGGTTCGATTCCCGCGACAGGACAAGTAATTGTGTACAGAAAAAAAAGCTCAAATACTTGTTCTGAGTCTGGGTGTTGTGGGACCATGGTCCTCATAGTTCCCGAGTCCCCGAGACACGGAATCCTAGTTAAGGTCGTGATCTATGTATGTGATCGTTGGGTGTTTATTATTATTATTCGGTATGTACCTACTTAAAAAACCAAATTCCAACCAAAAAGTATGTGAACTACTAGTTTTATTTAGGGAATATCAAGCTTGACCAACCATATTATTCTTCATCTATAGAAATAATAAATACATTATATTACATAATTCTAAACTCTTATATGTAATTATCATAGGTATTTCCTTTGCTAAACATATCAAACTCTCTTCTAAACCATGTTTTCTTAGGACGTATGTTCGAGGTGCGTCCACATTTAGCCTTCCTGCAGCGCGTCGCTTGCGGCGGCAGCCGGCCGTAACACTTGCGGCAGATCTTCTTGTACACGAGATGTTTTAACGCCAAGTAACGTAGATTAGGAGCAACGTAACCTAAAATCAATTAAGTAAACTTAGCAACTGCTTGACCTGTAAAAGCTTAATACATAAGTTACTATTTGCAGTAACAAAAAATTGCAACACTTGTCAGAGGACATATATTTAAGTTACTTTAAGTATAGTTAAGTATATACGAGTACTTAACGAGCTGCTCGCACCTTCGCCCGCGACGTGGCCTAAGGGAAAATAATTCAACCACCCATTTCACCCTCTTAAGGGTGAAATTTCGAAGAATCCTTTCTTAGCGGATGCCTACGTCATAACATCTACCTGCATGCCAAATTTCAGCCCGATCCGTCCAGTGGTTCGGGCTGTGCGTTGATAGATCACTATATCACACAGTCAGTCAGTCAGTCACCTTTGAGTTATATATATTTAGATTACCAAATTTATGTAAGCAAGTAAATATTTAAATTTTCGGAATTTGTACAGAAACACTGTCAGGATTCATTATTGTTATTATTATTTATTATGTACAAAAAAAACCTGTATACACTAAAAAAAAATTATCGTCGCGACACCACACTGTTCAATGCGAAATAGAAAGACGAAACGATAATAACTGGCATGCTTTCTATGAGAGAGAGAGAGAGAGAGAAACACGCGCACGCCGCACGGCTTACAACTATAGCAAAAAGTGTCGTTACAACTTTTGGTCTTAATGTTTTCCGTCTAGCCCCCTTTCGTAACGCGCGATAAGGAACTTCGTATAATAATAATAAAATATCCCTCAACTTGCTTTCCAACTACCAGCAAGGACTACTAACAATAAATACCATCATCTATACTCGCATCCATTTTGGAACTATGGCTGTGGGTTTTATCCAATTAGTCAAAAGGACTCTTCAACGGTTAACAGTACGTAACGTTATACAATTATCTACGATTCCCGATATCACGATTATAAAGAAAATAGAAGCAGCACGTACCACCGCCGTCCAAATCCATTGTCAAATGAATCGTAGATTCGTTTCGAATGTTGTAATCAGTAAGTTCTCGACCCTCTTCGAGCTCTTTTCCTTCGAAGATAAGACGCTGGAGCTCAGTTGGGATTCCTACTACTTCTTCGATCTCCCTCTTGACATCGTCCACGGTGTACGCCGCGTCTGCCAGGGTCACGGTCTCTCCGTCCAATGACTTCACGAAAATCTGCATTGTGGATGGGGCGCTAAAAATACGATGTGTTGTAAATAAGCGGACTGCCATGACTTGAGTTTAATATAGTAAGAGTGTGCTGAGTGTTTGAGTTGCTTTCCCGCCAAAACTCCACAAGTCCTTAACACAAACAAACTTTAAAATACAACTTCCTATCCGTGGCCACTTGCTTGGTCTGTGTGATTCAATAATTTAGTGATGGCGTTTAAGTGTTTAATGACCTATTTATACTAGGCCCATGGTTTATCCAATAGAATGTGATTTTCGTGGTTGATTATTAATCGATTATGTTAAAATTATCGATCCTTATTCTACTATACTCACTATACGAGATCAAAAAGGTAAACAAAGAAATGTCAAAATATGTCAGTGTCAAAGCGACATTTCATTTTTTTTTTCGTGCAGTTATTTTTCTTAAGCTGGCAACACTGCCGAAGGAGTTTTGGCGGGAAAATGAAAAAGATTGCGTTACCACATTGTATTATTTTCCAAAACTTGTGTTTTTTTCAGTGTTAGTGCATAAAATTGGTGGAATTTTATTCGTTAAGTGCTGGACTACAGGCATGAGTGTGGGAAAGTGGTATAATGATGGTGAAACGTTTCTTTTTGTGTTGTTTCCAAAACTCCATAGAAGCTTCTGGTAGTTGCCACCGCTTTACTAGGAGTATGACTTGACTAGACTATGACTTGGACTGTGATTTTACTTGACACAAATGTACATATATTAGGTCTTTACCTATGAAATTGCCGTTTTGTTTGAAAAAAGTTAAAGTATTTTTTTTTCGAACTTATTTATTTCTTTTATTCAAAGTAATCACCCCTGCAATCAATGCATCTTTGCCAACGCTGTGGCAGATTATGGATGCCCTTCTTGAAAAAATCAGCAGGACGGGAGACAACAAACTCTTCAAAGGCGTTTTGTACTGCCTCTCGGGAATTGAATTTTTTTCCCGCTAAAAAGTTGTCCAAATTTTGGAAAAAGTAATAGTCGGTAGGCGCAAGATCTGGTGAGTATGGCGGATGAGGGAGAGCTTCCAAACCCAACTCATGCAGCTTAGAGACGGTCTGTTGTGCAGTATGGGGTCGCGCGTTGTCGTGAAGTAGCAGTGGAGACGACCGATTGACCAAAGCTGGTTGCAGACGTGCGAGTTTCGCCATCATTGTGGTCAGTTCTTCAATGTACACATCTGCAGTAATGCTCTCGCCGTTTTGTAAAAAGCTATGATGAATCACACCAGCACTAGACCACCAAACTGTGACCATCACCTTTCTAGGGGTCATTTTTCGTTTTGCACATTGCTTTGGTACCGAACCAGGATCTAACCAACATGCTGAGCGCTTTCGATTGTCAAAAAGAATCCATTTTTCGTCGCACGTAACAATTTGGTTCAAAATTCCTTCATTTCTGTGCCTGTTAAGTAGCGCAAGGCAAGTCTCGACGCGTACGTTGCGCTGGCGATCGTTAAGTTCGTGGGGCACCCATCTATCAAGCTTTTTTATCTTGCCAATCTGTCGCAAATGGACCAATATTGTATTGATGCTAACATCAAAAGCTGCTGCCAGCTCAGCTGTAGATTGAGATTCATCAGCTTCCACAATCGCTTTTAATTCATCATTGTTGACCAAAGTTTCCGGACGACCACGAGGTTCATTTTTCAAGTCAAAATTCCCAGAACGGAACCGAGAAAACCAATAACGGGTTGTACGTTCGTTTGTACAGTTCTCTCCGTAAACGTCGTTGATGTTACGTGTCGTTTGTGCCGCGTTGGTGCCACGACGGAACTCATATTCCATAATTACACGAAATTTCAAAGTATACATTATGAGGAAAAATGTTGAAATGTAATGAAAATACAACGCTAATCAATAAACAAAAGACTTATATTGTAAATAGAATGTCATATTTTTAAAACAACATTAATTTGAATTTAGAATTCATACCCAATCAAAACCTTTTTTTGTTTGAAAAAGTCTGTACTGCAATACGGCAATTTCATAGGTAAAGACCTATTATATTACTTATCTCGAGAAATTATAAATTACTTGACACTGGCTAAATACATAAAAGTGTGGAGCCATACTAAAACAAACAAACAACACTGCCGAAGTTCAAAACATTTTATTATTATATAATATATATAAATCGTCGTGATCGTAGAACAACGGCGGATCTCATATTATTCCTTAACATAGAAAGTTTCGTTAATGAACGTACCGTACCAATTTTCTTGCGGAGTGAAAGGTTAAGCTACAAGAAATTTTTTCTTGTTCCTTTCCCCTTTTCACACACAAGAACAAGAACCAAGAAACAAGAAAAAATTTCATGTAGCTTAACCTTTCAGTCCGCAAGAAAATTGGTACGGTACGTTCATTAACGAAACTTTCTATGTTAAGGAATAATCTGAGATCCGCCGTTGTTCTACGATTACGACGAAATATAACTATTATTATTCTTTATTCGTGCTTCAATCCTATCCTAGAACTTAAATGTAATTCACCTATGAGGTAGCGTATATAGGTATATTCGTATGTTGAGAACTGACAAGTGGTCTAGGAGTATAGTATTCTGTGCGAGTGGTGCGCATGAAATTCAGGGGGTATTATTAATTTTGGTGCATTCTTTGGCTGGAAAACATTCGGGCTATATGTATGCTCAATATTTAGTAAAAACTAAACTATCGTTCATAATGTAGATAATAAACATGACTGTTTTTCACAAACACAATTTCTGAAGTGTCTTGTGTCACCTTTCATCATAAAACTGATTAATGAATTATTTAATAAAATGTATTATTTGCCCATGTACTAATTAAATGTGGAATCTCCACTAGTGAGACAAGTGGTGAGCGAGCTGGTGGGGAGAAAGTGAATAACCCAATTTAAACGACAAAGTGTGCATTACAATGAATCCTACAAATATAAAGGAGATCCAAAGCACACCAGCATTTATCGGCGAATTGTGTAGTCACTACTAACTACTCTGTAATTACTCTTATGATAAATCCTCTTCCATTTTACTTTTGACTAATGTTGCTCTTGTACCATCTGATAGGGTAACCACAAATAATGGAGTTTTTTATAAAAAAACAATGCAATAGGATATTTTCCGTTTTAATTTAGATACCTTATTAGTTTTTTAACAAAGCAAATGGTTAGAAAGGTATTTATAAGTAATCTAATCCTTAATCTTCTTCTTGGGGCGGAGGTTGTTAGTGTGTCCACACTTGGTCTTACGGCAATTGGTTGCACGTGGATGAAGACGGGCATAACACTTGCGGCAGATCATCTTGTCACAATTGTATTTCATGGCCAGAATACGAAGGGAGGGCTCAATAGTACCTGAAATATTTCATATAAGTTATACAATGTAAAGGGTACAATAATAGCCATCATATTTATTATGTAAAATGTTCCCTATAAGCTTTTTAACTGCCAATTAACCAACCAATAATGTAAATTAATTTTTGGAAGTCTACACAATTATAGGAACCAGCTGAGTTAATTAATTGAAGGAGTGTTGAACATCCTCCTATACATCTTATGATTATTAATCAATTATTGTGTAAAATGTCAGTATTTGAGTGGTTAACAAGTAACTCCCTGGAAGATAGGGTAGCCTTTACTGTGGGACACTACTTGCATTGATACTATGGCACGGAAACATTTTTCAGACACACATTGGGGCCAGCGGCATGGCCAAGTTGGCTGAACAGCTAAAGCGGCGCCAACATATCTCAGTAGCGTTTCCCATAGTTTATCAGAGCACCTGGTCAATGTGGCACCTGGCCAAAATGCTGGCAGTTATTGGGCACAATAAATCTGCACCCACCTCTCTATAGTTGGGAATATCCTGATATAGCAAACATTTCCTTCAACATCTTGCAGAGTTCACAGTGCCATAAAACAAGACTTTTTTAAATCACCTAGCCTATACTAGGTGTAATCAACATAGTAGTATTCTATACACACATTCGCTCCAAATAAAATCGTAGGAACATACCTCCTCTAAGCCTGAGCACCAAGTGCAGGGTGGATTCCTTTTGAATGTTGTAGTCCGAGAGTGTGCGGCCATCTTCAAGCTGTTTGCCAGCGAAAATGAGACGCTGTTGGTCTGGGGGAATGCCCTCCTTATCTTGAATCTTTGCCTTCACATTCTCGATGGTGTCCGAGGCCTCCACCTCGAGGGTGATGGTCTTCCCCGTAAGGGTCTTTACAAAGATCTGCATTTTTATTCTGTAACAATTGTTATATTTTACTGTTTTATAAATTTTTATCTACCGAGGCATATTAGAAGGAACTGTAAAACAAATGCACGTAGATGACATCGGACACAGCATGATTTATGCCACGCAAATTTTAAATTCCGAACATAAAAGCAACGTGCAATGCCGGAAATGAAGATAAATAAAAATTGGTTTTGCGAATTGAGACACAAATAATAATTAACACTAATGAGTACCAGACTTTTTGATTTAATGAATTTTTACACTAACCTAATAACCTTATCCAGAAACGTGCTTTGTGAAAAGGAACCGAACAGAAACCAAAACGTCAAACTTAACTAAAATAAATATGGCGTCTATCGGGGGCGGCCAGATATTAATTTGCAATTTTCTCCTATATATATTAAAATGTAGTAAGATTTGCGTCGATTTTGTTTTGAATTGTATAGATTTGTCATTGTCAGTGACATCGATGACTAGATCACATAGAAGAGCGGAGTTCACGAAGTCTAAAACGACTGATATTTAGGCGAACTTGCTGAATTTTCCCGAAAAGAAATAAAAAAAATATTTTTAAAAAAAGTTATAAACTAAAAATTTACTTTAAAAAAAAGTTATATTAAATGTTAGACTGATAGTTGTTCGAACTATGTGAAGAGTGAAATCAGTGAACTGAGCGAATATAGATAATTCAGTTAAACCTGAATAATAATTAAATGAGAACTTTAGATATCCTAAATGAAATAAAATCTGTTTTAGGGCTTTTTTTTGTAAATAAATTTGACTTATGAGGTGGATTTCGAAAAATGGAGAAAATTCACAAAGTCATCTGGCAGCACTAAAGAGTACTTGTTTCGTAATCACTCGATTTTTAAGACGTGATACTTGTTAAATCTTCGAAAAATGTATCATCAGCTGAGCAGAGCCACCGGCAGGCTGGTCGCCGCCTCACATTTGCAGACCCCACTATTTCCAGTTGTAAGCCCTTGATCTTTAGTCTAAGATAGTTCTGTTTCATGTAAGTACATAATGGTGTTATCATCTTACCTAACAGGCACCAATCGCTTTGCAACGAGTGGAACCACCCACGATCCAGTACAACACTAAGCAGATGTCGACTGTGGATGCCTGTGCCGCCCCTGGAAGGAAGACCCTCATTCCTGGTACCAATACTCCATATTCCCCAGTGCCCGAAAAAATTCGCAAGGCACAAGAGCATTTCCAGGTAACTATGTACTACACCTACTATACTATCGTATGGCCCGTTAGCGCAGTTGGTAGTAACCCTGCCTTCTGAGCTGTAGGTTGTGGGCTTGATTCCCACCAGGGCAAATATTTGGGTGATAAACATGGATGTTTGTGTCTCGATGTTAATTTTATTCTGTGTATACAAACAAAAAATATCTAAGTATTGTATCAGTTATCAGGTTTCCATAGTACAAGGTTGTCTTAGTTTGGTGCTAGATGGTGCTGCGTGAAATGTCTACAATTTTTTTTAATGAAATAAGAAACTACCTACTGTATTTAACAGCACCTGTAGCAAGCTACCTACATTTGTGTGATTGAATACAATCACTAAGATCTAGAGCTTCAAAAGATTATCATTTTTATTAATAAACTAGTAATGGTACTAGCGACAGTCTACTACTGTATATACTGTCAGTAGGTAGCTTGATAGTGGTTAAAGTTAAACTCATTTTGAATTTGAAGTCATTCTGATGAAATTGAAAAATAACTAAAAAGAGAATATAGGGATGATTATATTGTTCCCTATTACTATTCTAACAAATTCTGCACAGGTTATGCAATTGTCAACCAATGGTCAATTATTAATATTGTTAAGAGTTGTCAAACTGAAAAACATTAGATATTTTCATCCAAGATGTGGCCAGATGGCTACAAACCATTATTTCCAAATGTTATGGCTCTAAGATGAAAGAATATACCTAATCCAGGATTCCCAATGCCCCACCCACTGGGGCCCTCATTGGGGGTGTTTGGAAATAATCCATTGTGTTTGGTAGGTTTGAGTGAAATGTCATGTTTAATTGTAATACTAGCTTATGCCCATTGCTACACTCATTGTTTGGCGGCTAAGTTTGTAGAATACAGTATGATTACTATAATAGGTAATGGGCAGCCTTATCATTAAAAGTAATTTAGAATGAGAATCAAATACTGAGTATCTTTATCAAAATGTCCACTGTTTAATCAGTCACCCAGTATAAAATTAGAAATAAGAGTAACTACTTTTTATCTTGAGTCACACTTATAAGTTGGAATATAATTCTGTTATAACTTAATTTATACTGAGCTAGCCTATCAAAATCGTACACCAAGAGTACATAACAGCGTTTATTCCCATTTGAATACCAAGTTCAATAACTGGTCATCAAACGGGAACAATATTTACTGTTAGGTTGTCTATTCAGATTTGCCTTCCTTCCAGAAAACCAATTCAATAACTGGATATTAATATTTATTGTTCAATTACAGTTATCTTTAAAATCTTATCTTTTCTCCCAGAAAATCAATTTGGTAACTGGTTATTGAATAGGACAACAAATCTACTGTTCCAAGATAATTATCGCAGTTTTATTTCCTTGACATATTCAGCTGATTATGTAAAAGAAATACACTGCTTGCGATTGAATTTTTTCCTTAACATTAAAATTAATAGGCATAATAAAAGTTCTGATATAGAATAAATTTCTATTCTAGAAAGAAGATGATGTACCCATATTCCTGAAAGGAGGTGTTGCTGATGCTGCTCTGTACCGCTTGACCATGGCGCTCTGCATTGTTGGCCTTGCCGGTATCGCCCACACAGTTTACAGCCACGCTGTACCCAAGAAGTAAATCAATTAATCAAGTTATTTAAAAATGTTTTGCCTGTTTAAGTTATGTAGCACTGTTATTAGAAATAAACGGAGAAGTGCAAATCATAATGCTGTTTTTATTGTAGGTCCTTGTAGTTTCAATAAATTAAGCATGAGTAAATAGATAAATGTGAACACTGAAACAAAAATAATAGAACCAAATATCTACCTATAAATATAATGATAGGTATGACGTATCATAAACTTACTATTGCATAGAAGTCCATGGTAAACACAGTAGTATAAATTCGGAGACAGTATAACATTTCATAATAGTGTTAGGATATTTTTAATTGCGATAAATTGTAAAAAGGTAGTTCACAAACCGGAGGCTAGCAGCTAGTTATGTTCCTTATATACAATTATCCTACTACTAATCTAATTAGAATGTAGGCTGATATTCAAAAACGCGTGTATTGCGACTCCCTACTATGGATGATCCAAGATATGGAGATATCAGATAAGTATTTCTATCCACCATAGAATTTAGTCCAAAAGGGTTTAATGGCTGCTGGTCAGCTGGTTGGAGTAATTTAGACTGATTGACGTGAGTTTAGCCGTTATTTATCTTACAAAATGTGTCATACTCATTATTCTTCTTCACTTCAAACGAAAAAAAACAACAATTTCAACATACATAGCTATATTTCATGTAACTACATTGTAACACAGAATGCTCTGGCCGTATGGTGCCAGAAACATACATAAATCACTAATATTGCAAATAATTTTCTAATGCCTCGATAATACAAATTCTACTGCAATCCAAACTGCAATCTAACATTTAACATACCTACAGTTTACCGGGAATGACTTAGTTCACTAGTATAATAATTTAATAATAGTTACTCAGTGCTTTACAAAAAGTAATAAACCAAAGTCTATTCTACAGGCGATTGGTTGGTTAACCGTTTTCTTTTCATTGTTTACACATATCGAGGATCCTCTTCGCGACTTTAGAGATTTAAGGAGCATAAGGGTTTTTTTCTAATAGGTGCAGTACTTAATTCTAAAATAGTAGCTATAATTATCACTGAAGTAATAAATTTTGAAGTTGCATGTGGTAACACAATAAAATAAATAATAGTACTTACTACGGTAACACTCTGAAAAGGAATGTTCAACAACCAATCATCCTGTTTGTTTTTTCGTTTTTCAGAATCGCAAAAAATTACTACATTCGGTACATACATCTAAAAACGATATAATAACACAAGGGAAAAAAATTGCCCGTGGTACAGCCAGGTGAACTATTTAGGTGGACTCCATGGTCCTAGTTATATTTATAAGCATACATATAATTTTCTTACTTAATTAATAATAATTAATATAGTCCTTTTCAAATAGGACGTCACTTAGACTGGTGGATAGAAGGCATTTTTAGGGAATAACATACAATTATTCAGTAAGTACTTTGGCGTATACACAAGTAAAATTGTGGCATTTGATAGCTAACATTTCATAAGATATATAGGTGACTAACTATTTGAAAAGGAATATAATAAGGAAATTTAGGAACAAATAATTAGATATGTAGACAGGCCAATAAAACCTAAACACTGCTACAAAATAAAATTTAGTTTACTTAACCACGTAATACACAAAATAAATATGTAATAGACAAGCTACAATAACCGGGATAGTGATGTCGATTCTGTGTCGCATACTCTAAAACTAAACTTAAAGTATGGCGGTACTCTTCTGATAAAGGGGAAATGAAAAAGACGGAAATATGTTAATTTCGTTTAGCTTTAGAGTATGCGACACAGAATCGACACCATTGTAGGGTTTAGGAAATCATGCCTGTCTTTGTACCTAGTTACGTACATTCATGTTATAAATGTTTGTTTGGTTTATTACTTTTTAAAGAACTTGAAGGTGTATTTTAATTTTGTCCTCAAACTCAATCAGTAATTAATCAACAAAACGATGCAGGTACATACATACACACATTCACATTATGTATTAATTATAATTATAGATATTATACAAAACACTTAAAGTAATTTCGATACTCGAATAAATAAGTAGAAAAATAAAATATAGAAGGTACTAGGTACAAAACTTAAATTCATTTTGGAACTTAAGATGACTTATAAAATAAATAGGAATCAAGATTGTACGATATGGTTAAAAAAACTGTAAGTAATTGAAATGCGCAGCACAGCCACAAAATATAAATTAAATAAAATTTAAAAAAAGTAATCTGCTATCATTAATTTTATGTAAACGAAAATTTTTAATCAATTAAAAATTTTCGTTTACATAAAAATTTATCCGTTAAAAAAAAGAATTCTTTAAATCGTTTCACAATTGGCGTAAATCTCGATAAACTGACACAAAAAAAAACCTACATACTAGGGATGCTATGGAGCTATACCGTAACTATAGGATATCCGAAATGAAAATATATCCGTAACTGTATCCATTTCACAAGTTTTGGATAGTTTCGTATAAGGGCGGAGTCTAAATAAAGCGACATGTTTCGTTTCGACGGGTTTTTGTATCACCGCTCGCGCGCCACATGAATCTTGCAGTTTGTTATTTCTAGTCATAACATAACCTCTTTCATAACTAGTTAGTTTTTTATTTAAGAGTTGATACATAATTTAAAAAAGTCTTGTGTTAAGTATTAACTTGATTTCTATAGACAAAGTGCGACCAATTCGAGTTTAATTTAGATATATTATACATTGTGTTTATATTTTACTTCAATTTAATATCCGCAACCGAAACTAATGGATAATCCAAAATAATTACATATCCCTAACCATATCCGAAACCGATATAATTTTATTCCTATATCCATATCTGTATCCAGATCCGAAATATCATATCCATAACATGCCTAATACTGACGAACATAAAACCTCCTTCTTTTTGGAAGTCGGTTAAAAAGAGAATGCTGACCTCTTTTGCTACTGTGGCTAAACCAAGTTTAGATCTTTAAGACGTAAGTATCTTACAGGTACAGCCTGTAAAACGCAAAGTAAAAACTTAATAAGTAGTATACCTACCCACATATTGTAACAAGTAAGCAAATAAATTCCATTTCAAATGCACATGATTTAAAAAAAACTTAGGTACCTACCTACTTAGTACACTCCTAAAAATTAATCTATTTTATGTAATTACCTATATTATTCGTTGAATTATAATAGGTACATTTTATAACAAAATATCTACTTATAAAATATTCAGGCTCTTCTAGTTGGGAAATTTCTTTAGTAACCGTGTATTTTATATTGCGTTTAAGTATCAATAAAATACCTACGTGTAAAAGAAAAACAAGCAAATAATGACTGGACGACGGTAAACCATAGATGAATGCATTTACTGGCGTAGGTGAATCCCTTAGTATGTAGTATATTATAGCTTAGCAACATTGGTACCTTCTAGGCTCGCGTGCTATATCTTCAGCCGCGGCCGCACCGTCAACCTGTATACTATTAAGTATTCTGTGTCATCAAGCGAGTTGGTGGCCACACCACAGGATAACTAATAGTACCTAATGGCGAAGCCAAACATAGATCCAATAGGATATAAAAAAGTACATAATAATAAAACTATAAACAACTTTACGTCTCATTTACAGTGAAAATTCTTTTGATATTGAATATGACTAAGCACCTTTTCCTAAATAAATATAAGTTATTTCATTCATATGTAAATGTGAAAACACGATTGACAAAACTTGCGTTACTATTATTATAACAAAAATCGCTAAGTTGCAATCCCATCATAGACTGTTATCGTTGAAATTTTCGTTTCTATTCGATTGACATAACATGATTATCTCAAAACATTTTGTCTGCTTACAAGTCTTTTGAATAAAGAGTTTAATGTTTATTTTCATAAAATCGCTTGCTTTTGTCCACGTTTATTTACGTTCCAGTTCTGTAGCACTCGCAGTTGAATCTACCACAAATTAGATAAAATAATCGTATCATGACGTGTCGCTTTAAATATCATCTAATCTATAAATGATATTGTATCAACGTTACTTAGATTGCAGGTGGACCACGGCCTCGGCCCGCAACTTTTATATACCGATTTTGCCTCTAAATAGAATCCTTATTTTATGCTTTGGATAAAGTTAATGAATTTGTTTATGGACTATTTGTAATACTTTAGGCATTTTTATTAGGTACCTACTTTATCATACCTTATAAGTAGGTACCTATTGTAGCGTTGGTAATTTTACCTAATGATTTACCTTCAAAATTATTCATATTATATGAATATAGAAAGGTTTACTAACTTGGATGTTTTTGGAAATGGCCTTATTTTAACAGAAATAATAGATATTGATTATTTAATCTTGTACAATAAGTATGATTTATAATTTATATACAGTATGGTCCTAATATACCTACTGTATAGTTTGGTCTTTTAGCAGAATTTTAAGTAATTTTAGATACAACAAATTGCACATGATGCCATGATTACTATTCCCGTAAAGTGAAATTGGGCTTTCCAAGCACATCTACCAAACCAAGTAACTACAAAACGTTTGGTCTGTTACACTTAAATTCGTAGCAAATTTATATTATTCATATCCAAAGAGCTGTTGAGTAATAAATTATGATAAATGAAGCTCACACTATTTTCTCATAAGTCAAAGTCAGATGATTTTCAAGCATCGCAGTCGTAGTGTTTATGAAGCTGGTCGTGGTCGCGCAGGGAGCGGTGGAGGAGCGCCCTGTCTGGCTGGAACCGGTGGGGGCGGCCCTGAAGTTTGAGGCGTTTGAGGAGTCTCGGGTGGAGGGGGCGGGGCACACGATGGCGGCGGCACGCCGTCACCCGGCGGCGGTGACGTAGCCGCGGGCCCCGGTGGCGACACCTGTTTACCATTACCAGGCACAAGAGGCGCGGGACGCGGCGGCGGCGGCCGAGCGGGGCTTATCGGCACCGGCGGAGCTCTAGACGGGACCAACGGAGTCGGAGACGGCGCGGGAGGCCTACCGGGCTGCTGACGCCGAGGCGTCGGAGGCGCCGAGCGTAGCGGACGATCTGGCTGAATCTCTCCGTAAAGTGGAACCGTATTGGTCGTACACAAACTTATCTCAGATCGAACGATTTCTACCCAATCTGGAGACTTCAGAGTGATGCTCAGAGGTATGGAGCAAACGTTAATGTGGCCTTTTTGAGCGGCCGCCAATGCATGTTGGCCTTCTCTAAAAGTGATGCTCAATGCTTGATCGTCAGCGAAGCGTACGAGAGTTACTTCTCCGATGGTGGCTAATTCTTGTAAAACCGCTGCCATTACATTATCGTCGAAAACTGATTCTTCCCCATTAAAATCGTCGAACGGTTGAACAATTATGCTAGCGTCTGGGGGACCCAGATCTTTTACCACTTCATAAAATACTTCCATACATTTGGTGTAGCTGACTTGTAGAACTTCGACTTCCAAAATGGCTATTACTGGTCGATGATCACTTTGCTTTAGTTCCGCGCGACCATAGTGTAGCAGTTTTCCCTTTGCCAATTCTGAGGTATTCTCTGGGTCAATGGTGTGCTTTCTGCTCCTCCAGAGTATTCTATCTGTCCATGCTGGTGCCCTGCACTTTTCACTCGTGTCGTAATCATCACTAAATAAATCATATTTATAAGTGGGAGGAAATGTGATATCTCCTTCAAAACAATTTTTGAATACCAATCCTTGAACTTTTTGCTGTTGAAGTTGATCTTGTTCTAAAACTCGTTGCATATTATTTTGCGATACTAATAGTCGAATTTCGTCTTTGTCTAGGTCTACGCGATAATTGAAGTCGCCGCACCAAAATACGTAGTCGTGAGAATATAGAGATCTTCCCATGGGGAACGCCATTTTTCTCGTAATTTCCGTATAGTCTGCATTTCTTTCCGTGACTTGAGACTGGCCAGCAGCGAAATGAGCACACACAAAGCAAAGTGAAGTTCCATATATGACTAGGCGAATACCAACAGCTCCTTTATTTCCAGTGGCACCACCAAGTCCAGTTTTCACTGAATCCAGAGCTACATCTCTAATGTGGGGAATCAGATCTTTTCTCACAAATATGAAAAGACAAACACCAACCAATTGATGACTGGAAAGTAATGTGTATGGTGCATCTCTGCACAGTACTTTTTCTAACTCTTCACTCCAAGCTTTTGCATTATCAGTGCTGGCAGCCATTATGTTACTAGCATTCAAATCTACAATTTCTTCAAACCCAATAGCATAGATGTCAGATGGATGGTCTTTGAGATTCACAGTATTTACCAAAGAAGAATTTGGACAATCCAATAACCAATCAGCAAGTGAAACATCTTTATAAGCAAGACTCCTGAAGTGCTTTCCTCCATTTACATTGTAAGTGCCAATAGTAATTCGCACACTGGATGGCTGAGTGAATTCATTTGCTCTGCGACACATTTCTCTTAAGACAGGTGTTGATGTGTGCAATATGTTTGATGGTAGTAAGATTCTCGTTCTATCAGCAAGTTCTGAATTCAATGTTGAACCCAACAAAAGTATGTCAATGGCTTCTTGCTTGGAATTGTCTAATAAATTATTTTGGATGGTACGAGCAGCTGAGCGAGCACCATCAATTAACTTAGAGCCTCCCTGAATAGCACCAGTACCCGCATAAATCTTTGATATCTCATTGCCATTATTTACCCACATCTGCTTAAATACTTCCTCAAATCTATTAACATTCTGCTTTTTGTCAATGCATTGTAGCAGCATTAGTTGAATGGCAAGCATTTCTAAGCCAATGAAAGTCTGTATTGAATTGGTTCTATCCAGACAATCTAAGCAGTTGGTGCGAATTACTCCTTTTTGGACATTATAAATATCTGAGCCTTTAGCGCTGAAAATACTAATGCTGTCATAATGCTTTTCTATTATCTTTTTAAATTTTGCTAGAGCTATTTCTTGAGATCCAGCTCTTACTTCTTGATGATAGTCAAATATTATTTGGATAACATCAGAATGGGCAGAATCATTGAGGTGCTTTTGAAATGCATTGCTGAGTGTAGCTTCTCCTTCACTGCCCCCAATCAGACTGGAACCTAACAGATTGACCACAACTAAAGAGCCATAGGTGCGTTTCAGTTGAGAGAAATGTCTATCACAAGCACTGGTAGATGCATCATATCCTCTAGACATCTTCACTTTATGTGAGCCTACTTGAATACCTGGCTGTTCCCAAAACAAAGGGACAGATCCTCTAGTTTGTATGTAGGATGCCACTGAATCATCAATATAAATGGCTTGCTCAGTTTCAACAAAGTTGGCTACATTGCCATCATCATTACATCCTCTTACATTAAATCTTGTTCCAGCTCGTTCGCAGCTGAGCCGTGAAACTAACACAGCTCTAGCTTGTCGATGTCCCACATAGATTGTACGAATTTCAACAGATCCACACATGGCCCTAGTGAGCCAGTCATCACAATCAATTCCAAATCTTATCAAATGTATAAATAAAGTTCTATTCCAGAAAAATCTGTTATCAGCACTTGCACCCTTACTTTTCCTTTGTGAGCATAAATTGAGATCAAAGAGATTATCAGCAGGTTTACCCGAGCTCCATGTGAAGTAGAATGTTCCAGAGTTCAGTAACTTTCTCACTTCAGAGACCTTATCTTCTCCTTGAGAATGGTGAAACAGGGGTAGAAATTGAGTTTGTGTAATTTTGAAAACTTCTACATCTCCCACTTTACCAACAGAGCAGCAGCCCGTGACGAGGACGAGGTATAGGAGGCAGTTTTCTCCAGAGTTTAATTGAAGAACACCTAAGCAGCCGTAGGCGTCTGCTATTTTATGATACTGCTTGCGCAAAGTGTCTGTCTCTTGAGGAGACAGTGAGACCACAGCTTGAGATTCGAAAAGTAGTGAAGTATCTTTGTTTCTGTGTTGCAAAATGATGCTGTAAGGGCTCGGTGGAGATGATTTCTCCAAGACTTTGAAGCCTTTTGACATAGCCATTATTGCGGCTTATACGAAGCACAACTTACATGTAAATAAAGTCCATTATAATCCGCCCCGCAGATAGGATTTCACAAGCTTCGATCCACTGACTCAATGACTGTTTTTTTTTTTTTTTTTTTTTTTTTTTTTTTTATGGCAATTGTTTTCACATTTTTGCCAGCATCATGTCAAAAGAGAATCAAATACGGAATTTTGAATTTTGATTATCTGAAACAAAAGAAAAATATCCTATAACTACAAACTACGCTACATTACATTATATTACATACATTACATGAGAAAAACATAGGTAATTAAATAATACTAATCATAACATAAGAATGAACATTATTAAATAAATGTGTTAAATGATAAGGACTACAGTTTAATATTATTTTCAGTAATAAAAGATGATAATATATCAATGGAAATAGAGTCTATATTACACAAAATATTGTCTATGTGAACTGGGAATGGAAATTTATAATGAAGTAACAAGTTGAATAATGAACTATGATCAAATTTGGGACAAGAAAAGAAAATGTGATTCAGATCAGCTTCATCCATACCACACTCACAGATAGATGAATCTCTTATTCTAAGCTTCTTCAGGTGAACACCAGAACAACAATGGCCAAATCTCAGTCTAGATATTATGGAACAGATTTTCTTATTGCATTTAAACCTAAAGAACCAGGGTTTAGTTTGAATGTCAGGTTGATATTTAGCAAAATTTGATCCTGTCCGTCTACTAGTTACCGACCACCTTTTCAGCCATCTAGATTTTAAGTCATGGATAGGAAGAAGCAAAAGATCTTGGGGGTAATTTTTAAAAGGAACTTTATCACCACAGACAATTGCTTGTTTGGCAATCTTGTCTGCCTTTTCATTGCCAGAAATATTGCTATGACTAGGAATCCAAGCTAAGTGTACAGAATAACCTAAATCGAAGCATCTCAACAGAAGTTCTTTACATTTAAATATAATCCAGTTCTTGGAGCCTGCTTTAAAAGGGTTACTGTTGAAAGCTTGAAGTGCACTCAGTGAATCCGAGAATATTACCGTTTTATTTAATTTCAACAACAAAATATAGTTGATGGCTTCCATAATGCCCCTGCACTCACCAACAAAAACTGATGTTTCAGGGGGGCACTTGATCTTTTGAACTATATTATAATTTTGGTGAAACAAACCAACGCCAACACATCCATTTTGAGATACCTTAGAAGCATCCGTGAAAATGTTATGCCAGCCAAGCCAAGAATTATCTCTAATCCTAAGAAAATGTTTGTCTGCAAAGGTGTCCCCTTTCAACAAATCTAAATTAAGGTGTAAAGAGGGTTGACATAATATTGTTTGGAAGTTAAATTCAAATACAGGAAGCTTAGGAGTTCTATGGGTAGTGTATCTAAAGTTTATAATTTTTGAGTAACTAATAACTAAACAAGGAGTTTTTTTATGAATCCAATAGGGTAACGACATATAATTAAACAAAAGCTGTAATTTTGGGAAAAGAGGATGTGAAGAAAACTGAAACAAACGGAATAAAAACATATCTGATAAATATTGACGTCTTAAATCCAAAGGAGGATCATCACACTCTACTTGCATAGCATTTTTAGGGGTAGACTTCATTGCTCCTATGATAATTCGTAACGCTCTTGCTTGAATCAAGTCCAATGTATTAAGACTTCTTTTAGAAGCAGGTTCATAAAGGAAAGATGCATAATCTATAACACCACGAATAATGGCATTGTAGAGAAGTTTTAGATAATAGGGGTGAGCACCCCACCAAACACCAGCCAAACATCTTAAAATATTGAGATTTTTTTCGCATTTAACTGAAATATAGTTAATATGCGAAGTAAAGTTCAATTTACTGTCTAAAATAAGGCCTAAAAATTTTTTTTCATTTTCAATAGGAATCCTAGTATTATTAAGAAATATGTTAAGTCTCGGTTTCAACCGTTTTCTTGTAAAGACAACAATGGAACTCTTTGATGGAGCTATATCCAGGCCATTATGACCTAGCCAAACATTTAATGAGTCAAGAGCTTGAGATAAATTGTGTGCAGCACTTACTATATTACAATCTGCCATATATAAAACGAGATCATCTGCATATTGAAGTAATCTACAATAGGGTGAGACAGACTTGTTTAAGTCATAAGTATAAAGATTAAAGAGAAGAGGGCTTAATACAGACCCTTGCGGCAGACCCTTATTTACCGATCTGGAACATTTTATCTCACCATTAATTCTAAGTTGAGCAGTACGATCCAAAAAAAGATTAATTATGAAGTTAATCATTTTCCTTGGAAGACACAGTTGTTCCATTTTATTTTTGAGGATTGAAAGAATGACGTTATCATAGGCAGAGCATATATCAAGGAATGCAGCTACAATGGACTCATTTCTAGAAAAAGAGAGTCTAATGTCAGTGACAAAAATGGATAAACTATCCAAAGTACCTCTACCTTTTCGAAAACCATATTGTGATTCAGGTAAAATATTATTAAATTCAATTAACCATTCAAGTCGATTTTTTATGAGATGTTCTACAATCTTTATTAGAACAGAAGACATGGCTATTGGGCGATAGCTATCAGATTTTTCAGGGTCTTTTCCAGGCTTTAAAATTGGAACAATTATTTGAGTTTTCATTTCAGCTGGAACAAATCCTAAATCTAACATCATATTTACCATTTCCAGGTAATAACTCAAAATTTTTTCTCCAGCGTTAACCAAAAAAGAATATGGGATTCCATCTGGACCAGGAGAAGAGTCTTTAAGAGAAGATAGAACAAGGCGTAATTCGCGCATCGAGAAAGGACTAAAACTTGGATCATTTACAGAAGAACTAGAAGTCATAGTATTGATAAAATTAGGGACAAAGGGAGGAGCCAATCTATCCATAAATTGTTCAAACCAACTCTCACAACTAGGGAATGGAGGGGATGGTTCTCTATATGAACCACGGAACTTTCGGATTGAATTCCACACAAAAGAGGAGCAGACATTAGGAGAAATGGTAGAGCAGAAACTTTGCCACCCCTCTGACTTTTTGGAGTGAAGAATTTGTTTAGTGTTAGACATAGTTATGATTAAATTGTCATAATTATCAATTGTCATGTTCTGACAATATATGTTTTCAGCACTTAATCTATCTGCGACAGCAGCCCTACACTCTTGATCCCACCATGGAGGAGATCTGTGCTTTAAATTTTGTACCTTTGCAGGAAATGAGTGTTTAGCAGCAGAATGAATACAATTTATTAATGCTCTAAGACAATTGCTTAAAAAATCAGGAAAAATTACAGGAAGTTCAGAAGCAGATTGTTCAAGGAATGATGAAAATTTTGACCATTCATCAGAATGAGTATTACTTTTAAGATTATATTCTAATAACGGTTTGAATGGAGGTGGCTGTATTTTAGAAAAAGGAAGGTCAAATAGAATTGGGAAATGATCACTACCAAAGGAAGAAGATAAAGTTTTCCAGGACATTGATGGAGCTAGACTCGCTGACACCATGGTCAGGTCAATGGCACTAACCCGTTCATTCGGCTTTGTACGACGCGTGGGAGAACCAGTATTCAGTAAACACAACCCTAAACTATCCATAATATTAAATACGTAACTAGCAAGAGGATCTGAAGCCTGACACCCCCAGGCAGGATGATGAATATTAAAATCACCCATTATGATAAATGGACCTTGCATTTGCGATAAGATATGAAGAATTTTATTTAATATATCAAATGAAGGTCTGGGGATATATAGTGAAATAAATGTTATGTTTTTTAGTCTAACTGCAACTATCGAAAGATTGTCAACAGCGGAGGCAGAAGGGATATTTACAAGATGATTATTTACAGAGTTTCTGACAAGTATGGCAGAGCCACCATACCCATCAGCTTTGTCATCTCTGAAACAAAGATACCGAGGGACCTTAAAAAAGGAACCAGGTTTAAGCCAAGTCTCAGAGATGGCAATAATAGATGGATCATATTTATTAATGATATACAATAGGTCAGATTTTTTACTGTTAAGACTTTGACAATTCCATTGCAGCCCTAGAGAGGGCGCCATCATGGAGGGATTGTAATATAGAAGTGGAAGGATTATGGGCAGCGTTGGACGGTACAAAAGCAGGAGAGTTAAGTAGCCTAGTGAGAGCTTGAATAAGCTCCAAAATGCTACTAGAGGATGGAGAAGGGTCAGTATTGGGATGATTAAAAGCAACACCATTATTACTAGGCATAGCTGGATTATTAATTATAGCCTGATGAGCAGAACGATCATAGCCTTGTCTTTGTAATTGGGGAGCTCTAGGTTTGAGGAAGATTGTTTTTCTATAAGACTGAGAGGCTGAACTAGGAGATTTATTGGAAGAGGATAAAGGAACAGCAGTAGCATTGGCATAGGATGTTTTAGCTGCGTCACTATAACTTTTGCCTCTTATGGGTGAATGCAATTTAGAGGCTTCAGGATAGGACATATTTTTTTCTGCCATTGTGATCTTTATTTGCTTTTGCCTACTGAATTCAGGACAATTCTTACTTGTGGAGTAGTGAAGACCTGAACAAGATAAACAGGGGGAAGTGCCTTCTTCAACATCACAGGAGTCACCAGTGTGGCCTTCTCCACACTTATAGCAACGTGGCTTTGACCTACAGCTGTTTTTTGTGTGACCAAATCGGCAGCACTGGAAACACTGAACAGTAGGGTAATAGTATCGCTCAACAACAAGAGAATTGAAACACATAAATACCCGTGGAGGAAGAATTTGACCATCAAAAGAAAGAACACACGACTGAGATGGTTTGAAAACAGGAACCCCATCAATGACTACTTTATAGTTTAATCGGCGTACTTTTATTATTGGGCAACCATCAATAGGAACATTAATGCTTTCTATAATTTCATCTTCTGACCATTCAATTGGGATACCTTTAACAAGGCCCAAACGAATGGTGCTAAATGAAGGGATGAATGCTTTGTAATCATTGTCCTTAATGATATCATTTGCCACAAAATTGTTGGCAGAGTTTGCATCAGTGAATGTCAAAGAAATTCTATTGCGCCCAATTCTCTGAACGCTACCATCTATTATATTACGGATCTGATTTTTTGCTAGGAACCGACCAAAATTTACTGGATGTAAGACAGTGCCAGAAGTTGGAGAGGGCTCAATTTTTTGGACATGTACGACAAAAGGACCTTTATCTGTAGACTTATAAATCTGCCTACCTGAAGGGACGTAAGGAGGTATAGCTGGCGTCTGCGATACCGTAGCAGACGGAGAGGCAAGAGAATCAGTAAGTTGTGAATCATGATTAGAGTTCAATGATGACACAACCTGACCCAAGGGTATGGTAGAATCCTGCGATGGTTTTTCATCTTTGCTCTTTTTTAAATGTTTTTTCGAATGTTTTTTTCGTTTAATAGTAGTGAAGGAACCCTGCTGGAGGGAACGTTCCACAACATCTGAAGAGTCCGACGCGATAGAAACAAATTCTACCGGCGAGGGAATAGAACATCTATCTGCGAAGATGATATCATGTTGAGTTGGTTGACTATTATCAGGGGGCCAACCGCCCCTAGAATCCGTTTCCATCAACCCCAAAAGGAAACAGGATAAAACAAATGAAGACTATGTAAAAGAAATGAAAATATGCGAATTTACAAGAACTTACCAATAAATAATGTAACAAACTTTATCTACATACGTTTTACACTAATATTTTACACAAAATACACTATAAATAAGATATTTTTCAATTAAAAAATTGCCAAAGCGACCGCCCTCTTTGACAAGATTTTGACAACCCCTCTCAATGACTGTATTTTACCGTGTACACTACAGAGATAAAGTCAAAAATGATAACTACAATTCAACTTCAATCTTTTTTTCACCCCATTTGGCTAAAGTCGTGAGACCATACCGCCTAGTCCACCGTAGAAAACTTCAACTTCAACTCTTGGATAGCGGCCTTTGTAGAGAGGTAACCTTAATTATGCCAATGTCACGTAGAATGATAGCATATCAAATGATTTTTCAGTGAGTATTTTAGCCATATGAACAGCTATAAATCTTCTAGATAAATCTAAAATACTAAAATAAAACAAAAGAATACAATATTTTTACAACAATTGTTGATAAAATAAAAATTAGAGGGGCATCATTTCACTGCGAGATAAAAATTGTTAAACAAATTAAATCGGTTGCAGTTGTCAATGTCAATCCAAGTCATCAAGTCAAGTCATAAGTCTCTAAGTTATACTCCTAGTAAAACATATTTATAATCTGTGGTGATATGGTGGCAACTTTACTAGAAGCTTATACTCCATAGGGAGTTTTGGAAACAAAAGGAAGAAAAACGTTTCATCTTTATTAAAGACATAATAATATGACACTTTCCCACACTCATGCCTGCAATCCAGCATAATAACGAATAAAACGCCACCAAGTTTATGCACTAACACTGAAAATAACACAGTTTTGGAAAATCATACATTACGGTGAAGCGATCTTTCTCGTTTTCCCGCCAAACTCCGAATTATTTTTTTTTTGTTTTGGCTCCACACTTTTGTATTTAACTGGTGTCAAGTAATTTGAATTCTAAGAAAAGCCTTGTGACATTGAACAAAGAAGGTGTTTTAGTGCCTACGAAACATTTACATTACAAAGCACTCGGCTGGTGCCCGCGCTGTGTGTACCGTTAAATAGGCATTGCGACTATCATGCAGTTATTTTAAGAGGCACTAATACTAAAACATTTTTTTATTTTTATTGGACCTTGTACGAATATTCTATAGCATGGTCTGGGAACATACATTTAAGGAAAAGAGTGAATTAAATACCACCGTGTCAAGTCACAGTCCAAGTCTAGTCAAGTCATACTCCTAGTAAAGTGGTAGCAACTTTACCAGAAGCTTCTATGGAATTTTGGAAACATAATTAAATCATTAAATTTAAAATCAAATAACCTACGGGCGGCAAATGTCTAAATCCGCCACTGTCGAACTCAGTACGAATGATTGAGACGGTACAGATGCTGTCTATGAAGCTAGTAGGTACTACGGCGCAGTCAGGTATCAAAAACGGTTATAACTCAAATCCGAATCTAACCTAAGCCGAATAAATGGTGGGCGTGATAGTCTTGTTTGGTGAGTGTATACTACTATCTGCGTTCGGCGAGGCATTTTAAAGGGGGTAATTAACGAAAATTATTAAATGTAAGTTTATTTTTTCTACACAAAATTAACATAATTCTTGTAGATCGCAATAGAGGCAGCCGGTACAGTAAGGCGGCCGGTGTTGCGCCGAACGTACTCGTGGTATATTTCCCGCGAGGATTTGGACACCGTCGGGGGAATCACGTCGATTGAGCTGTCTATCGTGAAGGCGCTGCTGACCGTCATTACAATGTGGATGTCTGGGTTATATTTCGGGTTGGAGCGCCGCTCGAAGTTTACATACCGTTTGTAACTGAAACGGAATTCAAAATAAATAATTTAATATTTGTGTGATGAACATAGGTGTTTGTTCTGTGTTTGGGTATTGAGTATGTATTTACAAACAAAATATGATGTATATAATTATCTCTCTCGCGTGCCTCAGCCTCTGTGGCGTGGTGATTGAGCAGGTCGACTCATAGCCCGGAAGTGGCGGGTTCGATTCCCGCTTTAGGGCAAGTATTTGTGCACAGAAAAAAACCGCAAATACCATGGTCCTCGTAGCTCCTGCGTCCCTAGACACAGGGAATCCTAGTTAGAGTCCAGGATATATGTATGTAATCGTTGGGCGTTATTATTATTACTATTATTAATTCATACCAAATTATTCTCGATTTTGTCATAACATAACATTTGCTCATGTACTGTGCATAAAAGTACTGCTTTGCTCGGAGTAGTCTTCTTGTAGAGTATTGTGGTATTCGTCTGATAAAGGCGAAATAAGCAAGACAGCAGATCGTAAATCAGTATTGTGAAATTTTTGATTAATTTTTTAGTCACTCAGAAAAATGATTTAATCAAAATACTCACATGACCATATCCCGTTTCCCCGGCTCGTTAAGCAGCACTCTATTTGAGCGCTTGATGGCCGGAAATAGAGATGGTTCCTCCACATCCGGCGTCTCTAGGAGTTTAGCGACGTACGCGAGAGGAGACGGCACCGGGAGGCGCGAGCTCGGAGTAGAGCTCGTGAGATCGTCGTCAGTTGACGAATCGCTGTTTGAACTGGAAATAGAGAAAATAAACAGAGACGAAACCGACACTACAAAACCCGATTTTTAAAAAATATGTATTTGTTCAGAACTTTCTACGACTGGCCCAATAGCTCAGTTGGTAGTAACCCTTCTGGACTGTGGGTTGTGGGTTCGATCCCCACTCAAGACAAACATTTGTGTGATGAACATCAATGTTTGTTCTGTTCTGGGTGTTATATTGTAATCTATTTATGTATTTACGAACAAAAAGTATCTAAGTATTGTATCAGTTATCTGGTTCTCATAGTACAAGCTTTGCTCAATTTGGGGCTAGATGGCGCTGTGTGAAATGTCCACAGATATTTATTTATTTATTCTACAGGGTGAACCGATTTTGATGATTCTTTTTTTATTTGAAAGCTGGTGCTTCCCATGTAGTCCCATTTTGGTCCAGTTCTGACAACAGCATCCATGAGAACACCATACAAATCTGAAGTCGGTTGTTACTAGGTGGTAGGAGTGGACCATCGCTTTGCCAGTTATTCTGCCACGAAGCAATAGTGTGTAAACATTACTTTGTTCCGCTTTGAAGGGCACTGTAGCTAATGAAATTACTGGGCAAATGAGACCTAATTTTATGACCTAATCTCACAGTCTAGTAATCTTATTGCTAGACTGTGCTGATATCTCAGAATGGTGTGCGCTGAGCAGTGTCACGCGAAACTATACTTTAGAGATTCAAGTGTCACTGCAACTGATATGGGCAGTCGTGTTGCTTAACATCAGGCGAGCAACTAGCTCGTCACGTCATTTAGTAGCATAAAAAAATACAAATTTGTATGCATTTGACAGTTTGAATACGTAGCTTATGTGCATAATTAGTATGGAAATGTCTCCTGTTGCACTACAATCAACGTTTCGTTATCACCCCTGATCTCACATTTATAGTATATTTATTACTAGACTGTGATGATGTCTCGGGATGACGTGCGCAGTGCAGTGTCACGAAAAACTTACACACACAATACACTGTGAACTTACAGCTACGCCAAAACATTCACATTGTTAAGTTCTAAGTTCTTATATGAACTAAACCATTTTTTTTTGTTAGTGAATGATGTGACGAGCTAGTCGTTCACCTGATGTTAAGCGACACGGCCGCCCATAACAGAACAGTGTCACTCGGGTCTCCAAAATATATAGTTTCGCGTGACCCTGCACTGCGCACATCATCCTGAGAAATCACCACAGTCTGGTAATAAGATTACTCGACTGTGAGATCAGATAAATCTCAATTGCCTAGTAATTTCACTAGCTAAATAATGTATAAAGCTAAAATATTAAAAATATATATTTATAAAGCCGACTTTATATATTTTAAAGTTCCGAATGTCACTGCATTTATTTTGGGTGGCCGTGTCACTAACTCGCCTCATCTTAGCTAAGCGTGGTTTGCAATGCATGCCTCAATGTTTTATATTAGCTTGTTGGTGGGAGTGTGACGCGGCGACTCACTCGCTGGAGTTGTTGGCGAGCGCGGGCCGCTTGCCGCCGGGCGCCTGCGAGCGCCCGCGCACCACGAATGGGCTGAAGCTCTCCGTGAACGTCGGCGCGAGGTCGCGCAGCGTGTGACACATCTATAATACACTATCCTTTTTATCACATCTATGCGAAAAGAGTTTATTCTTCGTAAACAGGAACTAAAATAGATCTTTAAGCCCCTGGGACCAAAAGTGATTTTGAATGTGACTATTGTTAGTAAAAGACCTGATAGCTCAGATGGTAGTAACCCTGCCTTCTGAACTGTGGGTTGTGGGTTCGATTCCCACCCAGGACAAACATTTGTGTGATGAACATAGGTGTTTGTTCTGTGTCTGAGTGTTATATTGTATTCTATGTATGTATTTACAAACAAAAAGTATCTAAGTACCACCAAATACCACAGAATACTTGATAGTATAGGTATAGAAGATTCACTCCGTGAAGTCACTTAAGTAAATCGCGACTCTTGCTACAACGCCATAAAGTGTAGTTCAGCTCGCACACCTTACCCTAAACCTCACGTTCTACCGCTGTAGCACTGCTCTTCCGACGCGTTACGCGTGATGGACCGAACCGATAGGACGCGCCGGTCCCATGTACTTGTACGTTCGTACCAGGCCTGGTTTAACAGTACTTTCAGATGTAAGAAAACCAACGTTTTTTTTATTGTTTGTATTAAAATCCTATCAACTTAGTAGGAACAATAAAATTGGTCACAAAAACAGGCGCGGATGACGTCCACTGCTGAACACAGAAATCCCCCATAAAACGGCGCTTTGGACGCTTATAATAGAAGGGATAATTACTTGACACTGGCTAAATAAACAAAAGCGTGTACCCAAAACTAAAAAGAAATAGAAGGGATTTGCCATAATCACCACGCTTGACAGGCGGCTTGATGATCGCAGGTTTTAATGTACCGAGGAGAATGCTGCTGAACATTTTTTGGATATTCTTTTTTTTATTGTTAGACAGGCTCGCGCTTGACCACTATCGCACCTGATGGTAAGTAACGACTAAGTATTCATTATCAAGTAGATGTTCTTTAAGTTTGTTTAATTAGTATTAGCGTTTTTTATTTTAATTTAACGAATTAGCCTAGCTATTAAACGAGGGAATGTTGCCAGATTTTTGAGTACGCTTCCCGCAGAAGGTGATCTAAATTATTCTGTTTTATTTTTACCTACAAAATTACATTTTCTCCAACAGTTAAATATAGTTTAGTTTTTTAGTTTTTAATTATGGCGAATTAATAAAACCTAAATAAATAAAAACAAAAACGTTTGTAATAATTGTATAAATCTAAATACATTCACGTTCACAGTGCATAAGGCTATGTTTTTCACAAATAAATAATTCATTCATTCATTCCCTTAGCCAGTCACGGGAAGAAAAGGGGTAGTCAATAGACTACCCCTTTTTCAAACCTTCAAACCACCCCTTCAAACCACCAGGACGACAAGGCAAAAAATTCACACTAAGTTTTTCACAAATAAATCATTCATTCATTCATTCATTCCCTTAGCCAGCTACGGGAAGAGATGGAGTGGTCTTGTTTTGAAACTACCGGGAGCACAACGCAAAAAAATTGGTCACTCACTTGGAACTCAAAACAATCCGAAAACGACGTGTACTCAAATGGCCGATTATAGTCGTGGTAAGGGTCGATCATTTCCAGCGCGCTGTCTCCTTGATGCATGCCGATAATCTCGCAGCACAGTTTGCGCATCTCATTGCATGGTATGGGCAGGTGCCTGACCACATCGTCGTCCCACCATTTTGTTAGAGATCTGAAAGTTAATTATCTAAATAATTGTGGGGGCACAGAATGCTAAAGTGGCCTCCTCAGTCGTCTCTCTACCAGTACCGCGTCATGTTGTAGTTTAACCGATTATGTATATCAACTTGAAATATATGTTTACTGGTTCAGTGCACCCTAGTTTTGGAGTCCCCCGCACCATAGATAAGAACACGCCAGACGATGAAGAATAAGTTGCCCCACAGCAGTGACCCCGACGTGATATGAACACGCAACCTAATTTTACTAGGTGGTAGGACTTTTCTGCAAAGTTCATCTAGGTAGGTACCACCGCTTTGCCAGTTATTCTGCCGCCAAGCAGTAGTGTGCAAGCACTACTGTTCCGGTTTGAAGGGCACTGTAGCTAGTGAAATTACTGGGTAAATGAGACTTTATGATCTAATCTCACAGTCGAGTAATATTATTACCAGACTGTGCTGATGTCTCAGGATGATGTGCCCAGTGCAGTGTCACGCGAAATTTTATATTTTGGAGTTCCGAGTGACACTTTTCTGTTATGGGCAGCCGTGTCGCTTAACATCAGGTGAACGACTAGCTCGTCACAATATTGACTAAAAAAAAAATTGTGTCAAGTTTTTATTTTAGCGTTTGACGTGATTACAATATAATTTCAATTCAATTCGATTAATTTATTAATGTAGACACAAAACATTGCGCAGGTACACTTATGATGGTCAGAAGGTTACATTCAGTTTGTTATAATAGTTATTTATGTAGGTGTGGTACATTATCTAATACGAATAAATAAATCGGTCAATCGAATAAAAAAATTATAAAAACAAGTGTGCTTTAGATCACACTACTGAACTAATACTTCTTTAGTTTAGCTCCATGTATCGGCCGATATAACTTTTTTTTATGTTTTGGCTCCACATTTTTGTGTTTAGCCAGTGTCAAGTAATTGATAATTTATCAAGTTAATGATATTTCACGCAAATATGTGTCAAGTCATAGTCGAAGTCATCAAGTCAAGTCATAGTCTAGTCAAAGTCATACTCCTAGTAAAGTGGTGGCAACTTTACTTGAAGCTTCTATGGAGTTTTGGAAACAACACGAAAAGAAACGTTTCACCATCATTATACCATTTTCCCACACTCATGCCTGTAATCCAGCACTTAAAGAACAGAATGCCACCAATTGTATGCACTAACACTGAAAATAACACAAGTTTTGGAAAATAATACAATGCGGCGACGCAATCTTTTTCGTTTTCCCGCCAAAACTCCAATATAACTTTGTTTTTGCTTTGTTTAATGTTAATGTCGCCATCTTGACAATAGCAAATTGTTATTTTACCGGACATACCAATATAACAATACAAATTTATAACTTTGTTAGGTACGTTGACAATGAAAAGATGTACGTGAACCAATCTCAACTTGCGTTCGCCTCGCATTCACCAGCTTACTCCCCAAGTCATGCGTAAAGAGGTTTTACTTCAAAAACAAACCTGTGATTAGGAATATACACCATTGCCTCGGGGTGATGTAGGTAGTAATCGTTCTGGTACTCCCAGATCGGTGGCTTCCCGCTATCCGGAACAAAGAGCCCAAGGAAGAGATTCATCGTGTTCTGCTTCTCAGCGTCGGAGAATGTGTTGGAGTAGTACCGGCTCAATGTTTGCATAATGTCGTTGCCATGGGACGACCACGGCGCCGTTTTACGGTATGTTTTTATTCTGAAATGTTTTTTAATTGATGGAGGACATTAACGAAAGAGAAGGAATTTCTTTCTGTTATTTTATCAGCACAAAAAGTATCCTTATCCTGTTTTTTCGTTAGGGTCGCGTCATCATCATCATCAGCTGGAAGACGTCCACTGCTGAATGAAAGCCTCCCATAGAGCGCTATTTTGAGCGGCTGATGCTTGCCTCGTTTCAACGGCTCCCCACGGTTTTAACCAGATAGGCGATCATGGAAATGGATTGCAACCCACAGAAAGAAATTTGTATGGATTTGACAGATTCAAAACGTAGTTTATGTACATCTGCTGCTTTTTTTTGACTCCACACTTTTGTGTATTTAGCCAGTATCAAATATAAGAAATTATTTCTAATCGGTTCATCTATTTTGGAATGAGACCTAACAACTCACTTTAAAATAGTAGATAATGGAAACATGATTCACCTGTGCACTAGTTGAGATCCACCGTACTGCAGTGCGAGGGTATCGCCATGATCTTCATATAACCCCTCCAAGAGTCTCGCGCAGTCCGAGTCAAACTCTATGTTCGGCTTCGCAATAAGGCCTAGTGCGTAAAGCTGTAAGTAATAAGTATATCTCTTTTTCACTATAATTAATTTAGGAATTAAATTAGAAATATAAATTGGGAATTTTGTTGTCAGCTTCTGATTTCGGATCAAAAAGTTATAAGTAAAACTTCATTATAAAATTGAATAGTATTTTTTTCTAATTGATCGTATATTTATAAAAGTCAAGTGTTTATTTGTGTAGTTTTTATACGGCTGATCAGCTTTGGATGAACATTTGCACACGGGTTGCTTATTATTACCGGGATCAAAAAGAGACACTGAGAAAAATTCTAAATTCAGTGTTGCATTGTGAAAACCAAAAAGGTACATTTGACACTCAGAAAAATACGTTACAATAATCAAAGATTTAGAGAGGGTAGATGGCGGCTAACAGATGGCGCTATATTATTCGTTCGGTTCGCTTTACTGACATGCCGAATATTCGACTTTGTGACGACAATGTCAGTCACCACCCTTAAACAAAAATCTTAAAAACGAATAAGAGAATAAAATAAAGAGAACTCACCTGGCAAGCCAAAACACACTTTCCGATAGCAAACTGAGCTGTATTCGTTCTATCCAAGCAGTCGACACAGTTGACCCTTGCGAGTCCGGTCTGCAGCCGACCGGCTTGGTGGCCCTCTACCCCGATCTGCTCACCATAGCCCGCTGTGCTCAGGAATATGCCGGTCTTACGCACCACCGTGCGAGCTATAGCCGATAACCTGGGGAGGTTGATCTTGCTGATGCTAGTTTTGAAACCAGAGCAGTCCTGGCGACTCCGCGCTTTTGGTACGAAGTGTACATGTGACCAGCCCGTCAGATCGGGTCCATCCGTTACGCGTAACGAGTCAGAAAAGTAGTGCTACAATGATAGAGTAGGGTAGGCATGTGCCCAAGTCACGTTTCTCGAGAACACATTCTGTATTATAATATATTAATAATAAATCATAATGTAAATACCTACTTATAATTGTACTATCCAATGTCGACAGATTCACGTCCCCTTGAAAAATTCACCTATCACCACGCCTATGAGTAAGAGATTCATCATTAAATTCTAATTTAACGTGTGACGGCAAGGCCTGAAAATGAGGTTGCCATACAAAAAAAAAATGAAAATTCCATACAAAATGGAAACGCTAATAAATCGGAAACGGTAAGAGTTAGGTGGTGGGTGCTCGACCAAATGTAATAGGGGACGATGGGGGCTTTCCGATGGTGGTTATAAAAATCCAAGATGGCGAGATCAAGATGGCGGCCATTTTGAAAGTTGGTTCGATCTGACTGATTTTTTTTCATAGGGGGTTTTTGGGGCCGTTGATTCCATTATTGAAAAAAAAAATTGGATTCCGCCATTTTTAAAGATGGCCGCCATACAAAGGTACTTTTATCAAAATATACACTTTCTTTTTTTGCCTATACGAATACAAATACAACTTTTAAACAAAAATAAACTACGATGCCGGATGGCGGATGGCATGGCACGGATGGACGCGGGGCGCGAGCGGCCCAGGCACCGGGCATAATACTAGTTACTACTATAATATCGTATAGTCTTGTTGTAACATACTTGTCCAATACTTTAGCATCAGCACCTTTATTCTTCCTCGCCATGTCCAAATGATAATACTGCACCGCATGTTCCGGCGGCAAGAATTGATTCAGGTACTTTATAGAACTGCTGATCACGTCAGTTAGTAGCGATTCGTGTTTTTTCTTCTCTCTCTTCTTAACTAAATTCAGGAACATGATTGGAGATCCGTATCGCCTCATTAAATTGTTCAAATGTTTTCCGGGGATCACTGCGAATGGGTCGCTCAGATGAATAGATATCGCTGGCTTTGGCACCATTTTGGACACGTCCTGCGACCAGTAGTATGGTATAGAGCCTCTCATTTGCACAAATGAACTGAACCTGAAAATAAGTGGTACTTTGAACAGTTGTAAACCAAAGCTACTAATATATTTGATATCATAAATTCAATAGTAAGTAACTGTTTGAAGGTTTGTTTTTTCTATTTAGCCTATTCTTGAGTAAAAATTTGTACCGATCTTGGTGAAATTTTGTGCGGATATATGAAGAAGATAGAATAGCATATTTTTGATCGCGATACACAAAGCACGACGTCCACGCGTCCAAAAAACAAGGAAGCTGCAAATGTAGACTGATCCTATAACAACGCGAGCATAGCCCATTTTGTATTCTACTGAAAACAGGTTATGTGCCTACAAAGAGGTTTAGTTTCTGGGTGATGAATCTTGTATCTTCTAGTAAACTTTGTTGTTGTTATTTTTAGCCTGGCGTGTCCCATGTTGAGCAAAAGCCCATGACTTAAATGCTGACTTCTTGGGTGAACTATTGGCCAATATTGTCAATAAATGGTGCCCTAATAGAGGAAATCGTCACCGAGGCAGAACACGTCTGAGATGGTGGGACGAACTTGACGCTTTTGATAGCTACTTGCCCTCAATAGCACGTCACCGAGACGCCTGAAAGACCTTATTCTGTTTTAAACCTGCGACTTTAAGAGTAAAAAGCAATGACCTGAGGAAAAATTTATTCATATACAGCTAGTACAAATCAAAATACCTGCCAACAGAAAACGACGACACCATAGAATCGTGAACGATTTGCTCTGTCTCCACCTCATTGGCCACATCACCGTGCATATTAGCGCCTCTTTTCAAGAACCTCGTCCCTGCATATCTATTGCTTCTTCTAGCTATTAGCGTCAAGTACACTGGTCTACCGAATATATTCAGGTTGCTCTGTTCTATGAACCCGTGGACGATGTAGAGGATCCAGTCGGGGTGTAATTGTGCGTGTACGGGAGAGAGCAGGTGGCTGTTCCAAACGAATCGCCATTCTGGCACGGCTCGAACGCCGAACTCTAGTCTATGAGTGTTGCTGGAAATTTATGTTCATTATTAGCAATCATATTCCAGGATACAATGCACAACTAAACACGGGGTGAAACTGGACTAAAAATAATGCAAATAACTTCAAGCAAACTTCAAGTAAGAAGGTTTTCTTACTCAGTGAATGTGGTTAATTTTGACAGCAACTGTGGTGTGGTCAGGATCTATGTATGTGATTGTTGGGCATTATTATTATTGTTACTGGTAGTGGTAGTTACTCAGAAAACATTGCAGCTGATATATGAAATGGCACTAAATTATAGGTAATAAATTATGTTTGTGAATACAATACCCAGTTTTTTCTTTTCTCTGCTGCAGTTGCTTCTTCCAAGTCTCAAATATATCTTCATCATCATCATCATCATAATCATCAATAGTTTTATTGCAATTACACTTTCCCTCTTCAGCCTTAATGTCCAAATTTGAATGGTATACGGCTGCAGTGACCGGTTCAGGAAACAAGGCGGGCGCCAGTTTCCTTGGGGGTGCCATATTCATCTGAAGACTGTGCGTTATGTCATAACTGTAGCTGTAATAGAAGTTGGTAGAGAGGTCTATTGCTAAAAACATTTTCAGGTATCTCTGTTCATCGGGATGTGGTGGTTTGTTGCTTTCATTTGGAATGTATATTGTGGTTGTGTCTTCTATTTTGTAAATGGAATGTGAACCAATTGCGGCAATCTTTCTTCTTTTTCGGACTAGGATTATGTAGTAGCCTTCAAGGAATCTGATGAAACCTGAAATATTATACAGGACAAAGTCAAAGCCTAATAGTTTATTGCAAATAGGCTATTTTGGCCTTTATACAAGTCAAAATCAGAATAACTAAGTAATTTTTGATGAACTTTACTCTATAGTAACCTGATTTTTTTGCTCACTCAAACAGAGGGGTGTCATAAGTTTAGAATGTGTATCTGTGTATCATTCTTTGGCATCATAGCTCTCAAAAAGACAAACATATTTAGATTATAGAGAAAGGAGACTTGATCAAGAGCGTTGTTTGCTATGATTTTAAAAAATCTACTCTGCCATTTGAAGATCATCAGCTCTTTTCTAGTTGAAGAAGGGATTGGATGTGAGCAATTTCCACAAGTATGATCAATTCCAAATTTGGCATACTATTACTTCAATAATATTGCAAGAACATGGTAAAATAAAAATAATAAAAAAGCCTTGCTATTCATTGAAATTATAGATTTTTGTTATTTCTCTGCTGTTTCACTTTTAAATTAAGGACCCCTTTATGGGTAAAGGCCACCTCCATAGAACATGGTAACCAGAACCTAATGCTGCAGCATATCTGGTCTCCGCATGTTGACCTGGATACCGTGGGCTGCACATAGTATGCCAGTCAATCACTCAGGACAAGGCTTTTTTATTAATGTAGATTGAGTTTTCAGTAAAATGAAGTGGAATTAGCTGTATCCAATTATATAATTATGCTGATTGTGATTATTTTTTATTATAATTTACTCTCATATTACAGAACTATGCTTAGTCATGCACTGATGCTATAGTAGAGATATCATTCACTATTTGATGATTTTGTGAATGAAATTTTGCCTTGAGCAGGATTCACAACTGATCATTGTTCTGTATGGCCTTAAAAACCTAAAACACAACAAGAGATCTGAAGAGAGACGGGAAGAGACTGCTCTCAGCGATAATAGTAATTTACACCATTGTAACACTAGTTTATGAATTTTTCTTGATTCTTTTATATTTAATTAGTGGAACAATAAAGAGTTTTCTATCTATCCCTTGTTCTGTATATAGCTGTGGGATCATGGTTCTCATAGTCCTTAGATCCCTAGATACAGAGGGAACCCTAGTTGAGGTACAGGATTTATCTAAGTTCAGCGTTATTTATTTAATCATCAAGGTCTTACCAACAATCCCAAAAGCAGACACCAGCTTGTTAAATCCAGTAGTCCTGCCCCCTCTGTTTCCGAAACCGATCATGTTCAGCAACTGGTGAATCTCTTGCTTGTTGTACTCCACTTTGTCATCTACGAGGATCAGTTCGCGAGGGTCTGTCCTGTCGATCTTGAGGACTCTGAACCTTGTTTCAGTGTTATTTGACCCAATTAGGTAGAATCTCTGTAATGATTATTGAAACCTTATAGTGTTTACTTACTTTACCTTCATCCAGATGACTAATCATTCATTGGGTACTTACCTAATTAAAGATGTGAGTAAGTTTTCAAAGGTGCAAGAGAAAATGAATAAGTGCACGGTTTTAAAAAATTGAGAGGTGCTAGCCTACTCTTTTAATATTTCTTTCAATATTTATTTCATATTAGTATAACGGTTTATTATTGCTACTTACCGCTTTAGTCTCGTAAAGCGCTATTCTTTGTATTGAGCTTATAATAGGGTGAAACATAACTTCTTGCTTCGACATGTTTATTGCAGTGCAGTAAACGCCCACTATGCCCAAAAAGGATTTTAATCAGGTTACGCTCAAATACTGAAACTTTAATTTCACGAATGATGATGGATTGTATTTTGTAATAAGAAAAACTGGAAAGCACAAAATATTTATATTAGACCGATTCCGTTCCGTCCGCAATTAAAATATTTGCACAGACCACAGACCAAGTAAAGGATGTTGATAACACAAAACAGCTGATTATATGTCAGCTGTCAGTTAGTACAATGCAATACAAGCGTATTGTTTATCGTTTTTTTTTTTTTTTTTTTTTTTTTTTTTTTTTTTAATTTTTGGCTCCACACCTCCGTGTATTTAGCCAGTGTCAAGTAATTGATAATTTATCAAGTTAATGATATTTCACGCAAATATGTGTCAAGTCATAGTCGAAGTCATCAAGTCAAGTCATAGTCTAGTCAAAGTCATACTCCTAGTAAAGTGGTGGCAACTTTACTTGAAGCTTCTATGGAGTTTTGGAAACAACACGAAAAGAAACGTTTCACCATTATTATACCATTTTCCCACACTCACGCCTATAATCCAGCACTTAACGAATAGAATGCCACCAATTTTATGCACTAACACTGAAAATAACACAAGTTTTGGAAAATAATACAATGCGGTGACGCAATATTTTTCGCGTTCCCGCCAAAACTCCTTTATCGTATTTGCCACCGTCACTGCCAACGTGACGTCTAAGTCAAGATAACTTTTTTAAATTTGGCTTCTCATATTTCGCTTATGTGGAAAGGAATAGCTATTCAAGTCACGCCTAGGAGATTATTATAACTATATAAGCTCTTTGCCGAGTCTAGTCTCGATCCAGTAAAAGTTACAGAGATTTTGCCATTAGCCAATACCGTAGATTCTTCGGATTCTTTAATAATTGTCATGCTTCGCTCTATTGCGACCGGTCAATCATATGGCGTACGTCACGTTAGGTACGTGAAGTGTACCTCGTGAAGGCTCAGAATCGGTTCAGAACTGGTGTACATGACTTAAAAATGCCCACATAATACTATCAGGCTGTGCAATGAGATCGTATAATACTGGCCGTGCATTATTGGTAACGCATTCAGTTAAGCGTTATTAATTAATATATTTTTGATAATTGCACCTAAAAATCTACATAATATGCCCATAGAGGCGTTACTTCCGGTCGACTTGAGCCACTTTTTAATATGTCCATTTCCAAAATTGTCCACTTCCTAAGTCATCCACTCTTACAACGTCCTTTTTTCTACATATGTTGTCATCCATCAAATCCTAATTTAAAACTTCCTAAGTGTCTATTCCCAATTTACCTAAGTATATTATTTCTTATTTAGATTCTTTCTAATTCGTCTACTATTTTCACTTCGCGTATATTCATTTTTTTTGTAGTTTTTTTTATTACTACGTTTCAATACGTTGCCGTGGATTACTTGATAAAAATTAAATTGTCCTTTTTGTCAGAGTGGAATTATACCCTGAAGGGAACTTTAGAAATGGGCGCGGAAGTAGACAATTTAGGAAATGGACGAGACAAGAAGAGGATGAATCAGGACAAGAACAAATAAAATTAAGATGAAGACACGTTAGGAAGTGGACAACTTTGGAAATGGACCAATTACGAAGTGGTCCAAGTCAACTGAAGGGGAGGCGTTTACTTTACGTGTAAGTAAGTATAGGTACTGACATCCTGTCCAAAACTTGGACGTAACCTAAAAGGCCCACTTAAGATTATGCGAAACGCTGTTGTCTTAGGTCCGCATTACCACCTTGTTCAAGGGACGTGTTTGCGTTTGCTTCAAGAACATGAGCCCGCTGAATGCAGATCAAAGTATTCTAATCACCTAAGCCCCTGGTAGTTATGGGTGACCTATATTTATTCTATTTGAAGATAAGCGCCTTGAACGCGCATCTGAATTTTTCTTTTGTCAAACTTCAAAAAAGTGGAGGTTTTTAGTTCACTAGTATTTTTTTGTTCCCAGAACCGATTTTAAAATCGAATTTATAAATCGATATTCTAAAGCCTTTTTAAATGATATAATAAATACCTTTAGATTGACCCCATAGAAATTTCATCAAAATCGATTAAGTGGTTTGGTTGCTAAATCAAAATAACTGAAAATATATTTAACCTAAGTATTTCTCAATACCACGTAACCACGAGGTGGACTGGTCGACACGACCAGTCCCACATAATACTATAGCTTTTATTTTTTCAGTTTTTTCACTAATCGAGATATACTAATGTATATAGTTATATGATATATAGATGAGATGAGTTATATGATATATAGATGAGAGATAGTTATATATATAGATGAGATATGATAATCTATATAGGTATATCATCTAGCTAGTCAATGACGTCCATTTTCGTCATTGACGTCGTTTCTTTTGATGAGCGGAACCAGGCCTTGGGGCCCAGTGCTCTTGGTCCTCCTAGTCCTAGCTAATTTTGTACCAAAGCTATTTATAAATTGGACTTACTAAAAATAAACGTGATAGAGAAGGCAAATGTGACTCACTCGTGCCCATATTGTTTCTGAAAGGCTGTGCGCTCATATTTCCCATCGTAATTTGACATAGGTGCGCCATTGCTAATCGACCCCCTTGGTTTTATTTATTGTATATTATTGTTGTTTGATAGTCTCTCGGGTGTGGTAGTTAAAAATTGGAATTTTAATTTTTAATATATTAATTTTATGTTATGGAAAGAGATTCATGTCAAAAATAAGACAATTTAAGCACTAGGTTAAAATATTCATTTTACCCTTTTTATAGGCAATGTGCCTATATCTACTACTATCATTCATGTTATGCTTGTATTTTTTTTTAGGTTTAAGATATTTATTTTCACTTAAAGAATCATAATCACTTGCAACTGAAAATACAAAATAACATCTTTAAATGCGAGTAGGAACGGTAACATACAGGTAACTAGTAGGCTAGCGATCTTAAGTATTTAACTCCGGCGCGCTTCCTCAACAATTAGACAAAAACTATTCATTCCATAAAACAGCAAAAATAAAAATAAAATATTTTTATACAGTGAACACTGCAATAATAATGATGGTACTTTAATTTTAAATAGTCAGATTATAATTTGTTAGTTGAATAAAATTTATCCATTGGTAAAACAATAAAGATACGATTTATTTAGTATTTTATCTATGTATTGTATTGGAAACACAAAAAAACGTGTGCTTAAGACCACACCACTGAAGTAAAATTTCTTTACTTTATTTTTTAACTTTTTTCATGTTCACAAAGGAGATCTACGTGAACCAACTTCAACTTCCGTTCGTCTCGCATTCACCAGCTTATTCCCCAAGTCAAACGTGCGTAAATAAATTTTACATCGAAAGTGCTAACAACTGCAGGTGATTTTTCTCTATGACTTTTCATCCATACAAAAATAAGTAAATCAAACCAATCGGATCTAAATAATAAGTAATGCGACCTATATACTCCTACCTACCTACTAGGGCCTACGTGCTACGTAGCTCTACTCGTACGCTACGAAGCTCGTTTGCTACGAATTACGGAGCTAAAAAGTTTTATACGGTAGGTACCTACCTATTAGAAAAGAAACGTAATATAACAGCATCATGAATATACATTCGTATATGCTCAATGTATATGTGTAATCGCATGTGTTTTTTTTTAAGTTTTGTACAGATCTATTACGTTTTGAAAATGTCTTCTACAGAAGTAGGATGCAAACCATATCGCGGAGGGCTGATTAAAAGTCATAAAAGCTACCGCTGAGTCATAATCCCTCGTCCGTCACTGTAATCTTTTGTGCGGGTAGGTAATAATAATGGTAACGTCGATATTGCATCAATAGTTCGTCTGAGCTAAGATAGTACGTATTAGACAAGTAAACTTCCCATCAGGGAGTTATAATGTAATGCATCCTTGTTAAATAAATAAAACTCATCACTAAATTAATTATGTAAACATTTCCCTCAACGCGAAGCAACCTACGTAACATCTCATTTAAAATTTAAGCACCATTAGGATATGTGTACGTATAGAGACAGCTGGAAAGAGGTACTGCGGTACTCGAGAGAGAAAACCTGCCTTTTTGTTTTAGACGGCTCTTCAGCTTGGCAACGAAATGTGTCATGCAGTTCTCTAACAATCCCTTGCACGTCTCTGTACCTAAGCATTTGGAACAATGTACGAACCATATTTTTACTTGTAGGTGCGGTGCCACTCCCGGGCTCAAATATTTGAGCGGGGCAGTAAGTGGGTCACACTCGCAGTGTCACACCCAACCGCGGTCATTAAACGTGATCCCGCGAAATCATATCGCGGGTTCGGGTGCCAAGTGGCCCATTTCCTGTTCGAAGGGTTCGAATTTGAATAACTACTGGACTGCATTGGGCAGAAGGCACGGGCTTATCGTGCGAGTCAATGTGTATAAACGAGGCTTCGGGCTTCGGTGTGGGCCTGGGGAGCGGGGCGCGTGCGCGCGGGGCGCTGGCGTCGCCTCGCGGCAGTCCCCTGCGCGTCGCGGAGTACGCCGTACCTACGCCCGTCTCTCGCCTCACCTGACGCATTGCTCGCTCTCGTACTCTATGAAATAACAATGATTTCGCACACGAACACCTTCCTCTCAGTGTTTTAGTCCATGTTTATGTGATAAGACCGGGCCGAGCGGTCCCCAGCGTCCCCAGACCGGTCCGAGCAGGGAAGCTGCGCCGGTCTCACGCCCGTCTACAGTGGAATGCGGCAATTTTAACTACTGCGGACCCAGGAACGATTTCATAAACAGGGATCAAGCGATCGCGGCCCATGCAATAAGGTAGGTGCTACAACCCTTCCACTTATCGATTTACTATTAGCTATGCCTCGACCACACGTTTTAGTACCTACAGCAAAGTAAAAGGTTTCAGTCACGCACTTAGCTTATTAATCCGTCATGACTGTTGGCATGGAAGCTTCAATCGTGAAGTGGAGTAGAAGCAGGTAATAATATCTTGAACAGCAAGGTTTTTTTACGACACCATAACCAGATATCTAAAGCCTCCTTGTGCAAGTGTTAAAACTCGTTGGACTCCTTTAAATATCGCCTAGAAAAAAAATAAGCTAGTCATAGCCCAAGTAATTTTACAGTTAGTAGATATTCATTTTGAAGTAAAGAATAATTCGGTTTTGACCGTGAGACAATAAGGAAATTAGTTAAATCGCATGATGAACATCACGGCAACATCTTTAGATATTTATCGAGTTCCGTATGTTACGTGTTCGACCCATCTAGTTGAGTATAAGTACAGTTGTAAAAACGTAGTAGTTACCTGTAAACGTATGTAAAGAACTTTTGCTCTTGACTATATTTATATTACTTATACTTAGGATAGAATCCTTCCACAGCTAGTAACAAGATCTAGAGTTTGTAGGTTTTTTGTCGTCATTTTGAGCTACCAATTATTTAATTACAATTTGCCATTTTTCCATTTCCATTTTTAAATATCTATAAAAGTAAAAACTCAGTTACAGTTTTTAAAATCCTCATTACCTTATTCAACTTAAAACTTTTATTAATTTTCCATACTAATACTAAAAGTCTATTTATCAGAATTACTTAGGTATATTTTATTTGATTTTTAAATAAAATCAGTTAGTCGGTTTATTCAGTCAATTGCTTATAAATGTAGGTAATGCCTGCCTTCCATATGTCTTTGACTATCTTCCAGTAGATCCACGGATAGTACTAGTACTATCCTAAAGTATACTATCACTGTATGGCAACATACGTACAACCAATTATCGGAAATATTTATAGACTTTTAAAGAATTTGCCATTAAAATTCTGAATGAATTCGTTCTCTTTGTTCAATTTAAATCGTTCCAGTTCAATTCTTGAATTGGTTTGTAAGAATTGCGAAATGCTCATGATACCAGTGCAGGTATACGATGGATTAAGTAAGATAGATCACTTTCTTTTCGGTCGGCACCGGGTCTGCCGCGGAGAGATCTATTCAGCTTCGCCCTCGATTTCTCACGGTAATGCGACGTCTGAGAAATATATTACGAATTGTTCATTGTTTCGTGTGATACCGACTTTTTTGAGTTAATAAAATATGTCTGTTATCTATTTATATCTACAGTTTTGATGAGAATGGCTTGGCTGCCTGATGATGATAAACTGTTACCATGCTTTGACGAGTTATAAATTCATTATGTGGTAGATAAAGGGATTGCACAATCTAAAAGCGGACGATGGGAGGGAATTTGACTTGGTTTAAAGCCTTCTTAAGATTCTGTTCATCGATTAATTATGGATGCAGCAGAAATGTTTTTGGTTGAATCATTGATATTTTAACTGTTCCGTGCATAAGTGGACACCTGTGCTTGCTCGGCTGTTTACTGCTCTTGACATAGATATAGGAATGTATTAATGTATATGTTAATTTTATTTCTTTAGGGAATCTTGAAAGATTTGAGTTTCAAAGTTTTTCTAACATCGCACGATCTGATGTATGGTGATGTGGCACGTTTATTACAAAGAACATTCAACTATGAATTAAGACGGCAATAACTCTTTTGTTTTTAGAGAGACCTATATCTGCCGCAACGTAATAAAAGCAAATCTGCGGTCTATTATTTAAAAAGGTAGCCCTTTTACGATTAAATGTGAATAGGATGTGGGGGTGGTCTGCAATCATGTGCCTTAAGGTAAAATAAATTTTGCGGGTCAGGAAGGGTTCGCGTGAGTCGGGGAGCTAATTTTGCAATGTTTGTTATGGACGACTTAACTGCCGAGCCAAGCATGTAGGTAGACGTCGTAAAGTTAAAGGTCCGGTGCTGTTCCCATGGCCGCGGGCCCACTCCACACATTATTATTGTGTATTGTACAGTGTCCTTGTCGGTCTCATTTAAATACATGAATAGACGAGGGTTGTTTGATGTAGGCATGGGTGTGTTCTCATTACACAGGTAGAGTATAAAAACGCTCCTTCAAATTCACGGCGGGAGATGACGCTATACTATTCTTGTAGGAAAATCAATAAAAACCAAGCTCTTATTGTCCCCTTCCCTTTTTATTTTATAATGGCAACATAAATAAATCAGTCAAACAGTTCTTTAGCGCCGTTTGGTGCAAAATAGAACACGTTTTTTTGTCTTTGAAGGCTTTGAATGTACGGTGGAGGTGGATAACGTGAGAAAATCAAATAAACTGGGTCTTTCTTCTCTTGTTTGCCGATGTCATTTACATACTACTTTTCTGAGTATTAAATATTGATTTAGGAACTAGAACTGAGAATTTTGTATACACGATACATGTGGGGAGAGTTCCATTCACGTAGCCACGCATCGAATGGGTCGTGTGTGTGTGGGTGTTACTCAATTAGAATCTAGTTTTTAAAGTTGAATGGTAAAGGCCCGTAGAAGGCCCAAGAATGCACTGGCCACGAGTAAAATTTATACGTCCATGGTAAATTGACAAATACAAAAGTTGATGTAGCTGGGGAGAGTAGAACGAATTTAGAATGTAATGAGACATGGGTTTTTGTTTTTGTTATTTTGTGTGCTGTTGACATCTAAATATACATAACTCAAAGGTGACTTACTGACTGACATAGTGATCTATCAACGCATAGCCCAAACCACTGGACGGATCGAGCTGAAATTTGGCATGCAAGTAGATGTTATGACGTAGGCATCCGTTAAGAAAGGATTTTTCGAAATTACCACCCTTAAGAGGGTGAAATGGGTGGTTGAATTATTTTCCCATAGGCCACGCTGCGGGCGAAGTTGCGGGCAGAAGCTCGTTTTATTTATAAACATTAGTTTTAATTAGTAATTTTCCTGTACTAATATTAGTACAAGTGTTTTAAAATCATGAAATAGGTACTTTTTTAAACGAATCATTTTTTGCTATTGGTATTCTTAGCTGAACTTTAAATAACTAAGTAAAGTAAATAAATAGTTTTGGACATTTCACACAACGCCATCTAGCCCCATAACAGTTCTCTTTGGTCTCAAACTGAGCAAAGCTTGTACTATGGGTATCAGGTGACTGATGGAATATCACAAATAAAAATATTATTATTATATTTAATTATTAAAATATTATTATATTATAAAAATATTAAAAAATACTTGATACATTTGAAGAGCTGGCAAAGAGTAACCATAGATACTAATAGGTACCTTGACTAGCCCAAAAGCTCAGTTGGTATTATAGAGTAACCCTGCCTTCTGAGCTGTAGTTTGTGGGTTTGCTTCCCACCCAGAACAAACATTTGTGTGATGTACATAGAAGTTTGTTGTGTGTCTGGGTGTTATATTGTTTTCTAAGTATGTATTTACAAACAAAAAAGTATATAAGTATTGTATCCGTTACCTGGTTCCCATAGTACAAGCTTTGCTTAGTTTGGGGCTATGGCGCTGAATGAAATGTCCACACATATTTATTTATTTATTATTTATTTTGTTGATTTTCTTTTTTCTTTTCAACATGATAAACACATACCTACTTACCACAGCACAACCGGGATAGTAGATTTCAACTCCAACTCTCCTCCAACCATTTCAGAGTCTATTTCAGAGTAAACCCACAACAAGTAATTTATAATTAAAAGTAAAGCAAAATCAAACTCTACAGCAAAATACATTAAGTTTTATTATTTTTAGTAGGCGAAAAACGATATAAATTCGCGGCCTATTAAAAGTCCGCGGATTTATATCGTTTGAAAATAAGCCATTGAACTGCAAAACGATGTGTCGGAAAGCACTTAAAAACACCAACTAAAGCGATCACGTGGAAAAATTATAATAAAACGGTTGGATGATAGTGTCTGTGAAAGTAGGGCAAATCTAGGGTAGCCCGGGCGTAAGCTTAACTAATGGTCGGGGAGCTAGCTTACTTTATTATATGGATAACAGCTATGGCTATTGAAAACTCGCCGTTAAATTGAGTTTTTTTTCGATGAGGCATATTTTTTGGTACGCGTGGTACTAAAAATTGGGCAAGATATTGGCATCACTACGTACAATTACATAGCGATAGTCACTTGCACCGCAAAAATACACTTCTACCCTAGGGTAGTAGTGTATTACACTAAATACAAAAAAATACACTACTACTACTAGTAGTGTATTTTTGCGGTGCAAGTGACTATCGCTATGTAATCGTACGTAGTGATGCCAATATCTTGCCCAATTTTTAGTACCACGCGTACCAAAAAATATGCCTCATCGAAAAAAAACTCAATTTAACGGCGAGTTTTCAATAGCCATAGCTGTTATCCATATAATAAAGTAACTTAAACAAAATATCAGTTTACAAACCTTTTTCTTTACGCTATGTTTTGTTTTATACAACAAATAACTTTTATCTGGTTATTAAACCACGTGTCTATGACTGCACTACACTAGTACATCAATTTTGCTTTCTGTGTGCGTATACATGTACATTTGCACTAAAACATCTTAATGTAATTCCAAGACAGGGCATTTAAACCATGTTTATAAAAAATGAGTTTGCTTTAGATCACAATACTGAAGTAAAACTTCTTTAGTTTAGCTCCATCTATCGGCCGGTATAACTTTGTTTTCGCGTTGTTTAATGTTAATGTCACCATTTTGACAATTTTAAATTGTCATTTTACAGGACATACCAACATAATAATACAAATTTTTAACTTTGTTATGTTGACAATGAATATCTACGTGCACCAATTTCCAATTCCGTTCGCCTCGCATTCACCAGCTTACTCCCCAAGTCAAGCGTGAGTAAAGAAGTTTTACTTAAAATAATGTCTTCTGTTCATCACCTAGGTACCGGTGTTAATCGAATCATTTAAAAGATAGGCGCTTGCAAAATCACTTAAGATATAGTTTGTTGTTCGTAAGCTCTAACAATTTACTACAAAGTCCCCAGCCGAGTATCATCTGTGAATATCCTTGATAGTCTTGAAGAGCGTGTTTCTGTAACGATTTATCCATCAAAATTCATGATACTGAGAATATCGATCTACAGTTCAGCATAGGTACGGTGGGCAAATATTTGCTCCGTATCCTATCTATGAGCAACGTAAGCCTACAAGCCACTACGTCAAGCCTCACTGGTCGCTCGGATTAAAATTCCCAAGATGTATTGAACGTGTGTGACTGCACTAACAACAAGATTAGATTATAATTCTTTTGTCATGTTAATTGTGGGAAAGTGGAATAAATTACTGTAATGTTAGCACTTATATTGTTTATAGTATCTGAAAATCTACTGTCAAAGCTTTCAAAATTTTTTTTTCTCTATAATATTTATGTTTTCAAATATATTTTTTTATTATTTGAAAGAATTTGCTGCGGGCCCCGCGCTTGCTTAATCCGGCACTGACTACTAGCTACATTACCTATTACAAAAAACGTTTGGGCTGCATATTAGCACGATGATAACTGTAAGCTTAATGTGTAGTTTTTTAGTCAGTTTTCAAATTACTACTCATGTAGGGATTTCATTTACCATTTCAAGATTCTGTGAATGAAATCTTGTCTTGAGCAGAGATTCATGACTATGCGTAGTTCTGTAATATGGGCTATAGTAAATTAATGAAAATAGTGTAATAGATTTAACTTATTAAAAAATCTACCAATAGTTATAAAAACAACGAGTGTGCTTTAAACCACACAACTGAAGTAAAACTTTTTTAGTTTAGCTCTATCTATCGGGCGTTATAACTTTGTTTTTGCTATGTTAATGTCGCCATCTTGACAAATTTATTGTCAAATTGTCATTCACCGGCCATACCAACATAATAATACAAGCTTCAAACTCAATCCCCAAGTCAAGCGTGCGTAAAGAAGTTTTACTTCAAAAATGGAATAATATATAAGCTCTACGAAATATGACTGTAGACAGCCACTCCTACAGGCAAAAGACATCAACGCGAACATGCTACGAAAAACAAAATAATTGACACCACGTCTTTTACAGATCATTAAAACGATACAGTATTTTAACAATGTATAATTCCATATCACTCTCATTTCTTTTAACATTCATCAATCTTTTCATACGTAAACGCCGGTCACGACTCCGCGAACGCCCGCGGCTTGAGCGCAAAAGCTATTTGTAAATGTAGATGGAATAAAGTATGTGAATGACGTCTGCTACACCTACCTCATACCTATTCGTAAATGCGTACGTAACATTCATAACACTTTATTGCTCTTGAATAAGAATTATTATGTGTTTTAGAAACCGTAGTTTATAGGGGCTTTACTTTTGTGCTTCCCGTGAATGTTATTCAGAGGGCTGTATTGGACTATACTCAGAATGTTGATGGGCGATATATGGTGTCCGTTTGGAAGCGACACAGGCCACGCCTCTTGGCCTACTATCGCCGCGTGCATGTCTCTAATGCGGTGTCCACTTGCTTTTGAGTAATTGCAGGCTGTACTGTACGGAATTGTTTCAGTAATAATACACCAATTCAATGTTACCCAATATTAAATCAATACAATGCTTTGGCATGATTTGCCTGACGTAATGTTATGTTCTCAAGAATTTCAAGTAATATAGATCTTGAGGTTGCTACTAAAACCCCATTCCAAGTTCAATCCAATAATAGCCTGTAATAAAAATACAAAATATAGTCAAAATGGAAGCATGTAACTTCTGTTAAAAACAAATAGCAATGATTGTCCAATTTACATAATCCATTATTTTGTTTTTGTTTACTAAAGTAAACAAATTATATTGATTTTCAGAAGCTGTGGGCATTACTGCAATGTTTTTACGAGTAATTACGGTATTTTTGCAATAATGTAGCGATAATCCTTTAATTATAACTTAGTAAATACATAATAAACAGTAATTATTACCACGTTATAGCAAAAGTGTTTAATTAAAGCAGACATGAAATCAATCTTTAATAATTAAATGTGTCTAAAGATACCAGTGAGTTATCTCGATAACCAAGAGACTGCACTGCCATTATTGTACGCACAATTAATGAGTAGCAACGAGGTCGGATAGATGGCCAGTGGGAGCAACAACTCGGCAAACATGGACGAAATAACAAGAGGGCGGGTATAGTGGAGGCAGCAGTGGGCTCAAAGGTGAGCATGCAAGGCTGCGGCTTCTGCGGTTGCTCCCCACACGGGCACTTTCACCGATTCCCTCATTAGCGATGCCACACCGACTCTTCTGCAAACACTTGGCGCCTACAAATGGTTGTTTCACCCTCCGCATAACGTTCGCAGACGTGTTCGAGAGCAATCTTTGCGAAAACGAAACGCGATGTTTTACCCCACACACTCTTCGCATAAATCACGTTGTTGTTTTATTTGTGTGGTGTTTCTGTCTTTAGAATGTAGGGGGGCAAATATAAAGTTACATTTCGCTATTTACAACATCTATACATACAAAATTCAAAGTCCTGACTGACTGACTGACTGACTTATATATCAACGCACAGCCTAAACCGCTGGTCCTAGAGACTTGAAATTTGGAAGGTGTGTTCTTTCTAAAGTGTGGGTATCCACTAAGAAAGGGTTTTTCGAAATTTCATCCCTAAAAGGGTGAAATGGGTGGTTGAATTATCTATGAAAACAATATTTCTTCTTAGTTTCCTATAGGCCACGTGGGTGAAGCCGCGGGCAGAAGCTAGTACTAGCTAGTATTTGGCAACGCATCATCACCACCCCCAGCGTAGGGGCTCATAGGCGATGATGACCAGTTGCTTATCAGATGTGCATTTTGATTTTTGCCACTCATAGTATTATAAAATATATTTATTCGTCCAAGCATCTATTTATGTTAGTACAAAAGCTTTTACCTCATCATTGGCTTCCATGAGTTACGGGGCATCTCAAGTAAGTAGCGTTAAGTGGGAACAACTTTTTCATTCAAGTCTGCTTCAAACGACGCGCCCAGCTTAATTCGTAGAACAGAAACACGGCAAAAAGAAACTCTCGTTAGGAAAGTCGCCGCAAACTCATGTCATTCCGCGTCCATTTTCGGTGCGGATCGCTAAAAAAGTTCTAATTAACTAAAAGCAGAAGCTTGTCCAAGTGGCGTAGTGTCCGTTACATAATTGCAGTTGATGCCAAGAGACGGATGCGAGCCGAGACGCGAACAGCCCGGTCGGGGTACTCCGAACACAAGATAACAACACACAGAACCTTTTCAAACTTTAAGCTGTAATTGTTCCCACCTATAAAGAAAATGACCACATAATATATGGCTTTATATATTGCAACGTTTGCGATTCGAGACCACTGAGTAGTTACGATTAATTGAGTTTGCTATAATGGTTTAGAAGCTTTGGAAACTATCGCTGCAACGCGGAAAGTACCATAATTACATCAGGGTAGTTTGTCCTGTTTGTATCGTAGCTTGGGATATACGATATCCTAGATACCAAAAAACAATGTCCTACATTACACATACATTGAAACATTGAAAAATGTCGAATTCGTTAGGACGTGGTTGTATCAATGCTCACCGCTTTGAATGATGTTTGATTAAAAACAATCATATTCTAGGTGTCACAAATACTATGGCCTCTTAAAATTTTTGTCTTACATATTTATCAGGTCCCAGGTCTCCGCGATACAGGCTGAGCCTAGTGTGGGGGTCATTAGATATCTTTGGGTATCTGATAACTAATCCTTCTGCATAAATGCTAGGAAAAAATGAAAAAAGTGTATAAGCATGTTTAATTTATAAGTTTTTATGCAGCAAATAAATAATTTTAATTTTTTATTTTCATTTTATCTAACGTTTTAATGTAGAAGCAAAATATTGACCATCCTTAAACGTTTCCAAACAGACTAAGGATTTCCAGTAAACAAGTTGCACTAATTCAGTCTACCCGCAACCGAACTACTGCTACTAAAAGGATTTCTACCGAACCGTGAAATTATGCTGCTCTAAACAATTCCCGCTCGTCATCTGTGTAAACACGTACGAGTTAGAGCGGAAAAACAAACGTGATTTATTTATTTTAGGTTTGTACCGTTCACGTTTGCGAGTTACGAAACTATATGACATTGATGTGTTACTCGTAGTAGGACCCCTGGACAGGCGGAACCTGCTGGGCAGGCCCGGTTCGTTGGCCGGCTGAGCACTTGTCGCGCACAACGTACAAGCGTAGAATTTTTTTATCTACTCTTATAGTAATACTCTATCGTGACCTTGGATTTAGCAGCGGTTGGATTTGTGGAAAGCTTCCAAAGAACCCGAACGAACCAATGACTCCGTTAAAATGTCTAGCATGGATATATGAACTTTACTATTCTAGCTAATGCATTTACTCGCACGGTTCAGCTTGTATCAGAATACGACGCTTAAGCTCACTATCGAGTTCAGTTCTGGCTTCCTCTCTTGGACGCCGCCGCCAGTTCCTTCCGGTTCTGAGCCAATCGAGTTTCCTGCCTCGTTGACATCGTGTGAAATCTCTGTTCCTATTTCATCGTTTTCCCATTTAATACTGCTTATTGCTAGTTCACCATGTTTCTTACTGCATTAAACGATGCCCGTTCTGTATTGCACTATACATATTAAACTGTTTCCACGTCATGCACGAATTTATGTACTATTCATTTGAATTGTTTTCTTTATATACCTAATACCGATTCGTGTAATGTTGGTATATATTAGTTATTTTAACGAAACACAAATCTATTTTTTAGATTCACTATATTTAATACATAATCATCATGATATTAAGTTCACGCGACTATACGCTTCATGATCCATTGGATATATACAAATTATAAAGAAAATATTGAGGCCCGTTTGTGAACAGATGTTCGAAACATGCTGCAAAAAAAGTAACTGTTTCTTCGTAGAGAAGGTTACTTCTCATTGCTCATTCAAAACAAAACGCCATATGCGCCTCCACCTGACTTAATTCCCTTCCTAAATAGTGCAATGGCAACGGTATTCATCACACGCGTTTTAAAACAAACAAATAGCTCGCGTTTTACGTAAAATAGTAAATGTAATGTCTTTGTCCTAAGATTTTAAAAACAAACGATGTGATTTTAAAGTATTCAATTACTTATAGGAATTATATCGATAACGGAATGTTACCTGCACACATGTTGAATAATAGAGATTTTTTAAATTTTCCCTCTACAATTAACGCCGATTCGTTAAAATCATCTTAAAAATTTTGAAAACGCCAACTAATACAGATGTATTTTGAATCATAATAATTCTGTCTATATGATTGCATGTTCTGACACGCGGCCGTCCATGCAGCCGCCTTTCAGATTGGGCCAGTGTGACCTTATCTTTTCATAAAAACCATAGGTAAACAAAAATCGCTCTTGTTTGTCGCAAAGCTTCACTGCAAACATAAAAGTCGAATTGAAAAACTAGGACAAGTAGGTATCTTTTATCCGCAGTTGTATAATAATTTCTTAGAGCAAAGTCAGTATTGCAAACTCCGGCGGGATGTTTGCAACCCCGGCCGCTGTTTGCACTCAATAAGCTGAGGCAAACATTCTCTTGCCGAGCTATTCTTCATCTCGCCTCGAGAGCACACACAGATTACCGGGATCTTTCACGTTATTCCATCACGGAAAGAATATTTCATATTGTGAAGCCACGTGTCACGCGGAAACTTCACTCTTGAGTCGGTGATGGTTATTTCATGTGAGATAGTTTTTCTTTTGACCACATTTTGCCTGTTGGTTTGACAATGCGGTCGACGAATTAGCACGCCCGCCTAGAAGAATACACCTCTTCTCTTAAAAACCTGCAGACTGTAGCTATTCGTTAACACTGATGCAGAAAAATTTGTAAAGAGTAACTGCCTACTCACTGAAGTAGTGAGTTTTTTCAGTCAAGTCAGCCAAAACTAATTTTCGCTGACTTTTGAAGTACAAAGTAATGACGTCGGTCAACATTATTTTTGACTGAAAAATATTGAATGGTGATTTTGACTAGCCTAGGGCAGATTCGATCCACTCCGATCTCTGGAGCATTATAATTAGCAATATGCTAATAGCACAGTAACTACTACATTATATGGATCTATGTATGTGATCGTTGGGCATTATTTTTTTTTTTTTTTAATAGTATTTTGCAAGTTTATTAAGCTACTCTTGTAGGACCATTTACATTGTTCATAGAACTCATTGTTGTATGAGTACACATTGACCTATTTGTTACATTATTTTATTAATGCGATGACCTGGCATGACAAACATGAGATCAACGTTCAATGCTAAAAATATACACGAACAATACAACACTAACAGTTGCAAACGGTTTGCGAATTGTGTTGCGAAACTGTTTTTTACGTAGATGTTTTATTAGCGTGTAAATTTAATATTTTAAACAGTAAGTTATTTTTACACGCATTTTACCTTCACTTGTGCTTCAGTAATTTTTATTCGGGTTATTACTTTAAGCGGTGATGTTATTCATTAATTTTAAGTTTTGTAGGAAGGCAGGTTTACTAGGTAGTAACTATTACATTGTAGTGCAGGTGCACTATTATAGAATACCTACTCAGTATTTTCTCTTGCTTTTTCTTTGTCTATTTCAAACTTGATAGTGAGAAACAAAATACTGCATCAAATTGTTCAGGGGTTCTTACTCGTATTACTGTGAAATGTACATTTGGTTTCGGACGAATATTATTTGAATAAAAAGATTCGTCATGAATGACTGACAAATGACCTACTGACTGACAGAACGTTAGGCCCAATGTCTCCCTTTCGAGGCGAGGGATGCACTAAGGATTTATGTACATTCCATCCCAAACTGGGCCAAATAGGATATTTAAGAAAATAAACGTGGGTGAATGGGTTTCCTCTAGTTAAGAATACTATCACACTAATATTATAAAGGAAAGTTTGTATGGGTGTTTGTGTGTATGTTTGTTACTCCTTCACGCTCAAACAGCTGAATGGATTTTGATGAAATTCGGTACCAAGATAGCTTAATCACTGGATTCACACCTAGCCTACATTTTATTCCGGAAAAGTAAAATTTTCCCGTGGGATGAGCAAATAATTAAAATACTTTTTATCCGCGGGTGAAACCGCGGGGCGCAGCTAGTAAGTATAAATTCTGAGTTTGTATGCCAGACAAATTGATAACCGAACACGCCAAGAAGCGTCCTAAGATTTTTCATATTGTCCAAAGAAAACTGTCAACAGATCGGTATATAAAGTTTTTATTACAATAACAACATGGGTGGTCGTGGTTAGTAGATAGTAACACGTAGATGGGTGTTAACACCATTGTTTCGGAGTTTTCTCATATCGGCGAGGGGCATTTCGCCGTTAGGCGCAACTTATGCGGCATCCTCGCTAAAGTTCAGGTTAATTAAGTCTTCTCGACTCCGGTCGAGAACTACTGATAAACTAGCATTATTACACGCCATTTTACTGCCGGGAATATCTTAATGAGTATGAGGGAAGCACCTAATTTGCGAGCTGTGGAAGTTCACCGCTGTGTTCCCATAGGAAAGCTTTAAAGTTCGTTATAGTAGCGTGTTAGATATTTTTACTTTCAAAAGATCATATTTATGGTAAGGGAGGTTTACACGAGGTTAACATACATACATAAACAATTTGTACGAATAAACTGCTCAAAGCATAGGTCAGCACTGTCGCCACGTGGTTGGGTGACTAACTAAACTAATATTATGTATCTGGTATTTAGTACTACCAACCAACATCAAAAAAGCAGGTGGTTCTCAATTAAGCTGTTAATAAAAAAGTTTTGGTTTTAAATTTAAATTAAAATTATATCTGGAAATATATGTCATCCAAATACTTCTCTGCATGAAATTAAGGCCACCTCAGTCGCGTTTTAACCATCTTTTAAACTATAATATCATTATTGATATCTCTAAAATTGTAACGATTTGGTCATTATAATATTGCATTTTTCTGTAAGTAGATTAAGTTGAATCGAATTGGTAGGACCTACCTGAAGTTTGTATTGTATTCATAGCTCCAGTTGGTGTAAAATATTTATATACCTACTTACGTATAATTACCAGATAGCTTTTCAGTTTCACTGGTTCCTTAATTAATTACCTCATGTTATCCAATCCCATTTACTTACTCCTTTATCTTGGGACATCTTTGTATTACAAAGACACAGTGATGATACAATATAGAGGACGTCAATAAGTTTTATCTTCATTAAATTGAAACCTTTTGAGTTGGAATAAGATAGATTTCGGAAAAAATTGACAATAAGTCATAGACATATTATTTTTTCGTAATAAAGACATAACTAGCTACGCCCACGTGGCCTATAAGAAACGCAGAAGAAAATTTTTCATAGATGATTCAACCACCCATTTTACCCTCTAAGGGGTTGAATTTCCAAAAACCCTTTCTTAGTGGATACCTGTACAAAGAACCACCTTCCAAATTTCAAGTCTCTAAGACCAGCGGATAAGGCTGTGCGTTGATATAATATATAAGTCAGTCAGTCAGGACTTTGAATTTTATTTGTATAGATGATTCAGCTTTTATTAACTGTATTTTACCGATAAAACTGCATTTTTATAAAGCAAATAGAAACATTTCCTACATATAACGTACACGTTTGCCACAATATTATCAGAAAAACAAACTTATTGCCGACGTGTAGCAACCGGCAGCCGGCAAACTTACATAATGGCAATAAGGGATGTGCGCACAGTCGTCGAGAGCGGGCGGCCCGCGCGATAGCGTCGACTGAATCTATCGGCAAAGTTTGACAGCCGCTGTGCCGCGGTAATGAACGTGAATTTACGTCGTAAACTATACTATGTACCAGTATTTAAGCTACATACAATAAGTTCTGATGCTTCTTTTCACATGTACGAATACGAAAGTGACGCGTAGTGGAATACTTATAGTAATAAATATATAAATAATAAATATTTGTGGACATTTCATACAACGCCATCTAGTCCCAAACTAAGCAAAGGTTGTACTATGGAAACTATAATAATAATAATAACGCCCAATGATCACATACATAGATCCTGGACCCTAACTAAGATTCCCTGTATCTAGGGACCCAGGAACTACGAGTACCATGGTCCCACAACACCCAGACTCAGAACAAGTATTTATTTGCGTTTTTTTTTTCTGTACTCAAATAATTATCCTGCCTCGGGAATCGAGCCCGCTGCCTCTGGGATATGAGCCGACCTGCTCAACTACCACACCACTGAGGCTGCCACATAACTGATAGAAGACTTTTTTTTTGTAAATACATACATATAATACAATATAACACCCACACACAGAACACAACCAATCATAACACTTGCAGAGCAATGATAATGTGTGACTTTTTTATTTGTTTACATAAGCTTGCGTTGACATTAATTTATAAGTGTGCTATATCGGCTATAATTAGTGTACACAGTATATCTGTCTATACGAGTATTATAAATCAGTAGATTTTTACCTGTGAAGAAGAAAAGAAACAGGTAGCGCGGGAACTTTAGGTACTGAGTAGATTATTGTACTGTGCTAAAACTTGCAATGTAGATGAGGGTTCCAACCTATAAACGGAGCTTGTAAATAAGCTTCTTGCTTGCTTTCTTTACGTTTCACTTTGTTTTTTGGGCCTTAAGGGAATTTGTAAGATTACGTGTTTCATTCACAAATTACTTAAGAAGGTTAGGTACATTTTTCAATGTCTTTGATGGCCACATCCGAAAATATAATAATTTTTATAATTTTATTAAAACTAAATCATTAGATTTTTGACAATCCAAGCCTCGGAAAAAGTAGAGTAGATACCAATTAGACGAGACAATGACGACTAAGTCTAACGATATCTCCAGGTAACAGGAAGAGACGAAATGGTCCGTACATACGTTTTAACTCAAGATTCGACCTTCTGCTTTATTATACTTTTTACCTACCTTTTCTAAATAAGCCTTAGATCTTAGTTAATGATGAAAAACTTGTTGTCCGCATGTTGGGAGTTATTATAAATGTAGAGCTTTCCATACTAGAGTAAACAAGAAACGCCAAACTCAAAAACTCAACATCAAAAAATTTTGAATGACCTGACGAGTTAGTCGTTCTCCTGATGTAAGCGACACGGCCGCCTATTATAACAGTTGCAGTGACGCCACATGCAAACACACAGAGTAACGGGTAGTGTAGAAGTAGCTATATCAAGGAATTGACGTTTGACGCTTCCCTGTAACATCCCTCTCCGGTCAGGGGTTGAAAAGTGAAAGATTTGCGAAATTTCAGAAGATACCTACTAAATTTATTGTGACACCTTTGTTCACACAGGCTATTATTATAACTATACTATAATATACCAACTACTATTGCCATGGAGCCAAAGGAAATGAAATCAAAACTACCGCAACCGCAATCAGCTGGAGTTTCGTAATGAGAACTGAAGGCCAATTCTTGTAATACATGTTTCAATCTAGTCTAACCCCTGGTTTCTGGTACGTTTGTCAAACTCACGTCAACTTAACGCATCAAATACTGTATTGGTTGAAAATAGTCGATGATCAACAGGCAACCAATAAGTGAACGCTCGGGTTTTACAGGGAACCAATGAGCGTTCAGTATTTTATGTGTTAAGTTGACACGAGTTTGACAAACGTACGATAAACTGAGGGATACTGTAGACCAACCCCCGGAGCTTACGTGGAATCTGTGAAGATTAGAGAAAAAAAAACTACTCTGTGGATTAGTCTCACGAAAGTACCATATTTGTATATTCTGTTAAATAGTACACCAATCTGCGGGTAAAGATGACGAACATGAGATTGAAATCACACTATTATTATAAAGGCGAAGGTTTGTGTTTGTGTGTACGTTTGTTACTCCTTCACACTCAAACAGCTGAATGGATTTGGATGAAATTCGGTACCAAGATGGCTTATAAGCCATCATGTATACACTGGATTAACATATAGGGTACATTTTATCCCGATAAAGTGACATTTTCCCGAGCAAATAATTAAAATACTTTTTTTTCGCGGGTGAAACCGCCGGAACCGGCGCAACTAGATTAATATAATTTTAATCTCATGTCCGTCCGATTGAACATATCGAGACTAAATCAACTTATTATCAGCAAAGTTGTTCCTCAGATTAGTACCCAAAGTTAGCGAAGGCATGACGCTGTATTGGGTTGGGTTTGATAGTTGACAACAATAATACTAATATGGTAATCGGTTGCTATAAAAAAATCTTCTTTATTTTTAACCCCCGACAAAGGTTGTTATAAGACAGTTTAACGTGTGTATCTTTCTGTGGCATCGTAGCTCTCAAATGGATGATCAGATTTTAATTTTAATTTTACTAGAAAGGTGATTTTATGGTGGTATCTTTTAATACTAGTTAGGCTTGTGTATGTCCACATTTCTCTTATTTGAAGAACACCAACTCTTTTCTAGTCGATGAAAGGAATGTCGGGGGTTTAATTAAATTAAATGTTGTACAAAAAGTTACTTGTTAACTAAATCTAAATTGCTTTTATTCCATATTTATTCATATAGATAATTTCCCTGGTAGACAGTTTTATGGCCACTATTATTTTATGAAAATAGTAGACTTTATATTCTTCCCGGTGTCACGCAACTCTGGATAAATCTGAGTTACGTTCATAAATCCATTAAATTTTCATGTATATTGCAGAAATAAATGATTTCTACTCTGTATTCAAGCCTAGTAGCAGGTAGACCGGGCGGGGGAGCCAGGTCACGCAAATAGGTTAATAGCTGCCGAAAAAACTGCCTCAAAAGAGGTTAATCAAAGAAAAATATGGCTACTCCTTTAGAACCGGTCGCCCTATATTGGGACGACAGAGGTGCGAGGGTTCCGACTATGATTGAAAAATGGATTGGGGCTATAAGCTGTTATAAGACAGCGTTTAAGCCGGAGTTTAATGGGTCTACTTTGGAACTGTTATAGCGACTAACTGTAAGACGATGAAGTTAATAAGAAAATTTTATTTAGGTGTGCTCTGAACGTTCTCATTATCGGGGATTTTTGTTATTAGGTACCTAGTCATACTCTAGAGGAAAATTTTCATTATTTTATTAAGAAAAATTGCTGCTATACATTTAAAAAAATATTTTTCTAAATACATTTTGGAAAATAGTCATTAAGGTGAGGAAATGAGGTTAGAAAGTTAGTATTTTTTCGTATCTCCGTTATTGCATGCGATTGTTACCACACGGGCCTTGGGCCCAGTCATTATGCCCAGTACAGTTATTAGTGTCGTAACATCTTTCCGACTCATTGCCATTGGTACTTACCATGGATGCTTACATGTAATATCACAGAATATATAATAGTATACTGACATAGAAAGGATATACAAAGTGTCCAAGGAATTAGTGACAAGATCAGCGGTAGAGCACTCCCAGTCAGACTCGAATCTCCGCCGTATAGGATATAAATAAAAAAGATATTACACTAACATCTCGACAGCGGCTGGTCTGTTTAAATTAGGCACAACATACCTAATTCGCTGGGCGTAAGAATGAGAATAGCAATAATACGTGTCTTGGCTATATTAAGTTATAAAGATGAACGTGGCTCAGGGCCAGTTTTGACTATGATTTCGTATTTTCTTCTTCTAATTAGATCTAATTTACGGTCTAATCTGATATTTTATACATAAACTTATTAAGTACTATAAAAATCACGGAACATACAGGGGGTGTCGGGTGTCCCAAGTGTGCTCTATCTTTATATTAGTATAGATGAATTATACATTTTTAAACAATAAAAATAAAATTAAAATAAAAACTATGCCTTAGCGAAACTTAATCTAAAAACCGCTATCAGTAAGCAACGTGCCCAAAATGCTGACGGCATTGTATATACATAGTACCTACTTGTGTATATTCAAGGGCTAATATAAGTTATCATCAGTTGACCTCATTTGCGTCACAATAAGTGTATGAGAGCTCACTTAATTGGCATTAATATGTACAGCAAATGTTTTATATTTTTAACGTGAACGTAAGTACGTAAAGTAATAAGATTCTTATACCCACAAGTATCGGGCCCATTAAGGTACAGTATAAAGAGGTGGTTCAATACCTATAATAGTTCTATTTTCAAATTACTGAGACCAAAATAATGTTTTGACGTGTGAATCTTTCTTGTTTCTTTCTTTTTCTATTTGGCAGCCTCTGTGGTGTGGTGGTTGAGCAGGTCAGCTCATCTGCCGGCGGCGGATTTGATTCTCGAGACAGAACACTTTGTGCAAAGGAAAAAACTCTGTCTGGGTGTTGTCCTCGTAGTTCCTGGGTCTTGGGTAAAAGTAGCAAGTATTTTCTGCTTACTCTGTTTAGGAGCATATGCACAAATAATTTTAGTGAAAAGCAGCAAAAATCACAATTTTGTTAAATAAAGTTTTTCAAATCGTCATTTACTTTTGTAATTTACTAACACGCAACAACAACTGATATGGGTAGCCGAGTTGCTTAGCATCAGGCGAACGGTTAGCTCGTCACGTCATTCCTTAACATAAAAAACTCGCCGAAACACCAAAATCGGCACATCAGCGTGCAAGATCGAGCGAGATCTGAGAACAGAGTTTCTTTGCTTCATTAAAGTCCTCAGGGTGACTCTGGTAAATTGTTTATCTCTACAAATGGCATTTCCATTTTGTTGCGCAGCAATCTTGAAGGGGTGAGAATAAAAAGGGTTTAACTGATTTTTTTCACAAAATGACTTATGGGTATCGTTGAATACAGCGTGAAATCATCTACAATAGTACATTCTCAAAATACCGAAATGAGACTTAAATCTCGAGATCTTGAGTCTAAAAACGGTTTATCTGTCACAGGAATACAGTTAGCATAAAAACATTATTGTATTTATTTTATTATATTATATTTTTACAGTAATTGTATGAATTAGTACTATATTTAGTATTTTAAAATAGAATTAAAACTTTTCAAGCAACTGAAACTTACATATACCTTTTCTATTACCTTATAAGCACTCTACATTAAAATGACGCCGTTGAAGTTTAAAGTCAATTTTCTCGAAACTATCAATTTGACAGTTAAACCCTTTTTATTCTCAACCCTTCAAGTTCTCAACCCTTTTGAGTTAACGCTCACCTGTTAATTCGACGATAGAAATACGTAACGTCAGTGCAGAGTGCTTGAGTTATATTGTTTCTGCATTCTAGCTCAGTGCTTTCAGAATTCTCTTAGCGGTTGGCGGATCATAAAGGCATTATACGCGGTACTTCGTTTATTTCTTACTAAAAACGGTTCCGTAATTTACGCGCTTCACGCGAGAAAATTTTACTTTTTATTCTGTGTCTAGGTGTTGTGGACCATGGTCCTCGTAGTTCTTGGGTCCCACACAGACACAAGGAATCCTTGTTAGGAGGGTCCAGGATCTATAAGTATGTGATCGATGGGCGTTATTATTATTATTATTATTTATCAAGATAAATATGCTGTGCTATGTCGATCTCGGGAGGGTAAGAAAAGTGCGTACAAAATTGTATCCAAATAGGTTTAGTCACCGAGGTATGAAAGCCACAAAAACATACAAAATATAAACATACAAAAACATACAACTGTTACACATTTTATAGGAAAAGCGTTTGATTTATTTTCAACCATCTTTGCAGTTTACATCACCCGCCTAAGTTACACAAATACGCTTTATACAGCAGCTGACTTATGGGTATTCAACCATCAATTGAGTTTAAATGAATATCACTTTAAGTAAAATCACTGCAAAAAAGTGCATCGGCATTAAGAAGGTGTACAAGAAGTTCATAGGAACTTATATCTATGCTAATGTTATAAAGAGGAAAGATTTGTATGTAAGTATGTTTGTAACGAATGGGCTCAAAAAGTACGGAACCGATTTTAAACATTCTTTTACCATTTGAATGCTACATTACCACTGATTAATATAGGCTATTTTTATTGCAATAAAGTCAAAATCAAGGTCAAAGTCAAAGTCAAAAGATTTATTGCAGATAGCCATTTTAGCACTTTTACAAGTCAAAATTATATTAGCTACTTAAAATCAAGTTATTTCACTAAGCATATAAAATTACAAAGTGCTTATTGTCAATTAATATATATAGCAAAAAAAAGGTTTATGCCAAAATGTTTATAAAATAAATGTCCACCCGTGCAAAGCCGGGATGGGCCGCTAGTATATTTATAAAACAAAAATACAAAGTAATTATTACATCGTATCTCGCGCCAAATTTTGCATGACGACACTGACTGCCGAGCCTATCCTTAAAATACGGTTTATTATCATAAATAACTTTGCTCACAGTCACGTTGCTAGTTGCTAGGATGTTGACTCTAATAAACAAGTCCAGAAATACAGTTATATTATTATCTGACAAAAACATAAATTTATGTAAAAAAATATTTGTAGGTCGTTGACTCTGATTAGATCGACCGTATCTCGTTTTAACTCTGAATTATTTATAAACGCCATTAAAACTATTAGCATAATATATATTACGCGATATTTACCGAAATACCCTAAAATTATGACTTTTCACTACTTTTCGATTTTCTAGTCTAATCGGAGAAAGTTTGATTTGTTGTATTGTAATAAACGTTAATTTTCTTTATCCCTATATGCGTTAGAAAATTGTTTTATTTTTTATTTTAAATGTATTGATCATAGAAAAACGGTTATTTTAATAAATTTATACTTAAACCGTTTAAAAAAGTCATGTGGAGAAGTATATAATAGGAGTTTTGGCGGGCCAACGAAAAAGATCGCATCACCGCGTTGTATTATTTTCCAAAACTTGTGTTATTTTCAGTGTTAGTGCATAAAATTGGTGGCATTTTATTCGTTAAGTGCTGGATTACATGCATGAGTGTGGGAAAGTGGTATAATGATGGTAAAACGTTTCTTTTCGTGTTGTTTCCAAAACTTCATAGAAGCTTCTAGTAAAGTTACCACCACTTTACTAGGAGTATGACTTTGACTAGACTATGACTTGACTTGATGACTTCGACTGTGACTTGACCCATATTTGTGTGAAATATCATTAACTTGATAAATTATCAATGACTTGCCACTGGCTAAGTACATAGAAGTGTGGAGCAAAACATAAAAAAAATATAACAACACGTAGCTAAAGTAAGTTAATTGACAAATCCTTTGAAGCCTGCTGTAAATTATCAAAAGCCAAGTTAGCTCGGTGATTGAGTAAAACTACCATTGAGTCGTGCACGGCTTGCAGACATTAGGTAGGAAGGGAGAGTTCTGATTAAACCGTAAAAGAGATTGGTTCCTCGGCTGAGTGCTTTATCGTTGACGTTATGTCGGCAATTTGGTGTCTCCACGCCCCACGTCGATGGATTCCCATCGCCACCCACGCATATATCAGGGAAGAAAATGAAGAACATTGAACGGGAAGTCGCGGTGATCGTTCCGAAATTAGGGTCATCGATATTACTTGCACTGAATAAAATCACATGGTATTTTTGGTTTTGGTTAAGAATATTCTGTGTATAATCATATAACTTTAATCGATTTATAAATTGATATAAAAGTTAACAAAAATCCTCATACGTTTTAATTTCATCCGAATCTTTTCTTTCCTTTTCATGTAGGCAAGTGTGATATGTGAGTACTTACTTACCTATGCACAGAACCTACTCATATTATAAACGCGAAAGCTTGTATGTATGGATGTTACTCTTTCACACTCAAACGGCTAAACGGATTTGGGTGAATCTTGGAATATTGATAGCTTATATAGTGGCATAACAAGTACGCAAATAATACTACGGAAAACCTATACTATATTGTTGTCACAGAAACGATAATAATCGTAGTACGAAATGTTCCGCCTGTTTCGAATAAATAAACTGAAGATCCCAGTTGGTTCCTATAACTTATATAGACAACGATACAAGAGGCGAGTTCCCTGCTAAAGTCCAACTGTACTGTAATAAACTCCCCTATATCGGTCGCTTGTAAAAACGTATCGTAAAAAAATATTTGTTTGAATAATTGCGCTCTCACGGCGGAGAGCCGCGGCCGCGGCAGTGAACAAGGCCCAGCCACTTGGCTCGCAGTAAAAACACGAGATAAAACAGGTGCCCGGTGCCTCTGAAATATGGCGCCGCATTGCGAGCTTCTGCAGCCAGTCCGCAGCATGCATGCTCCTCATAACCACTGAATAGCTTTACAATGAGTCCCAAATTGAAGTAAAGATAGAGTTAATTGTAAGCGATTTAATAGATTCAGCTTTTAAGTTTAAAAATATGGTTTTATATTCGATTTTCTCCGTAAAGTTTGGTGAACATGAATGTTAAGAAAAATTAAGGTCCATAGACGCATAGAAGTTTTCATTCATCACCATTCATTTGAGTCGCTATAATGTTCGCAATAGGCAACTTTATATTTTGCAGTTCAGAGTGACTGTTTTGTTATGGGCGGCCGTGTAACGCTTAACATTAGGTGAATGACTAGCTCGTCACATCATTCAATAACATAATAAATTAGGTAAGAAAAATACAAATAAGGCAATGTTAAGAAATTCTAATCTCATGTTTAAAAAAACCGAGTTGAAAAGCTTAACTTATTACAAATGTAGTCTGTCACAGATTAATAGTATCAATCACGTTTTGCCTAGTATTTTGTACGTCTATAGAGATATAGTAATTCGTAGATACTTCAGTTTTTGTAAACCTAGTAATAAAAGTCAGTCACGTTCTTTTAAACCAGACATAATTCAATAATGCACCAGAAACTTGTCCGAAAGCTTCTTTACAATTCAGGGTCCGGTTGTCTACTTCGAAAAGAGGACAGAATGCTTACCTAGTCAAGGTCGCGTAGAAAGCTGAATTTATATTATGAATCCGCAGTTACATATTCATTAATTTATTTGTCCTAGATAAAGGGCCAAGGAATTTACTTTCTATTAACGTATTTACAAATGTTTGTGACTGGTGTCATCTCAAGGCTTATATAGTTGACAAATTAGCTGACCACTAGGTCAATAAGTTCTAGCTTACTAAAGCCAGAACTTATACGCTACAGACTCTGGATATATACTAAACATTTATTTCACTCGAAACAGTGTGAAACCATGCGGAAAACATATTGGAGATTGCACAGAAGTGGAAACAAATGTGCCCTAGTGGCGGCACGAACCTGGGCATGCACAAATATTCAGACAATCAGAGAGCTTTGCGAGAATTCGTGAAAGCAAACGAGTAACTTTGAATTTGCAAAGTTTCACCATTCAAACCATACGGCGTATCTATGTAACCACAAAAATTGCTTCCAAGGATTCCTTTTTCTGATGTCTGAGCTTTCGCATTCTGGCGAGATTCACACGCGTCTGTTATTGATTTCTTACTCGGTCAAGTAAAGGCAGGGCTCTATTTACCCTGTAATACTTGTCATTACTAGGTCACTTTGTGAAACATAATATTGGATAACATAGATAATACAAATAATGCTTTGACTTTAGCTACAGAACACTTAATGATATATAACTTTATAGTTAAACTAAATTGCTAAATAAACTAAGTAGGTCTTAATAATCTTTCCAACCACTACTAATTATTAACTGCTCTATCAACAATAAACATTTAAACTGTATACCTAATTATTGGATCTACTGATCTGTGTAGGTATTTGCGTGGTTAAAATTTATACAATTAAATATTAACCCAACAATGCAAGTTGAGACAGTGATAATCTTGATTAATCCTGATTACTTATGTAAGACACCGTACCATTTTTTTTTTTGAGTTCAATTATTGAACTTTACAAAGTACCGTGTGCTTAATTATTAAAATAGCGTCTGTACATTTTTATTTTACTCGAAAAGTATGGCCACTTAACAAAAAGGCACTCACGCAAAGCAAGGCGTCAAAGGCCTAGTGATTTCAATAAGACGTCGACGTGTTGACAAATAAGGCTATCATCTGAAAAACCTAGTTGCACACATAGCGGAGTAGCGGCGCGCTGCGGGGTCGCTGACCCCGGACCGGTCCGCGGCAGAGTCGCCCACACCAGCCGATTGATAAAACTACACACTTTTTGCTATCAGATACTATTTTAGATGCCGGAATAACACGCACTGACGGCACAGAATAGATAGTATTTTGCTGAAATGTCGATAATGTAGAAAGAAAAGGGTTACATTTTACAGATAAATATGCTAAGCTACATACAGTGTGTATTTTGGGATATGTTGCACAATCGGAAAAGGATAAAATTACATCAAACTATAATATTATAGAAACTGACGTGAGTAGTACTCATAACTATAACTATTACACGGCTAAAACTCACGAGATACAGTCGAATAACTCGACCGGTGTTCGGGCAATAAAGATGCCCATCCTCAAGGAGTACGCGCGGCGGCGGTGGTAGCGGCTCGGCGCTGACTCGTCGGCATCAAACTACAAAGAAGAATATTGCGTTCGAGATATCTTAATATATATAAATCTCGTGTCACAATGTTTGTCCTCAATGGACTCCTAAACCACTTAACCGATTATAATAAAATTCGCACACCATGTGCAGTTCGATCCAACTTGAGAGATAGGATAGTTTATATCTCAATCTATAATAGATATATATTAAATACCCGTGCGAAGCCGGGGTGAGCCGCTAGTAATAATATATAGATTGACTGAACATATAAAAACACAATGGTGGCGATCAGCGAGGATAAAATAATACAGTTAAAATAAAAAGGTTTTTCTTATTAAGACATAACAGAAAGCCATACACGTAAATTTAACATAGGTTAACAACCTGCCTACCCAGTCAAAATTTAACATAGGTTAACAACCTGCCTACCCAGTCAAAATACGATCTCAATCACTTGTCACTATGTATTATTTCGTCATCAGCCAAATATGTTCCCAAATTGGGACTCGACTCTTCTCTCACAGGGAGAGACTCCAGGCCATGATCCACTAAGCTGGCCAAGTGCGGGTTGGTTGTACATGTTCTCGAATTTCGTGATTCTGGGACATGCCAGTTTCTACATGATTTTTTCCTTCACCGTTGTAAGAAGAGTGTATATACTAATATAACTTGAAAAGTCATTTGGTTGAGCAGGATTTGAACCTGGGTCGTTGAAAGGCGCATTAAGTACCGTTAAGTCACACTTAATCTTATTATTATTTAAATCTCACAATTAAGGGTATGATATATAATACATACCTGGTGTTGTGGGACCATGGTCCTCGTAGTTTCTGGGTCCCTAGACACAGGAAATCCTAGTCAGGGCCCAGGATCTATGTATGTGATCGTTTGGGCGTTTATTTATTTATAACTATTAAAAAAATATTTTGCTTGTTTCTTCTCAATGGTATTGCAGATTGATATCCTATACCTACTATTAAAATGATAATCGCCAAAATATTATACTTACTTGCCTATTCATGTTACAGTGTATCAGTTTACTGTCCCAGATTTTTAAAACATGTCTAAATGAATACCTAATCCTGGTATAATTTATATCTTACCTACTAGATTTTTACTTTTTTTTAACGAGCTAGAAAAGCCTATTTGTACTAAATTATTTAAATTTGACCTTGACTTATAGGCGTTAATTCAAGTTAATAAGCTATGGCCTATCTCGTTTTCGCTTGTGACTGTTTAAGTCAGCAAGAAGTTGAGACGACGTTAAGCATCGAACGATTTGAGGATTTTTCACCGCTTCTTCTATTACAGATAGTCGATTGTTTTTCTCTAACATCGTTCATTTGAGTTTTTTTGGCGGGAAAAGAAAAAGATCGCGTTGCCGCGTTGTATTATTTTCCAAAATTTGTGTTATTTTCAGTGTTAGTGTATAAAACTGCCACTACAAGCTATATCGACGACACTTTTATATATTAGTGGGGATTAGAAACACTGATGAGTTCTATTGTAATAATGTCTTAAGTATCTCATTATGTCTATATACTACCTACTCGAATACTTAATAGCAGAGAGAGCTCTACAGGTAATTAGTAAGGTATGAGAAAGCTTGTTAATGAATTATGCTCAGTGAAAAGGTCACATTCTGCACTGTTCTACGAGTCAAGTTTTGATGCAGAATGTAAGCCACAGACGCGTGTCTAAGTAAGCTTGACATGCTTTTTTTAACACGGCGAATTGCCTTTAGTTTCTACTAAATACTACAATGATATAATAACTTTACTAGGTGGTAGGACTTTACTGCAAAGTTCATCTAGGTAGGTACCACCGCATTGCCAGTTATTCTGCCGCCAAGCAGTAGTGCGCAGGCACTGCTGTGTTCCGGTTTGAAGGGCACTGTAGCTAGTGAAATTACTGGGCAAATGAGACTTAATGATTTGATCTCACAGTTTAGTAATCTTATTACTAGATTGTGCTGATGTCTCTGGATGACGTGCGCAGTGCAGTGTCACGCGAACCTCTATACTTTAGAGTCTGCAGCCGATATGGGCAGCCGTGTCGTTTAACATCAGGCGAACGGCTAGCTCGTCACGTCATTCCTTAACATTTAAAAATACTAATATTAAACACTACCAAAAAAAAAATACACACAATACAAATTTTCTTAAATTTCCAAATTCTCACGATTTCCTTCTTCAGATCTGTATATTTATTAATTTTCTCGGTAATGTTTTTTTTTCATATTGTGGATACTGCCATATTAATTAGTATAGAAATTTGTTTAACTTCCCAATCACAGCCGACATCCAGAGGCCCAATTGAATTGAAATTTAGCATGGAGCTGTATATCCGATGATGTGAGCTTTATCTATACATATAAAATTCAAAGTCCTGACTGACTGACTGACATATATCAACGCACAGCCTTATCCGCTGCTCTTAGAGACTTGAAATTTGAAGAGTCTGTTCTTTGTAAAGTGTAAATGTCCACTATGAAAGGGTTTTTCGAAATTCCACCCCTAAGAGGGTGAAATGGGTGGTGAAATTATCTATAAAATAAATCTTTTTCGTTTCCCATAGACCAGGCAGGCGAAGCCGCGGGCAGAAGCTATATTTCTTATAGTGTAATCTTTATAATTAGTCAATTGTTTTAGAGCTTAAAGCAATTAAATACATGCAAATATAACATCTATTGCTATAAAATAGAAACTAATGAGTGTACTATATTGTCAACTTCACCGATACTGATGATTAGAACAGGCCAAAGTTTACAAACTCTAATTCGGCTGATTTTAGGTGAACTGCTGATTATACAAAAACGATTGGAACAACTGCAAACAAATTGCTTCAAATTCATGACATTTTCTTATTAACTAATCAGCTCCAGTTGTTGTGAAATTAGTGGAAAGTTCCCAAATTAAAACGTCAATTTTTTTCTTAATATCTTTAATGTTAAGTAGTAAAAGCTCTTTATATGTATTAAACTCGGCATAACATTTTACAATTGTTATCAATCGTAATCAATCAAGGCTATAAAAACAGGATAAATGGACATCTTTCCTAAAATAAAAGGTTGTACCCTAAAAAATATTTTAAGTTGTGATTAACCATAAATAAACTTAATTCCGTCTGTACTAAAGTATGACAGTTCTTAAGTTAATACTTATCCCTCTACGACATACCTACTGCAATGCATTGGGGTGTGTCACAGAGGAATAAGTGCGAACTTAAGAGATTCTAACGTTAGTAAAGACGGGTATTAGCAATTAGTCACATAGCCGCGGATGATTGCGTAGGCGCAGGCCTTGCATAGAGCCACACGAATACTCGTTCAACCCAGACAAATAGTGTTACAAAAGTTAAATTTAGTACCTACTGTTTCTTTGAAAATCTATTTATTTTAAATTAATATATCCCCGACTGTTAATATATCTGCGATCTCGCTGCGTGAACTCACTTCCTGAGGAAGAGCATCGGATATGCTCGAAACCTGGTCGAGAAATCGACATACTATTCGTGAGTAACAGTCGGAGATATATTAATTTAAAATGAATCACACTCATGAGAATTTTAATATTAAAATATCTATTTATTTGTTAGAATAACTAAACAACTAAACCTATTTGGATTACACTCGTTTGTTATTATATCGCCGAATCAACATAGGGTACTTTTTAACTCGGGAAAATTTGGATTCCTACAAAAAGGGGGGTGAAACTACGGGAGAGCATTATTTGTATCCTATACTAACCTTATAAGTTTTTTTAATGCTGCTTTACCACAGACTCCTGGGTCCGTGCTCTTTTTTAATACTACTGTAACGGCTTGTTTTTCATTCTTATGATAATTTAATTGAGATTGGTTCGATTCATTTTTCTTAACCAGTGGCTGGCTAAATAATGCTCCGGCACAAGTCAGTCTCAAAAACTCAACAACAACCATAACTTTCCGACACGAAATGTCAATGTCACGTTTGGTTGTCACATCAACGACGTCAAAATTAAAGTTGACATATGACGTTATCGTTGGGTGACCCTAACCAAAGAGAAATGTGCAAATTTTGATAATAATTGTTTATTTTGTATCCTAATTTCAAGTTAAAACCATAACAAGCGAATCGTCTTATTTAGTAAACAATAATAGAAAAGACTGGAATAAACAACCTTCGTAGCGAGAGCTCGTGTGGAAAAGTGCAGTCCCTGGTTCACTAGTTTGAGTCTCGCTTTTGGTGATACGCGAAGTAGCAACTTTTGTGGTCAGGGATGCAGGCAACCACTTTTCGAGAGAATTCTGCATTGGCTGGGAGGGGGATCTCGTGACGAAAATCCGCCCAGTCAGAACGACGGTTACGACTTTAAAAGTCGGAGGCCGCTCCCTTTGTTTGTTTGATTTCGGCGAGGGCGTAGCTGCTGACCGTTGGGCCTGTCCCCAAACGGCCAATTCAACCTCTTCTTTTGCTGCAGGTGAGTTTTCCATGAGATTTTATAACAATTGAGCGCCGGGTTCCATCCCCGTGCCGTGTTCAGAATCCGGTAGCTTCACCCGGTTCCATCTTTCCGCAGACAGCTGCGCCCTGCGTCTGAGTTGTTGGGTCGTAGCAAGTCGCTGCCTCCATTTGGCCGCTGCTGCGTCACCCTCGTGGTAGGAGTGAGCTGACCTCCACCACGCTCAGCGTGAGCCTGTAGCTCACGCTCTCTATTGAAAGAAAAACCCCTCTACAGGGTAAGTTTCCCCATCTTTAAATATAAATGTGCATCAAGTCGTAGACTTCATGGTAAAAGTGCCAATAAAACTAATTCTTTCCTGTTCTTCAACAGGGTTTTTTTTTTATATCTTAAAATCAAATTTAACGCTCCCCCTTCGGGAGGTCGCCAACGGTCTGCGCTGAGAGACTAGGCTCCAGGAGGCGACGGCCTAGCGCCACGGGTCTACCCCCAGCCGTCCGCCTTGTCCTGGGCCCAGATCAGCCCCCCTGTGCCGTTGGGTTGCTTCCGGAGGTCACCAGCGGTCTGCGCTGAGAGACCAGGCTCCAGGAAGCGCCAGCCTCATACCACGGGTCTACACCAACCGTCTGCACTGTCCTGGGCCCGGCTCAGCCCCCCTGTGCCGTTGGGTCCCTTCCGGTACCACGGTCAGCCAGCATTTTGCTAGCTGATCGTTTTTATTTAACTTTTGTATTGTCTACTACCAACTAACTTAGCTATCTGGTTGCAAAGCAGGTATGTGCTACTAGCTCGAGCCACACACCCTGTTAAGTCTCTTAATAGCCCGGCTAGCACTGCATTGTAATTCAACGGCGCCCAAAACCTACCTTGTAAATATACTACATATAGAATATACTATACTTACTACTTGTCATCATTTTAAATACTTACTACTTACCTAATACTTGACAAACTGTCTTAACAATAAAGACATTTAATGAACCAGGTGCAGTGTTTCCCTTACAGTTCCCAATAGGAACCCTAATAGGGAAACGAGTTGCCATCTTTTTTTTAAAAGCATTACACTACTTACATATTGTAAGTTGTGTTATTATTATTATTTACTAGTTGCGCCCCGCGGTTTCACCCGCGGATAAAAGGTATTTTAATTATTTGCTCATCATCCCACGAGTAAATTTCACTTTTCCGGGATAAAATGTAGCATATATGTTATTTTAGTGTATAAGCTATCTTGGTACCGAATTTCATCCAAATCCATTCAGCCGTTTGAGCGTGAAGGAGTAACAAACATACACACATACACACAAATTTTATATATATATATCACACTTATATTATAAAGGCGAAAGTTTGTATGTATATATATAGTGTGGTAGTGTGATTATATATAGGAGGGACTTATTTACACAAACCTTATAAGTTATTAAGGTTAGTATAGGATACAAATAATGCCTATAGTATATTGATTGATTAAACTCCATACAAAGTTCTCTAATGATTGCAATTGAGATAAACGCCAGACATTATTATAATAAGCAACGATAGGCATGCGTGTGGTCCCGATTGTAGGTAACGGACGCGGGGTCTGGGTAATCTCACATAAATAACAAGGATTCAGGATAAGGCCCATCCATATTAGAGTTTTTACTGGTTGGATAAGACCTTTTGTCCTTTTAGTACCACCACGTTCGATACATATAAAGGAAAATAATTTTTATGCATTTTAGAATACGTAAATCTGAACACATTTATAAATATAGTTTTCAATTATTTTTCTATTAGTTTAGTCTTCAATGTAAGAGCCGATGGTATTCAAACGGTTGAATAAGTTTTCTTAAATCATAACTAAGAACATTCTCGATCAAATCACCTTTCAAAGATAAATCAAAATCCATTCATCCATTGGCGAGCTACGATGCCACAGACAAACACAATACACATTTACCTTATAACACCCTTTCCACTGTTTGTTCAGGGCACAGATAATATAATACTATATTAGTAAAAGGTCGAGCGCTAAAAACGGTACAATAGATAATATGGGTTTTGTGTGTAATATTTATCAATAACGATTTTAATAAGTGAAGATATATGAGTAAATAATATTAGAGGACATTTCACACAGCGCCATCTAGCCCAAAAAAAACTTGTACTATGGGAAACAGAAAACTCATAGAATATTTAAATACTTTTTGTTTGTAAATAATAAAAAATAGTAATATACATAGAATACAATATAACAACCAGACACCGAACATACATCGATGTTCATCACACATATGTTTATCCTAGGTGGGAATCGAACCCACAACCTACAGTTCAGAAGGCAGAGCTACTACCAACTGAGCTATTAGGCCAGTCAAAGATGCCTTCTTCTCTTTCCAGCACAACGGTGGATTATGTAGATGATTAACAAAATAACTATACAATCAAAAAGTTAATTGCTTTTTTCAGTTCACGATATAAGGTTGAAACTACCTACACAATAGATAGTATACTTAGGTGCTTTTTCCTACATTGCTGCTTTTTCCGACTTAGGTGCTTTTTCCTACTTTGGTGCTTTTTCCTACATTAGTGCTTTTTCCTACTTTGTTGCTTTTTCCGCCCGGTGACGCACTCTGTAAAGGTGGTACAGACCAAAAGCATTTTCACATTCAAAAAAGATCTATAAACGATGTAGTCGACATGAGCAAAGCCGCGAAAAGCAGCTTATTTAACTAGAGGCACCAGTGTTTTTTCATACATACTACCTTAGGGTTTGAATTTTCAAAAACGATTTATTTATACCTCCTTACGCCATAAGGAAAGCACCCTCCAATATATCAAGTCGCTACATCCAGCGGTTGGGCTGTTCACTATTAGTTATTCTATGGCTGTAGGTTGTGTCAGTGTCGGGACAAAAGCTTTTATTAATACAGATTAAGATGTATAGATAAATTCCCACACAGATTATTTTATGGCCTCTGTTGTAATAAACAAAAGGCAGGTTCACATTCACACACATCACGCGACTCTCGCATACGTTTTGCATTACAAGTGGCTACTAGTGTGCCGATTCATATTTCCTACAATTAAAAATAATAGTTCGGGCATGCATTAAGTGTAATTTATGCACATTAATAAGAAAAATATAGAGCACTTTTTATAGAAGCGTATAAGGAATGAATATTGATGTTTCAGGTTACAACAAACTAATGTTTTATGTATGTATATGGCGTACCTTTGTGGTGTAGTGGTTGAGCTCGGCTCATAACCTGGAAACTGTGGGTTTGATTCCCGCGACAGGACAAGTATTTGTGCTTAAAAAAACCGCAAAAATTGTTCTGTGTCTGAGTGTTGTATGTATACTATGGTCCTCGTAGTTCCTGGGTCCCTAGACGCAGGGAATTCTAGCTAGGTCGATTGCACGTGGTCGTTGGGCGTAAAAGAAAAAAACGTCCCCAGATACGTCGCCAGCAATGGCGATGTTGGAAGTTTTAATTCCCATACTTACAACGACGCTGTTGGAAATTTTAATTTGTGACGTTTGTGACGTGACGACGACTGACCAGTGAGTACTAATCGAATCGAAACTAAATCGAAATCGAATTCTCGTGAGTTAATAACAGTCTGTATAGTATAAAGCAAAAGACAAAGAGCACAATCAATGACACACGGATACATACTATGAGACCACAGATAAACCGTGAGTCCTCTCTAAGTCATTCATCTTTAGGCGTTGGCGTTGAATTTACATAACATTATGTGATAATCAAATTTAGGTCAAGGTGTTCTGCGCCCAACATGACGCAAGAAACACATAAATTCTAAACTGTTTATTATATATATCTCACCGCGTTATTTGAATATGAAGGTACATAAGGGATAATTGCAGCCGCAGGCTAATAATATAAAAATAACCGATTATGTTTATCAAAATAAGTTTACGAAACTTTTCTGGATAGAGAAACTTAGTTTGTATTTTTTATGTTGATCATAGCATATGTAGGTATAATTATATAATTTATTTACCCGTATTGTTGCTATATATATTATTCATATGTATGATTTCCATAATTTGCCATAATAAGTAGAATATTTGGAAGTTTATACAAAAAATGGTTTGGTATCAAACTTCCATCTCAAATTATATAGGAAATAGTTAATCTGCATTATTTCCAGCACTTACATTTTTTATTTTATTTTTTTATATTATTATTTATTCATTGCATTATGTCATAATTAATGCACTATGGTCCGCTTTTGTCTTCCAAGTATTCTTGCACTGTATAGTACATTTTTTGGGTTGGAAATATTCTCGAGTTCTTTTTTTAATAATGTTTCTTTGTTTTCGCTTCGCTTCTTATGTAAACCGGTAGTTTTTATATATTTTTATAATATTATAAATCTTACGTGAGTCAACCTGACTGTCCAACTTTTACCCTATACCAACACACCTATACAAACCAACCTTAGTTATAAACATTATCATAAACCAAAATGGCAAAATTTCATTTGAGTTCCGGTTAAAATTTAAACAAACGTCATAAAGAGCAGCTCATTAGTGGCATCCACCTTTTTTACTCTTTTCCTCATCATTACAGAAAAAGCAAATTCTAATAAAGAAATATGAAAATTGCAAGTCAGAAAAAATTAAGATAGAAATATAACTTCAATGAATGAAACAGACACTGGTAAATGCACAGGACGTGCGACGTCATTATTCCTCGAAAGAGGAAGAAAAAAATGCAGATAAGAAAGGTACTGCAGGTATACCGCTTCTTGACTGGTACAGATAATCTCTTGGAGTATCTATATCTCGACAAACTTGCGGAAGTTTCCAGTCAGTGCGATTTATATCGTATTACCGATCTGCATCGATAGGCGAAGCGAGCGGGTCCCTGCGCGACTAATTACTTACCGATCATAATTGGATCGCCGGTGGGAATCGTTGATATAACTACCAAGAATAAACCTTTCTATTTCAGGAACGAGGATTTAAAAAATAGGTTTTAATACTGTGTTTCACAGTTACGCAAACTGTGTAACTTTAAAATCCAGCTAGTTTCGAAAAATGCAATGTTTTTGTGAATGGAATAGGCTTTATCTAAACTTTGAAAACGAAACTTTGGAACTCTGAAACGTTTGAATGACTTTGAAACCGGAACACAGTAGTGCTTGCACACTACTGCAGAATAACTGGCAAAGTGATAATACCTACTTACATTTTTTTGCCTAGATGCTTCACGAGGCTATCTTTCACGGAAAGCGCAAGCTCGTTTCAAGATTCGAACCCACGACCTATGGATCTAAGTTGACGTCACCATTATAGTATTCACCAACAAAGAGGACTTGGCGTGATGCTTTTATAGAATAATATACCGTACATGCTACCTATATACGAGTATACTTACTTAGGTAGCTAGTTACAGCTACCTATGTATTGCTTAAACATTAAATTTTCTAATACTTAAATATATACCTATAATATTAATTACTTAGAATTATACCGCCTATATACATACCTAATTTATATAATAAATCGTCCTGTTGTATGTATGCACATATTTAAGTTATTTAATTCAAATAATTTAATCACAATAAACAAAATCAATCTGGCTGAGTTATTTAGATTTTGCCTCTGAGTTTGATTTATTCGTTTTGTCAAGGGCTTTGCCGCTATTAAATACCCAAGTTTGGTGATAAGTGGAAGGGTGAAGGGCAGCCAAACTACCAAGTACACGCACATTTTTGAATAAATTTATATTTAATAAGCTAACTTAGGTGAGCTACGTCGCGTGTATAATGTATAATTGTTCCACTCGCCTTTAAGGTTGAATTAATTTAAACCTTATATTTATTATTTCTGGTCCTGAACCAATTAAATTCATGCTTTGTCCCAAATTGTGACGATATCATTTACTTATCTGGTGGCTGATGGACCGCCTTTTTGGTCTTTGCGTACCATTTGCCACCATTTTATTCATCCACCTACTGTTTTTTGTCATAGCCAAGTGACTGGCCCACCACCACTTGAGTTCCATATTAATACGTTGCCCAACATCAAATAACACACGCGTCCAACGTCGGTTCTCCGTATTAGGAACTACCTAAATCTATCTCTCATAGACATATTGTAAAGATAAAACGGATCTATTCGCGTACAAAAATTATCAAAACATTGTTTTTCAAACCTCGACGTTTCGACCAAGTTACATTGGCCGTGGTCACGAGGGGACTGACATGCCATCTCTCATGCCTATATAGAATGTCGCGCTCCTTAGCATATGTTGGGCTACTATATTGCGCACGTATGTCTGTATGGTGTCGTTTGAGCGCCCATGTTTTAACACTATAGTTAATTAACGACAATAATCGACAAGAAGGTCAGAAGTTAACTATCGCAAATCCTCATTTACCATGGCTCTGTATTAAAACCATAGAAGAAAATATAGTCAGTCCTCCATGGTAAAACCAAAAAGCTAACAAGAATAAGGTGAATGACTGTCGGTAAAAGTCCGATATTGACGATTGACAATTCGGAATTTTACCATCACCGCGGGGTAAATCTTATTTTCCTTACATCTTCTTTCACCAGAAAATCTAAATAATTCTACTTTCATGTAGAAAATGTGTATTAAAATACCATAGAAAGCTTAGTTAGATCCTTTCCGATAAGTCCGCTCATTGTGACAAATTCTTAAGTTTGTACCTGTAAATTGTTCCTACAATGTGGTGTTTCAATAAAGAGTTTTATGTATCTATCTTTCCATAGATAATACAAATTACTTCGGAATCATCTTTCGTGTGTTATTATGGAATGGCAGCGGACGAATTAAACGGGGTAGGTAATTAACGTAAGTAAAAGTCGATGTATCAGGTTTCATTGTCAACAGTGGTGTAAATATATGGTTTCCCACGGAAGTCAGCATTTTAGCGTGCTTACGCCGCGATGTCGGAGTGTCGGACGGAAACAGATAACAGCTATATACTGTCGATCGTGTGTTAGAAAAAAGTTAAACAATTGAAGCAGTTGTATGAAATAATTTTACATTTAAGTAGAGGTCTTATTTATATGTGCAACCGGGTAATGTTCACACTATTGTAACCATCAAATAGATCTCGCGATATTTGGAATGATAATAGCTAAGTTTAACTCACGTAAAAATTACCTACTTCAGGATAAAGGTTTCACAAAAAATATTGATGTGCCATAATAACTATTAACAATTACAATAATAATAATAATATGTGCGGACATCTCACACAACGCCATCTAGCCCCAAACTAAGCAAAGCTCGTATTATGGGTACCAGATAATTGATACAATACTTAAATACTTTTTGTTTGTAAATATATACATATAATACAATATAACACCCAGACACAGAACAAACACCTATGTTCATCACACAAATGTTTGTCCTGGGTGGGAATCGAACCCACAACCCGTAGTTCAGAAGGCAGGGTTACTACCAACTGAGCTATCGGGCCAGTCAAATTAGAACAGTCTTGTATGTAGTTTTGCATACCGATTCCTTACTCTCCCGTGGTAAATAAGATAGTTTTCATACTGAAAAATGTTGGGTTCCCGAGGGAAAAGACAAGTACACTATAGTGAGTGAAATATAAATCACATGTCTAGCATATCCACCTGTTTGTAAAATAAATTAGGAAACGGCAAACAAATTCTCAACATTATCTCGGGCTCTAATAATGTGGGCAGAGACAACCAAAGATATCTCTATTGAAAACAAAGCACAATAGCTGAAATCTTGTTAGGTACCTACGTATTTCTTTTTCTTTTTGTTTTGGCTCCACACTCTTGTGTATTTAGCCAGTGTAAAGTAACTGATAATTTTTCAAGTTAATAATATTTCAAGCAGATATCGGTCCAAGTCATCAAGTCAAGTCATAGTCTAGTCTAGTCAAGTCAGTCCTAGTACAGTAGTGGCAACTTTACCAGAAGCTTCTATGGAGTTTTGGAAACAACACGAAAATAAACTTTTCACCATCATTATACTACTTTCCCACATTCATGCTTGTAATTTAGCATTTAACGAATAAAATGCCACCAATTTTGTGCACTAACACTGAAAATAACACAAGTTTTGGAAAACAATATAATGCGGTTACGCGATCTTGTTCGTTTTCCCGCCAAAACTCTACCTACCTATTGCAAGACAAGGGAATTCCGCAAATCGTGTAGGATTGTCACAGGCACAGCCCAGTATTGCCAGCTATAACCAACATCTCGTCTTGAAATTAATTATTAAAGGATACGATCCGTAGAAACTCCTTGAGTCGCGCTCTTCGCCACGTATATAGGACAAATATATAGATAGGCCACGAAATCTACTTGTGTACGATGACGTCCTATATATAATGTACACAGGGCAAAAGATGGCATATTATATTGTTGCCCTCTGGTGTTATTTCAAATGAAATTCAGACGTTTGGAGTGATCAACGATAGCTTTGTTGTTGGTATTAGAGAGCGAGGCTGAATTGCAATCCGTGTGTGAATCTTACAAGAGATTTATATACCTGGATAGGCAAATTCGCAAACGCGAACGCAAACAACATAATCTAGGTATAAGTAGGCAAAATTTAAAAAATCAGTATCAGTCAGTGAATGTTTATAATAATATCATAGTTAATTAGTTTCCATCGATATCATACCGAACTAGTTTTCATAACTTTAATATTTTGGCATATATAAGGGACAACAAATATATATTTTTTTAATGGTAATGAATGTTGTAACGGGCTAATCGTTCACGTGATGTTAAGCGACTCGGTCGTCCATAACAGAACAATGTCTCTCGGAACTCTAAAATATAAAGTTTCGCGCGACACTGCACTGCGCACATCATCCTGAGATATCAGCACAGTCTGGTAATAAGATTACTCGACTGTGAGATCAGATCGTAAAGTCTCAATTGCCCAGTAATTTCACTATCTTATATTTCCCATTGACCCAGCTGGCAACACCACAAACATTTCCTATAGTATATAGCTATCTTGAAGTTACAACGTAAATACCCAATGGGAGTGACAATAAAATATAAATGTATAAAAATATAAAATATATGTGATTCACATAAACTACCCGAGGAGACCACAGCATTCCTAGGCTGTAAGTACTGGCTGAGGTGTAAGTAGGAGAAAAACCATGTAGGTATCGCCCCATAGGAGCGAAAAGATAGGTGGCAACATAAATAGCCCATATCATGTATGTTTAGGTACATATCTACATGTTTATAGTACTTCTAACTACCTATCCCCTTGAGTCGTACTTTAATACGTTAGCGAAGACAAACTAATGCATGCAGAATGGAGTTCTAGCCGACAACCACAAAGGCCAACTTCTGACTTCTAGTGGATAACTTGAGCTGAGTGCAGCCTGCTACAAACTCGCGGTGGCGCCCCACAGGTGGAAATGAAAGTGTTTTTAATGAGGTAGTAAGTTTACTTTAATACGTTGCCATTTAATCTGTGATTTTGTGTTTCTATAGGTACTATGTATTTATACACATCTTACTAATCTCACCGATTTGCAGAAATTCCTTGTAGGCAGCAGTTCGGTTGATGGCCGTCCGATGTCTATCCAATCTATCCAGTAATAACCTTATGATTCATGGCATAATATTCATAGTCTAGCCATTGTGGCAAAAGTCAAAATAATAATAATACACTGTTCATAATATAATGTTTATGTTGCGGCCTAGTCTAGGTTGTTTGCAGGCGTATTATATCGTTACAAATAAAAAAAGAATTTCCCAAATCGATCCATAAATTAAGCCGTAGAACGGCTTAATTTATGGATCTAACAAACATAAAAAAACATAACCTAATCGTGAAACCCTCCTTTTTCTTGTTATGCAATACTTTCATATGGACTTCCATGATCTGTGCTGTGCATCAGACTCATTTATAAAATCAGGTATATAATAAATGCACATCACTTTTCAAACGACCTCAAAAAGGATTTGGAGAGAAGTTATAAACGTATAAGGAAAATTAGGGAATGATAAGATATAGGCACCAAAAAGGAAAAGATATACACATCACTTTTCAATCGACATCAAAAAAGAGTTGAAGAAAAGTTATAAACGAATAACGAAAATGAGGGAGAGATCACATATACAGGTACCAAATAGGAAAAGATATACTTAGGTAAGTTCCTACTTTCATCAAAATCGGTTCAGCAGTTTGGATTTGAAATCAAAATAACAGGAAAAAATATGTCATCCAAGTACTTCTCAATTTAAACATGAAGGCGATCGAAGTCGGCTTCCACCCTTTATTGAAAGAGATATCATCATAGGATACATATATTCTAAAGGAACGGGCTCTATACCTCCCGAATCCCGCCTTGCTTCTAATTGAAACGAAAACAAGCTGAGGAACGTCTAAGGATTACCTCGGAAGCTTATTTGAAAGCTCAGTCCCTAATCACCGAGTTAATGAACGTCGACATCGATTCAGCCGCGCTGCGCCTGATAAACCTGGATACTCTTGTATTCGTGGTCGCAGCGAGATTCAGCCATCAAATATTCACGTGGGGAGGTATGGTTGCCGTTTTACTGCCTCACGTCCCCCGCCCCACCGCCCGCCGCCTGGCCCTCGCGAGCCTCGCGCCCTCGAACGACCCTGTCTGAAACAACCGAATGTGCTAAAATCAATATCTGTTGTTTGACAAAACTTTTGCTCCAGACATTGAGCTGTGAACGGTTTGACATCGAGGGTGCACGATAAAATCAACTGCGCTTTTTGAGGTCGACCCGCCCCCACCGCGGCTCGCGACTATCTGCCATATTGACGTAATAATACAAAACGTTATACCAAAAAGCGTTTTACCTTATTACAGTACGGTGGGTATTTTAAATAGAACTTGTTTGTGTTGAGTACCTACATTTCTCAGTAATCAATAATTAGGTGAGGTTGTTATCTACTAACTAACCGGGTGTCTCAATCATTTACATATATAACAACCGCACTTGGTTAGCGTGGTGGATTCCTTTGGTCCATTTACAAAACCATTTTTCATAATTAGAAGATTTTTTTCTCACTGATTCGTAACTAGTTATTAAAAAGTGATATTTAATCCATTTACATAACTGTGCCTCATAACCAGCTCTTAAAAACGGGTTTTTGTATTCTAATCTCTCATGAGAGAATTGCAGTATAGTAGGAAGGTATAGTTATGTGCTGATAATCTTAATATATATAAATCTCGTGTCACAATGTTTGTCCTCAATGGACTCCTAAACCACTTAACCGATTATAATAAAATTCGCACACCATGTGCAGTTCGATCCAACTTGAGAGATAGGATAGTTTATATCTCAATCTATAATAGATATATATTAAATACCCGTGCGAAGCCGGGGCGGGCCGCTAGTGTATTAGTATATATCATCTAAAAATGTATACCTATTTATAAAAACATTACATAAACATACTCAGCCAAAGTATCATCCGCATTTTTTTTTAACGGGCTAATTATATTAGGTCTTTACCTATGAAATTGCCGTTTTGTTTGAAAAAAGTTAAAGTATTTTTTTTTCGAACTTATTTATTTCTTTTATTCAAAGTAATCACCCCTGCAATCAATGCATCTTTGCCAACGCTGTGGCAGTTTATGGATGCCCTTCTTGAAAAAATCAGCAGGACGGGAGACAACAAACTCTTCAAAGGCGTTTTGTACTGCCTCTCGGAAATTGAATTTTTTTCCCGCTAAAAAGTTGTCCAAATTTTGGAAAAAGTAATAGTCGGTAGGCGCAAGATCTGGTGAGTATGACGGATGAGGGAGAGCTTCCAAACCCAACTCATGCAGCTTAGAGACGGTCTGTTGTGCAGTATGGGGTCGCGCGTTGTCGTGAAGTAGCAGTGGAGACGACCGATTGATCAAAGCTGGTTGCAGACGTGCTAGTTTCGCCATCATTGTGGTCAGTTCTTCAATGTACACATCTGCAGTAATGCTCTCGCCGTTTTGTAAAAAGCTATGATGAATCACACCAGCACTAGACCACCAAACTGTGACCATCACCTTTCTAGGGGTCATTTTTCGTTTTGCATGTTGCTTTGGTACCGAACCAGGATCTAACCAACTTGCTGACCGCTTTCGATTGTCAAAAAGAATCCATTTTTCGTCGCACGTAACAATTCGGTTCAAAATTACTTCATTTCTGTGCCTGTTAAGCAGCGCAAGGCAAGTCTCGACGCGTACGTTGCGCTGGCGATCGTTAAGTTCGTGGGGCACCCATCTATCAAGCTTTTTTATCTTGCCAACCTGTCGCAAATGGACCAATATTGTTTTGATGCTAACATCAAAAGCTGCTGCCAGCTCAGCTGTAGATTGAGATTCATCAGCTTCCACAATCGCCTTTAATTCATCATTGTTGACCAAAGTTTCCGGACGACCACGAGGTTCATTTTTCAAGTCAAAATTCCCAGAACGGAACCGAGCAAACCAATAACGGGTTGTACGTTCGTTTGTACAGTTCTCTCCGTAAACGTCGTTGATGTTACGTGTCGTTTGTGCCGCGTTGGTGCCACGACGGAACTCATATTCCATAATTACACGAAATTTCAAAGTATCCATTATGAGGAAAAATGTTGAAATGTAATGAAAATACAACGCTAATCAATAAACAAAAGACTTATATTGTAAATAGAATGTCATATTTTTAAAACAAAATTAGTTTGAATTTAGAATTCATAGCCAAGCAAAACTTTTTTTTGTTTGAAAAAGTCTGTACTGCAATACGGCAATTTCATAGGTAAAGACCTATTATCTATCTTTATATGTATCGACCTTTGCAGCATCACCGGGCGGGTAGAATCATCCGCCGCTGTCTGTCTTACAAATAAGGTGAACAGGGAAATTCCCTCAAAAAACAAAACACGTTTCACAAAAATGCCTGTGGGCTCGTTAAATTTTCATGACGAGATGTTGGATTTTTAACGAACTTAAAAGGGGTTTCAATACGAATGCTCTGGATGATAAAAACAAATTAATGAAATAATATCCACCTTCTTAAATTTTTTAATAGGCACCTAGTTCCATTAAGATGCCGTAGGTATGGGTAATTTCGGCAAGCCATCCAGATTATTTATTTGTCGAGAAATTAAAACTTATTAACCTCTGTCTGTCTGTTCATCACTTTGGTGCGGAGTTTCAATTTTTCCTGACTCGAGAGTCGACCCGCCACTCCGCAAAAGAGGCCCAAGAAATTGGTTAGGTTAGTATCCTCGACCCAATACAGTCCGTAAACTGCGAAGACCGAGCCGGCTGAACGCACTATACTTCTGTCGTCGGTTGGTTAACTTGGCCGGCTACAAAATAGCGTTTGCGTGATTCAGCCAACCACAGTTAGTTTTGAAGCGACATCTAGTTTCATTTTGAGAAGCTCTTTATTAAGCGATCGATAAAAAGATATTTTCACTTTACAGACTAAAAGAATTTTGAAATGCAGAAATAGGTAGATAGGTAGATACTTTGAAAATTTTAATCTTGTTTTTGATTCGCATCATCCAACCCCAGAATATGATTCAACAAACCGTCTACCGATCTTGCGAATACTAAACGAACTAACTTTTATTTTTATATTTACCTAACTTACTTTGCTTAACCTATTACCAAGTTGCCAAAATTAAACCGGTTTGATTAATGAAAAAATAATGCCGTTCTATTTCTGCACTAAACTTCTTTACTTATTAAAACGATAAAATGTATATGGTAAATCATAAATATCCGCCACATATATCATCCCCTTCATATACTTACCACAAGCTTGCATATTCGCAAAAAGAAGTGAAATGTTATGGAACAAAACGCGAAAAAAACACCATTTGTCTTATGACGTCAAGTTCCATAGGACTAATGGAACATACTCATAATTACACCGACAGGAAGCCGCTCGACGTTGTCCGAGCGACGCGGGCGACGACGCCGCCGCCGACACGACGCGCTGACTGCTTGTCACCCCTTGGTGAGCCCTTTCATTTGCTTTGTTTGGGGAGACTTCCGTACTTTTATTCACCGTTCATGTCACGACACGTACGCTGCTAATGGCGTAATGTTTAGCAGATTTAGTCACATTTATAAAAAAGCAAGGGAATTTTCTGTGATCCTCAAATTAAATAACTGAACTAATAATATTTTATTCATTTTCTATTAAAATATACTCATACTAATAACATATAATAAAGTTTGACAGCTCTTAACGCGGGCGGCACCATTCAGCTAAATGAGGTTTTAAATTTTAATTTAAATTTAATGGATGACTTTTCGAGCTAGTCGTTCACTTGATGTTAAGCGACAGGGCCGCTCATAATAGCTGCAGTGTCATTCGGAACTCTACTCTAATGTAAATTTTCGCATGACACTGCACTGCGCACGTCATCCTGTTACTGATGTCCCAGGATGACGTGCGTATGAATGCGTATGAAGTATCAGCACAGTCTAGTAACTTTTTTTAAATTTCTAGACTGTGTTTAGATCATAAAGTCTCATTGCCCAGTAATTTCACTAGCTATAGTCCGTTTAAACCAAAATACAGTAGTGTTCACACACTACTGCTAGGCGGCAGAATAACTGGCAAAGCCGTGGCACCTACCTAGACGAACTTTGCATAATAATCCTACCACCTAGTCTATAAAGCTATATAATCAAAGAAAGCAATATAATTATATCAAGCACTTTGTGTTTATTCTCCTACCTGAACGATACAAATACATCTGGGAGTGGGAACCATTGTGCTAGTTAACGGATTCTAATGTGGTATTCACGGTTTGTTTACTGCGTTTCGGACCGAGGAGAGGCTTAAATACATGTTACATACAAGCGTAAAACACTTAAGTCACCATACACAAGCAAGGGCCATTGGCTGATAGAATACACGTCATGAATTTCTTTCCTTCGCGTATGGGCAAGTGGTTAGCCCCAAAGAATACTACAGGTTTTTGGTTAGCCTTGGGGGTCAAAATTACATAGTATATTAGTAAAATGCTGATAGTAATAGTCTTACGACAATAACCGGGAAGGACTGCGCGGATTAGTCGAGATAAACGGCTGAATCGATCTTGGTGAAATTATTTTAAGAGAATTAAAGCCTATAGCTTATAGCCTAGCAAAATATCAGTGGGGAAAATGATAATATCCATAACTTTTCTTATAAACGTTTGTTAAGGCTTTTTGGACCTTCTCAAGAGACAAGATATAAATGTCACAACGCGGGTTCCAGACGAACGCTCTTGACTCCAATTTACATCTGACCAGGATAGTGGACAGCCGGCGCAGGACCTGGGGATCGTGGAAGTCCTTCGCATTGCGCAATACAAAGCTGAGACGGCGGTAGAACTCTTTTGCAGACAGAGATACAAATCTAAATATATATAACTCAAAGGTGACTGACTGATTGACTGACTGACATAGTCATCTATCAACGCACAGCCCAAATCACTAGACGGATCGGGCTGAAATTTGGCATGCAGGTAGATGTTATGACGTAGGCATCCGCTAAGTAAGGATTTTCCGAAATTATACCCTTAAGAGGGTGAAATGGGTGGTTGCATTATTTTCCCATAGGCCACGCCGCGGGCGAAGCTGCGGGCAGAAGCTCGTTTTATATAAAACAAGTATTCAAAGAAAATTAATTTTAGTGAATATTATACTCGTATGCCATAAAAACCAGATCACCAAGATGTTATCTCTAATGGCATTTTTTTAAAACCAGCCCAGTTATAAATACACTTTTAATATTATTTTAATGAAATGGGACCAAAAAATTGTAATCGTACTGCACCAAGAGCATAAAACTTTCATCGCGTCGATTTCTTTTTTTTAACGTTCATTTCTGACCACATCCTATGGTTCGCAGGATGCGGTTTTTATCGATAGGTGCTCACTTGATCAAGTGTACAGTCACTGCGCACTCACAGTGCACAGTATAGGAGGGCTGAGGGACCATTTTGGTCCAAATATACCTATACCTATCCTAGGCTTTGCTCAATCGTTACACTTGCGGAGAACCTGTAATTATTCTGCTAATTTATGTAAATCTTATCACTGAAATCTATACAAATGAAATTCAAAGTCCTGACTGACTGACTGACTTATATATCAACGCACAGCCTAAACCGCTAGTCTTAGAGACTTTAAATTTGGAGGGTGTGTTCTTTGTAAAATGTAGGTATCTACTAAGAACGGGTTTTTCGAAATTTTACCCCTAAGAGGGTGAAATGGGTGGATGAATTATCTATGAAAAGTTTTCTTCGTTTCCTATAAGCAGAAGCTAGTTTATGATATAATCACCTGAGTAATCACGGATTTTTTATTGCATTGCAACATTCCTAATTTGAACATTTCCACTGTAGCTACTCGTATGTACATAAACTACGCATTGAAACTGTCAAATCCATGCAAATTTTTGTTGTTCCAATCGCGTAGCTGAACACAATTGACGGTTACAGATTAAAGCCTGTACCTATACATGAACGAATAATACAATAACGTATTATAAATAATAATAATAATATACGTCTCTGCCTGTATAGCAGGAGTGTACATGTACTTATTTTATTGTAGGTAGGTACTTTAAGAGGCCATTTTGCTATACCTACACATAGCAAAATGACCCCTCATCCCTCTCATAAAATATCTTTTATCGTGATCTCTGCCAATTAAAACTTTAGGTCTTTACCTATGAAATTGCCGTTTTGTTTGAAAAAAGTTAAAGTATTTTTTTTCGAACTTATTTATTTCTTTTATTCAAAGTAATCACCCCTGCAATCAAGGTATCTTTGCCAACGCTGTGGTAGTTTATGGATGCCCTTCTTGAAAAAATCAGCAGGACGGGAGACAACAAACTCTTCAAAGGCGTTTTGTACTGCCTCTCGGGAATTGAATTTTTTTCCCGCTAAAAAGTTGTCCAAATTTTGGAAAAAGTAATAGTCGGTAGGCGCAAGATCTGGTGAGTATGGCGGATGAGGGAGAGCTTCCAAACCCAACTCATGGAGCTTAGAGACGGTCTGTTGTGCAGTATGGGGTCGCGCGTTGTCGTGAAGTAGCAGTGGAAAGCTGGTTGCAGACGTGCGAGTTTCGCCGTCATTGTGGTCAGTTCTTCAATGTACACATCTGCAGTAATGCTCTCGCTGTTTTGTAAAAAGCTATGATGAATCACACCAGCACTAGACCACCAAACTGTGACCATCACCTTTCTAGGGGTCATTTTTCGTTTTGCACATTGCTTTGGTACCGAACCAGGATCTAACCAACTTGCTGAGCGCTTTCGATTGTCAAAAAGAATCCATTTTTCGTCGCACGTAACAATTCGGTTCAAAATTCCTTCATTTCTGTGCCTGTTAAGCAGCGCAAGGCAAGTCTCGACGCGTACGTTGCGCTGGCGATCGTTGAGTTCGTGGGGCACCCATCTATCAAGCATTTTTTTCTTGCCAATCTGTCGCAAATGGACCAATATTGTTTTGATGCTATCATCAAAAGCTGCTGCCAGCTCAGCTGTAGATTGAGATTCATCAGCTTCCACAATCGCCTTTAATTCATCATTGTTGACCAAAGTTTCCGGACGACCACGAGGTTCATTTTTCAAGTCATAATTCCCAGAACGGAACCGAGCAAACCAATAACGGGTTGTACGTTCGTTTGTACAGTTCTCTCCGTAAACGTCGTTAATGTTACGTGTCGTTTGTGCCGCGTTGGTGCCACGACGGAACTCATATTCCATAATTACACGAAATTTCAAAGTATCAATTATGAGGAAAAATGTTGAAATGTAATGAAAATACAACGCTAATCAATAAACAAAAGACTTATATTGTAAATAGAATGTCATATTTTTAAAACAAAATTAATTTGAATTTAGAATTCATAGCCAATCAAAACTTTTTTTTGTTTGAAAAAGTCTGTACTGCAATACGGCAATTTCATAGGTAAAGACCTATTATTAAGTATTTTAATAATACTAACTACATAATTAAAAAGACTTTGACTGCAATTCTATGAAAAATGTGACAGTTTAGAGTAGCGTTCAAATTTCATTGACGCTTTCTTCTCAGAGGAAAATGCGAGTAGTTACACAGCTATCTCGGTTATTAAAGCTACAATTTCCGCCCTAACAAGATTGGGCATTACATTTTTAATGCAGAAATACAGTATATTATAGGAATACTATAGTTGCGTGGTTTCACCCGCGAATAAAAAGTGTCTTATGTGGTGATCCAGAGTATAAGCTATCAACATTCCAAATTTCATTCAAATTGGCTCAGTAGTAACAGTGATTAATGGTAACAAACATTCAAACACCAACACAAACTTTGGTATTTATAATATTAGTAGGATAGGATATGATTAGTGTAAAAAACCATAATTAAGACTGGTGAAGGTATATGAGTACATACTATTGTCTGTACATTAATGCCCATCTGCAGTAAGTTACACTGTTTCTAAGTTTGCACGTATCTCTCTGTGGTGTATCTACTGCAATGCATTTTTTTTTTGTTTTGTTTTGGCACCACAATTTTGTGTAATTAGCCAGTGCCAAGTATTTGAAAATAATTTCTCGAGTTAATTAATATTATATAATGTATCTAATCTAGTCAAGTCATACTCCTAGTAAAGTGGTGGCAACTTTATCAGAAGCCTCTATGGAGTTTTGGAAACAACATGAAAAGAAACGTTTCACCATCATTATACCATTTTACACACACTCACGCCTGTAATCCAGCATTTAGCGAATAAAATGCCACCAATTTTATGCATTAACACTGAAAATAACACATGTTTTGGAAAATACACAATGCAGCGACGCGATCTATTTCGTTTTCCTGCCAAAACTGCAATGCATTTTTTTTATGTTTTGGCTCCATACTTTTGTGTATTTAGCCAGTGTCAAGTAATTGATAATTTATCTAGTTAATGATATTTCACGCAAACGTGTCAAGTAACAGTCGAAGTCATCAAGTCAAGTCATAGTCCAGTCAAAGTCATACTCCTAGTAAAGTGGTGACAACTTTACTTGAAGCTTCTATGGAGTTTTGGAAACAACACGAAAAGAAACGTTTCACCATCATTATACCATTTTCACACACTCACGCCTGTAATCCAGCTCTTAACGAATAAAATGCCACCAATTTTATGCATTAACACTGAAAATGACACAAGTTTTGGAAAATAATACAATGCGGTGACGCAATCTTTTTCGTTTTCCCGCCAAAACTCTGCAATGCATTTGGGTAAATAAATGCGAACTTACGAGCTGTCAAACTTAAATACAGACGGGCATTACAAAGTTATCGTCGTAGGCTTCAATATAAGTACCTACTTATATATCTCGTATATATACGTACGCATTATAAATGAAATGTCGACGATGCCACCAATTCGATTCGCTTTGGTAAACCTGCAAAGGAAATTAGATTTTTTATCAAAATTCCGGTAAAATTCGCATTAGCTGTCCCATATCTGCCGTTATTGTCCATATTTCCATTGGATATTATCAAATTTGGCGTAAAGAACGTAAAGATAAACAAATCAAGTTAAGGCGGCGTCATAGCGCGCTTTTAAGGGTTTCTCTAGAAGCCTTTAAGGTTGAAAATCAACGATCATATTTGATGTCATATCGTATAGTTATAAATCTAACTTCCAACCTATACCCATTCAGTTTAAAACTTTACGAGATATACGAGCCGGTTTGATGCAACTACCCTGAAACTTTCCAACCTTAAAGAAAATCTGCACTTTGAACTTTTTATAAATGGCGTATCAAACTATATAAAGAGCTCTTGGAAACTTTTGTGAAATAAAGCCCTATTCATTGCAGTTTATGTTTAAAATACGTTGTCTGCTATTTTACACCTTCTTAGTTTATAATAGATAATGACGCAAGAGCAAGGATACAACGAGACAAAGTCATACGAAATTACAAAGAACAGAGTAGGACAGAGCAAAAGACATCAACGGGTTAATTAGAGTTAATTTCAAAATAGATATACTAAGTTTTCTATAACACAATTTCACTGAGTTATAACTCGTTTTTATTCATGTGTGTTTGTGTGTATGTGTGTATATTTGTTACTCCTTCACGCTCAAACGGCTGAATGGATTTGCATAAAATTGGGTACCAAGATAGCTTATACACTAGATTAACATATAGGCTAAATTTTATCCTGTAAAAGTGAAATTTTCCCGTGGGAGGAGTAAATAATTAAATAATTAAAATACTTTTTATCCGCGGGTACAACCGCGGGGCGCAACTAGTAGGTATATAAGAATTCCTTAAATAATAAAACGTATTATATTCGTAGCTAGGTAACTATATATAATCGTTTAATCTGTGGTAGGTACAGGCGATATGTGGCCAGTTATACCCAAGTCGAGAATGAACTACTCTGTAGAACTGCTTAGGTAGAGTTTTTGGCGGCAAAACGAAAAAGATGGCGTCACCGCATTGTATTATTTTCCAAAACTTGTGTTACTTTCAGTGTTAGTGCATAAAATTGGTGGCATTTTATTCTTTAAGTGCTGGATTACATGCATGAGTGTGGGAAAGTGGTATAATTATGGTGAAACGTTTTTTTTCGCGTTGTTTCCAAAACTCAATAGAAGCTTTTGGTAAACGCCACCACTTTACTAGAAATGTGACATGACCAGACTAGACTATGACTTGACTTGATGACTTGAACTGTGACTTGTCTTGACACAATTTATATTAATTAAATTGAGAAATTATCAATTACTTGACACTGGCTAAATACACAAAAGTGTAGAGCCAAACGAAAAAAAACTGCTTAGCTTGTGTGTAACATCCTGGTTTGAGGGGATTGGTGTAAAACTACCGTCAATCCGGCATCGGCGTACTAATAGTGTATATCAGAGTAATTTAGCCGGCGGCGAGCGGTTGGAATCGGTTCCGTCGTAGCACTCGCCACATATCCCGCCCGGGCCGCTTCCTTCCTGAGTTCCCGTTCGACGCTGTTTGCACTGATAACTCGAAGCTCACAATTTACTAAGTGGGTAGGCAGCTATTTGATCAAATGGCTTATACAACTTTAAAAAATCATTTGACTTCATCTATACATATAAAATTCAAAGTCCTGACTGACTGACAGACTTATATATCAACGCACAGCCTAAACCGCTGGTCCTAGAGATTTGAAATTTGAAGGGTGTGTTCTTTGTAAAATGTAGGTATCTACTAAAAAAGTTTTTCGAAATTCCATCCCCACCCCTAAGAGGGTGAAATACGTGGTTGAATTATCTATGAAAAAATTCTTCGTTTCATATATAGGCCACGCAGGCTAAGCCGCGGGCAGAAGCTAGTTAATAATAATAATAGACACTCAAAAATCACATCGATAGATCCTGGACCCTAACTAGATTCCCTGTTCTGTTGAGCACTGAAATACGACTAAACCGTCGTTTGTAAGACGGGTCTAAATACGTAAAATTTCAAAATTCATCTTAATGTACAAAGTATAAGGCTATATTTATTGAAATAAATACTTAATACTTGTATATCGCTTGTAAAAAGAAAGTGCATACTTTTATGTTGCACCACTTTAGGTAGGTAGTCCCCTGGAAAGTATATTATGGGCTTGCTTAAGTTTTTGAATCATTTCAGGGTCTTTATAACTTGTATTTTTTGGATTCAATTAATACTTAAATTTTGTATTTTATTACGATAGCATTTGCTCTCGCTCAGCCCCAAAACTAAACTAAATTAGATCTCTTATCTCTTATATTGACCGCCTCTGTGGTGTGGTGGTTGAGCAGGTCGGCTCATAACTTGGAGGCGGCTTCGATTCCCGCGGCAGGACAAGTATTTGTGCATAGAAAAAAGTAAATACTGGTTCTGAGTTTGAGTGTTGTAGCACAATGGTCCTTGTAGTCCCTGGGTCGCTTGACACAGGGAATCCTAGTTAGGGTCCAGGATCTATGTATGTGATCGATGGGTGTTATCATTTTATTTATTTGTATAACCAAGATCCCTAGTCCTTTTTTTCTATATATATATTCAAAATAACAAGTTACGAAGTAGTGGAAGCATTCCTGACGAAATACGATTACCTCTTGCTATTAAAAGTTAATTGCCGCCCCGAAGACTTATTATGAACTTGCTTTTGAAATGAAATTATATCCGCAACTTGAACAGGAAAGGCGAGATTCTGTTGAAGACATAGAATTTCTGATTTTATAGTTTTTCACACATACATTTTTCTTCTTTTTTTTAGCCTTTTCTAGATATTTGGTTCACTTTGTGTTACATTGATGAACTATATTCATCGCAAAACACGAAGAAAGAAGATTACTTGTTTTTCTTCTTTACTAATATTATAAAGAGGAAACATTTGTATGTAAGTATGTTTGTAACGAATTGAGTCAAAAAGTACTGGACTGATTTGAAAAATTGTTTCACCATTTGAATGCTACATTATCACTGATGAATATAGGCTATTTTAATTGCAAGAAAAAAATGTTTATGCCAAAATGATTAAAAATAAAATATCCACCCGTGCGAAGTCGGGACGGGCCGCTTGTACTTTATAAACGAAAAATATTCATGTAAGTCTTGTCTCTATATTACGGAATTAAACTCACTTGTGGACTGAAACACTACTGGTTTTGATTTGAGAGAACCACTTTGACACCCCGTACGTTACACACCCATGCAATCGTTGCATCTTTGTCAACGCAGTGCCAGTTTATTGATGCCCTTATTCATTTTGTAGACTGCCTCTCAGGAATTTTATTTTGCTAAGAAGTTATCCAAATTCTGGAAAAAGTAGATCTCTGTAGGCGCAAGGTCTGGTGAGTACGGCGGACGACGGAGAGCATCTGACCCCAGCTTTTGTAACTTGGAGACTGTCTGCTGTGCAGTATGAGTTCGCACGTTGTAATGCAGGAGCAGCGGAGCGGTTGACCACAGCTGGTTGGAGACGTGTGAGCTTCTCCACCATACAGAACACATCTGTAGTAATGCTCATCCTGATTGGCAAGCTGTGATGAAATACGCCGGCGCTAGACCACCAAACAATGACCATAACTTTTCTAGGGGTAAGTTTTCGTTTGGGGTATATTTTAGGTACTGCACCAATTTCATATGTGCCTATTAATATTAGCTCCAATGGGGCTTATGAACGAAAAGGTCTTATACTGCTTTAACCTTTTTATTTAATACACTAAAAATTACACTTAAAATTGTTCCATTAATGTTATAATTTAATTTAATTTTCTCTTAAGTCTGGTATATTAAAATAGAGAAATTTAATAGTTTCTTAGCATGTGCCACTGAGACGATAGTAATAGACGTTTGTTCTAAGTCTTGCTCAGCGTTTGCCTTTATGTTTCTGGTAAAATGGTTTACACAGTATTTGTAGAATACCAACTGCATGCATCGGATCAAGTTACATACATATTAAAACGCTATAAAATCGTTCGAGCCAGTTGTAAATTTATTTTATGCCCAGAAGCTTGCGCTATCAACGGAATACGTGCCGTGCAAATCTATATTGAGTCTGTGAGAGTAAGTCTCTGTCTATCTATTTATAACTTTTTACTTCAATATAGAGCAAATTAAAATCATAAATGTGTTTTGGTGTGATATTCTATTGTGGTTAGACATAAAAATCTAAGTGAGAAAAAAAATGAATGTGCTTTAGACCGCACGATTGAAGTAAAAAAATGGAAGAAAAACTGAAGTGTAAAAAACGAAACTCTCTCTGTCTCTTTCTATCTTCAATAACTTATATATAACTTCCGTTCGCCTTGCTCGATCAATTACCGTAACGCTCTCGTCACGCATTCACCAGCTTACTCCCCTCCCCAAGTCAAGCGTGCGTAAAGAAGTTTTACTTCAACAATCTAAATCCTTCATTAAGCACGTTCTCAGCAGGCAAAATTTCAAGGCTATATAATAAAAATAGTGTTTCAACCTGACATTCGAGACAAATTCTATAGCGAAGCGTTAAGGCGAAGCTAAAGACATTTCGTGAAATAATATTACTTCTGCCTGTAATATTTCGCGGAAGTTGCCCTCTTTGCTAAGGCAACGTCATTTTACTCTTGGGGAAACGAAAACGTAACCGTAAATTACATTTATTTAGAGCAGTATCTGGCATGATTTATTCCCTTTTCATGGCACTTAGCACATTCAAGCCGACTGAAAATATTGTATACCTGCTGAAGGAAATGAGCCTGATATGAATGAAACCACCCAGTAACATAAAGTCTGATGGAATGACATATAGCGGGTGAAACTGCGAATTGAGCCGAAATTTCACTCGACAGCCAATCATGATCTCATTCAAGTATCACCTGCTTGGAATTAGGTGATGGCAGAGGAATCAACCGCCATAAGTGCTTCATATAGCACGTTAAGATTCCAATAAATGTTTTATAATTTAACCAAGTCCTTCATGGTGTAGCGTAGCCTCTCGGCCTGTCAATGTCATAAAGAAAAAAGAGCAGCCATCCAGGGATTTAAAACTTGCGGAACTACAGTAATTTGTCACGTTTTATGTCATTTTAGGCTAACATATTCAAACGCTCCATGTTGGCGCAGTGAAGTATGAAAGTAAGTATACACATGGTTTTGTGCGGGTAGTAATGTATACCTATTCTGTAGCACGAGTACGTTAGCGGGCTGGGGGGCCGCGCGGGGAGGGTTGTCGAACAAGTACACCCTGCGATGATTAAAACCAGCCAAGTTGATTACGCTGCATGTTTGTGCCTTTTCACTGTGTGAATGCCGACCGATAGCTTTATTTAGAGGGTGAATAATTGAAAGCCTGTACTTTATCATACATTTTTGATGGTGTCCGTTTAAAAGCAGTGAATCGACGAAAATATTTCATGAACAGGAGCGTGCGTAAATAACCCACACGTAGGCAGGTTTATCTTTTTATTTATAGAGCAAAGCGTAAAATACTGACTCAGGAAGCATTGAAGTCGACCCTTATCAAATGAAACGAATCCTTCTGTCAATCATTTTCAATCAATTAACATAACATAACATTCAATTTGAAAATATAAGTGGAACTTCAAACTATAATATTATGTTAAGCATATATGCTATATCTACATTCTATAAAAGCGAAATATCTTACGGAATCTTTATATATAGGAGACCTCCCTAAGACGCTGAAACGCAATTTACCTGGTGCTTGCTAAGAATGGATACTTCAAACTTTAAAAGATTGCGTAAGTAATCCAATCTGAAGTAAAAATGTACACTACAAAAAATCAGAATCTTTTTTATTAATAGGATAATATGGTTTTTGTAGAAGCGTTCCTACGTTTGACGATTGACGTGGTTGATAGTTACCTATAAATGTAACAGACTTAATAGTCTCAGCTGGATTTACATCGGCATCTACCAGGAATGTAATAGGAATCGGAATGCAATCAAAAACGTTTGATCGGTTGAGCGGCGCGCCTCGGGAGACTCGGGAGCGTCACACCGTCACACGTGAAATCGCAAAGCACGCGCCGAGCGCTCTCCGCGCATCACGCATGAACGACTGATTTATGCGAACGATATCTGCGAAATATAGACGTTGACGTGAGAAATTCTTTTTGTCGTTTGTTAACATTCATTCACGATTCTTTTTGGAAAGAATAGTATCTGTACAATGTACATGGTATCTACTTGTATATAACCTTACATGATATCTAATCGTTACGTTACGTGTGAAACGCTCAGACGAGTGAATAAAAGGAAATTATCTTCTACCTTTAGTTTACCTGATTAGTGGACATTATTATTTACTCAAAAATAAAACGAAAATAATTCAATTCTCATTTGAGAATAAAGCCCTACAATAATTTCTATATAGCTATAATAATGTTTTAGAAAATATTTATAATGTTATTCAAGAGGCTATATTTAAAACCGTGTAGTCCGCGATTTCACCTGTGCGGGAGCACAAATTTTTCCAGAATAAGAATACCCTACAGATGAGTTACAGTTTTTATATTAAACTTTCGTAAAATACATTTGTAACATTATTTCAGTAGGAACAACTTTTCAATACTGTATCTTCCATAAAAATATTTCAAACTATTATACCTATTTTCCTGTTTTACTTTATATTATACCAGCTGACCTTATGGCACGGGTTGTCTAAACCATACAGGAAGCCAATCGAAATCACACAAAAAAGCCCCAACAGAAGAACGTTATGTATATTAAAAACACAGTAATATATAATATATAGTGATTCACATCATATTTATCATAGATAATATATGGAATGTTACATTTATGCTTGAGAAGATGGAATGGAGAGTAGCGGAGAGCGGGTGGTGGCTGGCGGCTGCGGTCGCGGCGCCGATCAATCATGGCGGTGGCGTGACGAGCACAGCTGTGTTGTGAGACCGCCGTTCCACCATCGCTCGGGACGTACGACATCCGACACAAATATATTTTGAAATTAAACGACAAGAGCATCGCTCGGGGAAATCACACAGTGACATTTCGATATCATGCACTACGAGTGTTCGAGCGCCACGATTTTGACATTATCTGGAAATTGGCCCGAGTAACTGGCAGTTCGCTATTTTATTGGAATACGTAGCTGAATTCCCGATTATTATTATATTAATTATTATTTGTTATTGATTATTATTTACCTATACGAAATACGCAATTTTTTATTTTTTAACACGAAGCATCCTAAATAATTTGAAAAACTTAAAAATATTTGCTGTCGTTTCCTATTTTAACTAACTGAACCATGACCAGAAACTGTCTATGATGTCTAGAATTGCCTTGAGGAATATGATAGTTCCATATTGAGTGAGACGCGTTATCGAAATCCATAAAACAATATTTCTTTCAAAAAAAGGGAACGGAAACTCAAAGAAATCGGTTGTGCTTTTTTCTCAAATTATTTACCCCATGACAACTTAATTTTGGATGTTTGTTTCGGACACTCAGTTTTGTGCCCACGCCCGCACTCGCAAAATATATTCGCACTTAATCAAAATAGGTGTATTATGTAGATACATGGCCTGGGTTAGTTAGCTCAGGATAGTATATCTATGTACCTATATAAAATACATCATCAATATAGTACAATGTTCAAACATTTTTAAGACGAGTACAATGGCAATACTTTTAACAATCCCAATATTTCTTGTTTCAGCGTCTAGCGAGCGGTCGGATGCAAGGCTGTCGGTGAGACACCCCTTGACTCTGTTTCCTTCGCCGAAAGCTCTTTTCGGTCGACTACTTTGGCTCAGTGCCGCTTGGCTAATTACACTCACTCTCCACTCACAGATTTTACTTGAGTTAACCAATAAAACAGAAACATATATAGTGTTGGGCATTTTATGTGTATAAGTAATAAATCGGAAATACTCGTTGATTTCACAAAGTTTTTGAAATCAGACGAATGCAATCAAGCAGGAAACCTCTATACACCCGTAAACCAATATTGAGTTCTTGACTCGAGCCTATATATGTAGGTTAATCGTTTCTTTTCTGTTATAGACATTTTCTGCTTCCTTGAGAAAACCGACAATTAAAAGAAAGAGAATCATTAACGAACTCAATAGGAACATTGGCGGGTGCGAGCAAAGTCTAGTAGCTATCTATCAAGCAATTTAGTGTAAGCGGCGAGGAGTGCTTCGCCAATTACCTTTTGTTAGAAGCACTGCAGACAGAGTGGCTCGATTCGTACACGCCACTCATTTCATTAAACAGAGATAAGGGTCTTGTGAATATTCACGCTCAATTTGGCACATTCTATGTTTTGCTCTGTACTTAGGTACGACGTCAAAGGGATGAAGAGATACCGTTTTTTCTCGACATTCGGTTTCATTTCATGCGCTAAGATCAAAAGGGAAATTTGAAAGGAAATTGCTATATACCCACTTAACTTTACTTGGCACAAAGCAAGTCAAGTAATTAACTCAACAGCAGCAAATGACTCGATTCCGTTCCGTAGCACGAGTGAATTATGCAACGATGAATAGGTAAATAGATCTGGCAGTATTATTTTACAGTTTATATTAAAGTTAGTAGTTTCGTGGTAAAGCTCTCGTGTATAGTTCCACAACTTTCAAAAACACGTAGCGTGCAACCGGCTGGAGTATAACTCACGCCACGGGACGCGGGCCGCAAGTACCCACCGAAACTGATAAATAGGACGTGGCCTGCTAAGTATATACTATATTGTACGATATTCGGGTGTCCACTGTCCTCTAACTCCGGTTGAAATAATCGAGTTATCGATGCGGTATTCCCGAGAGCCACCGCTCGGCCCGCGCCACATGGCGGGGAAGGCCAAGTAATCCGCTTTGCTCGTGACGGCACAACTTTGTTCATAGCTCTTCTGAATTCTCTACTTTAAACTTGCACGCCGCGACAAAAGTGTAATAAGATCCATTGTGAACTAACTTCCCTAAACCTTTGAAACTTTAAGTTGAGTAAACTTCAGAGAACGCACGTTGGAACACTCGGCGACACAATAATTTACATACTTACGAGCACATCTACAACCTTATAAATAACTAACTTCACTTCCCAGTTCTCTTACCATTTTAAGTACTAAAATTTAAACACGTACGTTTTGCTTTCTTATATTATGTTAAAGCAAAATATTAGAAAAAGTAATTTATTAAGAATTGTTAAACATATACAGCCTTATTAATAAACGCGAACTAGCTTTAGACTAGTTACACCATCTTTTGTCTCTTTCGATCCAGCTAAATATTCCAGTAGCAAAAAAAGGACAAAAGCTGAAGTAACTAATCCGAGACTAATACCCATTTATTAATAAAGCTGATAGTGAACAAAGTATAGTACGAAATATTTTCTTTCCGCACCCGTAAACACAATCACATGAAAAAAAAATCTATCCCAATGAATATATACGGGACATTTTTGATTCACCAAGCAATTTTACCGAAATAAAATTGATGCTCCAGTGCACATGCCATGTCGGAAAATGGAATGGTGAAACTTTAATCAACCTAGCGTACCCCAGTAGGTGTCTACGGTGGGCTGTTCGTAAGTAAGTTCTCGTGTTGTATGATAAATTTAGGAAGCGGCCTTCACATCGACCTCGCATGTATATGTTGGTGCATTATTTAACTGCATTTTGCATTGAAAATTTCGAGGCAGTACCTACTCTGAACATCGTCTAAGATCTGTGTATTTACAAACCAAATACCATAATTATAACATTAATCTTGATGATTTTTTCCAAACTGATCTAGCATCTCTTACTGCAATCTTATATAGATAGCATATAAAAATATGGTACAAAATATCAATTACCAACTTGTAGAAAGTCATTTATATATTGATATTGCCTATATTGAGTACTTATACCTACAGAATAACTATAAATAATTGGATTAAAAATAAATGGGCTAAACCAATGCTTCCCTGAGGTAAACTAAGTAGGTACTATAAATATTACAGCTAGCAACTTTTACTCAAAGAAATCATTTCTTTATTTTAGATAAAACAGTTCTACAGCCTCGTTGTCTCCATAACGGGGACTCACTCTGTATTTGTAAAAAAGTATATTTAAAGAAGCGAGCACTAAGTGTGATTGTAGGCACGGCTGGCCACATGGGCGGATTCAGCACTGTAAAATACTGTAAATAAGATCGTGGCGCGCTGCCAGCCACATTTGGCCGCTCGCAATGATCGCGTAAGCGTTGTGTGAACACACTCCTATTTAATCGTAGTTTAGTGATACTCGGAATATCATGTATCGCATCTACGCGGATTATATTGTTTATTTTATAAACTTTTATTACTGTTTCTGGCTAGTTTCCTGTTTAGTTTATTTTGAGTACGTTCAGAATTTTTTTAGGCATTGTGTAACCTATATACTTGCTTGCTTAATGCTTGACTCAAAGATTTATTTTTTTAGAGAAAAGAATCAACAAAGTTACTTAAAAATAAGGTACTCATATAAGTTGTATCGCACACATTTCAAGTTCTAGTTGATATCTATCTAAACCTAATTTCATTTAATCAACCTTTATCCCGACGATATGTAAGTAAGAAAATTATACTAATGATATTGATTTGGACGCTTTAGATTTCTGCTTGGAACGACACGCGTTCACTAAAGTAGTGACCGGAATAGATGACGATAGACGCGAACCGGAGACGGGAAGACGGGTTCGCATTCACACGAGGCCAGAGGAGGCAAAGCAAATGACTTTCTCATCCGAAATAATAATGTAACTAGGTAGGTCGAAACCTACGCGCTTCTCGTATGTCTTATGCGACTGGCCCATTATCTTAGTTGGTAGTACTTCTGCCTTCCGAACTGTAGGTGGTGAGTTCTTCGATTCCCACCCAGGACAAACATTTATGTTGTAAAGATAAAACGGGTATAATCGCGTACAATTATTATCAAAACATTATGTTGACTAACCTCGACGTTTCGACGACAAAAAAAAAACATTTATATGATGAACATCGATGTTTGTTCTGTGTCTGCGTGTTTTATTGTATTCTATGTATGTATTTACAAACAAAAAGTATCTAAGTATTGTATCAGTTATCTGGTTCCCACAGTACAAGGTTTGTTTAGTTTGGGGCTGGATGCCGCTGTGTGAAATGTCCTCACATATTTATTACTTTATTTATTTATGGAACAAATACCAAATTGTATACCTATGCACCTTGTATATGGAAGTCAATTTTATTTTTAGTTTACCCATCAACAGTGAAACTACTGAGTTACTCGACAGTGGGCTACACAGCTTTGCAATGCGGTTTTGTATGGCACTGCAATTATTAATGGTGCTTGCCATCAAGTCTAAGGTCAAATTTAGCTAACCTCATAGTAGAATATTTCTTTAAATTGTAACATCGCCACTCTACTTGAGCACTCCTTTATCCAGTTTGCAGTCAGTATCAAATATTTCCTTCACAGTCGGCTGATCTTAGTAATATCCCAAGATTATCTTAGATGTAATTTACTTGATTTTATATTGCTTTAATTTTAAAATATTTATTTTGTATGTTTCTAAGTTCTGATAGTTTTTTAGAAGACACAACGAAAACAAACTACAGGAAAAAAGAGAGTTTAGTATGTACAAACACTCCATTCTGAGAAAAGTCGTAGCAGTTACGTAGCAGCTACGTAGAGCTCGCGAGCTCTACGTAGCTGCAGCTCGGCCTAGTTGTTGTTGCTTATTTAAATTCTCGTCAGCTCCTTTTAGTATTTCAACTACTTATACAGAATATCTACTATAGTTTACACGCGCTTTCAGCAAACAACTAATATTTTAAGATACTGCTTTAATGCAGATGCGGTAATTATTATAATATTAGTCTATAAATATAATATTTTATAGTTTTACTGCGGTTTATTTATTAATTTATACATATTTTAAGGTGGCGACCAAGCAAACCTTGTATATTTCTGAGGGTCTCTGGAGGTCTATGCCTTTTCTTTAAAGTTGATAATCGCAATTTATATTTGAGGTCAAACTGAAACTGCGCTTGAAACTGTGTTAATTTTGCGGGTTTTTTTAGATTTATAAAAGAAATAGGCATATCAAATTATAAAAAATAAGTGGTGCTATTTTTATAGCACCAGCCTTACTATTTAATTGATAAAAACGTATTTTTATCGCTTCAAATTTGGAGCACTATTCAATTATATATTTATTTCTTGATTTTGTGATCAGACTCTGCCGTAAGCCCACAAATATGTATTACAAAAAAACAAACCTAGGCGCTGCCGAAGCGGGGCAGAATCCAAGCTTCCACTACTACTACTACTACAAACTAGTTGGTTATTATGTTGGTATATATATTATACATTGACAGCCTCTGTGGTGTGATGGTTGAGTAGGTCGGCTCATAACCCGGAGGCGGCGGGTTCGATTCCCGCGGCAAGACAAATACTTGCGCACAGAAAAATAAAGTGCAAATATTTGTTCTGAGTCTGGGTGTTGTGGGACCACGGTCTTCGTAGTTCCTGGGTCTCTAGACACAGGTAATTCTAGTTAGGGTCCAGGATCTATGTATGTGATTGTTAAGCGTTATTATTATTATTATTATTACACTCTTTATATTACACAACTATTTTTATGCCAATAAATTTTCATTTCATTTCGTTTTTCATTTCATTCCATTATACACGTTTGCTTTCTATTAGGTACACTGCTGCTTTGTGTAGAGCTCGATTTGATTTAATAATTATGTAATGACATAATATATTACGAGATTGTATGTCGTAGACTATTATTGTATATTATGTAGTTATGTGAGAGGAGGATTACATGTTTGAGATAGCAATAATCCATAGACATGACATGAATCTAGCTTGCATTAAAGTGCCCATTGTGCGATATGTGCAGCGTTAGTATGCAGAAGGTAATCAGCCGCGAAACATAAGCCGTATAACGTATAGTACGACTACCAATATTAGAAACATTTCACGTGCCTGGATGTCATTTTATAGTGATCTTTCGATAGTGATCTATCGATGAGTTAAAAAAGAAATACTGCAGAAGAAAATAGTAGAGAAATGTAGAGAAGATTCGATATTGGCAGTTTTGTTTAGTTATGATTTTAATTTGTAGCCTTTTTTATTTTAAATAATTGTTTAAGAACTTTTTATTTGATTTTTAGTATTTACTTTTTTTTAGCCTGACATAATTTAACCGGTCCAATTTTTCCATATATAAAAATCATATAGGAGGAAAGACTTCATTCAGAGATTTCATGAACTTGAAAATGTTCAATTATTATATTCATAAAAACAGGTATTTATGAAAAAAATTTTTTTCTGAATTGGGATTCAGACTTATAAAAAAATTTGAAAAGAAAAAATCATTTATCGGTTTTCAAGCGATGCGCTTATCAATGAACGTCATTTAATTTTTAATTTTATTTATAAGTAGTTACTTAAAGCTTTCATGCATTTTTCATGAGTTCTGAGTGATAAAATAATAGCATATTAATTAATTTTTGTGACCATCGAAGGAATACCCGAACCTATTAAAAGTTTTAATGGAAGGTGTAAGTATTAATTTACAAAAAATCCTTTAATAAACGCAAACGAAACGCGGGGCGCAGAAGTGCGAACGGACTTAGGTCGGATTATCCGTTTTTCAAATTAGTCGGTGAACAAATGAGGATTAATTACAATATCGGTGTGAGGTGGACGCGGCGGGCGAGCGATGACGGTCAGCGGGCGACGCGGACGGAGGCACGGCGGAGCTCGCAGCGGCGCGGCACGGCACGGCGAGCACGTGAGCTCTCACCGGGGACCATTCATGTGCGAGGGCGGCGCCCTGCGCGCGCAGCGATCGATCGCGCGCCCGCCAGGCAGTGGCCGGACGTTCGCGCGACGGCTCGCACGTCCCGCTCCGCACCGCACCGCCGCCCGCGCCCAACCGAGCCCATGACCGCCCTCCACAGATGACGGAGCCCGTCCGCCTGGTTCCAGATCGCCCGCCGCGCCGCGACCCACCAGCCAGTCCGAGCTCGCCCGCCGCTGCTCTCTCGCCGCGCGACAAGGTACGATCGATAGCGCGCCGCTGTCGCTGCCGCCACCGATGCCGAGAGCTGCCGCAGCATCCACGCGGGCTCCGACGCCCGCTCCCGACCCTCGTGCCGCGGCACCAAACTCGCATGCACCTCACTCTCACTATACGTTCTCCTGTATACATATATATATAATACACGTGCATTTTACTGCGAAGTGTTTTTAAGCCCCTGCCTAGATCACCTTCATTTAAATCTACCAACGGTTGTGATTGTGGCAGTACTTTCTTTGCGGATAAAAACAGCACCCACCTAAATGAAGCGTAACGAATAACAAAAGAAAATAAAAGTTTTTTATCAAAGCTGAATTGCATCAATCAGTAAATTACAGTGATTTGCAATTTGTGATCCTATCAGAAATGTGTCTAATAAAATCGATTCCAATACCGTTTTAAGAGTAATACAGTGTTATAGCTTCGGAGCAACGGCGACGGAACTGCTCGTGACGACATATTCACGTCGCGCAAAATGAAACGGTAACAAGATCGACAATGGGATTTGAATGGGATCTTTTTGCTATTCAAATCTCTTGAAAGCTGAATGTAATTCATTACTCAACTCTTTGATAACTATGTTTGATAAGGGATAGAGAACATAATGGAGTGGTTCTTCAGAAGGACGTGATTCAATGACTTCAGTATATAACAGTTTCAGATTGAGACGTAGCTTTTAAAACAAGTTATGAGAAACATTTACCTTTTTACCTCTATATTTTTGCAACTAATCAATTTGTATGGATTTGTCAGTTTGAATACGCAGTTTATGTGCATAGTTAGTATGGAAATTTCTCCTGTTGCATTGCAATCAAAGTTTCGTGATCACGCCCAGATCTTTCATTTAATCATCGATTTGTTCATTAACCTCAAACCTGGAAGGCTTTGAGTGGTACTTCCACTTAAATGTAATAGGTGTATGGCTTTCAGCCGTCGGTCGGTCCTGTTTGTAGGCAATGTCAAAAAGAAAGTCTTCGGGCGGCATATGAGTTCTAAAACCATCACCAAACCACTATGCCTTTACGAGAAGCAAGTAAAGATATGTTAACAACAAAATGTACAAAATAGATTTAGTAGTATAAGGGAACCGAAAGGGTACCAACAGGCCTCTATGCTAACTAGCATGACTGTCCGTGCGACGTTTAAAGAGCTAAATAATTATGTATCATTATCTGTTGAATTGAAATAAGTAAGTATATGATCTATTTTCACAGAATACGTGTTTGCAATAATTGCGTTTTTGTGTCATTGCTGAACGTATTTTGTGTTTTAATGTCTTTTCCCCTATAGGTATACTGTAAAAAATAGGGGTTTCGTACCTGTTTTAGAATGCACCCTTCTAGAATATATTGTTGTCCGTGTCAAAAACTTATTTACCAGGAGAGGCTGTAAATTAAAATTGATGTCACATACTAAAATTTGTGGCCTTATAACATAATCCTGTAAAAATTAAAGCTTTTAACTCAATGCTAAAAAAAATTAGTAGCCGGTCAAGCGCGAGTTGGGCTCATGTGTATATCACTTATATAAACAGAAACTAGAAAAGATCAAATAAAATAGCTATCAAAATTTAATAGTATTTGTAAACCTTTATGGCATGTGCAACTTGCACTTGGCCGGTATTTAGTATTTTTTGTTATACTGCAGAGTACTCACTATAATCATACCAAGATTGAGGCTTCTTACCGTTTTGACTAGGAAAAAATAAAAGACCCCGTTTGTTTTCGTCCCATTTAATTTTTTTTAGTTACTAATACGCCGTAATGAAGCCTATTCTGTGACAGTCGGCTACCAATTACGAATCAGGAGATACAGCCGTTTATAGGTCGAACAGACAGAGAGACACCGGAGCCTTAGTAATATGGTCCCGTTTTTACTCCTTTGGTATGTACCTTATGTACCTTAAAATCTCGATTTTGGAATAATTTGTTCGTATTTCACGCGTCATCACAAGTACCGGAAAAATTGAAATCCATGAATTTTTAAAAAATATAACCAGATAAAGTTAACTTTGATAGGAGACATGTTTACACAACCTTGACTTCTCTTACGATTTTCAGTTGTACCTTTATATTACTGAGGAGGTTACGTACATGATATTACTGTACTAGCGAGTACAGAGCTAGATAGCGATCTAGCATAATAAAACATTTGTATGAAATCAGCACAGCGCTATTAGCGGCAAGTATAGGAAACTAAAGATTTCATACATATAATTTCCGATATTAGATAGCGTGAACATTAAACTCGCTATAATGTATCTTGTAAAAATTTAAAAAAAACCCAAATTACAATTTATGTAGTTACTTACTGCTAATATTTAATTTCCTTCTCTTCAATAATATGTGTGGACATCTCACACAACGCCATCTAGCCCCAAACTAAGCAAAGCTTGTACTATGGGAACCAGATAACCGATACAATACTTAGATACTTTTTTGTTTGTAAATACATACATAGAATACAATATGACACCCAGACACAGAACAAACACCTATGTTCATCACACAAATGTTTGTCCTGAGTGGGAATCGAACCCACAACCCACAGTTCAGAAGGCAGGGCTACTACCAACTGAGCTATCGGGCCATCGGGCCGGCCAGTTCAATGTTTTCATGTTTAGTTTATTTTTGTAACTTTTAATACGCTTGGTATTTCTGGTAATTATAAAGCCTTTGATTTACCATACTTTCATTAAATTTATGCCCATCTGTACTAAAGTTTCACAGCTCCTAAGTACTTATCCTTCTATGATATACCTACTGCATGCATTTGGATAAGTCACAGAAGAATAAGTGCGAACTTAGCCGCTGTCAAACTTTAGCACATACGGGAATTGGACGTTATCCTGTTCACCCTACTTAAACTTTTATTATTCAGGGTTCCATAACGGAACTATTTATATGTTTTTAATATTGTACTCATGCTGTTTCGATTAAACAAATTTGTTTATCAAAGTCAAAAGCAGTATGTTGAATCATACAAGTACACTACAACAATACAATGCTTTGCGAGTGTACCCATATAATAGCAAAATCAAGAAATAGGCACGTAATGGTTTGCGAATATATAGCCTCTATACCTATATAACAACTGAGAACTACATAAGTGTTGAGGGTTGCCGTACGAACTTGTTCCTAAGCATTCAAAAATTATCTAGAATATAACAATGTTTTTTCGATATAACAAATATTAATAAAGAAAGAAATTAGTGCGTGAACGTTTTCAGCAGAATTTTAAATGTAATATACTTAGATGAGTAACAAAATACTTTCATAATAAATAAATAAAAATACAAAATTATATAAAGAATAAGTTTCAGGGTCATAACTGCAGCTGTAGTGGTTATGCATTTGGTTATAGAGATTGGGTCTGAGTAAGGTTTTTGATGTCAAGGTCTTCCTTTTTCAAAACACGCAGAGGCAACCCTGTATAGAGGGCAGAAGGCGGGGGTATGTCGTGCTGCAGTGCAATTACTGCCCGCTGGCTTAGGAAAATAGTCCAAGGACGCACTTGATTCAAAGGCCGTCAATATACATTATGATTTGCTGCTAAGTGCTTTATGAGGTCTTTGTGAAAACGGGTAGAGCTAGCACATAATGTTCACTTGATAACGTAATGTGGGTTTTTGTAATTGTTTTTTTGACTGGAAATAGGCATTTACTTAAGCAGTGTAAAGATTGTGATTTTTTTCTAAGAAACTGGCCAGAGCACTGTCCTTTTAAGCGCCCAAAAGCTTTGGGTAAAATATTAAAAGAAGTTTTTGCTTGTCTACAGGTGATGCATCAACGATGAGTCGCCGCGCGCGGCCGTGACATGGGAGCGCAGGCATGGGCTGGCGCGCCGTGCAACCGCCGCACATCGCCGCCGGCTTGCTCCTACTGCTGCTAGTCAACCTGCCAGGTCAGTGCCGACCTGCCACAGCAACACTGCCGCATTGCAAACGAGAATGTGCCTATGCTCAGGCAAAAGCTAAAGTACCGCCACTATCACGCCACGTCGGTTGCGCTGATAAATGAAAGGAATGACGTACTTTTGTTTTATTATTCAACCAACGGTTGCAGTTTCTAAAACTATTATTAGCATTTTGAATTTTTCTTTCAAATAAAAGCAACAGTTTTGAAAAATAGTATAATTTCGTGTCTCAGTAACCTGCCACCAAGACCACCAAGATGCCGTGCATATCACGGCGATCCTCGGCGAGAGCGTCGTCTTTAACTGCCAGGTGGACTTCCCCGAAGACATCCCGGTGCCGTACGTGTTGCAGTGGGAGAAGAAGGTAGGCGAAACGGTACGACGGTCCACACTCCACTCTTACAATACAACGCTGCTCATCTACCGTGTGTGTGTTTTTGTTTAGTAGAGGACGGCTCGTCCCCGCGACGCGCCCCGCAGATGTAAAGTATAAAGTGCCATGTCGGCAACGACACCTCGTATTGTCCCGTGCTAGTGGTAACGGGCGCCGCGGGCCCAGGACTGCGCCCCACAGCCCTCGCCCCGCGCGCGCCCCCCGCACGCCTTTTGTGTATCTTGCCTCTTCTGCGTATTGCCTCGTGTACTAACGCGCTCGTCCACACGGCCGGCTCCACTTACACCACAGTGACAAAGCCCTTCAAAGCGAGTCCAAGAGAGCAGCAGACCCCCGTTAGACGAACATTCGTACACATACACTGCCACTTTACATGTACGATAAGATTTTTTTCTAGTCTTATTTTTATTTATTGAGAGCACCCTCGTTATTTTGTGAGATGGCATCGGGAGCACTGTTGCTTACATGGCTGACACGGGGCACCGCACTCCCTCGCGCACTGGCGGCGGTTCTGTCTGTTTCTCTCTTCCTGTGGCTGTGGGCTTGTCCCACGCTATGTCGGCAGACTGTATATAGATTCATTACAAGTACTTCATTCGACTTGTTCTTATATTAAATCCTATGTATGTACGAGCACAAATACTAATTTAATGTCCTACTGCATGCTGTAGATATTCAAGCTTTTCTTTACGGTCTCTTTTGCATGTTATTTTATTCGTTCATATCACGTGTTCATTTTTCACTGTCGTGTTATACTTACTCGTGAGTATTGAGTAAGGTAGGATAATGCTAAATATATAATATTAACACCAGTATAAAGTTTTAGGATCGTAGGTGCTTTGTAGGTATCTTTGAAGCATTTTGAACATGAATATTTAGGAAAGTCATTGTTGTATTTGGAGTTTTGCCATTGCATGTTTCCTTTAGTTACATAATATGTTCGCAGTAGAAAAGTATCGTGTAACAGTAAAGCCGAGTTTGTTGCGTTCTCTCCAGTGTTAACTGTTACTGTTACATGATATTCTACATCCGAATCTGTCTCGTTGTGGAATGTTCGTGAGCGTTGGAGTCAAGTGTCGTAGACAGACAGAGTTGGACTGGCTGTTGGTAGTGTCAAGCAAGACTCGTCGAGCTACGTATCGAGTCCGTATTTAGCTAAGTGTAGTGTAACTTTGCGCCAGTCCGAAGCCAGTCGTTCAATGTTTTATCTGTATATAGGGACAGGACATCCCGATCTACATATGGTACGAAAGCTACCCGACTCACAGCGGCGAGGGCTACGAAGGCAGAGTGTCGCGAGTCGCACCCGACTCTCCCTATGGCGCAGCTAGCCTCAACCTCACCAACATCCGCGAATCTGATCAGGTAAGCGTAAAACTAAGTTCTTTCCCAAAATTTTAGAGAATATAAATACCCGTCATGGTATACAACTAACCACACGTCAGATTGTGATAATAAAATCTCAGAAAACATGCAGTATGATTGTGGCACAGATCTCCACTCTATGGTTCATGAAGTCGCTGTACCTAAATAAACACCGTATCGTAAAAGTTAATCGCTGTGTACGCTGGTTCTATTACGAGACAAGTCCATATTGCCTGTATATTATGAATCGACCATAAAAGAACATACTGTTTCCCAGGGTTGGTACGAGTGTAAGGTGGTGTTCCTCAACCGCTCACCGAATCAGCACAAGAACGGAACATGGTTCCATCTGGACGTTCACGCGCCACCGCGCTTCTCCATCACACCGGAAGACATTATCTACGTTAATTTAGGTAACATTTACGTAACCGTAATTACCTTCCAATTTGTTCAAATCAGTTTATCGGGTATTTAAAAAGTGGCCGTTCATAGTTTGACATTGATTTCTAGATAACTTCTACGAAATTGCTAAACATAGGCTACCATTTCGAGATAAGTATTTATTAAAATTACTTTCTCGGGATCACTTATAAAATCGGAAAATTCTTGAACGTTATTATAATCACATTTATGCTCAATTTCACAAAGACCAACGTATACTTCACAGCACATTTTGCGAAACTGGTATCAATGAATTCCAGGAGATGCCATCATCCTCAACTGCCAGGCGGAAGGAACGCCCACTCCCGAGATCCTGTGGTACAAGGACGCAAACCCTGTGGAGCCGTCGGGCACGGTCGGCATATTCAACGACGGCACGGAACTGCGCATTAGCAACATCAGGCACGAGGACATTGGCGACTACACGTGCATCGCGCGCAACGGCGAGGGCCAAGTCTCACACACCGCGAGGGTCATCATTGCCGGAGGAGCTGTCATCACTGTGAGTCTTGAACCAGAGCGCAAGCAACCATCCATTACTGACAGTACTCATTAATCCCGTATATACCCTTACTATGACAGAGCGGTGGGTGAAATGGGAATATTTTATCTTAAAAATTCTTGGTTACAAAAGGTTGCAAAGGATGATAGGATTATGTCAGTATTTTAACTTTTGGTCCTGTTTCAGATGCCACCGACTAATCAAACGAAGCTCGAAGGGGAGAAGGTTCAATTCTCATGCGAAGCGAAAGCTCTCCCGGGCAATGTAACAGTGAAGTGGTTTCGGGAAGGCGCACCGGTGGCGGAGGTAGCGGCTTTGGAGACGAGGGTCACAATCAGGAGGGACGGTGCTCTAGTTATCAATCCTGTCGCGGCGGATGACTCAGGACAGTATCTTTGTGAGGTCTCCAATGGAATTGGTGATCCGCAGAGCGCTTCGGCCTATTTGAATGTAGAATGTGAGCATCCTAATTTGAGTAAAACTAACTTAACTGCACAAAACAATACCGATTTTTAATAACAATGTTTTCCTTAGATCCCGCAAAAGTGACATTCACGCCAACAGTCCAATACCTGCCGTTCCGTTTGGCCGGAGTGGTTCAATGTTACATAAAAGCAAACCCACCTCTTCAGTATGTGACATGGACCAAGGACAAGAGATTGCTGGAACCGTATCAGACAAAAGATATCGTGATCATGAACAATGGCTCACTGCTTTTTACCCGCGTCAACCAGAACCACCAGGGCCGGTACACTTGCACTCCGTACAACGCGCAGGGAACTCAGGGATCTTCAGGTAAAAAATATTTCTAGAAAACTAACGTTGAAAGCTTACTAAAAACATGGAGATTATAAATAGCTTTTCTGCTTTTGTGTAGGTCCAATGGAAGTGCTAGTCAGAAAGCCACCAGTATTCACCGTAGAACCAGAACCCTTATATCAAAGAAAAGTAAGTTGCAAGTATATTATTATTATTTCCCAGCCCATTATTCACCGTGTAGATTCCCGACCTCCAGTCATTCTGCCTCTCTCTGAGCTGAGTCTTTATTATTTCTTCCGTACTGTCTCGCAATGGAACTGTAATAAGTAGATGATGACGGATATTTCCCAGGTAGGCGAGTCCGTGGAGATGCACTGTGAGGCTCAGGAAGCGGAGGGCACGCAGCGGCCGAGTGTCACGTGGCGGCGGCGCGACGGCCTGCCGCTGCAGAAAAACCGCGTGCGCGCACTCGGCGGGAACATCACCATCGACACGCTGCGCCGGCAGGACTTCGGCATCTACCAGTGCGTGGCTTCCAACGAGGTGACACACTCTGATACCCTTACCATTTGTAAATACATTTAGTACTGTCGTAATTAAGTAATAGTGTTAAGAGTTCGGCTCGCTAAAATTCGACACCGGCGCAGGGTTCAGAGTTCTGGCACTGCTATTATTTGGCTATATGAGAAAAAAGGTAGGTTGAAGGCAGGTCTATAATTTTGTGTAGTTTACAAACATTATCAACAACCGGTTCACAACCTCTTGCAACTCCATTTGCTAGCTCTTGTAACACAAGTAACACAACGCAGTTTTGTATATCGATTCAAAAAATTTCGATTATATGGGTTTTCTTCTCGTTCGGCTGTATACTTGTGAAAGAGAGTTATAACATTTTATTGAAGCCTATTTAAGGTCCTGGTTTGATCTTGATAGAAATATGGACGTAACTATACTTACCAACTACATTATCTACACACTCATCAGCTTCAAAAGTATGTAATACAAAGGATGTTGCTCACTTTGTGTGTGATTGCTAAAAAAATAAGAATTTAAAAGAGCCTGAAGTAGATTACAGTTATAAAAAGCTCGCCATAAAAACTGGTGTCACAATCGTAAATCTCATCAAACGTCCTACTTTAGCTAAATGGAAAACTGAGATATCCCAACACAGAAAACTACGGTCAAAAGGTATTGAATCGGGCAGATAGTGACATCACCGATCAAGATTTCGATCCACCCAGACCACTTAGAGCTATCTTGAGGCATCTACAAGAGCTATTGAGGGTGTCAACAGGTTGCGACGATCGTGGCGGACACGCAACTGGTGATCGAGGGTACTCAGCCACACGCGCCCTACAATGTGTCGGGGACGGCAACGGAGTTCCAGGTGACGTTGCGTTGGCAGCCGGGGTACGCAGGCGGGCCCGATTACAAACAAGACTATACGATATGGTATAGGGAAGCTGGCTTCTCCGAGTGGACCAAAGTTCCCGTTACGCCATCCGGGACTACAACGGTGAGTCGTTAAGCATTTGAAAAGATTCCCTTTGGTTTCGGTAAACGAATTGGGATACTATCATGATTAAGTACTTAGTAATAAATGAGATATAATGAAACGAAATATGGCACGAATGTAATGCTAAAGATTAGAAAAATAAAAAAGTATGATTTTTCTGTTGAGTCATATAAGTACCTACTTACCTTCCATCAATCACCCACCAGGGACCTTTTATCCTACAGGATCATGGCCTATAAAACTATTACTAACATTTTCCCATAAATCGAAAGAAAAGAACGTTACAGAAATCTTTGGTTGGTGCAATATATTCCTAAGGGACCTACTAACAGTGTGGCAGGGTCTAACTCCTAGCTAAAGTAGATTTCTCCTCAAAACAGGTAACCATAAATCGCCTCCAACCGGGAACTACGTACGAATTCCAAGTGAACAGCAAAAACACGATAGGAGAAGGAATGATGAGTAAAGCTATCACGATACGAACGCTCGGTAAGTGCTGAATAAATTTACATTTTAATTTAGTAGTAAAACTGGTGGTGAGGTTTTGTGGGTTATATTAAAGGTTTTTGGTTACTAACTAGCACATAATCTGTATTTGCATTGAGATAGCTTTTTATTGAATGCGTTATGGGGATCGTGTGTGAATATTATCTTTCTTTGGTTCATAGTTGGTGTTAATGACGGGGTGGTGGTATTTTTTTTGTATGAAAGCAATCAAATTAACGCCAGTTTTTTACATTTCAGGATTACAGGTTTGTCGATGGTTTGGGTTTCGTGTTAACCTTTTTGCTTTTTGTAGATGTAGGCGCCAAGCCGAAGGCAGCTGCCCCCACGGTCGCGGGTCCCACAGATCCCAATAAATTTGTGACCCCACCGGCGGATTTTGGTACATTATAATTACTATAAGCAGCTCGCGCCGATAAGGAAATGCTTTTTGCTAAAGATTATATTTCTCCTGTTCTTTCACTCTCACTTCTTTTAAAGAGGCAGTAGGAATGCCTACTATATTTTTCGGATTCCTTCAGAAGCATTTCTTTATTGGCGCATTTGTTGTTGTAAATATTATTTATATCACTGCATGAAATATGTACAAGTATGTGTCGGGTGGATGATATCAAATGTTACTTTGCACACGCGGTATATGGTTGGCGTGAGCCATTGTTAATTTTGCATTATTGCATGCATTTTTAGGGTACAAAAAATACTAACGTAGACACCTGATGTGTAAAAAGCTAATGAGGCAACACTAACTGGACACGTACCTACTTGTTTGCGTTATTATGCGTTATTATTTCTAACATGACTAGTTAATAATGTAAAGTGAATTCCAGATCGTAAGTCGCCAAACATAGGATGGATAATACGATGACATCGCTTGGGATGTATTTTATCAAATGTTTTTAATTGTCGAGATATTTATGGGATATTTAATCTTGATAAAAACCCGTTGATAAAAATAATCGACTACAACAGTAGCACAGACTCAATTAAGTTAAACAAGTAAATTGATCTTTTACTATATGCAAATAGCCAAATTATGATCAATATAGACTTTATAAGTGATCATGGTTCCGTTCTATCACGTTCCCGTTTTAGGTTCAGTCAACAGGCACGGTGCAAGTTTAATGATGATCACAAACCTTTCAGGTCCCAAGCCGGGTCCACCCCGCAACCTGACCGTCACCGAAGTTCACAACGGTTTCCTAATTACGTGGCAGTCTCCACTTGAGCGGTCGCAGCTAGTTCAGTACTACACAATCAAGTACCGCACCGATGCGCAGTGGAAAACGCTCAATAGAGGACAGATCCGACCGGAGGAGACCAGCTATTTAGGTACTATTAATGTGCATTATGTACCTTGCATTTTATTTCAATCTGAAAATTGCTTTTAAATTGGTGCTGTAGTTAAATTGAAACACAAATAATTTTGAGTTTTGAGCATAGACCTGTAATCCATTTGGTAAAGTCATCGTTGTAACCAAACATCCCTTCATTCTATCATTACCAATCATTTGCCAAACAACAATCTCGAAAAAAGAATCCAATCGGACCCCAATTACCAATTTGTTTTATTCAATTAAAGCCTGACCTAAAACTTCCAGTGAAGAACCTAGTCGGCGGTCGCACCTACTACTTCCGCGTGCTGGCCAACTCGGTCACCAGTTTCGAGAGTTCGGACGAGGTGAAGTTCCCAGTTCCGGCGCGAGTGAAGCACAAAGCGATCACGGCGGGCGTGGTCGGCGGGATTCTGTTTTTTATCGTGGCTATCATCCTCTCGGTGTGCGCCGTCAAGATCTGCAACAAGAGGAAACGTCGTAAGCAGGAGAAAGGTATGTAAACTACTGGCGGCCGCCGGATCGCTGCCCGACACTAGCGTTTACTGTTGCAATTTTGGTTTTACCTTAACTTTAACTTTGACAACATTAAAAATTTAATTCAAGAGATTTTTCCTTTCGGTGGAGTATATACGGCTATTGGCTAGCCTAGTGCCAGAATTTTTAAGGCTCATGTTTCTATGAAATATAAAACTCCATTATAATAGGTACAAACTTAAGAAAGTAGATGGGTGGATGGATGTATAAGTATATATATATATATATATAAACGAATGTATGAAATATTCATGACCGATAAGATACATTATTGTGTTGTAGGATAGGCTATTGTGCTCGATTCTGTCTACTCAGAACAAATTACATATTAATTTTACCTCTCACAAAAGTTGCAACAGTAGACGCATTTTGTAATAGATAACGAACATTGATTGTATCGATTTACTTACCATATTGTCGGTGACGAAGCATTTGCATTTTTCAATATTTCACCGCTTCTGTGTTTGTGCAATCAATGATAGTTGTAATAGTAGCTGTGTGAAAATCTGACCAACTTTCATGAACTGAGAAAATAAATGTTTTATTCTTTGCATGCATGCTTATTGTACTAGTTCTTTTACATATTATATCGTCATAATCGTCATAATGAAAATATGCTGTCTTGTTTCCACAAGGGAACCTACAATGAATGACTAACGATAAAAAAGAAATGAACAATTCAGTAGATACAAAAAGTATGTAGTACTTACGTATAATGAAATATCTCTATTGACAGTAAATGGATGAAGTATGAATAGCCCGATAGCTCAGTTGGTAGTAATCCTGCTGATTGAACTCGTTGGGGGTTCGATTTCCACTGAGTACAAACATTTGTGTGATGAACACCGATGTTTGTTTTGTGCCTGAGTGTTGTATTTTTTAAAGCCTTAGTATTTTATAATCGTTAATACAAAACTAAACTAGACCTAAAAAACTAAATTATACCTAAGAACTTAAAATATAAAAAAAATAAAACTAAAAATATCTCTTAGTTGTTTTTCCAATGTCATATACATACAGCATTAAACTTATAACATGCTTCTGTACTTTCGTTGTTTTAGCTTTTCTTCACACTTTAAACTATGCAGTTATAATAATTAGTATAAATACATACAATATTTATAAAAACAATCTAATTGCATCCTATCTATGATTCATGTGACGACATCAAATCTGTGAAATCTGTCTTATATTTTCTAGTTAATTTCGCTTTATTAATTTTCACCATTGCAATTTCATCAACTAGATTTTACGAAAAAGGACGATTATTTATTCTTCGTATGAAATTATTTTCATTAGTCAAAAGTAATTATTGCCGAGTAATCCCAGCAGATAATATAGATATGTAGTAATTCTAAAAATTTAGATTTATACCGAGACCAGGCAAAAAATAGACAGCATTAACCTAGCAGATTGGATACACCTTTGTCATTTGCGATACCTAAAGCTTTTTAAAATGAGAGAACCCCCAAGTTTCATTAAACGTCCTTTTTGGTGAGATCGCTTTAAGTTGACAATATGGTGGGTGTGAGTATCTAACGGGGTGCTGGTGTTGGGTGGTGGTCGGCGGCCGCGAGAGGCTCGGGCGCCGGGGGCGAAGCCCTACACCGCGTTAATGTGCAGAAATTATCCGCTTGCAGCATACAACATGGTAGCCGCGCGACTCACAGACCTCCGCGCCGCTGACAGCACTCAAGTGCCTTTTAAGAAGTGAGTATACATCCGATTTAACGAGAACACTTTACACGTGCGACCACTAACGTAACCGTTTTTTTCTTTCTTCTCCCGCTGCCGCTTAATAGGAAGTCAGGTCAGTTCAATATTTGCATCTGGAGATAAATAGTGCTGTAAATCCCCAATTCCCAGGCCGTCATTGTTTCGGAACCGCAATAGAAGTGTCTATAAAATTGATAGGCTTTTCGTTGGTATCCACAGATTTAGAGAACGCGGAATATCGAGTATAGTGCAATGTTTGCGGTTCACCGCCAATTGGGTGTGGCCGGCGTCCCGGTGCGGCGGCAGCGGCGGGTCGGCGCGGCGGTGGGCGCGCGTGGTGGCCGCGCGCTCCACCGGCACGCCCTCGCCCGCGCCCTCCACTTCCGACGACGGCGGGTTCCTACCGCGTCTGCGCGCGCCGCTGCGCCCGAGCGCCGCGCCGCCGCTCTTCCGCGCCTCCTCGCCTGCGCTCGTGCTGCCGTGGGGCCCGTGGGCACCGTGGCCACCGTGGGCGGTCGCATGGGCCCCGTGGTCGCCGCTCCACGTGTCCGACCTCAGCTCCGTGCCGTTCCCGAGCTCGGCCGATGGTTCGTTCCCGACCCCGCCGTCGCCATCGCGGCTACGATCGCTGCGCGCGGCGCGGGCGAGCGGTCGCGCGCGCCCGCCTGCTCGGCTCACGCGCGCGTTGCCTCACGAGGCTTCGCCCGAGAGCCGCTCCTCCTCCAGTGGGTTCGGCAGCAAGAACGCCTCCTCCTCGCAGCACAATCGCAGCAGCCGCACCGGTAGCCTGGTGGAGTGGCGGCCGCCGCCGTACCGGCCGCCGCCGCCGCCGCCGGGTGCCAGCGCCGGCGAGGCGGCGGACGCGGGCTCGGTGGACGTGCACTACGAGTGGGACCGCACGCCGACGCCGTCAACGCCGCGGCCGCGCGTGGACGTGGAGGCGCGCGTGCGAGCCATGAAAGAGGAGTTCCTGCAGTTCCGCAAGCGGCAGGCGCTGCGCCGCGGCAGCCCCGAGCCGCCACCGCCGCTGCCCGCGCCGCGCGCCGAGACCGTCTGCTGACCGCAACGCTCGCCTCTCCCACCACTGCTACTCCCGCTCGACCTTAGTCGCATCACTCTCTCCCTTATTCGTACTTTATACGAAACGAAATAATGGCACGAACAAGGTTTTTCTGAAATATCTTTCGACGAACCTTATTCTTTTTAGAATTACAATAATACGAAAAGCGTACCTCTGCATTAGGAAAAGCTAAACGCCTGCGTTCATTTCTTCCTAAACCCTGCAAACCTTCGCTATTCCGAGAAAAACGCACATCATACGCAATGTTTGTAACGGAAACGGATCCGGACCGCTCCTTCGACCGACGAGCCTGTTGGCTTCTAGTTTAGTTGGAACGTGTTCAGACCGCTCGCGGAAGTGTCGAGCGGACACATTGGAAGTAGTGTTGTTTTGATTCGTTCGCCGTAAGGTATCGTAGTGTATCGGTCCCACCGCGACCGCCGGCGCCGCGTACCACCGGCGGACGCTAAATTTAATAAATATAGAAAAAGATGACTCGAGTCGCTTAAACTTTTATAATAACGTTCGTGTAAGTGGATGCCGTGGCGTTCTATTCGCACCGCCTGCCCTCCCGGCAGATACGATATCAAATGTCAATTAAACGCTTGGAATAGCTCGAACACGAAACTACCAAAAATGCCTTAACCCCGCTAATGTTTTACAATCAAGTAAGGATAATAGTTAAGAAATACTGCCTAAAATAAAGAGTAATCTAGATCGAGCTAGGAAGCCGAAGCGAACGCGACGGCGACGAGGTGTGCCATATTGAAGGGAGGCGCCGGCGCGCAGGCGCTGCGAGGCTCGTCCACCTAAACGCTTTAGGTATGAGCGGGGAGCATCCACGACACCGCTCATACCAATTATATTGTAGTTAATATAGTACTATTATAATTACAAATAACGATTTACTGAAGGGGCGCGCGACTGGCGCTCTACTCGCCGGCTGCAGTCGGCACCGTCGACCCTACACGAGACGACCGAGCATTGGAGACTGCTCCTTCATTTTACAGTGGTCTCTGTATCGTAACTAGTATAACCTTTGTACTTTTAGCACTTTTATGCACGTCAATAGCACTTAATGTAAGTAGCGAAAGATTTCACCTTCCCTCCGGTCGAGTCCTCTACGCAACGTCTCTAAATAATGTAAAAGTACCAAGTAACATGATTATGAATGTTAGTAACCAGCTCGGTGTCATGAAGTCCAGCCCCAGTCGCGAGTGTCCGTATATAATATACAACAAAATAATCATTAAGTAGATACTAGATAATAATATAGACGAATAAAGAGAATGACTCTTTTTGATTTCCACTTATAAATTATTTTACAAGTACAAATTTATAATTTTTATTGTTTAGTAGGTACAATAATTTTAATATAAACTGTACATATGTAAAAACACGTTAGATATTATCTTATACACTTATTTATTTAAGTACAGTGTGGTATGATTGTGGTTTTGAAAACTTTTTGCCAGTGCTTGTGCGGCACTAGACACAGTCGATGTTCCCAGCTTTTGTTTGTTTTTCAATGTTAATTTATGAAATATATTAATTTATAGCAGCTGCTACACGAGCAGCTCGACGTGTCGATGCCCAAGGTAATCGCAAAGGTTCAGTCAATTGTTTTTTGTACTTATGTACTCGTCTATCCAATATGTATGAGGATCACAGTGATCAAATTTGTATTTTTTTCTTAATCTGTTTATTTATGGAGCTTTCGAGACAATCAAACGGTTTGGGCTCAAGTACGTAGGTACCAACCATTCATGGAACTCGGATCGACTCAAACGTTTCTATAGATGTTCAGGGACGTCGATGTGTTAAAATTAGGTACATATCCGTGCGAGGTTTGCCTTCGCCGTGTACATGTTATGTGTTCAGTGTGGCCTCTTCAAACATGGTGTCGAGATCGCCGACACAACGACTTGTGGTACCGACAGCTGATCGATCGTCTCCGAAGCTCCGAGCAGATGTAGAGGTTGTTTGACACGCGTTGTTTGTATCGGTTCCTGCAGTTATCCCACCTATAGTTAACCAGTCATGACGAAGACTGTTTAGTGTTACGTTTGTTTGTTGTTAGGTTTACTTATTGTGTCAAATGTGCTCTTAGATATTTCCCTGCATGCACATTGCACTTTTTTGTACCTATTGATTGTGAAGCAGAATTTTTATTCGGATATCTTAAGGACCTCCTAAGTATAAAAATGTACGCTTTAAAGAAATTGAAAATAAATTACTCATAATAAATAGGTAGGTAGGTATGATATGGTGTAGTTATCTATGTGCGTGCATGGATGGAACGTCTGCAGAGCGGCGTTATCGCATTTAGAGGAAGCGTTTTATTTGGGGCGCTCGCCGCCGCCGTACATCGGGAAACAAGAGCGCTACCACCGAAACTATTATACCCCGAGAGCACACAGAGGCATGCGCGTCGAGTGAGACGAGAGCGCATCACTAGTTAACCGGCGACGGATCTAGATTAGGCTACGTTTAACGACACTTATGATTTTTGTTTCATTATTCTTTATTACGTTATTTAAGTAATTTCCGCCATAGAGTTATACACACTTTAGATTAAGAACTATTTTATGTGCAATAAATTATCCGCGATTCAGTATAAATGATATCTACTAGTAACGTTACGAAATAAATAAATTACTGTCTGCTCAATTTTTTCGACTGACCAACTGTAAAAAGTAATTGGTAAATCATAAAAAATAATGGGAGTTGCGATTTGTGCTACAGTCAGAACTTGGATGTGAAATGGTGTTATTCACTAACGAGAAAAATGATTCTACAGGTGTGACATATGTACTGTCTGTGGTCATTTGTTACAGTTCATTTTATCCAGTCCAAATACAATGAAATAGGTAATTAAGATGGTGCTCATGGTACTTATCTATCCATTTCTAAATTTTAATATTAGTAACAATGAATGATAAGTATTAAGTAACTATCATCGTGACAATCAAAACTACCATGTCAATAGCTTAACTTTACAACATGAAATGTCTGCAGTAAGTACTAACCTAACAATGTAAATATCAGATAGATCGATTCGATTTACTCATAAACGTGGCAGATGTCGCCACACGATCCACGATCGATTGATCACGGCATATTATGACACGCACGATAACTCATTCTTAGGAGCACAACTAAATGTAGTCATTTAGTTTCTATTTGCCTATTTCAAGATTCTTATTATCTCACGCAAACGATATGTTAGTACCTAAACAAAAATACAATTAACAACAATTCAATTATTATTCGCTGGTTATATTTATATGAATTAGATTTATTTATAATTTTATATATTTTAAATGTACAAGAATAAGAATCAAAAATTAATACATATAGCTCAAACCATGTGATATCTAGTCTTTTTTCATTAAAAATATCATGCCTTTACAAGATGAAGTTAAGACTATTTTGATTGAATTTCGATGGTGGTAATGTTTTTATTATCTGCAAATTCGCAAACTTAATAATTGTTAATTTATCAAAGAAATACCACTGCCGAGAGTTATGTGACATGGAACACTTCAATATTTATTGTCGTTATTGAGTAATTACATATTATATTTTATAACAATGAAAACACTTCACAAGCATCTTGGGGTACGTGTAAATGACTTTTATTAAATTTATTCAACAAGGTTAGATTTCACAACATTGACTTTTGTCACATAAAGGAAATGACTTAAATGATAGCCTATTAAATCATTCGTGTCTCTATAGACTATATGAAAAAGATAGCAATATATTAGAATAATAATGTAACTAAATATATATCAGTTTGTATAAAGGGGAGTTAGTAATGGAGTAACTTGCACATGGCGGAATGTAATGCGGTGAAACAGGGCACCCAAGTTAAAAACGTAAGGTATTGCACAATATCTCAGCACAATAACTGATATAAATTAATGAAGAATAGTACTGAGCACTTACTATAATGAATCCAAGTCTGCCTCGATCGAAGAATGCACTGAAACATTTTAAAATACATCCAACGAGATATCCCTTTTCTTTTAGAATATTTTTAGTTGTAAGTGTTGAGATCAAGTGTTTACTGTGTAAGCACAAAGAGGATTCAATTCGAAAAATAAAAATACAATAACGTTGCTATGATTAACATGTCGTATTATTTTAAATCCTCTACACAGTTTTACTTCACTATGTATCTTTACCTCTCCGCTAAACTGTATTACCGCTAGAAATTTCAACGATGGTTCAATCAATTGGACCATCACCTACCACGGACCTACATGACAACTGTTGACTGTCTACCACGAGCGAGAAGTGATTTTAGTAGACATCTCGGCGTTTTTAAAATATGTGACCAAAAAGATAATAACTGAATTAATCACAGCCTATACAAAAAAATGTAGGTCGGTACAAGCGTTTGTTTAGGGAAAGATGTCGTTTTGTTTATTTAATCAATAATGAAATAAATAAATAACGCCCAACGACCATAGATCCTAACTGCAGTAGTGTCCAAACACGACCGTGTTCCGGTTTGAAGAGCACTGTAGCTATTGAAACTACTGAGCAGTGAGACTTTATGACCTAATCTCACAATCTAGTAATCCTATTACTTACTAAACTGTGCTGATGTCTCAGGATGACGTGCGCAGTGCGGTGTCACGCGAAACTTTACATTTGAGAAGTTCCGAGTGACAATGTAACTGTTACGCACGTCCGTGTCGCTTAACATCAGGCGAAAGACTAGTTCGTCACATTAATATAAAAAATATATTAAGAGGTCTTACTAATAATAATCACCTGAAAGTCTAACAACAACCAAGCATTTCGGCGACTCTTTTGAATGATGAATTGATGATGTGTTTGAATGGAACTCACCCCGGCTTCCTTTGTTTCTTGACAAATATTATTTAGGTCTCTTTAACACTAGTTAGACTCTTGAAGCTTGTCATAGGTCAACATGCTACACCTTCGACTGCTTTATCGCTTAACATCAGGTGAGTTGTAGTAAAACGACTTAATCGTACATAAAAAAGTCAATTAGCACAAAATTAAGGCAAAATAAACGCAACAAAACCTAATTGCAGTTTCCGCTTCCACAATAATGGTGACAGTACTAGTTTTGTTCCTGTCAACTGATACCACCCTAAAAATGCTAACATGTAAAACGATAACAGAACATGGCCGTTTAGGCAACACTTAAATATATTCTTAGATAATTGCTAATACTATTTCAATATCATGTCTCACTTACGGTATATCGTTTCGCTAACATACGCTTGTTCTCTATTAATTGGTAAATATTAAATTATACCTAAATAATATAAATGATAAATTATTTTATAGATCGATGAAGTAATAAAAAGTTTTGCTAATACCTACACCAAAATCAACTTTTCGTGGTTGTTACTCATTTAATAAAACAAAATGAAAAATAAATATTAGTGTTAGGATGGTACTTATCTGAAATGTTGTAATATTGTTATTAAAGTGGTAAGCTATGCAACAAGTAGGTATATTCTGCCGCAAGTAAGCCGAGTTTTACAAATTTGTTTGCTAGCTCAAAACTGTTTTGGTTAATTTTTAATATAGGTACGTATGGAAGCAAAGTGAGTAGGTAGGTATAGTTTAAATATCGGCAGACTAACAAATAGGCTATTCTGCTTTTCTTCGCTTTTATTTGTCTTTTTTAAGTGTTAGGTACTTATTACTTTTGAGTTAAAGCCCACATTTCAGAGTACATTCTCGGTACTTGTTTAAGTTACCAATGATTTGGTTGCTAGGTATTTGTACTTAATTCTGCTTGTAAGAATTTCGAATGAAAATCATAACGTCACTTATTTTTACTGGATAATGGATGATTTCCAGTATGTATAATTTTTCTATGCATACAAAACAAAACAACAATGACGTTAGTCTTCTATCCTATTAGGGCAGTCTGACTGAAAATGTGTGTTTTCAAAAGCTTATTGCTCGAGTAATATTTGTTTTCGCAACTTAATGGTGGTATAAAACCACCGCTTGTGGCTGACTAGGCACTTTGTTCACGAATCTTTTGAATTGAAATCACAAAAATATCAATTTCACATTTACACATCGGCATTGTATCCCCGAATCTAGAGTTAATAAGTAAATTATTTTTCTAATTTGATTATTGTGTGATCCTAAATACATATAAAGACAAGTGCCATTATATTCTAGCGTTGTCCACTGATGCTCTACCATATGAAAACGAGTATGGTCCCGAATACGGCTCCGAGTGGATTATGTTCCTGGACGACAACGCAACTACGCACATTTTAAACTTTTCTTCACTGCCCACGGATGAAAGAGGTTTGCTGTTGGGTGAAGCTTATTTTAATTTGTACACCAGGTAAACAGGGTTACTTTCGAAATGCGAAACTGTTAGTGCTCAATTGAACCGATTGTACCAAATTTTGTTTTAGGCGCAATGAGATTGCTGAAAACCTTATAATTCCCGGTAACGACGAGTTAATCAGTAGTCAATACTATAACTCATCTAACGATCTGAAAGTGATCACTCACGGCTGGCTTGGAGCGGAAAGCGCAGACTGGGTCCAAAATATGAAGAATGCTCTGTTAAAAAAATCCGATTATAACGTAATCAACGTAGATTGGAGTGATTTAGCCGACAATCCCATATATCCGTGGTCTGCGTTCAGTACTAGATACGTTGGAAAACGTATAGCGAAACTGCTAATTGCTCTCGAGAAAGCTTATAAAATCGATGACAAGCATATTCATCTGATCGGTCACTCTTTAGGAGCGCAGGTGATGGGATACGCTGGAATGTTTCATGGTGGCCAAATCGACAGAATCACTGGTAAGATTTCATTTAGAGAAATTGTGTATAAGGTACTTTGTGACCAAATCCACAGAATTACTCGTAATATTTCATTTAGACGAAACTTTTTAAGTCACTTATATATAACTAGGTGCGCCCCGCGGTTTCACTCGCAGATAAAAAGTGTTTTAGTTATTTGCTCATCCCACGGGAAAACTTTACTTTTTCGGAATAAAATGTAAGAGTAACAAACATACACACAAACACATACAAACTTTCGCCTTTATAATATTAGTGTGATAAATGAATGAATTAATCGCCCACTATTTTTTTGCTTGGCGCAGAACTAAATTTACATTATTTAAGCAGAGTTCATGAGTAAAGTCGAAAGTCGGAACTACTAACTAAAAACCGAGTAAAAGTAAGCGTTGTACACAATGTCAGGTTATGACTATTTCTAGTATTCCGTTGTATGTGAATCTAAGCAAATAATTCAAGGGGTGAGAACAAAAAGGTGTCAAATTGATAGTTTCGAGAAAATTGATTACAAACTTCAACAGGTTCATTTTAATGTAGAGTGCTTATAAGGTAACAGAAAAGGTTTATGTAAGTTTTAGTTGCTTGAAAATGTGTTAATTCTATTTTTAAAATACAAAATATAGTACTGTAAAAATATAATATTACATAATAAATATTAGGTCTTTACCTATGAAATTGCCGTTTTGTTTGTAAAAAGTTAAAGTATTTTTTTTTTTCGAACTTATTTATTTCTTTTATTCAAAGTAATCATCCCTGCAATCAATGCATCTTTGCCAACGCTGTGGCAGTTTATGGATGCCCTTCTTGAAAAATCAGCAGGACGGGAGACAACAAACTCTTCAAAGGCGTTTTGTACTGCCTCTCGGGAATTGAATTTTTTTCCCGCTAAAAAGTTGTCCAAATTTTGGAAAAAGTAATAGTCGGCAGGCGCAAGATCTGGTGAGTATGGCGGATGAGGGAGAGCTTCCAAACCCAACTCATTCAGCTTAGAGACGGTCTGTTGTGCAGTATGGGGTCGCGCGTTGTCGTAAAGTAGCAGTGGAGACGACCGATTGACCAAAGCTGGTTGCAGACGTGCGAGTTTCGCCGTTATTGTGGTCAGTTCTTCAATGTACACATCTGCAGTAATGCTCTCGCTGTTTTGTAAAAAGCTATGATGAATCACACCAGCACTAGACCACCAAACTGTGACCATCACCTTTCTAGGGGTCATTTTTCGTTTTGCACATTGCTTTGGTACCGAACCAGGATCTAACCAACTTGCTGAGCGCTTTCGATTGTCAAAAAGAATCCATTTTTCGTCGCACGTAACAATTCGGTCCAAAATTCCTTCATTTCTGTGCCTGTTAAGCAGCGCAAGGCAAGTCTCGACGCGTACGTTGCGCTGGCGATCGTTAAGTTCGTGGGGCACCCATCTATCAAGCTTTTTTATCTTGCCAATCTGTCGCAAATGGACCAATATTGTTTTGATGCTAACATCAAAAGCTGCTGCCAGCTCAGCTGTAGATTGAGATTCATCAGCTTCCACAATCGCCTTTAATTCATCATTGTTGACCAAAGTTTCCGGACGACCACGAGGTTCATTTTTCAAGTCAAAATTCCCAGAACGGAACCGAGCAAACCAATAACGGGTTGTACGTTCGTTTGTACAGTTCTCTCCGTAAACGTCGTTGATGTTACGTGTCGTTTGTGCCGCGTTGGTGCGACGACGGAACTCATATTCCATAATTACACGAAATTTCAAAGTATCCATTATGAGGAAAAATGTTGAAATGTAATGAAAATACAACGCTAATCAATAAACAAAAGACTTATATTGTAAATAGAATGTCATATTTTTAAAACAAAATTAATTTGAATTTAGAATTCATAAACAATCAAAACTTTTTTTGTTTGAAAAAGTCTGTACTGCAATACGGCAATTTCATAGGTAAAGACCTTATTATAATAATGTTTTTATGCTAAGCGAACTGTATTCCTTTGCCAGATAAACCGTTTTTTGACTGACAATCTCGAGATTTAAACCTCATTTCGGTATTTTGAAAATGTGTTATTGTAGATAATTTCACGCTGAATCCAACGATAGCCATAAGTCATTTTGTGAAAAAAATCAGTTAAACCCTTTTTTGATCTCATCCCTTGATTATGCTGCCAGGTAAAAGTGTGAAGAGCTTGATATTTTATGATTAGGAATTAAAAAACAACCAATACTTTAGGGTTGGATCCTGCTCGACCGCTATTTGAAATACCGAGAATGGGGAAGGATTTCCGCTTAGACAAAATGGATGCTGCATTCGTGGACATAATCCACACGTGTGGAGGCATTTACGGGTATCTTCACAGTTCTGGACACGCAGACTTCTATCCAAATGACGGAAGAGCACGGCAGCCTGGGTGCGAGGGCGCTCAGGATATGATCGGTAATTCAATTTTTTTTTTTTAATGCTTTAGACCACACGGCTGAAGTAAAACTTCTTTAGTTTAGCTCCATCTATCGGCCGGTATAACTTTGTTTAATGTTAATGTCATCATCTTGACAATTGTAAATTCATTTTGCCGGACATGCCAACATATAATACAAATTTTTTACTTGTTATGTTGACAATGGAGATCTACGTTAACCAACGACTTTCAATTTGCCTTCGCCCCGCCAGCTTACTCCCCAAGTCAAACGTGCGTAAAGAAGTTTTACTTCAATGAAAATCTATGATTTCAGATTGTTCCACCCATAATGTGAGTACATGAGTTAATATTTTGATTCATCGTTACAGGGATACTTACTTCTTTTCTACTAGTGTTTTTTTTAACTTTTATTTGTAGATAAACAGCCAGAATTCAAAACGCTGTTATGTAATAGTATTTTGTCATTACATTATACTGGTCTGGTGATTTTAGGTGGTTTGAATGTGATGATCAATCCAGAGAATCTATCTTGTACCACAGCAGCGACGTACCTGAGTCACGAGTATAACCACAAACAGAACTAATAATAAGTCAACATTATCATCAAATATCTCTGTTCATTTCAATCCTGGATTTTTCTTTACGGTTTGAACACAACCATTTACTAATATTTTCTTACAGAGGGCTGCAGCCACGGCCGTTCCTGCGAGTTCTTCATAGAATCCATTAGCTCCAATGTAGGTTTTGTCGCATACCCGTGCGACAGTTGGGACAATTATGAAAATGGCCATTGTAAGGATAATTCTACACTCATGGGTTTTCCAGCTTCCGCAGAAAGAGAAGGGAACTTTTTCCTGCACACGCGATCCGAGCCGAATTATGCTCAGGGATATGATGGTCATAATTAAATTTGGCCGCTGTTTTGCACTTTATTATAGGATAATTTAAACACAATCCATTTTTTCTTTCTGACCATATTCTTTGTTTGCATCCTGTACCCTTCTTAATCCCAAGTCCTAGCCCAGCCCCATGATTGCCGTCAAAATCGTTAATTAATGTGCACAAGCTAATTAGAGACAAATTACACTAAACTACCTATACAAGGTGGAATTTAATTCATTCTTTTCCTTTAATGTATGTATTCAGTCTATGCTAGAATGCTCTCATATAACTAAATAAACTTATACTATTATATAGGAGGCACTAAATACTAAAACAAAACCTTATTTTTTTTAAATTGGCCCTTGCACGAATAATTTATTGCATGGTCTGAGTACATACATTTAAGGAAAAGAGTGAATTATATCCCACCTTGTACAGTTAATAAGTTCTGAAATAGTGTTTATTTGATTATTTATTTCAAATTTTAATTTCTTAAAAAATTACTTTATATAAAAAATAAAAAGACATGTTCCTTGTAGTGTGTATTGTCAAACAACAAATTAAGGATCAATCAAAGTAACAAATATAATACTTGTGTATACCCATATCAATATGAACTGTTCTAACATTAACAGTATGTGTAAAGAATTGTAAATAAAGCTTATACAAAATCTACGTGAAACAAAACTATCAGTCCTTTTAAATTTTTTCCCTAATCTTGTCGAATATCAAGAAATTGATATAAACTTCTATTTTGCATTAATATCTCAAAATTAAATCATTATACTTAATGTCACTGCAACTCCATATTAATCTATGACTAGGAAATTTATAGTGCCTTCCAAAATTCAAGTGTCACATGGAATGATTAAACTAATATTAAATGCAATATAGCTATCCTATTTGACTACATAAAATATCAGAGTACAATAGAAAGACTACAAAGGGGAGTCTGCTTACATGCAATTTAGAACAGATTGCACAAATCCAGACCTGAAACAAACAGAAGGCAATATGAACATTTGTAGTATAATTTTGAAAGTAAATACTAAACAATAAATGTATCAGATTTCAAAAGGTATGCATCAGTATACTTCAGTCGGGAAAAGAAGACTAAAAATAATGAATCATCATGAAGGACGGTGTATATTACACCAGTTTCATTATTATAGCATGTGCAGGGTAAACATACTCACATAATGCAAAAAAAGAAATGTGTTTATTTCGACGCAACGAGTTTGACCGCTTGGCTGACCTCCCCGGCTCTGTAAAGACGGACAAAACCATCAAATAAATGAGGTGAATACGGAAAAATGGAACTCATGTTCTAGCATAAAAAGAAAACCACGCTACAACGGGGCAGAAATTTATATCAGTTGTTAGCAAATATAGCAATAAAACAACGGATGCTTTGGCACAATTTTTTTTTAAACCTTTTTTTTTGGTTCTTTTAGTACAACACTACTATAAATAATAAGCATAACGACGGTACACTTGCTTGGTTGCTTAAATACAATGTTGTATATTTTTAAATACACAAAAAAATTCGTATAATTTCATACAATAAATAATACAGTCTCATTTTCTCGTTGTAAGCGTGATTTTCTTATAATTATCAGATATTTATTTTGTGCGTCATTATGCATCAGTCGGGAAAAGAAGACTAAAAAAATTGAATCATCATTAAACTTGGTTAAATTAAGGTAAACGATCAAGTAAAGTACATATTTATTAATACCTTGCTGAACTAATCCGGTTCGATTCGTACACGGAATCAGTACCTTCACCCTGGTCCTGTAAATACACAAATAGTTTAAAAACAAAACTTTTGATCGGTATTTATAACAAATTTTATAAAATATCTGTTTTAGTAAAATAGTCATTTGTGCAACAAGAGAGTAAAGTTGATTTTTGCTTCGTGTGCTGATATTGAGCGGGTGATTCTAAATTAGAATCTTGAACATATCGGAATCAAAGGCAGGTGATGCAACAAACCTTGCCCTTAAGTGGCACATACAAATTTTCACCTTAGCAACGAACACATACAGGTTAAAAAATACACAAAACTAAAATGAAAAATTAAATACAAAATCTTAACCGCGTGTTATTGCTAGCCTACTTCTTTTCTACCAATTGCGTACATACATTAGTACGTAACTACTGAAAGCGTTTCCGAAAGTTTCATTATTTAGTTATTTTCTACTAAATTCTTACTTCGAGTTGACGTATTCCTATTACTCGCTGTTATCGTAGCCAAGAAGAGAAAGAAATAGGAAAGTAAAGGTGCAGTAGGCATTTAAAATTTTCTAGTCACTTTCTGCAGGAACGAGACAAGATTATTGGTATAATTTAATGTTATTTATTTAGAAAAACTTATGTACATTTAAGTAACAATTGAATTAAGTGTTATTGAACGAAAACTGTGAAAAGTAAACAGTGATTAAATGCAAGCCTACCAAAAATAAAAGAAAACACAAAATATAAAACGTCTTTAAGGTGTCAATAATTCAAGGGGACTATTTTTAACAGTCAACGTGTTCAGGCTCATGATGGTAACATTCATGAAGGCTAGCCAATGCTTACCCAGTCTTTTTTTTATAAAATATTTATTGGTAATTGATTCAAAAAGTGTACCAACCTTTTTAGTGATCCAACTGCGCGTCTAGCTAAATACCGACACCTGTGAAAGTAAAGCACATATTAGTATAAGGACAATGGCGAAACTTTAACCCGTAGGTCCACTATGCCTGTTTACATTTTTCAGTTGGGTGTAAATAATAGTGAATTTATAATCACATAATAGATCCGAAATTGCACAAAAATTACAAGTTTTAATCGCCTTTCTCTAATAGTTGAGAAAAACAGACATAGTAAAACTGGGGTTTTTTAAGGACAAAGTAGCTATTAAAAAATTACTAGCATAGAACAAGCTATGGTCAAAATTAATAAATTTTCCATGTTATCGATAGCTGTAATGTACTAGAAATAAGTATAACAAATTTTCATTTAAAAGTTTAGAAGATAAATTGGCCCTCAGACCAAAGATTACTTAGAATTATTGAAATTTCAATAATCCATTTACTGTCATGTTCAATGGCACGAGCCATGGTTTAAAGAAAACAGATAAATTTCCATGTTTCCAGACAATCTTACGATGATGTAAATTCATATATAATTATGCTCAAATGAATTTCAATATAGCATCTTAGAAATTATATCTTGTATTATATACGCTCCATATTTTATTCGCTGAAGTTAATGTGTTTTTCTACGACATCGAGGGTTAAACGCACTAGTTCTCTTGGGAACTTAGGAAGAATACCTACAGCCGATGTTAACCTAAATCGGCGAGATAATTCTTCGATTGTGGAAGCGCTGGTCCAAAACCTTTTTTATATTAAAATTTGTAGTAGTAATCAATCGTCAACATTTTTTGATTATTTTTCTTCTAATTTCATCCGTTTCCCAAACCCACTTATGTTCTACTTGACTCCGACTTTCGATTAGATTGGGGGACAAGAAATTAAGTAGTGTCTGTAGGGTTGCCTACAAAGAGTTGGTACATGTAGAATGTATGTCAACATATAGAAACAATCGAGAATCAGTCAAGTCTTAAGTTTATGAACAGAGCAAAACAGGGGTCTATAAAAAGGGGTCGTCAGACTTTCGATAAACTTTACATCGACATCAACGTCGAATGTACACAATTTTCACACTTATGTAAGGCACAAATTCGACATCGATTTATTAAGTCGTATATCAGAATAGGGGTTGTAATAAATTTGGGTAACTTTCAAAAGTTCACATATAACAGACCATCTTGACCTGTTGGGTGTTTCATTAACATCCAATCTCAACTATGGCTCGTTTGAGTCCAAGGTTAAATTAGCTTCAAAAAAGATAGGTTATCCTAGGAAAGGGGCGGCGGTAGCCATCTCTGGGATGGATCGGCCAAATAACAGCTCCAAGCCTTGTACTCTATTCAGATACAGGCCAAAGGGCTCATCGGTGACGATGCATTCGTGGATGTTAAGGTTGTGGCACCGACGTTAGTAGTTGCTAGCTTATCGGTGTTTTGTAGACCGCATTTCGGAGTATGCGAAGGAATTACACGACCTAATTCCCCCATCTCCCTTCTTTCATCGGCCTACAAGACGCACATAAACACGGAATCCGTATAGAGTATGGTAGCGAAATCCGCTACTATATCCTATAGCTGTTCGCTACTATACTACAGTAGCGAACAGCAAATGAATGCAACAACTTGCCGGCGTCCTCGTTTCCAGTTAACCTGGGAGTTTTCGAGTCAAGAGTGAACTGGTATCTTTTAGGGAAGCATGCTCCATATTAGACCAAGTAATTGTTAACATCAGGTAAGACAGTGGTCAAAAGCTTATTTGTTTTAGTTGTCGGTCTGTCTGTCTATCAAGATTCTTTTTCTCAGGAACTGCTAAACGTATTGAGTTGAAATTGGTATCAGGTATATCCATACTGTCATAAAATCCTGTAAAATTGAAGCTTCCAAGTCAGTTCATTAAGAAGACATGATTTAAAAATGTGAAACTTTTTTCATATTTTGCAGATCATCAAAAACAGGATAAAATATCTTGGTTGGGAGTCATGTTCACAAAACTTGTATGATATAAACCGCAAAAATAAGTTTATCGGGTATAGGAGGCATAAAGGAAGACTAGAACCCTCAAGCCACAAGTTGAACTTGAAAATAAGCTTAAGTTAGACCACATTTCGCCTGATGTTAATGTTTTTTATGCCACTTAAAAACTTATGAAGGTACCAAGGTCTTAAGATAACATATAAATGATTTTTGTTAATAAGCGAGACAATATTGAATAATCTATACAGATATAACTTTAATATAAATAATCATTTGCATCTTTCATTAGGTTTAATTTAGTGCGAAAATATAGCCCTACAGGCCCTTACGATGTCGTAGAAACCAAAAATTTCACTTCTAGTTGCGTTTAACTTAGCTATAAAAGGTTAAGGAGAGTGGTTTTTTCAGGAACATCTTTAAATCAAGTTATTGGACGTTGGTATTCAAAAACATAATACTTTTGCACGTAGACTCGTAAGTAAAAGAAACATACTATGGTTATAGTACGAGTACGTGTTACCAAGTTGCATATTTAACGAATGTATGTTAAAATTATAGGTACGATTAGGCCGAAGAGAACATGTTTTACTTTGATAAACTTACCACTCTTACAACGGCGCTGTTATTCGTACACGATAAACAGTAAGTTGAAATCTTCTTGAAGGAAAATGTGTCAGTCTTTTGATGATTATATAAACAACTTTGTAGCCAAATCTTCTGGTTTCTTCATGACGCTCCGTTCCTTAAGGACTATTTCTGGTAATCGAAGTGAGTAGAAATAGATTTAGCTCTATTCAAAAATTGCTGAGCTAAGAACATAATATAAAATAAATAGGAGTGAGACTGACTAAGTCTGTGAAATTTAAAAAAACTGCTTCATTAATGAGAAACAAAGAAAAAGTTCCTAAATAAACGGCTAGCACCGTAAACGAGTGAAGCTCCCACAGAAGTGTCGATGGTTCAGGCTGCACGGCAACATTCCCAGAATCGAATGTACCTATAGAAAACTAATTTAGTGATCAAGTTACATCACTAGCGTCAGCAACGGTGACCACAGAAGCAGGCCTGGTTGGAAATTCATAAAAATGGACACAATTTTAATAAAGTATCCATCAGTTGTTAACCTGTATAAATATAAACATTAATAATGGTGTGAATTGATATGGAAATTAACAGGTGAGGGTGATGAGACATATTTGGAATATGTACATGCAAAAATACGTCTAAAATGCATATAAATAAAAATATTACATGCTACCCATGGACATAATATCATCCTTGATACGTCCATGACACTGCCATTTATGTTACTACTGTAGTAGTTCATTTAAAGAATACTAAAGCAAAAATAATAAAGCACTTTGTCCGTATAGAAATATATCTAAATTCAACAAACATTAAATAAAATGTTGTTTAACTAAGGTAATAATAAAACAAAATAAAATAAATAAATAAATGAGAAGCCGTAAATATTATATGCAGTTTACATGCTGGCAAGCGGATGAGGTGAAAAGTGAGAAAACTGAATTTCTTTAAAAGGTCATTAAAAACATCTGAATTCTGAACACACAAATGTTTTAGTTCATAATTTTCTACAAAATTTGAATTCTGTACACATAAATGATTTTGTACATAATTTTTGTCATGTTTATTGAAATATTCAAATTAAGATAATGGGGAAATGTGTAATATGAGTATGATGTATAATAACAACGTACACTGTATTTTGTTTATAAAAAACATAAGAGCATTAATACCATTATTAGTGGTGTTCAAAATTCTAATTAACCATAGAAATGTATTTTCTTTTTCAGACACGTGTACGACAAAATACTCTGTATGTTAAATCTATTTGGCATTATGCGTGAATTAGAACCTTGTAATTTTAGTGGATTTCCCACAAGATTCCTTGTCCCTCTGTAAAATGTTTCTTGAAATATTACTGTAATAATTCTCGTACAAAATATTAAAAAAATATTATAATTACATCGGCATGGAAATAAAGGAGTTATTATCTTAATTTACTAGTTTACCTTCTTTATTATTGCAGTCAAACTTTATGTGAAACGTAGGCTGTTCCAGTATAGTAATTTTTACGGCTTTGGTCAACGTCGCAACCAACGTTTAGAGCGTCACAGGGCGGTGAAGGTGGGCGCTTAAAGGTTGAGCCACAGGTGTATTTACGGCACGGAATATTTTTTCATGCTCTATACTTTTCTATTGCTCAGGTTTGTCGTTTCCTAGAGCGAGAGGGATAGCGACGTCAGCAATGCGATAGCATTCACGCTATATCATCGCTCTGGGAAGCGGCGATCCTAAACGATAGAAAAAGATGGACCATGAAGTGATTCCACATAATATGTGGTTTTACCCTAAGGCGTCCGGACAGAAACTGGGAAGAGACTAGCACAACGGCACCCTCTGGTTGTGAGCCTCCTTGACTTGGAACTGCTGCAGTGGAAACGGTATACCAAGAGACGATGATACTATCGCAGTCGCAGCGGCTTCAAAGATGCATTTGTAATCCTTGACAAACTGTCGGATGAAGTGTGCATACAAATCCAAATTTTTAAGCAAGATTTACTTTTCTAGTTTTGCTAAGTTGGAAGTCTATTTTATATCATTTTACTTTTGAACTGTAATGTAAAGGAGCCAATGGTAAAGCACTGGCAATGTTCATTTTACATTAAAATATTTTTGAAAAAACTATGGTCGACTATTCAGTATCGGATCAATAAAGTCATTTATTGTCTAGTTATATTTGTTTTTTCCCGATAGGCTCGACTCTGCAGAGCGGATTCAGATTGATACATTATGTTGCATATCTAATATAAAGTACCTTATTGAATATCTAATATAAAGTACCTGTCTCATAACGCTATTACATCAGTGCTAAGACATACTTTAGAGCGCGGAATAAAAATGACACATGAATATGTTATTGCGTCGCTTAGTGACCGCAGGACTAAAGTGTAGACCATGCAGATGAGGGCTAATCACATCACATCACACTAATATTATAAAGGCGAAAGTTTGTATGTGTGTATGTTTGTTACTCCTTCACGCTCAAACAGCTGAATGGATTTGGATAAAATTCCCAAGGTACCAAGATAGCTTATATATTGGATTAACATATAGGCTACATTTTATCGCGGAAAAGTGAAATTTTCCCGTGGGATGAGCAAATAATTAAAATACTTTTCATCCACGGGTAAAACCGCGGGGCGCAACTAGTCTCAAAATAAGGCTTTGTCCAGAAGAAGCGAATTCTTTGCAAATCGTTTCCTCGATACTGGGTGCTTGTACAAGACATTCACAAGCACCCCGCGAATTTAAGCTAGCTTTAAGTTTTATGTTATAAATGAAATCTCGCATTGAGCAACGATTCACGATTAAGTATTGTTATGCAATACGAGTCAGACCATATAACCATGAGCCATGGGAACATTCTCCAGAGAACATACTGCATTACATTGATTAATGCCGCCTGATACTTCAAAAATAAACTTGAATAGCATACTGTATTTGTTCAGTCTGGAGACTCCGCATTTTACTCATCTCCAAGCAGGCGGGGGCACATCGTACTTTATACTTCTCCGGGAGTTGGACTCGATGACTGTTGTTGTTGTAAAGGCATGCTTATGGCTCCAGTAACTTGCCATAAGCCTTCTGAATTTCAAGCAATATTGATGGATAGATCATTGATATTCGAACTAGGTTGTCCTTGTATTATAACAATCTAGACATTCACATCAGTTCATTCTTGTAGAATTTGATCGATAGCAAAACATTTTAATGCATATCATACAACGATCTATTTTTCATACAATTTTTACATTATATACTTTTGATAAAGGACTAAGAAAGAAAAACTGTACTTACTGCAGTATTCATAAAACAAAAATATAACTAAGTACCCTTATTTCCCACGGCATGAAAGATGAAGAAAATAAAATATTCTAAGGGGGTAGTCTCCGACCTTGTAGTACTTCCAATACTTTAAGCTTGGCGCAATGGCATCGATTGCTACATAATTAGATATTTTGCCGTGCCTTGATTATGATGGCTATTTTGGTATGTTTTTCATTTTGTAAATTAAATTAAACTAAACCACAGAATAATTACAAGTGTAAAAGTTTTGTTGAATGAGTATACATTTAAACATAATTTCAGTATATACTTGAGATTTATGCCGAGAAGGAAAGTTAAATCATGAAACTAACTAATTAATTAAAATGAACTGAAAAATAGGATACATTTTTTGCTTGTTTTAAATTCAATGATTTTTAGATGGAAAGCATTTAAAAACATCGGAGATTCGGGAAACTACCACCTTACAATTAATACTAACCATAAAAATTTAATTTAAAAAAATTGTGTGTATTAATTTGGATTTTTTTCGATTTGTATGTAATGGCATCATTAGTAAATGATGAGAAAAGAAAGTAACGAAGTATTGTAATAAATCAATAATATTTAAGCAACCGGGTGCAAAATCGATTGGGTGAATTAGATCGTACACAAAATACAATAGATAGGCATCGAACGCACAACAGCAAAAATAATCATTTTCACTGGAAGTTTTAGGGTTCACTTAAAAGAAAACCTTTTAATCTTTTTACCTTCTAGGCGATCACGTAACTTAATGCAACCAATAGAAACACAAATATGTATAGATTTGACAAGTTTCAATTTGCAGTTTATGTGCACATTTACTGTTTTTTTCAAATAAGTAGTTTTTCTTGTTGCATTGCGATCTAAGTTCCGTGATCACATCTCTGGTTCTAGAGCAACAAAATAATAAACAAGATGCTTGCGCAGTGTTCCTTGCCATCAATGATTCACGACGTTTTTTTGCTTATAACAACTATGATTACTGAAATAATTTATAAACTCTACTTTCGACTCAGCACAGCTTTTACTGAAAACATTAATTGCTACCCCAAGATAATTATCATTTTTGATTTACCTTTATATTATGTGCACGTCATCATAATTATATATAATATATCATAATTTATATATGAGTCTTTCATCCCTTTTACTTTTAAGTAGTGTTCAATTTCAACTTACTACAATAGTTTCATCAGAGGCAAATAATAAATCATTAAATAATAATTCCATAGTATTTTTCATTTAAACTAATTTATTTAAAGAAATAAAATGTAAGTTATATTTATGTATTTTAAATTATCCTACGAAAACTCACCATTCACACGATTTTAAATATTTTTCAGCTTTTATGTATTTTTACATCATCTAGTTTAACACGCGACCTTAAATAAGTTAAAAGATTACCTACTTTAATCTAATTCAGTATGATTACCTTACACAATAGATTTACTGTGACATACCTAGTACATATTTGATGTATATCGTATAAAATAATTTCAACGTAAGTAAATACAAATACCCTATATCTACGAAAATTAACTGTCACTCTGTCAACTTATGTGTCCCAATTGATCAAAATCTGTTAATTTTGTTATTATCGTAATGATAAAATAAAGGCCACTAGTAGAGTTCCACTAGTTAACTAAAAAATTGCAAATGATTATTCCTTATTTTACGACTCCCGCTCATTATTTTTTAAATAACTGCAACACGGCATTCTGAATTAACCCATTCAAAATTCATTCACTTGGAATTCATCAATCACTCCATACATGTTTTTGCTTTATCATACACGGATAATAAGACTTTACATACTCACAGTTCTACAGTAAAATCTCAAACTAAATTCTACTTTCGATAAGCTATTGTTGATCGTTATAAGTGATCTAAAGAAGTGAAATGTCTAATACAATACTAATATATTTTTAATAAACATAATCAATTCTGCGGCTAAAACAAACCAAAAGCCATCTTCTTCAAATAATTCTAAAGTAATTTATACCTAAAATATTTCGGTTGATAGATTAAACTTCAATGCAATGCAAATAGGTGTTCATCTATTATTTGTTAATAGCCGAAGACTTGAAAATGTATTGTATTAAGAGAGTGGGTCAGTGTCGCGGTGATTCAACACACGTAACAGATTAGAATCGACGACGTTTATTTGGGTAATCGTCCATTTGGCGGGGGCCCTCCCACCCGCGCGCCTGTGAGTCGTCAAAGTTCCCGCGCGGCATGTCGTACTGGTCTCTGAAGCCTCCATCCTATGTAAGCAATCACAAACACTTTCCAATAGTAATCGATCTACAGTAGATGAATCATTGAAGAAATAGTTTAATCTTCACGAGACAGTGGTATCCTTTAAAATAACTTACATCTAAATAGCATAAAATATGGTGAACTAAAAAAACCATGGAAAGATACCGAGTTCAACGAAGGATTTGGTTTATTATTACATACTTTCAAAATTTCATCACAATGTAATTAACGAATTGTTAATTTAGCCGCTCCTAGCGACGCAAGTTTCTTTGCTTATAGAGATAATATAATATAAATCACTTAAAGATCCTGCACGCTAGTGTAGTTTTTATGAAGGCGGTGTTCATGTTCGTTGATGCAATTTCCCGTTCATCTTTACAATTTATAACTACCACTAACTAACAATGGTTAGTTTGTTTTGTTGGTTGGTTTCATCAATAACCTTTGATGTGTAGACACAAAGAAAGTAATAGAAGAGGAGAAACGATAATTCTGGAGTTTAATTGCTTTGCCATTGGAATATGCACCACAAAAATAGCACAATATACCAAATTACTGGTCGTAGTAAAAAATTCTGACCAGTATAATTATAACTAATCAAACATTCTAATTTACTTGAAATGCAAGATGGAATAGCACCCCATTTAGGTATCCATTATTCCAAAATCACCAACTGTCTGTTTCAATAAACGCTTTTTCTGTATATACAACCGATATATTGAAATCTAGCCGTCTTGATTGCCTGACATAGTTTCAACCAAATACGTAAACTATATTTTCAATGTATCGACACTTTCTATCCAAAGATCGTTTATTACAACAAATCGCAGAGAAAATTCAACCCCAACAAAATTACAGGCATACGACCAATTAGAATAACAATAAAAATGGACAGGCCATACATTTCGCAGAACCTACAGCCGAAAGCTGCAAAAAGGTAGTCTAGACCGGCGACGGACCGGACCGGCGTAGGAACCGGCGTAGGAGAGACGCCCGAAGACCGATGACGAGTGAGAGGTGCAAGAAAACTTTAAATTCATATAGTTAAAATTCATGTTATGTGGTGGCGTCCAATTGGATTAGATGTATACACTGTGGAATTGAATTCGCTCTTTTCCTTAAATGTATGTACTTAGACTATGCTATAGAATATTCGTACAAGGTCCAATTTAAAAAAAAATTGGTTTTGTTTTAGTATTTACTGCCTCCTAAAATAACTCCATGACAGCCAAAATGTCTATTTAACGCTACACACCACCAGCGCGAGCGGCGCGTGCCCCAGCTGAGTGCTTTGTAAATGTTTCGTAGGCAATAAAACAGCAGGTGTTTTATTTTGTTCAATTTTGCAAGGCTTTTCTTTAGTATTTAAATTTGCGGTAATTTGATAATACCTAGATTTAAGTTTTATTTCATAAGTACTTTTTATATTTAGTTATATGGGAGCGTTCTATAGCATGGACTGAATACATACATTAAAGGAAAAGAACGAATTGAATTCCACCTTGTATAGTGCTGGATATCTTCTAAATCCGATCTCGGCACTGCTTGTAAACTAAAATGCTTTTTACTCTGGCTAGTTGAAGTTGAATTCACATTTTCAGAAGCTGAAGTCGGGATCTTGGTCGAGTCCTAACATTTGTCGATCCCAACATACAACTTATTTCAGTGTCCTGTATTACTAGTTTGTCCGGTAACATTCGCAACATCGTGAAATGGTCAAGTTTGGCCGGTAGCATAAATGCCGATGCTGTTTAGAATATTTTAGATTAACGGTTCCACACGCGTGCAGCGCGGTGATATGAAGAATGTGTTGTAGGCTGCTTGCCGCAACATTTTTGAAAGAAAGCATTCAAATACATAGTATGAATATGTAATCATAATCATAACATAGTGGTTGTTGTGTCATTACTTAAATTTGAAACAACAAGTTTTCTTTTCTTTGACGTGCGAGATATAGAAATAAAATATTTCCTCATTTGGAATCTAATAATAGTGTCTAATGTATAATGAAGTTGGGTAACTTTTTTAGTATCTCAATAAGAGTTATCTAGATAATGAGAAACCGCCTTATCAGTCGCTCAAAATAGTTTGGAAGGTCGTGGCGTCAATGTATCGTTCTCCAATAATAGACATAACATAAATTCAATTCCGTAGAATGTCGCAGGTAACTGCTAAAGTAACAATCCGTCTACCAAAGTAATGAAACTGAAAGCTTATTTAATAATCTCAAATGTGTAGTGGTAAGCATGTAAGCTTAGATAATACACATAACATCTTGTGGTGCTGTTAATATAGATGTACAATTTTTGGAATTGCATCTGAGGTCAGAACGAAATTATTTTGGAAGGTTCATTTGAAGTACATTCGAGGACCGCTAAAGTTTGTGTGTGCCAGTTATTTCAAGATATTTCTTATTATAGGAGTTATTCCAAATCCAGTAGTGGTGCTTGTTTTTTACCTCATATTAACGTCATTTATAAACCAATTATGAATTTTTTTGATTTTATTTGTAAGGCTACATGTATTTTCAGATGGCTCCCATAGAAATTTTAGGAAAATCGGTACAGAAGTTTGGTTTTAAAAACGAAAATAACTGGAAAAATTATGTATTATAATATCATATATATATATATGAAATTAAGGCGATTGGAAGTCGGTATAGTTCTTTTTTTAAATAAAGGATATTTATTTATGATAAATAAGTAATATAAATGTCAACCTTGAATACATCCTCAATAACTCAAACCTACTCAACCAAAATGGTCACATAAGATTTAAAATATTATCATTATCATCGATCAAGGTATCTTCTTGCATCACAAAAATACTATTAATCGTTATTCCGATTTTATCGTCGAACGTTATCATCCAACATACAAACATAAACGCAGATCTGAGCAAGAACTCTCCTCTTTGCTTGGTGAATAACGTTTACAAATATATTTTGTGACTGTGAGGTCAAGCACATCATATAACGACCCTGCCCTATTCAAAACTGGAACACATTTTCAATTCTGACCTCGATGTTACGTAAGACATAAAAATCCTTGGTGAAATATATCCATAGAAATTTCCGATAGCATAGTTGCCGATTCATTTCTCTAGCTCGAAAACTTTATTCACTTGGACCCCAAGAGGTCATACATGAATGTTAATCACAGAAAGATACCTGATGATTGTAGTATCTTCAAGTAGTAGAAACAAAGATTGGAACCGCGAATCATATTGTTCCATTTGCGACATGTGCTATTGATTTATAAAAAGTTCAACAACATGTTATCTTCCAGGTGTTTATAAAGAAATGCTGCATTTCAAATAAAAGAAACATGTATATCAAGCCAATGCCTAAAGAATTCGCTCTTATTTACAAATTCTTATAGCACAGACTTATTTAACAAAATAGTGTACGTACCATGGGCGATTGCTGATCAAACATGCCTTGTTCTTGACGGTCAAGCATGGAGTTCAAGCGTTGAGCCTGTAAATAATTGATTATTCAAAAACTGACTGTTGACTGATTAAAATCATGTGAATGAAACAACTTTAAATGGTTTTATACAGTAGCTCCAAACTAATTCCACCAAACCAATCCCATTTTTCATACACCTATATTTTACAATACTTGATTGAAATTACTAAAATCTCAGAAAATATAAATAAATTTGAATTTAGTTTTTCTTTGATGCATCCAATCATCAAGTAATAAGCTAAAGGACACACTTGAAAGATTTGCTTTGTTTGGTTTATTATATTTGATTTGGACTATTCCATTTCATTCCATGTTTGAAATCCAAATCCAACATACAAAAAATTATAGTCACTGCCCAGGGAGACAAACCAACCTATAGAAAGTCACTGTACACTGACAGGGTGACAAGTTGACAAGGGTGACAAGTGGTCCACTTGAGGGGTGATGAGTCACTGTCCACCTACCAGTTGACAAGCATACCCATAGAAAATTACTATCTACCTGCAGAGTGACATAAGCCAACCTATAAGAAATCACTATCTACATACATGGTACCACAAGTTGTCTCACCTGTACAAACAGCGTGTTCTCCTGTTGTCGGCGGCGCAGCTCGTCATCCTGGTGCCGCATGCGCTGCGAGAGCTCCTCCTCCTGGCGCAGCAGCTGCGCGCGCTCGGCCTCGCGCCGCGTGTCCGCCGCGCGCTCCGCCATCTCCCAGCTGCGCTTTTGCCGCTCGCGGTCTTGTTCCCGCTGACGTAGCTGTTCGCGGAGCAACTCTGTCTCGTGCTCATATCTATATTTGGATACAAATAAATAATGGAATAAAAAAATACACTTGGACAAGGCATTAAGTGGGTAACATTTATATTTAATTAGAAAGCCAAATCCCTGATGGGTTGTTACCATTAATTAGTAGTAAGTAGTAGTCTATTATAATGCAATAATATATATTAGGTCTTTACCTATGAAATTGCCGTTTTGTTTGAAAAAAGTTAAAGTTTTTTTTTTTCGAACTTATTTATTTCTTATATTCAAAGTAATCACCCCTGCAATCAATGCATCTTTGCCAACGCTGTGGCAATTTATGGATGCCCTTCTTGAAAAAATCAGCAGGACGGGAGACAACAAACTCTTCAAAGGCGTTTTGTACTGCCTCTCGGGAATTGAATTTTTTTCCCGCTAAAAAGTTGTCCAAATTTTGGAAAAAGTAATAGTCGGTAGGCGCAAGATCTGGTGAGTATGGCGGATGAGGGAGATCTTCCAAACCCAACTCATGCAGCTTAGAGACGGTCTGTTGTGCAGTATGGGGTCGCGCGTTGTCGTGAAGTAGCAGTGGAGACGACCGATTGACCATAGCTGGTTGCAGACGTGCGAGTTTCGCCATCATTGTGGTCAGTTCTTCAATGTACACATCTGCAGTAATGCTCTCGCCGTTTTGTAAAAAGCTATGATGTATCACACCAGCACTAGACCACCAAACTGTGACCATCACCTTTCTAGGGGTCATTTTTCGTTTTGCACATTGCTTTGGTACCGAACCAGGATCTAACCAACTTGCTGAGCGCTTTCGATTGTCAAAAAGAATCCATTTTTCGTCGCACGTAACAATTCGGTTCAAAATTCCTTCATTTCTGTGCCTGTTAAGCAGCGCAAGGCAAGTCTCGACGCGTACGTTGCGCTGGCGATCGTTAAGTTCGTGGGGCACCCATCTATCAAGCTTTTTTATCTTGCCAATCTGTCGCAAATGGACCAATATTGTTTTGATGCTAACATCAAAAGCTGCTGCCAGCTCAGCTGTAGATTGAGATTCATCAGCTTCCACAATCGCCTTTAATTCATCATTGTTGACCAAAGTTTCCGGACGACCACGAGGTTCATTTTTCAAGTCAAAATTCCCAGAACGGAACCGAGCAAACCAATAACGGGTTGTACGTTCGTTTGTACAGTTCTCTCCGTAAACGTCGTTGATGTTACGTGTCGTTTGTGCCGCGTTGGTGCCACGACGGAACTCATATCCATAATTACACGAAATTTCAAAGTATCCATTATGAGGAAAAATGTTGAAATGTAATGTTTATTACATATAGAATACAACGCTAATCAATAAACAAAAGACTTATATTGTAAATAGAATGTCATATTTTTAAAACAAAATTAAATTGAATTTAGAATTCATAGCCAATCAAAACTTTTTTTTGTTTGAAAAAGTCTGTACTGCGATACGGCAATTTCATAGGTAAAGACCTATTATTATAATTAATGCAATATATATTATTGCATTATAATAGATAGGATAGGATAGGATATTTGTTACACTTCAGGAAAAAACTACTGAATGGATATTAATGAAACTTGGAATACAGATAGCTCAAAGGCTGGATTAACACTGTGCAACTAGTTATTTATAAATGCTTGCAGTTGCATTGCTGTTGGCGCTATGGTAGAAAATTTTCATGCCCAACTGTGCAAAAATGTTTAGTGTCAAATTTAGTTCAATACAACTTTTTGTATGTTTGTTAGATTTATGTCGACTTGGCAGAACTTAGTGGTAACTCTAAACGCTCATTGGTTGCCCGTTGATAGTTTGACAAACATACAAGAAACATTCTCAAAATGTCAGGGTGCTCACTGTGCATGTGAATGTTTGGTACAGGGGCACTGTATGCCAATATGCTGAGCGCTAGACATAGAAAACTCATACCAACCACACTCCACTGAGCAATGATGTTTCAACTACAACCTTACGCTAGATAGGATATAATGATGATGATGGATATCCTATTTTGTAGTTCCAATCTTCATTCAAAATGCATGAGCAAAATATTTGTGATATTTTCAAAACATCCCTGTCATTAATTGCTTAAATCAACTCACGAACTTTCAACTTATAAATTATTGTTAACTTACTTTGCGTACTCCATCTGTGCTTCTAATTTCTCTTCCTCAGCAGCCAGCTCTTTCTTGAGGGCCTCCTCCTTCTGGCGATGAAGCTCATGCAGCTGCTTCCACCTGGTTCCGTACTCATGCTCAAAGCTGTTTTGTTCTGAGAATCTGGGCCCAATCTGTGACAAAATAAACTTGTTATCAAACTGTTTATGTCAATTAAATGAATTAAAATTAATAGAAATAAACTACCTCACGAGACTTTAAATACTCAGGGTGTTTCTTTGGAATGTTCTTTTCCGGATAACCATCCAACTCATCTGGTTCTTCAAAACTTTCTACAATCACAGGCCGAAGAGATCTGCAATGCAAAATTCAAAAGTGATTTACAAGTTGCTTTATTTATTACTATACTACTATTTGACTTTGTCAAAGACAAGCTTACGAAACTTACGAAGTCAAAAAGAAACATTTTTCTGTACAATTACGAATAGCTGCCAAAGCGCTAGGTTTGCGAGAGAACTCAACAATGCCTTCACCAAGGGGTTTCCCTCTCTCATCGACCCTCACATATGCCCTTTCAATTCTGCCAAAGATCTCAAAGGCGCGATACAGAAGTTCATTGGAGACGAATGGGGGTAAATTCTTTACGCGAATTGCGCAATTGTGTGGCGCAAAACGAACCCTAAGTGATCTACCATTTTTCATTTGTCCATCTAATTCACGCTTTGCCCTTTCAGCATTTACTCTGTAATCCTGAAAATAAATATAGCTATTATTATCAGAAAATTATCACACTTTCAAAATCATGCATGTTACATTAAACATAATTTAAATTTGTAAAATTGCTAAAAATAGCCTATTTGCAATAAATCTTTTGACTTTGACTTTGAAAGTATGTAGCTTACCATTTTAATAAAACCAAAGTTTTTTTCCTTGTTGACAAATAATTCAGCACATTCACCAAATTGTGAGAATAAGGCCTGGACCTCTTCCTCAGATGTATCATTATTGAGGTTGCCAATGTATAGTCTGCTCCTGCCATTGAACTTTACTTCAGACTGATCCACTGGAGGTAAATCAATCAATGGTCCCATAAGATCCTTGAGCTTGTGTGCCAACATTTGTTCCTGCAAAGTATTGCTTTTAATTGTTGCTATTTAGCATGCTAAAAACAATTAAATAAATACCACCCAACAATCACAAACATAGTTCCTGGACCCTGAAACTGCGAGGAACATGGCCCCCACCTCAGAACAAATATTTGCAGTGACGGGAATCGAACCTGCCAAGTTGGGGTTATGAGCTGACCTGCAACCACCACACCAAAGCAGCTGACAAATTAGAACTCTATTGTTTTTTAAAATTAAGTAACATATATTGATGAAAAATAATTATTTGTCATATATACATATTTCACACTACAATATCTGATTATAACCAGATACCTATATATATATATATATATATATATATATATATATATATATATATATATATATATATATAGTAGGTAGGTGGTTATAATCAGATATTGTAGTGTGAAACAGAAAGCTACTTGCAGTTAAAAAAATTAATAATATTGAAATGTAACTGAGATCTTGCGAGTTCAGTAGGTAATGTGTGAAAATCGATTCTTACCTCCCGAGCAGGCATGCCATCCTTATTACCCCCTCCAGGTCCCCCACGACCACCTCGCTGGTTACGAGCGGGTCCTCCTGGACCACCAGGTTTTTGTCCAAACTGCTTATTGCCTTGGTTATTGAAAGGCCTTCCACCCTCTTGGTTGTGGAAAGGTCGTCCACCCTCTTGGTTATTGAAAGATTGTCCACCCTCTTGATTGTTAAAAGGTCTTCCACCTTCTTGTTTGTTGAAAGGTCTTCCTAATCCTTGGTTGTTGAAAGGTCTTCCACCTTCTTGGTTGTTGAATGAACCCCTCCCCTCTTGATTAAAACCACCTCCCTGTTTATTGCCTTGCCCACCGTGAGCCCAACCTCCCTGCTTATTATCTTGGAAATTTCCATTGATATTCTGTGAAAAAAAAGGTTTATTTTAGAATAGTTTTTTTATGATGGCCACAAAGCTATCTTTAGATAAAATCACTTAGGAGATACCATACCTTCTGCTGTAGGTTTGGAGTGCCTATCTGCATCAATGGCTTAGGTTCATTTGCAACCTTATCCACATTGTCCTGCGAGACTGGTTTAGCCTGAGTACTCTGTACGGGTTTTGACTGTTGGGTCTGCAGAGGTTCAGCTGGTTTCTGTTGTTGAGTTGGTTGAGGAGGGGTTTGTTGAGATGGTTGTGGCTGGGGTTTAGCTTGTTGTTGCTGCTGTGCAGGTTTGTTCTGCTGCTGTTGTTGTGGAGGCTTATTCTGTTGTGCCTGTTGTGGAGGCTTGTTCTGTTGTGCCTGTTGAGGAGGCTTGTTTTGTGGCACATTTTGCTGTTGAGGCTGTTGAACTGGCTTCTCAGGTGTTGGCGCTGGTTTTGCTTGTTGTATCTGTATAAAATACAATAATTTAAAATAAAAGCTAATTAAAATAGTGGATTTAACTTCGAAATGCTGAGCATTACCATAATGAATGACCATACCCTTGGTGAAAATGTAAAAATAGTGATTTTGTATGTATCAACAAACAGACTGAAAAATGTAACTGGAAATCTATCCTCCCTACTTCAAGTCGACTGTTAGTATTGTTTACTACTACTTTTAGTTTACAGAAAGTGCTGAACTAAAACAGGAGAATGAGGTCACTCTTGTAAACTCACCGTCATGAGAAACCACGCAATAACAAAATGGCCGTCTTGCAAATTGGTTTAATCTACTACTACTCGGTAAGGATCCATTGGATCGTCACAATTTTACAGCATGTAAAATAATGTTGTATATATATATTCTTGTATACCGTTAGATGACAAGACTACTTACATCGGCGCCTCCTTGAGGCCGTTGACCTCCTTGCCCCTGATTTTGGTTGCCTTGCTGTTGATTATGCTGGTTATTATGTTCGAATCTAGAGTTGCGGAAACCACCACGATTATTGCCACGACGTCCACCTTGTCGCTGAGGCTGCGGAGGTCCACCAAATCCACGATTTCCGAATTGATTCATGGCGTACATTTGCATTCCTAGAACAATGAAATAACGCAAAGTGAAAGGACACGAATATATTTTGGTACAACAGTTAGTTTATAACAATACACACCTCAGACACACCAGAAAAAAAAATTGCTTTTGTTACACAAAATATCCACTTTTCACACTAAAAAATCTATATTTCACCATTCGGTATTCACGAACGACGTCAATGGTCAACGCGATTGAAAATGAAATGGCATCTGCAAGATGGCGTCTGCAAAATGGCGTCAATTCCGGTTAGTCTGCCCCGATGCCGGCCGGAAACCAACATAAGAAATTAAAAATGCTCCAGTCCGTCCGATGTAAGAGCCTTTTACAACGGATTGGAGCATTTTGTAATGTTTCTGAGTTGACAAGTTATTTTCAATAAATACCTATAAAAAGCATTAAATTGTCTCGTGCTTCCAATCGCAAATGCAGATTGTGAAAGAATATTTAGTAAGATCAACCTTACTAAGTTCAATACTCGAAAAAGACTTGTAACACGAACTGTAGATACAATCTTAATTTCATTCCATGAAATTAAACTTAGTAAAAGTGGCATCTGCACCGATTTATTTAATGATGATTAAATTATACCTTCAATATTTTCTTATTTCCTTTAATTTATTGTGTAATACTGCGAGAAATTATCGTATGAAACTGGTGTTTTTTCAAAATATACGATCTCTTTTTATAATGTTTGAACGAAACGTACAATTTTTATTTTTCCATGCTTTTTTGAGGGGGGGGGGGGGGAATGCCCTCGCACTTCCCTGCCACCATAGTATCCTCTACTTGGTCTGTGCCTGCCACCACAGGGGGTATGTGGGACTCGAACCCACTAAAACCCACTCGTGAGCCCTCGTCCGCCGTACCGAGAAGGGGTCGCGACTGCAGTCCAGCCAACTCGCCCCCGTTTTTTTATTCATCCTATCCTATTCCAACACTGTTTGTGATATACTCTTTGGGCAAATTCTGTGGAGCAACCACAGAATACTATTACTTCGGAAGTTCGGAGCTAGCTAGCTCGGGAGAAGTAATAGTATTCTGTGAGTTAGCTACTCAATATTTTTTGGACCATATGTATTTCCTTTTGTAAATAAAATAGACTTTATTTTAGAAGAAATGGAGTCAAATGAAGATATAGATGCTGCGGCGATAGAGAATGCTGAAAACATCGACATCAAATACCCAATGTTATCATTTGAAAAACAGATCTTTGTTGATGTTTTTGATAAAGATGCTCTCACTATCATGGCCAAGTAAGTAGATATCTAACTATAATAATATTTACGGCTTGGATTTAAAATCGTTGGAACGATTCTGATCATTAAATGGGATAGGTCGTTTCGATGCCTGATTGTAATTATTACAAGGTAATAGGTACATATTTTACTAGAAAACGATATAAAAAATCTATACGGCTTTATAAACTAACGCCAACTGACTTGGAAGGTTCATATTTGTTTCACAGTGAGCTATGAATTATAAGTTTTATTTTGTATAAACAAACTTTAGTGTTTGTTTGTTCAAAATAAAACTTATAACTCTGTAGTCAGAGTGAGAAGAAGTGCTCTCGTGCCTTTGTCTTCGTGGTTATAATTTTTAAACATAGAAAAATTATACATACTGAAAAACTTGTATTATGCCAGTGAAAATTGTTAAAGTTATAATTTTAGACTAATAAAGTGTTTGTTTCTGCAACTTAAAACTTCACATGAAGACTTCATGACATATTAAAACCTTTCTGTAAAAAATATGAACCTCTAACTCAAATGTTGGTAATCGGAAGTTAAGCATTTTGAAATGTGCTTAACTTACCTCTACTGTTAGTAGAAACCTTAAAATATACATATCTTCATTTCAGAGGCCTCAACTACAATACAGTTCTAGCAAATTTATTGTGGGTATATAAAGACCCAGCTAACCTGGTCCTGGTACTGAACAGCAGTGATCATGAGGAAAAATACTTCATGGAGAAGTTTAGTCTTCCAACATTAGCTAACCAGGGACAAGAAAGGTCAGTCTGCTCTTACAATTAAAAGTTTAATAAAGTCCATATTTACAAAGTAGGCTGATATACAATATATAATGGCTGATAAAGTGATCTTTCTCATTTTTCTGCAAAATCTGGTCTAACTTGTACAGCATTACTTCCAGTTAAACATAGATTATTGTTGAGGAAGCTTTTATGTGCTAGAATGAAAAGTTCTTTCACAGATAATATCATTTTAGTAGTTTTAAAAAAATATATTTGTATTATTAGTAGGATGGGAGTTTTGGTGGGAAAACAAGAATGATTGCTTCACTGCATTGTATTATTTTCCAAAACTTGTTATTTTCAGTGTTAGTGCAAAAACTTGGTGGCGTTTTATTCGTTCAGTGCTGGATTACAGGCATGAGTGTGGGAAAGTGGTATAATTATGGTGAAATATTTCTTTTCATGTTGTTTCCAAAATTCCATAGCAGCTTCTAGTAAAATTGCCACCTTTACTAGGAGTTTTACTTCTAGACTATGACTTAACTTGATGACTTGGACTATGACTTGACTAAAAGTGTGGAGCTTAAACATGCAAAAAAAAATTGTAGGAACACCACAAACCATGGAAACCATTAAGAATGGAAGAAATTCTACAGGCAAGAATGTAACTCTTAAATAAAAGAAGTAGAATTAGTAGGATAGAATAGGATGAACTCCCAATATTTTGCACCATACACCATGTCTATGGATGTTACAATTAAAATTGGTATCACTTAACTTTCAGAGAAAAGGCATACTTAGAGGGTGGTATACATTTTGTCTCCACTCGCATCTTAGTTGTTGATCTGCTAAAGAACAGGGTGCCAATCACTCACATAACTGGTATCATAGTACTGAGAGCTCACTCAGTTTTGGAATCTTGCCAGGAGGCATTTGCCTTGCGATTATACAGGCAACAAAATAAGGTAAATAATGATTAGGTATCAATCCCTTTAATAGTTCATTTGCTGTAGCAATCGTTGGCTACCAATACTAACCTAATTTAAGTGTCATCAAGATTACAATTTGTAAAAAATAAGGATATCATCTTTTTCAGACTGGCTTTATAAAAGCATTTTCTAATTCTCCAATATCTTTTACTTTTGGATACCATCAAGTGGAGAAAGTTATGAGGGCATTGTTTGTCACTGAACTATTTTTATGGCCTAGGTGAGTTTGTAGTCTCATGATACTTCCAATCCCAATACATACTGACTGTTCTAAGTATTTGCACTATCTCTTTGTGCACAAGTACCTACACATTCTAAGTAATAAAAAAAAGATGTTTACTTTACAGATATATGTTTCTACTAAATATTATGATTGTGCCATTTATTTCTAAAGATAACTAAGTACTCAAATTACTATGGTGTAAATAAAACTGTGTTTACAGGTTTCATGGTATGATAATCAAAAGCCTGAAATGTAGGCAGGCTCAAGTGGAAGAGTTACATGTCCCCATAACTACAAACATGAATTACATACAGACCTGCCTCCTGGACATCATGAACTACACTGTCAAGCAACTGAAAAGTGTTAATAGGACTTTAGATATGCAGGTAAGTAAAATATTTGTATTATTATATATTTTGTGTTGCGACTGACACAGTACCGGTTAACAAAGAAAATATTTATCATATATCTCACTATATCCATACCTATAGCCATTTGATAAACTGCTTCACCAAATATATATTTCAATTAATATAAAATGGCTGATTAAAAATTCTGTTATTCAGGAAATAACAACAGAAAATTGCCTCACAAAGAAATTCCATAAAATACTGCAATCCCAGCTTGACTGTGTGTGGCACCAACTCAGCACAAGAACTAAGGAATATATCCAAGATCTTAAAATTTTAAGAAGTATGATCATGTAAGGTTTTAATCTCAATTAATAAACGCGATCGAAGATTTAGCATAACCGTGAAATCGTCATTTGGTCCTTTATAGCACTGACATTGCTGATTTGCAAAACAGCTAAGTATTTCACGATCATACTAAAAAATTCTTTAAATCTTTTTTTTTTCTCTTTTTGCAGAAGTCTTATTCATGAAGATGCAGTATCGTTTCATGCTTTAGTCAGTAGATATAGAACACCTGAATATGCCAAAGTTAATTCTGGTTGGATCCTTTTAGGATCGGCGGAACAACTCTTTCGGATGGCCAAGGCTAGAGTATTCAATCCTAAGAATGGTAAATTCTTTTGTTTAAATTATTCTATAGAATAAAAACAGTAAAAATTGAAACAGACAGATCACATAAAATTGTAACATTTGATCAATATTGCTATTTAGATTTGAAATACAAAAGATTTTATGGACTGTTCTATTATTGCTCTATTAATGATTACAGAATTTGATCCAGAACAATCACCAAAATGGAAATGCTTGAACGATTTACTTACAAAAGAAATACCAGATGAAGTAAGACAGAATAAAAATGGCACGCTGACCAACACAAAAATACTGATTCTGTGCCAAGACAATAAGACATGTTCACAATTGAATCACTATCTCACAATGGGTGCAAATAAATATCTTTTCTACACAGCATTTAGAAGAGACATCACTATAAACACTGTTGCATCTAAATATAGTACCATAAAAGAAACAATGCCTTTAGAAAAAGATAAAATTAAAAACCACAAAGATAAAGCAAAAGACGAAAGCAAAGAAACGGATAATGATACGAAAATTCTCGATGAAAATGAAGATGAAGATCTTGATATGGAGGAAGCGAATAGGTCAAATTATGTATTAACTTTGACTCAAATTGTCACTCGGAGCAAAACTAAAAAGAAATTGCAGGATGACAGTCTATTTGAACCATTGTCTCAGGTTAGTGACCCGCAAAAGATTTACCATAGTCCATACCACAGAAAACTATTACGATATTACATGTACAAATTATGATTACTCTGCCAAGTAATTTAACTAGCGGTTCTTTTTTTTATGGCTCCACATTTTTGTGTATTTAGCCAGTGTCAAGTAATTGATAATTTCTCAAGTTCATTAATATTATATAATGTGTCAAGTCAAGTCACAGTCCAAGTCATCAAGTCAATTCATAGTCTAGTCAAGTCATACTCCTAGTAAAGTGGTGGAAACTTTACCAAAAGCTTCTAGTGAGTTTTGGAAAGAACACGAAAAGAAACGTTTAACCATCATTATACCACTTTCCCACACTCATGTCTGTAATTCAGCACTTAACGAATAAAATGCCACCAATTTTATGCACTAACACTGAAAATAACACAAGTTTTGGAAAATAATAAAATGCGGCGACGTGATCTTTTTCGTTTTCCCGCCAAAACTCCTAGCGGTTCTTGCTAAAACATAATAATTCAGCCCTAACTATGTATATGACTTTCATTCTCACGAATATCTCTTATCTGTTTTAATGCGTTAAGTTTGAAGAGCACGGGCCGGCCGATATAGATTCGTACTTTGATGTTTATAATTTCTTTTTACAGATAGAGAATTTAGATTTATCGCAGATTGAATCCGAAAAGCCTATTATTTTGATACAAACTTTCAAGGAGAACGGCAGCATTTTTGCACTAGAAAGGACATTAGAAACGCTTCGTCCTGAATATATCATTTTGTACCATTCTGACATCGCCGCTGTGAGACAAATCGAACTGTATGAATGTAGGAAGAAACCTGAAGAACCTCTTAGTAAAATTTACTTCTTGATACATGATAAAACAGTGGAGGAGCAAGCGTACCTAACTTCGTTGAAGCGGGAGAAAAATGCGTTTGAGTTACTTATTCAAACCAAAAGTGTAAGTGATACAGTAACGTAACCTAATAGTGAGATCGATTCTCATCTGAAGGTAGCGACTGACACGAGCACATCGAGCGAATCGCTCGATGTGAACACGTTATATACAAGTCGAATATTCGGCAAGCTTGGTTTTTGCAATTTTTTTGTAATTTGTGAAGTAAAACTTCTTTACGCTCGCTTGACTTGAGGAGTAAGTTGGTGAATGTGTAACGAGGCGAACGGAAGTTGAAATTCGTTGGTTAACATAGATCTCCATTGCCAACATAACAAAGTTAAAAATTACTTTAAGTTTGTATTATTATGTTGGTATGTCGGGTAAAATGACAATTTACAGTTGTCAAGATGGGGACAATGATATTAAACAAAGTTATACTAGCCGATAGATGGAGCTAAAGAAATTTTACTTATCGTATGGTCTAAAGCACACTTGTTTTTTTTTTTTTTTTCAATGTTTTCCTAGCAGCTCGATGGCGAATTCATAACGAATATATTTGTGAATAAGCATATCGTGCGATGCTCATGTCAGTCGCCATCTCAAAACTAAACGAAATTAAAATATATCTCTGTTTTCTTTATTTCTGTTAACAGAAGAGTACCGCTATACTTTGAGTTTAACTATTCTTCAAACGCGACGTATAATCGACTTCGGACTGACACAAAGTTCTGTGGTGATCGTAGTTTCATTGAGTAGCAATTAGCGAAGTCGGTAGGATATCGTTCAGTTTTAACATATAGATGTTATATTTATTTATTTATGTAATATAAAAATTATGAACTATAAACTTGATGAACAAACTTACCAAGTGATGTCTGATCAAACAAAATTACATTATGATGGGTTTCATTCAAAGCGATTTATGTCTTTTTTTAATTTCTAGGTAATGGTTGTTCCTTCATATCAAGACGGAAAGACAGACGAGTATTTTAATATGAATGTAGAGGAGGAGCCAGATGACGTAGACACTAGAAAAGCAGGTGAAAATTATCTATGTTTAAAGGAAATATCTAGATAATGGGCAGCCGGACCTCTTCCAGATGTTGATGTGATGAGATAATGTGATATGTTTAAAAAAATGTATTTATTGATTTGAAAATAATTTAACAGGAGGTCAAAGTAAGACTAAGGAGAAGCCACTAGTAATAGTCGATATGCGTGAATTCCGGTCAGATCTTCCTGCTTTATTACACAAGAAAGGGATTACCATTGAGCCCGTTACCATAGCGGTAAGGATTGCTTTCTTTAATATAATATTCTATTTACAGCACAGTATACATAAAGCCCACTTGTGCATTCCGTTTCAATCCCAGCTTAATAAACACTATATCCTGAATTATTTAATCCTGACAACGTGCAAGTGGGTCTTATACATATTTATAATAGGGGCCGTTCAAGTATTACGTAAGTACTATGGGGGGGGGGGGGGGGGGGGGGGGGGGTCTTTGCTTTGCTTTTTTTGGATGACATGGGGGGATAGGAGTCTAGATGATGATTATAATAGCAACCTTCACATTGTCTTTGCTTGAAATACTAAACATTATAATTAATATTAAAAAAAACTACATGAATTGAAAAATGTTTACGTAAGCATGGGGGGAGGGGGTAAGAGCTTTGCTTACTTTTGCTGACAAGGGGGATGGGGCGGTAAATAATTGTAATAAATCTGCTTACGTAATACTTGAACGGCCCCATAGCACGTAAGCCTCGACACGGTTTTCACTTCATCACTTGGTCGCCATCGCTCTTGGTAATAAGGGCCTATCTATGCACACGACGTATTTTGAACGTCATAAATGCTGAACATTCGCTGGCTTTTTGGACATTAATAGCAGCCCCGACGGCTCGATCGTGAAACGGGCGTCGTCGGCGCGTTAATAATACGCCGTGTGGATATATAGTGGAATAGGATCTTACACATTACAACTCTGGTTCACTAGAGGCGCAATTGAAATTTTCCTCTGAGAATTCTTTTTCTTTCGGGATAAATAATAAGTATAGTCGTGTAAAGAATCTGTGTCCGAATCCAAATCAATTTAAATGTTTTGTGCGTGAAAGCAGAAAATTCACTTAATACTATAATTATCGGTAAATTTTTGAAGTGAAACTTCTTACGTTCGCTTAAAACGCTTGACTTGGGGAGTAAGCCATAAAATCGTGACGAGGCGAACGGAAGTTGAAAGTTGTTGGTTAATGTAGATCTCCATTGTCAACATAACAAAGTTAAACAATTTCTCTTTCAGTTTCAATTAGATTAGTTTATTTATTTTTTTGTTAGGGAATGATTTGATGAGGTAGTCGTTGCGACCTGATGCTAAGCGACACGGCTGCCCATAACAGAACAGTGTCACGGAGCTCCAAAATATAAAGTTTCGCGGGACATTGCACTGCGCACATCATCCTGAGACATCAGCAGTCTGGTAATAAGATTACTCGACTGTGAGATCAGATCATATAATATATAATATAATATGTGTGGACATCTCACACAACGCCATCTACCCCCAAACTAAGCAAAGCTTGTGCTATGGGAACCAGATAACTGATACAATACATAGATACTTTTTTGTTTGTAAATACATACATAGACTACAATATGACACCCAGACACAGAACAAACACCTATGTTCATCACACAAATGTTTGTCCTGAGTGGGAATCGAACCCACAACCCACAGTTCAGAAGGCAGGGCTACTACCAAGTGAGCTATCGGGCCAGTCGTATAAAGTCTCATTTGCTCAGTAATTTCACTAGCTGCGGTGCTAAAAGTCCTACCACCTAGTATTGTTACAGATAGGTGACTACATCCTGACCCCGGATATCTGCGTCGAGCGCAAGTCGATATCCGATCTTATCGGGTCGTTGAACTCGGGCCGTCTCTACACGCAGTGCACGCAGATGTGCCGCAACTACAGCCGACCGATCCTACTCATCGAGTTCGATCAGAACAAACCGTTCAACTTGCAGGTTCGTTTTTAGTTTACAGAATTTCAATCCGACAAATAAGACCTGAGAGATAAAGTGAACTTTTTCATTTGCTTTGATAGTAATAAAAAGAAAGGGGGGCACAATCACGACGCTTAGCCCGCGTCTTGGTGATCGCAGTAGATTATAATATAGACCGAGGAGAATGCTGGAATGCTGCAAAATTCCACGGGAAGTTATGGGCTGTTCCTATTCTTCCGGGACCGGGTACTTATTTTTTTTTAAACTTAAGTATCACTTTATTTCTCCCTCGTCAGGGTCACTTTGTGATATCAAGTGACATATCGGGCGCAGATATCCAGCAGAAACTGCAACTCCTCACGATCCACTTCCCGAGGTTGAAGCTGGTCTGGTCGCCGAGCCCTTACGCCACGGCCGAACTATTTTATGAGCTGAAAGTATGTATATAAATATATAATAGGGAATTTTTTTACTATTCTGTTTTTCGGTTTTAAGCTATGCAATGACAAACAAGCGACTACAGCTTTTTTTACTATTATTAGTTTTAGATCGATCGGCAAAAAAAGTCGAAAGAGTATAATATAAATTTCTTACGGAGAGTAAAAACCATACTTTGCTCTACAATAAGAATAAGAATAACAAGAACTTATATACGGTTAAAAAATGTATTTCTCATAAGAACTTACAAATTCACTTATAGAAGAAATTTAATTTTTATATTAATACTAAAAGCTGGTGAGGTGCAGGTTAGATATTTACAGTAAACTTATCACGTAATGTTGATACTATTCTTAAATATATTTATTAGCTTAGGAACTACGTGTATTACAATATCTCCAGTCTCCAATATCTCCTATATATGTAGTTCATAAAGAGATAAAAAAACATTTTTTTCTACTTTTAATAGACTTTGTTTAGCATAACAATCGTGGGCCTTCTCCATTCTAGCAAGGCAGAAAGAACCCAAACAGCGCGGAGGCGTTAGCTCTGAGCGGTGAGCACACGGCGGACGATATGAACTACGAGCGGTACAACATATTGGTGCACGACTTCGTACAGAAGCTACCCGGTGTCACATCCAAAAACATCGCCAGGATTCTCAACAAGGGCGTCTCTTTGGATCACCTCATTACATTGTCAAAGGTCACAGAAAAAAAATTCAAATTTTTATCATTTTTAATTAGTTTTAACAAAAGTTAGTTGAAAAACAGACAAAATTAAATATTAAAATCGTGTATGTATACGATTTTTTGAAGTAAAACTGCTTTACGCACGCTTGACTTGAGTAAACTGGCGAGGCGAATGGAAGTTGAAAATGTTGGGTAATGTAGATCTCCATTGTCAACATAACAAAGTTAAAAATTTTTATTATTATGTCCGGTAAAATGACAATTTAAAATTTTCAAGATGGCGACATTAACATTAAGCTTGGCAAAATACAAAGTTATATCGGCCTATAGAAGTTTTTAACAGTTTTAAGCTTCAGTCGTGTGGTCTAAAGCACGCTCGTTTTTTTGTTATTTTGTTTATTGTTGCAATTCAATATTTAAATTAGTAAATATTTATAAATTTCGGATTTTGTGGCGATAATTTTTAGCTAGAGCCAAAAAGAAAAAAAACCAACGCCTTCGGTTGGATCCTTTTACTTTCATGGGTTTCGAATTTTAGTACCTACCTTCTAAAAAATTTAATGTTGTCCTTTCTGATGAAAGCAAGTATTGTTTCTATTTGATTTTTTTGTTTATTACCTCAACCTTGTCTAGCATTTGACAACGCTATTACCTGATAGGAACTGACAATGCAATCGAAGGTGTAGCATGCTAGCCAAGTAAATACCTATTCACTCTTCTCTTGAACACGCCCGGGTCATATTTCGCCGGAAACAGACGCTGGCGGGGCATTCCATTCCTTGCCGTTCTAATTATGAACGTGGCATCAAACAACGACACAACAATAGAAATGTTCACATTTTAGTTATTTCTATGTTAAAACGTGTTATGTGGTCTATTTGATTCTCATGATTCAGGGATGATCTTTTACGATTTAGTTCAGCATTCCACTCCATACACTTTGCATACGTCCAACCATATTTCCACCTATCATCAGGCAACAGATGACTGACGCCTGTCTGGTGTACAAATAATACCTTTTATAAATGTGGTTAAACCATGTTCAATCGCTTTATTTAATTCCGAGTACATACTTGGATGACATAATATTTTTCTTAGCTATTTTGATTTGAAAGTTCCTAGCCCTGTAAAAGTCCTCTAAAGTATAGCTCGCGCAAAGCTTTATGAGCTCTCGGAAGTTAGCGCGGATGGCTGCGCAGTACGCATATTATAGTTATTTTATGGCCGCTTTTACAATGCACTCAACTGTACCAAACCGCGCATGAGCTCTAGAAAATTGTTCCGAGAGCTCATAAAGTTTTGCGCGAGCTATATTTGACCACTATCTTACCTGATGGTAAGTGATGAGAGTTCTGTATATCGCATTCTGCCTTCCATCCACCATACGTATAGTACACAGCTCGGTCTTTCTTATCCTAGCAAATTTGAACCTTTAATTGAAATCGTTTATTTTTGGGTCCACAGGAAGAACTCACAGAAATGATTGAAAACAGAAGTGAAGCGGAAACCATACATTCCATATTGCATGTAAGGGCCCAGCCACTTGGAGCGACAAAACACGAGAAACCTTTTGCGAAAAAAAGATTCGTTAGCAAGTTGGGAATTAAACTAAACTAACTTTGTATGTTATAAGAATTTAATTATTTTAACCAATAAACACAGTACAAATCAATATAATAAATTATTTTTTTAACAACGCGTTTCTTTCATACTTCCTTGCTGCAAGTAGTGTCATTGTGAAATGATCAAAAGTTACTTCAAATTCCCAGGACCTAAAACAAATAGTTATAAAAAGCTTGAATGGTCACATCTACTAAATCATGTTATTTGCGTTTTTAAGCTTTTAATATGATAGTTACAAAACCATATCGTCACCACCAAGAGATGCTACTGTGTTCAGTTGAGAACCTATCGTGGGAAGTCTACAGTACATAGTACTATTATTTACCTATTCTGTAATAACGGTGTCGATTCTGTGACGTAATGTGTGAATCTAAATTAGTACTATTCCACCAACTTAGACCAATCAATAAATAGTATGTATGTAATTTAAAAGTTATCTTTATTTTAATATTATGTACACAAAATACCTTAACGCTACAACGAAATTATAATAAATTACAGTTTATAATTAAGTTTCAAATTCAGTGCTATAACAGTAGCTTTGACCAATTTTTACTTATGTAAGTATATTAACGCCAGGAACCTAAAAAATAATTTTAAATCTTTTTATTCAGTATGCCAAAATAGATATACCTACATCACATTAAAGTCAAGTAATATTGTAATAAATACTAATGGATATACATATAACGCAATGTGACAGGACAGTATGAATAAACTAAAATAATAGTATAACTAAACATATATTAAAAAAACAGTAAACATTAGGTACCCTTTTTTCCATAATGATTATCTATTTTAGTCTCTAACAGCCTTATTAATAAACACGAACTAGCTTTAGACTAGTTACACCATCTTTTGTCTCTTTCGATCCAGCTAAAAATTCCAGTAGCAAAAAAAAGACGAAAGATGGTGTAACTAGTCTAAAGCTAGTTCGTGTTTATTAATAAGGCTGTAATAGTTTAACATCTTTAAAGTTATGATTTGTTACCATAGGTTTTTGAGTATTTTAAACAGTATCAATTTGCTGATCGATTTATACTAAAATTGCATTAAATTCAATTTACAATACACAAGTTGCATACTTAACATAATTTCTGCGACGCTTATGTTATTTTGATTCGATACTTTCCGGTTTTGGTGCTGAGCTCTACAATAGAAAATATCCAAAAATGAATTCTTTAAAACAAGATCAACAATACCATCATCTTGTAATTTAGGTACAAAAAACTTCGAGAAAATTTGTTGATTAGCCATAATTATATTCTCTATATTCAATGACACCAGCACTATAATATATTATTATTATAATACCCAAAATAATTTGTGTTGTTTTTGGGGTTTGGGAATTCCCGACTTTTTCAAAGTCCCGGGACACGAGACAGCTTACAATCAAAGTTCCGGAACTATAGAATTTTAACTGAGCTAGTTTCTAGTGAGACGTATTAAAAAGGCTTTGTAAAATTCAAGATGATTTTCATGACATCAGTCTCGTTCTTAGACATTTTATACCCTCGCTGGGTAACACTCTCCGGAAAGAATTTACTCTTTGTGATTGCCCTTATAGTAAATCCATCCTCTGATGGGTACTCAGCAGTTACGTGGTAATTGATCTACCAAGTAATTATTTATTAAACTAACAGATGGCGCTAGGCTCCTTCAATTATTTGAAAATAATAATGATTACATGACAATTTTGTCTCGTCTCTAGTCTCGACCCGAATATCCCGGGACTCGAGACAGCTAAAATTACGAAAAGTCCCGGGACTTCGAGACACGATACGTCCCGGGACCCAAACCCTAGTTGTTTTAAGACATTAATGGACAACATTTAAAATTGTATAAGTTATAATATATTGGTTTTATTAAATAAAAATAACAGACACCTACATTTTTATTGATTTAAATGCATTTACTAACATTTTTGAAAAAGTGAGGCTAAATTAAGATTTTAAGTAGACGCCAGAATGCATGCTTTGATGAAGCGCTCAGGGTAGCAAGCAGCAAATTCATAAAAATTATATGACTGAATATCAATGCCATTACTTCACTATTATTTTAGCTTATGGATATCGCATGATACGAAACTTAAAAGAAATGTTTTATATTTATTACAAACATGCACAATAAACGCATATTAATCAACAAACCTTTATTAGCGTTTAGACTGCACAACAGTTATTAGGAAACCCTGCAAAAATGAAGTTTTTCTAACCAATATAAGTCAATGAAAAATTGAGTTGTATATTATATTGCTTTTTTTTCTACTTTCTACTTACATAAAACAACTTGTCTAATATTAACAGGTAATGTGCTTCCTAGATAGTTTGGTCACACTAATAGCAAGCCCAACAGTTTTTCATTAATCTGCATTGGAGCAAGCAATTCCAGCAAATATTACAAATAAATTCAAATGAATCCATCCATCTATGTATTAGCAACAAACATAAGACGCAATTACTATTGTGTTATCTTAATAAACAGTCAATTCTGAATTAATGGTTACATACTGCAAAACAAATAGTACCTGTTGAATCCTACCAATGTTACATGTACAATAAGCACTTAGTAAATTGAAATATATATCATCATCTTAAGATCAGAATGATTATAATGGAAGACAAAAAGCAAACCGAAAATGGATATACTGATAGTAGTTTTCACTCACGATATTGGTGATCCTTGTCAGTGAGTGGAACATAGATCACACTCATAAGCTTCTTAACTGTAACCGAGCCATCAGTTGCTTTATCAACCTAAAAATAAAATATGCATATTAAAATGAGTATCATTGGTCAGATAAGGTTGGTCCATTCGGGCTTTTATGATCAATTTACGTGATGTACATCACATGTTTTTTCACTCAATACATAGTTATTTAAGCAAAATGTTAAAAGATACGTCATCCATGCAACCATTATCATAATCAGCCACACATATGTATATATATCTCCCAAGGCACGCTATTGAGCCTGGTATTCGGTACTATTTTTCCAGTTACTGCCAGCTACCTTGCGTATAATTATCATCGCTATATCTCACTGCAGGTCTACACTACGTCTGCTAATTCACGGTCTCCACTCTAGAACACGTCTACCCCAACAGTTATCGGTTATTCGGCAAATGTGACCAGCCCATTGCCACTTCAGCTTGCTAATTCGCTGAGCTATGTCGATAACCTTAGTTATCTGGCGAATGCACGCTGAGATCCACCTAACATATATATTTCCATAGCTCGCTGAGCGACCTTGAATTGATGCTAGTCCTATTGCGAGTGTCCACGTTTCGGCTCCGTAGGTGATGACCGGTAAGACGCACCACAAAGTCTTAAAGCACCGCAGGTGCTTTAAGACTTTGTGGTATAAGCGATGAGAAGACTAGCCAAAGCTTCTCAAATGCAGCTCAGCCCAGCTGTATCCTACTTTTGGCAATTTCGTAATTGTTTTTCCCTAGTTGGAGCGTCCGCCGTAGGTGTTTACCTACTTAGAACGAACTAGGAAGTATGTTTGTACTTCCTACCAACTTCAAGAGCTACTCCATTGATGGCAATCGGTCCCAGAACAACGGGCTCATTAAACATGATGTAGGTTTTCTCCAAGTTTATCTGTAGGCAGATGGGTAAATAAGAATCAGCTAGGCTGTCTAGCATCTGCTGCAGCTCTTCCAGCGATTCAGCCTTACGGCGATGTCGTCTGCGAGTCGCAAGTGAGAGATGTACTAGCCATTTATGTTGATGGCACAACCCAGTCTTAAGTATATCCGCCAAGGCGTTTGTGTACATTTTAGGGATATAATATCCCCTTGACTCACTTAGCATTGCAGTTGGATATGTTCAGATGCTTGGTTCTGTAACTGGATGTCATCGTTCATCGGCATTATACAGACACCTCAGCACTTTGATGCAATTGACTTGGCATCAATGTAAAGAGTCCATAACAGACCAGATTTCAATAAAGCCAAAGCCTTCTTAAAGTCCACAAACAGGGGTCCACAACAACTCAGCACAGGGGTTGATTGTACTGTAATTTGATCTTGTACAATCTGCTGCACTGTGTGGATGTTGTCTATGGTGCTATATCCACTATGAAACCCTGCCTGTTCCAGAGGCTGAAATTCGTCAAGCCTTTGTGCTAGATGATTCATGGTGACCCTGGAAAATGCTTATTGTATGGTTGTGTTACTATAGTTTATTCTGACAGAAGCATGACATACTTCACCTACTCTTTATCAGTCTTTAATTAAGTTAGCCCTTGTAAGTGATATCAAAAAGATTAATGGTTATTTTGCATATTTATATTATCATTTAGATACCTTTAACAAACATTGTGAGCTTTCCTTGTTGTTTAACTTTTGTCCTTAGTGATAATGTAATTTGGATTTAATAAAATACCTGCGTTAGATGTTGTTCACCACCTTCTGGACCCACTGGGACAATAAGCCTGCCTCCAGGCTTCAGTTGGTCAATCAACTGAAACAGTCAGGTTTGCAGTTTTAACTAATACCATCATAGATAGAAAACTTGTTATCTATCTATAATAGGTGCATTGCAGTTTCATCCGCAAATTACCTGGTTCTCTTTTTTATGAACTTACAGCTTGTGGCAATGTTGGAGCAGCAGCACCAACATGAATAGCACTGTATGGTGATTGCTCTGGATAGCCAAGTCTCCCATCACCAACTATAAACAAATAATGTTTAATTTCAGTTAATGCACTTGTGTGCATCATTCAAAATAAATAAGCTCATTTGCATTCACAATGATGAGACTTTTTTATTACCAACCAATAAGTTTTATCCTCTCAGAGTTAAGCAATGAAGGATTGTCTTGTTTTATGTTCTTTGTAGCTAGTTTCACTAATTCTGGTATATGTTCTATTCCAACAACTCTTCCTGTTTCTCCAAGCATTATAGCCATGCAAGCTGTCAAATATCCAGAGCCAGAGCCTACATCGAGAGCTTTCTCACCAGGTATCAATTGGTTCTTTAGTCTTTCCAATGCATGGGCATGCTGAAAAGTTATAAAAGTAAAGTTTTAGTTCAATTGTAGGTAAGGTGAGTGCTGATGTGAACTAAAGCATTTTTGGTATGAATACAGAAAAGTGTGAAACAATACTACTAGTATACAACTCATACGAGTGTTTTATAAAAATATCAATTTTAAAGTTTAGTGTAATAATGTCTTACCATGTGTGGTGCACTTATAGTTGCAGAATATCCAATAGATTGTGGAGAGTCGTGATATGGTGCATATGGGCAGTAATTTTTTCTATCAACTGCACTCATTGCAGCAGCTACCGAGTCTGTTTTAATAATGCCATTAGCTGTAATATATAGTAAGATTTAGGTTCAAAAGGATATAAAAAGAGAATAATATACCTAATGAATATAAGCAGTAGCCGGCGTTATATCTATATTATATAAAATTAATCTCTATGTCCCTTGGTCATCACATCACGCGTGAATGGATGGAACATTTTTGATAAAAGAATTTTTGACAATAGTTAACTATTGTCAGAAAAAGTTTCTAATGAAATAAAAAAATTAACATATATAGAAATTTTTCACAACGCGGGTGAAACCGCGGGGCCCAGCTAGTTATAAATAAAATCTGATTGTACCGCAATAAATAAATACCTCGGAGTTGTCGGACCAAGTCACCATTATTTACTCCGTGACTCCTCCAAGCCATAATCGATACCAATACAGAAAATCCTAAAAATAAAACAAAATTACGCCGTGTTAACTCAATTTTTGAAGATTGTAATATCGTTTTTAAAACAATATTTTGATTTATGACCACAGATTTTGCCGCTGCCACTATTTGCATGCAATGCAGTGATATGTCAAAGTGACAGCTGTATATAATCTATGGAACCTTGTATTTATGGAAACTTGCATAGATAACATGTACTCAAGTCGAAAGCGTGAGGCAGCTTTTCATTGTCATTTTAAAACTCCGTCAACATAATTATATGGCGTTTCACTTGGCCAGAATTATCATTATTTTTCGTTATTTTCGATCACAACGGGTGTTCCAGATAAAGATAAAATCATAGACAGACCTACTCTAAGGTGAGAATGATCACTATGATCGTTTTTGACACTTTTCTCCCATGTTGGCACTTGGGGGAATGAATAAATATAAGCAGTCTGTGCTAAATACAGTGCAGATAATATAACAGGATACGTATCCTCTACTTGGTCTGTGCAGGATACTGGGTGAAATGAAAATAAGGCTTGCCGTATGTATTTTCTTGTAATGTCGTGAATCGAATAAAAGCTCTGTAAAGATAAGTAATAAAAGTCTTTCTCTGCACAGCCCAATAACCAATAGTTGACCAAGAGCAAAGATAATGTAATACCTCCGGAGTTGTAACTAAGAGCTGAAGTTGAATTTGAACAATATTCTTGTTGAAATAATATTTTAATTTTTCTGCTCGCTCGCAATATTCTTCATATTATCTTCGCAAGTTCGTATATATTACACACTTCTAGTGCTTGAAATAATGGCAGACAAACGCAAACTATGTTGCACATGCATCGCTGTTGATGTCCGAAGCTTTGAATTCGTCGACTCTGAAGCTAAACAGTTTTTAGAAAAGATTTTTATGGATAATGGTTTTCATCAGCTGGTATGTAATTGTATGTTGTATGTAGCATTGTTTACATTATAACTTTATTTCTAATAACAATATATATTAAACATTTAGGTCTCTTATGGAAACCTGTACATCTGCTATGAATGCAATGCACTTCTTGGAAAAACGTACAAATTTCTAAAAACGGCATTTTTAGCTCAGAAAATTTTACTTGGCATGTGTGAAAAACCAAATATGGTAAGTTTATTTTCTCTTTTCGTGTATGCTTGTATGATATCTCCGATAATAATTTTGATTAGGTTGATTTTTTTTAGGGTTACATAGTATATACAAGGAACCTTTACATGTTTGCTATTGTTCTGCATAACAAAAAGTTTTAGTAGAAAGAAATCTCATGAGAATATATAATTCTTTTTTTTTTGTATTATAATGGTCATATAAGCTCTCGCATCTGTAAAGAAAGTGATGGATGTTTTGTACACCAATCACCATTTCAATTGTTGCTGAATAACTCATTTTCAGTTAGAAAAAATAAAACAAAAATTTATTACTTCTTAACATGGGCTAGTTACTCTTACAGCCTAACCCTATGAAAGAAAAGAGGGGATAAGATCAATGGGTGGGATAGAAAGGTCCCATCCTATCCATTCATCCTTTTTCTATATATTTCCCCTCTTTTCTATCTGCCTTCACTCACCATTTATTCTCTTATCTTTTCTATTTTCCTTTCCCTCTCTTTGACAGTATAAGGTAGTTGCTTTATCTTTATTGCTGGCAATGTCTTATCATTACATTGTTTTGAAGAAAACCAGGAACATCTTTTAATCTTGTTTATGACCTTATCTTGCAGTCTAGTAATCTTATTACTAGACTGTGCTTATGTCTCATAATGACATGCCCAGTGCAGTGTCATGCGAAACTATACACTGACACTGCAACTGATATAGGTAGCTGTGTCGCTTAACATCAGGCAAACAACTAGTTCATCATGTCATGCGATAACATATAAAAACTTTCACTTCAGTGCTTCACAGAAGTTGAGTCACATGGAAAATATGAGATTACAAATATTATGTATGCATATACAATAACTGTCACTTAGCACTAAGGGGCCGAAATTCGGCCCCCTAATAATAGGGGATCCCTTAGGATCTTAGGTGTCCCTTAGATGTTGGTGAAAACGAAACTACTGACAGGTGTCCCTTAAAATGTCTTAGGGGCTACCTAAAATTTAGAGATTGTCGGTGAAAACGGCCATTAGTCGTGCACCTGGTGTTAAGCGACACGACAGATATAACAGTATTAGAATTCTAAGTAAAAGTTTCGCTTGACACTGCACCCTGCGCACGCTATCCTGAGACATCACACAGTCTAAAAAAGTTTTCTAGACCATGAGATCAGTTTGTAAAGTATCATTTGCCCAGTAATTTTACTAGCTACAACGACCTTTCAAACCATAACACAATAGTGCTTGCACACTACCGCTTGGCGGCAGAATAACTGGCAAAGCGGTGGTACCTCGGTAGGTACCACCGCTTTGCCAGTCCTACCACATAATCTAATCACAAATACACATAGTTTAAGTTCATCGCGCATTGCAACGGACTACGCAACCTGCATTACCTGTGTACCTTATTTGTCGTCTCCATTCCTCAAGCCACAACTAGCACTAACAACCCCTCAACCAGCTACCTAATAAAAAATACCATATTCGCCATAGGGTCCCTGTTTGATTCTCTCCAGTGAATATCTCAAGCAGCAACACTGCAGATTACTTTTTTTTTTATAAATATGTAGTTAAAAACTGGACAATTTACATTATGTCCTATGTCTTAATCGACTAATTCAAACACGCTTTTGGGTGATTGGGATCAGCCCATCGGAAATTTAAAGTAAAAAATTCTGTAAGTATAATGATTCCAAACACTGTATAAAGCTTTCGCACAAAATAAGTATGATTTTTTTTCCTGATCAATGTAATTCTAATAATCACTCTTATTTCAGATCACTTTTGAACAACTTAAGGCTCTAAACAGAAAAGAGTTAGGTTTAGATACAACAAATATGTCAATATCTAAATTAAATGTTGACTATTGTTTTACTGATGGTGATAGTCCTTATATGGTCAAAGAAAATAAAAACGAACCTATTGCTAATCTAACACTAGAAGACAAATATAATACAATTAAAATAGAATATGATAGTTTTGGTTTATCTAGTCCGATTGATGATTTGAAATTTAATCATGAAGTAATAATTAAAGATAATGCTACAAATTTGTCAGATTTTAAAACTAGTTTTCTTAAAGATGAATGTAATACAGATAAAGCAGAAAATGAAATATCAAATTATATTGCTACTGAACCATGCGAGGAGGACGATAAATCTAATTTAGAATGTGACAGTCTTGATGTTGCTGATCGGCTTAGAACTAGTACACTTGGTAAAGAAGTTAAAAGCTCAAAAGGAATTATTGTAGAATATGATATTGGTTTTACTGAAGATAAACAAGATATTAACGAGGTTTACAATGATAACAGTGTAATAGAAACCGACAGTATTAATAATACTGATCCGCTTGCCGATTTGAATGATGATATTGATCTTGAAAATGAGAGAGAACGAAAACCAAAAATACGAAAGAAAAGAATATGGCCAGTTAAAGGTGAGTGCACAGAAATGATGTGATTTACATTTTACAACTGTCAACTATTTACCTGTCGTAATCGGACTTATTTGTCTCCATTATTAAACAACTAGTTGCACCCCGCGGTTTTACCCGCGGATAAAAAGTATTTTAATTATTTGCTCATCCCACGGGAAAATTTCACTTCTCCGGGATAAAATGTAGCCTATATGTTAATCCAGTGTATAAGCTATCTTGGTACCGAATTTCATCCAAATCCATTCAGCCGTTTGAGCGTGAAGGAGTAACAAACATACAAACATACAAACTTTCGCCTTTATAACATTAGTGTGACAGGGATTTCTAGCGACAATTCGACTATAATTATGTCAAATACTGAGAAAGTGGAACTCGTGTCTGCCGATATTCTTCTTGTGTAACAGCAGCTTGGCTAGGAAAACGGCTACGTTTTTTTTGTTTGATTTAAGTTCAAGTCGTCACCTTGAAGTTGGAGATTCATATCATTATTCGATTTATACAGGTCTGCCAAGTACGCAATATCATTCTTTAATGTGATGAGGCTGTCACGAAATTCTTTGTATTGGTTTTCCAAGAACTCTGTAACAGAGTCAAACAGATTGTAAAATGGAGTCAAACAATGGCCTCTTGATAGATAACGCTATAATATATATAATATATATCGCACCTTTAAAAATAAAGTGAATCAACTCAAAATTCATGATTGTTGGGAAATCGCGTTTAAAGTTTCACAAGTCTGCCGCTGACTATGTTTCAGAGAATATTTCGATTTTTGGAGCACTTTAAAATGTAAAATGTGTTTAAAGTTTTGTCAAAATGATGGTGGGACCTAAATGGACCTCAAAATAATTATAATTATTGATATTTATTAAAATATTGAGGTTTGAAATAAAAATTAATCTTTTTTTGTCATGCAGATCTTTTTTTGATTAAAAATTTCGCCAAGGTTTAATCATGCTTCATGACACAATACTTATTAGTACAGTCTTTATGTAAAAAAATATTGCAACATATGCATCAATAGTATTTAATGCAGTTTGTTAGTAAAAACATTGTATGAAACAAGGTGTTTTAATATATAATGCTGTTTATCATTAAATGAACATTTTAGATTATTCTATATTATAGTTTTAGCTCTATTTTAAAGTAAAAACTGTAATAAAAGTATGGCTTATTTACTAAAAGTGCTATTTTTATGTTAAAATGGCCAATATCATGGTCAAAGTAATATTTTATTTTGGATGTAATTCAACGATTGGAGAGCGATGATATCTTTATATGCTACTTTTTAAAAGGAAATTGAAGTTAGGGATTGTCTACACGGGTGTAACAATGAATAAAATATTTAATTTTAATAGAATGTTTATTATTAGTTTACTATAAATATACATTGTTTACAGACATGGATCATAAAATTACAAAACAGAACCATCTACTCCAAAAATATTAGAGTCAATAAGCCTTAGCTTTAGAAATACTAAATACTCAACAAACATCGTTGTGTATTTGATATAATATAATCACTAATCAATAATCACAGCTTACAAGACTTTCAAGTTTTATAACCGACTTCGAAAAAAGAGGAGGTACTATGTTCATCTAAATTGTTTTTTTGTGTATGTTCATAGATATTTTCGATGATCGATATCCGATAAACCGATTTAAAAAATTCTTTTTTGAGTTTACTCCCAAGGCAGTTTCATTATCATCAAGTCAGGATCTGATGATGGAATCTCAAAGAAATTGATGTAAAACTAGCTAACTAACAATGTAATAAAATCTTGAGAAGTCAATATTGAACCACTTCCCGGTTTCCGATTGAGCTGAAATTTTGCATACTTATCTATGTTTAGTAACAATAACTAAAAACGAAAAAAAATGTTAAAAAAAAACTAAATCGACTAAATCAAACCCATAACTAAATATTTTTAATAATTACTTTTTAGTTAATAATTGTTCCCAATCTTTTTGCAGTTGCTTAAAATCGACGAATGAATCGTAGCTTAATTCATGCACATTTTGCGCTTTTGATCAGGGTATATTGGTCCAGACGTATATGGAGCCAGATTTTAGTTTGTCCGTCTCCTTATGAGTATGGCCTCTATTTAAGAATTTATAGGTAATGGTGTCAATGTTCAACATGTAAACCGCGTACATGTACAATGTTGAACCGAATTTACAATATATTTCTATTTATTATTTATTTCCAGCATGTTGGGTACGCTACCTAGTGGTAGGTAGGTACTACCTACTGGTAGTGGGCTGGAGCATTTGGACTGTCTATAGGTCATTGCGGCCAGTATATAGTCCAAATGTTTTTTTTTGGTAGTAGTAGTAGTAGGTAGTTTTTAGTATTAGTTATTAAATCATTGTAGTATTTAGAAAATAAAGGCAATTTGCCGTGTTAAAAAAAATATTCTTTTTCTGTCCACAATAGTTGTCAGATTATAATTTTTTTTACTGCTTCTCCATCGCAACTGACGTATTATTGATATTTCCAAATACAGAATCCAATCTCAATGGCTCCTCGTTTAGCATCTGACTCAGTCCAGAAGTAACAATGAATGAAATCAATTCTTTCTGTACATTTTATTGCTTTGATTTTTAAAACTGTGGAGTTTTCAGAACATGGTGTCTTGAGGCACCAAGCAGTGAGTTTTGGATATAGAAGTATAAAACCTTCCTGTATTTCACATCTTTTTTATCCTATTTTGCTTTAATTTTTCAGGGTTCTTCAACCGCTTGCGGGTCCTTTTTGTAATGTCTTGATGGTTGATCTCATTTTCAAAGCTTGAAGAATCTGAGGAATTTGGTATAAGAAAATTCTTTTCCATTCTTATTACCAAATTTGTCCTCAAAGTTGAATGTTGGATCTGCTGCATCATCATCAAAATCACTCTCGTCAGTGTACGTGGGAGAAATTATAATTACGGGATTCATCGGATGATTTTGTTTGGAAGAGCCCGTAGCAATATTAGTACTAAAATCCCCTTGGTTTGCATTTTCCGGATGATTTTATTTGCTGTTTTCTCGAGATTTTTTGCTAGAATTACTATTAGACGTTGACGAAAAAGAACTTAAAGAACATGAGCTGGAGGAAGATGAACTTGAATAGGACGCGTCGCTGTCATAATCCGGTACAAGGTTTATTATTTTGGGTGCAGATACTTCGGTTACTGATAGTGCTTCGGTCACTGAAGTAAGTAAGTTAGGATTCTCAGCATTAACGGACTCTATTTCGTTATATTTTCGAAGTGAAATATTGTCCTTATGTTTCTGAATATTGTCTCCAGAGAAGTCAGCAATAATAGACCCTGATTTGATGCTTTTTCGAGAGGGATCGGATATTGATTGTAAACCAGGAGTATTTTCTTTAAAGTCATGAATATTGTCTTCATAACGCTAAAAAAATAAAAATAAAATTATAGTACTATATTATAAGCAAAATTATCTTAACAGTAGCTTACAGAGAGGGCTCATTCCAGAATAAGAACTAGGTACCTAGTAGCAATTGACGCACCTCAGTGCCTAGCACGACATAATAATTCTGTGTTACCAAGCACTTAAATAATAATAATTAAATACTTACTATGACCTTGTTGAAATCATCCTTTATTTTACACGTTGGAACCGTTTCCTCCATTTGAGATCTTTGATTTTGTTGCAAAATTGGAATTAAGGTCAAAATTTTTCTTCTTCTCGATGCGTTTTTCATGACTCATTCATTTCAGTAGTGATAGATACCTGGTTAATAGAACAGAGAATCAATTCAAAATACGACATAGAAATTGAAAAAATAATAAAACATAAAAAGAATCATAACAGTGTTAGAACTTTGATTTTAGAATTGTTTTCTTCATAAAATGAGTCATAACAAAATGATTGAAATAAATTCTCATATTTTTAGAAAGAAAATGAAACAAATCGAACTAAATCTCAAAAGAACAACAATCTTTAATAATAAAATGAATTACTTTTACTTGGCTCAAAGAAATCACAACTATTTTAAAAAATAAAGAGAATTAACTCACATTTATACATTTTACATTCAAAAGATGAATTATGAAGTCCTTACCTGCTAGTGATAAAATGATTTATTTTGAATTATTCCACTCGAGCACACGTCTCAGTTTGATCACTGCTGGAGCATTTCTGATTGGTTCGTTTTGTGATTTCGAACGGGATCGACGAGTCAATCAAAAAGAGACGAACGTGCCTTTATCTCGCTCGTATAGCCGTGAATGCAGCGGCTGTTAAACTGTACCTATTCTTTAGGAGCGTAGAAATCGTTTTACTACAAAATCGGCGAATCCCAATTTTTTGACTTGATTCACTTTATTATTAAAGGTGCGATATATATATATATATAATATATATATATGTATATATATATATATACATAATATATATATATAACGATAGGCAAGCGTGTTACATCCTAGACTGCATCGTCACTTACCATCAGGTGCGATAGTAAAGCCTTTATGACGCCCTGTCGTAGCCGGAGGCCATCCGTCATAGCTGGCATAATATTCTTCAAGAGAATTTCTTTCTCATCGCAAAACTTTTCCAGTGTATTAAATATGGTTTCTCAGTTTGTATCTGCCTCTAAATTTCTAGCAAATAATAGTTCTTGACATATTTCCTATCTATACATATAGTATATTCGTTTTTATTATGCAAAGTGGAATTTAATTCGTTCTTTTCCTTTAATGTATGTATGCAGTCCATGCTATAGAACGCTCCCATATAACTAAACAAAAAGTACTTTAGAAATAAAACTTAAAACTAGGTATTGCTACTGCGAATTTAAATTCCAAAGAAAAGCCTTGCGACATTGAACAAAGCAGGTGTTTTATTGCCTACGAAACATTTGAACAAAGCAGGTGTTTTATTGCCTACGAAACATTTACAAAGCACTCAGCCGGACCCGCGCTGTGTGTACCGTTGAGTAAACATTTCGGCTGTCATGCAGTTATTTTAGGAAGCACTAAATAATAAAACGAAACAGTTTTTTTTTTAAATTTGACCGTGTACGTATATTCTATAGCATGGTCTGAGTACACACATTTAAGGAAAAGAGCGTATTAAATTACGCCGTGTTTATAAATAGTTTTTACACATATTCTCAAAAATATTTTATTTATTTTGACGTGATTCATCTAGCGTCGAGCCGAAACACTTAACTGAGACAAATTAGTAATATGTAGCTTCTGTGATTTTAGTGGTTCCCACCAAAATATTTGACATAACCACATTAGAGAAAATTAATGGCATAATGTTATAAACGTGAAAGTTTGTACCTATGTATGGATGTATGAATGTTTGTTACTCTTTCACGCAAAAACCACGGACTTTAATGAAACTTAGAATGCAGATAGCTTATACGCTGGATTAATACATAGGCTACTTTTTATCCGCGGGTGAAACCGCGGGGCTCAGCTAGTCTAATAAACTTCGGATAAGACATCAAAAGTAATTCATTACTTGGTAAGTTGGACTCGCCCAACTGAATTGAGAATTTGTCTTCATATGATTGCACAATGACTCTTCAATGCCATTTAATAAATTCCTATTTGCCCAGAACTACTCAAAGATATTTTTTGGATATTATCTGAGGCCGGTTTATAGAGCACAGTAGTTATTACTTCATTTATTTACGGTAAAATTTACTCTTCTTCGATGGAGTGTGGTTTGCCTGCTTGAGCAATTAACAAAGAGTAGGTAAGTCCCTCATCGGCTCGCTTAGCAGCCGCCGAAAAACTTTGATACACTCAGCTGAGCATTGTGCTTCTTCTCCAGGTCTTGAAAATAGGCTACATTTTTGTGTTTCTTATCTAGATAGCAAGATGGCTCTTCATTCGAAAATATATTTTACAAATAAGGTACAAAGTCGGTATATATATGAGGTATTTTTAATAATACCGTATTTATTCCGTACTGTATTGCCATCTCTTCTTTTTTGCTTCTGACATGGATTCGTTTTCACACATATGTAAGTTTAGTGATGAGCTTAAGTACTTGTTTAACGATTGCGTGCGAAACCGCTAATAAAAATAAAATATATACGTTTTATACTATAGGATTAAAATACAGCAGAAGTAGAATAAGACAAACATGCCTAAATTGTTTATCTAATTCGATGAGCAAGTAAGAACGAGCCATCGATGCTCGATGATCAGCCGATTGATACAGCATTGCACAAATCGCATTATTTTAATAAAAAATTGTTAAAACTTGATTGTTAACAGGTTATCCTACGAAAGCTATGTTAAATATTTTCACCACTTCAACAAAACCCCAATTTTTCTAGCGCCCTCTATGCCTCCATCGCCTACAAGGCCTCGTTATCGCCCATTTTGAGAGAGATTTAATAAACTCCACAGATACAGATCCAGATTACACAATAAAATCCACCAGTCGAAAAGGTCAAAACTCAAAAAAACAACTCAAAACAGAAAAAAATGCTCCGCAATCAAAACAAAGAACAACAAAAACAACATACCAGCCATCAGTATTTGAGCAAAATTTAAGTTCTTTTGCTGATAAAAAGAGAACAAGAAAAGAGCAAAAGTGTGTGTACAGTGATGATTCTGATGATTGTAACATAAAAAACATGGTATATGGAGAAAGGGACTTATACGAATATGACCCTAAACGTTCTGATGATTCTCCTAGTGAGTCTGAAGGTTCAATATACGATCAATATGACGACGAAGGTAGACCGATGAAAAAACCCGACGACCGTGAATATCCAATGAAATGTGAACATGTAAGTATTGTTTGGCATGTTAATGTTTGTTTTGAATTTAAATCTACTATATAAAAATAAGTCGGGTTTTCCTTTACCTGACGCTATAACTCCACAACGCACGAACCGATTTCCACGGTTTTGCATTCGTTGGAAAGGTCTCGGGCTCCGTGAGGCTTATAGCAAAGAAAATTCAGGAAAAATTCAGGACAAACTAACATTTTAAGTAGATGGCGCCGGTGCGTGATACATTGTTTTTCGTATATTATAAAATGTTTAATAAATAAACGTCCACCCGAGCGAAGCCGGGACGGGCCGCTAGTTAACTCATATTATAATGGGTGAAAAGGAATCCTTATGATGCGAAGGTCAAGGCACTCGTTCGTGAGATATAAAAACATTTTGAAAATCATGTTGGTTTGTTTTACCTTAATAAAATACAATAAATTAATTAGTAAAGTAGGTATTAATATTTTTGATATTTCAGTGTGAAGCAGAAATACCTATGAAAAAAGTTCACTATAAGCATTACTTGAATGCTCATCCAAATATCAAGTATCCTTATGCACTTACTAAACGTGATGTTTTATGTCAGTTCTGCGGCCACGCATCCAGAGTAAGTGTTTTTATTTATTTCTTATTACTAATAAATAAATAAATAATATTAAGGTTTCAATAATAAGGTTCTAATAATAAGGTTTCTGAGGATTCGCTCTCGTATGTATTTCTCGTATATATTAAAAAGTATCCTATGCTCTTCTGTTCCAAGGATTCAAACTATCGTCATATCTCATCATGATCGGTAGCTGGTACTAATAAGACCAAGGTTTGTTTCAGACAAAATCTTAGTTTTTTTTTTTCTCTGTAAATATAGTTCTAAGTAAACTTACCGGTGGCGCCACCAATGTAACATTGAAAGCGTAGGTATATTGTTTGTATTAGAGTCATGCAGCTACCGATTCAAATGAGCTTTAGTAGTAGCTATTGAAATAATTGAATTGAAGAAATAATTTAACAACATAGCGAATACAAGGTATGCCAAAGTTCTTTGGAAAATACACGTGTGTCCAGTATTATTGAAAAAAAAACTGTTTATGTAGTTTTTATGCCGCGCCGTGACTTCTGACTTGGCTTAGCGTCTCCTGCCTTACGGATTGCACAAACTGCAACAGCTGGACCAATGGCCATGCCCGCCGAGTATTAAGCACGGTAGCTCAGTTGTACGGTGCATACCACTTTTTTATAGTAGTCACCCGTCCAAGTAGTGACTGCAGTGAACGTTACTTACGTTAAAATTGATTGGTTAAGAACAGCTAGTTGCTTCGCTATGAGCACTAAACACTACAAACGCTAAAAACTACTTATATACATGTAATTTTGTTTCCCCATAGGATAAATACCGTAACAGGGACCACGAGTTAACGCATGGCTCAGTGAGAGCATTTGCCTGCCATTTATGTCCTAAAAGATTTAAAAATTCTGCTGGATTGAGACAACACATACGCGAGAGACACAGAAGTATCGATTTGGAATGTGACTTTTGTGGGAAAACTTTTAAGACAAGGAATGAAATTACGGTGCATATACGTGTAAGTAGTATTTAGTAAGTGTCGGCCGAGACAGGTTGATAATAAAATAAAATTTATTTGTGGCCGAGAATGCCGAAACCGTGACCGAGATCTCACTCGACCCTTACAGCCTTATTAATAAACGGGTATTAGTCTCGGGTTAGTTACTTCAGCTTTTGTACTTTTTTTGCTACTGGAATATTTAGCTGGATCGAAAGAGACAAAAGATGGTGTAACTAGACTAAAGCTAGTTCGTGTTTATTAATAAGGCTGTTAGTATTTAGTGCTAAATTTTTCTACCAGTAATCACGTAACTTTGATAAGTTTAAGTATAGTAAAATTACTGTATACACAAACTGCGTATTGATACTGTCATATAAACCCTTTTGCAAACAAAGGGCACCTAAGGAAACGATGAATTTAAAAACGATGTACACGGCCAATAAGAAGTGGCAATAAAGACAAGAAGATTTTTTTACATTTTTAAATTAAATAAAGTTACAAAGGTTTTACACCTAATAACGAGTGTGATCTCCTCTTGCCAAAATCATAGATTGAATACTTCTGGGCATGCTTTCCACAATGTTTTTAATAACGTTTTGAGGCTTTTCTGCAATTACTTTTATTAGCTCCCTGATGTTTTGATCATACCCGTCTCTTTAGAACATCCCAGACATGCTCAATTGGATTGAGGTCACGACTTCGAACTGGCCGATCTAAACGACGGATTCCAACTTCTTGCATGTACGTTTCCACCAGAGCGGGCGAGTATTGTCGTCCATAAAAATAGAATCTTCCTCAAGAGCAGCCAATGCGAGTTATGCATGTGGGATTAAGACTTCCGTTATGTAAGTCAGTCAGTCAGTCATATATCTGGAAGTGGTATTTAATGTAAAAAGAAACATTAAATTATTTGCAGAAAATATCCAAAAAGTTTTAAAATTTTAGCAATCAGTGACCGTTATTAGTAAAGCAATTTTGTTTTTCTCTTATGATGATTATGATTTCAAAATTTAAATTTGGAACGTAAAGAAGCATGCCAGGATGCTTTAAATAACATGCCAATACATCGTCAAATTAATAAAACTTATTGTAATATTCATTGAAGAAGAGAAAAAATCTAAATGTACGTTTTTTTGCAGCAGAGTTAATATACAATCAAGTTACATGATCGCCTAGTTGAAGTCTTGTTTTCTGATGTTTCAAGATTTTCTAACCGACCACTCTGGTTGAAAACTGGTGGTCTAATAACACGTTTAATTCCTAACTGACCAGCCAGGTTGAGCGCTGGTGGTCTGATAGGAACATGTTGCCTATATAACTGACCACCCAGGTGAATACTTTGAGTGGTCTGTTAGTAATAAACGGTAATTTTAGTGTGAGTTTCGCCACATACTGTGCATGAATGCTACGCGTAGGTATAGGATGATACTATGCCAAAATAGCAGAATTTGCATTAGCTGTTACAACATTGAAGGAAAACATCGTGAGGAATTTGACATGTTTAACAATCACAAAATCGAATGCCTGTCCGCAGAGCGGTAGATTTTGCCTAGTCTCCCTATGAGAGCATTCCCTTATCCCAGCAGTGGGAGCGTATGGGCTAATAACAGTAGTAGTTCAGCGAACAGTCGACTTCATGAGTACAAACGACTCATGAACTTGGACATCTTGAACGGGTTTGCTCATCCCTATTTAATTTATACACCCCGTCGTCGCTGCCCGAGACACGTTTTGAGCGACCCTATAGCAGCCGTAGCATCGGCTGCGCTAGGATCACCGGACCAGTCTAGCCCGTCTAGCTCAGGTAGCGCTTTCGGTACCGGTATAGGATACCAGCGTAACCACAATCAGACATCTACCCCGCCGGCGAGGTCGACGTACCTCCCGTAGGCTAGATAGAACGGTCGCGACTTTCCATGGGGTGTTGGTCTAGTGGACGTAGTCTTCTCGATCCTCTTATCCCGGCAATGACCTAAGGCGAGGCACGCCACACACACCCCAGGGGTGCCCTTGAGTTGCCTCGCTCTTTTGACGCCTGGGCGCCAATTGATAAAAATGCCACGCAGTAAAATCGTGCCTCTGCGGCTATAGAGGTAGTACCTTGCTCACCAATTGCTCAAATATAACCGAGTAACATAACGTTATTCTCAGTGGATAGTTATTAAATTCCAGATTCACACCGGTGAGAAGCCATTCAAGTGCCACATCTGTGGAGTTGGATATGCCCACAAAGGAAACGTTGGCGTACACATTCGCTCCGCGCATCAAGGGCTGACGCAAAAACCCGGGAAAAAGAAAAAACAAAACGGACAGAAAATGAAAAGGGAAACTCATTCGACTGTTGACGAGAAACATGGACCATTGGTCAAAGACTCGGCTATTGACAAGGAAGGTGAACCATTGGTCATAGATTCAAATATTATTAGAATAAAAAAAAAGAAAACAAAAAATTCAAAGACAAAAACGAATAAAACGTGGAAACAGAAAACATAATTCAAATTCAATGGAGTTGATTTCCACTCTTGCTATTATTAAGTTTCTACGTTTTATTTGTTGTAGGTACGTAACCATGCAACTAAAGTAAAAAAAAATTAAAGGTACTTACCTATTAAAATGATATTATTTCAATGAGTATCTATCTACAAGTTTTACATTGTATCCTTGTTCGTCTTAAAACAAAAGGCGAGGTTTGTTTGTTTCATCTCCTTTAACTTTTTAAGGACCTCTTGCGCATTGTTAGTATTATAATTATTATAAATAAATAGCTAATCCGGATTAAGTTAACTCAATTATATTATTATCTTGCACGTCGGAAACGAGCATTTTTAGGTATTATCAGTTTAGTTCGTTAAAAGATGGCGCTCGCGTAACTTGTTTTCCTTTTATCACGATAGTGGAAAAATTCTTTGCTCCAACATGGTTTCCGAAATTATGTACTTAATAATTAATATCTGTGATATGTATTTACATATATTGAGACATTTGCGTCATAGACAGAGAAGAATATTATAATAGTAGGTAATTATGCTCTAAGATTTACGTATATTCGTTTTCATCCAAACTTTTAATTCAGTATTGTAAAAAAACGATTCGATAGACGTTGGTCAGTTATGGCACGTCATGAATTAGGCCTAAATAACTATGTACTTGAACTAGGTATTGGATTTTTTTTTGTTTTTTGTTTGGCTCCACGCTTTTGTGTATTTAGCCAGTGTCAAGTAATTGATAATTTTTCAAGCATATATATATGCTAAGTCAAGTCACAGTCCAAGTAATCAAGTCAAGTCATAGTCTAGTCTAGTCAAGTCATACTCCTAGTAAAGTGGTGGCAACTTTACCGGAACTTCTATGGAGTTTTGGTAACAACTCGAAAAGAAACGTTTCACCATCATTATACCACTTTCCCACACTCATGCCATCCAATCCAGCACTTAACGAATAAAATGCCACCAGTTTTATGCAGTAACAGTTTTCCCGCCAAAACTCTAGGTATTGGATATTATTGTTATGTCGTATATATAGCGGTCTTACATCTTTGCTCCTTGGTCCTTGTTAATACTAGTTGTATAATAGTTAATAGATACTTTACTGTCCTGCATACTCTTTCTGTGGTACCAATGGCGTGCGTAGACGTAGGATATAAGATATGTAACTTAAATATAACATTAAACTATCTTTAATAAAGTGTTTGTCTAATTAATGGGACTGATTTAATTATATTCTATTACTAGGTTCCGTGGTTCATATAGACAACTATCCTTTCCATATCCTTAGTTGTGAGAGTTAGTTTGAACAATTTATTTCAATCGATTTGCTCTTCTTGCCTTTGTCCCTAATTTTATCAATACCATGCTTCTAGTTCTTCTGTAAATGATCCAAGTTTAAGTCCATTAGTCCAGGTAATAATTTTTCCAGTCTTAAATCCTGGAAAAGACCATGAAAAATTTGATAGCTATCGCCCAATAACTATGTCTTCTGTTCTGATAAAGATTGTGGAACATCTCATACAAAAACAGGTAGAGGGACTTTGGATAGCTTATCCATTTCTGTCACTGATATTAAATCCCCCTTCCCACCTACTGTAATGTCACATATTTATTATTTTACATATTTTGAAATACAGGCATGAACGTTGGAAAGTCGTATAATGATTGTGAAACGTTTCTTTTCGTGTCTACTAAAACTCCATAGAAAGTTTTGGAAAAAACAAAGCTTCTAGTAAAGTTGCCACCACTTTACTAGGAGTATGACTTGATTTGATACGTACGTATAATAATAAATAACTTGAGAAATTATCAATTACTTGAAACTGGCTAAATACATAAAAGTGTGGAGCCAAAACAAAAAAGTTATGGAATGGATTGATTGTGGGTGGTCACTCTGTACCATTGGGTATATATGTTATTTGCTCGGTACATTGAAATGTTATTGCAAACCGGACAAATTAAATAGGCACCTCGCTGCCATTCGTCGGCAGACACCATGTGTCTATTTAAATCGCACGGGTTGTACTGGTTCACGTAGATCTTCATTGCCAACATACCAAGGTTAAAAATTACTTAAAATTAGTATCATTATGTTGGTATGTCCGATAAAATGACATCAAGGTGGCGACATTAACATACAAAGTATTACTGGCCGTCCTTGGATGTGTTGGCGTATATCATTTGTTATTTTATAGTTTTTACTGATTTGTGCATGGATACTCCGTTATTATTGTAGAGTTGAGATCGTCTCCTCTGATTTAGCGTGAACGATCCGCCTAATGCGATACTGTTGTGTTTTTTATAAGAATGTATTTTCGAGATAGAGACTATTTGCTGTTGATGAAAAATAGTTTATAATGCAATTTTTTAAATAACTTCATTCTTAAATTCATGTGTATATATACAACTAATGCTACAAAGTAATTTAAAATGTAAATTAACTAAATGAAATATAGTCAACTAGAGTAACAACATATATTCAAATTTATAAAATACTATTTGTTATTACGTACCTTAATATAATGTCATTACTTAGTCTAACTAATAAATTATGTAAACATTTGGGTGCTTCTACACATTCTGAATAAAGCTATAAAATTTATGTAATTTGCCTTTTATTTATACTTAAGAAAAAAAATCAGATCATAATTGAAGGGTTGAGAATAAAAAGGGTTTAACTTGAGAAATTATCAATTACTTGACACTGGCTAAATGTACGAAAGAGTGGAACCAAACCAGAAACAAAAAAAAACTTACAAAGTTTATTAAGAGATGTGCTAAATGTTATTGATGAGTTCTGGCGGGAAAGCGAAAAAGATTGCGTCACCGCATTGTATTATTTTCCAAAACTTGTGTTATTTTCAGTGTTAGTGCATAAAATTAAAGGCATTTTATTCGTCAAGTGCTGGATTACAGGTGTGAGTGTGGGAAAATGGTTGATGGTGAAACGTTTATTTTCGTGTTGTTTCCAAAACTCCATAGAAGCTTCAAGTAAAGTTGCCACCACTTTACTAGGAGTATGACTTTGACTAGACTATGACTTGACTTGATGACTTCGACAGTGACTTGACACATATTTGCGTGAAATATCGACAAATGCGACAAATTATCAATAAGGAAGTTTCCATTCGCATAAAAACAAAACAATATTATGTAAATTGAAAGATAGTAACAATATAATAAGCATAGTGCGATTCCGACCTGTGTAAAGAGTGGACGCGTTTCGCGTGTTTTTGATACTCCGACCAATACATCACGGCATACTCACTTGTAACTACGCAGTATTTAGCGTCATTCTGGTGTACAGTTCTCTGTGTGATAGCGCCTTACAAAAGTGCAACCTGCGCGCTGAGGTAGGCTACCACCTCACTTCGGGTAAAAGAGACGGGCTGCGTGGCAGAAATAATTCGTCGCGCTCGCACTTCCATGTTTGGATGCCGCAGCCGCTGACAGGACTGGTTTGTGTGCTGCGCCTACGCTTGCTGTGTGAGTAATACAGAGCTGTTGGTTAGCCACGATCTCCGTAGTGCAATTGTATCGATAAATAATAAACAAGATGGTAAATAACTGTTCTGCTTGTAACAAAACAATTCGCTCAGCGCAGCATATCCAATGTTCGAAATGCGACAGCTACTTTCACGCCGTTTGTGTTAATTTAACTGATCTTCGTAAAATAGCAGAAGAGATAAAGGCTGTTTGGGCTTGTCCATTGTGTGTGAGCAATGCACCTAAGGTCGATAACTCGAATACACCTCTGAGACAGGCGGCGGAGGCAGCGTCTAGCTCGCTCGGTGACGAGCGCTTGAATGCGATTGCGCGAGAGGGCGGTCGTAAAATAAATACCCCGCCTCACTCACCTATTGCCCCAGCGGACACTGAGTCTGTCGCTGCAATTATTTCAGAGATTAAACTTCTACGGGTGGATGTAGGGGACATGAAGTCCTATATGAAGTCCTTTACAGAAAAAATCACATCCCGCCTTGACGAATACGGAACCAAAGTTCTTGCATTAGAGGCTCGGGATATTGAACGCGAAGCCGAGGTTGTCGTCTTGAAAGGCACAGTAGCTCAACTTCGCGAAGAGCTGAATACCAGAGCTCAATCTTGCCTTAAAAATGAGCTCGAAATAGCAGGCATCCCAGAGACAACCGGCGAAAGCGCGACGCACCTTATTCGTGTTACGGCCAAAAAAATAGGTGTACCTGTCGACGATTGTGACCTGGACTACGTGATGCGTGTAGGGCCTCGCCGCCCGGAGGGTGGAGAAGATACTTCTGCCTCTACTAAGCTTCCTCGGCCTTTAGTTGTCCGCTTCGTGCGACGTCAAAAAAGAGAAGAGTTTATGAAAGCTGCAAGAGGCCGACGTCAGCTCTCCAGCATGGACATTGGGGTGGAGGGGGGCAACAGAAAGTTATACTTCAATGAACGCCTTACTCAAGAAAATCGCCTGTTATTTCGCTCAACCCGACAGCGTACCAAAGAAGTTGGCTTCAAGTACTGCTGGATTAAGAATGGCACAATTCATGTGCGCAAGCAGGAAGGAAGTCCAGCTATTACAATTAAATCCTCTGAAGATCTCGAACGACATCTGGGCCGCCACTCAGATCAGTAATCTTCTTCGGAGTGGTGCAGAGTTTTTCTCCGTCCCACCTGCAACTAATGTTAAATTTAACATATTAGTAAACTATGTATATTTTTACCTTTTGCTGTCATCCATCGCACTCCCACACATAACACTCACACATACTATCACACGCACAAAACCTCACACACCAAATCACCCGCTCTCATATAAATGCACTTCGTTGAAATGTGTATTATCTATAGAGAACCACTTAATAAGTAAAATTACGGCAATATATAATTCTGAAAAAAATATTCATTCTACTATGACACACTGGGTTTTGACCCTAAACACATCACAATATATATTTTATAAGTATGGGTTTAGTTGATGTTACGGAAGACATTGATGAAACAATCTCGATTAATTGTCATAGTCATGAGTCTGCAGAGTCTTGCCGAATATTTTTTAATAATTACACTAAATACAACTTTAAAATTATCTCATTAAACATAAGAAGCTACCAGAAAAATTTTGATGACTTCGCAGTTGCGTTAAAGCGGTTTGATATGGTATTCGATGCTGTTATACTTACTGAATGCTGGCTGTCTGATGGCACTATAATAAACTCTCTCTCTGGGTATAACTCATTTCGAACAAATAAGCAAAAAAATAAAAATGGTGGCGTAATAATTTATATAAAAAATAATTATAGAACTCTGGTTTCTGAACCAAATATTATAGACGCTGACTCTTTGTTGGTTCAAATAGACGACAATATTGCTATTTTGGGCATTTACCGTTCTCCTTCGACTGTTAACATTGATCCATTCATTAGTTCATTAGACATTACTCTTAGTGACTTGCATAATAAACCCTTTCTTACTGTCGCGGGTGATATGAACATTGACATATGCAACTCCTCTAATAACCAAGTCTCGGATTATTTATGCTTAATGGCTGCACACGGTTTACTTCCTGCGATTAGTAATCCTACTAGAGATCAGTCTTGCCTAGACCATATTTTCATTAAACCTGGAACTAACGCCACGGGTGTAGTTTGCAAGTCATCGATTACTGATCACAGCATTGTTTGTGCTGGCATCTCCCTCCAACCGCAATGTCCTAATAACACTAGATTCCGATTAAAAACCGACGTTGACGCTGTGATATCGGAGATTAGCGGTATTGAGTGGTCAATTGTAACAACACAACATTGCTGTAACTCTGCTGCTGCAGCATTTACTGATATTATAGCTTCTTCTTTAGGTAAATACACACAAAAAGTTAAAATTGGTAGAAAAATGGTATGTATGAAACCTTGGATCACACCAGGTCTTATAAGGTGCATGCGTCACCGCGACAAACTTCACCATGATAGTCGATCCAATCCAGGCGATGTTCAGCGAAAGAAAATTTATACTAGGTACCGGAACTTTTGCAATAAGCTCCTCCGCAGAATCAAAGCCCAATACTACAGTCACCAACTTGAACTAAATAAAAACAATCCAAAAAAGCTCTGGGGAACCATTAAAAATATTTGCTATACCTCAAATCGTTGTAACGAGTCCGGAGAGTTACTAAACGGTGGTAATAATATTGAATCTCAGCTTAATAATTGTAATCAACACTTTGTATCTGTCGGGAAGAGACTTGCTGATAATATTTTAAACAAGTTATTTGAAACAGAAGAATCTCTTATCAAATCGCACAAACCCTCTTCATCAGTAACACATTCGCTATTTCTTTACCCTACCGATCCTTTCGAAATTTCCAAAATAGTTGCTAATCTCCGAACAGACAGTGCCGCAGGACCCGATTCAATCTCGGTCACCCTAATTAAAAAATCACTGCATGCAATTCTTGTACCTCTAACATTTATATGTAATCTCAGCTTAGAAACCGGCATTTTCCCAGATTGCTGGAAAGTGGCTGCCATATCCCCCATATACAAGAGTGGACCCAAAAATTCACCTGATAACTATCGGCCCATTGCATTACTAAGTGTTATCTCAAAAATACTAGAAAAGCTGGTCAACAATAGACTGGTTGGCTATCTGGAAAAGTATCAGCTTATTTCGGACAGGCAATTCGGTTTTCGCAGAGGCAGATCGACCGAGGGCGCGGCATCGCTACTTGTCGATCTAGTAGCATCCTATACTGAAAAGAATGAAAAGTGTATTGGCGTGTTCCTAGATCTAGCGAAGGCGTTCGATACGGTTTCGGTCGGTTTGCTTCTGAGAAAACTTGAGGTGTTTGGCATTAGAGGTGTATCTCTTGAGTGGTTCACCAGCTACTTGAGCAATCGGAAGCAGTTTGTTAAAATAGGTAATCACTCGAGCGAACAGCTCGAAATCAACTATGGCGTCCCGCAGGGAAGTATACTTGGCCCTACGCACTTCATAATATACATAAATGACATTCTTAAAATCAGTCTCGATAACTCAGAAATTATAGCTTACGCCGATGACACTGCAATTTTGTTTCATGGTGATTCTTGGGAACAGGCGTACGGTAGAGCTGAGGATGGTCTTTCTGTGATTGCGAGAGCTTTGGACAGAAACCTACTTACCTTAAATACTAAAAAGACCAAGTATGTCGCCTTTTCCAAGACTTGCGTCTCTAATCCTCCCTCAGAATCTGATTTAAAAATACATTATTGTACATTGCGTGCGTTAAATAAGCCTTCTCAGTGTTCGTGCACTTCTATAGACCGCTCCAATTTTATTAAATACTTGGGAGTGACAATTGACGAAAATCTATCGTTTAAGCAGCATATAGGCGATTTGTCAGCGCGCGTTCGACGGTTAATTTTCATTATGAAAAACCTTCGAGACTGTACACCGATCCCCTTGTTAAGGCAAGTATACCTAGCATTGTGCCAGTCCATCATTCAGTACTGTATCTCTGTTTGGGGCAGTGCTGGAAAGAGTTCCTTTATAAAAATCGAGAGGGCACAGAGAGCACTAATAAAGGTTTTGTTACGCAGACCATTTCGATTTTCGACAGATACTTTGTACGATGAGTTCAAGGTATTGCGTGTTCGTCAACTCTTTGTATTAAATGCGGTACTCCGGACTCATCGTTACTTAAGAAAACGCTCAGACCATGATGAAATTGTAGCGAAACGGACGTATAGGATTCCGCTACCTTACACTTCTTCACTATTAGCAAGGCGTTGTCCGTCTTACTCACTCCCAAACACCTACAACAAGGTTAGCAGAATTTGTAAAATTAAAAATGTTTCTAAATTTGCTTGTAAGCAAATAATTAAAAAGTGGCTACTCACACTCACCTATGCTGAAACAGAAGATTTAATATAACTCCTATCTAACCTAATCTTTATCACCGTTAGAATGAACCCACTGTTCAATCTAACAGTCATCAAGATAACCTCGGTTAATTACTTTGTTATGTTACCCCTTAAATATGACGTATAAGAGCACATTTACCCACACACATCCTCTCTCCACTACCCTATCCCGCACACACACACAAACACACTCACATGCACACTTACCCTCATACTTATGTCCTACAATAACCATTAATAATATAGATTTATTTTCTTACCTTTAGTACCGATCACCTTCTGTGGTCTTCGTTTGTAATATTTTAGTTTCATTCTTTGGTTGTTCGTAATAATTAATGATTCAATTAGTTTCTACATAAGTACTTATTTAGCGTACCTATGATTTTTTTTAAATTTTAGTCCTAAAGTTTGTTTTTATTGTTGCCACTCACAAAATTATCTTTAGTTTACTGTGTCTCTCCATATTTATGTTAGGATAATTTACATCAGAGTCCCAAGATACAGGCTTCGTGCTTAGTTTGGGGCTCATAGTTAAGTATAGTTTGAAGGAAATGTATATTCTTGCACTGTGTTGAACAAATTGTAACATATAATTTTTTTGGCAATAAAAATTATCTTATCTTATCTTATAGTCAAAAAATTACTTCAATATCTTAAAAAATGACGAAGATATGAATTTTTCAATATCGTCCACACGAAAATAAAAAGTCGCGCGGAGCATTCACGGTCATACGTCACAAGTCTCGCAGGTCGCGTTGTGGGTTAGACGAGGCGCACTAAAACCGGCTATCTAGGTAGAGTGATGCATGTTTATGGTTCGTGCTCGCACCGCATGACCGCAGTACTATCTTGGACGTGGCGTGGGAACGTAGTATTGCGATTCTTATCATAATTTTATTATTATATTGTATATTTTCGTATTTAAAAAATAATAACATATAATTGACGTGAAGTGTTGACGATGGAGAGTGGATTCGTGCGCGGACAGTCTAATAATTTGCCAAAAGTCGACATGGCAATGGTTTTAGACTTTTTGACTAATAATCCGCTTTATACAAGTGCAGAGATAAGAGGCGTCAAGCTTTCCACGTAAGTAATTACATACTTTCTTACGTAATATTTTTCTCCGCCGTAATAAACATAATCTCATTTATGATCGTTTCTACTTGTATTTCGGTACTTAGTACTAAATGAGTCAGTATACCTAATCCAAATATAATATTTTGTATAAATACCTACCTATACTTTTATTGACCACCTTAAACCTTTCTTCTTGTTATTAAGACTCCATTCAACAATATCGAATCGGCACAAAATCTCTCCCAACTCGGTGAACCATCGTAGAGATTGAATAAACAATAAAATCGACATCGATATTGGTTTAGGTACACTAGATAGTACACTAGGTTTAGGTACACTAGATAGTAGTTAAGGTTGGTAACTAACCGACCAAAGTAAAGACGATCTAATAAAATAGTCAAATTATTTGCAGATCTGCTCGCGAAAGCTACGGTGATGACGCCATTGGATATGTGCAGGTGCAAAGAGAAGGCCATCTATGCACAGTTAAATCTAGAATAACCCCAGAGCATAAAGTGAAAAGCAAGCCATATCGCTGTACATTTATATGCAATGAAGTGACTGAACACATTTTAAGCGTGTGTTGTGAAGATTGTGCTGCCAGCCAGGGAGGTTGTAAGCACGCTATAGCTCTAGTCATGTGGCTAAACAGGCGATCTGAAGAACCTTCTTGCACTTCTGTGAAATGTTATTGGACAAAAGCAAAGCTTTCAACTGTTGGAAGTGATTTAAAATTTATTAAAACTGCTGATTTAGTTAAAAAAACTAAGGCTCTGAAGGTTTCTCTGCCTCCTAGCAATGGATCCTTTTTGAAAGAAGTAGTTGAAAAGTCGAAGATATTAAATCTAAACTCAATGCTAATGCTCTATAATAAATCTGAGAAAGGTCCCACGCTTTCCATTCATTCTATGGCATGTCATTATAAACGCCAAGTCCAGCAACCCAATGCAGAAAGTTTTATGCAATACTGCAAAGACCACATGGAAAATGTTGATTTAAAAATTGTATCTCATGATACAATAGATCAAGCTAAATCGAGTATGTGGTTTGAACTGCGGTATGGCCGCATCACTGCGTCAAAGCTACATGAAATTGCACACTGTGGTAAAGATGATGGGGTGTTGGTAGAAAATATTTTAGGAGCATACACCTTTAAAGACACGAAAGCGATTAGCAGAGGTAAGTATCTAGTTCTCTATTGTTATTTTAACCTCATTCATCGACTGATTTCGTGCTAAGCCGTTTTGACATTACGTTTTTAATTATTTGTATATTTTATTAATCATTTCAGGAAAGACTTTGGAGACAAAAGTTAGACAAATAGTGGCAGCAAAACAAAATATTACAATCAAAGAAAGTGGATTAATCCTAAACAAGAGTTTTCCCCTATTCGGTGCATCACCGGATGGTATTTCAGAAGAATTTGTGGTAGAAATAAAATGTCCATCCAGCAAAAAAAACATGAAAAACTACATACAGAATGGAGAAGTTATGAAAAAATATATGGCACAAATTCAACTTCAAATGTTATTTGCAGAGAAAACAAAAGGGTTGTTTTGCATTGCTCATGAGGACTTTGAAATTTCCAGCAATGTAGACATCTACACAGTGGCTTTTAATGATCGATATTGCTTTGAATTAATGGAGAGGAGTCTTTTATTTTGGAAAAAAAATGTATTTAAAAAAATTTTGATGGCGTAAAAGAAACAATCCAATATTGAGTATAATTTATTGTTTTATTAAAAGGCCCTGCAAGTTGACTAATCCACATGCTATTAATACAATATTATCAAAGAATGGCAGCATTTTCACATTAACACATGCATGTGGTGCAAGCATTTTATAATCTCGCAATCTTCCTATCGATCTTTCTACATGGATTCGAACAGCAGCAATCCTTTTGGTATCAATAACTTCTGTTTTGTCACATAAAGTACCAGATTTTACGCTTGGTGGTCTAACAAGCTTACACCCCTTGCTTTCCACTATGGAGGCGATGTGTTTAAATCCCCTGTCTGCTAAAATGGTTGAACCTGTAGGTATCTTATCGATTACGTTACAATCTTCAAACAAAGTAGCGTCGTCCACTCTTCCGCCATAACCACCAGATATAAAGTTTATAAATCCGTTTGGTGTTATTGAGATAAGGAATTTCAAAGTGTTACATCCCTTGTAATTAGACCAAGTTAATGACTGATGAATTGCGTTACTAGGCTGTTGAATTCTGATTTCAAAGCAGTCAATAATGCTTTGGGTTTTAAAGAAACGAGTTCGAAATGCCATAGGCATATTATCTTCAATATCTTCTTTTTTTGGAAAATATATTAATTCTCTCATAACATGTGCTAATGGCGATAAAGTTTTCCTAATAATTTTTGCAATGGAACCCTTTTGATATCCAAAATCTATAGCTAAACGAGAATACGAATCATTCAATCTTATTTTTTTTAAAGCTATTAAGATATCTACCTGAGGTCTTTGAACATTATTAACTAAAATCTCTACCAAGAAATAAGTGTTTTTGGAAAGCCCTAAATAGAGCTGTGTATGATTTTTAATTTTGCTGAGCATATTATTAATATTATTCTCTGTGAGTTTGTTATATTCATATAAGCTTCCATTGAAAGAAGCTGACAGATTAACACTGTCTGAAGTTTCTGTAATATTGTCACTAATGTCGTTATCATGGAGTATTTCAGTGTCTGGACATTTCATATTCTTCTGCCTGAATTTAGTTTGACATCCTTTATCTTTTTTTTTGCTTATTATATGTACTTGTGTGCCCTCATCTTTAGTTTTTATTTTCACACTGACTTCCATATCCTCATCGGAACAGTCCATTGGTACAGAAATAGGATTTCCAGGCTCTTCAATTTCTTCATCACTTTGAACACATTCTATAAATTCTGTGGGTTGTTGGGCAACAGACGCAGGAATTTCCATTGAAAGTACTTTTTCGTAATATTCTGCTCGGCGACGCTTCGCAACAGCAGACCGTTCTTTTGTATGTACTTTTGTACTTTGACAAGAAAACTTATGAGGTAAAACATGTTTTTTCAGAAGCAGTCTGCCACCAACAAATCGATGTCTCATAAAATTTTGAGTGTCGTTCTCGACCTGAAAAAATAATAACATACCAAATTTATACAACATAAGCTTCTTGCAAGTGAGCAAAAAAACGAAGTATCAGTTACCATTCGAGTAAACATTTTAAACATTTAAAAAAAGTATTCATTATTAAACAACCGAATAAAATGTATAGACAATAATAATCAATCAGGCTAACTTGTTTGAAACGTCTAAATTTTTTTGACGTTAATGGCTTTGTGTTGTGTCATGCATGTGAGGTAAGCACCAGTGTTATATATCTTTAGCTATAACGAATGATTTATTTACATTAAAATCAAAAATGTCGATAACATGCGTCTAACGCTCTCTCATCTCTAAGTTCTCTAACGCAGTGTGATGGAGCTATGAAATTCTTGGAAGAATTCGTATTCAACTATTCATTATATTGTTTTGTGACTAAATGTCGACATGTGGCTTGGTAACCCTATCGTCATGTCAAACAAACATAAGTAGCTAGATATAGAAATTAGTAATGTTAATTAATTATATGTTATTAATTAATAAATTATATAGATATAGATACTTACATCGAAATGGTCTTCGCAGCAATACCGTACGGATTTTTCTGATAAATATTCCTTTCTTTTCATTATTTTGCACCACTTATCTCTTACTTTTTTCTGTTTTGGCACCGTAAAAAAATGCTTATCGGGGGTGGTTACTGTTGTGTTTGTACACTTAGGCACGATACAATATTTGTAATGTGTTTTAGTTTCCATGATAACACCTGTTGTCGTCTTGAGTAGCAAGCAAGTACTAACTGTCCGAACGGCGAACAGTCAATCGCCGCATAGCGCGTCTTTCTCGAACCGAGCGAGACATGTGACGTCACGCGTTGCCCGGCCGGCCGCGCGTCTCTCAATTACAAAACGGGACGGTTAAGCTCCAGAACTTCGTCATTTCATCTGTATCAAGCACAAGTCCGATCGTGTATGGAGTACTGCTGCCACCTGTGGGACGGGTCTGCCAAGTACCAGCTTGAGGCTCTGGACTCGATTGAACGGCGTGCCAAAAGGCTCATTGACGACGACACTTTGGTTGGTGAAAGGCTCCAGAGCCTTGCACATCGACGTAAGGTGGCAAGTCTGTCGGTTTTTTACAGATTACACCACGGTGAATGCGCTCAAGAACTGCATGATCTAATTCTCCCATCACCATTCCACTACCGGACTACTAGACGCTCGGCTAAGCGCCATCCTTTCGTGGTCGAAATACCACCCATTCGTACCAAGCGATTTGACTCAACGTTTTTAATTAGAACGGCTAAGGAATGGAATGCCCTGCCAGCGTCTGTGTTTCCGGCGAAATATGACCCGGGCGTGTTCAAGAGAAGAGTGAATAAGTATTTACTTGGCTAGCATGCTACATCTTCGATCGCATCGTCACTTCCCATCAGGTGAGAGCGCGGTCAAATGCTAGACAAGTTTGAAGTAAAAAAAAAAAAAAAAAAAAAAAAAAAATTTGTGAAGATAATTTAAAAAAGAAAAAACTAGGATTTATTGTAGGCTTAAAGTGATTTTTTAAAAATAAAACTGAAAAAATGGAAACTTCCTTATTACTTGACACTGGCTAAATACACAAAAGTGTGGAAACAAAACATTTAAAAAAAAATTATGCTCTTTGTATTGAATTGATAATTATTTTGATTTGTTTGTAGCAGGTAGTTATAAGTAGGCAACTATTACTTGACTATTACATAAAACAATATTAAATATTACCGATATAACAATAACTAAATAAACATTAGTATCAAAATGGTTTGTCACGGCCCCGATCCTCCAGAAAACAATCCCTATGAGCTGGTTGCTCCCCCAAGACATGACCTAACCATAGGGACAGTAGAAGATAGCGACGACGACAACGAACATATAGGCTATGAGCCTCTGCCACAAGGACCTGAAGCAGTACAGTCTGACCATGACAGTGACGAAGATTCAGAGGTACCTACTAAATGTGTAATATAATAAATAAATAATATAATGTAGCTAAAGAAATCAAAAAGTTTTATCATCTCATACAAAATCAATGTACCACATAGAATAAGCAGCATTTTATTGTATTTATATGTAGTAGGTTGTTACTTTTAACATAAATGTATTTTCATTGAGATAATACAAGGTATTAATAAGCTACACCATTTTGATTCAACAGTATTTTTTAAGATGAAATGTAGCTTGCATCCTATGCTATCTGTACCTGTACCCTAATTTACAATAATTCTAATTCAAAATCTACCCTTCACATCTCCTTTATCTACATTCAGTATGAAGGAGATGGAAAGTGTAGATTTCAAATTAAATTTATATGATTTATCCCAATGAATGCTGGAATTTGGCATAACATTTAAAAGACATACAACAGGGCTGCAATGAGCTATAAAAATCAGCTTACCTGGTAAGTTGATTTTTATAGCTCATCTATAAGTGCTAGGGCTAGAGCTGTAGGTCAAACGAAAGAGAGAAACAAAAGAAACAGAGAAAACAAAGAGAGAAGACTTAGGTACCTCTTCTCTGTAGAAAGAGTTTGACCAATAAAACCTCAAGAAATGTTTTATGACATGATCTGCAAAATCATTCATTGGTTAAGCACTTTCTTGATTGAAGAGGTATGTTGATTTTTATAGCTTGTGCTAGCCCTGCTGGTGTTTTATTTCTGACATTCCTAGGATTACATGTGAGTACTTACCAATGCAGAAGTATCGATTTCCAAGTATAGTCTGTAACTAATATTTTTCAGAATACTAATAATCCGCCACCAAATGATGTACCACCTATAGAAAGTATGGAAATTGCTTTATCAAGAGATGTGTGGAGTGCACCAAGACCAATAGATCCGATTCTAATGGACAATGAAAGAGCCCAACAGGTATTCCATTTATAAATCTACAAACCCATTTATGAACCGGAGAATGTCTAAATTATCAGTATCATAATAAGATATACAACATAAACTTGCTACTCAGTAGTATATGCAATTTTTGTGCAAATTTCATCCAAAAAAGCAACATAATTTTTATGTTAAATAAGGATAGTGCTATTTCTGCTCTACAATTAATACCAAATAATGTCTTCAGGTAATGACAGCTATGGCCAACTTTGCCCTGCCACAAACATCAATACCAGAATGGGCTCAAAGCATTACCGAGGATCAATGGAAACAAACTCTAAATGACAGGATAGAGAAATTGAAAAACCCTTAGATTTTTGGATCAATGAATTGCACTTTATTTAGCTTCCATTCCATATTATAATAATCCAGAATTATCATAATTAAATCCATTGCTACTTTTATGAAATTGAAAATCAAACAATTTCATTCATAATTTTCTTCATTGTTGTACAAAAGATATTACATGTACAATGATGAACATTATATTATGGATTTTGCCATAATCCTCAAGTATAACTTGTACAATAACTTAATAACATGTTGAGTATTATGGCATACCACAAAATGAAATAATTTATCATATTAAAGCACTAGTAATAAGTATTATAATATAGTATAGGATACATTAAATATGTTATTATATCAAAAAATATTAAATATTGTAAAATAATGAATTGCATTTTGATTTGTTATTTTCATTGACTGATGTTATAATAAATAAATACATAGTTACATATCATGACAGTCAAACTATCTATACTCATAAAACCTAATATATATATAATATTTAGTTATAATTTAACCAATATAAAATAGAAGATAGTATATATATATACTACAAAGTAGAAGATAATTTAGAAAAAAAAGTAGATCCACAAAATATGTATTAGAGTAGTAGAATTCAAAACTACTTGATGGATTTTGTTTCCTTTTATGTATTCTTTGCAGTTCTGAGCAGGCTCTTACGTTTGTTTCATCAAAATTGGTCATACTATACAAAAGGAGTTATAGTTATTTTTTTAGATAAGAATTACCTCGCCATATATACATATATAATTAACTACCTTTGGACAATATCAGGGAAAGGAAAGAAGTAAGGACGACAGGAGGGGAGAAGAGATGGGGAAGGGGAGGGAGAGGGTGGGGGGGCTTAAGGTTAAAATTGAATAGACTAACGAAGTCTGATCGTGTATGCTATACACTTATGGAGGCGCATCGCGGTTTCATCCGTATTTATATAAATTGTTATCCTAATCTGTTCAGCCGCTTTTACGAAAGCCACACAACAATCACTTATTTGTTTACCATAAATTTTAATATAAATATAAATTTTAATTTGAATACGATGTGATTTATTTGTATTGTATGTAAAGTTTTTATATGTCTCCCTAACTTTTTGAAAATATTCTATCGCCTATTATGTTCATCAGGGATAATGTAGGATTCTAATGGTGTCTGTCCATTAGTTTCAGAGCCTATTCAGTGCAAACAAATAATCAAACCTTTCAGAATTATATAATAAAAAAAAAATATATATATAATATTAGATGAAGGAATTCCATATTTTGTAAAGTCTAATAATAAAATTATAAGTAAACCGGTGCATCATGCAGGTTCAAATCTCGCTCGGCCCTGCACCTATTATTATTCAATTTACTATGTGCGGTATTTGCACTCGCTCTTATAAAGGTTAAGGAAAATGGAATGTTCAGGATTTACAAAAGCTGCGAACGTTATTTTGCCTAATCCAATTAGCCAGCTGTGTTGACTGGCGTGGTGCCCTATAGCCTACACTTAAAGATGCAATATACCTACGGAGTAACGTAATACCTACACTCTCCAAGTCTTCATATTGTGAGAGAAGCCCCTTGCGTGCCCTAGTAGTGGAAGCGTATGGGCTGATATTATGTTGGTACTTTTACTATAGCTTTGGGACGCAGATGGGTATGAATAGTCACAGCACAGGCCTAGTATAGGATACTTATAACTAAATACCTTTTACCGTATTATCCATTTCACGACTACACTATGCTATATTCACCTTTCTCGTATATTTACAAAATTATCGCCTGGACAATTATACATACTACTACGTCATTATATTTATTGAGAATTATAATCATTATAAATCATTATTATATATTCATTATAATATAAATCATTATAATTATTTAATAATAATAATAATATGTGTGGACATCTCACACAACGCCATCTAGCCCCAAACTAAGCAAAGCTTGTGCTATGGGAACCAGATAACTGATACAATACTTAGATACTTTTTGTTTGTAAATACATACATAGAATACAATATGACACCCAGACACAGAACAAACACCTATTTTCATCACACAAATGTTTGTCCCGAGTGGGAATAGAACCCACAACCCACAGTTCAGAAGGCAGGGCTACTACCAACTGAGCTATCGGGCCAGTCTATTGTTATCTAGGCCTATGTATTGCCTTATAATAAAAATGGAAAACTATTTATGACCTTCACAAAGTAACTGTTAATAAATACAGTAAAGCATCATGCATGGCTCTTGAATTCGCTACAATAAAGACAACTCTGGATGTAAAAGTATCAGAAAATCTAAAAGCATAACTTAAATTTAATTTGAGACTCATAAGACTTGTGTAAATCTAGATTGACAAGTACCGATGCATTGAATCGTCATAGACCAGTATGTTGATATTCGACTTCTCTTACTGGACAAATATACCTATACTTATATTATTATTATATTCCGACGTCGGTTCCGCGCAATTTTCTATTTAAGTAAACAGAGTACAGAGTCGAAGTTTTGGCGGGAAAATGAAAAAGAATGCGTCACCGCATTGTATTATTTTTCCAAAACTGGTGTTAATTTCAGTGTTAGTGCTAAAAATTGGTGAAGTTTTATTCGTTAAGTGCTGAATTCCTGGCATGAGTGTGCGAAAGTGGTATAATGATGGTGAAACGTTACTTTTCGTATTGTTTCCAAAACTCCGTAGAAGCTTCTAGTAAAATTGTCACCATTTTACTAGGAGTATGACTTGACTAGACTATGATTAGCTTGATGACTTGAACTGTGACTTGACTCGACTTTTGACTTAACTTGAGAAATTATTAAATACTTGACACTGGCTAAATACACAAAAGTGTGGAGCCAAAACAAAAGAAAAAAAAAACAGTCGGGAAGATCGAAACGTCTAAAATAGCCAAAATCTGATGACCGTTGCATCATTTATGCCATGTAGGTAACGCAATCAAAGTAAGTATTTTGTTTGAGGCATCCCATGTAGTCAACATCAATGTCATAATCAATGTTAGCAAGTTTTCAATTTTAGATAAGGTGTCAGTGGTGTCGATTCTGTGTCGCATTCTCTAAAACGAAAGTAAACTTAAAGTATGGCGGTACTCTTCTGATAAAGGGGAAATGAAAAAGACGGAAATATGTTAATTTCGGTTAGCTTTAGAGAATGCGACACAGAATCGACACCAGTATGTTCATTAAATGTACCTATACAAATAAATAGTTCACCGGTATTTATGCAGGCATAGTTACGGGAAGTAGGGTATTATTTTGACTGAAATATTTTGAATACATATTGTTGTTTTCCTTATAAATTTTTGGAGTGAGTTATTCCAAGAATTGATGATGTAACCTTCTTGAAAACGAATATAGGTATAAATTAACGGCTTATTTTTTTGACACTATTTTGTCGCCATTCAAAATTAAACGCTAAAATTGAAACTGCGTTCTATTTATTTCAAGATTTGCATACATCTTAATATATAAAAATGAATCTCTATTTCCCTTAGTCATCGGATCACGGGTGAACGGATGCAATATTTTCGCTAATTCTTATCTTTTTGTGTTTATTATTTTCAGGAGAAGGTTCTTATGAAAGAAAAAGTTAAGAAAGTATGGAAAATTGTCACCACGCGGGTGAAACCGCGGGGCTCAGCTAGGACATAATATACCAATGAACATACTTAACACAGAGAACTTTATTCTGTATACGGATACAACATCTTTTAAACAATTGAAAACTGTATTGCTAACTTTAATTATTTAAAAATAAAAAGGGAAATAATCAAAGGCTGCTAACATTAGGTATATGAAATAACTAATATTAATCAGACCATTTTGGCTATATTATACGCTTCAATCTATCTGACTCCGAGTAAATCCGACGTCGATGTAAAGTTTATCGAAAATCAGAAGATCTTTTCAAAGAGTGGGATCGTAAATAACAGCACTGAATGTAATGAGTTTAGTCCTATCGTTTCTTATAAACATGTAAAACGGTGAATTTGCATAGAACAGTTTCGCCGTGCGAGCCAACACTCCACTTGTTGCTGCCACAGCTTCTGTGCCGTACTCTGAAAAAAGCAATAGTTTGATGAGTTAAGCATACGGAATTATTAATAATCTAATAAAATTAATGCGCAAAATAGGATCATTGAGGTTTCGGCAGAAACCTGAGCATTCTTCTGATCATGCAGGTATAGACGCACTTTCAATAGGGTCTACTCTTCCAGCGGACGTATTCTTCTCGATCCTCTCATCCTGGCAACGGCCAAAGCCGAGGCTCGCACACCCGGGGGCGCCTTTGAGCTAGTTGCGTTCCACTTTTAACGTCTGGGTGCCTTAAGCGCCTGCCCTACCGCCCGGTGACGCTGTAAAGGACGATAGACACCAACAGCATTAGCCCGTTTAAAAAAACGCATATAGACGCAAAAAAAGAACCAAGTAACGACTTTAGCGTAGCGGCGAATGTCCATGATCATTGTGAAAACCCAGTTTCTTAATATGTTTGATATCTTAGTGTTATGGGTCTATGGGGATTCCAATAAATACCCCTGAACCCGTTGATGGGTCGACTCACAGCGGTTCCACGGGTAAAAAAGACTCCAAAAAGAAGAGTTCTACGGTACCTACCTACGTCGGGTAGGTACTCGTTCCCATTGGTTCTAAAGTTTGATAGCTCAATTCGCACTTATCCCTCTATGACACATCTACTGCACTGCAATTTGGGTATGTCACAGAGAAATAAGTGCCAACTTCGGAGCTGTAAAACTTAAGTAAAGACGGACATTATTGTCGTAAGTCGTAACATAAAATGTAAAGCGCAAGTCTCACCATTTATTGTTAACTTCACATCGTGGATTACGGAGTCCACGTGCAGCCCTGGATTAGGGAGGCTTGCTAGAGTCTCCTTCAAACCTCGTGGATCACTGACGGCATCGTTTATTCTTGAAAGAATTTCAATTTCAGTCTTATTAGGAACCATGCTATTGTCCACCATAAGTGCAAAGTTTGCTTCGCCCGGTGTGAACAGTGATTGCACTCCGAGAGCTTTTAATGAATTTTCCAACTTAACACTGTTCTTGAGGTCCATCTTTGGAAACCTGATGACGCATTTGGCTGTCTCCATTTCGTCTATAAGCTGATTAATTTTGGTGGCGTCTAACCGGGTCATCAAGTCGTGTAGGCTGAGGCGACTGGGTATAAAAGGTTTTATGGCGTACAATGTGGTAACACTATCATTGTACGGCAAAGCTACCATATGCATATCTGAAATTAAATTTTAAATTGATTTAATATTTACAGTTACTTTTTATTGTTATTTTTTTACCATTGATATGGTTTGCATTTGACCACTGTCTCATCTGAAGTGAAGATGTTGTCGACGATGGAGCATGCTTGCCTAGAAGATACTGGTTCACTCTTGACTTTGAAAGTCTCAGATTAATTTTTTAGGAAACAGAGTACAAAGACGCTGGTAAGTTGTTCAATTTCTTCACCGTCCGCGCAATAAATGTTGAAGTGAAATGCTTTGTGCGGATTGGAGGAATACCCACTGTATACGGATGTCGTGTTACTGTGCGTCGGTCGTGTGTGGTCGTGTGGTGTGTGGTGTCGTCGTGTGGCAAAAAGGACCAACACAGAATATATAATTGTACCAGTAATAAAAATGCTAGCTAACTAACCGTTTTCCTGCGAAAATAAGTATTGGAACTGCCCCGTAGTCAACATAAGATCTGCTATGACTTGATTTGTAGGATTTTCGAATTTCATTCTGAAACATTAATTTAAGTATAGAGATCAAAAACCTAAACCTTTTGTAGGAGTGGTAGTAGGTACCTAGTAATGTTTATTATAATATCTGTTACTGTTACGCGCTCTATCAGCAATAGCTGCCTTTATTCTTTCAACTAAATACTACTATGATATAATAACTACTACTAAACACTACTTACTAAAAAACATAAGACATTTGGACTAATACTAGCCGCGATGTCCTGTATTATACAATCCAAAGCACCTTATTTAGGACGTCTTTACGTCGCAAAATGGCGAGATAAAAACGTCTTTATGACAAAGATTTGCTACCTGGGTTACTCTTGTTGGGTAATTCCCTTTACACAAATGACACATTGACCTGTCTAGTACCTATTATTCAGGTATAAAAAAGTACAGTAAAGTACCTAAGTAATCCTCTATTAATAAAGTTACCCAGCTACTCCTTTACAGCAAATCACCTATTACCATACGTACAAGTGTTATATACCTACATATTGTGCCACACACAGTATTATACACGCTGCATCTAGGGTTGCCAGGTCGCCAAACCTAATAACCGGTCAGAGCAGTCAGCTTAGCTGGACTTTTGGGTAAAAAAATATTGAGGATTTTTTGACTTAGTATTTATAGGTACAATAAAAAATATATAATAAACATTTGATTTTTCCAGCTTTTTTTTTATTATTACCATAAATCTTGTTAAATTCTAATGAAATAATGCGCGCGTGCTCGGCGCTCACTCGTTTGCGAAATGTTCCAGCTAACAAAAACTGGATAAGCCGTACACCGTTTGTTTTGGCCGGACACGCAATCAAAAAGCCTAACTATGTCCGGCATTATCTGGACGCCTAGCAACGCTAGCTGCATCGAGTAAATGCGGTCTTACCGTTATTAAGCAAGTGCATTACTTATACTTATTTACTTAGATAGGCTCTTACCGTAGCTCTCGCTCGTCAGAATAATCGTGAATTCGTGACACACATAATGTACGAAAATATGAAATTGACCTAAACATGCAGCCAGTTTTACAAGTTCATCTACTGCTCTATTTGATCTTGGTCTTTTTACAAGTGGAATAATGCCGATTTTGAAAGCATTACATTGTGCACTACTTACTTTGTGGTATATTCTTCCAAAAAAGGTGTCTCCCATTGTCCACGAAAATAGAGTGCACTCAGAAGCACCGCACGCGTTGCAGTGGGAAGAGGTTTTTGAAGAAAATTTTCTATTTTTCCTTCGGTGTGCGACTCGACCCATCTGAATATATAAAAGTAGATAAGGGTGCATGTGCATTCTCCATAACCCTAATCTCCTCTGTGTTCTGTTCTCCTGGTACTTCTTATTTGGATACTATACAAATACTTAATATAATATCATTTCATAAATAAGTAAATCAGTTAGACCACGGGCATAGAATACTAAATAGTATAACGTTGCACCACGACCGCGTAATTGGTGCAGTAACATTTTTTATACACAATTTATCTCGCTCGCAGAAGATAATATAGAATACCTACATATTTAGTTGGGGGCCACCAACTACCACCACCGGATGGATGACCAGAGCCCGGAGAGATATGTTGTTTGTAAAAGGGAAAAGGAAGAAGTAAGGACGAGACAAGGAAGAGATGGGAAAAGGTGAGCATGGGCAAATAAAGTGGGATGGAGGCGAGGGGCAGAGGGGAGAAATCAAGCGTAAAATTAAACAATACGTGCTGCCGCCGGTAGGTAATCGATTCCATCCGTCACGCACAGTAAGTACCTACATCTAAACCTACCTAAGTACCTACCTAGTCGCAAAATAATATTTATTTAAACAAGTCATTCACACTCGGTGCATTAACAAAGCAACTCACTTGTTAATCATTTCTGTAACCTCGACAGATTCCTTGAAGTCGACACTCACAGCTTCTCCATTGTAGACCCGGCTGAGATAACCGCGGTATATGTTTCGAAGTTTCGCTTGTGTATCCACGAACATAGCGTCTGCGTATAAGGTTTTTGTTGTGCTGTCATTGGCGTTTAGAGATTTCAGTAGTTCTCCGAACTGCTCGTGATTTTCGCGGTTCTTTATTATATCTGTTGAGATTTTAAAAGAGGTCACAAAAATACCTAGGGTAATATTTTTAGATTTATACTGCGTATGGAATATTTTACTGAGATGTCTTTCTAATCACAAAACAAAAGGTAAATGAAACCTCCCTCACCATTTCACTCGGGCGAAATGTGGTCAAACTTAAGCTTTATTTTATGTTTGATAATATTTAAAAAACATGTACCATTTAGTAAAATTCGTGGGATTAATTTTTATTTTATATTTGATAATATTTAAAAAACATGTACCCATTTAGTAAAATTCGTGGGATTAAGCTTTATTTTATATTTGATAATATTTAAAAAACATGTACCCATTTAGTAAAATTCGTGGTTTTAATTCAGTTGGTCGCAATTATTTTTAGGTGGATAAAATCACTTTGTAGTGATAAGCTCGCCCATTGTGCTACCTATTATAGTACTCTAATGTCTAGTTTTATTTTATGTAGGTATACGCAATAGTTTTTTTTTATTCAATTTTAATTAAAAGTGCATCTATATAAATATTATGTTTATACATTCATGTTTTGAAATAAAAATAATTAGTAATTCAGTTTTACCTTGGGAAAAACCAAGTGCTCCCGCAATTTCCTCGTTGGTTTTTCCGACAGTTCCTAGTAGAGTCATTGCTAATAGACCTGTAAGAAATAATATATTTTATAACAATAGACCACAGATCCTAAAAAAGGTAGATACACTTTCTCATCGAGGTTTTGTGTTTGTACTGTAAACATATCAAAGGAACGTGACCCGGGCGTGTTCAAGAGAAGAGTGAATAGGTATTTACTTGGCTAGCATGCTACAACTTCGATCACATCGTCACTTCCCATCAGGTGAGAGCGTGGTCAAATGTTAGACAAATTTGAAGTAAAAAAAAAACTTAAAATAATATAAAAAAATATTAGAATACTAGAACTACATAAATATGTAACTTGTGAAATAATTATGCCATCATGTCGTCTTGGTATGGGAACTGTTTTTACGGTGTTTTAACACGCAATACGGAATATTTTAGAAACTGAGATGCAAGCCAAGCGTCACACTGTAATCGCTCAGCCAGCGCCTCGAGTTCGTTGTACTGAGTCGATGTGGTATCCGCTTTGTGTTTTAGTATCCCATTCGCGCGCGTCAATCCCGTGTTCTGTGCTTTTTTGAACGGGCAAATGATGTTGGTTTCTCCAACTTTTACAGCGTCACAGGGCGTGGTATCTGCCTATTTATATAGGATCTGTGCAGTAGACGTTAAAAAAACAGCTCTATCGGTTATTGATGTAGTTTTACCTGCGACAGATGTGGGTGATATCACAATGTTTTGATCTTTAGTTTGCTTCATCATAGTCGTTAACAGTTTATAACCAAAGTCGTTAACAGCATCAGCCACATTTTCATGTTTTTGATTGATTGACGATTCAGTGCTGAAATATATAATTATTCAATATATTCCATTTCATTTCATTTCGCTCAGTAATTACAGTTTTATCTATACCTACGTAGTATTGTGTACCTACTTAGGTACAATTGTTATGGGCAGCCGTGACACTTATATAAGCTGAGTGATCATGTAAATGGATTGCAACCAATGGAAACACAAATTTGTATGGATTTAACAGTTTCAATACGCAGTTTATGTGCATAGTTAGAATGGAAATATCTCCTGTTACATTGCAATCAAAGTTTCGTAATCACCCCCCAGATAAACTTCTAGCTCGTCACTAAAATTTTGAGATTCTGATCTGATTCTACATCCATCAGAATCGGATCAGAATCTTTACTTTTTTGTGTCTCGTGTCGAAAATAAAAATAAACTGACAAATTATTCTTTAGGTGAATTATTGCAATGCAATCTGTTACCACTATCATACACGCTACGACGACCTAGGTATTGCGACTTGAGAGTAGTTACTTGATAGTATTCTGTGGACTTGAGGTGTAACCTTCTAGATTGCAACAAAAGGCGCGCGGCGCCGGGCGTCAGTCTAATGTACATTTAAAATTATTGAGAAATGAGTTTTTATCTCGCCTTGCCCCCATTAACCTTGTATACCATCAATCACAAATCATTAATTATATTTTAGTTAGTAAAAATTAAGTAAGAATCATGCTTGCAAAAATACACAATAGGTACGATTCACACCAAAATAGCAACGACGGCGGCGCGGCGAAAAAGTGTAAAATAATTTTAATCTTTATCAACATAAAATACAGTATCACTTGAAAGCTCAAAAAGGCCGCGAGGCCGCACGCGACTGCCGCGACTCTGCGGGTAACTTCACGGCCATGCGAATCTTATCAGCGGGACTGCTTGCGGCGCCGCGGCGTGGGCAGCAGCGCTCTCCTCGGCGAGTCTTAGGTCCGTATTAGTATTACAGAACGATGCTCAAACAGAGATTTCATTCACTAATTGATCAATTTATGAATGAAATCTCTGCTTCAGCATCGTCCTTAGACTAGAAACCAGTCAAGGTATAGGAAATACTCGGTGCAAAGTGGCGCGGCGACGCGAACCGGCTTCGCCAGTTTCTGCCTTCCCCTGCCATAACCGTCGACCGTTACCATCTCGATATGAATTGGCCCTTAGGCACAGCTCGTCAAAGATGGGCCGAATGCATGCTTTCTTTAGGTACACAAATACCTATGGCTCCAAAATAAAAAAACAAATCCTACAACCCTCACGTTTCACTACTACCTATTCTATAATGTAAGCACCTTCTCAATACATAAGCTTCTTGAAAATGATACGTTCGTACCAACTAGTATGTGATCATGAACAGTCCTAACCTGCTAACAAGCTCTTGCTTGTGTTCATCCGAATCGATACACCACCCGATGTGAAATAAGCTTACGAATAAAACCACCATCATTATCCAGTCCATCTTCTGAAATAGGCAAATAAATAAATTATATTAATAATCTAATGTTTCAACACTTTTTTTTCTCTAATCTCTTAGAGTATAAAAACATAACTGGGTTTTATATTGACTGGCCCGATGGCTCAGTTGGTAGTAACCCTGCCTTCTGAGATGTAGGCTGTGGGTTCGATTCCCACCCAGGACAAACATTTGTGTGAAAAACATCGATGTTTTTTCTGTGTCTGTTTATATTGTATTCTATGTATGTATTTACAAACAAAAATTGTATCTAATTATTCTATCAGTTATCTGGTTCCCACAGTACAATCTTTGCTTAATTTGGGGCTAGATGACGCTGTGTAAAATGTGTACAAATATGTATTTATTTTTATTTAACCTATCATTGTGTTTGTTTCATACTTTTGTAATACTTAGGTAAGCACACAAAAAATATATAAATATGGAGTAAATCACAAGTAATTTTACATAGGTAATTTATGCCTTATGACATTATAAAAACTAAATGATATAACATAAGAATAATAATACCGGTAATACTTACGTTATATTATTATATTTTAGATAAGTAATCAGTTGTTCACTTTTAAATCAGCAAGCGTGTCAACAGCAATCCAATCCACGACACAATAGGCAAAATATGAAAACAAAATTGCTCTCAACTTTACTATAAATTAAAATATTTCTATTCCAACATTTTTCTAGCTCCGAGTAGACGCAGGCACTGTTTTAGAGGTTGTTCGCAAGAAAATATAATATGTGTGAGTATCGTAACTTTTCACAAATGCACGTCAAAAATCACTGGCCGACTGCTTTCGGCAGAAGCTCAATGTTAATTGAACTGAGCGAGTGATGCAGAGTACAAGTACGAGTGACACAGCCTTGCCGAGCGTCATCACTTCCCGCATATTGGGTATGCAGACCGATATTACATATAAAACTGTCTACATTATGTATTCTATTCATCACTGCATAATTACTACTCGGAATAATATGTATGGCCTTACCGGTGGACATCACTTTTTTTCGATGTATATAAATATATAGGTACCATGCATGGTCGGAGTGAAACACACGAATTTAATAGCACTACAAAAGACCCTATAAATTTGTGGATAGTCTCATTATATAAAATTTCTTTGTGTAGACAATGTTAGTTGTTACTATGCATTTCATAATAATGTAGGTATGTATATACTTGCAGTAAAATTTATAATATAGTTCGTCACAAGAACGCTGGCTGTTGACCTACTACGATTTTATAACTGTAGTATCATATTAGTTACTTGTACTTTGGAATGTCTGAATTAAAACCGATCAGTGCACAGATCAACGGCCAGCGTGACGGGAACTATACAGAATTGTTTGGGCCATAACTATATCTTTTCCTAATAATAAAGCCCGACTACGTAATGCCTATACCTACTAAACACCTGTGGCTAAACCAAATTTAAAACTTAGGGAACAGGGACAAAAATAAAACACAGCCATATCAATCTTTTGTAAATATTGGTAAATATAGGTCAAATGTGGTACAATTAAAATCAGAGGAAATATTTTATTAATTTCATATCAAAATGGAAACATCCACACATTATTTTCTACACTTTATCATTAGCTTAACAATGTTATCAACTTCATCAATCAATGTTTGAAATATTTATTTTCCATTTCTATAGGAACGCGAGTTTATTTGAGTTTGAGATAGGGTGAAGACAAGTGCATATCATATGAAGTAAAACTTATACTTACTTTAAAACGGTGAATTACCAAAGGTAAATTATTAGCAATATACAATAGTGTAAACTCCACCCTATCACTATAACTAAACTCGTCAACGGAATTCAAGATTGATAATATCAAATGATATTAAATGCAAATTACACCTTTAGTTCTTGAAAATAGAAAGCAAATCCTTAATTACTATTTATTAGCTACTATTAAACTAACTTCTTGAATCAACATAAATGCGATAGAGTGTAGAAAATTTAAAAATAAAACCAATAAAGCATGTCTGTTCATAATCCATTCCATTTGATACACATGCACAGCATGTTCCTAACAATAAATGTTGATTACACGCTTATATAAGCTGTTCTCATTCCCGGAAAGCTGATTAATTTTACAATCAAATTGTTTATGTTGCGGCTACAAAGAAATTATAATTATAAAGGAAACTAAAATATATCGTTTTCCAACTCCCACCACTCTTGAAATTATAGTGGGAGTGAGTAAACAAGATTGTCTGCCTTTTCGGATCATTTCTTATTGCCGCGAGTTACACCATAATTTAATTAATTAATTATTATATTGTACGCATGGATTCCGACAAGCAAAATAGTACTTTTTGATAATAGAGAATTATATTTAAGCAAATATACCTAGCATTATTGCTTCAAACAGTTATTATTACCTAATACTAATAATTCAAGGTATTTATGTTTTATTGGTTTTATTGATATATGACGAAAGAAAGTTTGATTAAATATATAGGGACAATCATCATTTACAAACTAATTAATAAGAAATAACCATTTTAATACTTTAAGACATAAATAATAACACATTTTAAACAATTTAACTGCTTCTTTGACTTAAAATCTCTTACTTTCTATTTTCGACTACACTAATAGTATAACCAAGTCCGTTATGTTACATTTTAAATTATCCTATACTGACATAATGTAAAGGCGGTAGGCAGACAACTTCTTAAAATTATGGACTCAGTAACAGAGCGCATAAGTAAATTTGTAAGATGAACATGTCCAAGTAGGCTAGCATCTGTAGGACAATCCGTGTTGTCAAGTAATATCAACAAATGCCAATACATTTAACATTATGATTTAGAACATACCTTGTCTTATGAATTCAATTGCAGCCCCACTATAAGACTACCAACAGTACATAGATGTTGCAATGTCAATGTATTCAGTTACACTGACCAACATCTTACAATACACACATTTACACAAGAAATATAAATCTAACAGCATGAGAGAGATCCATTATGACACTCAGTAGTTTTAGTTTAACAAACATTATAGTCTGACCAAGCCGCAACACTTAACTTGCGACTTTAATGGATTTAAGTAATCTAAGAAAGGATCTCTGTCTTGCTTTCAGATTATAATATTATTAAATGGATGAACTACCACACCATACATACATAAATAATAATTATAAATAGATATAAACAGAAACATACGCGCACATGTTACATACTATTATTATCGTGACTTGAACTAGCGTAACTTAATAATGAATAAAAGAATCAGTCTTAAAAATCCTTAAGGACCACAGAGGATCACACAGTAATATTTCGGCAATGCAGTGTACACGTCAATCCACTCTGTTTCTGAGTCTAACTTAAAATACACAAAGTCAAAACTTACAAGATTACACATTTACTTACTAACAAAAAAGCACTGCACATTCAATTTACAACAAAAAGATATTGACACATTAAAGCAAATATTATTTTAAAGTAATTATTTTATCTAAATCACGGATCACTTTTGACACCGTGAATCTAAAATTCTTAAGCAAAAAGAGAAACATGATTGACCCTACAATTATTTTCAGGGATTGATTAGATCATCTCCTGCCAAGTGTAGAATTTACCTACACAAACATATCTAGATTGAATGGAGTACTTCAACAACTTGAACAAGTAGTAGGTTCCACCACACATTACGGGAAGACATTTCTAGTATAGCTCAATGCCATAATTTGCAGGAAGCCTCATTGCATAATCAAAGGCTGATGGCCAAGCAAATAAGAGAAATGGTTACTTCTACCGTAGTGGAGCCTTGCATTCAAGTGAATATCTTCATTGGATGAAATACAAATTGATGTAAATATCATGTCTAATTTAATAAAATATTTGGTTGATTTTTATTATGTTGCATCTTGATTATTTTATTCAATTACATAATTTATAAAATTGATTAAATGAAAACATCCTTTGTCTGTTAACTTTAGCATGTTACATAATTATTAATAGTGCTGGGAATCTTTCTTTCATTAACATGCAAAATGATGTGATCAAATACTACCTCAAGAGGCTGATACACAAACTCTGTGACCCATCAAAATAAATACACTTTAAAAGGACGCTTGTTATTCTACCTAATACAAGTTTTGGACTAACTACATAATATTACTAAACCAATTTATTATAGATGTTAAACAGATTAATCTAAAAAAAGTATGTTTACATTCAATTTATAACTATTTTTTAATGAATGTAGATGGATTTCAAAAGTATATTAAGGTGCATTATCCAATCTAATCTTCCAGTTTTAAAGCCCAAAAACGTATCATCTTGGACACTTCTTGGTCAGAAGTACATGTAAACACCTCTTTATTAATTGTAATCTTATTGGTCACATGGTCACAATGTTGTGCATCAGCCACTTCTATATGTATATTATTATGTTATAAGACAGATCTTTTTATGTTGTCAAATGATGAACGCAGTGTGACATTTTGTCAATGTCTCAACTACTTTTAAGCTATGACGATAGTCAGGCTAATTAATCTACAGCTCATGCTGTTTACCCATAGAACCAACAAAATTTGTAACATTTATAACAATGTCTAAGATATTATCATCTAATATAGTTTTTAACGTAATAATGCTAGATATCAAGCAATACATAATTATACTAGTTTCATATTAAGTTGTGCAAGGTTTTAAAATCAAGAGGAATAACTCTTTGGGAGAATTCAACATGGAATGCTCTAACCTCATGTCTCAATAAAATTTAGGAGGTACCTAACTAGTTACCAATACATAATAATTTACTAAGCTTATGAACATTAATAAACACTGCACAGGGATTCTTTAATTTAGATGAACAGAAGTAGCAACACTGGATAATCATTAGTTAATAATTATTAATCTATAAAACTTACTATTTACCCTAAATAATTTAGCAAAGTTATGGGCCGCATGAATGTCGCACTAGATTTTCAATTGTATGTATGTAGTAATATGTAGCAATTTTGTTTTAAATTTTAGTGTTCACAGTTCCCATTGTGATAGAGTGACACTTTATGCCAGTACTATTCTTTGCTCTACTGTAGAACAAAATGATGTCAACAAAATAAAAACTACAGACATCTCGCTGCCGCATGCCTAAATGCACTGCATTCCCTGACACAAACAACATTGAGGTTTCACATATATAAACAAAAGAATACTTCCAAGTAGAATGCAGTTAAGGTGGATGGTTCACTATGAACCAGAAAATTCAAGATGATTGCAGTTTTTTTTTGCATTTGTAGCTAGTGCAGCTAACTATTGTGAAAATCGGGAAAAGCCGATATTTATCTGTACATAATCTAGTCAAAATGTTTTGCAATACTGCTCTTCATTTCGTTTATTAATTCCAAAAATAATCAAAATGTAAATACATGTTTTATGAACCAAGATTATTCTTTATACAATCTAGTGAAAATGCTTTGCAATAATGCTCCTGTTTTCATGTATAGGTTCTTAATCCATTAAAATTAAAATGTAAAACCAGTTTTAGGAACCCATGTGTGGAATCAGTACCATTTTCTGAAGTATTATTAACAGATCGCAATGTTACCTGGTCTGGGATAGCCCAAAAATTTAATCATAATACTTTTGAATTTTTCGCTTCAGAGATGACCATCAGCCTTAATACAAACAGCTAATTTAGTTTTACAGCATGCAAATACTGTTCATAACATATTCAATGAATACATATTGCTTTAACATTTCAAAACAGCTATCCTTAAAAATCTACTAGTGTAGTTTTTTTGCTGACACATTATTGCTTTTATGACAGTCAGTTATGGTTATGACACATAAAAAAAATAACAAAAATATCACAAAGCCTAAAATATAATGAAGCCCAATCCCATTTAAACCTATAAACGTTTTGTAATATTGGCACGCGGCACGCTCCATTATTACCATTCTTTTCCTAATCTTACACAAATCAGTCAATCCTCTTTCCGTTAACATAAAACTAAATAAGCCCATAAAATAAAATTTTACATTTACATTTGAGACTACCAAGCAGCGCCGATGTGAAATCGCGTCGCGCTGACATTATTTTGCTTATGATCGATTTATATGCAATGCGTTAAAATATAAACAATGACGCAGACTTTTCGATTCTTCACTTTGGAAAAAACAACTAAATAACTAAACTACAAAAACTATATTCGAGGAGGGTCAGGAGTGCTTGCTAAGCTTGCTAAGCAAATTTCCGAATGGATAGTCCAAACTATTAATGCAATCACGAGTGCTTGACGACGATAACGCCAGGTCGCGGCGGCGGCGCCATATCCGCTTTCTTGGTGAGCGCAAGAGGAGCATCTCCAGATTCTTCTCTGAACAGATGGTCACCTTCGAGGTGGCGAATTGCTTCAACAATGGTTTCGAGATTCTGCCGACTGGTGCTAGCCAGGTACAAGCGGGACGGCGCCTCACTTGCTGCTTCAGGGAGCACTTCTACTTCAACGCGAGGCTCGGCTTTTATAGCCGCTTCAAGCAATGGTGCAGCAACCGTTGCAGTTTCCACTACTGCTGCTACTGCTGTTGCAACTTCAACTTCCTCACTTTCCAGCTTACAATCTGATGCAACTTCGGTTTGCTCAAAATGCACAACTGGGTGTGTGAGATCACAACTTGCAGGAGGGTAAATTTGTGCTTCTAGTGAATGTACACGCTCTTCAAGGTGACGCCGCAGTCGCCTTTCTTGGTCTAATTGTACTCGTAACTCACCACTTTCAATGTCTTTTTTCTGCGAAACAGTTACCAGTGCCACAGGTTCAGGGGATCGTGACTTTGTGATGGTATCATCTGTGGAGTCAGGTATGATGGAAGACACATGAGTTACAATATCATTTTTCCTTTTCTTCAAAGGGATTTCACCACCTTCATGTTGATTAAGTAGCCTTTTCAACTGACAGTTTTGTGAAAGAAGTCTCGTTTTTTCTTGTTCTAAATTATAGATGTACTCAGCGGTTTGTTGTAATATGGCAGCCTGAAATATAATAAAATATGTCATACATATTATAATGACACTAACAAATGACATTTTATATTCTACATACACTTTTATGCTACTCCTACATTTTAAGTAAAACAGCCCAATCTGTTTACCTACCTACCAAACATCAAAATCAATTTGATTGTTCTGAAGTATAACGCTGAGTGTAGGTGCAAGTAGACAATAAAACAAAAGATAGTTTAACTTTCTATAAGTTAAATAGTTATCAGTTCCTGATATTATTGCCTCTTACAAACATACTTATCTAATACTAACTTAACAAATTTACCTCTTCATGATAATATAAGGATAAATTTAAGAATTTTACTCAACAACTAAACATAGATCAGTCACTCACAAAATGCCCAATCAAAATACATTATACAGATATTATATTTGTTTTAATACAATTTACATGTGAAAGTAAATTCAGAAAGTTAAATGGTGGTTGAATATAAAATGTTGCATGTTATCAATTTAATTTGAATGAATTATTCTCACCTTGCTCAACTTTTCACCTTCATGGCGTGGTAGAAGTGTTCGTAATGCTTGGAATCCCGCATTTATGCTCTGCATTCTTCTACGTTCATTGCTGTTAGCAATCTCTCTTCGAATTCTTTTTTCTGCCTCCATAGTTTTACTCCCAGAAGATGAATGTTTGTCACTATAAAATAACAGTAAATTGGTATATTTATTATAAAAGACACATACTAGTATACAAAATAATAATCAAATGATTATGCTTTATTGATTTTTAGTACTTAATCTGGAGCTCAAACTAAGAAATTAATGCTTTTGTTATACAGATTTTGCATTTTAAAAGATTTATAAAAACAAGCTAAATATATTAGATGGATGAAAAACTGTTTTTATAATGCAAATGCAGTAATAGTTTGATCAGCTGCGCAATCACATAACTCGATTGCAATGGGTAGAAACACAAATTTGTATGGATTTGACACTTCGAATATGAAGTTTATGTGCATAGTTAGTATGGAAATTTCTCTTATTGCATTGCAATCAAAGTTTCATGATCACAAAAAAATGCACAACAAATTACACTATTAATAATTCTTCTGCATCTGGGTGTTATATTATATTCTATGTATTTATGTTATATACAAAATATTATATAAGTTATTTGGTTCCTATAGTGCAAGCTTTAATTATTTTTTTTTGTGAGGTGTCCACCAATATTTATTTATTAATTTAATTATTTAAGTATTAGTTGGCCATCAATGAATAAGCTTGTTTTTTGTTAAAACTTTTGAAAGTCAGTTTTTCCCCATTTCATAGATTCTGTTGTTTAAGTATTATTATTTTCTTTTTTTATATGAGTAGCAAACAAGCCCACAGCCCACCAGATGATGTGGTGATCATTTGCACATAGACATCTGCAACACCGGCAGTTTTATAAAATAGTACTAGAGTTATAAAATTAAGTGTAGCAGTAATATCGAAATAATTTATTAATATTATTTTTAAAATAAATATTTTATCTATTCTATATAACCTTTAGGGCACAAAAAAGCAGTTAAATATCTCCCACCAAAAATAGAAAAATTATAATTTCCTATAACCAACTATTGAAATTAATTATTATTCAAAGTACCCTGGAGGGATAATGTACTTACTACCTATGGCATGTTCCAAATAATTGTTTGGAATCAGCTCATAAAAATCTGAACAGCTGAACTGGTCAGAAATGTTATGAACTTTATGTAAATAAATAAAACATGAATGGGACGACATAATTTACGGTAAACGTAACTAAACATGTGGTTGATAGTACGATTTTCCGCAATACAGGGCGCCTACTACGCCTATTTGATTTGACCAAACATGGCGGCCCAACAGCTGACTACAGACCGGCACGGGGCGTGTACACGGTCATATGGGCAGTTCAAACGTGAAATTTGTCTTTAAAATTTACAAACAAGCAATAAAATAGTAAAAATATGAAGCGTAATCGTAACTATTCGTTCGTTACTAGAAAACAGAGCAAAATAATAGCGACCACGCCGGGTATCCATACCTGGCAAAAGCGTGATCAGATGCTTCTTCTTCGTACAAGTTGTAATCTTCTACTTCTAGCAAACAGACGTCATTAGCGTGTAATGACATAACTCTGATGTGCTGTTTACTTCTTCCTCATCTATTTACGAGAAAACACTTGCTAAAAAGTGTTATTTGGATTATTTTACGCGGCACTGGCCACAATGGCGGGAAATGACAATGAGTTCGGTCAGGTGACGCTACACGTTTTTAAAACAACACAGCTAAGGAGGATTGTTGAAACACACTTGCAATTAATTACAACACTCTAATAATACACATATAATCTAATAATCACTATTTCACATTGAATAACTTTGCTAAAACATTAATTTTAGAGGGAGTCGAAGGCAGCGCGACATTCGTGACATCGATGCACACACACATATTTTCCATAAACAACAAGGTTTTTTTTCCCTTATATTGTGGTTCTAATTTGTTTATGATTATTATAAAGAGTTTTTAACTGGAGGGGTGGTTCTCATGAAACGCAGTCAAACATTCAATAGATTTATTTTATTATAATATTAAAAGATACATAGGACATTTTTCCTAGTTGACGTAAGTCATACACATCTGTCTATTAAACGAGAGCAAGACCATAGTTCAGCAAAGCGGCGCTGCACTTCAAACTCCTTTCAGAAGGAATTTGAGTTCCACCGTTGTTGCACATTCAAAATGATTTTTTATCCAAGCAGTCTATTTTCACCAGCCTTAAAAGATCTTCTTGAAGAAGAAGAAGAAGAAGAGGCTGTAATAACCCTTTACTTTTTTAAATGAACTTTTTACAGCCTTTTAACAAGGGTTGGTTTTTTCCATGGTATTCACTCTAAACTCTGTATTACAGAACGATGCTCAGACATCAATAGGTCCTCAAGCAGATATTTCATTCATAAAGTGATCAATTAATGAATGAAATCTCTGCTTGAGGACCGATCGTTGACTGAGCATCGTTCTGTAATACGGACCTATGTACAAAATGTCTATGATTTCTTGAAGAAGTTTTCAAGCAAGACGATGTTTATGTTCTATCTATTTGAAAGACATTGGAAATATTATCCAAGATCTAATTTTCTTGCTTCAAAGCGTGGTTTGCAATGTACTCTCCAGTGTTTTATACAAGCTTCTTGTATAGAGCATATTGTTTTTTTCTTTAAGCTGTGGTATCAAACTAAACTGGCAACACTAATCCTTAGTCTATGATTTTTTTTACTTGATTTATATTTTCTTATTGTTATGTTGGCATTAGGGTGAAAGTTCAATGCCATTTGAAGCCATTGCCTTTTAAGTTTTTGGGTGTTGGCTGCACTGAAGCGTCTAGAACTCAGCAACCAATCACAAAATTGCGTTTTAATTTTGAATCATTTTTGAGGTGGGGATTTCATCCCGCCGCCATATTGTGTTGAGCTGTGAGTGCTTGTAGTGATTTTTACATAGTTCTGTGTAAATTCTTTGTCAATATATTTTGGATTGAACAGTATAAAGGTAAGACCAATTTGAACTTAAGTTTTTGTCATGATTTCTTGTAATTCTTTATAGTTACGTAAAAGTGCATGCTATCACACCGGTAGCGGTTCGGCAGTTAAAATATTGGGCATCGGCAGACATAAAAAAATATCACAAAATCAATCCAGTTCTTAACTTCTTCAGCCATGAGGAAAAACCACGATGGACTATTGTGTTATATATTATTTGAAACGGAGGTTTAGTTCATATTTCTTAAAACGAGCTGGCTGTTACAACGAACTAAGTACCTAGTTATTTATGAACCTATGCCTGAACGTTGTTAGTGCCTACCTCCTCTTGGGCTTCATCTAAATCGTTTGTAGAGATTATCATCTTCAAGGTACTTTTCCTAAAAAGCTAGGGATCGTTAAATAAATAAAAAGTATATGTACATAAATGTAATTACGGAAAGCACGTCCTTTGTCATCGTCGAAAAGATGATTCATCGCCGTGAGTAGGTAACTTGGGGGAGACAATAAAGTGCACTGCCGAGGGTGTAGTTTAGAGTACTTAGTGTCTACTGGTAGGATTACCAATGCTTAACTGTTGATGTATTTTAAATTTTAAGTCTTTATTGGTGCTCCTAGACAAATACAATACCATTTGCCAATTCTGTTTTTATTTGAATATTTATATATTATTTATTTATTTATTTCCATGCCATAATATTATTTCAATTTTAATGGTAAAGTAAAATAAGATTTGTTCACATTATACAAGCAAGTACATTACATTAGTAAGTACATTACATGCAACAATCTAATTAATTTTCTTTTATGCAATTTTTTTTCACCTCATTGAGTGCAGAAGGATTGATTTATGTTGTGTGATTAATATATCTAGCAATATAATTTGTATGTAGAATTTGTTATCCAGCTATCAATTCCATTTAATTGGTGTTAAGCAATTACAATTATATTGCTAGATATATTAATCACACAATATAAATCAATCCTTCTGCATGCTATGAATCACATTACAAAATTAAACATATTATTGAGTTCCCTCTGTCTCTCTGTATCTCTGTGCCTAAATTGATTCCATTTTATTTTTACAGAATTCTGAGTTTTAATCATGGAATATGTTCCTATCTAAGCTTATGCAGTCACAAATTGTTTATAGGTTTATTATAGCCTACATATTGTGTCCCAAGATATGGCCAGGCTTATTCATATTTTTTTGCCTGCCTTTCATTCTAATATTGATAATCTATCTTTCAGCAGCTAAAGTTGTTCATTTGCTCAACCTATGTATATAAATATATAACAATAAAACTAAATACTAATTTTGTTTATTCAATTAATTTACTTAAGTAACTCATATATAATTTTCATCATTTAGTTCAAGGTGAAACTGTATTTAATTTCATTTAAAGTTGTTTAAACATAGATTGCTATAGAATCAAAAACTCAGGTCCATATTACAGAACAATGCTCAGTCATCGATTGGTGCTCAAGCAGAGATTTCATTCATTAATAGGTAAAGTGATCAATTAGTGAATGAAATCTCTGCTTGGGCACCGATCAATGACTGAGCATTGTTTTGTAATATGGAACTCAATCCCTCATACAGCTAGATAGGTACAACACAATGGAATTAGTCTTCATGTTGGGTCTTGTTATGATATGATTGATATTATTTTTTTATAATATTATTAATATACTAAGCTTATGAATTGCTTATTATAGATTCAAAAGCAACCAAATTTTACTTTAATGGAATATTCAATATTTTTACACAGGTATACATTTGATTAATTTTGACAGATAGCTCTTTACTACTTTACTAGGTAGAAGGACTTTTCGTAGGTAGGTAGGTACTACCATTTTGACAGTTACTCTGCTGCCAAGCAGTAGTGTACAAGCACTAATATTTTCCGGTTTTAAATTGTGTTGTATCTAGTGAAATTACTGGGCAAATGAGACTATGATCTGATCTTACTGTCTTGAAATCTTATTACTCAACTGTGTGATGTCTCTGGATTAAATGCGCAGTGCAGTGTCACGTGTTTACTGGCGAGTGACGCTGGTGTTACGACCCCCATAACAGATAGCAATCTGTTATGGGTGGTTGTAACACCAGCAGAAGGACAACTTCGTCATGTCATTCGTTTACATAAAACCCCTGCATAATAATTTCAACGATAAGTTTTACCTGACTCTTCCAACAATTTATAATTTAATGGTACTAATCTTCCTACTTGGTCAGAGGGATAACGTACAGTGACCATAATAATTTTGTTCTTATTATAGCCTTAGTTTATTAATCAATGCTTAAAATGTCCTATGAACTTGTCATGAAATGAAAATATAGAGAAGGTGAGGTGGGGCGTTGCCTGAATGATGCCCTCGTATAGTCGCGGGACTCGCAGTCATGGAGACGTGAGAGACTATGACCAAACCAGATTGACCTTGCGTTGATATTGAAGCACTTTCAGGAAAGGCACAGGTCAGTTCAAGAGATGGATAAAATGTCGAAACAGAGATATTGATGCTGCCAATTATGATGATTATGATACGAAGGCGCTCGGAACGATAATACGTACAACTCATTTCATTTAAGAAACTTTCCAAACTTTTAAAACCTGTTTTTTTATTTCAATTTATATTTTAGTAAAATTCAGACATTTTTGGCTTAAAAGTAATTTTTTTAAACCGGTTAAATAATGCGAATTTTAATGAACCGAAAATTGACATTGAATAGATCACACGTCAAATTAGAGTTAGAAGACGAAGCATGAATGCTTCTAAATAACTAGGATGGAAACAAAGAGCCCATGGAAACGTGTTTTTGTCATTTTGTTCGAATAATAAATACATGTGAACACTAAAATAGATTTTGCTTCAAGCTTAGCAAATCGAAAAATATACCGTGAACATATGATGACAAGAAACAAAAAGGTATGTAGGTACGGTCTATTTTTTTTTTTTTGACTGAAACTTCCTTTTTCTTCAAACCTATCGGAAAACAGGTATGCTGTAATGAATTTTTCCCTAAAATAAATAACTGTAATACGATAAACCAGAAATTATTCAATTACGTTGCACATCATATTTTCCTGCTGGGTGTGTTCGGTGCAGAGTTACCTACTTGCGGTTGGAATCCGCAACTGGCCTAGGTATACTATCGATTTTCCACTAGCCGTCTGTAATGCATACGATTTGAACGATTGCATCGTAGTTATAGGTACAATAATACAATACCTATTTACGTTTTACGTCGAATTAATTGGTCGATTTGTCGCTTTAGTTGTGAATTTTTTGTAACCTTATTAGTTAACCTTGTGCCCATCTGTATTTTCATTGAAATGCCCTCGCACTATCCTGCCACCGCGGGGTTATGTGGCGTTTGCACCTACTAAAACCCCCCCGTGATCCGTCTGCCGCTGAGATGGGGTCGCGCTAGCATTCACTATCCCGCCCCGGAGCAACCTAACCTCTTGTAATCTTGTTTTTGCCTTATATTTCATTATAAAAATTAATAAAATATATGCCCATAGTTTCTTCAAACATAAAAATGTCAGACTCTTAACACGCGAGGGTTGATCAATATGAAAGAAACTTGTTTTACCACTAAAGTAAAGTGGTTCTCTATAAAAATGTTAGAAATCTGCTTGCTTGAATTTTCTGTTATTTGATGAGTTCAGGTGATTTTGTAATTCCTGATTAGGTTATATTATTCGATAAATGTACAGGTAAATATAAATATAAATGTATTTGTGTGAATTCTTCTATAGTCATTTTAGTTTTTCAATTGCATTTGTATTCCATTAGATGAAATATATTTTTTAAATGCAATAAACTATCGGTAGCGTTGCGCCATTCGCCTGTTTACAACTTTATAAACACGTGGCCGTAAAGTTTTTCAAGCGCAACCGTCTCTCGTCCAGAGAGCGTGTGTAACGTTCACGAATATACAGGGACCTACTCGGCGAGCCGGCAACCTTGAACGCGTTCGAGTCAAGGTCGCTGATATACATTGGATCCTCTTTAGAGTGAACCAGACCCGCTTAAAACGACTCTCATTGTAACAGCGACGACAATACATGTTCGGGTTGACTGCCTGAGCCTAAAAACGTTAAAGTAGGGGGCACCAACCAGGTCGATGACCCCAATGCATGGACCAATTTGGACTAACTCCGCACGATGCCGGACAGATGCTCCCTGCTCTCACTCTCTCGCCAGCGATCTTTTAGTTAGATAGCAAATAACATGAAGAAATCAACAAATTACATGTCTACGAACTTTCGAGACAACAAAAATGTCTTCGTATCTGAGCTCTGTATTGTGTTGTCATATCCAAGTGCAGGGCCAGGGAATGTTTGCGCAGAGATAAGACTGGCTCCTGCGTGGACTAATGATAATGGCGCTGGCACTATATGTTTGTGCTGAGCGTAATCAGACTAATGAGGAATAACGATGCTCTGTTAATGACCAAAGAGAACAATAACTAAGAATTGTATTTGAATACGATTTCCTAAACTACTCTCAGTTTCGCTCCAAACGTAGCGATAGATACATGCTTTAATTGGTACTGTGAGTATTGCATGTTACAGTGAGTTCAAATACATAATACGTACCGACAGGATGTTGTTGTTAAATCAGTGAGCACGATATGACTGTGTGCTTTATTGTTGGCTTAAAATTATAATAACGGAACAGCAGTTTTCTCAGGATTGCCTACTTATTGTTTTATTGTTACGTTTATGTAACTAGCGTGATTCATCATCGCAGAGCATACTTATATCACGTAGGTGTTGTGTGTAAATTGTAAAAGGAAAAGTCCATTCAGAAAACATAATTAATGATGACTGATTCATTGAATTATTTAAATTTAATTTAATATAATAATGTATGTAGATACATAATAATTATAATACAATCGCTGTCTGAGATTATGAATATTATTTTGGTAAACATAATATTATGTACTTGTAGAATAAGAGTTCAAATGATCGTTTCTATTAATGGTAGTAGAGTTGCTAAAATTTTGAAATAAAACTTCTTTACGCACGCTTTACTTTGTGAGTAAGCTGGTCGGGGGCGAGTTGGGTGGACTGCAGTCGCGACCCCTTTTCGCCCCGGTACGGCGGACGAGGGCTCATGGGGGGTTTTTTTTAGTGGGTTCAAGTCCCACATACCCTTCCCTGCCACCACCCCCATGGTGGCAGGGAAGTGCAAGGGCATTTCCCACCCTCAAAAAAAGGGAGTAAGCTGGTGAATGCGTGACGAGGTGAACGGAAGTTGGGGGGGAGATACAAGTTAGTGAACGTAGATCTCCATTATCAACATAACAAAGTTAAAAATCCTTAGAATTTGTATTATTATGTTGATATGTCCAGTAAAATGACAATTTACAATTGTCAAGATGGCGAAATTAACATTAAACAAAGCAAAAACAAAGTTATACCGGCTGATAGATAAAGCTAAATAAGTTTTAGTTTAGTTGTATGGTCTAAAGCACACTTTTTTAAATTTAAATTATGGGTTTTTCTTTTAGATCTTTCCATGTATTGTTTCACGACTTTCGCAACAAGGGTCTTTAAATCGTAAACATCGCATAATACAATGGCATTATCAATTGCAATCTATTTGAGTGGTGTGCATCGAATGCACTTTCGCTAGAGTTACTATTTTGGTCGGCACTCGGTAGTTAACATTTATTTCGGGCTTGTTCCCAGCACCGTGACCCAGTGGCGCGCTTTGTATTCCAAATGCGTGCTTTGTACCTGAATTGTTTATTTTTATCTCGCACAACATAGGATGCTTTACTAATTTGCATTTTTGTATTGGGTTGGGTGTTAGCCTGTTGGGTGGAATGGATCAAACCTGTTTGTTAGATCTCAGATCGTCTGAGATTTGTTGGTTGGTTGAAATATCACGGATACGCTTATCTGGTGAGAAAACCTTATTCCCAGCAAAAATGGTTTTCTCATTTCTTGTAATAATTTTTATAACAATTAAGTAAGTATATCAATATAGTAAATCTTTATTTGAACAGAGAACAGAACTGACTTTTTTTTAACAAAATCACGAGTTTATCTAAGTAGCTTTGCAGTATGTTTATCTACTTATGTGACACAAAAAAGTATGTATTGAGAAACGAAAAAGTAAACTTCGCATTACATCGTGTATTATATAAGATTATTTTTATTTATATTTACTCCTTATTAACATCCCAATTCAGCGGACATGACGAGCAGTAGATGATAGAATGAACGAAGTGCTCCTTTAAGTGAGATATAAAGGACCCTCAGCCTATAAAAGTTGAATTGATGATTAGATGAAATTGTTTGTTATAACTACAATGTCTCTTATTTGCTATTGAACCGTTGGAAAATATGACAAAGAACCCGTATGTTATAATATCCATTCGTCGAGCTTACCACTCGCGCACGATGTTTGATGTTCAAAATTCTATAGACGGTTAATTCACTTCCGAATTGAAAGTTTTAATACTTTACTCGCGTTGGTTTCCAACAATGTAATGAGATTCCTGCAACTCGCATAGTATTATTTATGTCACGTATACTGTTGTTAGATTCTTGGCTAGCACTAAAACTAAAAGGCTTGGACGGAAGTGACTAACTGTGTCTAGTTAAACGTCGAAGTAAAATAAAGTGGATTCAAAGATTTATATAGATTTTTAAATTACTGATAATTATTTGGGTGCACTTGCAATCTGCATATCACTTGGTAATCGATCGATATCATAGCGGTAAATTATGACTTTTATATCTAGTGAAACCAGTTTTTATGATGCCTCGTCAACTATAACTTTTCAGCTCGCTTATAGGTGAGATGAGATATTCATCGAAATTAGTGATGTCTGACAACCTTGGTATTTAATGGGTCTGTCTATGTATTTGCATAGAATTCAATTCATTTCAATTCTTTATTTGCATGATGATGGGTACTATATAGATGACAACAATAATAGTTTGTTTCTCCATGTTCTGCCGGAATGGCATGCAAAAATTTTTACAATTATTACACATAGAAATAAAACTAAAATAAAAATGATCTAAATTAAGCATTACTTAAACACTACAGTAGGTATTATGTCAATATGCCAAATGAAATATTCTAACCATACTTAATGACTCCCAGAATTATATAAATTGAAATTACAGTTAGACAGAATAGGTAAGCTTTGTTACTATTGTCTTGGTATTAGATAGTGATTCGTTAGAATCCAAGATATATCTTGGACAAACAGAGATATACCAACAGCTACCAGCACCTGACGAAGTTGCATTTATACACTTCGACATCATAAAGCGCCGGTTATCCTTCGCGTTATTCATTTGCAAAATTGCACACATACCGGAGATTAAACACCGTGGAGATAAAATGTAACAGACGTTGTTCTTTCTAGGAGAGCAGGGAACATGGGTGCTAAACAGAGCAAGCGCTCAGTAGACATAAGCGGCAAGGAAGCCGAGGGCGGTGGCGAAGTGGCCGTGGCTGGCGCGGGCGGTGAGGGCCGCGTCGAACAGCTCGCGGACGCCGACGCGCTCAAGCCGCAAATCAACGGCGACGCTCACATACAACACGAACAAACGGTATGTTCAACACCAAATCTCCGACAGCAGGTGCAGGAGAGTCCTAATCTCCTGAAACGATATGTTCTATTATATTATATATCTTAATCTCCACTTTTTAGTTGGAGTTATCTCCAACAATCCAACACGCAGTGGGCTAATAGCTGATACTGATAAAGTAGGTAGGTTGTTAAGTTCCATAATAAAGTAATAGCCCCTGTTCAAAGAAAAATTTTTACGATCACACTGCTGTGATGTGGGCCTTTTTTTACTAGGCGTGTGTATGTATATATGGCGGTGTATAGGCCACGCTGGGCGAGTGCGGGTAGATGGGTGAAACAATCATGTCCCGGTCCATGTCATGAGTTTTTCCGGAGCAAGCACTGACATGAGAGCGTGTATGGTGCCCATGCGACATTCAAATAGATGCGACGTACTCCGCACTTGCAGTATTGGCCACTCGCTCTTATATACAACGGAAAACGTCGTCAATAATCACAAGTTCGACAACATGTGTCATCCACCAACCTGCACTTGGCTATCGTGGTGCATTATGGATAAACTCTTTATGTGAGAGAAGGCTCGTATCCTAGCAGTGGGAACGTACTGATGACACAGGTAAGCTTTACTAAAACACAAACGCCGACATGTATATTGTATAGCCGAGAAACCTTTACAAAGTAAACTTTAGAAGTAAAACTTCTTTACGCACGCTTGACTTGGGGAGTAAGCTGGTGAATGCGTGACGACGCGAACGCAAGTTGAAAGTTGTTGGTTAACGTCGATCTCCATTGTCAACATAACAAAAATACTATTTTTTTTATTATTATATTGGTATGTCCGGTAAAATGAAAATTTACAATTATTGTCAAGATGGCGACATTAACATTAAACAAAGTAAAAACATAGTTATACCGGCCGATAGATGGAGCTAAAGAAGTTTTTCTTCAGTCGTGTGGTCTAAAGCAGACTGGTTGTCTTTTTTAAAAATTGTTTGCGTTTTCTAAACATTCGTGACGCGCTTAATCTACATAGCGATTTCAGAATTGAGTTTGGTTTTCCTATCAGCATTCCCTCGGGCACAGGCGTCACTTTAAATATGTAATCTTCCTTCCCTTTGCATTCGTGCTGTCACACGTCTGTCAAACAAATGTAAGCTCATTAAATGGGGAAATGGTAGGGTGCACGAATCTATCGGACAGTATGCGGGTTGATAGAGGGAATCCAGCGAGGGCCGCATTCCGTACGGCGTCCTAATTAACATGGCCAACAGCGCTGGCTCTGTAGTTGCACTTATTTATTGTATGCGTGCGTGTAATGGCTTATCAAATTGACCACGCGTAGACACAGTTTACAGGGTAGAATTTTGGAACCAAAAGTTATGTTACCGTTCCATTTCGACCATATTTACACGAATAAATCAATTGAATTTGAATGTACAAACAACAGTTTTTGAAGTAAAACTTCTTTACGTACGCTTAACTTGAGGAGTAAGACGGTGAATTCGAGGCGAACCGCAGTTGCAGTTGGTTCACGTAGATCTCCATTGTCAACATAACAAAGTTAAAATTTGTATTATTATGTTGGCATGTCCGGTAGAATTACAATTTACATTTATCATGATGGCGACATTAACATTAAACAACGGCCGATAGATGGAGCTAAACTAAAGAAGTTTTACTTTAGTCGTGTGGTCTAAAGCACACTCTTTTTTTTTTGTAGGAATTTGTACTGATTGCAGTGATTGCCAGAGTGATAAGAGCTAAGGTAGAAGAAGCGTATTGTACGAGCTTATTAAGACAAACAAGCACATAATTTTGTCCTCAAGATTACCAGTTCTGTCGGTGTCAAGTCATCGCAGTCCACAGTATTCTTATAATAAAGTTTGCATGACGCATTTTATGAAATGAGTAGCTTCTGCCCGCGGCTTTGCCCACGTGGCCTATAGGAAACGAAGAAAAGATTTATTTCATAGATAATTCAACCACCCGTTTCACCCTCCTAGTGATGGAATTTCGAAAAACCTTTTCCTAGTGTATGTACCTACACTTTACAAAGAACACTCCTTCCAAATTTCAAGTTTTCTAGGACCAGCGGTTTACGCTGTGCGTTGATATATCAGTCAGTCGGGACTGAATTTTATATGTATAGATAACCAGCACATATTTGTTACACTTTATAATACAATACGAGATCAGTTTGTTATTGGCCAGCTATTACCTGTGCAGGAATTCCTAACAACTGGTTCGTAGAGTTGCTTCCCACAGCTTCCTGTGTAGGATAAATATTCGTAATCATGTACGATTATACACGATGAAAAGATCTTACTGAGTTTTTCGGAGACTATTATCTTTACCATTAGTAAACTAAACATATAAAATCATTGTTTATTTCTATCAATATACGCTTCTCCGGCATAATATGATACATTAAATATTTAATAGACGCGATTGTTGATTATTTTAGATTGACTGTTTAAAACTTTTTATATAACCTTAACATTCAGACAAGGATAAGAAAAGAAATAAACATCGTAGATTGAAAAAGAGATGGGTGGTCCTATCGGTTATACAACCCAGAAACCTCCAGACAACCCAGGAAAGTAGCGAAAAAGAACTTACAAAAAAGGACTGCCTTTTCAGGACAGACATTATAAAAAAATGCATTTTTATACACTAGATTTCATTAAATTTTTGTTTATATGAAAAATTCTAATATTCTTCAAGTTTTGATATTATGATGATGCGTGCTGCGGATGTTTGGCCGACAGGAAACCGACTCAGCTCTGTGTTTATGTGAAATTTTATTTAATTCTTGAGATACTGATTCAGATCTTTTGTAATTGCTTTTGCACCAGTCTTTCTCTATATGTTCGTTCGTGTTTACATATAACAAATGTACGCGATTCCGTTATACTAACGGTGTTATTCAAAACTAAATATCTACTCTAGTCTTATCAATGTATATCATACTTGATTGTTGGCGACAAAACTATTTTAGGTTATTTATATCCACACAAGTACGTATAGTACTAAATATAGAACGCATTTTTAGATAACAATTTTTACACGCTTGAACAGCCTGTTTATTGTTAGTTTGCGCTAAACGAGGTGCGTACTTATAGTGAAATAATGGAATTCCCTTTGTTTACCATTCATCCATCGTTCCAGCAACTCGGTAATTTAATATAACCCAGAGGGTAGCGTATAGCGTAGTGAGTGGCGTGCTATTATTGATTTGAGCGCGTCACACGGATGCACCGCAAGGGTTACACGTGACACGATCCACTTTGGCTTCCTTATTTGCACGAACAAATCGGCTTTGTTCGTTTACATGGATTAAGCTTTTCATTTCTGGTTTTAAGTACGCGATTTCAAAAAAGATACAAACTATACTATTCCGTGTTCATCCCCTCTTGAGGTGAGGAAGCATAGTTCGATTTATCATTATTATAAACGCGAGACTGACCCTCTCCCTCGAAAATACAATAGGTGCGTGCCCATTGATCCTGGCTCCTAATACATTGAAAATTTGATTATATATTAAATTTTTAGGATAAAGAAAAGGAACTCGACAGTGGCACACCCGAAAACGAAAAAGATGCCACCACAGAAAAAGAGGGAAAAGGGGAAGAGGAGAAAGAAATGGAAGCAGCTCCCGTCACTAATGGAGAGACGGAACCTAAAGTTGAAAACGGAGAGTCCACACCCACACCCGAGGACGGGAAAAAACCCAAGAAGGAGAAGGTATAACAGACTCTTCTTTATCTTTATACAAATAACTTTTGTGATAGGTCCATGTCTAACTTGTTTTCTCCAGTGTTTCTATGCATGTTGTGAACGATTTGACGTTATTAACCCGAAGCATGTCGTGAACAGGTAAAGAAGAAATGGTCGCTCAGATCGATCAGTTTCAGCCGAAAAGACAAACCCAAACAAGAGAAGAAACAAAAAGAAGAGGAACTTAAAACAAACGGCGAACCAGAGAAAGTTCCCGAAGAGGTAAGTCGGTCTACTTTTTCTTTTATCTTACTAGTTTTACAGATAACGGAAAAGTACACGATCGATAGAGATGTAAAAAAAGAAGTAAGCTATGTGATGGCATGGTATTCCATCGCTACGAACGAGAGTGTTTCTAAAGCAATAACTTTCTAATTTCAAACTATTATGTTGTACGTCTGCGGGTATGCATTCGTATTCCATCAACGTTGTCAGCGAGTACAATGAAATGAACAGTGAACAGCGTACCCTCGACTCCGACTAAATCATCCATCATCGGCGAGTTGGCCTACTTTCGAGCGCCTCGCCACTTCATGTTCCCACCGCGGCGCGCCTATTGTACCATGTGGCCGAACAAAAATTAACACTACGACGTGCAATTATTTTGGACGGAGTCATTGTCCTTTGTTATATCCGAAATTTTTGTATAGCAATATGAAATCGTGCGCACTTGTAGTCGAATCTGTTACGAGGGCGGCCGGAGCGAGCCGCGGCTGCCTTGCGCTTTGTAAGTTAGTACTCGCGCGGTACCGTTGCTCCTTCCACTCGTGATCTCTCAGAGTTAATGCAGGAAAAACAGCCATCATTACGCTATTATATTTACGATGAACCAATTAGATATTTAATAACCATTAAAAACGGATGCACATAGGGGTTATTGATGTCTGCGGTCGAATTGTAACAATCTTAATAATATCTCAAAATGATCGATGCAATTTGTTTCAATTAACTTTTTAATAGTTTGGATATTGCAATAAACGATCTACGGGCGACCTTGCGGTCGGCCGGAGTAGAAACCGACGATTTCTATGACAAGTAAGTATTGCGACGTAGTGCATTGCACCCGAACCGGCGCAGTGCGAGGAACAATGCGCATTATAATTCAAAGTGGTGCTATATCCGTGCTAACCAAACGTGAGCCGCCATTGGCGACGGCGATATCGCGCTATTACCGATACTTAGCTCATTGACGAGCTCGCCAGCGCCGTCCGCACCGCTACCACCGTGTACCGTAAACTGCCATTAATGCTTGCTTAAAGATAAAGGATACCTCGTTATGGGCACGTCGTACGTGCTATCTCTGTTAATCCAAGACTTCGGTCGCGTCGCTTGCTGTTTCCCTCATGCTCGCTCGAGCAGTTAATTAGTGGTTGTGTATACTATACAATAACAGCCTAACTTAAAAGCGTTACTTTATGCTAAACTTGTGCCGCCTTTTTGTACCGCTCATGTAATATTTTTTGTTTCCATAAAAATGGCGATGCTTTCAGGATAGCGTTTCTGTCGTAGAACGTATAATTTTCGTGATCATAACAAAGAAAGATTAACCTAATTTCTTTGTTTACGCTTCGCGCTCAAGATGCATTAATAATCGTCTTATTGAGTATAACATGGTGCCTGGCAGGCGCGGCGGTTCGCAGGCGCAATGTTTATTTGTCTCATGTGAATTAACAGGCGCTGATGCGCGGTCATTAGCACTCGGCCACTCAGCCTCCCACAACGAGACTTGACACATTAAACCTAACAATAATACATTTTTAACACGCCATGTTCACGCCCATAACGATGTTGGCCGCTCGTAGCTTATGAATAGAAATAATAATATACCGAATACCATTCGTAGAATTACACAACGGACAACACAGCGTCTATTATTTATACAGCGCTGCCGAGCTACATTTGGAATCATTACATTACATTGTCTGTTTTTAATGAAATGCATAAAATTATCAAACGGAACCGACCGTTCGCGTTCGTAATATTTGTTTTAATTTTACAGTATCGCTTATTACTCATAAAACTTAACACAAAGTACGTGAAACTTTCAATGTTGAAAGCAAAATATTTAACAAAGTTAGATATCAGATTGAATATAAAATGCATCAGCACGGGTCGGTGCGAGCGAGCCGATGACGTAAAGACGGGAGCATTAGGAAACGAGTTTGTCGAGTGAAGAATAAAATTAGTCCTTGGCAGGTTTGGCGGCGCAGTGGTGGGCGGCTGCCCGGCGCGACCAGTTGCAACCCGAGGCTTTAATATTATTAAAGCCTCGGGTTGCAACTGGTCCTAGTTCCTTTGGTTGTGCCACTCCCCAAAATTCATTCATCTAAGGAATTTCCCGCTACTCTTAAATCAAACGTTTACAGAAAATTCTGTACTTATTGCCCGAGCGAGCGCAAAGCGTCTCTGTTTCAACTTGGGCAAAAATGAATTTGCATGATCGGCTGTCCGGCTTTCTTCTCTACACGTGGCATTTCTCAACCTATTCTCGTGAAATTTGTGGGCGGCTTCGATTAGTGCATGTAATTTTTTTTTCAATTCAGCTTTTGAAAATTTTCCTAAAGTGTAGTAGCTATATGAAAGTTGAAAACATAAAAAATGGTTTTTAATTAAAAATGTTTTCAGGTTTTGCTATGCAAAGATAGGCTCGCGGGGTCTACAGCTCACGGCGCCTGTTATTATTTTATTTTATTTTATTTTAAGAAAACTTACAGCTAGGTACACGTATAGAGAATTAAACATTTATAAAGATTGCCAATTTAAAGTTTCCATAGATACGTAAAAAAAAAAAACAAATAATGACACATGCACACAAAGAAAAAATACAACTTCTCACAATAACCATTTTGCTCCCTAATTATAAATATATAAAATTATTGATTCACATAATCTCTCTAGATCAGGAGGGATGACGGGATGGGGGTTTAAAGCTGGACGTTTAATTGTACTTTTGGGCGTGCACCTGGTAACACTACGCAGGAGGTCGACAAACGGCTTCTCCTTCCACCCACAGGCTCACGACGACGCGCTGCGCCGCGCCGCCCGGCCGGCGCTTCGCCCCGTCCCATCGCCCTGTTTGCGAGAGATAAACATTCTCGTGTGCAGGCGTGCCTACTGCGAACCATTCGCTCGCTCCCAAAATGGATAAGCTATTTTGATATAGCACTGCTTTCATTGTTTACGCTACATAGCAATTCTTATAATGTCGTGTCTCTACCATTAGCAGTTCTTGTCTTCGCTACACATTGTTTTGACATAATCATTGATATCCCCATAAACATATTTGAATACGTTAATTAGTAGGCAAACGCGACACGCGACACGAGCAAAGAAAAACTTGACAAATTCTCTATACACAAAAAGTAGCTCGCTAATATACGCAGTCAATTAAATTACAGGTACTTTGTCTTGTTTTATAAACGGTTGAGATAAGATGATTTAATTTTATACTTACATATATGAATAATAATTTAAATCGGTTAATTAATTGTAGTATGTGTGTCTGTATAGTACGTTAAATATTAACGTCTAGGATTTTATTAAACTTGGCTTATGACCGACTTTGAATACAGGGAAAGTCAACTAAACTAAAGCTTTGTTTGCCAGTGATAATATGGGAACGTCTAGCTGTGATTATAATTACGATATGATGATAGATTTCAAAGATAATGGAGAGGAGGGATTTAAGTTCACATTTAGTAATACTATAGTTGTTGTTAATCCTACAAGCTGTTATTCGTAGTCTAATGAATTAACCAACGTATTCCCCATGCTGGGAAACTGGCCACTGGAAGTAGCTGCAAGCATAAGTTTACGTCTATAGGAAATACTGTTAGCTTTCGTTTCAAGTTACTTGTTTACTAAATGACAGCAGCGTTAATAGCGACAAGTCGGCACCACCACATGCAACATATTTTCATAATACGACCGATGAATGAAGCATTGACATAACAAGGAAGGACTCGGTTTCCTCTATTGAACGTCTATTGTGTCAAATATCGTGTTCGCACGGCATTCTTGGGATAGCATAAATCAATAATAGACCTCGACGAATTAATATCACCACTTTAAAACCACAGGATGGACATAAAAATAAAACAATTTCACTCTAGTGACATCGTGTAATAATAACTCCATCCTCATCGTTTTCCTCATTTTGTAATCAGTACTTTGGTAATTGTATTACAATGTGACGCGTTACTGTAAACTGTCAACAGTATTATCAACTCGGTTTTATAACTTTTGTGTACAAAAATAACAATGGCTGTGTTGTTCGGAACTCGACAGTTGTAATCGGTGCCAAGACAGGGCATTCAACCGCTGATAGCGGCTAGAAGATGAGTACGACCCGCTTTATATGACACTGATGCAGCGAGCTACGCTATCTCTTCTGTTATTTATTGCCATGCAAATTGCATTCGTCCGCCTGGTCACAGTCGCACGGCGTGATCTTCGAACATCACGTTCTAATACATACGTTAACGAAAACGAGTAAAGCTCCTTTCACCTTGACGCCACCCTGTAAAGAAGCCAGGTGAAAACCAATACACACTTTTGATTTCACCTGCCCCCTCGCTAATGCATTTTAAGTGCAGCGAAGTCCCGCCGTGCTGTGCAGATATTATGTTTCACGTAGGTGGACATAACGTAAAAGCTGTAACTTTAAGCTTATCACAATAAATAATTACACGTATTCAACAGTATAATTTCAAACACACATTTCCTCTGGCGCCATTTGGAATGTCAGAAAATGACTAACCGCTAAAAGTTTTAGAGCGGAAAATCATTTCCATAATAGTTTATGTCTATGGCTGGCCAATCCGTGAGTCACCATAAGTACTCGGTAGACTGTTGTACCGTTACCGTTCTTGTTAAATACAACCGAACTGCCTACTTGGTGAACAAAAACTTTGTACTCCATCCACTATGTCGACAATATTTACAGGAGTAAAAAGATAAACCTGTAGTGAGGTTTAATTATTATTTTAGTTGCAAGATACGGGTCGGTAGACGGCTATAACGTATGATTATAATGTAGTGACCTCATCTGACATATCGATAATCGTGTGCTCAATCCTGTTCCACGCGGACCGTTAGCTTCCCGTGGTCGGGTCCAACGCCGGCGGTGGAGCCATTGTTCGTGTTCCGTTCGTTCCGGATGACGATTTTGTATTTGCCTCGCTCCGACCCATCGCAGCCCACCGGCATTATGGTATTAAGCACTAGCATATCATTAACATTTACCACGTTTGTGTCAACACCGCGACAGACTACGTAACGCAGGGACTGGAGTTATACTATTTCCAAAACTTATCATTACCTGCTGAAACTGTAGGAAAGTCACTTGCGGAAAAATTTCGCTAATTGAAGTATTTATTTTAAATAAGCTCGTCCACTACAACATACCGGTTATTTTTCTTCCCTAATTTGAAGTAGTATAGGTACCTATTTAACAATTCAACTGATGTTTACAACTAAGGTTAGACGTGGACCAAGTCGTTAAACACCATTATTACTTTGAATTGAACTTCTACATGAAAACTAAAAGTTAAAGCTAAGTCGTAAAACTTAGTCGCTCATCCATAATGAAGAACATGCTACATAAAATCCGACACTAAAATGTACGATGTTCTTGACAGTTAAATATTATGAACACTAATATTACTTCACAGGTCGATGCACCTCTAGTTTCATAAACAATCATACACACTGGGCCCATTTGATTACATTTAGTTTGTATAGTTAGAAGAGTTGGGCGGTGCTAGTGCATCGCTAAATTATTGATTAATTTGGTTTCCTACGGACACAATGGTTATGTATTGTATTTGCTTACATTAAATTTATTTTACAATATCTTCCGTCGGCTACCAAATATTAAGTCGAATTATTGCTATATTGGGTACAGAGATCCTGAAATACAAGTTGCTTTTCACTTCAAACACGTCCATGGTAGAATTTCCCCGACAATAACACTTTGTTGATATGTTTTTAAACACATGCGTGTGTCGATTCTGGCCAACGTCAAAATGTACTAATCGGATGCATGTATTAATGCAGCACTCGAGGCGTATCTTTCTACATCAGTAAACAAAGATGGCCTTGTACCTCGGTATCGTTTTATTGTTTGCCACAGCCCTGCGCTGCGGTTGAATATTTCTACAGACCGAATTATATCGCCGCGCTATTAATATCTTCGTGTAAGTTGTACTTGCTTCATGAAATTTTACTTAAGTTTATCAAACAGTATATTTTATGTTACATTATATTCTTATCGTTAAGATTGTTTTTTTTGTATAATAGCTGTTCGAGAGCGTCATATAAAGTCTAATTGAATGATAAATTAAAACTGTTACCGTCCAAAACAAAAGGGACTAATTAAAAGCTGAAGGGTGTATGTAGATTGGATAAAACAACAGTTCGGCAGTTTTCTTTGAAAACCGAAGTGCTTCCAGACTAGAATCTTCATTAATTATTACTTTATTTCTGGCAGCTGGCAGCCCTAGCATTACTGTAATATAATATGTCTTCGATCATGAGCATTGAAGGGTAACTAGTTATCTAAAAATGAGCGTCAATCTTCCGTAACAAAGAGTTGACTATAAATGGTATTGCGCCCGTTTATCCCCCTTCAGTCTCACTAAGCACATCTTGGGAAGCACATCGTTTAAATTGAGTACCATGGCCGATGACAAGGTACTTATATTGAGTAATTTCAGTTTTTAACATGTGGTATACGTTTTTTTAATAACATTTCTTATGAAAACTACTTCAAATATTAACGATTATTTTACATATTATTTGTAGACGGCCGAAGCAACGCCCGAAGTCGCTGTGAACGAAGTCGCGGAGGAAGCGACAGTGCTCGCCGAAGAAAAGGCGGAGAAAACACCAGAGACGCCCGTGACCGAACCACTCACAAACGGTACCAGCACGCCCGAGTCAGCCGCGCCACAAACGCCAGACACGCCGCTCGAACACTCGCCGGAGCCCCAGCCACAGCCGGAGCCCGAACAACTGCCAGTTAACGGACTCTCCTTACAAGAACCCAAACCCGAGATCCCTGAGGTTGACAAACCGGAGGAAACCAAACCCGAGCCACCCGCCGCCGAAGCGGTAGAAACCGTCCCGGCTCCTGAAATTCCCAAAGAGGTTTGTGTTGAACAAGTGCCTTTGTTAGAACCCACGCCTCCACCGCTCCCCGCGAACCCCCCTCCCTCGTCGGTGGCTTCCTTCGCCGCCACCACCATGGCACCTGAACTGACCGACGCTTCGCTAGCTAACACTGCTGCTGCTGAAATCGCGACACCCCTTGCACTTCCGGATACTAAGGACAATCTCATCCAACCTGAACCCCCGACCGTAACCATTACTAAGACCCTCGGAAATGAACTCCCCTCTATCTTAAAGGAAACTAGCGAAGACACTCAAGTCATCACAGCTAACGATACATCGGAAATTAAAGATGTGTTAGAAGCAGCTATTGTAAATGATGTAATTTTACCAACGCAAGTAACTCCCAATATTGATAATGCAATCGTAAAAGAATCTGCCGAACTTGTCACTGAAACTGTTGTCGTGGAATGCCCTGAAGCTGCTAAGGCTGGAACTCTTGAAGTTGAAGTCGTAGACAAGGAACCTATCAAAATTGAAACCGAGAAAAATGAGACACATGAAGTAGTTGCTGAAAGAATAGAAACTTCTGAAGAAGTTTGCGTAAAAACTCCCGAAAACGAATCCGTGAACACAGAAACGTCTGACATTAAACCCTTAAGTGAAACTATCATCACTGAAACCGAAACTGTAGAGATCGAAGTGTCAAATAAGGCTGAAGCAGTATCACAGGCAACTACAGGAGCGGTCGTTGCCGAGTCTAAACTTGAGTCTGAACATATCCCAGAATCTGAAGTAGATTCTGCTGAAGACGACTCCTCCCTACCGCCGCCGCCCGCGCAGGATGAACTCGAGACTAATCTCGACGATGTCGACGAAAAAGTAGAAGAGAGCTTACAACAAATCCCGGAATCGATCACCGAAACCGTAAATATTGTCGCCGAATCTAATCACATTTCGAGTAGCGAGCGCGACGTTATCCCAGACGAGAACATCGACGCGGAGTTGAAGAAAAAGGCGATGGCTGCTACGGTGGAGACGATCGAGCGCAACGGCGAGCCCGAGGCGCCAGCTTCCGCGGTTCCCGTGCTAGCCCCCGCAGGCCCTGAGGAGGCCCACTTGCAGAACGGCGATACCTCGTCGCCGCACACGCCACAGGTGAATAAACATCAGGACAGTCTTGCTCTTGTAGTGGATTAGAACCGTAACTTATGGACCGTTTTGACAACCCCGTTAACAGTACTCGTATGTAGTTTCATGTGTATATCTCTGCCAGCATGCGTGGACCGACAGCGCTCGGAAGAATCGTGCTCCGGTACACCCGACGTATCGATGCGGCCAGCCGCTGCTCTCCCGTCCTTATCCCTTCCCTTTCGCATCAATACATACCGTAGACATTTGTTTTGTCATATTGTAACAGCATGTTGATTTTATTGCTTCAGTGCTAACATATTCGAGTGGTATTCGTAATATTAAAAAGCATATAAAGATTCACGTGTTCAAAGCATTTATGTTTTCAACCTGTGTTATCTAGTTTGCTACGGACAGTCACTTGATCACTTCTGCTATTCAGATTTAGGCCAGTGAACGTTTTTAAAGATTTGTTGCTAACGAACCATCATTGTATTGTAATTGATCATTGAATTGTTTAAAGAGGCTATCAAAGTTGGCAAACGGCAAAAGCGGTAGCAGCTGTAATATGTTGGCTTGTGTGTTTACAGGAGCCACTCCCCGTGTCCGACAAGCTAGCGGATTTGATCCCCGAACTTCCAGATGTGCCAGAATTGAAAACTGAAACGGTAAGAATTTCTATAATGACACTAATACTCATATTATACTTTCGTGTTCTAATTTTAACATAAATTACAATTATAATACTAGCTAATTTTAATTTTTCTCTGAGCGATAAGACCATCCATTGTTAAGTTTTAAGTTTGTGGTGTTTCAATAATCTATCAATCAAGCTGCCACTAGCGGCTCAACTGCGTGAACATATTTTCGAGCATAATTGTACCTAATCCTGAATCTAACCAAAATCTGTTCAAGGTTGTATTGTTGCGTGAAATAAACAATAACTCTCGCGTTGTGCAGTTGCAGGAGACAGTGAGCGACCTGGCTGTGGGGAACTAAGCTCGGGCAGCCCCCACCGTCGACACCAGACGTGTCCATAAATGAGCCTATTATTTATTACGACTAGCTGCCGCGGGACCTCGAACTAAGTTCGAGCGATATTTACCTTTCCATCGATGTGGATAGCAGATTCACACGCCGTGACCTTAGGATGATTATACTATAAGTTTAGCGTGCTTTGCTTCACTAAAATTAAGATTTTTTATACATTTTATTCGGTAGTAACGATAATTATATTACAATAACAAAGTTATATAGGCAGTATACGGTGCGATTAGTTGGTGCCATTATTACAGGGGTATTAGTTTGACGTTTTTCTTAGCGTTTCGCTCGCTCCTAAATTATATTATTCCCACAAATTCTCAACATCCATTATAATTAGTGATAATTTGATGATTGTGAAATGTAAAATGAGCGCAATCTTATTGGACATCTCTTGGAATCTGCTAGTTATCAACATTTTAATAAGTTTGGCTAAGATGTAAACGAAAAAATGGTTGTTGTTATTGTAACGCAATTAGTCCTGAGTGGTCAATGTTAATTGCATTTTCCTAAGAAAAAGTTCATATCAAATTTTTTGTATTAAATAGTATAATTGTAAATTAAAATTAATTATGTTGCCCTTCCTCACAACAAAAGTAATTGAATATGTTCTCAGTATATTTTCCCTCGTTAAAGAACTCGTCCTTCAGTTAGACCACTCAGATATTCACAATTATTGTCAGTGATTCGGCATATTTGTATATATGAATTTCACTTTTCATTAAAACTACTCCTATCTCATAATTTTTCGACTGCAGAGTCGATGAATTGAAGACATTGTAAATTTTAAGTGTGAATTAAAAATATGAATTTCTTTATATTATAATCATAGTGTATTATTTTTTTTACTGTGACACATATATTCTAATTTATATTAAGTTGTATAAATTTAGTTAACAGCTCTCTTTAATGCAAGCTCATGGAATTCAATTATAATGTGTCGAAATTTGCTCCTATGTGTAGTGAATTAGTAATAGGTATCCAGTAAGCGTGAGATGTCGCCATTACCGCCAGGTTACGTACGACGGAGTAAGTCTTGAGAGAGTGCGGATCTAAATTTTACGAATGAAAGATGAATTAGTTGTTTTTGAAAAAAAAAATGATATTCAGCGGCCAATTTGTGATTATACTATACAATTTTTATCCATTTACAGACATTATATTGTAATATTTAGATATTGTAGCATCTACGTAAGAACGTCGTACATAATATTAGCTGCTGTCGATTAGTAGAATCTCCACATCATTCATGAAATACAAAGTTTGTAAGGTTTGATATTACTATACAATGCAATGAATCGTTTTCGACGGGGATTTGTGTCCATTCGTATGGTTTATAAAACATTTTTGTAATTTTATACATTTTTTATGAAATTTAACAGGGCACATCTGCATGGTCTGGAGAAATACTCCGGTTTATAGCGTAAAGTGAGTGAGACATTCCATATCAAGTGCTATCTTGAGTCTGAACTGCTTGTATTGTCGATGAAACATTTCGTAGTTGTAATGTTTCTAAATATTCTGAAACTAAATCTCAGGGACTGTTTTCCCTTTATGCTCAATTGGGACTGTATTAGAAAAAAAACAGCCATATTTCCCATCTCCTCTTTACTCGGAACTCGTAGTTAACTTTTATTGAATCTATATTAATTAGATTGTGTACTTTTATAGAATAATCTTAGGTAATTTTTACTCCAGGATGTTTGATAAAGTTTTCAATATGTCGAAATGGTTATCAGTTTCGTTTGCATTTTGTGGAGTGTACTGTAACTGAAGCAGTTAGAAAAAGTTTTTACGTTAAATCGTAAAGGGTTGTAATCGTAGTTGAATGAGGAAAAAATTGCTCACGGCAATGTAGAAGTTTGTATGATATTATAATGTTTGTAATTATGTTATGTACTCCATTTATTGAAACCTAATGTTGATGTGTGAATGTCTCTTATCAATAAATTTTTAAATCTTACATACTTGTTTCTTTTTTTCTGCTCTGCCTAATTAAAATACAGTCTGTGTATACATAGTTATAAATAAAAAATAATTTTATTATGATGCATATAAATACAGTGTCAGTCTGTTTCTAGACTTTTAACGAGAAACCGATATTGACTAAATTTGATATCGGGATAGTACAATAGGAAAGTACACAGAATCCCATGTACTGATCAGTGAATGTATGTATCTAATATTTATCGTGGTACAAACAAGGAATTCTCCCTATTTGCATGATTCTATATGCCTATATTTATGAGAATATAACCGTTGTGATGGGAAACTTCAATGTAAAGTAAGGCACGAGAATCGCGATGAGCTGAGAGTGGGGCCATTGGATTCGGGCACCTCGGGGCAGACGTTATAGAGACTTGGGAGACCTACAAGAAGCGGCCATCCAGGAAATGGACGTGGATGAGATTAACTTCATCATAACGACAGAAGCGCATATTCGGTCTCTGAGATCAGCAAGGTGAAAACCAGTCACCACCGTATTGTAAGAGAGGCACATTGAATATCGATGTCAAGCTTGGATGACGGCTGGTGAAGTCTATCTCCAAAATCCAGAAGGTTTTCTTTCATCTGGAACTCCAAAATCGTTTCCAGTGCCTAGCCGAAAGCAACACAGTATAGAGCTGAAAGGTTGGTGGAAACTGTCCAAGCTGTTGGATCAAAATTCTTCAAGACCCAACGCCGACTCGGAAACCTCAGAACAAACTCTGAAAGTAATGGTAGACCGGAGCGAAATGAGAATGCAGTCTTCAGTTCATATCTCTATAGATAAATTTTGGAGTTTCATGCGACGCCTTGCGTGTTGTTGGTACTTCGCCCATTAAGCCGAAAATGAGCGGAACCAAGGTTCTTAAGTGATCGCAAAGGATTCGAATTGAGGGCACAAAATGGTTAATATACGTACCGGCACAATTAGCGGAACAGAAAAAAAAGTGAGACTATGAGATAATAACGCATATATTTGACGAAAATGTAATTAGACACAAAATAACAAATTGATTAACATCTTTTAACAACGACTTTGAAAAGTCTTCGTTATTTTTTATTGAAAAATAAAGAAATTTGAAATAAGTGAAATTTTTAGATGATTATGAACCATCACAAAAAATAAAAAAGGAGCATTAAATGATTTAACTATAAAATTAAAGCAAAATTAATAACGAGTGTTTCCCCCTCTTGCTCTGATTACGGTTTCCATTCGTCTGGGCATGCTACAGATTATGTTATCGATGATTTCTTGAGGCAACCGCTCCCACTCCTCAAGTAATGCGTTTCCAAGTTCATTCAGATTGTTGGGGGGTGGCATTCTGGATTTAACCCTTCCTTTTTGGCAAGTCCCAGACATGCTCTATCGGATTCATATCGGGGGAATTTGCTGGCCACTGCATCACCGGTATACCTACGTGGCTCAGATATGCCTGTACCGATTGTGCACTATGAGCACGAGCATTATCTTGCATTAGAATAAAGTCGTCACCAATAAATGGGGCAAATGGTACAACATGTTCTTCTAAAATGTCTCTGATGTATCGATCTGCTGTCATGGTCCCTCCTGTGACTATCACTAACTCCGTGCGAGCTCCCAAACATATCCCTCCCCAAACCATAATCGAGCCGCCACCATAAGCCACTGTGTGTTCAAAACTAGACTGTATGTGGCGTTCTCCTTTGCGTCTCCATATTCGCTGTCTCCCATCGATCAAAGAACTGCACTCATCAGTAAAGAGAACCTACTGCCATTCGTTCAAATCCCAATGACGATGTTCTACTTAGCCTTGCGCATTTTAGTTCACGACAGGGAGCGCTCCTTTTAGTTCGCAGGTCGTCGGTGAACTAGGTCGTTCTTCTAGTTCAGTAGTTCGCGGCAGGACCGAGAGCGGGTAAGACGATTGCTCTCAGCGATCTCTTGCCTGGTCCCGCAAGAGCGACCTACTTAGTTCGCAACAGCCAAAGAGCTGCATATGCTTATATCTACTACTATGCTCTATTTTGTTTATAAATTGTTATAGCTTCTGTTGTAATAACTACTAAATAGGTACATTTTGCATATTAATTTAATGCCATTGCATTGATTGCATGGTATTTAAGAAAAAAACATTTTTTTTATTAGTACCTATAGGTACTCAGTCTACTTAGGTAATGATATAAAAATATTATACTAGGTAAGTACCTACTAAAAATATGATATACCTAGGTACTTAGTTTCGATGAACATATTAAGTAAGTATTTATTAAAACTATGTAGGTATTCTTAATGTTTGTTAAAGAAAAAAAGACTTTAAAATTAACCATAATTTATGTAATCAATATTTAAAATATTCTAAGTAAGAATGATATGTACGATCATCGCTCTCTCCCGCTCGCGACACGCGCCTCGGAGCGCGGCGCGCTGGGGAGCGCGGCTCTCGCCGCTCGCCGCAAGTCGGTCGGTCAAAGAACGGACGAACTAAAATCAGACGCAACCGACACCTAGTTTGCGTCGTTCGCTCAAAGGAGCGCTCTTTTGAACTAGGTCGTTCGCGACCTACACAAGGCTAGTTCTACTGCTTTCTTTGTGTTCCGCTAATTGTGCCGGTGTGTATAGATAACAGAAAAACTTACATACAAGTGATTAAGATTGTCAGTTGATAGTTTTATTAACTTATTATCAACAGATGACATGGCATCTAATGAAGCCGAACGTAACATTCATTACAAGTTTTTATCATTGTATACTATTTAGGCTGTCTTCCGGTTCGTGGTCGTCGCTCGAGAACATTTCTTCCACATCGGTTGTCGGTTATGTGTAGGTACAGAGCAGACTACTCTGAAATAAACGTTGAACAACCAACCTAGATTCGCCTACTGAGATTTTTTTATTGATCGTGTTTATATATCTTCAAAATTACTTATTACGAAGAGAGACCAGCTAAAAATATTTTGAATTTTATCCAACTTCTTGCAAATTAAACTGAATCTTACTTTAAGCAATTTTTCTATAAGTACCTCAGTACTTATTATTTATTACCTCTATTTTCATAAACATGTTTTATTAAGGTATTGTGTAATCCAAAAATCAACACAAAAAGCACTTTTTTAGCATCACTAATGTGACATGTGGTAAAATAATCATGTGAAAAAATTGTTTAAGTAAATAGAAAATAAAACGAAAAACAGGAACGACCAAACAAAACTTTAGTTAAACAAATACTTTCAGTATTTAAAATTAAATAGTTTTATTATTACTTTAATAATATGTAGTTCTCAAAATTTTCAGTGATAACAAAACAGATTTTTTACAAATTCAATAGCCAGATTCCTATTGTAATGTAATAACCCAATGATACAATATTAGTTTAATATCCATATTTTATGTATCTTAAAAATCTTGCATAATTAACACAATGAAAATATGATAATTTTCCACTTTTGGCAAACTCAGTTTGACATCCAGTGACCTGTTTATAAAGACCCATCAAAAAAAGACATCTACATGCGGCCTTAAGTAAATAAATTGTTAGGCATCTCTCTAAGCTCAAATATGTTAACAATAGCTTTAAATCTGCTGCTTCCGATGCGCCCTCATAGTGGAGGGGCAGATTTTAACACACCACATGAAGGCCAAAGCCACACCAAAGTATGCAGATTGCAGTATAGTTCAGTCGAACATAGTGTGATTGGATAGCAAAATCTAATATAGTACATATACATCTATGGTTGATATCTACTATTTAATACCCAAAACATTTGGGTTTTCTAAAATTACAGGTAATTCACAATACAATATTTAAAAGCATAATTAAAATAAAGAAAGAGAAAAAAAGAGTAAGTTTGTTTGTGATTTATTTTTTCATTTTCTGAACAGACTTGCTGAAACTGAGACTCTTATATACTATCAAAACTGAAACCAAAAGTTCAGCTATATACTACTTGAATTATCTTCAAACAAGGTAACATTGGAAAGTTTCATACATTTTTGCATTGTGGTGCAATATCATGTATGAAATATTTTATCGACAGTATGTATTTCATCAGGCAATACTGTAGCACATCTACAAGTTACTCCATATTGTCTAACTTTTGCAAAGCATCAATTGTTTTCAGTAACATATCCTTGTTTAGGTCATACAATAGCTCCTTTTGAATTCCATTGCTGTCAGTAGACAGTATCAGTTGCAGTAGCGGATATTTTAATGAGTTCAATTCACTTGTTCCCAAAACAAGTTTAAGAAGCCAGTTAAAGTTACTTATTGTTTCACCATATTCACTATTTTGGTTAATTATAGATGCATAAAGTAATTCCGTCTTCTTATCGGTTAACAAATGTGTGAAGTATGTTATTCTTTCTCCATCCCAATCCTTAGACGCTAGTAATTCTGGAACTTTTTTTGTATCGAAGTTACTGTCCATGAGTAATTTCACAAGATCATCTTTGGCAGGTTTTATTACAGCAGAGTCTTTACGCACCTGAGGCGAAGCGTAACTATATATAACTTCCTTTAAAGCCTGCACAAATGGATAAATACACAATTAGACATGTACTTTCATGAGGTGACTTTTATCAACAAACAGTAAAACTCAATGTATGACAACTACAATGTTTTTAAATTACCTGTTGAAATTCTTCAACTGAGTCTTTGCGAAATATATTATCCATAATTAAAGAGGATTTTCTTAGTTTCACATTTAAGTTACTTATAAACTATACTCTTAGCTTATAATATTAGCAAGTAAACAGAAAGATGAATACCTACATACATTAATTACCATTTTCAGAAAAATGGTGAAAGAACAATTCAAACAATTGATTGACAATGACAGTTGTTTTTGGTTTGGCTCCACACTTTTGTGTATTTAGCCAGTGTCAAGCAATTGATAATTTTTGAAGTTAATTAATATACATATATATACGTGTCTAGTCAAGTCACAGTCCTCAAGTAGTCACCAAGTCAAATTATAATCTAGTCTAGTTAAGTCATGCTCCTAGTAAAGTGGTGGCAACATTACCAGAAGCTTTTATGGAGTTTTGGAAACAACACAAAAAGAAACGTTTCACCATCATAATACCACTTTCCCACACTCATGCCTGTAATCCAGCACTTAACGAATAAAATGGCACCAATTTTATGCACTAACACTGAAAGTAACACAAGTTTTGGAAAATAATACAATGCGGTGACGCGATCTTTTTCGTTTTCCCGCCAAATCTCCACAGTGACAGTTATTGGCAATAAGATTGTTGTTTTTATGTTTTGGCTCCACACTTTTGTGTATTTAGCCAGTGTCAAGTAATTGATAATTTATCAAGTAAATGATAATTCAATTATGACGAGAGCTGTCAAATCGTGAAGTGGAGTTTTTTTTGGCGGGAAAGCGAAAAGGATTGCGTTACCGCATTGTATTATTTTCCTAAACTTGTGTTATTTTCAGTGTTAGTGCATAAAATTGGTGGCATTCTATTCGTTAAGTGCTGGATTACAGGCGTGAGTGTGGGAAAATGGTATAATGATGGTGAAACGTTTCTTTTCGTGTTGTTTCCAAAACTCCATAGAAGCTTCGAGTAAAGTTGCCACCACTTTACTAGGAGTATGACTTTATATACCGTTTGTTTTTTTTTAGTCAGTATCACTAATGCGCTAACATTAACAAAACACGCCAAAACTCTGTGCCTACGTACGGACGCTAACGTCTTTATAGCCAGCTATAAAGACGTTAGCGTCCATACGTATGATATGTCTATGAAGGAATGCCGATTATCAATTTAATAATTAACTGATTAATACTGTTACCTACCGTTCTTAGGCGGGTTATTATCATGGAAAATATTAAAAATTACACTTATAAAATAATATTTACGTAGGTATGAACCTACCCCGTGGATCTCGTTGAGAATAATACCTTGTCTAAACAGTGTTTTCATATCAGACACAGACGGATGGACCACACTTAATTTAAATTGAGAAATTAAACCAATTAATGTTATGGAATTTATTTGATAAAATGAATACCATAATTTTACAAATAATACTAGTACATTACTAAGTTGATAATTGCGCTTGAGTCGCTGTCACGCGTTTCACCGAAGAGTATATAGTATCTAACCGCTGGAGCGCGAACCACATTTATGTAAGTACTTGTAAGATAAAAAATAATTGGAGAATTGTTGGAGACGCGAACGAAATTGGCATGCAGCCGTTATCATGAATAGTGAGATATAATAAAGCGAATTCATAAGTTAGGTACTAAGGAGATACAATTTATATATTCAAGAGAATTTGTAGGTACTGTTGTAGCTGCATAAAACGGTTGGTAAAAAATACTGTATTATCCGGGTGAATTAAGTATTCTTCCTCTTCATATATATAACATGCAGTAATACAAAGTTAATTAACTTGGGATATTATAATAAAGTAAAATGCACGCGTATCTATCCTGGATTATTAACCTAAAACGGTGTAATAATATCCAGTTTACGGGTGTGATGTGAAGTGTTATAAAATTTAATTTAGCTTACAAGTAGGGACATACTAAAAGATTGAATTTCTTATTCTGAAGCATTTAATTTGATATATACATATTATTACAACGGATTATTATTATTAGATCTTTCTCGTTAAATAAACTATTTCAGGAATTATTTCTTTTTTACCTTGGATTTACCTGCATCAATGTAATTATTTAAATATTATACCTACTTATTAAATACATAAAATCGATTGTGAGTACAATGACATTATAATTATAATATAATGAAACGTCCATCATGTAATAAGTAACAATAATAATTACTAAAAATGACATACGCACAATTAAGGAAGGAATATTTTACCAATGGCAAAGAAATTATTTTAATGTTTATTTAATGCCATAACAAAAACAACTTCGCTGTTAAGCGTTATGAATTAACTGTTCCTAAATCAAATAAAAAAGGAACACTGGCGAACAACGAATTTGTGTTATGGTGTTATAGCTATTGCGAACATCATAAGACATATTATTTGACTGTATGATAACAATGCAGTGTTCTGGCATAAAGTGACTCCCAACAGTTAGTGTAATAAAATTATGTATTTATATCGATTTTGACTAATACCTGTATATATAAAGAAATAGAAATTTTTCTTTACTTTTGTTAATTTTGTAATAACTTTTGGCGTTCACCTCGTATTAAGAGTGCGTATTAAGATTGCACACTACAATTTTCCAGATTAATTATATGCGTATTTTCATCTTGTAAAATTACGGCAAGTAACAATGAACAAATTATCCGTCATAAACTATGTTAAGGTTACAAGGTTACACATTAAAAATTAACAGTATATTTTGTTCATAAAATCTCCATAATAACTGCCTCTTTTATAACATTAACATTTAAGTAACGGAACAATTAAGATAAATGGTATATCCTTCATAACACGTATATCATACCCTATTTTAATAAGTAGGCACAAGTAGTGTGTTCTTACCTAAATATTACACTAATATTTCTATTTGTATTCTAAACGAAACATTGTACACACTGAACACTTAAACAGGTGTACATTGTAATAAGTAAATTATTCGAGCGTAATAAAGACAAGTTTGAATTACAGATCTTAAAGTAAAAAAAAAGTAAAACACATTTTCAATTAAGTAGTTAATTTTAATTTTTTTGTGCTAAATTAACTCACGCCATTTTCTAAAGTACTTTTTTTTGACGATTTATATTTTACTGAATGTCTTATTGTAGAATTTAAAAGAAATTTGTGAATGTTTGTTTAGGTTAAATCTAAACGGCAGTGTCTTGGTAACTAGACGGATATATATTTGTGTACTTCCACATTAAAACCATCTACAACTATGTGAATAAATCAGGATATGTCAACATAACTTACTATTTAAATGCAAAAATACACAATAATAAATTAGTAAATAGGAGGGAGAAATATCTCGAGACATTGGTGGTACCAGTTTTTATTTAATCTCAGTAGTAGGTATAGAGCTAATACAAAAATTATTAATTTGTTATAAATCATCAATGGATAGGTATGTAACTTTGAGGTTATGTGATAATTATTATAACGTAATATTAGCAATTATACCGGTTTATCATTTTTTTTATCACTTTGGAAGATGGTATATATTTCTAAATGTATTGTAATAATGATGATATTGACCAATTAAAATATGAAAGTGAAATCTCCCCTCCTTTACTAATTTATGTTGCGGTTATATTTGTACGTATTATATTGGGGTGAGACGGGGTCTAGCTGCCTTTTTACTACTTGAGCACTCCATGTCTTAACCAACTGGGTAAAACAAATTTGATATAACCATACAATAAATAAATATCATTTGAACTATATGTACCTACCTAGTCATAATTAATAGAAATGTATGACATGAACATAATTAGAACACTGGAAGGACTCCAGTGTTTAGATGACTATACCTTTATTATATAATGAAATTATTAATAATAATATGTAAGGCACATAGCGTTATAAATATTGCTGCGAAATTATTGCACCATGATTACTTGGAAGGTTTTATTACGGCGAATATAAAAATGGCAAGTAAAAGAGAAGGACGTAACTCTAATAATACGAGGATCATGTGGCGACCTCTGGTGGCACTTTAAAAGATCACACGATATCGGTATGGGGAAGTCCCACAAAAAGGGATAAAACAGGATATTTAAATTAGCTTAGACACAATGACGTCTATAAACATACTTTTAAGGAAATTTTAACTTGACCAACATGTCAAAGTTGATATAAATAAAATATTTAAAATTATCACTGTTTAAATCAGTATTAGAGGCTTCTGATGTTTTCGATAAAAATAATTCTATTGTAGTTATATACGAATACCAATCGAGTTTGTTTCTAGGCTGTTATCTTAGGTATGTAATTCAGACGTCTGTGGCCTTTCAACCACATGTTAAATTGTGTTGTTTAATCATTTTAAATACAGTAGCGTTGAAAAATTCTGCGATTTGAATATTGTTTTAAGCATTTCCGCTCAAGTTTCTGAAATAAAATAACAATCGTCTGCACCAGACCCGAATTATATAATTATTTATTAATATACACTATGTTTGCTGATGTGCATACTACAGTATCTGCCTATTACTACTTATACATTACAAATTATGATACAAAACGTGTTAATCACCCTGTTTACTTATTTTACACAATAAGTACTTGTATTTTATTCATTGTGATGCAGAAAAGAACAATTATAATGGAGGGTATCAATGAACAATAAATTTACGACACAAATTATTCAATTAAATATGAACTACAGTATCTCGCGAAGTGTATTTTAAAATAATATACCAGCAATTCTATTTCGTTAAAATACTAGTATAAACAACATTATAATACGGCAATGTCGAATTAATACAATATTAAGTAAACAAGAAATAAAACACATTACAAACTGAAAGAGATTTGCTGGTAAAAATCATGTAAATTATAATTTATTAATTTAACTAAATAAAAACAAATAAGTACTATTTTACATTTTATTTTGCATGTAGTATTATAATACAACAAGCAATAAGTATCAAATCGTAAGTATTGAGTAAAATTCAGAATTTCAGCGTTCTTCTTAAAAATACTTATACAAAAAACTGGTAAAAATGTTCAATTTACTGAACAAAATAATACCTTACAAAAAACCCATTTTCAATATTGACAGGTTTAACAAAACATATGTTTGATTTAGTAAAGCCTAATGGATATACATTTTAAATAAAAAACGAAATATTATAAGCCTCAGGTACATTTTTCATGAGTTTGAGAGTGATAAATATACATACGATTTTACATTGATCCATCGGTTTTACCAAATCAGACATGGTTTTGGGTTACACCAATTCATACATTGCAACTTCTAAATCTCGTGCTTTAGATATGTTGATGCTATTGTACCTAATACATAAGCATGCGGTAGATAAGTTCGGCCATCACATGCTATGCGTACTATATAATTTTTTATGCTTGTAGCAAACAAACATATGACCGGCCTGATAAGCGGTCACTGAAGCCTGTGGACCTTTTGTAACATTACACCCGTTCCTTTAATTTACTCTTAAGTACATTAAATATTCTAATCCCATAGCTTTTGAATGTATTTTAATGAGTGATATTCAATTTTATTAAAAAAATTCTGCTAATCAAGAGATTGTGACGAATTATAATTATGGTGACATTGCCATCTATTCTGTCTCGCATTCTATAAATGTCCACCAAACTTAATGTATAGCATTACTCTTCTAATAAAGATGAAATGAAAAACACGGAGATATTTTAATTTAGTTTAGCTTTAGCGAATGCTGTACAGAATTGACACTGTTGATTATGTAGTTCTAGTCTTGCCTTGTCATATTGCTTACACTTGGCACAAAGCTCACAGCGATCATTCAATGAGCAAGTCTTTTGCACTAAGAGGAATTATAAAAAAAGTAAACTACGTATCACACAAATCAAATTAAAAGGTCGGCTAAAGAAAGGGGTGAAAACTCGTACCCATGACGTACGAAGTTCCGACGCAATATGAATGAAAATTTTTATACGCCAGTAAAAATTTAAGTAACAACTTTTGTCGTTATATTTGTAATTTACTTATACCGAGAAGCTTATACAAAATACTTTGAACTACGAACGCAAGGAAATGTGTTCTTGAATGACGTTTCTTCTCTTTCTTACGGGTAATTTTTTGTTTTCTTCTTTCAAAGCGTTGTTCGCGATGCATTTTCCAGTGTTTTATATAATCTTCTTGACTTATTCCAAAAATATTTACACACAATTCGAGAAAAATCTGGACTGGACGATTATTGACGACGACACAACACGCATTTCGAGTAAAATCAAATCTATAAGGAATTGAATTAAGGCGGATAGCTACAGTACCTAATTGACGAGGCCGGCATCTTTAGCCATGCTGTAGAAGATGGAGTTCTTATCAGCCAGGAGTTGTTCTGGTGGTGCGTATTCCACCAGTTGCCCCTTATCCAGTACCATGACCTTTGTAGAATCCATGATGGTATTGAGACGATGTGCGATTGTGAGGACCGTACACGACGCGAATTCCGACCGGATGGTTTTCTGAAATGTTTTGTAAAAATTTTCATCGGTTTTATATGAAAACGAGCTTCTGCCCGCAGCTTCGCCCGCGGCGTGGCCTATGAGAAAATAATTTAACCACCCATGTCGCCCTCTTATGGGTGGAATTTCGAAAAATCCTTTCTTAACGTATGCCTACGTCATAACATCTACCTGCACGCCAAATTTCAGCCTGATTCGTCCAGTGGTTTGGGCTGTGCGTTGATAGATCACCATATTAGTTAGTCAATCAGTGAGTCACCTTTGAGTTATATATATTTAGAAGATGAATAGGGATTTTAGATATTAATTTATAATTTAGTTATTTATTTATATGTATTCATATCAATAAAAATTTTACAGATCTCGATGGTATTTTTAATATTAGAGAAGATGCCCAATGCTCCTTGTAGTAGCTATGTTCAATAGCAGAGGCTTACATGTAATGGATACAATACAATAACAAAACACTTTAATGACACAAAGGAAAACATAGAAATGAGAATTACTTGATTCGATAGATATAATAGACAGTCTTATCATTAAGAGCGATCTCTTCCAGACAACATTTGGATGGACAAAAATATGAGACATTATAGGCATATATGGTGGTGCAAATAATTAGTATAATGTGGCCTGGCCTCCAAACACAGGGAATACTAATGTGGAGCTCAGGGATCGAATAATAATATCTACAGTCGACTAATATTATGACTTTGCTTTTGATTAATTTACATACCTACTTAAGTAAGGATGATATTGTTATCGTTGCTATTGTTTGCTAAAATAAATCTTATTATTATCAATTTAAATACTAGCTTCTGCCCGCGGCTTTGCCCGCATGGCCTATAGGAAACGAAGAAGAAAATTTTTCAAAAATAATACAACCACCCATTTCACCATTTTAGTGGTGGAATTTCAATAAACCCTTTCTTAGTGGATACCTACACTTTACAAAGAACACACTCCAAATTTCAAGTCTCTTGGACCAGCGGTTTAGGCTTTGCTTTGATTTATATAATTCAGTCAGTCAGGACTTTGAATTTCATTTGTACAGATAATTATGTGTTCCAAATGACTGGCCCGATAGCTCAGTTGGTAGTAACCCTGCCTTCTGAACTGTGGGCTGTGGGTCCGATTCCCACCTAGGTCAAACATTTGTGTGATGAACATAGGTGTTTGTTCCGTGTTTGGATGTTATATTGTATTATATGTATGTATTTACAAATAAAAAGTATTTGAGTAATGTATCAGTTATCTGGTTCCCGTAATAAAAGCTTTGCTTAGTTTGGGGCTAGATGGCGTTGTGTGAGAAGTCAAAAGAAAGAAAGAAAAAAAAAATGGCACCATAATTCTAGTTACCTGAATAAGCTCGTCGGTCTCGAGGTCCACTGCCGCGGTGGCCTCATCCAGCACCAACAGCGGCGTCTTGCGCAGTAACGCGCGAGCCAAGCACACTAGCTGCCGCTGTCCGACGGACAAGTTCTCACCGCCTTCGGATACCTCGTGAAGGAGACCCGCTTGTAAACCTGATGGGAATTAACCGGTTTTAAAGCATTCCGGAGCATTCACGCTCACTAAAAAGATTCTTCTTGCGGAAGCTGGTTTGCTCGCGGTGTATGTACAATTAGAAATAAGTACTTGACGGCGGCAATGTCCAGTTATAAACTCTATGCGCAGCGTGCAGTACCGTAATTTACCCTGTGGTGGCATTTAAATTTATTACAGTGGCAGCACCGGCAACTGTCATCATCGCTGCCCCACCCATTTGCCTATAAAAAGGGACCGCTCGGTGTACTACGGATCATTCTTGCTCCGGATGGCCCGGTGCGCATGCTGAAGGCCTATAGTTTTATAGTTTTCTCGCCATGCATAAGCCCCTAAGCCTATATATACTTATGTTTTTATTATTGGTTGTATTGTCCTTCCTGTATTGTATTTATGTTCATTTTAATAATAAGCTAATGTAATAAATTAAAAATAATTTTACATAAAGGACCCAATTGTCTGTGGTAATGCAGATAGAAAAATAAACCTATGTTAGATCAGTGGATCTATCTCATAAATCGTTTCTCGTAAAATCGTTTAGATTAGTTTTGGGAGCACGCGTAGACTTGTATCCTACCGGCTGCGCCAATGTAAAATCTGTATGAGACGATGTTGTCTAAGTGTTGAATAAACAGTTTTATAGTTGATATTTTTCATAAACGAGATATAAAACCCAGTTTACACGTAACTGAGTTTTGAATGTGTTGAATAGTTTTCCATACCTAATACTATTATTTGTTCTGTATTAATACGCCGATGTGCATAGTGACTATGGAAGATTTTAGTAAAAAGTTTAGGTTTTATGTTCTATAAAAGTTACATAATAGATAAATAACGTCTCATTCCCCCCGAGTTTCAGTTTATATATCACCCCATGATGATGTAACAAAATTAAGTCAATATAAGTCTAGTTAAGCTCAGCTAAGGACTAATTTAGATGAGCTTTAAAATTTAAAACAAAGGTTAAAGCTCATCTAAATTAGTCCTACAGCTCCAGGGAACTCTTGTTCCAATAAAATATCATCTATAAAAAAAAAAACAACACACCATATTAAATTACAGGGGAGAGCTTTTATCCGTTTCCCGGACAAAGCATCAATTTTATATTAATTAGCAGTGAAGGGATTTAAATTATTGATCATACCTTGTACAAAAGCTTTGAGATGCGCATGCTCCAACGACCGCCAGATATCCTCGTCGGAATAAGTCTCGAAGGGATCGAGGTTCATGCGCAGAGTGCCCGAGAAGAGGACGGGGTCTTGCGGGATGATTGTGATGCGAGACCGCAGCTGGTGCAGCCCTATTGTTGATATGTCGATACCGTCGATCATTATCTTGCCGCCCATCGCTTCTACTATCCTGTTGGGAGAATATATTAGTGAAAGCGAAGGTTTTTTTGAACACATTTCCTGAAAAATTTGGAGCAACTTTGAATTTAATATAGCACATAATTCATATCTTGAAGTTTCTTGTACCTAACGTTAGCCGATATAAGATAAAATTTAGCTCGATGTCGGAGCTAGAGGTGATATTTATTGAAACGACTTTGCGGAGTGAGTCTTTTATACGTATCTATTCTGTTATAGTACGTATTTTGTGATTCTTGAACATGTCGGTTTCCTTACGATATTTTCTTTCCCGCTGTAAAAGCAAGTGCTTTTTTTTAACATGCTGTTGTACCATACGGACCTTTACAGCGTCACCGGGCGGGAGGGCAGGCGCTTAAGGCGCCAATTTGTCAAAAGTGGGGGGCAACAAGCTCAAGGGAGTGCGAGCCTCGGCTTGGGCCGTTGCCGGGATAAGAAGATCGAGAAGAGAGAGTAAGTGCTAATTCCGCACATAACTTGAAAAAAGTTTGAACCTATAGTGAGTACGTTATTAAAATCGCACAGGCTACCTCTGATTTATATCTATTAGCTGACAAGTAGCGAATCGGTTTTATGCCATTCTGCACATATCCCATCACAAGTTTACAGCTGCTAAGTTCGCACTTATCGCCCCCGGTTTATCGTATGTATGTCAAACTAGTGTCAAGTCAGTGCGAAGACAGCCAATGAGCGAGCGAACCAGTATTTGGTGTGCCAAATTGAAACGTACTTAACAAACGTACCAGAACTCGGGCGAAAGTGTTGCTTAGCTAAATTGTATTTTAATAGACTTTAGTGCAGTCGGACATCATGGCGCATTTACATTTGGTCGGAGACCTGATGCGTCGCCTGCAATCGTTATCCGAATCGGTTTGTTTATATTAGATCGGTGACCGAATGCGTCGGTCGAATTTGGTTTAACCGGATCGTTAACCGAATGGACCCGTAAGGAACATTCCACAAGTCGGTTATGACCGAATACGACCAACCGTAACAAAATGTATACTAGGCCGGTCACCGCAAACGGGCTGCTATCGAATACGGCTAACCGAATTACAGTTTTGTTTTTGGATCCACACTTTTGTGTATTTAGCCAGTGTCAAGTAATTGATAATTTCTCAAGTTAATTGGTATTATATATATTATGTGTCAAGTCAAGTCACAGTCCAAGTCATCAAGTTAAGTCATAGTCTAGTCAAGTCATACTTCTAATAAAGTGGTGGCAACTTTACCAGAAGCTTCTATGTAGTTTTGTAAACAACACGAAAAGAAACGTTTCACCATCATTATACCACTTTCACCACATTCATGCCTGTAATCCAGCACTAAACGAATAAAATGCCACCAATTTTATGAATTAACACTGAAAATAACACAAGTTTTGAAAACAATATATTGCGGCGACGCGATCTTTTTCATTTTCCTGCCAAAAACCGAATTACAGTTTACATTAGTCGGTGACCGAAAACGGTTGCAGTCAAGTACGTTCAAACCGACTTAATGTAAGCGCGCTGTCAGTGAAACGTGTGTCGAGCGTACCTGAAGAGGCCGAGCGTGAGCGTGGACTTGCCGGCGCCGGTGCGGCCGACGATGCCGAGCTTGTCGCGCGGCGCCACGGCGCACGTGACGTCACGCAGCGCGGGCTCGGTGGCGCGGTAGCCGAGCGTCAGCCGCTCCAGCTGCAGCGCGCCCGTCTCCGGCCAGCTCGCGCTGGGCCCCGCCTCCACGGTCCATGCCGCTTCCTGACACAATGTCGAACACGTGGAAAATGCGAGTCGAATAAGAATAGCCTAGGCCTATGCGCCACAGCAAGAATTGGCTAGCATGCTACATCTTCGATCGCATCGTCACTTCCCATCAGGTGACAGCGTGGTCAAATGCTAGACAAGTATGAAGTAAAAAAAAACTATACATATAAAATTTCTAAGTCCTGACTGACTGACTGACTTATATATCACACACCCTAAAGTACAATCATATGTTGTTTTTAAATCAACGGACACTTAATTTATTCTTATTATTCTCACTTAATTATACTGCTGCCAAGCAGGAGTGTGCAAATACTACTGTGTTCCGGTTTGAAGGGCACTGTAGCCAGTGAAATTACTGAGCAATGAGACTTAGTTCTAGAGACTTGAAATTTAGGTGTATTCTTTGTAAAGTGTAGGTATCCACTAAGAAAAGTTTTTCGAAATTCCACCCCTAAGAGGATGAAAAGAGTGGTTGAATTATCTATGAAAAAATTTCTTCTCTGTTTCCTATAGACCACGCGGGCGAAGCCGCGGGCAGTAACTATTGCAACATAAATCGGGTCGGATTGAGTATAGTGTGCAAGAAAGGAACGTCAGAAACTCAAACTAAAAATTAAGTAAACCAGCTCATCATGGGTAGTGGTTTAAGTGCGAAGTTTGCGCAGACCCAGTCATATCCTCATTTGAATCGCTTAATAAGGGCAGGTATTGCTTAGAGAGCTTTCATAAACATACAGGTTTTCCGGGTAGGTGTGAATGGTACTCATAGGTACAGATCAACACACTCAAACAGTTAAATCCATCCTCATTATTCCCTTTATATCCTTCGTGATTGTCATGTGCCAGGTCGTCGGACGACTATGTTATCATTTATTTTCATTATTAAGTGAGAAAATAAGCAAGTTCTCTTTTTATTGTCATCAACAATATCAGGTGATATTTACCTGACGTTATGTTCAATTTCAAAATTTATTTGCGTCACAAAGTCTACCGTACGGGTTGAAATTGAAAATGAAAGTCCATTTATAGAAAAAAAAAATATCACTACTTGGTTGCTCTAACTCACGTCTTTATGATGTAACGTGATATTAAGAATTTTACATGGACGGTTTCGTGTGTCACTGGAGCCAATCAAATCACTACATAGGAATAAACTCGACGCTATTTGAATAATAATAATAACGCCCAACGATCACATACATAGATCCTGGACCCTAACTATAGGATTCCATGTGTCTAGGGACAAAGGACCTACGAGGAGCATGGTCCCTCAACACCCAGACAGAAAAAGTATTTGACCTTTTTTTGTACACAAATACTTGTCCTGCCGCGAGAATCGAACCTGCCACCTCCGGGTTATGAGCTGACCTGCTCAACCACAACACAGAGGCTGTCAACATCAGAGGCATGTCAGAGGCCATTAACATAAATCATTTAATAAATATTTACATGGTTGTATAAACTTACCGATGTAGTTTCAGCGTATTCCTTTATCCTCTCCACAGCAACGATGTTTGTTTCCACTTCTGAAGTCATTCTCACCAGCCAGTTCAGTGTTTGTGTGATCTAGTTATAAATACTTTGTTAAAATTGAATTACCATTTTCATAATAAGAATAGATAACTAACTAAAAAAATATTTTGTTTATTCATCAAAAAATAGCTCGCGCAAAACTTTATGAGCTCTCGGAAGTTAGCGCGGATGGCTGCGCAGTACGCATATTATAGTTATTGTATGGCCGCTTTTACAATACACTCAACTGTGCCATGCGCAGTTTCATACTCGGGCCTAACTTCCGAGAGCTCATAAAGTTTTGCGCGAGCTATATTTCACGACAAAATATTGCAAGTCGACGTGGTGCTATACATAATCTAGGCGAACACGTAACTTTATTGCAACTGATAAACACTAATTTGTATGTATTTGACAGATTCCATATGCAGCATATATGCATAATTACTATGGAAATTTTCAAAATAGGAATGAAATTACATCTGTTGCATTGCAATCAAAGTTCCGCGAAGTTTCTCCACAGGTGGTTTGTTTTGCGTAGAGTCAGAGCGTTATACTGATCCGATTCACCGAAAGATGGTATTAAAAAGTGACAGTTACCTGTAGCGCATAGCTAACAGAGAGGCCGACCAGCCCAGAGCTCATGGTGTCGCGGCCGAGCACGGCGAACAACGCCGCGAAGAATATGATGAGGTTGCCGATCATCTCGAGCCGCACGGCGAGCCATCGGTTCGCGATCGTGCTCGGGTAGAGGCAGGCCTGGTTGTAGTCCACGTGCCCTTCCGATTCCAGCACGAACCTGACATGTACATAAATATGTTTTTGAACAGGCTAATGCTGTTGGAGGCAGGCGCTTAAGGCGCCCAGCCATAAAAATGGGAGGCAACTAGCTCAAGGGCACCCCTGGGATGCGAGCCTCGGCTTCGGCCGTTGCCGAGGACCGAAGTAGTAGTAAATATGTTATCGACGCAGCAAACAGAGAGGAGAGATATGTCGAACAACTGTGTTTCGCTTTACTGAAAAACTTATCAATGCTTTTTTATACACTCACTAAATATATTTTATAATTTATTTATCTTCTATTTATATAAAAGAAAGTCGTGTTAGGTAGCTTAGAACCAGGAGACGGACATAAACTAACTTTAAAAAAATATATATAGCTCATATAAAAGATTTACACATAGGCTACGTGAGTGTTCTATTAAATTTGTAAAAATATGTATATTTGTACCATAATAGTTACATTTTTGTTATCGTTTTATTTTAATTTATATAATGTTATAAAAAAATCTCATTTCCTTATGTGCACGCCTAATCTAATTGTTTCTCTGCACGCCTTAGTTGACTGGTAGAAAATTCTTTTAGCATTAAGTTCTTTGTACATTTTCATTAAATAAATAATAAACCTTGACACTGGCTCAATGCATTAAGTGAAGCCAAACATAAAAAAATACCTTTCAGTAACTCCATAAGCTCTAATAGTAGACGCTCCAGTGATGCTCTCTCCAAAGTGCGAGTATATCGGCGATCTTGACACCGACTCCAACCGTTTGAGCTGTCGCGACGAAGCCACGTAGAACCGTTGGATCACGTAGTAAATGACGCCGATGGGCAGGATTAAAGCCAAGAATATTCGTGTTGATACACTGATCACGAATAATGTGCCCAGTACCTGGTGATGTAAAGATCATATTAGCATTGCGTTTTATTAGTCTATGTATTTATACATTTGTGAAAAACCACTCGGAGCTGGATCGGCTCATCAGATTTTAATGACACTTGTGCAATGTATACCTAATTAAGATCTTGCAAACAATATAAAAATATTGAACAGCCTCTGTGGTGTGGTGGTTGAGCAGGACGACTCATAACCCGGAGGCGGCGGATTCGATTCCCGCGGCAGAACAAGTATTTGTGCGTAAACGTACAGTGAATATAAACGGTAGAAATGTGTTATATATATATGATTTGTTTGTTGATATTATCGTTTTTCAATATCCAATAATAAGAACTTTGTCAATGATTTATGTTTCAGAGAATTAGCATTCAGTTAATTTCATAGCAAAAGGATTCAACCTTAGTTTATATACTTTTATATCATTTTTTTTCTAGATTTTACCATTAACTTTCTAAGTTTATCAGGATACAATATGTACCACACTTATTTACGTATATACAGTGAGAAATCAGTCATCAACGAGTAGTTTACCATCTTGCTAATAACTGTTGACAATCCGACATAATATGTGGCCTGCCAAATAGCATGGTGCAAGTAGAATAGGTGTTAAAATATGTGTTAATTTGTCAGGATCAGTTTACAAATGAAGTTAGATTTAATTACGTATTATATTTTATAATCGAATAACAAAACCAAAACGAACCGAACACATGAACACAATGAATAAGATAAAAGCTCTAGTGCCTATGATCCCAGATGGATTGTGATTTTCTTAATGATTTACTAATGTAATACCCAATAATGTTAAAAATGTATTGATCTGATAATGAACGACTTATACTGGGCCAAAATTCTGTAACATCAGATTTTGTCTTAGACAAAAACACTACAGATCGATAACTCACAAGAGCTTGTCTAACTTATCACCTTAGCTCTTTCCCTTTCATACCAATTAATATCCAAATTGTAGTGGTAAAAGAAAAGATGTTCTTTTATATTTATGTTGCGACTAAAGCTTGAAGTTAATTTTCTTTCATACATTTGATGCAATCAACTGAGACGTATGAACTGTAGAATTAAACTTACGATCATGAAGCATATTCCACGCAGTAAAAATACGGCAAAAAATAAAAAATAAATACCCACCAACAAAGCAATCAAAAAACAAAATTGAAATAGCAAAGCCCCAAATGAATGCGGCGGGTTTACCTCGAACGCGCAATACATGAGGTCACTCAACTGCGAAGGCAGAGACGTGTCCAAAACGTCCACGTCTTTTGAAAATCTAGATAGGATCCTGCCAAGCGGTGTCACTTCGAAGAATTGCAAGGGCGTCCTTAACACATTGGTCAACAATAGCGAGTGCAGGACCTTCGCTGCACGCCAGCACGCCAGGTACGGCATTAAGTCGGCGAAAAACGACGCGATTGCTGGAACAACGCCATTACACGGTTTATCACTGACCAGCGCCGGCCGACCACGCACACTCGCACAGGTATTAGTAATGAATACATTCTGGACACTAGCTCGCAACTACGGGAAGCGGAGGCTGTGGGTCGAACGGGTGTTAGGTGCATTGCAAATTAAAAGAACGGCTACTCTATAAAGGTGACATGCATGCATCAGCTATACTTACGATTTTAGTAGATCTAAGCATTAAATTATTGAAAAGCATAACTAAAATATAAAACGATTATAGTTGAACTAAGGTCTTCATGTGTTCTACTGCAGCATTATAAACTGATCCCTCGTGTTCTAACGTTGTTCGATAGCTATTTACATTTTTTCTTCTAGATACATATCTGACGAATCGCAACAGCACAACGCCATCCTAAAGTGTCACAGTATTATCATTTTATTCAGAAATTTCCACTTTACTAAAATTGCAGAAAATCCGATTCAAATTCGTTGCTGTAACAGAGCTTTGGCAAAGTTAGGTAAGTAGATATACAGTACTAAAAAGTTTCAGGTTAACTCGCTTAAGTTATGTACGATATGCGAAAGTTGATCTCATCAAAAATAGTGAACATTCTTCCAAACTAATCCCAAAGATTCCTTCAAAAAGGTTTTACGTAACACAATCGATAAAACAAGTGACTATAGCATGGCGTTGAGAATGCGTGTCACGGGGCGGTCCATACCGCAAAGAAGCAGGAGGTCCAGCCGCGGAGCGTCATCGGCAGCACGTTGTCGAGTACGTCCACGTCCTTGCTGAACCGGTTGAGCACGCGGCCGACGGGCGTGCAGTCGAAGAAGCCGATGGTGGGCGCGCGCAGCACGCCGGCCAGTAGTGCCGCGTGCAACGCGCGCGCGGCATTCAGCGTGCCCAGGTACAGCGCCAGCGATGACACCGACACTGACACAACTGCGCCACACCACACGACATGTGACGACACGCGATGCCACGCGTAAGGCACGGTGTGCGAGTGCCCTCCGCATATATACTTTATTTGTTTATGCACAAAACAAATTACGAAATAGAAAAATGAAATCGAAACATCGTTTAAATCTGAATTATAATCATAAATATACGTATGTACTGAACTAACGAATGTACTGGCTTATCGTTTAAGATTTGTGTGTGAAAAGCGTAAATGAATACAGAATGAGTTGGCTGGACAAGTTGACACCAAATGGGGATGAAGCTCGACCTAAAATAACCTACAGCTAATTTTTCAATACTTGTTTCCAGTTGTGGACTAATTGTGTGATTATAATATGTGCAATATATAATAAGATTAATTAGTCTTTGACAAATGAATTTGATAAAATAGAAAAAAAATCAGAACTCCTAAATTCAAACGGTTCTGGGCTTTTCTATCAGATCTTGAAACATTATATTGTTCTCAGATGAAAAAATTAAATAATGTATCTGTAATCTAATCGGTGTAGCAATAGGTATGTAAAAATATTACGTTTTCTATGGGAAAAATAGAGACATACGTATTTATGAATTAAAACTCATACCACAAAAGAAAATGTTTCAGTGGAATCATAAGTTTAATTTATTTTATTTTATAATTAAGATATAATTAATTTTAAAGTTGAGATATTACGATTCCGGTGGGCATCCCGCACTTATACTTAACATTTTTATAACAGAGACAAGACAAGAAGGTAACTATTTAGGTAACAAAAATGTAACGGATAATAGATCACACAGCTCCATGCAATAAAAATTATTCCATGTAAAAGTCACGAAGGATTACGATTTATGAAGTGTTTATTACTTTTTATAATTAGGTAATTGTAGCCAATATTTTTTTCAGAATATCACATTATCGTAGCTATGCAAGTTCACAATATTTTCCCGTTAACTTAATTTTCTAATGAAAAACATTAACACAATACAAAAAGTTGTCTGCATTATTTTATTAAACACAATGCAATATTTTTTACAAAAATAAGTGAGTGAGTTTTTTGAATATCTCTATAAACATCGAATATTGTTTGAAAAAAAAATCTAATTAACAATAATTTCACTTTTTTTTTAATAACAGCTGCGTGACTTTTATTCCCCAAAATTAACAATATAAGTGCTGGAAAAATCTATACAAACGCCATGCTTTAAAATGTTACATAAATACCTCCAACACCACATGCGTTCAATCATATATACAACATTCAAAACTACATAAAATAAGTAGTGAAAATATAAATTTACAAAATGTATTCATTATTAATGCCTTGCAGTAACACCATTTAATATTTTGTATAAGGTTATAATCACAAAATAATACTTATATTATCTTACTTATATTCAGCAATGTAATAAAATAATAGTAAATGCAATTTAATTATATATTATTTTTGTTATGCTTTTTCAAGCTAATTTCACCAAGTTTTCATCAAATTAGAATTTATTTCTCCCTCTATATGTAAATGGCAATATATGCCGATATTGTATAATTGTAAAATAATAAATAAATAAAAAGAACAGCCGCGCCGCGATGCTCTAAGCAAAATGGTGCTCGCGTTAAGCAAAAACCACCATTCTCGAAAAGCCTTTATAAATAGGATCGAGCCACTTTTCGTCCCGATTCAATTGTTTTAACCACTCGACGCTGACGCTAGAAGTAGAAATGGAGCGGCAAAAATAAACGCTGAGGTTCCTCAGAATTTATTGTTGTACTAGTAATGGGCATACATTTTCACGAATAAAACTTCATAATAAAGATGATAACTTGTTGAAACCCCAGCATATTAAAACAGCGCATTACACCCTTGCCACATATATCAGTTGAATTGTTCCAATTGACCGAAACAGTTCTTACCTTGTCCGACTCCAAGCCCGCCATAGACTCCGAGATACATGTCTCGTCGAGCATTGTCTACTGTGCCGTTTACCAACTGTGGGACAAAAAATGCCATGTTATAATGTGGCTCATTCGTTGCTACAAAAGCCATGTCATGATCTGCTGGGCGATCACATAACTTAATTGCAACCGATAGAAACATAAATTTGTATGGATTTGACAGTTTGAATAAGCAGTTTGTATGCATAGTTAGTATGGAAATTTGTCCTGTTGCACTGCAATCAAAGTTTCGTGATCACCCCTATTTAGTGGTACAAAAGAAGTTACGTTATAATCTGGCTGTTCATTAGTGGTAACAAAACCAGCTAAGTTATAATCTGGCTGTTCAGTCGTGGTGACAAAACAAGCTACATTATAATCTGGTTGTTCATTCGTGGTGACAAAACAAGCTACATTATAATCTAGTTATTCATTCGTGGTGACAAAACAAGCTACATTATAATCTAGTAGTTCATTCGTGGTGACAAAACAAGCTACATTATAATCTAGTTGTTCATTCGTGGTGACAAAACAAGCTACATTATAATCTAGTTTTTCATTCGTGGTGACAAAATAAGCTACATTATAATCTAGTAGTTCATTCGTGGTGACAAAACAAGCTACATTATAATCTAGTTGTTCATTCGTGGTGACAAAACAAGCTACATTATAATCTAGTTGTTCATTCGTGGTGACAAAACAAGCTACATTATAATCTAGTTGTTCATTCGGTGTAAAAAAGAAGCCGTGTTAATCTGACTGTTTGTTTAGTGAAATATAGTAAAACAAGTAGTATTTTATATTATATTGTATTATATAGTATTTTATTTTATATAGTCTGGATGTACTTTTTTAACTCCAGTACTGTTTTTTTTTTTTTTTTTTTTTTTTTTTTACTTCAAACTTGTCTAGCATTTGACCACGCTCTCACCTGATGGGAAGTGACGATGCGATCGAAGGTGTAGCATGCTAGCCAAGTAAATACCTATTCACTCTTCTCTTGAACACGCCCGGGTCATATTTCGCCGGAAACACAGACGCTGGCAGGGCATTCCATTCCTTAGCCGTTCTAATTAAGAACCTTGAGTCAAATCGCTTGGTACGAATGGGTGGTATTTCGACCACAAAAGGATGGCGCTTAGCCGAGCGTCTAGTAGTCCGGTAGTGGAATGGTGATGGGAGAATTAGATCATGCAGTTCTTGAGCGCATTCACCGTGGTGTAATCTGTAAAAAACCGACAGACTTGCCACCTTACGTCGATGTGCAAGGCTCTGGAGCCTTTCACCAACCAAAGTGTCGTCGTCAATGAGCCTTTTGGCACGCCGTTCAATCGAGTCCAGAGCCTCAAGCTGGTACTTGGCAGACCCGTCCCACAGGTGGCAGCAGTACTCCATACACGATCGGACTTGTGCTTGATACAGATTTAGAAGCTGTCCAGGTGTGAAGTACCGCCTTACCTTGGACAATATGCCGAGTTTTTTTGAAGCTACTTTGGCTTTGGACTCGATGTAGGATCCAAAGTTTAGGTTTGACGTGAGATCAACACCCAAAAGCTCAAGATGGTTTCCTAAACTTACAGATACACCACGGAATGAAGGAGCCAGATGGAGTGGGCTCTTTTTAGCAGTGAATAAACACGCCTGTGTTTTTGCAGCATTGAACCTAACCAAGTTAGCATCGCCCCAATCGGACACGGCTTTCAAAGCCAGGTTCATGCGCTCAACCATAGCCTCTCTCTCAATCCGGACATCGTCACCACTGGCTCGGGCACTGGATGTGTATCTTTCAACAACAGTACTATCATCTGCATACCCAAAGGTACCGGGCTTTAGCAAATCATTGATGTGGAGTAAGAATAGTGTTGCTGAAAGAACTGACCCCTGAGGTACACCAGCATTAATAGCTAATTGATCGGAAGAGCAGCCATCAAGAACTACTCTAAGCGATCGTTCCCTCAAAAAGTCTGATATCCAAGTGCACAAATACTGTACTGTAGTACTGTTAATAGATACTGATATAGAATACTTTAACTTAATAGATAAGTACTGTTAATAGAAGATATAAACATAAAAAATACCATTATTTTTATTTCTACATGAAATGGACAACATTTAAATATTCGACCCCAATTTTTAGCTATACTTAAAAAAATATAATAGTAAAAAAAAATAAGAGACCCAGTTTATTTAACTTGTTTTAAAAGCGCTAGTTATTGTAGAATTTAAAAAAATGTTGGGTAAAGTGATGGTAAATGAAAATTTTAGCTCTAAGCCAGAAGGTAAATAATTTGATATTTCTTTCATCTATGGTTAAGTTTTTTGTTACATAGTGTTACTTATGTATGTGTAGTGATCTAAGTATGATATTAACGAATATGTGCTTACCATCTGCTTGTCGTTAGACCACTCAGCGAGCCAGTAATTGGAGCCAACTTGGAACACTTGCAGTATAAGATTCATAAGCACCGTCACCACCGAAGCAAACACTCCAACGCTCATCAGATAGTGCTTGTATACAGTCCATTTTACCTGCCAATTATAAGTTATTGTAAGATAAGCAATTTTCAATTATTTAAGAGAAAATATTCGAAGTTGTTTAATAATTTCAATAATAATACAATATCTATCCGATAAGGTGTTCCGATTTCTGTAAGTAATAATAATAATAATATGTGTGGACATCCCACACAACGCCATCCAGCCCCAAACTAAGCAAAGCTTGTGCTATGGGAACCAGATAACTGATACAATACTTAAATACTTTTTTGTTTGTAAATACATACATAGAATACAATATAACACCCAGACACAGAACAAACACCTATGTTCATCACACAAATGTTTGTCCTGGGTGGGAATCGAACCCACAACCCACAGATCAGAAGGCAGGACTACTACCAACTGAACTATCGGGCCAGTCAAGTATGTAGTCAAGAAAATACTTTGTAAACAAAAGTACCAAAGTAATTAGTCATCTAAGAAAAAAACATATTAAAAAGAAAACAAGTCACTATGGTAATAGTATTGTAATTATGGTTGGGTTACATACACTTCCAGTTTCTGTTTTCTCTGTATCAATGAGTTTGTTCTTTTCTTTGAGTTCATTTGGCGACATTTTTTCGGGCGTTTTCCTTTTCACGCTGCTAGCTCGGTCACCTACAGAAACAAAAATTGTATGATATCGTTTTGTAAGATAAATAACGGCTAAAACTCACGTCAATTAAAAGTCGAAATTATTTTTTGCAAGCCGAGGCGGCTTTCGCTAGCGTCAGCACGTAACTACTTCGTCAACGTCAGTTACGTGCTGACGCTCGCGAAAGCCGCCTCGGCTTGCGTTAGTAACTGGCTCCCAGAAGAAGGACATCGAATATGTCCGAAACCTGATAGGAGTAATTTCGACTTTTAACTGACGTGAGTTTTAGCCGTTATTTATCTTACAAAATGTGTCATACTCACGATAGTTTGCAAACTAAAATTGTATGATATCATGAAACTAAACTCCATTTGCACTGAAACTAAATTTGTATGTAGCAATTAATAGAGAAAACATTGAGTGAGATCGGGATATAGGTATAGCATTACTTTTAATGATGGTTGATTAATGTAGGATGAAGGTACTGATATGTTCATGAAGTTGTTATTACCTGTGGCATTCTGTTCAGATTCCGAATTGCTTTCCGATAATGATCGAGCCCGCTGTAACTTGTTCTGGAATTCTGATCCAAGTTTGCTCTCCAAGTCTTGTTTGATCACTTTCAATTCTGCAAAATTATTATAGTTATGCCAATCAATAGACACGTGTACAACTATTAGTCAAAATCCCTATAAAATCTTACAGATGAATGTTTCCTTTACATTAAAAATGTATCTGTTGATTACGCTACGCACGTCTGCTTTAATAAACATTCGTAATTTGTATAGAAGTATCACCATACTGCTATACAAATTACGAATGTTTATTTCATCTTACGTTTTTTAATATTACTACTACTCCAAAGAAAAAAAAAAATTAGTCTGCAAATAAAATTGATTGCATTTTTTTTTTAAATTGTGTGGACGTTTCGTGCAGCGCTATACTATATACTATGTACTATGGGAACCAGATAACACAATACTTATATACTTTTTATTTGTAAATAAATACATAGAATACAATATAACACCCAGACACAGAACAGTCCTGGGTGGGGATCGAACCCACAATCTGCAGTTCAGAAGGCAGGGATACTAAGAACCTGAGTCATCAGGCGAGTCATTTTTAAGGAGATTAAGGAGGACTCGCAGTAAATTGATTATACGACAAATCATGAATAAAACATACAATTATGTATTTTACCTTCGGGTGAGGTCCGTTCAACGTCGCTAAGATGGTGCAACAAAAAGTCTGCAAACGCTCCTTTCTTCTCTAGTAACTGCTGATATGTGCCCGCTTCAGACATTTCCCCATCTTTCAACACAACGATCAAGTCTGTATGTGCTAAATACGACACGTTGTGGGTCACCCAAATACGGGTAGTATTTTTTAGTAAGCCATTAGGTCCTATCACCTGTAAATAATAAATACTTGGATTTATATAGAAATAGAAAGACATTTATTAAATAGTTGCCTAAAATAAAATAAAAACACAGGTTATATGAATATACGTAATATGTGCATAACGAATAGAAACAAACAAGTATCGAATGGGCGTCGGCTCAGCACATTGCCGGTCATCAGAGACATCCAGCGCTGATTTTCAGCCTAGACCCAGAGAGGGTGGAACCAATGCACAATTCGAAATTTTTTTTTATTAATGTTAAAGAACGGATAAACAAGAATACTTACATATAAAATTACATATTTAATCATACACTAATATATATAGTAATATTTTGGTTGTCGCAAACTAAAGCTATATTTAAAGCGAACACTCCGCTTTTCACTCGAAACGCAGCATCACTCATTAATAAACAGCTCTTCAAAATTATATAAGATACTTAAAACTAAGTTATTGTACAAATGCATAATAATAATTAGGGGCTGAACGTTACTAATTCGTCTAATAACATCGTCGCTAACCATCAGGACCTTGTTTCTTCTACATGCGACTTTCTACATTCGGTCGACGACTACATTCGATTTTATTTTCCGAAAACAATATAAACGAAATGGACCGAACATAGAACGTAAACATAGCTCTGTCATTAACTGCTATAAAAAAGTAGTAAAGTCGATTCGCGAACTCAATACACGAGGTACCACTCTTGTTTGCACTATTTGAATAGTCTACAAAACCAAATTTTAATGGTAAAATGACCCTTACCTTTTCGAATATGTGTTTACCGACGTGTGAATCGACAGCACTGAGAGGATCGTCCAGGAAGTAGTTGTCAGCATCGTAGTATACCGCTCGCGCCAGTGAAACTCTCTGCTTCTGCCCACCGGACAAATTGATTCCTGTGGAAATACAAACATGAGTTGCCTATGGTAATATGACGCCCATATTAAAGGTGGCTGTGTAATCTAACCCCCCTTTTCCCATACGGATGTTAATGTACTTATATGTACGCTTCATCCATACGCTGCACACATATACTTGTACTCATTGGGATGGAATAGCCTGGACAGTAACCGCAGATAACTAGAATATCGTCTTGCTTGCGCAGTAGCCGTTTTTCATATACATAATATGTTGAGGCAGAGCAGCTGCTATAATCAATCTAATTCTAAGAGAAAGATAGAGAGCGGAAGGGAGAGAGAGAGGGGAAGGGAGGGAGAGCGAGAGAGAGAAGGAGAGAACGAGAGGGAAATAAAAAAAACGTTGATGAGATTGGTGTATTCAATGCTACAATTAAATAGGTGATAACAAAAAGGGTTTAACTGATTTTTTTCACAAAATGACTTATGGGTATCGTTGGATTCAGCGTGAAATTATCTACAATAATACATTCTCAAAATACCAAAATGAGGCTTAAATTTCGAGATTTTGAGTTCGCTTAGCATAAAAACATTATTATAATTATTTTATTATACATATTATATTTTTACAGTAATTGTATGAATTAGGACTATATTTAGTATTTTAAAATAGAATTAATACATTTTCAAGTTTTCTGAACCTTTTCTATTACCTTATAAGCACTCTACATTAAAATGAAGCCGTTGAAGTTTAGTCAATTTTCTCGAAACTACCAATTTGTCAGTTAAACCCTTTTTATTCTAAACCCTTCAATTATAGTAGACCATAAATCCTTACTTAATATTATAAACGCGAATGTTTGTATATATGGATGTTTGTTACTCTTCACGCAAAAACTACTGAATGGATTTTAATGAAACTGGGAATGCAGATAGCTTGTTAATGCCAATTAGAAGCGTGGCAACACTATTGTTGCCACCCGCCCACACCTCGCTCCCCAATCGGCGACCGCAATGTTACGTGTGCTATTTTTATTGTTTTTCATTATTATTTGTTAAAGTCGAAATACAACTATATCAAGCAAGAATATTTTTATTTAATTCATGATCTAGGAACCTACTTAGGCGATGACAAGTTTCTAAGCATAGCCTATATGATGGATTAACACATAGGATACTTTTGATCCGCGGATGAAACCGTGGGGCGCAACAAGTATACAATAAAGTCAAATTTTCAACTCCAGGCTACGGTTATACTACATTATGCTTCTAAGGTCCATTATATTCCACTAGAAGTATAATGTAGCTATGAAAGCAAAATGTATGCAGAAAGACAGTGCAGTGAAATAATTGATCTTGAAACTTACCCTTCTCTCCAATTTCAGTCTGGTCACCTCCTGGCAGTACATCAAAGTCAGTCTTGAGCGCGCAAACGTTAATGACATTATTGTACTTGTGTTTGTCGAGCGGCTTGCCGAACAGAATGTTGTCCTGCAACGTTGCGTTCTGAATCCACGCCTGTTGCGGTACGTAAGCTATTGATCCTGGAAATGAGATGTATTGTAAGTTAGTGAGTAAAACTTTTATTCAATCTTCAACTATAAGTACATACATCCAAGAAGAGAAAAAAAAACCGGCTAAGTAAAGGAGAAGTATGAGTAATTCCGCTTAGTGAAAACCGTGTAAAGTTATACGATGACTATTTGTAGATTTTCCAATAAAAGATACTGATGAGATTGATTGCTCTCAAAAGAAAACCTGTATGATTAATTTCATTTGATTTTGAAATTTATTTAACACCCCCACCCCCCCTTGTCAGCAAAAGTAAGCAAAGCTCTTACTCCCTCCCCCAAGCTTACGTAAACATTTTTCAATGAATGTATTGTATATGTATTGATTTTTAAATATTATAATTATAATGTTTAGTGCTTCAAGCAATGTGCTATTCGTGTAAAAAGGTAAATAACTACCGATGACGTAATCATCATCTAGACTCCCCTACCCCCCATGTCATCCAAAATAAGTAAAGCAAAGACATCGTGCCCTCCCATAGGGCTTACGTAATACTTGAACGGCCCCATTGACATAATAAAACATTTTATTTTGTAGGACTTAGCGTTAGTGTCTAAGTTACAAATTTATTATAATAATGTTAAATGTTTTGTAGGCTGAAGGCGCCTCTTATAACTTATAATACTTAACAAAGTTAATAAAGACTGACTGAGACCCTTTTTAACCGACTTCTAAAAAGAAGGTACTATGCTTGTCTGTATGTATTTTATTTTTGTGTACGTTTATCGATATTTTCGCCAACTGTGAACCGATTTAAATAAAATATTTTTTAGTTCGAAAGGGTACTACCGAGGTGGTCCCACTATATATTGTATGTAGTAAATAGGATACTTGTATGTAGTATCTTTCTACTACCTATTAGACTTCGTTGGCACCGACTTCAGATGGATGAGTGGGTAGTGCTTCTAATAATTATGCTAATTTATTTTTCGATTTTGAGTGTCTATTTGTGGTTTTGAAGACGGTTTAATTAAAAAAATAAACGCTCAACTAACTAACGCCTATCGATCACATACATAGATCCTGGACCCTAACTAGGATTACCTGTGTTTAAGGACACAGAAACTACGAGGACCATGGTCCCACAACACCTAGACTCAGAACAAGTATTTGCGCTTTTTGTCAGTGCACAAATACTTGTCCTGCCGCGGGAATCGAACCCGCCGCCTCCGAGTTATGAGCCGACCTGCTCAACCACCACACCACAGACGCTGTATTTTCTTAGCCGGCTCTAACGGTACATACTAGAAGAAATGGGGTGGTCCTGTTCTCACAACGCAGCGAACACACGGCAATTTTTTTATTGCAGGTGTAATTAATCAGAAAATAAAACCGATACAAATCCGGGCGCGTCATCTAGTAGTTATATAATATTGATAGAGTGGGATCATTTGATAACAATATTATGTCAATTGATTTGGGCCTTGAGCTCGTAAACAAAGATAGTGTAACTACACGTTATCGTCAGCTGTTTGACTTACATAAATATTAATCTTGTTTGTCTTTAATGAGTATTTCGGCCTTAAAAACGCGTTTCAAGATTGTTTATTTTATGAAAACCATAAAGAATAAAAATCACTATGTAATAACACCCGTTTATTTGATATCCCATGCACTGGCCGTATAAAAATTTCGACCCCTTCCTAGTATATCCCCATCGCAAGCGGTTCGCTTTCATTGTCTTCACGCGTGCGAGGCGACGCTATGTCTGCACTTTCACAGTTTTCACATTAATTTAATTATGGTTTTCTAAGAGCAGGAATATCCTAGATCGTATCATCACTTACCATCATGAGAGATAATGGTCAAACGCCAGCATATTTATGAATAAAACAAATATTACGCTTGCGCACCTATCTCTACAGGGAAGCAAGCGTAATATTTTTTTACGCTTGCTCAATGCTTAACATATACAAATTAAGCGTGTCGCGGACTAAAACCTGCTTTACTTGGGCAGATAACGATAGGTAATATCATTAGTAAGCGCACGGCGCCTATATGCTCGGTACGAAAATTATTGTTACATTCGTTTCTATCGCGAGCGTGATTCTTTTTTCTGCTTGTGGTTTTCTTTGTAGATTATTAGTACGAATTCTAACGCACATCCTGTTCAATCAAAGGCGGTTAATTTTTTTTAGGGGGGAAATGTCCTCGCTCTTCCCTGCCACCACGGGGGTGGGTATGTGGGACTCGAACCCACTAAAACCCCCCGTGATTCGTCCGCCGCCGGGATGGGGCGAGATGGTGTCGCGATTGCATTGACCATCTCACCGGTGGGCCCTTCCGGGCCGCTGCGTAAGTGGGTGCGGAGGTTAAAGGTCTTACCATTGAGATTGACTCTGCCGGATATCTTGTTCATTTCCCCTAACATGGCGGAGAGTAGCGAGCTCTTGCCCGAGCCGACCGCGCCCACGACCGCCACCAGCGACCCGCGGGGCACGTTCATGTTTATATTCTTCAACACGTTGTCAGAATCGTTGTCACCCCAAGCAAAGTGACCGTTCTCTATCACGATCGGATTCGCTGTAATAATACACATTTTTCCTTAGTTTGTACAATATATCGAAAATTGTCACAGATACTGATCATCAAAGTTAATAATATAATAATAACGCCCAACGATCACATACATAGATCTAGAATTCCCTGTATCTAGGGACCCAGGAACTACGAGGACCATGGTCCCACAACACCCAGACGCAGAACAAGTATTTGCACTTTTTGTGCACAAGTACTTGCCCTGTCTATCTATAGGTGTTCTTGAGTCTGCTAATTGGCAAATGCTTGGAAGTAGTTGGATGAGATTTTCTTATGTCCAACAGCTAGTGGACTTAGGACGCTGATGATGATTTTTGAGAGACAATCGAGAATATATAGAAAATTACAAATATTTACTTAATTATGTATATTATGGAAATAGTTTTTTTAGTTGCTTGATATTATGAAATGAAATCAATTTTAAATTATTTCAAAAGTTGTTATGGTAACTAATTCATCTTAAGCTGCGTTGACATTAGATTACCCTCGGACCGAGTGGACTCGTAGGAGTAAACTTCGTACGAGTGTATTAGGATAGCGTTTGATATTCACTTGGATCATTTTCTTTATTATTTTCACTGTTACTAACAGACAACATCGAAAAATGTCGGATTTTGTGTTAAACAGTATCGGAATTGTATTATCCGCCATTTTGTTTCACTACTCATTTACGAGCTAGCTCGGAAAAGTAATAATAATAACGCACAACGATCACATACATAGATCCTGGACCCTAACTAGGATTCCCTGTGTCTGGGGACCCAGGAACTAGGAGGACCATGATCTCACAACACCCAGCCTCAGAACAAGTATTTGCGCTTCTTTTTCAGTGCACATGCTTGTCCTTCCTCGAGAATCGAATCCGCCGCTCTCGGGTTGTCAAGTATAGTGCGGTTCGAGTCTACATCGGACACCGCTGTCCGAGTGCCCTCGGATTATGCGTTGCCATAATACGAGTTGCGTCAACAGGTATTCGATTTCAATCGAATACCTGCTTGGACTCGCAATAATAATAATAATTAGTAAACATTTCACTCAACGCCATCTAGCCCCAAACTAAGCAAAGCTTGGGACTATGGGAACCAGATAACTGATACAATACTTAGATACTTTTTGTTTGTAAATACATACATAGAATACAATATAACACCCAGACACAGAACAACCTATGTTCATCACACAATTGTTTGTCCTGGGTGGGAATCGAACCCACAATTCAGAAGGCAGGGGACCAACTGAGCTATCGGGCCAGTATTTTGAAACCACCTAAGTATTGTAAAGATATCTTGTATTATTGTAGTCTTTATTAATGTGGACTAGTGTACGTCTACATCCTAAGTTTACAGATACTTGTAATTATGTCAGGTACTTACGTTCTTTATTATCGTGCTCGACGGAGCTGATATCCAGTTCATCGCAGTTCATGAATTTATTCAATCGTTTTATACCGACTGATGTCTGAAAACGCAATGCTAAATTAAATTCCATATAAGGATGACATATCATTTACACCTCTTACAAAACATTTACATTGTAACATTTTGTACACACAAAACCAACGTTTACAGAGATTATAGCCTTTATAAAACTATAAATATAAAACAAACAAAAGAAAATCAAGGAAGCTATGTTTAATATCTTAAGCCATCAAAACTACACATACACAAAATAAATTACTCCGCCAGTTAGTAGCTTGAAAATTACCATGAAATGTTAACCGAGTTGTTAATAATTTAAAGTTTCCAGCAAAATGTATTAGGTGCAGAAAACAGCTAGTTCGAATAACTCAATTATTTCAAAAATATTGTTTTATAACGAATTATTTATCGTGTAATTTGTGCTGGTGCAAGCACCATTAGTGCGATCGTACCACAATATTTAAAATGTTAGTGACCATGACAGTATAAAAACTCAAGTATTATTTAACATTTTGCCGAACACTTTATACCAAATACTTCAGCAAACCACTCAACAAAATACATACTAGGTTTATAATGAACTTACTTGTACGAGATTTGAAATAACGTTAGGCAGCATGGAGAGTGGGAAACGCAGGATGTTGAATAGGGATAACGCTACGAAAGCCCTCTTAGAGTCCAACACTTCTGTATCGTTTACCAATACAAAGCACCCGAAGGACATCAGTGACACCTACGAGACCATTCCAGGAACTTAATTAGCCGGTTGAATGTTGCCATGCACAGGCTGGACTGTTTCGGAGATATACAGTGAATTACAATGTATAAAGATCTGAGACTCATAAAAAAAAGTTTAAGTACGCTGACATAATATGCGTCCGCAGAAAACGCACACTTCTACAGCCTTATTAATAAACGGGTATTAGTCTCGGATTAGTTACTTCAGCTTTTGTCCTTTTTTTACTACTGGAATATTTAGCTGGATCGAAAGAGACAAAAGATGGTGTAACTAGTCTAAAGCTAGTTCGTGTTTATTAATAAGGCTGCTAATGATCATTTACACTGCATTAAACGGAGTTAGTGATTACCACCGTATTATTCTTGCACAAGAGTACGTAATTGAAATGAGTGCGAATTATTGAAATCATTTTATTATTGCGTAACTCTTGATAAATGCCATTGTGCCTTAGAGGGTAAAGTTATCAACTAATATGGAACATTTATATCATTGTTATACACTGTATATCTTCAGTAACATATTGCCTTACATCTATATAATTTCGTTATTATCCAAACCACCTAACAAAGGCGATAGGATACGAACAAACTAGTACCTTATTCCAATAGTTTTAAACTTCATACATTGACGAGCTCTGCATTTGGTGATTTCGTTTGATTTAGGACGAAATCTGTACAGTTTGATACAAAACACGTCATTGTACGAGTTACAGTTATAGCCATTATCTTATCAGGCCACCTCACTCGCAAGATAATGTTTGAATGCATGTTAGTTCGAATGAGCAAGAACCATAGCCTCGCGTAGATTGAGTAGTGCGATCATGTTGACTGATCTACCTCGATCACTGAGACCACGATGATGGGGAGCAAACCTAACGGCAAATGCATTGTGTAAAACAGAGACATCGACACGAATATGTTCGTGGCGGTCAGGACATTTCTCTCGGGGTCGGAAATCACAAACGTGAAGAAGGTTAGGAAGGTCACCTTGAACATAAAAAATTAGCATTCATCACTCCGTCAACACTGTCTGTAATTTTTTTAAATAAATTATTGTACCTTTCAAAAATATTATTTCTTTGACTGTTTTAAATAGATAGATAAGTCTTTATTGTCTCACCAACGAAATTCATACAATACAGGAATTATTAAATCTTACATGCTAGTGCAACAATGGGCGGTCTTATCGCTAATAGCGATCTCTTCCTTTGGATGGAAAGTATCAAAAGATAATACACGGTTTTATTTTCAAACTAAATACTACAACGATATAATAACTAATACTAAACACTAACTACTACTACTACAAAAATAAAACATTTAGACTATATACACTATATACGGGCCGTGTTGACCTATAGACAGTCCAAATGCTCCAGCTTCTTTGTCTTGTGTAGGTAAATAATTGTAGGTCGATGATTCATTTAATATAATAAAATATGTTTGGGTTTAATTTTATTTAGATAGCTATATAGATAGATAGATAGAGGACTATTTATTGTCTCACCAATGAAGTACATAATAAGGAATAAATATAATATTTACAAACTAGTGTAACAATATTAGTGTTTATTTAATAAAATATGTAAGGTATTTATAAATATAGGTCTGTTTATTTTAAGCTAGTTGCCGGGAATCACCATCCCACTACCGGACTACTAGACGCTCGGTCAAACCATCCTTTCGTGGTTGAAATACGTATTTAATTAGAACGGCTAAGGAATGGAATGCCCTGCCAGCGTCTGAGTTTCCGGCGAAATTTGACCCGGACGTGTTCAAGAGAAGAGTGAATAGGTATTTATTTGGTTAGCATGCTACACCTTCGATCGAATCTTTACTTCCCATCAGGTTAGAGCGTGGTCAAATGCTAGATAAGTTTGAAGTAAAAAATAAATATTTATTATTATTTTATTATAAATATTTATTATATTAGTAAATATACATACTTATAAACCTTTTATTATTAAAAACTTATATGAAATTGAAATTTTTGTTAAATACTGTTGTTGACGGGTTTAAAAAAAATAGTTTACGGTTTAAGAAAACCAAGATTCTAAAAATTTATAAGATTTTATAATTTAAAATTTATAAGAAAGTAATAATTAGTGATATGTTTAAAAACAGCAATCAATATTGATAAATTGACACGAATTACGGCTATTAGTGCGATAGTAAGATATCATTTTAGCTTGTAATCTCAAGGTAAATACTATCAAAGATACATATGCATAGATAGTGTTTTAAGTGTGTCATAGTGGTAGCGGCAACTTGTGCAATGTTTATGTAATGCAATAAGTAGGTACCTACATTTTCGTATATTTATAACCATTTGACTTGATAAATAAAATTGTATCTTTGTTAACTCTGCATAAATAAATAAATAATAAAATTATTCTATACTCAAGTTATTGTTAAAACGCAAAGTGAGGGCTAAATGATAATCGACGTGTGAAGTCAATTTGAGACAAATGGATGCCATAAAAAAACTTCGAAACAAAGGCGTTGAATTTTATTTTCTTCTGTCTTTTGACAAAAACTAAATTTTTTGAAAAATAAATTTTTTACATTACCCCCAAAAAAATTTAAAGGTCTAGTCAAATATATGATTGTTGTCATTTGTATTGTCTACGAACCTGCCGCTCAATAGATTAAATATCATAGACTGCCGAAATGAAATGTCATTAAGAGGCATGACGTCAGCAGAAGTTCTACGGGCTAGGAATTATTCTTGTTTTACGACAAAAATCGACAGTAATGGCTTAACGCGCCTTGTGCAACAGTACCGTTTATTTGTAATGTGGTCAAAACCTGAACAAAACCCTTATTGCGTAACTGTTCTGGACATGAACTTCGCCTGCCATCCTGCATGAGCCAATTTGCAAGTCCATGAGTCCGAGAAAGAGAGCACATGATCACCATCTCTGCCAGACTTACGCGATAAGGTCCCAGGTGCTGGTAAAAGTGGACATTGCCTAGCCACGTATCTGTTAAGACCGGTCGAGCTCTACGACATCTAATTATATAAACTAATGGCATTTAGATTATTTATAACTAGTTGACCCGCCCCGGCTTCGCACGTGTGAATTAGTAAAACGCGGTCGAACGGGATAAAAAGTATCTTATGTCCGTCTTCTGGTTCTAAGCTATTTTTAGCCCCACCAATTTTTAGCCAAATCGGTTCAGCCGTTCTTGAGTTATAAATAGTGTATCTAACACATCTTCTATCGTCTATCTTTTATGTATATAGATATATATACATAAAAGATAGACGCACACTATCGTCTATCTTTTATGTATATATATATATATATACATAAAAGATAGACGATATTATAGCCGCGGAAGACTACTGAGAAATTAATTTAACTTACCAAGAACGGCGCACAAGACCATATGAACGAAGTTGCGGAGTTCAAATACGCGGTCTGTTTAAGTACATTCATTTCCTTGTTTCTTATTTTAAGTATCTGATCTTCGAAGCTGGGCTCCCAGGCGTACATTTTAAGTACCTGGAAAAATTAATTGTGAACATTGAGCAATGAGTTGGTATTAATTTCTGTTACCGTGCATGATTGCTAGCTAAGATTACGACAAAAAAACTAGATAAGTTTATCCTTATCCATCTTTACCACCAATAGCGTGACAAGCATCGCCCCAGCGAATAATTTAAAAACAAAAATCATGGTCATATTTCGTAGCTTACGATTGCAATCAAAAATGCACGTCAACAGCACTATTATAGGTATTATTTTATCGTGTTGTGATTATGTGTAACTAAAATTAGGATAAAGGGTAATGTAATGATTTTATGGCTCTCGGTCACATATGCTCAATTTGTTTCTGTCAATTTTTATCTGTCTTGCAAAGAAATTATGAGTATAATTTACAAATTGTGAAATTAAGTTTAGATACTTAATAAGTACGGAACAAAATACATCTATTACTTTTTCTTTTCTTTTTCCACACATAAAATTATTTGCTCTTTGTGTATGGACAAGCGAAGGAAACTAATAATTTAATATAATAATATTAGTCACTGAGCTTGTGGTCTCACGTATGTGCAAGACCTATTCCTGACATTTCGATAACGTTTGTCCTGAATACATATTATAGCATTGTATTATTGTTTTTGTATACATCAACAACAATGTATGTAACATTACATTGACAGCCTCTGTGGTGTGGTGGTTGAACAGGTCGGCTTATAGACCAGAGGCGGCGGGTTCGATTCCCGCGGCAGGACAAGTATTTGTGCACAGAAAAAAACAGAAATACTTGTTCTGAGTCTGGGTGTTGTGGGACCATGGTCCTCGTAGTTCCTGGGTCTCTAGACACAGGCAGCCTTATTAATAAACGGGTATTAGTCTCGGATTAGTTACTTCAGCTTTTGTCCATTTTTTTGCTACTGGAATATTTAGCTGGATCGAAAGAAACAAAAGATGGTGTGACTAGTCTAAAGCTAGTTCGTGTTTGTCATTAATAAGGCTGTAAGAATACCACTAGGTGGTAGGACTTTATTGCAAAGTTCGTCTAGGTAGGTACCACCGCTTTGCCAGTTATTCTGCCACCAAGTAGTAGTGCGCAAGCACTGCTGTGTTCCGGTTTGAAGGGCACTGTAGCTAGTGAAATTACTGGGCAAATGAGACTTTATGATCTGATCTCACAGTTTAGTAATCTTATTACTAGATTGTGCTGATGTCTCTGGATGTCGTGCGCAGTGCAGTGTCACGCGAACCTTATACTTTAGAGTTTCGAGTGACACTGCAGCTGATATGGGCAGCCGTGTCGTTTAACATCAGGCGAACGGCTAGCTCGTCACGTCATTCCTTAACATAAAAAAAAGAGAATCCTAGTTAGGGTCCAGGATCTATGTATATTGTGATCGTTAGGAATTTTTTTTTAATTATGAATAAATATTTTCTCATCTTTTAATTTCTTTCTTCTTTCACTGTTACTATGCAGGTGTTACTACAAAAGCAGTTACGTTAAGCCAAATATAAATGTTAGCCGTCCGGGTGAATCATGATAAGATAGTTCAATAGATTCACGATGACTGTGCGATTTTAACATGACGTCATCGTAACGCGGCTAAATTTTACGCCCGGTGTTTTAATATTGGTCATGTTATATTCGTTTCGATAGTAGAGTATTTTATTCGGTAATGTTGATGGAATCCTCAATGAGTGTTGATTTGTCCGAGGTACTTTACCGTTCAGTACCGTTTCAGCTAGTTAGTTCAATTATTTGTGTGTATACACACACAGTATATTTATATTAGTGTTTATCAGAGTATGTACACAACTGCTGTGTAATTAAACCGATGTACATATAGGTAGTAGGATACTGTAAACTACAATTCAGGAGAAATTCAGATTTAAACATAATTTAAATGATATTGAATGATGTGACGAGCTAGTCGTTCACCTGATGTTAAGCGCCACGGCCGCCCATAACAGAACAGTGTCACTCGGAACCCTAAAACATAAGAGTTTCAAGCGACACTGCACTGCGCACATCATCCTGAAACATCAGCACAGTCTGGTAATAAGATTACTCGACTGTGAGATCAGATCATAAAGTCTCAATTGCCCAGTAATTTCACTAGCTACAGTGCCCTTCAAACCGGAACACAGTAGTGCTTGCACACAACTGCTTGGCGGCAGAATAACTGGCAAAGCGGTTAGGATATAAGTTTGCATTGTATTTTATAAGTAGTTTACCTTCTTTTTTTCAATGGCAGGATAAATGTTATTCAACTAACAAATTAATAGGTCTTTACCTATGAAATTGCCGTATTGCAGTACAGACTTTTTCAAACAAAAAAAGTTTTGATTGGCTATGAATTCTAAATTCAAATTAATTTTGTTTTAAAAAATATGACATTCTATTTACAATATAAGTCTTTTGTTTATTGATTAGCGTTGTATTTTCATTACATTTCAACATTTTTCCTCATAATGGATACTTTGAAATTTCGTGTAATTATGGAATATGAGTTCCGTCGTGGCACCAACGCGGCACAAACGACACGTAACATCAACGACGTTTACGGAGAGAACTGTACAAACGAACGTACAACCCGTTATTGGTTTGCTCGGTTCCGTTCTGGGAATTTTGACTTGAAAATGAACCTCGTGGTCGTCCGGAAACTTTAGTCAACAATGATGAATTAAAGGCGATTGTGGAAGCTGATGAATCTCAATCTACAGCTGAGCTGGCAGCAGCTTTTGATGTTAGCATCAAAACAATATTGGTCCATTTGCGACAGATTGGCAAGATAAAAAAGCTTGATAGATGGGTGCCCCACGAACTTAACGATCGCCAGCGCAACGTACGCGTCGAGACTTGCCTTGCGCTGCTTAACAGGCACAGAAATGAAGGAATTTTGAACCGAATTGTTACGTGCGACGAAAAATGGATTCTTTTTGACAATCGAAAGCGCTCAGCAAGTTGGTTAGATCCTGGTTCGGTACCAAAGCAATGTGCAAAACGAAAAATGACCCCTAGAAAGGTGATGGTCACAGTTTGGTGGTCTAGTGCTGGTGTGATTCATCATAGCTTTTTACAAAACGGCGAGAGCATTACTGCAGATGTGTACATTGAAGAACTGACCACAATGATGGCGAAACTCGCACGTCTGCAACCAGCTTTGGTCAATCGGTCGTCTCCACTGCTACTTCACGACAACGCGCGACCCCATACTGCACAACAGACCGTCTCTAAGCTGCATGAGTTGGGTTTGGAAGTTCTCCCTCATCCGCCATACTCACCAGATCTTGCGCCTACCGACTATTACTTTTTCCAAAATTTGGACAACTTTTTAGCGGGAAAAAAAATCAATTCCCGAGAGGCAGTACAAAACGCCTTTGAAGAGTTTGTTGTCTCCCGTCCTGCTGATTTTTTCAAGAAGGGCATCCATAAACTGCCACAGCGTTGGCAAAGATGCATTGATTGCAGGGGTGATTACTTTGAATAAAAGAAATAAATAAGTTCGAAAAAAAAATACTTTAACTTTTTTCAAACAAAACGGCAATTTCATAGGTAAAGACCTAATATAATCTGACTAAAATAAAAGTACCATCATTATTGCAGTGTTAACTATATGAATATTTTTTTTACTGTTTTGTTCATATCCATTGAATAGCTTTTTTTTATTGAAAAACCGCATCTTATAGAAATATTAGATCACTATGCCCGTCTGCATTAAACTTTCACAGATCTTCTTAATAACGCACTTATCTTTTATAGCATCCGGTTCTCGTACGTTTGTCAAACTCGTGTCAAGTTAACATCACAAAATACTGTACGTTCATTGGTTGAAGACAGCGGATGATCAACAGGCAACCAATGAGCGTTCAGTATTTAGCGTGTCAAGTTTACACGTATGTAACATACGTACCAGAAACCGAGGGAAAGTGTTGATTAGCTAAGTTGTGCTTTAATAGACTTTAGTGCAGAAGGGCATTAGAGCTAGTATTTCTTAACCAACAATCGGATTATTCATAAGTAAACGCCACTTTAGAAGCGCACAAATTCGATATTCGATATTGGTCTGATATAAGACAGACTCGAGAATGGTGTAGGGATATTACGAAAGTAAGCTTACTTGGTAAGCGTTTCATAATTGATATTTAGAGATAATGATAAATCCACTTTATTATACTTAGGTAAGTATTATTATCCACTTAAGTAAGTATTATACTTAATTAATTACGTATAATCAATACCAATGATTAGATTAAAATGAATGAATGATTGGTGATTAGATTTATTTCTGGATTAACTGATTTGAGCAATCAATCACAAGAAATGTTTATTTGAAGCTATTCTGATAATATTATCTGTTACCGTTTTATTTGACAATTATATATTATTTATCTATTCTTAAATCTTTATGTATTTTGAGGTAGTTTGTAGGTTCAAATAGTCAACATCAGGCGAGGCAGTGGGCAAATGATTTGCCTACAACCAATAAAGAAAAAGTTTTTTGTACAAAAGCAATGCTTTATATTTTAAGAATTCAGTATTTCCATGCACTTAAGTAATTGTGTATAGCTATAGCTAGTTCATAAAAAGAATTTATCTTTTCGTATGCACACAAGTTAACAGTCAACTTTAGGGTGCACAGAAGATATAAGTAAGCACTAAGTATATCCTATATTAGAGCACCATCTCAGCATGGAATGAATACATTATTTTCTATAGTAAAAAAAGCTTTCTACGAATACCGCTCGAATTTCGATGACGTCACGAAAAGGTGCGTATCGATCGATAGCAGCATATGTGAATTGTAGTTTATTTCGCGTATTTGAAAGGTTGGGTATCATATCAGCTGTTGCACAAGTTTTGTTATTTTATAGAAGAATATCAATAATATAGGTTTTTCAGACTTGTCAGACAAATAAGAATACATAAACAGGCTTATAAGAGAACCAAACCACTACCGCAGAGAATTATATTCAACTGAAGAAATAAAACAGTTATAAAGCTGACCCTCACCTTAATTCCGTTAAGTACTTCATTCATCAACTTGACTCGTTCATCTTTGTACTTCATTTGCCTGATCTGCAAAGTTTTGACCCTGTTCGCGATGAGACCATTTACTGGGATCAGGATGATCATCACAGCTAGACCGGCCAGAACTGAGGGGCCAAGGATACCCCACAGGAAGTATAAGGCTAGAGCGATTTGGAGCGGAGCAGACCATATCATGTTCAGATACGCTGTCAACTCGATGAATCTGGGAACAAAACACACTAAATAAATATCGTCTAACGAAACAAAGGTGCAAGTGAAACCTTTATGATGCAGATTCTTAGAACTCAATGTTCGCGGGTAATAGTGTGGCGATATTTGACAAATTTCATTTGATATATCTGGAACATATGACGTGACGAGCTAACCGTTCGCCTGATGTTAAGCGACACGGCTGCCCATATCAGCTGCAGTTTCACTCGGAACTCTAAAGTATAAAGTCTCGCGTGACACTGCACGGCGCATGTCTACTTGAGACATCAGCACAATCCAGTAATAAGATTACTAGACTGTGAAATCAGACCATAAAGTCCCATTTGCCCAGTAATTTCACTAGCTACAGTGCCCTTCAAACCGGAACACAGCAGTGTTCGTGCACTACCGCTTGGCGGCAGAATAACTGGCAAAGCGGTGGTACCTGGTGGTAGTAAAGTTATCAAAAATTATAAAAAAAACTTAGAGATTGATTTTTTTAAGCTTTTCGCTTGCATATTTATATGACAATAACGATTTATTGACTGCTTTGTTTTCAAATAAGATAGTAGGTGCTATCCTAGCAGGTGTAGGATTAACCTAAAGTAGGTATATTTATATTATTGATAGCCTTGACATGGCACGAAACAGGCACATAATAAAATTGAGCGAAGACAGCAAGAAAAAATAGTACATCATTAATTAACACTGATTCCGTATTAGACTATGTAGCCTTACAATAGAAAGAATGCCACTGAAATACGGTCCTGATGAGCCTAAGCTTGTCTAAATACAAAGAATAATATATAATATAATAATAAAATATTTAGTGTGGTTATTGTAATTGATTTTGTCGTTTTTATCACAATAAATAATTAAATAAATAATTATACTTAACCAAGTTATGGTACCACAAGTTATGGTAAAGTCAAGTAAGCGATAATGTTAGAGGAAATCTAAATCTACATGAAATCTCATTATCTACATAATTATACATTCATAATTTTAAGACAATAGATTCGATATGGTGTGCCTAATAGTCATGCTTGGGTTTAAGATCAATTCAAACCATAACTGTTTCTTCCTTTACCCATTACTTTGATAAAATTTGTTGAGAAATAGCGATATGGTAAATTTATCACGAATAAATAATTTTCTTTCTTTCTCTCATAAGTATTATTTGAATATTTAGACGCTTAGCGACAGAAAAGCCGGAAAACTACACGTCCCCGTCAGAAAATGGTTGAAACCGCGAGGCGCGTTTTAGTCCTGCTAATAGCAAGTATCTAATGTTCTTAATGCGAAAACTTGTGTGAAACGACAAGCCGTATAATAAAAGTTAGATGTATAATTTTACTTATTATTTATTTATTTTATATAAGTACACAAAACAAATCGCAATCAATGACTTTAACATATACATATAAATTATGATAATTATATAAATCATTTTACATTCAACCTAAGTAGGTAATAATGATAATCCAACAGCGCCGAATTTTAATTATATGCGATAAAAATAACTACATATCGCCCATTCAAGTGTGTAGTTATTTATCTGATAGTGTATTTAGTGACCTTATACAATCTAAAACTATCACCTCGTTTGAAGTGATCATAGTGGTTAGAGCTTGCGTCATTTGTTCAGTGCCTTTCAAATATTGAACAATGAACACTAACTAAAATAACTAATGATTAATGAAGATGAATAAAATGTCTAATGATATAAAAATAACCTCTTTACTGCTAACCTATCTGTGTTTCTTATTAGGTAGTTTATATATTTATGAAACTAATCATGTAGCTAGCTTTGGGTTGTCTGGAAGAGATCGCGAGCGATAAGCTTAAGCGATAAGACCGCCCATTGTGACACTTAATTCTAAATTTTATGCCTGTAAATTGTTCCTACAATGTGGTGTTTCAATAAAGAGTTTTATCTATCTATCTATCTAGCTATGTCTATCTATCTATCTAGATATATCTATATAGCTATTAGTCGTATATTGTATTGTATTTGAATGAACACTTATGTATGCATAATTTTAAATGTATTTATGTATACTTTAGCACAAAATAATGTACAAGGCGGACTTAATGCTATGAAGCATAGTACACTCAACCTGGATGTGCAAGAAAAAAAAACATGTCACATACAATGCAGTAAAATTGATATTAGAATAAAATACGTATATATAAGAAAAATAATAAATATGTAACACTAGCGGCCCGTCCCGGCTTCGCTCGGGTGGACGTTTATTTATTAAACATTTTATAATATACGAAAAACAATGTATCACGTACCGGCGCCATCTACTTAAAATGTAGGTTTGTCCTGAATTTTCTTTGCTATAAACCTCACGGAGCCCGAGACCTTTCCAACGAATGCAAAACCGTGGAAATCGGTTCGTGCGTTCTGGAGTTATAGCGTCAGGAAGGAAAACCCGACTTATTTTTATATAGTAGAAAAAAATATAATATAATAACATATCAAATTATTGCACAACATCGTGAAAGTCAATGAAACCACTCTTATCTTATACAAATAATATATTCTTATATTCCCATTCGCTAATTGCTTATCTAAAACAAATAATTTGAGCTCAGTATCCTTACAGCACACCTCGACTGGGAAAACCAATATTTAGTTATATTGTACGTAGTACTTATAAATACCTACATTATTTTATCATCCCTGTTTGAAATTGTATATTTTATTTATTTCGAAGACGCATTTGTTCTTGTTCCAAATGATGTTCAGATTTTATAATAAACTAGTTGCGCCCCACGGTTTCACCAGCAGATAAAAAGTATTTTCATTATTTACTCATCCCACAGGAAAATTTCACTTTTCCGGGATAAAATGTATCCTATATGTTAATCTAGTGTATAAGCTACCTTGGTACCGAATTTCATCCAAATCCATTCTGCCGTTTGAGCGTGAAGGAGTAACAAACATACATACATACATATAAACTTTCGCCTTTATAATATTAGTGTGAAGTGTGATGTTAAATGTACTGACTAGGTAATTCTTGTGAATGAAAGTACTTGACAAACAAGCATTTGGAGCCGAATCATTTAATCACGATAAATGCTTCAATGGGTGACGGATAACGTTTCCGTCCAGTGAACATGGTTTCATATCCAACACGATTATTTTGTCTACATTATTCCACTGTTGCGTAAGGCAATAGGTAAAAGCTAAAGGCTATAAGCTGTGTATAGATATAGAAATACATAGGCTCAATGGCCATATTCATAATGAGATCGAAAACTTTCTCTTGACCGCGGTCAATGCAACTCGGTCGAGCGAGACTTCATGGTTAGCAAATCTATCGACAATAAAAAAAATATATTATTCGAATTTTTCTCATAACCGATGCTCAAGCAAAAATACTATTTGCTTTACAGAATGCGTGCTCTAAGCCAATTTCAGCGTGCATGGAATCTGGTTCCGTTAAAAATTGTAACATAATTATAACTGGTTTACAGTTTATTGACTGTCGAGCCGCAGAGCAACAGTCAAGAATTGCGGCCTTGTCAAGTTTTGCTATCAACATTGCGGCCACAATATGGGATAGAGCAGTTAAGTAGCATGTTATTTGTGAGTACTAAGTATGACAACAATGAGCGTAGTGCGCCGGAAATCAGGCTATCGAGCTCTGAATATACGAACACGAAGCAGATTGAATTATTGAATTGCATGCTCATCCTATACAGCAGCGGTTTGCATAATGTGTGATTCAGAGTTGACGAGACCTAATTACATACATACATTTCGTGATTATGCTTTTCTTGTAGCGTGCTTAGTAATTATATTAGATTCTGATATATGTATTATATAGATTGAGAGGCGTACCCTTTTGTGTCGTAATCAACAAATATTGTCACTGCTAAAATGTTGACGAATAGTGTTTGTACTACTATTATATATTCTGTGACTTATTCATTTCAATAGTGCCTTTTGTTGTTCTAAAAAGTTACATGTAATAGTAATAATAATTAATATATGTGAACATTTCACACAGCACCATCTAGCCCCACACTAAGCAAAGCTTGGGTGGCTAAGTACTATGGGAACCAGATAACTGATAGAATACATAGATACTTGAATAGGTACATATATGTTATAAAATAAAACTTCCATACCTAGTACTTATTCAAGCTCAAGCTGAACAGGGTCCATATTTAACTACATATCTATGTGGAAAAAAAAAAACAATTGATATTGAAGCTGATGCCCTCGGGGAATAAACCTACAAGAACTAAGGAGAACCGACGAGTCAAGGTAACACACATCAATCACTGGTGAGGCCCAATACAGACCGATGTTAACATAAGCACAATAACTCATGTCCAAAATAAATACCTTACATGTGGAAGGCCCTTAGTTCCACACTCAAACAAAAGACGGAAGTCTTTAACTAAATTCCCCGTTCAAATTTATATGAAACGTTTCATGTGTTCGGAACATACAATTTTGAATACGGTTGATGGATTAATTAATAATAACTTTTGGAGTTACATTAAATTCACAAGGCGACGCGAGCCGCGCCGCTCGCCGGCCGGCGTCATTTACTTGGTAAGATATGATCTATGTAAATAGACACATCCATACCCTTGTCGTAATAACAAATATGTACTGTATCTGTTTCGTGCATGCAGGAGTGCTTGCAAAATTAAAAACGACAAGGTAAATAAACGTGAACACATTTATGGATACAAAATAGGAAACCGGTAAAGTGAGTTCGTTACTATTTATATTCAATGTCATCGCATCTTCATATTTGGACATAATGATAAAATTGTATAATTTGTTTTATTCCTATGTAGGTAATTTGGTATAGTTACATGCTTCTATACAACGAACTTTTGTTCAATCTGTAATGAATATCAAACGTCGGAAATTGTTCACTTTCAAATTGAACGAGACTTTCATTATATACGTTGAAATGAGTGAAAATATTTTTATTTATTGAAAGATCGTACATACACAGGCTGACTGGTAGTTGAATAATATTATACTAATCATGTTGTTGTTGATAGAAGTACAGAGTGTTGTTTGTTAGTGCAGTTTTCACGTCAAAACCGGAAAACCGATTTGGATAAAATTGTGCACACATTACTTATCAACACAAATTTTTATCCCATTAAAAATTATAAGCAAAAACTGACAATAATCGGTTGAAATCGCAAGGCGCTACTAAGGTGTCTAATTAAATGACTTCTGACTAAATCTATAGGTAAATAAATATAAAAAATAATACATGGACGAAATAATCTTCCATAGGATAGGTACTTTGTTACTTATGATTATGTGTTGGTTCTTGCCCATTAAAGTATCCCAGAGAATATTTCCAGTAGGTAGCCGTAAGCTGAACCACAAATGTTACTTCAGCGATATCTTTCGTCAGCTAAATATATTTTTAGTGATAGTGTAAGATCTAACTAGGAAACGTTTTTGATAAGATATAAGAACTTCAAGTGGCACATTTGAAAAAGTTTCGCTGATTCTCGGCAATGAAACTGATAAATCTAAGAACTATTCAACCAATAATCTAAAAAAAACGAGTGTGTTTTAGACCAATCGACTGAAGTAAAACTTTATTTAGCTCCATTTATCGGCCAGTATAACTCTGTTTTAGCTTTGTTTTCATTTTAAATTAAATTAAGTTAAATTATCATTTTACCGGACATACCAACAAGATAATACAAATTTTTAAATATGTTAGATTGACAATGGCGATCTACGTGAACCGACTTTAACTTCCGCTCGCCTCGCATTCACTAGCTTACTACCCAATTCAAGCGTGCGTAAAAAAGTTTTACTTTAACAAATAAATTTAAATGGAATCATAATCGGTCCATTCGCTTGAGACTCACAGAAAGACACATCGGCAGATACTACGAAAAAACAAACTATCAATGACCTTCGTTTTCGAGGTTAAAAGTTGATATACTTTTCTCTTACCTGTGAGCATCCACGGACATCAAGTTAACGATTTCTCCGACTGTAGACTCCCTCTTGGCCGAGTTGGACATCCGCAGAGACTTCCTGTAGATAGCGCTAGTGAGAGCTGTCCGTATCCTCATGCCGACGAGATACATCCGCATGAAGTAATGCGCCAGCAACATTGTTTGCACGGTGGCGGATGCGAGCAAAGCCACAGCATACAGGTAGCCTTTCCACACTGGCTCGCCACCTTCCACGAAACCTATCAGGAGCCTGGATAAATGCATATTTTTATTACTCTGTGGTTTTCTAACTGTAAATAAAGGATCTTGCATTAGCATAACTACACGATTTCATCGCATACGGCATCATAAAATCGAGTCTACACCGACGCTAAGTTGTGACCAATTTTCGTAGTAAGGATTAAAATTGAGTGAAATGCTAATATTGTGCGGTTTACATTATACAGTTTCAAGTGAAATACAAAGTCCATTACAATATCTTTATTTTCAATTTGCTGTTATTCATGTAATTAGAGTTCACAATTAACTAGATTCTAGTTTAAAGGATATGTTTTTAAATTAAGCTAACTGTATAAAATTGAGCGAGGCTATTGATTAGGAGTAGCACGCTACGCCAGGCGGATTTAACTTTAACTACACTTCCTATATAATAATAATAATAATAATAACGCCGTCAGATCCTGGACCCTAACTAGGATTCCCTGTGTCTAGGGATCCAGGAACTACGATGACCATGGCCCCACAACACCTAGAATCAGAACAAGTATTTGCGCTTTTTTTTCTGTGCACAAATACTTGTCCTGTCGCGGGAATCGAACCCGTCGCCTCCGGGTTATGAGTCAACCACCACACCACAGAGGCTGACTAATGACTCAAATCAAAGATCTTTTCTGGTAACCGTGAAAATTTGTAGTAACAAATGTCAGCTGATGATTTTATACTGCGAATAGGAAGCGCATGAAATATTATAGCTTTTGAATTAAAAATATGACGTCATTTTACAGTCATGGTAAATGATGAGACATCACAATGACTATCAATAATTTGTTGTTTAAAACAGTGTCAACAGTTCTTTCACGAATATTGGAAAGATCACGTTTTAATCTTGCTCGAACCACTAGATATATAATGGTACTAGCTCAACTAAACCAAAGGAACATAGGACACTACAGTACTTATAATAAAGGGCGAACCACTGCGTAACCAAGCAAGCCAATAGTGTGCGGCGAGGTGAACCTCCTCGCTGCAGTAGCAACCTCCGCGCTATTGGCCGCTGAGAAAAGTGTTTTTGTGACAGTGTCTCGCGGTGACAGTTAATGTTAGTGAAAATTTTATCACGGAAACTTGTACTTTTGTTAATTTTTTTAATTTGTATATATATCCATTTCGCAGTAAAACCAACAGTATTTTCTCTTTACACAATATATATCAGATAGCCCCCACATATATTTGGTGACCTTCGTTCTGTACATTTTCTTCCGAGTAAATTCAAAATCTCCGTCAATCCCCCACAAGTGCACGTTTTATAATACTTATATATTTTTACTTTTTTATTATATATTTTTGTATAGATATTTTGTAATCTTTGGTGTGCGTATAATAAAGAGTTTATCTAGCTACTAGTTGACCCGAGTGAATTAGTAAAACGCGGTCGAACGTATCCCAAAACCCTCGAAATCCTATGTCCGTCTACTGATTCTAAGCTACCTCCCCACCAATTTTCAGCCAAATCGGTTCAGCCGTTCTTGAGTTATAAATAGTGTAACTAACACGACTTTCTTCTATATACATAGATATACATTTTAACCACTGCGTCACGTGATGCCTCGCCATGTCTCAACTTGTTTGCCCCTTACTGTTATGCAAAGATGCATAATATTTCTAGCTAGCTCACGACGACGTCATATTTAATAAATATGTATATATAAAAATGGCATACTTGAGTAACTGCGGCGAGACGAAAGTTAGAGTGTCGTTGATTAACTTGAGCAATGCTCCGAACAGGAACTGGCCTCCGAAAGCCAGACACAGAGCTGGAAGTATCGACGCGGGTTTCTTTCCCTTTTCCGGTTTGAAGTTGACGCTGGCCGAAGTCTTGCGGTAAGTTGCTTTCGGGCCGTTAGACCTGGGAGAAAGGGGTACGATGATAAACTCATTTATATTTAGAACTTTTAATCCGAAGGAGTAAAATATTGAAGTATTGAGATATCACTACAAAATAATGTTGGTATAATGGCATTCGTGGTAAACAGCGAATATGCAATAATTATAAAAATTTAAAATATTAAAATTAGCGTGTAAAAACAGTTACGATATTTTCAGGAATGATCTAGGGTTCCCGCGAATGTCAGTATCCTATACTAATTGAAATTAATAAAAATTAAAACATGTGCATAAAATCAGTTAAAATTTTAAATTTCTCGTTTAGATTCTTTCAATATCACTGTAAATACAAAATAATATACACATTTATAAACACAAAATGACAACTTCATGATAACTATATATTACTGAAAAATATTGTTAGATTGGTATAAATAACAGCTTCATGGTCCAGAGAAAGTTTAAGTGGTAAGTATCAATTGATATTTTACACACACTCACACACACATCAACAGCTGGAAGACGCCCACTGCTGCACACAAACCTCCCCCATAAAACGCCACTTTGGACGCTTATCATAGAGAGGGTTTGCCACAATCACCACGCATCTTTGTGATCGAAGATTTTAATGTACCGAGTAGAATGCTTCTACCCATTCTCTGGATATTTCCTTAGCCCACTCTTACGAACTCACGGGAAGAGAGATAGAGCCGTCCTATTCTCACACCGCTGCCGGACCTACACGGCATATTGGCAATTGGTTTGTATTTTTTATGAATTTAGCATTAGGATGGACGAAATGTACCTTGTACTCTGACATAAAGGGTTCAAAGTACAAGGTAAACATATAATGAAACTGTCAGAAAAGTACTATAATGCATATTGCATACTAAGTTATCGACAGACTGTAAGCACCTAATGCACATAATATACAAGGTAATATGAACTCGCATGAAACTTTTAGGTGTTACATGACTTATACATTATATAGAGGTTAAATTTTAAACACACAACTTTTGATCTATGTTTAAGTGTAACTTAAATTTTATGCGTTTTTTGGAATATACTATGGCCCGGGATTATTACCTTTTTCATTGAATAATTATTATTATTAGCACGTATTATTTTAATAAACATTTAATAAAATCAATACAATAAACGCCAAATTTGTATAAACTAAAAAGTTTTTCCTTTTTCTAGTCGTTCACAAATGACGATAAAAACGTTTTATGTCCTATAAAGTAGAAATCGTCATGGGAAATTGCAATGAAAAGCTTGTTTGTTCCGCAGGTCAGTGCTTATTTCAAACAAATCAACATTACAATAATAATTGTGTGATCCAATAACACTGGCCAAGAGCAATTTATGATTGTCGTCCATCCGGCTCAAAGCACAAAATAAATAATAGTAATAGCGTATACTCATATACGAATACATAATAGTGCTTATGCTTAATGATATTTCAGACAAAACATTCTCGTACTAGTTGAAGAAAAATCTATCAAGTTAAAATACAATATAATTTTATCACTCACAATTCTCGCTTCTTCAAGGACCTCTCCCAGAATTTGTCAAATCTCTGGACGACCTCCGGCGAGCTATCTTGAGGGTTCAGTGACCACAAGTCAGACTCGGTCAGGGGTCGCCGGAACCCGGTCAGCGCCAGTGGGTCGAACCAGCTGAACGTGAGTCGGCTGGGGAACCCTGACGCCCTCTCTGGGCATTGGTTCTGGAGAAGAATGCAAGTTTGAGAAAGATACCAATGTCAGAAAAATTTATAAACGACAAGATGTGCTTCGCAGTTTCAGCCACCATTCATTTACCAGTTTTTTTGCGGAAAATCTGTCTGCATTTTGCCTAAATCGGTTCAGCTGTTGCCATGAAAGACAAACAAGCAAGTCACTTTTTAAAATAGTTAATACATTTAGGGACTATCTGCTTTATTTATTTTTAAGAAATGTTTAGAGGAATATCAGTTAAATGGACTTATATCGCAGTTAAACAATAAGTAAAATATACCGCCGAAGATTAACAGATACAAACATACTTGTCAGCGAACAAACGTCCGTGAACCATCCGCATCCAATTTATAAACGAAGAACAATTAATAAAATTACCTTTTCGTATTTGTAGGGCGTATCTTTCGGAGGCAAGTCGGCGAAACCATTCAGTATAAACATTATCACTATCAGTGCATAGTACACCATGTAGCTCACGAAATGATATCTGACGTTGTCATCTTCGCTGAGGTTGTTGTGCTTTACGATCTCTGCTCTAAGCTGTGGTATTCCAGCAACAATCAACAACACCCAGAAGAAGAAAAGCACCCCTGATGCTCTCATGCCAAACTTTCTGTTGTAGAACAACAGAGTTGCTGACAAACTCTGAAAAGGAACATTTCATGTACGAGCGCGTAGGTTAATTGGTATCACTTAAGGGACGATAATAATATATATTCTCGTAGTTTCGGAGATGTTTTTAGTTTTTGTTAGCCATCCATTTTTAAATTAAACCTGTCCAGTGAAAAGGTTCACTAGAAGATTTCGTCTCATTATTTTGTTTCGGTCATGCACAAAACACCCCGTTATTACGGTATCAGTAGTACTTTTATTTGTTTAGTGCCAAATTTATCGAACTTCTCAATAACAGGAATAAAAATAAGATAAAAACAAAAGGTATCATAGTTTGTAAACGGTCACAGTATGACCATTTAATGTTAGACTTTGGTATATGTTGATATTTTTGTAAGTAATTTCATTGCATCGTGGCATGCATACCGCCGCAATGTACAACGAAAAGTGATGCTAAAATTGGAACTGTTTACACGTAGCTTAATATTGGTACAAGTGTGAAACGGGCGCGCGCGTATAGTCAGTCAGTCAGTAGTACCCTTGAACTTTAAGGTTTTGTAGCTCGTTCATTATGAACATGCATATCTGAGGAACCGTTCATTCGTTCACACATGGCAATTGTTGGTTGCCACCCAGACAATTTACAGATTCTAAGCACATTTTATTTCTACTATGTAAATAAATATGAATAGAGAAAAAACACCATATGAAAATATGTAAAATTTAATATTTAAGATTTAGTGGCTGAGAAATCTGCAGATAAATATGATGCTATTGATTTGAACATCGACAGTCAATAGTCGAGCTTTAAATGTCACATTGCTCATTAGGGGAGTACTTATATACAGTCTTATGTTGTTGTTTTTAATTAATAATTTACCAGAATTATTTTTCATTTTAACATAGATTGTATTAGTTTGATATAATCTCCGAAACATCCTTGTTAGCAGAGACCATCTTCTATAGTACTACTTCTATTCGGCAAAGTAGACAGCCCAGCCCATCGACCTTTTCGTGTTTTTGTTGCTGAATGAGTACCTCGTTTTGCTGAGGCCGTTCATGTTAGAAGATCCGTTTGTAAACACGGTACCGTGAACTATACTCAATTATAAATAAAAACGCCGCCGCGTTTTGTACTGATTGTAACTGATGTAATCACGGTTTTTGTGAAATGTAATCATGAGAATTCCTTGAGGTCGCCATAATAAGGACGCCTAAATTGAGAGGCTCAAGGACAAAGCCATACATTTTAACTCGGTCGGTTTAAGCGTGTCCCTTCATTCAAAGGTATATGTATATTGTAATTGCTTGACAATTGATATGAAAATGAATGAATGGTTACATCACCAGAATACTGTACCAAAGTGATATTATATAATGTTTAGTAACAACGTATTACTTTCGTAAAATAAAGAATATCATTGATTTTAAGAACTTATTTGTGTTTATGGGGATATTGAGAATAGTTTTATTGACTGTTTACATTGAGAAGGTTTCTCATTCCGCGTTACAGCAAGCCTATCGAAACGGACGGAGTTATTATTATCATTTGGGTCATTGTCAATATGACAGGTCTGAATGCTAACGATCTTCAAATTATCTATACCGTTTCAGTAGATTAATGAAAGAAAAGAATAGGTGTGCTTTTGGCATTTTCATTTTTAAAGGCTGGATTAAACTAAATATACTTGCTTTAACGGACGTAGGTTGTAAAATTAAAATTTTTGTTTTGCTTTCATCAATAACAAGAATTTACAACAAGAAAAAATATTCAAAAATTGATTTGCAATTTACATCATGTATATCTCCATCACCTTTATATTTTAGAGGTCCGAGACACACTGGTGTTGGGCAGCCGTGACGCCTTAACATCCAGGTCTTCGAGCATACTCTCCAAGCATCAGGCGAACAAACATCTCGTTACGTCACATTAAAAAAAGTTACCGGTGATGTCTAGGAAACTTTGCCATTCACTTAAGATCTATACTAAAGTTTGATAGCTCCTAAGCACTTATTCCTCTGTTACATATCCAAATGCATTGGAGTAAGTATATCATAGAGGGATAAGTGCGAACTTACGAGCTTGTCAATCTGTAGTACAGATGGGCATAATTGTAATCCTACATCACTGAAATAGGTTAAGTTTATTATTGGTACGTAGTCTATTGTCTATTTTGTAATATTTATGCAATGTTCCATAGAAAGAGACTTGAAACTTGTAACTTGTTTATTGAACCTTTAGGAACACTTTCGTATGTAAAAATAAAATTCTAACTCCTGACTGACTGACTGATTTATATATCAACGCACAGCCTAAACCGCTGGTCCTAGAGGATTGAAATTTGGAGGGTGTGTTCTTTATAGTGTACGTATTCACTAAGAAAGGATTTTTCGAAATTCCACTCCTAAGAGGTTGAAATGGGTGGTTAAATTATCCAGGAAAAAAAATCTTCGTTTCATATAAGCCACACGGCTTAAGCCGTGGGCAGAAGCTAGTCTTATTGTATCGTAGGTTTGTACCGAGGATGTAACAGAGGTGGTTCTATCGGAACCAAAATCGGATTCTGAGGTTTCAAATTTAGTTTGTCGGAGTCGGAATCGGAACCGAAGTCGGAAACGGATGCGGAGGCGGAAGAAAGACGTGCTAGTTAAAGGCAGGTCGAATAAAATAAAATATTACAATCAGCCTTTTTAATTTCTATTTACTTAGTAAATCATTTCCATTACTGTGCTTCAACCTCCGATATAACCTCCGGTTCCGGTTCCGATTTCGGTTCAGATACTTTCGAAAGTATCGGAACCGAAATCAAAGTCGCATGTATATAATATCAATCGGAAGGTCCGACTTTTCGGATTCAGAACCGAAGCTCCGTTACATCTCTGGTTTATACCGCAATGGTTTGACAGCCTCTGTGATGTGGTGGATGAACAGGTCGGTTCATAACCCGGAGGCGGTGGGTTCGATTCCCACGGCAGGACAAGTATTTGTGCACAGAAAAAAAAAAACAAATACTTGTTCTGCGTCTGAGTGTTGTGAGACCATGGTCCTTGTAGCTCCTGGGTCTCTAGACACAGGCAGCCCTAGTTAGGGTCCAGGATCTTTGTATGATCATTCAACCACCACACCACAGAGGCTGTGATGTGGCCATGAATTGACTCTCATATGAGTCAGCAGTAATTTAACTTGCAAATTGTGAGTCAGCGCTTTATCAATTTACTTACAGAAGTACAGTTGCGCCATTGAAATATTTATGGTAAAATTACTTTGTCTACATAGATCTTGTTAAAGTTAGGGCACAAGTTGATATTTCACAATTATTGCAATAATTAAGTATAAAACATTATACTTTATTAATTTTTTAAATACTAGATTGATTAGAAAATGAACATACTAATCAGATGGGATTTGTATGTAATTACTGTGTTGCAAGGTTATGGTTTTGTACTCTTCTGTTTGCAATGGTGATGTAATAATACCATATAAATGTAAATATAAGTGAGAAGACCTTTGCTGCTCAAAAGTACTCCACATAAATTAGGTCCAATGCACACAATTTGCTAATTGCAAATAGAGAAATAGCATTTTGTAACACAGCTGTTTGAGGACATGCCTAGATGATATAAGACAGGTTATCAATAAGGAGACTAAAAAATGTTTCTACTTACAAATGTCAATATTTTTATGGTTGGGGCGTAATAATCTGCATTGAAAACAGGTTCTCCTTTCGAAGACATGTGCACTGCGACACCAAGGTCGACAAATGTCAGGACTATCAGCAGGCACGTTAGTATCAGTTTTGTTATGTTCAATGGGTTCCATGGTATATTCCGTTCTTTGCTGTTGAAGATGTAGTATGCATCAAGAAATCCGAAAACCCACAGATATATACACGGCGTCCATATGAGCACTGTCTTCAGGAAACAATCAGAAAACTCTGGGTTCTCTGTGTACCATGATGCTGTGCTATTCTGTAAGAAAAATAAAAACATTAGATTTATTTTAAAATTTGAAATCCTGCTTCTATGATTTACTTTTGTATTTAGTTTTAAATGGGTTAATGCTGTTGATCTTTACCATGTTTCACCGCCATCAAAAGTGAAAAACACCTAGCTCAAATGCACCTCTGGAGAGCAAAGCCTTTTTTTGGAGTGGGGAAATGCCCTTGCACTTTCCTGCAGGGGGTATGTGGGACTCGAACCCACTAAAATCCCCCCCATGAGCCCTCGTCCGCAGTACCAGGGGCTAGGGGTTGCAACTGCAGTCCAGCCAACTCGACCGCCAAGCAAAGCCTTACCTTGAGCCATGGCCAGAAGACAATTCAGAAGTTTAAAACTACTCTGCAGGGCAAGTATGAGCTATAAAAATCGCCATTTTATCCAAGCTCTTCTCTCGAGAAATTGTTTGAGTAATGAAAGATCATATGGACTTTTATTTGTTACACAATTTCTTGAGATAAGAAATATATATTTAAACTCATGCTAACCCTTTGAAAAGTCATGATCATGCTAACATTGGTGCAGCAAGCAGCACCTAAGGGCTCAAATGGTCCCACATTCCTAGCGCAACTAATACAATGGGAGTGATCTCTCATCGATGGGAGTGCCTCAGACACTGATGAGGGAGTGCACTTACATAATGGAATTGACTTTTAAAAAATGTAACTATTGTTAAAGATCACTTTAAATGGGTAAATCTGTATGTACCAGATTACTGGCTAGTAAGTGTTATTTCTATTCTTGATCTGACTTATGCTGTTGGTCTCTATCAATCTTAATAGCATCACTGGGCTATATGGGCTACTGGGCATGATGTTATAATACTTTTTTATGATATAAATTAACAGTAATAGGTAAATCTATTGTAAATACTTGCATGTAAATTCACAAGATTTCTTACTTGATAGAACCAGAAAACTATGACAGTAATTTTATTATTATATTATGTAAATCAACATGAGCACTTAGGAACCAAATTCTAAAAGAAGGTAGGTATTTCACTACATGTCTTTTATCATTATTCAATCAAATATAAATATATTATAATTATGACATATTAGCTGCCACCTGCAGCTTCAAACATGTCTAAAGTTTATCATGATAAAATGTAACCTATGTTCTTTCCCAGGGTTTAAACCTAATCACAGTCATAGAAATAGGTAATGGATATAAATAAATTTTAACATATGACTGGCATCAGCTGGATAAAAAATTAAAAAAATGGGCATGGCTTTATAGAAGTTTACATCAAGTAGTGGACTAATGCAGGCTGATGATGATGTGTATCTACTCAAATCGAGTTTAATTGAGATCAATGCAAAGTTCGTTGTTAATTTTTGGTTAATACAACTAAACAAACCAATAATGATATACCTACAATGGTACACAAGAGTGGGTAGTAGCTTAATTTTAAAATGTGCAAGGTTTGATAGATTCAAATGACCTATAAAATTCTCGATTGCCGTAAATATTCGATTTTGGCCCGGTCCTATTAAAACTGGTTATACTGGTAGGTAGATACTGGAAATAATTTTTGTACGTTGTAATTTGATTGCACCATACAGTCTCAGAGTCCCGCGGTTTATTTAAAACTCCACAAAACAAGTAAAAGCATGATTAAAGGCTCGCTTACCCAAAATACTGAACCACAAAAATCATCTAGCGTGGAATCGTAAGACATTGTCACAAACTGTGCTTGCTTTTAGATAGAACTTCCATAAATTCGGCTTGCTTGGCACTGTGCTGAAATTCCAATGTCCTCTTTTTCTAAATACACTGGTGTTATATTCGAAATTTGCGAGTCAGGTTAATAATGATTAGAAAAGTTGTTTCGAATAACAGAAGTGGGCTACCGATGCACCACACCACCACATCCACACATTCGCACAGCACAATATCGCCCGTTCACTAAATGATGTAGTGAAGTCAAGTGAAGTAAGTGAAGTGACTTGACTTAAGCGGACGCATGGAAGATTGAAAACTATTGAAATTGAAATGAAGTGAAATTAAAAAGTGAACGACCGCACACAAGGGCCACTGCTGCCACAGACTATATAAGGACCGTACATAATACTTTATAATTTGGACTTTTCGTATTATCACTGTCGCGCGTCGATAGTTATATAATTGAGGATATAACCTTCTTGGTTTTATAGTACATTCTTTAGTACATATAAGTCTGTATGACAGAACCATACTCAGTCATCGTTTCATGCTCAAGTAGGGATTTCATTAACTATTTTATCGTTTGTTAATGAAATCTCATCTTGAGCAGAGACTCACGACTGAGCGTCGTTCTGTGATACGGGCCTCTAATAACATTATTATTTCGTGATCTGTGGTCACAGATTTGAGAAAAATATTATATATAATACGAGTCCTAGAAAATTATACTGTAAAACTTCCTAGATCACCGAATATGACAAAGTACTCCGTGGTTGTCCACCTGTCTGATACTGTGAAGTATATGCAGTATCTTCCATTCTGGGATCACATCTACATGGTAACTCTTTGCTCAAGACAAGATTTCATTCGAATATGATATGAAATCTCTGCTTGAGCATCAATTGACGACTGAGCGTAGTTCTGTGATACGGGCCTCTAATAACATTATTATTTCGTGATCTGTGGTCACAGATTTGAGAAAAATATGTAATACGAGTCCTAGAAAATTATAATGTAAAACTTCCTAGATCACCGAATATGACAAAGTACTCCGTGGCTGTCCACCTGTCTGATACTGTGAAGTATATGCAGTATCTTCCATTCTGGGATCACATCTTCATGGTAACTCTTTGCTCAAGACAAGATTTCATTCGAATATGATATGAAATCTCTGCTTGAGCATCAATTGACGACTGAGCGTAGTTCTGTGATACGGGCCTCTAATAACATTACTATTTCGTGATCTGTGGTCACAGATTTGAGAAAAATATGTAATACCAGTCCTAGAAAATTATAATGTAAAACTTCCTAGATCACCGAATATGACAAAGTACTCCGTGGCTGTCCACCTGTCTGATACTGTGAAGTATATGCAGTATCTTCCATTCTGGGATCACATCTTCATGATAACTCTTTGCTCAAGACAAGATTTCATTCGAATATGATATGAAATCTCTGCTTGAGCATCAATTGACGACTGAGCGTAGTTCTGTGATACGGGCCTCTAATAACATTATTATTTCGTGATCTGTGGTCACAGATTTGAGAAAAAACAATTGATGTCTGTGGCAACTACCGAACTTTGGACGGAAACGCGGGCCGAGGGAGATAGCCATAGGATAGGAGTATAGTGTTCTGTGGAGATAGCGCCACATGAGCTCTTTGTAGTACTATACTGTGTAATTCTGGTAGGGTGACACTAAAATAAAAGTTGTTCAAGATATCATTATAATTATGTCACTGTGGCTTTTAATATTACATATAGTACATTAGCTGTGCCCCACGGTTTCGTATTTTTAATCCCATAAGTGCCGTGCTTTAGAATCTTATGACACCAACTATCTGTGTTAAAAAAAACATGTTGTTCCGTCACAGAGTGAAAGAGACGAAAACAAACCAATAAACCACCAAACAAACCACCCTTTCACGCTTATAATAATAGTAGAGATAGGGATGCTTTGTTGTGATATATGTGTAAATATTGGACTCACTCATAAACCAGAACGCGTTTTCCTACTTCTCGATAATTATCAAAGAACAAAACATATTGTCTAAATAGCAGGTCTAATACGCTTTTGCACTAAAACTTGATAGGTCTTAATATGTTTGCACTTATCTTTCTAAGACGTAGCCCAATGCGTTGCAATAGGTAGAGATCATAGAGGTGCAAATTCAGGAGCTGTTAAACTTTAATGCAGACGGGCATAAGAGAGATAAACTTCGTTTTAGAATTATTAAACGATGACGACACAAATGCCTATCTCAACTTTGATTACCATTTAATAATATACTCATATTATAAACATACAGCGTGGAGCAGTAGTATAATAATTGGTGATATTAAATTAGTACACATGTTCAGTAATGCGTTTTATCACATTATCGCAATCTTTAAAAACGTATATATTTATATCTGTAGTGCAGAGGTCATCGCCGAAATCATTCAATGAAATTATAACAAAAAAGAAATACTACTAGTTGAAATGAGCCACTTGAAATTGCGACGTTAAAGTGGACGAGATGTTCATAAGTAAAGAAAAACGACGCGATATTGCCATTGTCACACGAATTCATCTATTCAGTTCATGCAAATTTTGTTATTTATTATTTAGTTTGTATCGAAATTTTAATATTTCACTTGAGGGACCATTGCGGTCCCTGTAGTCTGTATTAGAACCTACTGATAGTTCTTGGAGATGGGTGCACAATGAAATCACTGTTTTGAGTATAGTAAACTATAATGTTCTTTCACACTGCACATCAGGTCAATAACAAGGTAGTAATAAAGGCACAGCACAATAATAATATTAATAATTGTAGAGACAACTAAGTTGCAGGAGCGAAAGTATATCCCGGGCGGGAAAATATCTCTTAAGTCAAGTCGCGCGCGAACCGATCTGTCAACGTCAAAGTCGTGCGTTCGGAAAGCACAGATAAGGCGCGTTCCGAACGCCACACCACCCCCCTACGGAGAAGGAGAATCCGTAGAAAAAGAAAAAGGAAAGGAATTAGAGGTCAAACGGTTTAGAGAACTGGACTCTACGACCTGACCGGGTGGTATATTGCGGTGTGTGCGAGGAAGGAGCAACGGCGGATGTCGGAGGTGCAGAAGGCACGGACGGAGAAGGAGGCACAGATACAAAAGGTGCAGGTGCCGGAGCAGGATCAACCAAAGGACATGGATGCTCGACGAAAGCTGGTTTGAGTCTATCGACGCTAACTGTCATCTGCTTGCCTTTGACCTCTAGAGACAGTGTCTTTCCGTCCTCACCTCTAGAAATAACTCTGTGAGGGCCGGAGTAGGGAGGCTGCAGAGAACGCCGGACAGTGTCGTCTCTCAGCATAACGTGAGACGTGGTTGTGAGTTCCTTAAAGATAAAAGGAGAAGGCTTGCTATGTTGCGAAGCCGGAGTGGGTCGCAACTTGGACATTTGTTGTCTTAATTTGACAACAAAATCAGACGGATCGTCAAATTTAGTAGGTCCGGGAGATGCCAAAAGCTCTCCAGGAAGAGTTAACGATTCTCCGTTGAGCAGTTCCGCAACTGTCGCCTGTAAGTCTTCTTTAAATGCGGAGCGCATTCCTAGCAAAACCAGGGGTAATGCGCTCAGCCACGAATCATCGTGACACATCAGAGATGCCTTTAGTTGTCTGTGCATGCGCTCGACGAGCCCATTGGCGCAAGGGTGGTAACTGGTAGTGCGAATACGTTTCGTACCGCACATCTCTGTGAGGCGTCTGAAAAGGTCGGATTCAAACTGACGTCCCTGGTCAGTAGTAATGACAGCAGGAACTCCGAATCGAGAAATCCAGCCAGCCACAAAAGTTCTTGCTACCTCTTCTGCAGATATACCACTCATAGGCCACGCTTCGGGCCACCGAGTATAGCGGTCAATAGCAGTGAGGCAATATTGAAAGCCAGAATAAGACGGCAGAGGTCCAATGATGTCGATATGGACATGCTTGAGCCGAGATGAAGGGCTGGAAATATGTCCAGGCGGAGCTTGAGTATGCCGAGTCACTTTGCTTCGCTGGCAAGCTAAGCAAGATTGGCACCAACGGCGACAATCTTTAGCAACACCAGGCCAAACAAAACGGTCAGAGACCAGCCGGATGGTAGCTCTGGCGCCAGGGTGACTAAGATTATGCGGCTGAGCGAAGATCTTCTTCCGCATAGGCTCCGGGACAAACGGTCGCGGTCGTCCAGTAGACGTGTCGCAGACCAAAGTGGTGTTAGTGCCAGGGACAACGACGTTCTCTAATTTAAGAGACGAATTTGTATCGTCACGATACTTCTTCAATTCGTCGTCATATTTTTGGCAAGAAGCGAGGGCAGAATGGTCAGCTTCGAAACTAATAGCTTCGATGCGGGACATGGCGTCCGCTACCGTGTTGTCTACCCCTTTTACATGGACAATGTCCGTGGTGAATTGAGAGATAAACGAGAGCTGGTTTAGCTGGACCGGCGGGAGCCTTTCGCGACGCTGTGCAAATGCGTAAATTAATGGCTTATGGTCCGTGTAAATTCTAACGTGCTGCGCAGCCAGGAAGTGCCGATAGTGCTGCACACTCTCGTAAATCGCGAGGAGCTCTCTATAATATGCTGGCCATTGGGACTGTCGGGGGTTCAGCTTCTTGCTGAAGAAACCCAAAGGTTCCCAAGCATCACCAACTTTCTGCTGAAGGCAGGCACCAACATGTGAGCTGGAAGCGTCGGTGAAAAGCCCTAACTCAACATTTGGCAGCGGATGAGCTAGAAGAGCAGCAGATGACAAGCTGTCTTTACATGCCTTAAAGGATTCTTCAAGGTCTGGTGTCCAAGTGACCGGAGTGGAACCTTTGCCTTGGGAGGCCACGATCGCGTTGACTAGCGGTGCTTGCAACTCTGCAGCATTACGCAAAAATCGACGATAATAATTGACCATCCCAAGAAAACGGCGGAGTCCCTGTACGGTCTTGGGTAGGGGGAAGTCCTTCAAGGCCTGAATGCGCTCAGTTGGTGGTCGCGTTCCGTCAACGGAAATGCGGTTTCCGAGGAAAGTGACCTCAGGAGCACCAAACACGCATTTTGCTGCGTTGATGACAATTCCGTACTCTTCAAGACGCTTGAAAAGTATACGGAGGTGCTGCGCGTGCTGACGAGCATCGCGTGAGTATACCAATATGTCATCAACGTAAGCAAAGCAGAATTCAAGGCCTTGGACGACTTCATCAATAAATCTTTGAAATGTTTGGCCTGCGTTGCGTAGACCAAAAGTCATGTAATTGAATTCGAAAAGTCCGAAAGGTGTGATGATGGCCGTTTTGCAAATATCCTCAGGCGCAACAGGTATTTGTTGATAGGCCTTAACGAGGTCGATTGTACTAAATATAGTACAACCAGAGATGTTGTGGCCAACATCACCAATGTGGCGGACCGGATACCTGTCAGGTACTGTGCGCGAATTCAACGCGCGATAGTCCCCACAGGGTCGCCAAGTGCCATCGCGTTTTGGGACCATATGGAGGGGCGAGGACCAAGGACTTTTGGAAGGTCTGACTGTCCCGCACTGTACCATATCATCAAAAACTTTCTTGGTGTCTTGAAGCTTCTGAGGCGCCAAACGTCTTGGACGACAAGAAACAGGGGCACCCTCAGTTGTCAAAATATGATGGACCGTATTATGCTTCGGCTCCCGAAGAATTCCCGGTGGCTTAGTGATTGACGGAAATTCCGCAAGAAGCGCACCGAATTCAGACGATGGAGCGGAAACCACTTTGATGCTAGTCTGACCCAAAGTTGCGACGGCGGCAACGCATGACAAACCGGTACTGCTATCGACGAGCCTTTTATTGGCACAATCTGGCATCAGCCGATAGTGCGCCAAAAAGTCAGAACCGATAATGGCGGTGCTGACGTCAGCGACAATGAAGTGCCACTGGAAGGCACGACGCAGCCCTAGATTTAGCGTCATCTGGATATGGCCGAAGGTGCGAATCTCACTACCATTGGCAGCAGCCAGTGTGTAGTTTGACCGCGTTGGCTTGTTCGCTAACCATTGGTATGGATAGCAGGAGAGATCTGAGCCAGTGTCGATCAGGAACCGGCGCTTAGAAAGGCATTCCGTGACAAATAGTCGGCGACTCTCCGGTAAGCAGTCAGTCGTCGCCGCTAAAGACTGCTGTTCAAGTTTCCCGACGGTGGCGGCGGCGTCCATGTGCATGGCTTGACGCATTTAGCAGCCTTGGTACCAAACTTCCGGTGGTAAAAACAGATTTTAATTTTACCCGGAGTCTGCGAACGTTCACGCTGGTTTGGGCGACTCCGTGACCTGTCCCTACCACGGTCAGCTGTAAGTGCAGCGATCTGGCACGTTAACTCGTCTAGGCGCCGCGTAATGTCATCAAGTGATGAAGGCGCGGCGGCAGAAGTGCTCGCTGAGAAAACAGCTGTTGAACGAGGTGCGGCTATGCCAGGCGAAACTTCCAAAATTTTGTCCGCCAGCTCTGCTATCTTTCCCAAAGATAGCTCTGACTGAGCGGCCAAAATCGCTTGCAGGTGTTGTGGGAGGCGGCGCATCCAAAGCTGGCGGAGCAAATTCTCGTCTGTGAGAGCAGTCCCAGCTAAAGACCTAAGATGCCTTAAAAACTGGGAAGGGCGGCGGTCGCCCAGCTCTTCGTCGCTAACAAGCTGTCGGACGCGTTGCTCTTCAGAAGTGGAAAGCCTACGAATTAGCTCAGATTTGAGCCTACCATATTTATCTTCAGATGGTGGTTGAAGAATAATATCTTCAACTTCTCCAATAACCCGAGTGTCCAACTGAGCAACAACATGGTTGAATTTAGTCTGGTCAACAGAGATACCTGAAATAGTAAATTGAGCCTCCACCTGCGCAAACCATAAAGCAGGCCGATCAGGCCAGAAAGGGGGAAGTTTGATAGCAACCCTGCATATTGAGGGAGCTTGAGGGGGAGGGAGGGGGTCCGCGGGTGGTGTGTTAGTCTCAATACTGTCTGTGTGCAAAGTTTTAAATTTTTGCAATTCGGCCAATAAAATTGCGTTTTGCTGCTGCAACAAAGCATTAGCCTCATTCATAGCTTGCATGTCAGGCTCCATTTCCAATTAAAAAAAATAAAAACTTAAAATTTAAACAAAACCGTTCACCGTTAGCAAGTACACAAAAAAAATTTTGGCAATAATAATTTTTAAAATTGCTGCAGTAAAACACACAAACACAACATATGGCAACACAAACAAAAACACAAGACAATAAAACACACATAAAAAAATTCAAATATAAAATTTGTGAAAAAAAAGTAATAAAATATCCACTGCCCCTGATGTAAAATGTTCCCACAAAATAACCAAGCAATACAATTTTTTTAGTTGAAGCAATGCTCCAAAACCACAAAATAAAAAACAGGTAAAAAAAAAATAGCAAGTATTGTCTCTTAATACCGTGCCTTAACAATAAGTCATACAACCTTAACAATTCAGCACTTTAAGCTAATTTCTAAGGTCTGTATTAGCAACAAAGATCTTGCTGTGTTATTGTTATTATGTACCACCTGAGTTTGTTACTTTAACAAAGCTGGGCACAGCTGCTATATATACAAGTGTTAATGTAAACAAACGGTTGGAATCAGTATGGTTCAACAAAATAAATTAAATTAGTATACGAGCAAATCACCAAGTTAATGAGTTAAAAGTCTTTGTTATGTAAGTAAAGGAAAGTTGTACGTGCGTGCACCAGTCCGGGTGATGTTGAGTGTTCTCAGGATGCCACACCGGAGTTGAATAACTGCTCGCAGGATGCTGTTGCAGGTAAATAGGGTCTGAACTGCAGGATGTTGCACTATGTTTTGGAGGTCCACACAGGTAGGCTTCAAATCACGGTTGTCACGATGTGATAGTGCAAGTCACTGCTCTCCTCCATTACCACAGCCGCGCAAAATACAGGCTACCTTTCTTGGTTTACACGAAGTGTACGTCTCGTCGTGCTCGTTGAGTAGTCGCCGCCGGAGTGCTGAAGAGGTCACTGTGAGGTGACGATGAACTCGGAGAGCTGGCACCGATGACTGAGGTGACGAAGACGAAGGACTCACGTACAAGTTTACGTAGTTGGAAGGTCACCCAACGATGAGGTGACGATGACAAATGACTCGTGGATTGAAGGTCGCGTAGTTAAAAGTTGAGGGTCACCATTGAGGGACCATTGCGGTCCCTGTAGTCTGTATTAGAACCTACTGATAGTTCTTGGAGATGGGTGCACAATGAAATCACTGTTTTGAGTATAGTAAACTATAATGTTCTTTCACACTGCACATCAGGTCAATAACAAGGTAGTAATAAAGGCACAGCACAATAATAATATTAATAATTGTAGAGACAACTAAGTTGCAGGAGCGAAAGTATATCCCGGGCGGGAAAATATCTCTTAAGTCAAGTCGCGCGCGAACCGATCTGTCAACGTCAAAGTCGTGCGTTCGGAAAGCACAGATAAGGCGCGTTCCGAACGCCACACACTTGTGCATTATTTAAATAGGATTACTTTTTTTCTGGTATCTGCCTATCAGCCCTACCCATGTTTTCATTCAATATCACCATATCTGTTCATCGCTGTATATTAAGCCTCCAAAATATTTAAAACATCGTGGCGTACGCTCGCTGACAAAGTGAGCATCAACTGTGTATTAACGAAGTGGATGTTTATAAATCGATGTTAACAATAATGTTTTGCAAATATCGATACGTTTAGTGAACATTTGCAGCCCTCTCTAGGTTCGCGTTGGCGTCCATAGAGTACAGTTAGCGTCTCCTTAGTCCTTAGTTGAGATTATTATTATTCTGTGGCCTCTCCTCTAGTCTTTAGAACAATTATTATACTCTTTGGTCTCTCTCTACTCTCTTTTCTATCAAAAGCCAAAAAAGCTTCTATTATTCATTTTCATGTTTAGTTTGCAATTGCGGAGTGTGGTTTGCTAGCAGATCGATCGGAGATTGTGGTATTTTTGGAAAAACATTTTTATGTTGGTAATCTTAACACTGACCAGTAGTCATTCAGTAATAATCAGTTATTGAAAGTCGAAAGTGGACATCGTCGGTGTTAAAGAATGGCAGAGTATTTGGCTGCTATATTCGGTACAGAAAAGGACAAGTAAGTACTCTTAAAAGATAATTAGTAGATATTATCTCCGATTTTTAATGCTAGGTCATATTGGACAGATTTAATGGAACTACGGTATGGGAGGTTATGTTTGTACCTACTGCCTTACCTCTGTCCGTAACGCATCCTACTTTCTTTCATTTTACGTAAATAAATAAATAAGTAATTCTATATTACAGACCTTTGTGTGCTACTTTATTTATCTAAGATTTGTAATTCGATTTTCAGAGTAAATTGTTCGTTCTACTTCAAAATAGGAGCATGTCGTCACGGGGACCGATGTTCCCGTATCCATAACAAGCCTACGTTTTCGCAAACTGTACTTTTACAGAACTTGTATGTCAACCCTCAGAACTCAGCTAAGTCTGCTGATGGAAGTCACTGTGAGTTTATTAGATTAAAATATTGATATTGTTTTAAATAACTGACAATTAAATAAGTCTAACTAGTGGCAAGCAAATATGTAATTTAATCCTTAGTTTTAGTTGATCTAAGTAAAGCTTAATTAAGATAAATAAGCACCCTATACAGTAAATAATTTTCCAATCCACTGCATACACTCATTGTATTGTGCCTTATTCAGCACTCAAATTTTTATTTTAACATAGTAAAACATATTTTAATCCGTAGCTACAATGTATATTTTGCGTAATGATTTGATTGTTGCAAAGTCCATGTTTGCAGTAGGCAAAAAATTGACTTTCAAGTAAATTATAGCAACTGTAAAATAAAATTATTCTTCAACATAACCAAGTTTGACTGTAAATAACTTGCATAACGCAACTGGGTATAACCAGTTGGGTGGTGCTGGGCTGATGTCGGCCAATAATACAAGTTAGTGTGAAAATCTACAGAATGCCATGAACCAGTCCCTCACAGAGTAAATAAATGGATATTTTATTCTCATTATTTCAGTGGTGGTAGCCAATGTCTCGGATGAAGAGATGCAAGAGCACTATGACAATTTCTTTGAAGATGTATTTGTTGAGTGTGAAGATAAATATGGAGAAATTGAAGAGATGAATGTTTGCGACAACTTAGGAGATCACCTGGTGGGAAATGTGTATATCAAGGTAAGTATCAAATCAAGCGATGCTATCTTATTACCTATAAGAGAATTTAATATTTTTCATAGAATAGATTTCAAAGTGTAAATCAGTAAACTACACAAGGCATATCTACGAAGACATAATAGTTCCCAAAAATGTTGACCAACACATTCCGCTGTGACTGCAGAACTTTTAGGACTATTTTTTAATACTTATGAAGCAGCTATGGTGACATTAATATTTAGAGATTTTGGGGGCTTACACTTCACCTGAATGTGTAGCTGCAGTATTGTTATAATCAGGGAGTTAATCATTCAACTGGGTCTGGATGGCTAAATCCAAATCAAAGTATGGAGTGAAAATAGTGAAAAATGCACAAAGGAGTTTTTGGATCAATTTTGATAAAATAAAATCTCAGTACTAAAATTAAAAAATATTTCTGTCCCTTTCATACACATTGAAATAACAAGGACCATTATAGGTTGCATTTTTTTTATACAATCAACATATAAATAATTAAAAATAAAAATTAGTTAACCTTTGTGTTTCTCAAGGATTTCAATGTTAACACTATTCACACTTTTAATACAGTTTCGCCGTGAAGAGGATGCTGAGAAGGCAGTGAATGACCTAAACAACCGTTGGTTTGGTGGTCGACCAGTCTACGCTGAGCTGTCACCAGTGACTGATTTCCGTGAAGCTTGCTGTCGCCAGTACGAAATGGGAGAGTGCACTAGAAGTGGCTTCTGCAACTTCATGCATCTTAAACCTATCTCTAGAGAGTTGAGAAGGTAATTCCCAACATGTTCTTTAGTCTTTTTTCTTCCTAATATGAATATCCACTGTGAATGCCTTCAAAAATAATCTTGACAACTGGTTGCCATAGATAAATATTAGCTTTGAACTTCAGTGACAGCCGAGTCATCATTTACTAGATGAAGGGACTTCTACCAGAGTTTGTCTAGGTGCAGGTTTACCTAACACTACCCACTGTACTGCCACAATGCCTTTTAAAATTCGCAACACAGTAATCATTACTAGCCGATATCTAGAAAAAAGGAATGTAAATCTTAAGCTGGCTTTCCACGGTGCGTGATACTGCGCACGACTTCACGCACGGCCGATGACCACGGATGGCCACCGCATACAAGGCTCTTCCAATGGTGCCTGTCAGTCTATGTGTGTTTTGAGACTCGAAGCCATTTTTTCCAAAATGAATGGTGAAATAGAATGTATCGCTGCAGACCTGCAGATCTTTGAAGTTCGCCGAGTCTGAGTCCCCGTGGATCAGACGCACCATGGGAAGCTATAAGTTAATTAAATAACTGTAAACTAGTAAAAACTTTATTTCAATATAATTTTTCCTATAATTTTATATAAGTCGTATAATTTTCCAGATATTTGTATTCCCGTCGTAAGAGCGGCGGTGGTGGCGGCGGCGGAGGCGGCGGTGGTGGGGGCGGAGGTGGCGGCGGCGGGCGTCGCTCGCGCAGCAGGTCACGTGACCGGCGGCGCCGCTCTCGCTCTCGTGACCGTTCCCGACGCGAACCGCCGCGCAACTCGCGCTCCGGTCGCTATTGACCGCTGCGCAGTATACATGGGTAATCTAAATTCCTGCTAAAATATAAATCCTACCTTAGCTGTAAGTACTCCTTTCCAACTACCTCTGACTTTCTAAGATGTATAATTTCCAGTAACCATCTTGAGATATTTCATTAACAAGAAAATTTCAACTTCATCTAATGTCTTGCTTATCGTGTCCAAGGTTAAATTAGCTGCATAAAAGTTAGGTATCTTAGGAAAGGTGTGGCAGTATTTTATATCAGGATAGCTGTATGTAGCTTAAGTCCGTTCCTGTGTGGAATTCTTTAGCCATCTCTTCAGGCAGTACCAGCTTCAAGCTTTGGGCTCCATTCAGAGATGGGCCAAAAAGCAGCATTGGTGATGATGCATAGGAATGAGGACCAATATCAGTAAATTCAGTAGAACAAAATTGTTATTGTTGCACTGAATTGACACTTTTTCTTCAAATATGGCATTTCGCTGTCTGTCATTCTGTGAATCGAATTAAACGTCCTATGCCCGTCTGCACTAAACTCCTAAGTTCGCAATTACCTATATCTCTATGACGTACTTACTGCAACGCATTTGGGTATGTCCTAGAGAGATAAGTGCTAACTAAAGAGCTAAACTCAATCGTCAATATCCCCCATGTGCGAACAAAGCGATTTGGCTCCACATTTCTAATGCGAACAGCCAAAGAGTGGAACGCTTTACCGGCGTCCGTATTTCCCGATAACTAAAACCTTGCGAGTCTTCAAATCGAGAGTGAACAGGTATCTTCTAGGCAAGCGTGTTACATTCTAGACCGCATCGTTACTTACTATCAGGTGCGGTAGTGGTCAAACGCAAGCCTATCTAACAATAAAAAAAAAACTAGCGCAGGCGCGTACAAGTGTAGTTTATAATTTTACACGAAAGATCCCAGTGCCAACAAATAAATTATTTTTCTTTTTTTTAACAGGCACGCGGTACTATGCGCCCAGAGACAGGCTAGTAACTTGCTACTAGCGTTAACTGCAAGTGACAGCAAGTATAATAAAAAATTAAGTGATTTTTCATAATTATCATTAACCATTGGTTTGTATGACTACAAAAAGAAGTAAAAGCAATGCTAGAGAAGTTAAATCAGAATAGTCTGTTTTCACTGTTAATTTCATAGCAAAACGGGTAATTCAAGTAAATAGGTTCATGTACTGAAGAAAAACACAGTCTCAAATATTTAAAAATAACAGAAAATTTGTTAAAAAATATATGTACATTGATTTTTAATGTCGACTAGTAAAGGCTCGATAAGCTTTGGAGCAGCAATTAAATATGGAAATAGAGTGATCGAAGGAATAAAGTTATTTACTGTAGTATTGTATACCTTTGAAAGTATATAATTTTGTAGAAAAATTACATTATAATAGTAGGCCTCAAAATACAAATATTAGCCGTTTTGTTGGCTAAATTATATTATAATGAGGTTTGACTGGTACTTAACCTTATTCTAACGGCCAGTTTCATAATTTCCGAATAAAGTTCCAGGTATGCTATTGGTAGCTTTAACTATCTAACAACCTGTATTTGGGTTTAAAAATCATTAATTCAAAACTATACCGCTAGATATGTACTCAGTAGCGGCATAATAAAAGCTGTAGGAAATCTCGTGAGTCTTTTTGAATCAAGAATTAATAGGTTTACTATGTACTTCAACTTTTAAATTAATTTTTCATCAGCACATCATCATTCATTCATTCATTCATTCATTCATTCATTCATCTATCAAAGTAAACGAATGGAACGTTTAGCCATTGTCTGATTGGTGTGCGACTAATTTACGACAAAGTATTTGATATCAATGTATTTGAGTCTTATTTAATGTAACTTGACTATAACCAATTTAAACTAAAATGTTTATGGATTTGAGTTTCTCAGTTTGTTAGTAGTGAAAAAAATAATTAAGGAAATTTTGTCTGTTGCATTGCTATTGAATTTCGCCCCGCAGATAACCGATCAATTTCAAATAATCTATTTGCCGGATAGCAACTTGAAACTTTATCCGGAAATTCTGAATCAGAGCTCAAGTGGCGTGACCTTTACGGCTAAATAAATACCCCCATTGAGTCAAATAAAGTAAAGGTCAACTTATTTGTAACGCCATTAGTCTATGTAAGGATTTGAATAATTTCTATATTATTTTGTCGTAGCAACCTTGAATAACCTTTTGTACACTTTGTATAAGTAGAATGAAATTAACCATTCATCGCCAATATCAATACATCATAAACACGCACAGTACAGACCATGTTAATATTGTCATCCTGAAAGGATTGTAATGAACCTTGGAAAAACATACAAAGTTAACGATGCTTCGGTACTAATTTGCTTCTTGGCGATAGCAGTTGCGTGCAGTTATCAAGCGTGAAAAAAAAACTAGAGACATATTATATATATTACTGTTGGTAATGTTTCATAGCATTAAGTCGTCCTTGTATATTATTTTGTGCTAAAGTATAAATAAATAAAATATTAGACGGAATTAAAAACATTCCTATTCGGATAAACTGAACTGTCTATCACCAATTTCGGCTAAATATCCGAATATATAATTCTTTACAAAACATGGTCTTCTTACAGAAAAAAAAACAGCGCTGTTCTTTGTTTTAACGCTAAAGAATGGTGCAACGCTTTCGATACTTGTATTAATATTGTTGTACACACATGTATGTTAAGCTTGAGCTGCACGCAACTACTTCTGTCAAGAAGCAAATTAGTACCGAAGCACGTTAACTTGGTATGTTTTTTTAAGGTTCTGTGCAAAGTGGCTCTTCAGAATTAATAAACATTTTGCATTTTTAATCCATCCGAACGGATAAATTGATCGTTTCCCGTAAATACCTTCGCGTAATGGTACAACATAGATTGCAATATTTTTTTTATTTCTGGAGAAGTTATAATAAATCTAATGTGCTATTTATGAAGGTATATTTTTAAACGCTAGAGTGAATAGGTTCGAAAAATTGTATGTAGTACCGCGTGTCAACTATCATTATTATCTTGCAAAAGTACTGGTAAAAGTTCATAACTATTATTGTGGAGTCTACGGTTTAGTTTTATTGTCATGTCTATAGGTTTTAATTGATAAGTTTCCTTTGAACTGTCACAGTACTTTGCAGTTTTTGTCATTTTGAAGTATATTATAATGTAAGAAAATGTGTTTAATAAAATCATAAGATTACATTTCCATAAACTTGTAGTTTGTATTGATAGCAGTTAATTTTTTTTTTTTTTTTTTTTTTTTTTTTTTTTTTTTTTTTTATGTTAAGGTATGACGCGACGAACTAACCGTTCGCCTGGTGTTAAGCGACACGGCTGCCCATATCAGCTGCAGTGTCACTCGGAACACTAAAGTATAGAGGTTCGCGTGACACTGCACTGCGCACGTCATCCTGAGACATCAACACAATCTAGTAACAAGATTACTAGACTGTGAGATCAGGTCATAAAGTCTCATTTGCCCAGGAATTTCACTAGCTACAGTGCCCTTCAAACCGGAACACAGTAGTGCTTGCGCACTACTGCTTGGCGGCAGAATAACTGGCAAAGCGGTGGTACCTACCTAGACGAACTTTGCAACAAAGTCCTACCACCTAATATTTTTTTCTTGGTTTATTGTAGTCATCTTCGACCAATACTTGTTATTGCTCGAAGGTAGTCATAGTATAGGGAAGTAGGTAAGTGCCAGTATAAGTATAGTATACAGTAACAGCCTTATTAATAAACGGGTATTAGTTTCGGATTAGTTACTTCAACTTTTGTCCTTTTTTTGCTTCTGGAATATTTAGCTGGATCGAAAGAGACAAAAGATGTTGTAACTAGTCTAAAGCTAGTTCGTGTTTATTAATAAGGCTGTAAGTGCCTACGTAAAGCTACATACCTTAGACACTGGCCCAGGCATAGACTTAAGACGTACAAGACCAACAATGATGAGATTGTTGAGATGTGTGATAAGGGCGGATTATTATCCGTTAAGTGTTCGCGAACGTGCATGCGTGTTGGCATGGTTTCAAGTTTTAAAACCATGCCTTTTCGTTTTCTCTACAAGGCTACCTAGAGTCTTCAGTAAAATATCCACCATTTTACTGTAGCATTTTGACTGACAAAATAAAACACTGCCATGACATAACCGTACAAAAATTCCTTACTTGACATTGGCAGAATTATCATTAAAAAGCGATAGAAAGCCATTAAACGAAGAGAAGAAGAGAAATTATACATGTGAAAAACCACAGACCAAGTAGAGGATACTGAAAAACTATTTGATCTACAATATCAATTAGTATGGTTTTTTTCCACTATTGAATAGGATATTATTAGACAGTGGGGAAAAGGTAATAATCGAAAAGTATTACTATTTCAAAAAATCTGATCAAGAAAATCCTATCTAAGTAGTGGGGAGTAAGGAAATATCCAAATTTACTATCGTATAATGTCCCACTAGACTTGACATGAAGCAAACAGTTGGTATACAAATAGGAAAAGTAAAATACTTGTATCTATAAAATGTAAGTAACAGAAACAATAAAAAACGACTGATTAAAAAAGGAAACCTGAAAAAAAGTTAATTTATTAAATTATATAAAAATGCCGTCTTAAGTTTATTAGAAATATTTACAAACAGTATCGTTTCTATGAAGTTAAATAAAAATGAGATTGTTGATTCATATTCCGTATTTATATTTCTTTCATCGACTGATGCACACTCTGCATCTGCACTAATCACTTAGCCTCAGAAAGTCGATCCTTTGAGCAAACTAGAACGAACAAATAATAAACATGATATATTGATGTTCCCAATATTTATATAGTGTCCATAAATTTAAGAAAATAGAAAAAAAGTGTAAATTTGTCCCTCCTGTATAATTATAATAAATAATAACACAACTAACAATTTCTAAATAGTATATTAAAAAAGAGCACGGACCCAGGAGTCTGTGGTAAAGCAGCATAAAAAAATAAACATAATTAAATCACTCGAACTTATTACGAAATAAATACCGAATTCTACCACATGAATCATACCATGATATAATTATAACTATAATAAATTACGTACAAACATTATTTTCCATACTGAAAATAATGTTGGTGTAATTCTAGTTCAGTGGGACATTTTATAAAAGTAAGTACCTATATCAAGGATTACGTATTGGGGCGAAATAATACTTTTTAAATTATTAAAAGAAAGAAAACATTTATTCAACACTCACAAAAATAAATTACAAGAATACACATACAATTAAATAGAAACAGTACCTAAGAGAAATAAAAGAGAAATAGACGAGTATATATAGTTAGGTAACAGAAGTGTCGAAAACCTTTCTTCACACTGTCAAATAATATATTCCATAATGGGGAGAAAGGCCGTACATTTTTGAAGTAAAACGTCTTTACGCACGCTTGGCTTGGGAAATAAGCTGGTGAACGCGACGCAAACGGAAGTTGAAGTTGGTTCACGTAGATATCTATTGTAAACATAACAAAATTAAAAATGTATATTATGTTGGTATGTCCGGTAAAATGACAATTTACCATTTTCAAGATGGCGGTATTAAGATTAAACAAAGCAAAAACAAGGACCTATGGATGGAGCTAAACTAAAGAAGTTTTACTTCAGCACACTCGTTTTTTTATTCACCCCATTAGTGGGGCACAGATGGTAGGGAGAAAGGGAATAACTGATATGTATAAGGGAACACAAATTCTCGGGATCTAACAATAATATCATTCAAATATTGTTTGTAAAACGTAAAGCATCGGCTCTGTAACTGTCCCTTCTGTGTAATGTACTCTGTTGGTCGGTTGGATTTACGAGCCTGAGGTCGAGTTATCAAGCCAAATTAAGTAAATAATGAGCGTTACGCTCGCATTTAGAATGGGTTTACGCAAATAATGCTTTGTTTAAATTAATAACTAACATGCAGCGTCCGCACCGCGGAAATGCCTCGGTTTGGCAATAATTTTACCCACTGTAAGTCTCTGTTAATGTCTAATAATTATGTAATATAACTAAATTAATTTATCTTTAAATAGGAAGTTATATATACCTATCTAAATATTTATGATTTTTATAGCAGTATCGCCTGATTATTTATTTTTCATTTATTTTTATTTGTTCATAAGCAGAATAGTAGCATCATTACAGACAAATATCCAATGTGATGTTACAACTTATAAAAAATATATTATTGTTACGATATCTATTTATAGTTAAGATATACTATTAAGTTCTATATATCTTAGAGCTACTTCTATGAAGTTCGACAGGCTGCAGTTAAAAATGTCCACTCCCTCAGATATTAAATTAATCCAACGTATGGCGCGTGACAGTGGAGAGTATTTAAGAAGGTTGGTCCGCGGTGTGACCACGGCGAGTGTGGCGGAGCGCCGCGGGTTCAAAGCCCGCACGTGATTAAAATTTTTCCTTGACATTTTATGTCTGTATGGATTCTTTCATGATGGTTTTCATTAGCTTCTTGATAAATCAAATGGTATTAGTGGTGTGTGGCGGTACTCTTCTGATAAAAGGAGAATGTAAAAGACGAAATTTTTTAATTTCGTTTACCTTTAGAGAATGCGACACAGAATCGACACCACTAACTAGATATAATCGGGCAGTGCATTGAAATGGCGAAATTTGCAACCCAATAAGATGGTGTCGAGTACCGAAATGAAACGTAGCATATAACAATAATTACATAATCAGGAGTATAGGAAAAACATTTCCATTTTCCTAAAAGGTCCATTGGACCATGCAAATGTTGACGCGTTATACAATGCGAAAGTGGGGTGCTGAGGACGTATTCCGTGGTTCACCATGATGGGATTGGCAGTAAAACGGTCCATCGCCGGAAAGAGGTCTAGAACGTGCGACTTACAGTTTTAAGAACCATTACAAGCAGCGGCAAATAGAAGAACATCTCTGTCAAAAGCGCTTGGATTGGATCAGAGGTTGTAAAACTGTCTAGCGTATTATTTTCGATATTTTTGATTTAAAGATTGCTTTTGCTGATACTAATAATGCAGGTAGTACTATAAGCAATTAACGCATTTATTTATTTAATGGAACTAATGAGATTTGTAATAATTTATAATAAAAAAAAACTACACTTCCATGGTACTACTGGGAAAGCTTCCATCATAGAACAGCTGAATGGAACTACGAGTACTTGGGACCTAGCGGAAAACCAATGCTGTAGTATGCCTACCTTATATTATGGTACCTATATATATAAGCATACATATTTTCACAGGAAACAATGCAACTGCAAACTTTACCAAACACTTCACTAGTACCAGCTACCGATCCACAATTAGGTAAGTATGCTATTAATTAAGTGATTATAAAGAAAAGTAATTAAATTAATTCCTGGTCGTATTATAATTCAGTAAGTACCTAACCCAGATTGGCAATGACCCGTACAATGTTTGATATTGTTACTCAATTTTTCACTTCATTGGCTTCAATTTCGTTGTGTAAATATTGTTCCCCGTAAACGGTTTCCCAGAATCTGTTGCTTTTCTCGTCGACACTCTCACATTTTAATTTGTTATTTTCTATAATGTAACAGCATCTTTCTGTCTCCGTAAAAGGCTTCCATTTGTCCACGTTGTCCGTTGGCGTAGGATTTCTGAAAGGTAAATATTTTTAATTTTAATATATATCGGTCGTTAAGTTAAATATTCCGTACCGATAAGTGTTAATCGGTGTTTTTACATCATCAAATACACATATTGACAGTCTCTGTGGTGTGGTGGTTGAACAGATCCGCTCATAATTCGGAGGCGGCGGGTTCCATTCCCGCGGTAGGATTAGTATTTGTGCACAGAAAAAAAGCGCAAATACTAGTTCTGAGTCTGGGTGCTGTGGGACCATGGTCCGCGTATTTCCTGGGTCTCTATATACAGGGAATCCTAGTTAGGGTCCAGGATCTATGTATGTGATCGTTGGCCTTATTAATATTATTACATAAATTACGTGTAACATTGTTTGTCCGCTATGTACTCCTAAAATACTGGACCGATTTTAATAAAATTTTGCACAGTGTGCAGTTTTATCCAACATGAAAGATAGGATATTTTATATCTCAATTTATAATAGACATAAAATACCCGTGCGAAGCCGGGGCGGGCCGCTAGTATACTATAAGTGCTCAGTGCCTAATACTTACCCAGTTTTAGCAAAATCAGTCCACAGTCCAGTGAAACTTTTAATAATTCTTTTTGACTCCTCCGTGAATGGTATGTCTAAGTTTGTAATGTTAAATTGGTAGGGCAAGTCGTCTGCGTGACAAACACCTTTAAGAGCGTCCATTTTATAGTGCTTTTTAGTGTAGTTCCTTTCAGTTTCAATTCCAAACTTGTAGAGGTAAACGGGCATTGAAGTGCGGCTCGAGAAATAGCGCGCAAAGCGAACTATGTTGTAAACAAATAGCTTATCGGTTTCTAGATTCGCCACCTCTTGTAATGAGTTCATGGTTATCTCGTTACCTCTGAAATATTGATGCCGTATTCTCTCGTCTGCATCTTTAACCTCTTCCGGAGACCATTTAAGTTTTAATTCCCTCGGCACAACGCTGCCAACTTTTGACATGAACCCGAGCGTGTACGATAGCTTTCTGGCTATTTCTATCCCCTCCCCTGAGGTATATCCTAATATTATAGGAACTTTTGCTAAGTTGCCTTTTTTCAATATGTCGGACGGAGGGTCTGTTATGAACTTATCTATTTTTAGATGAGATTTTTCTACAACAGGACCGAATAAAATACTGTCTGTTATATCTGCGTGGATAGATTCTATTTGAGGTAACTGTACGTTGACTAGAGACAAAGTTGGCGCTGTCTTCAAAAACTCCAGCAATTCGTTCGTATCTTCGGTGTTTTTACCCAAAACTTTTCCTAGTTGGAACGCTCTTTGTCGGCCATAGATATTACAGCCCCATTCATTGAGACACACACCGCTTTGGCATATAGCTTTGTCGAACAAACCTTCGCTCATTTTAGATACTAAATGATAAGAAGTCGCAGCAGATCCAGCACTGCACCCGAATATGGTGATATTATTCGGGTCTCCGCCGAACGCGGCGATATTATTCTTCACCCATTTCAATGCCATGACTTGGTCTTTCATTCCTGCGTTTCCAGGGACTTCCTCGGTGTCTAAGCACAAAAAGCCTAACACTTCTAATCTGTAGTTGAACGTCACGAGAATGACGTCGTGAGCGAGAAAGAAGTCTGGTCCGTAATAGTCAGAGTTGCCGGAACCGGTGTAGAAGCCGCCGCCGTGGATCCATAGCATGACAGGCAGGGGCTGCGCCGGCGTCAAGTTCTTGGTGTACACGTTGAGGTAGAGGCAGTCCTCGCTGCCGGGCTCCACGCGGTCCAAGCGTTCGTTGTACTGAGGACACACCGGCCCGTGCTCGCTCGCGTCGCGTACTCCCTCCCATGGCTCAGGAGGCTCAGGCGCCTGGGAATTCACAAAGCCTTAATTAACACAACGCTCTAGTAACCTACGAATAAAAAGCACTTTCGGGCGTGTCTGTATTGAATTGAAAAGCAATTTACATTCTGATTTCGGAATAAAACCGACGATCGTCGGTAACTCGATACTCTGATAACTCAATAATTATTCTTATTCCTTTTTATTTGAAATGGTTTGCGAGGTTGGTTTGTACTCCTCAGTAACTGCTTGAGTAGAATACATTAAAGAAAGCAACAGAAACATGAACATCAAAAATGTACACAACGTAGAGTTACTGTTAATGTATTCTGGGGCTCTAAAAATCTGTGCTCTGTACAAGTCAAATAGCAACTCTACCGCCGTTGAATTCTAATGCGAGCGTAGGCACCTGCTTGCGTATGCATGTGGTACAAATAAAAAAATGTTTAAGCGAGGAGCTCTATCGGTATGTCTTCATTTGCGACTCACCTTGAATCTTAAGTTTCCGACGGGTGGTTTTGCGTATGGTATACCTTTGAACGCTACGTACTGTTCTATGCCCTCGCAGAAAACTCCCTTCAGAACGCCCTGTGCCACACGTACCAAAGGCATAGCGATAGCGTCACTGACCCTGAAATGACGCAAACATGATTAATATTTATATACCACTCGCGGCAAGTAGTCACGATTTGAAACAATATGAATGATTTTTAATTACCTAACTATTACAATTTGATATTGTTTGTTTGCTATTGGCTCGCGTGCTTCACAAAGGTTTGTTGGTTCGCTGCCAGAGACCACTTGTCAATTGATTGTATACTGGGTATCAATTTTGTAGGTTAATCCCAATATTAACCTAGTAACCTATAGTAAAAGCAATTACGTTTGTTCCTTCCTATTTTATAAGCCGGTTTTTATGTAAGTATCTGAGTATCTGACGTTTGTTTATGATTAAGGGTTATTCTTAATTAAATATCGTCAGAAATAGTCATGATATTAGACTGCATTTGACCGGAATAGTTGTCATGGTCATTACTGTAATTCTGCATGCACCGACGCCGTGCGTTAGAGCTGTTGTCGCAGCTTATTATCAAGTATGTACTTCTATTATTGGGCACTGGCCCTTGGCAATCATTAGTTTTATGTAGATAATGTACAGTCAGCTACAAAAATTATCACAATGACGCATAGGTACAATAAGGCATTTAAATAACACTGTTTACCTATTGAAACAAAAGTAATTAAGTACCTACTTAACATATAGTGTAAGAAAATAAGGAAGAACATGTACCGAAGTACTTAGGTAAATACCTAGCCTACTGGTGGTATGTAAGTTATCTGAATGTAATTATTAGCATGTCTTTCTTTTTCATACCCAAATAGTAGTTATAAAAGTAGGTATTCCAAACAACATCTGAAAACGTATGCTTTGGTTATTATTATTCTTTGACTAAATCCATAGATTCTTACACAAAGACTGGGCTGTAAACAACGCTCAGATTCTATTCCGAGCCCGTACCAAGGTTCCATCTCTTTTCATTTGGAATCAGCTATCCCACTTAATTTATGATTTTCATAAAGGGGAAATTCGATATTTGAACGTGAAATAGCTGTTTATTACCGTAGAAAAGTTAAAGGTTTCTTAAGCCTATTAGGATATCACACTAATTTTATAAAGGCGAAAGTTTGTGTATGCTTTTTTAGGCATATCATTTATTTAAATATATCTACATAATAGGAATATTTATCAAAGTGTACCTATGTATAGGAATGGATAAGATGCGTTCTTTCGATTCGTCAGATTTGTGCCGTGACTTTTACATACTTAAAAAACTAAATAAATGAAAAATGTCTATTTGCTTGTTCATGTGGTCTTCATATATATAGAAATAACCAAAGAGAATTAAGTAAAATATTGCATTCTTACAGCATTAAGATCAACTTAGCTTAAGAGACTTTTTATCTCAAGAAATCACTTAGCGAGTTCTGTGGAGAAAACCCAAAGATATACATAAAAAATGTAGCAACGTTGTAACACATCTAGTATTCAGAAGCACGGGAATACATTTAATTTAGTTTATTTCAAAATTGGTTTACAACAATCCGCTAATCAGCGCGCTCCATACAAAACGTACCTAATATTTGATTCTATCTTGGGCATTCGACTAAAATTATGTAAACATGTTTCATGAAAACATCAATGAATTTATTCTTAATGAGAAATAAATATCTGTAACCAGATGTTTACTAGACTAATATTGAATAAGCTGGTTCAAAAAATGTTCAATCTATATTAAAAAAGGATAAACTAAGCTTAGTTTCCAAGACAATAAACTGTACTTAGGTACCTATTTTTTTATAACGTGTGAAAAAACTAGTAATAAATAAATAGTATTTGTCTAATATTTACTATTACGATACGTGCGGACTCATGGAGGATGTTTATCATCTATTGGTGAAATGTGTTCGGAGTCAGCAAAAGAGACAATGTATGAGTAGCCAATATATGGACTGAACCTAATGAACACCGGTGAACTGCAGATCCTCTTATACATGCCTTTGGGCGAAGCAGCTAACACGCTCTTCGAATTGATATATGACTTATCAACAAAGCTTGACTTTGTACGTTATGACGGGTCTTCAGAAGTCCAAAAACAAAATAACTGAATTTTAAAAATAGTACTGTATATTTTCATTTGTTAGGGCGACATAATCAAATTGATTAAAGTCATATAAAGATAAATATAGTACCTACCATGAGCCATAAAAAACAAACTATGACATATTGAAATAACTCGTCGCTTTCCCGACGATAAAGGGAAGCTATGTTATCAAATACCTCCGTTGCCGCGCGGCCCGCTAAACGGCTTGTTGTAGCAATCTCACAAACGGGACGCGTTTCACAAGGTGCAAAAGGTGATACAAAATTTGGGGGGCGCGTGGAGTCAAAGTCAAAGTCAATAGATTTATTGCAAATAGGCTAATTTTTTGCACTTTTACAAGTCAAAATTATATTAGGTATACTTGAAATTAAGTTATTTTAGTCTTAACGACGGAAATGGAGAGACTATATTATTACATTACATTAGAATAAGACCACAATTTTTGTATTACCTATTTCGCAAGATAATAAATTGCTTAATTGTTTACTAAGCATATAAAATTAAAAAGTGCTTATTGTCATATAATATATAGCCCATTACAATATATGAGTTTGAAAAAAAAATTAAACGCCCAACGATCACATATATAGATCCTGGAACCTACCTGTATCTAGGGACCCAGGAACTACGAGGATCATGGTCCCACAACACCCAGACACAGAACAAGTATTTGGGCTTATTTTTTCTGTGCACAAATACTTGTCCTGTCGCGAGAATAAAACCCACCGACTCCAGGTTATGAGCTGACCTGCTCAAACACTACACCACAGAGGCTGCCAAAGAAATAAAGAAAGCCACCCTAATTAGGCTAGTATTTTCTTTTCAGAAGATAAGTACTGGAGTTTGTTGACCGACTAGCTCGAATCTCGTTGACCTTTTTGAGGTAAATGTCGCAGGAACCATCGTATATAATGTCAAACTATGAAGCTTGATTTACTTATCTGATGATCCGCTAAATAAATAGACCATGCTATTCAACGACCCTTCAATGGGAAATGGGAACCATATACATTTTATCTTATATACCTACACGATTAAGGTAAGTGGGGTAAGGCGGCCTTGAGCAATACTGAGCACCATTGTCATAGCACGGTATCCTACGCGTATTTGCGATTTCAGTCTTCACTGTAATTTTGTATGACGAAGTTATGAAACTATTAGTAAAGTCGATATTTTCTAAGATACGCCGCAAAGAATAGTGCAGCGCCGCAATATCATGGTCGAGAGAGACAAACGCAAATTTTTTTCGTCCCGGAAAATTAAGATTTCGGGAACGCGGGTGACTTGCGCGAAATATCTAAAAATGTTTTAAATTATGGAGTCTAATTGCCCCCACTCTCCCCTGCTTGTATACACGTAGCCTATCGGCTTTAATCTCATGGACATAAAATAAACATTTCTACGTGTTATTCCCATAATTTTCTAAAAGGTTGATGTACCTGAAGCTATTAATTAGTGAAAGTAATCGAGATCATCTATGCTTTATTTATCAAAGTCTTCATATTTACTTTGTTTTTGATGAGTTCACCGTTCTTTGAAAAAGAGCGATGCCTGATTACCTAAATATAGAAAAATTGTATTAACGGCTGAATATCTAGGCTTGTGAATACCTCAAAACTTTTGTAACATATAGCCGATAACAACATATTTGGTAGAGATAGCTAGTCGGTAGCCAAACAAATATAAATGCCCACTTTACCACTCCGTCGAGTTTTTCATGTAAATAAATCGCTCCAATATTGCTAAAACACTTTCTTCTTTGTATAAAAGTTTGTTGTTCGATCAGACTTGTGGGATAAACAATCAAAAGTAAGTGGTTTTCTTTCTTACCATAGTTTTTGATCGTAGTCCACACTTAGTTTTGATTCAAATGTACCATGTACTTACGTAATAGATATGTTGAATTCAGTAGATTTAGGATATTTCTACTACGTTCATTAAATGAGTATATACCTGATAGGCGATCACGTACCTTGATTGCAATAAATAGAAACACAAATTTGTATGGATTTGACAGTTTAAATACGTAGTTTTTGTGCATAGTTACATGATCAAGAAACTTTGATTGCAATGCAACAGGAGAAATTTAATTCCTAGTTTCCATAATAACTACGCACATAAGCTACGTATTGTAATTGTTAAATCTATACAATTTAGAGTTTCTATCTTTTGCAATCAATATTCATGATCACAGTGCAGGGCTAAAAGTTACATTGGTGCAGCGTTTTTTTTAAAATGTGAGTTAGTATATGTTATGTGAAAATTGAAAATTTTCCCGTTTATACTTTCTAAAAGTACTACTACGACAAGTATTAACTAAAAGGGTTTTTCATAAAATATTCAGAAGGACTCTACTGTCATTTAAACTTGAAAGACGATAAATACTCCCGTAAGCCGTAAAACGTGTATTTCCGGTTAAAATTCAAACACGAAACCCTTAAAATGAGCCTGAAAAGCCACAATTAACTGGATTAATAATAATAGATATTATAATCATTTTTGGTTCTAAATAACTACTGGTTTACCAATAAATGTGTGAGGATTGCCCCGCAAACTGTACATATTAGTTAAATAATAAGTACCTACTTTTGAAAACAAACATCAACGATTTTTACCTATGCTTGCCTTCCACAAAGATTTATTCCTTATAGCTATCTTAACCCTTTGTTATAACAATAAAAATAAATAAAAATTAAACATTAGTAGACAAATCACACAGCGCCATCTAGCCCCAAAAATAAATTAAGTATTAACTTTCTTCGTTTATTCACAAATCTACAATATATTTAACATTTTTAAATAGTAAGACGTATACTTACGCAGCCGTGGTAGTGGTAACACTGAAGGTTTTTTGTGACGTGCAACATAACGATCTCCAATGCATGTCGTTTGAGTCGGAAATGTTTTTATTCGATTTTTAAACTTGCTTGTACGACAACGTTACAATAATTATTATGCACACACTGACGTGTGCTCTAACATTACAAACCTTCGCTTCGGTTTGTTTTATCACAGCATAGATAAGCAGTTTATCATCCGTCTGCGATACGACAGAATCGCGAAACCGTTGCATGGCTGTACGTAATTAAAACGTAACCTGGGACTTTGAACTACAAGCCGGAAACCGAATTTTACAGGAGCGATAAACTTGTGATTTATACGTCGATTTGCAAAACGACGTCGTAAAACAGTTGCGAGGACTAAATATTCATCGGGCACGCTGGAAAGCTAGACATGCCACAGATAACTAGCAATAGACAGAATAACATGCTGAAATTGAGGCAATATTAGAAAATGTACCTGCGATTGGGGGACGTTTATGAACGATCCTACGTGACGGTTGTATAAAAACAACGAGCCTTCGTACCTTCAAAATTTAAAACCCAAGCCCTTCGAAAATGCTCCGAAGCGAACTTAGCGGAGAAGTGATTAATGTAATATTTTATTATTATACGGGGAGGACGTTGCTTTCTGTGCTTGTCATGATAGGGGGACGTCGTTGTGATCGCAGTAGATTATAATGCAGACCGAGGAGAATGCTGCTGTCCATTTCCTGGATATTTTTTTAGCTTTTACGGCACCCTTGGGAAGGGAGGTGGTGTTATTGTGTGGCGTTATGATGTGGTCTTATTCTTATGCCGAGACCACACGGCTAAATGTGATTGTAACGACTTAAAATAACTAGAATTCCCCACTGATTTCAGCTTCTCTATGGCTCAGCGAAGACGGGAAACCGGTCGCCAGCGACGAACTGTTCACACGCATTTTCACACACGAGTAGTCTGTCGCGGCCACGCGCTACAGCTGTGTCTGCGACTCGCTACTTGTAGCTGCTACTGGCTACACAAGACGTTGATACTCGCTACTGACGCGAGCGACGACGAACTGTTCACACGCTTTTCCATACATTTTGTAGCGACTCACCGACCACGCACGAGTAGTCTGTTGCGGCCACGCGCTACAGCTGTGTCTACGACTCGCTACTTGTAGTTGCTACTGGCTACACAAGACGCCTATACTCGATACTGACGCGAGCGTCTGATTCAGCTTTCAATGGGTTTCAAAGGATTCACTCTTCCAGTGGACGCAGTTTCTTCGGTCTTTTCAGGCTCGCACCCCAGGGGTGCCCTTGAGCTAGTTGGCTCCCACTTTCGATGGCTGGGCGCCTTAAGCGCCTGCCCTCCCGCCCGGTGACGCTGTGAAACGTCGGTAGGGACCAACAATATTAGCACGTTCAAAAAAAAGGGACTGATTCAGAACTGAGGCAGAGCGGGGTATAAAATGTGGTGGCATTCGAACACCAGTCGCTGTGGTCGGTCGCTCGTTTGTACCGAGCCTACCTTTTGTATACACGAAATTAATAAAAACTCCATTAAACTGGAGAGCTAAATTTTGTTACGGAATTAAAGACAATAAACCGGGTTTGTTATCAGCTGGCTGCATAGAACTTTACAAATAGACGTTTATCTAATAGGTACTTATTTGCATAAAGTCTGCGTTTCAACTTCTCCACCGGGCTGGGCTGGGTTTACTTTTAGTTTGTACCTACTGTACGCCGTGAAGGTTGTTTAGTGGGTACTACCTCGAAGGGTACTACAGTCTTTTCATTCAACTGTACCACAGAGTACATAATATAACTGTACCAGGGAGTATAACTATTCATCCCTAGAGCCACAAATTTCGTTTAACTAACTCCAGTAAACAAAATTTAATTTTAATTAGTGTTTCATTAACATTATTTATGACTCAATTTTCAGCGTAAGTCATTCTCCAGAAATATTTTTTCCCTATTGGTAGTATTTTTCCGTAATATGAAAAGCTGATTTCTGTCTCAACGTGGTTCTATTTTTGAATGAAATTATATTTCACACTAAAGGGTGCGTGAAATATCATTTGATAAATTATCAGTTACTTGACACTGGCTAAATATACAAAAGTGTGGAGCCAAAACATACAAAAAAAAAACACTAAAGGGCGTCCCGCGGTTTTGCGTGCTTTTTACCAGTGGAACTTAACGGAACTCATATTCCGGGAAAAAAGATCAAATTTTGATCACGTTAGTATTAGAAATTTTGTGTGCAAAGTTAGATCCACGTGAATCAAATTACATTCGTGATTCAAGTACTTTCAGCCGTTTTGGTGTCAAAGCCAATACCAACCTACAAATAAAGAGACTGTCATTTTTATATATTGGTAGGGATATGGATAGTGAATTAATTTTGTGTAACCAGTCAGCTATTACACTGTGTATACAGGGAGTAACAAAAACCCTGTTATATCCGCGAGCTGCGTATCCAGTGTCAACTCAAGGTTGTAGTAATACTAGTTCTATTTCAATACGAGACATACAAAACTTACGTGTGCTTTTTATTAAAACCTTTTATGCCGTTACTAAAAATGTTTACGACCTCAGATATTGACAACATAGGTACTTGCACCACCGACGCAGCCTGCTGCCTGTTGCCCGCACCCCGCACCGCCCGCCATGGTACGCTAAGTCTATTCAACCGCATACCTACTGCGACGGAACTAGAAGCTATTCCACAGATTACTTTTTATGCGTTTTTCATACGATTATGTGCCCTATACCACATACCACAACGTTGTAGGATTGCGAGACCGTAACTTAATGACGTAAAAGATCTCTTTGACCAATAGTGGTAGGCACACAAGTGCTGCGCGCCTTTCTGCCACACTCTAAACAATCGAATTCACGTGTGATTTTGTATTGTCAAGAAACAAGATAGGTACGTAATTTTTAGCTCTTAAAAGAGCTTTCAAAAACACATCTGCCGGTAGGCGATTTTCATGTTCAGTCAATCAATCAAAATGCTGATTTGGCGGCCCCGAAGATGTTGTTCAATGTGCCGACCTTGGACTTCGATACATTTTTGACAACGTGTCACAATACTTCCGCGTACACGTTGCAGTATCAACGCGTCCGATTTTATGCTTTCAAATGCAGCAACTATGCGTGAGCGCATTTCGCCTTCGTTGTCGCAGGTCTTTTTAAAGACCGACTCTTTCACGTGACCCCAGAGATAAAAATCAAGAGGCGTGAGATCTGGCGAACGCGCTGGCCACGGTGTAGTGGAGCCTCGTCCGATCCATCTTTCTCCGTATTCTTGAGTGAGGTAATCCCTAACATTGCGAGCGAAATGCGGTGGAGCGCCGTCGTGCTGGAACCACATCGTTCTCATAAGAGACAAGTTTAGGTCGTCGAGTTCGTCACTAAGTTCGTTGCGTAAAAACTGCAGATAATTAGCTCCATTCATGGTATTGTTCAAGAAATGAGGCCCAATAATCCTATCACCGAGTATGCCAGCCCAAACGTTTATTCGCCAACGATGCTGAAAATGGCTCTCTCTTATTGCCAGGGGATTTTCCACAGCCCATACGTGCTCATTATGGCAGTTAAAAACGCCAGTTCTGACGAACGAGCATTCGTCGGTAAATAAAATACGACTCAAAAACTCTGCGTCATCTGTCACTCGGTCGAGAAGCCACTGACAAAATGCCACTCTGGGCTCATAATCACTGGGCAACAATGATTGCACTCGTTGATAATGAAACGGATGCTGACCGTCTTCCTTCAATGTCCTCCATACACGCATGTGATTAATTCCAATTTCTCTTGCCATGCTGCGTGTGCTACGTGTTGGGTCTTGCACAAACATATCGAGCACCTGTTCTTCAGCGTCATGTAATACTCGTGGTCTTCCAGCATCAAATCTTTGCTGATCACGGCCCGTTACACTACCGGTGTTGTAAACACGTAAGTGCAATCGCTGGAATGCCATTAATGACGGTAACTCAATTCCACGCGGAATAGAAAAATTATGCTCGTATTCTCTACGTGCTGCCGCATAATTATTGTGACTTCTACCAAGGCACATTAACATATTGTAGTATTCGTCGTTAGAATACGACATCACACTCGACACTAAATTCGCGACGGTCAAACTGGAAACGACTAAATTGCATGAGAGAGCACGTGCGACTGAGTGTAAGCCGCGGGCCGCGCCGCGCCTATGCCGAGTGATACCGCGCCGCCCGCGCACCCCATTTCCCCGTAGGCACACAGGTGCAGGAGCGGCATCCTACAAAAGAGCCGACAAAGGCGGCCCCCGTTTGTCGGTTCCGCGTTTACTTTTACCTTAGTTACTTAGCTATTTAAAAATAGGCACGGCTTGTGGCACAAACATTTTTGGGAAATGGTATTATTTTTTTGTATTTAGATACTGCGTGTAACTTCAGATACGTATAACTTAGGTATTGTTAGACATTTTTATATGACTACTTGTAATGATCTGTACACATACTTCATTTATTTAACAGGGTTTTTGTTACTCCCTGTATATAAGTACATTAATTGAAATGAAATGAAATGATATTTATTTTAGTAATAAGAAAAAGAGACATTCTAAATGTCCCGCTTTTTAGTGAAGATCTGTTCATGAATGAACCACTGTTTCATGCTTTATCAGTATAATGTATACATACATATAAGAATATATATAGTTACCTCAAAAAATAAGATTTATATAAATGACATTTATAATATTATAAATAAATGTAATTTATATATTTATAATATATAATTTACATTTTATTTATAACCTTTTATCTGAAATTTTGTTTTTTCTCTAATATAGTATTAGTTAGGTTTAGATTTATTTAAATATGACTTCTTCGTTTAATGGCGTTCTATCGTATTTTAGCGATAATTCTGCCAATGTCAAGTAAGAAATTTTTGTACGGTTATGTCATGTCGAAGTCTCTTTTTGTCAGTCAAAATGCTACAGTAAAATGGTGGATATTTTATTGAAGGCTCCAGGAAGACTTGAAGAGAAAACGAAAAGGCATGGTTTTAAAACTTGGAAGCATTTTCTGACACGCATGCACGTTTCAGAATACTTAAGGGATAATAATCCACCCCTATCACACGTTAAAACTCAAAAATACACGTGTTATAGAAAAAAAAAACAAAATTAACAACCGCCACTTTCGGATTCTTTAATGACAAAGTTACAGGCATTTTTTTTCTGTTTTGGTTTGGTTCCACACTTTTGTGTATTTAGCCAGTGTCAAGTAATTGGTAATTTCCCCAGTTAGTTTAACATATTATACTAGTTAAGTCAAGTCACAGTTCAAGTCATCAAGTCAAGTCTAGTAAAGTGGTGGCAACTTTACCAGAAGCTTCTATAGAGTTTTGGAAACAACACGAAAATAAACGTTACACCATCATTATACCATTTTCCCACACTCAAGCCTGTAATCCAGCAATCAACGTATAGAATGCCACCAATTTTATGCACTAACACTGAAAATAACACAAGTTTTGTAAAATAATACAATGCGGTGACGCGATCTTTTTCGCTTTCCCGCCGAAACTCGCCCTTACAGTTAAAACTGTGAGGAATCTTTACACGATTTGTGTTTTGCGAGAAAGGGACAGGTAATGAAACTCTAAAAGCGTACTACTCCGTGATTTATTTACCGGTTTTACATATTTTTTCACTGATTACATTCATTTTTAAGCTTATGAAAATAATATTTACTTGTTCATTTTTAATAGCACTCAAATAGCCTAAATTCAGTATACAATTATTTTTAAATAAAACGAATGACGTAACGAGCTTGTCGTTCGCCTGATATTAAGCGTCACGGCCGCCTATAACAGTTGCAGTGCCACACGGAACTTTAAAGTAAGAGTAAAAAACGTAATTTAGACATAAGAAAAAAACTTACTAAAAATATATTCTGTTTTAAAAGCATCCAAGTTTTGTGCCGATTACTTTAATGGAAAATCGGGATGCCTCACGCTGCGAATAGTAACGGCAGTGCATAATAATTACAACTGGTATAAAATTAATTTCAAAAAATTACTAGTTGATGTGAATTTAGATTAAATTGTTTTAATGTAGTAATTGTAGACGGCCTATCTTTTTAAACACTCTGCAGATGTCTGTACAAGATAAGATGTATGTATCTCAGTTTAATCCCAAAGACGTGGTCGTAACAGCTTATTAATAAACACAAACTAGCTTTAGATTAGTTACACCAGCTTTTGTCTCTTTCGATCTAGCTAAATATTCCAGTAGCAAAAAAAGGACAAAAGCTGAAGTAATTAACCCGAGACTAATAACCGTTTATTAATAAGGCTGTATCAGATTAGGGCACAGGCTTAGCATACCTATATAGGTAATTAATCTACGTATCTATACCTATGTATGTTACACGCAGTAACGTAACAGTTTTACATAGCTTTACATTACCAGTACATAAACTTAAATATTTAAAAATACGTAAGTAAAACTTCTTTAGCTATAGTAATATAGGAAACGTAACTCTTCCCGTAGGGAGGGAGATATAATTAATAATAATAATAATATGCGTGGACATCTCACACAGCGCCATCTAGCCCCAAACTAAGCAAAGCTTGTACTATGGGAACCAGATAACTGATACAATACTTAGATACCTTTTGATTGTAAATATATACATAGAATACAAAACAATATAAAAGCCAGACACAGAACAAACACCTATGTTCATCACACAAATGTTTTTCCTGGGTTAATCGAATCCACAACCCACAGTTCAGAAGGCAGGGTTACTACCAACTGAGCTATCGGGCCAGTCAATTATATCTACCTCTCTACGTTCGTCTCACAGCTTACCCCCAAGTCAAGCGTTCGTAAAGAAGTTTTACTTCAATATGATATAATATCACCTAAGAATTGTCACTATTGCCACCAGTTTTCCTGTATAATAGAACAGGAAATACTAAAAATAAACCCATAAATATTACTCTACCGCGCTAACGTGTCAAAATTCATCTCAACGTCGGCGCCGGGCCCTTTCCGTAACATAAAAATATGAGGAGGTTACCAGATGAAGTTTTCTCCACGTTATGCCAATTTGTGTATCTAAGATAATGCATATATTATGTACAAGGAGACCACGTGCCTTCTATCTTATGCCACCCCTCTGTGTTGGTGATTCCACCCTCGGGACGGCAAGGGCCCGTTTTGTTTACTTGGACGTAAAGTATGCGGAAGAGACAAAGCTATCAAGCGACTGATAGAATTCAAAGAAAATAAATTAAATACTAATAGATGAGGAAGATGTGCAATGAGCTACTCTCCGAGGTGTTTCCGCTGAGCTACAGCATGGGGCACTTCAAAACGACGCGTAAATAGAGTCCGGCATTGCCCCTGATGCTGCAGGTGTACATCATAGGCAACGGTAACTGCTTAACATCATCATCATCATCATGCTTGTTTGTTTGTCCGTGTTATAAAAAAAAGGGAAATAGGTAAGTATATAGAAATTAGAATATTGAGCTTGGTTTCAGAGAAACGAATAAGTTACAAGAAAGTTTTAAACACGAATTTTCACTGAATGAGTTTATATATAGCTGAGAGCCTCTATGGTTCGGTGGTTGAGCAGGTTGGATTATAACCCGGAGGTGACGGATTCGATTCGCGCGACAGGACAAGTATTTGTGCACAGAAAAAAAGTGCAAATTCTTGTTCTGTGTCTAGGTGTTATGGAACCATTGTTCTTGTAGTCCCTGGGTCCCTACATACAGGGCATCTTAGTTAGGGTCTAGGATCTATGTACGTGATCGTTGGGCGGTTATTATTATTTTAATTTTAACGTAGCTGTAAGTTGCGATTGCCTTACTTCCCTCAGCTACCGTTGAAATAGCCTTAAGTATGTTAATGTGTTACTTGAATTTTCGTAGATCACTATTTCCTATTATATTGATTTAGACTACTCTATTATACTCGTAAACGAAGGATGATATATTTATGTATTATCCCACTGTGACGCAACAATTTGCCAAAAGGACAAATTATTGTTCTTATCCAAATCAGTTGGTTCATATATAGGATACAAGGAAACACGAATATTATGTGGATGGGCCTTCTTCGTTTGATGGTCTATTTGGGCCCAATAACTCAGTTGGTAGTAACTGCCTTCTGAACTGTGGTTTGTCAGTTTGATTCCCATCCAGGACAAACATTAGTATGATGAACAGAGGTGTTTGTTCTGGTGTCTGGGTGTTATATTGTTTTCTATTCTATGTATGTATTTACAAACAAAAGTACCTAAGTATTGTATCAGTTATCTGGTTCCCATAATACAAGCTTTGCTTATTTTTGGGCTAGGTGGCGTAGCGTGAGATTTCCACACATATTACATATGTATTATATTATTATTATTACTATTATTATTATTACTATTATTATTATTACTATTATTATTATATAAGTACACGACATTCGCAACATTGTGTTGAAACTGCCGCAGAAGCCTTTAACTATGATATTCATTGTTTTCGGTTTCTAACATGAACATTTATGCCAATTCATGCAGTTTATTTACGTATGACGCTTTTTATATCATAAAAGTGGTTCGTGCTCATGTGTAATTTCCATTGCCATCATACGCTTTAATAGAGCAGGTAGGCATGGCAATATTACTAAAAAACTATGTACACTAATTTACTTTTATTGTAACGCAACTTTTATTGTATGAAAACTCGATTTTTATCTAAATGTTTGTGTTCCTATTCAAATGTATAGTGAGTCTCCTTCCAACTAAGAAACATGAATGTTATAATATTGTTTATTATATCACATATAATATTATCACAGTCGAAGCCCCGTTATAAAGCAATATTTTAGAAATGTTAGGGACCGTAAAAGTTAAATTTATTATATTAATGTAAGGTGTTTATGAAAGTTTATGTTTATAGTTTTCTAGCGTTGAGTCCTGCAGCGAAATAAGTATAACTCTATTATAGTAAGTGGTTACTAAGTAGCTAGAGTCGCTAAGTAGCTAAGTAGCTAAGTAGCAGGAGTCAGTCTCCTGAAACACAGTGAACAGTTCAGGAGTCTATGGATTCACTACATAAACTGTTGAAAAATATTTATGTCAATAATGATTTTGTATTTGAAAAAAAAAAATGAAACCGTAAGTACGCTATTCATTTTAACTATGGGCATATATACAGATTTCTGCCCGCGGCTTCGCATGTGTGATATCTGAATACCAAGAATTTTTACCAACTGTATCTATTTACCTGTAAGCAAATTTTAACACAATTCGTTCAGTATTCATGTTGTGCCAAACATAACACAAGCGTAGCAGCGGGTACAAGCTAGTACAACAATAAAACAATTAATTATTTATGAAGTAACTATCTTTTTAAAATATTAGCGTAATGTGCATCTCCATGTTAATTATGAGTTCGGTACTATTGTTTTTTTTAACGAGCTAATGCTGTTGGTCTCTACCAACCTTTACAGCGTCACCGGGCGGGTTTACTATTGGTACCTACTAATTTATTTACTTAAAGTCATTGTAGGGCGAAAGTTATAGCGCCTATCATCATGGCTTCTTGTGACGGCTTTAGCATAGATTAGAAAGTAGTTAAAATACTTCGTATGCCTTACGCTATTCGTGACAAGTTGGTAGTCCATTATCTCCTACTCTCCTTACCTCCTAGCTGTTCGTATCGCACGTAGATCACTTACCTAATTAGTTAACAGGCTGGGCTGCTCAGATGGTCACAGCTGAACGAAACAGATAACTGCTACCCTTTTGAATTGAGGCTGGGACGCGTATAGGAAATTTCGTTTAGCTATACTACTACTACTACTATGCTATGTTCTTTTTTATGTAATAGGTAAATTTATTATGAATGAAACATATTAGGTAAACGGTGCGCGTTTCGTGTCGGTTCTTTGTCTACTGAGTCTGAGCGGCACAGTTGCATGTGTGATTAAGATTATGCTCAACAACGAATAAAAAAACGAATGGTTAAATTTTTAAACACAAAGACATTTTCATCTTCATGCAAAGTTGTATTTTCCGATAATGACTGGCATTAAAATTAAAAATATCAATGGAAGAAAATAACTTATAATAAATTCACATAAACACTATATTTGCGAGTAAAGTTCTCAGAAAATTAGTGAATATTTCAATAAATAGCGGTCGCGGTTATTTCATTAAGTATTTCTAAGCAGAAAATATCAAATCACAGATACCGAAGCCTTGTTAAAGCTTTATAACTAAAAATCGTATAAAACATTAGAGTAGCATTAGAACATCCAGTAAGACTAGGTCCTGGCTGTTTTGCTTACAAGACGTCTTACTTTTACCTTATTAATTTTTCATCATTTTCGCGCGTCTCAATACGACCAAGATGGAAAAGCGCTTGTGGCCCTTAGTGCGTGACTCTACGTGCGAGTGGATAGTTAGTGCCGGTAGCCGACCCTGCCAGTATTTTATAACCACTTATGTTATTAATTCAACAACAAATAGGTTAGGTATTCGTTTACAAAATAATTTCATATTTTCGTAGGTTATCAGTAATGTATAGCATAATTAAATTAATTAATAAGTTAATGTAAATAAATAAATATCTTGGGTTGTCTGTAAGACATCGTTTTAAGCGATAAGACCGCCCATTGTGACTCTTAATTTTTAAGTTTGTGCTTGTCAATTGTTCCTGTAATGTGGTGTTTCAATAAAAAGTTTTATCTATATATCTATCTCTCTCTACATCCAGTGGCTTGGGATGTGGGTACATGTTTGTCAATTAGTCAATTACTGACAAAGCTTTTTATAGGTAAGCATAAGCAAGCTAAGTAAGGGACTGAACACTAGGTATGGTATTCCCATCAGTCTCCTCAGTACTCTGGGGAAGATCTACGAGCGTCTCATTCGGAGGCGTCTCTGGTCCCATATCCACGAACATAAACTCCTTCCCGACGAGCAGTTTGGCTTTAGAGCTAGACACTCTTGCGTTCAACAAGTGCACCGCATCACGGAGCACATTCTAGATGGCTTCAACGCGAATCCAAAACCGAAAGGGACTCTCGCAGTCTTCTTAGACGTGGCGAAAGCCTTCGACAAAGTCTGGCACGACGGCTTGATTTTCAAGCTGTACCACATCGGCGTGCCAGATCGTCTTGTGCACATCATACAAGACTTCCTTAGGGATCGAAGCTTTCGCTACCGCGTCGAGGGGGAGCGATCGTCTCCCCATCCTATCAGAGCAGGAGTGCCCCAGGGCTCCGCGCTTTCCCCCTTGCTTTTCTCGCTGTACACCAGCGATATCCCGCGGTAATTTCATCCCAGTGTGCAGCTCGCACTCTTTGCGGATTACACCGCTATCTACTGCTCCAGATGGCAGAGAGTTCACATGCGTGGTCGCCTCCAACGAGCCCTCACCGAGATCGGTGCTTGGTTCAGGAAATGGCGGATCACGGTTAACCCAGATAAAAGTGCAGCGATGTACTTTTCTGACTACAAGCGTGGTCCGCCAGCGAAACCACTGTCCTTGTTCCACAAGCCCATTCCCTGGGCTTCGTCTACCAAATACCTGGGGGTTACCCTTGACACCAAACTCAACTTCAAGGACCATATTAAGCGAGTGCGCGATAGGGCTGCCTTTGTCTTAGGCCGCCTCCACCCTCTCATCTGCAAGCGTAGTAAGCTGTCCCTTAGAAATAAGGTGACGCTTTACAAAACTTGCGTTCGCCCCATTATGACCTACGCATCTGTCGCGTTTGCTCATACTCCCTCAGTACATCTGGATCGACTTCAGGAGATCCAGAACCGCTTTGTCCGCAAGGTGGTCGGGGCTCGCTGGTACCAGCGAAACTCCGACCTCCACTGCGATCTCGAACTCCCATCCATCCGTCAATTTATGAAGGATGCATCCCGCGGCTATTTTGATGCGGCACCTCATCACCCCAACCCTCTCGTAGTCAGAGCTTCAAACTACTGTACAGACACGACAGACTCGCCACCCCGTCGTCGCCGCCCGAGACACGTCTTGAGCGACCCGGATGATCCTATAGCAGCCGTAGTATCGGCTGCGCTAGGATCACCGGACCAGTCTAGCCCTTCTGGCTCAGGTACCGCTTTCGGCACCGGTATAGGATACCAGCGTAACACAATCAGACACCGACCCCGCCGGCGAGGTCGACGTACCCCCCGTAGGTTAGCTAGAACGGTCGCGACTTTCAATAGGGTCCACTCTTCCAGTGGACGTAGTCTTCTCGATCCTCTTATCCCGGCAACGGCCCAAGCCGAGGCTCGCACCCCAGGGGTGCCCTTGAGCTAGTTGCTTCCCACTTTTGACGGCTGGGCGCCCTAAGCGCCCGCCCTCCCGCCCGGTGACGCTGTAAAGGTCGATAGAGACCAACAGCATTAGCTTGTTCAAAAAAAAAAAAAAAAAAAAAAAACTAGGTATGGTATTAGGTAAATGCGTACTTCATTTAGGACTACAGGAACGAGAAGAAATTTTGAGTATTCGAATAATCTTTTGATATGAACAATCGATAACTATCAATAAAACGTTTCATCTCGGGGCCATAAATTATATCTACTACGAAATAGGTAAAGAAAAATAACCATTCTATCGGGAAATCAAACGCAAATAAATAGATCTCGCAATTCCCAATATACCTGGTTCGAGTTTCAAATCATTCATGAACAGCAAAATTCTACATCTTCTGTCGCGAAATGCGATTTTTAATCTGTAAGTAAGTGAATCGATTCTGATTCGAGTTTTGGGTTATCTGTGCTAGTGACATTTGTATGACAGAATATTAGGCGGGTTAGCGCCTGGGTTTTATTATGAAGAAAAAAAGAGCGAAGCAGGTACGATGTAAAAAACCAAGTTCAGTGAGAGAAAATTTGGTATAACGATGAAAAACATCGACGAGACCATAATTCTAGAGGTAAAGGCAATTCCCGGCGATGCTGGGTAAGTGCTTATAACGAAATGTGTTGTGAGTGTTATTGAAAGGGAAATAAAGAGGAATAAGAGTTTTGCTCGGTGGTATGGGCGGGTCATTTGGGGAAGGCTGGTGGACCCTCTTCGGGACCTTCGGGTCCTGAAGGATTACGGTGAGAGGAGTAATATCGCAGCTGATAATGACTTCACTCGTTGGTGAGAGGATCCAACCACGTCGATGTGGCTCTCGGGTGATTTCATGGTATCAAAGGCGATTCTCACGTTGAAATAAATAAAATAAGAATTGTTACCTCTATTCCTTTCAATGATTCTCAATAAGAATTCATTTGTGGCGTATATTATGTCTAACCTTAAATTGAACCTCGGGCATGACAACGTAGAAGAATACGTGTCGTGTACAACTTCGCCACAAAATGGTGGAGATGCTGGGATAAAAGAGGCACGTGACGGTCGGTGGCCCCACGCTGCCCCGCTGGAAAAGAAGTCTCCAGTGGCACAGTTAGTTAGGCTGAGCTTAAGTAAAGAGGCACGTGACGGTCGTTGGCCCCACGCTGCCGCCGCTGGAAAGGAAGTCTCTAGCGGCACTGTTGAGTATTTGTTATTTATGATAGGCCTAGAAAGAGGCACGTGACGGTCGCTGGCCCCACGCTGCCGCCGCTGGAAAAGAAGTCTCCAGTGGCACAGTTAGTTAGGCTGAGCTTAAGTAAAGAGGCTCGTGACGGTCGTTGGCCCCACGTTGCCGCCGCTGGAAAAGAAGTCTCCAGCGGCACTGTTGGTTATGCTGAGCTTGAGTTAAGAGGCTCGTGACGGTCGGTGGCCCCACGTTGCCGCCGCTGGAAAAGAAGTCTCCAGCGGTACTGTTGGTTATGCTGAGCTTGAGTTAAGAGGCTCGTGACGGTCGTTGGCCCCACGTTGCCGCCGCTGGAAAAGAAGTCTCCAGTGGCATCGTTTGTTATGCGCAGCTTGAGTTAAGAGGCTCGTGACGGTCGTTGGCCCCACGTTGCCGCCGCTGGAAAAGAAGTCTCCAGTGGCACCGTTTGTTATGCGCAGCTTGAGTTAAGAGGCTCGTGACGGTCGTTGGCCCCACGTTGCCGCCGCTGGAAAAGAAGTCTCCAGTGGCACCGTTTGTTATGCGCAGCTTGAGTTAAGAGGCTCGTGACGGTCGTTGGCCCCACGTTGCCGCCGCTGGAAAAGAAGTCTCCAGTGGCACCGTTTGTTATGCTCAGCTTGAGTTAAGAGGCTCGTGACGGTCGTTGGCCCCACGTTGCCGCCGCTGGAAAAGAAGTCTCCAGTGGCACCGTTTGTTATGCGCAGCTTGAGTTAAGAGGCTCGTGACGGTCGTTGGCCCCACGTTGCCGCCGCTGGAAAAGAAGTCTCCAGTGGCACCGTTTGTTATGCTCAGCTTGAGTTAAGAGGCTCGTGACGGTCGTTGGCCCCACGTTGCCGCCGCTGGAAAAGAAGTCTCCAGTGGCACCGTTTGTTATGCTCAGCTTAGGTAAAGAGGCTCGTGACGGTCGTTGGCCCCACGTTGCCGCCGCTGGAAAAGAAGTCTCCAGTGGCACCGTTCGTTATGTTGAGCTTAGGGAAAGAGGCTCGTGACGGTCGTTGGCCCCACGTTGCCGCCGCTGGAAAAGAAGTCTCCAGTGGCACCGTTCGTTATGTTGAGCTTAGGGAAAGAGGCTCGTGACGGTCGTTGGCCCCACGTTGCCGCCGCTGGAAAAGAAGTCTCCAGTGGCACCGTTCGTTATGTTGAGCTTAGGGAAAGAGGCTCGTGACGGTCGTTGGCCCCACGCTGCCGCCGCTGGAAAAGAAGTCTCCAGTGGCACCGTTCGTTTTGTTGAGCTTAAGTAGAGAGGCTCGTGGGGTAGGCTTGAGGGGCGACTCATGGCGGGCAAAGGCCCCAAAAAGAGATGTAGGCTTGGGGGGCGACTCATGGTGGGCAGAGGCCCCAAAAAGAGGGGTAGGCTTGGGGGCGACTCATGGTGGGCAGAGGCCCCAAAAAGAGGGGTAGGCTTGGGGGGAGACTCGTGGTGGGTAGTGGCCCCACGCTGTAGCTGTTGAAATGGGTAAAATAGCTTAAGTAATCGCCTAGCCTAGTTTCAAAGTAGAGGATTTGCGCAGTTAGATTGCTCTGCAGTGTCGCGGGAGGACTTGATTCTAGTGGTATCGGTAATCGGTACGCTGGAAAGGCTATAATTATAGCCGCAACATCCATAGGTTAAAGAAGCAAGATTCAGTAAAACAACGAGAAGTACACAATCTTGTTTGATAAAAATGTTTAGTATCAGCAGTAAGGTATGTATAAAATTTCAAGAGCTGAGTACACCTCTCTCTAATGCGCTCAAAATATAATTCTATTTCATGCAAAACGCTGACTTTATTATCATTTTATTCACTAGAAATCAAATAATAACTTTATCGAATAAGTTCAACTAATATGTTTCTCATTCTCATATTAATAATTACAATTATAATTTGTTCTCTATGCGCAAGTTTAGTAGAAAAACCGCAGAGAAAAAATACTCAGATTGGTTAACCTATTCACGTTCAATGTCAACCTTTCAAAATACTGTTTTCTGATTGGTTCAAAAGTTGTTACTTGAGTTGTACTTTGAGTCGTTTGATTGTGAGAACAAAGGGAACAATCTATTTCAAATGTTTTGCCGCGCTGTGGTTTTAATTTAAGTCTTGATAAGATATAAGTATTGCAATTTAGTAAACAAATAAAGTGAATTGAATATCCTAACCTGTAGAGCTTGTACAGATACAAATAAAAGTGTAAGGATGAAAACTGCTATTATATTTTAGAGTGATTTGTTGAAGATAAGTATCACGATAATAAAGGTGAGCATGATTACTTTGTTTCTTCAGTCGACCGATATTCATACCTACGTTGAGAAACCTATGATCTTATGATTGCTAATGTCTTTGCTATCACCATACGAGTGTGATGGATCCTTTCAGATTTGCCTGAGACGTACTTTCTGCGATATCCTATAGTGGACGGTATTGAAATCACTAGATACAAACTCGGATAAATTCCGACGTGAATCTCGTCCAAAGGTAGGAAGAAGTTTTGCTAGAAACAAAGTCAAATTGTTAAAATAGACAACAAAGTGTCTGTGGATATCCAGGTATGTCACATTACCATGATTCAATGACATTGTTTTAATATACTCATAAACAAAGAATCATCCTTGAAAGCATTATTGATGATGTTACAAATTTATAGTGTGTCAGTTGTGCCATTAGGTACTCTCAGTATAGCTCACAAATTCATGTTATTAACTCATTTTAAAGGGAGTAAAATATATATACTATTGAGCTTGAAACAGATTAAGTGTAATAAAACTCAACCTTCTTTGTGGGAGGACAAAATAAATTCCTACATTTAATAGTTCAAATAAGAGAGATCTTTGAAACTTTAGTAAATTTTGATTTGTTTCTAACAGGCATAGGATATCATGATTGTCTGATTTGAACAATTACCTAAGCCTATTTACTGTACTGTTTTGAGGAATCACCTCACCAGCCAGTACAAAGTATATTACCACTACCTACTCATAAAAAATATTCTTGATTATCTAAACTTTCAAAGATAACAATTTGGATGATGATGATAAAAATAAGAATACATTATTCTAATAAAATCAATACACTAAATACAAATTAAATAATAAATAACAGAATATTTAAAACTAAGCAAATGAGGAATAAAATAAACAAATTAAGGCATTACTTATAAAGTAAATTTAAGTAAATTTAAATAAAATGTTAAACTAGATATATGGAGACATAATGGTTGTAGTTGACATCCATTATAAGAAGTTAAGACAAGTTGGTATTTTGGCAGTATGATGCCGGAGTCTGGTCAAACTTTTGGTCCAACTTTCTATGATTTTTAGAATAAACCAAGAAGCTTACAATGTCTCGACGAATACATGAGCACTAATCATCTACATAGTCAGAGTGAAAGGTTCCCGGAAGGACCTTATATATAATTGTTTTCCAAGTCCCAAAATTCAGGCAAAGGTTGGTATAAAGTATGCTAATACCAGCTATGGGAACCTGAAAGGAAAAGCAATGCAACCTAAAACAAAAATGATAGCGAACAAAAATCTAATCCCAAGAACAAGGGAGATCTTCCAATATTATTGTAATGGTAAACCCTATAACAATGAATGCACATTTGCTAATGAATCAAGGGATAGGAAATCTAAATTAAATAATAGACATTACAAGATCTGTTATCAACTAATCATAATCTTGCTGTTCCTGTGCATCACCTAGTGGTATGGCATTGTGTCATAAGTGGAAACTCGAACCTCAAGTTTTAATAAATCTTCAGAACTTTATCTCTATCTTATAAAGATGGCAACAACATGAGATGCCAATATAAATAAGAAAATAATGCACATGGTTCTTCTTTACTGTGGTGGTCAAAGAAGTTTTATATCACCCGTGACTAACAAAGAACCAGGACTTGACATTTAAAAAAAAGGAACCAACTAACTATAAAAGTGGAGACAAGCTAAAAGAAACATCAAGCATATATGTTGGCATGACCCAAGAAGGATCTGTGAAGAAGTACACACCTTGTAAATGTGTTATACATTATTATTATTACTAATACTGTAACTAGTAAAGTAGATTTTAGTGACATGAGAGTTGATGATGGTTTAGCTAGCTGCTGAATAGAATTACTGATTGCTTAAATTATTATTACTTCTTCCAAAAAATTTAGATATCATCATATAATATAATATTATTAATTTTGATAGCAAATTAATTATACTTGATAAATACTGAAGTAAGATTTGGTCAGTAGAATGAACATTGAAAGTCAAGGCTATGGCAGCCTGTAGTCATCATCAAACATGTGCCAGTGCCATGTGCCAGTTCATAATAGTATGGTACACATTACTTATGATGCTTTATTGAAATTCGGAGATTAACTTAGTTTATGCTCTAAGACTTAAAATTCATAATTACTAATTAACTTAATTCTAATAAAGTGACTATATTGGCAGAGAAAGGAACTCATCAACAAGTTTAGTGAAAAGGTGATGAGAGTTTTGTAAAGATATTTAGAAGTTAGGGATTTTTTTTTTTTTTTTTTTTTTTTACTTCAAACTTGTCTAGCATTTGACCACGCTCTCACCTGATGGGAAGTGACGATGCGATCGAAGGTGTAGCATGCTAGCCAAGTAAATACCTATTCACTCTTCTCTTGAACACGCCCGGGTCATATTTCGCCGGAAACACAGACGCTGGCAGGGCATTCCATTCCTTAGCCGTTCTAATTAAGAACGTTGAGTCAAATCGCTTGGTACGAATGGGTGGTATTTCGACCACAAAAGGATGGCGCTTAGCCGAGCGTCTAGTAGTCCGGTAGTGGAATGGTGATGGGAGAATTAGATCATGCAGTTCTTGAGCGCATTCACCGTGGTGTAATCTGTAAAAAACCGACAGACTTGCCACCTTACGTCGATGTGCAAGGCTCTGGAGCCTTTCACCAACCAAAGTGTCGTCGTCAATGAGCCTTTTGGCACGCCGTTCAATCGAGTCCAGAGCCTCAAGCTGGTACTTGGCAGACCCGTCCCACAGGTGGCAGCAGTACTCCATACACGATCGGACTTGTGCTTGATACAGATTTAGAAGCTGTCCAGGTGTGAAGTACCGCCTTACCTTGGACAATATGCCGAGTTTTTTTGAAGCTACTTTGGCTTTGGACTCGATGTAGGATCCAAAGTTTAGGTTTGACGTGAGATCAACGCCCAAAAGCTCAAGATGGTTTCCTAAACTTACAGATACACCACGGAATGAAGGAGCCAGATGGAGTGGGCTCTTTTTAGCAGTGAATAAACACGCCTGTGTTTTTGCAGCATTGAACCTAACCAAGTTAGCATCGCCCCAATCGGACACGGCTTTCAAAGCCAGGTTCATGCGCTCAACCATAGCCTCTCTCTCAATCCGGACGTCGTCACCACTGGCTCGGGCACTGGATGTGTATCTTTCAACAACAGTACTATCATCTGCATACCCAAAGGTACCGGGCTTTAGCAAATCATTGATGTGGAGTAAGAATAGTGTTGCTGAAAGAACTGACCCCTGAGGTACACCAGCATTAATAGCTAATTGATCGGAAGAGCAGCCATCAAGAACTACTCTAAGCGATCGTTCCCTCAAAAAGTCTGATATCCAAGTGCACAAACCAGCAGGTAGTCCGTAAGATGGAAGCTTATTCAGAAGACCGTCGTGCCAGACCCGATCAAATGCCTTAGAGACGTCTAGAGATACAGCAAGTGCCTCTCCATGCATCTCTAAGGCTTCGCTCAATATGTGAGTGGCATACGCGAGAAGATCCCCAGTGGACCGGTTTCGGCGAAATCCGTATTGCCGGTCACTGAGGAGATCATTGTCTTCAAGGTATGCCAAGAGCTTGTTGTTAATTATACGCTCCATACTCTTACAGAGAATGGAGGTAATTGAGATGGGTCGATAGTTGGCAGGATCAGCACGACTGCCCTTCTTAGGTACAGGTTGTACGTTGGCTAGCTTCCAACTCATAGGGACTATTCCGGTGTCTAGAGAGAGGCGAAATAGGCGTGTTAGAATGGGAGACAACTCGGGTGCACAGCTCTTAAGTACAATTGCAGGTATACCATCGGGACCACTGGCTTTGTTCACGTCTAGACTGCGTAATGTTTTTAGTACCTCCTTCTGACGTATGCGTATTTCCGGCATGAAAACACCGCATTGTGGAAGGCAGGGAGGTACCTCATTAGCAGTATCTAAACGCGAAGCTTCTGCAAAGAGAGTGGCAAACAAGTTTGCTTTTTCTTTTGCAGTGTGAGCCAGCGATCCGTCTGGTTTCAATAATGGAGGCAGTGAGGATCGACAGAAGTTCGCTTCAACCGATTTGGCTAGGGACCAAAAAGCCTTACTACCCGCTGGATAGGAAGCAAGTTTAGTCCCTATTCGACCAATATGATTGAAACGAGCCTTCCTTAATTCCTTCTTACAGGCCTTGGCGGCAACGTTAAAGGCTTTCTTCTTAGCTCGAGTGTCCGAGGCCTTGCGTTTTCGAGCGTCAGCCCATGCCAGATATGCCGCATGCTTCTGCGCTTCAGCACGTGCACATTCGGCTCCAAACCATGGGCTGGCTTTGCTGGTCACGGGTTTATCGGAAAATGGAATAAAATATTCCATAGCCCGACATACTACCTCAGTAACCGCATCCGCGCAGACCGTCGGATCTCCAGAAGAAAAACACGTTTTCCGCCAAGGATATGAAGCGAAGAAATGTCGCATCTCGTCCCAGTCTGCTAAGTTGTATCTCCAGACACGCCGATTGCTCTTAGGGCTTGGGTCAGGCGGGGAGTATACTGAAACGGACTTGACCAGACAGTGATCGGAACTACCAATGGGTGAGGATACCGCCACAGAGTATCGGTCTGGTTCAGTCGTGAGCAGAAGGTCGAGGCAGTTAGCAGTGTGGCTATCAATATCAGGCACTCGCGTTGGCTCTTTAACAATCTGCGTTAAATTGAGCGCCAAAGCGAGCTTACGCGTCTCTCTCCCAGCGTGGTCCGTGATCCGGTGTGGGACTAACCACTCCTGGTGGTGAGCATTAAAGTCTCCCAGAACAACAAGCTGAGCCGAAGGATAGCGTTGCTGAGCCACATCTGCCGTTTCACTGAGATACTCCATTAGAAGAGTTGTCTCCCGGTCACCGCTATGTGATCTGTACACACCAGCATAGAGAATTTTCTCAATGCCGGTGTCCACAAGCACCCAAATCACCGAAAAGTGGGGATGTTCAAGGTTTCGGAGACGCAAACAGCAAATGTCATCACGGACGTAAACGCAGATACCAGCGCGTGGAAGGAAGCGGTTTTCCAAGATGAATCCTGGATAGTGCAGATATGCCGTGTCTGATGGACAACCTATTTGCGTCTCAGTCAAGAAGAGCAAGTGCGGTTTGTTGGTCTCCAGATGATGATGGACCGCTTGCAGATTTGAGTGCAGCCCACGAATATTTGTGAGGTGCACTTTAAGAGTGAGGACGTGCATCTGCCGTTTAAACTTGCTCAATTTATTTGACTTTTTCATAGTTGGGTGAGTTAGGTAGACAAGTAGGAAGTGGACGAGATATTGGGATGCTAACCCTCAGTAATAGAGAAGCTCCTACGCCAATGGAGAACTTGCGCGGAGACTGCGGGGACGCCCGAACCCCCCTGAAATTGCCCACAAGTTCCTCACTTCCAGTCGCCAACTGGCCCTGTGGACAACCTCAGGATTTTACACAAGCGGTGGGGCAGCCTTTCGTAGTTGGCTAGACTACTACTTGGGCCCCCTACAACTTGCGGTCGGCCAGCAGAGAGCACCGTGCTTCGGATCCCGCTACCCTCCGAAGCAAGGTCTCCGACGCGAAAGCATCTCCATCACCAATACCGGTCTGCATACCCAACACAACTGTCCACATCTACTCGTCAGAAAGGCTTCATTAGACATCACGATGGAACACGACGAGTCGCTTGGCATCGTGGTTTTGTCTAATGGGTGGTAACTAAGCCGGCGGCTAAGGCCTTCCACCAGTTATTTGGTTGCTCTTTTGGCACCACCCAGGGGTCACGTGTAGGGAAACTAGGGTTAAAGCCTACGGACGCGAGCAAACATATACCCCCACGATATATTGCGAAGACCTTATCCAAGGACAACATAATATTGTATTTGCGATTCTATAGGTTCCATTTGGAACTTATTATAGTTAGCTCTACCTTAATGATGTGGCGGCGATAAAAGCGCCACATTTATTGTTTAGACTTAAGATTTATTATTATCTGTATCTGTGTCTCTGTTTCTCATGTGTATCTATAATCATTCACACAATATTCATTCACTCTCTTCACTCACCGCATTCTCTCTCTCTACTTCCGACCGTCGCGCGAGCAAGGTTGCTCGACGCCTTTATTATAATATAATTAACTGTATTTAGTATTAATTGTATAACTTGTGGTGGCTCGAAGAGCAGGAATATACACTCTTTACACCGAACACCGGATTTCATTGAAGACCTGCGCCTTCGTCACCCAAAATGATATTTAAAATAAATGATTACATGTGGACATTTCACACGGCGCCATTTGGCCCCGAAATGAGCAGGGTATTAAAATATACAGCATATTCTTCTATGGGAGCCGGATAGCTAAAGAATATATATATGCTTTTTTATTAAATATATGCATGGTATGCAGTGTGGCACCCAGACACGGAACGGATATCGATGTTTATCGCCAAATGTTTGTCCTGGGTGGAAATCGAACCCACAACCTGCAGTTGTGGTTTGTGGTTGCCAACAAGTTTTTAGAGACAACCAACAGTATGGAAACTAGCCATACATAGAAAACCTAGTGAATATTTAATTTAATACATGGAAAGATCCGAATGGAAATTGTCAATGAATAAATGAGGTCTGTCTTTTAATAATGGAGTAGTGGCATAAATTGAAATACTGGCCACACACACACAACAGCAATGGAGAACGAAAGGTGTTACCAGTTAATTTGGAAAAGTACATAATTATTAGATTAAATTTTAATGATAGAAAAACTTTTAAGAGGTGTATATTGTAACATAGCTCAAAAGTGTTTAGCTGTGTTAAGTCAGTAACTGTTGACACTACATGTTGGAAATAAGAATTAAGAAATTAGGGAAACTGCTGCTAAATGTGTTACACAAGTACAAAGAACAATCCCGCAGACTTGTAGCAGTAATGGCCAAACTCCCTATCAGAATAAAAGGAATGATGGCCGAATTTTCTAGTGGCTTATCTTGTTACGCTTAGTTGGTGGTGGCGGAGGGTCTGGAGACATAATCTCCAGATCAGCAACAGCAAGTAGATGAAAAGATTGTACAGAGATAAAAAGTACTGGAGACATAATCTCCAGATCAGCAACAGCAAGTAGAAGAAAATATTGTACAAAAATAAAGAGTACTGTAGAAATAGAATGAGCTTGAAACTGCAAATTAAAATAAGTCAAATTATTAAGTGATGACAAATATGTAGATGATAGAGATATATTTCAGAATTGGCACCATGGTATGGAGGAGTATATGACTACAAGATGATTACGGATCAACTTTGGGTAATGATGGTTTACTCGAAACGCCTTTAAGACATTTAAAGCTATGATAAATATGAGACCTACATTAGATCTGATCCAGACTAAATAATTGGATATTGAGGCCAGCTATCATGTTACTTGGCAAATGTTTGACCATGACCCAGAAGATGAGACAAAGATCTACTGCTTAAAGGATCTTCAACCGCGCAAGATCTCATTTTGGTTGGAGATTAGATGTACGGTGTAGTCCATTCATAAAATGATAAATCCGAATTAATGAGAAAAACTGTTTATTTATTCCCAAGAACTAGGTTTAATTGGTTGAGGGAAATGGTAAATGAGAGAACGCGCGGTATGGTTGGCGTCTGATCGTGAACTGGTGACGCGCGATAAGAAATGTGGCATGAATATGTAAACAATAAATGCTGACAGCGCGTTTGGTGTGCGATGTCTGCATCGTACAATAATTGTAAAATTAATCAGTGTGGGTCACGAATAAAAGTTTTTTCTTTGTAATAAAGGGAGAATATTAGCATTGATAAGAAGAGCAGACAGAGAGTGCAGAGTGGCTAAAATAAAGGTCGGAAATGCAAAATTCACGAGATCTATTAGCCATCTGTACCTTCTTGAAAATGACATTGGTTGAGAAGACAGCCATGAGGAAGAAGTGAGAGAATAAGAATATTTGGGGAGCTGTATCTACCGGATATAAGGTAGCAATTACAGATCCAACAGAAAACCAAAAGGAACATCGCCATTTTAACGTTGGATCAAATTGATCTACAGAGTAGGGGTTGTCACGATAGAGAAGTAGAGAGCGTATTAGAGGGAGGGGCGCAGTAGAGAATAGAGATGCACAATCTAAAGGAACTACCGCTAGGGGTAGACATGAACGCTATGAGTGTTGATGTTTGAAACAATGCCTTAGACAAGTAGTAGCAATTAAGGCCAGAGAAATTAAATAATGGACGAGCCTGTTGAGGGGCTTGCTGTAGGCTGCCCTTGGGTGTCGGGAGTGTCGCGAAATGCGATTTTTAATCTGTAAGTAAGTGAATCGATTCTGATTCGAGTTTTGGGTTATCTGTGCTAGTGACATTTGTATGACAGAATATTAGGCGGGTTAGCGCCTGGGTTTTATTATGAAGAAAAAAAGAGCGAAGCAGGTACGATGTAAAAAACCAAGTTCAGTGAGAGAAAATTTGGTATAACGATGAAAAACATCGACGAGACCATAATACTAGAGGTAAAGGCAATTCCCGGCGATGCTGGGTAAGTGCTTATAACGAAATGTGTTGTGAGTGTTATTGAAAGGGAAATAAAGAGGAATAAGAGTTTTGCTCGGTGGTATGGGCGGGTCATTTGGGGAAGGCTGGTGGACCCTCTTCGGGACCTTCGGGTCCTGAAGGATTACGGTGAGAGGAGTAATATCGCAGCTGATAATGACTTCACTCGTTGGTGAGAGGATCCAACCACGTCGATGTGGCTCTCGGGTGATTTCATGGTATCAAAGGCGATTCTCACGTTGAAATAAATAAAATAAGAATTGTTACCTCTATTCCTTTCAATGATTCTCAATAAGAATTCATTTGTGGCGTATATTATGTCTAACCTTAAATTGAACCTCGGGCATGACAACGTAGAAGAATACGTGTCGTGTACAACTTCGCCACATCTTCATAATATGATGGTATCTGGACTGACCCGATAGCTCAGTTGATAGTTTGGACCCTGCCTTCTGAGCTGCAGGTTGTGGGTTCGATTCCCACCCAGGACAAACATGTGATGAGCATCGATGTTTGTTCTGTGTCTGGGTGTTTATATTGTATTCTATGTATATATTTACAAACAAAAATTATATAAGTATTGTATCAGTTATCTAGTTCCCATAGCAAGCTTTTCTTAGTTTGGGGCTAGATGGCGCTGTGTGAAATGTCTACACATATTTATTTATTTATCTTGTATAAAATATGGACAGTGGTGTGTGAATAGGACCACTCCATCTCTTCCCATGGGTGCCATAAGAGCCGATCAAAGAAATATCCAGACTCCAGAGAATGGCTGCATTCTTTTCCTCGGTACATTTAAATCTTCTGCTATCACCAAGGCGCTTCCCAAGCGTGGTGAATATAGAAAACCCTGTGATATGATAAGCGTCCAAATTGGCGTTTTATGAGGAAAACCTGTATTTAGCGGTGGACGTCTTCCGGCTGTATATGTGGTGTGTTTGTAAAATATGTGATCAAAAAAACTGTTCACGTTTTTGACATTAATTGCTGTGGAAACTTCAAGAATGTTATAATTTTTTGGAGCGATGATCAGTTTGTAGTGAGGTCGACTTTCGAACCGTCTCAAAAAACCCACGTTTGCATCTGCCGTGCTTGAGCTTTCGGTATATGAGACATCGTGAGGGAAACCATAGCGTGGTGGTGGTGAACTTTCCAGTACTCGTCTGAATAGCTATCACCCCTTCACAAGTAATTAATAGTACGTAGTGTTACGGCAGCCTCACTTCAGAGCCAGCAGTACCCGATCCAAACCTCTGATTTTCATTTAGGGTTTACGATCGCGATTACCAATTATTATCATGAGAAAATTGCCGTCATCACCAGCCGAAATACATCCGAAATACTTTTGAACATTTGGGAATTCTCCTAGAGCGCCACTTTGACCAGCTACTTAGCTCTTGCATCCAACGGCACCTAGTGTAGGGCTGGCCTACACCTCGTCTTCCAGTTCGTTTTAGCTCTACTTAGTTTTAAGACCTGAATTATACTCAAGTTGATTCTGCGTCATAACTTTATCGTAGGATGATGCTGATCGATTCCTAACTAGGGCACAATAAATCTGTGAGTCACCGGTAAGGAGTAATTAGTTGTTATATTAAAAATGCAAAAGTTTGTGTGTACGTATATTCTCTATTTTATTTAGTTTATGTGTAGGTAAATTAGCGTCCATTTGTGTATACATATAGTTACAAAGCTTCTACAACTTTACAATTATTGTAACCATTAGGTACTCAAAAATATATTGATTGGTTGATTGATATTTATAGTTGGTTTGTTCGCCGGACCAGCTGAACGGATTTTGATGAAATTTTGATGAAACACTATAGGTCCTGGAGGCACTAAGCTACTTTTTGTGGGATGAACATAGGTGTTTTGTTCTGTGTCTGGGTGTTATATTGTATTCTATGTATGTATTTACAAACAAAAAATATCTAAGTATTGTATCAGTTATCTGGTTCCCATAATACAAGCTTTGCTTAGTTTGGGGCTAGATGGCGTTGTGTGAGGTGTCCATACATATTATTATTATTTTATAAAAATAATTGTGTGTCCTTTGATTTGAGATACCTTTGGGTCGGTTTTTTTTTTGTTGGCAGCGCAGATATTAAGTTCCATAATAAATGCTGGTGATGATGATGAAGGGCTGGGGGAGAACTTCCCTAGCATTTACTTGAGTTGTGCCAGTTTAGCCTCCAAAGCTTTAACAGCGAAAATTTGAAAAGATTACTCTAAAAACAGATTTCCTTGAAATTGCACGTAATATTCATTCCTCATTTCCATATAATGTACCTGTGCGCATACATGCAACATCACAAAGTCGATATTCTATACCCATAATCGTAACTTCATGTTCGTAAACTTTATTTTATATGAACAAAGAAGCTATTCACTTATCTTTACTTACCTATGGGCTTATTCTGAAATATTCTACCTGAAGATGGAGAAGTTTTGAGATATAGTTATTGCGAGACTGGAAAACTGAGATATCTGGATGAACACTACGCTTAGTATCCGATTCCACGATGTTAAGCTAGTGGGTAGAAGCAATAGTAATGTGCCTGCAAAGATAAGTTTCTTTTTTATGTTAGTGAATGATGTGACGAGCTAGTCGTTCACCTGATGTTAAGTGACACGGCCGTCCATGATAGAACAGTGTCACCCGGAACTCCAAAATATAAAGTTTCGCGTGACACTGCACTGCGCACATCATCCTGAGACATCGGCACAGTCTGGTAATCAAATTACTCGGCTGTGAGATCAAATCATAAAGTCTCATTTGCCCAGTAATTTTACTAGCTACATTACCCTTTAAATCGGAACACAGTAGTGTTTGCGCACTACTGCTTGGCGGCAGAATAACTGGCAAAGCGGTGGTACACCTACCTAGACGAACTTTGCAGATAAGTCTTACCACCGAGTAAAAACAATAACAAAGTACAAAGTTCTCAATTTTTTTTGCAACCAGCTACATTTGAGTTCGCGCCTTCCAACGGACCGGATTAGACTTTCTCCCAAGTGAGTTATGGTCACATTCCCATAGCGAAAATCTTAAGGAGCATATTTTTGGCCTGACTGTTGGTCCAGCGCTTTCTCAAGAGAAGAGATATGTCGATTTTTATAGGCCATGCTAGTCCGACTGGACAGGTAGTTCATTAGTAGTCATCTCCATATTACTGAATGACGAGAATTGGTGCTCTGGTTTTTATAAATTCCATCCCGTTATTATTAGAGCCGGTGTGATGGTTGAGCAGGTCGGCTCATAACCCGGAGGAGGCGGGTTCGATTTCCGCTACAGGACAAGTATTTGTGCACAGAAAAAAGCGCAAATACTTGTTCTGAGTCTGGGTGTTGTGGGACCATGGTTCTCATAGTTCCTGGGTCCCAGACACTGGGAATCCTAGTTAGGGTTGAGGATCGATGTATGTGATTGTTGGGTGTTATTATTATTATTTATTATTAATAATATATCCACTGATATAGGTGCTTACATTATATAATACTAGCAAATGCTCTATTGTTTACGTTCCATTGTAAAATCAAAGCCGCAAACATAAATAAAGATGGGTGTAGGGAGATAATTAGGTTTCTTTTTACTAAGCCCATGCGAGGAAAAGCTGCTAGAAAAATGACTTTTTAATTAGGGTAAAAACCGTTCATAAATAAAGAACACTGTTTACTTATTGTTTTTTTTCAGTATTATTGCGACAAACTATTTTTTTCGTATAAGATATCAAATCTTAATTATGTATGAGATCCTCTCAAAAAGTATTAAGCAACGATTCTTCGATGTAATTGAGTTACAGCCTCTCGAAGTTGACAAAAACGCTGAAGTGTTCATTTATCAGTGCCACTATCCTAATAAGCGTGACAAAATTGGCATTGGAGCGGACAGCTAAAGACCTGAGATTATATTTAGTTTGTTAATTCGATTTTATGTACATACTGTGGTATGAATATATGTGGTAACCACCAGCCTATATTATTATACTAGTTGCGCCCTGCGGTTTCACCCGCGGATAAAAAGTATTTTAATTATTAGCTCATCTCACGGGAGCATTTCACTTTTCCGGGATAAAATGTAGCCTACATGTTAATCCAGTGTATAAGCTATCTTGGTACCGAATTTCATCCAAATCCATTGGAATGTGAAGGAGTAACAAACACACACATACAAACTTTCGCCTTTATGTTATTAATGTGATAGTGTGATTACCTATTTGTTATATACATGCTGGCGTCGTTCCCGGGTCCCGGTTATTGGACACCTTATCTCGGGTACTAGTTTCGTGGATGGTATATAACTGTCAGAAGGCTTTGACAGCGGTTTAGAAATATTATTTCATTAACCTGCGCGTTCTTGCACTGGACGCGATGACAAAATATAATTATCTCATGGTGTTTCATCATAAAGCCCGAATCAAGGGTGGTAGCCCGTTACTCGTTTAGCTCGGGATTCATAAAAATGTACTTATGTCGCACATGACATAAACCATTGTTTTATCCACGGATTGATGCCCTTGATGAAGAATCTACTATTTAAACCCGATCCCGACTGTGAAAACATTAGAGACAGGTACTTTATGCCTACTAATATGTGCCTAATCATGTCTTATTAATTAGGAACATTTTCTTTATTCAATAGTGTTATGTACCTATGTATGCGTAGCAGCGGCTGTGCCGCCTATAAGTCTATTAATACAGCAAGAGTCGTCACCTAGCGGCAGTCTTGAGTTCAGGACGCCGTCACCACAAGCTCCGACACACAAGGGTTCCACCCCAGCACCTATACCTACACCTGGCCGATCTCGCCGAAATAGGCTATTAATTAACTTCAAAAAATATATCTAATTGTACTGTTTTAAGGGGGAAAGATGTTATGTATCTATGTATGTGTAGCAGCGGATGTGCCGCCTATAAGTCTAGTACCTACGTACGAAATAAATCAGTGTACTATATTGAGGAGTGAAGTAAACGGCAAGCTGAAGGCAAGCAAGGTTGAATGCACACTGATTTATTTCGTACGTAGTGTAAAGTACAAATAGCAAAAACATATTTAATCTTATGGGAATAGAATATAATAGTCAGGCCATTATAAAATTATACAATATGGTACCATGCGTCAGGATAACGGGTCGATCAGCGTCGGTTTTGTTATACCTACTCGTAGGTATACCGCTGCATCCTACACGATAGCTTTTTTATACACAGTTAAAAAATAATAAAATACAGCAACAAGATTGCAATTTCTTTTCCATAAAGACGATGCTCCTAACAACTAAAACTCCTCCAAAATATTGTTGTTTTCCTTAAAGATAATACAACTTTCGTTTTTGCAATTGTTTACACAAGCTAGGTATGTCGTATACTTTGATAGGCTGGTTAAAGACCAATATTTGACTTAACTTTCCTCGCTTTTAAAAGCCCACGCACAGCGGAATAATGTTAGTTTTTTCGAGGGCCCGAAAAAATGCGAACGAAGGAGAATGCATTGGATTGTATCCCTCCGGCATTATTAGGGAGTGCAGATACCTACTAGTTGAAATTCCTTGGGGATCCGCGCTCCACAGGGGTGTGGGTGAAATGAAAACTGGTCATGTGAAAACGCTTTCATTGCTTTTTACGCGTTGCTAGAGGCAATTTAGACGTTGTGGTGTTTTGTAGAGAATAGTCCCTTGAGGGCCGGGGCTATTGATAACGCTCCGCGGGCGAACGCGAGGGAATTACGAATTTATTTATTGCGCTTCATTGATTTCAAGACAAACAAGGAATTGATATTGCAGGTTCGCACGATGTGTTCCTTTTTTACGACAGTTCCCAAAAACAATAGTAAAACGGAAACGTATTGTTCTCGTATTTTATGATGTCTCCTGCCCTGACTCTGTTATTTATAGCTGTTATATTTGCATGATCATTTTAACTATACTTTATCTCATGTGAATTAATTACGATCAAAACCATTTGCACCTACTTAAAATGTAATTATATACTTATCTAAAACAAATGCAATACGATACGAGTAATATCATCATCATCATCAACAACGTATGCCCACTGCTGGACATAGGCCTCTCCTAATGCACGTCACTTCCCCTCAGCCAGCCGTCCAGCTGCCGCCAGCCGCTCTGAGTATGTCAATCATGATATTTAAAATACATTTGTAAACAATTAAATAGTAGACCCAGGGCTTACACCATTATGGAAACGTGTGTAATGTGTCTTGTATTGCTGCTGTCTTAATTTTAAAGATAACATCCTTAATGCACTCGGTGCAAGTCCGTCCGAGACAACGCAGAAACCTAAAACATTATTTTCAAAAAATATTTGTTAATACAGATATTACATGATTCCACGTTCATAATTAGAACAGCTAATGTATGGAATGTCTTGCCAGCGTCTGTGTTTCCGGCGAAATATGACCCGGGCGTGTTCAAGAGAAGAGTGAATAGGTATTTACTTAGCTAGCATGCTACACCTTCGATCGCATTGTCACATCCCATCAGGAGAGAGCGTGGTCAAATACTAGAAAAGTTTTAAGTAAAACAAAAAAAAAGATAGTTGAGTCGGTACCTAAATAATTTGTGTAAGTACAGTGAAACTTAAAACAACTTCAGCTTCAATTGTAGCTCGAGTTTGAATTTATTATTAGAGTCGTGGAATAGTTTGGTTAGGGCATTTCAATTAGCATTTTAATGTTTAAGGTCGTAGTATAGAGAGCAAGAGAAAGTCTTCCATAGGCATGTCCGTCTATGGCGATTTGGGGAACCCTAGCAACCGCTGATGCGCGCGAAAATAGTCGTATTACAGAACGATGCCATCACTATCGGTTAATTTAAAAAAAATCATTGTTTTTTTTCAATTCTGCTTTACCACAGACTCCTGGGTCCGTGCTCTTTTTTAAAATACTACTTACATATTATTAGTTATGTTATTGTGTTATTATTATTATTTATTATATATAGGAGGAACTTATTTACACTTTTTTTTAAATTCTTATTTTCTTAAATTTATGGACAATAAATATATTGGGAACATCAATTTGCATATTTGCGTATAAACCACGAGATTGCTTTTATTTTGTGAATGAAACCTCGATGAGAGTAACGGTTGCCATAAATTACTAAAAAAAACTACAGGTACCTCTCTAAACTAGCAAATATCTATGTAATATCAATGTGTTGATGCGAGATACCATATCTGATGTGAACTATAACAATTGCAATATCCTATAAAACAAACAATGGGTTGGAAAACCTCTAACCAATCATTAGGGTAAAAAGCGAGGGGAGCCTGAGGAGCCAGTCGTGTGTGCTTTAGATGAGCATCCGAAATTTTATTTCATCCTCATCTTCTGAAGGGAATAAACCCAGAAAACATAAAAAAAGACATTGCTTTAGGGGCACCTAAAATTAGATAGAAAAAAAAAATATGGGCAAGGGTCAACTTAGCATTGTTTGTCTTTCATTTATATACATTTATATTAGATATATTTATATATTTCATTTAAATACCTACTAAATAAAAAAAGGCTCATTTTGGGTTATTTCCAGTAATGATTAATATAAAATACTTATCACAAATACTTTAATATTACATGTATAATAAATTTTCCATACTTTTTTAAGATACAAACTAAAATAGGAATGCCAACTTATAATAGAAAAATATCACAATGCTGCTCGTAATCCTACTATGAGTATGGATGTATGGATGTAAGGACATCCTTACATCCAACATACATATGTTTGTTACTCTTTCCCGCAAAAACTACTGGACGGATTTGAATTAAATTTGGAACACAGATAGTTTATAGCCTGGATGAACATATAGGATACTTTTTATCCCTGTTGTATGTTCCCGTAAAACAATTATCCAACAACACGAGGGCGACGCCGCGCCGCGGGCTTTTTACGCAAAAACTACTGAACGGATTTGGATCAAATTTGGAACACAGATGGCTTATAAATTAATTACCTAAATTAAAATTGATTTTTAGACATTTTTAGCGTTCACTACCAAAATGGTAAAATGGAATCTTTGGAATATAGGTAGCTTATATGGTGGAATAACATATAGGCTACTTTTTATCAGCAGGTGAAACCGCGGGGCGCATCTAGTTTAGCCATAACGCTATTGAAACATTTTTCATTTCATTTCCAAACCCAATTGAGTAATCTGGGAATAGAAAGTGTAAAAAACGAAAACATACCACCAACGTGGATGAGAAATCTAGACTTTCTTTTGAAGTCGTCGTTTTGACCTTTGGGTAAATCATATTAATTATAAATTACCATAAAATATTAGGCACCTAACTTGTACGTTGAACTTTCTCTTGTGATAGGCCTATAAGAATATCAAGACGTTACTGGCTTTCTAGAATAAGTTATCGCCTATTAATATGAATCAGGCAGCCAGATATCATATGCTTAGGTCGTAGGATTCATAGGAAGGGTCAAAGTAATATTAGTTTTGGTTAGGGGGACAAAGCTTCCCGAACGGCATCATATTTCCAGCTACTTATTTCATTCAGTTTTCTTACTTTACTTTTTAAATATTTAAGCCCTGCGTCGCCTCGCTGTTATCACATACTTTCATAACTCCAATGCGACTTTTTTACGTGTTTCAATGTTTCACTGAAGCCCTTAAATTGTTTTACAGCTTTTACTGACTTCCGACGGCTCTTACGGTTTTGACTGTCTGCAGGAATAAATAATGAAAATATCTAGAGTATAACAAGAACCATAAAGAGAGGATTTTATTGAGTTTTTTGTTGACTGATCTTGATACAGCGAAATTCAATTCGAAGAGTTATTAAGGCATTATTTATTGCCCATGATATAACATTTCGCTTCGAGACACATGCAAAAACAATTGCCGGTTGGCTATTATGGCCTTTGATGATGATGCACTTTACAATTCAATTTCATAATGACTTCGAAACATTCATATCGGAGCACCCCTCTAATTATGACGTTTGACGTGCGAGGGATTATCGCAGGGGTTGTAACGGCGAGCACTTGCATAAATTTTGTCAATTTGGCACGGAGAAACCAAGGGGTTAGTTCTTGTTAGTGTTGCGTTGAGTTATTACAAAAGATATTCGCTGTCAGAGCGGGGAACCAGCAATATAATATTGCATGTGGTGCCATCTGTCGCTGTACCGAATTGCTTGTTAGAATTAATGTAGTCAAATAAATATTGTACTATGATATTCCTAGATTCAACTTGATATTTGTTTTTTCAATTACTACCATATATTATTTGGTATAGAAAGTTCCATTCACTATCGACTAAAATGTTCATTGAGGACTTGGCTGTGTTTCTCCATAGATCGATTTGGTTATTCGTCAATGCATCATGAAAGAGATCTAATAATAAAGTTTTTTGTAACTAAATTAATATTTTTAACTTATACAGAAGTAATAATATCTTATTGTTTATATGTTAGCTGTAAAAACCTTATCTGGTAAGTACCAGGTAGGTCGGTAACTGCATCAGTCGCCGATAGTGACGTTGCGATGAAAGATACATTTTACTTTTTTTTTTTTAGGAATAAAATAATGAACCGTTAATTGTCTAAGTCGCACTCACTGACCGAACTATACTTCCCTCACAAAGACTTGAAAGACGAACTATTTGAAAACTCTATAATAAAATTTTGCAAAATGTAAAAAATACAGAAATTATTGCAAAGGTAGGAAGACCCTTATTCTACGAATAAATACCCCTTGAGCTTTCAGATAATGCGATCCTTCCGTCTCTTCATACAGGCTTCATACGATGCAGAAAGTGCCCGAAAAATGAAATTAGAAAATGTAAAAATAAATTTAAACCGTTATAACTACATCCATGAGATTGAGAAGCTTCATTAAATAAAGTCCATCATATTTGGATTCAGATATATACTAAGAACACTCAAGCTATATGTATGCTTTGTCACCTAATAATGTAAATTAGAAGTGTAAAAAAATACAGGAGACGAGTTGATGAATTGGATAAACACGTTATTTTTTTATAGGTAAGTATAGTTCTCTATTTCCCTTTGTCATCGCATCACACATGAACAGATTGAACATTTTCGCTATTTCTTTTTTGTAATGTTTATTATTGTGAGGAGAAGGTTCTTCGGAAGAAAAAATTTAGAAAGTTAGAAAATATTCACCACGCGGGCGCAGCTAGTACTTATATAAAAGTATACCTACCCATAGTTACATACCGTACTTGTTTGAATCGTGAAATTTCGAATAAAAAGGAAAGCTTTCTAATATAAATAACAGGTAAAAACAAGCGATGAGTATAAAAATCTTTATGAAAGCGGCATTCCCGATCATAAATCAACCAACTAGAGCGCATATCCTGGGTCCCTCGCAGTCGTGTAAATAATGTCTCCGGCAACCATAATTGCGCAACCAGGCAGCCACCCTACACCGAAATATAACTATTACGCTTTTATTAAGCTCACGAACCCACCAAAGGGATACTCATAATTTAATTACAAGACCCCCGAAATAAGTTATTTCAAGTCGACGGGAAATGGTCCGAGGGCTTAATCGAAACGAGCGATGGAACGCGGTGGGGCGGTAGATAGCAGGAGTCAAGGCTTCTTTGGTTTATGATATTATTGCAGCTAATTGCTTTCATAACATCAGAACTACGCGGTGCTTCTCGTAGCCCATGTTATAAATTTCAATCCCTAAGTGAAACGCCCGTATGTATGCTTGTCCATTTGGCGCAACAGCTAAACCGATTTAGATGAAAATTGTCACAGTTTATATTTCCGGGATTAACATGGAGTACTTTTTATTACAGAAAGTTATGAGTTTCTTCGGGAAAACGGGTAAGTTGCGACTGTGATTACGGGGCAGCTCTATTTACTAATAACGAGCTTTATAAAATCGGTCTTAATGTTTTGGCCTATTATCTTACGCATATAGCCATTATTCAAACGCTATTTCGCGCAACCGGCTAATTTTTCTTTGATACAAAATTTATGCTTAGATTAATAACTAAGTGAAGAAGGTGGAATGGTGTGAAAAAAGGTATCCCGTATTTTTATTTTAATGATAGCTAGATGGATATTATTTACCTCTCTTGAATAGATTATTTCGCATAAAAACTGTTATCTTTAACAGAAGACTAATAAAACGGAATATTTTATTAAATAAACATAAAACGGAGAAACTGTTAGCTCTGGAGACGTAAATATTACATAATAATATTTCATGTGATTTGTCGTAAAATAATACTTACGTTGAACGTAGTTGAAGTCACCGAACAATCTGACTGATATAAAATCAATTTTGTCGATTCTAATTGAATAGGTACGGTATCTGTGTCTAGGCACAAAATAAAATTATGTCCAATTTTCTGGGCTTATAAATTCAGTTCTAATAATTGGTAGGTACACTCTGAATATAACAAATTACTCGAAACTCGAATTGCTCGTTAGTCGTTAGTAAAAAAGGGCTAACGAAGGAGTTGGGAATTGATACTCTATTATTTTATCAACGTAATATAAGTATTTCATTTAAATTGGTTTTATTTTCATAAACGCGATTCGGGCGGAGGAAAACGGTATTAAGGATAAGAGGAGTCCACGGAGAGCATTTGGACCGGGAAGACAATAACCATTTCCCCTTCAATATAGCCTTATTTATTTATAGATACGGGCAGGTACTTACGTAAGTGTCTCCGCGCGGGATTTGTACATTTTAAGTCAGCATACTGAAAAGAGATTTCCTTTGTCATTTTCACTCCCTAATTTCTTCGAGAAGAAAGGGTAACCTTTTCTATTGCGACTTTCGACCCCGAGAAGCAGCCGTCCGGTTGTATTTACTCGATATTATCATTGAAAGTGAAGGAAACAGTATACATCGCTGTGACTTTTCCGAAGGATTGAGGATTTTTAATATACAATGCAATGGAATTTATTATAAAAATTGGCCGATTATTCAAACAATTCGTATTGACATGTACCTAGCTAAGTCTATGAAAAACGGCAAAAACCCGCAAAATTACACAGTTCAACAGGACCAGTTGGACATAAAGTATGATCTACGATTTTCAACTTTAAACAACGCCCTCAAATAAGTAAACGTAGTGCGTGGACTCCACCTTAACAAGCGTATGAACCCGGGGGCACCGGGGGTAAGTGTAGCTTAGCTATGTTGTATTTTAATAGACTTTAGTGCAGACAAGCATTGTTATTACTATCCAATTCGGCAAATGTATTCTCAACACGTTTCAATAAAGTTTGTATACAAATTATTAATATCATGATATATTGTATATGGTTGAACCATGGTTCATGGCCTCGATCGGAACCCAGGGCTCACAGTTATTTGGAGAAAGCTGATTAATAATCATTGAGGAAAATATCACGGAAATTTTACCGAATCTCGGAAAAAGATAATCCCTGATGGTAACTGCTTTTTCTATACAAACCTATTTTCCTAAAATCATAATTCCAAGTAGCGTTGCCAGGCGTCCGGATAAAGCCGGGCATAATAAGGCTTTTTGAATGCGTGTCCGGCCAAAATAAACGGTGTCCGGCTTTTGTTAGGCTTTTTACATTTCACAAACGAGCGAGCGCCGAGCACGCGCGCATTATTTCATTAGAAATTAACCAGATGGTAATAATAAAAAAGCTTTTTATACATTTATTTGTCGTACTTATTAATACTAAGATACAAAATTCTCAATAACTTAGGTTGTTCGGCCTTTTTACCCAAATGTCCGGCCAAATTGGGTGTCTGTCCGGCTATTAGGTTTGGCGACCTGGCAACCCTAATTCCAAGCAAGGCTAGGCTAATCTTCAATATTCTGCATTATTAAAATCGTCGTTTTCCTGTTTAATCATCCATATAACACTGTGGATTATTTAAGCAATTCTGTAGAATTTATAGATTAGTAATGGATAGTGTGTTTTAAATAAGTTCTTTTGGAATTTTCCTTATTAACTTCATGTAAGGGTTTGATGTGGATTGAGACATTAAGGTAATATTAAGTATATATAGTCAAATTCATACAAAACTAAAATAACGACTGCCTGTTGGTCAAATTACGAAATACTCTAGTTGTATGTGGTAACTGATACCATTATTATGATTTCTTTGAAGCGTACCTCGTTATGTTGAGAACCGTACTTACTATATTTATATAAATTTACTTAATCTCTTTAATCACCGTTCAATATTTCACACACTTCATTAAAATATCCTTCATAAATTTCACACTTTACGGCTTTCCACTTGTAATGTTTTAACCACTTGTCGAAATTCCTCGCACATTAATCAGCGTGCGATCCATTTAGATCTCATAGTTTTTTGCGTCTCTCGCCTAACATTTTTTGTCTTTTTCCTGTGTACAATATTTCTTACTATTTGTTAGTGTTAAGTTAGCCATCAAGGCGATTAAACGTTTAAAAAGGAAAACCACTTCTCTTTTAAACGCCCTGCTCTAGCCGCCTTATAGATGCCCGCGCAACTTGTCTACCTATTCAAGAGCAAATATTTTCACCTCGTTCAGAGAATAACGTAAACAAAAGTTCGTGAGATGATTTGGTTTCACCGATATCCATTCAAAATGACTTTGGAGATTTGTCTATTTCGTTTACTAGCATAGTCAACAAATAATAATATTTTTTTTACCACAGACCATTTGCAATGTGAATTACAAATAATTCTCTAACATTACGACCAAAAATAGTAACTATTTAGTAATTTGGGCTTTTGCGCGAGCTCAATGCAGCACGTGGCTTAAACTCAAGACTTCGAGCTCGATACGCAATTATTATGGTGGATTTGGACCCACTTGTAGATTAATTCAATATAAGATATACCTAGTTACAGCTCTAAGTGAGGCACAAAGGCAATAGGATTTCGGAAGCCTTTTAACCAAGTTTCGGACAAAAATCGTTAATTTAAGAAAAAAAATCCTAGCGGCATGAAAATAAGCAAATAACAGGTTAAGTGTCACTACTAGCTCGTAATGCCCTCGCTTACATAAATGCAATGTTATAGCAAGATTCAAAAGAATATCTTTATACGTTACTGAAGTGACAGACATACTCGTATATCTAAAAGCACTTCCCACACATTTCTACGTAAATAGAACGTACCTAAGTACTAACAGAAATTAAAATTATAAACGGTAAGCATTGCGCAACTATTGTATTGTAGATAATACTATGTAACATAATATAATTTAAAAAGCAAAAGAAGGGTACTTATGCCCATTTATTGCTCAATGCGTCCGCGATTTATGATAAATATTATGCTCGAAATGGTTATCGTTCTGACGAATGCATATATTTACCGAAAGTCTTCTTGTTCCCGACCGACCAACCTTTTTATATGTATAGTTTTATTTTATTGTTTTCTATTTTTAAATTGATTTTTGAACAGGGTTTTTTTGTTTTATCTGTCATAAAGAGATATGAAGACAACTGCTACTATGGATAGTGCGTTCTAGTTTTGGTTTTAGTAAATATGTATTTCTTTTAATGGTGATCTTATTGTGATTGTACGCGTGCTCTACTTCCAATTGGACCTGCTCATCCTCAACACTTCTCTTATATTAACGTCCATGTTCACAGATTTTTAAATGCTACAGTTACATGTTACTGCACTAGTTACGGCTTCTGACCACGTGTCTGCCCCACATAATAAAGCTACATTAGATAATAGCCCCAACTTTCCGCGTGTAACGGACGATGGAAGAATTATTGCAAGGACGCGCTCTTTGTATCATTTTTATAATGGAAAGGTTCCTTTTCATATGGATTCGTGGGCAGATTTGGTTCATGTGCCACTGAGCCGCATTTTTCCTTCCTATTTGTACTATATATCCAAGGTTTTGTGGTTGGTATGTCGTTTGTATGTTACGACAATATCCTAACCTGGCTGGTGCATTTGGACCACAGAATACTATTACTCCTAGATTTGGACGGTCTACATATAGGTTGAAAGCGCACCAACGGCAGTCCATACATGTTTTGTTTATGAAAGATAGTAGTTATGTATCAGGTAAAGTCGACGTCTATGATTTGAAAAAAAAAAATGATAATTTTCATTTATTATTATAAGTTTTTAAGTAAACTACTTAGTTTACTACCTTAACTTATTTAAGTTACGGTATAATAAATTAGTTACGTTATAAGTTAAGTACCCCTGTATATTTTTGTCGTAGCAATCGCGTAGCTTGGCTCTACGAGAGACGTAGAAATAGGTTAGAATATTACCGAGTACCGTGCTTTAGCTGACACATTTAGTCATTTAGACACTTCGTTGTTATTTCTGAATATAAAAATTTCTTTTTTTAGTGCTAAAATGGACATACGTTTAACATGAATGTATGCGAAAAAATTATAGGTGAACTTAATGCTAGATAAGTAACTTCCACTTAATCTGGTGTTTGGAAAATTTTATGCCACAGTGCAACTGAGAAAAAGCTTATAGGTATAATAGATTGTCTAAATAAAAATGTAAAAGACTGTAATTGGTCTGAGTTCTATTGAATTTATTGTACTTTCATAATGAATTTTAGATAAATATATGGAATACCTTTACATGTGTTTTTATAGCGACAGTTACCGCTTTCCAAGATTTATCCGTAAATTGGTGCCGTTCATAGATACAGGCGATTTTTATGATCGTATTAATTGAATGTGTTTGTTTGAAAACTTCAACAGCATTTTCTTCGAACATTTCAGTTGGTTAATTTATGCAGACGGCGTGTCTGAGTAGTTCGGAATGATAATTATAAACTCGAGACGTGACTGACACTCTTTGAGTCACCTTATCGTGTAAGCATACCACGAACAAGCTTTGATTTATTATTATTATTAATAATAATAATAACGCTCAACGATCACATACATAAATCCTGGACCCTAACTAGGATTCCTTGTGTCTAGGGGCCCAGAAACCACGAGGACCATGGTCCCACAACACCCAGACTCAGAACAAGTATTTGGGCTTTTTTTCTGTGCACAAATACTTGTCCTGTCGCGGGAATCGAACCCGCCGCCTCCAGGTTAGGAGCCGACCTGCTCAACCACCACACCACCGAGGCTGTCAAATTTTGTCAATAATTATTGTATTAATATTAATAAAATAGGCTTTGTTCTGATGACTGACTGGCGATTGACTGACTTAAAGAAGACGTAGAGTCTAAGCCCTGCACCCAGAGTCTTGATATGTAATTGCTAGAAAAAATTTCAAAATTGAACGGGTAAATATTTAAAGCTATTTACTTATGTATCTAAATAAAACTAGGAGTACCTTTTAAACTTCCATTTATTCTTCGTGTATAGCCTCACTAAACTATAAAGACTAATGCCCATCGTCTGTACTAAAGTTCACAGCTCTCAGGATCACAGTTCCTAAGTTCGCACTTACTCCTCTATGACGTAACTACTGCAATGCATTTAGGTAAGTAGCAGTGAAATAAGTGCGGTCTTAGGAGCTGTCAAATTTTAGTACAGACGGGCATATGACCCACTTGCGCGTTCCATTTTAAGTTCTATCTCTAGATTAGTTTTTTTTTTGTTTTGGTATGGCTCCACAATTTGTGTATTTAGCCAGTGTCAAGTAATTGATAATTTCTCGAGTTAAGTAAAATATATGTGTATATATCAAGTCAAGTCACGGTCCAAGTCATCAAGTCAAGTCATAGTCTAGTCTAGTCAAGTCATACTCCTAGTAAAGCGGTGGCAACTTTACCAGAAGCTTCTAAGGAGTTTTGGAAACAACACGAAAATAAACGTTTCACCATCGTTATACCACTTTCCCACACTCCGCCTGTAATCCAGAACTTAACGAATAAAATGCCACCAATTTTATGCACTAACACTGAAAATAACACAAGTTTTGGAAAATAATACAATTCGGTGATGCTATCTTTTTCGTTTTCCCGCCAAAACTCCCTCTAGATTAGTTCTCATCGGTTTTCCACCGAGTTTTCTTGCTCAACAGTCTATCTCACGTCCTATTACACGCAAGTAAATGTTGCCAATCAGAAAAAAAATCTCCGTATAATAGATTTAATTAAGATAATTGAATTAAAAAAAAAAATTGATTTTCATTTAATGATCTTATGATTTAATTTGATTATTTTATTTTATATAGCAAAGCGCAAAACATAATTTCGAAAAATTAATAAATTTACAACCGGGAACAGTCGTCATAGATCGTTAACCATGTTGTCGGGGAGTTTTGGCGGGAAAACGAAAAAGATCGCGTCGCCGCATTCTATTATTTTTCAAAACTTGTGTTATTTTCAGTGTTAGTGCATAAAATTGGTGGCGTTTTATTCGTTAAGTGCTGAATTACAGGCATGAGTGTGAGAAAGTGGTATAATGATGGTGAAACGTATCTTTTCGTGTTGTTTCCAAAACTCCATAGAAGCTTCTGGTAAAGTTGCCACCACTTTACTAGGAGTATGACTTGACTAGACTATGACTTGACTACGACTTGACTTGATGACTTCGACTGTGACTTGACACATATTTTGAAATATCATTAACTTGATAAATTATCAATTACTTGACACTGGCTAAATACACAAAAATGTGGAGCCAAAACAAAAAAAAAAAAAACCATGTTGTCACTTAACATCAGGAGAAATGTGGTCAACACAGCAAGCGTACTTAGTATAAAAAAAAAATTATCTTGATTAAAATTCTGTACAGGGCCATCGCCTTGACATAACCTTAATGTCACATTTACACGTTGCTAGTCACTAGAGGCGGGAACTCGAATTAATTCCATTATCCCCGCTCAGCGTACAAAATGTTCGGTTTAATATAACGCATTCGTTGAAACAGGCGCCGTATCGTTTGTTAATGGAGGTATTCCGAACCTCTTGAATTTTAAATGGCTTGTCTTTGTCTGCGGTAGCATTACACGACGCGGTTTATCCCATAGTATTACTTTCGCACTGAAACTATTGAATAGGTAATACTAAAGTGCGATGGCTAATAATAGGCAAGTCGTGTTTTCTCCTTTACTTATATACCCGATCCTATCGCATTGTGAATTTGAATTTGTGAAGGTAAAGGTAAATTAGGGGTAAGATAGGCTATGTTAATTAGGTTCTATTCTATCAGCGGAAGGCACGGTGGATATCATACAATCTAATATACCTAACCTGTCAGTGATTTGCACAAAGGCTAAATATATAGTATGTATTATGTACAGCCCAAACAGATAGACTTAGAGAATAGGCGTAATTAGGCTCTCGGCGTAATTCGACAGACCTACCTAACTTGGTATTTCGAAGTCTTATTTATATGGCGTATTAGCAGTGTCCTAATAATACAACCCTTAATGGGGGTCAAATTGGGCGTTAAAAATTGTATGAATAAACAAACACGGGTAAAATCACTATAATCCTGTTGTAGCATTTAAATTTATTAAAGTGGCAACACCGGTAGCTGTCATCGCTCCTCCACCCATCTGGCTATAAAAAGGGAGCGCTTGGTGTACTACGGATCACTTTTGCTCCGGACATGGCCCGGTGCGCATGCTGAAAGCCTATAGTTTAATAGGTTGCCCGCCATGCTTAACCCCCCAGCCTATATGTATAACAGCTGCTTTAATAACATAGGTGTAATCTATACCTATATATATATGGAAACATTAAAAATCTCCACGAATGTATTATCTATTGCGGCGTAACTGGTAGTAATCTTCACCTGTCCTCCTGCACGCGTCACTTAACAAGTCCGTGAGTGCAAGTAAGAGAGCACGTACCAGTCTAATGTTTATTTCCTCTTTGTATTTTTAGCAGTTCCTGAAAACTACTGAACAAAGTAATATCCTATAACGATTCTTTTTTTCCTATTGAGGCAGGGAACCCTTAAAACATTGTAAGCAAGTAAATAAATGTTTTGCGGTTTGCTAAGAAAATTTTCGAGGAGCATTTCTAAGTGCCTACTTCATGGTCTACTAAAAGAACTATTTAGCTTGCTTTGCAAACGAGAGAATGTCAGTTACTACCTCTATAACTTGTTTAGGTAATAGCCATAGGTTTCCTGTTCTTATGTAGTTATAGGCGTTATAGCACATTATTAAGCCATATTAAAATGAATAAAAGCAGTTATTATATTTGACCTCATTATTCCCATTCTAGGATCATATATGGGACGTAAAAACACCACAAATATGGAATTATAATGTGGCCTTGCGTTGTGCGACTTGTGCGTGATTGAACGTGAGTGTGATTGAGATAGTTGATCGAGAAAACCTTGATGGAAAACGATCAGTTTCTAAGGCCCGTATTACAAAACTATGCTCAGTCATCGATTGGTGCTCAAGTAGATATTTCTTTCATTATATGATGATTTCGTGAATGAAATCTTAGTTCGTTCTCTTAGCTCTGTAATACGTGCCTTGCTTAGTCTTTGGATGACTACTGAAAAGCTACGACGAAGTCCTGGTTTTATTTACATCACTTGCTTACCGAGGATTACCTCGCAGCTTTCCTTGTAGTTTCCCATCACGCAGCTGTAATATATTCTGAAATTCCTATTCCTCAATTTTCTTCTCTCAAAGATATCCATACATAAATGTGATTTATAAGAAGCACGTATTGTAAATATTTATTTCCTATGTACACAGTATCCTCATTTTCGTCACGAAAGTGGTAGAAAAAATATTTCTACCCCCCTCTCATTATTACCTATTATATCCCTAAATACTTGTCAGACCTAGGATTTAACCAGAATCGAAAACTTTACAATTATCTATTATTTATGTGATATGATGATTAATTATCTATGTGATGGATGTTTTTATACAGTTGATGACTATTTTAAATTAAAATTCTCAAGTGAAATTGAGTAATTAATTGCTTGATTGAGATTTCATTTTCATTTTGTTTGATCGGGTTTATGCTGTTGATCTCTACGGACCTTTACAGTGTCACCTTCATCGTCATCATTATCAACAGCCAGAAGACGTCGTTGAACATAGACCTCCCCCACAGAGCGCCACTTTGAGCGGCTGCCTCCTTTTTTTTATTTAATATGTAATTAATTACTAACTACAACTATTAACTATTATAGCTTTTTTTGTTTGTATAATAATAATTCCCAACGATCACATACATAGATCCTGGAACCTAACTAGAATTCCCTGTATCTAGGGACCCAGGAACTACGAGGCCTATTGTCCCAGAACACCCAGACTCAGAACAAGTATTTGCGCTTGTTTTTTCTGCGCACAAATACATATCCTGCCGCTACCTCCGATCAGCACACTTGCTCAACCACTATGCCACAGAGGCTATCAATATCCGTGTTGATACTATGACAATCATTTTTTGGTCGGAAAATCCAACGAAGGTTAATCCAAAATCAGGAGATTTTTCGAATTCAACTAGGCTGTCAAACAACCGCAGAACGCGCGAGTGGCGCGCGTAAACTTGATTTATGTCAAAAGAACGTCATTAATTACTGTCGAGGTTTTTACACCAAATTAATTTTACGGACTTTGATGACGAACGAACGAAGCGAGGTGTCAGGGATTCGGTTTATATAAAAACTTTTATTTTTCGAGAATTGATACATGGTTGAAAATTCTAAGCAAAGTTATGAGAGTTTAACAGTTGACTTCTCGCATCAATCGGAGGATTTTTCAAAAAAATTTTTTTTTATTAATGTTATGTATAAAAAAAATATGAAAATAGTAATAGTATATAAATTAATTACTGGGAAAATGAGACTTTATGACCTGATCATATAGTCTAGTAATCTTATTACTAGATTGTGCTGATGTCTCAGGATGACGTGCGCACTGCAGTGCCACGCGAAACTCTATACATTAGAGTTCCGAGTGACACTGCAAGTGATATGGACAGCCGTGTCGCTTAACATCAGGCGAACGGTTAGCTCGTCACGTCATCCCTTAGCATAAAAAATGTATAAAAAGCAGCACTCCCTTCAAATTCGGATTCATATTATAATGATTTCTTATCTATATGGTCGAGTTGGATGTAGAAGTCCGTTATCTCGTTTTAAATATTTATTGCTTAAACATGCGCGGAAATATTATTATTACTTTTGAATAAAGAACACGCGAAGTATCATATTTACGTAGACTGAAAAACCAAAATCACTTCCCGGCGCATACTTTGAATTTGGAACGAAGAGCGCACCGGCAATGTTGTATGAAACGGTGTGCTGTTTGAATTTAGAACTCTTTCATCTATCGTACACATTGCGTTCTCGTGGCTGTATAGCCACAGATGCGTTTACCTTTCGGGACAAACTGTAAAATAAATAATAAATTGGCGGTAAAGCGGAGTTCGCTGTTATTTGGTTGATAAAAATAAATTAAAGAGATTTCGATGATTCTGAAAGTGAAAATGAAATTGACATTGACTGCACTCCACCAGATTTAAGATCGGAAGCTAAATTAGCGATGGAAACCTGTTTTCAGCGAAATCAAAAGAAAATTAAATTTATTATGTAAAAGGCCTTTTTTTCCATGCATTTTTTTAAGAAAAGCACTATATATGCCTCGGCCGAAATGGCAATTGCCTACTTCGCTGCCTTTGCAATAATGTACTATTACGTACTTGATAGAATACAAAGGAATCATTTTTCAGAGACAGTGGACAGAGTGATAGACAACGCAAACCTATAAACAATATTTTAAAAAAACACATCTAAAAAGAACAGTCGGGAGTTTTGGCGGGACAACGAAAAAGATCGCGTCGCCGCATTGTATTAATTTTCAAAATGTGTGTGTTATTTTCAGTGTTTAGTGCATAAAATTGGTGGCATTTTATTCGTTAAGTGCTGAATTACAGGCATAAGTGTGGGAAAGAGGTATGATGATGGTGAAACGTTCCTTTTCGTGTTGTTTCCAAAACTCCATAGAAGCTTCTGGTAAAGTTGCCACCACTTTATTAGGAGTATGACTTGACTAGATTAGACTATGACTTGACTTGATGACTTGGACTGTGACTTGACTTGACACATTATATGATATCAATTAACTTGAGATATTACTATCAATTACTTGACACTGGCTAAATACACAAAAGTGTGGAGCCAAAAACTAACAAAAAAAAGAACAGTCGAATTGTATAGAGTTGGGCTCCTTTTGTGACGTCGTGTAAATAAAAATATAAAACCAATCAAGCGTAGCTATACAATTTAATATGAACCAGAAAAAAATAATTATAGTCTTATACATATAGTGTTGATGCTTGTAAAAATAAATATATGGACTAGCTAGGTAATATTGAAAAGGTTACAATAATTTAGAAGGCGTTATTTTCATCTGGTCCTTCATCGGCGAGGTCAAGATGCTTACTTCGAAAACGTACTTCAACGAGGGTCCACTCGAGACTTTCTTTGAGGTAACAAACATAACTTTGTATTGTTTTCTTTTTACTTTGTACGCAGTTCCTTTTGATGTTCATTTCTAATGAATAAATCTCATTTAATTTAAAATACATTTGAAAGCAATTTATATCTCGTTTCATGTTTGTATCTGTAATTCGCAGCTTACGTTACTGTATAATTTGCTGCCTACTACATAATGACCTGCTGGTCTGTTTAAGTTATAAAAAATCACATTTTTTCTATTTCCATGTCTGTATAAATTATTTAAAAAAAATATTTCTTCGACTACAAGTTTATGTCATTATTTAGATTTTTTATGATAGCTGTAAGCCCCCCGAATAAAATAAACTAAAAACATTCTGTCATAAATTCGACAAACAGAAAGTTGGTAAAAACAAATTCTTTACCACCCTAAACCCCGTGATGGATTTATATTAGCAACTTGGCAGCAGGCCACGTCCATCGAAGTGGTCTTATCTAACAGTTAGATACCTACTTATTATGTGGATGATAAAACATATATATTAGAACATATATATTAGAAATAGGTAGAACTCAATGCAAACAGTTTTATGACTCGAGGTAAAGGTGGCTTTCATAAAACGGTCTTAGACCATTTTCCAACAATGAATTTCAGGTAAGTACCTTCTCTCCTCTCTCATTCAGTCTTACTAAAGGGCCTCAAAGTATGATTATAACAAAAAAAAAAACACCACACTAATATTATAAAGGCGAAAGTTTGTATGTGTATGCGTGTATGTTTGTTACTTCTTCACGCTCAAACGGCTGAATGGATTTGGATGAAATTCGGTACCAAGATAGCTTATACACTAGATTAACATAAAGGCTACATTTTATCCCAGAAAAGTAAAATTGCCCTGTGGGATGAGTAATTAATTAAAATACTTTTTATCCGCGGGTGAAACTAGTATTTTATACATTTTAAAGTTTTTCCAGGTATTATACCAGATATTCTGTCGCCAACGTGCCGCCAAGCATAGGGACCATAATCGCTCTCAGATGAAGGAGAACAGTTTTCATGTGGCGTGGCGACCACGAACCGAATGACGCAGCCGTACACTATTACTGATTTGTCTTCTCATTTCTCACGATTCCAATTATTATCGTCAATACAAACAGTAAAAAGTTGTTGGAATTTCCAAGCCCAGAAGCAAAGCTAAATACCGATTATTTCTCTAATATTATAGAAATCGACATGATTTTTTCTGTTACTAGGTACTTACAAATAATCAAGTCTATGTACAATGCACATGGTTACATAAATTTTCTTTAAGAGCACAAGAGAACATTTGTCATTTAGATACATTTTAGCGCTGTTAAAACGGAGACTTTCGGAAATCTATACGGTTTTATTGAACTTAGCGCAATTTTAGTAGGGTAAAGGACGCCAGTCATGCATGACCCACATTTTTTTATGTTAGTTTCATTAAATAGAACTCAAATACCTTATTTAGTGCATAATTGACATAAAACTATAAACATTTTAAAAGTAAGTCATCTAATTCTAATTACCTATAACTCTATAATCTATTATTGTCCCTTTTCGCTTTAATGATATTTAATGGGGTAGTGGGACCAGCCCCGGTAAATGAACCGTCAGCGGAAAAAATGTCGCAATTATACCTACAAAAATCTTGACGAGATCGACGTTTCGTAATCCTCTGCTTTCCACTCCAAAACTGAGCCGCTTCAATTACATTGGACATATAAAATTGAAGAATGAGTATTTCTAGGCTTCTGTTATTAATTTATGGTTTATAAAAAAGTTTTTTCATAATAAATCTTTTCAAAGTCTGGTCATCATCATCATCAGCAGTAGTGTGCAAGCACTACTGTGTTCCGGTTTGAAGGGCACTGTAGCTAGTGAAATTACTGGACAAATGAGATTTTATGATCTAATCTCACAACCGAATAATGTGATTACCAGACTGCACTGATGTCTCAGGATGATGTGCGCAGTGCAGTGTCACGCGAAACTTTATATTTTGGAGTTTTAAGTGACACCGTTCTGTTATGGGCAGCCGTGTCGCTTAACATCAGGTGAACGACTAGCTCGTCACAACATTGACTAACATAAAAAAAATCCTTTGATCACGGCAGTAAAAACAGGGCATTTTTGGGGCTTATGAAGAGTCATATTTTTTATTATAATTATCTGCAGAAAAAAGCAACTGACAAGAGAGTGTATACAGATCTAGATTTAAAAAAAAATTAGTCTCTAGAGGAGTGGATTAGGGAGTTATATAGATATTTAAGAGCTGTCAAAATGTAATTTCTCTTGAGATGGTGTACATATATTATGTCGATTGCCAGGTGGCAATCGACATAATATATGTACACCACAGGTGTGTGTCATAATTTATGTATTTGCAAACTTAAAGAACCAACTATTTAACTGATTTCAGAGCAACTAAAAATCTAATTTGAAGTTAGTTTAAAATAATCATATTCTTATGCTAATAAGCTTAGAGGAATAACACTTTTCACTTACGCCATTATTTGTTTATTATTCAGATTTAATCGTGTTTTGATTTTATAGCAAATGTTATCGATCGCTTTAAGCGGCTTTAGTTTATTATTTAAATATTAGTTATTTATCAAAATTTGTTTATTTAGTAATATAAGGATGTAGTTAACTGCAAATTTAGAATGTTTCGCTGTTCAATTAATGGTATCAACTTCGTTGGCGTGACCCAGTTAATGAACGAACGTTAGTACACGTACTTATGCAGTCGCATAATTAAATTTACAGGCACCCTAACTTTTACTTTTTTTAAATGTTTATTTTAAGGATCAATGAACAGTATCACATACATTATTTAAGTTATCGGTATAAGTAAAAAGTTTAACAGATGTGCTACCAGTATTATTGACCACAAATTACTAAATAAAAACATTAGATACCTACTTATATTGAGACAAGATACTATACTTACAATTATACAGTAAAGAGAAAGAGAACGGCCAATGCAAACAAATTATTACTCTTAGTGTAACCTAACGTAAGCATTTAAACATGTATTAAAGGACTTTACAGCTAGGCAATCACGTACCCCGATTGCAAAAGCTAGAAACACAAATTTGTATGATTTGACATTTTAAATACGCAGCTTATATGCATAGTTACTATAGAAATTTTTAAATTCACAAATGAAAATTCTTCTGATGCATTACAACTAAAGTTCCGTGATTACACCACAGATCAGTGGGATGCAGTAAGGTGCAGTGCAATCCCCACTATGATTGACCGCCGCCAAACCCACAACTTGAATACATGAATACTTAAAATCCAAATACAAAAACTCCGTTAAATAGGTATTTAAATGTAAATTAAAATATATTAAATAGGTACCTTTTGTCAAAATTTACAAAGAACATATCAACTGCCGTCTATATTTAACTATATCATAAATAATCAATCCGCTGATATAGGTACCTACTTATTTTATATATACCGCCATTATAACGCTGGTTAAAAGTTCTAGGTACGCCAAGACTGCATTGCATACCTAAATAAAATAATAAATGTTAGTACACATGACTAGGCATTGCTATTTTGTGCGTAGGCCGACTTAGTTTCTTTTCAATAAGCCCGTGCGAGGAAAATCAGCTAGAAAAACAACTTTCTAATATCATAATCATAATTAAGGGTTACTGTTCATTTATTAGTGTTTTTCGGCATTTTAGCTACTATTTCTTTTTCTGAAACATTTGCTAAACTTACAAAATTTTTTGTACGACAAACCAAGTCTTGATTATATATGAGAAGATCTTTGTAAAAATGAGTAAACAACGATATTTCGATTTGAGTTACAGAATCTTAACGAAACGCTTCTTGTTCTTAAAAACACGTGTTCATTTATTAGTGTACCCTATTTAAATTAATGAGGTCAATGCGGTCAATTAATGCAAAGGAATGCTAGAAATTATGAAAAAACAATAACTCAATAGGTAAAGACTTATCTGCTTTCTTGCAGGTAATGAATGTATCATAAATAACAGATATTTAAAGTAAGGTTTAGGAAAATCAAAGCCAGTTTTCACCTTGCTTCGCCCGCCATCTAGTAAAAATCTCGAGCTCTGCTCGAATGTGCGCGCAGTAAAGTATAAAATGATGGTTGGTTGGCACTTCAGCGCTCCGCGCCGTCCGTTCACAGCCATACAACTCCAAGTCAGCCACCCAACCAAAGAAAGAACTACTTGTTGTTTTGTTTCACTCTTAGAACGTCACCCGTCTCTTTCCTGCAGACCGGTTTGTGATTTGAAATTTATTCAGGTTTGGACAAACCGTCGTCCGCGTGTAACGTGTTTCGCTGCCACGGTTGGGAATTCGCGCCAAAGTTTTCATTTGTGTATTGGAATACAAGTTTACGTATAGTTCTGTGATAACTTAAAACTATTCCAGTTATTGACAAACATGATAAATGCGTGTGCGTGTGTATGTTTTTATGAACTACCAGTGAGACAACACTACGCAAATGTTTTAAAAAAAGTGTAACTGGAGAGTTAAACAAGTGTGTGTGATGGGCGCATAGAAATTATTTTGGATTAAGTCAAAGTTCTTACGACAACATGAGGACCAGCTGGCTGCTTTCCCCGTCAACGTTGCTGATGATTTGTACAGGTAAGCTGCTGCCTACTTACTTTCTGACTCACAACTTGGATGTGGAACGTGGCGTCTCGCAGCGGTTGTATCAACATTCAACAAACAGTGAAGTTGAGCGGAGGCAGGTATACTTGCTTACCTGTGCATGTGTGCGTCTGTTGACTGGCTCGTTGGCTCCTCCAAGCCGCCGCGCCGTGACTTCACCATACATACATACATATACAAGGGGAGGCAGTGTGCTGCATTGCAACTGCGTAGGGTATAACGAACTATTATTGTAAGCACTGTTTGCTTACCTGCATTGTCTCTTTCTTTTTAATTCAAATATTTCTCTTAACATTCGTAAAGGATACAGATGTATGTGTACATGTATTTGTATACTTTACCTGTGTCACCCAAAACATAGTGTTTTTTTTACCTATCTTTTATGTTTTGTACATATGGAAAATTTAAAAAAAACTGGAATTTGCAGAGTTTTTATAGTTTTTGTGTACTTATAGGTACTTATTTAAATAATATAATAACTATTCAATCTAATACAATAGGCCATAACTGTAGTAAATAGACTAAAACCTATTAAAAAATTGATTATAAAATTTCTCTCTAGTAAGAATAAAGTTCAAATGTAAATCATAAATTAATGCCGAAACGTGCACTTATTTATCTGTGTCAATGAAAATTAGATAGCTATAAAACAAGAACATAGCGTAGCTGTATGCTTGAATACGTAAATTAGGCAATGGCAATGGCGCTCGGAGAGTGAAATCATGTTTATAGAAACCGGTTTAGATGCAGGTGTGCGCGGTGGCTGCCGGCCCGAGTAGCTTCGCTATCCGTAATGTTATTTTACCAAGCAGCATGAGGTTACTGAATTTTCTGTACCAGCTCTGTGCCTGAAAAAGTGAAAACACGAATATTTTTCTATAATTAAACATAAAAATTATGCTATCTACACAATACCGGGTTCCGTTTACGAGAATAGGGATTCCAGTGAAATTCACCGTTTCTGAAATTAGGCCTTTTCTGATTTCCCAAATCTAGTTTGACCACGAGGAAGAACTAAAAAAATCTTGTTTTTTTCACATTTACCAATTTAATGCTCTCTTCTAAGATGAGGCAGTAAAAGCTTAAAATTATCTAACTAAGCAGTAAGGTACATAGGTTTGTATTTACTACTTCAGGAACATGTTTTTAAGTATCTTATTTAATTAAATATTTACTAATTTAATTAACTGAACTTTGGCAGTAAAGACAAAAGAAAATAACCCAACACTAACCAATTTTTTTATTACTTTCCGAGCTATTCACTACCGTTGCCCTAAAACGGAAAAAGGTAAAGCAAAAGTAAGAAAAAGAAAAAAAGCGAAATCCTACAATACAATTTACCATAGAATCAGTAATACCTAATTCTTTGTAATTAACGGAGCAGTTATAACTAAAGACTCATTAGGAAGTACTACAATTTAACAAGACATTATGTTGATTGCAATAGTCAGGTTGGTAATTATTGGTAAATTATGGCATTGACAAATTCTTGATTTTTACGTAGGTAATAATAAGTCGAAAATGGCATCGCTAACAATAAATTAACACTTGCAGTAAGTATACTAGGTAAAGTACTATTATTAAATAGAATCAAGTTATAATATTTACGTTTTCACACGTCTACTGAAAGCAGCGGTCGTTATCGTGTCAATAATTGTATAATTTGCCCTGCAAATCGTGCATGTCGTGTGTAACTTGCATTACCTCGTTAGTAGTGCTCTAGTTTGGGATTATACATAAAATATGAACACGAACTACTTTTACTGCAAAACCAACATTACAGAGTAACTGTTATAATAGACAATAGTTCCGTACTACTGTACAATAGGGTAAGTCAATAGCCATAGTGATCCGTACAAGATAAGCTTACAAGAAAAAAAGAAAAATTTATCTGTGATACAGTAGTGATTGAAAAAGGTGAGACTCGGAAAGAACTAAAAAAATCTTTTGAGATCTTATAACTTTGAGGGACATATCTTTTGATATGACCCTCATAATTATTTATTTTCTTTTTTCCTTTAAAAGGAGACAAGAAATAATCAAATTAACTGATTAATCGATAATTAGCGGGTGAAACCGCGGCACAATTATTAAAATGTGCTAGGTATCTACCTAGCACATTTTAATAACCACTTTAGAATAAAGAAGGTTTTAGTGAAAGTTTACGTCTATAGTTACAGTATTAGCATCATTTAAATGAAATAACGCGTTGATGAAGATTTTCTTTGATTACTACACCCACAAAATTACCATGTGACTCCATCCGAATAATTAAACAGAACAGCTCTGCGACGAAATTAACACAAACATATTTGTCATGTTCATTAATCGCCTAAAGGCAATTTATTCCGTTATTTAATTAAAGTAATGTACAAAATAATAAGAACATCTTAAAGGAGAATCAATAGTATTATTGAAACAACGAAGATATAATCGATGTTTGTTCTGTGTTTTATTGTGTTATATTGTATTCTATGTAGGCATTTATAAACAAAAAGTATGTAAGTATTCTATTAGTTATCTGCTTCCCATAGTACAAGCTTTGCTTACTTCGGGGCTAGATGACGCTCTGTGAAATGTTGACAAATATTATTTATTATAATCCGGTTTCTTATTTGCTTTATTAGTCAATAAAACAATATACATAATTAATCAATTAATAACCTTCACGATTTAAATTTCAATAAAATTTTAATTTAAGTTATGTTCGAAGTTAATATTTGAAAATACAAAACTAGTTAAAAACGATGCATTTAAACAAAATATATAAATTACTAATTGGTAAATTTAAAGTAGGTACATAGTACGTACTACAGTTTAAAGCAATTATTAAAACCAGAAAATGTTTAATGTTACATTCTAAATACAAAAAACAATTAATTAATGCAGGCACTTAGAAACACAAACATATAAAATTTATTAGTGCATTTTTTATAGTCTTTGATGTACCTATCCTATGATCATGTCATCATGGCCATCATTAGTGAAAGGCTTAAGTACTTTGTCTGATGTGAAAAGAAAATAAAGGTCATAAACTGGGCCATTTACCCTACTATAATAAATACGGCTGGCCTCAAAGCTCAGTAGGTACTTCGTAGTAGCTAAGCCCTCTGAATTATCTGTAGTTCGATTCCCACCCACATCAAACATTAATTGTGTGATGAATATCGATATTTGCTCTCTCCCTATCAACAAAGTAATTGATGACGTCATTTTATGGTAATTTTTAATGTCCGGTGACGTCATGATTCACGTGACCATGTCACAAATGAAACGTCGTTTTCGACCATATTGCGATTTTAGTTTACACCATTTTGTGACGTTACTCAATAATACATTCAATGTCACATTGCGACATTTTACAAATATATTAATATATTTATTACAATCAAACAGCATAATAAGTACTATTCTAAGGCAACGTGCCCAATATGCTGGCAGCATTGCCACGTTGAATGGCAACGTTTTACTAGGTGGTAGGACTTTCTTGCAAAGTTCGTCTAGGTAGGTACCTACCACCGCTTTGCCAGTTATTCTGCCGCCAAGCAGTAGTGTGTAAGCACTACTGTGTTCCGGTTTGAAGGGCACTGTAGCTAGTGAAATTACTGGGCAATTGAGACTTTACGATCTGATCTCACAGTCAAGTAATCTTATTACCAAACTGTGTTGATGTCTCAGGATGATGTGCGCAGTGCAGTGTCGCTAGAAATTGTTTTGGGGTTCCGAGCGATACTGTTCCGTTATGGGCGGCCGTGGCGCTTAGCATCGGGTGAATCAAAGGTGAAGAGAATCGGCTCGTCGCATCATTCACTACCATAAAAAAAACAATCCTTGGCCGAAGTAGCGGCAGTCGTTTTGGTTATGTGTTAAAGATTTAATATATATTTGTTGTAAGAGGTACGCTCGGGACTGGCCATACATATTTATTCACTATTAGGACTAGTTGTTGACGTTGATTGTTTAACCATACCAAGATTTATTAAAATCCGTCCAGTAGTTTCAGCGCGTTCAAAGGGACAGGCGAATAGACATATAAAAAAAAGTTATTTTAACACCAACAAAGCAGTGTACCGCGATTATAATATTCAATGTATATAGGTTTAACCCAGTTACAGTTTAAGGAAAAGAAAGAACGATGTACCAGGAGACCAAAATGTGGAGGAAGTTACGAAATAGGTAGATACTAGAAATATCATGGACTTTACAACATACAAATTTGAAGTGAGTTTTCTTACACACTTACCTATATTTAAGTGAACTTAAGCTATCAAAAAACACAGAGACGATTTAAATAAAATAATCTATAAACACAGGCCATAAACCAAAGGAGCAAGTCGTATCTAGGTACGTACTTTATTTTTATTCCTGCGACTAATTGCATTCGGGAATGCAGATCTTTAGCAAGCTGCGTTTATTTTTAGCTTACTGAGCCAGAGACCGGTCGTGCTTTGCAGATAAATAAAACACAATAAGCGTAGCTGGGACTGGCCAAACAATAAGAAAAAAGTTTTCCAAGAAACTGGTGTAGCGTTAGAAGTCAATAGTTCATGGACGAACCGCGAATTATCCTGGTATGGGTTTTTTATCCATAGAATGTAACGACTTAGGAAAATGGTTTTTGAATAAGTAAGTAAGAGCAGCAGCTAACGTGACGCAAAAAATTATATAGTATATAAAATATTATAAGTCATGATAATATATTAACGCCCATCGATCACATCCATAGATTCCTTGACCCTAACTAGGATTCCCTGTGTCTAGGACCCGAGGAACTACGAGGACCATGGACCCACAATACACAGACTCAGAACAAGTATTTGCGCCTTTTTTCTTTGCACAAATACTTGTTCTGCCGCGGGAATCGAACCCGCCGCCCCTGGGTTATGAGCCGACTTGCTCAACCACCACACCACAGAGGCTGTCAAATTATTAATATGGGCCGGAAATTTTCACTGTAGATGTTGCTTAGTACGTAAATAAAGTAACTATTTATATTACTTTTAAATTAAATGCTTGCTAATTTTAGAGAACAATGCGCCGTAAATCTATGGGAACAACCCATATGCACTCCTCTAACGGCATTCCGCGAAGCTCATTGTTTTTTCAGTGAAAAGCTTTGGTTAAAAGTAAATAAGGGTAGGGTCACGCACCGGCAATACCCTCGGTTTGCAGATGTCCTTAGGCGGCTATGGCCCTAACCATCAGATGAGCTATCTGCTTGTTTGATACACATTTTATAAAAAGTAAGACTACAGTTTAAATAATAGTATACTATACGCAGAAATGCTAAATATTAGCCCTTTTTGGGATTTAGTGATTTACTACTGAATTAATGGTAAGATTTTTAAAGTATGTACCTACGTAATACTTATCTAACACAGTATTTAATTATCTTACGCCATTTAAGTAATAAAACCTAAATGTTAAGTATCTACGATTTATAGCAGTATTGCCTGTTTAACGTAATGAACAGATTAAAAAGATTATTTTCAATGTAAATGAATAGCTTATATTTTTTAATGATAATTATGATGATATGATAGTAAGTTATTTAATCACTTTTTGGAATACTCTAATCGAAAATTCGTCACATTTGGTGATCAAATGGCTATAACTCAAAGATGACTGACTGATTGACATAGTGATCTATCAACGCACAGCCCAAACCACTGGACGGATCGGGCTGAAATTTGGCATGCAGGTAGATGTTATGACGTAGGCATCCGCTAAGAAAGGATTTTTCGAAATTCCACCCTTAAGAGGGTGAAATGGGTGGTTGAATTATTTTCCCATAGGCCACGCCGCGTACGAAACTGCGGGCAGAAGCTCGTTGCTAATAAAGCTATAACGAAAAGCATATCCATTCTTTTTATGGCAATTTGGTAATACAAGTAAATAAAATTTCTGAGAATAAAGCTCATTAACTATATTGTATTAGACATTTCTTTCGCCATAAACCTATATTATTATAATAACGACGTACCAAGCAAACAATAAGCCTTCATATATTCACAGTGGTATTGAAAGCATTTAAGGCATTTTACTCATAAGATCAAAATATTTCTAAGATAAGTTGTAGGCACATTGGATATATCTTTCAATATTTCCAATTATTATCTACATGTTACTCTGACATTAATGTGAATTGCAAGATAATGTTGTTTTACTAGGTGGTAGGACTTTGTTGCAAAGTTCGTCTAGGTAGGTACCATCGCTTTGCCAGTTATTCTGCCGCCAAGCAGTAGTGTGCAAGCACTACTGTGTCCCGGTTTGAAGGGCACTGTAGCTAGTGAAATTACTGGGCAATTGAGACTTTATGATCTGATCTCACAATTGAGTAATCTTATTACTAGACTGTGCTGATGTCTCAGAATGATGTGCGCAGTGCAGTGTCGCGCCAAACTGTGTTTTAGTTCCGAGTGACACTGTTCTGTGATGGGCGGCCGTGGCGCTTAACACCAGGCGAACGACAAGCTCGTCACATACAAAATCACTAACAAAAATAAAACAACAGTGTTTATAATTTTAGATATTGTGTCACGCCAATTTTGCTTCATGAGTTAAATGGTGAACGTTACCGGATTTCAACTTATTTAATTAATAGACAAAAGCCCTCAGGCTATGTTCCATTAAACATTTACAAAATGTTTGAAATTCATACGCACTTTAAAAGCCTTTTCGTATTTGGGAACCTTGGAAAAAAAATAACGAGTTATTTTGGGGAAACAAAATATCCTTGTCCCGTTCGGGTGACACTTCAATTTGGACATGAAAGAAAAAATAAATTAAATCAGCCGCTAGAGCACTTCTCTTGGAATAAGAAGGCGATAGGGCACTCCTAGAAAGCATACATATGCTACTAAAATTGCGTTCCCAAGGCGGACGGTTAGTTTGCTGTCGTGCTTCGGTTCACACGGCCTTTGTCTCCTTTATTACGGGTTGGTTCGCGACTTGCCCTTCCGTTGACATGCCTCGCTGTATCTATTTGCAGATTACTGACTGATCCCTCATATGATGAAATAACTCGTCACATCGAATTAACATTTTACTTTTCTAACGCATCCTCCTCTAATGCTGTTACACAGGTATTGTGTTACATTTAATATTCTTTACTGTGTTCCATTTTGCCTCCCGCAGCTCCAATTTAAATGCCTTTATTATATTAACCGAATGAAAGGAAAAAAGTGAAGTTTTGTGGATTTATGCAACATTGTGGCGTTTCATTAGGAGCGCAAACAATTTGCATAGCAGTTACCGAAATTCGGTACTTAGGTATTGCTTGCCACTGGAATGCAAGTGTTGAGTAGATTTACAATGCTGCAGACCACTTTTAATTTTGTATACTGATGCCAATCAGTGTACAAAATTAAAAGTACATTCCTCGCGCTGTATCGTATGTATGTATACATATTTCGTAGACAGAACCTATTTTCTTTCTAAACAAGTTTAGCGGATGTACTCCATAAATCAGTCTTGGGAGTGAGATGGTGTTTCAACGTTTCCCTCTCGAAATAATACCAAATGTAAGCGTGCTTTTGTACGGAATACGGTAGTCTTGACTCTTGTTTTCGCATAAATAAGTAGCGCTGGACTTATAAATAAATTCTTTCAACCAATTTATCTTGCGGTATAGAATTGGGAATTCAGGATAAAGAAAACAAGTAAGCATGTTCGCTCGTGTTCTTGTTTTCTTATTTTCGCTGTTGATTGTTGATATTATTTGACTGGTTATGTTTTTGTACATATTTGTTTAGTCGTTTACCTACTATATTGTAAAGGCATATTTCTACTTAGTTGTTTTATTGTCTTGGAAAAATTATTAATTCGGCCAAGCGAAGGAACTTTCTGTCCGAAATTTTAATTTGATAGTCTTTAATTAATATTTTGTAAATACGCATTCTGTGGAAGCGTGACATCCAAATATCACGTAATTTAGAGTTCGATCAACCGATTTGAAGTCGGAATGACTGACTTCTTAGGTACTTATGTAGGTATATATAGGCTGGGGATTGTTGTAGACAATATGGAGTATCACAAGAGTATCTTGTCGTCGTGGCTACGGTATCCTAAAAGCTACTCGTTGTTGATTAATAAAGTTTGTACGGGGTGTAATTACGGTATAATATTTTCTTTTATCCTGTTAAATACTTTCCAGAGAGAGTCAAGTATTTAGCTCACGGTAAAAAGAAAAAAAAAACAATTTATGTGAAAGTATTTTCTTTGGTAAAGAATTAGATCATGAAATAGATTATTCATTACAATGAAGAATTCAAACTATTTCAAGTATATTTCAAGGCTGAAATGTAATTTAAATCTAAGCTGCTATTAGATAGGCATTTAAGATAGGCAAGTAATTAGTTATGTTTCGTAACTGTTCATTAAGTTTATTGGGCTATGAATAAAAGTTTACGTAGCGGCTTTGTTGGTATTTATGAAACGAAATATAGGACATTTTTAAAGGTAACTAGCTTCGCATGTTGCACGATAACTTGCTTATTTATTTAGTAGCAGTAGTGAGTTAGTGAGTTATGAATAGCGGAGTGTTATTGCATAGATTGTCTATTTACTACCTGTTGAATTGACCTAGCAGGAAATTGATTTTTATTCGTATTTCAATAACGTGATTATTTCTAAAAAAAAAAAAAATTGCTAAATTTAATTAAATATGTACCTACACTTGTTTATTTAGAAAATACTTGAAATATATCCGGTTTTACGCTGAGAAAAGAAAGTGTTATGCGTTACGGAATAAGAGAGAGCTCAAGTTCGCTACACTACTAAGTTACCAACGTCATTTGATCCGCCGATCAAATGACGAGTTTCCATTAAACCTTGCTGATAAAACCGAGCCGCAATGTCGTAAAATATCCTCCTCTATTGAATATTGTTACAATTCAAGTAAACTGTTAATAGTTAAGATAAACTACAACATGAAACCACCTATTTTACGTTTCAATCTAGCTCTAAGAGCATGACAAGCTATATTAATACAAGTAGCGACGTATCATCAAAATATGGCATCTCATGAAAAAACTAACCTTGTTTAGCTCTAGGTCAATACACATTCTTTGATATTACTAAAAGATAGTAGTTAGGTGGTTCTCTTTTGGGTTTGTGGTGTGTGGTAACGGGTTAGACTTGAGTTTATCGGTGTGTCCGACATGGCCTAAGTCTTTAGTCTTTAGTGAAGCAAGCAATCCTACAGCTCGATTGCTCAAGTCAAATCATTTGCCATACCACATCTGTATGTTCTGTCATTTTTAATGTCAATGCCTATTTTCGAGCTATTTATACACTAGCTTCTGCCCCCGGCTTCGCCCGCGTGGCCTATAAGAAACGATGAAGAACATTTTTCATAGATAATTCAAACACTCATTTCACCCTCTTAGGGGTAGAGTTTCGAAAAACCCTTTCTTATTCTTTTCTACACTTTATAAAGAACGAATTCGAATTTCAAGTCTCTAAAACCAGCGGCTTAGGCTGTGCGTTGATATGTCTATAAGTCAGTCAGTCAGGACTTTGAATTTTGTATGTATAGATCTACTCTCATCATGTTGTGTGAATATCTTCTCGCGTGAGTGGCCACGTTTTGGCTTAGTAACTATAAGGACGTACTGCCAAAATGTCCTTTCTATTGTATTCCAAGTTTCAAGGAATTCAGTCCTGGTCCCGAACCTAAATAGTTTCTGCTTTCGATTTAATTCATAAGTTCTACCTACTTAAGTCAGATCCTTTACGATACACTTAGATAGAAACAAGTTAGTACTTATTACCGCTGTCTACTGTTAATTTACGAATACGTTAAAATCTACTATGCGGTTCCAGATATGTATACTAACTCTCATTTTATACAAACACTCCGAAACTTTTAAATTAAAAGTTGTCTGTTTGTTTTTATGTGCGTTTCACACCAAAACAGATGAACTGATTTTGATTATATTCTGCACACAGATTGCTTATACTACCGAGGTCAACGTAGGAAAGGTACTTTTTACCAGATAATGCGGGAGAACGCGTAAGTAGGGGGTGGAGACGCTAGGCGCTTCTAGGTTACAATGTTAGTAAAGGTAAAAGGCTTTTAGAAAAAATCAGATTTAGAGTACCACGTAGATATCCCAGGTTCAAAATTACTCCTTTAGTGCCCCCCCTTAGGAGAACAGTGCTAGGTGCAAATTCCCCTATTCCCCGTTTTTGTAAACTTTACAACCACAATGACACGTTTGACTTGCATTACGACAGCCTTCCCAAGCTCCGTCGCTTGTTGATGGGCTCAGTGGACTCATGATAATAAAATAATAATAATAATTAGTGAGTACTTACCTAACTAAGATCTTTATAATTTAAACATGTTTAATATATATATTCAATAATTTTTTTTTTGCTTGGTATTGTACAAGTATATATTAATAAGATAGTTTATACTTATTAAAGGTAATACTTCTTAAATCTCAAAATTGTGCATGCTGTGTTTGCCTATAATTGGTTGTGCATATAGATAATATTTTTAAGCTTTATTATTGTTATAGAAACTGTGTATCAACTGTTGGTGAACCAAATAAATAAATAAATAAATAATAAGTAAAGAAAATAATTAAAGTTCATATACGCAGTTTAATCAAAACGTTCTTATTCCGTTACGAAAATATCACAAGTGTAGTACAGGTAATAAGGTTTCATGCTCTCCTATATGAAAGTAGGTAGAGCATGCAACACTTTCGAGACAATGGCGTTATTTGCTGAACAGTACGCACAATGGATGTTTGCGTCTTATCTGCTGGTTCCCAGGTTCCCACTATACTTTTCGCACAAAATTTTCTCATTACACGGCTGCTTTTTGTTAGAATTAAGGTCAATGTGCGTGGGGCCGAGTTAAATGATGATGTTTCATATAAAATCTGATTTGTTTAAGTTCCATAACGGGATTCGACAAGGTGTTCTTCACTCTGAAATGTGTACTGGAAAGCTGAAATAGCTATGGCAAAGAGACTTTATTCATTGATTGATTGATTGATTTTAAAATTCCCTTATTGACATAAAATTACATTTTATTTTGTAAGACTTAGCGTTAGTGTCTAAGTTACAAATTTATTCTGAGAATATAAATTGTTTTGTAGGCTGAAGGCGCCTCTTAAAACTAATAACACTTTGCAAAGTTTATAAATATTCAGTTCTATTTAAATCATAAATTTTAGGGTAGATGGAAAAAAAAGGAAATATTAACATTGCGCATTACTTTGCTACTCGTGCGTTTTTGGCATGACTTTATTCATTAAACTAGCTAGTTTAAAGAATAAAGTCTCTTTACCATAAGCTACAACAAATATATTAATAACTATCCCAGGCAATTTAAAGTAAAGTTGCAAAACCCAATTAGTTAAATTACTCAGATATAATTATCTAATAGATAGAGGTACTGATTTAAGTGATGAATTATAAAATGACACTACATCAATGCCTACTGTCTACTGTCTAGATCTAACTTTGCCCTACATTCGTATGTCGTCAGTCAGACTGACTGACGGACAACGTACAACCCAAATTGAACCTAGATACCTATACACTTATCGTGTGTGTCTTCTTTTTATAGAGGTGCACTAAAAAGGCAGAATATTAGACCACTAATAAGAGCCTAATAGGAGTTAAATTAACTGTGATGAAGCGCAGGTAAACCCGTCGGCTCGCTCTAGTTCTATTAAATAGGTATAAACAGTTAATTAATATAAATTAATAACAATTTAGTTGTAATATGAAACGATTAGCTGGTTTATTTCAAATTATATCAAAGTGTTTTAAATGTTATTTGGTTCCATATAAACCATTAAGGAGATAATTTAAAAGATAAAAGAACAAAGCTATTGCTATGCCCCTAAATTCGGAATAACTTAAAAAGTTAAAACAGCGCAAGATATTTAAAATAATTTAAAAAGAAGTATGGAAGCCCGTTTAAACTGTCGGCTCAGTAGGAAAGTTTATGTCGCCTTTGGGCCATATTAAAAGGAACTTGAATATCCTTTAGTTTGGCGAGAGTTCTCGCCATGACTCCATAAGCCAGGACAATGTGTAAATGGACTGAAGTAATAATGCACATCTCGCGTTCATGTACGCTGCGGCTTCATAATTTTAAATGAAAGGTCACTGCGCATACCGTGTCCAACATTGGGGCGAAATTACCGCTCAAAATTCATAGTAGGTAGCTAGTTTGCAATGTTCAGGCTGTGGATTGCGCGTCGCGTAGGAACAACGTTTAAAGCGCTCATACTTATGAGGGACATGCTAACTTGTGTACATTACGTATTCAATGCGTAGCTTGAATACCGGTGCGATGGCCACGGAGGCACGTAGAGGCCATGCTAGACGCCGTCCGCCAGGAGCTGTCCTGCGAACTATAGAATATTTAATGAACCGTCTCTTTCTTAGCCTATTTAAACTATAATAACAGCGCTGGAATGAAACGCTCTCAACATTTGATTTCGTCTCGGGAGGTATACGCAATTAAAATCTAGAAAATCTATGAATAAAATATCACTATTTCATTCATAGATTTTCTAGATTTTAATTGCGTTTATACCTATGAGATGAAATGAAATGTTTAGGGTGTTTTATTTCAGACTTTAATAACCTTTGAATCAATCTTATTTGCAACTCTATCTGCAGAAAATGGGTATTCTCAAAGGATGCCGAGAACGGAAACAGTTTAAAAATGAAATAGTCTTGAATTAATCCGGGCCCTCAAGGCTTTTTATTTTGTTCTACGGATTGCGAGCGGAGGGAAAAGTGAACTGGTAAAACAGCGGGCCTCGGTGATTGAGTAACAAATGATACCAGTCGACTTTCTCCTTTGTAATATTAAGTGTGATTTTTGTTACTGTTTCGGTTGAGTCATCGAGTCACGCGCTTACTGTACTTGTTTCACAATTCAGCGAAATATAAACTGTAACCAGTAGCTGAGAAGTAGAAATATTGCAGTTATTCACTTGGATTAATGTGCCTAATGATACCGTTATAAGACTTTTGAGATATATAGATCGATAGAATCTACTCTATTTTAGGTACAGTACACAAAAAAACTAAAATTACAAAATGCTTCCAATGGATATTGCAGTTTCGGCGAGTCGTAATATTTTATAGGTTTTAAGCTTAAGGGTTGCAAAACATCACTTTAAACAATAATTAACCCTTCTGAATGGATTAAAATGCCTCGACGCAAGTGCATTTAATATATTTTTTTATGTTACTGAATGATTTGACAAGCTAGCCGTTCACCTGATGTTAAGCGCCACGGCTGCCCATAACAGAACAGTGTCAATCGGAACCCCAAAATAGAGTTTCGAGCAACACTGCACTGCGCATATCATCCTGACACATCAGCACAGTCTGGTAATAAGATTACTCGACTGTGAGATCAGATCATAAAGTCTCAATTCCCCAGTAATTTCACTAGCTACAGTGCCCTTCAAACCGGAACACAGTAGTGCTTGCGCACTACTGCTTGGCGGCAGAATAACTGGCAAAGCGGTGGTACCTACCTAGACGAACTTTGCAACAAAGTCATACCACCTAGTAAGTAGTAATATGTGGCTAAATATCCTCCATTTGTAAATATGAACATGACAAAGACGTACTGTAAGTACAAATAAGTTCCTAAAGCTCCCTCGAGAGGGAGAGTAAACTAGAAACTATACTCTCGTGACAACTATAGGTTACTAATGTACGAATAAATCAAAGAAATGACCCACAAAAGCTAGAGAAGCTTGTTCCTAACAAATCATGGGTAAATAATTCATAAATAATTTGTGCCGGAGTAATTACAGATATTGTTGAATATTTATTACTAGTTCGTCTGTTTATAGCATTTTCGTCACGGAATAATCACACTAATATTATAAAGGCGAAAGTTTGTATGTGTGTTTGTGTGTATGTGTGTTACTCCTTCACGCTCGAACGGCTGTGAACATCTATGAAATGGATTTGGATGAAATTTGGTACCTAGATAGCTTATACACTGGATTAACATTAGGCCGGAAAAGTGAAATGTTCACGTGGGATGAGCAAATAATTAAAATACTTTTTATTCGTGGGTGAAACCGCGGGGCGCAACTAGTATATAATAAACTTGCCTCAAGCTGTAATACATTGACGTCAATCAAAGATATCTTGCCCTCAATATTATGTTTAACGTTTTCAATTCGATTGTATGGTTTATTCCGGTTTGAGCCACTGGAATGATCCACTGGTGGATCAAAAACATTTAAATTTTATTCCGTTACAAAATTTAAATATTTTATTATTTTACTATTCCGGTTGGATCACTTCAGACTTTTTGACACTTGGTACTGTACAAATATTAAACACATAGTATTAAATTGGCAATCTCCTATGTAACTAACTATATATACCTTTTATCTTATAAATGATATATGTTGTATGTACCCAAGTGAATGACAGCAATTATCAAAGGTCGGTAGAGACCAACAGCATTAGCCCGTTAAAAATAAGTAATTTTCAAATACTGTACTATTATATTTTTGGGCTTGCATACGTTCCTTAAAGAAAACCTGAAAAAATCTACTGTATTTTGGTTTAAAAAAAAAATATCCACAGAAATAAGTCCATACGCGCGACCGACAATATGTTCGAATTGATGTTAACTTTGCGCCCGAGAATTAGATCCCGTTAAATACGCATGCTATCGCGTTTCCCCAGAGACAGTAATAAATATTAAATTTTCCTAAATCTCTATTTACACCTTAAATGGTTGATGATTGCCTATGGTTACCTAATTATACCTCGTTAAGTATATTATTTAGGTATTAAAGACATTAAGATTGAAACGAAGGAAGGAAGGTCTTTATTTTGGAATGGGACAACCGCACACAGTGGTTATAAAACATACTGAAATAATATTTTATCTACACGTTCCACAATGACAATATCTCTCTCTCTAACTAACCAGCATGTTTTGTGATCTGCTAGAGATTAATCTGTATAATAGGATTTTGGCTTGAAGCCACCATTATTTGCGACACGGTTCTCATTTTGTGCGTTCGATATGAAGGAAAAATATCTATTTCCTAATAATATCTTTTATCATCCTAATCAAACTACCTCTGAGGAAAACAGGTTGTGATACATTATTCACTGAAAAAATACATATTTATTTGCTATATTATGTAGTCACATCGTGAGTTATATTCTGGTTATCCATGGTTATATTATAACGATATATAGACGATATGTCATTAGGGATATAAATATTAACAAGGAGGTTGAACATGTTCGCTAATAAGATCCTAATTATGATATACATTTACATCCTTACTTTGTGATCTTTCACTTTCTCATGTCTCAAATATTTCGAACATGATTATAATTAGGAACATCGATTATTAGTCATATTTACTTACTTTCACAAGAAGTATTTCTTATTTATTTATATGCAGCCTTGTTACAGCCTAAGCTAAGACGCTGGATATTTTATACAAAATATCTTCATAGATATAACAATTACTATAATTAGATTATAATAATAGTTCCAAAATTAATAAAAAATTGAAATTTTAAAATTTCACACATTTTATCAATACATTAAAATTTATAAAATTAGACAGTCGAGGAAATAAAAAAAACGTCAAATACTTATAATAAAATTACTTCAACAAATTAAAATACTAATATGCCTGTATATATAAATATATATTTGCCTATATATTTACTAGGTGGTAGGACTGTTCTGCAAAGTTCGTCTAGGTAGGTACCACTTTTGCCTGTTATTCTGCCGCCAAGCTATAGTGTGCAAGCACTACTGTGTTCCGGTTTGAAGGGCACTGTAGCTAGTGAAATTACTGGGCAATTGAGACTTTATGATCTTATCTCACAGTCGAGACTTATTACCAGACTGTGTTGATCTCTCACGATGATACTCGCAACATGACCAGAATTTAGAGGAACATCAGTTATTCGTATTTGATACTAAAGATTTACGGGGACACTTCATTCTTTGCCCTGTAAGCAAGTGGCTAGCCCTGTTGAGTTGAGAATTTAAGGGTGCTTCAAGGGTTCTGGCTTATCGACTGTTGTTTTGACAACAGCCGTGAAACCGCGTAGGTACTTTCTGGAGCTCTTAGTTAGTAAATACCACTTTTTATCGCGGTCACATATCAAAATCGTGACGTTTCGATCATTTCGTTAGGAACGTCTAGACGAACTTTTTCATGAGCGCTAGTCACTGAACTAGTATTATTACTAATTTATACTAAGTATAGTAACGATTTAGGTGTATTTTTATTTGCGTGCTCCACCTTAGACAACTTCGTCACTTACCATCAGGTGAGTTGTTGTCAAACGCATGCCCATTTTACCATAAAAAAAAGTAACGATTAAGCCAAGAGAAGTACAAAGACCTTAAATACCAAATTATATAGGCATATACATAAATGTCTTTGTTCCATATAGTGCATTGTTTCAAACAAGAAGAAAGCCAGACCGAGGTAATACCGCCATACAGTTTGTTGCGATTTTGGTAAAACCGTGATAAATGTATTAAAGTGGAATATATTAAAATACATCAGGAATTTGCATCCTTTTAAATACTTACATAAAAAAATACAAAATCTCGTATTCATAAGTACATAGTAATTTTATAATCATTCTAAAGTTTTATACAAATAGGTTACTGTTTAACATAGCTTGGTATACAATTATTAATTATGTAGGTGTCATAACTTGTAAGGATACACGTGGTAGTGGTGATAAGTATAAAAAACGAAGAATCAACTATTACTAAAAAACAAATTGAAGATTGTTGTAACGGCGTTGAGTAAAAATCGATTTATGGGCACCATCTTGAAATCATCTTGAGTCTCACTCTTCAACCCTCTACACTGTAATTTATTTTGTGCAGCCATTTGAAACCACGGGGAAATGAGTAGATTTGTCAACAAGGACAATGGCGAGCCAGGTCACACGATAAAAATAACGTCGAGTAACCCTCTTACGCAGCTAAGAGGGTTACTTACGTTATTTTTATCCTTACCATAAATTATTGTCGATAGCAAAAACTATACTGATAAAAGAAGATACATGGCTTTAGCCTTCCATGACACTTAGTGTCTGTACGTGCAACTAACGTATGAAATATAGGTTCCATTATCTCATTTTATTCGCGTTCACACTCTCTAATACGACGGTCCCATACTTTATTAATAAATCGAGCTTACCTTATAGCTGGCAATTGCTTTTCCAGGTCTAAAAAATGAACTACCTAGGTTTATCTTGCTACTGAGATTCAACAGCCTTAAAGAATATTGCCTCTGTTTTATATTGCAGAGCATTAGAATATCAAGGCGATACTATGACATGGCAAGTTCAGAAACTTCCAAATAGCAGATCACACAGAACACTCTTTTTTCTCTTCGATTGCGAGATGATTTGCATACCCATATACCTGATCGATTCGATAATCTTCTAAATATAACTCAAAGGTGACTGACTGACTGACATAGTGATCTATCAACGCACAGCCCAAACCACTTGGACGGATCGGGCTGAAATTTGGCATGCAGGTAGATGTTATGACTGTTAGTAAAGCCTTTTTCGTATAGTATTTAAATTCAAATAATTTATGTTCTATGTCCTTTTGATACCTGCCTTTTGTACGTCACTTGAATATAAAACTTTACAGCATATACCAGGTTGTTTTATATTTTATCTTTTATTCTCTAATATTTACATATTATATTATTCTCGCCACTTCCACATTCTCTCACGAGAAACGTAACCCTAATAATGGTTATGGGCCCAGAACGGAAGGCGAAAAATATAATATTGTAGTGAGTGTCATTGCTGAAAAATAATTTTCTATATAAAGATTGTGCTGAAGGAAACATTGAGAGCTGAGGTAATTTTATTGAATAGTTAAAATGGCTACAACAAGAATGATTGAAGTTTTAACCAGAGAAAATTACGAGAGCTGGCGAGTACAAGCAGAGGCTTTACTGATCAAGAATGATGCGTTTGGGTATGTGGATGGTAGTAAACAAAAACCAATGGAGGAAAGAGCAGCGCAGGCGTGGATTGTTGGAGATTCCAAGGCAAGAGCTGACTTAATCCTAAGTATGTCTCCTGGTGAGTTACGGCATGTAAGAGGGTGCAAAACGTCCAGAGAGGTATGGTTAAAGCTAGAATCCATATATGCATCAAAAGGACCAGCGAAAAAGGCTACTTTGTTAAAAAGGTTGACGATGATGAGATTCACCGAGCCTGGCGACTTTTATGAACATATTTCAACATTTTTTGATATAAAGGATAAACTGAGTGCAATGGATGTGGAGATTCATGATGACCTATTTTCGATAATGTTGCTCTATAGTCTTCCTACAGAGTTTGACAATTTCCGATGTGCAATAGAGTCTCGAGACGAAATTCCGAATCCTGAAACTCTAAAGATCAAAATCGTTGAAGAATACTGTTCGAGGCACAATTCTGAAGAAAAAGCAATGATCGCAAAAGAGAATTTGAGAAAAAAGAAGTTTAATAAACAACGGGAAACATTCAAGTTTAAATGTTTCAAATGCCATAAAGTTGGACATAAAGCATCAGAATGCACGGAAAACAAAGAAAAAGATTCTGCAAAGTACGTTGTCGATAGTGATACATGTAAATCACCTTTTGATACCAGTTTTGATTCTTTTAATTGTGTTACAGATCAATGTAATGGTGTGTACAACGGAAACGGAAACTGGATCTTAGATAGCGGGTGTACATCACATCTATGTAAGGACGTAAACAAGTTTGTGGAGGGTTTATTACCGTCATCGAGTCAATTAAATTTAGCTTCCAACTTGACCACAAAAGTTGAAGGTAAAGGTATGGTCACACTGTCTGCATGTAAAGGTGAATCCAAAGCAAATGTTCAATTGCCAGACACATTGTACGTTCCCGATCTGCGATGTAACCTAATTTCAGTGGCAAGGATTACAGATAAAGGTTATACTGTAATGTTTACTAAGGATGAGGCCATAGTGAAAAATTGCCATGGGGAAATTGTCGTAGTTGCGGATCGTAAGAGTAATTTATATTACGTTAGGGAACAGAATGAATCTGCATCAGTAGTATCAGAGGATAATATGTGGTTGTGGCATGAACGAATGGGACACTTGAATGCAAGGGATTTATTGAGAGTTTTGACCAAAGTTGGTATATAAACTCAGAGGATAAATGAGCGTGAGCTGTATGATTGTGACGTGTGTGCAAGAGGGAAAATGAGTGCGTTACCATTTTCAAAATCAAACGGACCCTGTAATGAGGTTTTGAGGATTGTATATTCAGATGTGGTCGGACCTTTTAATACGCAGGCGATAGGTGGCGCAAAATATTTTGTTACTTTTATCGACGATAGTACACGTTGGTGTGAAGTGTACCTATTGAAACAAAAGAGTTCCGTTTTTACTGTTTTTAAAATTTATAAAAATTATGTTGAAAACGTAACGGGTAAAAAGATAAAATATTTGCAATCCGACAACGGGGGTGAATATTGCAATCGAGAGTTTAATGAGTATTTGAAGAACGAAGGTATTGGTAGAAGATTGACAGCTCCTCGGACTCCTCAGCAAAACGGAGTTGCTGAGAGGATGAATAGGACATTAGTCGAAATGGCGAGATGTATGCTTATATCTTCAGGTCTTTCGGCGGGTTTTTGGGCAGATGCTGTGGTGACGGCTTGCCATGTCAGAAATCGATGTCCATCGAGTGCACTTGGAGGAGATATACCATATGAGAAATGGTATAGCAGACCTGTTAAACTGCATTACCTACAGAAGTTCGGAACCAAGGTACATGTTTTAAATAAAGAACCCAACCAAAGTAAGTTGGCAGAAAGGAGTCAAGAAGGTGTTTTTGTTGGTTATCCAAGAGATGTCAAGGGATATAGAATTTGGATTCCTACCGACAAGAAAATCATAGTATCGAGAGATGTTAGATTTCATCAGAGCGGAGATCGTTTGCAGGATAATTTAGAAGAAGATCCGCTTAACATTGGAAAATGTGTTTCTCCTTTGAAAATGCAACCTACATATGCGGAGATAGAGATTACTTCGGCAGAAGTTTCTGATCGTAAGTTAGATGAAGTAGGACCCGATGGTGAGCATACTTGCGTTGATTCTTATATTGAACCAACGATGTCATCAATGCCAAATATCGAATCACACTGCGATGTACTTCAAAGTGGTGATATGGGACCGGATATAAGGCATGAAGAATCAGAAAAGATATACAAGAGAGCTCCAGGGAGACCACGCTTAGATAAAAGTGGTACGGGTCGTCCGAAGAAAATATACAAATTGGTTGAAGTGAAATCAGAAAGAGAAGAAACGTTACCACAATATTCGTGTGAGGGCGAAGGTGTATCGTCAGACCCGGATGAGTTTACTGACTGTCAAGATTTTGCAGGTGTTACAGAAATAACATTAAAACAAGCTCTTTCTAGTAATGAGAAGTATGGATGGGAACAGGCTATCTTATCTGAAATCAAAAGTTTGCTGAAGAATAGAACTTGGGATATTGTTAAGAAACCGGCAAATCGTGACGTAGTGGGATGTCGCTATGTTTTAACTACGAAGTTAAATCCAGATAAAACTGAAAAGAAGAAAGCTAGATTAGTAGCGCAAGGTTTTAGCCAGAGGTATGGTATTGATTTCCATAGTACATTTGCTCCTGTGGCGAGACTTGAGTCTGTGAGACTGTTAGTGGCTCTTTCAGTGGAAATGGACATGGAAATTCATCAGTTGGACATCAATACAGCGTATTTAAATGGAATTTTGGAAGAAGAAATTTACATGAAAATTCCTCAATTGCTTAAGGATTGTCTTTTGACCATTTCAAGAAATCAGAGTGAAGATTTAGGTATTAGAGGCAAAGCTGAAAAGATGTTAAAGGATCTTGAAGCCGGAGGAGATGTTTGCCGATTAAATAAGGCATTGTATGGTTTGAAACAGGCGGGACGGCAATGGAACATAATGCTGGATCAAAAACTTATTAAAATGAAATTCAAGGCTTCCAGAAATGAACCTTGTTTGTATTTTAAGGAGGAGAATGGAACAAAACTTTTTGTTTTGGTCTACGTTGATGATATTTTGATAGCATGTAACAAAAGAGTTCACATTGACGACTTTAAGAAAGAACTATCCAAAGAGTTTGAACTAAAAGACTGGACAGGCCAAATATATTCTAGGTATTGACATTGTCAGAGACAAAGGTGTCATTACGTTGTCACAAACGAAATATATTTGGAAATTATTACAAGATTTTGGAATGGAAAAATGTAAAGAATCTGTTGCAATTCCATTGTGTCCGAATGAAAAATTAATATACTCTAAAAGTGAAATTAATGTGCCTGTTGTGAATAATACACATGGATACAGGGAGCTCATAGGAAGCTTGATGTACTTGGCAACAGGAAGTAGACCAGATATAATGAATTGTGTGGTAAAGTTAGCACAATTCAATGAAAATCCGAATGAAATGAGTTGGAATTTCGCAAAGCGTGTGTTGCGATATTTGAAAAGAACACAGAATTACGGTCTTTCGTTTAAAAAAAACTGGTGAGTCAATGGCAGGATACTCAGATTCGGACTGGGGAAGTTGTGAACTAGATCGACGTTCATATTCCGGGTATGCTTTCATTTTAGGTGGTGCGTGCGTTTCGTGGAAATCACAGAAACAAAGGTGTGTTTCTACTTCGTCTTGTGAGTCAGAATACGTGAGCCTATCACAATGTATGAAAGAAGCGGTTTATCTGAATAGTCTGCTTACTGAAATTGGGTTACTCAGGTATGCTAGAATTACTTTATATGCAGACAATCAGGGTGCTATTGCGCTAGCTAAGGATCCAGTTCTCCATTCTCGTTGTAAGCACATAGATATAAGATACCATTTTATTAGAGATGTGTTAAAGAATAATAAGGACATTTCTTTACGATACATTTCTACAAATGATATGACGGCTGATATATTAACGAAAGCCTTGCCTAGATGTAAACATTATAAATGCATGATAGGATTAGGGCTTCAAGATAATATATGTATAACTTAAGGGGGTATGTTGACTAGGCCTTGAGAGCATAAATTAAGGGGGCGTGTTAGTAAAGCCTTTTTCGTATAGTATTTAAATTCAAATAATTTATGTTCTATGTCCTTTTGATACCTGCCTTTTGTACGTCACTTGAATATAAAACTTTACAGCATATACCAGGTTGTTTTATATTTTATCTTTTATTCTCTAATATTTACATATTATATTATTCTCGCCACTTCCACATTCTCTCACGAGAAACGTAACCCTAATAATGACGTAGGTATCCGCTAAGAAAGGATTTTTCGAAATTCCACCCTTAAGAGTGTAAAATGTGTGGTTGAATTATTTTCCCATAGGCCACGCCGCGGGCGAAGCTGCGGGCAGAAGCTCGTAGAATATATTTTTTCTAAGTAACAATTTGATAATGGAACTTCAACCGTTCTTATAGATCACATTAATTTAATAGGCTGTACCTAGATACTACCGATTAAAATAAAATGACTCACTAAAAATACACTTTAGTCCTCCTCCGCTTTGCTAAAACGACACACTTAGAACATGAAAATAAAAAAAGAGCATGCTGAAAGGAAAATACTATAATAATATGAGGGAACGAAATGCTAAGGGTAGAATGGTGATATATTACTAACGGAAGCGAGAAATCATACACAGCATTATAATGATGAATATGAATGAAGAAGATTTTCTTTTATTTCCTTTCGCAAATTTACCGAAATTTTTGTGTGCAATTATTGTTAGGTTTATTTGTAGAAACGGAGTAACTGTTACGAATACAAATTATATAATCTAAACTATCAAAATATAATTGATAATATTATGGCGTGGTCTAAATAGAGGTTTTTGCTGCAGTTTATGACACAAAAAAGCGGATACGCCTTATCAAAGAAGTAACTTTTAGGCGTATGGGCAACATTCTGCCGACTTATTTTCATTTCTTAGCTAAAGAACCCTTAATTCTTTTGGGTTAACGCGTCGTCATTAATCAACTTTATGTCGTAACGCTCAATAAAGCCTATTGTTGCCTCGTGATATTTGGCTATGCGAGACTCCGTGTACGGGACCTGCTCTCTATGCATTGTGTGTATGATAGGAAAAACTTGGAATATTCTGTGTAAGTTGATAAATCAGTTAGGAGTCATCTACCTAACTTGATTGCAACTGATATATATGATATGCAGTTGTAGTGCTAATATACAAGAAAGTGAGAAAGTAAGAGTTGACGTATGACCAGCGTACTTATGACAGCCTTTGTAGTGTGGTTGTTGAGCAGGTCGGCCCATAATCTGGAGGCGGCGGGTTCGATTCCCGCGACGAAACAAGTGCACGGGGAAAAAGTGGCAAATACTTGTTCCGAGTCTGGGTGTTTTGGAACCAAGGTCCTCGTAGTTCCTACGTCCGTAGATACAGCTAATCCTAGTTAGGGTCCAGGATCCATGTATGTGGTCGTTGGGTGCTATTTATATAATTACGAGCTTCTGCCCGCAGCTCCGCCCGCGGCGTGGCCTATGGGAAAATAATTCAACCACCCATTTCTCCCTCTTTTCCTCGGTGGGTGGAATTCCGAAAAAACCTTTCTTAGCGTCATAACATCTACCTGCATGCCAAATTTCAGCCCGATCCGTCCAGTGGTTTGGGCTGTGCGTTGATAGATCACTATGTCAGTCAGTCAGTCACCTTTGAGTTATATATATATATATATTTAGATTGCTGTAATGTTTGACGGGAAAAGACTTATTGGCAGATAGAGAGTAATGTCACTTACATAATTAAATATATGTAGTATATTTAAAAAATCCGATATATTAAACATTTTAATTTGAAATCTATTGTCCGTTTCATTAAGATCCTTTAATACGAATATTATCGTCTAGGGACAATTGTAAATAATATATTAAATTTATATAAGTAGTCGATTTTATTTATTCAAAGGTAATTTACACGTGCCTGTTCAAAAGATGTTTACGTCGAAACGCTATTGAAACCACTTTTCAAAGGTTTCATTTCATGACAGAATTAGTAATTTAAGAGCTAATGAATTTTCATATAATGATGAATAGCAGAAACGTCCTTGTTAAAGGAACGATCCCCCACAGGTAATAATAATAAGTAATTGAAGACAGGAGGTACCTAATGGATCGTTGGAATCAAAAACAAATTGCTGACCTTAAGCTTGTAATTAGAAATTCTTAAAGGTGCCAGGGGTACCTTCATCATTTTTCGACAAAAGAATTTCAGGTGTCAACGTTTCCTTTTCCTTAAATATATAACGTAATGACACGCTGATTTCCTTCTCGCTGAATTTATTCAAGGATGATACTTATCCGGAAGGTGGGTAAGAAGCTTTTAAATATTCTATAGCTGATTTAAAAGAATATTGAATTGAGCACATGGAAATAGAATCACTCACACTTGTCAGCCGAGATACGCTACAGAAAGCCGTTGATGAAAATTGAATGAAGGCAGCTCGTGAGATTTCTTTCTTGGAGTAATAATGCTATTCTATTTTGACCAAGTAACATTTCATAACATGGAATGTGTTGAGTTTTATTGAACACGAGCTTCTGCCCGTAGCTTCACCCGCGGCGTGGCCTATGGGAAATTAATTCAACCACTCATTTCATCCTCTTAAGGGAGGAATTTCGAAAAATCCTTTCTTAGCGGATGCCTACGTCATAACATCTACCTGCATGCCAAATTTCAGCCCGATCCGTCCAGTGGTTTGGGCTGTGCGTTGATAGATCACTATGTCAGTCAGTCAGTCACCTTTGAGTTATAGATAATTTGAACATTTTAATGTGAATATGAATGTGTAATTTTAATCGTAGGCACGTTACAGCCTCTACTGGCTCGTAGCCCGGAGACGGCGGGTTCGATTTCCGCGGCAGTACAAGTATTTGCGCACAAAACAAAAGCTAAATGTTTGTTCTGAGTATGGGTGTTAAGGGACCATGGTCCTCGTAATTCTTGGGTGTCTAGATACAGGGAATCCTAATCAGGGTCCTGAATCTATGTATTCATTGGGCGTTATTTACTCTCAAGTTAAGAAATGTCGAGGTAAAAGAGGACCATCCTGGTTTTCAAAAATGTTATTGCCACCGTCGCTCTGATATATGCACGTGTGGATAGAGACAATAGAACCAGTGAGTAAATTTACCTACATATTAGAGTTTTGGGGGAAAATGGTTTTCATTTCACCCTCTAAATCTTAACAAAACATTTTGTTTTTAGGCCAACCGTTTGTATAGATTGTAATCTAGGCCTGGTATGATATTTTTCACTTACCTACTTTTCTTCGTTATAATTATTACTAAAACTACGTAGAATAGCGAAAATTCAAATAAAAAAGAAGACGTATGATTATAGTTTTTCACAGTGTAGACAACATAAAAATACCATCGAAATCATACAAACAACAACAGGGAGGTAACAAATATACAAAAAATAGAACTTTTCATACAATATTTCATAAAAAATAAAAATCATATGAAAAGTTCTATTTTTTTAATATGTATATTTGTTACCTCCGAACTTTATAAATTTTTTTTATTATTTGAAACGATATATAGGGCGAACAGATTGCTTGCATTGGTGAGACCCACATGTGATGTTATCCCGAAAAATCTAAAAATTTCACTGCGAAGCTAAAGGTAAAACAAATAAACAAATAGATTACCTGTATGTTTAAAAGTAAGGTTTGCTCGCGTTCTACGCAGTTAAGCCTCACTTTGAGGTAGAAACTAAATATTTGCTGTGTTAGCGTGCTGGGATGAGTTTGACTGGGTCACGAGAATTATAAATATGATGGTTTGCAATAACCGGATTTACAATATTGTTTATTATATTTTTGTGAGTTTATAAAGTACTTAATGTAAGCTTTGTAAGGTGTAAATGGAGTTTCCTAGCACAATTATACAATGTAATGAACACGGGTTTAGTTGTTTTATTTTAGTGTAAATTAGAAATTTTATTTTATTGACGGGGCAATGCTGCCAGCATGTTGGGTATGCAACCTACTGGAGCATTTGGAATGTGTATATGGGTCATCGCTGCTAGTATGTTTTTTTGCAGTAAATAGTGTAGTTGTAGTATTTAGTGTTAGTTGTTACGTTATTGTAGTAGTTTTTATCTTCAGTGTAAGCGATGTTTGTATTAAGTATTTCAACACACGTACCTAAGTATGCCCAAGAGAAATCTCCTATAGACCATAGACGATCAATCTAAAATGCTTGTTGTATTTTGTCACTATGTATATGAGAATGGCTTTCAGCCCCTCGATACTTTGACGATTTGCAAGCGTGGTCAAGATGAAACTCAAGATCTTGCTAGGATAGGCACTTTTTAGGGGCAGGCAAAGCACGAATAAATTGCATAGTAAAACATAAATCTCCATTGGTTTGAACAATTTAGCGCGATTATAAAAATACGAAACGGTATGAAATAAAAAAAAACACTTGTGGGAATTAAATTAATTGGGAGTATACATTTACACCGTGTACGTACCTATGTGTCTATGTTCAGTTTCTATTTAACTCATCTGAATCAAAACTTCCAACCCAGTTACAGTACAAATCAAAATTAATTGATTTCATTAACTTTATTAATCCAACTTTTGCCGCTGAATTAATTTGGATATAATCGCGTTCCTCGAATTGTTAAGGGTACTAAAGCGGAAGGGTTCTACTCTGCAACTTTGTATTTTCGAGAAAGCTCCGGACTGGAAAGCTGAAGCCGCGGGCGACCAGGCCCGCAGGTCATGACGCTTCCAATTCATGTATCTGTACATACACATAGATAGTGAACACTGCATCTGGCTGGCTGCGTGATTTCATTGCGCTCACGCAAGCCGTGCGGGCGAAGCAGCCGCGTACCTGCTCAGCCGGTCTTCGCTCTCTCTCTCCCTTTAACTCTACCTGTCCTGCTCTACTCTGAAAGTTGCACTGCAACATCGCACGGAACCAGCCTGTGCTATGCAGCTGTCCAAATTTCGCATCAAATTTTGGAGTGTTTAATGTTTATCCATAAAACGTTTATCTCTCGCATCACGTATTAAGCTTGCATGATCTATTTGTTTCGCTAATTTGATTTTAATCTCCTACACTGTAACAACTAAAATAAATGACTGCGCTACTGTCATTACCATTATCGCTGCATATGAATTTTTAAGATGCTTTTAAGTGAGACCTTGCCCTCTTAAACATCTGCTTTGTGTTAACACATGCCCGTCACATGCGGGCGAACAAGCTACGCATGTCCTAACGTCGCCCGTCGCGGTATCGTGGAGAGAAGGGCCGCGATTCTATGAATTATCCATGTGTGTTATAATAATGGCGAGGCATTATGTTCGCGTCGCTATCCAAGTAAAATATTCAGACGACTGCGCGGTCGCAATGAAACGTGATCGCTTCGGCTCTACCTGAATAGTCGGGCTCAAACCCGGTCTGCGCCTTCTGGCAAATGAACCGTTCGTATCAAATTAGCGCTTGATCGGAGATGTCGATATAATGAGAATATTTCTTGATCTCTACGCACTCTACGTAACAGGTTTCTTTCAAAGGTTTCGAATATATAAATGATACTGATGACTGGTAGATGATGTACATTGGTTTTACCCACGTTTGATATTTTCGTTTGTCTATGCAACAGCAATGCCACGTTAAATATACTCGGCTGAAATAAGAACACTCATGATTAAATCGTCTTTTAGAGAAAAAATAACTGATTTATCCATTTAGGAGCTATGATGCCATAACGCATCAGACACGGGTTAGATTTATTATTTGTTATTACTATATTATATTTGAATAAGCTCTACTGTTAGTCTCTGATCGTCGACCTTCCTACGGCACCTTTACATAAGTTGCTTAGCCGTCTATATTGGGATGAATTAGATTAGGGAAGGTATGGGGTGCGATCTTGGCCTTTAACCATAGTCGGGAGAAAGAGAATTGAAAGAGTGGAAATTATATTGAAGTAGTGTCTGATTGTATGGCACTGGTATCTTATGAAAACGATACTTGAAGCCAGAAGGGCTATAACTTGATCTGATGATCGTAGCGCAGTCAATACTACAGCTGCAATATTATAGCACCCTTGTTTGCGTCTGAGGTTAAAAACGTCTGACATACCTTCGAGTCGAACTTACTCCGAATAGATTTCAGCGAAATTTCAAACTCAGACTGTAAGATTTTGTTTAACTTTGTAAAACGATTTTGTTATTTTTGTGTAAAATTGTTAAAAGTTAAGAACTCAATATTATGTAGAGCTCTGCTTTAATTGAATTCCGGCGTATTTATATTCGTAGAAATTTTTGTATGACCATGGAAGCAGAAGTACGTACATAAATCCTTTTTCTTTTGAATACTTTGAATTTGTCAAGGTCCGTAATCTGAGCTTAGATGAGTCAATCAACGGATTGAGTTCTTGGTAACTTCAGTATCTATCTATTCAATGGTAAGTACATACAAGGTAGAGATTATCTCCAAATCTTTATTATAAAATTATTTTTTGCTAGTACAGTTCTCTTACAGTATTACACTGAACACCACTCGGACAATCATTTGCATGATCATTTTCATACAACGATAATAACTTAGTTTATTTTGCGAGTATCACATTCATTCACGTATTCATTCGCAACGCCTTGCGTTTTTATTTAAAAAAAAGCGGTTCGTGGGTGTTATATACGTTTGCGTAGAATCAGTGAATCATTATTATACATATTCATGCAAAAGATTTCAACGCGCTCGCTTTTAAATGTCAAGGGGATATGTCATAATGTTGCGCGACATCCATCTATCTCATCTTCATATCCTTTCCGCATTAAACGCACACCAATTTACACCATGGCATTTGTTTTATTCTCTTTAAAGAACAGATATTTAAGAAAAATGAATTGCTACTCTACACAGCGCTCTAAACTAGAAGGCGCAGTAAAAGGAAAATAAAAAATACCAAATCAAAATATCATTCCGCCCGCATTATTCTTTACCTACGATCGTAGGCGTATCCCACCTGCGTCAATAAAATAATCCTTATGATTACTCAAGAACAATGGAGACAGAATTGCCTGATTTTGGGGTATAGAGCTCTTTTTTGCCTCACTTTCTCGTTCTAAACTTGTGTGACTTTTTTACTGTCTGAAATCAAAACTAAATTATAATACTATCATATGATCAACACTGAGCAAACCACATTCCTCGCGAGCGCTAACTTCTGCGTAGCCTTGACTATCTCACGTTTTGTGTTACTTGCCAATGCCAATGTTTGGCTGTCAGCTCGTACCTTCCTATACGTTTTGAGATCTATAAATAAATAAGAAGGTTCGACTTCTTCCACGCGGGTACTTTTCATATATTCCGTGATCAGACGTGTAAAAGAGCCACGACGGCTCACTTGACCGTTCTTCAAGAAACGATAAATTCATGCTTGTTAAAGTTGTATGGAATGGTTTGATCGTATTTCTCCGTGTTTAAAGTACGTGCCTTGTGATACACCTACGTATCGTACCTATATTCTATTCATTGTTTGCACAGTGACCCTGTCTTTGTTTTGTTTACAAATGGTAAATCTACAAAAGACGGTTAAGGTTCCATATTCAAAATTAAAATTGTATAAAACAGATATATTTATGTACTACGTACTATACTATCGCAAACCGAACACCAGCTATGTTCGACGGAAGTCTGAATTGTACTGCAATCCGTACAGCTTACATTGATGTGGCTTCCACTTTAATGCAGCGTGGGAGTGGATTTTAACCTATTGTTAACGTATTCGAGCTTAAATAGAAACCTATTTAGCTGCAATTTATTTAGCTGTAGTTATCTACTTTACCATTAAAAAAAGAATTAAAAAGAAAAGAATAATAAAAAAAGAATCATCAAAATTGGTGCACCCAGTCGAAAGTTTTGAGGTAAAAACATTAAAAATACAGTAAAATTGAGAACCTTCTCCTTTTTTGAAGTCGATTGAAAAAACTATCCCTTAGTGGGTAATATGCAATCTTATGCCCGCTCTGATACCCTAAAATGATGGACATTTTGAGCAAGAAGAGTGAGATTTTTTTCTCTAAGATAGATGACAAAGTATTTACTGTTATTATTAGAATTCCGTTCACTGAAACCCCCGAGTCAAAGCGGAAATGTCAATAAGCGTGGCTTACTGTTACCAGACTGACACTAATGATTATGGGTGCAGTGCGAGCCGAATACTTAGTAGTAGGGTTCCGCAGTCATCGTGCCAATACTTACTAGAAACCATAAGATTTTTTCGTCCTTAAGCTGCAGTAGAAAGACATTACAGTATATACTTTAATTTGCTCCTGGACAAAGGTCTACCTCCCCATTTATTTCATCTATAGAATTAAACATATATATACATAATTAATGAGCTATTTAAAAAACTGGCAAATTTTATTGTAAAACAAAAAAAGGTCTGAGTACTTTTGATGGTGGCAATACATTAAACTTAAACAACGGGTATTCGTTTTGGGTTAGTTACTTCAGCTTTTGTCTTTTTTTGCTACTGGAATATTTAGCTGGATCGAAAGAGACAATAGATGGTGTAATTAATCTAAAGCTATTTCGTGTTTATTAATAAGGCTGAAATACCTAAATAAATACAAATACCTAAATAAATATATAAATCATTGATTTATATATGAGAGTACTTGTTTCAAAACAAATTTATATACAACTTACAATTTACATAACAAGCTTTGAACACAAAAAGCTGACAAACAAATATTTTCTAGGAGACTACTCATAAATAAGTTTGCTCAAACATGGCAATGAGTTTAAATCGGGACTCCTAAATCATTCGCATAAAATATTCAAACGTTTGATGTTGAAATTCATAAACGAATAATAACTTCTGTTTTGAACGAGATTACAGGAACAGTAGAACTCGCCAGTCTAAAGCTAAGCTTCAATAAATAAATATTATATCAGTCATCTTGCTTTCTGCCTTTAAATATTCTGGCTTTTGTTTATTGTTTGTAATTTACGGAGTCAAAGTTTCTGTTCTCCAGTATACCGGTGTTAACTGTATTAATTGGCTTCGTAAAAGGCTGCGGCAAATGAGACGTTATGTTATATCATATATGTACTCGTTTTGAATGAAGTGGTCATCATAGCGGCACAAGCGTGGGCAATCCTTCAATGTATAACGTCATTGTCATTGACAGCCTCTATGGTGTGGTGGTTGAGCAGGTTGGCTCTTAACACGGATGCAGCGGGTTCGATTCCTGCGGCAGGACAAGTATTTGTGCACAGAAAAAAAAGCGCAAATACTTGTTCTTAGTCTGGGTGTTGTGGGACCATAGTCCTCGTAGTAACTGGGTCCCTAGACACAGGGAATCCTAGTTAGGGTCCAGGATCTATGTATGTGATGGCTGGGCGTCATTATTATTTACTAGTTGCGCCCCGCGGTTTCACCCGCGGATAGAAGGTATTTTAATTTGCTCATCCCACGGGAAAATTTCACTTTTCTGGGATAAAAGCCTATGTGTTAATCCAATGTATAAGCTATCTTGGTACTGAATTTCATCCAAATCCATTCAGCCATTTGAGCGTGAAGGAGTAACAAACATACACACACGCACAAACACACATACAAACTTTCGCCTTTATAATATTAGTGCGATGTGATAGTGTGATTATTATTTATCGTCATAATAGTATAGTACAATATCAGTAGATTTATTCATGAAATTGGTGGATTACCGATTAATCCATAAAGTATTTTTTAAACTATCACATTAGACATATCTTGGACCCCAACTAGAAGTCCCTGTATCCAGGAACTACGAGGACAGTAGTTTCAAATGTTACTAGTTTATTTCTGGTTTTTTAATTAAATGGTTCCCTATACGTTGGTAAAAATAATGGTTAATAGAACGCTCTGTTTTAATTATTATTACTAACGCTATTCACAATCGGATGAAGCCCAAAACCAGGACATAAAGTCACGGTTTATAGCAGCGTATTCCGTCGGTGTGAAGGGGCTTTTGGCAGGATTTTGTACAGGATGTGCTTTAGTGAGCGTAGAAGCGTACGGGCGCGCCACATGTTTGCTTTTTACGCGAGCGCGCACATGTCGCCCCACTCACAAAAACGACACAAAAACTGTCAGTGGCTCGATATAATTTACACTGGCGGGCGTTTAGTACGTCCCTATAGTTGCATACGTTACGGACTTCCAACACTTACGTTTCGAGTGGATATTTATATATGGGGTATTCTGCTTGAGCGTTGAAATATTTCTTAGAATCACCATATGCAGTTAAGTGTTGTAAAAAAGCGTTGGGAGTTTTGGCGGGAAAGCGAAAAAGCATGCGTCACCGCATTGTATTATTTTCCAAAACTTGTGTTATTTTCAGTGTTAGTGCATAAAATTGGTGGCATTCTATTCGTTAAGTGCTGGATTACAGGCATGAGTGCGGGAAAGTGGTATAATGATGGTGAATCGTTTCTTTTCGTGTTGTTTCCAAAACTCTATAGAAGCTTCTGGTAAAGTTGCCACCGCTTTACTAGGAGTATGACTTGACTAGACTAGACTAAGACTGGACTTGATGACTTGGACTGTGACTTGACTTGACACATATATATATTACTTAACTCGAGAAATTATCAATTACTTGACACTGGCTAAATACACGAAAGTGTGGAGCCATACCAAGACAAGAAAAAAGCGTTGAAATATTTGATTGTTGTTAATAAGTTAAGTTTTATTCATCGCTGTTCTTTACTTTTGTATGAGATTCCATTTGTTTTTGTAGTCCCAAAACTAAAATAGTAACCTACTGTTTTAGTTGCTATTACACGTACGTACGTATACGCATTCAGTGTACCGTACTTAGCGTACCCTACGCACTTACCATGACCCTAAAATCACGTACTGACTAAACTTTGACATTGACAAAATTTGTCAATGTCATTTAATGACGATCAGAAAAAATACAATCGTTGTTTATTTTTACTTTTATATGTGATGTGTATTTTTATTTCATTAATATGAAAGGACAGCTCATCAAACCGTCCGTCGAAGCAAACAAAGTGAACTCAACATTAGTGTACACAAGAATACCTTATATAAAGTGTAGGTAATTACTTAAAAATGTTTACATTTCTTGTATCGCTAACGTAAGCGCGAGGAGAACACACAATTAAGCTAAATTAAACAAGAACTTTCTTACACTTTCAAAGTTGTTTTAATATTAATGCCACAAAAAGATAAAAGCATAATTTTTTATCTAGCGCTAAGTACTTTAGCTTGGGCGCCTGAAAAAACTGGTACCTACTTGCTAGGAGAACTTGAAAAATTAATATAAATATAATATAATGGTATATTAATGAATCTTATTTCAAAGAATTTTAAGGTCGTTATTATTAACAGTTTTAATGTACTAAGATATTTTTTAAAATTAATAACGACTAAACTCACCTAAAGAGTTACACGTGTCACGTTTAGTTATTAATTTTACAAAAGGTATCATACTCACGATAGTTTTCTAATACTATATTAGGCACTTTTGTCTTGAAATGTTTTGATTTAATGGAAAATGGATATGTATTTTAAATAATGGTTGCGTGTACAAATCAAGTGCAATGTATTTAATATATTTTATTAATTTGTAACATAAGGAATCAACAACCTCAACGGGTCATACTCCTGAAGTAATCAGAGCAACCTAACCATCCATCTTTGAACAGGCTAATGATGTTGGTCTCTATCGACCTTTATAGCGTCACCGGGAATTATCCAAGCCAAACTCTGGGAATTACTCGAGCCAACATCCTGCCTAGCTAGATATTGCTAGAAGATATTTAATTTTGACCCATATTATGTTTCACTTTGGAACCCCTTTTCCTTGAACGCTTTAAAAGAAAATGTGTTTAAATATTATGCGAATTCTCTGGTATCAGGATCAAAATAAGAGGTATGCCGTCTCTGGAGAGGATCAATCGATACATTAAGTACTAGCTTTATTAAGTTACCGGTCCTTGCCGTTCTCCAGTTAATACCTTTACCGTCAGCTTATCGGAAACCAACATGGGTGGTATTTACTGAAATTCCAAAATCAAATAAATAAAATAATGTTGCCCTTGTAAAACCCTTAAATATAATATTAATACGGTATCTGTTTATTTTCCTGGAAACCGGCTGAACCGATTGGGATGTAATTTACAGATTGCTTACACGCAAGTATCGAGACCAACGTAGGATACAACAAACCCTGGTTATTATTTGCTTTGTGCTCATTTTATTTAGGGCCGCATGTAAATTTTTGTCTTCCACTTTCCTTTAATGCTCTGTCAGCCGTCATCGTTTCATCCATCCACTTCGTTTTCACGCCTTAAGTTCAACATAATATTTAATAAACCGCGGCAATAGGTCTGCAAGGTCCAAGCCGATAACTACCCAATACCTACTAGTACTAAATCTGTTAACTGCTGAATCTATAGGAAAAATTGGCACTTGCATTGCAACATTTTAAATAATTACCGAAACCGCTACGTATACATATTTTTATGTTAAGGAATGACACGACGAGCTAGTGCACGCCTGATGTTAAGTGACACTGCTGCCCATATCAATTGCAGTGACACTCGGTCCAGTAATTTCAATAGTTACAGTGCCCTTCAAACAGGAACACAGTAGTTCTTGCGCACTACTATTTAGCGGCAGAATAACTGGCAAAGCGACGGTACCTACCTAGACCAATTTCGCAGAAAAGTCTTGCCACCTAGTAAAAGTCTCCAGCATTTCACCTTTTTCCAAACGCTGGTATACATTACACATTTAAGTAAGTGTGTAAATAAAGATTATAATTTACTTAGTACATTCTGTTTGCCTTTTTATAAACATTGGAGTTCTGATGTTTGTGTGCCCGAAAGGGCGGCGAGGGATAATTATGTGGGCATTTAATTGTTACACTCCGACGCATATATTCGCAAAATTACACGCAACTTTTGAAAGTATTCACATATTCTGGTCTCGGAGGTCGATAAACGAATGTTGGAGACGGAATTGTGTTATTTTGCAAACTTGTTAAATTACAAAACGTTAAACTCGAATTTTGATTCCATTTCGGCCGAATGTATACATACGCCGCTGCGATCACATGGAAATTGTTCTCGAGCAGAACAACAAACGTTTATTCCCGCAATTGGTTAACTCGGGATAGCCGTATCAAGATAACACAATATATTTTATTGACTTGCCTTTGAACAGACCCAACATTTAACACAGTTTATGACTTTTATAGTATTTAGCTTGTCTAAATGGATTCTGTCTACTACTAAAGTATTATATGCTCGGGGTACAAACTTCTCGTAATTACTTTAAAAAGACCATTTTCATAGTTTCTTACGCTATTGTATAGTTTCCCAATGTATTGTGATCCCGCATTTCTTTGGGTCCTTACTTGGGCGCAGGTAGAATCCCTCAGGCTTTTAAGAACTACAAAGAAGGCCAAGTGTACCTGCGAAGATCAAACATTATAAACTTTGGTGAAAAAACAGTTACGATGGCCGACTAAAGGATTTTTATGATCGTATATTCCCCGATTTCATACATTTTGTTAATGTGTAAGTTATACAACAATCAAACACGGAGAGATTGCTGTAGTGTTCGGTACAAAGTTCTGATTAAACGCTCAACCCCCTTATAAGCCCGCTTATGATTTATAATTTTTTATTATTTAAATCACTTTATTGTTATATAAATACGTTTCTATTACGTCTCTCTAATGTGTCCATAAAACTCCTTAATCTTCGTTAAATTTTATCTCATTAAAGACTTAGAGGAATTACGCTAGCGTTATATTTCTATGATTAAAGATTCATTTACCTGTGTTTTCTCCGTTGAAGTAGTCATCATTGTCTACAGAAAGTTTTGCTTTAAGTGTTTCAACGACAGAATCTTTCTACGATTCGCCGACTTTGCGAATCGACGTTGATGCAAAAAAAGCTCAAATGCAGCTGGTTCTCTATTTGTCTATTTTGTTTTTGTGTTACCGCCATTGTAAACCAATTTTGATCATTGTTTTTGTCCCATTGAGTGTACCTCCAGAGAGGCTCCATATAAGTTTGCTGAGGATCTCTTGATAGAACACGAAATAAGAACCTCAAACTCTTCAAGAGACAAAAACAAACGCATTGAGAATTGATTCCGTAGCTGTAAATTGCTGGAAAATATTTAGCTATTTAAGGGCCTATCATTACTTAACTAATCCTATGGACTACGTTAGGAACTCCTTAACAACAAATAGTTGGTATTGCCTTTCGGGTGTGTTGAAAGGTTGAAAATCACATGCAATAGCTGTCAGGTAATTAAGCCTCCTCCAAGGTAAATTTGAAAAATAAGTTAAGTCTGGTTTTGCAGGGTATAAAATTAAACAGCGTAACTAAATATTAAGAAATAAAAATCTTAAACCAGAACCAGAGATATGTTGATTAAAGTAAAACACCTCGATTCCTGAAATAAAAATAGAAGTGCTATGTCTATCTGTACTAAATTTTGACAGGTCTTAAGTTCGCACTTATCCCTCTATAACATACCTTCTGCTATGCATTTGGATATGTTAAAAAGGAAAAAGTGTGAACTTAAAGCTGTTTAACGTTAGTACAGACGGGCATGTATTGCGGAAAAAAAATAATTTGGAAGAACAGAATAAAAACATACATCATGTCATGTTATTACAATGTATTCTCAAGGATAAAATTGAAAATAAGATGTGTTCAAGACAAGTGGGTTACATACTTTTTGTATTTTGATAAATCACGTTATATGCGACTGTGTTTATTTTTATGAATAAAATATATTTTACCAAATTTATTTTGTCTTACCAAGTATCACGGAAGCAATAGCTTGGATTTCACTGCAATAAACATTTTGACCTACCTAAAAATATCACTGGGCATAAAATGTGTGATTTCGAAGAGCGCCAATAGATATGTGTATCGGCAGAGGATACTACTCTTATGTACACTATACCTACATGAAGGTAGTATCGGTGAATATTACCTGCCTTTTGTTCAGGTGATTGGGCTAACGTGATATCCCAATTTTTAGAAGACGGAGTAATATGACAATGGAATGTAACTTGTTGTAAAATGTGTACAAATATTTATTATTTACTAAATGTGCCCCGCGTTTTCACCCGCGCACAGTGGTCCCATTTTGAAAAAAGGTGGACTTAGGACCGAAAGTCGGAATTTCGGGCTGTTTTTTTTTTATAGAATAGGTCTTAACTATCCTAACAACATCTATTCTATAAAGAAAATCCGTAGGATGCATAGTTTTCGAGAAAAAAAATAATCTTTTTTTTCTTGTATGGAGAAAAACATACTTTATTATTTTTCTCAAGTTGGGTGAAATAGTGACGGCTTTTGTTGATATTTTATGAAAGCCCTAGTGGTATTGTATCCAGAAAAAAATAAAACCAATGCGGTCACCTGCGGCCGCGGGAATAATCAGATGTCAAAAATTGATTAATTTTTTTTGCGTATTTTGCAAACATTGTTCGTTTCTGGCCAATTATTTATGTATTTTAGGTTAGCGCTCCATACTTTAATTCGAACTATTATATAACATTTCAAAAAAGTTAATCAAAATCGAGTAATTTTTTTTTATAATTGCTGTTTTACTCATGAAATTGCACGCATACATGGTTAGTTCAAAATGCAAATCCTATATTACTCAGTATAATGTACAAAATAAACATGCACGTACCTAAAACGTAAAAAAAAAAAAAAAAATATTTTAGTTTTTCGTTTATGCTTACTAAAAGTCACCGGTAATGGTTACCGACATTACTTACCTACCACTGGCGGGCATTATCTGCATAATCGATTTCTTGCTTTGTATTTTCAAAACTGGTTTTGCGACAGCATTTTCACAACCGCGGTTGTTGAATGCGAGGCAGGATATAAACAAACGAGTCACATCTGATACTAGCTGTGACTGGTCGCTAGCTGGTCGCTTTGTTCCTGACAAATCCTGACAACAGGATAACTCGTATATGCATGCAAGTAACTACCCCCTAAAAATAAAAGTGATATAGCTACATCAATAATAATTGGCGTATGTTATACACCAATAATGTTTGTTATTGGTGTGTTTTAATCTTTCTGTCATCTGTATACGTATGATTTTCTACCAGAAAAAATGACTCATTTGTTTGTGCAGATTCCTGATTACTTATTACACGTTACTTAGCTCCCATTGGCGGACTTTATCTATACAAACAAATGAGTCATTTTTGATAAATGGCTGTGATTGGTCGTTTACTATTACCTTGCTCTTGCACATAGTGACTAATGACCTATCTGTTATGGCGTATTAAATACAGAGCAATGTTAATTTAAATTGATTCATCGCTAACTGTGAAGTACTAAAAATTACTATTTTGAATTTGCAATGGCTGGCTTAGGCACATATTTTGATATGTTCTTGATTCTTAAAGATAGTGGAAATCTTAAGGATTACAATAAATTGTGTGAATTTATAGTTTCCAAAATACCATGTGAAATATCTGAAGATGACCATCAAACAATTAAGGAGTTTTGTCGGCTATTCACCAATCTTGTAACTAAGAAGTGGAAAGATGCAAGCAGAAACTTGAAGACATTTATGAATCGGGAAAACAACCGCAAGTGGTTAGAGACCAATATTAATTGGCCTACTTGCAATACGGTTGATCTTGTTAGTACAATGAGAATGCCAGAGGACTTAGTTGAAGAGCCGGAATTACTGCCGGTTGCTATTCCATCTGTCTGCACTGCGGAAGCAGGTACCTCTACTGTAAAAGAAGTTAGAGTGCCCTTTGCCGATTTGGGCAACAAACAAAAGAAAAGACGTTCCAGTGTCTTTGTTAACGATAACTCTGAAGAAGAACTACAGTATTATTTTATTTCCAAGTTAAAAGAAAATGGAAAATATGCTTTAGCGAAGATTGTGGAATATCTGTGCGAGACTCCCGAAGTTGTATCAGATGTAACAAAACTCCTTTTCAAGGAAGAAAAAGTAGTCAGTATAGCAGAGGATACATCTTTGGCTTTGTACACAGCCCTTAGCCTATCCAAATGGCAATACTTATCCTTGAGAATGTTTCTGAAGGATGAAAATTGTTCAGCTGCCTTTCCGTCTTATCACAAGTTACTTGACGCTAAAAAGAGATGTTACCCATCTGAAGAACACGTGGAAGTAACGGAAATGGGAGCTCGCATAAGGTATTTATAAAATTATACTATATGTTGTTTTAAAATTTTTAAGCTTCATTAGCTTACTTTTATTAATTTATTTTATTTTTCAGGTTGCAAGGACTTCTTAACCACACAGTGGAAAGAATTTTGCTAGACTTAAGACCAATCACAAGTTCAACCAAAGAAGGACTGAAGTTGATATGGAAATGGGGCCTTGACGGAGCATCGTCACAGAGTAATTACAAACAAGTCTCAGCTCCTGAGTTTGACGATTCCTCTGTTGTATTGATCAGCATCGTCCCACTCCGACTAGTTGATGGGGGAGAAATGATTATTTGGGAAAACCCAAATCCTTGCTCACCACATTACTGTCGGCCAGTGAAATTCACGTTTACTTCAGAGACTGCGGAGTTCATAAAAGGGGAACACTTAGAAATGCAGCGCGAAATTACAAAATTGGTACCAACAAATTGTGGTGATGTGGAGATAGCCCACGAACTGCACATGACTATGATCGATGGGAAAGTGGCGAATATTATTGCAGATGTACCTTCATCAGCAACGTGCCCCATTTGCTTGGCGAAACCAAGTGAAATGAATAACTTGGAGCTTTTGGCCACGAGACCGCTTCGACAGGATTTGTACCAATATGGAATTTCATCGTTACATATGAAGATAAGATGTATGGAGTGTCTACTTCATATATCTTATAATATGGACTTCCAGCGCTGGAGTGCTCGTGGCGATCACAAGGAATTGAAGCAAGCAAAGAAAAATGCCACACAACAAGAGTTTCGGGAACAGACTGGAATACTCATCGATATTGTAAAACAGGTAATTTTTCCTTTAATTTGCTTCCTTTATATTATATACTCGTCTGTTTTTGTATGCCCTACTAACTTAATTTCTTCTTTGCAGGGCTTTGGAACAACTAACGATGGAAACACTGCAAGACGTTTTTTCCGAGATTATAAAAGATCATCGAGAATCACTGGAGTTGATGAAGATTTGTTACTCCGATTTTCTGTCATTCTGCAAGTTATATCTTCAGGAAAGAACGTCAATATTGCGAACTTCAGACGTTATTGCAAAGAAACAGCAGAACTGTATGTGCATCTCTATCCGTGGTACTACATGCCTGTTAGTGTCCACAAACTTCTGATGCACGGAGCAGATATTTGCAGTCATTTTTCAGTTCTGCCTATTGGTAAGTAATAATAGATCAAGACAAATGAAATATAAAGCAGTTAACTAACTGTAAATCTATAAACACTAAAATAATAGTTTCAATGTCAACTTCAACGTATAATTATAGCATATTTTTTATTATTTTTAGGGTCCTTGTCGGAGGAAGCTTCCGAGGCTCGTAATAAAGACTTCCGGAACGTAAGAGAGAAGAACACGAGAAAGACAGGAAGGATCCAAACAAACGAGGACATACTACACGGGCTTTTAATAAGTTCAGACCCCCACATATCATGGCTTAGACCAAAATTTTCAAAGCCTAATCATCTAGAGATGCTTCCTGAGGCAATTCAGTTGCTCGAAATAGACTCGGAGTGCGTATACGTGGAAGAAGAGTAGAAAATGAAAATATACCAGATCCAATGCTATAATTTTTTATTTATTTTATCCTTTAAAAAACTACATATAAAACAGCCCTTTTCAAGGCTACACATTTATCTTATGTTTCTGGTAGAAAATCATACGTACACAACTACATAAGATTAAAACACACACCAATAACAAACATTATTGGTGTATAACATACGCCAATTATTATTGATGAGCTATATCACTTTTATGTTTAGGGGGTAGTTACTTGCATGCATATACGAGTTATCCTGTTGTCAGGATTTGTCAGGAACAAAGCGACCAGCTAGCGACCAGTCATAGCTAGTATCAGATGTGACTCGTTTGTTTATATCCTGCCTCGCATTCAACAACCGCGGTTGTGAAAATGCTGTCGCAAAACCAGTTTTGAAAATACAAAGCAAGAAATCGATTATGCAGATAATGCCCGCCAGTGGTAGGTAAGTAATGTCGGTAACCATTACCAGTGACTTTTAGTAAGCATAAACGAAAAACTAAATTTTTTTTTTTTACGTTTTAGGTACGTGCATGTTTATTTTGTACATTATACTGAGTAATATAGGATTTGCATTTTGAATTAACCATGTATGCGTGCATTTTCATGAATGAAACAGCAATTATAAAAAAAAACTCGATTTTGATTAATTTTTTTGAAATGTTATATAATAGTTCGAATTAAAGTATGGAGCGCTAACCTAAAATACATAAATAATTGGCCAGAAACGAACAATGTTTGCAAAATACGCAAAAAAAATTAATCAATTTTTGACATCTGATTATTCCCGCGGCCGCAGGTGACCGCATTGGTTTTATTTTTTTCTGGATACAATACCACTAGGGCTTTCATAAAATATCAACAAAAGCCGTCACTATTTCACCCAACTTGAGAAAAATAATAAAGTATGTTTTTCTCCATACAAGAAAAAAAAGATTATTTTTTTTCTCGAAAACTATGCATCCTACGGATTTTCTTTATAGAATAGATGTTGTTAGGATAGTTAAGACCTATTCTATAAAAAAAAAACAGCCCGAAATTCCGACTTTCGGTCCTAAGTCCACCTTTTTTCAAAATGGGACCACTGTGCCGCGTGGTGAAAATTTTCCATACTTTCTTAACTTTTTCTTTCATAAGAACGTTCTCTTCAATATAATAAGCACAATAAAAAAAGTATTAGCGAAAATGTTCCATCCGTTCACCCGTGATGCCATGACCAGGGGAAATAGAGATTCATTTTTATATATTAATTTTATTTAGCTTTATGACACCGTAATGTGATTTGAAGTCAAGATCGCATGTTTCTCAAGACGCCAACCTCATTAGTATACCTATCTCATCTGGGACTAGCACAAACGAGATTTCAATTCAGTAAACCGGTGTGGGTCCGAATTGTCACGACCGTTAGTTGCTCGGAACTCGGCCTGCGCCCCAACGGCCTACTAAAGCCTCGCAGGGCTGCCAGCACATACATAATGCTGTTAAAAAAACCTCTAGATTTACTGGCTTAACCTCGACCTGTGTATTCACGAGTTTATTTTTGTGTATTTTTGTATCCAGTTGGATAAAATGGTTACCTTTGTTAGCTAGAAGTCTTTTTTATATGACTATGTACGCAATTAACGCATTTATTATTTATGTTTTAGAAATAATATACGCAACTTAAATAAAAATGTTCAGCACAGAAATAGGTTAAGGGTCTTTAAACGGTTTCCTGGCAAGTGCTTAGCAGTTAGTAAGAGAAACCTGTAACATTATGTCGTGGTAGCAAAATAGCAACCCTATTTCAAGCTTCAGGGTACAGCTGGTCTTCGATTGGCCATAATTATTCCAAGGGCGAGGCACTAAGTACTCCGTCTTACCTACATTAAGGATTTAATGACTTGGAACCCTTTTAGGACAAGATTTCACCCTGGAAGTTTTATTAGGTACCCAATTGAGGGACTGTTTTATTAAGTGCAGCATTTAAATTAGAATACATAGTTACGGAGGCTCCCCGTGGTTTTATTCACTGCTTATGTATATCCATACATCATTACATCACTATATCCATTTTCGCGTGGAAACTCTTAATTTTCTAGTATAAACATTTCCCATGTTGAGATCAGTAGTGTAAGCAGCGAGCGGGCCACACAAACAAATAAAAATGGTCAACGTTTCAATTTTAAATATTAGGAAGTAGCACGCGGATTTACGGACTTTTTTGTGTAAGTGGAAACTTCCAATATTTTTTAAGTTTCCGAACGCTTCGATATCACAAAATAACAAAGCAGTTTTTTCTCGATCCATTTGCTGCCAATAGTCCAAATGGCTTTTGAAACTCAATAAGAAATATTATATCCTCTGTGTAGAGATCATATAAATATGCCTGTATATTATTGTATTCGTTACTAGCTGCTGCCCACGGCTTCGAACGCGGGGATTACACTTGGACGCGATATAAAAGTATCCCATGTTTTTTTTTTCCAGGGTTAGAACTATCTACTTTCCAAATTACATCTAGCTCTATTCAATCGATTAGTCGTGAAACGAAAACAAACAGATGGAGACACGGAGTTACTTCCGAATTTTTAAATACACAAAATTAGTATAAATAATATATGTATGATTGTATATGTACCTAGATTAAGTAGGAACTGTTGTGAGTATACATTGTACTGACCTATTATTATTTATCCATACATATTATGCTAAATTTTTTGTATGTTCAAAACATTCATTAGATATTTATTAGGCATTTTTGATGTTAATGTTTTTGTACAAGAATTTCATCAAAGGCTGCGTCCAATAGACATAACAAAGGATCAAATCAAAACCGGATTAAAGGCTGGCTTTTCCCTTTAATTTATAAATGCGGTCTGTTCGTTTCGAGATCAGCAATTAGCACAAGTCTCGAATACTTGTCCGGGAAGTTAATCCGGCGGACTGCTTAACGCGGGCAGACGAGGCCAAACTGCTTTAAGGTGAAATGTAGATATTGAGAACTGAAACCCATTAAATGCAGCTTACAGCCCCGAAAGTTTAAACTCTACATGGACTGATTTGATCGTCCTCGCGCTTTTGCGGTATAGTTTGATAAATAGGTGATGTTTGATCTGAAAGAAAGATAGGTATTATTTACATAATACTTATTTAAACCTATTTATATTTTACATGACCGTAAAAAAATCTTATATCTTATACTAGGCCGTGGTTACACCTGTGTAGTAGGTAGGCTCCTATAGAAACAACTTAGGGGATCTGTCGTTATTAATATGGTGTATATTAACAACGACAGATCTCCTAAGTTGTTCTCCTAATATGGTGTATATTAATAACGATAGATCTCCTAAGTTATTCCTATAGGAGCCTACCTACTACACAGGTGTAACCACTGCCTAGTATAAGATATGAGAATTTTTTAAAACTGCTGAATTGATTGGGATAAAATTTGCAAAGAGATGGGTTACACTACAGAGATCAACATAGGGTAGGTACTTTTAATCTTGTATGTGGATGTAACTTAAATCTTGGATGAAATGTTAGCTAAGTTAGTGGTAAAGTTCCCGCGTAAAAACAAGTAAACTGCAGGGCCACCTCTTGATACAACTTTCTGAGGAGTAGCATTTGATCTAGAAAGTAGATCAGGAACTACATTATCTTTACTCTTTTTATGTTTCAAAGCAAAATTGAAACAGGACAAACGAATAGTCCACCGAGTTAACCTACCAGAAGGGTTACTCGAATTTAAAAACCATTTCAAAGCAGCGTGATCAGTATAAAAAGTGAACTCTTTCCCGTTATCTAAGTAGCAACGCCATATATTTTTAGGTACTCGTTGCATCAGTTTAAAAAAAGAAAACAAGTTATTTCAACCAGGTGTTCCTACTAGAGCACCAATTTCAATCATATTCCAATAAACACGATTTAAGTAAATGTTTAAGCTTATTTAAATCTCGATCCAAACGAAAAGTTCCTCCACGCCGCTTGGGAGATCATGATTTTAATCTTTCAATGTCGTTGGTATATTTTTTTGTTCAGAAGATTAAGATTGAACGCCTGCTGAGTGATCACCATATAAGTACACACATTATGGGGTCGAACAGTAATAACAGGACAGACAAATACTATAAAAACTATCTGGTTCTAATACTCGATGTTGATGACCATACAAGCTGTAAGTTGAGTCTACAGTGGGGCGCCCGCATGCTCCCACGGTCTCGGCTTACCAGCTCACTGACGCCTTCCCACCGAGTTTCCCACTTGTGCCAGTCTTGCCATTATAATGCAGAACACGTGTGTATGTGCTACCATGTAAGTACTAACTAAAACGTATCGAGAACAAAGACTCTATTATTTTGTAACGTCTTTTTTATCGCCAGATGTCTTAACGTTCAGAGATTTTAGAGATAAATAATAATATAAACATTGTTATAAATTGTGTGCTCTTTTCAATGTTTCCGAAGTCACTTTTATATGTAATCTGTGTTGATTTCAAAAATGAAAATAGTTTAAACTAGCAATGTCTTAATATGTAGCAATAGATCATGATTTTGCTCTAAAAAATGTACCAATTCTATTTCGTGGATTCGGGTAAACATTTGATTATATTTTTGTTTTCATTAAACTGACGTGAGTGATTTTGAGGAAATGTAGCGAGCCTTGAAAAGAAAATATTATCATTTAGCAGAGTGTTTGGTTTAACGAGAAAAATGTGCGCACGTTACCCCTGCTTATAAGCTCCGGTCAAGTCAGGAAAATTTATAAAAGATAACAGATGAAAAGACAGTAAATATCTTTTAATCTCATAAATTATGATACTTTAGCTACCGACATTAAAATGTAAATAGGCACTTTGGCACGAAGAGTTCAAAAGCCTCAGTTTACGAGCAGGTAAATAGCCCAATTCTAGAGAACCGCTGTTCCTTTAACGAACTTGACGTGATTTTGTACTTATCTAATTTATATATTTACGGAGGGAGTGCGGCCCTTGTTCAAATTTACGTGAAACATGTGTAAACCACTAAGGGATGTGGTATAAATGTATGCTTACCCATTTAGGCATTTGGTGAATGTAGGTACAAGGCACAAGGATGGTGTTACTATACAAATTGTACAGAAAATCGAACCACGAAGATCAATTAGTTGCGAATGTCAACACATCATATAGAGAAAGAGTTTTTTCATAATTAATTGTACATAATATGTGTTTATAACGACCTTATTAATAACGAAAGCACTTTTCCAGATTTTATGAATACATTATAAATTTCGGTTTCAATAGCCGGTCACCGATAAAGCTCTACATTTCAATGAGCCGGTAAAATCAATAAGTGTGTAAATGTATTCCCACCATCCACCATCCAATGACATGGTATTTAATTATTACGAGTACTTAAATGCCGAAAAAGGTTACAACCCCTTCATTAGAATTAATTAAAACAATAAAAACACTAGAGACAGCCCGCGACTTCACTCTTGTCTTCGTACAATTTTTAATACAGTGATATTATTATAGTTCCTAAAAAAAATAGCCACCAGTGGAGCTTGAACACGCGCCTTCCAACTCACCGGATTAGACGTTCTCTCAGCTGAGCTATGGTTACATACCCAGTGATTGATAAAGTCTTTAAGACTATGCTTCTGTACCGACGACTAAGCAGATTTTATACTAGTCTCGGTTCTCTCGTACGTTTGTCAAACTCATGTCGACGTTGTCACCGAACGTTCTGTGTACCGTAAATTGACGTTTAATGTTGTTCCTAGTCTATTACGTATAAAATTCAGTCCTGACTGACTTATATGTATAACAACACACAGCCTTTAAATTTGGCTAGTATGTCCTTTGTAAGGTGTAAATATCCACTAACAAAGGGTTTTCAAAATTCCACCCCTAAGGGGTGAAATGGGTGGTTGAATTATCTATGAAAAAAATTCTCCTTCGTTTCCTATAGGACACGCGGGCGAAGCCGCGGGCAGAAGGTAGTATAGCATATTGTTTTATTTGCATGTATCATAATAAATCGCCGTAAATGGTAAGTAAAAGAAGTTAAGCCCCACAAAGACTTTACTCAAGAAGGCACATAAAGAACATCTGTTAACATTCTAATTAAGCTACGAAAAGTGCCAACACCTACTCGAAAGCAAAAAGTTGGAACAAGATTTTCGTAATGTGAATTTCTAAAGCCGCCGGCAATTTCTTGCTACGTGGCATATAATATAGCCGTAGAAATAAAGCAAACCTATTATATTTATTTTTTACCTATTATATGTTTTTGAAGGTAACTACTCTTTTTTGTATAAAATATAAATTTTAAATACCTCTTTGTTCGTAGGATGTTCGTAGGATATAAACAATATAAAAACTATGTACTATATAACCACACCATTAATTAATTTTACATAATAACTTGTAGTAGGTTCTTGTGTAGTAGGTATAACAATTGGCCTTATCACTAAAAGCGATTTCTTCCAGGCAACTTTTAGATGCACAAGTATTGCATGAAATAGGAGTAGGTAGTCTGTTCGCACTATAATGTTAGTAGCAAAACGCTTAGTGCGGGTTGAACGAATTTCAACCGTATATGGATGCCGTCTTTCTGTGCGTCTTTGTCGTAGTCCGATGAAAGAAACGAGACGGGGAAACTAGATAGTAATTCTTCGCAGACTCTCAAAAATGTAGTCTATAAAACACCGATAAGCTAGCAACTTTACGGTGATCCAAGCTCTGAAGCTTAGCTTCTACCAACTCATCGTCTCCGATGACGATGACTTCACCGATGACGATGACGTCACCTTTTGGCCCGTCTGAATAGAGTCCAAATCATGGAGCTGGTATTTTTCCGATGCACCCCAGAAATGGCAGTCAATAGATTTATCACACTAATATTATAAATGCGAAAGTGTGTATGTGTGTATGTTTGTTACTCCTTCACGCTCAAACGGCTGAATGGATTTGGATGAAATTCGGTGCCAAGATAGCTTATACACTGGATTAACATATAAGCTACATTTTATCCCGGAAAATTTTCCCGTGGGATGAGCAAATAATTAAAATACTTTTTATGCGCGGGTGAAACCGCGGGGCGCAACTAGTATGGAAATATATCATTGATATGCATATGGAATTTTTCTACCACTAAAACATATTGATGGTGCGCTACACCACAGTACGGATATATTCAAGAACTAGCTGACCCGCCTGATATTAATTCGCCGTTCAACCCATTCATAACTTTCGTCTATAAGGAATTATTAGGCTGAAAAAAGTATTATGTTTATATGCGAATTGTATCCTTCATTTTATAAATATGACGGCGGCGACGTCCAGTTATAACTCTATGCGCAGCGGGCAGTACCGTAATTTACCCTGTGGTGGCATTTAAATTTATTACAGTGGCAACACCGGCAACTGTCATAGCTTCCTCACCCATTTGACTATATAAAGGGAGCGCTCGGTGTACTACAGATCATTCTTGCTCCGGACACGGCGCGGTGTAGAAATGCTGAAGGCCTATAGTTATATAGGTTGCAACCTACGCACAACCCGTTCCGCCTACAAATACATCTTAGGCTCATAACAACAATACCCTTTTCCACGGATAATGTCTGCGTTACACATATTTTAAACGGATCTCTTTCGAGAAGCTGCTTTATCTTTCTTCTTTCATTTACTTTATTATGGTTCCTTAGTTCGACCCTGTCTAAAATCCCCTCAATATCCTCCTGTCCATACTTTTTAAGAAATCTATACTTATACCTGCCAATTTCAAGATTGTAGGCTTAAAAACAAAGGACTTTTATAAAAATTTATGACTGTAACGTTCATCCCCTTTTGACCCTTTTAATTTGGTCTTATCATAAAATTCATGGTGATGAATTAGTGGTTTGACGGGGTTTGCTTGTAAAATATAATTTGGAATTTGGTTTTTGTTGTTTTTATGTATGCACCTCAGCAAAATTTTTTACGCCAAAGAATTTATTATTTTCATAGCATTTATTTTACTTATGCTACACCTTCGATCGCATCGTCACTTCTCATCAAGTTAGAGCGTGTTTAATGGTAGACAAGTGGTAAAAAAAAGTATCATAATGTCGAAATTAAATATAGTACATACATAATACATAAAGTGCAAATATTTCAAAACCTTTAATAATTTTAAATTTATCTATATAAATATATATAACTCAAAGGTGACTGACTGACATAGTGATCTATCAACGCACAGCTCAAACCACTGGATGGATCGGGCTGAAATTTGGCATGCAGGTAGATGTTATGACGTAGGCATCGTAAGAAAGAATTTTTCGATATTCCACCCTTTAGAGGGTGAAATGGGTGGTTGAATTATTTTTCCATAGGCCACGCCGCGGGCGAAGCTGCGGGCAGAAGCTCGTTAACGTATAAATGTGTTTATCCTGCATCGCGCAAACGATATTTTATTCACGAGCAAAAAAAAAAACTCCGATATAGTTCTCCTGGTAGATACGCAGTAGAAGCGCGGGCAAAGAATCCAATAGATTTGTATTATGTGTGACACACTATGGATAATTTCAAGGTTTCCTTCATAGAAAGCGTCTTCTTATTATGCTTCGTCGTCACTGATTATACCGACCTTAATTACCTTGACGGATACGAGATGATTTATATAAAACGGAAATAATTTTTGTTAAATACATTATTCCTAAGTTGTGAGATCCAGAGACTTCACTCATTTAGGTGCTCAAAATTCCAAGCATGGTAACATCATTATAATCCAATTGAATAATTCTCTAGTTAATCCCGTGGTTGGCTTCAAACTTTGCCGGGATAGGGGAATATTTAACACCCCTAACTCGCTTCGGAAGTTCTATCAATAGACCAGCCCTTATTGTAAGGTTCTTTTAAGTAATATTTAAATTAATATTTAGGGCTAAGCACTATTTAGATTAGTTAGACTAAGTAATATTATGACATTGTATGAAGGTATAATATAATAAATAAAAGCATTACTGACCTCATTTTACTTTTAGGTAATTGTATATCTTTACCCTTATCCAATAATCCAGTTTATCCGATACTCGTCGTTATATTAAATTACTTTGTCTGTGACGTTTATTTTCCTTTAATAGGGAGATACTGTTTCATGTGCTCATTTCATTTCTATCTAGCTTCAAAAGACATAGTATAGGTATATTGGGAATTTCCTTGAAATGGTTTCTACCAGTAGACATAATTATGCCTATACATCTTTTTTGAGGGGGTAAAATGCCCTTGAACTTCCCTGTCACTACGGGGGTGATAGCATGGGGTATTTGGGACTTGAACCCACTAAAACCCCCTCCGTGATCCGGCAGCCGCCAGGATGGGGCGACATGGGGTCGCGCTGGCATTCACTATCTCGTTCCTGTGTCAAGATATCACAGGACTGCATGAATTATGATCAGCATTTCCGCCGAACTTCGTTCATTCATCAGCAAAAAAACGTCTATAACTGAAAATAGGCTACTCCCAAAGGGCCTGGGAGGGGAGGGGAGTTGAGGTCACCATAATCACCACGCTTGATCTTAGTTAATGGCAATTCTGCCAATTTGGTGGATTTTTTTGCGCCCGGACAACGCATCGCTTTTTCCGAACTTACCTGGACACAAATCATTTAGTGCAGTAGATGATCGCAAAACTTCTTTTCTTTAACAGCATGGTGCTGTCATACTCTGAAATCCAAGGATCAGCCGGTCTCTGGAATTTATATTCACAATAATCCAGTTGGGTTATCAATCATCGGCCGATATACACAAAATATACCATTTGTTCTGACTGCCTTCACCGAGAATTATGGAATGGAAGAGAACGGTTATTTAATCAAACCCAGTGACGCTAGCCTTGATCAATAAATGTAACTTATAACATTTACCTACCTTTCATCAATCTAGACCAACCTATTTGTTAAAGTTATTAAAAAGACTAATTCAATATCAAAGATGCTCCACCATTAATATTTATTTATATTATTACTGGAAAACTAGGACAAACTATATAGAATTCAGGTTTTTTTTTATGTTAGTGAATGATGTGACGAGCTAGTTGTTCACTTGATGTTATGCGACACTGCCGCCCATAACAGAACAGTGTCACTCGGAGCTCTAAAATATAAAGTTTCGCGCGACACTGCACTGCGCACATCATCCTGAGACGTCAGCACAGTCTGGTAATAACATTAGACTGTGAGATCAGATGACAAAGTCTCAATTGCCCAGTAATTTCAGTAGCTACAGTGCCCTCCAAACTGGAGCACAGTAGTGCTTGCACACTACTGCTTGGCGGCAGAATAACTGGTAAAGCGGTGGTACCTACCTAGACGAACTTGAAAAGTCCTACCACCTAGTTTGCGGAATGAGCACATGCGGGAAATACTGTCATCTATCAATGCAAGCAGTAAGCATAAAGACAGAGTTCCAATAATCCTAAACAAACAGATCGCGTTGCATTGTCACGAATACGCGGCGCATTATGAATTCGTGTCGTGCTACATGCAGAGTGCGCATTTCTCGTAGAGCTCCGCACCGCATTTATTCATGTATGTGCCCTGTATGCCCGCAAAAATGCATGCTCGTGATTTTAACGCCGGATTCTAATGTGGGGAAAATACCTGTCGAACGGCGGACATTTTTGTGCAATGGACGAATATTATTTATAACTAGCTGCGACGGTTTCACACAAGTGGGGAAACATTTCTAATTATCCGCTCAACTTTCTTAATATTTTCTTTCATAAGAACCTTCTAAGGACAATAATAAACACAACAAAAAAATATATACGTACGGTAAGTTGCGGGTGAACCCGCGGAGCATTTAGAGTATTAAACAAAGCTGCGTGGATAAACGGGATTATAATTTGGATCACAGTTACCGACCTCAAAAACTTTTAATTAGCAAGAGCTAGTTCTATTGTACTTCACATTGGAACAGTTCATCCATAATAAAACTTAGAATCAGTATCTAAAAGTAAATAATTTACATAAGGGTAGGTATTACTTTTGCCCTTTATAGCGGTCATAATTTTGGTAAGATATCAATATAATACCTAGACAATCATTTCAAACAACAACAAATTAAATTATTATTAAAACAACAATTATTCTTATATATATATATACCTATTCCTTAACTTCAGTTATTACATTAATAATAAAAATAATTGTTATAATTTATAATAATTGTAATGTATCTTAGTATAGCCTTTTGAGAATTTTCTTTGAATTGTACTTCTTTATCTATGAGATCCTTAAAAATTATGAAGTTGTTCAATTAAACGTCATTTTCATGTCATACGATAATGCGGCCGGCCTCCACACTGCAGAGCTGTGTAGAGTATCCTCTACTTGGTCTGTGGATATAGGTAATTAAATGATGTGATCCATACGCTGCGATAAAACATACTCGGCTACGAAAATGAAGGCACTATACACCTTCTGTCCAATGGAAGAGAGAAGGGAGATCGAAAATGATAGAGAAAAGGTTTAAGTTAACTACAACTTCTGTTTACCCAAAGAGATTTTACCGAATGGATTTTAATGAAACAAACAAGAATTCCATATATTAAACAGCATCAAAATCCATCTATCTATCGTCCAAAGAACAGGTGAGAACCATTTTCTCTTACGCGCCTTTTGTTCGGGAAAATGTTTTATTTCCTTTTAACCAATCTTGATGTGAATTAAAAAAAAATTATACTTAAAGAATTTGACTGTTCCAGTATCTATGCAGTACTCATAAATAAGTAAAATATAGTAAATACTAGATGCGCCAATATTAGTAGAAGATAGTAATAATTGTTACTTTTCTTATTATGTTTTAGGGACCTTTATACAAAAAGAAACATTTTTGATGTAAGATATTTCGTCAAGCGATTGGCAGTTTATTTTAGTACTGTTACATGTCTAACTATAAAGCTGGGATTACAGAGCCTTTTCTTTTGCCTCTCGCCAGCACGACAAACATTTTTGGTCCCTTCATCCGAATAATATTTTTCATTACTTCGACGTTCCTTGTATGCCTTCGTTGGTATATTTGGTTGCGGATTGCGGATTACCTTATATTAGATGGGCATACATAGAAACCGAAATAAATGAAAGACTTTATAATACAACCATTTCTGCTTTAGAAAGGCAAACCAATTTACGTAAGTCAGGTAATTGGCAAAATATTAGAATTTAATTCGACGCTGTTTACTTCTGTTTAATCTAAATCCTTGACAGCATTTCTCGTTTATTACGGAACTTGAGACTTTTATGTGTGACATTAGAATCTTAGAATTCAACGGCCTTAGAAGTAGGTCAAACTTCTACAACTCCATTGTAAGTTTTGAGTCATTTGTCCAATTCGAATACAAACAATCAAGTTCCAAAGAGCCTTGTTTAGCTGCAACTAACTGAAAGGGGCGATTGTTATGACAAGCCAACTATTTTAACGACCACTTACTACGCCGTCACCGTTGATCACGTCACTGGCAGCCGTTCTCTTTGCAGAGAGGTACTTATATTTCGGAAAATAACAAGAAAATGCAAGTAAACTTAGACGATGTTTAGTGGTAAGTATAACGGTATGTATACAATTCAGAAATGATGCCTTACATTGCAGTGACGTAAAACAACTGTAGAATGTCGTTTCAGCTTAGGTATTTGAAAATGTTCAAATACCTAACTATGTCGACTATTTGTCATATAATTGTAGTATTTGAGTGGATGAAAAAACTACGTCAACTGTCATAGTACCGAAACGTACATTTTGTGAGGCATATTGAAATATTATTAGGACACTTTAGTACCGATTCTTTCTCTTTGTTTTAATCGTTGGTTATTATTTCTTCCTTTCTAATGAATAACCCAAAAAGATGACACGTAATCGACAAATACAGATATTAATTGGTTGTTGGTTTTTGTGGCTTTCGACAGGTATATGATATGATCTAAGCTTTCACGTCAAAATAGCTGGCAAATCCTATTTATTATTAAGTGAAAGGTAAATTGGGTAGGTACCTAAATTGTGGGCGAATCCTTTGGATAAATTCATTGTACCGGCTGCCATGGAAACACACAGGGACTTGGCGAAACGTTTGGTGGAGGCATCAGGTGACCAGAATGCTGACTTTTATTTTGCACAAAAAATAAGCTTTGCCATTCAACGTAGGAAAGCTGCCAGCTTTCTGGGCACTTCTCTCCACCAACAGGTTATTTTTATAATAATAATAATATAATAATATGTGTGGACCTTTCACACAGCGCCATCTAGCCCCAAACTAAGCAAAGCTTGTCCTATGGGAACCAGATAACTGATACAATACTTAGATACTTTTTGTTTGTAAATACATACATAGAATACAATATAACGCCCAGACACAGAACAAACACCTATGTTCATCACACAAATGTTTGTCCTGGGTGGGAATCGAACCCACAACCCATAGTTCAGAAGGCAGGGTTACTACCAACTGAGCTATCGGGCCAGTCAAAGTTAAAGTTTTAACCATTAAGTTTTTAGGTCTAATTTAGTTTAGTATACTTACCTACTTCAGAAAATTGTGTTACAAATAAAGTTAAAAACAAAATAAAATATCAAGTTCTATGCGAGGAAAGAGAACGCTCAAGGCTTTGTAGGTACGTTACGTACCTACAAAGCCTTGAGCGTTTTCTTTTCTACATACGTAAATTAATCGAGTAGGTTTGTAGGTGCGCTGACGGTTAGCCTTCGGCACAGATTAGTTATTAGTAACCACTCCTCGATAGTAGAGTCGGTAGTCGGTAGCTGGCAGCCTGCGCACGCGACCTCATGTCATTGACCGCGGCGCCCGCGCCCGATGCCGTTGCGTCCTCCAACTGACTTATAGGGTTCGCACCTTGTGTTTATTTACTGATAACATAAAAGGACTTGAAATCAAGGTTGAGCCAAATGTATATAGAGTGTAATCACGATCAGCATTCTTCAAAAATTAACCTTCACTAAAGTTTTTTGCAGTACTTACATTACTATTAAGTGCAAATTAAAAATGAATAAATGTGTTTGGTTTAGCTTCCACGAAATCTGTACAAAATTTAGTTTACCTTTATAAAGTTCGTTATCAAAACGCTGAAGTGAAATGCGTTACAATTGATTTTAAATAGGCATGTATTTATACCAAGTTCTGTCCTCTTTGCCTCGTCAATTCATCAGCAACAACAACATCTATCATTGTATTAAAATTCTTATAATATAATATATACATTTACTTTTTAATTAAATCACTTAGCCCACTTGGCCTACTGCATGTCGTTTTGACAACCCTGTTTCATGTTCCTGATACTTAACGTTAGAAAGAGATAGCCGCCTGGATAGCGATAGCCAGATGGAAAAAGAAAGAGACAGAATCAAAATCAAGAATTGAACCGTGCAAACCAGTTTTGGGTTTTGTTTTCAAAGTCAATGCTGAGCTCTCATATGCTCTATGACTATCAAGCAAACTTAGTGACACGAAGTTTCACAGTTTAGCTCTACAAATATGTATTTCCCTTGGGGGTTTTTCCTCAAAATAATTAATAGGTCTTTACCTATGAAATTGCCGTTTTGCAGTACAGACTTTTGCAAACAAAAAAAAGTTTTGATTGGCTATGAATTCTAAATTCAAATTAATTTTGTTTTAAGAATATGACATTCTATTTACAATATAAGTCTTTTGTTTATTGATTAGCGTTGTATTTTCATTACATTTCAACATTTTTCCTCATAATGGATACTTTGAAATTTCGTGTAATTATGGAATATGAGTTCCGTCGTGGCACCAACGCGGCACAAACGACACGTAACATCAACGACGTTTACGGAGAGAACTGTACAAACGAACGTACAACCCGTTATTGGTTTGCTCGGTTCCGTTCTGGGAATTTTGACTTGAAAAATGAAGTTCGTGGTCGTCCGGAAACTTTGGTCAACAATGGTGAATTAAAGGCGATTGTGGAAGCTGATGAATCTCAATCTACAGCTGAGCTGGCAGCAGCTTTTGATGTTAGCATCAAAACAATATTGGTCCATTTGCGACAGATTGGCAAGATAAAAAAGCTTGATAGATGGGTGCCCCACGAACTTAACGATCGCCAGCGCAACGTACGCGTCGAGACTTGCCTTGCGCTGCTTAACAGGCACAGAAATGAGGGAATTTTGAACCGAATTGTTACGTGCGACGAAAAATGGATTCTTTTTGACAATCGAAAGCGCTCAGCAAGTTGGTTAGATCCTGGTTCGGTACCAAAGGAATGTGCAAAACGAAAAATGACCCCTAGAAAGGTGATGGTCACAGTTTGGTGGTCTAGTGCTGGTGTGATTCATCATAGCTTTTTACAAAACGGCGAGATGCAGAGATTACTGCAGATGTGTACATTGAAGAACTGACCACAATGATGGCGAAACTCGCACGTCTGCAACCAGCTTTGGTCAATCGGTCGTCTCCACTGCTACTTCACGACAACGCGCGACCCCATACTGCACAACAGACCGTCTCTAAGCTGCATGAGTTGGGTTTGGAAGCTCTCTCTCATCCGCCATACTCACCAGATCTTGCGCCTACCGACTATTACTTTTTCCAAAATTTGGACAACTTTTTAGCGGGAAAAAAAATCCATTCCCGAGAGGCAGTACAAAACGCCTTTGAAGAGTTTGTTGTCTCCCGTCCTGCTGATTTTTTCAAGAAGGGCATCCATAAAATGCCACAGCGTTGGCAAAGATGCATTGATTGCAGGGGTGATTACTTTGAATAAAAGAAATAAATAAGTTCGAAAAAAAAAATACTTTAACTTTTTTCAAACAAAACGGCAATTTCATAGGTAAAGACCTAATATATAAGCAGTTTGATTTGCAACTTAGACCATAAATATGCTAACTTTAAGTTGAAATTCAAACTATTGAAACACGAAAACCGCACTATCCTCTCGATGTTGTCAAGATCTCAGCTCTCGGTTCTTTTTGATTATCTAAACTTAGTCTTGACAGACTAATCTAAGTTCAGAAAATAACAGTTACGAAAATTCTAAAACTCTACCGGCCTTGAGCTGTTATCTAATCAAAACATGACTGTACAATAAATATTAGATATCCGTGCGCGGTAAATATATGACGGCGGCTACGTCCAGCTATAAACTCTATGCACAGCGATCGAGCACCGTAATTTACCCTGTGGTGGCATTAAATTTATTACAGTGGCAGCACCGGCAACTGTCATGGCGTCCCTACCTGTCTGGCTATATAAAGGGATCGATTGGTGTGCTACGGATCATTCTTGTTCCAGACACGGCGCGGTGCGGACATGCTGAAGGCCTGTAGTTATATAGGTTGCAACCTACCCACAAACCCGTTTTCTGCCCACATCAGAAGTGGGATTGCCCAATGCCCATTTCTACATCACTCTTCAAGCAACGCCGAAAATATGATGACGGGACGGCGGGTGATACTAATATCAAATTTAGTTGCAGGGTTAACCCAGATCAGTGAAAAAAATAATGATAAAAAAGTTATGGAAAAAAGTAATGATTCGTTTTATCGAGAAAAAAAGAGAAAAAAGAATTTAAAAAAAAAATTATGACAAGAAAAATGTGTCCGAATGCTAAAGGGATAATCTATCTGGTCTAGCAGTAATGGTCCATAAAAAAAAATGTATGTTGCTAAAGGGATATCCTATCCGGTCTAGCACTAATTGGTCCATTAAAAAAATGTAGGAATGATGATTTTTGGTTGCTAAAGGGATATCTATCCGGTTAGCATTATTCGGTCCATTTTTTATAAATGAAGGTATACTAATGGTCCTGAAGGGTTAACCCTGACAATGACTGGCAGGTTAAATGCTTTTGACTAATCAAATTGAAAAGTAATCTTTTGACTTTGACTTCAAGTTTAACACAATTTAATTGCCAGGATGAACGAGCAATTACACTGATACTTATGTCCCTCACCAGGTACAAAGTGAAGCTAAGCGTACGAGGACGTACGCACGTCAGTATGGCCGTGACGGCGGCTACGTCCAGCTATAAACTCTATGCACAGCGATCGAGCACCGTAATTTACCCTGTGGTGGCATTAAATTTATTACAGTGGCAGCACCGGCAACTGTCATGGCGTCCCTACCTGTCTGGCTATATAAAGGGATCGATTGGTGTGCTACGGATCATTCTTGTTCCAGACACGGCGCGGTGCGGACATGCTGAAGGCCTGTAGTTATATAGGTTGCAACCTACCCACAAACCCGTTTTCTGCCCACATATATATAAGTCCGTGCAGTTTGAAACTTCGTACTTCGTCAAAGGTTGTATAAAATGCGTTCGCTACAGACGCCCACATTCATAACTAGAGCTACTTAACTAACATGAAGTACGAAAAGCGCTGTATTAGAGATTATGCCTTTGTTTAAATATTCATCCACGCCCACATTAGAATAATTCCCTAAAATTAGTAATATAAAGCTCATTATTGAAATACCACATTACAGGAACAATTGACAATCACGAACTTAAAAACTAAGTGTCACTGTGGGCTGAAAGGTCGCTTGAAGCGATCACTTCCAGACAACTCAAAAATATAGGTAAAAGAATAAGAAACAAACAAGAGAAAACGCTATGTAGCTATTCCACCGCTATACAGAAAGTAAGCTATATTAATTCATAATTTTACAGTGAGTACTTAAATTAATTAAGCATTTCGTAAAACCATTTATTTATCTGATTTACAAACAAGTTAACGATTGTTGTTATAATCTAACGTTATTAATTTTAACATTGTCAAGCTGCTTTTTGAGAGAACTGGTGTCTGATCTAGATTTAGAAAAGACCTGTGTTACAGGTCGCCAGGTTCTGCGGAAAGTACTTAATACGATAATAAGCTAGGCTGAGGTAAATACCTAATTCATATAATATAGGATATTCTATTTAATTAAAATTTAATTACCATAATTTATTTGAGAAGGTGTTAAGATTTCATTGAAAAAATTACAACCGTTTATTAATATAAGAATAGTAACTATTATTACGAAATACGGTTGATATCCGTTATGTAACTGTTATGCTTGCCTACAGATTTATTTAGCAACGCGCCAAAACAAGGTTTATAAAATCCACCACGAAAAAATATTCCCTTTGTAAAACGGTCCAGTTAACATCTACAATAATCTAGGCACAGCGTGTTTTCGTGTGGTCGAATATGAAATATAAAACGTTTTATAACATTTTCCGTTTAGTACGGTTCGGGTTGACTTTATGCTACTTAACCTTTCACGGGTTCCGGAACAGGCGCGAATGTACCCTATATACGAAATGTGTTACTTAAAAATCTAGTTAAATTTTCGGCAAACGTTTTAATTAAATGCTTCATACATGCTAATGGTTATTACGCTAAAGTAACGGTAAAATAAATTTTGCGTTATAAGGAAAACTTTTTGATCTTATGTGAGTACCTTAATTATGTAGACTGTAGTATAGTGTGGTGGTTTATTGACAAACTTGTTTATACAACATATTATGTTTTCTTCATGTATTTGCTATTTTTAAATGTGTTTGCTGATTTTAAAAGTTTAATAAATATTTTATTTTTATTTTATTTATTTATTTTAAAATAACACGCTTGACTTAGGGAGCTGGGAATGCCAGACAAGCAGAAGTTGAAGTTGGTTCACTTAGATCTCCATTGTCAACACAAAACAGCTAAAAATTGTTTTATTACGTTGGTATGTCCGGTAAAATGACAATTTACAATTGTCAAGATGGCGACATTAACATTAAAGAAAGCAAAAACAAAGTTATACCGACCGATAGATTAGCTCTATCTAAAGAAGTTTTACGTCAGTCTTGTGGTCTTAAGCACACTCGTTTTTAATCAGTTTTTGGACCGTTCAAAGCGAGAGTCTGCCTAGCATAGATATCTCTTTCAGAAACTTACAATGTGTTGGGTAAGTTTGTTATGTTGTGTGTATAAGCTCTCTTAATGTCGACAAAGATTTCTTTCGACCTTCCTCATGCCAGTTCGGTGCACGTCTTCTCACATTTTCTTTACGCTACGTTTACGTTACGTCTCGGAGTTCCATGGAATATCTAATATGGTATAATATCTTATTTGAAATATGTTCCTTTCCTTCAATAAAATTAGTATCTTTTCTAATCTTCAATTGTCCCATTCCGGTAACGAAATCGACTTTTTGTAAACTATCTTTAACCTATTTTGTCTATAACGTAACTGGTTATTTGGAAGCAGTATACAACATGGAACGTAATTCTTTATAGACAATTGAATTTAAGTACATTTATTATTTTTAAAGTGGCTATTATAAATTATATTTGATAGTTAGAGCTCCAGCCAAAAAAGCTTTGTTGCCTATGTTGTATTAGGCTTTTGTTGGTTTTGGTCTTCGTTTATTCGAGGGTTCGCTCTTTAAAGACCGTTCACTATTTGACTGTGATTCTAGGATTGAGTTGTCCTATACATAGGTATGAATTCATATCCATTTAGAGCAAGAGACCTAATTTATAACATACTCATAGCGATTCGATCCCAATAAACATTCAGCCAGCTCTTTCATTATTTCAGAGGTGGCTGTCAAAGTATTAACTACTAGCTGCTGCAAAAATCCCATGTCCTTCCACAGGTTTCAACCTATCAGTTATATAACCATATATCAAGATAGGTTCAGCCGTTTAGTCGTGACACGGAAACAAACTGATAAAAGGAGTTATTTTAGAGTGAGGTTGTTTTCCGCACGCATCACTGTGCTCGTACACAAGCCTTCATATTTATTTCAGAATGATATGAAAACGATTGCTCGTTCGTGTTTTATAGCTGTTCTTCATTATAATTTCACTATAGCGTTAAATCCACTGTTTTCACCCTTGATGGTAGGAGAAATAAAATGCCATCCATGGTTATGACAGCGTATTAAAACATTATTATTTTTCTGAAAAGTTTAAACAAATCAAATAACTAGATCCATAACTTCACTGCAGCATCTAACGATTTACGCATCTGCACGTATACTTAGTACATAGGCGAATTGCCTGCTTGATCGTTTTGCTTAGTAGAAATTCTAAGTCTGACATTGTCTTGGGTATCATTGAAAAATAATATTATAAATAAATAAATAATAATAATAATATCGCCCAATAAAGATCACATACATAGATCCTGATCCCTAACTAGGATTCCCTATATCTAGAGACCCAGGAACTACGAGGATCACGGTCCCACAACACCCAGACACAGAATAAGTATTTGCTCTTTTTTTTTGTGCATAAATATTTGTTCTGCCACGGGAATCGAATCCGCCTCTTCCTCCATCCGCTAAACCGAGCAGGTCGGCTCATAACCCGACCACAGAGGCTTTAATGGCTTTTTATATGTTGACACTTTGCTACATGGTCGATTTGTCTGATTTGCCTACTTCTTCTTCATTTGCCGGTCGTCTTGCTTAGCAGTCGTTCTAATACGAATAGAATAATTCATAAGTACATCCTATGTCCAATAAATATTCAAACATGCACCCATTGCAGTGTTATATAGCACAGATATGGTTACTTATAATACGTAACAAGTAGGTAGTTTCAATTTCCCCAATGCATCAGATTTAGAGCAGTTGTTTGAAAAGGAGCCATGAATGAGGACTTGATTCGAATTGGGGTAAAAGCAAAGCCTTTTGACTACTTCGATTTATTTAATTGAATTAGATTTCGTTAGACGGTTAGGTATGTAGTTTCACTGTTTGAATAGCTGTTACTGCAAGTTTCATGCAGCTATTGTGCATTACACTGAAAAAAATATTTAATCAGTTTGATTAAATATTTTAATCAAACTGAATACTGACTGATAAAATATTTAATCAGTTTGATTAAATATTTTTTTTTTTAATGATATGTTAATGATTAAACATTTATAACAAAAATTTGGCAAGGTGTAACTTCAGTTAATTTGATTTAACAAAACTGGTTTTATTTATAAGCCAATGATTTTACAAGAGATACAACTGCTTTTGGTTGGGTATTACTCAAGTTATGTAGTCACTTTTTTTTAAGTTACAGGTAGACGGAAGTTTAGTTACATATAACGAAGTTTTTTTTTCAGTGTATTTATTCTTCAGTGCGTATAAGACTTATTGGGTTGGTACTTACTATAACATTTTGGATATACAGATATATTATGTGTTTATACCATGAACGCGGTAGTAGGTATAAACTCAAGCTATCAAAAAAGTTTTGAAAAGGTACTGCTGATATTATTGTTTTCTCACTCTTACTACACTTTCAAGATAGTGGCGGGAGCGAGAAAGGTTTACGATCTTTCTTCAGAACTGATGTTATAGTAATTATTATAGTACCTACCATGTTTATTGAGCACTACCAAAATAAATCAGAGATATGAGGATGCGTCTATTTTGCGATATCCTTCCTACAGTTATGATTCCCTCGTTAGCTATATTCGTAAATAAACAGCATCTGGGTTTGATTTTCCGAGGCGTTGCGCGCGTTCTAATGGCGATCTTGGCAAAACTTGCGAAAGTCTAATTCAGTGCATGTTATTTACTAGTATTGTTATTCAGACGGGTTTAGTTTTGCTTGTAAATATAACGCGAATAATATGCAGAACCAGAAAAAGAGAAAATCTTCTGAAAACGAAACTTTTTTATAAATTTAATGCTCCTATAAAGAGAAGAAACGAGACTTAGCATAACTCATCACTACATATATATTACATACTAGTTGCGCCCCGTGGTTCCACCCGCAGATAAAAAGTATCCTATATAGGATACATTCCAAGTTTCATTAAAATCCATTCAGTATTTTTGCGTAAAACATACATCCATACATCTATACATACAAACTTTTGCGTTTGCGTTTATAATGTTGGAAAGGGATCATAGATCAATTTGATCGAGGTGCTCAATTAAGAGAACGGAACGAGTCTTATTTTCAAGAGAGCTCTGGTACATATTTGATCGAATTGATTGAAGATTGACAAAAACACGGATCAGCGCTCTTTTGAAAATGCCTTAAGGTTGGAACAGACCAGCGCTGTAAGCCATGCGGCCTATCGCGCGATCGCGCCGGATGTTTCAATCTTTAGGTCTCTTTAACAGTCTGTTAAAAATCATTGCTCTTTGCAATAATTTTAGTTTAGAAAATCAGACATTTTGGTAATGATGTTTTATTGGGAACATGATCCTTTGGAAAAGTAGATAAAAGTATTTGGAAATTAGTCTACGTGGACAAAATAATGCTGAATAAATGCTCATGCCAATTTTCAATTTGCTGATTCGTTTCCTTTTGTTTCAGTGGGGATCTTATGCGCGGACGACGAGCAACACGATGCGCGAGAAGGCGACGATGTGACCATGCAGTGCCGTTTCAACTTGGACCCTTCCAACGGAGAGTCGCTATCTTATTACTGGGTGCGCAGCACTGCTATCAATCACGATAACGTCGCGATCGCAGATCTACCGCTCGAGACGAACTACCAGTGAGTATGGCAACATTGGAAGGGAAATAAAATACGGTACTGTATCTGTAGCTGTCCGTTTTCCAAGATTCAGAACGAGATTCAACTTCTTTCGCGCACTTACTTAACAGTTTATGTATTGCGAACTTTAAGATACAAACAGGTTAAAGCTGCGACTGCAGAGTATGTAGAACTAACTTAACAACTGTTTCAAACTACGGTGAGAGCACCGAAGTTCTAAATTAGTTCAGCTTTCAATACTTAATATGATTGTGTTTTGTGATAGTAGAATAGTTCTGATCTCATGCAGCATATTTTATAGTGCAACATGGGTCGCTACCCATGTTGCACTATAAAATATGCTGCATGTTGCACTATAGAAATTCAGCGGAATTTCAATACAAAAACTGACAACGGTGGTGATAGTTGCGGTCACTTTGATAGCATGCAACAGGTGTTTATAGTAAGTCATTTAAATTTTTCAAAAGTAATGAAACTGCCAAACCCATTTCATGTTTTAGTTTCAATCGGTTATCAAGTTTTAATTCAGATTACTTATTAATTATCAATTTTCATAGTTTTTGAAATCGCACTAGTAGAATATCATCAACATTTAGATATTTAGGTGTATTAGGATATTCAAATGATACACAGGTGCTGTACAGTAATATTTACGTGGAATTATGGACCGTATTTAAAACAGAGATGATTTGTTACAGAGTCGTGTACAAACCTCAGGATGGTCGCTTTGACCTCATGGTGGCCAACGTGTCATACGAGCGAGACAACGGGCGGTTCGAATGCAGGATTAAAGCTGGGGGTACAGGGCGGAACCTGCACGCTCAAGGCCATACCCTGACAGTGCTCACACAGCCTAGGGCTCCTGTGCTAACGCCAGGGGCGCACGCTCTGGCTTACGAAGGAAGAGAACTGAACCTCTCTTGTTCCAGCACTGGAGGATCTCCTGAACCTGTCGTGAAGTAAGTTAATTCTGCAAAACCATCACCATTTTCTTTTTTCATTCTCCAAGTTGTAAGCTCATTCTTGTTTGCGGAGTTACTCTAATTCTTCACGGTTCCCAGTCAGCATTTTAAGCTTTGATATTCTTGGCGTTTCTTTTCTGTTCTTTCCCTCTACTTTTATTTCAATCGCGTTTTTATTTAATTCGACCTTCACATTTCAATATCTAAAATTGTAAAATTATGATTTGTTTCGAAGCAGAACTTTCTTGTTACAGCACCTTTACCATAATAACGCCTACGCCAAGGTAGATTATTTTAAACTTTGATCAATCTTAATGTCAAATTAAAATCAATCCACCTGTTTCATAATGATTACCTAAGCTAAACTATATAAAACTTTGGTAAATTTTACTTGGTAAGTAAATTGGTTATCAAGAATTCACCCGTCTGTCATGAACTGGCTAGCGTCCTTGTTTCCACCTAACTACAGTCTGGAAGTCTTTAAGTCAAGAGTGACAAGGGGCCTTACCGCGTAAGTCTGGTGGAGATGGTAATCGTGTTCTGTCTTGCTCGCACTCGTGGACTTGTTAATTGGCGCGTGCAGGATGGCAGGCGAAGCCTATTCCCAGAACAGTTACGCGGTAGGGGTGCAAATATCTTCTAGGCATGCACTATCGTAGACTGCGTCGTCACTTTCCATCACCTGAGATAGTGGTCAAATGCTTTATCTATAAACATTAAAAAAAAAACATCACATCATCATGCCTTTCCAATATTTTTTATCATTATAACAAATAACATGAGTCAAGATTTGATGAAAACACAAATTGTGCAAAGAATATAATTTTTTAGCGTAAATCTTTTAGGGTTGCTCCTCGAGAGAACTCGATCAGGTTTCCGATAGCGAACCGTTTTTCCTTCAAAAGGTCAAGTCTCAAAAAATAAAAATATATCTTTCTACTGGTACGTACTACGAAAATAAGGCCATACACTCTGGAGACCAAATTGACTGAAAAAGGCTAAGGAAAAAGCGGCTGACTCGTCATAATGTAGCAAGTTGAACCTTACGTAGTCCTTACTTACGAGCGAAATTTAAATCAATTTTTATTTTATTTTAATCAATTTTACTTTAATGCGAATTTTTTTTTTTTTGTATTCTTCATAATTTTACTATAAGTGTATTGTCCCAAATTTAATATCGTGTCGGATAACTAACGAATGTAGAATATTGGTGTGGTTAAAAAAAAAATGAATTATTTAACAATCAGTGTGCAAAGTTTCATTTGAATCGGTTCACCCGGTTTATGTGAAAGCCATACAAACTACCAAACAGACAAATATATGCAGAAACAGATAGGATATTGGAATATCGTAGTAAATAATTGCTTATCAGGCATTAAGAAGAGTTTAATATATGAAGTATAAAACGGTTTAACCACAAAAGACTTAAACAAGCCTTAAACTAGTGTCAAACTGCTGTTGTGTGTTGTTAAGTACACGTTTGACGATTGTCTAAGACTTTTTATATTTGTGGTAACATAGTAATGTAGTACGAGTATCTAATTATAATTATACTGCGCAGATCAACTTCGAATTCGTGAAGGAAGACCTCGGTCGCTTTCTCGTCTCAACTCCTAACAGAAACATGAATGTGCAATGACTTTGTAGCCAGCCAGTAGTTGGCCCGTAGTGCTTTGATGTCCGCCAGCCACGGAAATCATTCAATCATTGGAGGGACCGGAGCGTCATTACATTTATGTTTCCTGAATCAAAAACGAATGCCTTAGGAACAAGTCTTTGCACATACATTTTTGTTTTGATACTGACTCATCATTCATCGCTGAGATTTTAAGTTTAGTACTGAACTTTTAACAAACAGAGAACGTTGAATCCATTGTTGTGACATTTCGAAAATCATGAATATGAAATAGCAGCAATCCACAAAAAAATACGATATCCGCAAATCACGAAGAAATTGATGAACAATATGTAAAAAAACATACAGTCAAATATAAACATTTTCAAAATAAGGTTATATCCAGGTGTTTATTTTCATCGAGAAGCACTAATTACTTAGACACTTTAGCCACTGTATTCGTCTCAGGCTAAGTCTAACACAAATTACCAGCAAATTAGTGAAACAAAAACTGCCAAACTGATAATGAACCAAAGTCGCGACAAAGACTCGGCAAAGGTGAATTAACTGAGACGACAACTGTGTGGAGACGTTTTGAATTTAGGACGTGACGTCTAGAGTAGAGCAAGACGTCTCTTGTGTATATAAAGTAGAGAAGTTGCCGCATGAATTTGGTAGCGGTTCAATGGTCATAGTGACCCGTGAAGTAGAGTGAAAAGGTTTTGAAAATCATATTTTGGGAGCTACAACTATGCTCTACATTATATACTCTTTTATAGAGCGGCTTACCCACCAATTACTGACCAAACTGAAACTTAGTCACAACTTTGGCGAACAAAATTATAAACTTCTACTTAGAGAAACTTATACGTACGATTGGACGATGGTTCGCAAAGCTGGCTTTTGCAAACCATCAAAAGCTTACGTATATGCTTAAACAACGTGTTAGTTGCCAACTAATTTATTATGACGAACGACGAGCGAAGCAAGAGTATATCTGTATTTGCACCAGAACTAAATAAAGCGTTGAGAAGAGCTTCACTACATGTTACTCTATCAGTCTAAATTTGTAAAAATTTTGTGAATGACAGAGCGACCGTGTATACTGTTTCATATCGAGACAGAAAAAGACAAGTATATATATAACATAATAAACATCATGTAAACCTGAACTCAATATAAAAAAAATACATCAGAGAAAGAAAAAATAATTATGAACACAAAATTTATGATGATGAGGGTTAAGCTCGCCTTGATGCTTGTCTCAAAGGAAAATCGCAACCTGTTGATTATACGAGTAGCTAATGCGTATAGGTATTTTTATTATTTGACTAATAGAGGCAACCCGCTGTTTCATTCGTGTTTCTTCCTAGAATTTAATAAACCATTTGAACCCTTTATGAAATGAATTTATAATAACCTCTTTTTTTATACCCTTTTGACATAGATCCACGTCACAAATCCGGAAGGCGTTCACCAGTGAAAATAGGTCTCATCCATAAAACCACTCTTTTATCATAGGGTTGGTAGGCGGGTTGGCTCTTGCGGCACCTCTGGAAAGAAATGGGGAGGTCCTATTCTTAGCCGATTTAAAAAATCCCTCCGAATATCAAATACCGTTGTTAGCCAGTCAGTCAGGATAAAGCCTTTTATTAATATAGATAATACTATGTGTACATAAGCTACGATAATTTACATGTGAATAACTGACACCTTGGTTATAGGTTAAACTCTTGTCGCGTAGTGTCTAAGTGTAGGTACTTTCCAGATTTTCCCGGAAAATTCGAATAAACTCTATTTTTCTTGTATTTGATTGGAATAAATGCAAGTATATTTTTTTAAAGTATCGCATTCCAGTCAATTGCGATTAGTAATCTGTGAAAACTAACACTGAAAAAAATTATCGCGCTGGTTTGTTTGCGAATGAAATCGAATGCATGGCAAAATTTCGTTTAGTTTATGCATGAGCATGAAATAGACAATCTATTCGCAATACTCTGTGACGGTAAAACAGTTCATGCAGTGCAGACCATTCATCTAAATGGCACCAACATTTTGGCAGACCGTTCCTCCGTTTGGAGGTTAAAAAGCATAAGGTAAGACGTGTGTAGGTACGATCGTTACATTGGAGTGAATAGGGAAGGGACGACTAAGAATTCGGGAAGGGGTGGGGTAACATGGGTGGGTAACACGTTTACACCACCGACCTCTATCTCTCTAACAATTCTTTCCATCCAAAGGTTGACTGGAAGAGATCGCTTTTAGCGATAAGTCCGCCCATTGTACTATAGCTTTAAGTTTCTTCATCTGTAACTGTTTTTCTTCTGGTGTACAATAAAGAATTTTTGTATTGTATTCTATTGTATTGTAGGAAAAGGTAGAGGGAAAGAGAAAGGACGAATAGAGTGTGATGGTAGAGGGAGCAAAGCAACTTAGGCGTAAAATCAGTATAAGAGCAATCATGGCACTAAAAACACTGATGCTGTATTTTCTGATTTTGGAAGACATATTTCTAAACCCATTCAAGATTTAAAAAAAAGAACAGGTGCTGTATATTTTACAACAACGCGCAAATAATATGTGACTACAGTTTTTAGGAAATATAAAGATCCGGATATTTCCAGTGAAATCCGGTGAATGAAGTAATGTTGATATCGCGGTACTGTATAAAATCTACATATTTTCAAAACCGTTGTGGTCACATAAAAAAACAATGTTTCAATTTTATATATTAGTAGGGATATTAGAAATATTCAATATTAATTTTTAAAAGATCGTTCTGACATTTGCTTTGCACACATTTCAATCGGTATTTAGAGCTTGCATTCTCGGTCGTAGTCGGCGTCGTCGCCTGACAGTAAGATTAAAAAGGGCAAATTTGTTAGAGAGGGCTTTCAGGATCATTTGTTTACTTTACAGTTCGGTGTCAAGGGTTTTGTGCGCAATCAATCTTAGAATTTAACTCACAGTGCTATTTATTGACTGGCCCGATAGCTCAGTTGGTAACCCCCCTGAGTCCCTGCCTTCTGAACTGTATAGCTTATGGGTTCGATTCCCACCCAGGAATAACATTTGTGTGATGAACATCAATTTTTGTTCTGTGTCTGGGTGTTATATTGTATTCTATGTATGTTTTTAATATAAGTACAAGTTTTGCTTAGATTGGGTCTAGATGACGTTGTGTGAAATAATAATAGCCACCAACGATCACATACATAGATCCTGGAGCCTAACTAGAATTCCCTGTGTCTAGGGACCCAGGAACTACGAGGATCATGGTCCCACAACACCCAGAAAAAGTATTTGCGCTGAACACAGAACAAATGAAATGTTTTGATGTATTGAATAACTTTGTCGCGTATTACAGAAACAATTGAATGTGTGGTGTATAGTTTATCTACGTATTACGCGATTCTACGAATATTCCCCACAATAATCATAGCAGGGTGAGACTTACTAAGGTAATCGACAAAGTCACAGAATATTCCAGTAACTAAGTGCTAAGTACGACAGTCTTGTTAAAAATTCATACATTTTCCCGTTTCTATCCTGTTGCTTTGTCAGATGTAAAAGTTCACCAAAGTTTGCAGGTTGTTAGGAAATTACGCTTATTCACGCCACCTTTATGTTAGATATATGAACTCTACCTTCGTAAATAATACGAACGACCCTATTATTGATATACAAAACCGCTTCGTATGAGAAATGAAGGCAATTTGGCAGTTTAGCTGCGTAGTTTGTGCGCTAGAGCAAAAAACCCGTGGAAGCAGCAAATTACTTTGTGCGAAAATTTTAAGGGGTAACATAAAAATTCTTTCCTTGCATAAAGTGCTTAACGAACCCTCGTTACGCCGTTTGCCAAGCCGTATAGTCGGGTCTGGAGATGGCCCATAATGCGTTCAACTAGAAAAGTGACCCAAATATTTGTATCCAAAGCCGCGCTCCCGAAGACGTGCCTTCGTCAACGTTCTTGTCACTTGCCGTGAAAACAGATTTTATATACAAATAGTATATAATCTTAATCTAACCTTTTCCACTTACGCCTTTACCTCACAGGCCTTTTCCCGTCCTAAAAAGTTGCGGTTTGTTAGGGACTCCGGTTACACGTTAAAAACCGCAATTACACTGTTCGGTACCCTCTTCTCGTCAAACAAAGCGAACAGTAAATTTCGTCATTAGGTTTACAGAATTAACGACTTAAATAAATGGATTAATGGAGTTTGTTTACACTTTTCCAAGTGGAAATAGCCGCGAAACGAAAAACAGAGACCGCCACGATTAAATTTTAAATTCTATTTACTGACTTTCCCAGAAAGTAGGAACTAGCGCAAATATGCATGCAATGTTTAAAGTAACTTAGGTACTTAACAAACAACCAACTTTATATTATAGGCAACTGGATTATGCAATCCATTGTCGTAGGTATTACATAACTTTGACGTGGTACTATTTGCATATCGCCTTTACCAAGTAAATGTTCACTCATTATACGTTTTTACGTTATCCATGCAGTAGTTGCGTATATTTATTTGTAATTATTCCAGCGCGGTATTTACGATATTAAAATTACTTTAATGAGAAACAAAGGTATTCGTAGTGATTGAATAACAACAATAATAGATTTAATCACTTTCTCACAAATTTAATTATGAGGTACTAAAATATGATCGTCGCTTTGTTTTAACTGAGGTTGAATAGTCAAAGAGTAAGTTTGAGCTAAAAAAGCAGGTTTTCTAGTTTCGGTCTCAATTTTTTCCAACCAAGATTCAGATAAATAGTATTTTTTTCATGGACTGCATGCATGAATGAAATCAATCTTTGAAAACATTCAAGTAAATTAGCATTTCAATTGATTTCCTATCCGTATTTTGAGCATTAGAAAAGGGTCTCTTTTAGCGTGGACAATGCGAGAACCAACCCTGTGGATATAATTATAAATATAGGATGTATTTTTTAAATTGGTGCTTACGTTATCCATAGGTATAATGACTATTGTAATATAATTATAAACGTGGCTTGCCATTTGTTTATAAAATATCAATGCCTAATATTTACAAATACGCAGAAACAATCTTTAATTCATTAAATGTTTCATGATTCTAATTAGAAATCGTTTACCAAGTAATTTTATTCTTGCAAACTTTTATAAACCTTAAGCTGGAAATGTTGAAATATACCGATTATAATTTTCCTTTTTGTCAACACGCCATTTCATCGGTGGATAAATTAATTTAATTAAACTTGGAAAGTTAAATGTATACGTTTGAATTGTTTTACTTTCTTTTCAAGAGGTTGTAATGGATCCGGTCAAGAAAGAAAGTAGGTGTTTTTTGTTTCTGTATTTGAGATACCTGAGGGATCATCTGGTGTGTAGAAAGGTAGGTATAGGTGTAGGAGAAAAAGCTACTATTATGTAGTGTGAATGACAATCGTTATTTATTTGCAATCATGCATGGCACGAAAAGAAAAGCAAGACTGATGACAACATGAATATGATCTAATTATACACTTAAGATATCGATAATATTATAATAATACAATGGTGTCGATTCTGTGTCGCATTCTCTAAAACTAAAGTAAACTTAAAGTATGGCGGTACTCTTCTGATAAAGGAGAAATGAAAAAGACGGAAATATGTTAAATTCGTTTAGCTTTAGAGAATGAGACACAGAATCGACACCAATAGTACCTACTCTAACAGGGGTATCATGTTACGTAATATTTAGGGGTAGGTGTCTGATAATACTTAAGAGGGCTTTGCTTAAAGTAAGCATATAAGTACTTGTCTACATTAGATAATCATTTTAAAAAATTCATAACAAAATATAATAATTGAAGGGTTGAGAATAAAAAGGATTTAACTGACAAATTGACAGTTTCGAGAAAATTGATTTTAAACGTCAACGGCGTCATTTTTATGTAGAATGCTTATAAGATAATAGAAAAGGTTTATGTAAGTTTCAGTTGCTTGAAAATGTTTTATTTCTATTTAAAATTACTAAATATAGTACTAATTCATACAATTACTGTAAAAATATAATATAATAAAAGAAATAAAGTAATGTTTTTATGATAAGCGTACTGTATTCCTGTGACAGATAAACCATTTTTAGACTCAAAATCTCGAGATTTATGCCTCATTTCGGTATTTTGAGAATGTATTATTGAAGATAAAATCACGCTGAATCCAACGATACCCATAAGTCATTTGGTCAAAAAAATCAGTTAAATCCTTTTTATTCTCACCCCTTCAATTATCATTCGTGCTCCTTATCCTTAGATGCACCTGTCAGCGGTGTCATCTAACAACCCTCTCCTAACCATCAAATGCGACAACACTGGAACAGTTGTGCCAACGACCCAAGGCAGTGCTCCGCTACATGAAGGAGCTGGGCTAGCTTCGGTAGATGCTGGCAGGGGGAAATGCACAATGCACCCCATGCGAGACGTCAGTGCAGGCCTTACCGCCCCCAAATACAATTAGAATATAGAACCCCGCCTTAACCTTTGCAGATCAAAAAGTCGGAACATTATAACGATGAAAGATTTTTTGTAAAAATAAAGTCGAAGTCAAAAGATTTATTGCCAATAGGCTATTTTTAGCACTTTTACTAGTCAAAATTATATTAAGTACTTAAAATTGTTATTTTACCAAGCATATAAAATTACAAAGTGCTTATTGTCAATATGAATAACTAGTAGCGCCCCGCGGTTTCACCCGCGGATAAAAAGTATTTTATTATCTCATCCCGGGGGAAAAAAACACTTTTCCGGGATTAAATGTAGCCTATGTGTTAAATCATATGTATAAGCTATCTTGGTACCAAATTTCATCCAAATCCATTCAGCCGTTTGAGCGTGAAAGAGTAACCAACATACACACAAACACACATACAAACTTTCGCCTTTATAATATTAGCGTGACAGTGTGATAAATATGTAATAGAAGTCTTATACCCATGTTATATAGGTAGGTATGTTATAGGAATGTGTCATTAGCAGTGTACACACCGGATCGCTCCGGTCGCGCCCAGTAACAGCGATTTCAAAGGAAAATATGTTACTTCGCGGTGGATCCTCCGGTATGGTGTGGCTGCGGCACGGCTGTTGCCTAAAAACATATTCAGCCTCTGTAGTAACTACCTATTAGGTATTTCGTGTCTCAGCTACTTTTTTGAAATTTTTTTTATGTTTAGGTCCACACTTTTGTGTATTTAGCCAGTGTCAAGTAATTAATAATTTATCAAGTTAATGATATTTTCACGCAAATATGTGTCAAGTCACAGTCGAAGTCATCAAGTCAAGTCAAAGTCATACTCCTAGTAAAATGGTGGCAACTTTACTTAAAGCTTCTATGGAGTTTTGGAAACAACACGAAAAGAAACGTTTCATCATCATTATACAATTTTCCCACACTCACGCCTGTAATCCAGCACTTAACGAATAGAATGCTAATAATTTTATGCACTGACACTGAAAATAACACAAGTTTTGGAAAATAATAAAATGCGGTAGCGCAATCTTTTTCGCATTCCCGCCAAAACTCTGTCAGCTACTTTGAGCTGTCTAAAGATACGTACGTTTATCCGATTTCAAAAGCCGTGTCAGTTTTAATTCATAATATTATATAGACGGTCTGAAGGGAACGTTTGAAAATGCACATCGAAATTTAATTTACACAAATCACTATAAAAAATCTCGTATCTCACAATGATATTGTCGTTACTTCATGGAATAGCCTCTTTCATTATGTTTCACGATATTTTGCCCCAGGGAGACTGTTTAATTGTTTGGTCGTTGAAAAGAATCTGAAAATGGCGGTTGTGAATTTTGATTTTTTTCCATAACCCGTGTGATATTTGAATTTTAATGTTTGATAAAGGTGGATTTTTATCCATTAAATGTACGTGAACGTGCACGAGTGGTGCCAAATGGTTCCTTGTTTATAAAACCATGCCTTTTTATTTCCTCTTCAAAATTTTCTAGTCTTAAACCATTTTTTTGGTGACCTTTTAGTACCTTTTAATGTAGCATTTCGACGTTGACATAATAGGACTTTAACGTGACATAAGAGTTTTGGCGGGAAAACGAAAAAGATCGCGTCACCGCATTGTATTATTTTCCAAAACTTGTGTTATTTTTACTGTTAGTGCATAAAATTGGTGGCATTTTATTCATAAATTGCTGGATTACAGGCATGAGTGTGGGGAAGTGGTATAATGATAGTGAAACGTTTATTTTCGTGTTGGTTCCAAAACTATATAGAAGCTTCTGGTAAAGTTGTCACCACTTTAGTAGGAGTATGACTTGACTAGACTAGACTATGACTTGACTTGATGACTTCGACTGTGACTTGACACATATTTGCGTGAAATATCGATAACTTGATAAATTATCAATTACTTGAAACTGGCTAAATACACAAAAGTGTGGAGCCAAATCAAAAAAATCTGTATTGTACGAAATGGGAAGAAGGCCTTTTTAGAACCATTCCTTTGTATTCGTTCGTTCTATAAAAATAGTAAAAGCATCACTTTATCAATAATATGTACCACAATTAAATTTTAATTTTTTGGTTGCTGTGTCTAATATGGGTGTTTGATTTTATCTATTAACGAATATTGATTCTCGAATACCTAAATACCACTCTACTATTTAATAGGTCTACAACGACGTAGGTAATCACCACTAGGTACCAATACTAAAAATTAAACATGGCCTTGTCTGTTTGTTTGGTTTTTCGTCTACTACTAGGTGGTAGAACTTTGTTTACTAGGTGGTAGAACTTTGTTGCAAAGTTCGTCTAGGTAGGCACCGCTTTGCCAGTTATTCTGCCGCCAAGCAGTAGTGTGCAAGCACTACTGTGTTCTGGTTTGAAGGGCACTGTAGCTAGTGAAATTACTGGGCAAATGAGACTTTATGACCTGATCTCACAGTCTAGTAATCTTGTTACTAGATTGTGTTGATGTTTCAGGATGATGTGCGCAGTGCCGTGTCACGCGAAACTCTATACTTTAGAGTTCCGAGTGACACTGCAACTGATATGGGCAGCCGTGTCGCTTAACATCAGGCGAACGGTTAGCTCATCGCGTCATCACCTAACATAAAAAAAAGATATATATTTGCACACGGAATGCTTGTATTATCGGGGTCAACACAGAATACTTTATGTCCCGGAAAATAATAATTTCCGCGGGAAAACTAGTAGTTTTGAGATGAAACCTCAGGGCGTTCAGTATAATTGCATAAAGTCCTTGAAACCAAACACAAACGAAATGAGCACTCGCCGTAGAATGCCACTTATTATAATCCGTGACTTAGTTTATCATTATCATTTTCGTTTTTACGACTTTCTGCCCCATTAAGCATTCATGTAAATTACTCGCAGACAAAATTGATAAAGAAATTAAGTAATATTACGTTGTAAGTATGCCGTATAAAATTAATAGGTCTAGGTACAGACAACTTCGGCATTACCTAAATTTAAATTATAATTCTTAATTATTACTCTTTAGATGATCAAAAATGCTTTAATCACAAAAAACAACATTATTAATAATATCTTATCAGCGCCCCGCGGTTTCACCCGTGGATAAAAAGTTTTTTAATTATTTGCTCATCCCACGGGAAAATTTCACTTTTCCGGGATAAATTATAGCCTATATGTTAATCCAGTGTATAAGCTATCTTGATACTGAATTTCATCCAAATCCATTCAGCCGATTGAGCATAAAGGAGTACCTAACAAACATACACACATGCACACAAACACACACAAACTTTCGCCTTAATAATATTAGTGTGATACTTAAATACCTATAGCTTAGTTCATACTTTACTGTTTTCCTTAACAATTGCAACACTCTTGTCAGAGTATATATTTTCAGTTACTTTAAGTATATACTTAAGTATCAAATATATTTAAGCAATAAATAAATAAATTACTCTAGCACTTAGCGCTAGGGTAAAGCTTTAGAAGAGAGTTTGTAAATAGGTATACTTAATTTTATTTACCAATTTCTTTGTATCTTTGTTAAGCTTGCATTGGCTACTGTCTCATCCGATGATAAGTGACGACGTGGTCGACGATGAAATGCTTGCTTAGAGGAAACCGGTTCACTCTTGCCCAGATTTTTTTTTCACGAATCAAAGACGCTGGTAAGGTGTATTATAATTTGTTCTATCACTTAGAATTGAAAATAAAATAGCTGTGTGCACAGAATAACGATGTGAAGGCGTCGCATTCTTTAAAGCTCGAAATTAAACATCTCAATCTTTTTAATTATTTTTTTTTACGCGGCTAATTGCCTTTATTTTCTAAATACTACAATCATTTGATAACTAATACTGAAAACTAACTACTACTACAAAAAAAAACATTTGGACTATAATATACTGGCCGCGATGACCTATAGACAATCCAAATGCTCCAGCTCACTACCAGTAGGTAGCGTGCCCAACATGCTGGCAGCATTGACCTGTTTAATTCCAATAATAACAATAATGCTCGATTATCACATATATAAATCCTGGACCCTAACTAGGATTCCCTGTATCTAGGGACCCAAGAACTACGAGGACCATGGTTCCACGACACCCAGACTCGGAACAAGTATTTGCACACATTTTTCCCTATGTTCAAATACTTATCCTGCCGCGGGAATTGAACCCTCTGCCTCCGGGCTATGAGCTGACCTGCTCAACCACCACGCCACAGACGCTGTCATCAAAGGGGTACTGCCAGAGAATCGACACCATAGGATTAAAATGTCATAGTTAGTAACATTTCTGAAACATTGTTTCTATACGAAGTAAACGATAAATTTTAGAAACACCAAAGGATACTTACAGCTTAGTCTGACTGTATCTACCTACCACCTACCAACAAAACAAAATTAATGTGGAATATTTCCTAACATGAATCATTTCGTGTCCTTGTTTAATCAGATTACTATCATTACTTACAAATATTATTACAATTAATTGTGGTAGTTATTTCCAGTATGGAATAAACCGATAAATAGGTGGAATTTCCCCTGAAATTTGTATATGTCTGTACAATTTTCCAAGAAAAATACATGGTACCGTTGCGTATCACCGCGTCGAGATGAAATCTCTCCCGTATTATTGGACGAGCCCATCGACGCTCTACTTTTAGGATTTCAATTTACTCGCTACAATTCTTCATTGTTCCCTGAATAAAAGTAACTTATACCTAACCGAAATTGTTTGATAATAATTTAATGTTTTATTTTAAAAAACATTTGGCTGTTATCTTAAATTTATATTTCTTAAATTTTAAGAAAAACCCCGTTTGAGTACTAACTCATTAATATAATACTAGAGTATTAATTACTTTTCAGACTAATATAGTGCAGCGTAAGTACTAATTGAAAATAACACACGAACAAACTGTCATCGTCTTGACAGAGGCAATAAGAAAAGTGTTATTTGACACATTCTTAGATAATTATATTAGAAGTTTGGGTTAAATTAAAATGACCTCTTAGCTAAAAAGATGGCTAGCTTGTAATAGAAATAGAGTGCTTTATCATAATTAGGCACTATTGGAATAGAAAAAAGGAAAGAAAATTAAATCTTATTATGTATTTACTAAAGTTGCCCTGCAGTTTCACTTGATGTGGGAATCTTTAATTTTCCGTGTGAAATGTATGTTATGATAATATCTGTCAAGCTGTGCGCAAAATTTCATCTAAATCGGCTTAGCCGTTTTAGAGTTAAATACCACGTCATCCACACCGTTTTACAACTGAGATTGACAGTCTCTGTTGTGTGGGGGTTGAGCGGGTCGGCTCATAGCCCGGAGGTGACGGGTTCTATTCTCGCGGCAAGTCAAGTATTCGTGCACATAAAAAAAATCGCAAACACTTGTTGTGAGCCTGGGTGTTGTGGGACCATGGTCCTCGTAGGGTCCTGAGTCTCTAGACAGGGAATCCTCGTTAGGGTCCAGGATCTATGTATGTGATCTTTGGTTGTTATTATTATACAATTGATAAAAATAACCATGAACATACACAAAAAATACATGCAGACGAACATTCAACCTTTTTTAAGTTGGTTAAAGTTGAATAAAACAACGTTCTTCCTTGATCTCTCAAGATTAAAATGGCAGGCTAAAATTTAATAAGTACATCCCGCCCCAACAGACCTATAAAGCTAATTCCATAATATTTCACCGTATTTTGATTAGATAGGCACACAAACAAGCAACGTCAAGGTGGAAATAAATACGCGAATATCAAAGTAATTTTCCACCTCGCACGACGGCAATTCCACCGAAACGGGCTCATTGGAGAATTTATATCGAATTTGTCAGTTTGCTGGGTTCGTAGAATGTTTAACACGTTGATATCAACTTGTTTATTATGAAACTTTTCCAATACGATGAAATCTGGCTGTCTCAACTTTTGAATCTGAATGTCCCTGATGAATAAACCTCCCCAACTTCCCCCAAGTTTCATATCCGTGTTGGAATTGGAAAAAGGAAACCAAGTGTCCCTTCAAGCCATTGTCTACCCATCGGACTAAGGACGACATATTCAAACTTTTTTATCTTTAACGAGCCGTAGAAAATAAGGTCTCAAGTATGAATTGCCACTGGGTACCCTAACCTAAATAGGTATATCTTCAGTGACTTTAATTTGGAATACTGTATAATACCTACTATAGCATCTTTCTTGAAATTTTTGCTGGAAATTAGCGGAATAATACAATTCAACTTTGAAATTAAAACGGATACCTAACTGAAATCTCTTTATTCTATACACATAAAATTCAAAGTCCTGACTGACTGACTGACATATATAAACGCACAGCCTAAACCACTGGCCCTAGAGACTTGAAATTTGGAGGGTGTTCCTTTGTAAAATTTAGGTATACACTAAGAAAGGTTTTTTCGAAATTCCACCCCTAAGAGGGTGAAGTTGGTGGTTGAATCTATGAAAAAATTTCTTCTTCGTTTCTGATAGGCCACGCGGGCGAAGTCGCGGGCAGAAGCTAGTATAAAATATAAGCAATCATGCATAATTAGTTATTCTGCAATCCAGGTTTAGTGCAACTATAACGTTTTGTTAAATACACACGTACACAATCTTTTTCGTATTTTACAGTGATTTAAGCAGTTTCTGTGTTCTTCGAAAGACACTTTCGTTAATGACTACATAGGCCAACACCAGAATCACTTTTATTGTACCAATAATTTTGTACAGTATTACGTAAACTCTATAAGATGTTCGAGTAAAAGTTAAATGTATGTATTTCCTTAATAACTACCTAACCTATAGTTCGAAATGTACAAATTGAGATAAGGTCCCGGCCCCTAGGGCCCTGGCCTGGATTCGTCGTCAGCATCTAAATATATACAAAACTTTGTAAGCCCGTTACCGCAATTATCTCCCTCTACAGTCTACAACACAGTTCGTCCTTTTTCTCATTACAAAACCATTACACTAATTTGTTCCCAGATACTAAACAATCAATGCGTATGAAGCTTTCATTTACTCATGGCTGCTTTTGAAGCAATTCGTTTTTCCTCATTCATCTATTAATGTAAAAGGAGGACGCTAAAACTCGTGCCAACCTTTGTTTGACCTAGTCGGCCACAGGCGGCGACATTTTCCTTTTTATATACATTCTAAAATGTTTGCTGAGAAGATGTGACATTTATTCAATCACTGAAAAATATACTGGCAACATCAACAGCAAAAAAGGCTTTATTTTCACTACTTCTAGAAAGATAATATTGTATTACTTAATTGGTACTTTATTAAAGTTTTCACAATTTCTCCGCTGCCTCTTGTTTATTATATGTAGATGTTCTACAGTAACGATTCCGTCATATATAACTTATATTTTTTTCAACAGGTGGTTCCGCGATGGCTCCAACTACCCTCTAGACGTCAAGATGAGCCACGCAAACAATCGCACGGAGCCAACCATCGCAACGCTAACGGTGATGCCCACGAGAGAAGACGACCGTGCCATCTACCGGTGCACCGTCTGGAACCGTGCGATGCCAGAGGGTGGACAAATGGACGCTACTGTAGAGCTTGACGTCAGCTGTAAGTAGCTAATATTGTTATTTTTCTTACACCACCGGTTGTGACATGTGGGGATACTGACAACTGCAACGTTGATGGCCCATATCCGATGAAATGTGGATAACAATCATTGATCGTTCGAGCCCGGCCCGGCCCAGCCCCAAACCGCTAATAAAACAAATGAAGTGCAGGTCTGTCTTGGTAAAATAATATAAAATTTTTAAGAAAAACCCGACTCGGCACAAAAAAGAGCTACCATCAAGTCAAGGCACCGGGGAGTGTCGACCTCTTTCGGAAAAAGATTTCAGGAGCAATTCACAAAATTGGTGAAAGGTAGTTACAGTCGAACCCCGATTAACTGGGGCTACTTAATCTGAGTCCAATTTATACGAAAGCTCGTTGAGCCCTAAAACAAGCCTTCAAGAGGTGCGGATCTAGAAATAATTAAGTACGTAGAAACCTCGCGTTAGTTCAACTTGTAACTTCAAATAGTTCTACGAGCTCATTCAATAATTAAAAGCCTATTAACCAAGTTTTTCGATTAACTTCAGCTGGGTCGTATAATCCTGGCTTTAATAATAGGATGCTATAAATTCAACCAAACAAAGAAAAGGGGCATTTCTCGGCATTGTTTAGCTACCCACTGCAAGTTATCTAAGCAATTTTCAGAGACTTAAGATGTCACCAAAACTGTGGCAACAAGATTGGTTCAAGAAAACCAGCTCCTGTCTGATGGCTTCCCGAATCTCGAGTGCATTTCGACAGGTCTATATTCTTTACCGCTGCAGTTCTTGTTATAAAAAAAATCCGTACACTAATGCAAAAATCTAACAACCGTACAGTTCATTCGGGCCGAATGTCATTTTCAACTCAATTGCAGTAACCAGTTTCTATAAAGAACGATTGTGAGATTTTCGGACTACTGTGCGGTGGTCGGTTCTGCCGAACTACATCATCGAGCTTAGTCCAATCAGCATGGACGAGGCAGCGATTAGTGGCAGATATTTTACTTAATTAAAAAGATACGAAATTACGAACAAACGAGACCAGAATATAAAGAACTCGAACAAAGCTTGTTAAACCTCGCTAGTTTTCCGATTAACCGCGGCAGTACCTAAACATTTGCCCGTTTAATTCTATTATTGCTGCAGCCGCAGTAGGCAGTAAATTGCAGAAACAAAGGAACTGGCTTTGTTTCAGAACACTTAACGATACCTACTGTATGTTATCTACGCAATTTTCGCCGACTACGACGACATGACCAAAACTGGGGCAACGTGTTTGGCTCCAGAAGCCGGCCCCAATCACTAGACTATCTCGATAAGCTTTGTTCTTTGTCGTTAGGTGTTGCCACTGTCGCTAGCTGGTAATATTGAAACCGCTGAGACTTTAAGCATGTAACCTTCTAAAGAAAAAGCTCTATAGCGGCGATAAAGGGTTCCTATTGTAAACAAGAATGTATTATTCTTTATGACAGGTGCCTGTTTTGTATTAGATTGAAATACGCGTGGGAAGTAGGAAAAAATAGAAACTTAGTGAATTTCATTTGAACATGTGCCTACAAAAAACTGTAAGCTACAGATTCCTCCAATTCAAAGATTGTCTGGAAGAGATCGCTCTCAGCGTTAAGATCTCCTATTGTACTAGTACTAGTTAATTATGTAAGTTTTTCTTTTTGTAATTTTTTTTACGGTGTACAATAAAATGTTCTATGATCTATCTATTTACATATTATTTATAAGGTTATTTTTACGTAACTGACATTGTGTTTTCATAACATTTTCGTACAACAATGCTGTTGTATTATGATGTTCTAAAACCACATACATGAGTGATTTGATTGATTTTGAAATTCCTTTATTGACATAAAATTACATTTTATTTTGTAGGACTTAGAGTTAGTGTCTTAAGTTACAAAGTTATTCTAAGAATATAAATTGTTATGTAGGCTGAAGGCGCCTCTTAAAACTAATAACACTTAACAAAGTTTATAAATATACAGTTCTATTAAAATCATAAATTTTAGGGTAGATGGAAAAAAAAAGTAAATATTAACATTACGCATTACTTTGCTACTTCGTGCCTTTTTGGAATGAGTGAGAACGTCGTTAGTTAGCAATACCGTAAAATAACCTAACGCCTATTGTATAAATACTGAAGCTATAGTAATAAATTGCCAACGGTCGGACCATTCTCTGCCTCCCGCGCTTTACCTCTCCGCAAAGTTCCATGTTGGAAATAAATATGTAACCATTTTACGGATCGCAAATCTAAAGGACTATTGAAAAATAACCCTGTGTCGCTTTGAAACCCTAACCAGATTTGTCTCGGGACTGGACACCGCTACCACTAAAATAGAATCAGTCTGACGCAGTTTTCTATAAAATAATCTAAAAAGTTAGTCACGTAAGTTTGACGTTATGATTGCTATTGCAATACTAATTCCCGACAACAATGAAATATAACATAATATTACGATGCATTACATATATTTTATTTCTAAATGTTAGTGAATGATGTGACGAGCTAGTCGTTCACCTGATGCTAAGCAACACGGCCGCCCATAACAGAACAGTGTCACTCGAAACTCCAAAAAATAAAGTTTCACGTGACACTGCACTGCGCATATGATCCTGAGACCTCAGCACAGTCTAGTAATAAGATTTCTCGACTGTGAGATCAGATCATAAAATCTAATTTTCCCAGTAATTTCACTAGCTACAATGCCCTTCAAACCGGAACACGACACACTACTGCTTGGCGGCAGAATAACTGGCAAAGCGGTGGTACCTACCTAGACGAACTTTGTAGAAAAGTCCTACCACCTAGATTATGCATTCTATTTTTTATATTATCTGCTCTGTTACCTACATTGCTCTGTTCTGGAACTTACAAACTATAACAATCGTCAATATCACCGTTTGTTGCATAATCAAGGCCTATAACGTCCTAAATACTTTTAGTCTCTACCTTCACAACGTCACATCGCATAATACGCCTCGCCGTCAATAGTTAAAGGTATCTAGGTGAGAGGCACTCTTGGGGTGCGAGCCTTAGCTTGGGTGATTTCCGGGAAAATTAGATCGAAAAAACGTCTACTAGAGGTGTACCCTATGGAAATTTGCGACCTTTCTAGCTATATGAGATACTACAAGGTTTGGCTGTGTTACGGTATGCTATGTCGGAAAACTTAGATACCTACCTGAACTAAAAGGGCTAGACTGGTCCGATAATAAGCCGTATAGAATCAGCTGTGATAGGATAGTCCGGCTCGCCGTCGTGCCTCGGGTGGCGACGACCGCGTGAGAACTAAAGCGCTAACTTTTAATAAGGCCTATACTGTATACTTGTGGTTTCCATTTTTACTTTCCAGTCGTAGTCCAAGTCCTAAGAAGTGTTCAATTTCATGAGCCTGCTACTTCCTTGGCTTGTTATTTGTTATCGTCAGAGTACCCAGTCAACAAGCTATATACCCATTAGCTTTAGCTACATAGTGAAGTGATGTACATAAATGGTTCTAATATATATAAAATTGCTGCACTATCAATTAGTTCCAGTCAGGCAGTAACTGCGGTGGCCGCTGCTTTTCTGTTTGGAATTCAGCCAGATTTAATACATTTTTCGTTGAAGGCAGCTAAGCAATAGATTAATTATGCCAATGATATGGTACAGCTTTGTATTAAGGATTGATTCACCAACTTCTCTTAGTCTTGTAAACTTTATCAATTCTTTTTTATACACGGTGGAATTTATTTCACTCTGCCTTAAATGTATATACTGTAATGTAATGTAATCGTGCAAGGTCCAGTAAAAAAATTGGGTTGATTTCGTATTTAGTGCCTCCTAAAATAACTGCATGACAGCCGAAATGTCTATTTAACGGTACACACGGCGCGGGCACCGGCTGAGTGCTTTGTAAATGTTTCGTAGGCAATAAAATACCTGCTTTGTTCAATGTCGCAAGGTTTTTCTTTAGAATTTAAATTTGCAGTAATTTGATAATACCTAGATTTAAGATTTATTTCATAAGTACTTTTTTTGGTTAAGTTATATGAAGTACAGCATGGACTAAATACATACGTTAAAGGAAAAGAACGAATTAAATTCCACCTTGTATATTTTTGAAATATTTTAAGTGATTCAGTAATCTCATATTCTCTCGTATCTAATATTTGAAGCTGTGAAACGGTAAATCCAAGACGCAAATACCTTGTTTGGCAATACCTTGCTGCCAAGTCTCAAAATACCTTGACAATATAATATATCGGGGCTGACGGCCGAATTGTGTGAAATACCGACACGTAGCTATGGAAATGTGAGGACATCGTAGATTACGTATCAGTCAGTATACTACGCGACGACGAAGCCCCGGTGCCAATCCAATAGAATCCATTGAGATACATAATAACATTAAGCCAATGATATAAATTGAGTTTGGAAATGCTTTATGAGTATAAACTCAAGATTAAATTGCTTTATGCTTCAATCCAAATGAAATTGCTTCCTTTATTCATGTGCATTTGTGTTTCAATAGCACTTGTACTGTGTCTCCCATGAACATTGTGACTGGCAAGTTTGACCTAAATTATATCATGGTTTGGTAAAAAGTTGGACTGCATCCGCTCTGCGCTTGAGGATCTCGCTAAAATTCGTTATTTATTATCAGGCGACTCTGCTTAGGTTTAATTTAAACTAAGATTATATTTCATCTATGTGATTTTTTTATAAAACCTCATGCTCATTGCGGGATTGGAACTAACATCAATTTTAATTTATTATTTTTTATTTCAAAGTCAACAACCAGCACTCAAGAAAGTATAATGATACAGTAGGAGTCTTAAAATGTAAGCAAATGTACCAACATCGATGACCTCGGATTGTGTCGACCTCGCAACCAACCGTGTAGCTCTGAAAACGTTCAAAATCCATACTTTAAGATCAGGGGGTGATCACGAAACTTTGATTGTAATGCAACATGAGAAATTTCCATACTAACTATGCACATAAACTGCGTATTCAAACTGTCAAATCCATACAAATTTGTGTTTCTATTCGTTGCAATCGAGTTAAGTGATCACCCAGCAGTTCATCCATTAATTCGTCAAAAATGTGTAAGAGATAAGAACTGCTTTTAGTTCTATTTTTAGTTTCTTTTGCTAGGTACATATAATTTATAAATATAACCTAATGGAAACATGATAGAAAATAAGCATTTGTGGCGTTAGTAGACCTGCGCGAGATATTTTGGATCAGCGTCAAAGAAACTTTTCATCTGTAATATTCACGCGTACATAATTTACTTAGATGTTAAAGTTTTGCTCGTCCCGAAGTTTGTTCCGTCGTTCCGTTGAAAGAAGGAAGTAAGCGAAGTATATAAATATCGAGGCATCGTAAAAAGCTTATCGCTCTAGAGATAACATTAAGAGTAAGTGCGTTGACTTCCCAGAACTGTAAACAGGCGCGTGTCAAGCAAATGATAATACTGTTTCAAACATTTCTAAGTAAGGATAAGAAATGGGTGTGAAGCGATAGAGTTAGGTAAATTTAAGATTAGCTAATTTAAACAAAGCTCGTAGTAAATACCTACGTTCCATCAAGTATTAGGCTAGTGTTAATCGTTTTAGTAGTAATCCTTTTTTAACTGTTGGTCTGTATCGACCTATGCTTAAGGCGTCCAGCAGTCAAAAGTGGGAGGCAACTTGCTCAAGGGCACCCCTGGGGTAAGAGCCTTGGCTTGGGCCGTTGCCGGGATATGAGAAGCAAAAAGACTACGACCACTACATCAGTGAACCCTATGGAAACCATTTTTATTCTGAATATGATCACAGAAAACGAATAGTACTAGCCTACTACTGTAGTGGTAGTGATATTATTCACCTGTGTTCTAAGTATTGAATTCTATAATACCTACTAATAAACATTTTGTGTTTTGTTTCTTTGTATCAAGTTTGAAAAGAACAAAGAGTAAACAAATGAAAACACTGATTAGAACTGTTATGCAATGTTTATTGGTAAGGGGCTGGTATTAAATTTAATTTTAAAATATATATAAAAAGCTAAATTTAAATTTAATACTGCTGATAGTTCGAATAGACTCATACTTACATTCGAATTAGAATAGTTCTATATACGTAGAAAAACATACTACATAATTATAATGTAAAGTCTGAAAGCTTTCAGACTTTAATTCTGCAAAAATTTTACAAAGTTAATTAGAGATGAACTCAGCGTGGCACCCAACTCAGCTCAAGGCGTGAAGTTCGCACTAAACATATGCAATCGAATAGAATACCAATAAAATTAAAATGATAAAAAAACTGAGCAGCAAAAAAATACGATTGCAGCCGAGCGTAAGTTTTTGCTGCTCTGTGGTTTAAAATATTTTCATTTATTTGGATATTTTTAGTTTATGTGGTTTTCACGTCAAAGTTGACGGACTATTGGATATATTTGAATTCAACTCTAAGGCAAATCTTATTTTATTATTAAAAAAACGGGAACATGGATATATTGGCAGCAAACTTAATATTTCAAAGTTCCGAGTGGCATTGCAGTTGTATGGCTATGAAACTTAACATCAGATGAACGACAAGTCATCACTTCATTCATTTGCATTAAAAAAATATACAGACGAACATATTACCACCTCCTTTTTGGAAGACGGTTAAAATGGTATATTCTGGATAAAACTGGGTGCCTCTAGTAAAAAATAAAAGAAATAATTATAATTGATTATGAGACGAGTATGATAGTTACGATACCGAATATTATTCCTTTCCTTCATTCTATAACCTAGCAAACGATGGCAAAATACAGTATGTAGTATAGATTTATAAAATAAACATTTGGATAAGATTGAAAAAATAGCGTCGTAATCAAAAGAAAATAAAACCTTATAAACAAATGAAAGATAATGGTGTTTTGTTAAACAACTTTATAAGTTTCCTTCCTCTCAATTTACTTAACAAACTTGAAATATTCAGGAAACTTTACACGTAGGTACATTAGAACGTGCGTTGTCTGAGGTTTCTAAACTTGTTCATTTCTTCAATATTGTTTAAAGTTTAACAAACCTACGAAAATGTTGTTTTATAGGCGTCGGAAAGTACCTAGTGACTAGCTAAACATTATGCCGAGTCAGCCCTAGAAGCCTAGACACATAGGCACAGGAAATGACTTGTTTACATAAACTCCTTTCGCACAATTGTGCCGCCTCACAGTACACCGCAAGTCAGTAAAGAATCTTTGACTCAACGTTCTTAATTAGAACGGCTAAGGAATGGAATGCCCTGCCAGCGTCTGTGTTTCCGGCGAAATATGACCCGGGCGTGTTCAAGAGAAGAGTGAATAGGTATTTACTTGGCTAGCATGCTACACCTTCGATCACATCGTCACTTCCCATCAGGTGAGAGCGTGGTCAAATGCTAGACAAGTTTGAAGTAAAAAAAAAAAAAAACAACTGTACCTTAGTATTTGAAGTGCTAAAATAATTCCAATAATTTCTGTTGTAGCTTATTCTTCTTCCCGTGTAGGCGTGTGGTCAGACCTGCTGCCAGACATTTTAGGCCACCCAAGGCTTTTTTGCTTTTGTTTTGGCTCAACACTTTTGTGTATTTAGCCAGTGTCAAGTAATTGATAATTTATCAAGTTAATGATATTTCACGCTGATATGTGTCAAGTCATAGCCTAGTCTAAGTCCTATTCAAGTGATAGCAACTTTACTAGAAGTTTCTATGGAGTTTTGGAAACAACACGAAAAAAAACGTTTCACCATCATTATACCAATTTCCCACACTCATGCCTGTAATCCATTTAACGAATAAAATGCCACCAATTTTATGCACTGACACTGAAAATAATACAATGCGGTGACGCGATTTTTTTCGTTTTCCCGCCAAAAACCCGCCCAAGGCTTCAGACTTGGCTTAACGACTATTGTCTTACGATAACAGCCGGGACCGATGGCTTACCGTGCCCTCCGAAGTACGGTAACGCAGTTTTAAATAGGTACTTACCACTTTTTGTATCTAAGTAGTGACCGCTGCGAAGATTATTTTTACCGATCGGTCAGGAACAACTAGTCGTTATTCGCTATGAGCGCTCTGTTGTGTCACTTTTATCACATTATTTATTATTTATTCTGTGTACGTGGAAATGGATTGCGAACGGGAAGCATAAAAGAGAAGTCGAATATACGTACACTCATCGGGGCCCTGAATAAAATATAGATTTCCATCATTCCGTTGAACTATATACATAATTATTGTGTTTAGTGGTATACGATAGTCTATAGACCCGGAAAACCTTCCCCAAATTAAACCGTTTGGATACGCCCACACGGAAGGACACGGCTCTTCATTTTGACGGTTATTTACGCGTGAAACCAAACTGGGAGGTTAGTTCATGAAATAACACCACAAAGCGAGCAATTATAAAGCTCATCCACGAAACATTGTGAGCTTAGTACCTACTGTCAAAGACCCTGAATTGCGCTCTTTATGTGGCATACTTATATAAGTGGACACTTTTCTACAGTATATTATACAATTTTTCGTAGACTCATACTCGCTCTACATATGCATAGCTCTCTAACCGTTGCTATTATGAATGGCTTCTATACCCACTTTCTAAATTTATTAAGTAATCAATTAAGTATTGCTTAATTTAGATCATTTTTATTTTAGTTTTATTTCTATGTGTAATAATTAATAATAATTAATAATTGTAAAAAATTTTTTGCATGCCATTCCGGCAGAACATGGAGAAACAAACTATTATTGTTATCATCTATATAGTACCCATAATCATGCAAATAAAGAATTGAATTGAATTGAATTGAATTAAATTAAATACAATTGCATAAAATACGATTTGGTAGGACTTTTATGCAAAGTTCGTTTAGATAGGTACCACCGCTTTGCCAGTTATTCTGCCGCCAACCTGTAGTATAAAGCATTATATGTTCCGGTTTAAAAGGAATTGTAGCTAGTGAAATTACTGGGAAAATGAGACTTTATTACTATACTTTGACAGATTTTTTTTTAACAAAAAATAAGCCACTAGTATTAACTTTTCCCAATAGTATTCGTAGGGATTTGTTCTATTTAATGAATCGGCCTGGTCTTCACCTAACATGTTACTATACACTAATGGGGTCATAAGTTTCGCATAAACATCAATTACACCTGTATATCAAAATAAGTACATATGTTGGCAATAAATAATTGAGTATTGAGTATTATCAGATCTCAGTCCGGTAATCTTATTACTAGTGCGCAGTGCAGTGTCACGCGAAACTTTATATTTTAGAGTTCCGTGTTACATTGCATCTGTTATGGGCGGCCGTGTCGCTTAACGAACTAGTTTGTCACATCATCAATTAATGAAATAAATACTCGTTAATTTCTCCATAAATAATGCAAAGATATTAAACTATTATCCGTAGGCATTTCCTTTACTGGTTGTACTGTGTGATGCCTTCAACAGAATCCCTAAGTCTTGCCAGAAGGAAACGCAATAGCCCTTGGCAAACATCCTTACACATGTACATTTTAAACCGACGCCGCGACGAATGGAGGCGAATAATTTATAAACTAGTCGACATAAAGGGACAAATGTAATGAATAAGAATAACGCCGTTTGCATGTACCGAGAGTCAAGGTTTAATGGTAACAATACATTGACCGTAACGGCACAGATTAAATAAGTCACGGATACCTAGTCTTGTAATACAAAATTTTAAGCGTTGTATTTATATTGCCGTTTTTCTTGACTAAGCGCCTAATAACAGGCAGCAAAAAGAAATTCCTGTGAAATTTTCCTAATTGAATTAATTATTTGTAAAAGGGTTAATTAGCGTTTATAAGTAAGGACAAAAATCTATAGAACACATAGTAATAAGCCAATAAGCCTACGTAAACTTTACTGTACCTACATCTTCTGATGTCTGACATCTTTAGTTTATTTATTTTCAGGCATCTATATTATGTATATCACAACCGTTTAGTTAACTTACGCCGATAATATTGCCATTACATGCGCCAATTTATTTTAGGCCTAGATATATCCAATGATAGCCGATGATAAGTTTGTTCGGTTACAAGCAAATGTATAGTTACTATGGATAACTCCACAGCAACTATACGTTTACTTGAACTCTAAAGTAACTATAAATTTACTTAAAATCCATAGTAACTATACATTTACTTGTAACTAAACAAATCCATCACAACGCCAAACCTGCATCGCGCAAACCTTACTACATTTTTCGTGCAACTAAATAAATATGAAAAAAGAACGTTTATAATGTAATGTATTCTTGCCGTAGTACGTATAATCTCGAATGTTATGTGCAGAATATTAAATATCAATAACCTTGTAAAGACAAAAATCTTTTATTAGACAAATAGGATTTTGTTTAAATAGTTACTAAATAACAAATGTCAAACGTCCTTGTTTTGACTGTCACACAATATGTTTTGAACAAAAGATGTGTTCCAAATCGATGTGTGAAATATTTTTGTAAAAATAATTATGTTGATGACTCCCCAGAAGTGCTATATTTCCATAGAAATTGCCTCACGAATTTATTGGGGAAGTCGTAAAAAATGATGTTATGATCGAACCTTTCGTGATCTTCCAGGGTTGAGATTTCAAACAACAAAGCTTAGATAAAGTTTGCCTAATACATTTACCTCTATTCAATAAACATCTTCTGCTGCTTCCGTGTCACTGAACTAAATAAAGGCAGTCCCATTTTTCACGGGGGTTGGGGAGGAACATGAGTTAGATAGTCACAATATTATTTTTTGCTCTTCTCTATTGATCTTTTAACGAAAACAAATGGAACTGCTTTATGATAATAACTAAATAAATTCAAACTAAAGAACTTGACTTTGCCTTACAATCTTAAACATCAGTTAAAGTTTGGATCGGAGTCAAAAGTTAACGTAATGTTCGCAGGAAACATAAACATAAAGAATAAAACAGTTTGAATGACTTTACTGCCATGGAAATTAGTTTAATTAATTGTCTTAGTTTAGAGTACACTCACTATATGTAGGTATAGTTTCGATTTATTTTAGGTACTGCCCTATACGTACATTTTAAAATATTCGGGCTGGGTAAATCGATAACTTCTGCTGTCTCAGATAAAATATAGTGATATGTTATAGGTTAGGAACAAATATTTTTTGCGCGCGGCTTACGCGCATCTAGGAAAAATATAAGCTACCTATATAATTGTTTTCTAACAATTCCAAATCCTACAAGTGTCGCTATTGTTGATTGCCGTTTAAAAGCAACAACTTGAACAAAAAGATTCATGACGTCAGCAAAATTTATTTCCTCTTGTAGAAGGTAGGTAAAAACTGAGCCTTTTAGAAATAAAGAGATCATTCTCAATTCTCTTTATTTCAAAAGGCTTAATTTTAGTAAAGCTTATTATGCAAGCTATTCAAACAACCACCAAAATAACGTGTACAACTTTGTAAGTATTACGAAAGTTACAGAGTGATTTACGCGTTTCCGTCTGTATGTACATACTGGATATAAATCTTTGGAACTTTGATTACTCGACCTAATTATATTCTTACAAAATCATTGCCGGAGTGTACATGTACAATGTCTATCACAGCGACCTGGATATATGAGGAACATAAATGTACTCAGGGTTGTCATTACATAATATGAATATACCCGTACGCCGTTCATGCTTTTTAATTCTTGTTTGTGGATCGGATGGGTGGATTTTATCGGTTACCAAATGTCCGGATTGCTGCAAAAGGAAACCATTACTATAAATCTAAAAAATACCAATGCTGCCGGGAAATGAAATATGGAATTGCGTTTGAGACGGTACGTTATCATGCCAATTTCCGAGGGTTTCGTTTAGTCCAGTTTTGTGTAATCATGTGGCACTAGCAACCCTAGTCCCGGTGCATGTTTTAATTTTAAATATATACTGTAAACAGATTGTCGAGCGGGTTGTTTGAGGCGCATGTCGGTGCATCCGGCTGCTTTCCTTTATACCAGGTTAAAGCTACAAACACGATGAAATTACGTAAATAAACCGCGCTGGTGTCAGCAGATTTCTTACTTAAACATACTTTTACGTAATCGTATCATCGTATCTAAAATTAGCATTATGCCGGAGCAGACTTGGGCTACGTCAAAATATTAAGGGAATTTTCCATCTCAATCAAATATTTATAAAGGTTATTTGATTTAGATATTTTCATCATTTTTGTAACCTTTATAAAAAGTTTATTTTCCAATAATCTTTTAATTAACGTATATACAAGGTAGCTAGATTGGTCCATTACACTGTGAAATGGAGGAGTCGAAAAAAGGTCGTTTGCTTTGCAAACTCAACGGACTCATAAGGCATAAAATAAAAATAAAGTCACTAAAACTGTGCGTTACCAACCCCGTTAAAACACATTCTGTTTGAGCGCTCCGAGAGTATTTCTGCAACACAATTCCCAGATTCGACAATGTAGGAAACTGTTTAGGACTAACTCCTAATTGCTTTGTTCGTTACTGCCTTATATGGGAGAAAAGACTTAAAATAACATCAACTACACAACAAACGAATAACTTTTTGTGCAGGTTGAAATCAACTTTAAGAGAGTCTGGGTTAGAGTAGAATTAACTAAGGTATTTAATACCTATGTTGTGATTGTGACCGTCGCTGCACGTGGCTGTTTGCTGTTCACATATTTCTGTTTTTGGCTAATGATATATTTTTGTTACAGATTTCCCACGCGTTAATGTCGGCCCTGAAAATCCCTTGCGAGTTGAAATCGACGGAACCGCCACCATGGACTGCACGGTTGACGCCAAGCCAAAAGTAAATTCCGTACGATGGACGCGGAACGGAAAGTTCATCTCGAACTCTTTCTCACACACAATACAGGGAGTGACGGTTCAAGACGCCGGCAAGTACACCTGCAGTGCGGACAACGGACTCGGGCGGCCCGGTGAGCGAGACATGTACCTCGACGTACTATTCCCGCCCACCGTCACCGTCGAGTCCAAGACTTTCGAGGCCGAAGAAGGCGGCACCGTCGAAATCAAGTGCGAAGTCTCCGCCAACCCCGACCCCATATCCATCGAGTGGACCATGGAGGGGAAACCGGACTTCCACGAGAAAGGCAACACGCTCACTTTGGAGAGGGTCAACGCCGATATGGCGGGGACTTACCTGTGCCGGGCTGTGAACATTATATCATCCAGCAGTGGTAAGCGAACGGAGCGGACGAATAGTGCGTCCGTGGCAGTGCTGGTGCGACACAAACCTGGACGTGCTTCCGTAAGGCCTGACCGGCCCGTGGCGCAGGAGGGCACCGGCGTGACGCTCACGTGTAGCGCCAAGCCGCCCGGCTGGCCGGCGCCGCAGTTCCGGTGGTTCCGCGACATCGATCCTGCCGACCCTAAGCCGCCAGTGTTGGCTACGGGCAGCACTTACACCATTCCCAGCGCGCATCTCGGCAGCGAAGGCGTGTACCACTGTCAGGCTACCAATGAGCTTGGTCATGGTGACCTCGCCTCTGTCACGCTCGAGGTGCACCAGCCACCGCGCTTCCAGACCAAGCTGCAGCCGCACGTCACGCAGCGCTCTGGTGAGCTTGACTTCTCCGTAACCTGCAGCGCTCTCGGCAAGCCGATGCCGAGTGTGAAGTGGTACAAGAACAACTCCGAAATCAAACCCGACACGAACCTATACGAAGTGAAAAACGAAGTCACCGAGGGCAGAAACGCAGTCTACAACATTCAAAGTACGTTGAAGTTCAACGGAAAAGCGAGACCGAGCACTAACGACCTGCTTCCGGAGGACCGAGGCATTTACTCGTGCATCATCGAAAACGAAGTCAAAAAGATCGAATCCACGATGCATCTTCGGATCGAACGTGAGTGTCATAATTATTTGGTTCCGAATTTGTGGAAATTTTCAATTTTTTTATTGTACTTGTTGGTTCATTGCCTTGTTTGTTTCTTTACAGACGAACCGATATCGATCAGACAGCACAAGAAAGTGGCATACGACGTGATGGAGATCGCGGACATAGTGTGCCGAGTGCAGGCGTACCCCAAGCCGGAGTTCCAGTGGTTCTACGGTTCGAACACGGCGCCGCTACAAATGTCCTCGGACGGTCACTACGAGATAAACACGACCACCGACAATAACGACTCGTACCTCAGCGTGCTGCGGATAAAGAATGTGAAGCCGCAGGATTATGGAGACTACTACTGTAAAGTGAAGAACTCGTTGGGGAGTATCCGGCCGCAAATTCGGCTGCAGCCGAAGGGGGCGCCGGAGTCTCCGCGTGCGCTTGAGAGTCAGCGCGTAGGGGCATCTTTTGTCACGCTACGGTGGGAGGCGGGTTTCGATGGTGGCCTTTCTAGTACCAAGTACTTTGTCCGGTACCGACGTGTGGCTGCAAGAAACGCGGCGGTAGGGGGCGCGGGGGGAGGTGCATGCGCCGCGGCACGAGCCTCCGACCACGATTGGATGGAGTATGACTGTGGCCGTGCCAACCCCTGCAACGTCACGCGCCTAGACCAGCACAACACCTACACCTTCAAGGTAGGTCTTACTTTACTCTTGCTAGTTAGCACCTTGATTCTTATTCCGTAGGATATGTTATGTCGCTTGATTGGATGTATGTAGAATATTGAAATTGTAGATCGCACGTTTGCCTCCGTGCCGCGTTTCGAAGCTAAATTAAATGGAGCCCGTATCTTAACTGCACGTCCGTTTCAGTAATTGAATGCCATTTATGTAGCCTGCGAAGTATAAGTGAAAAAACAAAAAAAATCGCACAAAATGAATTTATCCATGTATTTATTTTGTAGTGAAAGACTGTAGGTAATTTTTATAAATGTATCGCCTCTGGGTGTTTTAGAAAGTAGATATTGAGGACAACATTCATAATTATAATTTGTTTCATACCTACTTCAACAGTATTACGAGTAATTGTGTTAAAACCGTATTAACTTACTTTTATTTTTCCATTTTATCGCTACCGACAGCATCTGACATTTGTTTTCAAGGTAAATCATTTGGCTCGCGCCGTTTTATTGTTTTCCTTTTACCTTTTGTTGACGTGTTGTTTACAATGACGCTTTTAATATCGTAATTGGATCTTTCAGAGAGATGCGTTACAGTTGCACTGGCTTTGATCCGTATAAAAATCTATGATACTTTCCCTTACATACCCTATAATGCAACATGCTACGCACAAAACCTCAAACTTTGCATCACTCTGAAGGGCTCTCTTACCCAGCACTTACGTGTTAATTTCCTGTACAGGTGAAGGCTGTAAACACTAAGGGGCAGAGTAACTTCTCGAACGAAATCTCTGTGACGACGAAGGTGGACCACATTGCGCCTCCTGAGCGGGTCACATACGACCCTAAGACCCGCGGAATAGCGTTCACAGCGCCACCGACGTGCCTGTCACTTGTAGCTGTGGCGGAGGGACTTGCTGTAGTTGCCGGGATTTCAGGCTGGCAGGTACTTATACCTTTCTAAATATCACACACATATCATAAACACATAGGTACTTATACGTTTCTAAAATGACGTCAACACCCTAGACATGCTTATAATAATGTCACGGATAACGCATGTGCGGTTTTTTGTTCATACCTAAGTGGGACTGCGTTTGTATTAACTGTTCAGGGTGCAGTAAAAATTGCCTAATTTTGTTGGCAATGAATTTTTTTACAGTCATTGGGTGGCGGGTTTAATTCCCGCGACAAGAAAAGTATTTGTGAATAAAAACAAAACGGAAATACTTGTTCTGAGTCTAGGTGCTGTGGGACCATGGTTCTCGTTATTCTTGGGTCTGGTTCGAGGGAATCTTAGTTAGGGTCCATGATCTATGCATGATCGCTGGGCGTTATTACTATTATTTTTTAATGTAAACGAATGTTAATGTTGTGATGAGTATGTGAACTAAGCTAACCACAGAATTAAAAATATATAATGCTACTATATTCTGCCCGCGGCTTCGCCCGAAGGAATAGGAAAAGTAGAAGATTTTTCATAGATAATTCAACTCCCCTTTTCTCTTAGGGGTGGTATTTTGAACAACCCTTTCTTAGTGGATACCTACACTTTACAAAGAACACACCCTCCAAATTTCAAGTCTCTAGGACCAGCGGATTAGGCTGTGCGTTGATATAAAAGTCAGTCAGTCAGTCAGGACTTTGAGTTTTACATGTATTGATAAAATGAACCTAACATTCGATTGAAAAGCGATTGTAAACCGCGTAAAATATTTTACCCTCTAGATTTAAAACATGGACAAGTAATGGTAGTGTGGAACCTTATCAAGATTGAAGGCAAACAAATTAAGGAAAGTAAACATACCTTTGAACCACTCCAAACATATTGATGTACTCATACATATTGTCGTACGTCAATGGAAGCACACATAACCTACTTTTTTCTTTATCTGTCACAAATGCACCAAATGTACGCTACCCAATCATTAATATGTTATACGACACTCTCAAACTGGAACTACATAGATAATATAAATAGCTTCCCTCAATTTTTCACTTCGACTGCCATTTAGGGTCGTGTCAACAAAGTGTAGTTTCTACGTGATAAGTACACGTGATTTCCCGCTACTATTTACATTATGTGAGAGCTTTTTAATGATTACCTTTCTTCTGGTTGAAACAAGAATCCATAAAATTATAGGTTTCGTTTCACAAGCCGTCGAAATCACAGTAATAACTAAAATATTAGGTATCAAAATACATTTCTATCGATGGTAGATATATTCTTCCGTTCCATTTTTGTTTAAGTAAATAATGTATATGATTGCATGACATCCATAATGGCCGAATTATTTATACTCCCTAGAGATATTACAGACTAGATAACTACACAAATAAGAATTTCTGGATAGTATCTTCTCCGATCTTTTACGATTCACAAAAATATCAAAATGTGAATCGAGACAAAAGAGATTTGATATGGATGTGAGTTCCAGTTTGTCAACAACGGTCCATCAGACTGTGAATGAATCAAAGAGATTGGACAGTGTGAATAAATTAATATCTTGGTTTTGGCAATTTCCATGCAGCCTTGTAATTTTTTTTTAATCAAACGCTTCTTCAACAAACACATTGTATCACTTTAATTTAACTAACAAGCGTATATGTAGATTAGGAATAGGTAAGTAGCTACTTAAAAACTAGTCTGGTTATATAGTCTAGCTAGACTGTTTTTTATGGCGGATATGTCTACGTTTAGCCATCAAGTAAAGTAGGTACGTACGTTTGTCTAGGAATATATTATTTACCATTTATTAGATCTTTACCTATGAAATAGCTGTTTTTCATGATATTTGTTAGCGTATTTATTTCTATCGTTTTTATTTCTTTTAATCAATGTAATCATCCATGCAGTCGATGCATCTTTGTCAACGCATTAGCAGTTTATTGAAGCCCTTCTTGAAGAAATCAGCTGGACGGAAGGCAAAATATTATTCAAAGGCATTTTGTACTTATTAATACTTACTACCTCTGGGTACTGTATTTTTACATATATATAAATAAATGCAGCTCATCCCGTACCATCCCGTATCTCGTCGATATAACTTTCAAACAAAATTCAAAGAAATTTTTGTCACTACACCATAGCGTGGATAAAGATTTCATCCACGTCCGTCACATCGCCGTAGGGGGCGCGGGGGGTTGAAAGGTGATTATTGACTGAACGTTCGACGATTTACAGTTTCATTTTATTATTCAACCTAGGGGAATAATCCCGTTCCATCCCATATCGTCACTTAAAATACCTGTTAAAGATCAATGTAATAATGTAATGCAGGTGGTAGAAACGATACCATTGAAGATGTCGGACGAGCCCATTGTTTCGGAAACTATTCTGGACGTGCCGGCTAAGTTCAAGCCGCGGGCGGCGCAGGCTGCGCTCGAGATGGACGAGCCCAACCCGCGCGTGCGTCTGCGCCTGTGCCTGCAGCTCAACCAGGAGGTCTGCAGCGACTACACTGAAGCTGAGAGTAAGTTGTATTAACATAATGTTCCTAGATCTACTTTAGTTATGGTTTAGGATAGCTCGCGAAGTATAGAAATCTTGTACGGTTCTATCTCCCGATAGTGGGATGATCTTGATTGCGTGTGTAGATGCACGTGCACATTGTTTCTGTGTGCGTGTGCAAACGTTACCTGCAGTTACGCACACAAGAGTGATATTGAGCGCTGCCGAACTTGCGCACACAGAAACAAAATCTACGCACACAATCAAGAACCCGCCTTCGTGAGATACTACAACTGTATTATATAAACTTATAGAAAACTAGCATAAAAAACAGGTTTAATAAATGACTTTCGACGAAGTGTTGGGTGTAAGCGAGAAATCTGTGTTAGTTCAAATGCTCATTGATTTTCCCCATCGATTGAGACTTGTGGAGTTTCTGTCCAATCATCCTCATTATATTACTTTAGAATCATTTATTGACTGCTGATAGCTCAGTTGGTAGTAACCCTGCCTTTTGTTTGTGGTTTCGATTCCCACCCACAAACATTTGTGTTTATAAATATTGATGTTTGTTCTGACTGGGTTCTATATTGTATTATAAGTATGCAGCTACAAAGAAAAAGTATCAAGTATTGTATCAGTTATCTAGTTTCCATAGTAACAGGATTTGCTTTGTTTGGGGCTAGATGGCGCTGTTTGAAATGTCCACCATTTATCCATTTTTATGCTTCAAATAGTTTTTGTTGTAGACGGCATAATATGAGGCACACATAGAGCTCATGAATAAATAACAATGCGACCTAAATTAGACATGGATGATTTTATTATTCATCGTATTATACTTGATTTTTAAACCTCCATAATTTGGCGTGAGGTTTGAAAATTAAGTTTGAAATATTTATGAGTTTCTTTTGTTTCGTTGTTCTTAGAAAACATCCTCGGTTCTCACGAACTGTTTGTCATTTTCCACAGTCGGTGCACCGTACGTACGAGAAGCGAACATAGTGTCGATGACGTACATATTCTTAGTAGCCACGTTGTTAGTGGTCCTCGCGCTGTGCCTAGCTTCATTCGCGGTATACTTCCGCTCCAAGCGGAATAAGAAGGCCAATGAGGCACGGACCAAAGACTACGAAACGGACCCAATGAAGCCCGCAATAGTCACCCCGCAGAACCAAGAGAAGCCTCCTCCATACTCCGCCAGCACCGGAATGGAGAACAAGGCTCTGGAACATTCCATGGACATGGGTTTGGGAATGGACGTCTGCAAGAGCGAAATGTACGCTACGCAGGGAGGTTACGCGTACCACCGGCAGGGGGCGCGACAGAACGCCCCGCATGACTGTAAGTTTACAATACTCCCTTCTAAGTCGATCCTCATCCATCGCTTTTTAACAATTCGCTAATCACGTTTTATTTACTAAAAACAAGTTCGTTTTATTTTTTCATTCTCTATTCCATTCGGCAATCATAAGGACTAACCGTCGTCGGGGCAGGTAAATACCTAGCTACAACGCTAAGCGCATATAATCAATTTTTGACATAAGTACTAACTTGTATGAGATTGTATTCGATAGCAAAATCAAATCATATGAACAACTATGGATAGACTATAGGACAGATGGCAAACTCAATTTCTTCATCGGGCTAACATGCACACTAATAATATTTTTATCGCATTATCTTGTGCGAATATATCTATTAGAAGTTTAAAGCTTCAACCTTAGACTATAATAATAATCCTTCAAGCAAGTCATGCTTTAAAAAAATTACATCTTATAAATTGAATATGTGCGCTAAGCTATTTGGAGCCCTCTTAACCTACTGGAAACTGACGTCACGATGTGATCCACAGGGAACATGGGCTTCACGGACAACAGTTATGCGAACAGCCACAACGGGGGCAGCGTGAACTCTCAGGAGTCACTGTGGGCGTTAAAAGGGGGTGCAGGAGGGGAAGGAATGGGCGCACCGATCGAGCATGGAGGAGGTTACGAATATGACGCGATACCGCATGGTGGAGAATACGACTGCCGCGGTGGAGGCGTCGACTTTGTCCACTATGTCCGGCTGCCGCACGGCCCGCACGGCCCGCACGGCACGCTCGGCATGCACGGAACGCACGCACCGCCCGCAGATTACGCGCGCTCTCAAAACCCGAGCCGCCAGGAGTACTGCTCCGACCCGTACGCTTCTGTGCACAAGCCTAAGAAGCCGCGCAGAGATCAACATAATATGGGTGAGTCTCATTAAATATGGATTTTTAATGTGTTTTTTGATGGGTGTAACATGATTTTGTAATACCACATCGGTCTGCAACTCTACAGAGTTTTTGTATGGCAAGTTGTGAAACAGGGAGGTATTTTGTGTATGTAGTAGAGAAGCATAATAGAGAAGCAGGAAGGTCTGTTCTGTGAAGCAAAAAAGCATCTAGTGAAAGAGACTGTATGTTAGAGCCTGTAAGAAGGGATGTAGTGCAACGGAATGGTAGGTGTTAAAGCAGGAATTTCAATTGTTTATTTGCATTACACAATGTTAACAACATCAAGGAAACTAACGGCTTAAACACAAAACCACACATACTTAACCATAAAAGATTTAAACAAGCTTAAAATAGTGTTACACACACGTTTGACGTCTGTCTAAGCCTTGTTTATGTATTTGTGGTAATACGGTAACACTTGACTGGCCCGATAGCTCAGTTGGTAGTAACCCCGCCTTCTGAATTCCCACCCAGGACAAACGTTTGTGTGATGAACTATCGAGATTTGTTCTGTGTCTTGGTGATATATTGTATTCTATGTATGTATTTACAAACAAAAAAAGTATATAAGTATTATATCAGTTATCTGATTCCCATAGTACAAGCTTAGTTTGGGGCTGTGTGAATCGTCCACACATATTTATTTATTTATTATACTTTAAGTAAGAAAAGTGGTAGCAAGGATATTGAAGCAGAAAGGCATGTAGCGAAGCCGAAACGCTTAAAGGAAAGTAGCTAGGAATATTGTCAATAGTGACGTAATGAACCAGGCAAGAAATAAAGATGCATGTAGTGATACTGAGATGCTGATTGCAGAGTCCCCGTACCATGAAGTCCCGGGGCTGCCGGAGTACGGCGGCGAGGAGCCGGCGGAGGAGAAGCCGCCGGCGCACCTCTCGCTGAGCTATGACGAATCCCTCGAGTCCGGCTACTCCACGCCTAACACGCGCTCGCAGCGAGTCATCCGGGAAATCATCGTGTGAACACCACCTAAACCACCACCATAATAAATCAAGACGATCTGACAGTGTTTTGTCTTGTGAGTGTTGTGAGTGAAACTTTTTTCATCGTTACATTTTTGGCGCTTTTATTCGATGTTGTTTTTTCAGTGGTCTTACATTCATATAGACTTAACACAAACCCTATAAGGGTGTTGCAGTGTTGTGAGTGAGTGTAGCATATAGACAATTAATTATGATACTTATAATAAAGTGTATGTTTTGTTACATTACAAAAATGAAAATGGAGCGTCTAGTCGAGCTATAAATTGCTGTAATTATTTATACCTGGATATGTATGCCAGTTAAATAATTGTAGCCAAATATTGATTTTGTACGCAAGATTATTTTACTAGAAAATCTTACAGTGTAAACGCTGGCTGACTTTTTTCGTATTCTACAAAGAATTTTTATTTTCACTAGTTCCACAGCTTTGTGCTATGGAACTAATGAGACTTTTATTCATCATCGTAATCGCAGTACATTTTGTTATTGATGTTCGAAATTCAAATAACTAGGTCCATAAATTTCGACCGAATGTTGTATTTGAAACTTGGGCAGCGTTTGTAGTGTATTTAAGAGCGAGTGTCCACAACTCAACGAGCAAACATCAAATCTAATTACAGAAGAATAGGATTTTCCTTTACACGTATGAGTTAAAATTCATTTTATGAAGTTTTATTGCAGAATGCATGAGCCTTTACACGTGTGTGATACTGTCTTTCGTTTGCTATTTGAATATCTAAAAGATAGTTCATTAGCATTATTTCGGCATTACTCATACAAAATGAGAACTAAAACAGGGCCTAATTCACATCTTTTCAGATTTTTTCGTCCTTTTTGTTCAAATTCCAAAATCAATGTGAATGAAAAGGACTTCGTAATCGAACGGCTGGGAATCAGAGCTCTGTTTCTACAACATATATTGTGTACAAGTACTTAGTTGCTAACATTAAAATTATTATCATACCGGCTGTTTGATGATATCACGACCAGGGTTGGATTTCGTAGTATAATTATACTATTTGTACCATTATTTCATAGTGTGTAGTATGTAGTATCGTAATGCCACTATACTACGCGAAAATATCATAATTTTATCTTCAGGTTGACCGACTTGTATTAAAAGTGAACTTTTAACCTTTAACTTTTTAATATTTACCTTACAATATCGAGAATTTCTGTATGTACGGAAACAGGCAACGATGAGGTATATGGGGAATCCTCTCGTGATGCTTTACTATCCCAGCGATTCTGACAGAAAATTTTATTTCATGAATGAGTGCGAGGAAGACGATTTCATGTTAATTGGTGGCAATTTTTTTAATTACTGTGTAGACAAACCTTGACTCAACAGTGAACAGTTGCAGTACAGATACGCTTTCCCATTATATACTGATACATTATTGTGTCGATTGCTAAGGATGAAGTTCCGATAGACGCATTAGTCGTCCACTTGATTGAACTGATTACTTGATTTTCCTTAAGATTTCGTGAATATTTTTGTCCTAACTGATTAAAACGAAATAACAACAACAAAATAATCATATATAAGGATATACGAATGCAATTTTAGTATAATTCAAAACAAAAAAACGCCGATAATCGAAACATATACGATATGAAAAAACATGAATCCTCAAACGTGGTATAATTTTGGACAAATAGTATAATTTTATTATCAACGTACAATATTATTTTGAGGTTCTGAATCCAACCCTGATCACGACTCAAGGTGAGTGAATAAATCATAGTGCGCATCTATCATTTATTTTATCAACTTAGGACGAAATGTGACAACTATCTCATGGATGTGCACATATTGCCCCAGCGCATTCAAGAGTGAACAGCCGGCATAATAATAATTTTCAAAATCATTCGAATGAGACACAAAACTTATTTAAGACTTACATAATTAATTCTGTTTGAATGTAATTAAACAAAAAGGTTAGTAAGCTAAGTATTTAAGTTAGATTTAAGATCATAAATTGTTTTACATTTATACGTAGGCAAACAAATTGAATCGAAATGGAGTTTTAGCGAAATATTAGTCTCGGCCTCGGCTTCCGAGATACAGGGAATCGTATTAGGGATTCAGAAATCCAGAAGAGTACCTATCTACGTTATGTCACAGATACTATAATATTAGCTATGTGATGGAGGATTATTTTGGCATTCGTGCCAATATTGTACTATTATTAAGATTATCTGTTTTAAATAGGCAGGTATTCCTTAATTTACTCTCAATTAAGTAGTAATAGTGGTGTCGCATTATCTAAAGTTATACTAAACATGTGTGGCGGGACTCTTCTGATAAAAGGGAAATAAAAAAGTCAGAGATATGTAGTTTCGATTTGCGTTAGAGAGTGCGACACAGAATCGCCACACATGTATTCCGCTGCGTTCAGCTATAATGGTGGGTATGTACTTATGTAAAGTAGCGGCACGAAACTCTAGTTAGTTTCGTGCTACTTATACATCGTGTTCTTTTCTTGATTTGTCCGAATCCGAAGAATCCCACTGAATTTATATATTCCATAATTATTTAAAAAATAAGTAGGTAGGTATAGTACTTAACCAATATCGTGTCGTGATCTCCTTTTACCTACTTATTACTACACATTATATTTTAATGTATTATTGTAATGATTTTTGTTACAATTTTTATACACAATTCGCTGACTTATGTAAGAGACCGCTTTTAGAATGTTATTTTAAAAAGACATTTACTTCTTTTTGATAACTTTGCGTAAAGAAATTGTAAAGTTTAATGTGTATACATAGTAAAGTTACTTTGTAAAGTATTGTCACTCGATTTGGGAGTGATATCTCATTACTTTACTGGCCCGGATCTGAAAAGGGGTCGTGTTAAGGTTTATAATTATTATTTATGAAATATGGGTCGCCAAGTTTGCTAGCGACGCGATTGAATTCACTTTAATTTTTTTTTACTTTCCATACTTGAAAACCCGGATAAGTGTTATAGTTAAGTTATTAAGTACCTACTACATCTACAGATACTCTAAGTAAAATTCAAATATACAATTTATAGAAAATAGACTATTTTTAGCACTTATATAAGTAAAAATCAGATTATATAAAAAAATTGCAAAGTGCTTAATGTTAAAATATCATTTTAATGTACGTTTGAGTATAGAAATGTTCATCCATCTACTCCAGGTAGCGAAATCTTCGTCACGGCGTCGACGTAAAGACGTCCATTTAACGTCAGTTTACAACGTAAAGACGTGCTACAATGACGTCTAGGAGTACCAAAAAAGTACGTACATTTGTCTCAGTCATCGTAAGATGTCAAAATGACGACTATTGCAAATGGACTGATAACGTTTTCGTATACTGTCTTTGTGACATTCCTAAAAGACAACGTGGTCGTTATATCAGGACGTAATAATACTGAACGACGTTATTATTATATTCATATTAATGTTATTATGACATTCCAAAAAGACGTTCTGTGGATCTCAATTTAGGGAGAGGTTACGTTTGGCAGAAATATTACTTTGTGACGTACAGGTACAACGAATTCCGTACTTCCCTAAATGACGTCTTTTTTGCCTCATTTTGTTACCTGGAACGTGTCGCGTACGAAGTTGGCGATCCACAACCGCAATGAGACTTGGACCGTGAGTTGTGAAATCTAAATTAACGAAACCGTGCTTTGAACCTAGAAGTGCTAGTAAAATAAAAAAGGGTAGTTAAAATCACTTAACAGTGCTTTAACTTGGAGTTAACTTTTTGCCTTATTTACTATTACTAATGTTTCTAGGTTCCATGCATTGATGTTAGCCTTTATATTAAATAGGTATAAGTTTGTAAATGTAATGATACTTTAGAACTTCGAATGATTGTAAATAGCAAATTATTCTACGTTACTACAATTGTACAATTGTGTGTCACACTTCTAAAAAAGTTTCCGCTTATCGCGTTGATATCAATAAAGTAGGTAACTACATAATTTTAGAATGATGAATTAAAGTTTTTTTGATTACGCCATAAGGCAAGCATATTAAATATGTGATAATAATAATGTGCTTATCCAAATACTCTCTCCATTTAAACTACACGTATATTCACTCGAGCCATCATCTCTTTCACTTAACAATCGAATCTCAGAGTTCTCAGAGTTAATATAACGGATGTAAAAAAAAAACTAGATATTTAAAGTAATTATTTTTCTTAATTTTATATTTACACGCATATAATTTGATGTATGTAGACGATACGATACTGCGCGGAGACTTAATTTTTTTTAGAAGTGTACAGTTATTGAGAAGAGATTAAATAAGTACTTCCAGAGAAGTGCAAATCACATTTGGCATGCACATACCATCATAGTTAAATAATAGTAAATAACAGACTCGTCAAATTACGCAGTCATGAAAATCTATGTAATTTACAAATAGTTTGTATTTTGTAAAAAGAAAATAGATTTAAGTTACAAATTTATACAGCTATTAGTTTTAAGATTAAATAGATTCAATTTACTTTAGGCAGCATAGGCTTAAGTTACTTTAGACCGTTTCTACTTAACTGTAACACCCATTTTTGCGAAGCGAACAAAAAAGCGACGTGCCTCGATGGCCGTGGCTTGTTACATGCATCTTGGGATGTCATTTTTTTGAAAGCCCGTGAGTTCTGACACAGTTTTAAAATATTATCTAATAAATCTTCCGTCCCTTTCTATCTCCCACGTCTTTATACTGCGAAAATATTCTATAGGTCTATATGGTTAGGTATATAATTCGACGTCAGCGACTATTAACTAATTTTACTCTTCACCTACTTTCCAACACAAGAAGATTATATCCTCAATTACTTACTATACTACTTAATATACTAATAATACTTATTTTTGTCAAAGATAATAAGAGAAGAAGATGATAATAAAAGATACCAGAATCTTATGTTGAGGATCTCACTTTTATCTTTAGCTTTTTTATAAAGCATGTTATTTACCTTACCTTAAAAAACGTTAAATCAGTGTCTATTTAAAATAATAATGAGGTACATTCATGGTCCTTTTTGCAGAAACAATAAAATAACAATTTATATTTTTCATTAAATTTTTGATAACCCTCTAAAAAGGCTTTTATACACAGAGCAGGAAAGACAAAATACGCTCGCGCACTTTTTTGACACTTTCATACAATTCAAGCGTGTCACGTTTTAGAATAAAACCTTATGGTTTCCCGCGAAAATGGTATAAAAAGTCCAGTCTTATTATTACTGTTGCGCTCGGCGCCTATTGCTCGGCACGGATATTGTTATTATTTACGCCTCCATAAGGTCGCGAGCGTAATTTTGTTGCCTGTTCTGTTGTTTTGTATGTAATATTTTATCGTAACTGTAAAGTTTTTAGTCTGTACTAAAAGCCTATTGAAATAGTACTTAGTTAAGTAACACTTTTCCCGGGCTGTCATATTATGTTAAATGTATGTCAACTTGGCAGACCAAACACTGAACGCTCATTGGTTGCCTGTTCATCATCGGCTGTCTTCAACCAATAAGCGCACAGTATTTGACGTGTTGTCACAATACGAGTTTGACAAACGTATAAGAAACAGACATGAATTATGATGTTATGTTTTAAGGAGTTAGTTTAAGATTTACTTTCATATATCGCTTACTTGTTATAATTATACGAATCAGAAGTACTATTTACTCATTAATGAAATTTAAATGTAATATGATTTAAGTAATGTAAGATTTCTATCATAAATTAACTACGTATAATGTTTGCCATACGCTCTGTCGATTTGCATGTTATTAATGTAAGTTATTTTACGACTGATACGCACTTTATGAACTATATATAGATAGGTTTAATTATTCTAATTGAATGTAAGTAATTATTAATAAGGCTGTAAAAATTATATAAGGAACTAATTACATTATAATAAACTCAATTTTATCTTTAAGCGTGTTGTTTATTTTTGCTGTAATTTATTGTAATGCTGACCTGCCCGGCTTCACACGAACATAACCTTTGCAAAGTGCAATATAAGTTGACCAAGTTTCATCGCAATCGGATGAAGCGGTACGGCAGCGTATAACATACATACGTACAAACAAACATTCATATTGGTGATTTCATATATAATATAGAAACTGACGTGAGTAGTACTCATAACTACAACTATTGTGTTTATTGTATGTGTGATGGGCATCTATATTGCCCGAACGCCGGTCGAGTTATTCGACTGTATCTCGTGAGTTTTAGCCGTGTAATAGTTGTAGTTATGATTTCATACATAGTTTAAAATGTGTTAGGTTTAGGTATAATGGTAATGATGGCATGAATTGTATGGTTAACTTTAAAATTAATCTTGGTAGTGTATGCAATCTGTTTACCAATTCCATTCAGCCATTTTAGCATGGAACCTTTACTTGACTAGCATGCTACACCTTCGATCGCATCGTCACTTCCCATCAGGTGAGAGTGTGGTCAAATGCTAGACAATTTTGAAGTAAAAAATAACCTACACAAAAAAATAGAACGTTTAATGTTGTAGTGAACTATATCGATAAGCCTTAGAGTTCCTTGGTAATAAAAAAATAGATGGCCTAATAAATAAGGGAAGGAGAAAATGAAAGCCAAGTGATCGATGCTCTCTGTGGGGTAATAGACAAAAGTTTTAATAATAGAAAATTTAAACTTTACCGCGTTGTTTTCCCAACTTTTATCAAGTTGGCGTGCTCGCGCTCGGTCAATTCATTAAGCCGATCGCAGGCGATTTATCACAGGGAAATAATAAGAGTTTTTCCGTTCGATGCCTCGGAATTACCCAGCGGTTCTATTAATCATTTTCTGATTACGCAGATGTTTTCCGAAGACGCGCAGTTGCCAATCTATGCCAATAAAGGCAGGAGCCCACCGAATCCGGTGCTGCCGCAGAGTGACATATTATTATTATACATAAGTAATAACTATATCTCTATCTCTACATCTCTATATTATATTTTAATTTACTGCCAACCTCTTAAAAAGGAGGAGGTTCTTATTCGGTTGTACTTTTTTCATGTTTTTAAGAATTTCGTCAATTCTAAATCGATTTAGATAAATCTTATTTTTTTAATTTAAAACGAAATAAATTCAGATTGGTCCCATATCCCATAGAAACATCGTCCAAATCGGTTCAGTAATATAGTTTAATACGAAAATCATCTAGTATTGAATTAAGGAAATTGAAATCCTTTCCATGCGTATTTTATCTAGTCTCTGCGGCCAGTAGCGTAAACAATAGGTAGACCCACAATACTTATACTACTCTATGGGTAGACCTAACGTTCAGCGCGTGCGCATCCGCGCCATCAGAGGCGCTGCTTGCCATGAAGATGGGAGAATGGGGAGAAACGTCACGCAGAATACTACGCTACTACTGACTACGCGTCATTCTCCATTGCTCAATTTCACAATTAAATTCTTCGTTGGTTTTCCCGCATAGAAGAACACATGCTTCACTATATTCCATCTGTATAAAGAATTGATACACTGGCAACGGATCAACTACTATTGTGTGGTGCTTAAACGATTTAAAACATATTCTGTGTCGCGTTCTCTAAAGCTAAACGAAATAAACATATTTCTGTCTTTTTCATTTCCCCTTTATCAGAAGAGTACCGCCATACGTTATTTTATTACGTTATTAAGTTTACTTTAGTTTTAGAGAATGCGACACAGAATCGACACCATTATTGCTATATAGTAGGTAATTACAATAGCTGCTTTAAAACAAGTGGATACAATAAATGGTCAATTTTTTAGTATTATTCCCGTCATATTTGCCTGTGCCAGATGTGTTCTTATCCTAATATTGACGTATCTATCTAAAGTAATAACGGTAACAAATTGGCGCTCTGTTCATTAAATACTGGGCTTAAGATAATTAACCAAAAACTATTACTTAATACCTCGCTACTTGCCAATATTACTTTTAAAAAAATATAGCAATCTCTTTAAGTACCATTTAAACTTCTGAACTATGAAGTACAGCAGGGTAAACCATTTTTGATTCTTGCTACGACTGTTTTCAAACTTAGCACATAATTACAAAAATAGTTATTCTAGTATGGTATTTTGTATCTATTTATTAGCTCTGAAATGTCTTGCAGCACAGAGGAGTGCATGTAAACTTGCATGTAGTAAACTATTGTAGCGTTATTACATGCTCTTCGCCTTCTTCCATGCCTATAGTGCAGGAATATTTATTTTGTGATTAAACGAAATGAGAAAACATCGCTCGTTGTTGTTTGTTACGTAGCGTAGCTATTACGAACCGCAGTGTAGCTATCGCGTAGCGCAGCAAAGCTATCGCGTAGGGCGACAAAGCTATCACGTAGCGTAGCTGTTACATAGCGTAGCGTAGCTGTTACGTAGCGCAGCGTATCTATCTCGTACCGCTACGTTGCTACCATATAGAGCAGCGTAGCTATTGCGTAGCGTTTGCGCCTAATCTCAAGTTCATGTAGTTACGAAGTTTTCTGTGTTATTACTAGTTTTTGCTAATACTTAGATAGATTGATTAATACATTATATAGAACATATTAAATGTAATGTAAAGTGAATAATTAATATGATCGACCTGCAATTATTTTTTTATATCTCGAACGGAATCTATACCCTCGTCCGTCCACCCCTCAAGCCGGGACATGCATTTCTGTACGATGCTTTTTTTTATTTCTATTTAGTAATGGACAGCTAATAGGCTCGCATTTGACCGCGGACTCACGGTCGGTACATGCTTGCTTAGTAGATTCACTAGCGACTTGAAGAGCTCCAGGTTGTACCTACTGATCGGGAAACAAAGACGCTGGTAATGCGTTCCATTCCTTCATTGCTCGGATTATAAATGACGAGTAATGAGAATTTTGTAAACCGCTTTTTACAAATCTAAAGAAAATCAACCATAAATAGGTGTAGTCATAAAGGATAAAGAACATGACTTCCTTCAATTCACCTTTTACAACCAAAAAGCAAAACAAACCCAGTAAGATATGGTTGGTTTGTCTTTTACTTTAAAATGAATCTGTTGAGTAGCCTAAGCAGGTGATACTGGTATTAATCATAAATCACGTGGGTGCGTTAAGTAGGTGTACTAGATACATGGCTAACCCGATAGCTCAGTTGGTAGTAACCCTGCCTTCTGGACTGTGGGTTGTGGGTTCGATCCCCACCCAGGACAAACATTTGTGTGGTGAACATCGATGTTTGTTCTGTGTCTGGGAGTTATACTGTATTCTATGTATGTATTTACTAACAAAAAGTATCTAAGTATTGTATCAGTTATCTGGTTCCCATAGTACAAGCTTTGCTTAGTTTGGGACTATGTGGCGCTGTGTGAAATGTCCACAGATATTTATTATTATTATCTATCTAAATATATATAACTTAAAGGTACGTCTGATTTTACTGACTGACATAGTGATCTATCAACGCACAGCCCAAACCACTGGCCGGATCGGGCTGAAATTTGGCATGCAGGTAGATGTTATGACGTAGGTATCCGCTAAGAAAGAATTTTTCGAAATTCCACCCTTAAGAGGGTGAAATGGGTGGTTGAATTATTTTCTCATAGGCCACGCCGCGGGCGAAGTTGCGGGCAGAAGCTCGTTATTTTATATATTAGCATTACGGCAACAAATAGGAATAAATGTAGAAGCGCGGTCCATGCCTCATTGATTTAATGATTAGCGACGCATTGCATTGTATTACCAGCTCACTGTGTGGATTACTCGAGCAGCGCCACTGCAATGCGTTATTTGGATAAATTGTTTTCCGGTTACCGGCTGCTTTGTTGTCTCTAAAGCTATGACTATCTATTATGGCAATGACTATTTGGTAGAATTGTTCGTCTAGATTTCATTTAGGTAGGTGGGCACTGCGGCGAGGTGAACCTCCTCGCTGCAGTAGCAACCTCCGCGCTATTGGCCGCCGAGAAAAGTGTTTTTCTGACAGTGTCTCGCGGTGACAGTTAATAACAATTAGTGAAAATTTTATCACGGAAACTTATATTTTTGTTAATTCTTTTAAATTGTATATATATCCATTTCACAGTAAACAATAGTATTTTCTCTTTACACTATATATATCAGATAGCCCCCACATATATTTGGTGACCTTCGTTCTGTACATTTTCTTCTGAGTAAATTCAAATTTTCCGTCGTTTGACGGGGGCTACTCTGAAACTTTTTTTGTGAAGAAGTCCTACTGTGAATTTTTTTTTTCAAGTGACAATTAGAGGTCTACTGTGAAACCGTAATTATGGAATTTGCCGATGCGCGCGCTGACGATCCGGCACCACCTGGATTGTTTCGCGTCGGAGTTCGTATGCCACCGTTTTGGACGGACAAACCCGCAATTTGGTTTGCTCAAGTGGAAGGAAGCTTCGCGATTTCGAACATCACTACTGACGAGACCAAATTCTACTACGTCATCGCGCAACTGGACGCTTCGGTAGCTGCGGAAGTAGAAGATATCATAGTTACGCCTCCGGCTACTGGGAAGTATGAAAAATTGAAGCTGGAACTGATTAAGAGGCTGACGGCTAGCAAAGAGAAGAAGGTTAAGCAACTTTTAGTTCACGAAGAGCTCGGCGATAGAAAACCTTCGCAATTTCTTCGGCATTTGCGACATCTTGCTGGAAGTGAGGTACCTGAAGATTTTCTTAAGACTATTTGGTCGAGCCGTCTCCCTAGTAGTATCCAGGCTATCATAGCTTCACAGCCGACTTCCCCGTTGGATGTTCTGGCGGAATTGGCTGACAGAGTGAATGATATTGTACCTCAGCACCATGTATCAGCTACTTCAGTTAACCCATGTTCGAGTTCCTGCGCTCAGCAGATTGCGGCGTTGACAAAACTTGTAGATAAGCTGGCGTCACAGGTAGATCGCTCGAGGCCACGATCGAAAGATCAACAGCGAAATCGCGGTCGTTCATCTTCAAGCCGGCGCTCTCAGTCCAACTACCGGAAGTTTCTAACATGCTGGTATCACTCAAAGTATGGCCCAAAGGCGAATAGATGCACCAAGCCTTGTGATTATGTTCCGGAAAACTCGAAGGGCAGTCAGTAACGGCGGTAGATGACTGCAATACCTGCAAAGGCCGCCTATTCATGACAGATAAAACATCTAAGCTTCAGTTTTTAATTGATACGGGTTCTGACATTTGCGCATATCCTCGAACGCTTCTTCGGGACAAAACGCCACAAGTCCAAGTACGAGCTGTTTGCAGCTAACGGCACACAAATTGCTACGTATGGATGCATAGACCTGAATCTGAATCTGGGACTTCGTCGAGATTTTAAGTGGAAGTTCGTGGTAGCCGACGTTTCAAAGCCTATAATCGGAGTGGATTTTCTAAGCTTCTACGGTTTGCTCGTCGACTGCCGTCACCACCGCTTAATGGACAGCCTTACAACACTTTCTGTTGCAGCTCCACAGTCTCATCAACTCGACAAAGAACTTCTGTCTGTCAAGTGTATTAATGGAAATTCACCTTACCACGAACTCTTGCGTCGCTTTAGCGAGATTACAAGGCCTGCAGGTTCTCAAGCAGAAGTGGTTCATAATACTAAGCACCATATACGAACAACACCTGGACCACCTGTAACTTCTCGACCTCGTCGTTTGGCACCGGACCGTCTCCAAATTGCCAAGAAGGAATACGAGGACATGTTGCGTAATGGTACTGCTCGTCGATCAGAAAGTTCATGGTCATCACCTCTACACCTGGTCCGCAAGAAGGATGACTCCTGGCGACCATGTGGAGATTACCGGGCGTTGAATGCTCGGACGATACCAGACCGGTACCCGATCAGACATCTTCATGACTTTGCATATCAACTGTCAGGATCACAGGTCTATACGAAAATTGATTTAGTTAAGGCCTATAACCAAATTCCTGTCGAAGAGCTGGACATTCCGAAGACGGCAATTACCACCCCTTTTGGACTCTTTGAATTTCCGTTCATGACATTTGGACTGCGCAATGCTGCGCAAACTTTCCAGAGGTTTGTGGACGAAATGCTGCAAGGGCTGGATTTCACGTTCGGATATTTGGATGACATCTTAGTGTTCTCGAAAAACCAAGCACAACATCTGGAACACCTGGAAATTTTGTTTGGACGGCTGAAGAAGTACGGCGTTTTGATCAACACTGCCAAGAGTGTTCTGGGCGTTAGCGAGCTTACTTTTCTGGGATATTTTTTTTTTTTTTTTTTTTTTTTTTTACTTCAAACTTGTCTAGCATTTGACCACGCTCTCACCTGATGGGAAGTGACGATGCGATCGAAGGTGTAGCATGCTAGCCAAGTAAATACCTATTCACTCTTCTCTTGAACACGCCCGGGTCATATTTCGCCGGAAACACAGACGCTGGCAGGGCATTCCATTCCTTAGCCGTTCTAATTAAGAACGTTGAGTCAAATCGCTTGGTACGAATGGGTGGTATTTCGACCACAAAAGGATGGCGCTTAGCCGAGCGTCTAGTAGTCCGGTAGTGGAATGGTGATGGGAGAATTAGATCATGCAGTTCTTGAGCGCATTCACCGTGGTGTAATCTGTAAAAAACCGACAGACTTGCCACCTTACGTCGATGTGCAAGGCTCTGGAGCCTTTCACCAACCAAAGTGTCGTCGTCAATGAGCCTTTTGGCACGCCGTTCGATCGAGTCCAGAGCCTCAAGCTGGTACTTGGCAGACCCGTCCCACAGGTGGCAGCAGTACTCCATACACGATCGGACTTGTGCTTGATACAGATTTAGAAGCTGTCCAGGTGTGAAGTACCGCCTTACCTTGGACAATATGCCGAGTTTTTTTGAAGCTACTTTGGCTTTGGACTCGATGTAGGATCCAAAGTTTAGGTTTGACGTAAGATCAACACCCAAAAGCTCAAGATGGTTTCCTAAACTTACAGATACACCACGGAATGAAGGAGCCAGATGGAGTGGGCTCTTTTTAGCAGTGAATAAACACGCCTGTGTTTTTGCAGCATTGAACCTAACCAAGTTAGCATCGCCCCAATCGGACACGGCTTTCAAAGCCAGGTTCATGCGCTCAACCATAGCCTCTCTCTCAATCCGGACGTCGTCACCACTGGCTCGGGCACTGGATGTGTATCTTTCAACAACAGTACTATCATCTGCATACCCAAAGGTACCGGGCTTTAGCAGATCATTGATGTGGAGTAAGAATAGTGTTGCTGAAAGAACTGACCCCTGAGGTACACCAGCATTAATAGCTAATTGATCGGAAGAGCAGCCATCAAGAACTACTCTAAGCGATCGTTCCCTCAAAAAGTCTGATATCCAAGTGCACAAACCAGCAGGTAGTCCGTAAGATGGAAGCTTATTCAGAAGACCGTCGTGCCAGACCCGATCAAATGCCTTAGAGACGTCTAGAGATACAGCAAGTGCCTCTCCATGCATCTCTAAGGCTTCGCTCAATATGTGAGTGGCATACGCGAGAAGATCCCCAGTGGACCGGTTTCGGCGAAATCCGTATTGCCGGTCACTGAGGAGATCATTGTCTTCAAGGTATGCCAAGAGCTTGTTGTTAATTATACGCTCCATACTCTTACAGAGAATGGAGGTAATTGAGATGGGTCGATAGTTGGCAGGATCAGCACGACTGCCCTTCTTAGGTACAGGTTGTACGTTGGCTAGCTTCCAACTCATAGGGACTATTCCGGTGTCTAGAGAGAGGCGAAATAGGCGTGTTAGAATGGGAGACAACTCGGGTGCACAGCTCTTAAGTACAATTGCAGGTATACCATCGGGACCACTGGCTTTGTTCACGTCTAGACTGCGTAATGTTTTTAGTACTTCCTTCTGACGTATGCGTATTTCCGGCATGAAAACACCGCATTGTGGAAGGCAGGGAGGTACCTCATTAGCAGTATCTAAACGCGAAGCTTCTGCAAAGAGAGTGGCAAACAAGTTTGCTTTTTCTTTTGCAGTGTGAGCCAGCGATCCATCTGGTTTCAATAATGGAGGCAGTGAGGATCGACAGAAGTTCGCTTCAACCGATTTGGCTAGGGACCAAAAAGCCTTACTACCCGCTGGGTAGGAAGCAAGTTTAGTCCCTATTCGACCAATATGATTGAAACGAGCCTTCCTTAATTCCTTCTTACAGGCCTTGGCGGCAACGTTAAAGGCTTTCTTCTTAGCTCGAGTGTCCGAGGCCTTGCGTTTTCGAGCGTCAGCCCATGCCAGATATGCCGCATGCTTCTGCGCTTCAGCACGTGCACATTCGGCTCCAAACCATGGGCTGGCTTTGCTGGTCACGGGCTTATCGGAAAATGGAATAAAATATTCCATAGCCCGACATACTACCTCAGTAACCGCATTCGCGCAGACCGTCGGATCTCCAGAAGAAAAACACGTTTGCCGCCAAGGATATGAAGCGAAGAAATGTCGCATCTCGTCCCAGTCTGCTAAGTTGTATCTCCAGACACGCCGATTGCTCTTAGGGCTTGGGTCAGGCGGGGAGTATACTGAAACGGACTTGACCAGACAGTGATCGGAACTACCAATGGGTGAGGATACCGCCACAGAGTATCGGTCTGGTTCAGTCGTGAGCAGAAGGTCGAGGCAGTTAGCAGTGTGGCTATCAATATCAGGCACTCGCGTTGGCTCTTTAACAATCTGCGTTAAATTGAGCGCCAAAGCGAGCTTACGCGTCTCTCTCCCAGCGTGGTCCGTGATCCGGTGTGGGACTAACCACTCCTGGTGGTGAGCATTAAAGTCCCCCAGAACAACAAGCTGAGCCGAAGGATAGCGTTGCTGAGCCACATCTGCCGTTTCACTGAGATACTCCATTAGAAGAGTTGTCTCCCGGTCACCGCTATGTGATCTGTACACACCGGCATAGAGAATTTTCTCAATGCCGGTGTCCACAAGCACCCAAATCACCGAAAAGTGGGGATGTTCAAGGTTTCGGAGACGCAAACAGCAAATGTCATCACGGACGTAAACGCAGATACCAGCGCGTGGAAGGAAGCGGTTTTCCAAGATGAATCCTGGATAGTCCAGATATGCCGTGTCTGATGGACATCCTATTTGCGTCTCAGTCAAGAAGAGCAAGTGCGGTTTGTTGGTCTCCAGATGATGATGGACCGCTTGCAGATTTGAGTGCAGCCCACGAATATTTGTGAGGTGCACTTTAAGAGTGAGGACGTGCATCTGCCGTTTAAACTTGCTCAATTTATTTGACTTTTTCATAATTGGGTGAGTTAGGTAGACAAGTAGGAAGTGGACGAGATATTGGGATGCTAACCCTCAGTAATAGAGAAGCTCCTACGCCAATGGAGAACTTGCGCGGAGACTGCGGGGACGCCCGAACCCCCCTGAAATTGCCCACAAGTTCCTCACTTCCAGTCGCCAACTGGCCCTGTGGACAACCTCAGGATTTTACACAAGCGGTGGGGCAGCCTTTTGTAGTTGGCTAGACTACTACTTGGGCCCCCTACAACTTGCGGTCGGCCAGCAGAGAGCACCGTGCTTCGGATCCCGCTACCCTCCGAAGCAAGGTCTCCGACGCGAAAGCATCTCCATCACCAACACCGGTCTGCATACCCAACACAACTGTCCACATCTACTCGTCAGAACGGCTTCATTAGACATCACGATGGAACACGACGAGTCGCTTGGCATCGAGGTTTTGTCTAATGGGTGGTAACTAAGCCGGCGGCTAAGGCCTACCACCAGTTATTTGGTTGCTCTTTTGGCACCACCCAGGGGTCACGTGTAGGGAAACTAGGGTTAAAGCCTACGGACGCGAGCAAACATAAACCCCCAAATATCATGTTTCTCCAGACGGAATTCGTCCCATGGATGAGAAAGTCAAAGCCATTCTAGACTTTCCAACACCGAAGAACGCAAAAGAGCTCAGAAGGTTCCTTGGAATGCTCAACTTTTACCGGAAGTTTTTGTCTGGAGCAGCAGCTATTCAAGGCCCGCTCAACGCAGCTCTTTCTGGACCTGACATCAAAGGCAATACACCTATCGATATGACGCCAGAACTACAGCACGTTTTTGATGAGTGTAAGTCCAGCTTATCCAAGGCTACATTACTTTCGCATCCAGATATGCAAGCTGAGCTAGCTTTATTCACAGACGCGTCAGATGTTGCCATGGGCGCAGTTTTACAGCAGAGGAGAAACGGAGAATGGGAACCGCTTGGATTTTTTTCGCGGAAATTGACGCCTGCGCAGAGGAAGTATAGTCCATATGACAGGGAGTTACTGGCAATTTACGAAGGAATTCGGTATTTTCGCTACATGGTCGAGGCGAGGACTTTCATCGTTTTCACCGACCATAAGCCTATCACTTTCGCCTTCACTACCAGAAGAGACAACTGCTCACCACGTCAATATCGTTACCTCGACTACATTTCACAATTCTGTACGGACATTCGCCATATTTCTGGAAAGTCAAATGTCGTAGCAGACGCATTTTCACGTGTCGAGAGCATCAACATTATTGATTATGAAGCTATGGGACGAGAGCAAGAAGAAGATGTTGAACTTCAGGACTTGTTAGAGAAGGGTTCTTCGATGAAGCTAGAGAAGATCACAACTCCTGAAGCTACATTATATTGCGATCTGTCTATGCCTAGTCCACGTCCATATGTACCACCTGGCTTTCGCAAAATGATTTTTGACAGTCTTCATAATTTGAGTCATCCGGGTCCAGCAGCCTCCAGCAAACTTATATCAGAGCGTTTTGTATGGCCTGGAGTTCGTCGCGACTGCAGAAAATAGGCACAACTATGCACAGATTGCCAACGCAACAAAATCACTCGTCATATTTCCACTCCTCTCACCCCATTTTCACCTCCATCTGATCGTTTTTCACACATTCACATGGATATCGTGGGGCCATTACCATATTCATCTGGTCACAAATACTGCCTCACCATTGTCGACAGATTTACCCGTTGGCCTGAGGCGTACCCTTTGGCCGATATCACAGCTGAGACCTGCGCTTCAGCATTCATCTCCGGTTGGCTTGCTCGCTTTGGTTGTCCGCAACGCATAACAACCGACCGAGGAGCCCAGTTCCTGTCGCAGCTTTTCAAGTCAGTCTGCAACCTCCTCGGAGCAAAGCATTGTCCGACAACGGCATATCACCCAGCCAGCAATGGGATGGTGGAGCGTCTTCACCGTCAGCTGAAGGCATCCATCATGTGCCACAATAATACAAATTGGACGGAGGTGCTGCCGCTGGTCTTGTTGGGCATTAGGAGCGCATGGAAGGAGGACATTAAATCTTCTTCAGCGGAGCTGGTCTACGGAGAGCCTTTGCGTTTACCAGGCGAATTCTTCGTGCCTTCTAGTGAACATTCATCTGATGTCACTAGTTTCATCGTGCGACTTCGTGAGCATGTGAGGAAGCTGTCACCAACAGCTCCAGTATGGCATGGCAAGAAGCCGTTCTACATGCCCACAGATATTTTGACGTCAGACTACGTGTTCCTTAGACAGGGTCCGGCAAAGAAGTCAATGGAATCTCCTTACACCGGACCGCATAAAGTGCTAGAGAGGGGCCCGAAGACTTATAAAATTTGTGTGAAGGGCAAAGAAGTAACGGTGACCTTAGACCGATTAAAACCAGCGTTCCTAGTCACCGAGGATGATACTCTATCTCCTACAGCCAGTGCAAGTTCGTCGGATCCAGCAGATGTGGAGACAGAACCGGAACAGAGAACCAGGAGTGGTCGTAGAGTCCGGTTCCCTAACTACTTTCGCCCGTGATCCGGTCTCGGCGGGGGAGTGATGCGGCGAGGTGAACGTCCTCGCTGCAGTAGCAACCTCCGCGCTATTGGCCGCCGAGAAAAGTGTTTTTCTGACAGTGTCTCGCGGTGACAGTTAATAACAATTAGTGAAAATTTTATCACGGAAACTTATATTTTGTTAATTCTTTTAAATTGTATATATATCCATTTCACAGTAAAACCAATAGTATTTTCTCTTTACACTATATATATCAGATAGCCCCCACAGGCACCACTGGTTCTCAAGTTAATCTACCGCCAAGAAGAAGTGTACAAGCACTACTGTGTTTCGGTTAAAGGCACTTCATCACAAGTATCATAATCCCTGTAATTTTACTAGATAATGGATAAATGAGACTCCTGGAGTACAGTACATATAGCTACATACTGTGTCACATTATCTAAAGCTAAATAAATTAAGCTTTGGGTGGCAGTACTATTCTGATCAACAGAAAATTATAAAGGTTTTATTTATATCATAGACAAGCTGACATTTAACTACGGTCTACCTGATGGTAAGTGATGACTCGGCCGAAGATGGAGCATAGGCAATAGGCAACAGTCGCAACACTGATCTATATACATATTGACTAGGCGGTAGGACTTTTCTGCACAGTTCGTCTAGGTAGGTACCACTGGTTTGCCAGTTATCCTGCCACCAAGCAGTGGTGCGCAAGGACTACTGAGTTCCGGTATTGAAGGGCATTGTAGCTAGTGAAATTGGCAATGCGCAATTGAGACTTTATGATCTAAGCGTACAGTCGAGTAATGTTATTAACACGGTGCTGATGTCTCAGGAGGATGTGCGCAGTGCAGTGTTGCGCGAAACTTTATTTATTAGAGTTCCGAGTGACACTGTTCTGTTATGGGCGCCGTGTCGCTTAGCATCAGGTGAACGACTAACACGATACATCATTTATTAACATAAAAAATTAAGGTTAAAAGTAGTCCCTCCTTTATAACAAAGTATTTCTTTTCGATTTCCCTAGTACTTAGTAAGTAGGTAAAGGTAAAGTGTTCCCAAGTAGCGATTTTAATGCATAAAACTTGTCAACCGAAAAATTGTTTTGTAAGAATCTGTCCCTGAGGAATTGAAATTTCTCACGGAGTATTGCTCCAATTTATTTCTCACCTGTCCGAAACTACTTTGGTCGTAATCGTACCCCAGGCTATAAACAAAAAACTAAACAATAGTAAGCAATAACGTATTGGACGTTAGAATATTAATAAATTATTAAATAGAATATTATTATATTTTATTTTTATCAATTTTGGTAGATATTTATAATGGAAAATATTTTATCAAACGACCGTAAGTACGTTTGTGTTTTAAAATGATATACAAATCAACATCATGCGTGACTTACTTACTACCTACTTTAGTTAAATTGTAATATTTATACAGTACTTAGGTAAGTTCGCCCGTCTGTACTAAAGTCTAATAAAATACAACTTCGCTAAGCGACACTTCCCCTCTAAATAGATTCTGGACCCTAACTATACGATTCCCTGTATCTAGGGATCCAGGAACTACGAGGACCATAGTCTCACAATACCCAGACTCAGAACAAGTATTTGCGCTTTTTTTTCTGTGCACAAATACTTGTCCTGCCGCGGGAATCGAACCAGGCTCCGGGTTATAAGCTGACCTGCTCAACCACCACACCACAGTGGCTGTCATAATAAGTTATAATATTAGTGTGATAATGATGGGATAGAATGCAACTACTTTCCGATGCCTTGTTGTCGCGTCGCCGCGCTGCTAATAAAGCTAAAATCGAAGGTAATACACAAGGAAACCATTAGTCTGTGTCAAAACTTTCCTCCCAAATTAAGACAACCATAAGTTTTTCAGAGCTAGTGGTTAGACAGTTCTTTTAAAGTAGAGCTTAAGTAATAAAGTATTGCTCTCAATAATATTTCAGGTATTAGGAACAAAGCAATTCTTACAGATTATCACGTTTGTCGTATATAAATAAATTACTTAACTTAAGAAACCCCACTAGAAGATTCGTGGTTTCACAAGTAGATTCCCTCTTACTACTTTTTTTTTGTTTGGTTTTGGCTCCACACTTTTGTGTATTTAGCCAGTGTCAAGATATTATCAATTGATAATATCTCCAGTTAATTCATATCTTATAATGTGTCAAGTCAAGTCACAGTCCAAGTCATCTAGTCAAGTCATACTCCTAGTACCTAAAGTGGTGGCAACTTTACCAGAAGCTTCTATGGAGTTTTGGAAACAACACGAAAAGAAACGTTTCACCATCATTATACCACTTTCCCACACTCATGCCTGTAATTCAACACTTAACGAATAAAACGCCACCAATTTTACGCACTAACACTGAAAATAACACAAGTTTTGGAAAAGTATACAATGCGGCGACGTGATCTTTTTCGTTTTCCCGCCAAAAAACTACTCTTACTACTAATAGATGAGGCATTTCACAGTCCCGCCCTTCACTTGTTTCCTGACCTGACTAAAGAACCATAAATAAATAGTTTGAGATTTCTCTACGGTTGGTGCCGTTCAAGGAAGGAAGGTGAAGGAGTTCTCCCGCAAACACCTACGTACACTTTGTCCTAATGAAGACATATTTGTAACTTTGCTTAGTCAAATTAATTTACGCTGTCTAATATGATACGACGATCTCCACCAGACTTACGAGGTAAGGCCCCAGGTCGATTCAAAGCTCGGATGCGGTGGGTTCGATTCCCGCGCCAGGACAAGTAATTGCCCACATAAAAGTGGTTTTGAGGGAAAGTAAAAAAACAACTGAATTTTTTAAATTACACATTAGGTATTATAACGAATTTTTGTCACGACTTTATTTACTTGTTTTATATACAGTGCAAATCTTGGAAACGGTTCTAGGACGACATCTAGCGGTCCGATCGAGATGAAATCACACTAATATTATAAAGGCGAAAGTTTGTATGTGTGTATGTTGTTACTCCTTCACGCTGAAACGGCTAAATGGATTTGGATGAAATTCGGTAGCAAGATAGCTTATACACTGGATTAACATATAGGCTACATTTTATCCCAGAAAAGTGACATTTTCTCGTGGGATGAGCAAATAATTAAAATACTTTTAATCCGTGGGTGAAACCGCGGGGCGCAACTAGTTTAACGTGAATCTGTATAATTTAATCATCGAATGATTAAATAAGCTTGCTTTCATATTTTTAAACTGGTCTGATGATGACCATCGAAGTTGGGGCCAGGGTATCATGAATAGTTTTGGTGTTCTTTCAAATACATGCAAATAGAACCTCTATTGCTACACAATAGAGACTGACGATTAGATTACCAAACATGGCAATGTTCACGAACTCTGAATCGGCTGATTTTAGGTAAACTGCTGATTATACAAATACAATTGTAACAATTTCGAACAAATTCCTTTAAACTCACGACATTCACTCGTTCAATAATGGCTTTCTATCGCTTTTTAGTGATTATTCTGCCAATGTCAAGCAAGGAGTTTTTATACGGTTATCTCGTGTCAAAGTCTTATTTTGTCAGTCAAAACGCCACAGTAAAATTGTGAAAATTGTATTGCAGGCTCTAGGTGAAGAGAAACCGAAAAGGCATGGTTTAAAAATTGAACCATTTGCCATCACTCATGCATGTTCACGAACACTTAACGGATAATAATCCACCATTATGACACAGGTTATGGATAAAAAAATCCAAATTCACAACCGCCATTTTCGGATTCAACGACCGTCTTCTTCTCTTCGTTTGATGGCTTTCTATGGCTTTTAAGCGATAGCCTTCTGCTCGGAAGCATTCAAATCTATATTACTACTATATCCCACACAAGAGAGGCGCGCGCGACCTTAATGAAATTTAATTAATATTTAACTTTAGTATTTTACGTAGATACTTTAAATACATACTCAATATACGTACCTACACATGTACGTGCTTCATAAATCTTGCCTCCATTCGCATCGGTCCGATTCAGTCTGCCTACATATTTGACTTCCACGCAGATAGCTCCGATAAGATAAACTTGATAGATAGATAGGTACCATTATGGGATCGGAACGGAATCAATATAACTACATTGTAGCTGCTTCCTATAAGCACATAACTATAGAATACGATAATTTTTAAACAAAAACGAGGCTTTACACCACACGACTGAAGTAATAATAATAATATGTGTGGACACTTCACACAACGCCATCTAGCCCCAAACTAAGCAAAGCTTGTATTATGGGAACCAGATAACTGATACAATACTTGACTTTTTTTTTGGTTGGCTTCACACTTTTGTGTATTTAGCCAGTGTCAAGTAATTGATAATTTTCAAGTTAAAAGGTATTAGATATATGTGTCAAGTCAAGTCACAGTCGAAGTCATCAAGTCAAGTCAGTCTAGTCAAAGTCATACTCCTAGTAAAGTGGTGGCAACTTTACTTGAAGCTTCTATGGAGTTTTGGAAACAACACGAAAAGAAACGTTTCACCATCATTATACCATTTTCCCACACTCACGCCTGTAATCCAGCTCTTATCGAATAAAATGCCACCAATTTTATGCACTAACACTGAAAATAACACAAGTTTTGGAAAATAATACAATGCGTTCACGCAATCTTTTCGCTTTCCCGCCAAAACTCGATACAATACTTAGATACTTTTTGTTTGTAAATACATACTTAGAATACAATATAACACTATAAAAAACCGTAAAGTTCTTTAGCTCCGTCTCTCTTGCCCTTACCGTATTAAACAAAAGGTAACTCTCCCTCTTTCAATCTTCACGTTGAGAGGGAAATGTAAGGTTATCCCCTTCTCAACCTGAAGGTATATCTCTCTCTCAACTTCCGTTCACCTCGCCCGATCAATATACGTTACACATTCACCAGCTAAGGTGCGTAAAGAAGTATTACTTCAATAAAAATGCATTATAATTGTTAATTTACAGCTATCTATTACATCATCAGCCGGAAGATGTCCACTGCTGAACAATCCTCCATAAAACGCCACTTTGGACGCTTATATCATCGGGAGAGTTTGCAATAATTACCACGCTTGGGAAGCGTCTATGAGCTTGCTATACAATATTTGACAATTTAAAATTTCACAATAACGACTCAAATTTTTAAATGTTTTTTGCTTATGTAGTAACATATAACAGTATTTAAATCTTAGCAAGTTAAATGATATTAGGTACTTAAAATTAGCACCTAATATATTCCTCTTCTCTTCATTTAATGACTTTTTATCGCTTTTTAGTGATAATTCTGCCAATGTATACTAAGGAATTTTTGTAAGGTTAAATATTTGTCATGTTTTCTGTTTTAAATATTTAACCTTACAAAAATTAGTAAGTCTAAGTTTGTCAGTCAAAATGCCACAGTAAAATAGTGGATGAGTTTTGGCGGCAAAACGAAAAAGATCGTGTCACCGCATTGTATTATTTTCTGAAACTTGTGTTATTTTCAGTGTTAGTGCATAAAATTGGTGGCATTTCATTCTTTAAGTGCTGTATTACAGGCATAAGTGTGGGAAAGTGATATAATGATGGTGAAACGTTTCTTTTCGTGTTGTTTCCAAAACTCCATAGAAGCTCCTGGTAAAGTTGCCACCACTTTACTAGGAGTATGACTTGATTAGACTAGACTATGACTTGACTTGAAGACTTGGACTGTGACTTGACTTGACTTGACATATATACATATTATTAACGAGAAATTATCAATTACTTGACACTGGCTAAATACACAAAAGTGTGGAGACATAACAAAACAAAAAAAAGTGGATATTTTACTGGTGCTGGGAAGCCTTGATGAGAAAACGAAAAGGCATGGTTTTAAAACTTGCAACCATTTGTCAACACTCGTGGACGAACACTTAACGGATAATAATCCACCCTTATAACACATTAAAATTCAAAAGTCACAACCGCCATTTTCGGATTCTTTTCAACGACCCTACCTAATAACATTTTAACTTGTAAAAGTGCTAAAAGTAGCCTATCTATACATATAAAATTCTAAGTCCTGACAGACTTATATATCAATGCACTGCCTAAACCACTGGCCCTAGAGACTTGAAATTTGGAGTTGTGTTCTTTGTAAAATGTAGGTATCCACTAAGAAAGGGTTTTTCGAAATTCCTCCTAAGAGGGTGAAATTGGTGGTTGAATTATTAATGAATTAATTTCTTCTTCGTTTCGTATAGGCCACGCGGGCGAAGCCACGGGCAGAAGCTAGTTTGCAATAAAGTCCTTTGACTTTGACTTTGATTGTAGAAAACTTTAATACGCCAAGGAGAATGCTCACTACCTGGATATTCCTTTACGACATTTGCGGGAAGAGATGGGGTGGTTCTATTCTTATTACGGGACTACACTGGTATAATCCATAATCCACCACGCTGGCAAAGTGCGGGTTGGTGGATAACACATTGTCCTAGAATTTTTGTCAATGGTGCAGGGCCGAGCGATATTCGAACCTGAGTGCGTAAGTTTGAAAGTTGCACGGGCTACCGCTGAGCCACACTCGCTCTAATGTATGAAGAATTGTTCTTCCTACTATTTAACATTATCAAAAATGGTTTTCTATTAATGGTAATAATATGTTATCTACCTACAACTTTGAATGACATCTCGCATCATTTCGTGCCTACTTACCTACTTATTGTTGAAGTGGAAAAGTATAATTATGTTGGATAACTCCCTACTATGTATACTTACATGTATTTGTATAAATATTTAAAACTAATAATGATCAAATTTTGACAATTAACCTAAAAATGTAAGTGACAGTAATCATAATTTCCTTCGACCTGAATTATTGTAATGTGACGAGAGTTAGGCAATGTATGCTCCACTCTAAAGTGCAACGCCCTCACAGGGCTCATACAATATAATATTGGGAACTAAGTACTGTATAGATTATTTAGACTAAGTAATGACATTGTATGAAGGCATGTAATAATTAATAAATAATATACATGCCCACTGCCCAGCATTCTGGTTGGTATTTCTCTTACTTAGGTATTTACTTAAAAAGTTTTTTGGTGGGATTGTATTTTTTTCTTGTTGATTAGAAATGTTCTTTGTGCGATCAATCGATCACGAAACGTCCTATTATAAGCATGCATAATATTTGCTTTATTGTCAGGTTTTTCCTGTTTATGTTTCTCAATGTTGTCTGATATGAAAAAAGATTTTTCTTTGTAAGTTCATGTGTTTTCGTATTTTATTCCATTTGTCTATGATAAAAATTAGATACAAATTACTTCTTGGAAAAATCAGACGTATCTACGCTTATTTAATGGAGACAATTTTTCTTTGCAACCCGACATATTTCCGATGTGGAATCAAAGTAAGAAGCTGACAGTAGCTTTCAACTTTTCAGCAGATTATTAAGAGGACCGTCCTAATGTTTGAAAATGTTATTGCCGTCGCTCTGCTATCTGCACGTGTAATAGAGACAATATATCCCATGATTGAATTAGCCTACATTTCAGCGTTTCTGAGGAAAGCGGTTTTCTTCTCAACAAAACTTTTTTTTATAAGTAAAACTTCTTTACGCACGCTTGACTTGGGGAGTAAGCTGGCGAAGCGAACGGAAGTTGAAAGTTGTTGGTTAACGTAGATCTCCATTTTCCATATAACAAAGTTACAATTTTTTTATTATGTTGGTATGTCCGGTAAAATGACAATATGCAACTGTCAAGATGGCGACATTAACATTAAACAAAACAAAAACAACGTTATACCGGCCGATAGATCTAGCTAAACTAAAGAAGTTTTACTTCAGTGGTGTGGTCTAAAGCACACTCGTTTTTTTGTACTTTGGGTTTTTAAGTCTGAGGTCTGACACAGAGAAATAACAATACAACATCATACTGTGTCATACTAGCCCGCTTAGTCTATCCGAGATGATTTAGTAGGTACCCTTTTGTCGTAGGTCTAACATTTGAAATTAAGCACTTTGTAATTTTATATGCTTTGAACAAATATCATAAATACGTTATTTTAAGTTTTCTGATTATTTTCTTTTACATGTTAAAGAGGTTATATTAGCCTATTTGCAATAATTTGTTGAGGTTTAAGCTTAAAAGCTGTTTTCGCCACCTAGCGAGTAGAGACAACACCGGAGAGTTATGATTCTCCAGTAAGTGAGGGTGGTGCAAGTTTTTCACACTAAGTTTTCTTTCAGTCAGCTAGATGACGCCACTAACTAAACTCTATCATGAAAATACTCTACAAAATTAGTGAAATTAAAAATTCTTTTATAAAAGTATTTAATTAATAAATTTATCATTTACTACATAATGAGAATGACAACACTATTGCGTAGTTAAATCTTTTTTTATCACATGCAACAATTATATCGATTATCATCCCTTATTGTACCGCGCATGCCTGAAATAGGTGTGACTGTGGACTTTAGATTTTGAAGGGCTGTGAATTGTTTCATCTATAGATTTTTAGTTATCTTTAAATTTAAAAATACTATCTCAATAACGTTTTACCGTTTTATGATGCCACAGAGTTAATATATCAAAGGTCTTAATTATGGGTAACGCTCAAGCGAACGAAAAGCAACCTAAAAGTGGGAAGTCACCCCAATCCAGGAGTAAACATTTCATAAGGAACTTGAACAGAAAGTCTCCGGGTAGGGAGAGCAAAAAACATGGAAAGAAAAAGGCCGACCTTAAACGGGAGGCGATCGACAGGGAGTTCGACAAAACGCCAGATTCAGATAACGTCGAAGTTATCGAAACATCAGATAACGATACGGTCGAGTGCTCGAAAGAGGGGGAGGGCGAGTCGAGAGCGCAGTCAGAGGTAACGGTGAGCAGGTGCGGGCGGTCACCGACCCACTCGCTCGCCGCGCCACTGCCGCCTCCGGCCGCCTCGCCCGGCGACCCTTCCACCTCCGACTCAGTGTTCACGGACCCGCTGACGCCGCTCGCCGCCGTCGAGCTCAACCAGTGCTACTACTCCGCCGAGAGCGACACGGCTGAGGACCCTCCCGCACCCCGCACATTAACCCCTTCCCCCGCGGCAGCGCGCGCGCATCACGCAGCCTCCACACCAATGCCGCACGACGATGCAGCCTCCGCGCTTTCCGCCGATGACACAGAAAAAGAAGACAAAAATGACGTTTTTGATGACAATGACAGGGAGGAAAATGAAAAGGTTATGGGAGCGATAATATCGGGCCGTGGCTGCGATTCTGTGAAACGCAGCGCTCATGAGTGCAGTCATGACTTTCTGGACAACCGACTGAAGGCGTCTCCGGGGCAGACCTCGTTCACGCTCTCCAAACATCGCAAGGTGGAGCTACCGCCGGTGGCTTGCGAGCCGTCACTCACTTTCCTTGATAGTGCTACCAGTGATACCATCAACGGTTAGTCTTCATTCTTCTAATGCTAACATCCCTCCTATAGTTTCTTTCGAAGTATAGTATCTTGTACTATTCGCATTGCATTGTGTATTTTAATGTATGGTTAACTAAACACTATCAATGACTAATACTACACCAGTGTTTGACCACGAGCTCTCGTGATGAGAAGTGACGATTTCATGATGTGGGGGATGCTACATCCAGTTGTTTATTTTCCTTTAATTTAACTGAATGTTAGCTGTTTCTCGTTGCAACTTCTTACAGTTCTGAATTTACGCACTGAATCGATCAAAAGCTACGTTTGGACTGATCCTAATCACCGATTAGATTTTAATTGTGCTTGACCCTGATCATAATAATTCATTTTGATCTAAGATTTTTATCTCTAATTTTTGAGGAAACGTTTATTGATTTATATCAAAGATAGTCAAGCAGTCCGGATAAAATAATTACAAATATTTTTATTTCGACGTTCAATACTATAATTGAAAAAACCCTGCTTTTTCAATATGACTTCGTTCATGCTAACTCATAGTTTTATTAAAAAGTAAGAAGGTACTTACCACTTTGTTACCGTTTTGTTGATTTGTTGGTCACAATGGCCGCAAACCAGTTTGTTGATACTTTCTTCGCTTCATTGGCCGTACGATCACACACAGTACGGTATAGGTATGTATCGTATGTGAGTACACAACCCACCTTAATAACTGAACTCTTACTTTATATGGGACTGTGTCGAATTTAAGGACAACGCATAGTAATGTAGAGTTTGTTATTAGGCTTTTTGGGTTGGTAATAGACTTACTACGATATGGTAACTTAAAAGTTGTATCTTGGAATGTTGCATGTGGTATCTACCTATATAACTTGTCATAATGGAAGTTTAAGAGGAATCGATTTTGAACTTTAAAAACACTACAATAATGTTTTTATAATAGCATGGTTAGCGTCCGTACGCTACGTGCGCAGTAGAGATACAATTTAGAAAAGGAACAATTTCCTACACTACTATCTCTACTAAAAAGTTACCGTTTGAAATACAATATTGTAGTTAATAGAGCATACATTGCGTACATATGGCGCTATTGCATCAGTACCTAATAAGAACATTCATCTCTCACTATACCTATTTCATTAATTAAGTATACTTATATAAATCTGGTTTTCCGTAAGTACCCATTCCCCAAAAAAAAAAATTAAATCTTAGTAAAATATGAAACTACCTACCGAAAATTATGATACTAATAATGAAACATTTTTTTTGCAATCAAATAATTGATTTTGTAAATGTTAGCCTGTAGGTATCCAACTAGCTTTGTAATTAACAAAACTGCATTGAAAATAAGCTATCTGCTTGGGAGCTGCAGTAATATCTATAGGTACATACAAATACACAGCAGGTCTTGCATCAATAACTTTCAAGTTATACATATATTATTACATTCGCTCCAATGATGAAATAAATACATCGTGAGCAAACCGGCATGTTCAAGAATCAGAACCCGCACAACACAATTTATTCCGTACCGTGATCGGGGAGGTATTAACAAAAAAATATATTATTCTTTTTTTTGGTCTCCACCGACCAGACTGACGCTGGCAAGATCACAAAGCTCCCAGAGTCATACCCGAAAGGCTTCTGACATGGCCTATTGATTTGTACTTTTCAATTATTGCAGAGATAGATCGTCGTCATTCCAGCGTCAGTGACGTCCTGATGTCTGAATCTAACGTGTTGCGGAAGGTCGCTTCCCTTACGCTGGACAAGCACTCGGAGACGAGGGTCTTCAGGCCTAAGTACGTGCCCGAAAAACTCGACTTCCGCCTCTATGAAAAGTTTGAAGGTAAGCCAGTCTCTCAATATGTAAGTACTGTGTAGTGTGTACACGAAATACAATGCAGAGCACTCTCTACACATATACAGTGGTAATTGTTTTCATATTTTTCATTAATTATATTTGACCAATGAACTTATACCAAGACTAGCTTCTGCCCGCGGCATCGCCCGCGTGGTCTATAGGAAAATAATTCAACCACCAATTTCACCTTCTTAGGGGTGGAATTTCGAAAAACCCTTTCTTAGTGGATACCTACACTTTACAAAGAACACGCCCTCCAAATTTCAAGTCTCTAGGACCAGCGGTTTAGGCTGTGCGTTGATATATATTATAAGTCATTGTGTCGGTCAGTCAGTCAGGACTTTGAATATAGTATATAAGTATGTATAGATTTGACTGATATGCTAAAATATTTTAAGGAACCATGTCTATCGACGATTGATAAACATCATTTTATTTCCTCGTTGTAGGAGTTCATCCTTGTAGGTATTTATAGTTTTAAATATTTATATAATTTGTCTATGTAGGTACTTATAAGGCAATTGACAGTCGCAAACCTAGATAAGCCTATTTGCCAATACTTGCCTGAGCCTGCCTTAGACGTAAAGCGGGCTTAAAACGAAATCAACGTGTCGGTTTAAAACCATTTCTTTGTTTAAAACATTTTAAATCAAAAAAATTTGGTTTAGCATGATTGAAAACTATGTTTTTTTAATAAGAGCGCAGTGTTCATTGCGGCATCGAATTTCAAATACAATGGAGCACCAGACTGCATATTTTCAGGTTTGTCAGATTTTTTCTACCCATCATCAATCAATCAGGACCTATGCAGTCTTCAACTGATAATGAAATCACATAGTATACGGACGGTTTTCCACTATAACGAAGCAATAAAATATCTGTCGATATCGACAGATATTCTAGATACCTATCTTGACTGCGACACTCGCAACACCAACAGTATTTATTCTCATGATGTTATCCTCTCGTGGTGTGTTCATGATCTCGTCAGTGAACACAGACCAGTACCACCCGACCACCTAATTATTATATATCATGCAGTTTATGCATGTGTCTATGTCCCTAACCCTATAGCTACGGCCTACAGTACCTACCTATTTATACGATAAAACCTATAGAAGAATTGATAGAGTGATAGGATACCTAGAGATTAACTACCGGCACAAACAGGTGAATGAACACCATAATGATAAGGTACTGTTATCTGTTATGAACAAATGGCACATAATTTCTTATCTCGATTAATCATTATTCTCATTAAAGATAGTGCCTACACCTAACGGCGGACGTGACTTTAGGAGCGCTAAGTGATTTATAAACCTAAAATATGCAATTCTCCACAAACCGCGTAAACTTTACGAATACATCAGTAGCACAATTCAATTATGTGAAATTCTTGAGTCAATTTCGTTCGACGCATAAGAATGGTGTCCAAGACATAGTGACCATTCTAGGGCTGCACACGGATGATGTTGCAACCTTTGATATTAGAGATCATAACCAACCGAAAAGTTACAGTGCATCCCTAGGAAAAATAAATAGTAAATCATTAGTGGTGTACGTGACGAAAATGTTGTCATTCAGCATCTACAAGACTGAAAAGTGGTTCCAGGATGTGGTAATTTTAAATGAAAATATTAAGTTTTATTGTGATATGAAAACGGCCACGGTAACAATGGTGTTGATTGTTAAAAACAAGTATCACGTGATTAAGATTAAGAATATATTTCATTTTTGCAAAGAACCGTTAAGAAGTAAGTTATCCTTATTCAAGATATTCCAGATCGTTTGTTATTTTATTTCTAGCCTCGGTGACTTTCACATATTTCATAATGTTAAGTCACAATAATGCCCAAATGCGTCCACCAACGTCGTTGTCCAAGTCGCATGGTCTGATGATGACCTATATAAAAAAGTACATAAATTTCATCAAGAGGTGGCAAAAACGTCTGTTTGCTCTTTTAACACGTTTATATGTCCTAGCATAGAATAACTAATACTACCTGCTAACATATTAGGATTATTCGTTAAGATTTCAGCAGCCTGATTCATGATCCAACTCAAAAGATTTAGATTCAAATCTCTCTACGTCGCCTTCCTGGATGTTATAAAGCATCCTCTGCTTTTTTTGCGTTTTTTGCCACCACTTGAAAATTTATGTGCTTTTTTATATAGGTCATCATCAGACCATGCGACCATGCGTCGCCCTCCTGGATGTTATAAAGCAGAGGATGCTTTATAACATCTCCGTCACCCTCCTGGATGTTATAAAGCATCCTCTACTTTATAACATCCAGGAGGGCGACGGAGAGAGATTTGAATCTAAATATTTTGAGTTGGATCATGAATCAGACTGCTGAAATCTTAACTCCTAATAGACAATATGACATAAATGTGTAGATTTCGAATCAAATACCTATAATCCAGTTGAAATGTGGAATAACTTTGTTTTCTAAGCATTATTTTAGTTACTTGCCGAGCCACAACCGTGCTTGTGGTATTGGAATCTTGCGCTAGCGCACTAACTACGTCACATTAATGTCACTGTCAGCAGATTAACATTTGGCTCATGATTTGACAAATGACATTAATGTTTGACGCTTGATGGCTTTGACAGTTTATCGATAATCAATTTGTTATTTATTGGTGTTTTATTACAAACGTGTTTTATTGTTATTTTACTTATTTTTTTTCTACTTTATAGTCACCTAAACGTGTCAAATATAACGTAAATGTTCTGCTTATAGGGCAGATGCTTCTAAACTGGTTCGTGTCTTCGGTCTCTGAAAATAGCCATTTGAAAAGTTTGGTGTCTTCGCAAGACCTAAAAAACCTTGGAATTCAATACTGCACCGATCTCTTGGCTGCTGGTGTGCTCAGACAAATATCTGACAAAGATGCGCCTACGGAAAACATATTCAAGGTAGTTATTAATCGATGTATTAACCTACTCCTAATGTTATGGTAGGTACACATTAACATTATTTTGTAAATAGTTATTTAAAATAATTATTGTCTTGTTAAAAGATAGATTTTCTACTTAACTAGATTACACTTACTACTACTACGTATTATAGATCCATCTAAAATTATTACATTTGATTCATTTGTTATTTATGGACATAAAACTTTTAATTTTGATCTTTCAGCCCAGTTTAATGTACAACTGGGCTCACATGGAAGCGCCAGTTTCGCAGCCAGTCACCCCAGGAAGACTGTCCATGGCTTCCTGGCCGCCTGATAAGGATCAACCCTACCCAACCCCAGACAGTCTCTTCAGCCTTGACAACAACAAGTTCTTCAGCCAAAACAATAATGAAGAAATCAGTGACATCACAGAAGCAAAAACAACTATTTCACAACTTAAAAGAAAGGTTCAGGAACTAGAATATCAATTGGAAAAATATAAATTAAATACTCAAATAGAGGCATTAAACAAAAACCTTGAAAAAGATTACAATGAATTAAACTTTACAAGAAACAAAACTCAACTTACAAGCAAAGAATTTCAAGCACCATACTTAGCCAATGAGCTAAGCAAATTAGAAAATAAACCTGTGATACACATACCTGAATATGCACTTTTAAGAACAAATGTGAATATTGATAAAAAATTAGATTTAAGTAGCTTAGATAGTAAAAACGAAATGCTTATTAAAGACATAACAAGTACACCTGACATAAGATCTGATAAAATTGAAAACTATTGTAAGTTAAATAAGAGTAGAGAGTATTTTCGCAAGAGTTTACCAAAAGGTATGTTAGAAGAAATGGATTATAAAGATGCATCAAATGCAAAAATGGATGACACAGTTAATGAAAATGTGTCTTCTTTAGATGTCACCGGAAGACATGATAATTCATCGGATGCCTCATTCCGTAGTATTATATGTACATCAACTGATTTAGTTAACGAAGTTGAAAGTATTTCATATGCAACTAATGATGATACAGTATTTAAAAATACAGCTGCAATACATAATCCAGCCACTCAAATTTTGTATTCAAATGTTGATTACAATGAGCCTGTGTCATATGATGGGCATAATATTATATCACTAGAGCATGACAGCTTAATATTTATAGAATCTGAAGTAAAAAAGCAAGGATTTGATACAGTATCACCACAAGAAACTTATACCACTCCCATAGCTTCTGTAACTCCAATCACAGAGGAACCTGGTAATGAAAAGTCTTCCCCAATTGAGATGTCCAATAAAGCATCACCTTCTGGAAACACTGCAACTAGTCAAGCGATAGTTTCCCCACCACCTCCATTACCAGGAATGCCACCATTACCTCCGCCAATGCCAGGAACATCACCAGAACAAAATTATGCCATACCAGAGACAGTACCCACACCTGAGTTTAAAGTACCATTACCACCGAAATCAATTTTAAAATCAGAAGAGAAGAGTTCACCATCACCACCACCTCAATTAGGTCCAACACCTTCTCCAATCTCAGGAAAAGGCCCCCCTCCACCTCCCATGCCTACTATGGGCCCACCACCACCGCCAATGCCTAGTGTCATGCCACCTCCACCGCCTCTGATGCCTTGCATGGGACCGCTGCCACCTCCAATGGCTGGAATGGGGCCTCCGCCGCCTCCAATGCCAGGAATGGGACCTCCGCCGCCACCGATGTCAGGAATGGGGCCTCCGCCGCCACCGATGCCAGGGATGGGACCGCCTCCGCCACCGATGCCAGGGATGGGACCGCCTCCACCCCCTATGCCTGGCATGGGGCCTCCGCCTCCTCCTATGCCGGGCATGGAACCCCCACCGCCGCCAATGCCAGGGATGGGGCCCGCTCCACCACCTTTGCCAGGTATGGGGCCCCCACCGCCTCCAGGGGCACCAGGCTTCGGTCCGGTGCCGCCGCCACCGCCTGCGACGTACTCTGGGCCTGTGCCGTTCCCTGCCCCACCTGCAGGCGGGTGGAATATGCAACGAGCCAGTAAGTAATGCCTACTTTTCCCACAGAACTGGATTTCAAGTATTGATAACTTTTAATAAACCTTGTTGTTCCAGCATTAAGAAAAACCCCAGTGAAACCAGCAGCCCCCATGAAACCCCTATACTGGACCAGAATCTTGGCTGCCCCAACTCCACCAGTTTGTCAGGGAGATGCTGATGCTAATGGCGTAAAGCCACTCTGGCTTGAAATCGAAGAAACCAAACTTGATAATATTGATGAATTCACTGATCTTTTTTCAAGGCAAGTTGTAAAGGCACCAGTGAAAAAAAAAGTAGAAGTTAAAACGAAAATTAAACCAGTGAAAATATTGGATAGTAAGAGATCTCAAAACGTCGGCATCCTCGCTCAAAGTTTACACGTCGAATTTAGTGAGATTGAGAATGCTATATACAACTTTGATACATCTGTTGTCAGCTTAGAAGCTCTACAACAGATTTATGAGTTGGTAAGATATTTCAATATTTTCATGTAATAACTATACACATATTCTTAGGTATATTTTATTTATAAATATTACAGCGTGCAAATGAAGAGGAACTATCAATGATTAAAGAGCACCTCAGCAAAAAACCCGAAATACCGCTGGACAAGCCGGAAGCGTTTTTGCATGACCTATCAGGAATACCAAACTTCGCCGATCGCATATCTTGTTTCATGTTTCAAGCTGATTTTGAGGACTCTGTGAGCACAACCATGCACAAGCTAGATAATCTGAAACACACTTGCGAGGTAAACACAATAACACGTTATTACTGTAGGTAGGGTATGTTTTAGAACTTGTGCACAAAATTTTGTGTAATACTGACACTTAAACTCTTGACTATAGAATTCCGGCCAATAGAAAATATTGGTATACTGGTATACTTCACCTATTGATAATTTTTTTGACACTGCACCTTTCCTGCCTATCACTTGGTTTTTTCAAACAAACTTTGTATGTAATCGTTTTTGAACCTAACATTACTGCTTGTAAGTGATAATAGCTACCATAACCACTGAAAAATTATAATATTGCTTCAGGTTTAATGTTTGGTTCCAGTTTCTTCTAATAAGTGAACCTCTGAAGAGGCTGTTTGCTATCATCTTGACCCTTGGCAACTACATGAACGGGGGTAATGGCCAAAGAGGACAGGCTGACGGTTTTGGCTTAGAGATACTGTCTAAACTCAAAGATGTGAAGGTATTTTTTTATCAACACTGCATGTCCATTTAAGTGTTTAAATCGAAAATCTGATATATAAAGGAGTTTTGCTGGCTTGAGTAGATGTATCATGTAGGCACAATGCATACCAAGGCCTTACCACCATAGTACTGTTACTTATTCTGTTCCACTGTGTGTAGTATAAGAATACATATTGAAAAAGTTCCAAAGGCCAACAGAACCCAATATAAGTGACAATACTATTATAGCTTTATACGATGATAGCTCAATTACATTAGTGACGTTCGACTTGTGACCTGTGGGCTAGTTGGTTCGAATTATGCAATGAGCTTGAGCTTTTGGTGAAGGAAACTGTATTAACTTGGTGGCAAAGCATTTTCTAGTTTATTCGTCATTATGATTATTCTGGTGAATCTGCTGCTGAATGTTAAGGCAGCTTAAATGGAGAGCCAGTTTCTGTTGCAAGCGTAGAGTGGCGCCATCTTTCGGCCAATAGCACTGCCTTTCAACCAATAGCACCAGGTCATTGGTAACTAGTGAAATGCTTCTTCTTATTTAAGAGTCCAGCTCTTGTCGGTGGAGTGAAATGCTACCTTATCTAAAATTAAAACGTCCATCTTGCCGTAGGGCGACGTACCTGCCATTTCGGTATGTTCACTGTAGAACAAGTTTCCCATCTCCACCCACTGAAAACTCATTTGATCCCCTGAAGAATCCTCCATGTGTACTGTTTTTAGTGCAATAAAGAATTACAATAATAATTTTAAAAAATTTGGATTTTTCTGCACTGATCCCATGGAGGAGTCACTTTACCCCAACGCTTAACAATCAATCCCTGTTATCCCACTGCTGGATAAATTTCTCGTCCATTTGACTGGTCCGATAGCTCAGTTGGTAGTACCCCTGCCTTCTGAACTGTAGGTTGTGGCTTTGATTCCCACCCAGGACAAATATTTGTGTGATGAACATAGGTATTTGTTCTGTGTCTGGGTGTTATATTCTATGTATGTATTTACAAATAAAAAGTATCTAAGTATTGTATCAGTTATCTGGTTCCCATAGTACAAGCTTTGCTTAGTTTGGGGCTAGATAGCGCTGTGTGAGATGTCCACAGTCCCACATATTACCACAGTAAGAAATAATAAGTACTAAATATTTTAATAATAATCAAAAATATGTTTACAGTCGAAGCAGTCCAACGTGACGTTGCTGCACTTTATAGTTCGCACTTACATGCGGTCAAGTGGCGGAGCCCTATCGGAGAGCTGTGTGATGCCCATCCCCGAGCCCGGGGACGTGGTGCGAGCCTCCACGTTGGATTTTGCTGATGTCGCAGCACATCTTGCGACATTGACCAGTCAGCTAGCGGGTAATTTATGCACTCACATTGACTTGACTCTAGCCTAATATAGTTTCATACGTCATCGCAACTAAGTCATGTTTTGTTATCATTAACTAAGTCATGTTTTGTTATCACTAACTAAGTTATGTTTTGTAGTAGTTAGTGTAACTAGTAGCATATTTATAGTAGTTGGTATTATTGTAGTAGTTAGTTTAAAGAATAAAGGCACTTTAACAATTCAAAAACTTGCGCTTGGATGTGAAACAACTCTATAGTATGTGTGGTTGTTCAGATTTTTTTTTACTTTAATTTTATTTAATGACCATTTTTTGTGATTTTTTACACTCTTACACCCTTATTAATAAACGGGTATTAGTCTCGGATTAGTTACTTCAGCTTTTGTCCTATTTTTGCTACTGGAATATTTAGCTGGATCGAAAAAGACAAAAGATGGTGTAACTAGTCTAAAGCTAGTTCGTGTTTATTAATAAGGCTGTTACAGCCTTATTAATAAACGGGTGTTAGTCTCGGATTACTTACTTCAGCTTTTGTCCTTTTTTGCTACTGGAATATTTAGCTGGATCGAAAGAGACAAAAGATGATGTAACTAGTCTAAAGCTAGTTCGTGTTTATTAATAAGGCTGTTAGGGTGTAAAAAATCCAATGGCCAAATCCGATAAGGCGAAAGCATAACAGCAAAAATCGCTGAAATATCAGTCTCCAAGCCGATTTAGATAAAATCAAAAGAGAAATGCATCATATACCACATGGTTTGGATGAATCAATTATCTTCCTCCATTGATTATGTAAAGGTTCTAATTCGCAATATAATATTTATATCGATTACATTTGTTCCCAAATTAAACTGCAATCTCCTGACACATGGGTTATTTTTTGACAGCATCTGTGGTGTGGTGGTTGAGCAGGTCGGCTCATAACCCGGGTTCGATTCCCGCGGCAGGACAAGTATTTGTGCACAGAAAAAAAGCGCAAATACTTGTTCTGAGTCTGGGTGTTGTGGGACCATGGTCCTCGTAGTTTCTGGGTCCCTAGATACAGTGAATCCTAGTTAGGGTCCAGGATCTATGTATGTGATCGTTGGGCATTATTATTATTATTTGCAGCATGTAAAGAGAAGGCACAAAAGGTGTTAGAAAACGCGGCACAAGCGCAAGATGACGCATCAAACGCTGATGGTAAGAAAAGACTAGAAGTGTTCCAAGACAAGATGACCACATTTCTGCAGGCAGCGGAGGAAAAATTAAAGACTGAAAACGAAAACTTGGATGAATGTAGAACCAAGTTTATAGCAACTGTGAAATTTTATCAGTACACACCAAAATGTGGCAAACCTGAAGACTGTGAACCGAAAGATTTTTTCTCACTATGGACCTCGTTTTGTATAGACTTTAAAGACATCTATAAAAAGGAGGAGCAATTAGCTGTCAAGGAAAAGTAAGTAGTTTAACACTAACTTTACTCTGAAGATGCTATTTTGAACAGATTTTAACTTAAGTTTCTTTATTTTAGATTAAAAGAAGCAAAGAAGCTTCAGGAAGAAAGGAAATCTCAGTCTCTTACTCAGCCTAAAAAGGAAGGAGGTTTGAAAGCGAGGTTGCAGAAATTATCAAATTCAAGAAAATAATTTATTTGGGCTACAATATTAAGCAGCTGCGGCTGGTTATTTATTTTATCCATGAGTTGGAATAAATTTAATGCCAATGCAATGGTAATGATAGTTTGTTTTGCTTTGTTATTTCACATTCCAATTTACAACATTATTAGCTTCAGTTATGTGTTTAAACACAATATATTACATATTATTTTAAATTTTTAGAATCTAATGAAGTTTAGTACATATTTGTATTTGCTACATATCAAAACGCTTTGATTTGTATTTTGTAAATAAGGCAGCTTAATACACAGCTGTGGCATTTAATGTGACAATAATTATGTTCTTTGGGATTGAATTGTGATTTGTGATTGATAGTGGATATCATAGAGTATAATCTGTAGAGAGCATAGAGACATATATAAACATAAACCAATGGCATCACAGGGTTCATCACTCTATAATTCTATATATACTGACATATAACCTGTGATAGAGATTGCATTACTTACTGCTTAATACTTATTTTATTGTAGAAATTCAATTATACTATGTAACAAGCGAGTAATTTTTTTCTTTATTTTCGGTCAAAATTCCCTTCAGTAGTAAATCAAGACGAGACTGGCAGGGTGCAGCATTTCGGAATGATTCTATTGCCATTGTATAAACGCCTTAGTGATAATAAGGCCTTCTGCTGCTTCTACAACAATCTCTATAGATTATACCTCTGTGGTGGGGTATGATATTTGAAATCGTGCAGTACTGACCGAGTACTTACATATTATTCTCTTGGTGAAATTGAGACAAATCCCAGAAAATTGTTACAGTAAAATTTGTCTTCTCTTATAATACTAATATAGCTATGGAACAATCATATTGCTAGTATAATTACTAGACTATACTTATTACTGTAAAAACAATAAGAATACCTTGTTTGTCACACTAATATTATAAAGGCGAAAGTTTGTATGTATGTTTGTTACTCCTTCACGCTCAAACGGCTGAATGGATTTGGATGAAATTCGGTACCAAGATAGCTTATACACTGAATTAACATATAGGCTAAATTTTATAACGGAAAAGTGAAATGTTCCCGAGGGATGAGCAAATAATTAAAATACTTTTTATCCGCGCAACTAGTTGAAAATAAATTAAGAATGTACCATTGTAAGGAAGATAGATATAGCCTATATTCCTGATTCAATATTTATTCCAATAGATCACAGATCACTTATCCACTTCAGGCATAAGCACATTTTTTGTTTGAAAGTTAAAACTTATACATTTCTGGCGACTTTTCTTGTCCAAACAGAACAGTGTTTTGTAAACAGGTATTAAGTGCCTGTATTTACAGAAAATGAAGACAATTTTCCTGTGATTATGATTTTAATGAGGTTTCCTTGTGTGATAAAAACCAAGATCTGCAGGAGAACTAACAGCTCTCAAAATCGGCAAGTTCAGGACTGATAACCGATGGGGTTTAAAGGATCTGTGGCTACCAACTGGTACACAGTATAGGTCTATCTCCTAGTTGGATTTACTTGTCAATGGGAGTGAATAGTTCCAATTTGTCTCTAGTGAATAGGTGCTCTGTGGAAATGAGTGCAAGCAATTTTTTAAAGAGTAATGTGTTTATCCTTGCATAAAACCATTATTATTCCTTGATTAATCCCTAACTTTGTACCTGAACAATGCTGTTTAATTGCAGATGTTGAATGCTTTGTGACCATAGTTGGAAGAATGTCTTGTATGTTTTTCCTAATTATTTAATACAAAGTGGTGCTGTAACATTTTACTATAAATGTACTTATTTAACAAAATAAAACCAATTTAAATAAAAACTATTATTTACTCGTAGTCTAAACACTTTTCCTTCCATACTTTTTGCAGTTTTTTTTCTATTTTTCTGTTATTTAATACAGAGTCGCAAAGTTTAGTCAATGAATTTTTTAATGAATGCCATTGCATAAAACTCAAGTGCTTAGATAAAGACAGTTTATTTCCATCATTTCTGAACATTTCTTCTCTATCTAGAAATTCTTTTAAAGACTTTGCACTGTTCACACTGCCAAAATAGTGACTGGCTTTGTCATTAGCATTATTCATTTTTTTCTGGAAAGAAGTCAATAATTTACAGCTTTTCTCAGAATTTGTTTGTCCTTGATCATTTTTGGTAGTATTTTGCATCTCTTGAGTTTCCTTTTTTTGTGAAAATGATGAGTTCAGAACTTCAAAGCTGTCCCGAGATATGGCTTGACCATAATCAATTTTAGTGATATTGGATTTAATCAACTGTTGATCTATAGACATAACATCTTTTAACTCTATAAATGAATCTTCAATTTTAGATTCACTAGTTTCTTCATTGATATTACTTGCATAATCAAGTATATTACCAAATGTATCACTTTCTTCATCATTCTGCAAAGCTATGCCAATAGTTGTGGATTTCTGTTGAGACCAGTTTATTTTACCAAACATATCAAGGTTTTTTAAATCTAACCATTCCTCCAAATTTTTAGGCAATTCATAACCTTTAGGTAAAAAATTAAGCCCTTTTGGCTGTAAATGGGTCAAGTTAGAGTGCAAACTAGAGTACCATGATATGGTATGCTGGAGAAGTACCGAACAAATAGACCATATTCGGCTGAGCAAAGCATATGGCATCAAGCTCATCCAATGACTCTCGCCTTTCTTCACTCTATTTATGTAGAATACAGCAGCTTGTTTAGAGCATACATAAATCCTTACCATCAACTTGGACAGTGTTATTATTCGTGACAGCACATACTCTAACATCTGTTTACTTGGTATAAAATCATCATCTACACCTGGAAGAACTGCTGTGAAGTTTTCTAAATCCTTCAAAAGGTTTACTTGCAAATACTTGCGCAATGTTGAGTTTGTTTTCTTCATGTTTCTGTAACCAATATCGTTTCGAAACTTTTTGTCATATTTGTAAATAAATCGCGAAAGCAAAGCACCTTCTTTATACAATGGTGACTGTTTTGATAAAACTCTTATGATATTTTCACAAATGTGTCTCAGCTCCAAAACATCTGAAACAAATGAACTTAAGAGTAAACGTAAAAGCGAAAAAACTTTAGAAAGTCGTCGTTATAATATTATTAATATTTTTGTAAGAAGTAAATATTTATACAAATCATTCTTATAAAAATATTTAAATCTATGGATTTAGAATTGTGATGCAAATACCCCTACTAACCGATATTCTCTTTTATTTCAGTCGTTTGAACTGGTGGTGGCAATAATGATATACGCATCCATGGCTCCATTTTATCCTCGTGTCAAAAGGGCAAATTAACAAACTACTAAGAACGGCTATTATTTTATTGAAAATTTAATGTAGGCACAAACTTTTAGGTTACAATCTGAAAAAAATAACAGATTTTGCTTATACAAGAAATTTATTGGAAATTCATCAGTAACACAGTATATCAAATATCAACGATGACTGTAACAAATGAAATTAAAATGACATGACAATATAAATCAAAATGTTGAAATCGGCGAAATTGTGGTAAAATTGCTGCAGAGTATAATTTTTATTTTTTATTTTGGCTCCACACTTTTGTGTATTTAGCCAGTGTCAAGTAATTGATAATTTCTCAAGTTAAAGATATTTCACGTAAATAATGTGTCAGGTCACAGTCGAAGTCATCAAGTCAAGTCAGAGTCAAGTCATAGTCTAGTCTAGTGAAGTCATACTCCTAGTAAAGCGGTGGCAACTTTACCAGAAGCTTCTATGGAGTTTTGGAAACAACACGAAAAAAAACGTTTCACCATCATTATACCACTTTAACGTGATCTTTTTCGTTTTCCCGCCAAAACTCCTGCAAAGAGTATGTAACGCTACGAAGGCAGCCTTAGGGCCGTATTACAGAACGATGCTCAGTCATCGATCGGTGCTCAAGCAGAGATTTCATTCATTAATTGATCACATTATGAACGCTTAGAATTTCTGAATGAAAAAATTAAATAATTGGTTACTCTATGTATCATAGTTTTATAGAATGGGCTGCAGCAAGGTTAATCATTAATAATTATTTTGGGAGTTTTTGGCGGGAAAACGAAAAAGATCGCGTCGAGTTTTGGCGGGAACGCGAAAAAGATTGCGTCATTGCATTGTATTATTTTCCAAAACTTGTGTTATTTTCAGTGTTAGTGCATAAAATTGGTGGCATTCTATTCGTTAAGTGCTGGATTACAGGCGTGAGTGTGGGAAAATGGTATAATGATGGTGAAACGTTTTTTTCGTGTTGTTTCCAAAACTCCATAGAAGCTTCAAGTAAAGTTGCCACTACTTTACTAGGAGTATGACTTTGACTAGTTATGACTTGACTTGATGATTTCGACTGTGACTTGACACATATTCGCGTGAAATATCATTAACTTGATAAATTATCAATTACTTGACACTGGCTAAATACACAGAGGTGTGGAGCCAAAACTAAAAAAAAAAAAAAAAGATCACGTCACCGCATTGTATTATTTTCCCAAATTTTTATTATTTTCAGTGTTAGTGCATAAAATTGGTGGCATTTTATTCGTTACGTTACAGGTATGAGTGTGGGAAAGTGGTATAATGATGGTTTAACGTTTTTTTTCGTGTTGTTTCCAAAACTCCATAGAAGCTCCTGGTAACGTTGCCACTACTTTACTAGGAGTATGACTTGACTTGATGATTTCGATTTTGACTTGACACATATTTGTGTGCAATATCATTAACTGTTAAATTATCAATTACTTGACACTGGCTAAATACACTCAAGTGTGGATCCACAACATAAAAAAACTCGTTTCTGGACGTGAAGGACAATAATTGGGTTATCAATCTAATCCGAGTTAGCCAACTCGGTAGATTATTTGTTTATAATTTTAATCCTACAACCTCGCCTTTTGTTTCAAGACGGACAAAGGCTACAATGTACAACTTGTAGATACTTGTAATGAAACGATTTTAATAGTTGAGTAGGTGTTAAATGAATGGTATTAAATGATAGTTTAATTAATATTATAAAGTATTACTTATATCATTTTTACACTTATATTACTTATATCATTAAATTAAATTAATTAAATATAAACGTGGTCAAATGCTAGACAAGTCTGAAGTAAAAAAAAAAAAAAAAAAAAAAAAAAGGAACCCATATACTTTTTGTTCAGATGACTGTAGTTATATGTATACAAACAAATGAAACGTAGGAAGTTTAACAATAGCAAGCGAGGAAATTATTAGTACCACACCTCGCACCGCATACATTGCATAGGTACCTAGTAAGTAGTAGCTATTCTTTTGAATTTTGTTTTCTCTTTTTACGTTTTATTAATTTTTGTTTTCTTTTTTTTACTTTAATCAATGGTTCATCTTCCTCGTCAATATTCGAATCTTTGACCAATGGTTCACCTTCCTCTTTGACCAATGGTTCATGTTTCTCGTCAACAGTCGAATTGATTCGCCTTTTCCTTTTCTGTCCGTTTCGTTTTTTATTTTTCCCGGGTTTTTGCGTCAGCCCTTGATGCGCGGAGCGAATGTGTACGCCAACGTTTCCTTTGTGTGCATATCCAACTCCACAGATGTGGCACTTAAATGGCTTCTCACCGGTGTGAATCTGGAATTTAATAACTATCCACTGAGATGACGTTATATAAGTACTAATAAAATGCACAGGTAGGTTACCTAATATTTTACATTCACCTAATATTTTTGGCAGATACATTCAATGGTGTCGATTCTGTGTCGCATACTCTAAAGCTAAACGAAATTAACATATTTCCGTCTTTTTCATTTCCCCTTTTGATGTTGTCAAAGGTCATGAAGTCGTCTGTACTCAAGAGGTTGACTGTTCGCTGAACTACTAATGTTATTAGCCCATAAGCTCCCACTGCTAGAATAAGGGCCTTCTCTCATAGAGACTGCGGGCAAAAATCCACCACTCTGCGCACAGGCATATTCGATTTTGTGATTGTAAAACATGTCAAATTCCTCACGATGATTTCCTTCATTATTGTTACAGCTATAAATGCAAAAAATGCTATTTCGGCATGAATTCTACGCGTAGGTATAGTATTATACTATCATGTGTCTATACTGGTGTCGACTCTGTGTCGCATTCTCTAAAACTAAGGTAAACTTAAAGTATGGCGGTACTCTTCTGATAAAGGCGAAATGAAAAAGACGGAAATACGTTTATTTTGTTTAGCTTTAGAGTATGCGACACAGAATCGACACCAGTGGTGTAAACGAACGAACGGTGGTGCTAAACGAAATTAACATATTTCCGTCTTTTTCATTTCCCCTTCATCAGAAGAGTACCGCCATACTTTAAGTTTACTTTAGTTTTAGAGAATGCGACATAGAATCAACACCACTATCACACTAAAATTACCGTTTATTGCTAATAGACCACTCAAACTATTCACCTGGGTAGTCAGTTAGGAAACGTGTTCCTATCAGACCACCAGCTTTCAACCAGAGTTGTCGGTTAGGAAAACTTGAAACCTCAGAGAATATATATGTGAGAGTTTCAATACGCAGTTTATGTACATAATAGTGTCGATTCTGTGTCGCATACTCTAAAGCTAAATGAAATTAATATATTTCCGTCCTTGTCATTTCCCCTTTATCAGAAGAGTACCGCCATACTTTAAGTTTACTTTAGTTTTAGAGAATGCGACACAGAATCGACACCAATATAATACATAATATTTACTATACTTAAATTAATCCAAGTTATGTGATCACTACACTGGTAGAAAAACTTAGCACTAAGGGTCGAGCGAGAGCTCGGTCCCGGTCTCGGCCAAGACTGAACAACCTGTCTCGGCCGACACTTACTAAATACTACTTACACGTATATGTACAGTAAGTTCACTCCTTGTCTTAAAAGTTTTCCCACAAAAATCACATTCCATATCGATACTTTTGTGTCTCGTGCCTATGTGTTTGTTCAGTATGATACTATTTTTAAATATTTTAGGACATATATGGCAGGCAAATTCTCTCTTCTCGCTATGTGTTAACTCGTGCTGCTTGTTATAGTATGTGTTCTATGAGGAAACAAAATTATAAGTGTGTAGTTTTTAGCGTTCGTAGTGTTTAGTGCTTATAGCGAAGCGACCAGCTGTCCTTAACGGGTTAACTTAAAATTGTTAAGCAACTGTTCACTTGGAAGGGTGACCACTACAAAATATAATATGTAAGTACAACAGAGCTACAGTGCTTAAAACCGGCACGGTCGTCGGTCCCAGCTGTTAAAAGCCCGTAAGTCAGTAGTCGCTAAGCCAAGTCAGAAGTCACTGCGCGCCATAAAAGCTACATAAACAGTTCTTTTTAAACAATACTGGACACGTGGATTTGTCCAAAGGGCTTTGAATATTTTGGCATACTTACTATCGGCCATGTTATTTCTTTAAATAGTGACTAATCATAAAGGTCATATGAATCGGTAGCCGACACTAAAACGAACAAGGTTTATATGAAACAAAATCTCTTCCAGCATCAAGTTTCCAAGATATACGCTTTCAAAGTCACATTGGTGGCGCCACCGTTAAGTTTACTTATAACTAAATTTTGAGAAAAATAACTTAGTTTTTTTTGTCTGAAACAATCCTTGTTCTTATTAGTGGCAGCTATCATTTCATAATGTATTAGACGTGGGCGCTATTTTGAAAAATAAACAAGATGGCGGACTGTACGTGTGACATGCTTTATCCTAATTATTTAAGGCCCTTTTCCATACAAACAACTTTAAAAAAAAAAGAGCCAAATCGGTTCAGACTTCCACAAGTGATCCGCTTACTAACGACCGAATTTCATTTTGACTATAAATAGACAGACTAGCTGACCCACCCCGCGTTCATTTTACGTCTTGATTCCCCCGCTTCCCTCCATCACTCTTTTTGCCTTTTCTATACACTTTTCCCTATCTTTTCCTATTCGCCCCCCTTCATCCTGACTTCTTCCTTCTTTTTACAAACATAATACATATATACTTATTCAACCCTCCGGTTGCCATCCTGACGGTGGTCGGTGTGGAAAATTTGATCTAAAAATTTCTGTAAGTCCTTTTTGGATGGACCGATATCGATGAAACAAACGTGAGAACCTGCTCAGAACTACAAAGAATACATAACATCAAACGGGATCAAAGTCTATTGAATAATATTAGTGTGATGAATTTTAATTTTTAAGTTGTATGATCGTGCTTGCCCACTAATATCATCACTACTAACCATCACATAAGTGACGACGCCGTCAAGATGTAACACGTACAAGACATACAAACAGTTAGGCAGACTAAAATTCTAAAAACTGTATTTTTAGATTATAAAACAAAATATTTTTCTTTAAAAGGGTAAAGGAATTTACAGTTTGTTTAGTTATACCCTTTTTTAGTCGATCCCTGTTTAAAAAATATCGCTATGTAATATAAATCCACATGCATACATACTGATATTATACATCGGGAACCTTATACGTATGATTGTCTGTGGATCACATTTTCCTAACGACTAAACATCTGAACCGATCGTGATGATATGACGATAGTTTGAATCCTTGGAACAGAAGACCATAATATAATTTTTAATGCAATGTAAAGATAAGATATATACGAGGGCGAAACCTCAGGCAGCTACTAGTAATAAGAAATAAATAAAAACACTTACTCTGGATGCGTGGCCGCAGAACTGACATAAAACATCACGTTTAGTAGTAAGTGCATAAGGATACTTGATATTTGGATGAACATTCTGGTAATGGTTATAGTGAGCTTTTTTCGTAGGTATTTCTGCTTCACACTGAAATTTCAAAAATATGAATACTTAAGTATTTAATGAATGTAAAACACACCAACATGATTTTCAAAGTGTTTTCATATCCCACGATTTATGCGCACTTTCTTGCTGTACACCTGTATAAGATGATGAGCCTACCTACAACATCTAATACTTTAAAAAAGAGGGTTTTCGTTTTTTTTTGAACGGGCTGCTGGTCTCTTCCGACCTTTACAGCGTCACCGGGCGGGAGGTCGCTTAAGGCGCCCAGCCGTCAAAAGCAGGAGGCAACAAGCTCAAAGGCACCCTTGAGCTAGTTGCCTCCCACGCTAGGTTAGCTAATTATGTAATAGCTTATATTAGTGTATTTTTAGTAGATAGTGAATATGCCTAGAAGAAATACTGTTATGAAATGACAACAATTGTGTATGACGTGCATTGTTTTGTTAAAAGAGGAACCATGAATTGATTGATTGTTTAAAGCAAGATTTAAATAAAAAGAGGTTAATCTTGTATAGTAAAACAACCTGTCACAAGCTGCGCAAAACTTTAACATTAACTATTTATTAATGTTTGCGCACGCGACAGTACCCACGCGTAGCTATCTCTTCCACATTTCGCTCAGGGCTAAACCATAGAGTAGTAATAGTTTGGGCTAAACTTTCGTGCCGCCTATACCTATATGCCTTGAACGTCGTATCATAGTCATATCATCATCAAAACAAACATTAACAAGTCAAACACTACTTACATGTTCACATTTCATTGGATATTCACGGTCGTCGGGTTTTTTCATCGGTCTACCTTCGTCGTCATATTGATCGTATATTGAATCTTCAGACTCACTATGAGAATCATCAGAACATTCAGGGTCGTACTTGAAGTCCCTTTCTCCATATACCATGTTTTTTATGTTGCAATCATCAGAATCATCACTGTACACATACTTTTTCTCTTTTCTTGTTCTCTTTTTGTCAGCAATAGAACTTAAATTTTGCATAAATATAGATGGCAGGTATGTTGTTTTTTGTTTTGATCGCAGAGCGCTTTTTTCTGTTTTGAGTTGTTTTTTTTGGTTTTGACCTTTTTGACTGGTGGAAGTTATTGTGTAATCTGGATCTGTATGTGTGGGGTGTTTATTTAGTCTTTCTTAAAATGGGCGAAGACGAGGCCTTGTGGGCGCTGGAGGCATAGATGTCGCTGGGAAAAATAGGGGTTTGGGCTGAAGTGGTTTAGGGGAGCGATGACTGAGGTTTACCTGAGGTTTTTAAAGATTAGTTGCGCCCCGCGGTTTCACCCGCGGATAAAAATCCCAAAGCAAAAAGAATAACACCAAACGTTCACATACATAGATCCTAGACCATAACTAGGATTCTGTGTCTAGGGACCCAGGAACTACGAGGACCATGGTCCCACAACACCCAGACACAGAACAAGTATTTGCGCTTTTTTTCTGTGCATAAATACTTGTCCAGTCGCGGGAATCTGTCGAGAGCTTTTGCTGATTTTCTTTGCATGTGCGTAATGGCCGACGGCGCACACACAAGAGAGTTGTTCCCAGTCTTTTTTACTCGGCGTTGTCAGCCGTCAGTGGAATTGACGTTTCATAAGGAGAAATGGAAAATGTGGGTAGGATATGGGCGGGAGGTACCCTCAATAAAAATGTTACAAGAAAACTGATGCGTTCAGATGTCGATATATACTTTAGATCTACCAATAATAATTATGCGAGAAAAATATACTACGAGCCTACGAGTTTACTATAAGAAATATCAGCGACTTGACGGTGACATTTCTGTGCACTCACCTTTAACTGGCCATATTTTTTTCTTCCGTATTTTTGATTTTCCTTTTCCCTCATTTTCAAGATCAATATAATCATTCAAATCGGCAAGCCGATTAGCATTATTAATACTGTCGGTTTGTATTACACTTTTATCATTGTAAACCTCGTCAACATCTTGTTTGTCTTCAGTAAAACAAAAGTCAATATCATCGTCTACCATACTTCCTTCTGAGCTTTTAATTTTTTTACCAAGTGTACTAGTATTAAGTGGATCAGCAACATCAAGACTGTCAAATTCTAAATTACATTTATCGTTCTTCTCGCAAATTTCATTAGCAATATATTCAAATATTTCATTTTCTGCCGTATCACATTCTACTTGAAGAAAATTAGTTTCACGATTTAAAGCATTATCTTGTACTTCATAATTTAATTTCAAATTATTAATTGGACTAGCTCCATAACTATCACATTCTTTTTTATTTGTATTATATTTATCATCTAGTGTTAGATTAGGAATAGGTTCATTTGTGTTTTTATTTTCTTTATCCATATAAAGACTAATACCACCATCGGTACAACAACAGTCAAAATTAAATTTAGATATCGACATATTTGTTGTATCTAAACCTAACTCTTTTCTGTTTAGAGCCTTAAGTTGTTCAAGAGTGACCTGAAACAAGACAGTTATTATTTTAACATTGATCGGCAACAATTTCGGGAAGAAATTGTTCATACCGTCGAAACCCCTAACTTCGCCTGGTTTTTGATACATTTTCGTACCTTAGTCTAAAATTTTTGAGTGTATTAGGCCCCAATAATTGAAAAACTTTTCTACCTTATTCAAGCTATAAATAGAGATTTAAAATACTTAATATATTATGGTACAAATGATCACGCATTAAATGTAGTAGGCGAAGTTTAGGAAGTTTCCGATCTTCGCCTACCTCGAGTTTCTCAGTGATATAGGTACCTAAATGTTTATAGGCATTATTGACAAAAATTCTGGTTGTTATGCCAATTGAAATTGATATTAAAGTCAACGTTATACTGTTGATTTTTCTTTAAATCAGTAGTAGGCGAAATTTGGTACCCGTCTGAAGTTGTTTCCATACATTTCCTGAGATGTACCTAGGGGTGGCAGTGTTCCTGGTTTTGTTTACAACAATATTTAAAAATTGAACATTTCCAGCAATAAAGCCAAAGCCACTACAGATCCTGTCAAAGGAAGAAGAAAGGAAGGGAAAAGACAGGAAATGATGAATGGATAAGATGGTGAAGGCAGATAGAAAGGAGGGGGAAAAGATAGGAAAAGGATGAATGGATGGGATGGCGAAGAAGCTTTGGCATCCCATCCATTAATTCTTTCCCCTTTTTCCTTTGATAGGGTTAGGCTGTAATAGTAATTAACCCATGTTAAGCTAAAAAAATAATAATTTCCAAATCACAATTATTATCAGAGATATCATTATAGCATACACAAAAATAGAAAAGATACTTGCCATATTTGATTTTTTGCACATCTCAAGTAAAATTTTCTGTGCTAAAAATGCCTTTTTTACAAATTTGTATGTTTTTCCAAGAAATGCATTGCATTCATAGCAGATGTACAGGTTTCCATAAGAGACCTAAAAGTTAAATAGAAATTGTTATTAGAAAGAAAGTTGTAGTTATAACACTTTTAGCCTCAATATGATTGGAATGTAAAAAACAGGGCAGTGATGAAAAAAAATTTTGATTTCAGTATGATCCCTTTTTTGTATGGTGCCAATTTATGGATTTTGTCTATAAAAAGCGCTTTCGTATGGGTCATCAATTCAATAAGACAATAATCTCAGAGTTAAAACCACCTAAAATAACTATATCAAATCAAATAAAATCATTTCAGTCATACTTAGAAAAAAATTCTTGACTATTATTTCTTCATAACTTATTCAAAGTTGAAGTTGGCCAACATAGGTAAGAAAGACTTTGTCTTCATCACTATTTATATGCAGAAAAACATCAGATAAAAAAAAAAGCATCCCAACGGAATTTATTATTTGATATTAGTTTTTGGTTAAAAACCTTAATTATTATATAACTCAGTTTCGTATCCTCTGAACGGTCACTTACTAGTTTGTAATAAGCTAATAATAATAAATTGAATACCTACTAAGTTAGTAGGTAGTAGTAACTGATCAGTGAGGATCTTGAAATTCTGTACATTTCCAAAAGTTCATGTGTTATTATGTGATCACTCAAATTAGTTTCTAGTTTCTTACACGACTATAAATATATAGTTGGAATAATGTAAGACAATACATATACAATATACAAGATACAATTACATACCAGCTGATGAAAACCATTATCCATAAATATCTTTTCTAAAAACTGTTTAGCTTCAGAGTCGACGAATTCTAAACTTCGGACTTCAACTGCGATGCATATACAACATATTTTGTCTTTGAGTATGTCTGCCATTATTTTAAGGACTAGAAGTAATATATGCCAAGCATAATGCTAATATAATATATGCTAATATATCCGTAAGGATAATAGTGTTCTGTGATGCCAAGCTATGAAGAATATTGCGAGTGAGCGACAAGACAAACTAACAACAAAAATACCACAAACCACAGACTACGTAGAGCACACTATGTATCTCACCATCTCATATTTTACACTGTGGTACTCACAAATTCTCTCGAAATAGAGATAGAGATACTAATTTTTTTGTTTGGTTTTGGCTCCACACTTTTGTGTATTTAGCCAGTGTCAAGTAATTGATAATTTCTCAAGTTAATTAATATCATATCATGTGTCAAGTCAAGTCACAGTCCAAGTCATCAAGTTAAGTCATAATCTAGTCTAGTCAGGTCATACTCCTAATAAAGTGGTGGCAACTTTACAAGAAGCTTCTATGGAGCTTTGAAAACAACACGAATAAAATGCCACCAATTTTATGCACTAACACTGAAAATAACACAAGTTTTGGAACATAATACAATGCGGCGACGCGATCTTTTTCGTTTTCCCGCCAAAACTCCCGGAGATACTAATTGTACTAATTTACGCTAGGAGTTTTGGCGGGAAACTAAAAAGATCGCGAAAAATCTCGCGATTGTGAGAACGATGCTCAGTCATCGATCGGTATATCTGGTGATTATCAACCTGTATAATTTTATTGTTTAGAATGTTTTATGATAACCGATTGTATGAGTTTCACTATTATATGCTAGGCTTCAACCATAGTTATGTCAGAAATTTTAGAAAATAGTATTAGGTGCCTATTTTTAAATTAGCAGATTTGTAGTATTTTTTAAGGTTAAGGTTGAACTTTGATCAAAATCAATTGGGCTACTTTTATGAAAGAGATCTTCTACTTTTACTCTCACTAAAATCAAAGTAATTGTACAAGTGTATGAGATTTACAAATATCGACAAAGTTTAATGGGTCGTGCGGGTGCATCACTATTTGAGAGGCGGAAAATAACCCATAATATCAATGAAAGCTTTAAATCTCTAAGGAATTATCACAACATGGTCAAAAATGTATATCCATAATATGACATGCATATTTACTTCGATATTTAACATAATATTAGCCAGTAAACACTTACGTGTGAAATGATGATTCTGAATTCCTTATTTCTCTTTTTGTTGTTTTTGATGAACAAAACACAGCGCAACACGACATAGTTTCACTATAGGTCACAATATTTAGTCCTAATAATATATCACTATATTTTCACCTCTATATGCACTCGCGATTCAATGTTGTCACCGACTATTCTGTCACAAAAATACACGCAGTACGAGGTTGCCGTTTCTACAATCGCTTTCTCGCATAGTCTATGCGACGATTCGTGTATTAGACAGACATCCGATACAATATGTATACATGATGGATGGGGAGTGGCAACGCCGCATGGGAGAATTTTGGCGGGAAAACGAAAAAGATCGCGTCGCTGCATTGTATTATTTTCCAAAACTTGTTATTTTCAGTTTATTATTATTTATTATATTATTATTATTTCAGTTGGTTATTTAAAAGTGGTAGCATTTTATTCGTTAAGTGCTGGATTACAGGCATGAGTGTGGGAAAGTGGTATAATGATGGTGAAATGTTTTTTTTTCGTGTTGATTCCAAAACTCCATAGAAGCTTCTGGTAAAGTTACCACCACTTTACTAGGAGTATGACTTTGACTAGGCTGACTTGACTTGATGACTTCGACTGTGACTTGACACATATTTGCGTGAAATATCGATAACTTGATAAATTATCAATTACTTGACACTGGCTAAATACACAAAAGTGTGGAGCCAAAACAAAACAAAAAAAAATAAAGAAACGCCGCATGGCTCCGTCCATTATGATACTACGACCGAGTATGCTATCTTTGCTTGCACTTGGCGCCCACTGTCCTCCGTAGCGTAGCGTTACATACTCTTTGCCGTAGACAGAACTACTAGATTCTATAAGCCGTCCTCGGTGTTTTTTGTCTGTGGTTTTTCTCGTTTTGTATTGTATATTTCCGTTTTTATTCCGTATATCAGCAGAAGTTAATTAACAATGCCAAAGAATAAAAAAAGGCAGGAAAGCTCCACCAGCGACAGTGATGATGGTCCTGTTGATGTAAGCCAGCTTTAGTACAAATTTTATGCTATTGATGTGATAAATTGCCAATTTGCCTTATTGAAACTATTTAACCTCTTGTACGCGTACGTGGATCGTAAATAATTATTTTAGCTCTTTTTGGGTTCTAATATAATCTATAAAGTAAGCTTGAAATCGCCTTTATCCACTCATTAAGCTTGCACATCAGAATAACTTGAAAGTCTCTCAATAGTTTTAGCTACATATGTCACTCAATTTTATGTTATAAGGGTAAACAAAAAACCTTATACCCTACCCACCCACCTACATTTCTATTCTGCATTAAAAAAATACCTAGCTATTTTATTTTCTTGAGATTTTAAAGCAAAATTGAAGTACACATCACATAAAGGCGAAAGTTTGTATGTGTGTTACTCCGTCACGTTCAAACGGCTGAATGGATTTTGATGAAATTCGGTACCAAGTTAGCTATATACACTGGATTAACATATAGGCTACATTTTATCCCGGAAAAGTGAAATGCTCCTGTGGGATGACCAATAATTAAAATACTTTTTATCCGCGGGTGAAACCGCGGGGCGCAACTAGTTGTACCTAAATGGGAAACGGTTTTAAAGTATGTTGTAAAAATATAATCCTTGCATTTGTTCCTTGTTTTGTTTTCAGAGAAATCAGCCACCAGAAAAGAAGTCCAAAACAAATAACAGGACTAATGATAAAGAACCTACATGGGCCTTACAAAAGAATAAGTTCATTAAAATCAGGGAGTTCAAAGGCAAAACTTATATAGACATACGAGAATTTTATGAAAAAAATGGTGAGCTGTTGCCAGGAAAGAAAGGGATTGGTTTAACACCAGAGCAGTGGCGAAAACTACTGGAATTGGGTGATGAAATAAATGAAACACTCAGCTCAGTTTGTTAAGTATCAAAATTACTTTGTTGATTAAGTTTGTGTACTTTTAATAAAGCTTGTACTGTTTTAAGAAAACCACCTATTTTTATTATCATAGAATTCCTTAGCAAATATCTATTACTGGTATAAGGCTAACATTATGTGTTCAATAATAATCACACTAATATTATAAACGCGAAAGTTTGTATGTGTGTATGTTTGTTACTCCTTCACGCTCAAACGGCTGAATGGATTTGGATGAAATTTGGTACTAGGATAGTTTGTACACTGAATTAACATATAGGCTACATTTTATCCCAGTAAAGCGAAATGCTCCCATGGGATAATTAAAATCATTTTTAACCGCAGGGCGCAACTGGTATTGTATATTGCTTATGAAATACATAATGAGTGCTGAAACAATATTTTACAGAACATATAGTTTACTATACTATACTCTAATAATATAAATACTAGTGACCGACCGAACTTTCGGTTTCGGTCAGTTTCGGCCAAAAAATCTAGTTTCGGTTTCGACCGCAATATAGCCGAACCTTTCGGCCCCGCCGAAACTCGAGTTCGTGAATTTTCGTGCGTCGTTCGTTAAACTTCGCAGCTAACTTGCTCGCCACTGTCCATTTAACCGTGAATTGAGGTTTTGCGATTGAGTGATTTGACAAGTATTTATATTGTTTTTATTTGTACCTACTTCGTTTTATTCTCATTAAATTATCTAAACTTATTATTATTGAACATTATTTTGTTGGGTTTTATTTTTAAACAACTAATAAAAGTAGTTATATTAGATTTACTTTGACTTAGATTTGCATGCTATTTAATATATGTTACTGTTGGTGAATTACGTACTATATCCTTATTTTAAAATTATTTTTACCCAAACGATTAAGTAACTGATATTAAACAATTAAACATTTTATTATCTGACGAAATTTTTGAACAAAATACAAGAAACATTTGCCCAGTAATTTCATTAGCTACAGTGCCCTTCAAACCTGAACACAGCAGTGCTTGCGCACTACTGCTTGGCGGCAGAATAATTGGAAAAGCGAACTTTGTAGAAAAGCCTAGTAGAAATGACTTTTTAAACCTTTTCATTTAGAAAAAATGTTTTATTATTAAATAATTTTTTTAAAACTCATTCAGAAAACTTAAAAAGCGATAATAATACTTTTATTTAGGCCTAGAATATTTTGCGGTATCTGAGTAAATCAGTATCCGCCAAGCAATAGCGCGCAAGCACTACTGTGTTCCGGTTTGACGGGCACTGTAGCTAGTGAAATTACTGGGCAAATGAGATTTCACCTGATCTCAGAGTTTAGTAATCTTGTTACTAGATTGTGTTCATGTCTCAGAATGACGTGCACAGTGCAGTGTCACGCGAAACTCTATAAGAGTTCGAGTGACACTGCAACTGGTATGGGCAGCCGTGTCGCTTAACATCAAGCATTTCATCAAGAACGGTTAGCTCGTCAAGTCATACTTTAACATAAAAAAAACTGAATCGTTTTAAATGAGAAAGTGTATTATTTTAATTCAACTCCTTATCAGTTTAAATAAAAAAAAAAAAAAACTTTTTAAAATAATGTAATCAATGATTAGTTTACTATTTTAGAATCTGCATTTAGTGGACAAGTTTTTAAAGTAATGGGCATTGATAGCGCACATTTTTTAAACAATTCGCAGCTAAAATTTTATTATTTGGTAGATATGGGAGTAGAAATTTGAATTTAATGCTTTTTTCTTTAGTGCTTTTTGGTTTCAAATAGAGTATTTGGGTCTGATGGTACACATATTCAGCAGCTATTTAAAAAAAAATTAAAAATTGTGTCATTTGTTGAAATTGTAATCAAATTAGTAACAAAACGTATTTGAGTTTAATTATTTTGAGACCCCTCTTAAAAAATTAATTAAATCCCACTATGTGATAGCTAAATACAAAGAGTATCTCACCTTCACGTTGGATCACAAATTTCTCCACACCTTGTATATATGCAAATAAATATAAAAAACAGTAAATTTCAGTAAATAATCGTAATTTTAAATAACTTTAATAAGTTTCGGTTTCGGCCGAAACAGAGAGCAAGGCCGAAAGTTCGGTTTCGATTTCGGCTGAAAAACCAGTTTCGGTCGGACACTAACAAATACTATTACTACATAAACAGTAGGTGGGTAACAGTAGTAGGTGTACCCAACATGCTGGCAGCATTGTCCTGTTTAATTGCAATGCCGATTTGCTGTGCCAAATAAAAAAAATTGTGTCTGTATTGTACACAATTCATGTTGACCTGCCTGATAGCTCAGTAATTGTTAGAAGCCCTGCCTTCGGAAATGTAACTGTGTGGTTGTCGGTTCAATTCCCACCTAGGACAAACATTTGTGTGCTGAGCATAGGTTTTTGTTCTGTGTCTGGGTGTTATATTAAATTCTATGTAAGTATTTATAAGTGTTCTATTTCTATGAACTGATGAAAAGCAAAGATACATGATTGCCTGCATGCACCTGCTGATGGCACACATATTCAGCAGCAATCAAAATATCCTAAATTCCTCATAAATCATAAGTTAATGGGAATAATAACACAATAAAATAAAATAAGATAATTTATTACCTGAACAGAATAAATAACATTACAAAATGGGTTAAGTGTGATCATTACACACAGCAGTTGTTCCAAGGAGGTATAAATAAACAGGTACAATATTGAGCACACTTTTTAAGCAAATTAAATATAATAATAATATTTGTTCACTACAAATACATACATACAAGAATTCTAATTAAATGGCTAGTGTCACAACATTTCCTACCTTACCACCTAACACTAACAATAATAGTTGCCTTATCAAAAACTCAGATCTAAGATCAGTTCCAAATGTTTAACAGTACATTCTAAATTGACAATCCCTACACTATCAAGAATATTTTATCAAAGATTATGTTTAAAGTGGTAGGTATATTTTTATAGGTACCTTTATAATGTAATGTAATCTGTAATATGTAATTGTAAGAATGGTAAGTTAACATTTACATGTTTACAAACACAATATTTGTTTGACATCCTGTCTTGATAAAACCTACAATCAAGTAATACTTATTTTTTCCTTTATTTTTTTATACCTGTTAAGGTTTAATCGCCCCGATAGGGACGCCATATAATTCAAGCGCGTGATGTTTAGAATAAGACCTTATGGTTTTCTTGAGCTGATTGCATGAAACGTTACCAAAACGTTATTCAATTTTATCACGCTTATAGCTCGCGCAAAACTTTATGTGCTCTAGAAAGTTAGCGCGGATGGCTGCGCAGTACGCATATTATAGTTATTGTATGGCCGCTTTTACAATGCACTCTACTGTACCATGCGTAGTTTGTTACTCGGACCTAACTTCCGAGAGCTCATAAAGTTGTTTTGCGCGAGTTATACGCTCGGCGGCTATTGCTTGGCACGAATATTCGCCTCTACCGAAGCGCGAGCGTAATTTGTTTTCTGTCTGTGCCGCCGCAGCGCGACGCGGCTCATATAAGTCCTATATGGTTTAGCGCAATTTTTCAACATAATGCGCTGTGTAATAAGGGCGTTGTTGATTCTGTTGTGCAAAATCATAAACTATATTTAGTTGTTTTGCTTCGGCCTTTAAGAAACATTTTTAGAATAGTAAAATTAAATTTAGTTTTAAATTTTGCACAACAGAATCGCCAATTAGACAACAATCTGTAAATTTGGCAAGTAAAAGATGATAAAAGTTAAACATTGTTATGTTTCCAAGATATGAATGAATATAATTTTTGTGTATATAATGTATGTAAAGTGTTGTATAAAAATACATACATTCACCCAACCCATTTTAAAATACTCACCTGTCCCGACTCAATAATTTTATTTTAAATTAATATATATTTGGCATGGAATTACATTTAAAATGCATTTAATGGCATGAGCGAAATTATAACATAAACTTGACTAGTTTATACAGTAACATAATTAATGAATAGCTTAAAAAACAATCGCCAAATTCTTAAATATAAAATACCCTATTTCAACGTTATTGACATTATATTAGTTGGCAATATTTCGCAGATGTGACCGGTATCGATAATAATAATTAAATAATGGTGTCGATTCTGTGTGGCATTCTCTAAAACTAATCTCAAAGTATGGCGGTACTCTTCTGATAAAGGGGAAGTGAAAAAGACGGAAATATGTTAATTTCGTTTAGCTTTAGAGTATGCGACACAGAATCGACACCATTATCCTTTTAAAAATGGGTTCAATAGTACGCATTAAGTGGTTCAACGACTTCACCTTAATTTCATACTGACAAATACTTGGATGGTATCACCATCGAAACATTTTTCCGGCTATTTTAAAATTTCTATAGGACTAATCTAAAAATAAAACAGTTCAAATTAAAATATATTTTTCAAGCGCTTTATAAATGACTGATATCAGAGGTAACAAACATTAAGAAATATAACCGAATTGAAATACTCATGCTTTGAAAACGGCTAGGAAAAAAAACATTTTTTATATTATTAGTTAATAAGGCATTTTCTATGAATATCTCTCAGTAAACTTCTATGAATATCTCTCAGTAAACTAAGTAACCACAAAACTGCCGTTCTTGTGCGCATGTTTGCAACCTACAATGTTGAGCGGCGCGGCGGTGTGAAGTGTGATGGATGGCCTAGCCCTTTACATCGTTTTTTTTTAATAATGAGATTATTACCAATTATTAAAAGTCGTAGGTCTTAAGTTGTGTCCTTATTGGTAAGTATCAGGTATTCCCAAAAAGTATAGAATTATTTTAAAAGTTATTTTCTCGATACCCATCACAACGCTTAGTATTTTAACCGGTTTTCAATAACTTTGTATATTCATTTCATCAAAAGCCTGAGCTCGAATATATGCTGTAGGTAATAAATTAATATGACACACTGAGTTAAAATATAAATCTTAACTAAACCTGATGTTGATTTCAAGATTTGTATTTATTAGGTATACATATCTTTACAGTCTGAACGTAGACATTTCTAGATTTCTCAATATACAGGTTAACCCAGAGCTTTCGCATCGGGGGCGAGTTGGCTGGGGACTGCCCCGGTACTGCGGACGAGTGCTCACGGGGGGGTTTTAGTGGTTTCGAGTCCCACCACCCCCGTGGTGGCAGGGAAGTGCGAGGGCATTTCCCCCCGCAAAAAAAAAGCTTTCGCTTGACACAAATTTCTGCGACAGCCATACAGGCTATTATAGTTTCTACTTTCTAGTATAATTTACTATAATACAAAGAACATGCACTATGCGATCAATGACTGATGTATAGCGAAAGATTTTTCGTTCATGAAACGGTTGCAGTAATTCCTTTGTCTGTCATTAGTTAGTTTACAAAATAATAAATATAAATTATCAAACTCAGTTCTCTCTCTCTGTCTCTCTCTCTCTCTCTCTCTCTATTATCTTATTATCTTTTTTGTAGAGGTTCCTTGCGATCTTTGGATTTAACATTTAATAACAGTAAAAAAAAATCTCAAAATTTAAACACAATAACATACATATAACAAAGGGCACAAAATTGAGCCCTGGTAAAGCACCACTTTACATTTCACTCCAGTACATGCCAGTCAATGTATTATCATATAGTTCTGTGGCTCAGCCGACAAAATAATAGCACATATAATAGGTCTTTACCTATGAAATTGCCGTATTGCAGTACAGACTTTTTCAAACAAAAAAAAGTTTTGATTGGCTATGAATTCTAAATTCAAATTAATTTTGTTTTAAAAATATGACATTCTATTTACAATATAAGTCTTTTGTTTATTGATTAGCGTTGTATTTTCATTACATTTCAACATTTTTCCTCATAATGGATACTTTGAAATTTCGTGTAATTATGGAATATGAGTTCCGTCGTGGCACCAACGCGGCACAAACGACACGTAACATCAACGACGTTTACGGAGAGAACTGTACAAACGAACGTACAACCCGTTATTGGTTTGCTCGGTTCCGTTCTGGGAATTTTGACTTGAAAAATGAACCTCGTGGTCGTCCGGAAACTTTGGTCAACAATGATGAATTAAAGGCGATTGTGGAAGCTGATGAATCTCAATCTACAGCTGAGCTGGCAGCAGCTTTTGATGTTAGGATCAAAACAATATTGGTCCATTTGCGACAGATTGGCAAGATAAAAAAGCTTGATAGATGGGTGCCCCACGAACTTAACGATCGCCAGCGCAACGTACGCGTCGAGACTTGCCATGCGCTGCTTAACAGGCACAGAAATGAAGGAATTTTGAACCGAATTGTTACGGGCGACGAAAAATGGATTCTTTTTGACAATCGAAAGCGCTCAGCAAGTTGGTTAGATCCTGGTTCGGTACCAAAGCAATGTGCAAAACGAAAAATGACCCCTAGAAAGGTGATGGTCACAGTTTGGTGGTCTAGTGCTGGTGTGATTCATCATAGCTTTTTACAAAACGGCGAGAGCATTACTGCAGATGTGTACATTGAAGAACTGACCACAATGATGGCGAAACTCGCACGTCTGCAACCAGCTTTGGTCAATCGGTCGTCTCCACTGCTACTTCACGACAACGCGCGACCCCATACTGCACAACAGACCGTCTCTAAGCTGCATGAGTTGGGTTTGGAAGCTCTCCCTCATCCGCCATACTCACCAGATCTTGCGCCTACCGACTATTACTTTTTCCAAAATTTGGACAACTTTTTAGCGGGAAAAAAATTCAATTTCCGAGAGGCAGTACAAAACGCCTTTGAAGAGTTTGTTGTCTCCCGTCCTGCTGATTTTTTCAAGAAGGGCATCCATAAACTGCCACAGCGTTGACAAAGATGCATTGATTGCAGGGGTGATTAATTTGAATAAAAGAAATAAATAAGTTCGAAAAAAAAATACTTTAACTTTTTTCAAACAAAACGGCAATTTCATAGGTAAAGACCTAATATATCTCAGCTCCTTGTCCAGTCCTTATTCCTCGATTGATGTACATATCACTATCCTAGCTAACGCCAGTATTGACAAATCTATACATATAAAATACAAAGTCCTGACTGACTGAATGACTGAATTATATATCAACGCACAGCCTAAATCGCTGGTCCTAGAGATTTGAAATTTGTAAGCTATGTTCTTTGTAAAGTGTAGGTATCCACTAAGAAAGGGTTTTTCAAAATTCCACCCTTAAGAGGGTGAAATTGGTAGTTGAATTATTTTCCTATAGGCCACGCGGGCGAAGCCGCAGGCAGAAGCTAATTCGGTATGTATAGAATCTGTCAGAAATACTATCACAAGGACCCCAAGTGTTGTCATGGATGAAGTTTATATACTTGGTAACATTTTATTTGCATAGTTGTGAGATAAAACTCCAAAGTAGGAGGATTTCTTTGCAGCAGTGCAATAGAAAGAAAGGTTTTCGTGTGGCGCCGGCCACACCAGGTGGACCGACGAACGGACCAAAGCCGCGAGGAGCCATTTTATGAAAGAGGCAAGCAGACGTTCAAAGTGGCGCACTATGGGAAGCTTATGTTCAGTAGTGGAAGTTATCAGGCTGATGTGAGTCCAATATAAAGAGACCATAGAAACCCCCCAGTCACGTAGCGGCTCGCCAGGGCTCATCTTAACCATTACTAATATGAAAATATAATGGAACTTTTAAATTACACAAACTTATCGGAATGCTTGATGACTATTCATAATAATCATATTTAATGGAAGATGATGACAAGATATGATTCACTTAGATTTATAGCAGTATTACCTGCTAAGGGTAACCAACAGATTCATTTAAAAGGTAAATAACAACCGGGATTTGAACTCGCATCCATCCGTCCCTTTAGCCGGGAAAAGCTTAAGCATGTTACATGCAAAGATGAAGGCTTAAATGACACGAAATCACTTGTCACGGTAGCTTAACCAGTCGACCGTTGACGTTTGCATATCAAAAGCTGCCACTGTCATCCCTTTATCTCACATTCTTTTAATTAATTAAAAAATTAAGAATATTATGTCGTGAGCAAAACGTTTTCTTTTTTGATTTTTTTTTTATGTTAAGGAATGACGTGACGAGCTAGCCGTTCGCCTGATGTTAAACGACACGGCTGCCCATATCAGCTGCAGTGTTACTCGGAACTCTAAAGTATATAGTTTCGCGTGACACTGCACTGCGCACGTCATCCTGAGACAGCACAATCTAGTAATCGGATTACTAAACTGTGAGATCAGATCATAAAGTCTCATTTGCCCAGTAATTTCACTAGCTACAGTGCCCTTCAAACCGGAACACAGCAATTAAACTTATTTTCCAATCTATTCTTCCTTATACAAAAATTATATTCTATCAACATTAGGGATGGATGGATGAGGGTTCAAATCCCGCACGGAATTCAAAATTTCCATTTCATTAAAATTAATATTTGTTACCTACTTTATAATGGAAGTACTTTTATATTTCTGTAACTTGGCAGCGAAAACGTCATTTTATTGAGGAGAAAAGTCACATTTAACTGTGCTGATACAGTTTGACCAGTCCATACATTTATGTATATTAGTAAAATGATAGTTTACATAAGTCCAAGACAACCATCATACTGGAATGGAAGGGACTAACATCAACATATTGTAATACTTGCATCTATTACGTGAGATTACATTACTTATCTACATTAATCTATAAAACGTCTAGTTTGTCTTTGGTTTGATATGGAAACATGAAATATTAAAGTGTTGGCACATCTCTTGTACCTGAAAAAGAACACACGTTACAATCAAACAACGTATTTAAGAAGAAAGACTTTTTAAAACCATATTCAGAGCATATTAATATAAATAGTCATTTATTGTCAATTTACATTTCCAATTTTTATATGCTACTAGTTGCGCCCCGCGGTTTCATCCACGGATATAAAGTATTTTAATTATTTGCTCATCCCACGGGAAAATTTCACTTTTCCGGGATAACATGTAGCCTATATGTTAATCCAGTGTATAAGCTATCTTGGTACCGAATTTCATCTAAATCCATTCAGCCGTTTGAGCGTGAAGGAGTAACAAACATACACACATACGAACTTTCGTCTTTATAATATTAGTGTGATTTACTAGATATACAATGTCCAGCGTGAGTTGATCATCAATCAGTAAGTCACCAACAAAACATTGTTATCAGTCAGATAAACGTCGATTTCCTAGTATTTTTTTTGATTAAAATCTGTCTAGATTGGGTGTCGTTATTGTTTCAACCTATCCAGACGGCTACATTTCAATCTATCAACAGTTTGTCATCAATGCGACATGATGATATCCGGGACACATTTTTGACTTAATATGGTTTTGAATATAACATGATTTCTACACAAATTCATCAATAAGATATACTTCCCATTAAGATATACTTCCCAGTAAGATATACTTCCCAGTAAGATATACTTCCCAGTAAGTAACTTTCACTAACACATGGTTTTCACCAGGGATGTTACGGAGCTTCGGTTCTGATTCCGAAAAGTCGGACCTTCCGATTGATATTACACGTCAGACTTCGACTTAGGTTCCGATATTTTCGAACCGGAGGTTATATCGGTTGAAGCACTGCGATCGAAATGAAATCATTTCGATCGCAGTGCTTAGAAAATACTAAGAAATTTGAAATTAAAGAGGCTAGAGAGAAAAACCCTCCCTGTTTTTGTAATATTTTATTTTATTAGACCTACACCTTAACTAGCACGACTTTCTTCCGACTCCGACCGACAAAATTTTAAACCTCCGAATCTGACTTCGGTTCCAATAAAACCACCTCCATTACATCCCTGGTTTTCAATACGCTAAGACATAAATTAGTTATCAGTACGAAAATCATCCATATGATGGGATGGTTGTAGTGTGTAGCTACTTTTTCTATTAATTATAGTCAGTTTCTCCTGACACTTTTGCAATAGCAACGTTTTACGTACCGCTCTGCCGCCGCATTGAGAAGGCCAGGCACTTTTGTTATATGAAAAACAATTGAAGGGTTGAGAATAAAAAGGGTTTAACTGTCAAATTGACAGTTTCGAGTAAATTGGCTTTAAACTTCAACGGCTTCATTTTAATGTAGAGTGTTTATAAGGTAATAGAAAAGGTTTATGTAAGTTTCAGTTGCTTGAAAATGTTTTGATTCTATTTTAAAATACTAAATATAGTACTTATTCATACAATTACTGTAAAAATATAATATAATAAAATAAATATAATAACGTTTTTATGCTAAGCGAACTGTATTCCTGTGACAGATAAACCGTTTTTAGACTGAAAATCTCGACATTTAAGGCTCATTTCGGTATTTTGAGAATGTATTATTGTAGATAATTTCACGCTGAATCCAACGATACCCATAAGTCATTTTGTGAAAAATATCAGTTAAACCCTTTTTATTCTGTCCCCTTCAATTATTAAACTATTAAACAAAGTATTGTTAGTTTGTTACGACTCACCACGCACGTGCCGTAGTAGATGTGTGCGACGGAGCTTGAGACCGTGAGCGCTGTGAGTATCATCACTTCGCTGAGCGGCGTCACCCGCAGCACGAACACAGCGCTCATCGCCACCGAGTACGGGAACACGAGCGCGTTGAACGACTCGCACTGAGTGTCGCTCATTTGTGCGACTATCAGTTTGCACTGCAAAGGAAACATTGAATTGCGTTAGTTACATCTTTATAATCTGTAACATTAATCGAATCCGAATTTAAAAAAGAGAAAGTTCCTTACGATCTCATACATAGATCTTGGACCCTAACTAGGGTACCCTAGATCTAGGGACCCAGGAACTACGAGAACTATGGTCCCTCAACACCCAGACTCAGAACAAGTATTTAAGTTTTTTTCTGTGCACAAATACTTTCGACTGGCTCGATAGCTCAGTTGGTAGTAACCCTGCCTTCTGAACTATGGGTTGTGGGTTCGATCCCACCCAGGACAAACATTTGTGTGACGAACATAGGTGTTTGCTCTGTGTCTGGGTGTTATATTGTATTCTATGTATGTATTTACAAACAAAAAGTATCTAAGTACTTGTATCAGTTATCTGGTTCCCATAATACAAGCTTTGCTTTGCTAATAAATTACTCAGTATGAAATTAAGGCGGTTGAGGTCAATTTAACTTCTTTTTTTGAAAGGATATGTGGTTAAATGAACAAATAAATATGATTTTCATGAAGTCGCTTAATAATGAATGTAATAATTGAAAAAATAAGTAAAGAAAACACAGAGTAGTACGCCTTTAAGTTTAAGTTTCTGGAGTGGGCACGAGCTGTCTCTTTCTATTCCTGTATTTTAAAATGCCTGTAACTTAGTCAGTTTTAGAGATATTTAATTTTTGATTTCATGATTGTCTATTTTTTGACGTATATTATTTATTTATGCATGGGTTAGCAACTGTGTTTTTATTGGATCGGAACAAGTATTGTTACATTGTATAACATGTTGGTACCTAAAAATCATTATCATTTTTATAGCGTCACCGAACGGAGTAAACAAGTTAGTAGGCGTAGAAATATAAGTCCTCTTAGTATGCAGATATATATCGTACTTACCTTACTAAATTATCTTAATGTAAAGAAATTGTTGGAAATCTTTCCGGAAACTTACACACCAGTTAAATAATAGAAGGAAAAAGATTAGTTTATATTCTGCGATCGTACATTTTTTGTACTTTGTATCGTAATTTGTATGCATGGAGGCACTCTGGTTGACCACTGCTTTGGTAATTATTTTAATTATATCAACTACTTATGTTCAACGAAATCCCAACATCTTGATGAGACAATAGAAGTGTATTTAAGCTGTTATTCCCGTGCGCATTTTGTGCTAGTGGTATAAACTCACGTTGATGTTAGAGAAGATGGTGCCGGTGAGAAGGAAGAAGAGGCGAGGACAACGCTCGATGACGTCATTGGGCGAAAACAGCGCCCAGGTAGAGCTTAAAGTGAAGAACATCAGAAGCGGCGCCAGCGGGCGTACCGCCTCCGATAGCGGGCGCATTTTGCCAGTGCGGTCGCGGTACGATCTGTTAACATAGCTTTTATTGTAAACTAGAGGAAAATGCTCTTGAATAGATCATGATAAAAAGTATCATAAAATGTACGAAATCCTTCGGTTTTCAACCGAATCATTTCAGCTGTTTTGATGTTAAAGCTGAGATAAAACATTGGACATGCAAACGTGTCACGATCACGGGTAAAGGGATGAAAAACATAAGAAGCTTCATTCAAGACCATACTGCTATAAAGCGTGGTTCGCAATGCATTCTCCGGTTTTATCTAAGTTTTTCAGCTATACAAACAGACAGTGACAGTGACTGACAGACAAACAGAAAATAAATTGACAAGGCGTACAGATCACAAAAATACTCAAAACTCTTGTTTCCTTGTTTTCTCATGGCTGTTTCAGTTTTCAGTAAGTTGTAGGTTAGTACTTTTTGGATTATGTAAATACAAATAAGTATATAACTAGTAAATCTTCCACAGTATGGGAGTTTGGCTGGTCAGCATGGCAGATAAGTACAGTACAAACTCGAACACATTGCCCGGGTTAATGTTCCACAGTATGACAGATGACATTAAGTCACACCCCGACATCGCTACTCACTTGTAAATGTTCCACAGTATGACAGTCTGGCTATTCAGCATGAGAGAAGTACAGTACAAACGCGAACACATTGCCCGGGTTAAAGTTCGACAGTATGACAGATGAAATTATGTCACGCGCCGACGTCGCTCGCTACTCACTTGTAAATGTTCCACAGCATGACAGTCTGGCTAGTCAGCATGAGAGAAGTACAGTACAAACTCGAACGCATTTCCCGGGTTAATGTTCCACAGTATGGCAGGTGACATTATATCACGCGCCGACGTCGCTCGCTACTCACTTGTAAATGTTCCACTGTATGACAGTCTGGCTATTCAGCATGGCAGATAAGTACAGTGCAAACTCGAACGCATTGCCCGGGTTAATGTTCCACAGTATGGCAGGTGACATTAAGCCACACGCCGACGTCGCTCGCTACTCACTTGTAAATGTTCCACAGAATAACAGTCTGGCTAGTCAGCATGGCCGAGAAGTAGAGTATAAACTCGAACGCATTGCCCGGGTTAATGTTCCACAGTATGGCAGGTGACATTAAGCCACACGCCGACGTCGCTCGCTACTCACTTGTAAATGTTCCTCAGAATAACAGTCTGGCTAGTCAGCATGGCAGAGAAGTAGAGTATAAACTCGAACGCATTGCCCGGGTTAATGTTCCACAGTATGGCAGGTGACATTAAGCCACACGCCGACGTCGCTCGCTACTCACTTGTAAATGTTCCACAGAATAACAGTCTGGCTAGTCAGCATGGCAGAGAAGTACAGTATAAACTCGAACACATTGCCCGGGGACAGTCCGCCGGGCAGCGTCACGTGCCACGATTCGGGACCAATCACGGACGTTATCAGCAGGACGAGACATGAGCCCTAAACATTTTGTAATTAACAACTTGCTGATGATATTGCAGAGTAGGTAAGTAAATAGATACATACGGCATAAAAATATAATGAAATTTGCTAGCTTGTGTTTGAGCAAATAAATACCTAGGTACCTTTTTTTTCTTTTTTTCTACCTGCGGCATCGGGAGCGTTGACGAAAGTTTATAATAATACTAGTTGCGCCCCGCGGTTTAACCCGCAGATAAAAAGTATTTTAATTATTTACTTTTCCCACGGGAAAATTTCACTTTTCCGGGATAAAATGTAGCCGACATGTTAATCTAGTGTATAAGCTATCTTGGTACCGAATTTTATCCAAATCCGTTCAACCGTTTGAGCGTGAAGGAGTAACAAACATACACACATACAAACTTTCGCCTTTATAATATTAGTGTGATGTGATGTGATAGTGTGATATAGGTAAAAATATGCACGATGTTCTTACCTAGCGTTTCAAGTTGTCTCCATTATCTTTCATATAAGTAACAAACAAACAGACAGACAGAGACGCGTTATTTTCGAATTAATAATATTAGTATGGAAATATGAATGAACTAGTGTAGATGTTGTGCATCATAGACAATCAAGCGATCGGAACTTTTATATATAATTTGATTGTTTATAAATGAAGGGGTGAGAACAAAAAGGATTTAACTGATTTTTTTGACCAAATGACTTATGGGTATCGTTGGATTCAGCGTGAAATTATCTTCAATAATACGTTCTCAAAATGCCGAAATGAGGCTTAAATCTCGAGATTTTGAGTCTAAAAATGGTTTATCTGTCACAGGAATACAGTACGCTTAGCATAAAAACATTACTTTATTTCTTTTATTATATTATATTTTTACAGTAATTGTATGAATTAGTACTATATTTGGTAATTTTAAATAGAAATAAAACATTTTCAAGCAACTGAAACTTACATAAACCTTTTCTATTACCTTATAAGCACTCTACATAAAAATGACGCCGTTGACGTTTAAAGTCAATTTTCTCGAAACTGTCAATTTGTCAGTTAAATCCTTTTTATTCTCAACCCTTCAAATGTTAGTGTGACATACAAGCATGGTGAAATCGTATCCCCACGGCAGGAACATGACTCCAGTGTTATATTTCTCCCAGTGCGTCAAGTAGAAATTGAAGAATATGTTCCACACTACGAAGAAGAAACGCAGTGGGCTCAGCTCATCTCTGAAACATTATATAAAAGCTTACCTAGCTATAAAATCTCATTTACTTGTTAAATGTTTACATCCGGTAGATTCTACTTTTCTCAGATCATATTTTTTCGACATTCGCTAGAATTTGTAGATTAGTAATGGAACTGTAATCTTCATCAACAATAAGGCGAATCGCGTAATTAATTCTACATTCGACAGATCATGTGCGGGTGAAGTAGGTACAGATAAGTTGCTTATTAGGCCCGTATTACAAAACTATGCTCAGAGAACGACGACTTTTTTTTTTTATAACATAGACATACAAACAAGCATACGGCCCGCCTAAGCAGTTACCGTCGCCTATAGACACCTGCAACACCGGGGGCGCTGCCAGTGCGTTGCCTACCTTTCAAGACTCTATTTACCCGACGTTTGAAGTGCCCCATGTTGTAGCTCAGCGGGAATACCTCAGATGGTAGCTCATTCCACAACTTGCAGGTGTGTGGCAGAAACGATCTCGAAAAACGGACTGTGCGGGATTTCCACGGGTCTACAAGGTGTGGATGAGCTTTGTCACGGTGACGAGCTGTGCGATTATAAAACCGCGACGCAGGTACTAAGTTAAACAGTTCTTCAGAGCATTCCCCGTTAAAGATTTTGTAGAACACACAGAGGGAGCCGATATCTCGGCGTAAACTCAGTGGTTCTAAATCTTTGGTGAGCTCAGGATCGTCGGTGAGTCTAACGGCTCGTCGCTGTAGGAGTCAAGGGGCTGAAGCTGGTACTTTGGCGCACCGTTCCAGAGATGAGAGCAGTACTCCATATGGGGCCTGACTTGCGCTTTGTAAAGCAGAAGCCGTTGGCCCGGCGTGAAGTACCGCTTGGCTCTGTTGAGTACACCCAGCTTCTTAGAAGCAAGACCAGCTTTACTTTCGAGGTGACTCCTAAACTGGACTTCGCTAGAAATGTCGACACCTAAGATCCCGTGTTTCACCGAGGTGGTAAGAGGAACGCCCTGGAACTGCGGAGCTACAGAAAAGGGTTTCTTTTTGGCAGTAAATGCGCAGACTTGTGTCTTTGTAGGGTTAAACTCGACTAGGTTAAGTCGACCCCACTCCGAGACTTGCTCTAAGGAGCTCTCGATTATGGACACAAGTCCTTTTCTGCTGTCCTCTACTTCGTGATGAGGGCATATATACTGAGCGTATAGTTCTGTAATACGGGCCTTAGTTGTAATTCTATGGAAAATATGAGCATAAATTACCTGCCAAAAATGCTGTACAAACAAGTGGGTATGAGCACAGCTGAGTATGAGTCGAGGCCGTGGTCGAACAGTTCGCCCAGGGGCCCACTAGTGCCTGTCCGACGGGCTTGCTTGCCGTCGATACCATCTACAACACGTGGCGGAGAGCTACGCATTAGCGTTAATATGTAGGTATATACAAACAACATTAATGCATAAGCCTGAGCATTTATTTGTAACAAAACATTGAGCACAAGTTTATCGGACGGTACTATGTGCTTCTAATAAGGTGACCGTGATCCAGCGCTATCTTTAACTGCTCTATGAGAAAATGTCGCGCTATTCAGGAACATTCATGTCCATCCATAAGGATGGTCATCTAGGAATAATCCTAGATGAACAAAATTTTATATTACACGCCAAGAGAGAGAGCGAGCAAGTATCTATGTAATCTGGCTAGACTGTATAAATCTAGATATGCATTGTTTATGGGTAGAGGTGTAGGTAAGTAGAAATACCCAGCTTACTTTTGACAGCGTAGGTACGTGTGTAATGGTTGAGAAGTTCGGCTCATAGCCCGGAGGCAGCGGGTTCAATTCAACAAATATATGTGCACAAAAAAGCGCAAATATTTGTTCTGTGTCTGGGCGTTGTGAGACAATGGTCCTCGTAGTTCCTGGGTCCATAGATACAGGGAATCCTAGTTAGGGTCCAGGATCTATGTATGTGATCGTTAGGCGTTATTTATTTGAATGTTTTTTTTTCATTTACATATTTTCTCGCTGAGGTGGGATGAAAAGTTACGTGTGCACTCGACTACAAAGATTTTTTACCTCGTGCTCTTTTAATTCCCTGAAGCTGAGGATTCTAATTTTTTTTAATCCTTCGCTTGCGTTCATCAAAATTGAGCAAACGTATAAAAACCAACTTTGCACTCTTGTATAACAAATAACTATTATAATATACCAGTATTGGTAAGTGGTAGATTATGTTATTATCAGTGGTCAACTTCGCGCACCACACCGTGTAGGTAAGATAGAATAAGTTATGTCGTCTTTGATAGTAGTATCTATTATACCTATTTATTCTGTGATAATACATAATTAGTGTACGTAGTAATATATAATTATAACGTAGTTACAATAGGTCCCTCGGTTAAAATCGGTTTATTGAGTATGATGGATGTCATGGGTGGTAAATGGTTAACAGCCGATAGCTGAAGCTTCGATTTCAGTGTCAGGTTTCATAATAGGTATTTATGTCATCCCGGACATTGATACGAAGACCATGCATATTGGTTATCATAATTATCACTCGGTGACCGACCGACAACGCGTGGAATCGTACGAGCATCACCACGTGGTTTTCACGCTGTGATTATTTAATCGTTTTTATTGGTTTTGCACCTAGGACGTATTGTGACTGTCAGATTTATTAGATTCCGCATAAGATAGTAATTATCATTACGATATTGCAGTTTACCAAAAAGTTTTAGCAAATATGTAAGACTATATTACTGATGTAGTTACTAAGTATCCGTATACCTATGTATTATTAAAATACATACTCGTATGTAGGTATATGACGGATATATTTTATGCTTTTATGTATACATATTGTTGCCGGCCGACCAACCTTTTTATATGTTTAGTTTTATTTTATTGTTTTCTATTTTTAAATTGATTTTTAGAGAGGGTTTTTTGTTTTATCTCTCATAAAACAACTACTACTACGATATACATAGTATCCTCTACTTGGTCTGTGACTACGATATATGTGTGTATTTATTATATATATTTATTAGTACCTATATATTATTGTTGTGGTTTATGTAGGTATATTATTATGTGATAGAGGAATATGTATATGTATGTTTATTTATTATGTAGTTAATATTATATTATGGTAAATTATCTCATTAGTATGCTGTAGTTAAGTGCACCCCGTCTATACGACTTTGTAATAAATCCTCTCCGTCCAAAGGTTGCCTGGAAGAGATCGCTTTTAGCGATAAGGTCGCCCATTGTTCCCCACTACTTGTGTTTCATTGTATTATTTGATATTTTTGTTATTATGTGGTGTGTACAATAAAGAGTTTATCTATCTATCTACGATGTTGAAAGAGTATAGTGCGTTCTAGTTTGGGTTTTAATAAATATGTACCTATTCCTTTTAATGATGATCCTTAATGTAGTTTTACGCGTGCTCAACTCCCACTGGACCTGCTCATCCTCAACACATATAGTACCTACCTACACCAAGACAACGACGCCGATATGTAGATACCTAAGTGGATATCATCTAACGACCTGTGGCTTCTGCAGGTAACCAACCTAGGTACTTATATAATTAGAGTAGACTAGAGTACACTTTAGTGTTGCTATAGCTACAGTACTATCTATGTTTTAGCTATTTATACACAGAATAACTAATAGTACAAAATATGCAACTATACAACAAAATTTTCACGGTGCGCTGTTGTAGTGATCATAATAAAAGGAAATATAAGGAATTGTCTCGAACCTTAGAGGAATTACATTTATTTCTATGTCTCGAACCTCCTCGTAACTACCGCAGGGTTTACCCATGCTTTTTCCGCAATTTGGACAAATTGCACAATAAAATCACGATATCAACTTGGTAAATTAGACTGCTGATGTATCATTGAGAGGTAGTTTGCGTGCTAGACCATAATCGAGGACGTAGCTAATCTAAGAATATATAGCTTTATAAATATATAGCGTCCGTCTGTACTAAAGAATTACAGCTTAATAAGTTTTTTTTTTATGTTAATGAATGATGTGACGAGCAAGTCATTCGCCTGACGTTAAGCGATACGGCCGCCCATAACAGAACAGTGTCGTTCAGAACTCTAAAATATAAAGTTTCGCGTGACACTGCACTGCGCACAACATCCAGAGACATCAGCACAGTCTTGTTTAAGATTACTCGACTGTGATATTAGATCATAAAGTCTCATTTGCCCAGTAATTTCACTAGCTACAGTGCCCTTCAAACCGGAACACAGTAGTGCTTGCGCACTACTGCTTGGCGGCAGAATAACTGGCAAAGCGGTGGTACCTACCTAGACGAACTTTGCAGAAAAGTCCTACCACCTAGTGTAAGTAGGTGTGTGTCTATGACATACCTACTGCATTGCATAAATGTATATGTCACAAAGGAATAAGTGTGAACTTAGGCGTTGTCAAACTTCAGTACAGACGGGCAATAGTCTTTTTAATTGGTTTACTACCCAAAAATAGCCTGTTGGGAAAACAGAAGGCTACAATACGTCCCCTGTACCAGAACCCGGAGTGTTTGTGAAATGCTTGTATATAGTAACTTATAGTTCTTGTAGCTGGTTGAAACAACTGTGGGATTGTACTAGTAACTTTATAAAACGGGGCCCTGCGGGGCTAGCACGTGTTGCACATTGTCGTCGCATTATCACGTGTGAAAACGTCAAATCTATTGGAAAGATATAGGGCTGGTATGACAAATTAACGTAGCTTAACTCGAGATTTCATTCACTGTATTTTTATGAAAGATATGTCGATATGAGCACCGATTCACGTCTATACTGACTAATATGGCGGATAGCTCAGTTGGTAGTTACTCTGTTTTCTGAGCTGCATGTTGTGGGTTCGATTCCCGCCTAGTATAAACATTTGTGTGACTAACGTCGATGTTTGTTCTGTGCCTGGGTGTTATATTGTGTATGTATGTATTTACAAACAAAAAAAGTATCTCTAAGTTCTACCTATCAGTTATCTAATTCCCATAGTACAAGCTCTGCTTAGTTTGGGGCTAGATGGCGCTGTGTGAAATGTCCACAAATATTTATTTATTTATACACGCAAAGACCATGATAATAAAAAAACGAAATGCGCCTATTTACTGTTATCAGTACTGTCACACATCGAAAGACACAAAACATAAATAACGTTTCGATATCAATGGGCACTAGTAAAATAAGAGCAACTAATCATTCAAGTCAAGGCGATATCTTTCCCCTCCAGGCACTCTTTAAAGACAAAGTAGTTATAATATTGATAATACTACTATTTACATTATATTATATATTGTTTTTAGAGATTAGAGCAATGCCGGACACGCAATAAGACCCGTGATAGTAATATTATGTGTTAGTGTGTGATATGTGTTATAAATCGTAAGACTTTTTAAAGTTAAATACCTATTAGGTATCTGTGGCATTTATAATTCACTAGAATAAATTTATTCATAGCTAAGTCGTTCATTTACGTAATACAAAGCATTATTTACACACAATGGAACTCGGATATGGAATCAATTAAATGATTATTCATTTTGCTTATTACAAATTTAAACTAATTTAAATATAACGAGAGCACCCGTTTAAGTACGTGCCCGAAAAACTCGACTTCCGCCTCTATGAAAAGTTTGAAGGTAAGCCAGTCTCTCAATATGTAAGTACTGTGTAGTGTGTACACGAAATACAATGCAGAGCACTCTCTACACATATACAGTGGTAATTGTTTTCATATTTTTCATTAATTATATTTGACCAATGAACTTATACCAAGACTAGCTTCTGCCCGCGGCATCGCCCGCGTGGTCTATAGGAAAATAATTCAACCACCAATTTCACCTTCTTAGGGGTGGAATTTCGAAAAACCCTTTCTTAGTGGATACCTACACTTTACAAAGAACACGCCCTCCAAATTTCAAGTCTCTAGGACCAGCGGTTTAGGCTGTGCGTTGATATATATTATAAGTCATTGTGTCGGTCAGTCAGTCAGGACTTTGAATATAGTATATAAGTATGTATAGATTTGACTGATATGCTAAAATATTTTAAGGAACCATGTCTATCGACGATTGATAAACATCATTTTATTTCCTCGTTGTAGGAGTTCATCCTTGTAGGTATTTATAGTTTTAAATATTTATATAATTTGTCTATGTAGGTACTTATAAGGCAATTGACAGTCGCAAACCTAGATAAGCCTATTTGCCAATACTTGCCTGAGCCTGCCTTAGACGTAAAGCGGGCTTAAAACGAAATCAACGTGTCGGTTTAAAACCATTTCTTTGTTTAAAACATTTTAAATCAAAAAAATTTGGTTTAGCATGATTGAAAACTATGTTTTTTTAATAAGAGCGCAGTGTTCATTGCGGCATCGAATTTCAAATACAATGGAGCACCAGACTGCATATTTTCAGGTTTGTCAGATTTTTTCTACCCATCATCAATCAATCAGGACCTATGCAGTCTTCAACTGATAATGAAATCACATAGTATACGGACGGTTTTCCACTATAACGAAGCAATAAAATATCTGTCGATATCGACAGATATTCTAGATACCTATCTTGACTGCGACACTCGCAACACCAACAGTATTTATTCTCATGATGTTATCCTCTCGTGGTGTGTTCATGATCTCGTCAGTGAACACAGACCAGTACCACCCGACCACCTAATTATTATATATCATGCAGTTTATGCATGTGTCTATGTCCCTAACCCTATAGCTACGGCCTACAGTACCTACCTATTTATACGATAAAACCTATAGAAGAATTGATAGAGTGATAGGATACCTAGAGATTAACTACCGGCACAAACAGGTGAATGAACACCATAATGATAAGGTACTGTTATCTGTTATGAACAAATGGCACATAATTTCTTATCTCGATTAATCATTATTCTCATTAAAGATAGTGCCTACACCTAACGGCGGACGTGACTTTAGGAGCGCTAAGTGATTTATAAACCTAAAATATGCAATTCTCCACAAACCGCGTAAACTTTACGAATACATCAGTAGCACAATTCAATTATGTGAAATTCTTGAGTCAATTTCGTTCGACGCATAAGAATGGTGTCCAAGACATAGTGACCATTCTAGGGCTGCACACGGATGATGTTGCAACCTTTGATATTAGAGATCATAACCAACCGAAAAGTTACAGTGCATCCCTAGGAAAAATAAATAGTAAATCATTAGTGGTGTACGTGACGAAAATGTTGTCATTCAGCATCTACAAGACTGAAAAGTGGTTCCAGGATGTGGTAATTTTAAATGAAAATATTAAGTTTTATTGTGATATGAAAACGGCCACGGTAACAATGGTGTTGATTGTTAAAAACAAGTATCACGTGATTAAGATTAAGAATATATTTCATTTTTGCAAAGAACCGTTAAGAAGTAAGTTATCCTTATTCAAGATATTCCAGATCGTTTGTTATTTTATTTCTAGCCTCGGTGACTTTCACATATTTCATAATGTTAAGTCACAATAATGCCCAAATGCGTCCACCAACGTCGTTGTCCAAGTCGCATGGTCTGATGATGACCTATATAAAAAAGTACATAAATTTCATCAAGAGGTGGCAAAAACGTCTGTTTGCTCTTTTAACACGTTTATATGTCCTAGCATAGAATAACTAATACTACCTGCTAACATATTAGGATTATTCGTTAAGATTTCAGCAGCCTGATTCATGATCCAACTCAAAAGATTTAGATTCAAATCTCTCTACGTCGCCTTCCTGGATGTTATAAAGCATCCTCTGCTTTTTTTGCGTTTTTTGCCACCACTTGAAAATTTATGTGCTTTTTTATATAGGTCATCATCAGACCATGCGACCATGCGTCGCCCTCCTGGATGTTATAAAGCAGAGGATGCTTTATAACATCTCCGTCACCCTCCTGGATGTTATAAAGCATCCTCTACTTTATAACATCCAGGAGGGCGACGGAGAGAGATTTGAATCTAAATATTTTGAGTTGGATCATGAATCAGACTGCTGAAATCTTAACTCCTAATAGACAATATGACATAAATGTGTAGATTTCGAATCAAATACCTATAATCCAGTTGAAATGTGGAATAACTTTGTTTTCTAAGCATTATTTTAGTTACTTGCCGAGCCACAACCGTGCTTGTGGTATTGGAATCTTGCGCTAGCGCACTAACTACGTCACATTAATGTCACTGTCAGCAGATTAACATTTGGCTCATGATTTGACAAATGACATTAATGTTTGACGCTTGATGGCTTTGACAGTTTATCGATAATCAATTTGTTATTTATTGGTGTTTTATTACAAACGTGTTTTATTGTTATTTTACTTATTTTTTTTCTACTTTATAGTCACCTAAACGTGTCAAATATAACGTAAATGTTCTGCTTATAGGGCAGATGCTTCTAAACTGGTTCGTGTCTTCGGTCTCTGAAAATAGCCATTTGAAAAGTTTGGTGTCTTCGCAAGACCTAAAAAACCTTGGAATTCAATACTGCACCGATCTCTTGGCTGCTGGTGTGCTCAGACAAATATCTGACAAAGATGCGCCTACGGAAAACATATTCAAGGTAGTTATTAATCGATGTATTAACCTACTCCTAATGTTATGGTAGGTACACATTAACATTATTTTGTAAATAGTTATTTAAAATAATTATTGTCTTGTTAAAAGATAGATTTTCTACTTAACTAGATTACACTTACTACTACTACGTATTATAGATCCATCTAAAATTATTACATTTGATTCATTTGTTATTTATGGACATAAAACTTTTAATTTTGATCTTTCAGCCCAGTTTAATGTACAACTGGGCTCACATGGAAGCGCCAGTTTCGCAGCCAGTCACCCCAGGAAGACTGTCCATGGCTTCCTGGCCGCCTGATAAGGATCAACCCTACCCAACCCCAGACAGTCTCTTCAGCCTTGACAACAACAAGTTCTTCAGCCAAAACAATAATGAAGAAATCAGTGACATCACAGAAGCAAAAACAACTATTTCACAACTTAAAAGAAAGGTTCAGGAACTAGAATATCAATTGGAAAAATATAAATTAAATACTCAAATAGAGGCATTAAACAAAAACCTTGAAAAAGATTACAATGAATTAAACTTTACAAGAAACAAAACTCAACTTACAAGCAAAGAATTTCAAGCACCATACTTAGCCAATGAGCTAAGCAAATTAGAAAATAAACCTGTGATACACATACCTGAATATGCACTTTTAAGAACAAATGTGAATATTGATAAAAAATTAGATTTAAGTAGCTTAGATAGTAAAAACGAAATGCTTATTAAAGACATAACAAGTACACCTGACATAAGATCTGATAAAATTGAAAACTATTGTAAGTTAAATAAGAGTAGAGAGTATTTTCGCAAGAGTTTACCAAAAGGTATGTTAGAAGAAATGGATTATAAAGATGCATCAAATGCAAAAATGGATGACACAGTTAATGAAAATGTGTCTTCTTTAGATGTCACCGGAAGACATGATAATTCATCGGATGCCTCATTCCGTAGTATTATATGTACATCAACTGATTTAGTTAACGAAGTTGAAAGTATTTCATATGCAACTAATGATGATACAGTATTTAAAAATACAGCTGCAATACATAATCCAGCCACTCAAATTTTGTATTCAAATGTTGATTACAATGAGCCTGTGTCATATGATGGGCATAATATTATATCACTAGAGCATGACAGCTTAATATTTATAGAATCTGAAGTAAAAAAGCAAGGATTTGATACAGTATCACCACAAGAAACTTATACCACTCCCATAGCTTCTGTAACTCCAATCACAGAGGAACCTGGTAATGAAAAGTCTTCCCCAATTGAGATGTCCAATAAAGCATCACCTTCTGGAAACACTGCAACTAGTCAAGCGATAGTTTCCCCACCACCTCCATTACCAGGAATGCCACCATTACCTCCGCCAATGCCAGGAACATCACCAGAACAAAATTATGCCATACCAGAGACAGTACCCACACCTGAGTTTAAAGTACCATTACCACCGAAATCAATTTTAAAATCAGAAGAGAAGAGTTCACCATCACCACCACCTCAATTAGGTCCAACACCTTCTCCAATCTCAGGAAAAGGCCCCCCTCCACCTCCCATGCCTACTATGGGCCCACCACCACCGCCAATGCCTAGTGTCATGCCACCTCCACCGCCTCTGATGCCTTGCATGGGACCGCTGCCACCTCCAATGGCTGGAATGGGGCCTCCGCCGCCTCCAATGCCAGGAATGGGACCTCCGCCGCCACCGATGTCAGGAATGGGGCCTCCGCCGCCACCGATGCCAGGGATGGGACCGCCTCCGCCACCGATGCCAGGGATGGGACCGCCTCCACCCCCTATGCCTGGCATGGGGCCTCCGCCTCCTCCTATGCCGGGCATGGAACCCCCACCGCCGCCAATGCCAGGGATGGGGCCCGCTCCACCACCTTTGCCAGGTATGGGGCCCCCACCGCCTCCAGGGGCACCAGGCTTCGGTCCGGTGCCGCCGCCACCGCCTGCGACGTACTCTGGGCCTGTGCCGTTCCCTGCCCCACCTGCAGGCGGGTGGAATATGCAACGAGCCAGTAAGTAATGCCTACTTTTCCCACAGAACTGGATTTCAAGTATTGATAACTTTTAATAAACCTTGTTGTTCCAGCATTAAGAAAAACCCCAGTGAAACCAGCAGCCCCCATGAAACCCCTATACTGGACCAGAATCTTGGCTGCCCCAACTCCACCAGTTTGTCAGGGAGATGCTGATGCTAATGGCGTAAAGCCACTCTGGCTTGAAATCGAAGAAACCAAACTTGATAATATTGATGAATTCACTGATCTTTTTTCAAGGCAAGTTGTAAAGGCACCAGTGAAAAAAAAAGTAGAAGTTAAAACGAAAATTAAACCAGTGAAAATATTGGATAGTAAGAGATCTCAAAACGTCGGCATCCTCGCTCAAAGTTTACACGTCGAATTTAGTGAGATTGAGAATGCTATATACAACTTTGATACATCTGTTGTCAGCTTAGAAGCTCTACAACAGATTTATGAGTTGGTAAGATATTTCAATATTTTCATGTAATAACTATACACATATTCTTAGGTATATTTTATTTATAAATATTACAGCGTGCAAATGAAGAGGAACTATCAATGATTAAAGAGCACCTCAGCAAAAAACCCGAAATACCGCTGGACAAGCCGGAAGCGTTTTTGCATGACCTATCAGGAATACCAAACTTCGCCGATCGCATATCTTGTTTCATGTTTCAAGCTGATTTTGAGGACTCTGTGAGCACAACCATGCACAAGCTAGATAATCTGAAACACACTTGCGAGGTAAACACAATAACACGTTATTACTGTAGGTAGGGTATGTTTTAGAACTTGTGCACAAAATTTTGTGTAATACTGACACTTAAACTCTTGACTATAGAATTCCGGCCAATAGAAAATATTGGTATACTGGTATACTTCACCTATTGATAATTTTTTTGACACTGCACCTTTCCTGTCTATCACTTGGTTTTTTCAAACAAACTTTGTATGTAATCGTTTTTGAACCTAACATTACTGCTTGTAAGTGATAATAGCTACCATAACCACTGAAAAATTATAATATTGCTTCAGGTTTAATGTTTGGTTCCAGTTTCTTCTAATAAGTGAACCTCTGAAGAGGCTGTTTGCTATCATCTTGACCCTTGGCAACTACATGAACGGGGGTAATGGCCAAAGAGGACAGGCTGACGGTTTTGGCTTAGAGATACTGTCTAAACTCAAAGATGTGAAGGTATTTTTTTATCAACACTGCATGTCCATTTAAGTGTTTAAATCGAAAATCTGATATATAAAGGAGTTTTGCTGGCTTGAGTAGATGTATCATGTAGGCACAATGCATACCAAGGCCTTACCACCATAGTACTGTTACTTATTCTGTTCCACTGTGTGTAGTATAAGAATACATATTGAAAAAGTTCCAAAGGCCAACAGAACCCAATATAAGTGACAATACTATTATAGCTTTATACGATGATAGCTCAATTACATTAGTGACGTTCGACTTGTGACCTGTGGGCTAGTTGGTTCGAATTATGCAATGAGCTTGAGCTTTTGGTGAAGGAAACTGTATTAACTTGGTGGCAAAGCATTTTCTAGTTTATTCGTCATTATGATTATTCTGGTGAATCTGCTGCTGAATGTTAAGGCAGCTTAAATGGAGAGCCAGTTTCTGTTGCAAGCGTAGAGTGGCGCCATCTTTCGGCCAATAGCACTGCCTTTCAACCAATAGCACCAGGTCATTGGTAACTAGTGAAATGCTTCTTCTTATTTAAGAGTCCAGCTCTTGTCGGTGGAGTGAAATGCTACCTTATCTAAAATTAAAACGTCCATCTTGCCGTAGGGCGACGTACCTGCCATTTCGGTATGTTCACTGTAGAACAAGTTTCCCATCTCCACCCACTGAAAACTCATTTGATCCCCTGAAGAATCCTCCATGTGTACTGTTTTTAGTGCAATAAAGAATTACAATAATAATTTTAAAAAATTTGGATTTTTCTGCACTGATCCCATGGAGGAGTCACTTTACCCCAACGCTTAACAATCAATCCCTGTTATCCCACTGCTGGATAAATTTCTCGTCCATTTGACTGGTCCGATAGCTCAGTTGGTAGTACCCCTGCCTTCTGAACTGTAGGTTGTGGCTTTGATTCCCACCCAGGACAAATATTTGTGTGATGAACATAGGTATTTGTTCTGTGTCTGGGTGTTATATTCTATGTATGTATTTACAAATAAAAAGTATCTAAGTATTGTATCAGTTATCTGGTTCCCATAGTACAAGCTTTGCTTAGTTTGGGGCTAGATAGCGCTGTGTGAGATGTCCACAGTCCCACATATTACCACAGTAAGAAATAATAAGTACTAAATATTTTAATAATAATCAAAAATATGTTTACAGTCGAAGCAGTCCAACGTGACGTTGCTGCACTTTATAGTTCGCACTTACATGCGGTCAAGTGGCGGAGCCCTATCGGAGAGCTGTGTGATGCCCATCCCCGAGCCCGGGGACGTGGTGCGAGCCTCCACGTTGGATTTTGCTGATGTCGCAGCACATCTTGCGACATTGACCAGTCAGCTAGCGGGTAATTTATGCACTCACATTGACTTGACTCTAGCCTAATATAGTTTCATACGTCATCGCAACTAAGTCATGTTTTGTTATCATTAACTAAGTCATGTTTTGTTATCACTAACTAAGTTATGTTTTGTAGTAGTTAGTGTAACTAGTAGCATATTTATAGTAGTTGGTATTATTGTAGTAGTTAGTTTAAAGAATAAAGGCACTTTAACAATTCAAAAACTTGCGCTTGGATGTGAAACAACTCTATAGTATGTGTGGTTGTTCAGATTTTTTTTTACTTTAATTTTATTTAATGACCATTTTTTGTGATTTTTTACACTCTTACACCCTTATTAATAAACGGGTATTAGTCTCGGATTAGTTACTTCAGCTTTTGTCCTATTTTTGCTACTGGAATATTTAGCTGGATCGAAAAAGACAAAAGATGGTGTAACTAGTCTAAAGCTAGTTCGTGTTTATTAATAAGGCTGTTACAGCCTTATTAATAAACGGGTGTTAGTCTCGGATTACTTACTTCAGCTTTTGTCCTTTTTTGCTACTGGAATATTTAGCTGGATCGAAAGAGACAAAAGATGATGTAACTAGTCTAAAGCTAGTTCGTGTTTATTAATAAGGCTGTTAGGGTGTAAAAAATCCAATGGCCAAATCCGATAAGGCGAAAGCATAACAGCAAAAATCGCTGAAATATCAGTCTCCAAGCCGATTTAGATAAAATCAAAAGAGAAATGCATCATATACCACATGGTTTGGATGAATCAATTATCTTCCTCCATTGATTATGTAAAGGTTCTAATTCGCAATATAATATTTATATCGATTACATTTGTTCCCAAATTAAACTGCAATCTCCTGACACATGGGTTATTTTTTGACAGCATCTGTGGTGTGGTGGTTGAGCAGGTCGGCTCATAACCCGGGTTCGATTCCCGCGGCAGGACAAGTATTTGTGCACAGAAAAAAAGCGCAAATACTTGTTCTGAGTCTGGGTGTTGTGGGACCATGGTCCTCGTAGTTTCTGGGTCCCTAGATACAGTGAATCCTAGTTAGGGTCCAGGATCTATGTATGTGATCGTTGGGCATTATTATTATTATTTGCAGCATGTAAAGAGAAGGCACAAAAGGTGTTAGAAAACGCGGCACAAGCGCAAGATGACGCATCAAACGCTGATGGTAAGAAAAGACTAGAAGTGTTCCAAGACAAGATGACCACATTTCTGCAGGCAGCGGAGGAAAAATTAAAGACTGAAAACGAAAACTTGGATGAATGTAGAACCAAGTTTATAGCAACTGTGAAATTTTATCAGTACACACCAAAATGTGGCAAACCTGAAGACTGTGAACCGAAAGATTTTTTCTCACTATGGACCTCGTTTTGTATAGACTTTAAAGACATCTATAAAAAGGAGGAGCAATTAGCTGTCAAGGAAAAGTAAGTAGTTTAACACTAACTTTACTCTGAAGATGCTATTTTGAACAGATTTTAACTTAAGTTTCTTTATTTTAGATTAAAAGAAGCAAAGAAGCTTCAGGAAGAAAGGAAATCTCAGTCTCTTACTCAGCCTAAAAAGGAAGGAGGTTTGAAAGCGAGGTTGCAGAAATTATCAAATTCAAGAAAATAATTTATTTGGGCTACAATATTAAGCAGCTGCGGCTGGTTATTTATTTTATCCATGAGTTGGAATAAATTTAATGCCAATGCAATGGTAATGATAGTTTGTTTTGCTTTGTTATTTCACATTCCAATTTACAACATTATTAGCTTCAGTTATGTGTTTAAACACAATATATTACATATTATTTTAAATTTTTAGAATCTAATGAAGTTTAGTACATATTTGTATTTGCTACATATCAAAACGCTTTGATTTGTATTTTGTAAATAAGGCAGCTTAATACACAGCTGTGGCATTTAATGTGACAATAATTATGTTCTTTGGGATTGAATTGTGATTTGTGATTGATAGTGGATATCATAGAGTATAATCTGTAGAGAGCATAGAGACATATATAAACATAAACCAATGGCATCACAGGGTTCATCACTCTATAATTCTATATATACTGACATATAACCTGTGATAGAGATTGCATTACTTACTGCTTAATACTTATTTTATTGTAGAAATTCAATTATACTATGTAACAAGCGAGTAATTTTTTTCTTTATTTTCGGTCAAAATTCCCTTCAGTAGTAAATCAAGACGAGACTGGCAGGGTGCAGCATTTCGGAATGATTCTATTGCCATTGTATAAACGCCTTAGTGATAATAAGGCCTTCTGCTGCTTCTACAACAATCTCTATAGATTATACCTCTGTGGTGGGGTATGATATTTGAAATCGTGCAGTACTGACCGAGTACTTACATATTATTCTCTTGGTGAAATTGAGACAAATCCCAGAAAATTGTTACAGTAAAATTTGTCTTCTCTTATAATACTAATATAGCTATGGAACAATCATATTGCTAGTATAATTACTAGACTATACTTATTACTGTAAAAACAATAAGAATACCTTGTTTGTCACACTAATATTATAAAGGCGAAAGTTTGTATGTATGTTTGTTACTCCTTCACGCTCAAACGGCTGAATGGATTTGGATGAAATTCGGTACCAAGATAGCTTATACACTGAATTAACATATAGGCTAAATTTTATAACGGAAAAGTGAAATGTTCCCGAGGGATGAGCAAATAATTAAAATACTTTTTATCCGCGCAACTAGTTGAAAATAAATTAAGAATGTACCATTGTAAGGAAGATAGATATAGCCTATATTCCTGATTCAATATTTATTCCAATAGATCACAGATCACTTATCCACTTCAGGCATAAGCACATTTTTTGTTTGAAAGTTAAAACTTATACATTTCTGGCGACTTTTCTTGTCCAAACAGAACAGTGTTTTGTAAACAGGTATTAAGTGCCTGTATTTACAGAAAATGAAGACAATTTTCCTGTGATTATGATTTTAATGAGGTTTCCTTGTGTGATAAAAACCAAGATCTGCAGGAGAACTAACAGCTCTCAAAATCGGCAAGTTCAGGACTGATAACCGATGGGGTTTAAAGGATCTGTGGCTACCAACTGGTACACAGTATAGGTCTATCTCCTAGTTGGATTTACTTGTCAATGGGAGTGAATAGTTCCAATTTGTCTCTAGTGAATAGGTGCTCTGTGGAAATGAGTGCAAGCAATTTTTTAAAGAGTAATGTGTTTATCCTTGCATAAAACCATTATTATTCCTTGATTAATCCCTAACTTTGTACCTGAACAATGCTGTTTAATTGCAGATGTTGAATGCTTTGTAACCATAGTTGGAAGAATGTCTTGTATGTTTTTCCTAATTATTTAATACAAAGTGGTGCTGTAACATTTTACTATAAATGTACTTATTTAACAAAATAAAACCAATTTAAATAAAAACTATTATTTACTCGTAGTCTAAACACTTTTCCTTCCATACTTTTTGCAGTTTTTTTTCTATTTTTCTGTTATTTAATACAGAGTCGCAAAGTTTAGTCAATGAATTTTTTAATGAATGCCATTGCATAAAACTCAAGTGCTTAGATAAAGACAGTTTATTTCCATCATTTCTGAACATTTCTTCTCTATCTAGAAATTCTTTTAAAGACTTTGCACTGTTCACACTGCCAAAATAGTGACTGGCTTTGTCATTAGCATTATTCATTTTTTTCTGGAAAGAAGTCAATAATTTACAGCTTTTCTCAGAATTTGTTTGTCCTTGATCATTTTTGGTAGTATTTTGCATCTCTTGAGTTTCCTTTTTTTGTGAAAATGATGAGTTCAGAACTTCAAAGCTGTCCCGAGATATGGCTTGACCATAATCAATTTTAGTGATATTGGATTTAATCAACTGTTGATCTATAGACATAACATCTTTTAACTCTATAAATGAATCTTCAATTTTAGATTCACTAGTTTCTTCATTGATATTACTTGCATAATCAAGTATATTACCAAATGTATCACTTTCTTCATCATTCTGCAAAGCTATGCCAATAGTTGTGGATTTCTGTTGAGACCAGTTTATTTTACCAAACATATCAAGGTTTTTTAAATCTAACCATTCCTCCAAATTTTTAGGCAATTCATAACCTTTAGGTAAAAAATTAAGCCCTTTTGGCTGTAAATGGGTCAAGTTAGAGTGCAAACTAGAGTACCATGATATGGTATGCTGGAGAAGTACCGAACAAATAGACCATATTCGGCTGAGCAAAGCATATGGCATCAAGCTCATCCAATGACTCTCGCCTTTCTTCACTCTATTTATGTAGAATACAGCAGCTTGTTTAGAGCATACATAAATCCTTACCATCAACTTGGACAGTGTTATTATTCGTGACAGCACATACTCTAACATCTGTTTACTTGGTATAAAATCATCATCTACACCTGGAAGAACTGCTGTGAAGTTTTCTAAATCCTTCAAAAGGTTTACTTGCAAATACTTGCGCAATGTTGAGTTTGTTTTCTTCATGTTTCTGTAACCAATATCGTTTCGAAACTTTTTGTCATATTTGTAAATAAATCGCGAAAGCAAAGCACCTTCTTTATACAATGGTGACTGTTTTGATAAAACTCTTATGATATTTTCACAAATGTGTCTCAGCTCCAAAACATCTGAAACAAATGAACTTAAGAGTAAACGTAAAAGCGAAAAAACTTTAGAAAGTCGTCGTTATAATATTATTAATATTTTTGTAAGAAGTAAATATTTATACAAATCATTCTTATAAAAATATTTAAATCTATGGATTTAGAATTGTGATGCAAATACCCCTACTAACCGATATTCTCTTTTATTTCAGTCGTTTGAACTGGTGGTGGCAATAATGATATACGCATCCATGGCTCCATTTTATCCTCGTGTCAAAAGGGCAAATTAACAAACTACTAAGAACGGCTATTATTTTATTGAAAATTTAATGTAGGCACAAACTTTTAGGTTACAATCTGAAAAAAATAACAGATTTTGCTTATACAAGAAATTTATTGGAAATTCATCAGTAACACAGTATATCAAATATCAACGATGACTGTAACAAATGAAATTAAAATGACATGACAATATAAATCAAAATGTTGAAATCGGCGAAATTGTGGTAAAATTGCTGCAGAGTATAATTTTTATTTTTTATTTTGGCTCCACACTTTTGTGTATTAAGCAAGTGTCAAGTAATTGATAATTTCTCAAGTTAAAGATATTTCACGTAAATAATGTGTCAGGTCACAGTCGAAGTCATCAAGTCAAGTCAGAGTCAAGTCATAGTCTAGTCTAGTGAAGTCATACTCCTAGTAAAGCGGTGGCAACTTTACCAGAAGCTTCTATGGAGTTTTGGAAACAACACGAAAAAAAACGTTTCACCATCATTATACCACTTTAACGTGATCTTTTTCGTTTTCCCGCCAAAACTCCTGCAAAGAGTATGTAACGCTACGAAGGCAGCCTTAGGGCCGTATTACAGAACGATGCTCAGTCATCGATCGGTGCTCAAGCAGAGATTTCATTCATTAATTGATCACATTATGAACGCTTAGAATTTCTGAATGAAAAAATTAAATAATTGGTTACTCTATGTATCATAGTTTTATAGAATGGGCTGCAGCAAGGTTAATCATTAATAATTATTTTGGGAGTTTTTGGCGGGAAAACGAAAAAGATCGCGTCGAGTTTTGGCGGGAACGCGAAAAAGATTGCGTCATTGCATTGTATTATTTTCCAAAACTTGTGTTATTTTCAGTGTTAGTGCATAAAATTGGTGGCATTCTATTCGTTAAGTGCTGGATTACAGGCGTGAGTGTGGGAAAATGGTATAATGATGGTGAAACGTTTTTTTCGTGTTGTTTCCAAAACTCCATAGAAGCTTCAAGTAAAGTTGCCACTACTTTACTAGGAGTATGACTTTGACTAGTTATGACTTGACTTGATGATTTCGACTGTGACTTGACACATATTCGCGTGAAATATCATTAACTTGATAAATTATCAATTACTTGACACTGGCTAAATACACAGAGGTGTGGAGCCAAAACTAAAAAAAAAAAAAAAGATCACGTCACCGCATTGTATTATTTTCCCAAATTTTTATTATTTTCAGTGTTAGTGCATAAAATTGGTGGCATTTTATTCGTTACGTTACAGGTATGAGTGTGGGAAAGTGGTATAATGATGGTTTAACGTTTTTTTTCGTGTTGTTTCCAAAACTCCATAGAAGCTCCTGGTAACGTTGCCACTACTTTACTAGGAGTATGACTTGACTTGATGATTTCGATTTTGACTTGACACATATTTGTGTGCAATATCATTAACTGTTAAATTATCAATTACTTGACACTGGCTAAATACACTCAAGTGTGGATCCACAACATAAAAAAACTCGTTTCTGGACGTGAAGGACAATAATTGGGTTATCAATCTAATCCGAGTTAGCCAACTCGGTAGATTATTTGTTTATAATTTTAATCCTACAACCTCGCCTTTTGTTTCAAGACGGACAAAGGCTACAATGTACAACTTGTAGATACTTGTAATGAAACGATTTTAATAGTTGAGTAGGTGTTAAATGAATGGTATTAAATGATAGTTTAATTAATATTATAAAGTATTACTTATATCATTTTTACACTTATATTACTTATATCATTAAATTAAATTAATTAAATATAAACGTGGTCAAATGCTAGACAAGTCTGAAGAAAAAAAAAAAAAAAAAAAAAAAAAAAAAGGTACCCATATACTTTTTGTTCAGATGACTGTAGTTATATGTATACAAACAAATGAAACGTAGGAAGTTTAACAATAGCAAGCGAGGAAATTATTAGTACCACACCTCGCACCGCATACATTGCATAGGTACCTAGTAAGTAGTAGCTATTCTTTTGAATTTTGTTTTCTCTTTTTACGTTTTATTAATTTTTGTTTTCTTTTTTTTACTTTAATCAATGGTTCATCTTCCTCGTCAATATTCGAATCTTTGACCAATGGTTCACCTTCCTCTTTGACCAATGGTTCATGTTTCTCGTCAACAGTCGAATTGATTCGCCTTTTCCTTTTCTGTCCGTTTCGTTTTTTATTTTTCCCGGGTTTTTGCGTCAGCCCTTGATGCGCGGAGCGAATGTGTACGCCAACGTTTCCTTTGTGTGCATATCCAACTCCACAGATGTGGCACTTAAATGGCTTCTCACCGGTGTGAATCTGGAATTTAATAACTATCCACTGAGATGACGTTATATAAGTACTAATAAAATGCACAGGTAGGTTACCTAATATTTTACATTCACCTAATATTTTTGGCAGATACATTCAATGGTGTCGATTCTGTGTCGCATACTCTAAAGCTAAACGAAATTAACATATTTCCGTCTTTTTCATTTCCCCTTTTGATGTTGTCAAAGGTCATGAAGTCGTCTGTACTCAAGAGGTTGACTGTTCGCTGAACTACTAATGTTATTAGCCCATAAGCTCCCACTGCTAGAATAAGGGCCTTCTCTCATAGAGACTGCGGGCAAAAATCCACCACTCTGCGCACAGGCATATTCGATTTTGTGATTGTAAAACATGTCAAATTCCTCACGATGATTTCCTTCATTATTGTTACAGCTATAAATGCAAAAAATGCTATTTCGGCATGAATTCTACGCGTAGGTATAGTATTATACTATCATGTGTCTATACTGGTGTCGACTCTGTGTCGCATTCTCTAAAACTAAGGTAAACTTAAAGTATGGCGGTACTCTTCTGATAAAGGCGAAATGAAAAAGACGGAAATACGTTTATTTTGTTTAGCTTTAGAGTATGCGACACAGAATCGACACCAGTGGTGTAAACGAACGAACGGTGGTGCTAAACGAAATTAACATATTTCCGTCTTTTTCATTTCCCCTTCATCAGAAGAGTACCGCCATACTTTAAGTTTACTTTAGTTTTAGAGAATGCGACATAGAATCAACACCACTATCACACTAAAATTACCGTTTATTGCTAATAGACCACTCAAACTATTCACCTGGGTAGTCAGTTAGGAAACGTGTTCCTATCAGACCACCAGCTTTCAACCAGAGTTGTCGGTTAGGAAAACTTGAAACCTCAGAGAATATATATGTGAGAGTTTCAATACGCAGTTTATGTACATAATAGTGTCGATTCTGTGTCGCATACTCTAAAGCTAAATGAAATTAATATATTTCCGTCCTTGTCATTTCCCCTTTATCAGAAGAGTACCGCCATACTTTAAGTTTACTTTAGTTTTAGAGAATGCGACACAGAATCGACACCAATATAATACATAATATTTACTATACTTAAATTAATCCAAGTTATGTGATCACTACACTGGTAGAAAAACTTAGCACTAAGGGTCGAGCGAGAGCTCGGTCCCGGTCTCGGCCAAGACTGAACAACCTGTCTCGGCCGACACTTACTAAATACTACTTACACGTATATGTACAGTAAGTTCACTCCTTGTCTTAAAAGTTTTCCCACAAAAATCACATTCCATATCGATACTTTTGTGTCTCGTGCCTATGTGTTTGTTCAGTATGATACTATTTTTAAATATTTTAGGACATATATGGCAGGCAAATTCTCTCTTCTCGCTATGTGTTAACTCGTGCTGCTTGTTATAGTATGTGTTCTATGAGGAAACAAAATTATAAGTGTGTAGTTTTTAGCGTTCGTAGTGTTTAGTGCTTATAGCGAAGCGACCAGCTGTCCTTAACGGGTTAACTTAAAATTGTTAAGCAACTGTTCACTTGGAAGGGTGACCACTACAAAATATAATATGTAAGTACAACAGAGCTACAGTGCTTAAAACCGGCACGGTCGTCGGTCCCAGCTGTTAAAAGCCCGTAAGTCAGTAGTCGCTAAGCCAAGTCAGAAGTCACTGCGCGCCATAAAAGCTACATAAACAGTTCTTTTTAAACAATACTGGACACGTGGATTTGTCCAAAGGGCTTTGAATATTTTGGCATACTTACTATCGGCCATGTTATTTCTTTAAATAGTGACTAATCATAAAGGTCATATGAATCGGTAGCCGACACTAAAACGAACAAGGTTTATATGAAACAAAATCTCTTCCAGCATCAAGTTTCCAAGATATACGCTTTCAAAGTCACATTGGTGGCGCCACCGTTAAGTTTACTTATAACTAAATTTTGAGAAAAATAACTTAGTTTTTTTTGTCTGAAACAATCCTTGTTCTTATTAGTGGCAGCTATCATTTCATAATGTATTAGACGTGGGCGCTATTTTGAAAAATAAACAAGATGGCGGACTGTACGTGTGACATGCTTTATCCTAATTATTTAAGGCCCTTTTCCATACAAACAACTTTAAAAAAAAAAGAGCCAAATCGGTTCAGACTTCCACAAGTGATCCGCTTACTAACGACCGAATTTCATTTTGACTATAAATAGACAGACTAGCTGACCCACCCCGCGTTCATTTTACGTCTTGATTCCCCCGCTTCCCTCCATCACTCTTTTTGCCTTTTCTATACACTTTTCCCTATCTTTTCCTATTCGCCCCCCTTCATCCTGACTTCTTCCTTCTTTTTACAAACATAATACATATATACTTATTCAACCCTCCGGTTGCCATCCTGACGGTGGTCGGTGTGGAAAATTTGATCTAAAAATTTCTGTAAGTCCTTTTTGGATGGACCGATATCGATGAAACAAACGTGAGAACCTGCTCAGAACTACAAAGAATACATAACATCAAACGGGATCAAAGTCTATTGAATAATATTAGTGTGATGAATTTTAATTTTTAAGTTGTATGATCGTGCTTGCCCACTAATATCATCACTACTAACCATCACATAAGTGACGACGCCGTCAAGATGTAACACGTACAAGACATACAAACAGTTAGGCAGACTAAAATTCTAAAAACTGTATTTTTAGATTATAAAACAAAATATTTTTCTTTAAAAGGGTAAAGGAATTTACAGTTTGTTTAGTTATACCCTTTTTTAGTCGATCCCTGTTTAAAAAATATCGCTATGTAATATAAATCCACATGCATACATACTGATATTATACATCGGGAACCTTATACGTATGATTGTCTGTGGATCACATTTTCCTAACGACTAAACATCTGAACCGATCGTGATGATATGACGATAGTTTGAATCCTTGGAACAGAAGACCATAATATAATTTTTAATGCAATGTAAAGATAAGATATATACGAGGGCGAAACCTCAGGCAGCTACTAGTAATAAGAAATAAATAAAAACACTTACTCTGGATGCGTGGCCGCAGAACTGACATAAAACATCACGTTTAGTAGTAAGTGCATAAGGATACTTGATATTTGGATGAACATTCTGGTAATGGTTATAGTGAGCTTTTTTCGTAGGTATTTCTGCTTCACACTGAAATTTCAAAAATATGAATACTTAAGTATTTAATGAATGTAAAACACACCAACATGATTTTCAAAGTGTTTTCATATCCCACGATTTATGCGCACTTTCTTGCTGTACACCTGTATAAGATGATGAGCCTACCTACAACATCTAATACTTTAAAAAAGAGGGTTTTCGTTTTTTTTTGAACGGGCTGCTGGTCTCTTCCGACCTTTACAGCGTCACCGGGCGGGAGGTCGCTTAAGGCGCCCAGCCGTCAAAAGCAGGAGGCAACAAGCTCAAAGGCACCCTTGAGCTAGTTGCCTCCCACGCTAGGTTAGCTAATTATGTAATAGCTTATATTAGTGTATTTTTAGTAGATAGTGAATATGCCTAGAAGAAATACTGTTATGAAATGACAACAATTGTGTATGACGTGCATTGTTTTGTTAAAAGAGGAACCATGAATTGATTGATTGTTTAAAGCAAGATTTAAATAAAAAGAGGTTAATCTTGTATAGTAAAACAACCTGTCACAAGCTGCGCAAAACTTTAACATTAACTATTTATTAATGTTTGCGCACGCGACAGTACCCACGCGTAGCTATCTCTTCCACATTTCGCTCAGGGCTAAACCATAGAGTAGTAATAGTTTGGGCTAAACTTTCGTGCCGCCTATACCTATATGCCTTGAACGTCGTATCATAGTCATATCATCATCAAAACAAACATTAACAAGTCAAACACTACTTACATGTTCACATTTCATTGGATATTCACGGTCGTCGGGTTTTTTCATCGGTCTACCTTCGTCGTCATATTGATCGTATATTGAATCTTCAGACTCACTATGAGAATCATCAGAACATTCAGGGTCGTACTTGAAGTCCCTTTCTCCATATACCATGTTTTTTATGTTGCAATCATCAGAATCATCACTGTACACATACTTTTTCTCTTTTCTTGTTCTCTTTTTGTCAGCAATAGAACTTAAATTTTGCATAAATATAGATGGCAGGTATGTTGTTTTTTGTTTTGATCGCAGAGCGCTTTTTTCTGTTTTGAGTTGTTTTTTTTGGTTTTGACCTTTTTGACTGGTGGAAGTTATTGTGTAATCTGGATCTGTATGTGTGGGGTGTTTATTTAGTCTTTCTTAAAATGGGCGAAGACGAGGCCTTGTGGGCGCTGGAGGCATAGATGTCGCTGGGAAAAATAGGGGTTTGGGCTGAAGTGGTTTAGGGGAGCGATGACTGAGGTTTACCTGAGGTTTTTAAAGATTAGTTGCGCCCCGCGGTTTCACCCGCGGATAAAAATCCCAAAGCAAAAAGAATAACACCAAACGTTCACATACATAGATCCTAGACCATAACTAGGATTCTGTGTCTAGGGACCCAGGAACTACGAGGACCATGGTCCCACAACACCCAGACACAGAACAAGTATTTGCGCTTTTTTTCTGTGCATAAATACTTGTCCAGTCGCGGGAATCTGTCGAGAGCTTTTGCTGATTTTCTTTGCATGTGCGTAATGGCCGACGGCGCACACACAAGAGAGTTGTTCCCAGTCTTTTTTACTCGGCGTTGTCAGCCGTCAGTGGAATTGACGTTTCATAAGGAGAAATGGAAAATGTGGGTAGGATATGGGCGGGAGGTACCCTCAATAAAAATGTTACAAGAAAACTGATGCGTTCAGATGTCGATATATACTTTAGATCTACCAATAATAATTATGCGAGAAAAATATACTACGAGCCTACGAGTTTACTATAAGAAATATCAGCGACTTGACGGTGACATTTCTGTGCACTCACCTTTAACTGGCCATATTTTTTTCTTCCGTATTTTTGATTTTCCTTTTCCCTCATTTTCAAGATCAATATAATCATTCAAATCGGCAAGCCGATTAGCATTATTAATACTGTCGGTTTGTATTACACTTTTATCATTGTAAACCTCGTCAACATCTTGTTTGTCTTCAGTAAAACAAAAGTCAATATCATCGTCTACCATACTTCCTTCTGAGCTTTTAATTTTTTTACCAAGTGTACTAGTATTAAGTGGATCAGCAACATCAAGACTGTCAAATTCTAAATTACATTTATCGTTCTTCTCGCAAATTTCATTAGCAATATATTCAAATATTTCATTTTCTGCCGTATCACATTCTACTTGAAGAAAATTAGTTTCACGATTTAAAGCATTATCTTGTACTTCATAATTTAATTTCAAATTATTAATTGGACTAGCTCCATAACTATCACATTCTTTTTTATTTGTATTATATTTATCATCTAGTGTTAGATTAGGAATAGGTTCATTTGTGTTTTTATTTTCTTTATCCATATAAAGACTAATACCACCATCGGTACAACAACAGTCAAAATTAAATTTAGATATCGACATATTTGTTGTATCTAAACCTAACTCTTTTCTGTTTAGAGCCTTAAGTTGTTCAAGAGTGACCTGAAACAAGACAGTTATTATTTTAACATTGATCGGCAACAATTTCGGGAAGAAATTGTTCATACCGTCGAAACCCCTAACTTCGCCTGGTTTTTGATACATTTTCGTACCTTAGTCTAAAATTTTTGAGTGTATTAGGCCCCAATAATTGAAAAACTTTTCTACCTTATTCAAGCTATAAATAGAGATTTAAAATACTTAATATATTATGGTACAAATGATCACGCATTAAATGTAGTAGGCGAAGTTTAGGAAGTTTCCGATCTTCGCCTACCTCGAGTTTCTCAGTGATATAGGTACCTAAATGTTTATAGGCATTATTGACAAAAATTCTGGTTGTTATGCCAATTGAAATTGATATTAAAGTCAACGTTATACTGTTGATTTTTCTTTAAATCAGTAGTAGGCGAAATTTGGTACCCGTCTGAAGTTGTTTCCATACATTTCCTGAGATGTACCTAGGGGTGGCAGTGTTCCTGGTTTTGTTTACAACAATATTTAAAAATTGAACATTTCCAGCAATAAAGCCAAAGCCACTACAGATCCTGTCAAAGGAAGAAGAAAGGAAGGGAAAAGACAGGAAATGATGAATGGATAAGATGGTGAAGGCAGATAGAAAGGAGGGGGAAAAGATAGGAAAAGGATGAATGGATGGGATGGCGAAGAAGCTTTGGCATCCCATCCATTAATTCTTTCCCCTTTTTCCTTTGATAGGGTTAGGCTGTAATAGTAATTAACCCATGTTAAGCTAAAAAAATAATAATTTCCAAATCACAATTATTATCAGAGATATCATTATAGCATACACAAAAATAGAAAAGATACTTGCCATATTTGATTTTTTGCACATCTCAAGTAAAATTTTCTGTGCTAAAAATGCCTTTTTTACAAATTTGTATGTTTTTCCAAGAAATGCATTGCATTCATAGCAGATGTACAGGTTTCCATAAGAGACCTAAAAGTTAAATAGAAATTGTTATTAGAAAGAAAGTTGTAGTTATAACACTTTTAGCCTCAATATGATTGGAATGTAAAAAACAGGGCAGTGATGAAAAAAAATTTTGATTTCAGTATGATCCCTTTTTTGTATGGTGCCAATTTATGGATTTTGTCTATAAAAAGCGCTTTCGTATGGGTCATCAATTCAATAAGACAATAATCTCAGAGTTAAAACCACCTAAAATAACTATATCAAATCAAATAAAATCATTTCAGTCATACTTAGAAAAAAATTCTTGACTATTATTTCTTCATAACTTATTCAAAGTTGAAGTTGGCCAACATAGGTAAGAAAGACTTTGTCTTCATCACTATTTATATGCAGAAAAACATCAGATAAAAAAAAAAGCATCCCAACGGAATTTATTATTTGATATTAGTTTTTGGTTAAAAACCTTAATTATTATATAACTCAGTTTCGTATCCTCTGAACGGTCACTTACTAGTTTGTAATAAGCTAATAATAATAAATTGAATACCTACTAAGTTAGTAGGTAGTAGTAACTGATCAGTGAGGATCTTGAAATTCTGTACATTTCCAAAAGTTCATGTGTTATTATGTGATCACTCAAATTAGTTTCTAGTTTCTTACACGACTATAAATATATAGTTGGAATAATGTAAGACAATACATATACAATATACAAGATACAATTACATACCAGCTGATGAAAACCATTATCCATAAATATCTTTTCTAAAAACTGTTTAGCTTCAGAGTCGACGAATTCTAAACTTCGGACTTCAACTGCGATGCATATACAACATATTTTGTCTTTGAGTATGTCTGCCATTATTTTAAGGACTAGAAGTAATATATGCCAAGCATAATGCTAATATAATATATGCTAATATATCCGTAAGGATAATAGTGTTCTGTGATGCCAAGCTATGAAGAATATTGCGAGTGAGCGACAAGACAAACTAACAACAAAAATACCACAAACCACAGACTACGTAGAGCACACTATGTATCTCACCATCTCATATTTTACACTGTGGTACTCACAAATTCTCTCGAAATAGAGATAGAGATACTAATTTTTTTGTTTGGTTTTGGCTCCACACTTTTGTGTATTTAGCCAGTGTCAAGTAATTGATAATTTCTCAAGTTAATTAATATCATATCATGTGTCAAGTCAAGTCACAGTCCAAGTCATCAAGTTAAGTCATAATCTAGTCTAGTCAGGTCATACTCCTAATAAAGTGGTGGCAACTTTACAAGAAGCTTCTATGGAGCTTTGAAAACAACACGAATAAAATGCCACCAATTTTATGCACTAACACTGAAAATAACACAAGTTTTGGAACATAATACAATGCGGCGACGCGATCTTTTTCGTTTTCCCGCCAAAACTCCCGGAGATACTAATTGTACTAATTTACGCTAGGAGTTTTGGCGGGAAACTAAAAAGATCGCGAAAAATCTCGCGATTGTGAGAACGATGCTCAGTCATCGATCGGTATATCTGGTGATTATCAACCTGTATAATTTTATTGTTTAGAATGTTTTATGATAACCGATTGTATGAGTTTCACTATTATATGCTAGGCTTCAACCATAGTTATGTCAGAAATTTTAGAAAATAGTATTAGGTGCCTATTTTTAAATTAGCAGATTTGTAGTATTTTTTAAGGTTAAGGTTGAACTTTGATCAAAATCAATTGGGCTACTTTTATGAAAGAGATCTTCTACTTTTACTCTCACTAAAATCAAAGTAATTGTACAAGTGTATGAGATTTACAAATATCGACAAAGTTTAATGGGTCGTGCGGGTGCATCACTATTTGAGAGGCGGAAAATAACCCATAATATCAATGAAAGCTTTAAATCTCTAAGGAATTATCACAACATGGTCAAAAATGTATATCCATAATATGACATGCATATTTACTTCGATATTTAACATAATATTAGCCAGTAAACACTTACGTGTGAAATGATGATTCTGAATTCCTTATTTCTCTTTTTGTTGTTTTTGATGAACAAAACACAGCGCAACACGACATAGTTTCACTATAGGTCACAATATTTAGTCCTAATAATATATCACTATATTTTCACCTCTATATGCACTCGCGATTCAATGTTGTCACCGACTATTCTGTCACAAAAATACACGCAGTACGAGGTTGCCGTTTCTACAATCGCTTTCTCGCATAGTCTATGCGACGATTCGTGTATTAGACAGACATCCGATACAATATGTATACATGATGGATGGGGAGTGGCAACGCCGCATGGGAGAATTTTGGCGGGAAAACGAAAAAGATCGCGTCGCTGCATTGTATTATTTTCCAAAACTTGTTATTTTCAGTTTATTATTATTTATTATATTATTATTATTTCAGTTGGTTATTTAAAAGTGGTAGCATTTTATTCGTTAAGTGCTGGATTACAGGCATGAGTGTGGGAAAGTGGTATAATGATGGTGAAATGTTTTTTTTTCGTGTTGATTCCAAAACTCCATAGAAGCTTCTGGTAAAGTTACCACCACTTTACTAGGAGTATGACTTTGACTAGGCTGACTTGACTTGATGACTTCGACTGTGACTTGACACATATTTGCGTGAAATATCGATAACTTGATAAATTATCAATTACTTGACACTGGCTAAATACACAAAAGTGTGGAGCCAAAACAAAACAAAAAAAAATAAAGAAACGCCGCATGGCTCCGTCCATTATGATACTACGACCGAGTATGCTATCTTTGCTTGCACTTGGCGCCCACTGTCCTCCGTAGCGTAGCGTTACATACTCTTTGCCGTAGACAGAACTACTAGATTCTATAAGCCGTCCTCGGTGTTTTTTGTCTGTGGTTTTTCTCGTTTTGTATTGTATATTTCCGTTTTTATTCCGTATATCAGCAGAAGTTAATTAACAATGCCAAAGAATAAAAAAAGGCAGGAAAGCTCCACCAGCGACAGTGATGATGGTCCTGTTGATGTAAGCCAGCTTTAGTACAAATTTTATGCTATTGATGTGATAAATTGCCAATTTGCCTTATTGAAACTATTTAACCTCTTGTACGCGTACGTGGATCGTAAATAATTATTTTAGCTCTTTTTGGGTTCTAATATAATCTATAAAGTAAGCTTGAAATCGCCTTTATCCACTCATTAAGCTTGCACATCAGAATAACTTGAAAGTCTCTCAATAGTTTTAGCTACATATGTCACTCAATTTTATGTTATAAGGGTAAACAAAAAACCTTATACCCTACCCACCCACCTACATTTCTATTCTGCATTAAAAAAATACCTAGCTATTTTATTTTCTTGAGATTTTAAAGCAAAATTGAAGTACACATCACATAAAGGCGAAAGTTTGTATGTGTGTTACTCCGTCACGTTCAAACGGCTGAATGGATTTTGATGAAATTCGGTACCAAGTTAGCTATATACACTGGATTAACATATAGGCTACATTTTATCCCGGAAAAGTGAAATGCTCCTGTGGGATGACCAATAATTAAAATACTTTTTATCCGCGGGTGAAACCGCGGGGCGCAACTAGTTGTACCTAAATGGGAAACGGTTTTAAAGTATGTTGTAAAAATATAATCCTTGCATTTGTTCCTTGTTTTGTTTTCAGAGAAATCAGCCACCAGAAAAGAAGTCCAAAACAAATAACAGGACTAATGATAAAGAACCTACATGGGCCTTACAAAAGAATAAGTTCATTAAAATCAGGGAGTTCAAAGGCAAAACTTATATAGACATACGAGAATTTTATGAAAAAAATGGTGAGCTGTTGCCAGGAAAGAAAGGGATTGGTTTAACACCAGAGCAGTGGCGAAAACTACTGGAATTGGGTGATGAAATAAATGAAACACTCAGCTCAGTTTGTTAAGTATCAAAATTACTTTGTTGATTAAGTTTGTGTACTTTTAATAAAGCTTGTACTGTTTTAAGAAAACCACCTATTTTTATTATCATAGAATTCCTTAGCAAATATCTATTACTGGTATAAGGCTAACATTATGTGTTCAATAATAATCACACTAATATTATAAACGCGAAAGTTTGTATGTGTGTATGTTTGTTACTCCTTCACGCTCAAACGGCTGAATGGATTTGGATGAAATTTGGTACTAGGATAGTTTGTACACTGAATTAACATATAGGCTACATTTTATCCCAGTAAAGCGAAATGCTCCCATGGGATAATTAAAATCATTTTTAACCGCAGGGCGCAACTGGTATTGTATATTGCTTATGAAATACATAATGAGTGCTGAAACAATATTTTACAGAACATATAGTTTACTATACTATACTCTAATAATATAAATACTAGTGACCGACCGAACTTTCGGTTTCGGTCAGTTTCGGCCAAAAAATCTAGTTTCGGTTTCGACCGCAATATAGCCGAACCTTTCGGCCCCGCCGAAACTCGAGTTCGTGAATTTTCGTGCGTCGTTCGTTAAACTTCGCAGCTAACTTGCTCGCCACTGTCCATTTAACCGTGAATTGAGGTTTTGCGATTGAGTGATTTGACAAGTATTTATATTGTTTTTATTTGTACCTACTTCGTTTTATTCTCATTAAATTATCTAAACTTATTATTATTGAACATTATTTTGTTGGGTTTTATTTTTAAACAACTAATAAAAGTAGTTATATTAGATTTACTTTGACTTAGATTTGCATGCTATTTAATATATGTTACTGTTGGTGAATTACGTACTATATCCTTATTTTAAAATTATTTTTACCCAAACGATTAAGTAACTGATATTAAACAATTAAACATTTTATTATCTGACGAAATTTTTGAACAAAATACAAGAAACATTTGCCCAGTAATTTCATTAGCTACAGTGCCCTTCAAACCTGAACACAGCAGTGCTTGCGCACTACTGCTTGGCGGCAGAATAATTGGAAAAGCGAACTTTGTAGAAAAGCCTAGTAGAAATGACTTTTTAAACCTTTTCATTTAGAAAAAATGTTTTATTATTAAATAATTTTTTTAAAACTCATTCAGAAAACTTAAAAAGCGATAATAATACTTTTATTTAGGCCTAGAATATTTTGCGGTATCTGAGTAAATCAGTATCCGCCAAGCAATAGCGCGCAAGCACTACTGTGTTCCGGTTTGACGGGCACTGTAGCTAGTGAAATTACTGGGCAAATGAGATTTCACCTGATCTCAGAGTTTAGTAATCTTGTTACTAGATTGTGTTCATGTCTCAGAATGACGTGCACAGTGCAGTGTCACGCGAAACTCTATAAGAGTTCGAGTGACACTGCAACTGGTATGGGCAGCCGTGTCGCTTAACATCAAGCATTTCATCAAGAACGGTTAGCTCGTCAAGTCATACTTTAACATAAAAAAAACTGAATCGTTTTAAATGAGAAAGTGTATTATTTTAATTCAACTCCTTATCAGTTTAAATAAAAAAAAAAAAAAACTTTTTAAAATAATGTAATCAATGATTAGTTTACTATTTTAGAATCTGCATTTAGTGGACAAGTTTTTAAAGTAATGGGCATTGATAGCGCACATTTTTTAAACAATTCGCAGCTAAAATTTTATTATTTGGTAGATATGGGAGTAGAAATTTGAATTTAATGCTTTTTTCTTTAGTGCTTTTTGGTTTCAAATAGAGTATTTGGGTCTGATGGTACACATATTCAGCAGCTATTTAAAAAAAAATTAAAAATTGTGTCATTTGTTGAAATTGTAATCAAATTAGTAACAAAACGTATTTGAGTTTAATTATTTTGAGACCCCTCTTAAAAAATTAATTAAATCCCACTATGTGATAGCTAAATACAAAGAGTATCTCACCTTCACGTTGGATCACAAATTTCTCCACACCTTGTATATATGCAAATAAATATAAAAAACAGTAAATTTCAGTAAATAATCGTAATTTTAAATAACTTTAATAAGTTTCGGTTTCGGCCGAAACAGAGAGCAAGGCCGAAAGTTCGGTTTCGATTTCGGCTGAAAAACCAGTTTCGGTCGGACACTAACAAATACTATTACTACATAAACAGTAGGTGGGTAACAGTAGTAGGTGTACCCAACATGCTGGCAGCATTGTCCTGTTTAATTGCAATGCCGATTTGCTGTGCCAAATAAAAAAAATTGTGTCTGTATTGTACACAATTCATGTTGACCTGCCTGATAGCTCAGTAATTGTTAGAAGCCCTGCCTTCGGAAATGTAACTGTGTGGTTGTCGGTTCAATTCCCACCTAGGACAAACATTTGTGTGCTGAGCATAGGTTTTTGTTCTGTGTCTGGGTGTTATATTAAATTCTATGTAAGTATTTATAAGTGTTCTATTTCTATGAACTGATGAAAAGCAAAGATACATGATTGCCTGCATGCACCTGCTGATGGCACACATATTCAGCAGCAATCAAAATATCCTAAATTCCTCATAAATCATAAGTTAATGGGAATAATAACACAATAAAATAAAATAAGATAATTTATTACCTGAACAGAATAAATAACATTACAAAATGGGTTAAGTGTGATCATTACACACAGCAGTTGTTCCAAGGAGGTATAAATAAACAGGTACAATATTGAGCACACTTTTTAAGCAAATTAAATATAATAATAATATTTGTTCACTACAAATACATACATACAAGAATTCTAATTAAATGGCTAGTGTCACAACATTTCCTACCTTACCACCTAACACTAACAATAATAGTTGCCTTATCAAAAACTCAGATCTAAGATCAGTTCCAAATGTTTAACAGTACATTCTAAATTGACAATCCCTACACTATCAAGAATATTTTATCAAAGATTATGTTTAAAGTGGTAGGTATATTTTTATAGGTACCTTTATAATGTAATGTAATCTGTAATATGTAATTGTAAGAATGGTAAGTTAACATTTACATGTTTACAAACACAATATTTGTTTGACATCCTGTCTTGATAAAACCTACAATCAAGTAATACTTATTTTTTCCTTTATTTTTTTATACCTGTTAAGGTTTAATCGCCCCGATAGGGACGCCATATAATTCAAGCGCGTGATGTTTAGAATAAGACCTTATGGTTTTCTTGAGCTGATTGCATGAAACGTTACCAAAACGTTATTCAATTTTATCACGCTTATAGCTCGCGCAAAACTTTATGTGCTCTAGAAAGTTAGCGCGGATGGCTGCGCAGTACGCATATTATAGTTATTGTATGGCCGCTTTTACAATGCACTCTACTGTACCATGCGTAGTTTGTTACTCGGACCTAACTTCCGAGAGCTCATAAAGTTGTTTTGCGCGAGTTATACGCTCGGCGGCTATTGCTTGGCACGAATATTCGCCTCTACCGAAGCGCGAGCGTAATTTGTTTTCTGTCTGTGCCGCCGCAGCGCGACGCGGCTCATATAAGTCCTATATGGTTTAGCGCAATTTTTCAACATAATGCGCTGTGTAATAAGGGCGTTGTTGATTCTGTTGTGCAAAATCATAAACTATATTTAGTTGTTTTGCTTCGGCCTTTAAGAAACATTTTTAGAATAGTAAAATTAAATTTAGTTTTAAATTTTGCACAACAGAATCGCCAATTAGACAACAATCTGTAAATTTGGCAAGTAAAAGATGATAAAAGTTAAACATTGTTATGTTTCCAAGATATGAATGAATATAATTTTTGTGTATATAATGTATGTAAAGTGTTGTATAAAAATACATACATTCACCCAACCCATTTTAAAATACTCACCTGTCCCGACTCAATAATTTTATTTTAAATTAATATATATTTGGCATGGAATTACATTTAAAATGCATTTAATGGCATGAGCGAAATTATAACATAAACTTGACTAGTTTATACAGTAACATAATTAATGAATAGCTTAAAAAACAATCGCCAAATTCTTAAATATAAAATACCCTATTTCAACGTTATTGACATTATATTAGTTGGCAATATTTCGCAGATGTGACCGGTATCGATAATAATAATTAAATAATGGTGTCGATTCTGTGTGGCATTCTCTAAAACTAATCTCAAAGTATGGCGGTACTCTTCTGATAAAGGGGAAGTGAAAAAGACGGAAATATGTTAATTTCGTTTAGCTTTAGAGTATGCGACACAGAATCGACACCATTATCCTTTTAAAAATGGGTTCAATAGTACGCATTAAGTGGTTCAACGACTTCACCTTAATTTCATACTGACAAATACTTGGATGGTATCACCATCGAAACATTTTTCCGGCTATTTTAAAATTTCTATAGGACTAATCTAAAAATAAAACAGTTCAAATTAAAATATATTTTTCAAGCGCTTTATAAATGACTGATATCAGAGGTAACAAACATTAAGAAATATAACCGAATTGAAATACTCATGCTTTGAAAACGGCTAGGAAAAAAAACATTTTTTATATTATTAGTTAATAAGGCATTTTCTATGAATATCTCTCAGTAAACTTCTATGAATATCTCTCAGTAAACTAAGTAACCACAAAACTGCCGTTCTTGTGCGCATGTTTGCAACCTACAATGTTGAGCGGCGCGGCGGTGTGAAGTGTGATGGATGGCCTAGCCCTTTACATCGTTTTTTTTTAATAATGAGATTATTACCAATTATTAAAAGTCGTAGGTCTTAAGTTGTGTCCTTATTGGTAAGTATCAGGTATTCCCAAAAAGTATAGAATTATTTTAAAAGTTATTTTCTCGATACCCATCACAACGCTTAGTATTTTAACCGGTTTTCAATAACTTTGTATATTCATTTCATCAAAAGCCTGAGCTCGAATATATGCTGTAGGTAATAAATTAATATGACACACTGAGTTAAAATATAAATCTTAACTAAACCTGATGTTGATTTCAAGATTTGTATTTGTTAGGTATACATATCTTTACAGTCTGAACGTAGACATTTCTAGATTTCTCAATATACAGGTTAACCCAGAGCTTTCGCATCGGGGGCGAGTTGGCTGGGGACTGCCCCGGTACTGCGGACGAGTGCTCACGGGGGGGTTTTAGTGGTTTCGAGTCCCACCACCCCCGTGGTGGCAGGGAAGTGCGAGGGCATTTCCCCCCGCAAAAAAAAAGCTTTCGCTTGACACAAATTTCTGCGACAGCCATACAGGCTATTATAGTTTCTACTTTCTAGTATAATTTACTATAATACAAAGAACATGCACTATGCGATCAATGACTGATGTATAGCGAAAGATTTTTCGTTCATGAAACGGTTGCAGTAATTCCTTTGTCTGTCATTAGTTAGTTTACAAAATAATAAATATAAATTATCAAACTCAGTTCTCTCTCTCTGTCTCTCTCTCTCTCTCTCTATTATCTTATTATCTTTTTTGTAGAGGTTCCTTGCGATCTTTGGATTTAACATTTAATAACAGTAAAAAAAAATCTCAAAATTTAAACACAATAACATACATATAACAAAGGGCACAAAATTGAGCCCTGGTAAAGCACCACTTTACATTTCACTCCAGTACATGCCAGTCAATGTATTATCATATAGTTCTGTGGCTCAGCCGACAAAATAATAGCACATATAATAGGTCTTTACCTATGAAATTGCCGTATTGCAGTACAGACTTTTTCAAACAAAAAAAAGTTTTGATTGGCTATGAATTCTAAATTCAAATTAATTTTGTTTTAAAAATATGACATTCTATTTACAATATAAGTCTTTTGTTTATTGATTAGCGTTGTATTTTCATTACATTTCAACATTTTTCCTCATAATGGATACTTTGAAATTTCGTGTAATTATGGAATATGAGTTCCGTCGTGGCACCAACGCGGCACAAACGACACGTAACATCAACGACGTTTACGGAGAGAACTGTACAAACGAACGTACAACCCGTTATTGGTTTGCTCGGTTCCGTTCTGGGAATTTTGACTTGAAAAATGAACCTCGTGGTCGTCCGGAAACTTTGGTCAACAATGATGAATTAAAGGCGATTGTGGAAGCTGATGAATCTCAATCTACAGCTGAGCTGGCAGCAGCTTTTGATGTTAGGATCAAAACAATATTGGTCCATTTGCGACAGATTGGCAAGATAAAAAAGCTTGATAGATGGGTGCCCCACGAACTTAACGATCGCCAGCGCAACGTACGCGTCGAGACTTGCCATGCGCTGCTTAACAGGCACAGAAATGAAGGAATTTTGAACCGAATTGTTACGGGCGACGAAAAATGGATTCTTTTTGACAATCGAAAGCGCTCAGCAAGTTGGTTAGATCCTGGTTCGGTACCAAAGCAATGTGCAAAACGAAAAATGACCCCTAGAAAGGTGATGGTCACAGTTTGGTGGTCTAGTGCTGGTGTGATTCATCATAGCTTTTTACAAAACGGCGAGAGCATTACTGCAGATGTGTACATTGAAGAACTGACCACAATGATGGCGAAACTCGCACGTCTGCAACCAGCTTTGGTCAATCGGTCGTCTCCACTGCTACTTCACGACAACGCGCGACCCCATACTGCACAACAGACCGTCTCTAAGCTGCATGAGTTGGGTTTGGAAGCTCTCCCTCATCCGCCATACTCACCAGATCTTGCGCCTACCGACTATTACTTTTTCCAAAATTTGGACAACTTTTTAGCGGGAAAAAAATTCAATTTCCGAGAGGCAGTACAAAACGCCTTTGAAGAGTTTGTTGTCTCCCGTCCTGCTGATTTTTTCAAGAAGGGCATCCATAAACTGCCACAGCGTTGACAAAGATGCATTGATTGCAGGGGTGATTAATTTGAATAAAAGAAATAAATAAGTTCGAAAAAAAAATACTTTAACTTTTTTCAAACAAAACGGCAATTTCATAGGTAAAGACCTAATATATCTCAGCTCCTTGTCCAGTCCTTATTCCTCGATTGATGTACATATCACTATCCTAGCTAACGCCAGTATTGACAAATCTATACATATAAAATACAAAGTCCTGACTGACTGAATGACTGAATTATATATCAACGCACAGCCTAAATCGCTGGTCCTAGAGATTTGAAATTTGTAAGCTATGTTCTTTGTAAAGTGTAGGTATCCACTAAGAAAGGGTTTTTCAAAATTCCACCCTTAAGAGGGTGAAATTGGTAGTTGAATTATTTTCCTATAGGCCACGCGGGCGAAGCCGCAGGCAGAAGCTAATTCGGTATGTATAGAATCTGTCAGAAATACTATCACAAGGACCCCAAGTGTTGTCATGGATGAAGTTTATATACTTGGTAACATTTTATTTGCATAGTTGTGAGATAAAACTCCAAAGTAGGAGGATTTCTTTGCAGCAGTGCAATAGAAAGAAAGGTTTTCGTGTGGCGCCGGCCACACCAGGTGGACCGACGAACGGACCAAAGCCGCGAGGAGCCATTTTATGAAAGAGGCAAGCAGACGTTCAAAGTGGCGCACTATGGGAAGCTTATGTTCAGTAGTGGAAGTTATCAGGCTGATGTGAGTCCAATATAAAGAGACCATAGAAACCCCCCAGTCACGTAGCGGCTCGCCAGGGCTCATCTTAACCATTACTAATATGAAAATATAATGGAACTTTTAAATTACACAAACTTATCGGAATGCTTGATGACTATTCATAATAATCATATTTAATGGAAGATGATGACAAGATATGATTCACTTAGATTTATAGCAGTATTACCTGCTAAGGGTAACCAACAGATTCATTTAAAAGGTAAATAACAACCGGGATTTGAACTCGCATCCATCCGTCCCTTTAGCCGGGAAAAGCTTAAGCATGTTACATGCAAAGATGAAGGCTTAAATGACACGAAATCACTTGTCACGGTAGCTTAACCAGTCGACCGTTGACGTTTGCATATCAAAAGCTGCCACTGTCATCCCTTTATCTCACATTCTTTTAATTAATTAAAAAATTAAGAATATTATGTCGTGAGCAAAACGTTTTCTTTTTTGATTTTTTTTTTATGTTAAGGAATGACGTGACGAGCTAGCCGTTCGCCTGATGTTAAACGACACGGCTGCCCATATCAGCTGCAGTGTTACTCGGAACTCTAAAGTATATAGTTTCGCGTGACACTGCACTGCGCACGTCATCCTGAGACAGCACAATCTAGTAATCGGATTACTAAACTGTGAGATCAGATCATAAAGTCTCATTTGCCCAGTAATTTCACTAGCTACAGTGCCCTTCAAACCGGAACACAGCAATTAAACTTATTTTCCAATCTATTCTTCCTTATACAAAAATTATATTCTATCAACATTAGGGATGGATGGATGAGGGTTCAAATCCCGCACGGAATTCAAAATTTCCATTTCATTAAAATTAATATTTGTTACCTACTTTATAATGGAAGTACTTTTATATTTCTGTAACTTGGCAGCGAAAACGTCATTTTATTGAGGAGAAAAGTCACATTTAACTGTGCTGATACAGTTTGACCAGTCCATACATTTATGTATATTAGTAAAATGATAGTTTACATAAGTCCAAGACAACCATCATACTGGAATGGAAGGGACTAACATCAACATATTGTAATACTTGCATCTATTACGTGAGATTACATTACTTATCTACATTAATCTATAAAACGTCTAGTTTGTCTTTGGTTTGATATGGAAACATGAAATATTAAAGTGTTGGCACATCTCTTGTACCTGAAAAAGAACACACGTTACAATCAAACAACGTATTTAAGAAGAAAGACTTTTTAAAACCATATTCAGAGCATATTAATATAAATAGTCATTTATTGTCAATTTACATTTCCAATTTTTATATGCTACTAGTTGCGCCCCGCGGTTTCATCCACGGATATAAAGTATTTTAATTATTTGCTCATCCCACGGGAAAATTTCACTTTTCCGGGATAACATGTAGCCTATATGTTAATCCAGTGTATAAGCTATCTTGGTACCGAATTTCATCTAAATCCATTCAGCCGTTTGAGCGTGAAGGAGTAACAAACATACACACATACGAACTTTCGTCTTTATAATATTAGTGTGATTTACTAGATATACAATGTCCAGCGTGAGTTGATCATCAATCAGTAAGTCACCAACAAAACATTGTTATCAGTCAGATAAACGTCGATTTCCTAGTATTTTTTTAGATTAAAATCTGTCTAGATTGGGTGTCGTTATTGTTTCAACCTATCCAGACGGCTACATTTCAATCTATCAACAGTTTGTCATCAATGCGACATGACATGACATGATATCCGGGACACATTTTTGACTTAATATGGTTTTGAATATAACATGATTTCTACACAAATTCATCAATAAGATATACTTCCCATTAAGATATACTTCCCAGTAAGATATACTTCCCAGTAAGATATACTTCCCAGTAAGTAACTTTCACTAACACATGGTTTTCACCAGGGATGTTACGGAGCTTCGGTTCTGATTCCGAAAAGTCGGACCTTCCGATTGATATTACACGTCAGACTTCGACTTAGGTTCCGATATTTTCGAACCGGAGGTTATATCGGTTGAAGCACTGCGATCGAAATGAAATCATTTCGATCGCAGTGCTTAGAAAATACTAAGAAATTTGAAATTAAAGAGGCTAGAGAGAAAAACCCTCCCTGTTTTTGTAATATTTTATTTTATTAGACCTACACCTTAACTAGCACGACTTTCTTCCGACTCCGACCGACAAAATTTTAAACCTCCGAATCTGACTTCGGTTCCAATAAAACCACCTCCATTACATCCCTGGTTTTCAATACGCTAAGACATAAATTAGTTATCAGTACGAAAATCATCCATATGATGGGATGGTTGTAGTGTGTAGCTACTTTTTCTATTAATTATAGTCAGTTTCTCCTGACACTTTTGCAATAGCAACGTTTTACGTACCGCTCTGCCGCCGCATTGAGAAGGCCAGGCACTTTTGTTATATGAAAAACAATTGAAGGGTTGAGAATAAAAAGGGTTTAACTGTCAAATTGACAGTTTCGAGTAAATTGGCTTTAAACTTCAACGGCTTCATTTTAATGTAGAGTGTTTATAAGGTAATAGAAAAGGTTTATGTAAGTTTCAGTTGCTTGAAAATGTTTTGATTCTATTTTAAAATACTAAATATAGTACTTATTCATACAATTACTGTAAAAATATAATATAATAAAATAAATATAATAACGTTTTTATGCTAAGCGAACTGTATTCCTGTGACAGATAAACCGTTTTTAGACTGAAAATCTCGACATTTAAGGCTCATTTCGGTATTTTGAGAATGTATTATTGTAGATAATTTCACGCTGAATCCAACGATACCCATAAGTCATTTTGTGAAAAATATCAGTTAAACCCTTTTTATTCTGTCCCCTTCAATTATTAAACTATTAAACAAAGTATTGTTAGTTTGTTACGACTCACCACGCACGTGCCGTAGTAGATGTGTGCGACGGAGCTTGAGACCGTGAGCGCTGTGAGTATCATCACTTCGCTGAGCGGCGTCACCCGCAGCACGAACACAGCGCTCATCGCCACCGAGTACGGGAACACGAGCGCGTTGAACGACTCGCACTGAGTGTCGCTCATTTGTGCGACTATCAGTTTGCACTGCAAAGGAAACATTGAATTGCGTTAGTTACATCTTTATAATCTGTAACATTAATCGAATCCGAATTTAAAAAAGAGAAAGTTCCTTACGATCTCATACATAGATCTTGGACCCTAACTAGGGTACCCTAGATCTAGGGACCCAGGAACTACGAGAACTATGGTCCCTCAACACCCAGACTCAGAACAAGTATTTAAGTTTTTTTCTGTGCACAAATACTTTCGACTGGCTCGATAGCTCAGTTGGTAGTAACCCTGCCTTCTGAACTATGGGTTGTGGGTTCGATCCCACCCAGGACAAACATTTGTGTGACGAACATAGGTGTTTGCTCTGTGTCTGGGTGTTATATTGTATTCTATGTATGTATTTACAAACAAAAAGTATCTAAGTACTTGTATCAGTTATCTGGTTCCCATAATACAAGCTTTGCTTTGCTAATAAATTACTCAGTATGAAATTAAGGCGGTTGAGGTCAATTTAACTTCTTTTTTTGAAAGGATATGTGGTTAAATGAACAAATAAATATGATTTTCATGAAGTCGCTTAATAATGAATGTAATAATTGAAAAAATAAGTAAAGAAAACACAGAGTAGTACGCCTTTAAGTTTAAGTTTCTGGAGTGGGCACGAGCTGTCTCTTTCTATTCCTGTATTTTAAAATGCCTGTAACTTAGTCAGTTTTAGAGATATTTAATTTTTGATTTCATGATTGTCTATTTTTTGACGTATATTATTTATTTATGCATGGGTTAGCAACTGTGTTTTTATTGGATCGGAACAAGTATTGTTACATTGTACAACATGTTGGTACCTAAAAATCATTATCATTTTTATAGCGTCACCGAACGGAGTAAACAAGTTAGTAGGCGTAGAAATATAAGTCCTCTTAGTATGCAGATATATATCGTACTTACCTTACTAAATTATCTTAATGTAAAGAAATTGTTGGAAATCTTTCCGGAAACTTACACACCAGTTAAATAATAGAAGGAAAAAGATTAGTTTATATTCTGCGATCGTACATTTTTTGTACTTTGTATCGTAATTTGTATGCATGGAGGCACTCTGGTTGACCACTGCTTTGGTAATTATTTTAATTATATCAACTACTTATGTTCAACGAAATCCCAACATCTTGATGAGACAATAGAAGTGTATTTAAGCTGTTATTCCCGTGCGCATTTTGTGCTAGTGGTATAAACTCACGTTGATGTTAGAGAAGATGGTGCCGGTGAGAAGGAAGAAGAGGCGAGGACAACGCTCGATGACGTCATTGGGCGAAAACAGCGCCCAGGTAGAGCTTAAAGTGAAGAACATCAGAAGCGGCGCCAGCGGGCGTACCGCCTCCGATAGCGGGCGCATTTTGCCAGTGCGGTCGCGGTACGATCTGTTAACATAGCTTTTATTGTAAACTAGAGGAAAATGCTCTTGAATAGATCATGATAAAAAGTATCATAAAATGTACGAAATCCTTCGGTTTTCAACCGAATCATTTCAGCTGTTTTGATGTTAAAGCTGAGATAAAACATTGGACATGCAAACGTGTCACGATCACGGGTAAAGGGATGAAAAACATAAGAAGCTTCATTCAAGACCATACTGCTATAAAGCGTGGTTCGCAATGCATTCTCCGGTTTTATCTAAGTTTTTCAGCTATACAAACAGACAGTGACAGTGACTGACAGACAAACAGAAAATAAATTGACAAGGCGTACAGATCACAAAAATACTCAAAACTCTTGTTTCCTTGTTTTCTCATGGCTGTTTCAGTTTTCAGTAAGTTGTAGGTTAGTACTTTTTGGATTATGTAAATACAAATAAGTATATAACTAGTAAATCTTCCACAGTATGGGAGTTTGGCTGGTCAGCATGGCAGATAAGTACAGTACAAACTCGAACACATTGCCCGGGTTAATGTTCCACAGTATGACAGATGACATTAAGTCACACCCCGACATCGCTACTCACTTGTAAATGTTCCACAGTATGACAGTCTGGCTATTCAGCATGAGAGAAGTACAGTACAAACGCGAACACATTGCCCGGGTTAAAGTTCGACAGTATGACAGATGAAATTATGTCACGCGCCGACGTCGCTCGCTACTCACTTGTAAATGTTCCACAGCATGACAGTCTGGCTAGTCAGCATGAGAGAAGTACAGTACAAACTCGAACGCATTTCCCGGGTTAATGTTCCACAGTATGGCAGGTGACATTATATCACGCGCCGACGTCGCTCGCTACTCACTTGTAAATGTTCCACTGTATGACAGTCTGGCTATTCAGCATGGCAGATAAGTACAGTGCAAACTCGAACGCATTGCCCGGGTTAATGTTCCACAGTATGGCAGGTGACATTAAGCCACACGCCGACGTCGCTCGCTACTCACTTGTAAATGTTCCACAGAATAACAGTCTGGCTAGTCAGCATGGCCGAGAAGTAGAGTATAAACTCGAACGCATTGCCCGGGTTAATGTTCCACAGTATGGCAGGTGACATTAAGCCACACGCCGACGTCGCTCGCTACTCACTTGTAAATGTTCCTCAGAATAACAGTCTGGCTAGTCAGCATGGCAGAGAAGTAGAGTATAAACTCGAACGCATTGCCCGGGTTAATGTTCCACAGTATGGCAGGTGACATTAAGCCACACGCCGACGTCGCTCGCTACTCACTTGTAAATGTTCCACAGAATAACAGTCTGGCTAGTCAGCATGGCAGAGAAGTACAGTATAAACTCGAACACATTGCCCGGGGACAGTCCGCCGGGCAGCGTCACGTGCCACGATTCGGGACCAATCACGGACGTTATCAGCAGGACGAGACATGAGCCCTAAACATTTTGTAATTAACAACTTGCTGATGATATTGCAGAGTAGGTAAGTAAATAGATACATACGGCATAAAAATATAATGAAATTTGCTAGCTTGTGTTTGAGCAAATAAATACCTAGGTACCTTTTTTTTCTTTTTTTCTACCTGCGGCATCGGGAGCGTTGACGAAAGTTTATAATAATACTAGTTGCGCCCCGCGGTTTAACCCGCAGATAAAAAGTATTTTAATTATTTACTTTTCCCACGGGAAAATTTCACTTTTCCGGGATAAAATGTAGCCGACATGTTAATCTAGTGTATAAGCTATCTTGGTACCGAATTTTATCCAAATCCGTTCAACCGTTTGAGCGTGAAGGAGTAACAAACATACACACATACAAACTTTCGCCTTTATAATATTAGTGTGATGTGATGTGATAGTGTGATATAGGTAAAAATATGCACGATGTTCTTACCTAGCGTTTCAAGTTGTCTCCATTATCTTTCATATAAGTAACAAACAAACAGACAGACAGAGACGCGTTATTTTCGAATTAATAATATTAGTATGGAAATATGAATGAACTAGTGTAGATGTTGTGCATCATAGACAATCAAGCGATCGGAACTTTTATATATAATTTGATTGTTTATAAATGAAGGGGTGAGAACAAAAAGGATTTAACTGATTTTTTTGACCAAATGACTTATGGGTATCGTTGGATTCAGCGTGAAATTATCTTCAATAATACGTTCTCAAAATGCCGAAATGAGGCTTAAATCTCGAGATTTTGAGTCTAAAAATGGTTTATCTGTCACAGGAATACAGTACGCTTAGCATAAAAACATTACTTTATTTCTTTTATTATATTATATTTTTACAGTAATTGTATGAATTAGTACTATATTTGGTAATTTTAAATAGAAATAAAACATTTTCAAGCAACTGAAACTTACATAAACCTTTTCTATTACCTTATAAGCACTCTACATAAAAATGACGCCGTTGACGTTTAAAGTCAATTTTCTCGAAACTGTCAATTTGTCAGTTAAATCCTTTTTATTCTCAACCCTTCAAATGTTAGTGTGACATACAAGCATGGTGAAATCGTATCCCCACGGCAGGAACATGACTCCAGTGTTATATTTCTCCCAGTGCGTCAAGTAGAAATTGAAGAATATGTTCCACACTACGAAGAAGAAACGCAGTGGGCTCAGCTCATCTCTGAAACATTATATAAAAGCTTACCTAGCTATAAAATCTCATTTACTTGTTAAATGTTTACATCCGGTAGATTCTACTTTTCTCAGATCATATTTTTTCGACATTCGCTAGAATTTGTAGATTAGTAATGGAACTGTAATCTTCATCAACAATAAGGCGAATCGCGTAATTAATTCTACATTCGACAGATCATGTGCGGGTGAAGTAGGTACAGATAAGTTGCTTATTAGGCCCGTATTACAAAACTATGCTCAGAGAACGACGACTTTTTTTTTTTATAACATAGACATACAAACAAGCATACGGCCCGCCTAAGCAGTTACCGTCGCCTATAGACACCTGCAACACCGGGGGCGCTGCCAGTGCGTTGCCTACCTTTCAAGACTCTATTTACCCGACGTTTGAAGTGCCCCATGTTGTAGCTCAGCGGGAATACCTCAGATGGTAGCTCATTCCACAACTTGCAGGTGTGTGGCAGAAACGATCTCGAAAAACGGACTGTGCGGGATTTCCACGGGTCTACAAGGTGTGGATGAGCTTTGTCACGGTGACGAGCTGTGCGATTATAAAACCGCGACGCAGGTACTAAGTTAAACAGTTCTTCAGAGCATTCCCCGTTAAAGATTTTGTAGAACACACAGAGGGAGCCGATATCTCGGCGTAAACTCAGTGGTTCTAAATCTTTGGTGAGCTCAGGATCGTCGGTGAGTCTAACGGCTCGTCGCTGTAGGAGTCAAGGGGCTGAAGCTGGTACTTTGGCGCACCGTTCCAGAGATGAGAGCAGTACTCCATATGGGGCCTGACTTGCGCTTTGTAAAGCAGAAGCCGTTGGCCCGGCGTGAAGTACCGCTTGGCTCTGTTGAGTACACCCAGCTTCTTAGAAGCAAGACCAGCTTTACTTTCGAGGTGACTCCTAAACTGGACTTCGCTAGAAATGTCGACACCTAAGATCCCGTGTTTCACCGAGGTGGTAAGAGGAACGCCCTGGAACTGCGGAGCTACAGAAAAGGGTTTCTTTTTGGCAGTAAATGCGCAGACTTGTGTCTTTGTAGGGTTAAACTCGACTAGGTTAAGTCGACCCCACTCCGAGACTTGCTCTAAGGAGCTCTCGATTATGGACACAAGTCCTTTTCTGCTGTCCTCTACTTCGTGATGAGGGCATATATACTGAGCGTATAGTTCTGTAATACGGGCCTTAGTTGTAATTCTATGGAAAATATGAGCATAAATTACCTGCCAAAAATGCTGTACAAACAAGTGGGTATGAGCACAGCTGAGTATGAGTCGAGGCCGTGGTCGAACAGTTCGCCCAGGGGCCCACTAGTGCCTGTCCGACGGGCTTGCTTGCCGTCGATACCATCTACAACACGTGGCGGAGAGCTACGCATTAGCGTTAATATGTAGGTATATACAAAGAACATTAATGCATAAGCCTGAGCATTTATTTGTAACAAAACATTGAGCACAAGTTTATCGGACGGTACTATGTGCTTCTAATAAGGTGACCGTGATCCAGCGCTATCTTTAACTGCTCTATGAGAAAATGTCGCGCTATTCAGGAACATTCATGTCCATCCATAAGGATGGTCATCTAGGAATAATCCTAGATGAACAAAATTTTATATTACACGCCAAGAGAGAGAGCGAGCAAGTATCTATGTAATCTGGCTAGACTGTATAAATCTAGATATGCATTGTTTATGGGTAGAGGTGTAGGTAAGTAGAAATACCCAGCTTACTTTTGACAGCGTAGGTACGTGTGTAATGGTTGAGAAGTTCGGCTCATAGCCCGGAGGCAGCGGGTTCAATTCAACAAATATATGTGCACAAAAAAGCGCAAATATTTGTTCTGTGTCTGGGCGTTGTGAGACAATGGTCCTCGTAGTTCCTGGGTCCATAGATACAGGGAATCCTAGTTAGGGTCCAGGATCTATGTATGTGATCGTTAGGCGTTATTTATTTGAATGTTTTTTTTTCATTTACATATTTTCTCGCTGAGGTGGGATGAAAAGTTACGTGTGCACTCGACTACAAAGATTTTTTACCTCGTGCTCTTTTAATTCCCTGAAGCTGAGGATTCTAATTTTTTTTAATCCTTCGCTTGCGTTCATCAAAATTGAGCAAACGTATAAAAACCAACTTTGCACTCTTGTATAACAAATAACTATTATAATATACCAGTATTGGTAAGTGGTAGATTATGTTATTATCAGTGGTCAACTTCGCGCACCACACCGTGTAGGTAAGATAGAATAAGTTATGTCGTCTTTGATAGTAGTATCTATTATACCTATTTATTCTGTGATAATACATAATTAGTGTACGTAGTAATATATAATTATAACGTAGTTACAATAGGTCCCTCGGTTAAAATCGGTTTATTGAGTATGATGGATGTCATGGGTGGTAAATGGTTAACAGCCGATAGCTGAAGCTTCGATTTCAGTGTCAGGTTTCATAATAGGTATTTATGTCATCCCGGACATTGATACGAAGACCATGCATATTGGTTATCATAATTATCACTCGGTGACCGACCGACAACGCGTGGAATCGTACGAGCATCACCACGTGGTTTTCACGCTGTGATTATTTAATCGTTTTTATTGGTTTTGCACCTAGGACGTATTGTGACTGTCAGATTTATTAGATTCCGCATAAGATAGTAATTATCATTACGATATTGCAGTTTACCAAAAAGTTTTAGCAAATATGTAAGACTATATTACTGATGTAGTTACTAAGTATCCGTATACCTATGTATTATTAAAATACATACTCGTATGTAGGTATATGACGGATATATTTTATGCTTTTATGTATACATATTGTTGCCGGCCGACCAACCTTTTTATATGTTTAGTTTTATTTTATTGTTTTCTATTTTTAAATTGATTTTTAGAGAGGGTTTTTTGTTTTATCTCTCATAAAACAACTACTACTACGATATACATAGTATCCTCTACTTGGTCTGTGACTACGATATATGTGTGTATTTATTATATATATTTATTAGTACCTATATATTATTGTTGTGGTTTATGTAGGTATATTATTATGTGATAGAGGAATATGTATATGTATGTTTATTTATTATGTAGTTAATATTATATTATGGTAAATTATCTCATTAGTATGCTGTAGTTAAGTGCACCCCGTCTATACGACTTTGTAATAAATCCTCTCCGTCCAAAGGTTGCCTGGAAGAGATCGCTTTTAGCGATAAGGTCGCCCATTGTTCCCCACTACTTGTGTTTCATTGTATTATTTGATATTTTTGTTATTATGTGGTGTGTACAATAAAGAGTTTATCTATCTATCTACGATGTTGAAAGAGTATAGTGCGTTCTAGTTTGGGTTTTAATAAATATGTACCTATTCCTTTTAATGATGATCCTTAATGTAGTTTTACGCGTGCTCAACTCCCACTGGACCTGCTCATCCTCAACACATATAGTACCTACCTACACCAAGACAACGACGCCGATATGTAGATACCTAAGTGGATATCATCTAACGACCTGTGGCTTCTGCAGGTAACCAACCTAGGTACTTATATAATTAGAGTAGACTAGAGTACACTTTAGTGTTGCTATAGCTACAGTACTATCTATGTTTTAGCTATTTATACACAGAATAACTAATAGTACAAAATATGCAACTATACAACAAAATTTTCACGGTGCGCTGTTGTAGTGATCATAATAAAAGGAAATATAAGGAATTGTCTCGAACCTTAGAGGAATTACATTTATTTCTATGTCTCGAACCTCCTCGTAACTACCGCAGGGTTTACCCATGCTTTTTCCGCAATTTGGACAAATTGCACAATAAAATCACGATATCAACTTGGTAAATTAGACTGCTGATGTATCATTGAGAGGTAGTTTGCGTGCTAGACCATAATCGAGGACGTAGCTAATCTAAGAATATATAGCTTTATAAATATATAGCGTCCGTCTGTACTAAAGAATTACAGCTTAATAAGTTTTTTTTTTATGTTAATGAATGATGTGACGAGCAAGTCATTCGCCTGACGTTAAGCGATACGGCCGCCCATAACAGAACAGTGTCGTTCAGAACTCTAAAATATAAAGTTTCGCGTGACACTGCACTGCGCACAACATCCAGAGACATCAGCACAGTCTTGTTTAAGATTACTCGACTGTGATATTAGATCATAAAGTCTCATTTGCCCAGTAATTTCACTAGCTACAGTGCCCTTCAAACCGGAACACAGTAGTGCTTGCGCACTACTGCTTGGCGGCAGAATAACTGGCAAAGCGGTGGTACCTACCTAGACGAACTTTGCAGAAAAGTCCTACCACCTAGTGTAAGTAGGTGTGTGTCTATGACATACCTACTGCATTGCATAAATGTATATGTCACAAAGGAATAAGTGTGAACTTAGGCGTTGTCAAACTTCAGTACAGACGGGCAATAGTCTTTTTAATTGGTTTACTACCCAAAAATAGCCTGTTGGGAAAACAGAAGGCTACAATACGTCCCCTGTACCAGAACCCGGAGTGTTTGTGAAATGCTTGTATATAGTAACTTATAGTTCTTGTAGCTGGTTGAAACAACTGTGGGATTGTACTAGTAACTTTATAAAACGGGGCCCTGCGGGGCTAGCACGTGTTGCACATTGTCGTCGCATTATCACGTGTGAAAACGTCAAATCTATTGGAAAGATATAGGGCTGGTATGACAAATTAACGTAGCTTAACTCGAGATTTCATTCACTGTATTTTTATGAAAGATATGTCGATATGAGCACCGATTCACGTCTATACTGACTAATATGGCGGATAGCTCAGTTGGTAGTTACTCTGTTTTCTGAGCTGCATGTTGTGGGTTCGATTCCCGCCTAGTATAAACATTTGTGTGACTAACGTCGATGTTTGTTCTGTGCCTGGGTGTTATATTGTGTATGTATGTATTTACAAACAAAAAAAGTATCTCTAAGTTCTACCTATCAGTTATCTAATTCCCATAGTACAAGCTCTGCTTAGTTTGGGGCTAGATGGCGCTGTGTGAAATGTCCACAAATATTTATTTATTTATACACGCAAAGACCATGATAATAAAAAAACGAAATGCGCCTATTTACTGTTATCAGTACTGTCACACATCGAAAGACACAAAACATAAATAACGTTTCGATATCAATGGGCACTAGTAAAATAAGAGCAACTAATCATTCAAGTCAAGGCGATATCTTTCCCCTCCAGGCACTCTTTAAAGACAAAGTAGTTATAATATTGATAATACTACTATTTACATTATATTATATATTGTTTTTAGAGATTAGAGCAATGCCGGACACGCAATAAGACCCGTGATAGTAATATTATGTGTTAGTGTGTGATATGTGTTATAAATCGTAAGACTTTTTAAAGTTAAATACCTATTAGGTATCTGTGGCATTTATAATTCACTAGAATAAATTTATTCATAGCTAAGTCGTTCATTTACGTAATACAAAGCATTATTTACACACAATGGAACTCGGATATGGAATCAATTAAATGATTATTCATTTTGCTTATTACAAATTTAAACTAATTTAAGGAACATTTACAAAGGTCACAGAATAGATAATAGTTTATTATACAATGTACAAAGGTCACAATCCAAAGACTATTAAAATACCTATGTAATGGTCTACTTTGTCCCAAACTAATAAGCGCTCAGGCTCAGAATTACTAATAATACTAATGTAACTCAGGTTCATAGTTTTTGAATTCTACACTAGAAGTAAAACTAGTATGATGTTATTTGTAGGGGATAACTATTGTAACTACTGCATGTTTACTGAAAATTATTTCAGTGTTAGACAGCAGTACTAGTCTCAATCGTTATAGACATACAAACAGACCATGAGGTACTATTAAAATTAACAAGAAACTATTACTATCTAAATAGAAACGTGATAATTAAAAAATAAATCTAATAAAATTTGATCCGTAAAAGTGTATCACTTTACTACTTATTTTACTGAGTAAAGTACAGGGGATGGCCCCATCAAACTGTTCTCCCAAGAGTAAAAGAATTTGGAGGCTAGGCTGGCAGGTATGTACCACTATGAGACATTTACTAGGTGGTAGGACTTTTCTGCAAAGTTCGTCTAAGTAGGTCGTCGACCACCGCTTTGCCAGTTATTCTGCTGCCAAGCAGTAGTGCGCAAGCACTACTGTGTTCCGGTTTGAAGGGCACTGTAGCTAGTGAAATTACTGGGCAAATGAGACTTTATGAGCTGATCTCACAGTCTAGTAATCTTGTTACTAGATTGTGTTGATGTCTCAGGATGACGTGCACAGTGCAGTGTCATGCGAAACTCTATACTTTAGAGTTCCAAGTGACACTGCAACTGATATGGGCAGCCGTGTCGCTTAACATAGGCGAACGGTTAGCTCGTCGCGACATCCCTTAATAAATAAAATAAAATAAAAAATTGCTTGCATTTAAAATTAATAATAAATTTCTTGAGTTGTAGACCAAAGAAGTATGATGATAAAGTTATTATCAAAAATGGTATTATAATATCCTTTAAATTTCATTATGCCATGTCAGCATCAGAATTAGACTTTGCAAAACATTCAGCTGTAAAATAATAACTAATCAATAAAATTAAAGATGCTCACCTAATGTATATGCCACAAACAAGTTGACCGCACTTATGGCCCAAACCCAGGCAGGTATGCTGTCTTTAGTTATATTCTCTTCAGTGAGGGCATAGAAACCAAAGTCGTAGTAGGAAAACAGCAGGAAGTTAAGGACCGTCAGTAAGAAGCCAGTAAATGTTAGCAGATTGGGTGCCACCCACACCGGACAGTACTGAAATGTTAAGTTCAATAATGCTCAACTATGAATAATTATAACCATAAGTAAAATACACATTACATCTTTATACATTACTTAATTTACTGAACAGAAGTTGTAGAGATTGCTAAGAATTCAATTATATCAATCAAAACATCTTTCCAATGCTACTCCATCATTTCAATAAATTGTTAATATACTGCCTTTAAACAGCCATACTGTATACTAATTAAAATGGCAGAGTGAATAGATAATTTTTATTTCTACCATTTTTTTTATTTGCACTTATGTGGATAAGTTACCTAGTGTGGTATTGCTAAATATAAACAGCTTTATGTCAGTTTCAGTTCCCAAATTCAAATGACAATATGAACATGTTATGTTGAGATCAGTTGCAAGAAATATTAGATGTGATCAGTTTTGTGAGATGCATTAAATAAAGAGCAATCACTATCATTTTATTTTATCATCAACTTATTTGACATACAAAGTCAGAATCTGTTTGATTTGATAACAGGAGACAAAAAAATTCAAGTAATATTCAATAAATGGAATGCAAACATGTTTTAGTCTGTCTAAATAACAGCTGCTTAGATTAAGTTTGTATAAATAATGCATAATAAAATTAAAATCTAATATTAGCTTTAAACACATTAAATTTTAGAATTAGGTTAGTCTGTTTTTCTAAAAAGAATATTTAACGAATTCTTACCTGTACACACCAGTTCCAAAACGGATGCATTACATACTGACTCAGAACACTGGTATCCACAGAGTTGTACTGAAATGTAAATAATAAACACATGCACACCATTATATTATGCTTCAATACTAGGTCATTGGAGTAAAAATATCTAGCACGAGAAGAATAAATAAAATAATAAAATCCGGAATCTCACTTTGTTTGATTTTATACTGATACAAACAAACATTTGTATTTCTATTCAAATTGAGAAATTATTAATTGGAATAACTTGAAATATAGATGTATATATGTAGATAGCTTGGAAAAGACACGAAGTGCTTGAATCAATGAAATTACCTTATGCAATGAAATGAATTACCTTGTATTTTTCGAATCCTTTCAGCATCTCTTCAGAAAGGAAGTAAGCCATTATGTCTGATTCCTTGACCCGTTATTTACACTAGTAGAAAATGTTCATCACATTAAACACTAAAACACACCAATGACCAAAATGGTAGCGTTAATAAGAGTCAATAATTTTTCGACTAAAATCAATTAATTGATCCGATGTATGTATTTACTACAATTACTTTCATCACCACAACCTCACGCCATAATGCCAAAATGACAACTGAACTCACAGAGTACATTACACAGAATACTATTACTTCTCTCTTCTATGGTACATTATATATACGGGTAACTGAACTGAAGTTGAAACCTACAGACTGAGTCAGACTACAGACAGAATAAAATTGAATAAATTACTTTTGTTTTTTTTTGTTCGCCCCATTGGGCAGGCTATAGTCGTGAGACCATACCGCCTAGTCTTGGCCTTTATGTTTGTTACTATTGTGCTACAGCTTCTAAATTTTACTTACTCTACATTTGTTGAGCATTCACGAAGTTTAGTTAATCATGCATTCTCAGAGAAATGGGTTAACTTTCCAGAATAATAAGTATGATTGTGTTAATCCAGGGTATAATATATATGAATGGAAAATTTCATCAAAATTCGTTCAGCCATTGGAGCATGAAGAAGACAAAAACGCGCGCGCAAACACACACACACACACACACACACACAAACACCCACACCCACACCAACACCCACACGTGCACAAACACACACACAACTCTTTGTCTTTATAATATTAGTGTGAGTGTGATAATCGTTGCTATGGTAACGTACTCTGATGATGGCTTCATAGTACCTATCTAGAAGGCTATTGTAAATTGCCTTAGTAACCATTATTAGACAATTCAAGCCTGTCCTTAATTTTGATAAGTAATAACAATTACAAAAACATGCTAGTATAAATGCTCGCCAAACAAATTTAAGCTGTTAGCTGCTGCCGTGAGTAATATTTGATGGCTCATTTTATTATGAACCGCCCAATTATATAGTCAATCTACACAAAGAGCATATAACCACTACGTTTTAAATCTACACACTGTGGAACACAGAATACTATTACTTCTCTTACTATTACTTCTGCTGTGGAAGCTATGGTATTTTAAAGAAAATGACAGACGGTTCCCTGGGTATTATTTCGCTCGGACCGTGTTTCTGTCCAAAAATAATATAGTCTAATATTAAATGTACAAATCTAATGTTAAAGTTTACTTTTGTATAATTGACAATACGATGAGCTGCTCCTGTCTGTATAAAATATAATATATAACTTCCTGGGTTATAGTTCATCATCGAATGAAAGAAATTTTTTTTGGCAATGTAACGAAGCTCTTCTTTAAATATCTGTACCTATTATTAAATGTTATAATCATGTGTAATATTGAAGGAAACATAAATGTTATTGAACTGGAAGCGAAAACTCGGTCATTTATTTTTGGAGGTTAGTAAAATAATATTTCATAGATTTGCATTAAGTATTTATAAATAAGTAGGTATTAGGGAGACCTATTTAATTTAATGACCTCAGCAGTTAAATAAACCACCTAGTCATTTCGGTCCTGCCTGTTTCGTGATTTTTCATTTGAATTTGAAATCCACTTTCATTTGAATTTGAAGTACACTCACGTTTGATTTCCCGGGGAGGACAAACACAAGATGAAACTGGCAAAATTGTGGTGAAATTGCCGCAGAAGCCACTAAGGTCTGTACTACAGAACGTTGCTCAGTCATCGATCGGTGCTCAAGCAGAGATTTCATTCATAAAGTGATCCATTAGTGAATGAAATCTCTGCTTGAGCACCGATCGATAACTGAGCATCGTTCTGTAATACGGACCTAAGATTCAATTAAATTGTTGGCGCTTAAATTATTTAATTGTTTAAGCTCAGTGCAGCGGTTTCTTTTCTTGTTTCTAAGGTTTACCAACAACCTTTGTACGGTCTTGCCTCTTAAAATGCAGCTAAATCAAATAAGTGTCAAATAAGAGGCAGTCCTGCCCGTTTATAGAATAATAATAGCATAATTAATGGATTATAACTACTTTCCTGCAAAAAACGAGACATTGTTAAGAACTGTAGAGATTCTGTTAGTTTATAGTTGGCTTTTTAAAGGCTGTACATTTCTGGCCTTTATTATCGATTTCGTAGGTCCGTATTACAGAACGATGCTCAGTCATCGATCGGTGCTCAAGCAGAGATTTTATTCAGAGATTTTATTTTGAGCACCGATTGATAACTGAGCATCGTTCTGTAATACGGACCTTAATATATAGGTCATACAGTCTCATTTGCCCAGTAATTTTACTAATTCTGTACCTCAAACCGGAACAAGGTAGTGTACTCCAATTCCCGGCTGAGCATTCTGGGTTGTACAATACGGGCTGCGCAATACTTTGCTCGTGCATTCCTGCCTCTCAAATTATTGTTATGGCTCTAAAATATTATCCATTTTTTGGTTAAAATGTCCATTAAAACAACGAAGTCTAGGATTAAAACACGTAATAAACCCTTGTTTCACCTTCAAGATAAAAAGGCTGATGAAAACGAGTTATCAGTTGCCTTGATTAAATCTGCGAAACGCACTGGCCAGTTGACTTTATGCAACAGAGGATTAGGAACAGGTGAGATTATCTTATAAAATTTCCTTTTAAATAATGACGTATAAGTCTGGTCGGCGTAACAGTGTGCGCAACTTACGCCCACAGCTCGTATGCCCCTTACAGGCCGTAACAGTGTTAGAATTAGTTACAATTTAATTGACATGGTACATGGTGTCTAGGTGTTAATGAATTTGCAAGTTTTAATATAACTTTTTTCCATGCTACTGGTTGTATAAAATATTTTTAGTGCCAGACAATGTGTGGAAAATTGACGAGTTGGTTTTGGATGAGACCAAAGAAGTGGATTTTACCCATTCATGCCAGGATAACTGGTGGACCAGTGAACCATTGAAGATGCTAGACCTCAGTTCCAATGTGATTAATACAATATCCCCCAATGTCAAACTCGTGCAACAACTCGTCACCCTGAAGGTGAGCTGCACCTTTATTATGCCAGTTTAGTATATTGTTTTATTCATTAATTTCAAAAAGGTCAAGAATTTAGATACTTGCTTTGAAATATTGGTTGAGTGTATGTGTAGTGATGTAATTAAATTTACATCCACCAAAATAACAGACAAGATTGATTATTAATTTTTATTATCTTTCTCTAGTTACATGATAATGCATTGACAAGCTTACCTCCCGAGTTTGGAGAGTTGGTAAATCTTGCCAGTCTCAGTTTGGACTACAACAAACTCAGAAGTCTTCCAAAGCAGTTCTACAAGTTGACGGAACTGCGTTGGCTCAGTATTTCTCATAATGAGCTTGAGAAAATTGAACCTGACTTTGGTGATTTAGTCATGCTGAATTTCTTGGTAAAGTAGTTTAGCTCTATTGTTTACCAACAATATTTATGTATTAAATAATAATTGTAATGGTTTTTAAATGCCAACTCACACTTTCAATTATGCACCTTCTTTTGTTTAGATTATTTCAAATATAAAAAAACAATGGCATCAATTCTGTTTTGTGAAATCGTATACTAAATTTAATTTGACAGTTTTCAAAAGATTTCTAATAAGGTTAGGATAAAGATAGATCCCTTTTATAATAGAAAAAAATGACGAAAGGACTGCAATGGTTCAATGGTTGTCAGATTAAGTTCAGTTTAGGAATTTGTACAGAATAAACATCTATAAGGAATTTTATATTTAGGTCTTACATTTAGTTTACATTCTTCTGTTTCAGGATTTATCACATAACAAGCTGCCAATACTGCCACCTGGTATGGGATATTTAGTCCGTTTGGTTGAACTCAACCTGTCTTACAACAAACTTGAAGAATTACCCCCTGACATTGTAAATTTACGAGGTACATCATTTTTATGACATATCATCAGTTTATACTAGACCACTGCTAGACATAAGCCTCTCCCAAGGCACTGAGCCATAACACTGGGCTGTATAAACTATTTCAGCTACTCCCGGTTACCTTGCATATATAATCGCTTCATCGCCAAGGTTGGTTGGTTTTGGTGGCCTACCATAGACTGAGGAGGAGGACTGAGATGACCGATGCCTTGGTCAAGAATAGCAAGTTGGCTCGGAAGTAGAGGCCGTGGTATCTGTGTGCTAATGGCATAGAGAGAATTTACCCATAATCTGGGACTAAAATCTACTTAATACTGAAATAGATTTTATGTTGAACTAGTTGTGCCACGCAGTGTTACCCGCATATAAAAAGTACCCTTTGTGTTAATTCAGCATGTAAGTTATATGCATTCCAAATTTCATCTAAAGTGGTTCTGTAGTTAATTGGTAACTAACATTGACACACTCACAAACATAAAATTTTGCATTTATAATATTAGTAGGAAGTAGGATGCTATTGACTGTGTTGTTTTAGACTTGAAGAAAATGAATATTAGCAACAACAATCTGAAGAGATTACCTCCTTTGGGGGAACTAAGGAAAATGGAAACATTGGATGCCAACCACAACGACATTGAAGTTCTGCCAGACTTCTATGGCTGTACCGCATTGAAAGAAATATATTTGGCTAACAATTTCATTAAGGTATATATCAACAAGAAGGTGTATCATAGATAACACAGTTTGTACTTGTAAAACGTCTTGGAAGCGGGAAATTAAAAATGTTTTATAACTACTATGATATTATAACTATTGTATAACTACTATAATAATGAAAATTGCAGAAATCAAAGATTATTCTGTACACTTTAAATATCTGACTGGGCCGATAGCTCAGTTGGTAGTAACCCTAACCCTACCTTCTGAACATAGGTTGTGGGTTCGATTCCCACCCGGGACCAATATTTGTGTGATGAAAACGATGTTTGTTCTGTGTCTGGGTGTTATATTGTATTCTATGTATGTATTAACAAACTAAAAGTATTTAAGTATTGTATCAGTTATCTGGTTCCCATTGTACAAGCTTTACTTAGTTTGCGACTAGATGGCGCTGTGTGTTATGCCCACTTTTTTTTGTAATGTTTTGGCTCCACACTTTTGTGTACTTAGCCAGTTACTTGACGTAATTGATAATTTATCAAGTTAATGATATTTCGCGCAAATATGTGTCAAGTACTAGTCAAAGCCATCAAGTCAAGTCATAGTCTAGTCAAAGTCATACTCCTAGTAAAGTGGTGGCAACTTTACCAGAAGCTTCTATGGAGTTTTGGAAACTACACGAAAAAAAAAACGTTTCACCATCATTATACCACTTTCCCACACTCATGCTTGTAATCCAGCACTTAACGAATAGAATGCCACCAATTTTATGCACTAACACTGAAAATAACACAAGTTTAGGAAAATAATACAATGCGGTGACGCAATCTTTTTCGCTTTCCCGCCAAAAACTCAAACACTTTTTTTTTATAGAGCGCCAATTTTACTCGTGTAAAAAGAGTTGTAGGCTATTTCTGTTGTTGTCTCACTCCATCTAGCATTTTGAGATTATTGTGATAATGCTTATGATATTGTTTTCGTCATAAACAATCCTTTTCCAATATAGTGCGTCGTATTTATAGAAGTAAAACCTTATTTTCCAGGAAATTACAGAGGAGTTTTGTGATCAGATGCAGCATTTGAATGTGTTGAACATCAGGGACAACCAAATCGAAATTTTGCCGGAAAACATATCTTTATTGCAGAAGTTGAAGAGGCTCGACATGACCAATAACAGCTTGAACAAGTGAGTTTTAAACACAATTTTGAGCTTGAAGTGATCGTGCAATTGAGTTCAGAGGTCTTGGCAGTAGTGAACTCATTTCGGTGAAATGTTGTATGTGTTTATTTATTATCTCGGATAATAAAGGCTAAAAATGTTGTTTTGGTTTACCCGAAATATAACATTTTTCGCGGCAATTCTCAATTTTTTTCCACTTCGATATCGTGAATGTAAGAAATCTGTGTGGAAAATTTCACCTAGATCTAGAAATTTCAGCCGTTTTGAGTTGAATTTCATATGTTTTGTTCGATATCTACAAATATGTATAATTTTTTTTTTTGAGCTTGTCTTTTTTTGTATTATAGGCTGCCCAAAAACCTGGGCCTTCTTACCCAGCTACAAAGCATAAGCATGGAAGGAAACAAGTTATCCTGCGTCCGACAAGATATCATCAAGGGAGGTACCGACCGGATGATGAAGTTCTTACGCGATCGCATTACCGAAGATATTGTTGAAGAAAGCAAGATCTTGAACACTGAATGGCCTGATAAGTATGATCATCAATATCCAGTGAAAACTGGGAAATAAGACATAATTATTGACTTAGTGAATTATTTTTTTTCTAAATATTTAAGATGGGGGTTTTTCAATAAAAAGTTTATATATCTATAAATAAATAAATAAATAAAAATATGCGTGGACAAATAAATATGGACTCCTAAATCAATCACCATGTATATCACGTGGTACATTCAAAATACCTATTCGTAGACTAATAATTTCTGTGATGGAACATCAGCATGGATTTAAGATTTTTTTATATCAAATTAAATTACAATTTAACTATAGATAATTTATTTTAGTTTTTGGAATTTTTAAGGTAGGGCATTGTGATTTCAAGGTAGGGTGTGCCCCCCCCACCTAGCTTCGGCCATGTGTGGACCTCGAAAGTAATTTCTACCGCACACCGCAGGTCACCTTCGCTACACACGCTCTTGCTTGCGACCCAGTCAACAAAACAACTACGAGAATGAAATATAACTTCACAGGTCATTTTTGCTGTGTATACGCTCTTCCGAAACGTGTTTATAACGGGCCTATAAGCCACATTCACAGCGTGACCGCGGGCTCTCGGGGCGCTTCCCGCCCAGCACGGGTAGCATGCGCAGTAGAATTCGACAACTTTTTTTTCGAGAAAACGTTTGACCAATCTATACATATAAAAGTCCACCTTCACCAAAGTTGTAATAGTGCTAAAAATAGCCAATCTATACATATACAATTCAAAGCCCTGACTTATATATCAACGCACATCCCAAACCGCTGGTCCTAGAGACTTGAAATTTGAAGGGTTTTTTTTTTGAACGAGCTATGGTGATGGTCTCTATCGACCTTATCGACCAGCGTCACCGGGCCGGAGGGCGGGCGCTTAAGGCGCCCAGCCGTCAAAAGTGGGAGGCAACTAGCTCAAGGGCACCCCTGGGGTGCGAACCTCGGCTTAGGCCGTTGCCGGGGTATGAGGATCGAGAAGACTACGTCCACTGGAAGAGTGGACCCTATTGAAAGTCGCGACCGTTCTAGCTAACCTACGGGGGGTACGTCGACCTCGCCGGCGGGGTCGGTGTCTGATTGTGTAACGCTGGTATCCTATACCGGTGCCGAGCGCGGTACATGAGCCAGAAGGGCTAGACTGGTCCGGTGATCCTAGCGCAGCCGATACTACGGCTGCTATAGGATCATCCGGGTCGCTCAAGACGTGTCTCTTGAAATTTGGAGGGTGTGTTCTTTGTAAAGTTTAGGTATCCACTAATAAAGGGTTTTTCGAAATTCCACCCCTAAGAGGGTGAAATGGGTGGTTCAATTATCTATAAAAAAAATCTTCGTTTCCTATAGGCCACGCGGGCGAAGCCGCGGGCAGAAGCTAGTTATTAATAATGGTTGTAATAATATAATGATAATATAAATGGTTAATAGCATATTTTGTGTCGTCCAGATACACCCTGAAAAAAAGTCAAGCGCTAATGTTGCCGTCTAAAAGCTTGACCGCAATTCCTGCTGAGGTGTTCAAGACAGCTACTGAAGTGGAAGTTCACATCGTCGACATATCTAAAAACAAGTTTTCGGAGCTCCCTATCGGGTAAGATTTGTGAATTAACCTCTTATAATAAACTTTGTGTAGTGAAGGAATACTGGTATAGTCATTGTTTGTCTCTTTCTGTTGAAGATAAAACAGTACTGAGTTGTTTGGTTGGTAACTATTGGTAAACACTGCTTAGCAGTAACGATTAATTTTTGAAATAATAATTACAATAATAACGCCCAATTATCGCATACATAAAACCTGGACTCTAAAATTCCCTGTCTAGGGACCTAGAAACTACGAGGACCATGGTCCCACAACACCCAGTCTAAGAACAAGTATTTTTTTCTGTGCACAAATACTTATCCAGCCACGGGAATTGAACCCGCCGCCTCCGGGTTATGTTACATGCTCTACCACCACAGCACAGAGGCTGTCAATGCCAACTATACATTTATCTGTAGTGTAAATTATATATTATTGCGGTATCTGTGTGCATATTATAGTTTACTAGTCGCGCCCCACGGTTTCACCCGCGGATAAAAAGTATTCTAATTATTTGCTCATCCCACGAGAAAATTTCACTTTTCCGCGATAAAATGTAGCTTATATGTTAAACCAGTGTATAAGCTATCTTGGTACCGAATTTCATCCAAATCCATTCAGCCGTTTGAGCATGAAGGAGTAACAAACATACACCCATACACACAAACACACATACAAACTCTCGTCTTTGTAATATTAGTTCATTATTATAGCATTATATATATTATATTAGTAGTCATTATTCACCCGTTTTTTACAAGTGGTTTTGTTACAGGATTTTCCAACTGAGGGAGTCTCTATCGCAGCTGATTCTATCGTCGAATAACATTGAGAGTATACCACCGGAAATTAGTTGTTGTGTTCATTTACAATACTTGGATTTGGGGAAAAATCTATTGACTGGTTTACCGAATGAGCTTGGCTCTTTGAAACGAGTGCGGGAGCTAGTCATTTCTAATAATAAGTAAGTTACGCGTCAGTGTTTGTTACCATGCTCCTCAGAAACGGCTGAACTGATTTTGATGAAATTTTTTATTCACATTTGGTAGGTCTGAGAATAGGTTGTTTTCTTTTTTTCATCCCACTAAGTGATAAGAATGGCCCGTCCCAATTTTATTTTTATTTTTCGGATATTTTTATTAATTTTTTTATGACGTGGCATTAAAAAATACTTACAACCCTAAATGTTCTACCTTCTTCCATCATCCCCTATTTTTTAATTTAAATAGCAAAGCAACGTTTACCGGGTCAGCAAGTATTTGTATAATAGTTGCTCCCTGAATAAATGTATCCTATATGTTAATGCAGCATGGAAGCTATCTCCATTCCAAATTTCATTGTAATCCGTCGAGCCGTTGCTGTGTGTAGAGAACAAACACAAACGCAGACTTTTGCATTTATATGTATAAAGTGGGATTTAAAGGTGACATACTACATATTGAGTTACCATTTCAGATGGCTTACGTAAATATAAAGTAAACAGTAAAAAAAACTAGTGTTGTTTAGATCACACGACTGAAGTTAATCTATGGCTCCATCTATCGGCCGGTATAACTTAGCTTTGTTTTTTTTGTTTTGGTTTGGTTACACACTTTTGTGTATTTAGCCAGTGTCAAGTAATGTCATCAAGTCAAGTCACAGTCTAGTCTAAGTTTATTCCTAGTAAAGTGGTGGCAACTTTACTAGAAGCTTCTATGGAGTTTTGGAAACAACACGAAAAGAAACGTTTCACCATAATTATACCACTTTCCCACACTCATGCCTGTAGTCCAGCACTTAACGAATAAAATGCCACCAATTTTATGCATTAACGCTGAAAATAACACAAGTTTTGGAAAATAATGCAATACGGTGACGCGATCTTTTTCGTTTTCGCGCCAAAACTCCACTTTAGCCTTGTGTAGGTCGCGAACGACCTAGTTCAAAAGAGCGCTCCTTTGAGCGAACGACGCAAACTAGGTGTCGGTTGCGTCTGATTTTAGTTCGTTCGTTCTTTGACCGACCGACTTGCGGCGAGCGGCGAGAGCCGCGCTCCCCAGCGCGCCGCGCTCCGAGGCGCGTGTCGCGAGCGGGAGAGAGCGATGATCGTACATATCATTCTTACTTAGAATATTTTAAATATTGATTACATAAATGATGGTTAATTTTAAAGTCTTTTTTTCTTTAACAAACATTAAGAATACCTACATAGTTTTAATAAATACTTACTTAATATGTTCATCGAAACTAAGTACCTAGGTATATCATATTTTTAGTAGGTACTTACCTAGTATAATATTTTTATATCATTATCTAAGTAGACTGAGTACCTATAGGTACTAATAAAAAAATGATTTTTTCTTAAATACCATGCAATCAATGCAATGGCATTAAATTAATAAATTAATATGCAAAATGTACCTATTTAGTAGTTATTACAACAGAAGCTATAACAATTTGTAAACAAAATAGAGCATAGTAGTAGATATAACTACAGGTCTTTGGCTGTTGCGAACTAAGTAGGTCGCTCTTGCGGGACCAGGCAAGAGATCGCTGAGAGCAATCGTCTTACCCGCTCTCGGTCCTGCCGCGAACTACTGAACTAGAAGAACGACCTAGTTCACCGACAACCTGCGAACTAAAAGGAGCGCTCCCTGTCGCGAACTAAAATGCGCAAGGCTACTCCACTTTGCTTTGTTTAATTTTAATGTCGCCATCTTGACAATTTTAATTTGTCATTTTACCGGACATACCAACATAATAATACAAATTTTAAAGTAATTTTTAACGTTGCTATGTTGACAATAGGGATCTTAACCAACAACTTACAAATTCCGTTCGCCTAGTTACACATTCACCAGCTTACTCCCCAAGTCAAGCGTGTGTAAAAAAGTATTACATACAAAAATTTTTTTGGAAATAAAGTTTTAACTACTGTTTGGGAGTTTTGGCGGGAAACCACCGCATTGTATTATTTTCCAAAACTTGTGTTATTTTCAGTGTTAGTGCATAAAATTGGTGCCCTTTTATTCGTTAAGTGCTGAATTATAGGCATGAGTGTGGGAAAGTGGTATAATGATGGTGAAACGTTTCTTTTCGTGTTGTTTCCAAAACTCCATAGAAGCTTCAAGTAAAGTTGCCACCACTTTACTAGGAGTATGACTTTGACTAGACTGACTTGACTATGACTTGATGACTTCGACTGTGACTTGACACATATTTGCGTGAAATATCGATAACTTGATAAATTATCAATTACTTGACACTGGCTAAATACACAAAAGTGTGGAGCCAAAAAAAAAAAAAAAAAAAAAAAAAAAAAAACTACTGTTTTATGTAATAGATGTCAGATAGTGGTTTGACCACATGCATCTTTATAGTGCCACGTTACGCTTAGATTGGGTAGTTGCCAGATCACAATATTGGCGAAGGATTTTTGAAGATGGTTAATAGCATTAAAGCAAGCACTATATTGCAAAGTCAACCACCACCACAGTTGTAAAAGTGCTAAAAAATAGACAATCTATACATATAAAATTCAAAGCCCTGACTGACTGACTGACTTATATATCAACGCACAGCCTAAACCGCTAGTCTTAGAGACTTACAATTTGGAGGGTGTGTTCTTTGTAAAGTAATCAATCCAAAAGGAAGGGATCTACTAAGAAAGGGTTTTTCGAAATTCCACCCCTAAGAGGGTGAAATGGGTGGTTGAATTATCTTTAAAAATATTCGTTTCCTATAGGACACGTGAGCGAAGCCGCGGGAAGAAGCTAGTAATAAAATCCTCTGACTTTGACTCTGTACCTTCTTCTCGTGTAGGCAAGTGGTCAGCCACGATGCTGTGTTACCTTCCATCAAGATTTACTTCACCGGAAGCTCAAGCTTGTATCGGGATTTGTTATTATATTCTCAAATATATTTCTATTTTGTTTAGGTTTACAAAAATACCGCGGTGCGTTTACATGTTGGAAAATCTGGAAATTCTGCTGGCAGCTGACAATCAGATCGACGAAATCAACGTATCGTCCGACGCACTCGCTCGGTTGAAAAAGCTCGCTGTTCTTGACCTGAGCAATAATAACCTGAGCTCCGTGCCGCCCGAGCTCGGCAACTTCACGCATTTGAGGTAATATTACAATATGCACTTACAAATTACATTACACTACAATAGGCATGACGAAAGATTTTGAAATCCTCTTCCGTAATGTGGGTATACATTTACTATTTACGAAAAAACCTTTATTTCGGTAATAAACTTAATTTTAACCAAGATTAAAGCCATTTTCATAATATTTTTTAAATGCGGCGCGAAAACAGCTCGAGGTGTCTCCTAGGTGTTTACCTACACAATGACATGTTTATGTCATTGTGTAGGTAAACACCTAGGAGTGACGTCAGAGCCGACGCCATGACACCTCGAGCTGTTTTCGCGCCGCATTTAAAAAATATTATGAAAATGGCTTTAATATGGCATGTTTATGTCATTGTGTCTACGCGTAGCGAAGAAAGTAAATAACAAAATCAATCCAAATGCGTATATTCACAACAGCAAAAATCTACGTGTGACGTCATGCGCTGTGATTGGCGTTTCAGTCAAAATGGCCGATCGCAGTATTTTAATGTTTTATTTTATTGAAAATCTAAGTAATCTCAATATTTTTAATAAAACTAAACCAGTGTTTCAACGTTATTTAATATAAATTTTACCCTAAAAACATTAAATCGACCATTTTTTGATACTGTCGTCATGCCTATTAGGTACGTCCATCCATACATAGGGTACATCCCAAAGTTGCCTGGAAGACATCACTTTTAGTGATGAGGCCGCCCATTGTGTTACCTATTCTAGTACTGTATTCTAGGTTTATTTTATGTTGGTATGCGCAATAAAGAGGTTTTCTATTCTATTCTACAATTAGAGGATTTGATCCCGGTCGATTTTTCTAATCCCGGGATTTCGGGATTATCTACAGTTAATCTCGGGATCGCGGGATAGTCACGGGATTGTATTGGTAATGGAAAGTGGTAACAAAAAGACAATAAAACATTTTATTTATTTTTTAGTTTTGTGAGGACATATAATATTTAAGTTTTAAATCTTCAAAAAGGTGGTTGATCAAAATATTACTTTTTTTCTTATAAAATAAACAAACTAGACACTTCTGTAAATAATTTATGAATATTAAACTTCTAAAAATCAACTTCTTTAGACTTATTTAGATAAACTATAAGAAGACTATATGATTAAATTTGATCCCGAAAATGTAGGGGATTAAATATCCCGGGATTCCGGATCTCTCCCGGATCGAATCCTCTAACTACAATGCACAATCATAGATATAATTAAAAGGGGAAAGATGATGCACGTCTTTACATCGCTTATTCAAAAAGCGCTCATCTTTCAGCGCAATATGCGTGTAGCTATGACTTTGGCACTGCAAATTGTTGCATCTAATTTCAGTGGACCACTTTCGAAGTTACACTACTTTTTCTGCTCTCTTTTATTTACATCTATGCACACAATATATACTATACAAACACTGGTGCCATAATACAAGCTTTGCTGAGTTTGAGGCTAGATGGCGCTGTGTTATAATATGGCCATTTAACTTACGAACATTCTTTTATCTATCAATTATTGCAATACTAAGATAAGATGACTAACAATAACTTCGCCAGTGGCTTGCCTACTTTAATCCCTATTTAACACAAATATATGCAATTTTTGGATTTTCCTCGACTGTGTCTTTCAATTCCGTTCAAAGAACTTAGAGGATTCTTATTTCAAACTCACACTTACAAATTCTAATTCAACAAGAATTGTTATCTTAAAAGTGAGCAATTTATCTATGAAATAATTCAATCTCTTTAAATAGGAATAGTTCGTAAGAAAGGTAGTGGCGCCCTCTGCATTAAACATCTTAGCATTTTAACAAAGATCCGTGATTTCCAGAACGCTGGAACTAATGGGCAACTGTTTTCGCCAGCCGCGCCACGCCATTCTCGCTAAAGGGACCGATAGCATCCTCTCTTACCTTCGGGACCGCATCCCCACCAACTAGTCTTAACGTCTTAAGCCGCCGCCACGAGTGATAAGACGAGAGTAATACGCGCATATCAAAATATCAAAATTATAACTGTTAAATTTGTACTGAAAAAATAGAGGCTGCTATAACAAAGCGGAGATGATTTTTGTTACTGTTTATATGAATAGAAAAAAAGGAATGAAACGTGTTTGGCTTGAAAATATCTGCTAGTTTTAGCAGTTATACTAACAAACATCAAAATCTCAATTGAAGGTGTGAGAATAAAAAGGATTTAACTGATTTTTTTGACAAAACGTTGGATTCAGCGTAAAATTATCTTCAATAATACATTGTCAAAATACCGAAATGAGGCTTAAATCTCGAGATTTTAAGTCTAAAAATGGTTTATCTGTCACAGGAATACAGTTTGCTTAGCATAAAAACATTACTATATTTATTTTATTATATTATATTTTTACAGTAATTGTATGAATTAGTACTATATTTAGTAATTTTAAATAGAATTAAAACATTTTCAAGCAACTGAAACTTACATAAACCTTTTCTATTACCTTATAAGCACTCTACATTAAAATGACGCCGTTGACGTTTAAAGTCAATTTTCTCGAAACTGTCAATTTGACAGTTAAACCCTTTTTATTCTCAACCCTTCAATTATGTTGTACTAGTCGACCCGTTCCGGCTTCGCATAGGCATTTGTGTTACGCCTGGTTCATCATTCAAACCTTTTCCCTCTCGTTTTTTCGTTCCCTTCGACAAGATGCGTATAGTGGTTTCATCTTCGTTGCCGACTATGTTTTATCGCATGGATCACGTCTTGGTACTTTAAGGTACTTTAAATCAGAAGGTTGGTCTGGTAAATTAATTTGTCGTATGAATTATGTTCTAAACTAAAATATTTTCCCTTCATCGATCGTCTCCGCTTTGGTAGTAGTTCCTCGACATGGTTGCTTTAAAAATTATATGTATTTTATCGGCTGTTTTGTATTACTCTCAAATCTAAAACGCATTCAAGCTAGTCTAAGCTCGCTTATAAACCGCTAAGGGGCGGGTACAAATTTAATAATAAGATGACATTTTTGTGATATATGGTAATTATAATTTGTATAAACTGGTTTAAAAAGAAAACAGTTTTGGGATAATATTAAAATATAATGAGGCGTTTTGTAATTAAATTTGGAAATTTAAACCACAACTAGATGGCGTTAAAAAAGGCAATCTGTCAAAACAATGAAAAACTAATGAGATGGCAATTTTTGACGAATAATTGATATCGAGTAAATAACTGATTTGAAATGCCAGATACCATGCAGTTTCCAGTGGTAATAAATATTTTTTATTGAATAATGTAAAAAATTAATTATTTTTCCCAATTTGAGTTTGATTGGGCAATAAATATGACGTTTACTTGTCTTCAAATAAGTAAATACATCAATATCGAGTCGGTTATATGCAGGTGAACCTCCGTAATAATCATGTGTACGTGTACTAAATGGTACAGGCAAACAACAGGGAATGTCCTAATTAATTAAAAAATGATGAGTAAAGCAATTTGAAAGTTTAAAAGTATATTATTTTTATTGAGATCAATGCATACAATAAGCCGTTATGTCAAGAACATTAATTCGTTTTGGCCATAAACAAAATTGAATTTTCGGCGCCTTCTGTTACCTTTTTTTTAATTACAATGATTGGAATTCAAAATAGCATAGACAAAGATAAGTTTTTATAAAAATATTAATATGGTGATATTCCCTGTTATTTGTCTGTGCCCTTCATATTATTCGAGGTTTTAATAAATTTAAATAAATATTTTTAATGTCACGGTCAAAAGCTCATGATGAAACGAGAAATTGTTCACATTCCTATAGACGACGGTAATTTTTGTGCCCGTGCCATTTATTAAAAGCTGGTAAACAAGACTTGCTTTATTTTCTAATTTTAAACGCCTCATTGTCTTTTGTTCGAACCCGCCCTAGTGGTCTCTATGCACATGCACAAGAGTCATAAAGCCAGTGTTGCCATATGAAACAGCCTGCTAATGCCAAAATAATTAGTTTCTTTTTTTCGTGTACCTGATCGCAGGCTATAATTTATTTTTACGTTGTTATCGGTTATTATTTTTTTCGTTTTTTGTTGATGTTTAATTTAACCATTTGTCGTTACAAATTATTAAAAGCGGTTAATATAAAGAGTTGGTTGTGACACCGAAACAGGACTCAAAATATTGTAAGTGCCGATACAATAACCATAATAAAAAAGGCAAATGCCAAATATTAACATTGTGTTAAAATTTTATTGCTATTTTTTTACTAAGTATATTGCATATTTTTACTTATATGAAAATGTATTTTGCGCTTATTATGCATAATAAACTTAACATTCATCAATATCTTATAAATCTCATAAATTATAACACTAATACAGATCATTATATTATATCTCACATACAAATAAATGTTATTAAACAAAAAGTATCAATTTAAAATGTTATCGCCTAGAGGTAACTGCTGGATAACTTTAAATTAACAAAAATAAAAGTATATTATTGAAATTCAAACCAAAGTATTGTTCTATGTACCTGAAGTTTATTTTTGTATAAATATTAGTACCTAAATGTTATGAAAAATAGCAATTCACAGCTTTTGCGTGATTGAAAATTGCACAATTTGTTTATGAAATTTATACGAGCACAGTAATGATATCAACTTTGTGATCGCTGAAATAAATTTTTGTTTTGTATAAGTAACTGTTTTATTTATCCTAATACTTCCAATGTTCAACTGCTGAATCATAAATTATCTAACTATGGCATTATTTTCAACAATAATACAACACTGGCCATGTTAGTACTCCGATCATTATGCAATATAGATATTATAGACATATATTAGCTTTGTTATTTACCTTTGCTCTATTAAATCATTAAAGAGCGTTGTCAAAGTATGTATACCTATGAAGTACATATAGATAGATAGGTATTCCTTTCATTCAAACAAAATCTCCATCACAATAGATTGAATGATGTAGATTTACATAACAAATTACTTTTGTAGGTCACAATAGCACACATACATTTGTAAAAAGACTGTTTTGACCTTAGCTAAGACTTATATAAAATTAAGCTCTTAGATATATTAAACAATAAAATATTTTACAAATGTAATATGACGCACTCTTTATTAACTTCTATGTATGTAAAAATTTCGTGTCACAGTGTTTGTTACCATACTCCTCCGAAACGGCTGAACCGATTTTGATGAAATTTATATTCACACTTAGGTCTGAAAATAGGTTGTTATTTATTTTTCCTTTCCTAAGTGATAAGGGTGGCCCACAACATTTTTTTTTCGGTTTTTCTTTTATGATGTCGCATCAAAAAATACATACAACCCTAAACTTTCTACCTTCTTCCATCATCCCCTCTTTTTTAATTTAGATGGCTAAACGTTTGTCGGGTCAGCTAGTATACTATGAAATAATAATAATATGTGTATATGTAGTGCAGTAAGTGAAGGAGATTCGTAACTATATACCTAGGTAGTAGTTACTAGCGATAAGATTGCAAAAACTTCAGATACTCTAATCAAGTCATCTCCTGGAAACGGATTTTCCGCGGCACCATCAATTCATACAAATTACAGAATAGCTGTGTTACGGATGCTTTCAAAATACATGCATAGATACGAAAATAATATGCTAGTGGAGTACCTGCCAGTAGGCACATACATGGCATTAAGTAGTCCCGCATGCCCTAGTCATTGCGAAACTGTCGCTTTTCGGCGTCTAACGTCATTATTATCGTTCGGTTTCACTATCGTTTTGTCGTCGACTCGTCATTCTATTGTAAATTGTAGTCTGTAAACCCATAATAATAAACTGCAAGGTCGAAGGCGCGGACCTACTCGCGCTCTATAGTGGGGGTCGGCACATGACTGCACTCCATAGTTTCAGTAGCCGTCCGTCGTGTGTCGATCGTTGATAACCGCCGGCCCTGTAAAATAATCTCTTTACTTAGTTTTCGCTTATTTCATGACTGAGACATCACATGGAACTAGAAATACTTTTCCACCTATATATTGTCTGACGAGTAATAAATCAAATATTTCAAGGTTTAAATTGGAATCGCATTAAAATTGTCGGAATGCTCAAAATGATAAAGACCGCGATGTGGTTTGTTTGTCCAGCTGTCCTGGCGTGCGTGTAAGCAGAGCGGTCCGTGGCAAATCGCGCGATTGGTTCAACACCCTATCCAGTTCCTTCCTTGTCAGACCTTTAACACTTGCGGTGCTCCGTCCGCACTCCACCGATGGCTCCATGTGCGAGTGCATTCAAATTTAACGACACGAACAATGACAGTAGCACCTAACTTATTTCCTAAGATGTGAAGAAAAATCGTGAATTTATTTATTACACGTTTAATAAGATAGTGCAATTTTAGTGTAGCTGGTGTCTTGTGTGCAAAAACTGCTGTATTATGAAGTCGCATGCAATCGCTATTGTGTCGCTGCTGTTGTTTGTTCAAAGTAAGTGACTCATCTTTTATTTAACTTCGCCTATTTTGTGGCATAATATCATGTCATAAGTAGCTGCATAAGAAATAAGTAGGTATAGGTGCTGTATTTAATGTTGATTTGCAGGTAGTTAAATCAGTAGGTGGGATGGAAATAGATACTACTTTAGGTAGACCGTCGAGTAAGTTAATTTGTTACAATATCGAATATCGGTGTACTCAAATATATGATCTATCATGACGATATGATCTATTGTGACAATGATTTTCTTGAGTTCTAAAAGAACATTTTAACTGTCCAAAATTACTTAACATTAAGTTGGCATTCTATCCGTCTATTGACATTTCATGAGAGTTTTATTCATCAGACACAGTGGCACAATGCGAGCGTGGCCGCTCCGCTACCTTCGTGCGCTGGTCGGGAGTGGCTCCTGAGCACGCCACTCCCGTCTTCGTTTACTCAGCCAGTGGCGAAGAAGATTCCTTATCAGGGGCTTGCATATCGCGGTGTCGGGAGCTGGGTGACTGCGCTTCAGTTGTGGTGATGTATGGTAAAGGAAACTGCCAGGGATTAGCTGCCATGACGGATACCCAATTCCGGGTGGACAACGACGCTGCTTACTTCAGGAAGATCTGCTTGCCGTGTGCGTATAACTAAACATTTACAGCCTTATTAATAAACACGAACTAGCTTTAGACTAATTACACCATCTTTTATCTCTTTCGATCCAGCTAAATATTCCAGTAGCAAAAAAGGACAAAAGCTGAAGTAACTAATCTGAGATTAATACCCGTTTATTTATAAGGCTGTTAAAGCCTTTAGTTTTAGAAATTAATAATGTAAACAATAGTCCAAGGAGTGATCACGGAACTTTGCAATGCAACAAGAAAAATGTCACTAAAACTGCTTATCGTAACAATCAAATCCATACAAAGTGTTTCTATTTGTTGCAATCAATTTACATGATCGGTAACGGATAGAGCCACTGCTTCAGACAGGCAATGAGTGCGTGGGTCGTGGGTTCGAGTCCTATAATGAGCTTGAGCTTTCCAGTGTTATTGAAGGAAACGTCGTGATGAAAGCATAATAAAATGGTTGGGCATCTTATATTACTTGCCAGCTTTCTACCAACCTAAGTTTTAAGAATCCGGCGCCAAGGATGTTTAAGAACAGTGTGTTCCGGTAGCTTCACTTGAGAGTTAGTTCCCAATATAAGCGAAGCGCGTCGCCTTCGGCTGCATTGGCACTCAATCGGATAAAATATGTGTGGTCGAAAGCTAATGCAATGCATTGCTAATGCTATGTAAAAAATGTCTGGCCACAGCTAATGCTGGTGCTAATACACAGATACACTAGAAATAACAATAACATATTTTTATGACGTATTACATCAGACAAATCTAATGTAAAACATACGTCATACAATAATATACATACGTCAATTTCCATCAGGTGAAATGTAGTCAAATACACATATCTGACTACATTTCACCTGATGGAAATTGAAGATGAGCTTGAAGATATATCACGCTTGCCCAGACGGTACCTAATTTCTCTTATTTTGAAACAAGATTGTATCTAAGACTGATACCGGGAGTTCGTTCCACTCCTTTGTATAACATATTTTCCTTATATTATAACATATTTTTGGTAACTTTTGTGACAGTATCATAGCATCTGATTCGCAGTGGCCGATGAATGCCGCCATCGATGGTGGGCTCTTGAAAGCACCCCGGGGTACCACCTGCACGCAGACAGTCCTCACTCCAAAGTGATCATCAACACCACCATACAAGAATGCTACGAAGCCCTGTTGGTGCCGAACAGAGAAAAAATGTACAGGTGAGTGTGTTTGCTATCTTTAGGCCGTCACTTTTTAGCCCTGTGAGTCAGTTGTCATATGTTCAATCTATTGTCTGGTAAAGGTGAACTTCCGTTGTGGCACTATGCCAAAATACTATTAACTATTCTTCAGTACCTTAATAATAATAGAGGTAAATATTGAATTACGATTTTTACTCATTACTGACATTTGAAAAACATAACAAACAATTAACTTTCGAATGCGTTGTCATAGGTAACAATAGCTTTTCACTATCGGTATACTAGTCATAAGAACATGGAATCTTATTGTTCTAGAATAGATACATAGATAGATCAACACTTTATTGTACAACGTAAAAAAATCCAAAAGAAAAAACTTAATTATGCAATACTAGTACAATAGGTAGTCTTATTGCTTAAAGCGATCTCTACCAGGAATCTGTAGCTTAGACTTTTGGGCTTCGGTGTACAGATCGATCTAAGATCGATCGTTATAAATCAATGCACTGTTTGGTGTCTATATTAGGTACTATAAGCTGTCACCGAATCTACATTGAGTAAACGATTTTGCCGTGATTTATCTAACAATAATTTAGTACAGTGCTTTTAATGTATACGTTCCGTAGCGTGTATTATATGTTTACTCGTTTATCAAATGCATAGATTGGTATACAGCTAACACATGCGTCTGCATGTCATTTAAACATCTTACATAAGTTAATTTACACTTATGTATTAACGGTTACCGTATCACGCTTACGGACCTTATTCTATAACGTCTGATTAGCATTCGTCAAATCGGCATACAGAAAAATCATAAAGTTTACATAAGCATTTGGCACTCTTCATATAAATATAAATCCAATAACCGAGCACGAATATCGATCATAAGATGGAATAGAAAGACATTTATTCATTACTAGTTGACCCGCCCCGGCTTCGCACGGGTGAATTAGTAAAACGCGGTCGAACGGGATAAAAAGCATCCTATGTCCGTCTCGTGGTTTTAAGCTACCTTACCAATTTTCAGCCAAATCGGTTCAGCCGTTCTTGAGTTATAAATAGTGTAACTAACACGACTTTCTTGCATCATAGCTTTAATATGTCTAGACTAATTTTGATAAATCAACGGACATGTCAACTGCCTGAGCTTAATATCAAGAATGAAGTTGGTCTGAAAAAAAGTTTCATAGTCATTTGCTTAACATGATAACAAAATTGAATAAAATGTTTCTCCACACAAACTTTAGCACCACATTTCACCCCCTTAAGGGTTGACTTTTCAAAAACTGTGAAATATTTGTAGTTTTTTTCATTTTCCTGATATATTTGCAAAGTTTTACAACAATAGCTTTACAGAAAAAAATATCTCCATACAAACTTTACCAACCATTCTCACCACTTTGAGGGATGATATTTCAATTATCTGTGTCTATTCAAAGCTCTACTAAGTTTTATAGCGCCATCTGTCATCCAGCGGCAGTATCATATCGGCGACAGTAAATTGGTTGTCTACCGGCTTCTAGTCTAGTCTAGTTCTATTAATAAAAGTAGCCTGGGATAATAAACATTTATCATAATAAGTTTCATCAAAATCGGTCTGGTAGTTATTGCGTGATGGCGTTTCAAAGGGACAGACAGAAGGGTTCCAAAAATTTTCTAGATGGCGCTGTTTGGTTTTGTCAATGGTAATGCATAGTTTCTATAGAATTTGAGATAGTTTGTATGAAGTTCTGAATCGCGGTTACGATATTTTCTGTATGCTCAGCGCTATAAGGAAAAAAATCTACATGTAATCCATAATGCGTTCGTTCCGAAGCGCGTACGATCTCAAATTTATTGTATGTATAGACTAGCTCAAAATTTGAATTACGAGTAAAGAACAAACAAAAAACAAGTATTGAATGGACGTCGGCTCAGCATATTGCTGGTTGTCGACGACATCCAGCGCCGGTTTTCAGCCTAGAACCCATAGGGAGTGGAACCAATGCACAATTCGAAAATGGAATAAATATATTAAAACGGATTCGCCCGAAACGCAGTTCGTTTCTGTAACCTATCTGGCCCTGTGGAATGTGATACCTTGTTAAACTAGATCACGCATGTTAGAATGTACGGCTGTCAATATAAAAACCAGATGTTCAGATGTTTTACTGAAATATTTTGTTCCGCTTATACACTGTTTATTATTGGGCAAGAATAAGATGAAGGTTTTATATTAATAAACCTGAAAAAATAGAAACAGTAGACTTTTTTTTTATGATAAGGAGTGACGTGACGAGCTAGCCGTTCGCCTGATGTTAAACGACACGGCTGCCCATACCAGCTGCAGTGTCACTCGGAACTGTAAAGTATAGAGGTTCGCGTGACACTGCACTACGCACGTCATCCAGAGACATCAGCACAATCTAGTAATAAGATTACTAAACTGTGAGATCAGATCATAAAGTCTCATTTGCCCAGTAATTTCACTAGCCACAGTGCCCTTCAAACCGGAACACAGCAGTGCTTGCGCACTACTGCTTGGCGGCAGAATAACTGGCAAAGCAGTGGTACCTACCTAGACGAACTTCGCAGTAAAGTCCTACCACCTAGTAAAGACTAATTTAAACAAACGAAAACTAGTAGAAAAGTTGTTTTTTTATGGTTAACCTTTTATCCTGTTACGTTCTATCTGTTTGTTTTAGGTCCTCCCAATGGGTAGGCCCGGATACCAGTTTTGATCCGGAGTCTATAAAGACTTCAGATTTTGCCGTCGGGAATTGCGTACTCAACATAGAAGACAAGTTTGTTGAACCGGAGTCCTATAGAGTCTCCAACTATTACACATTCTATTTGGAGAATCAGTGCAAACATGACTGTAAGTGGTAGTATTTTCAGACAGTTTTTTTTTGTAGTCAAGACCCTCACGATTGTAATTAAATTTATTTCAAAGTGGTTTTTCCTTGGCTTATACACATTCATTGAAGAATGAACATACTTTTCTAGTTCACCACACACACACTCCCACACACACACTCCCACACACACAGACACACACCTACACATATTTTAAATTATATTATACATTTCAAGATTTTTTTATTTTATATTATGAGTGGCAAAAAAGCGGATTACCCACGTGATGGTAAGTTGACAGTTGGTTACCATCGCTTATGGACATCTGCCGACCGTAATCGTATTCTGAATGACTCTGTATTGTAACCCTGAGGAACTACCGAAGATGGCAGGATTTGGAGATTTTAAGATTATGTTTTCTGAGGGAGCACAAATGGAAATTGTCTTGCCGAAGCATTTTTCATAATCACCTAATTCTTAAAACCTTAAAGTTGAAAGACATTAGTTAGAAATGCTTATTATTATTTTATAGATACTTAGCAAATAAAATTAACCTGTTAGCTTTTCAATTTCTTAAAAACTATGTTTTCAGATCTCAAGAAGATAGACAGATGTTCTTACGAGGAATACTACAATCAGACTCTGAAACACGTTGAATTTACCATGAAGAACTATACCAAAGACGAGGTAAGACCATAAGTAAGATCATAGAATAAATAACAGTATCTTGTAAGTTTAACTGTTATTATGGCCTTAATTGCTGTAATTTTCCTTGTGTTTCCAGTTTTTTTTGCCTGTTTATTAATGTTGCAAGGTTACCTAGCGATCTACTGATATAGTTCATTAACTAAGGTACAGGAGCCAATGAAGGCCCACTTAATTTCAAAACCTCGTGAAATCTTGCAGATAAATAAAGTATAGAAAAAACATAATGGAAGTTGTAATAATAATAATTAAAACACACTTGCATTATTGTCTATGGTACTAGTAGCATAAACCCGCGAAATTTAAAATGTTTCGTTTAATCATAACTGTATTTTTTTTAAAGTGGGCTATCTTAGGAGCCGGGCCATCTTCGGCGACACTACCTTACGTAGTGTTCCGTATATAAACAAAACATAATTTTATCTACACCTTTTTCCTATAAATGTACTTACTTAAAAAAAAAAAATCAACACTACACTACTCAAAACAGTTTAATCCAATTTTAACGGGAGAAAAATTATTAGAAGCCAGCAATGCAACGCGGTGTCTAAAATGAATAGAAGCACTGTTGTAAATAGGTACACACAACTTAGTATCTGAGTTAACAAATTTACATGAATGCGGGCATTCGCTTACAGCTTACATCTAAATCATAACTATTGCAATATTTATGTAATTGCGCTCGGTCGATCTTTGCCATAACGGTCATTAGCATACTTCACAATCGTAAAAAATTATAATGTACCTATGTGTCAACGCGTCAGTGCCTTAGTTTAAAAGCAATAGCATTTTCTATCAGATAGTTATTCATTGAATCATAAGAAATCATAGAAAATATTCAGGTCAATGCAAGTTATGTTCGCGGTTTGTCGTGCAAATAATTGATCTTTTGTAATGGTTGAATCTGCTAATTTAGCTTTGGTAATAACTTGATATCTGTTATCTGCGGACTACTTTCGTTACTGATTTATGTAAATTTCCCAGTGTTTTTATGAACTGAAGAACTGAATACGTTATAGTAGCTGAACACGAATGTATACTGATTTTTAGATAACGTATTTCAACAATTCTTTTTCGTTGTGCTTTTCGTTTTCGGTTATAAAAGGAAAAGAGGGTTGGTCAAATCTTCAGTATTATTTACCTCGCATTTCATAGTTTTAAATGTTATTTTTGTTTGTTATGGTTACTTTATTATTATAACACTTTTGTAATGACGTAATTTTTTTTCCCAACCATTGCCATTTTGAATTGATTTTTAGATTTCAATGATACCCATAAGTCATTTTGTGAAAAAAGTCAGATAAACCCTTTTTGTTCTCACCCCTTCAATTGTTTTCAGTGCAAGAAAGCATGCGAAGTAGAAGACCGGTTCGTATGCCGCGGGTTCACGTGGCGCACGGACCGTCGGACTACAGAAGCGGGCCGCGGCGCCTGCGACCTTCACAGCGAAGATCTCGTCACCACGGGCTCGTGGTTACTGCGGCGGACTAACGGAGCCGCCTATTATAGGCGGGTCATCTGCTTGAATAGTACGTTTATAACCAACATTGTGCTTGTCTCTTTCCGTGGGCGCTATAAGAGTCGGCTAAAGGAATATCCAGGGAATGATGCAGCATTCTCCTCATTACATTATTATCTTCTGCGATTAGAAGACGCCTGCCAAGCGTAGTGATCATGCCAAATACACATGATAAGCATCCAAAGTGACGTTTTATGGGCGAGGTTTATGTTGAGTAGTGGATGTTATGTATACTTACGGAATTTGCCTTGTATACCTACTAGTATATAATTTGCTAAGGCTTACTTTGTTAGCGACTATATTTACTAAGTAATTATTAGTTCACATACTTACTAACTAATCATTACTTCGTAAATATAGTCGCTAACAAAAGAAGCCTTAGCAAATAAGTGTTTCCAAAAATACTTTGTGTAAATTAAACCAACGTTAAATTATAAGATAATTTGGATAACATTGGTTTAATTTGATTTTAAAAATTATTGCGTTGTCGAGTGCAATGATACTATCACGATCATTTAGTTTTAGCTTCCTTGAAATAGATACTTCTGGTTACTCTACCAATTGGTTCAATATTGCATTGTCCAATGTATTAACTCTTCGATTTGATGGAAGGAAAGACGGCTACATTAGAAATCCTCGTCGCTAAATAGAACAGTGTTCGGGCTCTTTATTCAATACATCACCCAAAATAGATCGAGGGTCAGACCAACTCAAACATAAGGATAATACTGAATGCTGGTTAAGCTGGTTAAGCTGGTTTTATATGCATGAGCTATTTCTTTATTGTGTGGTGTAAAATCTTACAGTGACTATTATTACTTTAATCTACTCCTCAATTCTACTGACGTCAATTTTTGATAATAGGGGAACTGAAGGTATAACGGACCCTGTAGGTACAACGGACCGGGCTAATAACTTTCAAACTGTTAACGCCTATATATTATAATCGACTTGCATCTACTTGACAGTCGCCTTTCGATCAGAGTTGATCAGTGTCCTTGGAGCGGCCGTATTGCGGCACACGTTTTTTTCAAGGTAAATTAATTTTTGCGTATTTTGATGTAAAAACAGCAAATTTTGATCTAGCTTCAGTTTTTCTACGTTAAACTTATTAGAGATTTAGGATTATTGTTTGAGATATTGTTTATTTCACTTAGGTTTAGCGATGAATAGGCAAGGTTCTTCTAAATATTAACCTCAAAATAATTTAATTTTTACATGCCTACCGAAAAGGCAAAACGGAACGGGCAAAACGGACCATGTGGTCCGTTTTACCTTAATACTGTTTGTTTGTGATTATAATTATATAATTTGATATTTAACATATCAGATGGTTAACAACTATAAAATAAAGTCGGACCGACAATCTTGGCGTGAGGAGGACATGAAATATGCCATTAAAAAAATAGCCACACGCAAAATGGGGCTTAAGAAACCGGCCGCCACATTAATTTAATGTTCCAAAGATCAAAGTACCATTCTAAGGTCGGTATCACAGAACGATGATCTGTCATCAATCGGTGCTCAAGCAGAGATTTCATTCACTAATTAATCACTTTATGAATGAAATCTCTGCTTGAGCACCGATCGATGACTGAGCATCTTTCTGTAATACGGACCTAAGAGTGCATACATCCTTCTCTATTGCTCTAAAGGATATCATGCCCGTACCTAGAACTTTTAAACGGACTAGACCTATTGAGTGGGGAAAGACAGTCGAAATAACATCACCTTATCACGAAGAATTAGAAGCTACTATAAAAGCACAGGAAACGAAAGAAAACGCAAAGAAGGCAAAACATAATCTTTTCACTGAAAGGAAAGGGAAGGGGAAACAAACAAACACACAAAAAGGAAAGAAAGGGAAAATCTACAAAGAAGAACACTCAAAAGAAAAGCAAAGACTCATCTAGCGAAGACGAAGAAGGCGTAAGATATTTCTATTGCTCTCATTTATTTTCCAAATCAACAGAAGGCTGTGTGCAGTGCCAGCGTCGAAGACGATGATGAATATGTTAGATTTGTTTGCGAAAGATGTGACGATGAATAAAGAATATGAACAGTACCTATACATTTTTTGTACTTATGTTACCATAGGTCCATTTTGCCTTCATGCCTGGTTCGTTTTACCTTCACGTGTAGGCAGAATGGACCAAACCAAGGGTTTTAGAAATCATCCAATATCTTCTGTATCTGTGATTTTATTCAAGTGTTCCTTAATACCAAGTTAGATTAATAAATTTTCAATTATATGATAACAAAGAAAGAAGAATAAAGATATTATTTTTTGAGTTACATTGATTTTTCCTTAAGTGGTCCGTATTACCTTCGCTTCCCCTAATAAATAATAATAATAATAACGCCCAACGATCACAGACATAGATTCTAGACCCTAACTTGGACCATGCCAACTACGAGGACCATGGTCCCACAACACCTAGACTCAGAACAAGTATTTGCGCTTTTTTTCTGTGCACAAATACTTGTCTGCCACGGGAATCGAACCCGCCGCCTCCGGGCTATGAGCCGACCTGCTCAACAATCACACCACTAAAACTGTCCTAAAAAAATTATCTTTTAAAAATTGACACATGTTATTCAATTCAAACGCAATTTTAATAGCAAAAATGCTGAGTCTGTTTATAATAGTAGAATTGAGGGCAGCACTAATGTTCTAGAAAAAAGTAAGAGAGCAAAGCTGTACACAAATTTCTTTATTACTTTTCCTGTAGCTTTTCAAGAACTTACATAACTAACAAGGACTATTTCATAGCAATAATTTAACTAAAGTAACTATCTTCCAGTAACGGTAGACTGCGAAGATACGAACATGGTGGTAACGTACCGACCGCGCGGTTTGTTCCGCGGCCGCGTATACGTGCCGGGACACGGCGAGCGATGTAGCGCGCGCGCTGGAGATGGAGTCGTGAAACTCACGCTGCCGCTGCGGGGAGACTGTGACGTTAACTTCGCGTACGGCATCTCTAACGGACCCAATGGAGTTATTAACAGGTACCATATCACATGAATAGCTGATTATGTTAAATGCAGCTGCTGTGGGAAGATAGAAACGTTCTCTTCGCGTATGGCATCTCTATTGGACCCAATGGAGTCATTAACCAAACCAAATCATGGGCATATTTGACCATGACAAATGCGGCTGCTGTGGGAAGGTGGAGACGTTAACCTCGCGAATGGTATCTATAATGTACCCAGTGGAGTAATTAACAGGTACCAAATCACAGGCATAGCTTACCATGATAAACGCAGCTGCGGCGGGGAGATTGCTATGTTCACTGCGAAGTGAACATCTCTAATGGACACAATGGAGTCATTAACTGACGTTAGACTGGCCCGATAGCTCAGTTGGTAGTATCCCTGCCTTCTGAACTGCAGGTCGTGGGTTCGATTCCCACCCAGGACAAACATTTGTGTGATGAACATCGATATTTGTTCTGTGTCTGGGTGTTTATATTGTATTCTATGTATGTATTTACAAACAAAAAAGTATCTAAGTATTGTATCAGTTATCTGGTTCCCATAGTACAAGCTTTGCTTAGTTTGGGGCTAGATGGCGCTGTGTGAAATGTCCACACATATTTATTTATTTATGAACAGGTACCGAATCATGGGCATATCTGACCATGATAAATGCAGCTGGGAAATTGTGTGTATTTCTAATGGACCAAATGAAGTCTCAAGTACCAAATCACAGGCAAAGCTGATCATGATAAATGAATAAACATTTTTATATCCGAAAAACACGTCGAAATCTGCGTGTTGAAGTATCACAATATTCGAAGAACCATCCACCGAAAGAAGAAAGAAGAAGGATACTAGTTCTATTTACAATTTTGTCTTCTTCCCAGGACAATGGCGTATGTGATGGTGATGATACAGAACAACCCTATCATCCAAACGGCGGGTGACCGATGGGTGAGGGTTGGCTGCTCGCCAGGCACGCAGACTGCCACGCAAGTCGATGCCACTGTATCTGTCCGGGATACTGGGTAAGTGTGCCTTCGGAGTCAGCAAATGAGACAACGTATGAGTAGCTAGTATGGATTGAGCCATGATTGAGTAAGCGTCGAGCCGCCACCGCCGCCGCGCGTACTCCTCGAGGATGGGCACCTATATTGCTCGCTCACCGGTCCAGTTATTCGACTGTATCTCGTTAGCCGTGTACTAGTTGTAGTTTTTTTTTTTATGTTAAGGAATGACCTGACGAGCTAGCCGTTCGCCTGATGTTAAACGACACGGCTGCCTATATCAGCTGCAGTGTTACTCGGAACTCTAAAGTATAGAGGTTCGTGTGACACTGCACTGCGCACGTCATCCAGAGACATCAGCACAATCTAGTAGTAAGATTACTAAACTGTGAGATCAGATCGTAAAGTCTCATTTGTAATATAGATTGAATTTAATGAACACCGGTGAGCTACAAATTCTTTTGTCAATGCTGTTGAGCGAAGCAGCTAAGACGCTCTTCGCAATGGTCTATGACTTAGTCAACTTAGCCTGATTTTATAAATAATGACGGGTCTGACATAGTCGATCAGTGACTCAAAGTCCAAAACCAAAACAAAAAAAAGAAGTATGCCTTTGTTTTTACTCATTTAATTTTATGTTATAGTGAAACGTTTGCTGGTTTGTCTTTGTTGGTACTAACTTCGATAGTTAATGACGAATACTATTCAAGAATGTTCTTTATGTAATAATATATATCAATAAAACTATATTTTAAATCTTCTCCATTTGAAGAAGATTTAAAATATTGTTTTTTGATGTAAAAATTCAGTTTCGTATTTAAACACCGAGAAAAATCCATTTTAGAACAAATAAAAACTATGATTTGTGAATTATAATTTATACCTAAATCTAACAAACAGTACCTATATAAGCACTGCCCAAAATGCTATCAGCATTGCCCCATACATGGCAATGTTAATTTTAGTTTTAAAATATATTTATTCTGTGATTATCCTATAGCAAGCTGTCGTTCGGTAGCTCCGAATCCCTCCCGTCCGTTCCATCTCCGGCTAGCGCAGTATTCTCGGGCCGCGCCGCGCCTCTCTCCATGTATGTAGTGCGCGGAGATGACGCCGGCGCAGGCGCAGCTTCGCTTGGAGAACTGCTTGAACTCAGGCTAGACTGTACAGGTAAGAATATTCCGTGGGCTTTATCAATGTTTTTTCAACTACTACTAAAAGGTGGTAGGACTTTAATTTTCTGCAAAGTTCGTCTAGGTAGGTACCACTGCTTTGCCAGTTATTTTGCCGCCAAGCAGTAGTGTGCAAGCACTACTGTGTTCCGGTTCGAAGGGCACTGTAGCTAGAGAAATTACTGGGCGAATGAGACTTTATGACCTGATCTCACAGTCTAGTAATCTTATTGCTGGACTGTGCTGATGTCTCAGAATGACGTGCGCAGTGCAGTGTCACGCGAAACTACACTTGAGTTTCAAGTGTCACTGCAACTGATATGGGCAGTCGTGTCGCTTAACATCAGGCGAGCGACTATCTCGACATGTCATTTCGTAACATAAAAAAAAATCGTATTATGCTCGCTTACATATTGATCTTTGATCTTAATTAATCACAATTTGACTAAGGATAATGCCCCCTTTTAAAAGTACCTACATTTTGAGCTACTAATTCGCTAAAGTCAGTTCACTCTCACACATTGCTGTTTTGTTGTAAGCCTAAAACAAAACAGCTTTTCAGTTTATCTTTCCCTTTCAAGGATAATTCTATTCTTAAAGTAACTCACAATCAGAACATATAATCAAAACAAACTTAAATTAGCACCATGAAAACAAGATCGGCACCGTGACCTCCAATTGAACAAAGGGAATTAATTGCACGTTAAGGCGGGTAATCAATTTTTGGTGCATTAAGCAGAAAATGGCTTTTCCATCCCTCCTAGGTACAGTTGGATACCGGTTGTAAATAATGCACATCGAGTGAAAGAAAGAGTCGGTTTCGTAAGCGTTGTCTTACGTAATAACCATCTAAGTATTGACTATTGATTAAAAGAGTTTGAAATCTTAATATAATAATTAGTATATATTATAAGAGTTTGTTGAGAATTATAAGAGTTCGACGAATATTCAAGACGTTTGGAATAAACGTTATAATCGATGAACTCTTTTAAACAATGTGCACTCAATGTGCATGTGTGTGTGCTGTGCAACCGACTAACTTACTTGTCTAAAAAGTCAATTCCTTAATTCAAACGTAATATATAACGTGGCATGGCGTCTTCAGCCATATTGTCATTAAGAAAAATCTGGAAAAATCTAACCAATTCTACCATTATTAAAACTTTAATTATTCAACGCTTAAATATCCTGTTAACTTGTTGCATTTTAAGGAATTACAAATGTAGTTAACGTTTGCAGGCAAAAGTGTGTAATTAATATTGTAACAACGTTTACAGAGGATCAAGCGGAAATGCAGGCGTACCATTTGGTGGCTTCGTCACGGTTAGGTGACAGTTCTGTGCTTCTACTGGATAGTAGGGGGTGTCCTACTGGACAGGTCAGTGTTATTACTGTAAACACGGTCTTACGAAGAAAAAAATTCAGGAAGTGTTATGCCTGACTGCACGGACGTTAACAGCTCCTAAGTTCGCACTTACCCCCCTATGACGAACTTGATTTTATGGGGGTGGGGGAAATGCCCGCGCGCTACCCTGCCCCCACGGGGGTAATGGCATGTGGTATGTGTACTCGAACTCACTAAAACTTCCTCGTGATCCGTCCGCCTCCGGGATGGGGCGAGATGGAGTCGCGATTGCATTAACCATCTCGCCCCGGCGGTAAATACCTACGAGGAACCTAGTGCAACGCATGTGGTTACCTAGAGAGATAGGTGCAAATTAAGAGCTGTCAAACTGAGTGCATACTGGCAGTAGAGGAATGTGTCCAACAAACATTAGATAATAATCATAATCATAATCATAATCAATCATTTATTTGCTAGGATACACACATCAAATACATTTCAGATTAAAGGTAATGTCACAGTCACTGTACCCGGCCCGCAAGCAGGCGTGCAAATATTCATATAAATTAATTGAAATTCAAATTGATATTATTATTATTATTATTACATGTCAATTATTTTAATTAAAATTATCACTCTTTTTTTGGCGGGAACGCGAAAAAGATTGCGTCACCGCATTGTGTTATTTTCCTAAACTTGTGTTATTTTCAGTGTTAGTGCATAAAATTGGTGGCATTCTATTCGTTAAGTGCTGGATTACAGGCGTGAGTGTGGGAAAATGGTATAATGATGGTGAAACGTTTCTTTTCGTGTTGTTTCCAAAACTCCATAGGAGCTTCAAGTAAAGTTGCCACCACTTTACTAGGAGTGTGACTTTGACTAGACTATGACTTGACTGACTTGACTTGATGACTTCGACTGTGACTTGATACAAATTTGCGTGAAATATCATTAACTTGATAAATTATCAATTACTTGACACTGGCTAAATACACAAAAGTGTGGAGCCAAAACATACAAAAAAAAAAAAATTATCACTGTTATAACCTATTACCTACTTAAAATTTAAAAACTCTTGCATGCTGTAAAAACACTTGTCGATCAGCCAACTATACAAACATCTTTAAAATATGTTTCCCTGCAGTATCTTAATATTATCCGGCAACTTATTATACGCTAATATACGCATATTAACTACGTTCTTCTTATAAATGTCTTTATGATAAGGTTGATAAAGTTGATGCATGAAATGAACTGCATCTGTTCCCAATCGTGGCACCAACATCGGTGATATTGTCACATTATCAGGCGAAATGTGGTCAAACATTAACCTGTATTGTGAATTTATGCCTTGTATATAAATAGGTCGGGGAAAAAGTTTTTATGTATTTCGGAATATCAATTTTTTTTTTTAAATTTATTTTATAAACAAAAGAACAGGGATTTCTCGCTGTGCGACCACATCGCCCAATCGGTTTACAACAATGAATTGTATGTTCTACGGTAATTTTTATATTTAAGTAATTTATACAGAAATATTGGCTTCTTCTGGGGGATCACAAAAATGACCAGCCGTGGGAGCAGGATGGGGGAGGGGTCAAAAAATCATGAAATTCATGTGACGTAATTTATGAATGGCCCCTACCTTCATACACTTCTACAGACATTTTGACCGGCTAGTCGTATAACTTTGAAAGCAACTGCACATTTGTAGGTGGACTTTCCCGCCTTTACCAGGAGTTGGTTGGGCGGGACTCAGCGCTTGTCGACGCGGTTCAAAGCGTTCCGTTTTCCAACTTCACATGTCGTGAGGTTTGCGCTGATGGTTCGCTTCTGTGATGGCAAGTGTCCGCAGGTTGGTACAATATTTATAAATCATATAAGGTGTGATGGAGGTGACAAATCGGCTATTCTATCAGCTGGCTTTAACTTTTTAACCATTTAGACAACTTATTAAATATAACAAATGAAAAGCGTAAAAAATCTACTTCAGACTTATCGGTTTTTTTTATGGATGCCATTGTCAGAACTGGACCAAATAGAAATGGAACGCGGAGAAGCACCAGCTTTCAAATAAAAAAAAGTCAACAAAATGGGTTCTGAGGGATATCCTTTAGCCATATTGAGTTGAGATATCAACTCAATATGGCTCAATCAAATGAACGCAAATAGCTATCACCATGGGCTAACCACTTGCGTATATACGGAGGCTGTAACAATTTAAGTTCTACAGGTGGAATGCGGCACAAAGTCGGCACTTCGCGCCGTCCGCCAGACCAACGTTACCTACTACCAGTGGAGTGACGAAGTGCCAGCCTCAGTAAGACCCATGCCGTCCAAGCTAAGCCGGGCGCAAGGACCTAGCGGAAACTTGATCGAGGTAATCAACGTCTAGATCCACTAGATTTGCACAGAAACAGTTTACAGTAGTTGTTCCACAGATCTACAATATATTAATTAAAACACTTAAAATACATAATATTAAAAAAGACTAGCAATAACGAATTTAAAAAACTATTAATAAATGGCTAAAAGTTATGATTATGATGGAATAGAAAACATGCTGGCAAAATAATATATTTAATAACTAATTATATTTATATATTAAATAGATAATTATTTTGTATAAATATACATACAAACACAAAAATATACATGCACATGCATATAAACATACATATACACACACATACACACACCTACACATAAATACGCTCTGAAGGAGGAGAAGAGGAGTTCAGGAGTCTATGGATTCACTACATAAACTGTTGAAAAATATTTATGTCACTAAATGATTTTGCATTTGTATTACTAGAGGTAGTCACTGTTTCTTCACACAATCTATAATCCCCTTTGGGGTTGTGTTTTAGAAACTATTTTAAACATATCTAGTAGACTTAATACTGCACTATAAAAACAATATTCACCGTGAACCTGAAAGGGAATTCAGCTCGGCAAAATTTCAGCGTCATGTATACCAGACGCTGATTTTCAGCTGAAACCCCACGGATGGCTCAATGTTGTGTACAGACAGGTGTCAATAGAATATTGGACTAGTTGAAGTAAAACTTCTATAGGTACGCGTGCTTGACTTGGGGAGTAAGCTGGTGAATGCGTGAGAGAGTTACGGAAATTGATCGGGCGAGGCGAACGGAAGTTGAGAGGGAGATATAAGTTAGTGAAGATAGAAAGAGTTACGTTTCGTATAGAAGTTTTACTTCAGTCGTGTGGTTTGAAGCACACTCGTTTTTTGTTTGCATTGTGGAAGCGGAATAATTGGTTTTCTATTCTACGCTAGCCCACCCGCCCCGGCTTTGCACGGGCTATTTAGTTTTGCGCCCTAAAAGTAGTCCAAAGAGGCGTTTCGCAAACAAAATTACCAATTCTTTTCTTCTTTTTTATAGGTTTCTGTTGATTTTTATTTACATTTATAGATATCACACTAATATTATAAAGACGAAAGTTTGTATGTGTGTTTGTGTGTATGTGTGTATGTTTGTTACTCCTTCACGCTCAAACGGCTTAATGGATTTGGGTGAAATTTGGCACCAAGATAGCTTATACAGTGGATTAACATATAGGCTACATTTTATCCCGGAAAAGTGACATTTTCCCGTGGGATGAGCAAATAATTAAAATACTTTTTATCCGCGGGCGAAACCACGGGGCGCAACTAGTTACATATATACAAGAGAATGTTTCCCCGCAGCCATCCCGAGGGGGCAGCGTGGTGGCGCAGGGGGGCGCGGCGGGGTGCGGCGGGGAGGGCGGGGCGGTGCCCATGGAGCTGGAGATGGTGGTGGACTCCAGGGACATCCTCTCCGCGGACACGCTGGTGCGCGCCGACCATCGCTCCTCGGACTACCGTCAGTACACTTCTCTCAAGTTTTTTTTTTTTTTTTTTATGTTTTGGCTCCACAATTTCGTGTATTTAGCCAGTGTCAAGTAATTGATATATATAATTCATCAAGTTAATAATATTTCACGCAAATTTGTGGTCAAGTCACAGTCGAAGTCATCAAGTCAAGTCATAGTCTATTCAAAGTCATACTCCTAGTAAAGTGGTGCCAACTTTACTTGAAGCTTCTATGGAGTTTTGGAAACAACACGAAAAGAAACGTTTCACCATCATTATACCATTTTCCCACACTCACGCCTGTAATCCAGCACTTAACGAATAGAATGCCACCAATTTTATGCACTAACACTGAAAATAACACAAGTTTTGGAAAATAATACAAAGCGGTGACGCAATCTTTTCGTTTTCCCGCCAAAACTCTCTTCTCTCAAGTTACTAATTGACTTTTGGCGGGAAAACGAAAAAAATCGCGTCACCGCATCGTTTTATTTTCCAAAACTTGTGTTCAGTGTTAGTGCATAAAATTGGTGGCATTTTATTCGTTTAGTGCTGGATTACAGGCATGAGTGTCGGAAAGTGGTATAATGATGGTGAAACGTTTCTTTTCGTGTTGTTTCCAAAACTCCATAGAAGCTTCTGGTAAAGTAGCCACCACTTTACTAGGAGTATGACTTGACTAGACTAGACTAGATTATGACTTGACTTGATGACTTGGACTGTGACTTGACTTGACACATATATTAATTAACTTGAAAAATTATCAATTACTTGATACTGGCTAAATACACAAAAGTGTGGAGTCAAACCAAACAAAAAAAATTAGTATCTATCTCTATCTCTTTTGAATTGAATTTGTGAGTACCACAGTGTACATTGAATAATATGAGATGGTGAGTACTAAGACGATTATCCTAGGACCATGCCTGAGTAGTTTGTGGTATTTTTGTTGTTTGTTTGTCTCGTCGCTCGCTCGCAATATTCTTCATAGCTTGGCATATATTACTTCTAGTCCTTAAAATAATGGCAGACATACTCAAAGACAAAATATGTTGTATATGCATCGCAGTTGAAGTCCGAAGTTTGGAATTCGTCGACTCTGAAGCTAAACAGTTCTTAGAAAAGATATCCCGTTTTCCCGAGAGAAGAGATATGTTGATATCTACCGCTCAAACTACCCGTGCTGCTAGTAACGTGGCTGTGTTGTACAGCGGAGGCCGTCGGCGAGGGAGCGGCCGGGTCAGCAGTAGTGTGCGTGCACGAGCTGCTGCTGGTGGCGCTGGCGCTCGCGTGGCTCGCCGTGCAGGTGCTGCTGCTGCTCGGCTGCTGCGTGCTCGTCAAAAGGTACATGTTGCGAATATCCGCTTCCGCAATTGCTTTGATACGCTTTTGATTGATTTTTTTGATTTGTTTTTTTACGGAGCTTTGATTGAACGTCTGCATCCGCATGAACATCCGCAATAAGAAAGAAAGTAGGCAGGGCCGGTGACTGGCGCGTGCCGTACTTTCAAGAAATAAAAATTAGGGTGCATGTACCACTAGTTGACCAGTTAAGCGGTTTTATTCCCAACATTCTTTATAATTTCATAATTTAATATTATTAGCGATTCTGCTTGAACACAGTGATTGTTTAATGAGAGTACGTACGAAACGCAATGAACAAAAAACTCAAACTCCAATAGGTTTACTACAGTTTTAACTCAAAGTAAAAAAAATATATTGTACCATGTCTTGACCACTAAACTCTAATAATTGACCATAAAAAAAAAAAAAAAAATATCTAGTATATATATATATATATAGTAAAATAAAAAATATCTACCACCCTGAGTTGCCACACAACCTTAGTATTTTCGTATTCTTACATTTTGGTCAGCTATTAGTGTCTGGTCAGCTAGTGGTACATGCACCCTATACTATGAAATAATATAAAACCATAATTTTCTTATTCATTGGCTAACAGGAGTGGAGATTTAATGACACGATCCGACGCATTTGTCATTGTGTATCATTTGTTTCTCGTAATCTGTCATTACGTGTTTAGTTGAGCTTATCGTATACACAATTCAGTTTTAGAGTTAAGTAATCGCAGTTGCGTAAAATATTATTTTGATTGTCCACTCATACTTATAGTTTCTTAAAAAACATTGGCCCCATAGCTCAGTTAGTACAATACAATACAATACTATACAAAAATTCTTTATTGTACACCAGAAGAAAAACAGTTACAGATGAAGAAACTTAAAGCTATAGATGGGCGGACTTATCGCTAAAAGCGATCTCTTCCAGTCAACCTTTGGATGGAAAGAATTGTTAGAGAGATAGAGGTCGGTGGTGTAAACGTGTAATTGAGTAAAATTCGTTAGTTATGTTAGTAGTTACCCTTTTTTTTTGACGGGGGAAATACCCTCGCAATGTATCGTGTATGTATAGTGTGTACCTCGCGTATGTGGGACTCGAACCCACTAAAACCCCCCCGTGAGCCCTCGTCCGCCGTACCGGGGCGAGAAGGGGTCGCGACTGCAGTCCAGCCAACTCGCCCCCGTCAGTAGTAACCCTGCCTTCTGGATACTTTTTGTTTGTAAATACATACATATAATATATACAATATAACACCCAGACACAGGACAAACACTTATGCTCATCACACAAATTTTTGCTTTGCATTTTTATCATTTATTGTTTGTAGATACCGTAACCTGGCTGAGCTGAGTATGCAGAAGGATTATCATTCGTTCGACAACGTTGGCTTCGACACAGTTTCGACACACCGCCGCGTCCACTGGCCCGATCAGAATATCGACATGCTACGTACGTAGCTGACATACACTTCTTCTAAAAAGAATCCGGAAATGACGGTTGTGAATTTTGAATATTTTTCCATAACCCGTGTATTTTTGTATGTTAATGTGTTATAAGGGTATCCACCTTTTTTATTATTATCCGTTAAGTGTTCGTGAACGTCCACGAGTGTTGACAAATGGTTGCAAGTTTTAAAACCATGCCTTTGCGTTTTCTCTTCAAGGCTGCCTAGAGCTTTTAGTTAAATATCCAGAAAGATTAGATTTAGAAAAATGTCACTTTTCTTATGTTTTTTTTTATTATTTGGCTCCACACTTTTGTGTATTTAGCCAGTGTCAAGTAATTGACAATTTATCAAGTTAATTATATTTCAAGCAAATATGTGTCAAGTCACAGTCTAAGTCATCAAGTCAAGTCATAGTCTAGTCAAAGTCATACTCCTAGTAAAGTGGTGGCAACTTTACTTGAAGCCTCTATGGAGTTTTGGAAACAACACGAAAAGAAACGTTTCACCATCATTATACCATTTTCCCACACTCACGCCAGTAATCCAGCAACTGTAATCTGTAATCCAGCACTTAACGAATAGAATGCCACCAATTTTATGCACTAACACTGAAAATAACACAAGTTTTGGAAAATAATACAATGCAGTGACGCAATCTTTTTCGCTTTCCCGCCAAAAAACTCCACTTTTCTTATATCCATAACGCATCGCAGTTTTCTTCGTTCGGTTCCTGAGTTGGAAGTTTGACAAAGAAAATATACATGTCCTTTTTGAATAGAATTCGTTTGTTGGTATCAATTGTTTTTATATTGCAATACCTACGTTTGAGCGTTACACGTCGCCAATACTTAGCATTTTTGAAATCCGTCCGTTGTCATATAGGCCAGTCAAAACCGACATGCAAACGCGCATGTACCTACGATTTTTCGATATGTGTGGACCTTTGAGAGTAGGTTATAACCAAGCTTGAAGAAATTGCAGAAAACCCATATAACAGTACGTAACTTTCATTTACCTTCTGTAAAAGTCCAACATAACTCTAATAATAATTATCTAATGCAATTTCATTGAGAAAAACCTGTTATTGTTACTTTGTTATTAAAAAGTGAACCCAATGTCTTGTAAATAGATTTAAGTTTGCTCGTAGTAAAATTTATAGGAATGATTATTGTGAATTGTATTTATAATGATATTAATGATATATTATCTTTTTCACATTTTATTTTGTTCTTAACTTTGAATGTGCGCTTTATAAATATGTTATAGGTAAGCTTTTCTTAATTTTTTTATTTGTGTCCTATAAAAAGTGGAGGATGTAAGTGAAAGGAATACAAATGCAAACTGTAACAGTTTATTCACATGTTATAATATACGTGGTAGTTTCTACTTACATAAGTTTTTTATTTTTTTCAAGTTGCTGAAGAATTTGGAATGTGTCTTGCGCTAAAATATTAAATAAATAGTTTTTTTAATATGAAAATTGAGTTCTTTATGGCCAAAAATGATAGGGATTTAACTTCCCTATCAAACTGTTAATGGCGAGTAATGAAAATTCTGTATTTTTCTGAACAAAATCTTTTAATGATTTTAGATCACATAAATTGTAACGCTACCTCGATCAATCAGCCCAAACCATGATTTTTCTTTTTATTAGTATATCTGCTATGTGCATAAACAATTTCATATAATAAAAACTATTCTGGTGTATTCGCAATATACTTTACTTACGAACCATATCGTCTTTAAAAATGTTAAATAATTTCAAGATATATGAATAGCAGTATCGCCTGCTTACCGAAAACCGTAATCAACAGATTAATTTTATTTTAGAGGATAAGCCATGCCTGCTCATGATTTGTAGATGCAAACAAATATACGAAACTCTTACCACAACCGCTAGCGTATTAAGAGTAGCAATATTTCTATCGAATTCAATTTTATATTGTAATTGAAGTTGCGATGACCAGAATTTTCCTTTACAATAAACTTATCCCCCTACGTGCCCTTACTAATAAACATTGAAAAACAGTGGGCTAGTGTTTTCTCTCGTTTTATCTTTACCTATTTCAAATTGATAGTATCTAGTAATGCGGTTAATCTGTTAAACAATTTCAGTTATCATAAAGCACCACGGTCAAAACTGTGTTGGTATGTAAATATATTTTAGTTATTCCGTAGCGTTGCTAGGTACGTGCGGTGCGGGAGGCGCGGGCGCCGGCGCCGGCGCGGGAGCTTGCCTCGGTGCGCCCCGCGGCGCTGCCTGTCTCACGGACTGTCGGTTTGACGCCGCGTTGTAGTGGTAGCCGTCGAACTTGTCGCCAGCGCCAGGCGTCGGAAACGTAGCAGTACCCATGTACATGACCTGCGATGTTGACAATAACACTTTAGTACCAGCAACGTAACTTATCAGCAAAACAAGCGTGTCGAGTCCTTACTGTGCTTACACGCACACTTCCAATCGTCTTTGATCTCGAGAGGATAGCGGGGATAGATACAAGTCTTATTGTTGCAATGTTACAAATTATGGTCGTTCTGTTAGGTACAATTTTATGTTAGTGAATGATGTTACGACCTAGTTTCCATCGTTCACCTGATGTTAAGCGACACGGCTGCCCATAACAGAACATTGTCACTCGGAACTCCACAATATAAAGTTTCGCGTGACACTGCACTGCGCACATCATCCTGAGACATCAGCACAGTCTGGTAATAAGATTACTCGACTGTGAGATCAGATCATAAAGTCTCATTTGCCCAGTAATTTCACTAGCTACAGTGGCCTTCAAACCGGAACACAGTGCTTGCACACTACTGCTTGGCGGCAGAATAACTGGCAAAGCGGTGGTACTTACCTAGACGAACTTTGCAGAAAAGTCCTACCACCTAGCAAACAAATAACAAATGCACTAAAATTGTGATATGATACTAAATTAGATCGTGAAATATATTTTTTTTGCTGTGAATTTCGTAGCAGGCGTTTTGCACTCTAAATTACATACTATGTATACGTACTCACTGCCTTGATTTCTTAGGTTATCGATTTCGTGCATTTACCTGAGGCTTGTATCCATCCGGTCCAGCTTCGTACTCCACCAGCTGCATCCTGCCGTCGGGCAGCAGAACGTGGTAGGAGCCAGTCGCGTGATCCTCCTTGCGCTTCTCGTTGTGCCCGAAGTCCAGACTCACGGCGTTGTCTTGCACGTCGTAAGAGAAGTCATAGTTTATTGGCAGCTGAAAATGGAATAAATAAAAACTACTCACCACTTCAAAATGGCTGTGCATTCACATATCTATTTATATGCTGGAAGGTGGGTAGGAAAACTTCCTATAGTTGCAGTCTGCAGCGGTTACAAAAACAAAAGTGTGCTTTAGACCACAAGTCTGAAGTAAAACCCGGTTAGTTTAGCTCCATCTATCGGCCGGTATAACTTTATTTTTGCTTTGTTTAATGTTAATGTCGCCATCTTGACAATTGTAAATTGTCGTTTTACCGGACATACCAACAATAAATACAAATTTTTAACTTTTTATGTAGACAATGGAGAACCAACTTCACCTTTCGTTCTCATCGCATTCTTACTCCCCAAGTCAAGCGTGCGTAAAGAAGTTTTACTTTAACAAAACACTGTAAAGAACATTATTATTCTGTTTGGAAATCGGTAGTAATACATTTTTGTTGTTCTACATGTTGTTCTCAACTCACTGTTGGTTCAAGGTTCGACTTCTTTCCAGCTCCGAGCTTTGGAGGAAGGTACTCTTGAGCTGATGCAGGCCACAAATACGCCAGTGCCAATAACGCAATCTGCAAAATAGTAACTTTTATCTATCTGTAGGTACATCGGGAAACACTATCACTGTTAAAAGTTTTTTCGAGAAACTTACGCATGTTATTTTCCACATTTTACGATAAACGAGATCTGTCTACAAAGGGCACCGCGGTTGATTTAGGACATGATCGCCAAGGTGCTACGTTTATAAACCCAAGGGTTGCGGTTGCGACGCGCCGCCCCCTCTGGCGTTCTTCATTACCAAGGCGCACGATCTACGCGAATTTCGACACCTTAAAGTTGTGAGGTTTTGGTACATACACTAACAGGTAATTATTATTTCAAATTAGTAGCACTGGGTGAGTTTCATAATTATTTTCTTGCGAATCATTACTCTTCACATTGTAGTTATTCACATTGTTATTTCTCTACTAAGCGTGAGTAAAAAAAAAGAGTGTGCTTTATGTGCAAAAATAAAGTTATAACAGCCGATAGATGGAGCTAAACTAAAGAAAAAAACGAGTGTGTTATTTCAGTCGTATTGTTATACGACTGAAATAACACACTCGTTTTTTTTTGTTTTTGTTTTGTTCAATACCTAAAGTACATACTATAAGTAATAATTTAAAAATAAAGAATATTACCTATCAATCCCATGTGGTTACTGTAATGTAAAATTCGTTTCTGGATTCGATTGTAGGTATACATACCCAATGAGCACCTAAAAACTTATATACCTATAAGTATATAGTAATAACCAATATTTGTACGTGAGGAGTTTAATATGATGAAAATGGTGTGAGCGGACCTCATCTTGTGTTCCTATTCATTACTGAAGGTGAAGACTATGCTGAAGACTATTTGCTCAACTTTGAGAGTGAAGAGTAGGCGTGTTACGGCAAGGTGTGGGGTGTGGGGTGTGGTCCATCATATTCAGTCACTTCGCTATGTACTCTTACCCATAACAATGTAAATATGCCTATTATAGCCATTCTATGCTGTTCATTAATTGGCTGATTTTATGGTTGACATTAAACTGAAGCCAATTTAAATTGCTTCTGTATTCATTCGGACATTGCATAAACAGCAATTGAGAGTCATTTAGACCTTAAACCGCTGTCCACTATTGAGGATAAAGAGTATAATATATAACCGATACGCTAGAGTGTGCACTTGTGCAGTCCAACACCTTAGACAAAGACACAGACCAAGTAGAGGATACTATGTGTATATATATATATATGTATATGAAAACTAACTCTATATCCTTTTTTTTTTTTTGAACGAGCTAGTGCTTTTGGTCTCTGTCGACCTTTACAGCGTCACCGGGCGGGAGGGCGGGCGCTTAAGGCGCCCAGCCGTCAAAAGTGGGAGGCAACTAGCTCAAGGGCACCCCTGGGGTGCGAGCCTCGGCTTGGGCCGTTACCGGGATAAGAGGGTCGAGAAGACTACGTCCACTGGAAGAGTGGACCCTATTGAAAGTCGCGACCGTTCTAGCTAACCTACGGGGGGTAAAAACTCTTTGTCCTATAACGAGGTGCAACAAGAGCCAAAAAAATGGTTGTCTGTCAAGCTTTGTTGATCTCTCATTGACAGTATCAGAGAGTAAATATGTCACTGTCTAATTGCATTGCTCTCAGATGACAGCTTAGAGCTTAGATATTTTGAGATTTCGAGCTGTGGATTTGCCTATAATATTTTTTATTAAAATCTCAAATCTCGCATATCTAAGTGTATAAATATAAACTACATAAAAAAGGGGAGGGAACCGTGTAAATTAAAAACACAGTGTAAAGTTATGAATGTTGGGAGATAGGCTGCCACTGATACGCTATCTTTCCAGTTGTATATTATCGCCGAATTATCTAGTCTAGATTTATAAAATGAACTCTATTTTGCGAGGTAGGCAGCTCTTGCGGTCTTTTAGTACTTCAGTGGTTAAACAATGTGCCCAGCCGCCGAAGAGGCCCGAGAAGAAATTCATTGGACCCATAACATGGAAGTCAATGGCAGTGACGGCTATTGTGGGAGGCAGTCTCACCGGCTTTGTGCTGTACGTTAGAAAGGAAAAGCAAGAAGCGCTTGATCGGGAACGGAAACGACAGCTTGGGAAAGCAAAGATAGGAGGGACCTTTGAATTGGTGGATCCAGAGGTATGGTGTAATCTCATAGGTTATAAATACATATATATAATATATAATCTTAAATAAAATATCGATTAATAAACTAGTATTTTGTTTCTATAGGGTAAATTAGTAAAAAGTTCAGATCTATTGGGAAAGTGGCTGCTGATATACTTTGGGTTCACACATTGTCCTGATATCTGCCCTGATGAGCTGGAGAAATTGGCTGAAGTAGTGAATAAGCATGGTAGGTCTAGCTCTTTTATTTTATTATATATATTAAATTTATGCAACAATAGCATGCCTCAGCTTTATGTTTGTCCAACGTTCCTTGGATTAAGATGTCCAAACTTATAACTAATGTCCAACAATAAATATTTCAGACAAAACTCCCTCAGCACCACCTTTGCAACCTGTCTTCATATCAGTAGACCCACAGAGAGATACTCCAGAAATTGTTGGAAAGTGAGTGTAATTTTTCTACACTACCAATATGTGTAATTAAATCTATTAGCAATTAGCATTAAGAAATTCACAATGTAGTGTTAGGGACCTGTAATCCGTTAGAATTTCATCCTCTTTTGGTGTACAAATGAACTTGCAATATGCTCATGATATACGTAACAGCTACCTTGAGGAATGGAAAGAACATAAGGAGGCCTTTGCCATGCAGTGAGCAAATACAGGCTGACAAAAATATTTCAAAAAAATTCAAGTTTGTTGAAAGAATTATTAAGCATGGCACTTATCCTAAATTCATATTTCAGATACTGCAAAGAGTTTTCTCCAAGGTTCCTTGGGTTGACAGGAACTAAGGAACAGATACAGCAAGCCTGCAAGTCTTATAGAGTGTACTTCAGTGCTGGGCCTCAGGATGTTGACAATGACTACATTGTAAGTTTTACACTTTTCAGCCTGACATATAAACTCTGCCTAATTTAAGCTAACTACTGTTAATTATGAGCTTCTGTGCAATACATACAGCATTACTTAACAACCTGCATGCCATTTAAACTTGATTGTAGTGCCACTACTCCACTACAAAGTCTTCCCTTGAAATATTTATTCTATAAAACACTTTCATTTCAGGTGGACCACACAATCATAATCTACCTCGTAGACCCAGATGGTGAATTTGTTGATTACTATGGACAAAATAGAAATGCCAAAGAAATACATGAATCTATGCTTGTCAACATTGAGAAGTACAATGCAACTAAAAAAGGCTCATGGTTTTCCACATAATGCATTTCCGTAGAACAATATAGGTAGGATCTATAGTATTTTTTTTTAAGTTAAATAAATTGTTATTTAATTAATGCTGTTATTTTATTTTCGTACTAACTACTGACAAGATCATGCCACAGAATAAATAATAGTACAATATGGCTAGAAAGGTTAGAAAATCCTCTTGTAATAAACTCCTTCTAAAATTTAAAAAAGGGTCAGTAAAAATTGAAAAACAATTATGTAATAAATAAATAATTAATATTTTCATAAAATTATATGTATTTAAAAATTTGCCATCATCTTGCTACTAATTCTGCTTATAGTTAGTTGTCCACCTCCTGTGTGTATTTGCAATAAGCTTTGGTCATACTGATACAGTTTCACTGTGGTCCCTTCAGTGCTCGCTGCGGAAATGCTGACTTCTCCTTCATTCACCGTCACCAAGTTCAGATCATTATTATAATTTATATCATTCATGTAACCAACTCCGTTGGCTAAAGGATCATTTCCTAGAACTATTACTTCTGTCTTAACATTATCATCATTATCTTGGTACAGCAATCCTGATGGTTGCGTGGGAATTTCATGTACTGTGCACAGATTGATGTCCGGTACATTTGAAGCAGTACCAGCTTCGGGAAATTGGTAATCGTCTTGTTTATTTGCTGGCTGTAGATTCGCGTTTCTATTGTCCGTTACAGTGACTGGCATCATAGCCACACCTTTCTTGGTTTTCTTTTTCTTGTCATGTTTCTTCACATGTTTGATTAGCTGGGATTTTGTTGTAAACTTTTGGGTGCACATGTCGCATTCAAACGGTTTCTCACCTGTTAAAATTTAGATTTTTAGTATTACGGAAATGAGTACCAAAAATTTCCTGATTTTAATGAAACTGCAAATTTCTGATTAAAAAAAAACACCTTGTCCTTTTGATATCAGGGTGAAGGTTAATGGTCAGTAATAATGTTTCTAGCTTTCCACCACCATCCCATAGTATATAATAGTGGTTGTATTTAAAGACTAAATATGAAAGGAATAAATAAATAAATGTAAAACTGTATAATTTTCCTATATTCATATACATAATTAGGATTGCATTCTAGTTCAATACTATTTGTACATAATAATTAAAAGCAGTAAATTACTCTTTATTGTATCAAAGTCAAAGAATTTTATTGTAAATAGGCTATTTTTAGCACTTTTTTACTTCGAAAAATGCTAAATTGAGAACCTTAATTGGGAGTTTTGGCGGGAAAACGAAAAAGATAGCGTCACCGCATTGTATTATTTTCCAAAACTGGTGTTATGTTCAGTGTTAGTGCATAAAATTAGTGGCGTTTTATTCGTTAGTGCTGGATTACAGGCGTGAGTGTGGGAAAGTGGTATACGTTGGATTAATTTAATATCTGAGGGAGTGGACATTTTTAACCTGTCGAACTTCAAAGAAGTAGCTCTAAGATATATAGAACTTAATAGTATATCTTAACTATAAATACATATCGTAATAATAATATTTATTATAAGTTGTAACATCGCATTGGATATTTGTCTGTAATGATGCTACAATTCTGTTGATGAATTTCGTGTATTTTCCAAAACTCCATAGAAGCTTCTAGTAAAATTGCCACCATTTTACTAGGAGTATGACTTGACTAGACTATTTCTTAGCTTGATGACTTGGACTGTGGCTTGACTTGACTTTTGACTTAACTTGAGAAACTATCAAATACTTGACACTGGCTAAATACACAAAAATTTGCGAGTCAAAACAAAAAAAAACCTTAATTGGACGGTTGAGTTTGAAATATGTCAGTTACCGGTATGAAGGCGGTAGTGGTCGCGGAGGCGGGCGGCGGCCGCGAACCGCTTGGGGCAGGCGGGGCACGCGTGCGGCCGCGCGCCGCTGTGCAGGCGCATGTGCAGCTTCATGTTCACGCGGGCGAAACTGGGACAACAACATCTCGGCTGGAGTCTTGTTGGCAACTTCATCTCGCTCGCACAATCACACGAAACATGCCGTGTGCCGTGTGGGTCCGATGCAGTGTTACCAACCCTACTGTTTTAACAGTACATTTGCCGTTTTCATATTGCCCTTGTTTTCTGTCTCATTCCTATTTATTACTATTTTTCAATTAGAATCTTTTAATAAAATTAGAAATCTCAGTTCTGTGATCAATTTTATAATATAACAATGTATGTGAGCCCAGCTGGGCTATCACGTAACTTTATTGCAACCATAAGAAACAGAAATTTTGACAGTTTACATTTTAACTACAACTATTACACGGCTAAAACTCACGAGATACAGTCGAATAACTCGACCGGTGTTCGGGCAATAAAGGTGGCGGCTCGGCGCTGACCAGTCAGCGCCGAGCCGCCACCACCGCCGCCGCGCGTACTCCTTGAGGATGGGCATCTTTATTGCCCGAACACCCGTCGAGTTATTCGACTGTATCTCGTGAGTTTTAGCCGTGTAATAGTTGTAGTTATGAGTACTACTCACGTCAGTTTCTATAATATTATAGTTTACATTTTGACAGCGAACATTGTTGATTTGTATGTTTGAGACTTTTCATGGCTTTCGCAACAACGGTTGAACCGATTGTAATGAAGTTTTGCTATATCCAGAATAAAAAACAAATTTTTATGTACCTGAGGTTATATGCTGTAGATCAAACCGGAATAGACCAATGCATAGGTGTGTAAGTTTACTCTTTCAAAAGCAATTTAAGAAACGGGATCTACTTAATTATCATCCACACGACAATTATACACATACACACATGTATACACATATCCATATATAAAAGAAAGTAGTGTTAGTTACACTATTTATAACTCAAGAACGGCTGAACCGATTTGGCTGAAAATTGGTAGGAGGTAGTATAGAACCAGGAGGCGGACATAGGATTTTTATCCCATTTGACCGCGTTTTACTAATTCACCCGTGCGAAGCCGAGGCGGGTCAACTACACATAAAAATAAAATCCTATTTGATAAGTTGTACCTTTTCCCGCAGATATTGCAGGAGTACGGGCGCTCGCCGGTGTGCGTGCGCTTGTGAGCCTTCAGAGTGGACCCCGATGAAAACTTGCGCTCGCATAAATTACACGAATACGGACGCTCCCCTGCAATGTTATAAGTGTTATAATTGAACTTTGAGGCTTTGGTATAAAGTCTAATTTTGCAAACATGGATGGATTGTACAAGCATGTAGCAACTAAGACTGTGGTCAAAGTGGCAAGATTGGATATACTGGAATGGAATAACTGGAAAAAATATATGTATGAAGATATCATCCAAGTATGACATCAACGCGATTGAAGTCAGTTTAACCCAATTTTCAACCGATTTAAAAAAAAAGAGGAAGTTCCCAATTCAAGTTTTTAAAAATTTTATTGCCTTGGAACTTTCGACTGGGTGACCCGATTTTGATGATTCTTTTTTTTTTAAAGCTGGCACATCCGTTGCGTTCCCATTGGTCTAGTTCTGACAATGGCATTCATGAGAAAACCATATGTCTGAAGTCATTTTTTACGCCTTGCGTTTGTTACTTGTTTAATTAAATTACTTTTAAATATTATTAAATTATTGTTTTTATGTAAGAATGTACCGGTATGTGTCCGCATATGCAGCGTCAAATTGGAGCACTGTATGAACGTCTTCCCACACTGCGCGCACACATACGGACGTTCGCCTGTGTGCGTGCGGATGTGCGTGTTCCGCGTCGACTCGTGACGGAACCTGCATAACATAAACACTGTTAAAGTAGTTTTGGCGGGAAAACGAAAAAGATCGCGTCACCGCATTGTATTACTTTCCAAAACTTGCGTTATTTTCAGTGTTGGTGCATAAAATTGGTGGCATTTTATTTGTTAAGTGCTGGGTTACAGAGTGAAGGGAAAGTGGTATAATGATGGTGAAACGTTTCTTTTCGTGTTGTTACTTTATTATGTTGACAATGGAGATCTACGTAAGTAACTTCAACTTCCGTACGCTTCGCATTCACCAGCTTTCTCTCCAAGTCAAGCGTGCGTAAAAACATTTTACTTCAAAAATTATTGTAATCAGGCAAATATTGTGTTTAAATATGTGGAGCCATCTTTCGCGCCTTCATTCTTCTTTCGTGAGGCCCTTAGCCTACTCTTGCTACGCGGTTAATCCGGCACTGCCTCCACTAACTCTTGCGCCGGTGTGCAAGTTGTGAGGTAACAGGTGCCTAAACGTTACCTCTTCCCGCAGTGCGCGCACTCGTGCGGCTCGTGTGCAGTGTTACCTCTTCCCGCAGTGCGCGCACTCGTGCGGCTCGTGTGCAGTGTTACCTCTTCCCGCAGTGCGCGCACTCGTGCGGCTCGTGTGCAGTGTTACCTCTTCCCGCAGTGCGCGCACTCGTGCGGCTCGTGTGCAGTGTTACCTCTGCCCGCAGTGCGCGCACTCGTGCGGCTCGTGTGCAGTGTTACCTCTGCCCGCAGTGCGCGCACTCGTGCGGCTTGTGCGCGGAGTGCACGCGCGCGTGCGAGGCGAGCAGGCGCGCGCTGGCGAAGGCCGCGCCGCACGCGCCGCACACGGAGCCGCGCGCGCCGCTGTGCGCCGCCCCGTGCGCCGACAGCTCGCCGACTGATGAGAACCTATATAGAATGTGTTATTCAGAAATTTAGAAGAACCATCTTTATAATACAGATCAAAGCAAATAAAATTTCTCAATGCGAGTATAACTAACACGTCGAGGGCTCCAAATTCAAGATATTGGAACCATTAAATAGTTTATTATATTATATTTATTTATATACCTTGTACATTATTTATACTTTAGCATAAAATAATGTACAAGGAAGACTTGATGCTATATTTACAAAAAAAGTATATTTTAAAAGTATTGTATCAGTTATCTGGTTCCTATAGTACAAGCTTTGCTTATTTTGGGGCTGGATGGCGCTATGTGAAATGTCCACACACATATATATTATTATCAAGCAGAAGATATCTGAAGACGGTCATTATGAATTTTATAAGGGCATGTTTCTTGTACGGCCTTGGCGCGTACCTCTTATCGCAGAGCTGGCAGGCGTGTTTCTTCTCCGGTCTCACGCCGGAGTGGACGCGCGCGTGTCGCCGCAGCGCGTACAACTCTACGAAGGACTTGCCGCACGCGCCGCACGGGAACCGTTTCCATTTCATGTGACGCTGGATGTGACGTCGCAGGGCCGTCTTCGCTGAACATAGGTAGGTAGGTAAATTACAAAAACAAGATACGAGCTTCTGCTCGCGGCTTTGCCCGCGTAGCCTATAGGAAAATAATTCAACCACCCATTTCGCCCTCTTCAGGGTGGTATTTCGAAAAACCTTTTCTTAGTGGATACACTTTACAAAGAACATACCCTCCAAATTTCAAGTCTCTCGCACTAGCGGTTTAGGCTGTGCGTTGATATATAAGTCATTCAGTCAGGACTTTAAATTTTATATGTATAGATCTAAGCTTTGGCATCCGTACTAGGTTACCCTGCGTTACAATTGCTAAGCTTCTGAATAACAATGAGTAACCAAGTTATAATTGAGTGGTAATGAAAATGGACGAACATCAAATTATTCATAGGGGGTGATAATGGAACTTTGAATGCAACTAGTGAAGTTTGTTATTTGAAATATAGTGGATTAACACATATGCTACTTTTTATCCGCGGTTGAAAGCGCGGGGCGAAGCTAGTATTTCAATAACTTTTTACTACTCTACCTGCTGGTTGTCATTTAATAAAGTAATTAACGATTGTTAAAAATTTACCACTAAAAACTTTTCCGCACTCTGTACATTTCCAAACAGATTTTTCGTTATGTAACATCCCATGGATTTTGAGATCAAACTCCGAGTTAAAGGACTCCTTGCAGTGTCCACATGGATAAGGGCACTCGGCTGCTAGCTCTGCATGGTATTTATTTATGTGGGCTTGTAGCGATTTCACTTTATGGAACCTCTGAAAACATTGAGATGTATTTGTTTAATTATATCTTTTCAATACTAATATGATTCATTTTTATCTGAAATAACTGCAAAGTGGTTTAAAACGATTTGTGCAATGTTGTAAAATGCTTTTTTCATTTTTTATGCTATAGATAGCAAATCAGTAAACAGCCCTCGATGGACAGAGGCCTATGGTGGCCTCTTTCCGCTTATCTGTACACTATAAATATTTGTCACGACCTACTGGGATAAGTAATTGGCATTTTCTGTATGAAATCAAATCACATGGATTTGTTTACACTTTTTGATTTATTATAATAATTAATGATTAATGAAAGATACTAAATATATTACTATAATTATAAATTATAATTGAAACTGATAAACAGCTTGTTATATTATTTAAAGGAGAGATCACGAGTGAGAATCTTATTATCTGATATATGAAAAAAGCAATATAAATCATATTGATAAAGGTAAGTTATTTTTTATTAAAATTATATTATAATGTAGTTATTCACACATAAAAGTTAAGTGTTGTCTTTATATTTGTTTGATAGTGAGTTCAGCTGATCCTATTTGGCTAAAACTTTGCACACAAATTGCAGATACTACATAGCAAAACAGGTAAAATTCATTTCTGAGTAAAATCGCGGGAAGCCTCTGTACTAAGTATTTTTTTATTTGTACCTTCGGACAAAATGTGCAGCAGTGTTTTGTTTTCTTTGAACATTTTTTTGGGTCCACCGCATCAACATCAACATCTTTTAATACAGAATGCGTATCTGAAATAATGTGAAGAAAAATGAGTGATGAGTATTATGTAATAGTAGTGTTACCTTTACCGACAATCATGTCGAAACAGTGGCTGAGTCAAAACTGAAATTTGAATCGAATTTATTACATTACATCAAATTTAGACTATTTACGATGATATTATCGTAATATACGTTTAACACCAGGCGAACGGCTAGCTCGTCACGTCATTCCTTAACATAAAAAAAAAATATATATATTAATTAACATTATTAAAGGTAATAGATATATAAAATATACTCACTATTGTCTATAATGGTTATTTCTCTGAAAATAAATACAAATTTACATTATAATTTAAATAAAGAGTATTCATAAATACTAACTAAGCATTTTAATATTTTACATCTGCAGGGAAAAAATACAATAAACCACTTACTTTTCATTATTTTTTGTATCTCTTACTATACATAGAGTTTCATCATCACTCATAGAATCTTGCAGATTTTCTAAATACTCCAATCCTGTAAAATCATTAATAGTATTGAATAGATATTATTTTTAAATTTAGGTTGTTATCTTCAGCATCACCAGCTCACAGTAGTTCATTGCAGAATACAAGGCTCTCACAAGGCATGACACAGAGCAAGGTCTATGTTTCCTTATAAATTTACTGGCATGCTTGGTTTTTTTTTAATGGGCTAATGCTGTTGGTCTCTGCCGACCTTTACAGCGTCACCAGGCGGGAGGGCAGGCGCTTAAGGCGCTCAGCCATCAAAAGTGGGAGGCAACTAGCTCAAGGGCACCCCTGGGGTGCAAGCCTCGGTTTGGGCCGTTGCTGGAATAAATAAGAGGATCGAGAAGCCTATGTCTACTGGAAGAGTGGACCCTATTGAAATTCAAGACCGTTCTAGCTAACCTATGTTGCACCACTTTCAGCCATGGTGTCACTTAACATCAGGTCATCACGTGAAATGTGGCTTATTTAGAGCTTAAGGTTTCAATATATGAACCTTGCTATACTTATTGATTAATAAAATTATAGGAAATGAAATTGTATTTACCTGTATCCTCTATTTCTCTTTGAACATCCAGGTTGACTTTGTTTTCCATACCATTATTTTCTCTTACATCATTTCCTTGTTTAGGACCTGATTTTAAATCTCTGAAAGATTATGGTAGACAGATTACACTTTTTAAATCATACTACAGGGTATTTTACTGATTTAATTTTTTTTGTATGTATTTTTTTAAAGATTTTAAGTAAACTTACAGCTAGGTATAAATATAGAAAAGTAAACATATAAAGAAGGTCAAAGTATGTATGTATAAAGAATTGTATTCCTCAAAACATAGGCAGTTGCTTAAACGAAAACAATCTGGGAAAAGAAAAGGGCATCCTCCACAAATTTTAAAAGTATATCAATCTGCCATTCATATACCTATTTTACTTCTTGTAAAAAACTTACTCTGAGAAAATAATATTTCCTTGTATTGTATATCATTGGATTTATAAGGACATCCTTACTATAGCTTTAATTAAATGTACTTACTCACTATGTTTTATTGACTCTTCTTTAGTAACAAATTCACCTTTCAATACAGACTTTAATGTGTAATCTGATTTTACACATTTCATTTTGAACTCATAATAGTTCATAACATCTGCTTGGCATAGTGGGCATACTTTAGAAGGGAGCCCATCATCTGCACTCATCTAAATCAAATAAAAACATTACAATAAAATATGATTGTGATAATCTCATTAGAGCAAGATCAGGGGTTTATCCCAAACATACAGTTATTATTGACAAGTTCTATCATATTCCAAGATCCATGTAAGCACAAAAAAAACAAAAAAGAGAAAATCAAATGAGAAATCAAACATCAAGAATCAGTGTAGTGTAAGTATACACTTCCCAAATACAATCTCTACTGAGATATAACAAAGTGAGGACATTATCAATATGTTTGTGTAGCTTTAAGATCATTATTTGGTACTTGGTGTGCATGCTCTTTTTTTATTTTGTTTTCAACACGGCAAATTGCCTTTATTTTCTAAATACTACAATGATTTAATAACTAATACTAAAAACTACCTACTACTAAAAAAAAAAAACATTTGGACTATATACTGGCCGCGATGACCTATAGATAGTCCAAATGCTCCAGCCCACTACCAGAAGGTAGTGTACCCAACATGCTGGCAGCAAAGTCAAAATGTCAAGTCATAATGCTCTTTTCCACAACTAGGCCACACTACGGCTTTTTCTGCATGATAAGTTGGAGCACATCAGTCCAGCCCCCTAATAGAGCAACATAGAATACTTTTTATCATACAAAATAAGTTCCAAGGGAAAAAAATTGCAGGCGAAAGCGCAAGGCACGTAGTATAGTACAACAGGAATGTTATGAATCAAATAAAACTACCACTGAAATGTAAGGAGTCACACAAAATAAACTTACCTGCACTTCAGAAATAGCCATGACCATGTCAGCTAAAACACTATTATCTTGGCCGGAGAACAATGGAAGGAGCGCTTGATCGTTTACAGAGAGGCATATTCGACAAATATTTTGTAAATTGCAATTATCAGAACTCAAATATTGAAAGAGCGGAAAAGGTATCTCGATTTCAATAATATTTTCGGTGTTGCTTTCTGCTTGAATCATGTTGACGTCGTTGCCTTTTGTTAAATCCATTTGCCAGAAAATCCAGAATGGAAATATGATTAATATATGGCACTTGTCACAAAACAAAACAAGTTATGCAAGCCCAAGGGTATTAAATTATAAATTAATATTTCACAAATGATATGGTTTTGGTTTCATAATTTTCCTGATTCATACAAAGAGTATGTAACGCTAATTCATATAAGTCATAATATACGCCCATAGTAATACTAATACGGAGCGCCATTCGATTTTTATGAAGATCGATTCATTTGTAGTATACGATCTAACGATTTTTCGAAACGATTCATTTCAATAAGATTTTTTAAGGCCATTTTTTGTCACATTTTTGCCAGCGTCAAATCAAAAGAGAAAATATAATACGGAATTTTAATTTTAGAGTATCTGAAACAAAAAAAAATATCCTTTAACCACAAACTACACTACATAGTTATAATTATTATAAGAAAGTCAGAATGAAATATGTATAACGTAGTTGTTAATTATGCTCTTTGTATGTAATACCAAACATGACTAAGCAGGTAAATACCTACATTGTTAAATAAATATTATGTAAAATGACAACGACTACAATTTAATATTATTTCGTAATGAATATCAATTGAAGTAGGGACTACATTACACAAACATTAGTGAATGAAATCTCAGCTTGAGCACCGATCGATGACTGAGCATCGTTCTGTAATACGGACCTAAATCATAATGAAACCTTTTGTTTTAGGCGTCAATCGTTCGGATAGATTATATCTATGGTTGGAGTTTTGGCGGGAAAACGAAAAAGATCGTGTCGCCGCGCGGCATAGTATTATTTTCCAAAACTTGTGTTAGTGCATAAAATTGGTGGCATTTTATTCTTTAAGTGCTGAATTACAGGCATGAGTGTGGGAAAGTGGTATAATGATGGTGAAACGTTTCTTTTCGTGTTGTTTCAAGTCCAAGTCATCAAGTTAGTCATAGTCTAGTCTAGTCAAGTCATACTCCTAGTAAAGTGATGGCAACTTTACCAGAAGCTTCTATGGAGTTTTGGAAACAACACAAAAAGGAACGTTTCACCATCATTATACCACTTTCCCACACTCATGCCTGTAAGTCAGCACTTAACGAATAAAATGCCACCAATTTTATGAACGAACACTGGAAATAACACAAGTTTTGAAAATTAATACAATGCGGCGACGCGATCTTTTTCGTTTTCCCGCCAAAACTCTACTTTTTCTAGTAGTGGCTGTTATTTTTCCTTTTATTGGTCTTATAATTTTGAATGGGAGTTTTGGCGGGAAGGTGAAAATGTGCCGTAATAAAATTGTCTGCTTATTGTAGTCAGAGGTCAAAAGAGACTAATTATACAAACCATTAACATGAAATAGCGGAATCTACTTAGTAGGCATGAATTTTTTTTTCAAGAATTTTGTTATATGGATTAGTATAAAATTAATAAAAACCTTCATCTGGTTAGACCTGAGTATTTTATAGAATAGAATGCAATCACAGCAATATCGAGATTAAAAATAAGTACTAAAAATCCATTACAACTATAAAGCGGGAACGGCAACAATGGCAATCAATCGTTCTAGATTTAAAGATACAAGAATGTAAAAAAATTGTCATTATAAATCAACATAAAGATAAAATTATCGATATTTTTGAGTTTTGCAATATAACACTGGTATATTAACGTAAAGAACTATGAATTATAAACACTAAATATGAACTGGTAAATAATTATGACGGAAGTGAAACGCTGGCTTTTCTAATTCCTACTTTGATAAATAGTATACCCCAAAAGGTAAAAATAAGCAATTAACAATAAAAACTCCATAACTGATTCAATATGATGAGTCTGGGTGATGTGGGACTATTCCTCGTAGTTCCTGGGTCCCTAGATACAGGGAATCCTAGTTAGGGTCCAGGATCTATGTATGTGATCGTTGGGCGCTATTAATAATAATAATAATAATACTTAGATACTTTTTTGTTTGTAAATATTTGCATAGAATACAATATAACACCCAGGCACAGAACAAGCATTGATGTTCACCACCCAATTTTTTTGTGGGAATCGAACCCCTTAACCTACAGTTCAGAAGGCAGAGCTACTCCCAATTGAGCTATTAAGCCAGTCAAAGTCGACTGGAAGTGTATATTCCCTAAAAAGGGGGAGTTTGCTGCGACGCCGTTTATAGGTCGATTTTGATAATATTTAGCAGAAACATTGGGTAGATACTCAAATGAAAATAAAATGTATGAGCGAATTCTCTGTCTGAGTTCGGTAATGTATTATAATTTATACTATATAGGGCACATTATGAGTGTATTATACAGGTATGTGTATAAATAGCACCAGTTAGTGGTCAACTTTGATAAAATTTGGCAGAAATATTCGGTACCTACTTTAAAAACCAACTTCCAACCAGGTTGCTGTAATAAAGGTTGTGCTCGCGAGGTTAAACTGTTCGCTGAACTAATATTATAGTTGAGGAGAGCTATACAGTCGGAGACGTTAACCGTGTTACCACAAATACATAAACAAGGCTTAGACAGACGTCAAACGTGTGTGTAACAATACAAAACAGCTGTTTGACACTAGTTTGAGGCTTACACCATATATATCCAACATCACCAATATGCTAGACAGGATAGTGGAGAGGTATATACGTAGGGGACGTGAATTTAACGCACGATTAGGTACCTCTTAAAAGGTTTTATATTTCTTGGAGGTTTTTCCTAAACTGTTCATGGCAGAGACGGGCATAAGGGGGGCGAATAGATGGATAGCAATGAGAGTATTCCCAGGTAACTAATCTGATTGTTAGTCCCAGACTCAAATCAAAGCGGTATTTGAAGCATATTTATGCTTAACAGCTGCGTGCTGGCTAGAGCAGGGTTGCGTGCAAACGCTGGATGTATGAATTTTCACGGGCGGTGCCGCTCCGCCAGTCACACCACACGTCTGCTACCAACCAACAGCATTAGCCCGTCCAAAAAAAAAAACTCCTGCTATCATGTCTCCTCTCATTTCAGCTAAGGAGGCATAGGTCACATATCTGTTTTGTTCGCGAGACGAGATGTGGAAATAACGAAATCCTATTGGTTGTTTCTAACAAGTCTCCTCTTTTCTCCGCTTTTGTGGAGTCCAGGCCTTATGGTTCCGTACCAAATTCTATCTACCCTTATAACTTAAGTAGGATCACCTTGTTGTTTATCTGTCGGTCTGTTTGTCAATCTAGACCCTTTTTCTCAGCAGCTCCAGAAAGGTGGAAGGCTAAAGTTTATACGTAAAGCAGTAAAAATAAAAAATAAAATTTTTGGCCCACTTTGTTTCCCGCAATTTCAAAACCTATAAGTACCTATTTCCCCTTGACCTAGAATCTTATGGAACTATGACAGAACCTTGATATTTATCATGAATCTAGGTTTTAGGTATACTGTCACAAATAAAAGAAAAAAAATCTAAAAACATTATTTGCAGGAATAATATGAAAGCGATGAATATTTGAGTTCCATTTAGCCCAATATCTAGTATGCTCTATTAGAAGTAGGTGTAATCATTTATTGCTTGAAGACGTATTTTGCCCCCGCGATAAGAGTGACCCGAGGAGGATAGATAATGCGGTAGAGCTGCGCGGGCGGCGGAGGGCCGTGGCATATTCGCGCTGCGCACCCCCGAGGCTGGACCGACGCCGCCGGCGCGCCCGCAGGCCATCCACTCAGCAATATGTTCATTGGTATCACTTCCAGCGGAGACAACGTCAATTCCCACTACGACTACCTGATTTGAACGGAACAGAGGTGAGTCTTGTTTTCGTAGCTCTCTTATCGAAGGTCATACTAGCCGTTCGAGTCGCGTCGATGAGCCTAATTCATAAATAATCAGTGATAGTACAGTCCGGCTCCCGGCACATCTCTAACGTGCTGGAAGTTTCTCCGCCGGTACTCAAAATGAAAGCATTATTATAGTCACAAAGTGCGTTCGTTGTTTCTATGGATGGAAAATGGGATATGGAAGTTTCGATGTATTAAATATCTGATATTTAAAATGAAATGTTTCTTTTCAGGAAACCGCTTCTAGGGTTCATTTTAATCTACAAAAATGGCTCTGGATTTCGTTGCTGGATGCATTGGAGGTAAATATTTACTTGTTTATTCATTTATTGTAAAACAACAATGGAACATTACGAGAATAACCGATAACCGCCCTGGGGTATTAGGCGTTACTGGGGCTTCGACTCTTGAACTTGACTTGAGAACGTGTTTAGGTAAATGCAGTGTATAATAGGACGCCCTGGTAGGGTGCAAAATTGGGATGTAAAGATTGGAATTCCATGTTCTGTGGTACAAGTGGTAGCAGTGAACAACGACAGTGATAATAAAGACAATAATTGTTTAATGCGTTTTATTTCAGGTTGTGCTGGAATCATAGCTGGACACCCTTTAGACACTTTAAAAGTACATGTTCAATCAGGTAGAGGTAGTGCGTTAGAATGTACTAAAGCTCTCTTGAAGGGTGGAACATTGTCAGCGGCTTACCGCGGAGTGGGAGCGCCTTTAGGAGGTATTGCGGCTGTGAACGCCATCGTCTTCGGTGCGTATGGCAACACTAGAAGAGCACTACCAAATCCAGATTCGCTAAGAACTCATGCGACCGCGGGAGCTGCCGCGGGTATGTTCCAAAGCTTCGCATGTTCACCAGTGGAACTAGTCAAGACTAGGCAACAACTTGCTGCTGCCGGCGACGGCATGCCGTCAGGAGCGTGGGCGGGCGCCAGACATATACTTCGCACGGGCGGCTACAGAGCGTTATTCCGTGGTCTCGGCGTAACCATGGCCCGCGACAGTCCCGCATTTGCAATCTACTTCACCTCGTACGAAGCCATGACGCGTGGAGACCAGTCGGTCATGAAAGTTTTTATGGCGGGGGGAATTGCTGGCACGCTGTCGTGGATACTGCTGTACCCCATTGACGTGGTGAAGTCTCGGTTTCAGGGTGACGCTGTGGGCCGTTATGCCGGGGCGTGGGACTGTTTTAAGCAATCTGTGAAAGCTGATGGGTGGAAGTGTATGGGGCGAGGCATCGGGGCCGTGACGCTGCGAGCGTTCATTAGCAACGGCGCTTGCTTTACGGCGGTGGCATGGACGGAGCGTGCGTGGCAGCGGCAAGCCGCTGACGACGCCGTCAAAACGTTGGCGCAAGCAGCAGCCATCGGGGAAGCCGTCTGCCACGACAGCCCGGATCTACACTACGAGATGTGATAGTCATTACGTTAACTGAGATTACGGTGACATTTTAAAAAACACGGACCAAGGAGTTGTTACAGGAGCTACTTTGTATTGTTGTATTTGAAATATTTCCATTTTACTTAGTCAATGTAATGGAAAATATATATATGTTTGCAATCCGTTGATTTACTTGATGACCCAAGACACAGGGGTTAGCCTTATCGACACGAGTGTGATAACGTGTAAAAGAAAACAACCGCTTCATTATAAGCACCGTATACTCGTCAGAAAGATTTTTGGTATACATTTACAAAATATTCCAAAAATACAGGTCTATCCACATTATGAAAATAGGTATCACAACATTATAAATATATGCCAAAAGCACTATAATAAATGCAAGTAAATATTTTAAAAAATAAAAGTAACTACGGTTACATATTAATTTAACACATTAAAATACTGACAGTACTTTTATAGACTTTAAAAATTCCACTTCTTATTGATTAGTTCTCACGAATTATCAGAAGGCTTTGGCGATTAACGAGGTACACTTTTCTGAAAACCTGAAAAGTTAATTGATGGAAATATATTTAGCTGTTTATACTTCGCTACATGATTTGTGTTGGTTTGGGGGCTGGGGTAGATGGTGACAAGGTAAATGGTACAACACACGAAGTGCATTGAATACGTGTATGGAACGAGAGTGCAGAACTTACTGCCTCGCGTATTTTATAATATAATAGCTGCGCCCCGCGGTTTCACACGCGTGATGAATTTTTTTTAATTTTCGCTCAACTTTCTTAATTTTCTTTTATGTGAACTTTCTCCTGACAATAATAAACGCAATAAAAAATAACTAGTTAAAATGTCCCATCCGCTCACGCGTGATGCGGTGACTAAGGGAAATAGAGATTCATTTTTTATAAATATAGATATATAGACCAATAAATAAATAAATAATAAATAAACCGGAATGATAGAATCTGTTTTTACACAGTACTTAGATTGAAATGACGGATCACGCTCTCACCTAATGGGAAGTGACGATGTGATCAAAGCAATGCAAGCTAATGCTAGCAACATAGTAGAGATAGCTTATTATAAATTACGAGCTTCTGCCCGCAGCTTCGCCCGCGGCGTGGCCTATGGGCAAATAATTCAACCACCCATTTCACCCTCTCAAGGGTGGAGTTTTGAAAAATTCTTTCTTATTCCCGTTTGCACTCATCCCTTTGTGACGTACCTACTGCTACGTATCTGGCGTAGGTACCCAAGAGAGAGAGAGAGAGATAAGATGGTGAAACGTTTCTTTTCGTGTTGTTTCCAACACTCTATAGAAGCTTCTGGTAAAGTTGCCACCACTTTATCAGGAGTATGACTTGACTAGACTAGACTATGACTTGACTTGATGACTTGGACTGTGACTTGACTTGACATACTATATACATTATATATTAACTCGAGAAATTATCAATTATTTGATACTGGCTAACTACACAAAAGTGTGGAGCCGTAACAAAAAAAAGTGCGAAATTAAGCTGTCAAAGTTAAGTGTAGACGAGCAAAGGGTAGTAACTATAATTATGATGTGCGCTATTCCTGTTCCATCGGCTCCTGCGCGGGCAGCGGGGGTGGCAGTGGTGGCGGTGGTGGCACCCCATTGTTCACGCCTGGGTTCTCCATCAGCCCCAGCTGCTCCAGCATGTCGTCATTATCCTCCATCAGGTGGACCTGTCCCAACTGCGCATTGGTCATTCACGTGTACCCATTATTTTAGTAAAAACACTTTTAATTTACTTTTAATACTTTTATTAAATCAGCTAGTGTAATGCGTTAGGGGCAAGTTGGCTGGACTGCAGTCGCGACCCCTTCTCGCCTCGGTACGGCGGACGAGGGCTCACGGGGGGGTTTTAGTGGGTTCGAGTCCCATATACCCCCTGCCACCACCCCGTGGTGGCAGGGAAGTGCGAGGACATTTCCCCCCTCAAAAAAAACAGTGTAATGCGTGCGAGATGATGCAATAATGAGTGTTGCCCGGTCACACCACCAAAATGCTTCCATAAGTAATTTACAACATTGCCAGTATGGCACTATAATAAAGACGTCCTATATCTATTACAACACCTATATACCAACATGCACACGTGCACGGCGTACCTAATCTATTTAAAATAGCGCACTTTTGTACTATTATAAATATTTATTCTATGTGCATAGAATAAAATAATAGAATTTATACCTACCTTTATTGTTACTTCATTTGATAAACGATTTCCTGGGAAAACCGAGTAGAATGAGATGTTTTTGATTGTTTTTACACAAATGATTTTTTTTATACTGAATTTAAAGTTGGGACTTACAAAAGCCGTTTCTTTGTTTCCGTCAAAATAGACCTAATATTCCTAAGAGCTAACCCTGACAAAGGAAAAGGAAAAATTTAACCCTCCCTTGAAAGTATAGCGTAGATGGCAAATATTTAGACTTATCAGGTATCACGAAATGTTTACATGCTAAGTTAGGAATGTATTAAATATAATATTTAATTAGGTTCAACATCATACGAGTGAGGGGGTCGTCAAAGTCAAAATGCCACGCCTTTTGAGGGCGTGCGTGATATCTTTCAGTTTTGTTTTATCAATTGATGTTGTCAAACTGTTTATATAAATTTATTAATAAGTTAATAATTCAAATTCATTCACAACCAACCATTTTAGCCAGATTTAATAGGTATATGCAACTAATTTTGGCATACTTGGACAGCCTCTGTGATGGGTAAGCGGGTCGGCTCATAGCCGGGAAGCACGGGTTCAATTCCCGCGACAGAACTAGTATTTGTGGGACCATAGTCCTCATAGTTCCTGGGTCCCTAGATGCAGGGAATCCTAGTTAACTATGCATAGGCATAGAGATGTGATCGTTAGGCGTTATTATTATTATTATACTTTTCTCCTAGATCTCGTTGGGGCTATAATAGATAGGGTATTTATGTCCGTTTATTATAGTGATCTCTCTCTACCTTTAACATTAAGTAGGTATAAAGGACATAAGTACGTCTTATGCCTTCACTATAATATATCTCTTTTTGATTTTAAAATAACCATATAAACTGCCGGAAGATGACTACTGCCGAACAACGGCCTCCCCATAGAGTCAAAGTGGCGACTAGCTAACTTATTGCCCCTAGCATCTAACAATGAGGTTCTAACCTTTCTTTTCCGTCGCGACGTGACCTGGCCATTGTAATTTCAACTTGTAAATTTTGAAAGAGCAAAATAATGCCAGATACGTAGCTGTTAATAGGTACTTATTATACTAGTTATATAATTAAGCTTAATTAAATAAAAAACTGTAATCAAAAGTCAAGCAAATCTGCATGACCAAACGTTAATCAGCTGTCCAGCTCGTGTCACGGTTAAGGATAAACGAAGTCTCTCATTCGCACAAATTCGTTCACCTCCGACCTTCAGTTTATCTTCTGTATTGTTTGTTCAGTGAGATAATTGTTTGGCTGATGAAAACGCACGTTATCCAGGTTTTTTTCAACGTTTAACTGAAAAAAACCAACCAACACACACAAAACACTTTTGGACTTTTGAAAAGGTTGGACACTTTTGTGTCCAACCGTTAGAAAAACTGCTTAATGTGAAAGGATCAATAAAAACATTTGAAGATTACTGTTTAATTTTTTGTTCACTATATTTTTAGTAATGCATATATTTTTAATTTTTGCTGGGTAAGTAAGTTTGCTAGTAAGTTTTTATAACGTATGAAAAGTACCCTTTAGAATTGTATACGTACCTACGAGCCATCGTTAAATGCCTTCCAGCAATGATTTTACGTAGCCATTCAGATAAGATTATCATTTCTTTTGCAAAAAATACCAACAATGTGCTGGAATCTGAAATGGTCCTATCATCATCATCCCCATCATCATCTGGATAACCAGCTTACACTAATCTTATGCTAGATTGGCTCTCACAATAAGGCAGGCCAACAACATATGGATAACCAGCTTATACTAATCTACTGCTGGATATGGCTCTCACAATAAGACAGGCCATCAACATCTGGATACCTATGCAGCTTAAGCTAATCTACTGTTGGATATGGCTCTCACAATAAGGTAGACCTCTGGATAACCAGCTTAAGCTAATCTACTGTTGGATATGGCTCTCACAATAAGGTAGACCTCTGGATAACCAGCTTAAGCTAATCTCCTACTGGATATGGCTCTCACAATAAGGCAGGCCTTCAACATCTGGATAACCAGCTTAGTAGATTAGTAAATCTACTGATGGGTATGCTCTCCCAATAACGTACGCCACTATTAAGCTCGGTGCTGAAGCTACCTTGCCATCCCTCCATCTTGCCTCTGCCCGCCCCACTAACTTCTAGTACGACTATACAGTTCGCCATCTTTACTGTTGATCATCGGACAATTAACCTCTTTCAACGATACCTCATGTGTCAAATTATGATAAGTAGTTTAGGAGTAATTATAAGGGAACAGATAAAAAAACATGCATACATATTACCGTCAACATCATAAAAAAACGAGAGTGTGCTTTAGACCACACGACTGAAATAAAACTTCTTTCTCCATCTATCGGCCGGTATAACTTTATTTTTGCTTTGTTTAATGTTAATGTCGCCATCTTGACAATTGTCAAATGTCATTTTACCGGACAGACCAACATAATAATAATAAAATTTAACTTGGTAAGTTGACAACGGAGATCTTCGTTAACCAACAACTTTCAATTTCCGTTCGCCTCGCCAGCTTACTCCCCAAGTCAAGCGTGCGTAAAGAAGTTTTACTTCAATGAAAATCTATGATTTCAGATTGTTCCACCCATAGTGTGAGTACATGAGTTAATATTTTGATTCATCGTTACAGGGATACTTACTTCTTTTCTACTAGTGTTTTTTTTAACTTTTATTTGTTATTATACATTGTTATTTAAAGATGTTTTACATCAATAACCTTTCTTTAGTAGGATAATAAGTGTTAAGCAGTGAGAAACTAACGTCGGGTAAAGCCGTGCGGTGCTGCCCATGGCGTGCCGTCTCCGAGAGCAGGATCTTCTGTCTCTTCTCCTCCATGAGCCGCTCCCGATGCTTGTGGATGTAGTCGTACACGTTAGGCAAACCCATGATCACACACGCGGATAGAGCGGAGCGATAGATGTTCATGTCCGTTGCTTCGTACCTGAACCGCAAAATATTACAACACTTAGTAGAAACAAGTACAGAATTTGTACTGTTTTGATCTTGAAGAAAACCGACTCTTTAATATATGCACTACTAAAATACCAAGGTACACGGCACATCTTGTCGTCTTCTACATTAGGTATAGTTGATGGGTAGATTTCCCAACAGCAAAATTTAGGTCGGAAATCGGTAGTGCAGAGCGTTAGTTTAGAGTTCAAATATTTTTTCCTAGATAGAAGAGGTAGTTACTTATACGAGACAATAAATGTTTCTTGATTAAGATTGCAATTTAGGAGAAAAAAAATCGTTAAACCCCCAAATTTTTCATTTCAGTTCACATAACACATACAGATAGGTTTTTGATACAAACCTGTCTGTGTATGTTTTCGGTGGATAGATTCTTTCATTTCAGTGACTAGTTATTTCATATCGGTGAACGACTGTTTCATGTCGGTGTCATCAAAACTTTAAACACATTTTATCATAGGTTAATTAAGATATATTTTGATGACATTAAATCTGAGCATGACCAATATCAATAAGTACAATAAACCATAGTTTAAATTTGAAAAAACTTAATAATAAGGAAAACCACCGAAATGAAAGAAAAAAACGACTTGTTGAAATTCACCCTGATATTGCTTTGTTCCGATTCTCGTGCTTTGCTTATATCTACTTACGTCAATCCCTCGAGTGATAGGGTTGTCTATATAGAATGACCTCGTTGATCCTACAGCTGTGCTGGGCCATAAGCTTTCTCTCACAGGCTAACCGGTAATAGGGTGACAAAGTTAATACTTATAGATTGCCAACATTGGTTGCGAAGCGACATCGAACGGAGAAATAAGGTAAAGCAATGTTAAATTATAATTTTCAATTTGCAACCCAATATTAGCCCAACATGATCACCTTGTCCCATGTTGTTAGTGCAAGCTTCACAAAAATAAAAATAAAAACAGTTCTTCACAAAGAAGATATATATAAGAGAAACGTTTATAATATGTGCATATCAATATATAATTGTATACCTAATGATATTAAAATTTTAAAGGGAAAACTATTTAATAAAACTTTGTATGACTGGTTGTTACAACACGCATTTTATAGTATTAAGGAATTCCAAATGTACTGTAACAAAAATATTATTTAATATTTGCACACTTGCATGCAGGTTGAACACAAAATGTCTAATTATTTTAAGTAACTTATGTAAACATCTCTTGTAAATTGTGTTCTAGCAAATAAACATTTGATTGATTGATTGAAGCATTTAAGATTCAAGCAGTAGATACTGTCTATTATTCGTTATCATTACCATAACTCTATTGGCCGTTGGTAATAAGTTTGATATTTCTAATTCCGCACTTATCCCTGTGGGTAAGTCACAGAAGAATAAGTGCGAACTTAAGAGTTGTCAAACATAGTACTGACGAGCATATAACTGTTGCTATGTTTTATAAAGCTTTTAAAAGATGAAAGCTTTTCGACAAGAGTAATAAAGAAAATGACGACAAATGAAATGTGATGGCACAGCTTTTCCCTATTTGTAACTAGAATATATTACCAATTCTATCGCAATCTGAGTCACAGGCTCACGAGTCGCTTGGATCCTTGTCACATCAAAATGTAATATGGCTGTGTCATACTTTGTTTTATTTTGGACGGGGTCTCTACGGTGCTCAGTTTAAAGTTTGAAAATGGAAAATCATAATTTGATGTCAAACTGGGTCTGAATGAAAATGTGTCGATTTTGCGGGTTTTTTGTGGATTACGTGAAATATGGATATCAAATAAATATTTTATCCAGCCATTCTTTAGAATACCAGTCCAATAATTTAATTTAAAAAAATGTGTTGTTATCGTTGAATATTTGGAGAACTACGTTAATAAAGTATTTTTTGAGGCCATTAGAACGATTTCATTTTAGGAAAACTAAAATACTTCGTTCAATTTTGTTCGGTCATTCTGTTTTTCGTTTTATTTTCTATTTATGTATTTTTTCATATGATTATTTTGATACGTCGCGTCATATTTGGGAAGTAAAAAGTGCTTTTGTTGACTTTGGGCTTACGCCGCGCCTTATAAGCAAGCAAACCCGATCAATCCGGTTTCGATGACTTGTACGCAAGTAGGTATGTATATTTGTATGAACGGCTTCTGATTTATCACTTCTTTCAGCTAAGACACATTGTATGTTTTATGTACCTATAGGTACATAAAACACACAACTACGTGTTTTACTACGTCGCAAATACCTTATCTACTTATATAATTGTACTAAAAGCATAATCTTGGGAGCAGATTCGTTACCAGTTTTAGGTTACGAAGTCATATCGGCTGTACGATAATATCATATACACGGTGGAATTTAATTCGTTCATTTCCTTTAAAGTACATACTTTTGAGTGCATACTCAGACCATGTTATAGAATAATCGTACAAGGTGCAATTTATAAAGCAACTTTAAAATTTGAATTCGCATAAATTTGATAATACCTAGATTTAAGTTTTATTTCATAAGTTCTTTTGGTATTTAGTTATATAGGAGCGTTCTATAGCATGGACTGAGTACATATATTTAATATATATTTAATATTATTATATATATTTATTTATTTATTTATTTATTTATTTAATACTTTATGCACATAAAAAGTACAAAGGAGGACTTAATGCTAACAGCATTTTCTACCAGTCAACCAAGGCGTGCAGAGAAACAATTTGATTAGGCGTGCATATAAGGAAATGAGCATAATTTTGAACATTCATTTTGACCATCAAATAAATTAAAATAATAATTAATATTTAATATTATAAAGGCGAAAGTTTGTATGTGTGTATGTTTGTTACTCTTTCAAGCTCAAACGGCTGAATGGATTTGGATGAAATTCGGTACCATGGACAGCTTATAGACTGGATTAACATATAGGCTACATTTTCTCCCGGAAAAGTGAAATTTTCCCGTGGGATGAGCAAATAATTAAAATACTTTTTATCCGCGGGTGAAACCGCGGGGCGCAACTAGTTGATAATACATCCTCACCACTCATTGGTCCTTTCATCATAGCACTCGACATGGTAGATTGTGGTGACTCCGTTGAACCCTCCAATCGCGAAGATCATGTCGTCGATGACCTCTATGGCGAAGTTACTGCGCGGGTTGTACATGTCAGGTACTGGAGACCAGGTGTTGGTGGCAGGGTCGTACACTTCTCCACTGCACATTCTTGAGATACCATTGAAACCGCCTATCACGTATATCTAAGATGATATTAGAATATTAATTCAATTAGTAATATAATGTAATGTTTTTGAATAGGTCTCAGAAATAAACTATATGTATAAAAGAAAGTCATGTTAGTTACACTATTTATAACTCAAGAATTACTGAACCGATTTTGTTGCAAATTGGTGGAGTGGGTAGCTTAGAACCCTCGACCCCGTTTTACTAATTCACCCATCCGAAGCCGGGGCGGGTCAACTAGTTATAAATATATAAATACTTATTAATAAATAAATACAAATACTTGTTCTGAGTCTATAATAATAAATAAATATTAAATATCTGTGGCCATTTCACACAGCGCCATCTAGCCCCAAACTAAGCAAAGCTTGTGCTATGGGAACCAGATACGAGTAGCTCATAGAATACTTAGATACTTTTTGTTTGTAAATAATATACATAGAATACAACATCCAGACTCTTGTCTTGAGTCTTGAATGGGAATTGAATCCACAACCTACAACTCAAAGGGCAGGGTTACTAACTTACTACCAATTGAGCTATCGGGCCAGTCTAGAGAGGCACTACTAGTAAGCTTTTCAATAATAATCGCAAAGTCTCAGGTCTACAGTCAAGGCTTTTGCTGCACTAACAAAAGAACAACAAGCCATATAGGTACCTAGATACCTTGTTGTGGTAAGCGATGCAAGAGACGCCGGAGCGGCGCGAGCGCATGGGAGCGAGGGTCGTCCATTGGTTCGCGTCAGGGTCGTACACCTCCACACTATTCATGCACTCCTGGCCGTTGAAGCCGCCGGTAATATAGATCTTATCTGTGGAAATCATATCTCTGTGGAATTATTTCGTTCATTTTACGCCAACTTTGACGTACACTCAGTCGCAAAAACAGGTTTTCTTACTATCAAGAGCAGCAGCACTGGCATCGGATCTCTGAGCGTTCATAGGAGCGACGAGAGACCACTGGTTCGTGCGATGGTTAAATCTCTCAGCCGTGTTCTGACGGTGGTGTCCATCGTATCCTCCCATGGCATATATCGTCTCTACAAGCACTGCTACTGACACATAGCAACGTCTGGCATTCATTGGTGCTACCTGAAATAAACGTGTAAGTAAACCACTATAAATAGGTAATACTAAGTCGCACAAATGTTGAAGTTGTAGAATACTTAGATCACCTCACGCCAAGTTTTAGTAACAGCGTCAAAGCAACGGCATGAGTTGAAATAGTCCATTCCGTCGAAACCTCCAATTACGTAGATACAGTAGCCCAGCACAGCTGTTCCGTGATACGCCCGAGGGCCAGCTGGATCCACTTCTTCTACCTGGTGAAAGACTTGCTTAGTAGAATGTTTATAGTTATTATACATAGATTGGCCAAAAACATACTTTAATCCAACGATCAGCTCTTGTGTCGTAAGTTTCAATAAAGGCCGTTGGTGAACCACCACTCCATCCTCCAATCGCAAACAGAACCTGTAAATATCCTGTATAAAATAATTGCAACCCGTCTAAGTAGAAATACAACAGCAGCAGAAACAGTGTTTACCTCATGTGGTACTCTTGGTCTAGCGATTTCTGGTGTAGCCACTTCACCATCTCTTTGAGCAATCATTTCTAGATCGTAAAGGAACTTCAGGGTTTCGATTATAATTGGACGAGAACCCTCATTGCCGGTGACGTATGGATGATCCTTGACGTTTTCTAGGAAGAACTAAAAAGTTTATGTATAAGATGAAGTGCAGTGTACTTTAGCTATTTTCGTTGTTGCCGTAGGATGATTTACCTGAGTGTCTAGTAGTCCCAGGCGAATACTGCCCATCAGTTTGACAGTGTGCTGCCACCGAGTATCGGGGTCGTAATTCACCCAACGCAACACAGCTTCCCAGACCGCTTCTTCACTCTTCACATTAAGTTCGTCTTCCAGAATGATAGAGTTTAACTCATCTAGTGGCAAGTGAAGAAACTCATCACTCTGAGTTGCTACCGTCACAAAATACCGCAGCAAGTATCGTCGAGCATCTGCTTCGAGCTTGTAGCAAAACACACGCCTGCAAGTTTTTTCGAGGCTATATCAATTTCGATCGTTATAGTCATACATTATTGTAGGCTAAGAAGAATGTTACCTAGCAAACATCATGATACCGAGACAGTTTTTTGGGCTTAATGCGATGCGTAGATGATCACAGCAGAGTTGCAACACGCCAAGAAATGCGAGGTAGTCAGCGGTCATCAGCAGCTCGTGCACGTTTGTATCGGTTACATCAATGCGCCGAAGGTACGCGTATTCTATCAGAAGCAGTAGGATTTCTGACCGCACTCCCGATATTAAGACATCGCTTTGCTCTCGCGAGTGCAATGTTGTTGTAAATAATGCCCTGTAATGCATAAAAAACCAATAAACGATTGCAAATCTACCTTGGAGCTCAGATCTGGTGTACTTTTATCATGACGATTCCTTCGACTTAGTAAGCAAATTAAAAGAAAAGAATAGAATAGCAAAGCAAATTAAAAGGATTCTTGAGTGTCGTGAATTTAATAATTTGTGCCAATTTTTCGAAATAAAGTTGGTTGAATTGTTTTTTCTGTTTACAACACAGACTGGAGCGTGATTGGACGAGAAGGGAGACGAGCGGTTGAACAGAAAAAGCAATTCCTTTTTTGGCTTGCTAGTAAACAGTTGCGATTGAGCGTTGCTCCTTGTTTTATTTACAACATAAGGTAAGTATTTTTGTTATCTATGATCACAGTCATTTCAATCCAATCAACGAAACTGCAACGGATCAACTAATTTTCTTTCTCAAGCATACAAATGTTTGGTTGGTTTGTGCGGAATATCTAAGTTTCTTCCACTCCGAACAACTGACCAATTGATACCGATCAAGTATTACTTCTCGACGTACAGGAAGTATGGACTGCAGGCTGAGAGGATGGCGCGGTGCACGGGGAAGGCGGCGCCGTCGTCTGCGCGCACGATCGCATCACAGAGCAGTCGGCACTCGCGCAGCCGGTGCAGCGCCTGCATCGCCGCCACCGACATGCACCGTCCCGTCTCGCGACCCGCCGTCTACCAGCGATAACCATCACATCAGAAACTACCTTTATACGTCAGCCGCGTTACTTTCCTACTCTTCAAAATGTTATTACTTATTATGAGGTATAAAAGTAGGCTACCTATTTAGGTATTATGAAGAAGGGATTTATAAAATAGTAAAACAGTTGTATATAAATATAAAAAAATGAGTGTGCTTTAGACCACACGACTGAAGTAAAACTTCTATACAAAACGTAACTCTCTCTCTTTCTATCTTCACTTATTTATATCTCCCTCTCAACTTCCGTTCGCCTCGCCCGATCAATTTCGATAACGTTTTCGTGAAGCAGTAAACAGCTTACTCCCAAAGTCTAGCGTGCGAAAAGAAGTTTTACTTTAAAATAAACAGTCCCTAATGTAGGTTTGACTTAAAAAAAAAGATACGTAGGTAGTTAGTAATATTTAGCTACGTATTAAAATATTGTACAACTCTTTTAATTTGATTGTGGTCGGAACACAAACCCTAATTACAATAGTCCGAAAACTTGTCTAAGTACCTATATATTTATTTATTTATTATTATTGACGTAGAGCTGCTACAGAATAGACTACGCGTAGGTACCGTGGTTTCGGAAGCGTAGTAGGTCTACGAGTAGCGGTTGGTAATTACGGTCTTGGTTTGAAAATACAACGGTGTACAATGAGTCAATGACATTGCCGATAAGTAAACAAACAGTTTTTGGCGCTCCTTGTGGCAGGTTCCAGGTTTCGTGCATTCTCCACGGCTTTGCTAGTCGTACTTACAGTGTTATTCGGGTCGTTTTCCATTTCAGTGCGTCTCTAACGCAAATTCATCATTACCGAATGGTTACACATTAAAAAAACCTTATTTTCGTAACAAATGTGCCGCGACACAATCGAGATTTAGCTTTATAAATGCATATAAAAATAACAGTAAAAAATAACTAAAAAAATAGCAAAATCAAGTCATTTGATAAAACATTTTAGGTTAGCAAAAAAATGATATAAGAATGACAATCATGTCACACCTTTTTTTTCCATATGACATTACTGGATAGCAATATTTTCATTTTGAGATGGTTGCCTTGCTGAAATCAAAAACTTTATTACTTTTCCCCTTGACAGTTAAATACATTGGGGCAGATTTAAAAAAGGTTGAATATCCTTTAGCTTACATTTTAAAAGTGGTCGTTTTGATATTGAAACAAAAAATTATTATCTTATGTTTATATTATCTTAAAAACTTATTATTATACCTATCATCATTTATCGTATGTATATTATATTTATTTAAAAAATTTATTATTACAAAAAAAATATTTTTTCCGTCCCATAATTCACGCGTTAACTTAATATAAAGTCCAAAATAATAAGTACTTTGTCACATAGTTTACTCATAAAATTAAATTATAACAGGCAAAGATTCAATGTTATTATTTACTGAGCAAGTTTTCTTCACTACACGGTACTCGAGATTATTTAAAAAGTAGGGTTGTCAGATTCAGTTGAGAGGCCTGGACGTCTCCCTGGCGGTGATGCCATCGGCTCTGAGCCTCGATAGAAGAGATTTGTAGACAACGGGAGAGAAAGGCAGCACCACTCCACGCTCCTGGATTTCACCTGCAATCGTAAAAGAAAAACATTAGAGTTTCAAAGAGGTGAGTAGCTAAGATCCCTAAAGTTAGAAATGATATCAATTCAATGTTACATCCCTACAGAATAACAAAATGTAATCGAAGCTTCGATATGGGAGTTTTCTGTTCTGCGTTGTGCCAGATTGCTAGCACCAGTAGTGAGAAGGAGAACTTCTATTTTTTCAAATTCATATATTGTAATGGGCTTGCTATGTAATATTTGACAATAAGCACTTGGTAATTCTATATGCTTAGCACAATAACTCAATTTTAAGCATCTAATATAATTTTGACTTGTAAAAGTGATAAAAATAGCTTATTTGCAATAAATCTTTAGACTCTGACTAACTCATAAGCTGCCATATATATGAACCGATTACACACATTATTCACACATTAGTTCGGATTTGTTCCAAATTTGATGAAGACGACTACAAAAGACACAAAGTTTGAAACTTAGTCAGAAATTTCTACATGGATCATTGCAATGCTAGAATAATATGAGTATGGCTGCTAAAGTAATATTACCATCTAGCACCATCTTGGCAGCGATAGCAGTGGGCAGCCCCACTGTCTTGGCCATAGCAGTGTGGGTGTTGGGGTCACCCCTGATGGCCATGGTGACTTCCCGCTTCTCCTTCTTGCCGTCACTCCACGTGACGCCGAGCTCATGCCGGAGCACCACAAAGTCAGTTTCATCTTTTTCTGTAAGCAAATATTTATAATCTTAGAATGGATTAAAGCAGCTACGAGTATATGTATCTATTTCGTTTAGAATAAGATCTCTGCCAAAATAGTCAAGACTGCATTACAAAATTACCTAAGTATAGTTTTTAATAGAAGTACGTCTAAAAGTAAATAATAAAAGTAGGAGAGTCAACAGAAGTGGAAAATATATAGTGCTTTAAGATAACGGTATGACCTTTAATTTGTTATAATTATTATAGTCAGCTGTGTATACAATGTTGCTAATTTGTTATTTACCTAATTGAAGTTTCTTGCTGAGATAATGACTGATGGTATCCAGCGGGGTGCCACACTTGACGATTTCGTCTTCTCCCAGGATACCAAGAGACTCCAGAGCCTGGGCGCCCGGCACTCCAATGCGTTCTGCCAACCGTGTCCTCAGGTTCTCGTAAAAGATCGACGAGTCCATCAAACCAAGAAGTTCGCAAGCAAATTGACGCTAAAAAACAATTGACTATGTATAAATATCTAGTACATAATAAAGCTTTAAATACTCACACATTTTTCAATAGGCAAAATCATGTGTAATTTCAGGTGTCATATTGTCTCTTACCCAAGTTATGTTAGGTCCATCCGGGTGTAACGATGGGTGAGGAATGGGGTCTACTAGTCCAAACAGTTGCATTGCTATCATGGTCTCAGCAAAACCTGTAACCAAAAATTGCATCCATTAAAATTTTATAGACAAAAATAGGAACATAATATTTCAGTCATTTGCATGATGTTATATCATATTATATCTACCTTTTAATAGATATTTTCTTCGTCAGCTCTAGATCAAATATTTTTGTTTTTCAAAATATTCAAAATAATACATCTAGACTTTATACAAACCACAGAATCTGTCTGCTGCGGTTACCCTCTCATCGACACACTATTGACCAATTTCATCGATATTTTTAAATAAACTTCCACTGACCAATAGTCGAAGTCAAAGGCTTACCATTGACTTCTTTATACTTCATTTATTATTTGTCTTTGTATTAATTTCGGTTTGCTTTGGCATTTAATTTAACCTTCTTTCAGATACTTCTGTTATTGCCTATTTGATTTAGTTTCATCTTGTTACTCGATGAGGTAGGTTTTTCTTAATAATAGTTTATTAAGAAAAATCTACCAAGTTCCATGTTCATGGATAGATATATTTTTTTATACTAAAATCTGCCATTTGGTTTTTGTTACCTTTATCCGTCCGTTCCGCAGTGAATGTGTTGTGTATTCCAAACGTCATCAAAACCTAAATAATGATTAGTGAGGATAGTACCTAATACCTATCATTCCTACCTTTGTATCTTATGGTGCCCCTAAACATGGTGTGTGCGTCTTCAATCCCGTAGAGCTTGGAGTAGATAGTGCTGTCTCGGTTAGGGAACCCTTCGAACGCAAACCCGGGTAGGAAGTCGAGATCCCTTGCCACGGACATCAGCTCTCCTCCGCTTAGCACGTTCACTATCTGCAAGCAAAACACATCGGTAAGATTGTTTAGTTAATGTGTTACTCCGAAAGCCATGCAAATGTAAAGTTCCCGAAGTGTTGTTTAAACCACGGGCTTTCGATTCATTTTCCGACTCTCAGGAGGGCATCGCTGCTCCGCGGAGAAAGTGTCCATATTTATAGGTGTGCAGCGAATGTCTGAAGACACTGGTTTAAATTAGAGACAAGTGGTTGAAATAACGGTTGAACGGTTTTGGGCTAGGCAACAAATGCGATGAATACATACCTGTCCTTTGCTAAGATATTTGGCTTCCGAAATAGTGTTTAGTAAAACTCCTCGAGGGTTCCAGGAGAATTTGTACCGTAAAGCATTGTCACTGAATTCCGGTGCTGGCAAACCTGAAATCATATTTGGCAATGTTATAGTATACAAGAGGATCTCAAACTATTTTCATCACCAAACTACATCAGTTAGTAACTTTAAAGCATAATTTTACACTTTTACCAATTTTCTTTTAGTTTGACTTCACATAACTGTTAGATCACTTACCTCCACAGTATGAAACAAATGAGTCAATTCTGCCCCCATGGCTCTGAATATTGTGGATGCACTCTAATGCTAGAAGGTGATCAATACCAGGATCGAGACCAACTTCATTTAGAAACGTTAAACCAGCTTCCGTGGCTCTGAAAGTAACAAAAATATATAGTTTTCAATGTATATTGTTATTTTTTAATATTATAACAATATGCACTTACGCTTTGTGCAGTTCCTGTACTTCAGGCCTGACATATGAAGCCGTAACCAAATGAACACCAGCATTCAGACACGCCTTAGCTACTGTTCCGTGGAGATCATAAGGTAGGAGGGAGACCACAAGCCTGGCTCTAGAGACCAGGGAGTGCAGAGCAACTTCGTCCTTAGCATGAAAGTACTCGGAGTTTACTCCGTAACGTTCTGCCAGAGCGTCAGCTTCTTCTTTCACCGCTGAAGCTAAAATGATGTGATTATTTAGACCAGTATCACGTTACGTTGTGCCAACGAAGTGATCGCAATTCAATGACCTTGATGATATTTTTATTAAATGTTATAATAATAGCAGCACTCTCTAGAACATGGCCAAAATGACTTGTTTTCATGCGGCCCACGACGCATGTTTTAATCAGAAAATAGTTTACTGAGCATTATACTGAAATGGGAAATTTTGAAGGATGCAACTTTTCTGACCACCTGAAGTAAATCGACGAGGTAATTTTTGAATTTGAGTAGCGTTTCACAGATTTCAAAGAATTAGAGAGTGCAAATAAACGTATAAAGACTTGAAATCTGAAAATATTTTTTTCTGCGGCCCTCCAGCTCTTGTAGTAAATTTAATTAGCTCGCGAAGATATGTAGTTTCGACAGCCCTAGTCTAGAACATTGTGTTGCTTGAAACTTACCGATTGTAACAGCGACGTTCTTGTCTCTGGAGAGGTATTCAACTACTGGTGCAGCGACCAGTCCACTGCCTAATATAACGACTGGTGCCTGTTGATCGTTGCCTTCTACCTTGTGCCTTGAACGTCTGCAACGAGACAATGAAATAATATTTTTATATTCGATAAATTAGTCACGGTCATTTTTCATATGCATACTTTTTTGGTTTGGGAAAACTCACGTTGTATTTGCCATCCGAAGATCGTTGATGTACTCAAATGGTGGCGTTAGCTGGCCGTTGCTCGTGATAATTGCCTGTAAATATAAATTTGTTAACATTTCTGATATTTAATAAAATATTTTATTGCATTTTAAATAATGACAGAAAAGTGTTTGTATCTTACCCCCTTTACAACAGGCGTGAAGTCGTGTTGTTCCAAAGGCTTAGTAGCATCAGATTTCATGATGTCTTCAGCGTAAGGGAATAACAGGTCCCCGAAGAAGTCAGTAGATTCTCGCGGCAATTGTGTGGGCATGTTGTCAATAGAGCACACAAGTACTCCGGGACCTTTGAAACTGAAGAAAAAACGAGTGTGCTTTAGATCACACGACTGAAGTAAATCTTTTTAGTACTAGTTCCTTCTATCAGCCGGTATAACTTTGTTTTTGCTTTGTTTAATATTAATGTCGCCATCTTGACAATAGTAAATTGTCATTTTAACGGACATACCAACATACAAATTTTTAACTTTGTTAACAACGGAGATCTTGAGAATGTTGACAATGGAGATCTACGTGAACCAACTTCAACTTCCGTTCCCCTCGCATTCACCAGCTTACTCCTCAAGTAAAGCGTGCGTAAATTTTATACTATAATGCTCATGTTTGTATTGATAAATAAATAAAGCAGCTTCGTGAACACGTGATTGTTTTGCCATAAAGGTTACTTCCTTTTGCATATAATCCGAAGCGTTGCTCATAGGCACTTATTATTATATTACGAGTATTAGAGAGATTTGCTTTATCAATTATTGAGTACTTGTTGAAGGTCAATTGTCATCACTGATTGCAATAACAACTTGATAATGAAGTGTTTTGTTCCATTAAACATAAGATAACAGTAGTTATAAATCATAAATCTCAATTACAGGCTGAATTTATTCAACAGAAACATTTATATGTACAGGCACTCTATAAATAAAAAGTTACAACTAAAAAAAAACATTATTTACAAAATAAATATGCTATCCAACTCACTACGGCGTGGTAAGGTTCCCAGAATACTGGTAGCATTACCTCGCTGAATTAGAATACTTAGCTTCTGAGCGAAGTATGTGCCAGCTCTGGGATCCCCCAAGGCGAGAACCAAACAAGTAGAAACTTGTAAAAACTTAAAAGCTCAAGGTGAATTAGTCCATCAAATAGTTCTCAACCTACCTCTTGGTGTCTTTATTTCTGTCAGCATCATATAGACAGAACGGCGTATCGATGGTGGTGCATTCATTCATGAACTCGATAGAACCCCCGGGGTCTGCAGATATGTCACAAATAGCCAACATTCTGTAATGCATAAAGGTATTTTTTTTATTACAACAGTTAAATAAGTAGTTACTTGTGTTACTGTTGTAATAATATATGATAGCTATCATTTTTTTTTTTACTTCAAACTTTTCTAGCATTTGACCACGCTCTCACCTGATGGGAAGTGACGATGCGATCGAAGGTGTAGCATGCTAGCCAAGTAAATACCTATTCACTCTTCTCTTGAACACGCCCGGGTCATATTTCGCCGGAAACACAGACGCTGGCAGGACATACAGGGCATACATCATACAGGGCCTTCTATTCTGATAAAAATATTACTCACTCGTGTAGCGAATCCAGGGGTGTGAAACGATTAGCAAACCACGATACCTGACGCAAAACACCTTCTAGTACATAACACCCATAAGATATTAGAAAGTGTTTTGCGTCGGATATCATAGGAAGCTTCGGAAATATCCACTTCACATTAGAAGCCGTTTAGATTATATCTTGAAACAAATTCTTCGTGTCTCCAGAAACTTCTGACCTTTATGATGGCAAAACGGACTTCCGCCAGATCAAGTTTACTTCGAAGATATTGAACTGTATTAAAAATTTACGCAATATACCATCAAAGCTATAACTCACCTGTGTGGCAAAGCTGGAGTGCCGATAGTTACATCAATAGATGATGTAGATTCATCCAGATAAGCTGTCATCCTTAAATGTTTTGCTTCAGCAAGCAATTGTTCCCAATGAACTTCGTGTATCAAAACTGATGTGAATGGTAAAACCTGACAACAAAGTATGCTGATATCACTTACCTGTGGGGCAAAGCTGGGGCACCAACACTCTTAGGCAGCCATGGGGTATGCGAAGGCACTAGAAGGTGCTTTGCATCTGGTATAGTAAGAAGTTTGGGGCTGTCCACTGCCCAGTAGATCCCGTTCACCAACACAGATGTGTATGGTGCTATCTGGACACAAAATAATGAGATGTTGAAAATTATTAGTTCTTTTTCATTAGGTATACGGCCACTAGTTCATGTCTAGCGACAGAGCAGGTTTCTTTACCTTTTGTGCAAAGGTCGAAATGTATCTTTCTGGGTGCTCATCGTATTCAAGAGGGTCGTAACCACCGCCGTTCTTTCGCTCGAGGTGGTGACGTCGGCGAACCTCGCAACCGTATATTTTGTTGGGACCTACAATATAGTTAGTACGTAGTACGTTAGTAAAATTAAAATATTGAGAGAAAAAACAATGGAAATATTCTAAATCACTCACTTCCATGTTCAGCAACTTTTCTCAGCATTTCCGGTGGAACATACTCGTGTGGAAGATCTTGGAATATTTCTTGACTGCCCTGAAATGTGTTAAAGATACCACGAAAGAATTAGTAAAATATTCTTATTCATCAGCTGATAGCAGACAACACATTAAGTTCCTCTCCAACCCCTTTTTTGGCGGGAAAACGAAAAAGATCGCGTCGCCGCATTGTATTATTTTCCAAAACTTGTGTTATTATCAGTGTTAGTGCATACAGTTGGTGGCATTTTATTCGTTTAGTGCTGGATTACAGGCATGAATGTGGGAAAGTGGTATAATGATGGTGAATCGTTTCTTTTTGTATTGTTTCCAAAACTCCATAGAAGCTTCTGATAAAGTTACCACCACTTTACTAGGAGTATGACTTGACTAGACTAGACTATGACTTGACTTGATGACGGACTATGACTTGACATGACACATATATATGGAATATCATAAACTTGACAATTATCAATTACTTTACACTAGCTAAATACACAAAGTGTGGAGCCAAAATAATAATAATAAAAAAGTAAAAGCCTCGTGAAGCTCAAAGCAAGTGCTAATTCAAATTTATCTTACGCCTAAGGTCTTATTAGGTTTTAGATAAGGTATGCTTATGCCCGTCTGTACTGAAAATTTACAGCTTCTAAGTTCGCACTTATCCCTCTACGACATACCTACTGCGATACATTTGGGTATGTCACAAAGGAATAAATGCAAACTAGTCCAGATGGGCACTAGTCTAATAATAAAGTTAGTTGACTCTTTATCCTTTTACATACCTGCGATACATTTCCAGATCCAGTGAATACAAATGTAAGGGGACCCAATGACTTAGGCATCATTCCGAGGGCTACTTCGTAGCCTGCGTCGCGAATCGCTTGGCGCGCCATGCTTGAGTTGCGGTAGTTATGGGCAGGGCCTATGTGCTGAAATTCATAAATCACTTTAAATAATTAAATAAATATTAAAATAAATACCGTGAAATGTTACCCGAAATATCTCTCTCAGATAGGAACCCGTACCTAAGGTTGCCAGGTCACCAAACTTTATAGCCGGACAGGCCAGCTAGTTTGGCCGGACATTTAAAGGCTGGATACCCTAAATTATTGAGGATTCTGTCTCAGTATTAATAGGCAAGACAAATAGATTGTATATATAATTACCATAAATCTTGTTAAATTCTAATGAAATAATGCGCGCGTGCTCAGCGCTCACTCGTTTACGAAATGTAAAATGCCTAACAAAAGCTGACATGAAGAACGAAGGGACACATTGGCTGCATACGCAATTTAAAAGCCTAACTATGTTCGGCTTTATCCAGACGCCTGGCAACGCTACCGTACCTAATAAACTTAGAACAAATATAAATTACCATAAACGGCGTGTGATGTCCAAGAGCTAACAGCCGGAGTCCAAGACCGTGCAGTATATTGACCATGCCAGCCACTCCTGCGTATTTTCCGAACGCTACCACTCGGTTGCCCTTCTCGTCCATCAGCTTTTCGTAGTCTATAAGTCGAATATTCTGTAGAAGATTTTAAGACAATCTCATAAATGAAATTAGGGTTTTAAAAAGATGAGTTGCACACACAGCTGCACTAAAGTTCATTAAGACACAATAATTATCTAAGCACCGCTTTCCGCTGGTTTCTCAAACGTTTGTTAAATGCGTGTCAACATGGCTGGCACACCAAATACTGAACGCTCTTTAGTTGCCTGTTGATCATCGGCTGTCTTCAACCACAATACAATATTTGGTATGTTGACTTGACACGATTTTGACAAACGTACAAAAAACCGGGGCTAGAGAGACAAGTGCGAACTTTAGTGTGCGAGCAGCTTAATTTTAGTGCAGACGGGCATAAGTTTAATGTTATATCATATGTAATAAATTTTAATTTAATTTAATTTTGTAAGTAATTTTAGTTTGAATACTATCGTGATGACACATTTTGTAAGATAAATAACGGCTAAACTCACGTCAGTTAAAATTCGAAATTACTCCGACCAGGTTTCGGACACCTTCTTCTGGGAGCCACTCACAAACGCAAGCCTTTCGCGAGCGTCAGCACGTGAGTTACGTGCTGACGCTCGCGAAAGTCGCCACGGCTTGCGTTAGTAACTGGCTCCCAGCAGAAGGACATCGAATATGTCCGAAACCTGGTCGAAGTAATATCGACTTTTAACTGACGTGAGTTCAGCCGTTATTTATCTTACAAAAAATATAATATGTAGGTCCATCATATAAACTTTTCTTCGACAGACTAAAATTTTCCTTATGTTTTTTATAAGTTCGCTTCTTTATGGTTGACCGGATCAATTACCTTTGCTAGTATCGCGTCAAGCATTGGCATGTTGGTCTCTTGTGCCTTGATGGTGTGTGAGAAGAAGCAGTAAGTCTTATTAGGAATGAGGAGGTCAACGGGCGTCTGCTTCACGCCGAATATCACGTTTGCTTCGCTTATGTCTTCCTGAATGATCGCCCCAGCGTTTATGTATGACTGAAAGGAAAATGAACAATTATTGGAAATCTACTGAGCTCCAGGTACCGCCTGCCCGCTAGTGATTCATTATCATAACATTTTATATAAACAGTATTAACATATTGTGAAAGCGTGAGTGACCCATGGAGCAATACGGGTAATCCCGACAGGAGAGATAGTGAATAATTTTTCTTTTTATCTAATTAACTCTGACATTATTTTATTTTATTTGACATTATTGTAATAGCCTAATTGGATTCTTTTATTATTTTATAACCGTGATTTATTTTTTGTTAATGTATGAAATACTTTGTGTGATAATTGTAATTGATTTTGTCGTTTTTATCACAATAAATAAATAAATAATAAATAATTTTACACATAAAAAGAAAAGAAATAAAGAAAAGAAAAAGAAATATTCTAGACGCATTTGAACGCATTGAACAAAGGCTTTTTCTCTAGGGAACAAAATGATGGGCAAGTTGGCCTAGAATAAATTGAATATACCCATTCCCATATCCAATTGTCCGATTCCTTTATAGTTATCTTAATTGTAATTATTTATCTATCGTAATTATAATGGAGTATTTATAAGGTCACGGGAAGGGAATAGTGTTATAATCATGAGAAGGATGGAAGAAAAGAAGATTCTATCTAACAAGAGATCGGCTTCTGTTGAGAATAATCTAGTCATACAAATACAAATAACATCTTCCACAAAATAAATAATAGGTCTTTACCTATGAAATTGCCGTATTGCAGTACAGACTTTTTCAAACAAAAAAAGTTTTGATTGGCTATGAATTCTAAATTCAAATTAATTTTGTTTTAAAAATATGACATTCTATTTACAATATAAGTCTTTTGTTTATTGATTAGCGTTGTATTTTCATTACATTTCAACATTTTTCCTCATAATGGATACTTTGAAATTTCATGTAATTATGGAATATGAGTTCCGTCGTGGCACTAACGCGGCACAAACGACACGTAACATCAACGACGTTTACGGAGAGAACTGTACAAACGAAAGTACAACCCGTTATTGGTTTGCTCGGTTCCGTTCTGGGAATTTTGACCTGAAAAATGAACCTCGTGGTCGTCCGGAAACTTTGGTCAACAATGATGAATTAAAGGCGATTGTGGAAGCTGATGAATCTCAATCTACAGCTGAGCTGGCAGCAGCTTTTGATGTTAGCATCAAAACAATATTGGTCCATTTGCGACAGATTGGCAAGATAAAAAAGCTTGATAGATGGGTGCCCCACGAACTTAACGATCGCCAGCGCAACGTACGCGTCGAGACTTGCCTTGCGCTGCTTAACAGGCACAGAAATGAAGGAATTTTGAACCGAATTGTTACGTGCGACGTAAAATGGATTCTTTTTGACAATCGAAAGCGCTCAGCAAGTTGGTTAGATCCTGGTTCGGTACCAAAGCAATGTGCAAAACGAAAAATGACCCCTAGAAAGGTGATGGTCACAGTTTGGTGGTCTAGTGCTGGTGTGATTCATCATAGCTTTTTACAAAACGGCGAGAGCATTACTGCAGATGTGTACATTGAAGAACTGACCACAATGATGGCGAAACTCGCACGTCTGCAACCAGCTTTGGTCAATCGGTCGTCTCCACTGCTACTTCACGACAACACGCGACCCGATACTGCACAACAGACCGTCTCTAAGCTGCATGAGTCGGGTTTGGAAGCTCTCCCTCATCCGCCATACTCACCAGATCTTGCGCCTACCGACTATTACTTTTTCCAAAATTTGGACAACTTTTTAGCGGGAAAAAAATTCAATTCCCGAGAGGCAGTACAAAACGCCTTTGAAGAGTTTGTTGTCTCCCGTCCTGCTGATTTTTTCAAGAAGGGCATCCATAAACTGCCACAGCGTTGGCAATGAGGCATTGATTGCAGGGGTGATTACTTTGAATAAAAGAAATAAATAAGTTCGAAAAAAAAATATTTTAACTTTTTTCAAACAAAACGGCAATTTCATAGGTAAAGACCAATAATATTTAAAGTAACGCTATAGTTTAACCATGTTGAGCCTTTTCTTTACCCTAGTTATGTGGAACCTTATGGTTGCTGTCGTGGCGAAGAAACGGTCCTGAAGCACAAATCTTCATTTATTTATTTTTTACGATCACAAATACAGGTCTTGGCTCTAACTAGAATTCCCTGTATCTAGGGACCCAGGAACTACGAGAAACATGGTCCTATAACATCCAGACACAGAACAAGTGACTGCGCTTTTTTTGTAATGCAGAAATACTTGTCCTTCGCGGGAATCGAACCTCTTCGGGTTATGAGCCGATCTGCTCAACCACCACACCACAGAGGCTGTCAAACTCCTTATTATATATAACCAAACATTAAATAGGTATATAATATATACCTGCATAGGGTAGGCTCGTCGGTTGGACGGCTGCACGATGACTTTCACGCCCTGCCTCACGAAGCGGTTTACATTGGAAGGAGAGAATGGCGCTCGTCTCTCCCATACTGATTGGTCTTCTCTACGGATCGCAATCACTCGCCGAGTCTAGTACATATAATGAATTAGTATATTACATATTATTATATTTTATTACTTAGTCACAGTTTAAATAAGCATCGAAGAGAACCCATTATGCCGCATATCTAATGCAACTTCCGTGGGGCTGGAGGTGGAGACCGATCTATATGTATATTGCACAGGAGACACCTCTACTATTGTACCTCAAACGCAATCTAGTTGGCATTCGAGTTTGTGATAACTGTAGCCTTCGCATTTTAATGGTCTAAATCAATCTAATTATAGTAAAATTACTGTTAAGTATGCCACGCATGTGGTTAAGATTTCCTATAAAAATTTACCTCCTATAAAAGTTTTTCCTCTTGGGTATAACCTGGGTGTTTTTGAGTCAAAAGTGAATGGGCATTTCATGGGCAAGCGCGCTCCACCTTAGACAACTTCGTCACTTACCATCAGGTGAGTTGTTATCAAAAGCATGCCCATTTTACCATTTAAAAAAACTCATTTAGAAGAACCTACATATACTGTAATTGCAGCACTATTATACTTAGTAGGTAATGTTATATGTTTTGCACGGAATGAGGGTCCAGTAGCGCAGGCTGCGATGAATCTATTATTAGTTGTTGTGCTCTTAAAAATAATGATTTATAGCAGTATCGCCGGTTTCGTATTAAAATATTACTTTATAATGCACAGGAAAAATTTGAATCACGAACGGGATATAAGCCTGCGTCCGTTCATCTTAAAAGCCATGACATGATTTGCAGCTAACCCGTGTTCAAATGCTGATCGTGACCTAAATATTTTATTTACTTTACAAATTAACCCGTGTTCTTCAAATATGCTGACAAAAAAAGCGTGTACTGTCTGTAGATTCATTGGAGACGATGAAATTATGAATGAAGCCAATAAAAGTATAATGATAATGATAAAGATAAATTTATTGATAATTATAAAGAATTACAAGTCTGGAATTATTAAATAAACATCAAAAAGAAATAATAATAAATTCAATATATTAATTATTTTAAAAATATTGTTATTAAAAATAGACAAGTATATAAAGTTAAATTGATCACACAAGTTTTGTTATGAATTCCTCGACGCTATATGGCAATATCTATCAGAAATATATAAAAATATGTATAATATGACCTCATTCCAGTATCTTGTATTATGAAAAGTAAATACATATATTTACTATAAAATATTTGCATTACCTTTCATTGCTATTGTTACCTAGATAATGATATACCTAAAGATAAAACCAAAGATAAAGTTAATTCAAATATATAACCGTAAAAAAGTATAAACAGTAAATAAGTACCTACCTAGATATTTATGATATGCTTCTTTTATCAAAGTATAGGTAAGTGCTTACCTATTTTCGGATAAAAATCTGTGTATTATCTAAATACTTTAATGCAACTGCATTACGTAATGCTGTATAAATAAAATCTTGGCTCATCCATGCCCAGTAGATAGATAACAAGAGTCAACAAGTTTAAGGCAACAATCGAGGTCGAACTCGCATTGCAGGCATCAAGATAAGAAATCACACTAATATTATAAAGGCGAAAGTTTGTATGTGTGTTTGTCTGTATGTGTGTATGTTCGTTACTCCTTCACGCTCAAATGGCTGAATGAATTTGGATGCAATTCGGTACCAAATATACAATACAAAATAGCTTATACACTGGATTAATACATAGGCTGTATTTTATCCTGGGAAAGTGAAATTTTCTCGTGGGATGAGCAAATAATTAAAATACCTTTTATCCGCGGGTTATACCGCGGGGCGCAACTAGTATATATATAAATATGCGTGGACATTTCACACAGCGCCATCTAGTAAGCAAAACTTGTACTATGAGAACCAGATACACTTAGATACTTTTTGTTCGTACATAGAATACAATATAACTTCCAGACACAGGACAAACATCGATGTTCATCATAAAAATGTTGGTCCTGGGTGGGAATCGAACCCACAACCTACAGCTCAAAAGACAGGGTTACTACCAATTGAGCTATCGGGCCAGTCTAATGGATAATGAAAATCAGATAGAACTTACACGGGTCTAAGGTCCGTATTACAGAACGATGCTCAGTCATCGATCGCTGCTCAAGCAGAGATTTCATTTACTAATTGATCACTTTATGAATGAAATCTCTGCTTGAGCACGATCGATGACTGAGCATTGTTCTGTAATACAAGCATAAGTATTTGATAACGTAAATCACGATTTCGCGGAGATTTGGCAGGAAAGCGATAAAGATTGCGTCACGGCATTGTATTATTTCCTAAACTTGTGTTATTTTCAGTGTTAGTGCATAAAATTGGTGGCATTCTATTCGTTAAGTGCTAGATTACAGGCGTGAGTGTGGGAAAATGGTATAATGATGGTGAAACGTTTCTTTTTGTGTTGTTTCCAAAACTCCATAGAAGCTTCAAGTAAAGTTGCTACCAGTTTACTAGGAGTATGACTTTGACTAGACTTGACTATGACTTGACTCGATGACTTCGACTGTGACTTGACACATATTTGCGTAAAATATCATTAACTTGATAAATTATCAATTACTTGACACTGGCTAAATACACAAAAGTGTGGAGCCAAAACATTAAAAAAACGTAAATCACACATAACTCGCAATATTACCTAGATTGCGAGGTATAACCGTTTTTCTTTTCTTTTTTTTCTATCTGCATTACCACAGACACCTGAGCCGATTTACACATTTAGAAAGAAGTACCTATATTTTTGTTATTGGTTGTATTGTATTTATGTTCATGTTAATAATATACTAAAGTAAAAATCACATAGAACTTACATGGGTCTAAGTATTTGATAACGTAAATCACACATACTTAGGTCCGTATTACAGAACGACGCTCAGTCATCGACCGGCAGAGATTTCATTCATTAATTGATCACTTTATGAATGAAACCTCTGCTTGAGTACGAGAGTTGATGACTGAGCATCGTTCTGTAATACGGACCTAAGTATGTGTGATTTACGTTATCAAATACTTAGACCCATGTAGGTAAGTTCTATGTGATCTACACTAGCAACTAGAATGTCTGTAATCTACATAGATTACAGTCCGCGTGTCCGGTTTATCAGTTGAGACCTTAGCAACGTACTAAATATGTGTATAATATCGATAGCTACCTAGTAAAAGCACTTGGAACTTGACTTCTGCATGAGTTACAAATTTATACCTACTGCGCATGTCGCGTTGTTATTTATACCTACTGCGCAGGTCACGTGGTTATTTATATCTACTGCGCAGGTCACGTGGTTATTTATACCTACTGCGCAGGTCACGTGGTCATTTATACCTACTGCGCAGGTCACGTGGTTATTTATACCTACTGCGCAGGTCGCGTGGTTATTTATACCTACTGCGCAGGTCACGTGGTTATTTATACCTACTGCGCAGGTCACGTGGTTATTTATATCTACTGCGCAGGTCACGTGTTTATTTATACCTACTGCGCAGGTCACGTGTTTATTTATACCTACTGCGCAGGTCACGTGGTTATTTATACCTACTGCGCAGGTCGCGTTGTTATTTATACCTACTGCGCAGGTCACGTGGTTATTTATATCTACTGCGCAGGTCACGTGGTTATTTATACCTACTGCGCAGGTCACGTGGTCATTTATACCTACTGCGCAGGTCACGTGGTTATTTATACCTACTGCGCAGGTCGCGTGGTTATTTATACCTACTGCGCAGGTCACGTGTTTATTTATACCTACTGCGCAGGTCACGTGTTTATTTATACCTACTGCGCAGGTCACGTGGTTATTTTAGTGGAGTAATTATGACGGTTGGAGTTTTGGCGGGAAAACGAAAAAGATCGCGTCACCGCATTGTATTATTTTCCAAAACTTGTGTTATTTTAAGTGTTAGTGCATAAAATTGGTGGCATTTTATTCATTTAGTGCTGAATTACAGGCATGAGTGTGGGAAAGTGGTATAATGATGGTGAAACGTTTGTTTTCGTGTTGTTTCCAAAACTCCTTAGAAGCTTCTGGTGAAGTTGCCACCACGTTACTAGCAGTATGACTTGACTAGACTAGACTATGACTTAACTTGATGACTTGGACAGTGACTTGACTTGAGTTGACACATTATATGATATTAATTAACTTGAGATATTATCAATTACTTGACACTGGCTAAATACACAAAAGTGTGGAGCCAAAACCAAACAAAAAAAATTATGACGGTTATCGCCATGGCAACAGTTTGATATCGTATCGCATTACTAAGTTTATCATTTATTACCGCAATTCGAATTTTAGATATCGATATCTACTCCGGGGGGTAATTTCCGTTGTTTACTACTTTTTATTTCGGTCATCGCCAAAATTTGATAACAATTTAAGGGGTGAGAACAAAAAGGGCTTATCTGATTTTTTTCACAAAATGACTTATGGGTATCGTTGGATTCAGCGTGAAATTATCTTCAATAATACATTCTCAAAATACCGAAATGAGGCTTAAATCTCGAGATTTTGAGTCTAAAAACGGTTTATCTGTCACAGGAATACAGTTCGCTTAACTTATTATATTTATTTTATTATACTTAAAAACTTTATTATATTTATTTTATTATATTATATTTTTACAGTAATTGTATGAATTAGTACTATATTTAGTATTTAAAAATAGAATTAAAACATTTTCAAGCAACTGAAACTTACATAAACCTTTTCTATTACCTTATAAGCACAAGTCAATTTTCTCGAAACTGTCAATTTGTCAGTTAAACCCTTTTTATTCTCAACCCTTCAATTGTTTTTTCGTTAGTCTTATCTTGCTGTTGACCATGTTCTCACCTGATGAGAAGTGGTGATGTGAAGGTGTAGCATGCTAGTCAAGTAAACACCTATTTACTCTTTTCTTGCACACCCCAGGGTTATATTTCGCAGGAAACATGTAACGCCGGTAGAGCGTTCCATTCCTTGGCCGTTCTAATTATGAACGTAGAATCAATAATAATAATAACGTCCAACGACCACATACATAGATCCTGGACCCTTACTAGGATTCCTTGTGTCTAGGGACCCAGGAACTACGAGGACCATGGTCCCATAACACCCAGACTCAGAACAAGCATTTGCGTTTTTTATCTGTGCACAAATACTTGCCCTGCCGCGGGAATTGAACCCGCCGCCCCGGGCTATAAGACATCCTGCTCAACCACCACACCACACAGGCTGTCAATGTAATAAAATCAATGTAATGATGATTAATGTAATTATTAAAGTAAGAATACATCGCTATTAACTATAACTAAAGCTTATATTTTTGAATGAATTTGAATGAAACAGTAAGTAAAGAAAACAATCGTGTTTACGTAGCGAACCCCCGGGAACCAAGTATACCTCTCCGAGCTATTAAATGTAAATCATATCAAATCAGTTTTTTTTTTAATGTTTTGGCTCCACACCTCAGTGTATTTAGCCAGTGTCAAGTTATTGATAATTTATCAAGTTAATGATATTTCACGCAAATATGTGTCAAGTCACAGTCGAAGTCATCAAGTCATAGTCTAGTCAAAGTCATACTCCTAGTAAAGTGGTGGCAACTTTACTTGAAGCTTCTATGGAGTTTTGGAAACAACACGAAAATAAACGTTTCACAATCATTATACCACTTTCCCACACTTATGCCTGTAATCCAGCACTTAACGAATAAAATGCCACCAATTTTATGCACTAACACTGAAAATAACACAAGTTTTGGAAAATAATACAATGCGGCGACACGATCTTTTTCGTTTTCCCGCCAAAACCGAAATCAGTTTTAAAAGCCACATGTTTTGTTGACGACTTAGCGCTACTTAGGTGCAGTCATCGTGACGTTAAGATAATGGCTAAAGGATTTCAGGTAGATAATTATTATCTTTGGTAGGTATGTAGTTGGTAATCTCTGCTTGTATGTAAATAAATGAGTATACATATGAAGATAAGGGTTAATATCTTTGTGACCATATCAACAACACAATTCATAAAGTAGGTATACCTAGTCACTTTGGAGATATAGTCACTAAATAAAAAAATACAAGTAACAAACGCAAAGCGTAACAAACCGAATTCAGGCTTACATGGTTTTCTCATATTTGCCATCGTCAGAACTGGACCAAATTGAAATGGGACCACACGAAAAGCTTTCAAATAAAAAAATAATCATCAAAATCAGTTCTCCCAGTCGTAACTTATGAGAAAAAAAAAAACAGTCGAATTGAGACTCTTTTTAAGTCGGTTAAAAACAAAGAATCTATTCATACTAACCTACGTAATACCACAAAACACTTAATAGTACAACACTAATAAATAACTTTGTACTCGGAGTTCTGCGAAAAATGCTAGTATTTACAATTTTTCAGAGTTAAATTATAATTATAATCATGAACAATTATCAGAAGTTTTGTTGTTGAAATGCTCGATAGATAGAACTAAATTATGCTTGAAATTATCTTTGATCATTACAATATTGTTTTTGTTATTTAAGTTTTGACTCCACACTTTTGTGTATTTAGCCAGTGTCAAGTAATAGATAATTTATCAAGTTATCGATATTTCACGCAAATATGTGTCAAGTCACAGTCATCAAGTCAAGTCATAGTCAAGTCAGTCTAGTCAAAGTCATACTCCTAGTAAAGTGGTGGCAACTTTACTTGAAGCTTCTATGGAGTTTTGGAAACAACACGAAAAGAAACGTTTCACCATCATCAATACCACTTTCCCACACCGTGCCTGTAATCCAGCACTTAACGAATAAAATGCCACCAATTTTATGCACTAACACTGAAAATGACACAAGTTTTGGAAAATAATACAATGCGGCGACGCGATCTTTTTGTTTTCCCGCCAAAACTCCTACAATATTGTTAACCCATAAAGCCATGACAATATGTAGGTATCCACCATGGCTATACTGTCTGATATCGGAGTTATTGAAAGGATTATTAATCTCTTTTCTTCAAATAATTTAGTTGCTGTTTAGCATTGAATTAGGTATTGCCATATTAAATGCCAGTTATGATACTGGTGAAGCGCTATCACTTAATATTAAGTTATTTTATACATTAATTTATTTATTCATTTCAAATATCCATTTCTTATTATTTAAATTCACCCGCTTTGCCGGTCGATGATTTGAAACCGCTAGCTCTGCACGAGCCAATGGTGTCCGTCCACGGATATCCTTGGAAATCCGCTAGATGGCGTCAGCTGTCAATGACGCGACACACATAAGACTTTTGAACGTCAACCGCTCGAGTTCCTGGTTCTGGTGATTTTCTTTTGCCCTGATGGACTCTTTTTTATTTGCGCAAACCTATCGCATAATTTCAAACTGTGATTACTGTGACGGTGAAGTGTCGATGTGACCTGCTAGCTAGCCGTGCTGAGGAATTTCTTCAAAACTCGCACCCGGACTGTATCGGCTGACGCTGCTCCCTCAGGAGGACCTAGGATCTGTATAAGGGCATCTGAGGTAAGTGCAGTCTTCGAGCTTCTTATTATCGACCGGCATTTGTGTTCCCATGTAATTCATAGTTTTTTCATTTAGATAGGTACCTACTTACGCTACAAAATCACGTAGTAATCCTACACCCCTGGACGGGCTATTTACACGCTCGTCCATAATTTTGGTCCTTTCGAGTCACGGATAGATCCGCGAATCCAGATTCATGTAATTTTTGGTGAATTCTGTTCCATAAGTAACTATACTTAACGCTATCCGTTGTAAAGATTCACGTAATTTCTCGGTGAATTCTTCTTGTAACGCCCCCCTTTAACATTCAGATTTACGTAATTATTGGTAAATTCTCGAATATCAATGTTTTTCCAGGTTTTTACGTAATTTTTCGGTAAAAATCTGCAATTCATTACGCTTTTTTTCGCCCCCATTTTATGCCCGAGGTTGACCTACTTCTTAGCCGTTCAATTCTCGTAGAAGTTCAATTAATTGTAATACTAATTGCTAACGTATTAATTGGTTATGTCATATTAGTTGTTCAATTTAATTGCAACTAGGTAAATAAATACCGATTGTAAGATATTTTCGCTTCATCAAGTATTTTGCCTTGTAATTTAACTGTAATTTATTTACAAACTACCCACATTTTCTGTTTAATCTTAATTTATCTTTTCCAATATGACGGAAAAATCGACAAAAGATCAGGATGTTATGTTAGTTCTGTTGAATCAAAAGAAAGAACGCATATTTCAACGCATAAATCGATTGTATAATTCGTCAAAAAATATCTCTTCTTTTGATTCACGTTCGAAGGAAACGTTCATGGCTGAGTCTGAGACAATAGATGATTTGCGGGATAAGTTTGAGGTTTGTGTAGATGAAATAAATAGGATAACGCTCACATCGAAGCCTACCGCTATTCCTGATTATGCTAGTCTTGACTCGTTTGAAGATTTGTACTCGCGAGTAAAACGCGCTCGAATGAAATTGACCGCCGACTACAAGGAGCGTTTGCATGAGGCGAGTGACTCGACTAAATCGGTGGTGAAATTGCAGCCTTTGGTGATACCTAGTTTTGACGGTCACCCCGAAAACTGGAATTTATTCTATCAGACATTTAAAGCTAATATTCATTCGAATGCACAATTGTCTGACTCGCAACGTGTGCAATATCTCTTATCTAAGTTAACAGGTGATGCACTAAAGTTCACCGCGGGTATTGTTCCGACTGGTGAAACTTACCATATTTTGTGGGATACTTTAGTAAAAAAATATCAAGACAAACGTGTCTTAGGTACATTTTATTTAAATAATATTCTCGACTTGAAGAATTGCTCGCACAGTGCAAACAACCTCGACCTATTTATCAGTAATTATTCCGCTTCCTTATCGGCTCTCAAACAGCTGGAGATACCTGATCTGACCGACTTTGTTTTTTTGCAATGCGCACTTAGAAAAATGGATGCACAAACAATCCAAGCATTTGAACTTTCTGTGCGAAATATTGAAATACCTACTTCACAACAGCTGATTGCCTTTGTGCAGGATCAAGCTAAAATACTTGAACGTTCTAATACGCGAAGTAATTACTTAAATAAAACGCCCGCTAATACACAGACTCGTAATCGTAACGCACGGGAACAGCATACCTACAAGTCGTTCGTAGCGAGCGAGCCCGCGGAGGAAACGCTGGGGCGAGGTAAACAACTTGTTCCAGCGCTTGCGCCCGCGCAGCCTGCTTGTGCGCTCGCTGCATCTTCGAATGCAGCGCAGCAATGTGTTTTGTGCGGAAGTACTGATCACGCGCGGTTATATAACTGCATACAATTTAAAAAGCTTGATTCACGTAGTAGGTATCAATTCGTAAAATCGAAGCATGGATGTGTCAACTGTGTTAGTACATCGCACAACCTTTCGAATTGCAACTCGACGTCTGTCTGTGAGTTATGCAAAAAGCGACATCATACGCTCCTGCATTTTAGTAGTAACAATAATGATAAGAAAAATAATACGCATTCACATACCGCTTTGGTAAATAATAACCTGCACTTGTTGCCTGCCCCCGCTCCCGCGCCCGCGCCCGCCTCTTCGGGTGCCTGCGCGCTCTCCGCTCCGAACGTTCCCGAGCTTTTATATAATACAGAACCCGCTCCGCAATATCAGCCTTGTGCGCCTGATCATAAGGGCTATATTAGCATGACAGCCGCATCACAAAATGTTGGAAGCGCTAATTCACTGCTGCTGTCTTCTAATCAAAATACTGTATTGCATTCTACCGAAACGAAATCAAAGGCAACGATTCTGCTTTCAACCGCCCAAGTGTATGCACGGCCTAAGGGTGGCTTCGGGAATAAGTCTGTAGTGAGATGTCTCATTGATAACGGCAGCCAGAATAATTTAATTACAACTGATTGCTGCCGTATACTGAACTTGCCAATAACGCCTTTGAGCAATTCCTTTGTCAAAGGTGTCGGTTCCGCTTCTCGCCCTATTATAGGATTCGTTTATCTCGACATTGAGTCACGCATTTATCCTGAGCAAAAGTATTCTATTCACGCTTTAGTTGTCGAATGCATTACAGATAAATTACCGACGCAGTTCATTGAGTGGGAAAGTGATATTAATTTCCATGATATTCCCCTCGCTGATTTAAATTGGAACATTCCGGGAAATATCGATTTATTGCTAGGTGCTCAGCTCTTCCCGTACATATACTTGGGGAACAGGGTCGAATGTGGTCCGCGAGCCCCACCTGCATTATCGACAACATTAGGGTACGTCCTAATGGGGGATTTTCCACGCAAAGACGTTATACCTACCGTTGCTTCTTTCACCGCTTTAGCGCTCAATGACTTGGTTCAAAAATTTTGGGAACTTGAGGAAGTGCCAACGAAACGCTTGCTATCACCAGAGGAGACAGAGTGTGAAAATATTTTCACGTCGACTGTGACCCGGGATAATGTAGGCCGTTACACCGTTGCACTGCCATTTTGTAAGGACCCCACGGTACTTGGAAATTCGCACGCTGCTGCTTATCGCCGCTTAATGACGCTCGAGCGTAAGCTTCGTCAACTGCCAAGTTTGCGCGCGAACTACAATAAGGTGATACAAGACTATATTGATAACGGCTACCTCAGTCCTGTTGACAAGTCGGAGCTTACTACTGATGGTTATTATATCGCTCATAGTGCTGTGGTGAGGCCAGACAAGCCAATGCCGCGAATCGTTCTGGACGCTAGTGCCAAGACCCATACTGGATTCTCCCTAAACGATGTATTGCACATCGGCCCTAATTTACAAACGGATTTATTTCTGCTGCTATTAGATTTCCGATTGTTTCCGATTGCTATGAACGCTGATATAAAACAACATTATCTACGCATTGGTGTACCGGTGGACCAGCGTAAATACCTACGCATTTTATTTCGCTTCGATGAATCTGAAGAAGTACGCACTTATGCCTTCAATAGACAACCGTTCGGTCTGAAGTCTAGCCCTTACGTAGCTATGCGCACTGTGCGACAGCTGGCTTCAGATATGGGTCAAGTATACCCGGAAGCAGCGCAAGTGGCTGAGACTTCCTTTTATATGGACGATTTGGTCCATTCAGCTCCTGATGAGACAACTGCCGTACAGCTTGCACAAGAACTGATAAGGATGTTCAAAGAAGGTGACTTTGAACTGGTGAAGTGGTCAAGCAACTCGCCAGCTCTACTTAATAGTCTTCCGGACTCACACCGCAAGTCACTTGAATTTGACGTCTGCAATGCTGCTTCGAAGGTGCTAGGCCTCTCGTGGGAACCATGTGAAGACAATTTCTTCTTCACTTCCGCTGCGATGACTGACAAGTGCACGAAGAGAAATATACTCTCGGTAGTTGCGCGTTTGTTTGATGTACTCGGACTGGTAGCCCCTGTAGTTCTCTTTGCCAAGTTGCTCATTAAGGAATTGTGGCTGAGTAAGAGTGACTGGGATGATCCTGCTCCTGAGCACATACGCACACGATTTACCGCTCTAGCACAAGAGTTCCACCTGCTCGACACCCTGCGGATTCCACGACATGTAGGCGTTCAAGCAGGTTGTGAGCTGCGTCTTGTTGCATTTTGCGATGCAAGTTTGAATGGTCTGGGTTGCGTCATCTACGCCCATTGTACCTATCCTACTGGAATTAAAACCCGCCTTCTCTGCGCAAAGTCAAAGGTCTCGCCGGCAAAAATTACAACGCTTGCTCGCCTCGAATTATGCGCCGCTTTGCTAATGTCAAAATTAGTGAAGACTGTACGCGACATTTATGCAACGCGTATTCCCATTGCAGGAATATACGCGTTTTCTGATTCCACGATCGCATTATCGTGGATTCATTCTTCGCCACACCGTTGGTCCATTTTCGTGGGCAACCGCGTCGCACAATGCCAGGAGAACTTGGCCGCTGAACATTTTTACCACGTGGCCGGAGCCATAAATCCCAGTGATGGACTTTCTCGTGGGATGCTTCCATCGCAGCTCCTATCTCATGATCTGTGGTGGAACGGCCCACCGTGGATACGCTGCGCTCCAGAGGAATGGCTGATACAACCATTCTCTCCTGCCAACTGCAATGACCTGCCAGAGCACAAGGCAAGCGTCATGACTGTCACTTCGCATACAAATCCACCGCTATTGTGTGCGTTGGCACAACGAGTCTCCTCGTGGGACAAGTTGCTCCGCATCATTGCATATGTGTTAAAATTTGCTGTGCCTAGCGCTAAATTCGTACCACGTTCTGTATCAGGAATGGCAGCAGCAGAGAAAGCTCTCTTGCATGCAGTCCAAGCTGTACATTTCGCAGATGACATAAAGCTAATCAAAGCTGGGAAGTTGCCCGCTAAAAGACTACGAAGTCTCGCTGTCTTTTTGGATAAAGATGGAATTCTACGCATTGGTGGAAGACTCTCTGGGTCACAGCTACCTTTCGAAGTGAAACATCCTATTCTTCTTCCAAAACGTGACCATGACGTGGACTTGATAATAAAACATTTCCATGATATTAACTGTCACACAGGACCTGGCCTTCTTATGTCCATCATACGCCAACGCTATTGGATATTGGATGCTAGAACGGTAATCAGGGCCAAGTTGCGAAAGTGTAACACATGCTTCAAAACTAACCCGACGCATCCAACGCCAATGATGGCCGATCTTCCTACGTATCGTGTCTCGGAAGCTAAAGCCTTCACTCACACTGGTGTCGACTATGCTGGGCCGATCCGTATAACCCTTTCCCGCCGTAGAGGTCAACACTCGCAAAAAGCATATATCTGCCTATTTGTGTGCATGGTCACCAAGGCCGTACATATAGAACTTGTCTCTGACTTGACTTCGGATATTTTCCTGGCCGCTTATAAACGCTTTATTTCACGCCGTGGTCCTGTCTCATGTCTTTATTCGGACAACGCAACGACGTACGTCGGTGCGAAAGCGCATTTAGATGAGCTTTACAGTTTTTTGTTGAGCTCGAACTTTAAATCTGCAGTTTCGAATGAGCTGTTGTCACGACGCATACAGTGGAAGATGATCCCTCCGCGAGCACCCAATTTCGGTGCTATGTGGGAGAGTAACATAAAAAGCATGAAGACTCACCTGTATAGAGTGATAGGAAGTCAGCTACTTACGTATGAAGAGCTGCAAACTGTTCTGACGCAAATAGAGTCTATCAGGAACTCTCGCCCTTTGAGTGTGTTGTCTTCGGATCCGCACCCTGAGGTGCTCGCTCCCGCACATTTTCTAATGTCCACGCCGTTGCAGTACATACCTGCTGCCGATCTGTCCGCACAACGCGTGAATTTACACGAACGAAAGAAGTTGCTGGATAGTATGGTTCAATCGTTTTGGAAAAAGTGGCATTTAGAGTATCTGCATACGTTGCAAGTTAGGCAAAAGTGGGCTACTCCAGAAAATCCAGTAGAAATTGGAACCGTTGTTCTCGTTGAGCAGGAGAATACCGCTCCCTTGTACTGGCCGCTAGGTATAATCACCGAAGTCTACAAGGGCTCTAATGACACCGCCCGTGTGGCGATGGTCAAAACAAAATCTGGAATATACAAGCGCGCTATTACAAAACTTTATCCCATTCCAACGCAATAATATTACTATTCACTACGCAATTAATTATAATAAATAATGATACAAATATAATGTTCATCTAAATTTCACGCCTCAATTTTTTCTAAACTATATCTTTTTCAATTCAATTCAATTTTACATGTACTCGGACCAGTCATAAAAATAGTTCGTTTTGAAAGCTCGTGACCTTCCAAGGCGGGGTGCATGGTGAAGCGCTATCACTTAATATTAAGTTATTTTATACATTAATTTATTTATTCATTTCAAATATCCATTTCTTATTATTTAAATTCACCCGCTTTGCCGGTCGATGATTTGAAACCGCTAGCTCTGCACGAGCCAATGGTGTCCGTCCACGGATATCCTTGGAAATCCGCTAAATGGCGTCAGCTGTCAATGACGCGACACACATAAGACTTTTGAACGTCAACCGCTCGAGTTCCTGGTTCTGGTGATTTTCTTTTGCCCTGATGGACTCTTTTTTATTTGCGCAAACCTATCGCATAATTTCAAACTGTGATTACTGTGACGGTGAAGTGTCGATGTGACCTGCTAGCTAGCCGTGCTGAGGAATTTCTTCAAAACTCGCACCCGGACTGTATCGGCTGACGCTGCTCCCTCAGGAGGACCTAGGATCTGTATAAGGGCATCTGAGGTAAGTGCAGTCTTCGAGCTTCTTATTATCGACCGGCATTTGTGTTCCCATGTAATTCATAGTTTTTTCATTTAGATAGGTACCTACTTACGCTACAAAATCACGTAGTAATCCTACACCCCTGGACGGGCTATTTACACGCTCGTCCAGATACTAACCTTTATTTCTAACGTTCCACATGTAGTTTTGCCGTTCTGCTTAGGAACTCCATATTTCCGTGGTAAAAAGTGTTCAAGTTTTGTGCGTATTTTTCCCAAAAGCGAAAGAATTTTCGCAACCGGTCTGGAAGCTCCGAAATTTACCTCGAAGAAGTAAACATAGCTACTAAACTGATTTCCTTTATGTGAATGCGTTTTTTGTATTTCAAAGAAAAGTTACATAGTATTAGAAATAGGTACTTATTATAAATATTTAGAATACTTATTACGAGTGTTTGAACAGTGAATATATGGATAAAGAGTGCTCAGTGCTCAATCCTCGCTCTAAATAAGAAAGTATCCAAAAAGTTAGCCCTCAAAATTGGTTCGACTTAAAACATGTGTGGATGACTGGTAGAAAATGCTTTAGCAGGACTTATCCTCCGTTGGAGTTTTTCTATTGCAATGAATAATTACAATAATAAATAAATTTATTGTCATATTTTTGTAGTTTATAAATTTTAATTTGCTTTCATTGATTTTACATGTAATCATGAATTATCATGTCTTTTAGTATATTTACACTGTTCAACCAGTCAGTCAGTAAGTATATTTTTTTATTTATTTAAATAACATGGTTTTGTTTTGTTTCAACATAACAAATTTCCATACTTCAGTAAGAACTGATAATGCATATCCTCAGCTGACCTGTACTGACCTACAAACGTGATAACAGGCCCTGCATCATGTTAGGTACTTATTTATTCGGTGATAACACATTCTGTACACTTCATTCAAAAATATTTAATGTATTGATAACACGCCGTGTCTTGCGGCTTTACCCCCAGAACTTTATTCTCACTTCAACTTTTCTGCTCAGTTAGGTGGCTACAGGTACAACTGAAGTAGAGCCAGAATGAAAGAAAGATAATAAAGAAAGAAAGTGTTTATTGAGCACTTCAATGCGTTTAACTAATTAAACGTTTTTACTGGGTGGTAGGACTTTTCTGCAAAGTTCATCTAGGTAGGTACCACCGCTTTGCCAATTATTCTGCCACCAAGCAGTAGTGCGCAAGCACTATTGTGTACAATTTGAAGGGCACTGTAGCTAGAAATTACTGGGCAATTAAGACTTTATAATCTAATCTCACATTCGAGTAATCTTATTACCAGACTGTGCTGATGTCACAGAATGATGTGCGCAGTGCAGTGTCGCGCGAAAGTTTATATTAGGTCTTTACCTATGAAATTGCCGTTTTGTTTGAAAAAAGTTAAAGTATTTTTTTTTCGAACTTATTTATTTCTTTTATTCAAAGTAATCACCCCTGCAATCAATGCATCTTTGCCAACGCTGTGGCAGTTTATGGATGCCCTTCTTGAAAAAATAAGCAGGATGGGAGACAACAAACTCTTCAAAGGCGTTTTGTACTGCCTCTCGGGAATTGAATTTTTTTCCCGCTAAAAAGTTGTCCAAATTTTGGAAAAAGTAATAGTCGGTAGGCGCAAGATCTGGTGAGTATGGCGGATGAGGGAGAGCTTCCAAACCCAACTCATGCAGCTTAGAGACGGTCTGTTGTGCAGTATGGGGTCGCGCGTTGTCGTGAAGTAGCAGTGGAGACGACCGATTGACCAAAGCTGGTTGCAGACGTGCGAGTTTTGCCATCATTGTGGTCAGTTCTTCAATGTACACATCTGCAGTAATGCTCTCGCCGTTTTGTAAAAAGCTATGATGAATCACACCAGTACTAGACCACCAAACTGTGACCATTACCTTTCTAGGGGTCATTTTTCGTTTTGCACATTGCTTTGGTACCGAACCAGGATCTAACCAACTTGCTGAGCGCTTTCGATTGTCAAAAAGAATCCATTTTTCGTCGCACGTAACAATTCGGTTCAAAATTCCTTCATTTCTGTGCCTGTTAAGCAGCGCAAGGCAAGTCTCGACGCGTACGTTGCGCTGGCGATCGTTAAGTTCGTGGGGCACCCATCTATCAAGCTTTTTTATCTTGCCAATCTGTCGCAAATGGACCAATATTGTTTTGATGCTAACATCAAAAGCTGCTGCCAGCTCAGCTGTAGATTGAGATTCATCAGCTTCCACAATCGCCTTTAATTCATCATTGTTGACCGAAGTTTCCGGACGACCACGAGGTTCATTTTTCAAGTCAAAATTCCCAGAACGGAACCGAGCAAACCAATAACGGGTTGTACGTTCGTTTGTACAGTTCTCTCCGTAAACGTCGTTGATGTTACGTGTCGTTTGTGCCGCGTTGGTGCCACGACGGAACTCATATTCCATAATTACACGAAATTTCAAAGTATCCATTATGAGGAAAAATGTTGAAATGTAATGAAAATACAACGCTAATCAATAAACAAAAGACATATATTGTAAATAGAATGTCATATTTTTAAAACAAAATTAATTTGAATTTAGAATTCATAGCCAATCAAAACTTTTTTTTCTTTGAAAAAGTCTGTACTGTAATACGGCAATTTCATAGGTAAAGACCTATTATTTAGATATTCGAGTGACACTCTTCTGTTATGGGCGGCCGTATCGCTAGCTCACACACCGTTCATTAAAAAAAGTGGCAAAAATAAAATTACTAGTATAAAAATAAGTGTGAGGAAAATGTTTCAATTAACTCCTTTCTTATACTTTTACCATAAACTTGAGTAGATAGGTGCGTAGAACGTACTTGCAATTAATTTGTAACAATATACACTGTAGCTTTAATACATTATAATCATGTTGTCTGTACGTGTTAGCTACATATTACTGATCTGTGACTATAAGTATTAGGTAAGATTAGTCCAAATTTATATTTTTAAAAGTGATCTATTAGAAGTGACTCTCTTATGGAAAAGTCATATGGTTAGCATATGACAATTGTAGATGCTGTTTTAAAATTTTCCCATTCGTTTTTTACTTCAAAAATTTTAAAGAAATAAATGATTAATATATAATTATAAGTAATTGAAAATTACAAAATGAAAAATGCACATTCCCTATTACATAACAGAATCACGTATGTACCTATTATAACGATTATAGTTACAAATACAGACAAACGTAAAAAATGTCAAAATACTTACACCATTAGATTTTAGAAAACATAGTCATATTATATATAGATATTAGAAAAGCAGATTCTAATCTCTTCTCGAAATTTCTCTCAATTCAGATATCAGATCTCTAATAGTGCTATCAAAGCTTTCCACCTCATTAATAAACTTCAACAACGTTGCTTCTGGCAACATCCCATTTTGATAAATTTGAGATGCTTTCCCAAAAACTTCATCAGGAGGTTTTATGGCGGGAAAACGAAAAAGGTTTTTTGTAAAACTTGTGTTATTTTCAGTGTTAGTGCATACAATTGGTGGCGTTTTATTCGTTAAGTGCTGGATTACAGGCATGAGTGTGAGAAAGTGGCATAATGATGGTGAAACGTTTCTTTTCGTGTTATTCCCAAAACTCTATAGAAGCTTCTGATAAAATTGCCACTACTTTACTAGGGTATGATTTGACTAGACTATGACTTAGCTTGATGACTTGAACTGTGATTTGACTTAATTTGAGAAATTATCAAATACTTGACACTGGCTAAATACACAAAAATTAAAAGCCAAAACAAAAACAAAAAAAAAAGAATTAGCAGTTGCTATAGGGGGCGATAAAGAAGGGAGAACACCATCACCCTGTCTCTGGAAGAAGAGAATACCAATTTTTTCGAAATAGGTGACGATCCCATTAAGAATACATTTTTTATGATACAAAATCTTGCAATGGATACAGACAACGCAACCTGTCGGTGACAGAACATTTCTACAGGCGCCACACTTTGACATGTTAATACTAGATGGCGTGATAATATTTTGTAGTGATATTTTAATTCATCACATAAGTAAGCAGCCGATTATTATTGTGACGATAATAAGCCTTAACTCTAAAATGCATCCACAGTTATGAACTTTATCCCGAATTGACATCAGTACGAGCACGTACACTTTTTTAACACTTTAAATGGTCAACAACAAAGATCACTGTTATCATACGAATTTTAAGCGGATAACATTTATTCAAGTGAATTGTACACACACGATTTCAAAACCACTCAATAAAGAAACTTTTTACCATAATATATAATAAAAATACAAATTAAATATTAATCGACTGTAATTAACACATCAAAACATCGACTGGTTTACAGGTAGCCTACCCACTTTTTTTTCTCACGAACTTTAGGACAACACCTAAGTAAGTATACCTACCTATCACTATTATTTATTTTGCTTATGCATAGTAATCTATATTTTCTATATTAGTTACTAGTTGCGCCCCGCGGTTTCACTCACGTATAAAAGGTATTTTAATTGTTTGCTCATCGCACGGGAAAAGTGCACTTTTCCGGGATACAATGTAGCCTATATGTTAATCCAGTCTATAAGCTGTCATGGTACCGAATTTCATCCAAATCCGTTTGAGCGTGAAGGATTAACAAACATACACACATACAAACTTTCACCTTTATAATATTAGTGTGATGGTTTATTTAAAGGTAATGTTTTGCAAAGATTCAATATATATCTTACAAGAATAATTATGTTCCCGTCTCAAATATTTACTTGCTTACCTACCCATATAAAAAAAATAAAAAATTTGTTTAAATTCTCTGATGTTCGTGATGTCATGACTACGGGTTCCGCCTGAAAATCAGTTTTTTAAGGTCACGCTGGCCTTAATCTCATGCTGAGTCGGGACCTGGTCATGACATCACACAACGTTACATCTGTTATAATGTCTATTCTTTCTTTATAAATTATACTGTATTCTCTTATAATGTAATGTAATGTTGTGTGGTGTCCTGAATAAATGTCTTTTCTTTCTTTCTTTCATATTTACCACTCTTAGATACCTACAGTGAATGTTGTGATGACATCTGTCAGAAATGAGTGGAATAGAAAAACATGCTGCACCGACCCTATTTAAATGAGATAAGGGTGGGTGCATGACGATACCTACAAGCTAAAAACAATATTATTTTTCAAAACATTTTTCTACTCACGTTTTTACTAGAATAGAAAGCTACATTTTTTCCCATGTGGCTCTTCGTTCGCAGAGCCGCGGTTCTGAGCATCATTTTATTTGTGTACACAATATATTAAATGAGTGATTAAATTAAATCGATCACGACTTATCACCGAGTACCCGTCCTACTTGTCCCGTTGTACGATTACGTCTAAATTATTAATATTTAATGGAACTTCTTTGAGAAAACACAATCGCGTAACGTTTTATCTTTTCATGATATTGGTTCTTAGGCTTGTTGTTTCGTACTCAGATTATTAAATATAAAGTAAAATAATGATAAAACTGATAAGATTTCCTTAGACCATAATTAATCATTTGGATTTATTATGCCTGTGTAATCTCTTGCAACTTTTGATTTTGTTAATTAATGTAGGTATTAGGTAGATATAAGTGTAAGTACAGACATTTTGAAGTAAAACTTCTTTACGCACGCTTGACTTGGGGAGTAAGCTGGTGAATGCGAAGCGGACGGAAGTTGAAGTTGGTTCACGTAGATCTCCGTAGATCATATATTACTGCGTTATTCCTTTCCGTGCAAGGTTGTCTGGAAGAGATCGCTCTGAGAGATAAGACCACCCATACAGACCAGACCGTTACACTTTGGTTAAGTTTGTTCACTTTTTTTTAATTATTGAAGATGTGGTGTTTCAATAAAGAGTTTATTTATCTATCTATCTCCATAGTTGTGGAGCGGCTTACACTGCGAGGCGATGCCCGTGCAATAAAATCACCGTTCCACTTAATTCAGTTTATTTTTACAAATAACAGAGTTTAACAGTCGAAACACGTGAACACAGAAGGAAGAAAGCAAGATATAAGTACTGAGTTGTGAAGAAAAGAGAAAGATATGGAGGATGCGAGTATTTCAGCGGAAAACTATCTGAGCGCGATGGGCAGCGGAGCGACGTGCGTCCGGCCTATATCGTAGTAGCAGCGTACTGGCGCGGGCGCCGGCCGACTGGGAGCAGGTTCAAGCGCGCACCCCCGCGCGCGTCTTGTATTCACCGCGGCCGTCTGGACAACTCCAGCATAGTGTGGTGCGCGGTCACGGCTAGTGACGCGCTGCCACACCACCCCCCTTGGAGATTGGAAAACCTGGGGAAAAATAGTCAGGAAATCTGATTATGCGTCCAGACCTTGTGGTTCTCACTGGACGTTGACCGTCAGGGTCTTTGATCACCGCTTTTGGCGGGTCTTCTGCAATCTCTGTATCTATAGCAGTATACGCAGGTTTGACGCGATCTATAGAGACTGTCACCGGTCCTCTATTCATATCCACGGTGAAAGTCTTGTCTGTCCTGTCGAGCACGCGATATGGTCCTGAATATGGCGCTTCTAAAGCTCCACGAAGTGCGTCTTTCCGGATGAAAACGTGCTGGCTGGTTTTTAAATCGCCATGCACGAAAACAGTCCCTGAAGAATGCCGTGACGCTCTCTTAGGCTTTAGTTGAGACATGAGTTTTCGAAGCTGTGTAGCAAAATCTGGTGGTCTCAACTGGTTAGTGTGCGTAGGTTCTAGGAACTCACCGGGTATTCTTAATGGCTCACCATATACCATCTCGGCTACAGAACACTGAAGATCTTCTTTCCAAGCAGTTCTCAGGCCAAGCAGAACCATAGGTAGTATGTCCGTCCAGCTCTGCTCGCCGTGGGCCATGATTGCAGCTTTCAGCGTGCGATGGAGTCTCTCAACCATTCCGTTGGCAGCAGGGTGATATGCAGTCGTGTGGCGCAGCTGGATGCCACATAAATCTGCAAGCGCTTTGAAAAGGTGAGATGTAAATTGGCGTCCTCTATCTGTTGTTAGAGTTTGTGGACAGCCAAAGCGCGAAATCCATATCTCGTTGAAAGCTCTAGCTACGGTATCTGCTGTAATGTCCTGCAGCGGTTGAACTTCTGGCCAGCGTGTAAACCTATCAATAGCTGTTAAGCAGTATTTAAAATCGTGAGATGATGGAAGTGGGCCGATCAAATCAATATGAACGTGACTGAAGCGTGATTGAGGTAGTTGAAAGTTGCCCAGAGGAGATGAAGTGTGGCGTTGTACTTTCGACTTCTGGCAGGCTTCGCAGGATTGAACCCAGGCACGACAATCTTTTCGAACCGAGGGCCAAATAAATCGGTCTGTCACCATCTTTGTCGTTGACTTTGCCCCAGGATGACTCATCGAATGAACTGAGCTGAAAATCTGTCGGCGCAGCTCCTTGGTAACGAAAGGACGAGGCCTCGACAGAGACACATCACAATATAAAGTGATCTTGGTACCTGGTACAGGTATTTGTTCCAGCTTCAATGAAGATGAGCGGTTGGAGAGAAGTTCCAGGAGCTCAACGTCGTTTTCCTGAGCACGCGCCAGCTGTTCCAAATCCGGTGGTGATGAAACTGCTTCAATTCTGGTGAGTAAATCAGCGGTTATGTTCTGTCTTCCAGAAATGTGTCTTATGTCTGTCGTGAATTGAGACACAAAATCGAGATGGTTGAACTGTCTAGGCGTGCAATTCTGCTTATTCTGGCGAAAAGCAAATGTTATCGGTTTGTGATCCGTGTATATGACAAAGTGCCTACCTTCAATCATATAGCGGAAGTGCTTAACGCTTTCGTAGATAGCGAGCAGTTCCCGGTCATACGCGCTGTATAGTTGCTGGGACTTGTTCAACTTTTTGGAGTAGAAGGCGAGGGGCTGCCATTCATCGTCAACCATTTGTTGCAGTACCGCGCCCAAGGCCGAGTTGGAAGCGTCGGTCACGAGAGCAAGCGGTGCGTTCATCACTGGGTGTGCTAAAAGGGTGCATTCGACAATACTTGCCTTACAATTCTCGAAGGCTTTGAGGAGGTCATCGGTCCAGGTGAGTGGGTGTGAACCTTTGACTTTCGGTCCTGATAACATTCCGTGAAGTGGCGCTTGATAAGCAGCAGCGTGTGGAATGAAACGGCGATAAAAGTTCAGCATTCCTAGGAATCTGCGCAAGCCGTTGACGGTCTTCGGAGGCGGAAATTGCTTTATGGCTTCAACCTTGTCTTCTAGCGGTCGTGTTCCATGCTGAGAGATGTGAAACCCAAGGAAATTTATCTCGTTTTGACCAAATTCGCACTTGCCTTCGTTTATCAGGAGCCCGTAGTTATGTAAGCGCTTGAAAACGAGTTCCAGGTGTTCCAGGTGTTCAGACTTAGACCTGGAAAATACGAGGATGTCGTCGATATATGAAAAGCAGAAATCTAGGCCTCTTAAGACTTCATCGAGAAACCTCTGGAACGTCTGTGCTGCGTTCCTCAATCCAAAAGACATGAATGGAAATTCCATCAATCCAAAAGGTGTTGTAATAGCTGTTTTTGCGATGTCCTCTGGAGCCACGGGAATTTGATGGTAAGCGCTCACGAGATCAATTTTTGAGTATGTGGTACATCCTGCTAGTCTATGCGCATAGTCCTCAATGTGTCTAATAGGGTACCTGTCAGGCACGGTGCGTGCGTTGAGCGCACGGTAATCTCCGCATGGTCTCCAGCTGTTTTTCTTAGGAGCCAGGTGTAGTGCGGAAGCCCAAGGTGAGTCTGACGGACGGGCGGTGCCGTCCCGTATCATGTCCTCGAACTGCTGCTTGGCTATCTTGAGACGGTCAGGAGCTAAGCGTCGTGGTCTGCAAAATACAGGAGGGCCAGGTGTAGTATTAATGTAATGCACTGTTGAGTGCTTGACCTCGCGAAAAACACCTGAAGGCTTAGTTAAAGCAGGATATCGAGCAAGAAGTTGATGAAAATCGGTAGTACCTGATATAGCTTTGATACTGGTTTGGTCGCACTTTTTGATTGTTCCCGGCGAAGAGAGGGTAGTTAAACTGTCGAGTAATCGCCGATTTTTGCAGTCAACCAATAAGCCATAATGTGAAATGAAATCAGCTCCGATGATTGGTCGGTCCACGTTAGCGACTACAAAGTTCCACGCGAAGTCGCGTCTCAATCCTAGGTCCAGGTGCATTGAAATGGTCCCGTAGGTATTTATGAGACTACCATTTGCAGCGGTCAGGTTATAGTCATCAGGCTCCCTAGGCTGACGCAGGAATCGGCGCGGCAGTACGCAGAGATCTGAACCGGTATCAATTAAATACTGCACCTTAGTCTTCTTGTCGGTGATAAAAAGGCGACTGGTAGTACCTTGACAGTTGTCCGTCGCGTCTACGAACTGCCGTGGTAGTTTACCGACTTGTAATTACACGGGGACGTACACTTCTTAGCCTTGTCACCGTAATTATTGTGGTACCAACATACACCTGGAGTTTTGCTACGGTTGCGACTTTTACTTCTTGACCTGTTGTCACGGCGAGATGGCGAGCGGCCCCGAGAACCAATATTTAATTGTGATATCTGTAGTTTTAGTTCCGACTGTATACGGGACGCGATCATCTCGTCTATGCGTTTTAATAATCCGTCGAAATTATTAGGAGCGGCGCTTGTACTTGCTAGTTGGTGCATCGGCGACGGCGTGACCTCACAAATTTTATCTGCTAGATCCGCGACGTCTTCCAGGCTTCCCGCGGTTTGCGAAACAATAATAGCCTGCACGTGAGGTGGTAAGCGACTCGACCATAAACTACGCAAAAATTCATCTGACACTCCACCTGCAGCTAGCGTTTTTAAATGGCGTAAAAACTGCGACGGCTTCCTATCGCCTAATTCTTCGTGAGAAAGTAGCTGAGTGATTTGATGTTCACGAGAAATCGACAGACGTTTCGATAGTTCTTGTTTAAGCTTTTCGTATTTACCGGTCGCGGGCGGGTTCTTCACTATATCTTTTATTTCTTTAATGTACCTTTGATCCAGCTGTGAAATGACATGGTAGAATTTTGTAGTGTCATCCTTAATTCCAGATATTTGAAACTGCGCCTCAGCTTGCACGAACCAAACGTCCGGGTCTTCCGGCCAAAATGGCGGCAAACGCACGGCAACACGGTTGATCGAAGGTCCTACCGCGTCTTCAAACTTTCCGTTGTCCGCGTTATCTGCGTGTTCGTTCGGCATATCGGCCGACACGGGTCACCACTGTGGTGCGGCTTACACTGCGAGGCGATGCCCGTGCAATAAAATCACCGTTCCACTTAATTCAGTTTATTTTTACAAATAGAGTTTAACAGTCGAAACACGTGAACACAGAAGGAAGAAAGCAAGATATAAGTACTGAGTTGTGAAGAAAAGAGAAAGATATGGAGGATGCGAGTATTTCAGCGGAAAACTATCTGAGCGCGATGGGCAGCGGAGCGACGTGCGTCCGGCCTATATCGTAGTAGCAGCGTACTGGCGCGGGCGCCGGCCGACTGGGAGCAGGTTCAAGCGCGCACCCCCGCGCGCGTCTTGTATTCACCGCGGCCGTCTGGACAACTCCAGCATAGTGTGGTGCGCGGTCACGGCTAGTGACGCGCTGCCACATAGTCAACATAGCAAAGTTAAAAATTTGTATTATTATGTTGGTATGTCCGGTAAAATGACAATTTACAATTGTCAAAATGGCGGCATTAACGTTAGACAAAAAACAAAGTTATACCGTCCGATAGATGGAGCTAAACTAAAGAAATTTTACTTCAATCGTGTGGTCTAAAGAACACTCGTTTAAAAAATATAAATAATAGTCATTATTGTCCAAACTGCAAGAGCAGTGCAGGGAATGTATGATATGTTAAAATATAAAACAAACAAAATATATACAGACTAGCTTCTGTCCGCAGCTTCGCCCGCGGCGTGGCCTATGGGAAAATAATTCAACCACCCATTTCATCCTCTTAAGGGTGGAATTTCGAAAAATCTTTTCTTAGCGGATGCCTACGTCATAAGATCTACCTGCATGCCAAATTTCAACCCGATCCGTCCAGTGGTTTGGGCTGTGCGTTGATAGATCACCATGTCAATCAGTCAGTCACCTTTGAGTTTTATATATATAGAAGATTATTATTTATTTTATTATTACAGAGAGTAGACGGCCTCTGTTGTATGGTGGTTGAACAGGTCGGCTCATTAACGTGGAGGCGGCAGGTTCGATTCCCGCGGCACTGTAAAATAGGCTGAGTCTGGGTATTTGTGCACTGTAAAATAGGCTGAGTCTGGGTGTTATGGGACCGTGGTCCTCGTAGTTCTTAGGTCCCTAGACATTAGGGAATTCTAGTTAGGGTTTAGGATCTATGTATGTGATTGTTGAGCGTTATTATTATTATATTATAGTATCTAAAATTTAGGCAACAAAAATGTAGGTTGCTCTACTCACTCACAAAATTGTATGCTACTGTAGATGATTATCAATATTATGTCAGTTTATGTAATCAAAACACACTTCTTGCTCGCTCAGTTCTTTGACCTATGTCAACATCATACTGATAAAATAAAATGTTACTAAAGTTTTTAAGTATGCTACTTTTTATCACAGATAACGACAATTATATACAACGTTTTAGCTATAATATTGTTTAGTTTGGCGCTGTGTGAAATGTCCACAGATATTTATTTATTTATAATTATAAAACTTATAGTGGCATCTCGTAATAACCACGACGAAAATTGACAAACCAATACAAGAATTTATAAAGATATTTTTCGTCGTTGGGTTGGCATGACTTGGATGGACGCGGTCTGGTCTTGTCGTTTGATCCCTGACACTGATGGTTCTAATTATCTCGCGGTATACTTCGTTCTTCACTAGAACAGCAGTCACTTCGTTGCTCTTCCAGTACATGGGAGTAATGGTAGCCAGACACTGTAAAAAACAGATCGTGCTTTAGACCACACTGAAATAAAACCTCTTTAGCTCCATCTATCGGCCGGTATAACTTTGTTTATGCTTTGTTTAATGATAATGTCGGCATCTTGACAATTGAAGGGGTGAGAACAAAAAGGTTTAACTGATTTTTTTTTTCACAAAATGACTTATGGGTATCGTTGGATTCAGCGTGAAATTATCTACAATAATACATTCTCAAAATACCGAAATGAGGCTTAAATCTCGAGATTTTGAGTCTAAAAACGGTTTATCTGTCACAGGAATACAGTTCGCTTAGCATAAAAACATTATTATATTTATTATATTTTTACAGTAATTGTATGAATTAGTACTATATTTTGTATTTTAAAATAGAATTAAAACATTTTCAAGCAACTGAAACTAACATAAACCTCTTCTATTACCTTATAAGCACTCTACATTAAAATGAAGCCGTTGAATTTTAAAGTCAATTTTCTCGAAACTATCAATTTGACAGTTAAATCCTTTCTATTCCCAACCTTTCAATTGTAAATTGTAATTTTACTGGACATACCATCATAATAATACAAATTTTAATTAATTTTTAACTTGTGTTGACAATGGAGATCTACTTGACCTTAAACCGTACAACCCGCCTCTCTCTCTTGCCCCTACAACTTCCGTTCGCCTCGTCACGAATTCACCAGCTTACTACCCAAGTCGAGCGTGCGTAAAGAAGTTTTACTTCAACAATCAAATAGTAATCGTTCTATCTTATCTTTTAAAATTAAGTAAATGAAGACCATACTGAGATCATTTGAGAAGATTAGGGAAGTTTAGAAAAATATTACCACGCGGGTGAAGCCGCGGGGCGCAGCTAGTACACTATAAAGAACGGTAGAAAGCAATAGTGTATAAAAAATGGCAAGGCTTTATTACTTACTAGTTGCGCCCCGCGGTTAAAAAGTATTTTAATTATTTGCTTAAAAATTTCACTTTTCCGGGATAAAATGTAGCCTATATGTTAATCCAGTGTATAAGCTATCTTGGTACCGAATTTCATCCAAATCCATTCAGCCGTTTGAGCGTGAAGGAGTAACTAACATACACACATACAAACTTTCGCCTTTATAATATTAGTGTGATGATAAGTTACAGGATAAATTGCAATAGATTTTGCCGAGATAACTTACCTTGACTTTCAGTACTTCATTCATAAAATGCATTTCCGTAACTTCAAAGTTAAGCGTCACGCTTGTAACGATCAGAGTATTCTCAACCTTATACCTAGAGATGTACGTATCAGTCCGCAATGGCTCGCCATTCATGTGCCAAGAAAGTTGAGTAGCTGGCTGGGAATGGCCAGAAGTGCAGTTCACTCGGGCCTTATCTCCGATGCGGTACTTTGTATGGAAGCCAGAAATAACTGGGCCATGTTCGGGAAGCGCTGTTAAAGGAAATTAACTTTAAATCTTAGACTATACCTTAGGTATCCTCCTTAGATTGTTTTTTTACATAATGTATCAATAACAACATGTCTGCCAAGTTGACACGAATTCAACAAACGTATACGAGAAACCGGGGGCTTTCCCCCGTTGCTTAGCTAAGTTGTATTTTAATTGACTTGATTACAGATGGGCTTATCTTAGTCCTAAACAGGTCTTTGATATCTTAAAATAGGAACCTACTTCTTTAACAATACTAAATACTACACTGATATTTTGCTTTTATTTTTTTATCTGCAGAAGCTGATCTAAATTTCATGCAGAAGGTGATCTAAATTCTGTGTTTTATTTATGACCCCTTCTTACCTAATAATAATATAATAATAATACTTCTTCTTAATATTACTCTTTTTTAAAAATAATTAACTATATATTAGGATTATGTTTATATGTTAATTTGAATCTTTAATTTATTGTTAATAATTTTCTTAATTAATAATTTTGAAAAGTTTTAATTAAATTGATTAAAGTCACATTAATTTTACAAGCTTATTATTAACGAAGTTCGGGTACATGATTAAAACTAAAACAAGTGTTTTATAGTACAGAATTAACAAATCCGTTCAAGTCTAAGGTCCGTATTACAGAACGATGCTCAGTCATCGATCGGTGCTCAAGCAGCGATTTCATTCACTAATTGATCACTTTATGAATGAAATATCTGCTTGAGCACCGATCGATGACTGAGCATCTTTCTGTAATACGGACCTAAAACCGCTACGTTAATATCTACTCCTTTAAAAAAATATCGAAACGTAATAATGGGCTTACCAGAGGAAAAAACCAGTTATATAGGAAGAGCTCTTATGATCAACGCAACGACTATATACGCGTCGGTAATAGATAGTAATTTTTAAAACATTGATTTTGGCCTGTACCGACCTTTTTGTAAGATAAATAACGGCTAAAACTCACGTCAATTAAAAGTCGAAATTACTCCGATCAGGTTTCGGACATATTCGATGTCCTTCTTCTGGGAGCCAGTTACTAACGCAAGCCGCGGCGACTTTTAATTGACGTGAGTTTTAGCCGTTATTTATCTTACAAAATGTGTCATACTCACAATAGTTTTCAACTAAAATTGTACCGACCTTTACAGTGTCTCACATGATGTTGTTCGTTATAAAGTAAGTAACTAACCGATGACATCCATATCCGCATGATCGGATTCAGTGGGAAACAGTGGCCCCTCTCCGGAGACCTCGCAACGGTACCGGCCACCTGTTCGCAGGGTCGCTGGAGCCAGGACCAAAAGGGAACCAGTCGGGTCTGAATCCTATAAAAATAGAATTGATCAATTGAAATGAAAACTTTATATAATAGTGAAAAGTGATCTCTTGCAAGCAACAATAGGGGGCAATATTAGGTGGTAGGACTTTTCTGCAAAGTTCGTCTAGGTAGGTCCCACCGCTTTGCCAGTTATTCTGGCCAAGCAGTAGTGCGCCAAGCACTACTGTGTTCTGAAATTATAACAAATGAGACTTTATGACCTGATCTCACAGTCTAGTAATCTTATTACTCCTTATTTTTTTTTAACTTGACTCCTTTACTTGGCTGCACTGATGTCTCAGGATGACGTGCACAGTGCAGTGTCACGCGAAAATCTATACTTTAGAGTTCTGAGTAACACTGCAACTGATATGAGCAGCCGTGATGGTTAACATCAGGTAAACGACTGGTTCATCGTGGCATTCATTCACATAAAACATTGCTATTTAACAGATAAATCCAAAAAGTATTAATAAAATGATGAATATTTGGTATATCGACTATAGTGATTTTTGCGATCCGTATGTATCACGGCATCATTATTTAAGCGGTATAACAAAAGTCGCGCAATGATGAATTTAATGAAGGAAAACTGCTGACTCATTACAGAGGGACATTTTCAAGTATATTTTGAGTATATACTTCTACAATAACTCCTAATAGGAGCAGGTTTTATGTAAAAAATAATCACACTGCCGATTTAAATAAACTGTTTTTTAAATAAAATATTTTTTTTTTCATAGATGATTCAACCCATTTCACCCTCTTAGGGGTGAAATTTCGAAAAACCCTTTCTAAATGGATATCTACACTTTACAAAGAACACACCCTCCAAATTTCAAGTCTCTAGGACCAGCGGTTTAGGCTGCGCGTTGACATATAAGTCAGTCAGTCAGTTAGGGCTTTGAATTTTATACTCATATGTTATGTATGAAATTTAGATTTGGCACCCTCACTTAAAAGTCAGTTCTCCAAAAGTTGTTGTTGCCTTTGAAAATTATATCACTCTCGTTAAATATTTATGACAAGTTTTCAAATACTAACAGCCTTATTAATAAACGGGTATTAGTCTCGGATTAGTTACTTCAGCTCTTGTCCTTTTTTTGCTACTAGAATATTTAGCTGGATCGAAAGAGATAAAAGGTGGTGTAACTAGTCTAAAGCTAGTTCGTGTTTATTAATAAGGCTGTATATGTTTACCTACAGAGAAAAGTCCTTCACCTCAACGTCGACTCCAGGCAGCGGGAACCTCCTGCGCGGCTCGATGTCACGCGGCACGTGCCTGAAGAACTCCTTCCCGTCCTTGTACCACTTCACGGAGTAGAGCACGTCCTCCGGCCCCAGCTGCCAGCGGCACGACAGCGCCGCGCGGGCCCCCAGCTGAATGGACTTGGGTATATCCAACGCAAGAAGTTGTATCGATATTGCTGTTTCTGTAAAGTTGTGGCTTTGACAAGCATTCAAAGTTTTTTAATTGAACTATAGAAAAGCTATTTCAATGTTTTTCTCTATACTTGCGATCATTTAGCAGATTTGTCAATAAAAAAGTGGTACAAGTCGGGCAAAGGCACACTGAAATCTGCAGCTATAATAACATTGGTTAAGCGGAAATATGTTCAACTATGTATTTAACCGTCAAAATAATGTCTTATTTCAAAGATAACTTTAACCACGCAAGAATGGTGGGTGGCTATGGTTAAAAGCTATCAAATATTATATAAGCCTATGCCTCTATCAAAAAAATTATCTAATATTATAAAGGCGAAAGTTTGTATGTGTGTTTGTGCGTATGTTTGTTACTCCTTCACGCTCAAACGGCTGAATGGATTTAGATGAAATTCGGTACCAAGATAGCTTATATTTTAGATTAACATATACATATACATGCTACATTTTATGCCGGAAAAATGAAATGTTCTCGTGGGATGAGCAAATAATTAAAATACTTTTTATCCACGGGTGAAACCGCGGGGCGCAACTAGTCTATAATATTATTAATATGAGAACTAAATAGCCATGATAAAGTTACTTACCAAAAAACAAAAGCAGGCATATAATGCGTCTTTGAAGCTCTCTTCGAGATATTGTTGTTACCATAATCGTTGTTTTGCCGCTTAGTCTCGTGCATTCCGAAGTTACTCTGTTGATTATGAATTAAATAGGTTTGCACTGTTTTATGCGGTTCCGGACATATTTAACCCTTCTTCTGGGAACCAGTTACTAACGCAAGCCGCGGCGGAAGAAGGAAATGTCGGAAGAAACCAACAGCATCAGCATCTTTTGCTTCTTTTCTCAAGTAAAAGCTCTATTTAATGATAATAATTATTAATAGAAGTAAGATATGTATTTTACATATTAAACTTACGCATGTTGAAACCAAAATAGAAAGTACCTCTTCTTTTGTCGTTTAGATCCAATTACAAAAGTACCTATGTCGATCTCTGCAAATCTCCGCTACATCGAAATTAGGACTATTTATTAATGACGGTATATCTGAAGTAAACCACAAAACTTTAGGTACCAGGAGTTTCTTTAAATTAAATAAATCCTAGGTACTTGTGTCTTTAATATACTGATGTTTAGCAGAAGAATACACTTATTATTTTATATATTTACTCTGTGTTTATTAGAAATGATTTTATGGAAACCTACTAACGTGCGCCACTACGGGCTGCTTACACCGAAATAAGCTAAGTAGCTGAAGTGATTGATTTCGACGAAGTGAAGTGATTTCGACCTTTGTGTTACGCTGCTAATTCATTATCAGAACAGAACTTGAAACATGCTTCATCATTATGTAAAGAAAAATTTAAATGTTATAATAATATGATAGGTTGCCTGGAAGAGAACACTTTTTTTAAAAGGGCGGTTTTGTGTCAGCTCTTTTACAATCTATACATATAAAATTCAGTCCTGACTGAATGACTTATATATCAACGCACAGCCTAAGCCGCTGGTCCTTGAGACTTGAAATTTGAAAGGTGTGTTCTTTGTAAAGTGTAGGTATCCACTAATAAAGGGATTTTCGAAATTCCACCCCTAAGAGGGTTAAATGGGTGGTTGAATTACCTATAAAAAAGATCTTCGTTTTATAGGCCACGCGGGTGAAGCCGCGGGCAGAAGCTAGTAAATAAATAACGGTCAACCATTATATACATAGATCCTGGACATACAAGGATTTCCTGTATCTAAGGGGACCCAGGAACTACGAGGTTCCACAACACTCAGACCTAGTAGAACAAATAAAAAACTACGCTTATATTTACGCAAATCCACAGCCGGGCTATAAGCCGACCAGGGGCCTTACTGCGTATGTCTGGTGGAGATCGTAATCGTGTTCTCTCTTGCTCGCACTCGTGGACTTGTTAATTGGCGCGTGCAGGATGGCAGGTGAAGCCGATTCCCAGAACAGTTACGCGGTAAGGGTGCTGTTCAACCATCATACCACACAGTAAAAAATGACCTTTCAGCTATATTCAATGATATTTCAACAAGTAGGTACTTTTTGAAATTCTCCTTTAAATTAGATGGGTCAATAAATAATAATAATAATAATAACGCTCAACGATCACATACATAGATCCTGGACCCTAACTAGGATTCCCTGTGTCTAGGGACCCAGGAACTACGAGGACCATGGTCCCACAACACCCAGACTCAGAACAAGTATTTGCGCTTCTTTTTTCTGTACACAAATACTTGTCCTGTCGCGGGAGTCGAACCCGCCGCCTCCGGGTTATGGGCCGTTCTGCTCAACCAGTACACCACAGAGGCTGTACATACAGGTTTTATGTAATACCAGGTAAGATTTGAAAAATCAATCATAGATTGGATTACTAGCCTGCTTGTAAAAGTGCTAAAAATAGCCTATTTGCTAAATAGCTATTTACTAGGTGGTAGGACTTTACTGCAAAGTTCGTCTAGGTAGGTACCACCGCTTTGCCAGTTATTCTGCCGCCAAGCAGTAGTGCGCAAGCACTGCTGTGTTCCGGTTGGAAGGGCACTGTAGCTAGTGAAATTACTGGGCAAATGAGACTTTATGATCTGATCTCACAGTTTAGTAATCTTATTACTGGATTGTGCTGATGTCTCTGGATGACGTGCGCAGTGCAGTGTCACGCGAACCTCTATACTTTTAGAGTTCCGAGTGACACTGCAGCTGATATGGGCAGCCGTGTCGTTTAACACCAGGCGAACGGCTAGCTCATCACGTCATTACTTAACATTAAAAAAAATTGCAATAAATGTTTTGACTTTGACTTTGTCTTTGACTTTGGCTACACAAAAATATTTTGTAATGGTATAAATTTTACTTGTTTCAAATTAGCCTCGAAGTTCCATTGCGTGATTTCACTGCTCCCCTAGTTTTAGGTAACAGAATAGGCTATCCTGGAAACCCCACTACATTAAAGCACTTTATTCCTATTATGATATAAGTTGTAATATTCCTCAAAACCTAACATGATAAGTTTCGAACGGCCCAGCTTTATTTCAACTCAACACAATAGGATAACATTACACCCTATTTGTAACAACAATTACCATTCCATAAATTGATTATTTACTGGTTCCAGTAACCAGACCGAGCTGTCGGCAGTAAGTTTAAACAAGCAAGTGGCGAGCGAGTGCGAATATGGCGAGCACAATACCTTTAATTGTAAATTGTAAGACATGACGAATGGGCTGCCCGCGCTTGTATAGTAAGCTATATGACTCAAGGATTAGGGCAGATTTTCACTGCTGACAAGTGTGAGTGGTCTAGGCTATCTCTTTAATGCATACGAAGAGTTATTATAAAATAACTGTTGATCGTTTTCTTTTAATGTTAATGAACGAGCCAGTCGTTCATCTGATGTTAAGCGACACGGCCGCCCATAAAAGTTACAGTGTCACTCGGAAATGTATAGTTTCCCGTCATCCTGAGACATCAGCACACATGAGTACATATACTCGTATTGTATATACATAGTACATACAGTTCATGGAAAGCGTTCGGTGACGATGACGCGAGTTCCATGATTTTCGCCTTCGACTTCAAAAGTACATAATAACTTCTGTGAATTTATGTATTTATATTTACTAGGTTTGGAGGTTGGTGCCGAGAAAGCTCAGCTAAATGGCTTGGAAGATTCTGGAACAGGGTTATTTTCAAGCCCATGGTTCGGATTACTGCGGAGCCCTAACATAGTGGTTGCTGTATACTGATTATTATTTTCAGAAATGATTAAATTAAAATTTTACGGCTCTAATAAAAAGTAAAAATTCATAACTCAAATTCCCACTATATTTTGTGCTTTGAACTTTCCAGCTATGGGTAAGCGCCTTTATATTGTGGTACTACTCTTGTGGAAATTAGTGCTAATAGAATTTACTTAAATTATATATATTTATATATTTAAGTGTCCATTAATGTCGAGCTACCGAAAATGGACTCCATAATATTATAGTACCTATACTTATTCGTAATGGATAATCCATTTAAGTTTATATAACTCCACCCCACCTGCCAATTCTCCTATAACATTTACTATATTAATTTTAATCTCGGTTAAGTTATGACTTTGGTCATCGCTACTTCTTTTTTATTATGCACCTAAAATAAATGAGAAATATGGTCTTTTATTTTTTTTTATTACTATTCGAAAAAAATTGGACTGTGTTATCAATCTTTTTAAAGTTGCAGATCGGGCGCGATCTGATACCGTCGGCACTTGTTAACTAAGGGAGTGATTTATTGAGATTTGTTCATTTTTACGGGAAACAGGCGAAGAATGCGGTGCATTTAGTCCAACTTTTAGTTTATGTCATCGATTGCAACATTCGCAAGATATTTCTTCTTCATAAGGTACGTAATTTGTTTTGCGCCTTCGCTTTTAATAGCATGTTTGGGCAACCCGACATTTCGTTTTTTGGTAGTATAGGTAGGATGGTTGTGTTTGTTTATGGTGCTGATATATATTATTTTTATTCTGTGAGTAATTTTATTTCATCTTCCAAAAAATGATTCTTGATGTCATGTCATGGTGGTAAACCCAATAAAACAAGTACTTAACTAATATCAATAAACCTTTATGGTGCTAAAAATAAAGCATACTAAAAACAGAAGACACGTAAAGTTATGTAAATTATATTCTGTAGGCAATTCTCCTCTATTTTTACCCGGCGTTTAACGGCGCAATCGCGGGGCAAATGGTTTGTGTGCCGTTATGGTGTTAACTCGACTGAAAAATGACGTGATCTTCGCCCCTTTATAAAAACAGTTTCTTAGCGGATGGGGACATACAGGTTTGGAATCAGCTTCCAGCAAGGTTAGGAGCGCAACGATCTAGAGCTTAAACAAATCAATGGAGGTTTAGTTTTCTAAATTTTAACTGAAGAATACTTTGCAGTCTTCGAACATGTCGAGGTTGGACAGGATCAGTGTGGTGTTGGTATTTTTGGTGGTGGGGTGGAGTGTAGTCGTCGCCGGCGGGTCCATGGGCCGCTGTAAGCTTAAGCGGTATTCCCACAAGGCGATGCAGACTGACCAGAACGGACGGCGGTGCTGGGATGATGTCAAGATCATGTCTTGTTGGGGATATTGTTTGTCTTATGAGGTGAGGCGAATTCGTGCATTTGGCTTTTAATTTATCAAGCTGCTGTGAAACATGTTGACATTCAATTCAGCAGGCGTTAACGCTTTCATTGTCTTTACTAGGTTTGAGTAAGTACCTACATAAATTATATTATATGCAGTTATAGATAGGTACTACCTATCCAACATAAGTATAACACGATAAACAAAAATATAAAAAGAGTTAACTCACTTGGCAACGGTTTGGCAACGTCGCCAATTGAAAGCCTTTTGGCTATATTGGGCGATCACTCGATTGCAACCAAGAGAAACACAAGTTTGTATGGATTTGAGAATTTGAATACACAGTTTTTGTGCATAGTTAGTATGGAAATTTCTCCTGTTGCATTGCAATCAAAGTTTCGTGATTACCCCCCAGATCGCTGACTGGCAGTTTCCATACAAAGACTCGCACCACCCAGTGTGCGTGCATGGCGACCGCAAGCACGCATCAGTGAAGCTGCGTCACTGCGACCCTAACGCGGAGCCCGGCACGGATGTCTACCACTACGTCGAAGCTGCCTCCTGTCGCTGCCAGGTGACTTTTCTTCGCTTTCACGTTCTAGAATTTCATATAATTGAAGTTTAAGCTGTAATCATGTGTGAATTTACCTTTTTATAATTCACTACCGCCCCGTCTTCGCACGGGTAATTATATTCTATCGCCTATATCCATCACGGATACACAAAAATAGATACAAATTTTGAGACTAGAGGTACCTTGCTTTTTTTTTCTATCGTATAATTATATTTTCCGTCGCTATTGTAATGTAATCTTACGTCTGTTGCGTAATGTAATATTGTGTAACATACATACTATAATGTATTTTCTTTCTTCTGTCCTTCTTTTTATGTATAGCCTTTTTTTGGTATGGCTCCACACTTTTGTGTATTTAGCCAGTGTCAAGTAATTGATAATTTTTCGAGTTAATTAATATACAGTCCAAGTCATCAAGTCAAGTCATAGTCTAGTCTAGTCAAGTCATACTCCTAGTAAAGTGGCGGCAACTTTACCAGAAGCTTCTATGGAGTTTTGAGGAAATAACATGAAAATAAACGTTTCACCATCATTATACCACTTTCCCACACTCATGCATGTAATCCAGCATTTAAAGAATAAAATGCCACCAATTTTATGCACTAACACTGAATATAACATAAGATTTGGAAAATAATACAACGCGGTGACGCGATATTTTTCGTTTTTCCGCCAAAAAAAAAACCTAATGTTTAGCCTTCCTAAATAAGTAGTACACCTAAACAAACAAAAAAAAGAGACAGACAAAGTAGATAATCGCATGTGTTTCGTTTTTCTTTTTTTTTTTTCATGTACGGTATGGAAATCCACTTATATAATAATAATGCTTTTTTTTTAATTCTCAGGTTTGTTCCTCAGAAGATACAAGTTGTGAATGGCTGCCTCCTGATACCTCAATCCTTGGAGAACTTATATTAAAGGAAGAATTAGAAGAAGAAGAGCTGAATTAAACACAAAGGAACCATACTCATAAAAATTGAATTTATAGGTAGCGTATTAGTAGGTAGGTAGGTACAATACATATATACAAATGTTCCGCTTGACCAATAGAAGTTACACTTTTGACACAATATTTTTAAAATACGTATATTTATTTTATATTAGTATGTAAGATAAATTTTTAGAACCTACAGTAAAAATTGACTTCACTAATAATTTTTCTATGCATTTTTTTATTTATAGAATGTATTTAAGCGCCATCTGCTGTCGAGTAGCAACTATACTGAAAACTAATAGTTATATAAGCGCATTCTAGCGTAAAGCAATGATAACGTTTACATATAGTTGAGTTTTAAAAAAAATTAGGGTTAAACATTATATAGTTTTTTTTTGGCGGGAAAACGAAAAAGATCGCGTCACCGCATTGTATTATTTTCTAAAACTTGTGTTATTTTCAGTGTTAGTGCATTTTATTCGCTAAGTGCTGGATTACAGGCTTGAGTGTGGGAAAGTGGTATGATGATGGTGAAACGTTTCTTTTCGTGTTGTTTCCAAAACTCCATAGAAGCTTCTGGTAAAGTTGCCACCACTTTATTAGGAGTGTGACTTGACTATACTAGACTAGAATATGGCTTGACTTGATGACTTGGACTGTGACTTGAGTTGACACATATATAATTATATTTTAACTTGAAAAATTAACAATTACTTGACACTGGCTAAATACGTAAAAGTGTGGAGTCAAGTAAAAAAAAACAATATAAATATTTTTACTGTCAAAGATTGATATGTCAGTGTCATTTTAAGTCCTTAACATAATCAATTATATTATTATTGGTGCTTGAGATAGCTGGAAGAAAGTTGTTGGTATCTTTTTACTTCGAATTTGATAGATAAATCATCCGTTTTGAATTAAAATAACCTTATTAATGACATAGTTGAACAATGCCTTTACGTCAAGTTAATTATTAGTTGCATGCACTTAATTTGAGTTTCATAATCGAAAGTGTTATGGAAAGTATTAGTCATGAAATACACCAGTGTAATTATTTTGTGCTTCTGTTTATGTGAAATTCTGTGTCAGAGCCAAGATAAGAAGGATTCCATCTCGCTACTTAAGGCGAATTCTTCGTCGGAACAGAAGTTATGGAACATAAAACTGAACATATATTTTTCAAAAACATTGCCTCCTCTTGTAACCAAATCGCGAAGAACTGATGTCCGCTTTAAGTGCGAGGCGATCATGAACTACACTAAAGTAGAAAAATATACTAAAAATAAGGAACGCATAGAAACATTGCTAACAGAAACCCCACCAGACCACATTCAAGAAACTCTTTTAGGAAATCTAAAAGTTTACTGGTTGAAGGACAATAAAACCATAACTGAATCATTGAAATATAAGATTACGACTAAAATAGATAAGACTATCGGTACGATAAGTACAAACCTTAAGATAAAAAATCTAGATGATACTGATGAAGGAAATTATACTTGTACTATAAAGCAAAACTTTGAAAGTAAACAAACTGCAAGACTGATTGTAGAAGAAGAGGATATTGAAAATTTTGAGATTCCTACATACACATCATTATATCCTAATGCTGATATCAATAATCAATTAGAAATCGATGTTAAGACTACACCAGACTTAATATCAGAAAATATAAAAAGTCAAAATGTTGATGTTTCAAAAGATAAGAACTCCACAATACCAAAGAAGCTAGAACCCATCTGTCAAGAATATGTTGGCAGTGTCTGTGCAGCACATCTAAAGGCACAATTTGTTTACATTCCTTATGACAAAACCCAAGCAGCTCTTGAAGAAAAACTAATGCAAGCTATACAAGTGACCAAATTTTCAAATGATATTAGTTCTCATTGTGAAGGATATGCTCTGCCAAGTTTGTGTTACTCCACATTTCCTATATGCAGAGATCCATTTGAGACAAACAACAATTTTTTTATAGAAGCTAAAAAAATATTTGGCTCAAAGAAAGAGAGTGAAAAAGATAATGATTTACCCGAAATTGTCTTTGAAAACTTGCCCAATGGAATGTTTCCACCGATGTATGCTAAATTAAATGATTCAGTAAATCTCTTTAACTACCGCCATAACTCAACAGTTCTGAGACGAGTCTGCAAACAGGACTGTGAGATATTAGAGAATGAACTGTGTCAAAAGGAGTATGCTATAGCTAAAAGACACCCTCACATAGGCCAGCAACTAACCCTTGAGGAATGCCAAGACCTTCCAGAGATAGATCCTCAATGTCTAAAGATAGATATTGGAGCAGTCATGGTTTCTGATGATGAATGCTATTGGGAAAATGGTAGTGGGTATCTTGGAAGAGTCAATGTGGCAGATAATGGAGTGCAATGCATTGAATGGTCAAAACAATGGCATGTCAAGGTATTTGACTTTCCTGAGCTGGCAGGCAGTCACAGCTACTGCAGAAACCCTGGAGGAGTCAGGGAACAGCCCTGGTGTGTTGTGGAAAAGGATGGGAAATCAGAAAAGCAGTTGTGTGACATTCCTAAATGTGCACATAAAATTTGGATCTATATCATAATTGTGTTTTTGCTTGTGACTCTCATCATAGTTGGCTTCATAGTTTGCCTTTGCTACAAACACAGGAAAAACAATGCTGCCACCATAAGAGACATTAACTTGCCAAATGCTGATAAGAACATCTATGGAAATTCAAGATTGAATTCACCTATTGAAATGAATGAGTTGCTGAGTAACACAAACATAAATAATCAACCACATTTGACTCGAAGCACTCGGGGTAATGCGGTGCTGCTTATACCACAATACTCACTGACACAAATAAAATTCTTAGAAGAATTAGGTGAAGGAGCTTTTGGAAAAGTGTACAAAGGGGCACTAAAGAAGAATGGAGAAACTCAGTTTGTTGCTGTGAAAGCTTTAAAAGAAAATGCCTCTCTAAAGACTAAAGCAGATTTTAGGCGAGAAATTGATTTAATATCCGAGTTGACTCACGATAATATTGTTTGCATAGTTGGTGTGGCCTTGAGAGAAGAGCCTTTATGTATGTTATTTGAGTTTATGGCGAGAGGGGATCTTCATGAGTTTCTGATGGGTCGAGCACCTCCTTCAGGCAAGGGGTTGCCTCCCATGAGACTATTGAACATTGCCAATAATATTGCAGCTGGCATGCAGTACCTGGCATCAAATCATTATGTTCACAGGGATTTGGCAGCAAGAAACTGCTTGGTGTCTGATGATTTTGTTGTCAAAATATCAGATTTTGGACTCTCTAGGGATATTTATAGTTCAGATTATTATAGAGTAAGTATGTTTTTTTGCAATATTTTCATGTAACAGGTTTATTAATATAATGTAACAAGTTTTTTAATAATAATGTTTGTGCTGTCACAGGTGCAATCAAAAAGCTTGTTGCCAGTAAGATGGATGCCACCAGAATCAATCCTGTATGGGAAGTTCACTACAGAAAGTGACATTTGGTCATATGGGGTTGTGCTATGGGAAATTTATACTTATGGATTGCAGCCTTATTATGGGTAAGGTTACCTTATATAAAACATTAAGCCATAATGATAGTCATATGCATTGTTTTATTCTTTACATTGATGATGATGATTTAGTAAGATTGTAATATGCTATGTAATATTTGAAATGAGTAGATATTTCTATTGCTGTCCCACTCTCGCTACACTACGACATAATGATGGAAGGGCGAAAACCAATTTTTTGGTTTTCGCCTGAATCGCTTTTGTAATGGCACGCGTTATAGCTATTTTTTAAGTCGAGTGAGAGTGGCTCAGTGGCAGCTCCTACGCTCCATGGTTTGAATCACATTTGACCTCGCTCAATAAATCCAACGAGTGCATCCACTATAAGGGTGAGGTAAAGTAAAAATAATATTTACTTTTACGTTGTCTAAACAATCTGGCACTTAAGATAATTGATACTTTTGCGACCGCCCCAATATAGATGATCTTATTATCTAGATTTAGCGGAATTACACTAAATAATCTTATTTCATTTTGTATTTAATTTGGCACTTGACTAGCATGTTGAATTATAGAATGTGTGGCACCTATTCTGTGCCTGCAAGTGTCCGGTGTCACAATCGCGGGAATGTAATGTACTGATTATTTATACTGCAGGTAGATCTTCTAATACCGTTTTCTTTATTACTTTCGCTTATTTTGCTGTCAATATTCTGAATACTTATTTATCGATGGCATGTTTGTTAGAGATTTTCTTTCACATATTTCAAACTAACGTATTTATTAGCAGTGGATGGTCCGTGGCGCTAAAGTTCACGCCATGTGTTCACGCGATCGCGCTAATTTTATGGCGTTATGCATGCAATTAAAATTAGTCTCTAATTTGTCTTACGACATCGATAACAAAACATGCATCTCTTTAATTGAGTAGCCAATATACTGCGCTATACTAACACTAGCTTCTGGCCGCAGCTTTTCCCGCGTGGCCTATAGAAAACGGAGATTTTTTAAATAGATAATTCAACCACCCATTTCACCCTCTTAGGCGTGGAAAAACCCTTTCTTAGTACCTACACTTTTCAAAGAACACACTCTCCGAATTTCCCAAGTCTCTAGGACCAGTGGCTTAGGCTGTGCGTTGATATATAAGTCAGTCAGTCAGTCAGGACTTTGAATTTTATATGTATAGATATTTTGAGAGATAATAGATTGCAGTAGTTTGTGTTTGCAGGAAAATGGACTATGCTTTGCTTTATAGGGCAACAACCTTTAAAGCGAAGCATAGTTCGTTTTCTTGAGAGTTGTCCGGGATTTGACGTTCTTCTTTTCTTTGCGGAGTTTCATCCATTCTTCAGCTTTAGGTTCCCGGCCAGCTTTTTTAAAAGCCTTTTCAGATCTTATCCTTCCTCTCTTTCCTACCGTGATTTAATTTGGACGTTTTGAATTTCTGTCTAATTACATCGAATACAAAATTATGTATTCTTGTATCATTCTTTGTTGATGAACTACTGCGAGTTCACGCCCAAGTCATTCGAAATTCTAAATTTATTAATGTGTATTAATGTGTACCCACAGGTACAGCAACCAGGAGGTGATAGCGATGGTGCGCGGCGGAGAGTTGCTAGCGCCGCCGGCCGGCTGTCCGACCCTCATGTACACCCTCATGCGAGAATGTTGGCGCCACACGCCGCAGCGCAGGCCTAACTTCGAGATCATTGTCAATAGGTAACTTCCATAACTTTATCCCTCCCATATATGTAGTGTGCCGTGTGGTCTCATCGTGTGAATAGGACCCCATCTCTTCCCGTGGGTGTCGCTAAGTGCCGGCCAAGGGACAAGGGTTTCTTTGTGTTGGTGTTTGATTATGAGGTCCGCTTAGATCGGTTTAGAAAATAAAAGTGGTATCTAAAGGTAAACGTAAAATAAATGTAAGAAAGAACAGTTTGGTTGCTTCACAATTATTTTGACAGACGAAAAAACAAAATTCAAAATTTACAGGTAATGACATATCTTTTAAAAAAATACATAAGAGTTAACTATCTATTAGCTCATGTAACCTCTAACACTTTGTTACATTAAAACCACAACGCTAGGCGTTTCATGGGTGGCCTGTGTTCATCAGTGGACTTCGTCCGACTGATGATGTGATGGCTTTATGACCTGATCTCACAGTCTAGTAATCTTACTAGATTGTGCTGATGTCTCAGGATAACGTGCGCAGTGAGTGAGTGAGTCACGTGAAACTCTATATAGAGTTTCGAGTGACACTGCAACTGATATGGGCAGCCGTGTCGCTTAACATCAGGCAAACGGTTAGCTCGTCACGTCATTCAATAACAAAAAAAAAAGATGATTGGTATAGCTTATACCAATCATCTTCTCTTAAGGGATTTGGATTATATTGACGAAAAATTAAAAACTTCGATTTATGATGAAAAATGAATGTGGAGCCTGGCAGATGTGGTGCAAATTATGGTAGAAAAATGGTTAGTTACCATCTGCTACTGTTCGTTCTACTGATGGAACAAATAGGAAAAAAATCGTATGTGAGAAAATAGAGCTAAGTCCAAAATTAACAATATTGTATGTACGTACTTCAGTCGAATTTTCAGGGATTGAAAAAACTGGGTTATCAATACTAATACGCCTTTTAAACTTAATGTCTGTTGGGAGTGCTGGGCGATCACGTAACTTGATTGCAACCTATACAAACACAAATTTGTATGGATTTGACAGTTTCAATACGCAGTTTATGCTATGGACATTTTCAAATTAGGAATGAAATTTTAAATTAAAAATATCAATTTATTAAAGTTCCGTGATCGGGGTGATCACGGAATCCTGATATCTCAATCACAGAATAACAATAGTAGATTGATGAGAATTTGACATACGCGTGTGCCGGCCTGTTGTTGTCGTTGTCGCGTGTTGGAAAATAAATATTGATACACAACCTGAAGTTTTTTAGTAAAATAGAAATCACCCTTCACACTAATTTTATAAATGCGGAAGTTTGTGTGTGTGTTGTTTTCCCTTTTCACGTCGCAACAGCTGAACAGATTTGACAAATTTGGAATCTAGACACTAGACACACTTATTACTATTACTTACTATGGTTAATCGCGTTTTTCGGTCCATTTCATTTACCACATAGGATACATTTATCCGCCGGTGAAACCTCGGCGTGCAGCTAGTTGTACATATTGCTTGTGTCAATTTTAGGATGCAAGAATGGATCCAATTAGGAGGATGTCCAGAGACGGCGCTATCAGAGTCCAGCAGCAGTGGTTGCGGTCACAGATCCATCGGATCCAGCAGAGATTTACAAGAGAGGGTTCCGTTACTCCCACCACATTGCACGTCTTCCAATGGCTCTCTAACCACTGGTAGCTTGAAGAAATACAGTACAGCGTCCAGTTCAAAGGTAACAGACGATAATCGTTCGACTTGCAGCGAAGTGCCCCCGTTGGCGCCCAAATCGAAGAAACTCAGCTCCGCGTCCCTTATTGACGAAAAATCTGGCACCAAGGAAACTGTTGTAAGGATACCAAACGTTCAGTATGGAAACGAGATTTAACTGTTTAGATATTACTCGGACCCTTAATCGTATTCAGTATCATTTTTTGAATCATAGTAATATGCTACTAAAACAGTTCTAAGATCCTAGCTTAGGTTACCTAAAAATATAGCATGAAGTAGACTTCGAATTACGTACGTACCTACCATACCTTACAGTATACCCACGTTGACAGCTTGGTGTGTCACAGTATGGTGATTCAGCAGGTTGGCTTATAGCCGGTGGCGGCGGGTTCGATTCCCGCGACAGGACATTTGTGCACAAAAAAAAGCGGAAATACTTGTTCTGAGATGTTGTGGGACCATGGTCTTCGTAGTTCCTGGGTCCGTAAAGACAGGAAATCCTAGTTAGGGTCCAGGGTATATGTACGTGATCTCAGGGCGTTATTATTATTTAACATCATTTACTAAAATGTCCTTCAATATTAGCATCAATATAGCAGTCCACAGATTTTTTTCATACAAACTGATATAGATCTATTTACTCAAAAGCATGTTCAAGAATTGCATCATTCGAGCAGATTTCATTCATTCTCCAACCCGCGCTTGGCTAGCGTGGTGGATACACTCTGCCCCTGTGAGATAATACCCGTAGCAGTGAGAACCTATTAGATTGTATTGGGCTGACGACAACGACGACTCAAAAGACTTATTTTTTACGTTACATCTCTATTATTTAGTAGAACTGTTACATTATTGAATAAGATTAGGGGTCCTATAGATAGACAAATAAGCCTAGATTAACTAGCGTAATGTCAAAGTTCAATTTTATTGTTGTTGCTTGTGTATTTGTTTACTAGGCTTACTATTTGGTATTCGCGATTTTCGGTCCATTTCACTGAATGCGTATTTATTTAATTAGGCTTACTATTTGGTATTTGCGTTTTCGAGCCCATTTCACTGAATGCGTATGTTTTTAGGCTTAACATTTGGTATTCGCGTTTATCAGCCGGTCTAATTAGCATTTTGATTATCAGTATTTTTCTAATTCAATCACTATGGAATTAAAGCACATTGTGTGAATGTACATTGAGTGTAGTGTCTAAATTCTAAATATCAATTGAACGTTGATAAATATTATTTATTGAAATGTTAATGATAAGTTGTAATTTAGCTTTTAGTATATTTTATGTTAGCATGAAAATAAATTATTGTCTTACGAATAGGTCTAGTGAACTTATGTTTCCTGACAGTCATGCATGAGCATGGCATGACACATAATCTCACTGTTTGGGGGTGGTATGGCCTGCATGGAGTGTAATTATCAGGATTCGAAATTATCAAGATAATTATCCCACTATTTTTTATCCTCGTGCAAATAAAGTATGACCATATTGGATTTTTCTCACGAGGCATTTTTCAAATTCAACGCAATAAACAATATACTTAACAAACCAATGAACTCGTATTCACTCAACTTTGCATAAATCCGAACTGATTTTTATGGTAAGGGGAATCCCCGCGGCGGCGCGGGGCGGCACGTTGAAACTTTGTGCGGTCGGCCGCGGATGTACGCAAGTGTGGAAATACACGTTCTAATACAGTTCACTTTCATAACGATTTTTGAATCGATTGATCGATTGACAAAAAATTGACTACTGACTGTAGTTACTACGATAATTATCCTTTCGAACCCTGGTAGTTATTGTGCATTTCCCTATACCTACTCAGACCAGCTCCAGCTCCTTTATGTTACAGAGCATGGCTTAAACGAATTAAAGACAGCTCTTTTGTACTGTCGCTGGTACTGTTTAGCACACGTTAAACATCTATCTACGTCTTGTTTAATTTAAACCGTTTTTTTCTTAATTATAATTTAATCATGTAAGTACAACCTATTTATTATTATACTTAGTAAATTTTACTTATGCTATTAGTACTCATGCTATCTTTCTCGTCGGAAGTGGCGATTCTGAGCGATTGAAAAGGATAGAGCATGGAGAAGTGCGATTCCGTGGTAACAGATTTGGCTCAATCCTTAACGTATCTTAAACTTCTTTTATCAGAGCATTCCAAATCAATTTGTTACTTAGAGAATTAAGTAGTTTGTTTTTGACCTATTTAATTTACATAGGTAATGTTATTTGGTGGCATGTGAGTTTGACATTTCATCATCATTAAAGCATTTTCAGTACAGTATCTTTCATAGTTTTTCCATTACACAATACACACTAATTGGAGTACAAATCAAATCTAATGACGTCATTTTGTATGGAAAATACAAGATTTATACCCTTGTGTACTAATGTTTGCCAGCGCTTAAGTGCGCACTTATCCCTCTATAAAGTACCTAATTTGGATACGTTGCCCTAGAGAGATCAGTGCAAACTTTAGAGCTTTTCAAACTTTAGTGCAAATGGGCACGGTATTATTACAGTTAAGATTATTGTTGAATAAATACATATAAAAATAGCAGAGTATTTTCGTTCACGAGACTGCCAAAATTGACTGATTCATTACTTTCAGAAACGCCTTGTCTGCACCTAAAGGGTGTGGTAATGTACTATGATATTATGATATTGGTTACTAAATAATTTCACCGTTGTACTGTTATTCAGATAGGAGTATTACTAGACTTAATACTATTTATTATAAGTAACTTACATCCTGTTTATTTAATGTAGATTTAAGATGTCTTGTAACTATTATAGAATTTTTTTGAATGTTTATTACTACTTGTACCTTTTTCTTTTTGTTATTTTTAAGTGAATAATTTGTATTTTCAGTACTTGCCAAAGACTTTTTTGTATGTGATACACTTAGTTTTGTACTTAGTGAGTAATTGTAATTTGTATAATAAATGATTTTTAAAAACTTTTTTAAAAACGTCTTTATTTAAATTTTATTTATTTATTTTACAAATCCACAGATCTTGGATAACATACAGTTTTACATAATACTAGATCTTAAATATAATTACGGATTTACTTTATACTGTAAATTGCAGGTTACTTGAAGAGGTAGATACCAACTTATGATATATGATATAACATGTAGGTAGGTAAGTCACAGATTAGAGAAAAAAACAATTTGTGAAACTAAAAGTTCAACAGATTAGCAAAACCTAGCATTTTTAAAGACATTATCTAAATAGATAAAATGTATAAATATATTTCAAATATGTAAAATATGATTTTATAAAAAATATATTTTACCATTTGAATGAATGAATGAATGAATTATTTATTGCAGAAACTGTGTACAAATAGGTCTTAAAAAACTAATATTAGCACAATAGAGTCAACAGTTTGCCCGCGACAGGCATGCAATATTTTTATAAACTTAAAATTTTAATATGTCAAATTGAAACTAATAATCATAAATATAACAAATATACAAAAATAATTTAATTGGCAATAATAGAAATATTTGTCACAACAACTCCTTGAGGTCATAAAAACACTTCTCTACCAGCCACTTAAACAGTTTTGTCTTAAATTGTCGAGTAGGCAATTCCCTGATTTCTTTTGGTATTTTATTAAAAACTTTGATACACATCATAAAACAATTTTTATGACACAGGGCAGTTTTACGTAAAGGCATCATTAGCTTCGTTGGGTCTGCACATCTTAATCTAAAATTGATATTATCTTTGAGCAGTCCAAAAAAATTTGGATTTTCCTTTACAAAACATCCTATCTGAAAAATATATAGACCAGATAGAGATAATAGATTAAATTTCTTAAAAATAGGTTAACATAATACTAAATACCTAGTAAATTCAACTTATTTCATAATATTAACAAAATGTGTACTTTTCTTCACCACAAGGTTTTCTCCATGAACTTTCATGTGCACTTTTAAATTATTGTTTCCCGTGAAAGCTTTGCTGCATATTTTACATACATACGGCTTTTCACCTGAAAGATTAAACTAACTTTACTGTGAAGTCCGCTTTTAACTACAATGGTACCATTAGAAAGCAGTATTGGCTATCTAATATTTTTTTAGTTTTCTATATTTATTAGGTGGTAGGACTTTTCTGAAAAGTTCGTCTTGTTGGTATCACCGCTTTGGCAGTTATTCTGCCGCCAAGCAGTAGTTTGCAAGCACCGTGTTCCGGTTTGAAGGGCAGTGCAGATAGTGAAATTACTAGACAAATGAGACTTTATGAGCTAATCTCACAGTCTAGTTTAATCTTGGCTCTATAGTTGAAGTACCAGAGGAAAGTACTCCGCTTTTTTCAAGTATCGGTCTACGACTGCGCTACAGACAGAGATAAGTGTGAACTTAGAGCTGTCTAACCAGTGCAGATGGGCTTTGTTAAGTCTATTGGCATAGTGTTTATATTTGAACGATTAACCTATTCCTAGAATAATCTCTTTTTTTTTAAATCTAATTTTTGGGAACTTTAGTCACATGGCGATTATGTCAGCTCCATTATATACATTCATAAAATTCTAACAAAATATATCTCTTATCATGCTAATAAGTGTCTTGGCAGCTCCACTCAGTGGAAAAGCCAAGACACCTTGAAACACTCCTACATCCGAAAAATTTACACCGAACTGTGCTAGCATATATGCTCTCACAGACTGAGTCCTAACACACTCAATTAGGACATGATGTACGTCCTCTAGGACCCCACAAGTACCACAATTAGGGGTACTTAGATACAGATACAGTACCTACTTAGATACAGTTAATACCTACAATAGGAGTTTAGATTAATTTAGTAGCTTGGAACTAGGGTAATACGCAGCAATTTTGAAAAATAACAATACATAGGTATGTGGGCACAAACGGGTTTGTGCGTAGGTTGCAACCTATATAACTATAGGCCTTCAGCATGTCCGCACCGCGCCGTGTCTGAAACAAGAATGATCCGTAGCACACCAATCGATCCCTTTATATAGCCAGACAGGTAGGGCCGCCATGACAGTTGCCGGTGCTGCCACTGTAATACATTTAATGCCACCACAGGGTAAATTACGGTGCTCGATCGCTGTGCATAGAGTTTATAACTGGACGTAGCCGCCGTCACGGCCATACTGACGTGCGTACGTCCTCGTACGCTTAGCTTCACTTTGTACCTAGTGAGGGACATCAGTGTTATTGCTCGTTCATCCTGACAATTAAATTGAGTTAAACTTGGAGTCAAAGTCAAAAGATCAGGTTTCAATTTGATTAGACAAAAGCATTTTAACCTGCCAGTCATCGTCAGGGTTAACCCTGGTCTCCTCTCCACAAAGGCCATTTACAAAGAGTTGTAGTTGAAGGGTTAACCCTTCAGGACCATCAGTATCCATTCGTTTACAAAAAATGGACTGGCTGGTGCTAGACCGGATAGATATCCCTTTAGCAACCAAAAATTATCAAACTAATACCTTATCCCTTCATTTATAAAAAATGGACCGGATAGTGCTAGACCGGATAGATATCCCTTTAGCAATCAAAAATCATCATTCCAACATTACCTTATCCCTTCATTTATAAAAAATGGACCGGGATAGATATCCCTTTAGCAAACAATCATTATTCCAACTCATACCAATTAGTGCTAGACCGGATAGATTATCCCTTTAGCATTCAGATACATTTTTTTGTCATCAGTTTTACATTCTCTTTTCTTTCTTTTTTTTCTCTTTTTTTTCACTTTTTTTTTTTACCTTTTTCTCTTTTTTTACCCTTTTTCTCTCACGAATCATAACTTTTTTACCATAACTATTATTCTCTTTTTTTTCACTGGTGCGGGTTAACCCTGCAATCAAATTTGATATTAGTGTCACCCGCCGTCACGTTACCATATTTTCGGCGTTACTTGAAGAGTGATGTGTAAATGGGCAATCCCACTTCTGATGTAAGCAGAAACGGGTTTCTGCGTAGGTTGCAACCTATATAACTATAGGTCTTCAGCATGTCCGCACCGCGCCGTGTCTGGAACAAGAATGATCCGTAGCACACCAATCGATCCCTTTATATAGCCAGACAGGTAGGGCCGCCATGACAGTTGCCGGTGCTGCCCCTGTAATACATTTAATGCCACCACAGGGTAAATTACGGTGCTCGATCGCTGTGCATAGAGTTTATAACTGGACGTAGCCGCCGTCAGGTACATATTTTGTGTCATAATATTGAGAAATGTTTTATTTATACCTGTGTGGGTACGTCGATGTTTGACAAGCACAGTCTGCGAATAAAAACTCATCGAGCAGTATTCGCATTGGAACGGCTTCGTTCCATCGTGCTTGTTCATATGAGCTTTGTACGAAGTGGAACTTTTGAACGTGGACGGGCAGCGGTCGCATTTGAAGCGGGGCTCTGTGTTATGAGACAATATGTGACGACGCAGCTGTAAATATAATTATAGTTCTTAATTTTACTATTAGATCACCGATAAAAATACCACAAGGAATAAAATGGTACACATACAGAAGAATCGCAAAAAATCAAAGATTCTTCTGTATGTGTACCATTTTATACTTTCGAATTAAAACCACTTGACTTCAGAACTTAGAACTGGTTCTGTGGTGTGGTGGTTGAGCAGGCACATAACCCTGAGGCGGCGGGTTCGATTCTCGCGGCAGGACAAGTATTTGTGCACAGAAAAAAAAAGCGCAATTACTTGTTCCCAGTCTGGGTGTTGTGGGACAGAGAATCCTAGTTAGGGTCCAGGAATCTATGTATGTGATCCTTGGGCGTTATTATTATTATTTTATAACTATAATGGTATCTGATTAACAAAGTAGCCTATCAAAAGAAATGAAGGTTGACAAAGAGACCAGATTGATAAAGATACCAACATTGGTAACATGTTTCCCACAGCATGGACAGACAAGGCCACCAACATTTTTGCATATGTGTTTGTCCAATATGTCTTGTCTAGGGAACACCCTGCCACAAGTTTTGCAGTACACCCGACCTTCGGTGTGTTTCCTTATCTTGTGTTCCTAGAACATAAAGACAATTTCATTTCATAAAAATATATACAATCATTATAATAGTTAGATGTACACAATCCGAGACCCAGTTATGGCTTGTATTATCGCTTTTGTTTAAAGACAATTTCATTTCATAAAAATATATACAATCATTATAATAGTTAGATGTACACAATCCGAGACCTAGTTATGGCTTGTATTATCGCTTTTGTTTAAAGACAATTTTGTTTCATAAAAATATATACAATCATTATAATAGTTAGATGTACACAATCCGAGACCTAGTTATGGCTTGTATTATCGCTTTTGTCGTCGATAATCTTGTATCGTACGATTCAGCATACCCTTCATCTCGTTAAGCAAAACGCAAATGTATAAAAGTAAATAAACACAAATTTGTTAACGTCACACAGCGCCATCTAGCCTCAAAAAAGCAAAGCTTTTTACTATGAGAACTGGATAACTGATAAAATATTTGTTTTGTTGGAAAATCTATACTTACATAGAATACAAATTATTATTGCCACCTAGACAAAGAACAAACATCGACGTTCATCACACAAGTGTTTGTCTCGGGTGGGAATGGGAATTGAACCCACAATATATTTCCAGCACAGAAGTCAAAGCCATTACCAACTGGAGTGATCATGAAATTTTGATTGTAATGCAACATGCGAAACGTGATTCCTAATTGGAAAATTTCCATACTATCTATGCACATAAGCTGCGTATTCAAACTGTCAAACTGTTGCAATCAAGTTACGTGATCGCAGATGTGAGAGATTCAACGAAACAGTGAATTTTCTTACTTTAATACTGCCTCGGTATTTGCACGTGTAATCACATAGGTCACATTCATAGGTTTTTTGATCAGTATGTATTTTCATGTGAGATTCTAAGGCTTGTTTCACACGAAACCTGAAATATGAAAAACGTTATAAATCATTTTTAACGGATAGAGATGGTTCAAAGCTCGCTAGTTATTGGATATCAGCCTCTTCCCACTATTGCCGCCCATTAGATTATTGTCACGGAAATTTAAGGTACAAAAATAATTAAATGAAATTTTCCCACATTACCCTTTGTCACATTCATCACATATGTACTTGATGTTGGAATGTACGGACCGCAAATGTTGGCTTATTTTTCTCGGAGTTAGACACGGAACAAGACATATTTTACAGTTAACTTGACCATTCTGCAATATACACGATTACATTAATTTGTAAATATTGTCACATTGTCAACTACAAATATGATGTCTTTACATTAATTTGTAAATGTTGTCACATTGTCAACTACACATATGATGTCTATGTCTAATTCAAAACATCAATGAAAAATGCCAGTAAGATGAATCCTGGATAGTTACCTATATACTCTTATGTATTTAGTTTTTTATATTGATGCTTTGAATAGAACTAAGCAACTTGATAGACTCGGGGACCTTGCAGAAGTTTATCTTGAAAAATTATGTAGATAGATTTTAATTTTCCTAATTTTTGAACTTTTGAACCAAATTTCTACTTTGGTTGAAATTTTGCATCAACATCAACAAGTCTGTAGGAATATCTTTTTTAACGTGATATTGCTGTTGGTCTCTACCGAACTTTACAGCGTCATCAGGCGGGAGGGCAGGCTCTTAAGCCGCCCAGCCGTCAAAAGTGGGAATCAAGTAACTCAAGGACACCCTTGGGGTATGAGCCTCGGTTTGATCCATTACCAGGATAAGAGGATCGAAAAGACCGTTCTAGCTAAACTACGGGGGGTGCGTCGACCTCGCCGGTGGACCTTGCCGCTCGGTCGGTGTCCGATTGTATTACGCTGGTATCCTATACTGGTGCAGAAAGCGGTACCTGAGCAAGAAGGGCTAGACTGGCCTGATGATCTTAGCGCAGCCGATACTACGGCTGCTAAAGGATCATCCGAGTCGCTCAAGACAGGGTGCAGCTTAAATACCTGTTTGATGCACAAACATATAACAGGCAGAATGAAGAGATGAAATATGTTGTTGTTTTAGACCGCCGTGTATTATCTTTTGATACTTTCCATCCAAAGGTTGTCTGGAAGAGATCGCTATTAGCGATAAGACCGCCCATTGTTGCACTAGTATGTAAGATTTAATCATTCCTGTATTGTATGAATTTTGTTGGTGAGACAATAAAGAGTTATCTATATATCTGTTATATTATAATGTTGATGATATCATATAATTAAAAACTTTAGTAACTTACTTCTCCTCTAAGATTGTGTTTTTTGACATAGTGGAACTCCAACGGATTTGAAGAACCAAACTTCTGTGAGCATATATGGCACATCTTTTGAGCTTCTGGAAGGTGCATTAGTCTGTGGGCTAGTAGATGCGTAAAATCTATACATTGTTGCATGCACAGTCCACAACTATTATCTAACTTGTGAAGATCAATGTGCTTTAATAATTTATCTGTGTTATCAAAAGTTTCAGAGCAAATACCTGGAACAAGCATTTATTAATTAGCTTGTGTCATTAAAAACCGAGGGAAAAAGGAACAAAAACCCAATAAAAGCTGTTTTGATAAGCCCTGAACAAACCACCCTAAATTACCCTTTTATTGAAATAACTTTGATTAAATGAAAAATCAGAGTTTGTGTGTGACATACAAACATGACAAATTGTAAAATTATAAATAAATATATACGTACAGTGCTCAGTTTATGTACTATTCTTGCAAGCAAGCAATAATTCCTTGTAAAAGAATGAAAAAGCAAGAATGGACATAGAGGATTTATGGTCTACCTATTACTCCATGTAAAGAAAAGATAAGACACATATCAATAAATCTGAATTATTGAAGTAGGTACCACAAAGTTTCAATTTATTGCCTTCATTCCTGGTTGACAGTTTGTTATTTTCGGACTTCCTTTTTACTATAACTTCTTTCTTAGAGGACTTCAGTGTTTTTTTTTGGACACAACCTGTGAAATATATTCTAAAAGTTAATACAAGACATAACTGCAATACCAACTGAATAATAAAATCATATCAACTCACCATAATCATATTTAGTTTTGATTCTGTAAGTACTACTATCATTATCATTGCTTGGCCCATTGTGATAATTGGAGGATCCCAATGTATTAGAGTTCGATTCACACACTGGCTCCAACTTATAAGCTGATTTTATTTCTATAACTTTATCACTATTAATTTCACACTTTATTTTATCAGTCTGAAATTAGATGAATAAAAGTATATTATACATACATATCTATTTTTTTTATTTATCTAATTCCCATTTGTACTACAGTTTCACAACTCCTAAGTTAGCACTTATCCCTCTATCTAGAAATAAGTTTGTGATTTAGAACCTGTAAAACTTTAGTACAATATGGGTCTACGAGTTATTAGAGCAATTATGTAAAATATTGGCTTTGTTACTAAATTGTGGATAAGGAATTTATCTTCTGTATATATAAAAACCAATTGCTGTTTATTAGTCTCGCTAAAACTCAAAAAAGGGATGAGCCGATTTAGCTATTGCTTTTGAAATATTTAGTAGTCTTTTTGTAGTCTAGGGAAGGTTTAAAAGGTGAGATGAGAAAAAAAGAAGTATTCTCTTGGACAGGGTTAGGGTGTACAACTATTGACCTATGCGTGGCTGGGTCAAGTCAGCTAGTAAATAATAATAATATAACTTTATTTCAGACTCAGGAGCCATGGAGAAGTGTACACATAAAAACAGAGTTAAAAATACACACACCAAAAAAAATCTTTAGCATCTAGCTATTTAATTCTTAGAAATGTATTACTGAACTCAGTCAATCAATCGAGTTTTTATTTCTGAAAAACTAGGTGCTCATTAGATTGTTACTATTATTATAGAAGGCTTATAAATATGATTAAAATTTGGTAATAATTATATATGACAGTAAAACACTATATAAGTAGGTCCACACTTACCGAAAATAATATTTCCTGAAATGCTATGTCAGATGAAATACATTTTTGTCTAAATTCGGTACAAAATATAATTGCATCAAGACATGTGCTGCAGGAGTACAGAGGCATTTCATCTGTTATTACAAGCTGTAATAAAATGTATTGTTTGGAATTATTGATTGCTATATTATAATATTTTATTTATTATATTATATATGTTAACTATTTGCATTAATTTTTGATCAATGCAGACAACATCAAACTTGTGAAAACAAAATATGATAGCAATGTCAACATATTCAAATTACTTTATCAAATTATCTTATTTGGTAGCTTCTTCAAGAGTTTGACCACAGTTTCACCAATGTATTTGAGTCAGAACAAAATATAAGTCAGCTGTGAGATATAATCTTTTTTGGATTTTACTTACATTGAGATTAGTAAGAATGTTGTAATTGCTTATAATATTTGTGTCCATTGGTACCATATCCTTCTCCGTTTTTAAACAAGCTCTGCACATTTCCATTTTAAAGTAAAATAATAGGTCTTTACCTATGAAATAGCCGTATTGCAGTACAGACTTTTTCAAACAAAAAAAAAGTTTTGATTGGCTATGAATTCTAAATTCAAATTAATTTTGTTTTAAAAATATGACATTCTATTTACAATATAAGTCTTTTGTTTATTGATTAGCGTTGTATTTTCATTACATTTCAACATTTTTACTCATAATGGATACTTTGAAATTTCGTGTAATTATGGAATATGAGTTCCGTCGTGGCACCAACGCGGCACAAACGACACGTAACATCAACGACGTTTACGGAGAGAACTGTACAAACGAACGTACAACCCGTTATTGGTTTGCTCGGTTCCGTTCTGGGAATTTTGACTTGAAAAATGAACCTCGTGGTCGTCCGGAAACTTTGGTCAACAATGATGAATTAAAGGCGATTGTGGAAGCTGATGAATCTCTATCTACAGCTGAGCTGGCAGCAGCTTTTGATGTTAGCATCAAAACAATATTGGTCCATTTGCGACAGATCGGCAAGATAAAAAAGCTTGATAGATGGGTGCCCCACGAACTCAACGATCGCCAGCGCAACGTACGCGTCGAGACTTGCCTTGCGCTGCTTAACAGGCACAGAAATGAAGGAATTTTGAACCGAATTGTTATGTGCGACGAAAAATGGATTCTTTTTGACAATCAAAAGCGCTCAGCAAGTTGGTTAGATCCTGGTTCGGTACCAAAGCAATGTGCAAAACGAAAAATGACCCCTAGAAAGGTGATGGTCACAGTTTGGTGGTCTAGTGCTGGTGTGATTCATCATAGCTTTTTACAAAACGGCGAGAGCATTACTGCAGATGTGTACATTGAAGAACTGACCAGAATAATGACGAAACTCGCACGTCTGCAACCAGCTTTGGTCAATCGGTCGTCTCCACTGCTACTTCACGACAACGCGCGACCCCATACTGCACAACAGACCGTCTCTAAGCTGCATGAGTTGGGTTTGGAAGCTCTCCCTCATCCGCCATACTCACCAGATCTTGCGCCTACCGACTATTACTTTTTTCAAAATTTGGACAACTTTTTAGCGGGAAAAAAATTCAATTCCCGAGAGGCAGTACAAAACGCCTTTGAAGAGTTTGTTGTCTCCCGTCCTGCTGATTTTTTCAAGAAAGGCATCCATAAACTGCCACAGCGTTGGCAAAGATGCATTGATTGCAGGGGTGATTACTTTGAATAAAAGAAATAAATAAGTTCGAAAAAAAAAATACTTTAACTTTTTTCAAACAAAACGGCAATTTCATAGGTAAAGACCTAATATTATTTTGATCACAGAACACTATACTCCTACCGGTATACCTGATTTTGATACTCGTACTCGTATATATAGTTATACGTACATAATATAATATAACATACTTTTTTTTGTTTGGCTCCACACTTTTGTGTACTTAGCCAGTGTCAAGATAGCTTTTCAAGTTATTTAATATATAATATATGTGTCAAGTCACAGTCCAAGTCATTAAGTCAAGTCATAATCTAGTCTAGTCTAGTCAAGTCATACTCCTAGTAAAGTGGTGGCAACTTTACCAGAAGCTTCTCTTCTATGGAGTTTTGGAAACAACACGAAAAGAAACGTTTCACCATCATTATACCACTTTCCCACACAAAGAGTTCCCACACTCATGCATGTAATCCAGAACTTAACGAATAAAATGCCACCAATTTTATGCACTAACACTGAAAATAACACAAGTTTTGGAAAATATTACAATTCGGTGACGCAATTATTTTCGCTTTTCCGCCAAAACTCCTCTTTTCCGATACTTGCTGTGCTATGTTCTTCGATGTTCTGTCAAGAGACAGTTGACTGACACTGACAGAAAACGTATTCTTTCAAAATACAAATCGATTGGACATTGCATTGGGCAAGGTTTTGTAAAAAATCTTTCTTTTATATTATAATCCTTGTGATTCTTGTATTTACGATGATTGTTTATTTATTGTTGATTTCTGAACTAATTTTGCATAATAATTACTATAGTATTTGATAATTACTCTATGAAGGCAATCTTCGAGTTATACCATAGCATATAGTAAGATATTGCCGTCATACTTTCCTGTGTGTATTTGTTGTGAAAACAAAGTGAAATGGTGGAAAACGGTGCATCTAGTGGGGGTAGCGACAGCCCCAATGCGACCTGTTCCCGATCCGGGCTGCTGGAGACATTGGTGCGTGGTGTGTGGTACCGGGTACACTGCTCTCTTGAGGACGATTACCTGAGCGTGTGCCTCGACGATGGCTACGATGCAACCACCACCCTCAACGGTTCCGTCAACAATAACAACGTCGAGACTCCCAACAGTGACTTTGCCGAGGTGCCGGAAGCGATCGCAAACCAAAAACGTTTAGTGCAAGTGGTTAAATCGGATAATAATGGCTTAGGAATATCAATAAAAGGTGGAATAGAGAACAATATGCCGATTCTAATATCAAAGATATTCAAGGGTATGGCAGCTGATCTAACAGAGCAGCTGTATGTTGGGGACGCTATTCTTTCTGTGAATGGGGAAGACTTGAAGGATGCAACACATGAAGAAGCAGTCAAAGCTTTAAAGAGAGCTGGGAAGATGGTTCAGTTAGAAGGTACAATCTAATGATTACATTCCATTCGTATCTGCATATGGGCTTGTTTAATTGGCTAGATGAGCGAGGTTACTGTTAATTGACCCTAATTGTTACCATTCAAGGTACTTTGGTATCTTTATAAGCTAGTTTTAGGTATGTTAGATAATTATGTTCAAATATTTAATCACCATAATCATATTGTATTGTTGTGAAATGCACTAAAACCAATGTTATCATAGTAAGGGTGACACTATATTAAAATAACTGCTGATAAATTACATCACAAATTGCTATATCAATTGTGTAATGGTTCAATGTACCTACCAGTGGAGTTATGTAGTATACAATACTAATTATAATATAAGCAAGTGTATTTAGCATCTGCATTCATCTGCATAACTCAAGTGTCATTTACATTTAATGCTTTTCATTCATGAACAATTTTTGTTGAAGATTTCCTTGTTATGGAATGAGATATGAGTACATACATATACATACATACATTTGTAAATATTTCACACAACATCATCTAGCCCCATACTAAGCAAATCTTGTACTATGGAAACCAGATAACTGATACAATACTTAAATACCTTTTATAGAATACAATATAACACCAGACACAGAACAAACATCAATGTTCATCACACAAATGTTTGTCCTGGGTGGGAATCGAACCCACAGTTCAGAAGGCAGAGTTACTACAAACTGAGCTAATGGGCCAGTCAAGAGTAGTGGTACTATATCTCTTTACCTTTCAAATGATATTGATTGTTTCAGTTAAATACCTGCGAGAAGTGACACCATACTTCCGTAAGGCCTCTATTATCAGCGAAGTGGGATGGGAGCTTCAGCGAGGTTATATGGCGGAGGCACCACCCTCGCCGCCATCGCCGCGTCGCCGCCGCGCTGACACTCGCTATGTGCCTCTACTGATGGCCTGTGTTGCTAAGAACCTGCGTCACCATGATCCAGGTACTTTTTTAAGTAGTACCTGAAATAAATGTGTTTCTATCTTTACATTACTCTGATAAGAAGTAAATCTGGAGTTCTACTCTCAATTATCGTAATTAGATTTCGAACAAGACCAAGCACACTTAATGAGCTTTGAATTTAATATTTAAACCTCTGACTATTATAATATTATATAATGTACATGTAGCTGTGCCCTGTGAGCAGTAGACAGAATCTGTCTGATATTAACATAGCTTAACACTGAACCATTATTTTGTTTTCAACGTCCAAAGTTCCGCCATATTGATAATTATCCAAAAACTTAATCATCACAAAAACCCATGCAATTACCCTGCTCACAATAATCCACGAGAACAGGTTGTAAAAAGCGACCCGTAGAGGAGAATAGCTGGATATTCACCAGACATTCGAAATCATTTTTCCCCCAATCTGAGATAGAGACACGCTGAACTTTGTGCTAAACAGATGATGATTGTGTTTTGTATTCAGAGGAGCGTACAATAGAGATCTACTCTCCTGACGGCGTGCACGCACTAGCCCTACGTGCGAGCGCAGGCGGCGCGGCGAGCGGCTGGCACCGTGCGCTACACGCCGCCGCCCGTCGCGCCGCTCGCGCCGCGCTCGCCCGCGCCCGCCCTCGCCTTCGCCCGCTCATCGGAGACGTGCGGTTCGCGGGCTGGCTGGCACGGCGCCCGCCGCATGATCATGTACGTTCCTTATTTAAATACGGTACTTGAAAACGCCACCAGTGTTCTAGGTTAGTTGCGGAAGCATGATGGCTGCGGTTGGAGCGATTCGACGTCGCGCATTGTCTTGAGTTCAAATTTCGTGTTTTGTATATTTCTGTCGTGCTCTGTTTGTATTTAGTTTAACGGTGCTGGTTGCTTTGCAGAAAACGAACCTAATGTTTGAGCGTAAGCAGAGTAGCCTACATTCTAGTTTATATTTTTTTACTACAATTAATGTCAGTGTAGATTGTCATATTATTGGAAACAATCAGTAAAACAAATGAAATTGTAATGAATATCGCATTTTACAGATGAGCGCTTCTGGTGGCTCCGATAGCTCAGATGACAATGAAGGCTGGCAGCCAACTTTCGTTGCTATCACGGATCGTGAACTTAGGTGAGTTTGTTTAATAAACAACACTACTCAATCAAGCTGGAACATTACCAAAAGAGTACTTAGTTGGCAAATAATATATCTGATTATCACGTGATATGTGGCAGGTCTACATTCAACTGTGTAGGAGAATGTTAATTATTGTGAATGTATCTCATGTGATTCCCGCGACAGGACAAGTATTTGTGCACGGCAAAAAAAGCGCAAATACTTGTTCTGAGTCTGGGTGTCGTGGGACCATGGTCCTCGTAGTTCCTGAGCCCCTAAAGGGAAATCCTAGTTAGGGTCCAGGATCTATGCGTGTGATCTTTGGGCGCTATTATTGTTATTAATATAAAACCTATTTTCATACACAAAACCACGCTGGTTTTCAATATCATGTGTCATCGTTCCAGACTATATGAAGCGGCAAAATAAGCGCAAATACTTGTTCTGAGTGTGGGTGTTGTGGGACCATTGGTCCTAGTTAGGGTCCAGGATCTATGTATGTGATCTTTGGGCGCTATTATAAATATAAAACCTATTTTTAACCTATATATTAACCTATATATAAATTATATACATTATTAATATTTATGTTATATATAATGTGTAGTGTATACAAATATATATATATACATATAATATATAAAACTCCTAGTTTATACGTGTTAAATTAGTAGTTATTAAGTAGCTATGTATGTGAATAGGGATACAGGAAAATTAAATTTATGTTAGTTTTTTTTTTTATATGTTATTTAGGCAATCTATATTTAAGTTGCGTTGCACTGCCCTGCAAAAATTTCCATGTTACACCCAGGTTAACTGGAAGATAATGCTCTCTAGCATTAAGTTCGCCTTTGTACCTACATTTGTTATTTGTGCAATAAAGCATTTTCTATCTATCTATCTATCTATCTATTTTTATACACAACTCCACGCTGGTTTTCTATATCTCTTGTCATCGTTCCATAGACTATACGAAGCGGCGCCGTGGTCAGGCGAGGCGTGGTGTGCAGCGACGGAATGCTTCAGCCTGGCGGCGACTCGGCTGGCGTGGTGGAGGCGCGGGGGCGGCGCCGGCGCCGGCGCGGCCGCGCTCGGGGTCCGCGCGGGGACTGCGGCCGGGCTGGCCGTGCGGGCGCTGCGGGCCGACACGCCGCACGACCTGGCGGCCGTCGCAGGGGCGCTAGTCGACGGCGCGCATCACGCTGTGAGGACGCAGCCCGAGTTCACATTCCGTAAGTTTATTGGTGTTTGACTTTTTGAAATAAAGTTTCTATATGCACACTTGACTTGGGGAGTAAGCTGGTGAATGCGAGGCGGAAATTGAAGTTGGTTAATGTAGAATCGTTCGTATTTGTGTTATTATGTTGGTATGTCTAGTAAATGAGATGGTGACATTAACATTGAACAAAGCAAAAACAAAGTTACACCAACCGATAGATGGATCTATACTAAAGAAGTATTACCTCAGTTGTGTAGCCTAAGCACACTCGTTTTTCTGTAATGGCTGCTGCTATTATAAATACATAAATAACAAATAAATAAAAATATTTATGGACATTTCACACAGCGCCATTTAGCCCCAAACTAACCAAAGTACTTATACTATGTGTACCAGATAACTGATACAATACTTACTTTTTTTTGTAAATACATACTTATATAAAATATAACATGCAGACACAGAACAAACATTGATATTCATCACACAAATGTTTGTCTTGGGCGGGAATCGAACCCATAACCCACAGTTCAGCAGGCAGGATAGCACCAACTGAGCTATCGGGCCAGTCAACCTTAAATATACGATAGGTACATTAACAGTTAGATTTTAGTAATTCCAATGTTCCACGTATGAGTTATACTAATTAAGTGACTATGTTAGAGTTAGGGTCCAGGATCTATGTATGTGATCGTTGGGCGTTATTTTTATTATTATTATTACTTTTTATGACTGGCCCGATAGCTTAGTTGGTAGTAGCCCTGCCTTCTGAACTGTGGGTTGTGGGTTCGATTTCCACCCAGGGCAAACATTTGTGTGATGAACAAAGGTGTTTGTTCTGTGTCTGGGTGTTATATTGTATTGTATGTATTTACAAACAAAAAGTATCTAAGTATTGTATCAGTTATCCGGTTCCCATAGTACAAGCTTTGCTTAGTTTGGGGGTAGATGGCGTTGTGTGAAATGTCTACACATATTATTATTATTATTATTATTCATTTATTTATTTTCAATCTTAAATCTAAGTTTTTTATAATTATGCCCCGTGTATTTTTATAAAATTAGTATTACAAAAATATAATAAAAAACCTAAACCTAGTGTGCCGCCAGCAGCGGGGCAAGGCCCAAGCTACCGGTGGTTAGGGCTGCAGACTGAGGAACCTCCTGACAATACGTGCCGTGTCAAGAAGTACTGCCTTCTGAATCTGACCCTTGATCCAACCGTCTAACGAGAGCCTCTCGAGGTGTTGGTCGAGGCTCTTCGCTATAAGGCCGTTCGCCGAAACAACTATCGGAACAATGCTCGTTGAGTCAACACTCCACATGGCGGTTACCTCGTGAGCTAAGTCAAAGCCCAAGCTACCGGTGGTTAGGGTTGCAGACTGAGGAACCTCCTGACAATACGTGCCGTGTCAAGAAGTACTACCTTCTGAATCTGACCCTTGATCCAACCGTCTAACGAGAGCCTCTCGAGGTGTTGGTCGAGGCTCTTCGCTATAAGGCCGTTCGCCGAAACAACTATCGGAACAATGCTCGTTGAGTCAACACTCCACATGGCGGTTACCTCGTGAGCTAAGTCAAAGCCCAAGCTACCGGTGGTTAGGGATGCAGACTGAGGAACCTCCTGACAATACGTGCCGTGTCAAGAAGTACTGCCTTCTGAATCTGACCCTTGATTCAACCGTCTAACGATAGCCTCTCGAGGTGTTGGTCGAGCCTCTTCGCTATAAGGCCGTTCGCCGAAACAACTATCGGAACAATGCTCGTTGAGTCAACACTCCACATGGCGGTTACCTCGTGAGCTAAGTCAAAGCCCAAGCTACCGGTGGTTAGGGTTGCAGAGTGAGGAACCTCCTGACAATACGTGCCGTGTCAAGAAGTACTGCCTTCTGAATCTGACCCTTGATTCAACCGTCTAACGATAGCCTCTCGAGGTGTTGGTCGAGCCTCTTCGCTATAAGGCCGTTCGCCGAAACAACTATCGGAACAATGCTCGTTGAGTCAACACTCCACATGGCGGTTACCTCGTGAGCTAAGTCAAAGCCCAAGCTACCGGTGGTTAGGGTTGCAGACTGAGGAACCTGACAATACGTGCCGTGTCAAGGAGTATTATTATCATCGTCACCGACCTTAATCTCATGCTGAGTCGGGACCTGGTCATGACATCACACAACGTTACATTTGTTTATTTATCTGTTCTTTGTTTCTAAATTATACTCCATTCTCTTATAATGTAATGTAATGTTGTGTGGTGTCCTGAATAAATGTCTTTTCTTTCTTTCTTTCTTTCGATAGGGTGCCGGTTCCGCGGCGTGTGCGCGCGGCTGGCGCTGGGCGCGGGCGGCGTGTGCGTGTGGGAGGCGGCGGGCTCGCTGGGCCGCGGCGGCGCGCGGGCGCTGTACTCGCGGCCGCTGCACGCGCTGCGCGCCTCCGCCGACGACGACGCCGCCGCGCTGTGGCTGCACTTCGCGGACGACGACACCGTAGTAAGTTTTTTTTTTTTTTTTTTTGAGACTGATAAACAAAAGTACTTATATTAGACTGGTGATTCTGAGTGATTCTGTGTGGTTTTGTTTGGTACAAAAGTAACACACAGAATCACATGGAATTTAAAAGATAGAAGATCTTGAATATACTGCCCTGCCTCTCTTCTCCAATTTCAAAACCCAAAAAAAATTGTCCCCCTTTTTTATGTTATTGAATGATGTGACGAGCTAGTCGTTCACCTGATGTTAAGCGCCACGGCCGCCCATAACCCAGTGTCACTCGGAACCCTAAAACATAGAGTTTCAAGCGACACTGCACGGCGCACATCATCCTGAGACATCAGCACAGTCTGGTAATAAGATTACTTGACTGTGAGATCAGATCATAAAGTCTCAATTGCCCAGTAATTTCACTAGCTACAGTGCCCTTCAAACCGGAACACAGTAGTGCTTGCACACTACTGCTTGGCGGCAGAATAACTGGCAAAGCGGTGGTACCTACCTAGACGAACTTTGCAACAAAGTCCTACCACCTAGTAAAGGCAAACAACACATTTTGTATTAAATGTACGGGATTTACTCACGTTTAAAATTGGCCGGACTATCCGACTATAGTTTCGACTGCGTTTGGCAGCCTTCCTCAAGGTGAGTGCGCGCGCGGCGACTTGCTTAGCACCTGCCGGCCAATTTTAAACGTGAGTAAATCCCGTACAAATAATACAAAATGTGTGAAAACCACGTTAGTTTCCATAATAAAATAGCAAACAACAGTTTAGCGCTGAGCGAAATGCGGAAGGGATAGCTGCGCATGAGTACCGTCGCGCGCGCAATATTTTTTTTATGTTAGTGAATGATGTGACGAGCTTGTCGTTCACCTGATGTTAAGCGCCATAACAGAACAGTGTAAAAATAAAAACAATAAATATTGTTTTTTTTTGTAATTAATGTTAAAGTTTTGCATAGCTTGTAACAGGTTGTCTTACTATCAATTTTTTTCATAGCTTTTGTTTTTTACGTTTTGGCTCCACACTTTTGTGTATTTAGCCAGTGTCAAGTAATTGATAATTTATCAAGTTAACGATATTTCACGCAAATGTGTCAAGTCACAATCGAAGTCATCAAGCTAAGTCATGGTCTAGTCAAGTCATACTCCTAGTAACATGGTGGCCACTTTACCAGAAGCTTCTATAGAGTTTTGGAAACAACACGAAAAGAAACGTTTCACCATCATTATACCATTTTCCTACACTAGGGGTGGAATTTTGAAAAACCATTTCTTAGTGGATACCTACACATTACAAAGAACACACTCTCCAAATTTCAAGTCTCTAAGATCAACGGTTTAGGCTGTGCGTTGATATAATAAGTCAGTCAGTCAGGACTTTGAATTTTATATGTATTGATTATCCTATTCCGGTTAAAGAGAAAAACAAAAAACACAAGAATCATAAAAATTGGTTGTATGTATATTTTATGAAGATTGTGAAGTTGCCATACTACAAGTCTGCTAATTATTTTTTTTATTTTTTTTTTTTTTTTTTTCTTTCCCCTTTCGAGGAATGAATGGCGCCGCTGCTAATGTTAATGAGACGCATTCATGAAAGAATAGCGACGGTGGTTGATTATTGGAGACAAAAGATGTGTTGTTCCGTTTTCGAATGTGACAGTTTACGTCAGTGAGACTGTCAAAAAATTAAAACAATTTTAACACACACACGACTGATACACGCAAAACTACATACATTTAATAGTAATCATACTCTTTTTACTAGGAATTGGACATGGAAGGCAGCCCGAAGCCGGCCGTCTTCATACTTCACAATCTACTCTCGGCGCGGGTCCATTCGCTGCCCGGCGAGGTGGCCACGCATCCTCTATAACCACTCGGATAATACTAAGATAATAATCGACACTAAAAATTCGAACAATGTTATGAATAATAATCAGAATTCAACGACATTGAATAATGTTCTAATGGTGATTGATATTCATCCATATTGAATATTGCTCTTTCGTGAACAATTGATATTGAAGGATGCTCATAATATTCATCGATATTCAACAATATTTTAATGTTGTTCGCGATAATTATCGATATTCAACAATATTTTAATGTTATTCTCGATGATTATTGATATTCAACAATATTTTAATGTTATAAACTAAAACATTATTCAATATCGTTGAATATCGAGAACAACATTAAAATATTGTTGAATATAATTATCAATATTCAACAATATTTTAATAACGACCGATATTCAACGATATTGAATAATGTTATAGTTTACAACCGATAAGAATTTAACTATAGTCTCGAATACGAATGAATACGTGAAATTAACCAATTGCAGTTGAAAAAAACAACCTTACCGTTTCGACTTGCTAAAGAGTCGGAACCGGTGAGGCCTTTATACGATTAATGAGACGCTAAAACGCAAATACTTGAAATAAAACTTTCGTCCTTGTATATAATTTACGGCTTTAGCAGAATAACACCATTTGTTTGTGATTATGGTGTATTAGTTATAAAAAGCAGTTGACCGATGGAATTGCTTTTCATAAATACAATGAGCAAAAAAATTTGTATTTATGTAACTCTTCAAATAAACGGTACGCAGGAGTTCGAATTATCTCGATTAAAAGATATGAACTTTCGAATAAAAATCGGCTGATTGATTAACTTTTATCGATTAAAAATGTGTGTGGCCTAAGAAAAAAAATTAGAATTTTCAAGCTTGTCAATGCATAGGCTGTTTCGCAAGCTGTTTGGTTATGATAAGATTATACATTAATATATGTGAGAAAACATAAACGACAACCTCTTTACAAATATTCTAGATTTTCTAGAACTCAATTCAAGGGGTGAGATCAAAAAGGGTTTAACTGTCAAATTGATAGTTTCGAGAATATTTACTTTACACTTCAACGGCTTCATTTTAATGTAGAGTGCTTATTGTTTTCTGTAGCTTGAAAATTTATTAATTCTATTTTAAAGTACTAATTCGTACAATTACTGATGAAATATAATATAATAATGTTTTTATGCTAAGCGAATTGTATTCCTGTGTCATATAAACCGTTTTTAGACTGACAATCTCGAGATTTAAGCCTCATTTCGGTATTTTGAGAATGTATTATTGTAGATAATTTCATGCTGAATCCAACGAAATCCATAAGTTATCTTGTAAAAAAAATCAGTTAAACTCTTCTTGATCTCCATCCCTTCAATTAGATATCAAACGTATTTCAAAGTATCGAAGTCAAAAGAGCATATCAAGCTCATGAAGCGATATCAATAATATGAATGATATTTATCTTTCATTCCTAATACATTCCAAAAAGTAGTGTATTTGATCATATTTTGGGAAGTGTTTTTGATATTGGTCCGTAGGAAAACGACGGGAAGTAGAAATAAGTCAAGGTAAGTATTTATAAATATTAGAACAAAAAGTTTTAACTTTCGCTAATATTAAAAATCGTATAACAATTTTATAACTGAAAACATTGATTAATTTTTTTAACTCTTCTGTCAATCGAATGTCAGTCTAGAAGTTAATACGTCGACGATCTTCCAAAGAATCTCACGGACATTTTGTTTTCACTTGTAATGTTTAGCTTGAATTAGGAAATGTTTGTATAATTTTGATGACGTGTTTTTTGTGATGTGTTTGTAATGTTTGAATAATTACATTCCCAGAATGTATGGTACGTTATGCGTAAAATCATTCAGAAATATTGCAAAAGATTCTCGCAGTTTCTTCCGCAATTTAACTCCAGGAACTAAATAAATACACGGTACTATATAACAGGAAGAAGACGGCACTAGCTTCTCGAAAGTGCTTCTCCACTTTCGGTTTTCTTCACTTTTAGGTGCATTCGTACACGATTTGCTGTGGGAAAGAAAGAGATAAAAACAGTATGCGTCTAAAGCGACCAACAGGACCAGTTTATGACTAAGCGATATGAAAAACCATGTGTCGTATGTCCTTGTATTCAAACATGTCCAACAAGTGTAACATGTCCTTATATTCTTTTTGACCTGACTATCTATAACTATACGTGGAGATTAAGCTATTTGCAGGAAACAATACAATGACTTCATATAATATGCAAACCTATGTGTAGAAAATATATGTTTGTAAGTTCAATTTTGTAATTTTGAATTTAACCTGAATGCAACATATGTAATAATAATTATCAGCAGGGCATGACCTATAAAAATCGACATACTTACCTCTTCTCTCGAGAAAGCGTTTGACCAATGAAAACGCGACAATATGAATATGAAATATAATATGAATATGTGTGGACATCTCACACAACGCCATCTAGCCCCAAACTAAGCAAAGCTTGTACTATGGGAACCAGATAACTGATACAATACTTAGATACTTTTTTTTTTTTTGTAAATACATACATAGAATACAATATAAACACCCAGACACAGAACAAACATCAATGTTCATCACACAAATGTTTGTCCTGGGTGGGAATCGAACCCACGACCTGCAGTTCAGAAGGCAGGGATACTACCAACTGAGCTATCGGGCCAGTCAAAATAGGTTTATAACGTGATCTCCGTGATCGTTCATTGGCTCAAAAGCTTTCTCGAGAGTAGAGATAATGTCATAACTACATAACTACAACTAGTACACGGCTAACACACGAGATACAGTCGAATAACTCGACCGGTGTTCGGGCAACATAGATGCCCATCCTCATGGAGTCCGAACACCGTTCGAGTTATTCGACTGTATCTCGTGAGTGTTAGCCGTGTACTAGTTGTAGTTATGAATACTACTCACGTCAGTTTCTATAATATTATAGATAATGTCAAAGTCAAAAGATTTTATTGCAAATAGGCTAATTTTAGCACTTTTACAAGTCAAAATTATATTAGGTACTATTGAATTAAGTTATTTCACTAAGCATATAAAATTACAAAGTGCTTATTGTCAAATAATATATAGCAAGCCCATTACAATATATGATTTTGAAAAAAAAAGCAGTTCTCTTTCTCACTACTGGCGCAAGCAATCCGGCACAATGCAAAACAGAAAACTCCGATCCGAAGCTTCGATTACAACTGTAAAGAAGAAGCTACAAGAAACTTTACAGTGATGTATTTTTTTTCTTCTTTCTACTGTCTTTTACAATGTATATTTTATTTACATTTATATTTTAATAACTTAATTCAGAATAGATACAAAAGTTTCTCAATTAACGTATTCTTGTGCAACGTCACTGAATGACTTTACCAAAAAATATTTTGCTTTAACACTTTGTAGCGTAATACAATAGAAGTAAGATATTAATATTGTGTATATTATGTAGCTATAGTGCGTTGTTAAAGGCAATATTTGAAGTGATATCGAATAACTTTAATATATTTATTTTAATACCAGGTTCATGAAATTTTGTAAGGGACATGTTTAATTCTTAGATAAGTAGTTTTTATTTCATTTTAACTTGTTATTTTACTTAACCAATGAATGATACGTTTACCACTATTAACTCTATAATCGTGTATAGTAAGTTTTTTATAACCAAAAATCTATGTATTGCTTTCTAATGCTATCTTCTATGTAATGTCTTACGAAATTTCGTAATTTTAATCAATTATTTGTAATTTAAGTATTAACGAATATAATATTATTGTTAAGCTGTACTATTAAATATTACCCGATTTTTACTATCTGTAACTTTGCAACTGAATTCCACTTCAAGACTATTTTAAACTAAAAGTCATAATTTGACTTATAAACTTACCAATAAACTTACAAAGACGAAAGTTGCCATATCAATGTAATTTAAAACCTATATCTAAGACGTAATATAAAACGTGTAATCTCTTTTAGAATTTCTACTGATGGCATTCCATTTTTTTATACTGATAATTAATTTAGGCGGAAATAATCTGAACTGTATAAAAATATTGTGGAAAAATGCATTGACATTCACTTATAGCAACTCTAAATCATTTTATTTGAACGTATTTTTTAAATAATTGTTTTTAGATAGGCGGAAAAGGTGCATTGGTATAATTGTGAAGGCTTACGACGTTAATTTGAAGCGAACAAGGATATATAGTTAGGTAGCTCGCACTTTTTAATTACTAAACTACACTGAATAACAAGACGTATAATATATCGGGTAAATTTGATTGGGACTTTGCTTCTCATTTCTTTGAAGGGTTGATCTTTCAATTACAGTATGAATGATATAATGAGTTATTCTTTTAGAAAAAACTAAGATAAGTCCCGTATTTTGGTTACTTGTCTGCTTCATGTTTCGAGCCTGCTTTGATGCGATTGTACCTCGAACGGAATAACAAGTGGCTAAATTCTCCGAGTACTGTACTTATCACAAACAAATCGATTTAGCGAAAACAGTACATCTGCTGCTACTCTTGCTTAATAGATATCTTTGACTAGATTTGACAGCCTCTGTGGTGTGGTGGTTGAGCAGGTCGGATCATAGCCCGGAGGCAGCGGGTTCGATTCCCGTGGCAGGTCAAGTATTTGTGCACAGAAAAAAATGCGCAAATGATCTGAGTCTGGGTGTTGTGGGACCGTGGTCCTCGTAGTTCCTGGGTCCCTAGACGGAATCCTAGTTAGGGTCCAGGATCGGTGTATGTGATCGTTGGGCATTATTATTACTATATCTTATTCCACTTTCCTAAAAAACTCGACACAGTTTTGTCGTATTTCCTCAGGCTTTTTAAGTTGATGGTTTGTATAAATGCACCTTCTCTGCTTCCTAACGGATGTGCAGTGCTACCAACTTGTTTAGGTGAACGCTCCGTCTCTTTTTAGTGAGGCCATTACCTGCACTATTAGAAAGAGATGGCAAAAAAACTGACCTGCATACAAATTAGTGGCACTGTATCCAATTTTACAACGGACGCAGCGCTCAGAAAAAAATTAATTGCAAGTGGCGTCTGATCTAGCCTAAATATTTGTGAACAACAGCGGTAAATACTGTACAATCTCAATCGGTGGTTATCATCTTCTTACTCTCTCTGTTTCCTACGTTTCTACGTTGTAGGAGAGAGAGAACGTCCTCAGCGATAAAGTCTGAATCTATATTTGAAGTCTGGACTTCATAAAGTCAAGCTTCGTAGAAAACACTACTAACTGAATTTTCCTGATGGCCGGTTTGCGCCCCCCAGTACGAGTTTATTCAAATGTTTATTAGGGGAGCGGTGCTGGGATTTTATATAAATAATTTTCGATACTCGACATTGAGTACAATAATGCATTTAATAAACTTGTACTGATCATTGGGATAGTTTCCAAAGATCGTTTATTAACAAGCCAAGGGTGCCAACCGCACGATGTTGTGGGTTGATAAGAAGAAGACGGGCTCATAATTTTCAGACTCAATTCGCAATGGAAGTTTATATTGTAGGTATATCTTCAAGCATAATAGTTTCATCTGACAAGTTATTAAGTTATTATTTTCGAAATGCTAATATATTATGTACGTACGCTCGTATCACGTGATTCATCCGTAGGCATCATGCATAGGGTCATATTATCATGGTAGTGAAATCGTCAAAAGATGCATTAAACAACGAAGAAAGAACTTCTGGTTTTATTTCATTACTTTAATACCCCTATAGAGTATACCTACATGAAAAATCGAGCTATAGACAACGCTCTACGAATCCGACTATCTCCCTGTGAGTGACAGAGACGATGTTCTACCAAGCCGACTATTACTCCATGAGTGACGGAGACGGCGCTTTATCAAGCTGATTATCTCGACGTAGATTATTTACTAAAAACAGCAATAAAATCGGTTTTCCAGATAATCTTTAAAACTCGGCACGCTTTTTACAAATATAACATTAATACGTTACGTGATACTAAATCTTTGAAAATGAAATTTTCTATCATACGAACATCAGCACATGCCTATCTAAGGTACATATTTAGATTACACAGTCATCTTTGTATAAGTACAGGGTTAATTTAAATAACAAATAAGTCTCTTGCATTTCCTAGAGTGTATTCGCAACTTGAGCGGCGCTAAGCTGAACTAACTCATTTCATTGGGTCGAGTGAATAGAGCGCTGACCGTCCGAGGGCCCTTGCATTCTCCTTCATCGGCTTATTACAACCTTTACGATGCTGAACCTAAACCTATTCTAAACCCTAACTCTTAATGCCTAAAGTCGGGTTTCGAAGATTAAGTGGACATGTCTGCATCAATAGCCATGCCTGAGCTATTGTCTCGCCTTCCTATTCAAAAGTTGACATGGAAACGGATCAATTACTCGTGTAGGTATAGTTATATCCGAGTATATTGCACAGAGTATATAAAAGCTTCCATGGGGTGGTTGGATAGCTGTAATCTAGCGAAACGAGGCTTTGTAGTATCTTTCTAGTCTGTGAACGAGCCTATGTTTTCGTTGAAACAATGAAAAATGAATGAAACAGAAAATGAGTTGAATGTCAGCTGACATAAGCGTTACGGTTTATCAGTGGAAATTTTCCCACCAGCAAGCACACGCCCACAACAGCGTTTTTTTATAACGCCTAGTATCAGTCAGTATTTCGGTAATTAGGCATTCCGAGTGACCGAACTGTATATGCATATATGTGTTATATAATCTATGGCCAAATTAAAGAGGACTTCTAATGAAGTATATATATTTTAGAACCCACATTGGGTCTTTTATTTGTTACCTGTGATACGAGTACTGTTATTTTCTTTATAATCACAACATACTTAAAAATACATTAATTTGTACTATCGGACTAGCTATGTATTTCGTCAACTAGATAAAAATCCTAGATTTTGCACAAACGCTCAAAAAGTAACCGTTGATATATAAACCATGATAGTCCTTAACTTCCAATCATTGTCGTTTGAAATTAAAAAAGTAAACTTTTCCTCCTTACTAATTAACACTGCATAGCATCAGAAAAGCTCAGTGTTTTCTCTTGTTTTATGCTCATTTCAAACGCAATAGAGAGAAACAAAACACTTAATAACTATCCCTCCGCTAAACAACGTATATTAGTAAGGGCGTTTAAGCTTAAGATAAACAGCTCTATTAAAAATGATTTTTAGTAATGTCTTCTATAAATCACCAGTCCACTTCTCTAACTCTCAAATCAATAGCCATATTCCTATTCATTCACTCGTATCTCGGACCGTCGGGTATCATCATAAATTGGAATGAAACGTCGCCCGCCACGCAGCCCCATGATTAGCGGTGTCTGTTCCTGACATCTCTAATTGTACTAAAATTATCACCAAGATCGGACAGTTGAATTCAGATTATTGAATGCGCCATGCATTTTAGTTTGCACGGCAATGATTCCTAGGAACAACTTTGGGAAGGCCTTGCTACTGATGAACAAAATACTTAAGCCTAGCTAAAGAATAGTAGATAAAGAGTGAAATTTTAAAGTGGGCGTTGATAGCCAATTTCGAAAGTATGAAGAATCGGAAAAAGAACTCGATAGAGTTTCTGGCTCGATTTTGACGAAAACTAAAACTGCATAATTTAATGTTTGAAAAATCAATATTCCTAAACCTAAATTTTGATTTTGAAAAAAAAATACATCTTGGATTTACATCATTCGATAGTTTTGCTAGTAAGGATCGAATTCTAGTAAGTCACGACTAGTAATTGAAAATGAGCTCTTATACTTAAGGTTGCCGTAAATAAATCAGCGCCGAGCCGCCACCGCCGCTGCGCGTACTCCTTGAGGATGGGCATCTATATTGCCCGAACACCGGTCGAGTTATTCGACTGTATTTCTTGAGTGTTAGCCGTGTAATAGTTGTAGTTATAAGTAAAGAGCTCATTTTATACAAAATACTTACATATCTTTCCTATGTTGCCTGTCTAATATAAACCTAAAATGATTAATTGTTCTCAACCTGTACTCAAGTTTTCACTGAGCTTCCAATAAGCCTATAACAATCTGAAAATAAGGGACTATCCTCTATAAATTGTCAAACAGTGTCAAACAGTGTTCGAGCTATAGTATCTACAAAAAAAAAAACATTGTTTAGTTCAGAAATATTCTAACCTATACCTACTGGTATTTATTGTATGCTCCAGTATTAAAAACTCAAATAGTAATAATACAAGAAGTGACTAAGATAAGTTTATCTTGCGCGTTCCGTTTTAACACCGGTCTAGCTGTATAAATAACTAACCCAGGGCTAGTTATCTATTTATCTTGCAACAAATATCCACTTGAGTATCTACAAAAAATTAAAACGGATACAGTAATCTTTACCTATTCGTAGCACGGAATCGTAGACCTCCTACGCCTAGCTACGCAAGTAATGGAAACGTAGCGTAGAGCATAAAAGTATAAATAAAAACAAAGATTAGTAGGCGCTTGTCTATAGTTTTGTTATGCTAAGATTAACTATGTCAAATTTGTACTAGGAACCTATTTTTATTTATTAATTCGTCAATAGAATTGTGAACTTAGAGCTACGCCGAAACATTCACACTGTTATACTAAGTTCTTATATGGGTTCAGTATGTATGTCAGCATCTTGGACATAGCTTAGGAAGCGGTTGTAATCGCTACAGCCGTCGAGCATTACGGGAAAGCAAAGCGGGAGGCGCAACAAACAGCTGGCGACGTCTTTGACCCGGGCGGATGTAGTTCTGCTATGTACTTATGTATATTATGTAGGTGCATAGAGAGACCAATTTACATCTATACATATAAAATTCAAAGTCCTGACTGACTGACTTATATATCAACACACAGCCTAAACCGCTGTTCCTAAAGACTTTAAATGTAGGGTGTGCTATTTGTAAAGTGTAGGTATCCATTAAGAAAGGGTTGTGGGAGCATCGTGCACGAGTTTCGGGATTTCACCCCTAACAGAGGAAAATGACTGGTTGAATTATCTTTGAAAAATTTTCTTCTTCGTTTCCTATAGGTGAGCGAAGTTGCGTGCAGTTACAAATAAAAAGCATAGATCAAATTATTTAAGATTTAAGTTTTATGATACACACCTATAGATTATCCTGTCCTGCATAAACATACACCTACATACCTACAACAATCATACATACTGACATAATTTTACAGAAGAAAAACAAATTCGTGACCAAACATTGCCTTTTTCTTGACATACGTGTTACTAGGCGGTAGGACTTTTCTGCAAAGCTCGTCCAGGTAGGCATTGTAAGTTATTCTAGTTTGAATAACTATCGTGAGTATGACACATTTTGTAAGATAAATAACGGCTAAAACTCACGTCATTAAAAGTCGAAATTACTCCGACCAGGTTTCGGACATATTGGACGTCCTTCTGGGAGCCAGTTACTAACGCAAGCCGCGGCGGCTTTCGGCGGAGTAATTTCGACTCTTAATAATTGACGTGAGTTTTAGCCGTTATTTATCTTACTAAAAGTAAGTTATTCTGCCGCTAAACAGTAGTGTACAAGCACTATTGTGTTCCGGTTAGAAGGGCACTTGTAGTTAGTGAAATTACAAAGCAAATGAGACATTTTGATCTGATCTCACAGTCAAGTAATCTTATTACTAGACTGTGCTGATGTCTCAGGATGATGTGCACAGTACAGTGTCCCTCGAAACTTTATGTTTGAGAGTTTCGAGTGACACTGCGTTTGTTACGAATGGCTGCGTTGCTTAACGTCAGGCGAACTATTAGCTTGTTACAGCATTAATTTCCATAAAAAAATCTGTAGATTATATTTGCGTAACTTTGTAAAAGTAGGTACCTATAATAAAATATCTACATACATGTAGGTACATATAGAAAATGCCAGCTAATGATAAACTGGGATGATATCCAAATTTCAAACCCAATGCTGTAATGAGCAGTACTTATGGAGAATTAGTCAGGACATTTGTTTCCTGTTTTCAGCGATCGAATTTGAGGATGAAATAGTCGGATGCTCCGATAGTCTGATTGGTTTCATTTTGACAGCTACTGCCTACAAATAGCTGCAAAATGGAACTCATTACGAGCACCAGTGGAATAGACAATTAGGTGGAATTTGTGCTAAGCCTCTCATTTTGCTTTTGTTCAGTTGAAATTCGGTTTTGTTACAGTATTCTAACATCCAAATTGCGTACGTTAGATATAATTTCTATGTACCTATATACTACTAAATATGTAGCATTTTTTTCAGTTTATACAATAGTTTTTGGCAACATTTACAGAGTAAAGTGAATACAAATGCGTCGGCATTTCTACCCTTTTAAATTTACCTAGCGTTTATATAAATAAGGCCCTTGATTTTTTTTTCCTTTCAGGAGTAATGCCTTTGATTTTATTTATAAACGTAGTTCAATTAAGCAGTTCTTATAATGTCTTGTTAATTTCTTGCTGACCGTGACATGCCACGAGCGAAAACGAGGACGATTTTAAACATTAGCTTTGAGTATATATAAGTAAGTCTGATTATGTCGTTAACAAGGGTGTGGCAGTCAACCCAAACATAGGTACACTAGGTGAGAGCCATGATGACTGTCGTCACATAAGATCAAGAATATTTGGCTAAAGTTATATTTTAGCACATATCTCCCGCATTCCCCCTTACATACAGTTAAGAAAACAAAGTTTGAGAAGGGTATTAAGAACGAAGTCTACAGTATTTTTTTGATGCAGAATGCCAATTTTCGTTTTGTTTGTTTCAGCAAATTTAGTGTAGGTACAAATTGCGGTAGACTTTAAGAATTCACTTATCCATAACATCGTATACTCATGTCAAGGTATAAAAAGTATTTAATTTGACGAAGCTTTGCAGACTAAGTGGCCTATATTTAGGGTGCATAGAAAGGAGTTGACTCGTTAGGACACCTTCCCCTAATCCGAAAATAGGACACAAGTACACTTATAAGTACAGAACATGTAAATCAGGAGCAGGGTAGGTTGTACAACAGTCTGATTACGCAGGATTTTTTCGACGAAATCGTATCGGTCGTAACATGCAGTATTATAGACATTCCCCATGTCTTTTTTTTTTTGTTTGGTTTTGGCTCCACACTTTTGTGTATTTAGCCAGTGTCAAGTAATTGATATCTCAAGTTAATTAATATATTATATTGTGTCAAGTCAAGTCACAGTCAAAGTCATCCAGTAGTCTAGTCTAGTCAAGTCATACTCCTAGTAAAGTGATGGCAACTTTACCAGAAGCTTCTATGGAGTTTTGGAAACAACACGAATAGAAACGTTTCACCATCATTATACCACTTTCCCACACTCATGCCTGTAATTCAGCACTTAACGAATAAAATGCCACCAATTTTATGCACTAACACTGAAAATAACACAAGTTTTGGAAAATAATACAATGCGGCGACGCGATCTTTTCCGTTTTCCCGCCAAAACTCCAGTCCCCATATGTCTTATGTTTACTTATATGAAATAAACTGGTCAGTTTCATCAGGTCTGATGAAGAGCTAAAACATATGAACATCCTTTTTCTCTTCCCACTCATTCTATGCTTGTCAAATATTACATATTTTATTTCCTACCTAGTAATTTATAGGAAAAGTTTTTCTAGAACATTTTATTGGTACAGTAATGTGTAAGTAGTTTGGATTTGTATAACTTTCTAGACCTTAAAACAACGTTTCTTAGATCTCAAGAAGTTTATAACATTATTAATTTCGAGAATTATTATCTAAGAGAATCTAGACAATTGGTATCTAAGAAAACTGTTTTCTTTAAATTACGTAATTCTGAACAGTTTGCTATTGGTACTACTGTTTGATACATGTGGTACTTTTTTATGATATATTTATGATATATATCGTACTATTCGTAATATATTATGTTATAGGTAGGTATAATTACTGTTAGTATTTTAGAAAAGTGTATAATTAGTAATTATAATTATAACACATTCAGAGTTATAAGCTGGTCATAGCTCATAGGTATAGTATTATAACTTTATTTTAATTTATAGCGTCTTTATTGCCTCTGTGTGGTGGTCGTACAGGTCGGCTCATAACCTAACCATACGTTCGTATTTTACATGAATTTACCTGTAAGTATCCTGCAGCATTTTTTTTTCTTAGTGAATGATATGAAGAGCTAGCCTTTCATCTGATGTTAAGCGACACGTCCGTAACAGAACAGTGTCACTGGGAACTCTAAAATATAAAGTTTCCCGTGACACTACACTACGTATATTATCCAGAGACATCAGCTTAGTCTAGTAATAAGATTACTAGATTGTGAGATCAGATCATAAGTCTCAATTTCCCAGTAATTGCACTAGCTACAGTGCCCTTCAAATCGGATCACCGTAGTGTTTGTACACTACTGCTTGGCGGCAGAATAACTGGCAAAATGGTGGTACCTACTTACTTTGAACAGAAAAGTCCTACCACCTAGTACCTAACATTTTTCCACCCAAGACATTATACGGTAAATCTGTAGGTATGCGTCATAGAGATGCATAGATTCCGTCGTGAGGTTGCTCCAGCCACCCGGAAAATTGAAAACTAGCTGGTAGATACACGCTTACATTTCCAGCCTTTGTCGTTGTATGGGCATCTAACATACTTATATTATTAAAGATTTAGCATCAATCTGTTTTATATTTTAATATAATTATGATAATCAGCTGATATACAAATATAAATACAAATACAAAAATGTTTATTGACATAAGTATTATTACATTAAATTAATGAATCCATAGATTCCCGAACTAGTTTTTAAGTCGTATTTCAGGAATCAGTGGCTTCTTCCAATATTTTAAAATTTTAGTATTATGTCACACGAAAAAAAGCGTGCAGTGAAATCTAGAAAAAAAATCTTACAGTGTAGAAGTAGTTACAAAAAATGAATTTACACTACAACACTCGGTAAACATATTTCTGGGAATAACAATAGCGTAAGTACTTACGACACAATTATTTATTTATATCCCTGTGCGATTAGACGAGGACTACTTAGAGCCAGCCCACGTTTTCACACTATTCATTTGGGTCAAATTGATGGTATTTTAAGGGATAATTTTCAAAAACTCTTTCATAGTACTCTACGCCATAAAAAGAAGATCAAGCATGAAATAATAAGTCACGTCTACTATTTTAAGATGTGCGCTGTTTGTCAGTAAATCAGTCACTGCAGGAGAAAACTTTTTATCATTAATAATAAAATAAACTACAAGGACCATGGTTAATAACACCCCAACGCAGGACAAGTATTTGCGATTTTTTTTCTATTAAAGATATTTTTTTTATTGTATTTTTTTTTTCAAAACATCAATATCACTTCTGTGGATAAAAATGTTATCTATGTGAAAATTTGAATATAATTCATGATATGTGTATCTACGAATACTTATTTATACAATAAGGAAAAATACATATTTTTATATCAAATGTGTGAGTACACAAAAGTTCTTATAAGAGGTACATTATGTTGTAAAGTATTAAGTATGTGCCAAAAGTTTTATCCATTTCGAACATAGAATATTTTCTCAAAAAGCAAGTCAACATTCAGGTTAGCTATAGAAGCATAATAGAAGTACCTATTTTACTTATACCTTATAATTTAGGTATATACACTGAAAATATGTTTACAATACCAAAGTAGCTAAGCCGACAGAATAATAATAATAATAACTCCCAATGATCACATAAATAGATCTTGGACTCTAACTAGGATACCTGTATCTGTATACCTCGTGGACCCAGGAACTACGAGGACCATGGTCCCACAACACCCAAACTCGTAACAAGTGTTTTGCACTTTTTTCTGTACACAAATAATTGTCCTGCCACGGGAATTAAACCCGCCACCTCAAGGTTATGAGACGACCTGCTCAAGAACCACACCACAGATGCTGTCAATGAAATGAGCAAGACCGATGGTTTTTTTTTTGTTGTTAGATAGGCTTGCGTTTGACCAATATCTGATATCTGATAAACCTGATGGTAAGTAACGATGCGGTCTAGGATGTAACACGCTTGCCTAGAAGATACCTGTTCACTCTCGATTTGAAGACTCCCAGGTTGATAGATTAATAGATGCTCCGATAACTATCACAAGCGTAGAATTCAAGTCTAAATGACGGATAATATTAAACAGGAGGAGGACATTGCAACTGCGTCAACAGAAAGCCGGCAGTGTCAGACAGCAAACAGCCGTTCACAGTCAACACGTTGCCTTTGTCCGTCCAATCCAAAACCCAAACGAACCATGTAGCAGGCAGCGTCACTGATTGCTTTAACCTGACAATGTTCATTCAATTTACAATTCACTTAGATATTGATAACTAAAAATAAATAATGAGGCATTTAATACTCAATCTAACTTTAAAAACAAGAACGATACAGAAAAAGGATACCATAAAATAGGCCCTTGTTACTTTTTTTTGGTCGTGGACTTATAGAAATGCTGCTATAGAGTGCTGAATTTGACACCTTACACCCTTATTAATAAACAGGTATTAGTCTCGGATTAGTTACTTCAGCTTTTGTCCTTTTTTTGCTATTGGAATATTTTGCTGGATCGAAAGAGACAAAAGATGGTGTAACTAGACTAAAGCTAGTTCGTGATTATTAATAAGGCTGTTAATGTATAAGTAGGTAGGTAGGTGTTGATTTATTTCATTTTGATTTGCAAAAATTAATCTGTAAACTCGATTACAGAATATCGATTTTAATATTAAAGTAAACCGCCCGCCATCTTAGATTTTCATTCCGTCATTCTGTGTGGTAGGAGTCAGTCGCATCGCTTCCTAGTTATAAAAAGAAAAGGATAATATACGTTTATATCTTCTTAAATCCTTACACCACGTTCTTTTATTGCCCACAAACCTCAATTTCCTATAGGTTTTGGGCCCAGTGTACGTTTTTAGTTACTGTGTTCGGACATTTGGTGGTTTGAAAATCGAACGTTACTTGTGGGTATTACAATGGAAAATTCAAAAGTCAAACGGAACATTAAACCTTTCGATGGTGAAAAGTATAGTGTCTGGAAGTTTAGAATACGGGCATTATTAAGTGAATTAGACGTTTTAAACGTGATTGACGAAGATCCGATAATACGCAGCAAAGAGTGGGAGAAAAACAATCGAATCGCAAAAAGTATTCTTGTCGAGTACCTTGCAGATTCTTATCTCGGCTTTGCAAAAGAAAATAATACAGCGAAAGATATTTTTCAAAGTTTGGATTCGCTATACGAACGAAAAAGTATTGCAACACAGTTAGCGTTGCGTAAAAAGTTATTGGCGTTAAAGCTGCAGGGTGACGTACCGCTAATAAAACATTTTTCCATATTCGATGACCTCATTACTGAATTATTAGCAGCTGGAGCAAAGTTGGAAGAGACAGATAAGGTAGCTCATTTATTACTCACCCTACCCTCAACTTATGACGGAGTTATAACCGCGATCGAAACGTTGTCTGAAGATAGCTTAACGTTAGCTTTTGTAAAAACGCGACTGATGGACCATGAAGTGAAGTTGAAAAATGAATCTAATGATAATAGCGCTAAAGTACTTCAAGTAGAAAGTAAAAATATTACATTTAAGAAACGAAAGTTAGAAAATTCGCAACAGACTAACAATCACCAGAATAACAAACAATCGAAGAAAAATCAACAATTTATAAAGTGTCACCATTGTGGACGCAAGGGACATAAGAAGAACGATTGTTACTATTTTAAGAGAATGAATCCGCAAAAATCAAAATGGAAATAAAGAAAGAACACGGACAGTTCAGGCAGTTGAGATAAGCCAACCATCTACATCGAATGATTTTTCTGGCTTTGCTTTTATGACCGGAGAGTACCAACAAGAGAATCATGAAAATAAAATTACATTTCTATTGGATTCTGGAGCATCGGATCACATAATAAACAGAGAAGACCTTTTCACTAATTATACTGATTTACAGACACCTTTAAAAATTTCAGTTGCTAAAAATGGTCAATTTATTTCAGCTACTAAAAAGGGAACACTACAGGTTACAAGTAACGTGGGCGTTCAAGGTGCTTTGGAGAACGTACTATTCTGCCGCGAGGTTCCTTACAACCTACTATCCGTCTCGAAGATGCAGCGGGCTGGATATACAGTCATTTTCGACCAACATGGTGCTCAAATATGTAAGGACGGTAAAACCATCATGCGAGGTAGGTCAACAAACAATTTAATTGCTATAGATTTTGTGGTTTCGGTAAACGTGAGTCATCCTGTTTCTCAAGCATGCAATAGTGACAAAAATAGTTACAAGTTGTGGCATCAACGGTTAGGGCACATAGGTAAAAATAAATTCTTACAAATAAAACAGAATCACATGGTAGATGATATCAATCAAATTGATGCTGTAGTGCCAAATGATGATTTATGTGAAGCTTGCATAAATGGGAAACAGAGTCGACTTCCGTTTAACCAAGTCAAAGACAAAAGTCATATTAATCGACCGTTATTTGCTGTGAGTTCAGACGTCTGTGGCCCTATCACTCCGACAACTATTGACAATAAGAACTACTTTGTAATATTTGTTGATCAATATACTCATTACTGTGTTACGTATCTACTAACGTATAAATCAGAGGTATTCAATGCTTTCAAAGATTTTGTTGCAAAAAGTGAGGCAAAGTTTAATTTAAAGTTAGCTAATTTATATTGTGATAACGGTGGAGAATATTTATCTACTGAAATGAAAAGCTACTGTACTGAAAAAGGAATCACTTATCATTTGACAGTTCCGAGAACTCCACAATTGAATGGTGTTTCTGAACGAATGGTGAGGACCATTACTGAAAAAGCTCGTTCAATGATAAACGGTGCTAAATTAGAAAAAGTTTTCTGGGGTCAAGCAGTGTTGACTGTTGTATACTTGATAAATTTAACACCAACTCGGGCCCTAAAACTTTCACAAACACCATTCGAGATGTGGCATAATAAAAAACCTCAAATAAAATATTTAAAGGTTTTCGGCTCAACTGTTTATGTCCATGACAAAACAAGTAAATCTAAGTTTGATGATAAATCATGGAAAGGTATACTCGTGGGCTATGAACCAAACGGTTATAAGGTTTGGAACCCTGAATGTGAAAGGTTTGTGATAGTCAGAGATGTTATAGTGGATGAGACTAATTTTGTTCAATCCAGGCCTATGTTAAAGCCTGAAGGCAATAGTGGAAATTGTCATGACAAAACTGATAATGACGAAAGGTCTAAATCAGTGTCAGTAAAGTCTCGAAACTCTGACGGTACTAAATCAGATAGATTTAAATCTGATGGACATGAGTGTCCTAGTAAAATTCGCAAAATTAACCATGATATAATCGAATCGGAGCAAGCAGGTGATACGCGTTCTGATGATAATAGTTCCTCTGCAGAGAATAAAAACACAGATAAAGGGTTAGAACTAAGAAGGAGTGATAGGCTCAAAGATCGTCCCCCTGTATCTTATAATGAAATTGATGATGATGATTATTTGATGTGTGCTCAATCTGTTCCATGCAATGTACCGAATTCGTTTGATGAAATTAAAACTAGGGATGATAGAACTCATTGGGAAAGTGCAATCAGGGATGAATTGCATTCATTAGCAAAGAATAAAACATGGACTTTGGTACCACGACCAGCGAATAAAAACATTGTTGATTGTAAATGGATTTTCACAGTTAAAAATGATGAATTTGGAAATCCTTTAAGGTTTAAGGCACGTTTAGTTGCTAGAGGCTTTAGCCAGGAGTATTTAACAGACTATAAAGAAACTTTTGCACCGGTTGCACGAATTGCTAGTTTCAGATTTATTATTAGCTTTGCAAATCAGTTTAATTTATTGGTTCATCACATGGACGTTAAAACAGCCTTTCTGAATGGTGAATTAAAAGAGGAAATATATATGAAAGTTCCTGAAGGTGTTTTAAATAAAAATAATCATGTCTGTCGACTACACAAAGCATTATACGGTCTGAAACAGGCAGCTAGGTGTTGGTTTGAAGTGTTTGAAAAATCATTGAAAGAGGAAGGGTTTCACAATTCATCTGTTGATAGGTGTATTTACTTGCTAGACAATAGAGATATACGTAAAAATATATACGTGGTACTTTATGTCGATGATTTAGTAGTTGCGTGTGCTGAAATTGACACAATGAATAATTTTAAAAGGTATTTAATGAGCAAATTCGAGATGACTGATTTAGGTGACATTAGATTATTTCTTGGTATAAAAATTACAAGAGAAAATAATCAAATGACTTTGGACCAAAGTGCATACATTAAAACAGTTTTGACTAAGTTTAATATGCATGATTGCAAACCTGTCAATACCCCGCTAGAAAATAAGCTTAACTATGATGCACTAAACTCTGAGGAAAAATATAACGCTCCATGCCGAAACGTTATGGGGTGCTTGATGTATATCATGTTGTGTACCCGTCCTGATTTAAGTATAAGCGTGAATATACTGAGCAGGTACACAAACAAAAATAATAAAGAACTGTGGTTATGCCTTAAGAGGGTGCTGAGGTACCTAAAAGGCACTATTGATTTAAAGTTATGTTACAAGAGGTGTGACTATAATGATATTTTGTGTGGGTATGTAGACTCAGATTGGGGTGGAAATGATACGCGTGACAGGAAGAGTACAACTGGGTATTTATTTAAGTTGTTTGACCAATGCACCATTACCTGGAGTACGAGAAAACAGTTATCAGTCGCAGCCTCTTCCACTGAGGCTGAATATATGGCATTGTATGAAGCTGTTAGGGAAGCATTGTGGTTGAAATCATTAGCGATGAGTGTAAATATGTACATTGATAAACCTATAATAATTTATGAAGACAACAATGGTTGTATCAGCATTGCTAATAATCCAACAAGTCACAAGCGGTCAAAACACATTGATATAAAATATCATTTTTCTAGAGAACAAGTTGAGAAAAATGTAATTGAATTAAATTACATTCCTACATGTGATCAGCTGGCAGATGCTTTGACGAAGCCGTTACCAGCTACAACTTTTCAAGCAATGAGAAGTAAAATGGGTTTAAAATAAGATCAATCGTGTTTATAAAATTGATTCTATTGATAGTAAATTTAAGTAAAGATTATAAATTATTGTACATAAAATTTCGTTGATTTATAGACAATTTAATTTAAATGATTTTGTAAATGAAATGGTCTGATTAGGTTTTTCTGGGTTTCCCTAATCCATGCAACAAATGTTGGACCATAATAATTATTGTATTCCCCAGTAAATACTAGGAAGTGTATGTGTTCTGGTTAGTCAATTATATAGATTTTGTATTATATAATGGGAGATTAATTTTTGAGGGGGCGTGTTGATTTATTTCATTTTGATTTGCAAAAATTAATCTGTAAACTCGATTACAGAATATCGATTTTAATATTAAAGTAAACCGCCCGCCATCTTAGATTTTCATTCCGTCATTCTGTGTGGTAGGAGTCAGTCGCATCGCTTCCTAGTTATAAAAAGAAAAGGATAATATACGTTTATATCTTCTTAAATCCTTACACCACGTTCTTTTATTGCCCACAAACCTCAATTTCCTATAGTAGGAGTCATACACATAGGTAAGTCTACGGAATTAAGTTTTTATAGAAATAAGTATATATGATTTTTTCATTGACATACCTACCTATATTATATATCCATCGAGCTTACCGTATGGTTTTAAGTAACGTCAGAAAACCAAATATCAACGGATATTAAGTAGGCACTAATAACATTTATATTTCAGTAGTACTTTGAAATATTTATGTTAGGTATAAGTAAGTTAGTTCAATATAATAATAACTGTCCAAACTTTGCTCTACCTACAGTTTTCAAATTCGAAGAACATTATACTTAATATTAAATTTATAGCTCATGTGCCTATTTAAGCAAACTTTAGACGTAAAATATTTAGTTTTTCGCTGAATAAATAGGTATAATTCAGTTACATAAATTTTATGGTCAGACCTCGCCCTATTCGCCTTATTGACAGCCTCTATAGTGTGGTGGTCGAGCAGGTCTCTTCATAGCCCGAAGGCAGCGGGTTCGATTCCTGCGGCAGTACAAGTATAAAATACAGAGAAAAAATCGCAAATACTTTTTCTAAGTCTGAGTGTTGTGGGACCGTGGTCCTCATAGTTACTGGGTCCCTAAACTCCCTGTATTTTCAGTTAGGGTCCAGGATGTATGTGATCGTTGGGCGTTATTATTATAATTATTTAATACAAACTGGATACCCGAGCTAAAGGGAGGAAGGTAGCTATAGCTAAGTAAAATTCGAAAGCTTAGGCAAAATAATGTAAAATTCAGCTCAACTTATATGCAAAAGTGTTTCGATAATGAAGAAACGGAGCTCTCATCTGTAAAACCTAGTGACAAATCTTTATTTTGATAACGAATTTTGTACTCGCATAACGTCAATAAATGAGTGAAAAGTTACTTCTCATTGATTAAATAATTAAAATAATCTCATCGTAGTTAGCTAATAATCTACAGATAATGAAACTAAGCTTCAGTATTTTTGCATTTATCATATTACGTTTTTCGCTGGACGTTATGTGAATACAAAATTAATTATCAAAATAAAAAAAATTGTGACGGTGTTTTACAGATGAGAGCTTCGTTTCAATTATTCACAATTCCCCAATTTAAATCGAAATCTGTTACAGATTGCCTGTTTTTTTCTCTCTAATTAGAATTGAAGCCCAGCCGAAATAGATTTTGCGAATTATGAAAAGACCGTTTTTTATAACATTTTGGGCCTCTTTGTTTGTGATATTATTACGAATAAAGGCATTTTAGGCAACTACTTTATGTGGAACTCTTTGCTATACGCATATTAGCTATGCTTGCTTGCTTGCTGAAGTCATCAGAAGAATAATAGTGTGATTTTCATCGAAGTATTATGTAAAGCTTTACAATTAAAAAAAAACGAGTGTTTTTTAGACCACACGACTGAAGTAAAACTTCTTTAGTTTAGCTCTATTTATCGGGCGGTATAACTATGTTTATGATTTGTTGAATGTTAATGTCGCCATCTTGACAATAATTGTAAATAGTTTTTTACCGGACATACCAACATAATAATACAAACTTTTAACTTAAGTTATGTGGATAATGGAGATCTGCGTGAAGCAATAACAATTTACGTTCGCCTCGCATTCATCAGCTCCCCAAGTCAAGCGTGCTTAAAGAAGTTTTACTTTAAAAATAAATTATTCTTGTGGATGAATAACTGCATTTTTATGTGAAAATATGTAAAGGTTAACAGATGACATTTTCTACTTTAAAATGCAGTTATATTTAGATAGATTTATAGCAGTATCACCTAGCTTAATCAGGAGAATGTTGCTATTTTTATGGGTAAATTTAATTGGGCTTGATATACGAGTAGGTCTTACTTATCTATGTGAATAGAGGAATTTTATATGTTATTTTTATTTCATAACGTACTATGCGAGTGGCGCGCTGCAGTTTTAAGTACTTTTCCCGCGAAACTCATAATTTATATACCGATAAAAACTATCCTATGTTATATCTGTACATATAAAATTCAAAGTCCTGACTGACTGACTGACTTATATATCGACGCACAGCCTAAGCCACTGGTCCTAGAGACCTGTTTGGAGGGTGTATTCTTTGTAAAGTGTAGGTATCGACTAAGAAAGGGTTTTTTGAAATTCCACCCCTAAGAGGGTGAAATGGGTGGTTGAATTATTTTGTTATAGGGCAGAAGCTAGTTCGGTAATATAAGCAGAGTACAAAATTTTAACTAAATCTATTCTGCTGTTTTGGTGTGAAAGCTTCACAAACAAACAGACAATGTTCCACTTTTATATATTCGTAAGGGATCTTAGAAAAAAAAATTAGAAAACAGATCAAGTCATTTCCGAATCACCTTATTGGTTGAAAATTTAAAAATCGAGTCCGTGTAATCTAGATATCCGTGTACCAATGTAGCGATGTAAAAGGCACACCAGAGAGGCTTATTTTGAGTCTCAGTTCGGGACGTGCTCAAGTGAGGTCGTTAGCAATCCTGGTCGAGAGGCTCGTTGGAGTTTTGAATTAATGCCTTTCCGATCGTGATTACCTGCGCCAAGGAAACGGACCAACATCCACTGTATGACGTTCGTGACTTAATTAAACTCCGCCAAAAATGGTTCATTTCGCTTCTCGATCTGCCCTTTGTACTTCAAGAGCCAATGTTGTCTTTGCGTTTTTCTTCACTCACAAAAGGTGATAGGAATTCGTAGAACCCTTACTTCAACGTCCATTCTTTGAAACCACTCGAGTTCTTGATCGTGGCTTCCTGTTCTAATTGAGTTGAGGTTTGAGACTTTTACGAGTCGGCGTTGTTTGTCAGCTAAAGTGCTAACAATAGAAATAAATAACGCCTAAAAATCACTTATATTGATCCTGGACTCTAACAAAATTCCCTCAGGACAAAGACCATGGTCCCACAACGCCCAGACTCAGACCAAGTATTTGCGCTTTTTTTGTGCTCGCCGTCTCCGGGTTACAAGCTGATCTACTCAACTACCACACTACAGAGGCTATCCTAGATAGATAACAGACTTAGTACATGTCACAATATTCACCTTATTTATATTTTTTGTGTCACATCTAAAATATACTAACTTGAAATAAAGGCGATGTCAACATTAGTCGTTAACCCAAGTCAGAAGATTATGGGTGACCAAAAAATTCTTACATCTGCTGACCACTTGCCTATACGCGAATAGTGACGAGATTGTTTTTAAATTAGAAAAAGTGAAGAGTTCCTGGTCCCTATCCTTGTTCGATCAAAAATATCGTCGCGTTGTCGATTCGAACAAAGATAAAGTTTTAGTTCAACGCACTGAGGCTGAAAACGAACCTATAGTTAAATCATGCAAGCAAAAACTTTCGTTCAGAGCTCAGTAAGTTTGTGTTCTAGCGTTCACTTGGTTCTTGTTACTATACATTTATCGGATATTGCTTCACTTCATGCTAAGTCTAATAATAAGTCGTATAAACGTTTACATATGTGAAAAAAAAGTTTGATTTATTACCAATTTTAGGCATGAGTGCTACGTCGTAGCCGCGCTACGAAGCTTGTGAGACACGATCATTGCAGTAAACTAAGAACTAGTTCTTAAGTTATTGATGCGCTGACTCATTATGACTATTTTTTTATCATAGGAAACTAAAAAAATATCGTAGTATGTGAGACCAGCTAAGGCCAAGAAAAGTTTTTTTTTAAATATTAATGTACCTATGAGATCTTAAGTAATTCGTAGTTATGTTCTAGAAATTATTTAAGATCTGCTTGCAAGTAGTAAAAATAGAATTATTATTATTTATTATTATAATCAGTGTAACCGAAAACTTGAGCTCTGTAAGTTAAATGGCAAGTTGCATAGCTTATTTGACTTATGTCTACAAATCGTCTTCACTCATGGGGTCGTTAATAGGGACTTATATACTAACCCGTAAAAAGAAGTCACTTTTATTACCAGTTATTTAAAAAAGTATTTGCCAAATACCAAATTAAACCACACCTAAATATTAAAGAGTTATATATGACCGCGAAAAATTATGTTTCTCTGTAAACGCAATAACCGTCTGCGAGAGCAGAAGGGCGTAATGAAAACAAGTGCCTTATTTAAATGGCTGGCCTCTTATTTGAGTTAAGGCTATCTCGCACCTGGGCACGGGGCTTAAGGAAAGGATGCTAAATAAATATTTTCTAAATGGAAAGGATAAAGGGCACGCTTCAGCGATAAGTTTCTCGAGGTAATGTGAACACGGCAGTGGCGGCCAGTTTGCGTAGGACCCGACAACAGTTCTAATTAAGCGATCGCAGCCCCTTGCTGCCACTTGCTTGGGTACATGAGCTATTGATTAGTTCGGTCGTATTGACAAACTGCAAATGTTGCGAATGTTGAAGAATAATTTCTAGTTAATATTGATCAGTACATCATTTATTCACAAAATTAAAGATACTAAGATTTACAGATAAATATAAAACACAACTAAACTAGACCTAAAAACTAAACTATACTAAAATACTTAAAATAGATAAAGCTAAAAAAAAATTAGGAGGGAAGGATGGAGGGGAAGAAGGTGTGGGGTGTTTGAGATTTTAGCTGGTAAGTGATTATGCACGACACAGACAAAAAATTTAAGCTTTGTTATATTTTATAAAACGAATTTTCTTACCAAATACCTTGCAAAACGATTCATGCTTTAGCAATGTCGGCAAATATTGAAAATTCAATATTTTCGTGGAAATAGGTGTTTATTCACTGTTTGTAAGTATTTTGAGCGGGAAAGAACATTTAGTATAAAAATTAGTCTATAAACCTATACATGAATAATAGAAAATAGGTGGATCTACTATAAGTTATACATACATACCCAAGATAGTATATACCCCACATTAGGTACAATAATCATTCAAAACCAAGGAAGCGAATTAGACATTATTGCAGTAAAAAAAGTGGACATTTTATACAGCGCCTGCCCTAGCCATAAACTAAGCAAAGCTTTTACTATGGAAACCTGATAACTGATACAATGCATAGGTACTTTGTTTTGTACATATATACATAGAATACTCAGACACAGAACAAAAATCAAAGTTCATCACATAAATGTTTGTACTGGGTGGGAATCGAACCCACAACCTACAACAGAAGGATTACCAACGGAGCTATCGGGCCAGTCGAATTGAAACAAATAATAACATAAGCCGGGCTGGTTCACTCAGATACTGTGTGGGTATTTCCCTAAAACTATGTAAATTTTTCTAACCTCAAAGCATCCCAAATTGATCGTTTAATATAATCTCGTAACTACCTACGTACCTGCGCTACTTCTACGCCGAGTTCAAAACAAGTTTAAATACCTAATTAGGTTAATGCGGTAAAAGCCAAGCTAACAGATACAGCTGGCGTATTACGGAGGTTCTGTATACGTACTGTGCAGGAGCGACCGGTAGATTGTAGTAGGAAGTTTTGTTGGGTTGCAGCTTTGGGTTGTAATATTTATCTATTCACAGGTCGCAGGCGACCTGCGAATAGATAAATATTACAGTACTGAACCAAACTGTTTGCCTATTAGGAACATGTGCATGCGATTTGATTAAATAGAATCCAATTATCAATTTAAAAATATAATGATTTATTCGTTCAACATACAGTTTACACTCAATTAAAAAGATAGAAAAAATAAAACGAGTGTGCGTCACACGACTGAAGTAAAACTTCTTTAGTTTAGCTCCATCTATCAGCCGGTATAACTTTGTTTTTGTTTTGTTCAATCTTCAAAATCAATATGGAAAATTGTTAAACAAATTTTTAACTTTGTTATGTTGACAATAGAGATCTACGTTAACCAACAACTTTCAACTTCCGTTCGCCTCGCCAGTTTACTCCCTAAGGTAAGCGTGCGTTTCAAAAGAAGGTTTACTTCAAAAACATTTATTCAACATTCACAAAAATAAAATACAATAATATATGGGGGATTTGTGGTTGTATCCGAACATGATTGAATGGCACTGATGTGAAAGGTGTTGCATGTGATAAGTCTGCGAACGATTGAACGAATGAAAGGAAGGACAGAAGGAGTGAGAGAGAGAGAGAGAAGACAGCAGTTCTGAGAAAAGCCATTACGGAGCGCACGTTAATATAATAGGTCTTTACCTATGAAATTGCCGTATTGCAGTACAGACTTTTTCAAACAAAAAAAAGTTTTGATTGGCTATGAATTCTAAATTCAAATTAATTTTGTTTTAAAAATATGACATTCTATTTACAATATAAGTCTTTTGTTTATTGATTAGCGTTGTATTTTCATTACATTTTAACATTTTTCCTCATAATGGATACTTTGAAATTTCGTGTAATTATGGAATATGAGTTCCGTCGTGGCACCAACGCGGCACAAACGACACGTAACATCAACGACGTTTACGGAGAGAAATGTACAAACGACCGTACAAACCGTTATTGGTTTGCTCGGTTTCGTTCTGGGAATTTTGACTTGAAAAATGAACCTCGTGGTCGTCCGGAAACTTTGGTCAACAATGATGAATTAAAGGTGATTGTGGAAGCTGATGAATCTCAATCTACAGCTGAGCTGGCAGCAGCTTTTGATGTTAGCATCAAAACAATATTGGTCCATTTGCGACAGATTGGCAAGATAAAAAAGCTTGATAGATGGGTGCCCCACGAACTTAACGATCGCCAGCGCAACGTACGCGTCGAGACTTGCCTTGCGCTGCTTAACAGGCACAGAAATGAAGGAATTTTGAACCGAATTGTTACGTGTGACGAAAAATGGATTCTTTTTGACAATCGAAAGCGCTCAGCAAGTTGGTTAGATCCTGGTTCGGTACCAAAGCAATGTGCAAAACGAAAAATGACCCCTAGAAAGGTGATGATCACAGTTTGGTGGTCTAGTGCTGGTGTGATTCATCATAGCTTTTTACAAAACGGCGAGAGCATTACTGCAGATATGTACATTGAAGAACTGACCACAATGATGGCGAAACTCGCACGTCTGCAACCAGCTTTGGTCAATCGGTCGTCTCCACTGCTACTTCACGACAACGCGCGACCCCATACTGCACAACAGACCGTCTCTAAGCTGCATGAGTTGGGTTTGGAAGCTCTCCCTCATCCGCCATACTCACCAGATCTTGCGCCTACCGACTATTACTTTTTCCAAAATTTGGACAACTTTTTAGCGGGAAAAAAATTCAATTCCCGAGAGGCAGTACAAAACGCCTTTGAAGAGTTTGTTGTCTCCCGTCCTGCTGATTTTTTCAAGAAGGGCATCCATAAACTGCCACAGCGTTGGCAAAGATGCATTGATTGCAGGGGTGATTACTTTGAATAAAAGAAATAAATAAGTTCGAAAAAAAAAAACTTTAACTTTTTTCAAACAAAACGGCAATTTCATAGGTAAAGACCTAATATTAGGTCTTTACCTATGAAATTGCCGTTTTGTTTGAAAAAAGTTAAAGTTTTTTTTTTTCGAACTTATTTATTTCTTTTATTCAAAGTAATCACCTAATATTAGGTCTTTACCTATGAAATTGCTATCAAGCTTTTTTATCTTGCCAATCTGTCGCAAATGGACCAATATTGTTTTGATGCTAACATCAAAAGCTGCTGCGAGCTCAGCTGTAGATTGAGATTCATCAGCTTCCACAATCGCCTTTAATTCATCATTGTTGACCAAAGTTTCCGGACGACCACGAGGTTCATTTTTCAAGTCAAAATTCCCAGAACGGAACCGAGCAAACCAATAACGGGTTATACGTTCGTTTGTACAGTTCTCTCCGTAAACGTCGTTGATGTTACGTGTCGTTTGTGCCGCGTTGGTGCCACGACGGAACTCATATTCCATAATTACACGAAATTTCAAAGTATCCATTATGAGGAAAAATGTTGAAATGTAATGAAAATACAACGCTAATCAATAAGCAAAAGACTTATATTGTAAATAGAATGTTATATTTTTAAAACAAAATTAATTTGAATTTAGAATTCATAGCCAATCAAAACTTTTTTTTGTTTGAAAAAGTCTGTACTGCAATACGGCAATTTCATAGGTAAAGACCTATTATATTTATAATTAACTAGAAACAGTACTTAACTAGTCAAGTATATAAGAGGAAAAAAGTACATTTATTTTTTAAAACGTATATTTAACAACTTATGTCAGTATATTACTATAATGAATAAATAAATAAAATAAATAAATATTTATGGACATCTAGTTACAAAACCAAGTAAAGCTTGTACTATGGGAACTACAACTGATAGAATACTTATACCTGTGCTCAGAATTCGAGATAAAAAAGAAATGTCAAAATATGTCAGTGTCAATGCGACATTTCAGAGGTACTGCACATTTTTTCACCCGACAAAATTCAAAGCATTCTGAAGTACTTTATATACTTGCTACATAATAAGTAGGTACTGGCACAGATTATTAATAGGTACTATACTAGTACTGGTATTAGTTGGTACTAGTTGCTTTCATGGTTATTTCTAATATTTTTCTAATGATTGCATTTATCTTGTGATACGCATTGATTAATGCTTATAAGACCGCCCTGGATTTCATGCGCATCACTGTTCAAGTTCTCAACATACGAAAATACCAATATAAGGTGAATTACATTTGAGTTCGAGGATTGAACGAATCAAAAAATGGTATAATGATGGTGAAACGTTTCTTTTCGTGTTGTTTCCAAAACTCCATAGAAGCTTCAAGTAAAGTAGCCACCACTTTACTAGGAGTATGACTTTGACTAGACTGACTTGACTTGATGACTTCGACTGGGACTTGACACATATTTGCGTGAAATATCGATAACTTGATAATTTATCAATTACTTGACACTGGCTAAATACACAAAAGTGTGGAGCCAAAACTTAAAAAAAACTTTCGGTTAGTCTAATTTTGTTTAAAATAATAACCATGTATAACTATAAAAATTTAATAATTAAAATAATTTAAAAATTCAATAGTATCATATAATTAATTTCTATGATCAAGTTGCTATTGCACAATTTTATATAAATTTTTTTGTGCTGTTATCACCTTTGTATAAATTTTTGATCTCGAATACTTAACACTGGTATAGATACTTTTGTTTGTATATAACATACAATGCAATAAAGTTTGTGCTTAATTGTCGATTTTATGTTGGTTGCTTTGTTTTTTCTTATTGGCAACAGTGATTAACAAGCAAGGAAACGAGAGGGTGAGTCAGGTGGTTGAGCTGATAAAGCGATCACACTCTAATCTTTGGCTGCTTGTGAAAAGTTATAATGTACTAGTTGCGCCCCACGGTATCACCCGCGGATAAAAAGTATTTTAATTATTTGCTTATCCCACGGGAACATTTCACTTTGCCGGGATAAAATGTAGCCTATATGTTAATCCAATGTATAAGCTATCTTGGTACCGAATTTCATCCAAATCTATTAGGCCGTTTGAGCGTGAAGGAGTAACAAACATACACACATACACACATACAAACTTTCGCCTTTATAATATTAGTGTGATTAGTGTGATATTGAAGAATAAACACTAGTTTAAGAGGTGCTCCTGGTTGTATTCACAGTATCACGTAAGATGAAATTCTTTACCGCTATCAAACCCTTAGCAAAATTACTGTTGCCTTCTCGGCTATTTCTATTTGGGAGCTAGTCCCAAATATTGGGGCACAGTAAAATGTAAAAACCTATTGCCAGATGGTTATGCCAGTGAATGTTGCCATGTTTCCCAATTCTTAAATGGAATAGAAAATTAGTTTATTGTGGAAATGGGCGCTTAAAGGGCCATCCCTTTTAGAATTTAACTTACCTTGACTTAAATGAAAGAAAGAAAGAAATGAACAGTTTGTATAAGCACGAGTAAAATAGTTTTCAACAAATTGTGCAATAACACAATGATAAAATTGTCGGATTCGAAATTGTGTCGAAATTGTGGGATGCAAGGGAGTAAATCACCACCTCATTACTCCAAGCCAACCTCACCTGCCCGTGGTCATCCTGCTAGATAACGAACGAGGCTCTGGCGACCGACTGATGGCGGTATAACCATCCCAAACTAGCGTAGTTAAATTCCACTGACCGGTGACGGGCAGCAGCGTCACCGGTGCAAAGAGCTACGTTCTGCGATCGCCAACCCGCTTGCCCAGCGTGGCGATTATGGGCATTTACCTCCCAAATGATAAGCCAGAACAGAACATGGCCCCTAGTTCCCGGCAGCCCTGCTATTCCTGACCAAGGCGGCGGACATGGTAACGGCAGGGTAGGGGGTGCTAAGAATCCCCGGGCTACGGAAGGCCGCCCAACCCGATTGACCATAGCTACTTTTAACGGACGAACGCTACGGCATGACGAGCATTTGGCCCAGCTTGAAGAAGAACTGAAATACATAAGGTGGCATATTCTTGGGTTATGCGAAATCCGAAGAGAGGGGGAGGATACCATAACACTCGAATCAGGCCATCTTATGTATTTCAGAGAGGGAGATAATCCATCCCAAGGTGGCGTTGGGTTTCTGGTCCATAAGCTCCTCACTGACAACGTTGTAGAAGTCTCCAGTGTGTCGACGAGGGTTGCGTATCTTGTTATCAAGTTAACTGAGAGGTATAATCTCAAAGTTATTCAAGTGTACGCGCCCACGTCGACATACTCGGATGATGAAGTCGAAGATATGTATGACGACATATCGAGGGCCTTGCATAACACGTCTAAGGCCCACTTCAACGTTGTCATGGGAGATTTCAACGCCAAAGTGGGAGTACAGACATGCAGTGAATCGGTAATAGGACAACACGGATTTGGCATTAGGAATCATAGGGGGCAAATGCTCGTCAACTTCCTGGAAAAAGAAGGGCTTTTCTTAATGAATTCATTCTTTAAGAAACAGCCCCAACGGAAGTGGACGTGGCAAAGCCCCGACGCTATGACCAAAAATGAGATTGATTTCATCATAGCGGACAAGAAGCGCATATTCAGGGATGTCTCAGTGGTCGCAAGGTTTAAAACCGGAAGTGACCACCGACTTGTACGAGGCACTCTGGATATTGATTACAAGCTTGAACGTGTCCGCTTGATGAAGTCCACGCTCCGACCAAATATGCTCCAATCCGTGGTGGGATCCGAAACGTTCCAGATTAAACTGGAGAACCGATTTTCTGCCTTGGAAAGCACAGTAGACGTTGACGTGGATCAGAAACTCGAACAAGTGGCAAGAATCCTCCGAGAGGAAGGCACGAAATTTTGCGAAATGCGTCCCAAAGGCAAAAAGTCCAAACTTTCACCAGAATCATTAGAGCTTATGCAGAAGCGACGAGAAGACCCAGCAGTCACTTCGTCAGAGCAGTGGTCCTTGAGCAAGTTAATCACGAAGCTAGTTAGACGAGATCTCCGAAGCTCCAATACACGCTGCATAGAGGAAGCGATAGAGCAAAACCGGGGGTCGAAAGTCTTCGTGAAACAGCTCGGCCGAAGCCAACTGACGAAGTTGACCACATCGCGTGGGAAAGTCGTTACTTCTAAGCCTGAGATTCTGGAGGAAGTTAAGGACTTTTACAGCCAGTTGTACGCGTCGCATGCGCCTCAACCCGAACAGTCTACGGAGGATTCGAGAGCCACTTTGACGCGCCATTTCACCGAAGACCTGCCAGAAGTCAGCCTAGACGAAATTGAGTTGGCTCTCAAACAGCTTAAAAATGGAAAAGCCCCAGGAGAGGACGGAATCACAACGGAGCTCCTCAAAGCAGGTGGTATGCCTGTTTTAAGGGAACTCCAGTACATATTTAATTCTGTCCTCTTCTCTGGGAGAACTCCAAAGATATGGAACAGGAGTATCGTCGTTTTGTTTTTCAAAAAAGGAGACAAGACCCTGCTGAAAAACTACCGACCCATTTCCCTCCTGAGCCATGTCTACAAGCTGTTTTCGAGAGTCATCACAAATCGTCTTGCGCGAAGGCTTGACGAATTCCAACCCCCGGAACAGGCCGGGTTTCGAGGAGGATACAGCACCATAGACCACATTCACACAATGAGGCAGATTATACAGAAGTCCACAGAGTATAATCAGCCCTTGTGCTTAGCGTTTGTGGATTATGAAAAGGCTTTTGACTCCATCGAAACCTGGTCTGTTTTGGAGTCCTTGCAACGGTGCCAGGTTGATTGGCGATATATCCAAGTGTTGAGATGTCTGTATGACGCCGCAACAATGACCGTCCAAGTACAGAACCAGCAGTCTGAACATATCCACCTGCGTCGTGGTGTGAGACAAGGGGACGTAATATCCCCGAAACTGTTCTCAAACGCATTGGAGGATATGTTCAAGACTCTGGACTGGCCAGGACGGGGCATTAATATAAACGGTGCCTACATCTCACACTTGCGATTTGCAGATGACATCGTCGTAATGGCCGAAACGTTGCAGGACTTACAGCAAATGTTGGACGGCCTGGCTGATTCTTCTCAACGCATCGGTCTCCGGATGAACTTAGATAAGACCAAAATTATGTTCAATGAACATGTTAATCCGGAACCTGTTGCTATTCACGGGGCTACGCTTGAAGTTGTTCAGGAATATGTATACCTAGGGCAAACGCTCCAACTAGGTAAGAACAACTTCGAGAAAGAAGTGAATAGAAGAATTCAGCTGGGCTGGGCAGCATTTGGTAAGCTTCGTCGAGTCTTCTCGTCGCGAATACCTCAATGCCTAAAAACAAAGGTATTCAACCAGTGCGTCCTACCGGTTATGACATACGGAGCCGAGTCATGGACACTCACAGTGCGGCTAGTCCACCGACTTAAAGTCGCTCAGAGAGCTATGGAGAGGGCTATGCTTGGAGTTTATCTGAAGGATCGAATCAGAAATGAGGTGATCCGTCAGAGAACTAATGTCACCGACATAGCCTATCGAATTAGCAAACTGAAGTGGCAGTGGGCTGGCCATATTTGCCGCAGAACTGACAACCGTTGGGGAAAGCGTGTCCTTGAGTGGAGACCGCGACTTGGCAAACGTAGTGTAGGACGCCCGCCGACTAGGTGGAGCGACGACTTGCGCCGAGTGGCTGGCAGTCATTGGATGAGAAGAGCTGAAGACCGGGCTCAATGGCGTACCTTGGGAGAGGCCTATGTCCAGCAGTGGAATAACACAGGCTGATGATGATGATGATGAAAATTGTCGACATAGGTAGGTAAAACCATGCGGCGCAGCTAGTGTTTTGATGCGAAGAGAGCTCAGTCGGTAGTCTCGACTTATGATCGTTAGATATATAATGGGATCAAATCCCGCAATCAGCTTAAGTTTTCGGTGAAGGAAAAGATCATCATGAAACTGCAGTATCGTGGTAGGTAATACATATTTATTAAGTCACGAAAAACAAACACGACTTTTCATCTCAACAACGAGAATATAATTACAGATAAAAAAATACCCAAAACTATGATGATAAAAAAACGTATTGATAGAATCAGGCGTGACTTTGTGGAAATTCATCTTAAATACAAAATGAAATAAGAATATCTAGCGTGATTTCGCTAAAAACAAATAATAAGATCATCTATATTGGGGCGTTTGCAAAGGATTATCGTAGGTAATAATGATATGTATATGACGGCGGCAACGTCTAGTTATAAACTCTATGCGCAGCGGGCTGTACCGTAATTTACTCTGTGGCAGCATTTAAATGTATTACAGTGGCAACACTGGCATTTGTCATCGCTTCCATAGCCATCTGGCTATAAAAAGGGACCGCTCGGTGTGCTACGGATCATTCTTGTTTCAGACACGGCGCGGTGTGGACACGCTGGAGACCTATAGTTATATAGGTTGCAACCTACGCTCAACCCGTTTTGCCCACATATATATATATAAAAACCCTGAAATCACATAAAAAATTATAATATTATTATTATAAGATTAAAAATTGTATTAAAATGTATTTATTATTATAAATGAAACATGAAATTACAAAAAAAAAACAATAAAATATCATTATTATTAATGTAAATTTGTTTTTAATTTAAATCATAAAAATAATATATTATAAATTATATATAAAAAAAGAAAAAAAAATAAACTCGTATTAAATCAACAAAAACCCGCCCAAGTATAGTCTAGTCAAAATTAAGTCAATGTCAAGCTCCAATAAAATCTTAGTTTCGCCTCTTCAACATCAGTCCTGAAGATGCCTGAAGAGGCGAAACTAAGACTTTATTAGAGCTTGACAAAAATTTATATAAGTATCCACGTAATAGGTTAGGTTGCAATCAAGTTCGGGGAGTAATCATAGACATTGATTGCAGACAGGATTAATTTCGTTACTGATTTGAAGATTTCCTATACACTATATCTATACACGTACTAAGTATTGAAACTATTAAATCTAAACAAATTTCTAGTTCTATATGTCGCAATCAAGTTCCGTAATTGCCAGCTTGGTACACTGGAATAGCTGTACCTAAAACCCGGAGCCACGCTCCGTTATATGAACGAGGTAGGTTGACTGCCAACTACAGGTTCTACATACAATTCTCTTCTTTTTTTTTATCTTTACATACTATTTAAGCTTGGAATTAAGAAAACTTTGCATTTTGGTGACAGATTGAACATTGAGAGGTTAAACAGGTAAGCAATACAAAATGCTAAGCTTGTATAATCATTGTATATAAAGATAATGTTGAAGCTGTTTGTTTTCCAAAAAGCGTAAAATTTTTTATCTTCTGTATATTCTAAAACTTATAACCTGGGTGTCTTCACGGCCAGATTGAATTAGATCCTTCTAAATTTACTTGATCCATCTTTGGCCACGCTCTCTTATCATCAGGCGAGTTGGTGGTCAAACGAAAAATTATAATAGCAAAAAAAGAGGTCGATTTAAATTGTAGATTAGGTACATACAAAACTCCGTTTGAGGCACCCCTAGGCAACAATCCGCCGCCGTCCTTATCAGCCTCGGCTCATCTTGTAAGCAATAATTCTACTGCAGAGATTATTTTTCACTCTTGACAGCAAGTTTTAATGTCTTTTGAAATAAAATTAAGTCATTCTCACCGCTTCCACTCTTGAAACCATTGTCCATTGAAAGCGCTTGTTGAAATGTACTAAATAATTTTTAAGCCGCTTTTCATTTTATAAAGTTTCTGACAGTATTTGATTAACTAGGTCTCTGTATTTCATTAAATTGTGAAACTAGATATTACTTGTACTTGTTCTTTAACTTATTTCAACTTAATAACAGCGTAGAGTATGTTGTTCAAAGTTCTTTTGTAGCTTTGCGTTAGTTTATAAGATGTCTACCATTTTTACTTTGTTTTTATATTTACTACAGTTTTAATAGGTCTGAGCCTCGCTTTAATTGGTTTGTTATGAAATAGATCAATTTCCATTATATTTCGTTACTTAATTAAGTTTTCGGCAAAAGGTCGGTAATATTGAAGGAACAGCGATAATAATATGTAAAATTTTGCTTATAAAAACGCTATAGTATAATAAATGAACGTGAAAGAAAATTATGCTACAACGTGCTACGGCGTAGCTTCGTAGCATGATCTGATGTTATGAAGTAGTGTTGTCACTCCCATGAGATTTGAAAGTCGTCACACTAATATTAAAAAGTCGAATGTTTGTATGTGTATGTTTGTTAATTTTTCACGCTTAGATGGCCTTATTTTGGAAATTTGGAATATAGCTAGTTTATATACTGGATTAACACATAGAATCCTTTTTATGTGCGGTTGAAACCGCAGGGCATAACTAGTTGTTCTATAAAGTATTGGTTATCATACAGGTAAGAAAATTATTATCCTAATTACACTAAAAGTGAACCAATGTCCGTTTGTGTGGTTATCACGCCAAAACGGCTGGACTGATTTGCATGAACATTTGCACTTACTCAGATTGCTTATTTTACCGAGATCAACGTATTTTATGGAATTCGTGGGAAAAAAAAGTGAACCGTGAGTGAAACCAGAGGTGTATAGAGTTATAGCACTGCAAGCACTTTACATAATACTCATAAATCGAACTTAGCAGTAAAGAGACGGAGTAAGAGTTGGAAACACCTGTAGGTACTAAGTTTGTAATCGTTTGCAAGCGATTGTGAAAGATCTTAACTGGCATCAAGGAAAAGTGTCCTAACAGACAGTTATGATGAAAAATGTTAAATATTCTCAACTTTATCTTCCGTATAACAAAGTCTTGCAATGTTACCGCCCGAGGTGAAGTTCGTGTAATTAGCATAAAAATTAAATCAACATTTCGTTCGTGAACAAAATGACAAGTAATTATTTTGAAAGCGAGTCGCCGGTTCGAGTTGTGATAATGTAAAAGAAGAAGTGGTTCAATTAATGGAGTTCCATGTTCGACACTGGCTCGTTCGTGACCTAATTAAGTTGGGTCCGTTTCTTATATTGTTCAAGTTGGACGCGACTTCTGGGCGCTACTAACGTTCTATGCGCCACATGTTCCCTCTTCGTTGCTTACTCACAGGTTAAAGTAACAGAAGTTTTATATACCAGTGTGCCCAGCTAGGCAATCACGGAACTTGATTGCAATAAAATGAAACAAATATTTGTAACGATTCGTCAGTTTCAATAAGTAGTTTACCTACATAGTGTTAACAATATAGGATTATTTACACATTACACACATTAAATGTAAAAGAGTTGCTATAGTTAGTCAAGTTATTTACAATATTTATCGTCAAAAGTAGTATTGAATAGTCTAATTGACTTGTGGACGATTTGTTGACTTGCCACTAGGTGGCGTCGTTGTCGACTGTCATGGCCGAAACTTGTTCCGTCGCCTCTTTAAAAAGGGCAGAACGTTGTTCAGTGGAGTTCAGTTGGTCTTCGGCAGCGGAGTGAATAACACGAAACTGTTGCCGATATACTGTGAAACAGGAAACATATCTGGAGGTTGTTTATTAATTGTGCAGCAAATGTCTATGAAGTTAACATAATAATAGTTACTGTGGAAATTTCCAAATTAGGCTTGAAATGTACCCTATTGTATTCCAATCAAAGTTCCGTGATCACTCTCCTGGTAGCACGATAAGTGATGGTTTTTATAGCGAATAAGAAAAATGGGTCATTTCTCCAATAATCAATACATAGATAATCGCGCTTATCGAAGCTCAACTATCAAAGTTTTTTTAACAGATTGGTAAAGTTAAGCTACGTTCACTGCAGTCACTACTCGGATGGCTGACTGCTACAAAAATGGTATTTATGACTGAGTACTACCGAGATTCGGAGGGCACACATTAAGCCAGAAGCTTTCGTTTAGTTTATTAAAAGTACGGACAGAACGATGAAGAACAGTCTTTGAGAAAGAAGAAACGATACACTGAATCAAGAGTAAACTTGGCGTTAAAACACAACATCTATAAAATCACATCACAATGACAAACAGTTATTAAACGTCCACTTCCTATCCTTTTGATAAACAAAATATAATGACAAACTAAATTAAAACCAAAGCTAAATTATATTTATATAATAAATATATAATAAAACGGAATTTAGATCACCTTCTGCGGGCAGCGTACCCAAAAAGCTGGCAACATTCCCTCGTTGAATAGCTAGGCTAATTAAACTATCCTTTAATCGGGAATATAATCGGCCTAAATAGACAAATGGACTGTAATAGGGAATGCTTAAGTAGGTATTAATGCCCGTCTGTACCAACAGAAGTACGTTTGACAACTCTTAAGTTTGCACTTGTCTCTCTGGGACGTATAAACGAATATCAAATTTTAGTGCAGACGGACTTAGGACCTATTAAAAGATCCTTTTGTCATAACCACCACTACTCCTTTGAAAAACATTATAGGTATATTCCTACGATTCTCTTTGCCGGTTTTCATGGTACCTGTGAGATAATATTGAAGGGTTATTATCATTTCTAGACTACACAGCAAAATAGCTGCCTGAATACAATTTCTCGTCGACATTTATTTCTCTGTTCTATTTGTCTTGAGCCTGGTGGTAGGACCCCCAATCTCGGTAACAAGAGCACAATGATTTTTCGATTCTGATTTTCTCGTTTATTCAGATCATAACACAAATTTTAGTAATCCCTCAGATTCTGGAAACGGCTTTGTCTCCAACTTTGAGGATTGGAATTGCCGCCTTGAGGCGTGGAATTAGTTTTTCGTGGGTTTGCTTTTACCTAGATTACCTTTAGTTGAGTAGACATCCTAAAAGAGATATTTACTTGAGATTTCCAACTTTTCCACTAGATTAGTTAGAAAAATATATTTTGGCTAAGCTTTATTTTTATACTTAATTCAGTTTCAGACGTTGTGCCAGTCAAATAGTTATACTAAAAAAATACATCCAAGTTGAGAGCTTCCTTTTTGAAGTCGATTGAAAAGGAGAAAATCTCGGTGGTAGTTGACCACAATACCAATAAACTCATTACTTTCCCACACAATTTAAATTCACTGGTTTTTTAATTATAGCATAGTTTCTAGGTATCGCATATATGATTGTAAAGATACCTGATAAAATTTTAATTATTTTGAATATAAATACTTTTGGTTGGAGTTCAACCTATAGAATTTAGGCACACCGTTCTGATAAGATCGTTTGAGAAATTCAATGCATTAATGCTTATTCAATAAAATTATATTCTTATAATTTCTCCACAGCTAGCTACGATATAATTTTACGCATTTTACATTAAAAAACATCAGTCATTCAGTATCATCCAGTGCCATAATTAATATTCACTGCAATAGCATCTAATTAAATTAAAAATAACAAACTTTATTAATTAAAATATTCAATAGGATGAAAAGTTTTTACGAGTTTTTGCCTCTCAAATTTCTACTCTTTATTAGGAACCTGGCGTAACAGGCTTCCCTTATCGTTGTTAACAGAAATTCAGAATTTTACATATTATTTGTTTGATATATTCGTCCTTGACTCCATCGGAGGGGAAAATTCTCCGGACTAGGGAGCCCTGTAAAATGTCTAAAAGTTTGCTATGTACGTAAAGCAATATTTTACTGTTTATAAGCAAAGTTTAAAATTGGATAGCAGGTAAATCTACATTCAAATAACATTGTTATTTGGAATATATTATGAGTGGCAACCAAACTAACAGCTAACCCGATGGCAAGCTATCCCCGTTGCTTATGAACATCGCAAACATCTTCGAAGTTAAAGTCAAAATTTATTGCAATAAAGCTATTATTAACACTTTTACAAATCAAAATGAGAATATAATCGCCATTGCCATCAATGGATTGCGCACGCTTTTTGGAATTAGCTAGCCATTAGAGCCGTCTCATGTTAGTAAAACTGCACCATTGAATTAAAAAAAAAGCCGTTGGATATCTATGACTTCCCTTACAACGCATTTTGGAATCAGCTGGCTAGTGAAAGTTATGTTGGGAAACTGATAAGTACAATTAAAAAAAAAGTTGGGAAATTTTTAACGTCCCTTTTATCTCCGTCGACATCTCCAAATCTTCTAGACTGATATAGGCTATTTTTCATCAAGAAAATTGATCCCATTTTAATTACAGTCTCAAGATTATTTTTATCGTAACTTTATTTCGTAGTTTTATTATTTCTTTTTGTAATATTCTTTTCTACTCCGTTGTTCCGACGGTATCGCGTACATGTAACTTCGGTGACAGCGGCTTATGGTACAAATCTCGGGTCCCCTCGTCTCAAGATCGGAGACGGACCTCTGATCCGAAGGGAGTTGACATGACAGACTTGAATATTTATTGGAACCTGCGTTTTTATCTGGCAAAGTGCCTTTATTTGTTTAACTAACTATATTATGACTAACTATATTACTTTATGACCCCCTTTTTTCCTACAATATTACTTTTTCTTCAATTATTATTTATTTTAAGTTCTTATGTATAGTTTGGTTTTTTTCTTTCTCCTAAGTTCAATTATATAAGTAACCATTTTTGTGTATTGTTGTGTAAATTAAATATTACTTACTACTACAATAGTACCAACTATAAAGTTATTGTGATTTTAGACGAAGTAAAATATTTTTTGAAATAATCTAAACTTGATTGTATCTATTTTCTGAGGAAATATATACTTTAATATATAATCCATGTATCAAAACTTCAAGTTTAGTAGATTTGACGTGAAAAGCTACAGGAAAAAACATACTGAAAAGACAGAAAACGCATCGTTTCTGTTTCAAAAGTAGTATTAAAGGGTAAGGAAGCGAGGAGACATAATTATATTTAAGACTAGTTGCGCCCCGCGGTTTAACCCGTGGATTAAATTATTTTAATTATTTACTCATCCCACGGGAAAATTTCACTTTTCCGGGATAAAATGTAGCCTAGTGTATAAGCTATCTTGGTGCCGAATTTTAACCAAATCCATTCAGCCGTTTGAGCGTGAATGAGTAACAAACATACACACAAACACACATACAAACTTTCACCTTTATAATATTAGTGTGATACCCAACTATATGCGCAATAATAAACATTAATCTATTAATATCTTTAAGGCGAGATACTCGTATTGCAATATCACTATCTTTTAGAGAGACGGAGAGAAAGAGAGATCGATTTCTTCGATTTCTGAATAGAGTAATGGGAAAAGCCTTTAGACGCGATAATTGAAAGCGCCGATTATTGCGACTAAAAACCCAACTTGCAGAAAATATCACTATTTTAAAACATTACATAATACGAGTACTTGATAAAATATAAAATGTTGATTATTTCCATGCATGAAATGGCGAGATCATTCCTACGCAGGCAGACGTAAACTGGTACTTTAATGAAGCCAAACGTACGAATCCCCATTCGTAGGCATGTTTATATTTAATTTTCTGCCAAAAGTTTCCTCAAAATGGGACATGTGGTGTACCCGGCAAATACTTTCGTTTATTTAGTCGCACTCGGAGTCAAACACTCATAATCTAATTTATTCGTCTGGCGACTTGTACTATTATTTATTCTGTGGTCTGTATAGTAATCACGACAATCATGGCGATTCCGTAGAGAAAACTAAAAGGGCATTCGGTATCTCATGAATAAGTTAAAAGTTTTCGATTTAATCACAAATCAACTCGTGTCTCTACTTTCTATAAAACGACGACAAATAGTACATAATTGACAAAACAAATTAAAATAATTGTAGGTTTAGGAACACTATTGAAGTCGGAAAGAAAATTATATTGTGCATTTGCTATAACAACATAATTCGATAGTCACGATCAATATCTTGCTATTAAATTTTTAATTACAGAGACTAATTTAACTGATTGAATATAAGACTCTATTGGTATTCAAGCTTTTGGATATTATCTACAATTCCTAACTGTAGCAAATATTTCTCTTGAAGTACGCTAGCCGGAATGGTTCTTACATTGAAATTTATGGATGGCCCTGGTGGACAACGTATGAGAGTGGGTTTCATTCATGGATACTCTTGTAGAAATATGAAATGCATAATTTGCTAATCCATGCTCTATTCTACGTTTACTTAGTACTTATATTGATTTGCACTCAAGAGCTAGAAATAAACATGTTATATTGCCACTTCAGCACAGCACGCAGCACACGGCGTAGGCCTGCCTCCACCAGGACCGATGAATCTGACGATCCTGGCGATCACGTAGCTCGATTGCAACAGATTGTATGGATTTGACAGTTTAAATACGCAGTTTATGTGCATAGTTAGTATGGAAATTAGTCCTGTAGCATTGCAATCAAAGTTTCGTGATAATCCCACTGGTCATACAAAACTGCGGGGAACCGATGGATGCAGAACGCAAATATCCGCATTTACGTTTATAATGATGACTGAAAACATAATACAAACATACATACCTAAGTTTAAAAGATAATGGTCCGTAATCGTTTTCTTATAATGAACAAATGGAAAAGAATGAAATGCCTAAAACGTTTTAGCATTTCTTTTAGCTCTCCAAGTTAACTAGCTTTACCAGATTTTATCAAATTTATCCGATGTTGCTCGTTGTTTACTTTATGGAATATATGTACGTAAAGCTGAAAGTCCAATTTCACAGTTCTTACGTTAAGGCGATGAGATTTAGGAGCTTGTTACCTACATTCTATTATTTTGAAGCTTTTTACTTTAGTTTGTGTTGATCTATAAGCCGATAAAAGAATCATCTGTAATATTTAATCAAAATACTGTTATAGGATATCAATTTTCTAATACAAATATTTTGTAGTTTTATTTTGTTAATGGAAAGTGGTTTATATTTTTCGCTTTATTTTGTAGTCGTATGTAACTATAATACCTACACGTAACTACACTTTTTTTTAAATCTTAACCTCAAATTACCTCTGTCTTATTCAAAAGTACATTCATGCTTACATGTATTCTCACCACTGGATCTTATTTAGTAAGCCTAGGTCGCCATTGTTAAGCCGAAAGTTGGCAAGTTGTTATCTTCCAAGCTTCTAATTAATGAGGTAATTAAGTAAGCCCAGATTAAAATAAAACTTCAGCGACAACAATGAGATTTCACAGCATTATGATTGTAGCCGAATCCAGCGAGATTGAGAAGGGTAAACGTCCCAGGCGTCGCCGCGACAGGGAGTTTGTTAGCACACACTTGCGAATGAAGAAAAATGTCTTTGCTTAAGCCTTTCCACTCGGCGAGCGCGGAATTGTAAATAGAGATTTATTAAAACGGGACATAGCGAAATTCGCAGTTACACCCTTTTGCGGGAACGTTTCAAATGGGATACAACAAAAGTTTCCTCTCTCTATTTGGGTGCCTGTCATGATGATGCTACGTTTTATTGGAGATATTTATTTTTTCTTTTTGGTTTTTTGTTGCATACTTTGTGGGTGACAATTTTTGTAATAAGGCTTGGCTTTAAGTAAGAGAGGTTTTTAGTAGTTGTTTTGCAAACGTGGACTGTATTATACGACCCAAATTAAATGTGCTTGCGTCAAGGCCACTGTGGGGGCCTAGTTGTGGAGAAGGATATATGATTTCACCCACCCATTCACACCAGGTGATTTGACTCAACGTTCTTAATTAGAACGGCTAAGGAATGGAATGCCCTGCCAGGGTCTATGTTTCCGGCGAAAAATGACCCGGGTGGGTTCAAGAGAAGAGTGAATAAGTATTTACTTGGCTAGCATGCTACACCTTCGATTGCATCGTCACTTTCCATCAGGTGAGAGGGTGGTCAAATGCTAGACAAGTTTGAAGTAAAAAAAAAAGGAGCCCGCACACTAAGTACCAAGTAAGTAAGCTACAAACACACGAGCGAGTTGACTTATTTAGAGACATTGTATAGTAAAATTTAATAGGGGAACGGAAGGTATAACGGACCCTGTAGGTACAACGGACCGGGCTAATAACTTTCAAACTGTTAACGCCATCTATAATCGACTTGCGTCTACTTGACAGTCGCCTTTCGATCACAGTTGGTCAGTGTCCTTGGAGCGTCCGTATTGCGGCACACGTTTTTTTTCAAGGTAAATTAATTTTTGCGTATTTTGATGTAAAAACAGCAAATTTTGATCTGCCTTCAGTTTTTCTACGTTAAACTTATTAGAGATTTTGGATTATTGTTTGAGATATTGTTTATTTCACTTAGGTTTAACGATGAATAGGCAAGGTTCTTCTCAATATTAACCTCAAAATAATTTAATTTTTACATGCCTACCGAAAAGGCAAAACGGAACGGGCAAAACGGACCATGTGGTCCGTTTTACCTTAATACTGTTTGTTTGTGATTATAATTATATAATTTGATATTTAACATATCAGATGGTTAACAACTATAAAATAAAGTCGTACCGACCATCTTGGCGTGAGGAGGACATGAAATATGCCATTGAAAAAGTAGCTACACGCAAAATGGGGCTTAAGAAACCGGCCGCCACATTTAATGTTCCAAAGATCAAAGTACCATTCTAAGGTCGGTATCACAGAAGGATGATCAGTCATCAATCGGTGCTCAAGCAGAGATTTCATTCAATAATTCATCACTTTATGAATGAAATCTCTGCTTGAGCACCGATCGAAGACTGAGCATCGTTCTGTAATACGGACCTAAGAGTGCCTACATCCTTCTCTATTGCTCCAAAGGATATCATGCCCGTACCTAGAACTTTAAACGGACTAGACCGAATATTGAGCGGGGACAGACAGTCGAAATAACATCACCTTAACGCGAAGAATTAGAAGCTACTATAAAAGCACAGGAAACGAAAGAAAACGCAAAGAAGGTTAAACATAATCTTTTCACTGAAAGGAAAGGGAAGGGGAAACAAACAAACACACAAAAAGGAAAAGGAAAGGGAAAATCTACAAAGAAGAACACTCAAAAGAAAAGCAAAGACTCATCTACCGAAGATGAAGAAGACGTCAGATATTTCTATTGCTCTCATTTATTTTCCGAATCGACAGAAGGCTGGGTTCGGTGCCAGCGTCGAAGACGATGATGAATATGTTAGATTTGTTTGCGAAAGATGTGACGATGAATTAAGAATATGATCAGTATAGATTTTTTTGTACTTATGTTACCATAGGTCCATTTTGCCTTCATGCCTGGTTCGTTTTACCTTCACGTGTAGGCAGAATGGACCAAACCGAGGGTTTTAGAAATCATCCAATATCTTCTGTACCTGTGATTTTATTTAAGTGTTCCTTAATACTAAGTTAGATTAATAAATTTTCAATTATATAATAACAAAGAAAGAAGAATAAAGATATTATTTTTTGTGTTACATTGATTTTTCCTTAAGTGGTCCGTATTACCTTCGCTTCCCCTACCGATTTACTCCAACCGCATGATGTTGGTTTTCATCAGCTATAAATACCTACATATAGGTAATAATCGATAGTTATTCAAGTAAGTATTTGATTGCTTGAAACATATATCTATATATATATATATATATATATATATATATAAATCAATTGCTGTTCGTTAGTCTCGGTAAAACTCGGGAACGGCTGTAAGGGTTTATCTTATCTTGGTCTTGAAATGTTCGTGGAGGTCTAGGAAAGGTTTAAAAGGTGAAAAAAGAAGAAGAAGTATTCTCTCGGACAGGGTTTTGGTGTAAAACTTAACCCATGCGTAGCCGGGGTGGGCAGCTAGTATATTATAAAATTGTTTACAATATTCCAATCCCACAAATATAACAAAAGCGAATATTTGTATGTTTACTCTTTCACGCTCAAACGGCTGGACGGATTTGGATGAAATTAGGAATATCGATAGCTTATATAGTGGATTAACACATAGGCCACTTTTTATTCGCGTGTGAAACCGTGGGACGTAGCTAGTATCTACAATTTAATTAATAAATTTATTTCTTAGCGCACTCAGTTGCTAGCGCCCTTACAGGGTTCATATACCAATCTAAACTGGTTATAAGATCTGATATACTCGTAATTCGTAATATATAAATTGTACAAAAATGCAAATAAATGAATATGAATACAATATCCTTTATTTTTATACGTGGTTTCACAAGCCCTTCGAATTTATAAGTACTTTATAAATAAATAAAATATAAATATGTGTGGACATTTCACACAGCGCCATCTAGCCCCAAACTAAGCAAAGCTTGTACTATGAGAACCAGATAACTGATACAATACTTAGATACTTTTTTGTTTGTAAATACATACATAGAATACAATATAAACACCCAGACACAGAACAAACATCGATGTTCATCACACAAATGTTTGTCCTGGGTGGGAATCGAACCCACGACCTGCAGTTCAGAAGGCAGGGATACTACCAACTGAGCTATCGGGCCAGTCATATTTGAATTATATCTTGGAACTGAAACAGATATTTTCACTATTTAATTTAACATAAGCGAAATGTTTATGCACTTAATGTTTAACCTATACTTGACTCACATTTCAGGCAATAAATATTTTGATTCTGATTCTGAAAGTATATTTGAACATTTTTAACACGAGGTTTTCCTTAGATTCGTCAGGTTGGCATACAGATTGCAGCGTTTATATGCCAACTTGATGCATGGGGTTTGCATTGCATTCAGAAACTAAATTCTCGGCTTGTTAACAGTTTCAGTAGGTCTCACGCTCGAGCTCTCACGTTTCAGTGAATTTAAGAAACTTCAGCCACAAACTTATTATTTACTGTTAAAATGGGTACTCGTACTATACTCATAACTTTCTATTTGCCAGTAAGATTCTCGTATTATGTAAAGAAACATAATGAATAAACACGTATAAACGATTTCCTTTAATTCTAGATAAAACTGATTCAAATTTTACTAAAAAAGACCTAGTATATATAGGTTTTTGCATACCATATCTATACTTCATTGAGTAATTGTCTTAGAGAATCTAATATTATTTACTAGCTAAATTCGAGTGAATTGTTTAGACATATGGCATTAAAGTTTTCTAAATACTGCAATGATTTAATAACTAATACTATAAACTACCTACTACTACTACTACATAAAAAAACATTTGGGCTATATACTGGCCGCGATGACCTATAGACAGTCCAAATGCTCCAGCCCACTACCAGAAGGTAGTGTACCCAACATGCTGGCAGCATTGCCCCATTGAATTGCAATGCTTATTCGTTGTGCCAAATAGTAAAGTAATTAATTAAATAATTGGCATTAAAGTATTTAAAAACAATTTTGCTAGACTATTCAAAAAAGTGGCTAACGCTTCAATCAAGCCTTGACTTCAATACCGAGAAGTGTTTGAATGACATAATATTTTCGATTTATTTAGATTTAATAACGAAACTATCGAACAAATTATGATGAGATTTCCGTGAAGCCAATCTGCAAATTATATTATTACAAATAAAAATAGAGTTTTTTATTCAGGTTTATAAATGACGGAGTTAATAATAAAAATAATAATAACGTAACGTAATCACATACATAGATCCTGGACCCTAACTAGAATTCCCTGTGTCTAGGGACCCAGGAACTACGAGGACCATGGTCCCACAACACCCAGACACAGAACAAGTATTTGCACTTTTATTTATGTGCTCAAATATTTGTCCTACCGCGGGAATCGAACCGCCGCCTCCGGGCTATGAGCCAACCTGCTCAACTACCTCACCACAGAGGCTGTCGTAAGTTCTAAGGTAACAAACGTAAAAATGCTACCGAACCTTCTCCATTCTTTGAAGTGGGTCAAATATCAACATTGTCATTGCTCCTGATTGATACCGCAATTCCGGGGGCGTGCTGCACTTCAACAGTTCTCATAATACGCAATATTGCATTCACATTATAAAGCCAAGCGCACACAGGCAAATAACGCCCAAGGATTCTGGACCTTAACTAGTATTCTCTGTGGTCTAGGGACCATGGAAAGGACCATGGTCCCGCCACACCCAGACTCGGAACAAATATTTGCGCTTTTTCTGTGCACAAATACTTGTCCTGCCGTGGAAATCGAACCCGCCGCCTCCGGGTTATAAGCCGACCTACTCAGCCACTACACCATGGGGGCTCTCAATAATAATAATAATCATAGCCTCCACCGCTAAAACAACGTTACAAACGATGATATATTAGAGTTCACTCTTCGCTATTGTCGCGGGCTCTCGGGGTTAGCGGCGAGTTTTAGCGTAGTGGCAAAGTGGCGTTCTGGCATATAGCCAGATGTGTGAGAATAGCTTATATATAAAAAAAAAACATTTATTCAATACTCACAAAAATAAATTATAAGAATATATACACAGTTATACAGAAACAGTACCCAGTTAATTATGAATGTATGGAAAGTGAAATAGAAGAGTAGATATAGGTAACAGTGGTGTCGAAAAGGGCTTAACTCAGCATTTATGCCGATGTTCACACCTGGCGACGGTTTTCTGTTAAGCCCTTTGGCTGACGGGTAAGTTGTCAAGTGGCCGTAATCTATATATAATATATATAGAAATGAAACTCTATTTCCCTTGGTCATCGCATCACGCGTGGACGGATAGGAATAGAATAATAGGAATATTTTCGCTTTTTTTGTCGCTTTTTTTTCTATGAAAGAAAGAATAAAGTTGAACTGAAAATTAGAAAAGTATCACCACGCGGGTTAAACCACGGGGCGCAGCTAGTATGTAGTATAAATATATGTGAAGTTCACATTTTATTGAATATCCGAATGGCAAACGTTCGTGTCGAAAGCAGTATTTATTTTATATTCCTTTATATTCTTTATATTCCTTTATATTCCTTTATATTCTTTATATTCCTTTATATTCTTTATATTCCTTTATATTCCTTTATATTCTTTATATTCCTTTATATTCTTTATATTCCTTTATATTCTTTATATTCCTTTATATTCTTTATATTCCTTATAATTCTGTGGTCAAAATAGTAATTCAAAGAATTTATTTTGATAGCTGTAGTTTAGATTTGGTCTGTATGTGTCCTAAGCCTTTGAACAGCGCAGTGCACTGAAGTGTCCACGGCGCATTGATTGTGAAAGCTTTGTTTTCGGGCCGGGCTTATTGCCTTCACTGCACCTATAATAACTCGAAATTGCTTTACTCACGATAACTCTTCCTTTATTTTTATAAATGATGTTCTTTATTTGATTTTTTTTGGTGTGAATATTGCTTTGGCTCGCAGCTTTTATTACCTTACAATAAAGCCATGTTTTTGGGAAAAAGTAAATTGAGTAATAATGGCTAATAATGGTTAATAACACAGATAAAATAATACTTTGTTCCGTCACGTAATTGATTTACTTATGTAAAGATAAAACTATCCGTAGCGTAGCATGCATCCGTTTCGCAGGAGGCTCGCTACTTTTAATAGGATTGCTTCCTAACTCACGAATAAACAAATGATTGTGCCCTTTTCAAATTTTAAATATTCTCCATACCATGCAAACGAACAACAAAGTATCAAGCAATAGCTCATTTACGTTTAGGTAAATACAGCAGCAGAAAAATTAAGCAATAATTTAGCAAACGTGAACGAGTTTTCGCATGCGGCCGTATGTAGATACAACTTTTTTCGCGAATTGAGTTTCATGCGGGTATTCAAGTGGCGCGCCTGGGAATACCCCCGGTATGTTAATTCTCGACAACGTAATGTAAATAGGCTGTGGCAATTTATGTCGCTGGAACACTCCCCGGGATAACTTGGGTGGGTCCGGGCCGGACCGGGACGCGCCGATAGTTGCCGATCCCGGGAAATCGAAAACTGATTATTCAGTCATTCATTCCCACGTCAATATGTAAAATAGATCCTCTTTAGGTATACCTCCATGTGTCAGAATCAAACCATTCCAAGTGCCTCTGTTTTTGAATCCCAATTTCCTGCAAGATTTATAGTTTCCTATATATATTTGTATAATATTATTGGGGAAGTGAGTGTTACGATAATACTGGCGTTAGGGCGCTCTATGGATACTTAGAAAGAGGATACACAAAGAGTGGCTAGCAGCAGTGGCAGTAGCTGGATGAAGCAAATAGAATGCCGTGCGATTTAGCTATTAAGTAAGTTCTGTGGCTGTAGCGAGCTTTAAGAGGTCTGAGTCGAGGGGGTTTCGAAAAATATCTATAGAGCGTCAAAGTCAAAGGTTTAATAAAAACTGTAGTTTTGTATAGGTTTTAATCCTTTATAGCCTCCCGTCTTCTGCTACCGCCCGGTTCGTAGTGTTGCCACACTTCGTACCTCTCCCGTGGCCTGTGCAGTGTATCGCTTGAGATGACAGACCTAATACAATATATAAATATATACATATAATATATAAAATATAATACTTACTTATTAGGATGTCTATACCCTACGCAATTGTTGAATGTTATATCACAATATATATATTTATATATTGTGTTACTAGGTCTGTCGTCTCAAGCTTTCATTTAACACTTTTCCTACAAGTTTGTTTTTATATATTACTTGATTTATACCTATATAAGACCTCAATATAAACTATTACGTAGGTAATTCCATTTTATATGAATGACGAAAAACCTCACTTTCTGTCAATATCGTTGATCGCGTCTTTCAATTGACATCATAACGGCGGCCCATCTGGAGACCGTCTAGATACATGCTTATTGATACAGAAGCGACCCGAGTTGAGGTCCTACTCTATTCAAACAAAGTTAGACATCTTTCAACGTTGACGAACTTATACTTAGGTTATGTAATTTGATGACAGATGTGTGATGGGTCGAAAGAGTATTTTTAGCTAATACAAATAGAGTAAATAAAAGGCATCTGACAAAGAGAACACTGAGTGTCCAACCAAAAATTACAGGTTCGGTCAACCATCTTGTAATTTTTTCTATGAATTTTTCTTGATTCCCTTGAGTTTTCGTACAATTTCGTTTTCATTGAAAAATTTGTGACAACTAGAACTAGGAAAATTAAGTAAATGGCAGAACATCGTGGTGTTCTGTACTCTCTACTACTATTATTATAATCTGTACAAGTAGGTAGGTACTTAAGGCGATTACAAGTAGCTATCAGTAAAGTTATAGTTATCACCATTCAACCACTTTCTAGTTACCTACACATTACGTGTGCAGCCGATATTGGTCAATAACACAACGGAGTTCCTGGGAATTTACATAATTCGGGACTTGATCGTTCACTGAGTCCATAATGTATTAACATTGCCGTATAATTTATACTTATATATTAGTATGAGTACTAGTTCGTTCAAAAATAAATAATCAACGCCCAACGATCACATACATTGACCATAGACCTTAACTAAGATTCCATGTGTTAGGGACCCAGTAACTATAAGGACCATGGTCCCAAAACATCCAGACTTAAAACAAGAATTTGCGCTTTTTTTCTGTGCACAAATACTTGTTTTATCACGGGAATCGAACCCGCAATATCTCAAGTAAAGACTTTCAGAGTAGGCACCTACCTCAATTTTCCCAAGAGAACTAGCTCTTTCACCGTTTATCGCCCTATTACAGTATATCTTATTATATTGCCCCGGACAAGCTGTTAGATTGCCTACAATAAGATAACGAAATAGTGAAGTATTATATGAATTTGCTTTCGTGTATTCCATGAACACCGTTTACTAAGACTGTGAAGATCGGTCAGCAGGGTATAACAGCAGCAAGGTTTTACTAGGTGGTAGGACTTTTCTGCAAAGTTCGTCTAGGTAGGTACCACCGCTTTGCCAGTTATTCTGCCACCAAGCGGTAGTGCGCAATCACTGCTGTGTTCCGGTTTGAAGGACACTGTAGCTAGTGAAATTACTGGGCAAATGAGATTTTATGCCCTGATCTCTCACAGTCTAGTAATCTTACTAGATTGTGCTGATGTCTCAGGATGACGTGCGCAGTGCAGTGTCACGCGAAACTCTACACTTCGAGTTCCGAGTGGCACTGCAACTGATATGTGTAGCCGTATCGCTTAACATTAGGCGAACGGTTAGCGTCACGTAATTCTTTAACATAAAAAAATAAATAAATAATAACGTATTACAAACAAACACAAATTGTGTTGTGGAAAACGATCTTTCGTTTTCCACAACGAATGACAAAAATGTAGCAGTGACAATTTTAATACTCATCAAATTTTTAACAAAGTGTCTTGCGTTTATATTCCGTTCAGTTTTAGTTACTTATTGTTTAATAGTTAACCGTCTTTAAAGAAGAAGGATCAAAATTTGATTGATTAAAAAAAATAGAACTTGTTACCCCCAGACGTCAAGGCTGTGATGATCAATGATTTCAATTATTATTATAGATGGCAAGGAAAGCGTTAATTTGGTGGCCATTTAGTAACTTATACATAGAATCAGCTGCGCTGCGCTGTATCACCCACCCGGTGGCACTGTAAAGGGTGGTAAGTCCAACATTAGCCCTTAAAAAAAAAAAGAAGCCGCTCTGTAGCTCAGAATATACTTATCGAGTTTAGACTTTGTTTGGAGTTCAAGTTAATTAAAGTCGGGTACTACGGAGTGTTGTAGAAAATAATAAATACTAAGGTCCGTATTACAGAACGATGCTCAGTCATCGATTGGTGCTCAAGCAGAAATTTCATTCATAAAGTGATCAATTAGTGAATGAAATCTCTGCTTGAGCACCGATCGATGACTGAGCATCGTTCTGTAATACGGACCTAAGACTCGTTGTATCGTACCTGCCTGCCTTATATTCCAGCTTCCCGTCAACGGCTCTTTATTACCGTGTTATTATATTTCTTCGGCGGATTATCTTGATGCAGCCGTGTTTGTTCAGGATTTAAACGTTATTCCCTTAACGTCTATTATTATTCATGACATAAATTTTCTCCGCGAGGAAGGCATTAGACGAAAACTCATTAAAACCGAGACGCGATCTGACTTTTCAAAGTAGACACGTTAAGTCCACGCGTGACGCAAGATGGGACTAATTACTATTCGCAACAAGTAAGCTCGGTTGCTAATTAAAATCCGCTGTAGTAAACATTAATTTATACTTACTTTGGACTTGGAGCGGTCGGAGTCGGGTAGGTAGGTACTACAAATAAACTGCGGTACTGTTCAGTAACAAACTTTGTTATGATACTTTCGAGCCCGTCATTCTCTCGCGAGTGTTGGCTTCGCCGCATAGACTAAAGCGGCGAGTGGTTTTAGCTCTGTGTATGAACGAGATGAACCACTATTTATTTTAAAATACAAACATCTCAATTTCTTTTTACCTGATTTTATTGTACTTCTAGCAAAAATGCAAAACAAGGCAACTAATAAACAGCAATGTTGTCATTCTTTTCATAAACTTTTCATAACATAAGTATTGGAAACTAAATTATAAAATGATCCTGTATGCAACACAAGCACGTCACTCAACTAAGAAGAGAGACATAAGAAAGGCAGTGCTTACTTGTCTTACGGGTGCTGTATCAAATCATGGTTCAATCTTCATAAATCAGGGGTAGTTTAATTTGGGCAGAATTATTCGCCTGCCGGATATAGGACCAGTTTTTTGGGAGCGACCTTTGGTTCGCAGTAACATGTAACCAATTTAATTTGGTATTCGATAACCTTAGAGGCAATTGAGAGAGCTTGTTTGTGCGGCAGATTAGATGTTTACCCGGGGCTGCGATGGCCCACGCGATAACGGGGGTCGAGACGTGCCTTCTGGGACCCAATATGCGGAGCCGTTACATTGACGACTCCATCGGTACATGCCTTATCTTTTTACACGACATTCTAGATAAGCGGGAATCCTCTTAGACGACGGTCTACAGGTGTGAAATTAATTGCTTTTGTCTATGATCATCGTAAATCGAACCACGTCGCTGTGTTAAAGATTTATCTCACGCCTCAGGTCTGTTTTAGAAGTTCGCAGAGCGCGGCGATTGACTCATTTACATTGTGAAAGTAGGAAACGCGACATGTGGTATTTCGCAGCCGTTCCGAGTAATTTAGATTGACTTGTTTGTAGGCTCGCGAAATTGTTTCCAGGTCGGAGCATATACAAAACAACCACTCCGACACATTGTTGAAGTACGCAATTTATTATTCACAAATAGACCAGGGAAATTGAGTTTTAACGAAGACAAATTGAACTAAAGCGGAATCAATTACGAGAGATTTATTTTCACTGCGAGAAAGAATTAAGTAACTGCGAGGCAAGGAGATGTAAATTGAATTTTTGTCGTAGCCCCCAAAAAGAAGGAGTTCGTTGAATAAATAGAATGCGAGCGATACATTAAAAACTTTGTACATTTCAATTTCTTTTTACTTGTTTGCTATAGGTGGATCAACCAATAGGGCGGTTGGTTTATCATTAAGCTATATTGATTCTTTTACTTTCTACTTACAATTGAAATAAGTTTCAATAAAACCTTCAAAGAAACGGGAACTGTTAATTTGCAAAATAATTACAAACTGAACGAAGACTTTAACACTGCAGGTTCATCCCATGTCGACATAAAATATCTCGCACATAGTCCTGAAAATTATTCATTGTATAATACAAAATTGCTCACAAAATTTACGGCGGTAAATCCTCATTTGAGTTTGCTCCCGACTGCTTATTTATATATTGGGAAATTTCACGCGTATTTGTTGTATTAAGCAAATTGTTCGCGCTATGGGACGAATATGACACCGAAATTATAACGCGGTTGTTTTAACCGAATGAATTTTTAACACGTTTCATAATAATATTCCCTGGAAGTGACACTGACATGTGTGTACCATTACGTAAATATACTCATCACTTTTTATTACCATGAATTAACTGGCTTGTTATATTATAGTTTTCAGTATTATAGGTGAAGGTGTTGATTATTATTTCATTGTTTAACCTCGAACATCGTTCGCTTTCAATTTCTACATACCTACTTATTTAAGCTGTTTGCATATAATTTCTTGAATTATAATCCACATATGTATGATGTTAGAATGTAATTGGTTTTGTGCATAAATAAATAAATAACACTTCTATAATTTAATTTGACAAAGGCCATTATATGCATCATGTAATGCCGAATGACCTTATCCTTTGCTATGCGCCACGGTACCACTTGAATGACTAAAGGGTGAATCTTAACAAACCTTTTCAGCTAATATACCTACATATAATTAAGTATCTAACTAAATAACTACTACAATAATAAAACGACTACTACTAACTACATTACCGGCTACAAAAAAATAACATTTGGACTGTATACTAGCCGCGATGACCTATTGACAGTCCCAATGCTGCAGCCCACTACCAGTGAGTGGCGGACCCAACATGGTGGCAGCATTGCCCCATTGCATCTTTGCAAATGCAACAGATTCGTTGTGCCAAATAAGCCAACATTTTGGTCTCGCGCTCTGATAAGCTTTGGAAAATGCGATGAGCTTCCGGTCCCCACAGACTCAGGATCTCAACATCACTAAGTATCTTCAATATATATGAAAGAACTGGATGGTCTTCATTAGAACTCATATCGGAAAGCGTCGGTATGCGGGCGAAGAACTAAAATGATAGTTCACAGAATAAATAGCGATTCGTCGCTGACATGGTGCGCTAGCGCCTTCTCGTTCCATTTATAGGCATTTTAAGATGGTCGGTAGAGCTTAAAAATATGAAAACTAGTTTGGACTGGAAACGGAACTGTCACCGAGCGAGTTTCATTTCACACTTGGCCACTTTTATTTTACATCTTAGAATATTCATAGTGGGCTAAAAAGTTTCGAGGGTTTTGCAATGTAACAATAAAATAAGCATACAAGGTGCTTCCAGTTGAAATGTGCATACAAGGTAGGTGCGTCTCCGGTCGGTCACGGCTGGCGCGGCAGATGGCTTGTGTCTCACCTGGCGCGGCGCACGCGCAGCCCGCACGCGACGACCGCCCCCACTACACAGATTATTCTTTTATAGTAACTGTTAGTCTGTTAAGGTTTGACTGCATTAGTATTTATTTGATCGATTTTTTTTTTGTTTGTTTTCGCACGCTTAAGACAGTCTGAATGATGAAGTGAGTGAAACTTGCGTCCTAATGGTGTCTTCTATAGCCAATGCCACATAATTCAACGGAAGGGCTTAGAGGATTTTATTTTATTTTAATGAAACATGAAATACTATCAATTTGCTCCAAATCAAGGATATATTTTTATGTATAATGTTTTGTAAAAATAATTGCTACGCTAAAACTTTACTACTAGAGAAATAACTATAAGCTGTATAATATAAAAACCAATCTAATCTAACAATCCACTACTAGTAGGCAACGTGACCAATATGCTGGCAGCATTGCCACGTTGAATGGAAATGCTCAATTTTTGGCCGCAATAGATGGCAGTATATTGGTCAAGTGTGACTGATTATACATATAACAAAGTAATCCTACAAAGGTTCCGTTTTTAAACTACTAATTTACTAATTACGCAGTGCATATTTTTGTTGAAATACGTATCGCTACGAACTTACATGTGTAATGTAGCCCTTGCTAACCGTGCTAACCGTGTTTCATTCAATACTTTATAAGTGGCGCAGTCAGTAGGATACTTGTAAAGTATTGAATGAAACACGATTAGCGGTAAACTCAGACTGATTTGTCTTAAGTAGGTAGGCATGACAATTTAATTTATAGAACACCCACAATACATTACAACATGGACTGTACAAATAGTCGATACAATAGATCAACACAGTCAAACTATTTCCCGTAGGTGGTTCATCAGTCACCCTCACTAAGCCCAGTTTAATTTATGTGTTATCATTGTTTACACGCAACTTATGCGTGGGAGTGTAAATCCGTGATCGTAGTGATATCGATGTGACACTTATAATTTTGTAATAATATTGGGCGTTATATTTAGCTGTGCGTTTAAATATTTTGAAGAACCACCAGGATAAAATCAGTTTTCTGGACGGAAAGGTAAATTTTTATAGATAATTGGGTAGTCTAACAGTAAATACTCCTTCTTATTTGATAACTAGTTATATTGGTTTTCTGGAAGGAAATATCTATAAAGATTTACTTATAGATAACCGAGTAATCTAACAGTAAATATTTCTTCTTATTTGATAACTAGTAATATTGGTTTTCTGGAAGGAAAGATCTATAAAGATTTACTTATAGATAACCGAGTAATCTAACAATAAATATTTCTTCTCAATTGATAAGTAGTGATATTGGTTTTCTGGAAGGAAAGATTTATAAAGATTTACTTATAGATAACCGAGTAATCTAACAGTAAATAATTTTCCTGTTTCATAACCAGTGATCAAACTTGGTATTCTAATGGAATAAATGGAACTAATTACAGATAGTACTACAAGGAATTTTACGACAACTCCATTGTAACCTTACTGTGACTAAAATATACTGTAAGAAAAGATGCTAACCAACCAACTGCACTACTCCGCGCGTATTTCACTCAACATAAAAAGTATGTAAAACAAAAAGTATCTCGGTATTGTATTAGTAATGTGGTTGGTAAACTTTGTTTAGTTTGGAACTAGATGGCGCTGTGTGAAATGTTCACCATAATTTATTCATTTAAATTGTATTTATTTATTATTTGTGATTTTTCGTAACGCGGCAGATTGTTAAGTGGTAAACAAATGGCTTTAACCTAAACACTTTTTAACTGTTTTTAAAAAATGAAATCACTGTTTTTTCAAGTGGTGATATTATATGGCATTAGGCGGTGGCTAACTGAGAATAATTCTTGAAGAAATAGATCTTAAAGCAATTAACCACGCGTTACTGTGTGCATGTCATAATATTTTTTGGTGAATAATATGATGGACACTTCTCCATTATCCCTTCATAGTAGGTATTAAGAGTTCTTCCAAGAATTTGTTTAGTTGTTTTTCAAAATTAATGAATTGTAACACATATTTTAACTGTTACGAAATAAACTTACATACCTTTTATACTCTCAATTTTCTATTACTAATAGCTATCTAAGTAGGTATACTTGTATATACATCAAACAACATTTTAATTATATTTATTCTATTATTCGATATACCGAAAGCCGCAGATCAAAAGAGTAGGTACGGGAAACCTGTTTGAATGCAGCTTTTGCCAAGCCACACAATGGTAAATTGATTTAAATGAGCAGATGTTTGATTATGACCACATATTTTAATATAGTTGGTGATCAATCAATATGCACGACGATATCAAGTGCACACAAAATTTGAAATATCTTTCGGAACGACTAATCAATACAATATAGAACACGTGACCGAAATGCTGGTCTCTATTTAGCCCAAAGTCTAAGCATTGCCATTCAACGGGGCAATGCCGTCAGCCTTTGCGCATGTTGCCTACTGGTAGCGGATTCTTAGATTAAGTTTTCCTACTGCAATATTTTTTTATTTTATTTTAATCTATTACAAATAACGAAACATCATTGTAACGAAACATACTTCAGCGGTTCACTTTTATTTCATCAAAAAAATATTTTTGTTACTATTTTGCTATCTCTCTTATAACACTCTCCTCATATCGTTTAGGATCTAGATGGTCAATTCCTTTACACATTGATGATAAACTATTTAAAACCCTTTTATATCCTGTTGATTACGATACGATTGACGGTGACAAATATCAGTACTGTTCCTATACAAAGACACGTTGTTCATATAGGTCCAATATTTTATCAAATATACAAGGGTGAGCCCAAGCAAGCCAGCGTATCGATAAGCTCACCTGGAGCTTATAACATCTGCCCCTTATTTCGTAAATAAAGCCTGCTCTGATTTGATAACCCGGTATAAGAAAGGTATTCACTACGTACACATGTTTCTAAGAATCTTTATGAAGATAGAAGGCGAGATTTGTTTCGTAAACCCTTCCAAGATTTTGGAGGTTATACCTCATTTTAGAGCACAGAGGAATGTGCTTAAGCATGAGAACGTAGTCATATCTGCTGATTCTTACCTATAATATTATAGAAACTGACGTGAGTAGTACTCATAACTACAACTATTACACGGCTAAAACTCACGAGATACAGTCGAATAACTCGACCGGTGTTCGGGCAATATAGATGCCCATCCTCAAGGAGTACGCGTGGCGGCGGTGGCGGAATCTACGTGAATCAATTTCAACTTCCGTTCGCCTCGTATTCACCAGCTTACTCCCCAATTCAAGGGTGTGTAAAGAAGTTTTACTTCAAAAACCTGAAATGAGCAAAGTGATGAGTACACCCAGTTTTAACTTTTAAAGCCGCAACTACGAGAGTGTGTTTGCGAGTATGGCACAGGGCTTTACGCTCGGGGCGCGCGGTTCGACGTATTCGTGCATTTTGATGGGAACGGCCTTTGTGATGATAAAAATTGCGCTCGGCCGGACGAAAGGGGACGCACGGAAATGAGTTCATACATTTTATTCGGAAATCGGTTTATTTGATTTCATTTTATTACACAATACAGCGACGAATAACAAATGACAGTTGGATATTACATATCTTTGTGAGCAAAAAAACATTAATTTACTGTGTATACACAAACACATTGATGCTCGACAGGTCAGCGCAAAGCAGGTCATAGTTTGATCATATCGCGAAGGAAGAAGCACCTGCACCAGACGTAAGCTCGTGCTGCGTGGTAAGTATTTTTCGGAACGGCTAGAGCGGTACTCGACCTTCTGGTGACCTTGAATATTTTTATCGGGTATTTCTCGAACCTAAAATTTATATACCTGCTAAAATTGATCTACTGCACTAGCCGCGATAATTACTACTGTTGCTGTGTCACAAATGACAATATTTTTGCTAAAGCATTTTACTATCGCTCATCGCCTGTGACTAAAAACAATAATTAACTGAGATTAAAACACCACGGTGGTTAATGTATGCCTTTGCAAAGTTGTCTATAAGAGATCGTTCTGAGCAATAAAACCGCCCATTTTTACACTTACGTGTAGTTTTTTCTTAATTTTTTAAAGTTTTGTGAAGTACCTATTTGGTGTTTCAATAGAGTTTATATATCCATTTATCTATCATTAGTTCGGTCAACCGAACTACTGGCACGAACTGATTAGTTTTAGGTACCGATTTGCACACCTTAGACAGGAGATTTATGAATTAAAATTAGGTGCTTAACCTTCATAAATCGGCCATCTAACTTCAAGTTATGAAGGGTGAACGGAACTGTTCAATTTCTGGTTTAATTTAGTTACGTAAGAACAGTGAACTATATCAGCGTTACTTTTGAAGTACCTATATTATCAGACCAATTATGTACAACGCAATTTTTTTGTTTGTTATTTAATTAGATTACAAATATTGCCCTGCCTTCATTCCAGCAGATCCTACTTTAAGATAAAAAGAGAGTAAACGATTCAGGGCTTCCCAAAAGGGCACCAATTCATTGAGAAACAATAAAAATAGTACCAATATATAAAACGAGCTTCTGCCCGCAGCTTCGCCCGCGGCGTGACCTATGGGAAAATAATTCAACCACCCATTTTACCCTCTTAAGGTTGGAATTTCGAAAAATCCTTTCTTAGCGGATGTCTACGTCATAACATCTACCTGCATGCCAAATTTCAGCCCGATCCGTCCAGTGGTTTAGGCTATGCGATGATAGATCACTATGTCAGTCAGTCAGTCAGTCAATCACCTTTGAGTTATATATATTTAGAAGAAGTATTCCCAAAAAAATACCAATCTATTTCCGGCATAACCACAAAAGATGAAAACAAGCCTTAAACTGGCGTTTTGTATCGTTAAACACACGTTTGACGTCTGTTTAAGCCTTATGTATTGGTTATAATACGGTTTATGTTTTATCCTTTACAAAATGATGTACCTAATAGATGTGCACCAATATTATTCCTCATGTCACACCCAACTTATCCCTCTAAAATATTTATAAAATTAAAATAATTGCTACATCGCATCACAGATAGTGGTTAGAGAAGCCACAATAAAATTCCAGATTAGCTAACTCGGCACCATTTGTATTACATTGCCACAATATCAAATATTCACATCCGTTTATACCACAAGAAAGCCATTACTTCCTTCAAAAACCAACTACCACAGACTAGAATTTTCAATCGCTGCGTTCGAAAACGATCCCACCATTTCTGTAGTACGATCCGCGTATCGATCCGGTAGTATTGAATGACGTTTGTAACAATACCTATGTATAATAATGACAGTTGTACCAATACCGGCAGGTCAGTAAGAAGTAAAAAAAAAATCTGAGAATTAATATCAACATACCACCTACCTATGTATAATAATAATAATAATAATAATAACAATAATAACGCCCAACGATCACACACAGATCCTGGACCCTAACTAGGATTCCTTGTGTCTAGGGACCCAGGAACTACGAGGACCATGATCCCACAACACCCAGATTCAGAACAAGTATTTGCGTTTTTTTTTCTGTGCATAAATACTTGTCCTGCCACAGGAATCGAACCCGCCGCCTCCGGGTTATGAGCTGACCTGCTTAACCACCACACCACAGAGGCTGTAATTTTTTTTTTTTTTTTTTTTTTTTTATATAAGATGCTTATAGATTTAAGACTGAGGTTCTATTCAATTCATGTAACATCACGTATACTAGCTTTACTATACGTATACTAGCTTTCAGAATCAGTTAGACCCTAGATCACACGAAATCAGGCACCTGTGGCTTTACACCTAGCTTACAGGTCCACATGGAGAGCGTATTCAATGTTACGTAATAGTGACATGTATAGGTAATGGAGCTAGTACGTGCAGATAGTTCAGCTTCGCTATAGCCGCGTGTATGTTGTTTTGGTCTTAACTCACTCAAAAATTGTTTTGATTTTAGAAAGAAAGAGAACATAAAAATAAAATGCATTAGTTCAAGACATCAGACCACATTTAATTTTTACAAATAAGCGCTCATACAAGACAAATCACACAACCATAGAGACACTAAAAATGTTATGTTGCGTGACGTCATGGTATAGGTCCAGACTCTGCATACAATTAAGGTCGTAGGACCTTAATAACTGATTTTCAGTCGGACATCACGAACTTCAGGACACTATAATTAAATACAATACAATAGAACTAACAAAGAAAAATCATAGTATAAAGATGGCTTTACTTGGCTAGCATGCTACACCTTCGATCACATCGTCATTTCCCATCAGGTGAGAGCGTGGTCAAATGCTAGAGAGGTCTGAAATAAAAAAAATAAAAATAAAATAAAACGGCAAAAGAAATACTTCATTTTATCTTGATTTCTGTGAAATCTTAAGCAGGTTAATACTTCTATGGCACTCGTACACGGTTAGCATTTATTTGTAGTACCTAATTTCATAAGTGGTCAAATAAGTCAGGTGCTATAAAATTCTGACTAATTGTGCTACACACAAATTTAGAAAATCTAATCTCCGGTGTTACAAAGTCTAAATAATCGACTATAACAAATGATTTACATAAACGGTGGATACATCCTAATCATCATTTCATTATGCAAAGCGATACAAATATCAATTTTCCGGTTGGTTAACCTTGGATAATGTGGCTGGGCTGAGGCCCGCAGGTCTCCGCCTCATCTGTTCGAGGAATTTTTATCGACTGCCCATTTTATTTTCTTCAGAGACAAATTAAGTTGTGAAAGTGTCTGCACAAGTCCACAAGTCAGTTTCTTCCTTCAAGTGACCAAGTAACGGTAAATAATTGAATACTAAGCGTTTTAAACGACTTCAAAAAAAAGGCGTTTCTCAATTGTACTGTATTTTTTTAATGTGTTTTACGTCAGAATTTTCGACTGGGTAAACCGATTTTGAGAATACTTTTTTATTTGGTACTTCCCGTAAAAATCATTACACTGGTCCCATTTAAATTTGATCAAGATGTGTGTGATTAGTAGTTTTTGAGTTATTCTTAAAATTTTTGATTTTGACTACATTGCTGATGTACACATTGAGGTAAAAGTCGGTTATATCCCTTTTATTTAAAAGAATTATTTTGTGAGTGTTTGTAAGTATTCATTTCAAACTATAGAAGGTGTAAGTTAACATGCAGGTGTAAGGTGTTATGCAGGTGTAAGTTAACACTTACTTACTCTGTGCTGTAAGTAAAGCTGCCCTTCACAGTTTTACCCGCTACCACAGAATATATAATCCACAGCTTTCGCATTTTCCTTAACCACTAAGCTACTATTCTCTTTAATTTTATCAAAATGGATTCAAAAATTGTTATTTTAGCAGCGTTCTGTGTCCGGGTGCTGTAGGACCATGGACCTCGTAGTTCTTGGGTCCCTAGACACAGTGAATCCTACTTTTACAGAGTCTAGGATCTATGTGTGTTTCTTGAGAATTATTTTATTAAATTGGCGCAAATTTATGCCAGTATGCTGACAAGGGTGCTACCCCGGGTTAATTCTTATTACGCGTACTGATTTCAAAGAAATTGATTTATCTATTTAGGTTCCTCTGGACCAGCACGTCTACAATGACAGTGTTTGTATTATGCACCCAGGTTTAAACGGTCAATCCTGGTGCCAGTTTATAATTTGGTTGGTCATGAAAAGTGGATATTGTGCGAAAACTTTCAAATAGTTATCGTAAAAGTAAAAAGATGGAGGTGGTTTTTCTCTATCTTTGTACAATAATATAAAAGTAAAGTAAAATTAGTGATTAAACGAACTTACCTTATGTGAAGTTCTATCATAATTATACGAAAGCTTCGTCCGAAGTGATTAGCAATTCACCAAACTCTATGTTATAACATTATCATTTTAATATCCCTGCCCCTAATCGTGAAATATTAATAAAAACTCTGAACTTGATGACGAGTCTATGGCAAATAGCAACGAGGTAGTGTATCTACCCACCAAAAAAAAGAGAAATCTCAAGTACAGGGCAAGCATGGCGATCATTGAGCTGTACTCTAGTTTTTACCTATTACATCTTTGTGCTAATCTCGATGGATGAAGCCAAAGTATAATCATATTATTTTATATCACACTTGCTGTGTATCACACATGCACTAGTTTACATTTGGTTGCCCATACAAATAAGCTTTAAACTTTTAGTTCATTGAAAGCAAACTGTCTGTTGGGCCCAACCGGAAAGCCTCACTAACGAATGCTAATAGTCATGTTAACAATTGTACCTAACAAATTAGGAGTTTGACTAACAAAAGTTCAAAGGTAAATTGAGTTAAATGTTTTATGAACCTTATAGGCTGTACTCGCAGCAGCTTAATTATTAATTATCAGATAATTACGTGCATGTTCTTGGCTATGTAATTTAGATTGAACTCGATTGTAGGTTAAATATAAAAGTAATAATAACTTACATGTAACTAGGTGGTAGGACTTTCTTGCAAAGTTCGACTAGGTAGGTACTACCGCTTTGCCAGTTATTCTGCCGCCAAGCAGTAGTGTGCAAGCACTACTGTGTTCCGGTTTGAAGGGCACTGTACCTAGTGAAATTACTGGGCAATTGAGACTTTATGATCTGATCTCACAGTCTAGTAATCTTATTACCAGACTGTGCTGATGTCTCAGAATAGTGTGCGCAGTACAGTGTCGCTCGAAACTCGTATGTTTTCGGGTTCCGAGTGACACTGTTCTGTTGTGGGCGGTCGTGGCGCTTAACATCTGGTGAACACCTAGCTCGTCACATCATTCACTAACATAAAAAAGGGGGACAACTTTTTTTGGGTTTTGAAATTGGAGAAGAGAGGCAGGGCAGTATATTCAAGATCTTCTATCTTTTAAATTCCATGTGATTCTGTGTGTTACTTTTGTACCAAACAAAACCACACAGAATCACTCAGAATCACCAGTCTAATATAAGTACTTTTGTTTATCAGTTTGAGCAGAATTACACTAGATAATTCTGTATCATTTTGTGCTCCGAACCGTTGTAACCTGTGTTTAGTTTGCCTTAGCTACTTAGTTATGGGTAGGCAGATGATAAAAGCATTCTGTGCCATGCCGAGATGTAATTAGAAGAATTAGGGTTTCAATGTTTCCACTATTAATGATATTTATAACGATAAAGCGTCATGATTTTAACTTCGCAGTTAAAAGGCACACGATCTTTACATTGTGAGCATACTCTAAAAGGAATAAATATGTTCCAATACAAAGTTTTTTATGAGGTTATTTAAGTAAAACTTCTTTACTCACGCTCGACTTGGGGAGTAAGCTGGTGAATGAGAGGCGACAGAAAATTGAAGTTGGTTCACGTAGATCTACATTGTCAACATAACAAACTTAAAAATTACTTAGAATTTGTATTATTATGTTGGTATGTCCGGTAATATAAGGCAACATTAACAAAATTAAGCAAAAACAAAGTTATACTAACCGATGGATGGGGCTAAACTATAAAAGTTTTACTTCAGGCGTGTGGTCTAAAGCACACTAGTTTTTTTTAATTTAACGCTTGGAGTAGTTCAACCGGAGACGTACCAGGCTACCATGCTTCATACGAAACTTCGAAGTTATATTATTGTGCGTATTCCATTGCTTGTATACGTAATTTTTAAAACGAATTGCACAATTAATGCCCCGGCGTGATTCATGATTGTGTTGATCGCAAAGTAGCCTGAAACATTCCAATTTGATCGGTTAATTGAGCGATTGATTTTCTACTGGCTGTTGGATGGTTAGAATAACAAAGTAATTCAATGAAAACCCTTTCTTACCTATATATTATGTTGCCTAAGGCACTCGTTGGAATTCAGGTTTTGCTGGTTTTTAATTAATAATTCCTTTTAATATATTTTGATTTATAGAGCCGTATGTATCGAGCTGTGCTTATTTATCTATATTATATCTAAGTATACCAATTTGTATAGGTAGTATGTATTAATTGAAGGGTTGAGAATAAAAAGGATTTAACTGACAAATTGACAGTTTCGAGAAAATTGACTTTAAACGTGAACGGCGTCATTTTAATGTAGAGTGCTTATAAGGTAATAGAAAAGGTTTATGTACGTTTCAGTTGCTTGAAAATGTTTTAATTCTATTTAAAATTACTAAATATAGTACTAATTCATACAATTACTGTAAAAATATACTAAAATAAAATAAATATAGTAATGTTTTTATGCTAAGCAAACTGTATTCCTGTGACAGATAAACCATTTTTAGACTCAAAATCTCGAGATTTAAGCCTCATTTCGATATTTTGAGAATGTATTATTGAAGATAATTTCACGCTGAATCCAACGATACCCATAAGTCATTTTGTCAAAAAAATCAGTTAAATCCTTTTTATTCTCACCCCTTCAATTGAGATATTTAACTAAGTTGATATTATAGACAGCCTCTGTGGTGTGGTGGCTGTGCAGGTCGGCTCTTAACCCGGAGGCACTAGGTTCTGACCCGTAAACTAGTAAAAAAAGCGCAAATACTTATTCTGAGTTTGGGTGTTGTTTGACCATGGTCCTCGTAGTTCTGAAGTTCCTAGACACAGGGAATCCTAGTTATGGTCCAGGATCTATGTATGTGATCGTTGGGCGTTATTATTTATTAATTTATATTAATAATAATAATAATAATATGTGTGGACATCTCACACAACGCCATCTAGCCCCAAACTAAGCAAAGCTTGTACTATGAGAACCAGATAACTGATACAATACTTAGATACTTTTTGTTTGTAAATACATACATAGAGTACAATATAAATAATAATATTTAAAACGTATTTTAAATAGCAATTCACTGAGCTTATAAAAATCTTTACAACCTACTACAAAAATTAATATTTATCAAAAAATTAATTTTTGTAGTAGGTAGTGTAGGTAGTAAATATTTTTATAAGCTAATAAGTAGATGCTAGCCGCAATTACCTATATACAGTCCAAATGCCCACTACCTAATAATATTATACTGACTGGCCCGATGGCTCAGTTGGTAGTAGCCTCGCCTTCTGAACTGTGGGTTGTGGGTTCGATTCCCACCCAAGACAAACATTTGTGTGATGAACATACATTTGTGCGTTTGGGTGTTACCAAGGTGTTACCCAGACACAGAACAAGCACCTATGTATATATATATGTATATATATATTATATTGTATGTATGTATTTACAAACAAAAAGTATCCAAGTATTGTATCAGTTATCTGGTTTCCATAATACAAGCTTTGCTTAGTTTGGGGCTAGATGGCGTTGTGTGAGATGTCCACACATATTATTATTATTATAATTCTATCCAATTATAAATAACACCGGTACAGTAAAATCTGTTAATTAAGAGCTACTCGATTACGGGTGTACCCGTCTAATAATGTTACTTTACGCGCATCATTGAAACCAGCAGTGCTACAAATAAGCTGATGCGAAAGCTCCAAGAGGGTGGTACGTATGCACAGTTTATTTAGCAGTTAGTAGGCGTATGGGCGGCAACACCGCCGCCGGCCGGCTGAAGCTCATTCCCGACGAGTCGGCAGCGCGGCCCGCACGATAGCATCGCGCCCGCCCTCGCAACGTAAAACTTTGACGAACTTGTCGCGAGCTCGCGCTACCGTGCGACGCAAACTTGTGCAGTTCACCGGAACTTGTGTTGTGTGTGTCGTACAAAATTGTGTGCATATTGTGGAACTTTCATTTGTTTTGATTGCGGAAATGGATGCGCTTTGAGAGCTTACTGGTAAGTTTGAATATCAATTTATTCACTTGATTGTATTTTAATTGCTAATTGTAAATTAGGTATTTTAAATATTTTATTAATTTTATCACAGTGAATATATTTTGAAGTAAAACTTCTTTAAACAAGCTTGACATGGGGAGTAAGTTGATGAATACGAGGCGAGCGGAAGTTGAAGTTGGTTCACGTAGATCTCCATCGTCAACATCACAAAGTTTAAAAAATTGTGTTATTATGTTGGTATGTCTGGTAAAATGACAATTTAAAATTGTTAAGATGGCGAAATTAACATTAAACAAAGCAAAAACCAAGTTATACCGGCCGATAGATGGAGCTAAACTAAAGAAATTTTACTTCAGTCGTGTGGTCTAATAAAGCACACTCGTTTTTTTTTTAAATTTAATGGGCTTTGTCGCTAAAAAAAATCACAATATTTACTGAGGGTGAATCTCTGTTCAAGACGAATTTTGATTGAAAATTATCAAATATTGAAATCTCTACTTGAGTTTCAATCGATGACTGAGCATAGTTCTGTAATACGGGCCTTAGATAAGTAAAATATACACTTAAGCATAGTCTGGCAATTATACCACAGCTAAATAAGTAAGAGCTGCCGTAATTGGCTACTTCAACAATATTATTGGTTTTTACTGCCCACACTGTTATCGGATTTATCTGAAAGATCTTAGCGACGCGATTGGTTTTCTGGGAATCGAATCTACATTGACAATTTACCATCGACGTTTCAATTAGCAGTTCATAAAATACCACAAAATAGAATCTGTGCCTTTGTGTGCCTCTGTGGTGTGGTGGTTGAACAGGTTGGCTCAAAACCCGGAGGCGGTGGGTTCGATTTTTTTAATGTCAAAATTGTCATGCGTTTGACAACAACTCACCTGATGGTAAGTGACGAAGTTGCCTAAGGTGGAGCACGCTTGCCCATGAGATGCCTATTTACTCCTGACTTAAAAAGCCCCAGGTTGTACCCAGGAGGAAACACTGCTGGAAGAGCATTCCATTGCTTGGCCGTTCGGACTATAAATGACCCAGCAAAACGCTTAGCGCGGACTTGGGGTACACAAACGATTCCCGTGGCAGGACAAGTATTTGTGCACAGAAAAAAGCGCAAATACTTGTTCTGAGTCTGGGTGTTGTGGGACTATAGTCCTCGTAGTTCCTGGGTCCCTAGACACAGGGAATCCTAGTTAGGGTCCAGGATCTATGTATGTGATCGCTGGGCGTTATTATTATTAATTTGAATAAGTGACGTGCCGCTAATGTCAAACTTAACTGAGACCTTATAAGGATGAAGTTTGACCAGCACGTGATGTACCATAATATTCATCCTTACATGAAATAGTTAAAAAATTATTTACAGTATTTGATAGCTTTTTAATTTACCGGCCAATTATGTACTTACCTGTTATAAGCAGTTACCGTAAAATTATGCTAGTTATTTCGATAACGGTTAATGTTGCAATATATTTAAGGTTAACTAAAGTTTATATGCAAATTAGACTTACTAGGTGGTAGGACTTTCTGCAAACTTCGTCAGGTACCTACCACCACTTTTCCGGTTATTCTGTCGCCAAGCAGTAGTGCGCCAGCACTACTTTGTTCCGGCTTGAAAGGCACTGTTGCTAATGAAATTAAAATTGAGACTATACAACTGGGCAAATGAGACTTTATGACTTAATCTCACAGTATTACTAGACTGTGCTGATGTCTCAAGATGACGTGTGCAGTGCAGTGTCACGCGAAACTCTATACTTTAGAGTTCTGAGTGACGCTGCAACTTATATGGGTAACCGTGTCGCTTAACATCAGGCGAACGACTAGCTCGTCACGTCATTCCTTAAAATAAAAAAACTGTAGTTTAAAGTTAACTAATATGTCGTAACCGAGCTTAAAAGAAATAATAAGTAATTGGGTTCTCAAACATCGTAGGCGATAGAGAACTCTCAAGTTGCTGGATAAGACTGATTTTAAAATAAATGGCACTATTTCACTCGGGACACGACACTAAATGGCAGTTAGCATATCGAGAAACGTTTGGATTTTGTTTTATTGAATTGAATTTCAATCCGCTATTTCATCTATATCTGGAAAATTCATGAATTCACGCTTGAGCTCGTCGGTTGATTAGAATTCAATTTGGTTTACCAAAATAGGTATAGTTATGGTAGGTATTTACCTATTTACGTTTTAACGCATTAAGTTTTTTTGTACCTATTGAAGAAGAGTAAATATAAAACAATATTCACATTCTGAGCAGAAAATTTATGCATAAGTAAATACCTATGTTATCGAAATTCAAACTATCTTAATATTTGTCTTTTAGTGCGCTGAAATGAGCATAGCCCTTATCTTAAATTTATATAATTCAAAGGTGACTGACTGACTGACTGACATAGTGATCTATCAACGTACAGCCCAAACCACTGGACCGATCAGACTGAAATTTGGCATGCAGGTAGATGTTATGACGCAAGCATTCGCTAAGTAAAGATTTTTAGAAATTCCACCCTTAAGTGGGTGAAATGGGTGGTTGAATTATTATCCCATAGGCCACGCCGCGGGCGAAGCTGCGGGCAGGAGCTCGTGCAATAATAAAATAATAATGATTATATTACCAATGTAGTTATTAATTAGTTTGTTAAATTAAATACGTTTGTATACGTTTGTATATGTTACTGCAATATGATAATGATTTGATGTAAAAAGTCTAATTTATATTATACTAGTTGACCCATGTCAGCTACGCACAGATTATCTTAGTAGTAGTAGTAGTAGTAGTAAGAAATCCAGGAACCCACTCGAACGCTCACAAAAATATTAATTAAAACTGACCCAGTAGTTCAGGAATAAATCAGTATACACACGTAAAGAAGAACTAAATCTATGTATAAACACCCTTTAATGTAAAAAGAGAAAAAAAGAAAAGAAAAAGAAATAGAGTTCATTCCATTTATTCAAGAACAAATTATAAGTTTTTTTAAATTTAAAATAAACTAAAAACTATAGATTAGCATAACTTAATCTAAATAGGTATTACTTATCTAATGAAATAGAGTTGAAATAAAGCCACGCTCAACAAGAAGGTGTCAGGTGTGATCTCACAAGCCTTTGCTATTATATTAACGTTCAACTTTATTAATGTGTAAAAGAATCATCATAAAATAAGAAGTATTATAATGAGTTTTGGCGGGAAAACGAAAAAGATTGCGTCGCCGCATTGTATTTTTTTCCAAAACTTGTGATATTTTCAGTGTTAGTGCATAAAATTGGTGGCATTTTATTCGTTAAGTGCTGGATTACAGGCATGAGTGTGGGAAAGTGGTATAATGATGGTGAAACGTTTCTTTTCGTGTTGTTTCCAAAGCTCCATAGAAGCTTCTGGTAAAGTTGCCACACTTTACTAGGAGTATGACTTGACTAGACTATGCCTTATCTTGATGACTTGGACTGTGACTTGACTTGTCTTGATACATTATATGATATTAATTAACTTGAGATATTATCAATTACTTGACACTGGCTAAATACACAAAAGTGTGGAGCCAAAACCAAACAAAAAAAAAAGTATTATAATATTAAGCACCTGCTGTATATTATAATACTATACTACATTTTCAGTTAAGACATTTTAGTCTTTGATCATATACAGTCGTATTACAAAACGTGGACTAATACATATATGTTACGGTACTAAGTAGTTAGACCTTGACTTTATTACAAAACGCCGACTAATCGAACACCAGCAGATACCAGAGATAAATCGTTCATGGTTTAAATGTTGACCATAAACTAAATACGAAAAAAGTTTGTTCATTTGCAACAAAATATAAAAACCGAACCGAGTAGATATATTACAAAAACTAAGACAACCTCAATATCGTGTAACAATGAAAGGTTGACAACCCAACTTTGTTTGGCGCGTAAATAGTTTTTTTGATAATAAAAGTTTAATTTTTCCACCACCGCGGCGCTAGCTTCTTTGCTTTAGCGAGTTAGTGCCATAGTAAAGGTACCTACCATAAACTAAGGTCATCGGAGGACTAACTTTAGACCATAGACGATCCCCGGATCAGAGATAAACCTCTTTTTGTAATACGGTGTTTAACTAGTCATGGCTGAAACCTAGTACTAACTTTACTCCACGCTTAGTCTACGTTTTGTAATAAGACGGAATGTGCGTAGAGGTCGATGAATATTTTTTTCATTCCCATAATTTCAGTTTCCATGTAACAAGTTGAAATAAAGATCATTGAAAACTTTAGGGGTAATAAAAGAGCATGAGTTGAAGTTTGGTTTCATACTCCCTCTCCATCATGGTGGAGGGAAGGATGAATAGGGAGGATTACCTATCAAGTTATAATGTACCAATACATTCTAATGGATAGATTGAAGTTAATACTGTTTCGCTATACTGCCTAACCCTATCATTAAGTGTATTCAAGGTTTCTGATACGCACTTATACAGCAGTCTTTAATTTTTTTTCCAAACTTAAAGCAAAGAAAATACGTTTATTCAAGACATCTTACAACATTACATTTTTACAAATAGGCACTAATACAAGACAAATCACACGAACAAAAAGAGAAACTAAAAATATAATGATGCGTGACGTCATGACTCAGGATGCAATTAAGGTCGTAAAACCTTAATAACTGAGTCGAAACTTTTTGATTTCGTGTATTGAATTCTATTTGATTTGAATTTTGGTATGCGAAACTCAAAAAAGCATATTGTATAATATATTTTACTAGGTGGTAGGACTTTGTTACAAAGTTCGTCTAGGTAGGTACCACCGCTTTGCCAGTTATTCTGCCACCAAGCAGTAGTGCGCAAGCACAACTGTGTTCCGGTTTGAAGGGCACTGTAGCTAGTAAAATTACTGGGCGATTGAGACTTTATGATCTGATCTCACAATCGAGTAATCTTATTACCAGACTGTGCTGAAGTCTCAGGATGATGTGCGCAGTGCAGTGTTGCTCGAAACTCTATTTTGGGGTTCCGATTGACACTGTTTTGTTTTGGGCAGCCGTGGCGCTCAACATCAGGTGAACGGCTAGCTCGTCAAATCATTCAGTAACATAAAAAAAAAATTGTAATACTATATATTAATTTGTCTATCACACTAATATTATAAAGGCAAAAGTTTGTATGTGTGTTTGTGTGTATGTGTGTGTTTGTTACTCCTTCACGCTCAAATGGCTGAATGGATTTGGATGAAATTCGGCACCAAGATTGCTTATACACTGATTTGACATATAGGCTACATTTTATCCCGGAAAAGTGAAATTTTCCCGTGGGATGAGTAAATAATTAGAATAATTTTTATCCACGGGTGAAATTGCGGGGCGCAACTAGTCTTCCATAAAATTACAAATTATTACGTACCTATTTACTTATTCAAAATGTTACGTTACGTGATAGCAAAAATGTTCTAAATCTGCGATTCTTAGCCATAGAGTAACTTTTTAAATGGATACCAGCGATCAATGTATCGCTAATATTTTTTCTAATATTTGAATCGCTATGAAGTAGGTATACTGACAAGTGTTAATACTTTGTCTAAACATAACGTCAAACACTAATATCACACAGTATGAGATATATAAACAAAGCCTGTTAATTATGGCTTCGGCACGTGGAGTAAATAACCGAATATATCCACTGAAATGTGCGACGGCTTGTTACACAACTTTATTAAAATGGCCCTGATGGATGTGTACTGCCTCTTCATAAATGTCGGTTAGGGATATCGCCCCGACTAAAACCAAGCAATACAGAATGGAAATAATAAATGCAGAGCGTAAAAACATTTTTTATATGAAATAAGTTTACGTTTCATTTGACCAATTTCAGTTTCCTGATATAATAATACGGCCTACGATGTAGCTCGCGTATAAGAAACCTTTAGAAATAACAATAAACGCAATCAAAGATTTCTTTAACTGACCCTTTCGATCAGCATCATACATTTACTGGATGTTTATCTTCTACATTTCGCGAGGATCTGGCAACCAAATGATTTAAATAAAAAAAATAATGCTAGATTCCTAGTTAGTGTCCAGGATCTATGTATGTGATCGTTTGGGCGTTGTTATTATTATTATTTATGTTTATTTAAAAAACTAAAGAAATGTTTACATCGAGTAAAATTTGCTAACTTCAATATTTGGGGATATTTTCCATTGATTTGGTTCACCTTGTATATTCAACTAAGGTTTGGTAGCTTTATTTTGCGAAAACTCTCTCAAATTCAATACGTATTGGGTGAGGCTGTCCATCTCAAGTACGTTACCTTTCTTGACCAACTCGGGTTTAACAATTGAAGAAAGGACGTCTGCGATTACACACAGAAAATGGTTTACTTACGAGTACGAGTACCTATATGTATTCAAAAGCTGTGGTCGTTCTATTTTACCTACTTACCTATTTTCCTACCTTCTTTGATCACAATGTTTAAAAGTAGGTATTATTCTGTTCTCATAATGAAAAGACACACTGGAAAAATGTTTTAGTTCAATTATACTGTACAAGCTGCGCTTGCGAGGAGATAATATTGCGGGATAAAAATATTGATCACACTTATACATATATATATAACTTTCGCGTTTATGATATTATATATATATATATATATAATATTATAACTTTATGATCTGACCTCACATTTGAGTAATCTTATTACCAGTATTGTGATGATGTCTCAGGATGATGTGCGCAATGCAGTGTCACGCGAAATTTTATATTTTGGATTTCTGAGTGACACTGTTCTGTTATGGGCGACCGTATCGCTTAACATCAGGTGAACGCATAGTTCGTCACATCATTCAAAACATTAAAAAAAATTGATTCACAGAAATAATACAACCCAAGAAGGGTTGTGTTATTATACAAGTAGTTGTACAAAAATTACGTAGAACTGTTAGAACTGTTGCCCAGTTGCTGCATAACCACACGAAGTTCCGCAGCACGCAGCTAGCTTACCTGTTGTTAGTATCACTAAAATCTCTCTCAGGATCTGTTCTTTTTTAAGCAATAAAGATATTCTTATTCTTATCCTAGATATATTGTACAAATGTATTTTTAAACGTTTGGTGGAGGCATCAAGTGACCAGAATGAGGGATTTTATATTTTACAAAAATAAGTATTGCCATTCAACGTGGTAATGCTGCCAGCATTCTGGGCTCTTTTCTCTCCACCAACGGGTTATTTTAAATTTTTAGTTTTAATTATTTTAAGTTCTTAGGTATAGTTTAGTTTTTTTGGTCTAGTTTAGTTTTGTACTAACAATTATAAAATAAAAATAAAAACAAACAAAATAACTCTATGCACAAAGTTGTCTGAACACATTAATCTAAAATTCGTAAAGAAAAACCAAATTTAACTAAGTTTGAGTTCGTTAACTTACCATGGAACCACTCACATTGTGTACAGGTAGTTACTTCGTGCGCACATTTAAAATGCACTTAGTACACAAAAATCTTTGCGGAACGTAATACTGGCAAAATAAATATTAGACGCAAAGCTTTCGCATTATTACTATCTAAATTTAAATTCTAAAACCGTAGGTAAGTTATATTAGACTTACCTACCGGATTCTGTGGTATTATTTTACGTGGTTAGAAGGTGAATAAAATTTTCATTCTGTAAATGCGGTTTATTTGATTTAAACAACCCTGGGTTCAGGACCCACAAATTTAATCTTTCTCGAATGCTTAGACGTGTTGTAGCAGTGTTTTTTGTTCTATTTCGATTATGATTTTCAAATGGCACAGGATGTTTTCTCCCCTGTAAAATTCTCTATTCTTTGATAATTTACAAAAGTGGTAGTGGTAAGTGGTAGGACTTTTCTGCGAATTTCATCTAGGTAGATACCACCACTTTGCCAGTTATTCTGCCGCCAAGCAGTAGTGTGCAAGCACTACTATGTTCCGATTTGAAGGGCTACAGTGCCCTTCAAACTACTGGGCAATTTTATTTAATTTTAGGCTAGCAAAATTACTGGGCAATTGAGACTTTATGAACTGATCTCACAATCGAGTAATCTTATTACCAGACTGTGCTGAAGTCTCAGGATGATGTGCGCAGTGCAGTGTTGCTCGAAACTCTATTTTGGGGTTCCGATTGACACTGTTTTGTTTTGGGCAGCCGTGGCGCTCAACATCAAGTGAACGGCTAGCTCGTCACATCATAAACTAACATAAAAAAGAGAATGTGCGTATATTTGCTTGATTGTGTGGCTATCATGCCAAAAGCTTTTTACTTCATTACCATTATTATGTACGAAAATGTGGGTTTAAAAACAACCTGTGATCATTTGATACAGTACAAACCGTGGGATGGTTTTAGATTGATTATAAAAGCATTTTTAGAACTAAATAAATTACATTCATTCGTAAAAGAATATAATACCTACCTATAGGTATTTCCGTAAATATTGTCGTGGAGAAGCCCTCTCGTGGTAGTATAGGTAGGTATGTCCCATACAGTATATCGGGCTCGCATGCCGTACATTTCCTAATGAAATTGTCCTTTAACTGTAGGATTTATTGACCCGAAGCAGTTTAGTAATAACTCAGTTGCGTCCAAGCGGGTGGCGGCGGGCGTATGTTTCTCAAGCGGACAATTGATTAAACGAAGCAATTAAGCAATCAGTCCTCAATGGCGGAGGGCTATTGTCGCAAATGAGTGCGGGTTCGGCATCTGCTACGTCGTTAGCCGCCACGATCGCCGCAGTTGGTATGTTGCCCGATAAACAATTTGTTTTTACAAGCGCCACCGGTCGTGCCGCTGCTGAACGGACCTCGTTTATGGGTTCCCGTCTAACTTTAACCCCTGACGAACGATTCAGATAATGACACTTAGCTCCGTTGCCTCTCATTTTAGGGAATTTAGCTTAACAAACCTAAACTGGGCGTAAAAGCCAGCCGCAATCTATTTTGAATTATTCGACCTCAACCAAAACTGTGTCTTTAAACGATCCTCAGAGTGGTGTTTATTTTTCGACGTCTAAAAAGATTGAGAGCAGTAATATAACCTTTTGCCTCTGACATCATCTTATTGACCTCTTATCCATCTTTATAAAAACTGGCGTGGCCTAAAATATTGAGATCGAGAATGAGGAAGGTTGATGCTGAAGGTTCATTTTATGATGATAAAATATAGGGATTTATATGGGATAGGGATATATATGGGATATCTAATTAGAAATCTTTATATATAGTGGTGTATTTAGTGTCAATGGGCAAAATAAGTAGAACACCAATCATGTTTGTGTGTAATAAACACGATGTATTCCGAGAAGGCGTTATTTTTAATTTGTTAATCTCTGTATGGCAAAAAACATTTGTGTTCTATTACTGCATGACGTCATGACGTCGGTCTGTTTAATTTTTACAGTTGATATTGGCTATAATTACTGGACGTAGATTCTAATTAAAGTCTGACCTGAATAGACCAATGACATCACAAATTGTGCTACTTCCCAACAGAAATTCTTGTCTTGAGAAGGGTTATACCAAATTATGCGGTACGATGTGATATGACCCTGACACACTTCTCCATATTGAAAAAAATAATTATATTCAAACCGTTACTTATTGGATTGTAGTCATTAACAATGTAATAAACAATAATAGTTTTAGTTATTGTTATATTCATTTATGTTAATCCAAAAAGTGAGTAAAAATGAATGCAATACCTAAATGAAAAGCAATAAATAAGTAAAACCGTCAAACCGTTCTTTTTAAATAAAAAAGTATTGGAGATGTATTATGTATTTGGATTGTTGGCTTTTAGCGATAAGACCGCCCATTATGACACTTAATTTTTAAGTTTGTTCTTGGCCATTCTTCCTGTAATGTGATGTTTTAAATAAAGAGTTTTGTCTATCTATCTATTGATAGAATGTTTCAATTTCAAACGTAAACGTAATACTCAATACAATACAATACGCTTTATTGAAAAATAAACATGTAGATAACAGAATTACATTATAAGATAGGTATAATGGGCAGTCTTATCGCTAAGAGCGATCTCTTACAGACAACCTTTGGATGGACAGAGATATGAGACACTATGAGCATGGACGGCGGTGCAAATAAACTCAACCACATACATAATATATGAAACTAAGCACTTTCCTTAAGGTGGAGTCGGATCACAAAATCAACCAAAAGCACAATTTTTGAAAGCCCAGTGCGACGTGACTATACAAAATAATAACATGAAATAAATAAAAAATGTGAATAGGAAAACGAAGTATAACGGTGACCGAATGCAATTTGACTAAGTAGTTTCAAGCATAACGGCGCTTTTACGACTAGTGTTTTACTTTTTTTTGTTTGCTTGTAGGCAAAGCCTTTGACCATTACCTTGCTTGATGTTAAGCAATGACGTGGTCTTAGATGGAGCATGCTTACCTAAAAGATAACTGTTAACTTTTGGCTTGAAAACTCTCAGGTTTTAGTTAACTGGAAACAAGGACGCCGGCAAGCTATTCGCACAATTAAGTTAGTAGCAAAACGCTTCGTGCAGGTTGAAGGAATTTCGATAACATATGAATGCCGTGTTTCTGCCGTGTATCATCAGTTACATTTTTATTTGATATGCTATTTTATATTTCAATTAATTCGTAAATATCTGCAATATTAGCACAGTTTAAAGCATAACATAGCAGACCCAGTTTGACATCAGATATAAACTGCGATTTCGGCCTCTACAAATCTTCAAAATAAAAATTATGCTTAGCTGCACACTGCCTAAAATGCTTGCTAGCATTTTATTATAGCATAAGTATAAGAACACGTTATAGTATTATGTATAGTTATAGTATAAGTATTGCTATACTAATTGTGTAATTAGAGGTAATCCGGAAATAATTTTATAAAACTAACTTTGTAAAACATTCAAACCAAATTAAATTCTAAGCAACTTGGAGTTACGATACCCAGGGCATCAGAAGCAATTCGGATCTAATAACGTTTTACTTTGACCGAAAACATCCCTTTATGGCTTATGGCGCTTCACATTACATTGTGGATGCAATAAACAAGCCCCTGGATAAGTTTATGGAGTCATGAATCGAGGTCCCGGCTGGCAGGTCTGTTGCGAATTATTCTAAAATTAAACTATATTTATCGACGGCAACGCTGCGAAACTGTACCAAACGGCTGCGACATCCGGAGTCCGGGCAGGCCGATCAAAGTGATCGAGAATATAGTCTGCGAGGACGCCCGCGTTTTATGGCCTGCGACAGGGCTGTCCGGACAAGGGCGACCTTTAATGTAATCAAACTGGCCGAGTGTATAAACACGTGCGGTAGTTCCAGAGAAAAAAGTGGCAGACAAAACATTTACGTTTGCTATCAAGAGATTGTTCTGACGATAGAGAAATCTGTTTATTTTAATGCTATTATTTTATACTTACCTAATACGCTTGTGATAACACGTTAACAATGTCGAAGTCATAACAAGTAAAGAAAAATAATTTAGAGAAGAAGTTTTCCTAGTAATTTAATAATAATATCTCGTATCATTTGATCTAGTCAGTCCGTCAGATGGAGTAATTGGACATAAGAAGACACATGAAAAGTTGATAGGGAACTTGTCCAGCACGGGCGAAGAAATATGTCGATTCCTACATCTCATGCTACCCATCTAGGTAACTGACCGAAAAGGAGATATGGATAAAACGGTAACTGGAGCAAGTCCTATTGGATCCAATTAAATCCATTTTCAGAAATTACAATTTAGGTACTATATAAAGAAAAAACGGTTGATAAACGATTAAAATCATGTTTAACTTTTGATCAAAACTACAAAATCAGTAATGAATATACACAAACATACTTATATAAAATGTACGATATCAATAATGTGTACGTACCTGTTAAAGTTCCCTTTGACCGGAGTTACGTTACCAGTTGCGATCGGAGACTTTATCGTCCTTGTATGTAAGCAGTTTCGATCGAACACTTTTCGTTCTTGTATGAAAGTAGTTTCGATCGAACACTTTTTGTCCTTATATGACAGGAGTTTCGATGGGAGACTTTCGTACTTGTGTGAAAGCTGTTTTGATCGAACACTTTGTCCTTATATGACAGCAGTTTCGATGGGAGGCTTTTTCGTACTTGTATGAAAGCAGTTTTCATTGAACACTTTTTCGTCGTTGTATAATAACAGTTTTGATCGAATACTATTTCGTCAATGTATAAAGGCAGTTTTGATCGAACAATTTTTCGTCCTTGTATAAAAGCAGTTTCAATCGAAGGCTTTATTGTATTCCTGGCATCCCTAATCCATACCGTTTTCGGAGTTTATGGCGCAAGCCATGCTGTATAATTGAGCGTCATCCGAAACGGTATGAATTGCGAAGCCAAACACAAGCTATTTTTTACATCGCACTATTTGGTTGCTTCCCGTCAATTAAATATTGTTTACATAAACATTTATTAACACAAATATGTTTAATCTAACCAATCATTCGTTGTGTATTGAACTGGAGTTTTGTATAACGATTGAATAAAAATTAAAAGCTGCGCTGTCGTCCGTATGTCTGGCGTTCCTTGGATTAAAATTATAATTTGGGGTCATAATAATTGATAGGAAATGATCAATCACTATTTACTAAAACATGGTTATATTGTTACTCTTTTAATGTTTACTAGTGTTACTCTAGTAACAATAAAAAAAATTGACCTAATCAGTATATACAACACAAAGCTAAGTAATTGATAATTTAATTACGTTTCCTATTAATTATTATGACACCAAATTATAATTGTACTCTTATAATATTTACTTGTGTTACTAGAGTAACACTAGGGAATATTATAAGATTAGTAGTGCTACATTTATTTTATCCAAATTTGAAAAGAATAAGAAAACTATTAAGCGTATGGTATTGTAATTAATTTTAAAAGTATGTAAGGTCACGTTTGTATTTAATTCCAGTAATTAATAGCAGTGTCTAGCCCCCCGCCCCCTGGTATAGTATCAATTACAAAGGTCACATCATGTTTCTCCGCGGGAGAGAAAATTAAAAGCTGCACTGTCGTCTGTTTGTCTGGCATTCCTTGGATTAAAATTATAATTTGGGGTCATAATAATTGATAGGAAATGATCAATCACTAATTACTAAAAAATGGTTCTATTGTTACTCTTTTAATATTTACTACTGTTACTCTAGTAACAATAAAAAAAAAAGATGATCTAATCAGTATATAGAACACAAAGCTAAGTAATTTTTAATTTAATTACGTTTCCTATTAATTATTAGGACACCAAATTATAATTGTACTCTTATAATATTTAGTTGTGTTATTAGAGTAACACTAGGGAATATTATAAGATTAGTAGTGCTACATTTATTTTATCCAAATTTGAAAAGAATAAGAAAACTATTAAGCGTATGGTATTGTAATTAATTTTAAAAGTATGTAAGGTCACGTTTGTATTTAATTCCAGTAATTAATAGCAGTGTCTAGCCCCCCGCCCCCTGGTATAGTATCAATTACAAAGGTCACATCATGTTTCTCCGCGGGAGAGAAAATTAAAAGCTGCACTGTCGTCTGTTTGTCTGGCATTCCTTGGATTAAAATTATAATTTGGGGTCATAATAATTGATAGGAAATGATCAATCACTAATTACTAAAAAATGGTTCTATTGTTACTCTTTTAATATTTACTACTGTTACTCTAGTAACAATAAAAAAAAAAGATGATCTAATCAGTATATAGAACACAAAGCTAAGTAATTTTTAATTTAATTACGTTTCCTATTAATTATTATGACACCAAATTATAATTGTACTCTTATAATATTTAGTTGTGTTACTAGAGTAACACTAGGGAATATTATAAGATTAGTAGTGCTACATTTATTTTATCCAAATTTGAAAAGAATAAGAAAACTATTAAGTGTATGGTATTGTAATTAATTTTAAAAGTATGTAAGGTCACGTTTGTATCTAAATTCCAGTAATTAATAGCAGTGTCTAGCCCCCCGCCCCCTGGTATAGTATCAATTACAAAGGTCACATCATGCTTCTCCGCGAGACGTATGGCGTCAAGTTTTCCATATGTTCCGATGTTATACATGTTAGCTGTTAATCCCTGTGTCCGTCACAATATATTTCAATTACAGTATTGGATCTTGAACAAAACGATGAAATTCTCGCCCACATTGGGCAGTCTCACAAATGAGGCCATGAGAGCCAAAGTGGCCTAACTGCATTTTTTTCTATTTTCATATTTTTATTGGAGTCTGCTTTAAATGGTAAAAGCTAATAAATAAATCCATCAATAAAAGGCTTCCCATAAATAGGGATTAAAATAGGGTGAAAGAATAAGTGAGAAAATGGATCCTCCCTTTATTATAATGTACATAGAATACAATATAATAAAGGTATTTAAAAATGCAGTTAGGCCACTTTGGCCCTCATGGCCTCAAATCTACCCATGATGTCATAACATAAGTTCCTTCATACATTGTGAATGTAGAGTAGCGTTTTTATTATGACTAGCAAGACATGTTAATTGTACTTTGCAAAATAAAACACGAGAAATTGCATATACTAAAATATACCTAAATATTTAACATAAGCAGATAATACTAAAATATAAAGCTTAAAATACGAACACGTGAAGTTATTACTTTTTATAAAAAAAGGGAAATGTTATAATAAGCACTTATCCCGCTTAGTATAATAAATAAATTAACGCTTTAAATTGCGTGTTATGCAAGTATCAAAGGCAGTTACAAAACCGTGAACACATTTTTCTACTGAGAAAGTAGGAGTTAATTTTTATTCGAGTCATTACTATATAAGAGTTTTCTCAACATAATTTTTTTATAACATTTCTAAAACGCAGGAGCTTTAATACTGTCTACATATTATATTGTGTAGTGGTCCGTCAGTCCGCAGCCATATGTCGTCGCCCCATTAAATGTTACACCCCTACAAAAAATAATTGGTTCACCATTCACCGTTCCACGGTTGCCTCGTCCAATTCTACACCACCATCAGCTTACTGACTTAATTAATGTGAGGAATTGTTGATGTCTTTTTCATGACTAGCTGTAATATTTATCTCATGACAATTTTATGAACTTTGGCTGCACATCGTTGCTACACTGAGTTTTTCCGACGAAGCAGAGAAATAATTCGCTCGTCATCTAAAAATACCTAATTTAAACACATGTTTATCTATCTATACATATAAAATTCAAAGACCTGACTGACTGACTGACTGACTTATATATCAACGCACAGCCTAAACCGCTGGTCCTAGATATTTGAAATTTGGAAAGTGTGTTCTTTGTTAAGTGTTTTAAGAAAGAGTTTTTCGAAATTCAACCCCTATGAGGATGATATGAAAATGGGTGGTTGAATTATCTATAAAAATAATTTTCTTCGTTTCCTAGACCACGCAGACGAAGCCGCGGGCAGAAGCTAGATACTTATAAATTTAAATAATAAAAGTATTATTAAGGTAAGCAACGCATGAGTGGCACGTCCAGTGTTGGTGTAACAGATGCCCATCAGCTAACCCTCATCACATCAAGAGAGCTGTACTAATTTGCTACCTCTAGCAAAAATAAGGTAATTTTCGTGATTGACGGTATTTGTATTTTGTGGGCTAGCACAGTCAGCATCTAAATATATATAACTCTAAGGTGACTGACTGACTGACATAGTGATCTATCAACGCAGAGCCCAAACCACTGGACGGATCGGGCTGAAATTTGGCCTGCAGGTAGATGTTATGACGCAGGCATCCGCTAAGAAAGGATTTTTCGAAATTCCACCCTTAAGAGGGTGAAATGGGTGGTTGAATTATTTTCTCATACGCCACGAAGCTGCGGGCAGAAGCTCGTTCTTGTATAAAAACGCAACAAAGGCGAGCTGGATCAAGCTATTGGTCTGTTCACCAACGATTTTGTAATCATTATTTCGGACTAGTTATAGATTTTTTCTGAAATAATCTACGACATCTGTAATGAGCTCAAAAGTGGCTGACCTTAAATGAATTACATAATTACCTGAATTACATAATTACCTGAATTACATAACATAAACAAACCCACAAAAAAATTGTTTAACATAAAATATTATTGTTGTTTTTGATGGAAAAAATCACTAAATTGCTTAAATTACCTTGAAGAGATTGCTTTTAGCGATAAGGTCGCCCATTGTTACACTTTATATAAATAATGGTTTTTCTTTGTCAGTTTTATTATTTGTTGTGTACAATAAAGAGTTCATCTATCTATGTATCTAGCTAACTAAATCGTCGTTTTCTCGTGAATATAGCTTTGTTATTGTTGTTATCTAATTTCGCTTCTACGTCCTTGATATAGATATTATTATCAATCGATAAATAAATACCTACACTTCTAAATTGTTTGGAGCATGTGTATTAGATCTAAGATATAAAAAGTAATATATGGCGTTACGACCCGATTTAGAATATTAGGCAGCAAACCATTTTTATCCAAGTAAGTGTAACTGTGGGGCGTGTGTAGTCAGTCAATTAGTTATATGGTATTTGATTTAGATCATGAAAAACAATGTTATACAAAACCTTTTCCATAAAGTTATAAGCTTATTCAACTTTGAGGTAGCGTATTGAATCATGTTCCATATAAATCAACAAGCAAAATATTTATACAGGCTTGAGTTTCTTGGAACATTCCTTTGAACACTTTGTTTGTTTGTATTCCTATAAATGGGGGTTTTATGTATGTACTATATTATTATAAGATCATTAAATTTCTAGTCGGAAATATTTTAACTGAAAGATTATTCTCTCTTCCAACATCGTTGTTGGTTTTTTTTCAATCTCTGTCAGACAACAAAGATATGATAAAGACAAAGACATAATCAGATTACAATATTCAATAAAAAAATTCACCTTTAAACCATAGTTTTTTTTTTAAACAGTGATCCAACAAGGCTCTATAAGAGTAACTAAAATAAGAACAGCGTAAAGCTTTTGATTGCTTCTCTTACCGATCAAGGTATACATGATATACCTTTATGAAAAACAATCTAGTAGTTTGATCCAGATTCAGTTATAGCGGATATTTTTCACCGTTCGCTTAGCCCTCCTACAATTTGCCACAACTGCAATAATTTTTTTAAAATATTTTAATAACAACTATTATTGAATCGTGTTGTCTTGTTTTCACAAAAATATTTGGAAAGTGATTTTATTTTGAGATAAACAAAGGAAAACGTTTAATTATAACGTTTATTTATTTAATATTTAATTAATTGTTTTTTCTTTCTTTGTATTTTTTATTATTTGGTGTGTACAATAAAGAGTTCATCTATCTATCTATCTATCTATTCTTTTATTTTTTGCTTTACAATTCACACCAATGAGTTTCATGTTTTTAAAATAAATAGTAGCGCCCCGCGGTTTTACCCAACAAAAGTATCCTATGTGTTAATTCAGCGTATAAGCTATCTGCTTTCCAAGTTTTATTAAAATACATTCAGTAATTTTTGCGTGAAAGAGTAACAAACATCCATACATATAAAATTCACTTTTATAATATCAGTAAGGGTTAAATTAGCAAGATAGCGAAAGCTTATAAATATGTTGAAATCTCTACATAATATAACCATTGATGTTACTGTATTGTTTCATATTATATTACTTTAGTACAATAACTAAACTAAACTAGACCTAAAAAACTAAATTATACCTAAGAACTTAAAATAAATAAAAACTAAAAATTTAAAATAACCCGTTGGTAGAGGGGAAAGTTCCCAGAATGCTGGCAGCATTACCACGTTGAATGGCAATGCTTATTTTTTGTGCAAAATAAAAGCCAGCATGATATGTGATATTGACATCTACGTTTTAAAATATAAATATACTTTACTTACCTTGTTTCATTCTTGTTGTTAAAAGGAACGTCTATTAACAACACTGTCAACGCATAGCGTTAATCTGGCAACACTCGGCTGCAAAGATGGACGCTGCGCTGTAATCGCGGGCGGGCGAGTCTGCGGTCGCCCTAAGCCGACGCGCTGTTTGCCTTGAATTCGTAACTCGGGGGGCGAACAAAAATAACATAACGACTCAAGCTTGTAATAACATTTGTCCTAATATATTACTATTGTGACGTCTCGCAGCGGCCCGGATTTATGTACTACCGTGCGAACCGTCACCGTGATTATTTATTAATATAAATGCCGCCTGTCTACACCTAAATTATTTTTCATTAGACACCCGACGAGATATTGCTCCCTAATGCTAAGACGCTAATATTGTGTGTAAGCAAATCTTTTGATGCGTGGATTTATCCTCATTGTGTTGATGTATTACGACGTAATAATGCGCGGGAAAATTTATACTCTTTGGAGACATGACTGTGTGTAATGTTGTGTGTAAGTTCCTTGGTAATTTTTTAAACTAAAATCATAATAATAATAAATAATAATAATATGTGTGGACATCTCACACAACGCCATCTAGCCCCAAACTAAGCAAAGCTTGTACTATGGGAACCAGATAGCTGATACAATACTTAGATACTTTTTGTTTGCAAATACATACATAGAATACAATGTAGCACCCAGACACAGAACAAACACTTATGTTCATCACACAAATGTTTGTCCTAGGTGGGAATCGAACCCACATCCCGCTGTTCAGAAGGCAGGGTTACTACCAACTGAGCTATAGGGCCAGTCATAGACCTATGACCTATTCATATTCATATTCATGTACAATTTATATATGATGTTAGGTCTTAACAACTAGTTTAATAGGTACATTAACCCTGTAAGGGCGCTTGCAATTAAGTGCGTCTAAAAATAAATTTATTGATTTTAATTATAATAGATATATCGACAAAATTTAATAATATAGTATTTTCAAGCATTTAATTAGTTAATTCATTACCTATTGAAGCAAGCAACTCAATAATAGGTATAATGCAATCCATCTAATCAATCAATTTATTTTAGTTTTTTTTCTGCTACTACTCACTAAAACCTTCATTGAATTCATGTATATGTTCTGGAGGTATGTTCTGACGATATCCTGTAATTCAAGGTAAAAGTTAATTAGGGCTTTCAAGAAAGGCATTAATTTTCGTCAATTATCTATTACCAAACCATAATAAAGCAATGGCTTAGGAACAAAAAAGTTTTAACCTATTTTTATATAATTGCGTAGATATATAGACGGTTTTTATAGTTTCTTTTTCTTTCCCTTTAAAAGATAAACGTTGTCAGGTCGTTTCTGTAGCTTTCATACCAAAACGGCTGAACCGATTTGGATGAAATTTTGCACACTATGCTTTTTTCAGCCATGGACTTCAACCAGTGTTTCTCATACTGTGACCCTTAGGGGTCCGTGAATATATGATTGGGAGTCCATAGTATCATCTCTGGACTATTTAACAATACTAAATAAGTGCCACCATGTCTTGTAATAGCTATGCTTACTTAGCAGGCAATACTTATATACTTGATGCGCCCCGTGGTTTCATCCGCGATAAGAAGTATCCTATATGATAATCCAAGTTATAAACTATATGTCTTCCAAATTTCATTCAAATCCGTTCAGTAGTTTTAGCGTGAAAGAGTAACAAACATACACCCATACTCACAAACTTTCGCATTCATAATATTAATATTAGTATTAAAATGGTGTCGATTCTGTGTCGTATACTCTAAAGCTAAACGAAATAAACATATTTTCGTCTTTTTCATTTCCCCATTATCAGAAGAGTACCGCCATACTTTAAGTTTACTTTAGTTTTAGAGAATGCGACACAGAATCGACAGCAGTATTATAGTTTTAGTAGTATAGTAGGGTAGTAGAAAGTATTTGAATGTGGTTTTATCATAACTTTTATAATGTAAGATATCAAGTCTATCAGGTTCTTTTTTGCATTCTTGTCACGTAGCATCTTTGGACAGTAACGCTCTCGAGATTACCCGCAGTTGCGAGTCTTTGTAATGAACTTGAGATGATTTCAACGAGCTGGATGGACGTAAACTTGGAATTCAGTTATCACAAAAGAGCTGAAACTTGTTTTCTAACTCAAGGATTTTCATAATCAGATACATTTTTAGTTTTTATTGACTGGCCCTATAGCTCAGTTGGTAGTGACTATGAATTCTGAACTGCGGGTTGTGGGTTCGATTCCCACCCAGGACAAACATTTGTGTGATGAACATCGATGTTTGTTCTGTGTCTGGGTGTTACGAGTATATTGTATTCTATGTATGTATTTACAAACAAAAAGTATCTAAGTATTGTATCAGTTAGCTGGTTCCCACAGTACAAGCTTTGCTTAGTTTGGGGCTAGATGGAGCTGTGTGAGATGTCCACACATATTATTATTATATTATTTTATATTATTAAGAGTTGGATATTTGACAGCCTCTGTGGTATGGTTGTTGGGTAGGTTGGCTCATAACCCGGAGCGGGTTCGATTCCCGCGACAGGACAAGTATTTGTGCAGAGAAAAAAAAGCAAATACTTGTTCTGAGTCTGGGTATTGAGGGACCATGGTCTTCGTAGTTCCTGGGTCCCTAGACACGGGAAGTCCTAGTTAGGGTCCAGGATCTATGTGTGTGATCGTTGGGCATTATTATTATAATATTTTTATTTACTGCATTATTCATAAAAGTTAAAATATCTTTGTAACCTTCACTAACTATATGTTTTGTTTCGTTTTCACACGTAATATTTTACGTGAATGAGACTACAACAGGCGAAATAATTTATTGAGTTGTTGGCGGGAAAACGAAAACGTTCATGTCACCGCATTGGATTATTTTCCAAAACTTATTTATATTTTCAAAATATAATTTTCAGTGTTAGTGCATAAAATTGGTGGCGTACTCGTGAAGTGCTGGATTACAGGCATGAGTGTGGGAAAGTGGTATAATGATGGCGAAACAATTCTTTTTTCCAAAACTCCATAGAAGCTTCTAGTAACGTCGCCACCACTTTACTAGGAGACTTAGACTAGACTATGACTTGACCTGACTTGATGACTTGGATCGTAACTTGACACATATCTGCGTGAAATATCATTAATTTGAGAAATTACCAATTACTTGACACTGGCTAAAAACACAAAAGTGTATATAAATACAAAAAGAAAATCCCATCTAAGTTTTTTAAATTTTCTATTTGGTATTAGTTGTGAGAGAGCTTAGTGATTATAGGAAACCAACTCTATGATAAGCGTCCAAAGTGGCGTTTTATGGCAGAGGCCTGTGTTCAGCGGCTGTCTTCTGGCTTTCGATATGTGTGAGCAATTTGTGTTCAAAAATCCAAATTGGTTCTACCAATTTTACGTGAAATGTATTCTAATTTAGGTTTTATTCAGTCACCATGAAAGTTTGTAAGCCTTTGAAGCATCTCTCTTAATAAAGACGGATTGGGTCGAGTGAGTTTAAGTTTTATCATCTTTTGATTCAATTACAAAAGTTCCAAGACAAGTTGCTTAAATTATGGCCACTTCACCGTTTTCCAGAGGAATTCTGAGTTCCCTCGGAAGAAAAGCTTCATAAACCGATTCCAACTTTTTAACGTAAGAACAAACAATAAAATTCAAAAAGTACCAATTACATCATCATTATCGTCAGCTAGAAGCCATCTAACGGTGCTAAAAATTAGAAGACAAATTTCGAGTTAACGGTGGAGAAAATTAAAAATTTTTTTTTGGAAACAGAAAATTAAGTTTTTGTAAAAAAAAGTTTTAAAATTATTATGTCTATGTTTTATGAAATAAAATTATGTACAATTTCTTTACCTGATTTGTAATGCCACCCCATCTCTTCCCGTGTTGAGTTAAGCTGGTTATGGAAATATCCAGGGAATGGCATATCATATCAAAATGTATCATATCATGGGCAGTAGCGTTCTCCAAAGTGCATTAAAATCAATGTGATGAACAAACCGCTACCAAGCGTGATAATTATAGCAATAATAATAATAATAATAACGGCCAACGATCACATACATAGATCCTGGACCCTAACTAGGATTTCTTGTGTCTAGAAACCCAGGAACTCCGAGGACCATGGTTGCACAACACCCAGACACAGGATAAGTATATGCGCTTTTTTTTCTGTTCACATATACTTGTCATACCGCGGGAATCGAACCCGCCGCCTCCAGGTTATGAGCCAAACTGCCCAAACACCACACAGAGACTGTCAAATATAAAATTATACTTAATTATGTATATATCTACCTTAACTATAGCTAGTTCACCCGAGTTTGTTTGCATCAGTGCTCACCCTCCACCCTATTTATCACAAAGACGAATAGTCTATAACCATCCGGAATAAAGCAATCACTCTTTGATTTATAAGAAGGGGATGAGAGCAAAATGCCGTATGAATTGCTTCGAATGGAACCAGTAATATAATTTTGATAGAACTTCACTTCCGTTTGGTCACAAATCTACTTAATTCAAGGCAATTAATATCTGTTTTTATTGTCAGCTTCTGTGGTGTGGTGGTTAAGCAGATCAGCTCTTAACTCAGGGGGTGGGTTCGATTTTCGCAGCGCCACTATTTGTGCACGGAAAAAAACGTAAATACTTGTTCTGAGTTTGAACGTAGGGCCATGGTCGTCGTAGTTTCTGGGTCCCTAGATCCAGGGAATCCTAGTTAGAGTCCAAGTTCTATGTATGTGATCGTTGGGCGTTATTATTTATTTGGTTTTTAAACGTAGACAGCGTTTAAAACACTGCATTATCCACTGAGCGAGCCGAGGAATCCGTTGAGAAAGAAATCCCATCCCATAGAGTTACAGTTTAATTTCAATCAAATAAGTACCTACACGTTGGGACTCTGAGTAATTTTGTGTCATAGAAAAGGACAGATTTAGCAAAAAAATATCCTAAAAGCAAAGCGTAATCTGTACTAATAATACATTTTTCATATTTTCATTTCACATCACTCATTTTCTAGTCTTCTTCTTAGTCTCTATGGTGTGGTGGTTGAGCAGGTCGGTTTATAGTCTGGAAGACGTGGGTTTAATTCCCGCGGCAGTACAAGTATTTATACACAAAAAATCGCGAATGCTTGTTCTGTGTCTGGGTGTTGTAGGACCATGGTCCTCGTAGTTCCTGGTTCTCTAGATACAGGGTATCCTAGTTAGGGTTCAGGGTCTATGTATGTGATCGTTGGCCGTTATTTATTTATTATTATTTTTTATTTATATAAAATTCAGTAGGTAATATGTCATTAGCGACAATTATAGGAATTAAGGAGCACACAAAAGAGTATTTTACAAAATTTTTTTAGCATCAATAAGCGTTGTATAAGCTCGCACCTACTCGTATATATATATGGTACTCACTGTTAAAACAGTTAAACATACGTTTTATCATCGTAACAAGCTCTACGTGTATTTCTAACCTTTCTGAGTAGTATAATTGTTAATTGGATTTTAGCAATTATTATCTTAAAATGTTGGTACCTCTCATTTTAGGATTTTATGGAGGTTTGAGAGCACCGTATATATTTAGAATGCCATTCACAAACTCATATAACTTCCCTGGCCTAGAAATCTTAATTGCTAATTTCCTACTATTTATATAATACTATTAACTTACTTACTATATAATTACCTACTATTTATATAATATTACTTACTAGCTTCTGCCCGCTTCACCTGCGTATAGGTATAGGAAACGAAGATTTTTTTTAGACAATTCAACTTCCCATTTCACGCTCTTAAGGGTACAATTTCGAAAAAAACCCTTAGTGGATTCTTACACTTTACACAGAACACACTTTCCAAATTTCTAATCTCTAGAAGTAGTTGTTTAGGCTGTGCATTGATATATATCAGTCAGAATCATCAAATGATATAAATCAGTCAGTAAGTCAGGACTTTGAATTTTATGTGTATAGATTTATTAAATTCGTGTCCACGTATCTTACAGGAAACATCAATCTATAGATTCCTTCTTTACGTCTTCGGAGGAAACGCAGTGGTTGTACTGTACGGTCGTAGATACTTAAAATAAATTTTGAGTGCATGCCATTATTGTAGCTATTGTTACAAGCCAAGGCGCCATGCACAGTTTAATAAATCATATTTACTAGACTGTGGTAAAGCGCTAAGTCTCAAAGCAAAATACCTCTATGCGCCAATGTTACGGTGGATGGTCCACTCTGAAGTGGGAATTCATAATTTTTGCGGTAACTTTTGTAACAGTATATGTTGTCTTTTGTACATGGTAATGAAAATCGCGAAAGGAGGAGATTGTTCTTTATATCTAAGTAACTTAAAAAATTGGTATAAAAAAAACTATTTATATAAACATATATATATAAATAAATCTCTAATTTCCATGGTCAATTCATCGCGCGTGAATGGACGCACATTTTCGCTAATTCTTTTTTGTTGTTTTTATTATTGCCATTAGATGGTTCTCATAAAAAAAAAATTAACAAATTTGAACGGAAAATTAGAAAAACACCACGCTGGTGAAACCGCGGCGTGCAAAAAGTAATATAATAAAAATATTTTGCAATGATCTTCCTAATTATATGTATTGGTTCCTAAGCCGTTTTAATTGTTAAAATATGATTTAGGAACTAATGTATCGAGTCAGCTACATTTTAGTTGATTATTTTGATTACCTATATGATGTAGCGAATAATTCCTTCTAAATATCGTCTTCTTCGCAATTAATAGACCATTTACCACCATTTTTCACCATAGTAATTAATAGACCTTGATGTTATCAGGGCTAGCTACAATAAAAACTGACAAAATGGTCCAAAAGACTTAACCTATTCATTCTTTAACTATGATACCGTATGACCTTTTAATAACTATGATATCCAACAAACAATACCTACATTTTCCAAAAACATTTGCACCATTCTCACATAAAATAGACCTCTTTGATCTTTTGTCAGAAAATAAACGCAGAATTCTCTTTACAAATATACGGATTTCAATATAAATTAAGCGTTAATTTCTGCAGTTCTGTAAATATAGAAAGCGTCATAAAATTATTTGTTTAAATCGTGTTAAATGAAATAGCTCACAAACTTATCCGGCTTATAAATGATGGTGGAGTTACTATGTACATAGATTATCGTATACATTTTACTTTACTAGGAGTATGACTGACGAGAGGTGCGATGGAAGAAACGCGATGCCGGAATCAGGTTGAATAGCTCTTCAGTTGTGCCAAAAAAGCGTGTTTTTAGTACTTGTCCCTATAATATATTACTAGTTGCGCCCCGCGGTTTCACCCGCGGATAAAAGTATTTTAATTATCTGCTCATCCCACGGAAAAATTTCACTTTATCGGGATAACATGTAGCCTATATGTTAATTCAGTGTATAAGCTATCTTGGTACCGAATTTCATCCAAATCCATTCAGCCATTTGAGCGTGAAGGAGTAACAAACATACACACACACACATAAAAACTTTCGCCTTTATAATATTAGTGTGATAGTGTGATAACTGTGATATAAAAATTGATCTTAGAGAAAAGGGCCGTTCAGCAACAAAGTAGGGCATCTTAAGAATTTAACAGTTTTCATTTTGCTTGAAATAATTTTATAAGATAGTTTAAAAGGGAGAAAAGTACACCAGAAAGAGTACCTATTACATGAGGTAGCGTGATTGGGTCATTACTGTTTGAGATCAAATACAGGTGACAAGGACGATTTTACGAGGTTATATTTGCCTTCTCTTTCTATTTCTATCGCTGTCTATATTACTCCCAGCAGGCACTAAAATTGGAGCATAGTTGGACTTGTAAGAATTTCGATCGGTAGTATCACATCATAACATGTCATCGAAATATATCAAAAGTACCGTGCGATATCGTCGGAAGTCGCCGCGGATGCGCTGTTTACATTAGCGACCGCAGCGCGACGGCGCACGCGCAAGCTCCAGTTATTATTGTTTATTTTTATACGGACACCAATCCAGACAACGCTGTAACGTTTTCTTTTACGTAATGGACCACCCGGTATACAGTAATTAGATACGGTGTGATAAACGACTTTGTATCTAATGTTTCATACTAATAAAGCTCTGCTTTGCGGTTTCTATGACCTCTCCTTGATCGTCGAACTAACTACCTAAAAAATCATATTGGTTAATTGCCAAACTGGTTCTGCAATTTAGTCGTAAATATTTATAACAAAGCGACAATTATTGATTATTATTTGACAACCTCTGTGGTGCGGTAGTTGAGCATCTCCGCTCATAGCCGCCCGGAGGTGGCGAGTTCGATTCCAGCGACTGGACAAGTATTTATGCACAGAAAGAAAAGCGCAATTACTTGTTCTGTGTCTGGGTGTTGTGGGACTATGGTCATGGTAGTTCCTGGGTCCTTAGATACAGAGAATCCTAGTTAGAGACCAAGATGTAAATGTGTGATCGTTGGGCGTTATTTTTCTATTTATTTATTTGTAAATGATGCATAGTATAGGTAACTTAATACGAACAAATACAAAAATATCGATAAAAGTGAAACTCCAACGAGCTTATTGCTTGCCAATAATTCATGTTTTCTAATAAATCATTACCTACGGCAATAGAAATGTTCACCCAACTCTTGTAAACTTGTTTAAGACAGGGTAAACATCTTCAGAACCTATCCAGACCTATACAGATGTTATTGTTGAATATCAACGCTGAGTGAACCTACTTCGAATAGCTTGTCTTATTACTTTTATTATAATCACTCACAACTTCGTAATAGTTTTCAAGAGAGAAGGCACTCAAAGCTTCACGCTTAGATGAAACTCATTAAGTGATTAGCTCCATCTTATAATGTATTCATCGATTTGTAAAATCAAATGAATCGACCTTTTGCACAAGCGAAATGTCAGGTCGATGACTCAACGGAAACTGTACAACAAATCAATCAATGTTTTGCCTTCAAAAGCATGTACACAACGAGACCATACAAACATAAATTAATTTCGGTACTAGCGTAGAGGCTTTAGAGTGCCAAAATCATAGTCAAATAATTCATTGAAAATGGGCCGTCTGTAGCACTTTTCAAGTTAAAATCAGAATACTTGTTCACTCTACTCCACTGTTTATTGTACACTCAATGAAGCGGCATGTATATCACAAATGCAAGACTTTGAAAAAGTTTCGAGGAAGTCGGTGGGAGTTCACGAATTAACTTACTTGTAGTGGGCTAGTGCATTCGGACTGTCTTTTAAGGTCAGCGTAATCCCTACACAATCCAAATGTTTCTTGTAATACCTATGCAGTGCAGTTCGTTGTTTTTTTTTTTTAGTTTCGATGGATTTGCGTTTGACTACATGTCAGCTGATGGTAAGTGACGATGAGGTCGAAGGTGGAGCACGCTTTCCCAGAAATAACCTATTTACTCTTGACTTAAAGACACCCAAGTTGTATGTGGAAGGAAACACCGACGACGGGAGTGAGTTCTATTCCCTAGCCGTACGCACAATAAAAGAATCTGCGAAGCGTTTCGTACGAACAAAAGGTAAATCAACAACGTAAGGATGGTAACTCCGACCTCGCCGTGAGGTCCTGTAGTGGAATGGAGACGGTGGGATAAGGCTGTGAAGCTCCTGGGCACATTCTCCAAAATGAATTCTGTAAAACACAGCCAAACACGCCACCACGCCACGTAGCTTAAAAATAAAGAATTCAATAACATTAGAGTTATAGTACTGTTTAGAAGATCTCCAATACGGTCACTTCGAAGTGCAGCTCAATATATTTTTTGACTGGCTTGATAGCTCAGTTGATAGTAACCCTTTTGAACTGGAGGTTGTGGGTTCAATTCCTACCCAGGACAAAAATTTGTGTGATTTACATCGACGTATTGTGCCGTTTACCCTATGGAAATTTCCACCTACCTAGATTAGTAGGGAGAAATAAATAACCAAAGGTATATACGCGAATTTTAATTTAAAATTTACATTTATCAAAAAAAGTTTACATAAAAAAATTTGACCGGCAGCTAGCGGTAGGCACATATATTTATAGGGCCGTGGATTTGTGCACTTTAACTAGTTTCTAAGCTTCCTACACCACCGCGGGAAAAGTACTGTCCTGATATTGTCGGGGGCCCCGGATGGTGGGTGGCCCCAAGGTGGCAGCGGCAAGCCGGAGTATAGCTGGACCCCGAAGATAGCTGCAGTAAGGGGTACCGGGCTTGTTGGGTGTAATTCCGCCGGTAAGAAGTTTCCCGGGAAGTCGGAAGTTTTTATTGGTAACGGTTTACGACGTTGTTGTTGTTGATTTTTGTTGATGTTGTGGTTGTTGTGGTTGTTGATGTTAATGTTGTTGTGATTGTTGTAGTTGTTGTAGTTGTTCCTGGAATCGATAAATTCCTCCATATTAATACGGGAACCCATCTAGCTTCCGTTCTGGGGACCCACCAACGGCTACAGGAACAAGGAATACTTACCCGCAGTAGTATTGCCGTGGTGGTACAACCAGAACGGAGTTCACAAAAATAATATTATATAGCTGAAGGCTATCATTAAAAGCAGAAGGCAATGAAAATAGTAAAAGGGAAAAAAAAGGAAATGACTTTAAATTACATTAAATTAACTAAATCAAATAATATTAGCAAACATTGAGAATATAAGGTAGGCAGAACAGAAAGGATGATGAAATTTTGACGACTAACGTTTGTGCATGATTCAGCAATTTGCAAATGAATATGCTACAATATAAACACTGGAAATAAAACATTATTAGTGTCATTAGGAAAATAACGGTCATTTTAATTATTCTACGTTGGGTTTTTATGTGCCATTTAAAACTTACCCTATATCGGGAACAACACGAAAACTTAGGACGTGTTTACAACACTAGAATACTTATTAATTATTATAATAAGGAATTATTAAAAAAATATGTTTGAATTGCACAGTCGGCTAGGACGCTCGAGCTGGCAAAGCGATATGTGTGCTCGCACTTAAGTTTAAATACGACTCGCGCAGGCGGCGGCGTACCCCGCGGAGTTCTTGTGTGAACCGGTATGACATAATTCGCGCGCATTGATTTAATAAGCGTTACGAGACAGGTGCCGCGCTTAGAATTTAGGATTTAATACAGGTTTATTAGAATAATAAGTTAGGATAAGTTTGTATTTTAAGTTGATTTAAATTGATTATAAGTAAATATTATTTTAAAATAGAAATTAATATTAAACCAGTAACGTTCCGTTACAGTATGTTTTGTGTCTGGGCGTTACATTGTATTCTGTTGATACAAAGAAAAAGTATCTACGTATTGTATCACGTATCTGGTTTCCATAGTAGGTACAAGATTTGCTTAATGGGGGTAAATGGCGCTGTGTGAAATGTCCACAAATATTTATTTATTTTTTACGGCAAATTGCCTTTATTTTCTAAATACTACAATGATGATATAATAACTAATACTAAACAATTATAATATTAATATTATATTATAACAATTTTTTTTATAATTTAGGGGTTTATTTACCGGTGTCTGATTTTGCTCTGAAAATTAAAGTAACCATGAAGATTCTTAAATATAATAAATAAATAAATATTTGTGGACATTTTACACAGCGCCATCTAGCCCCAAACTAAGCAAAGCTTGTATTATGGGAACCAGATAACTGATACAATACTTAGATACTTTTTGTTTGTAAATCGATACATAGAATACAATATAACACCCAGACACATAACAAACACCTATGTTCATCACACAAATGTTTGTCCTGAGTGGGAATCGAACCCACAACCCACAGTTCAGAAGGCAGAGTAACTACCAACTGAGCTATCGGGCCAGTCAATAATGTACCGATATAGTCTTTACTGATAGTTCACAATGTTTTCATTAGAATAAGTATGTGTATTGTTGTAATAACTATATCAACAATATCACTACCGTCGTAAAGTTTGTGAAAGTGGGCACCCCTAGTAAATCCGGTGATGAATGCAACCCGGCTCGCGACCCGACGCCGGCCGTCATCCGTCACGGACCTATCGCCCGTCTTTACGCGACATAAAAATTCTCCCCCAGACGTAACACTTGATTAATGTTTCAAAAAGCCCAATTAAGCGTGCACTCGAACGTTTTAACTTTTACCCGCAGCTTAGAAAGATTCAACTGACGGTTTCGCTCTGTGCTAATAGATTGGGGCTCGTTACTGAGAAATTGTAATTAAAATTATTGGTGGACTGCTCCATGGCACAGCTCAATATGTTGTAATATAAAAAATAACAAAAAACTATTTTTATATACTGCTATTATTAGACTCACCGACGACCCCGCCCCCTAAAATCTTAAGGCCACTAAGCTTTCGCCGAGACATCGGTTCACTTATGCCCGTCTATACTAAAGTCTAATAAAATACAACTTAGCTAGGCAACACTTTCCCCGGGCTCTCTTTTTTATATATATTATATATATGTGTTGTATGTGTCAAGTCACAGTCCAAGTCATTAAGTCACAGTCTATTCTAGTCAAGTCATACTTCTAGTAAAGTGGTGAGAACTTTACCAGAAGCTTCTATAGTGTTTTGGAAACAACACGAAAAAATACCTTTCACCATCATTATACCATTTCCCCACACTCACGCCTGTAATCCAGCACTTGACAAATAAAATGCCACCAATTTTATGCACTGATACTGAAAATAACACAAGTTTTGGAAAATAATACAATGCGGTGATCTTTTTCGTTTTCCCGCCTACTCCCCGGCCTCTCTTTTTTTTGTTTTGGTTTTGGCTTCACACTTTTGTGTATTTAGGCAGTGTCAAGTAATTAATTTCTCAAGTTAATTATTGTTATATATCTGTATGTGTCAAGTCACAGTCGAAGTCATCAAGTCAAGCCACAGTCTAGTCCAGCCAAGTCATACTCCTAGTAAAGTGGTGGCAACTTTACCAGAAGCTTCTATGGAGTTTTGAAAATAACACGAATTGAAACGTTTCAGCATCATTATACCACTTTCTCACACTCATGCCTGGAATCCAGCACTGAACGAATAAAATGCCACCAATTTTATGCACTAACACTGAAAACAACACAAGTTTTGGAAAACAATACAATGCGGTGACGCGATCTTTTTCGTTTTCCCGCCATCTCCCCGGGCTCTCTTATACGTTTGTTAAATTCGTGTCAACTTGGCAGACCAAATACCGAACGCTCATTGGTTGCTTGTTAATCATCGACTGTCTCGACCAATGAGCGTACAGTATTTGGCATGTTGACTTGACATGACTTTGACAAACGTACGAGTAACGCACGAAGTCAACGTTGAGTACAGACGGATAATGCCCATAAAATATACTACATGCCAACCTCATACTTGCATTGCGGTTCTATGATGATAGGTACGGATAAGCTTTTCGTGCGTGTTTGTGTGGAAATATCACATAGTCCGCTTTACATAATCATTTTTGACACACCTGCAAGATGTGGAATGAGCTTCCAGCTGAGATCTTTCCGCCAAGCTACAAAATTTCAAGAGAGGAGTGATAAGACTCTTTAAGGGTAGGCAATGCATCAGTAGCACCATTTATGCAGCTTGCTTGTACATCCATTTAAAAAAAAGCAAACTTGGTGTCTAATCTAGACAAACTGTCTAACTTAAGGGGATAAAAATAAATAACAACCTATGCCCAGACCTACCTAGTGTGACTATAAAATTTCATCAAAATCGGTTCAGCCGCTTCGGAGGAGTATGGTAACTAATACTGTAACACGAAATTTTTAAATAAATTTAGTAGAGCTTTACGTCTATGGAGCAGTGACATCTTGTTGGATAAACATATTATATAGAATTTGCTTTAGGTTAAGAAAAGAAAATAATGAGTATTATTATCAACAAATAGAGTCTAAATTAGGATCTTTTATTAGGACTCCCTAGAAATACCAGTTTATTCAATTTACGAACGCTTTCATATTCGTGGGTAATTTCTGAATTTATTATTATGTGCCTACCTGAATAGCAGAATGTTGAGTCATTATTATTGAACATTTCCTTTATAAGAGTTGTCGTACCTACCTACCTATATTATATATTATATTCAATGTACAAGTGTGCTATTAATATAATATATCTACGTGTGTTCATAATTGTTATTAATAATAATTATTTTTTTTACGGCTAATTTCCCTTTACCTTTATTTTCAAGTAATACTACAATGATATAATAACTAATACTAAACACTACCTATTACTACTAAAAATAAAACTTGTTAAAAAAATTGGACTATTATATACTGGCTGCGATGACAGTCCAAATGCTGCCAGCCCGCTACCAAAATGACCGAGCGTACGAAGTGGATGAAAGTTTCTGCGAAATCTGCTGTCATCCGTATCTACGTACTCGCGTATTTTTTATGTTTATTTTTTTATTTCAAACTTGTCTAACATTTGTCCACGCTCTAACCTGACAGGAAGTGACGATAGGTCGACATTACTCAGAAAAATATACTGGATTTACGAGTTCATGAATTTTTGCGATTTTTTATTGGAGAGGTATTTCCCAAACAAAGAACCACGTGAGCAAACCATAATTCAAAGTATTTGACATGAAAAATCATTAAGTAAAACTATGTTTTTTAAAATATTAATGAATGAGTTAGTGCACCCGAGGCCGCTCACAACATTGCAGTGTCACTTGAAAGTTCAAAATATAAATTTCCACGTGACACTGCTCTGCGCACGACATGAGACATCAGCATAGTTTAGTCTCGTTTGCCCAGAATTTGCAGCAGAATAGTTTGCAAAGTGGTGGTACCTACCTAGAGGAACTTTATTCATTTATTGAATACCAGCATAATGTACACTATTACAAAGAGAATACAAACATTACATTACATAAAAGCGTGTCATTACAAATTATTGGTAAAGAATGCAAGTAAATTAGCGAGTATAAAAATAAGTCACTGCTCCTTTTTCTAATCTAATTTAATTTTGTCTTCCTCTTTTCTAATTTTGCGTGCCCGACAGGGTCCACGATAAACAAGTAGTATCTACAAAGTATCACCTGTAAACAACATTGTGGAATGCAAATAAAGATTGAACTTAAATTTAAAACAAATTAATAGAAACTGCAGAAAAGTCCCACCACGTTTTTTGTTGTTTTAGATTAGTGACCACGATGCCCAGGAGGATGGAGACCTGGAAGTTCGCGTGGGACCGGATGTGCTTCTGCGTGCTCTGAGTACTGCAGCCAGCATGGCGATGGCACTGCCGCAGTCTCGCCTGCTACTCCTTTTGGCGATGATACTGCTTAGAGGTAAGTGTATTTCATCACTTCCAAACGTGACTTGGTGGTCGCAGAAGATTTTAATGTACCGAGGATAATTCTGCCTATTAACTGGATATTCCTTTAGTCAGCTCTTAGGGAACCTGTGGATAAAGATGGGTGGTTCTATTCTTGCGTCGGAACCACATTATAAGCATATAGTATAATAAGTAAGACTTAGTTTCTGATTAATTATTTTCTGAATAGTAATGAGAAATGTCAAAAATATATCAATTAGTAAATGGTTTAACTGGAGCGGTGCAGAAGGTAGAAAATAGGCTATAATAGTGACCTACCCCGTAACCTATGTTACCTGTGAACGAATGATCTGTTTATAATCACGGAAAAACTGCCTATAGATAATGCTAATTATGCCGTGATTCTAAAAGAATTTAAAACATAAAGAATTTCAAAACTTGATTTAAAGGTTACGTATGAAGAAGATAAAGCCCTTTCGTCATTCATTACAAGTTTCCTTTGTGAAAATAAGTGTATCGTGTAAACAGAAAAACGTATTCCATATTAGTAACTAGTATCGAATTTTTCTTATACCGTAACTGGTTACGACACTCCGGTTTCGTAATCGGCCAAAGGGGTATAATTTATTGTTTTGCGTTTACTTAGTAATTGACAGATAGAGCTCCGTCTTTCAGTGAGCTCGACTTGAGGAAAATAAACCATCAAATTGATATTTTCTTTACTTTGTACGAAATACTTTGAAACGCAATGTTGAGCGCAGCAAATAATCCTTGCAAACTTCAATTCGGCCCAATTGTTGAAACTCTGAAGGTGGTAAAGTTGCACTGTAGAAGGTAAATATGCTATTCAAACTTTTCCTAGAACAAACGAAAGTTACAGTATGCTATGTAGTATTTCTGAGATACTGTGGTTGCAGTTAGAGCTTTACTATTTCGACGGTGAGTGAGCGATCATGTAACTTTGATTTGATACAAACGCAACCGGCGAAATAGTTTCCAAAATAGTTCTTAATGAATATGTGTAATGATTGGCTCCATTCAATTTAATCGATAATCAAGTCAATCGGCAAAATAAGCTGGTGACTTTAAACGATAAAACCTTAAAACAAATGACTGTGCAAAAGAATTCAGTGGATTTTAAACTCTCCTTCATCATGGATTTTAAATAAGTTTTAGCAAAACAAAAGAAGGTAATTGTTTGAAATAGACATATCACAAGGTGTCTAGGTCTACACTGAAGTGGCATGTCCCGAGTCACGCTATGGAATGAACGATCAGCTAGTAGATAAATACAAACAAATTACCTTCTAATAGCGCAGCTGCTCGAATTACCGTGTTCTATAATCAAACTAACCCGTAATAATAGGTACAGGTGCCGGCTACTAGCGCTTGCGGTTAGATATAATCGCGATCAAGATTTTTACTCCAGCACTCCTGACTGATGTTTATTAACAACTGTTGCAAGACTCGTTTTAATAGTTGCTTTGAGAATTTTTACTTTTCTATTAGGTTTTGTTCAACTTCTTTAATGTAACGGGCGTCGTATACAATGTGGTTTGTTTTCTGAGTTCGGTATTTAAATAGCGATTTTATGGGGCCCTATTTCTGAGTATATAATTCAAATGTCAAATATATAACTTGTTCCATTTTAAACAATAGAAAGGTACTACGGCCGGAATGCCTGTATAATTGTAAAACTTTTATTACAATTTCTAATACAAGAATATTTTAACAGTTCAAATTTTGGGAATCAAATCAAACTCGTTACTTGTACAGTTAAATAGGATACTCATTATACACGTGATAGTCATTTTATAGATTTACTTAACTTAGAAATTTCACTTCCATTTATCATCGCAACTATTGCATTTGATGCTCAGTATGTTTAGTTAAGCCATTCTATTCTGTTTTTTTATGGAAACGTGACTACTTGAATACATTTATATATTTTTTGTTCTCCGTTACTGTTTACAGAAACACAACTTTGCCCACATGAGGGCGTAGTAGTTCTCTACAGTCTTCTACGCTACCGTTACCCGAATTTCTAATAATGTTTAAGCTAAATTTGCATGTGTAAGATATTTATTGTAAAGGATATTATATTTTATTCTAAGTAGGACAATAATGGACTTTTTAGAATAAACTATACAGTTATATAACCTAGCTTATATATAAGTACCTACTAACTTTACATCATTCAATTGGAAGCTCATTTTAACCCGTTACAGGGCATTTAAGTCTCCCTTTTACGCTATTCATCTCTTTATTGAGCCACGCTCAGCTAGGTCTTTCTTGAGCTATCCTTGGCTAGGTCTTTCTTGCAAGACCTTTAATTTCGTTTACTTATAAAAAGTCTTGCTACAAGAAATCTTCATACGTATTTCTGTCATAGTCATCATTTCGTATGAGACCTACTCCAATCATCACCACATCCAACTAATATGCCTTGTTATCTCCAATTTAATTTAATTATATGCCTTGGTCTTTCGAACTCTGTCTCTCAAGTAACGCCTAACGAGTGCTTCAATATATGCTGCAGCTCTAAAGTAACTTGAATGATACCTTTAAAAGCATGCACTGTCAATATCAGCATGTTATTGTCAGCAAAAATGTCACCTAAAGCAGGTTTAACATGAAAGTGCACTTCGCGTTTCAAATTTCAAACGTCACATTTTTTTGTCTTCAGTAAACAAAATATCTACTGACTTTGCTTTTATTGAAATTACCCTCTTCGTCGCGGGAAGAACGAATTAAAATCGCATTAGGAAATCCCGTTCCCGCCTAACTTTTCCAGTCTGTGCACAGAGTCCCGGTGTATCGGAATAAATGGGCCAAACTTCGTTTATTTATATAGTCTTACTGAATATTTATGTTTTCGTTCCTAATTTGGCATTCCCGTCACTTCAAATACAACTTTAGGAAGTCCGGAAAAATTCGCGATTGTGTTTCTCCAGGAAAAAAACGTAGTCAGCAAGCTTCCCTTGACTTGCCCGGATTAAATTAACATTGACGTTGGTTTTGAGTGGAAGCTTTATGCAATATTTGTTTTGAAATTCTCTACTAAAAGGGTAAATAATTTACTCCCAACCATGTATACTTACATTTGTCGTGGCTTATAAATCATGTATATACTATAAATATTTAAAACAAATAATGATCAAAGTTTGACAATTAACCTAAAAATTTAAGTGACAATAATCATAATTTCCTTCGACCTGAATATTATTGTAATGTGACGAGAGTTAGGCAATGTATGCTCTAAAGTGCAACGCCCTCACAGGGCTCATACAATGTAATATTGGGAACTAAGTACTGTATAGATTAGTTAGACTAAGTTATGACATTGTATGAAGGCATGTAATAATAAATAAATAAATAAATAATTAAATAAGCAACACAGTTTTGTATTTTAGACATATACCGGAGCATCGTGCTATGTAATTCTGTAATGGTTCTTAAAACTTCAATAAGTCAAACTAACTTCGATTAACCTAAACGCGACATATTCCTAAGTACTTAAGAATGACAATCAAAATATCTGAACAACCAACTAATACACCTAAATGGCTAATGTGGTAATACAACCAATTTAACTTCACCAAAACATCCAAAGTGCTTAGCAAGTTGCTGATACTTTAGAAGCCACAAATAGGCAAGTATCCACTGAATCGACTTTACCTGATGGATGAGAGCTTCGAAGTAATGCGTTTAAGTTGGTTAATACATATAAAAAATGGCCGGGAAGTCACGCCTGTTCGCTGTAGCTCGCCCAAATAGGATAATCGCGTAGTTATTGCCTATGTTGGAATAGACACTAGCCACGCCAACCGCTCGTTTATTTACATGCCATAATCCATGGCTCGCCGTGGCATAACTCGTTTATGTGGAAATGTCTTAGAGCCGCGTGATGGATGCCAGCCACATGCCGCTTCATTGATGAATATATTCATGACGGGTCTCCGGCGGGACTTGTCACTTCTAGACGTCGTCGTTCATGTCAAACATTGCTGCAAGTATTTATTACAGTTTTTGTAAAAGTGCTTATTATTGCCCTCTTCCATAACAAATATATACTTTTATTTTATAGCACCACCGTCCATGCTCATTGATCTATCTCTGTCCACCCAAAGGTTGTCTGGAAGAGATCGCTGTTTAGCGATAACACCGCCCATTGTAGCCTACTTATAAGCTTTTCTGTTTTGTATTTCGTTATCTAGGTGTCAATAAAGAGTTTATCTATCTATCTATCTAAATATAATATTTGAATTTAGAACAAATAGTACATAGCTATGTCATAGGCGCCTGTTTTTCAATATATCAGTTATAATATCTCACGCTGAGTCGGAAAATATACGCAATTCGTAAGAAAATTTTCATGCAATCAGTTCAGCCGTTTTAGCGTGGAAACCACTCAAACAAGCAAACAGACAATATTTTGTATACTTTTATATAATAATAATATGTCTGGACATCTCACACAACGCCATCTAGCCCCAAACTAAGCAAAGCTTGTACTATGGGAACCAGATTTCTGATACAATACTTAGATACTTTTTGTTTGTAAATACATACATAGAATACAATATGACACCCAGACACAGAACAAACACCTATGTTCATCACACAAATGTTTGTCCTGGGTGGGAATCGAACCCACAACCCACAGTTCAGAAAGCAGGGTTACTACCAACTGAGCTATCGGGCCAGTCAAAGTCAAAGTATATTAGTAGAGATTATAATCCTTATGAGGATAATCTTTAATCTATTCCTGGATCCTTATAAGAAAAATTAAAGTGTAATTTAGATGATTTACTAAGATTTGTGATGATCAAAACATACAATAGATATTGTTCGATGACGAAAGTTGATTGTAAAAGGTAAAGAACTTGAAATCACTTGTCGGTAGCCCTCTAATTATAAATATTGAAACATGGTAAAACTTTCCGTATCTCTAGACTTTACTATTGTTAGATAGATATACTGCTGCCAGGATAGCATATATGTAGGCAGAAACGTGTTTTGCATGGATTGCAAACTGTAGAACTATAGGCCTTCAGCATGTCCACACCGCGCCGTGTCTGGAACAAGAATGATCCGTTAGTACACCGAGCGGTCCCTTTTTATAGCCAGATGGTTGGGGGAGCAATGATAGTTGCCGATGTTGCCACTGTAATAAATTTAAATGCCACCATAGGGTAAATTACGGTACTGCCCGCTGCGCATAGAGTTTATAACTGGACGTTGCCGCCGTCATATACATTTTATTATTGTCTGTTCTAAATCTGTTTATAAATCGTTACTTATGATATTCTCACGGACCACCACTATACCACCACCACTGGGTGGAGTTCGGACTACTATTTAATGTTTTTCCCAAAAACTCCCAGTTATTGGGAAACAGTAAACGTACAGTAAGTAAAAGATGAATAATTTCAACAATTTTTGAAATTTGCAGTTAAAATTTAGAAACATCTGTACTTCAGCATTTTGTGATGAAAAAAATACGGGCGGTTAAAAAATAATTGAGCATAATCTATTTAATGAAATGGAAATTACAGTTAGTAATAATGATAATAATAACGTTCAAAGATCACATACATAGATCCTGGACCCTAACTAGAATTCCCTGTGTCTAGGGACCCAGGACATCCAGACTCAGAACAAGTATTTTTCCTTTTTTTTTCTGTGCATAAATAGTTGTCCTGCCGCGGGAATCGAACCCGCTACCTCCGGGTTATGGGCCAACCACCACACCACAGAGCCAATAGAGAGAGAGAGAGAGAGAGAGAGAGAGAGATTTGTCTTTATATTCTAGACTATCATTTTGGAAGTATTTCGTATTATAATTCATTATTTTTATCGCACCATTAACGTTCAAATTAAATTTGTTTTTATCGAGCTGTGCTGAGCGCAGAGCTTCGATTCGCTTTATTCGTTTTCCGCTCTATCGGCACGTTCACTAATTATATTTATTTTTGTCTTATACTGCAATACGGCGAATTCCATTTCAGTTCAATTGTTTCTATATTAGATTTAATTATTTATTTATAATACCTACGAAAAGAAGAATAAACGCTGGTCGTTGTCGCGTTCCGAGGGAACCTGAAAGCTGGGCTTAGTAAAATAAAGTAACAAACAAGATTTGAACATATAAAAAAAAGAAATTTGCAAAAAGATAATGAGCTTTCAATGTAATAGAATAAAACTCAAATAAAATGAAATGAATTACATTGTATGAAAAATAAAATTATATTATATTAAACATAATATAATAAATTATATTATTATTGCGCGTTGTAGCATGATAGTTGCTACAGATGGCGCTACACCTGCTTCTTCTTCTTGATGTATAAGTCAGTCAGGACTTTGAATTTTATATGTATAAATAAATAAAAGCGGTAAAAAAAGGTAATATAATAAGTAAGGTAGCTTTTCGAAAGCGGTCCGATTAAATTTGGTGCAACGTAAAAAAGAAAGAGATGAGCTTACGCGTCTAGAGTGAACCGTAGAGCAAGACGCAAAGCTAGTGTTTGACTAAGCGATGTGAGGATGTATGTAAATTTTTGCTTGCCAGGTTATTTTAGCTTTAAACAATTAGTTACTTTTACTGGAAACCATAGCTCAGCAGAAGAGTGGTCTGGCATGAACTGAAGAGTCAGAAGACGTAGAGTCAAATCCCGTTGTTGAGTTTTTTGGAAACTTTTTATTTTATTAACATAACATACTACACACTTATAAAAATAATACGTCTTTCTTTAATCCAATAGTTAGAATCGAGTTACAAAGAATATAATGACTAACAATAATTCAAATTTGGAAATTTTTGATCCAAAGATTGGTTACGTTACAGTTACATGAAAACAATAAATGATATCCTACATAGTAAACCGGATGGTTCCGACACAATAGCTGCTTTGTGTCGGAATAATCCATCCCACCCATAGTTATACTCCTTAAAATTGTAATTAGTATACCGTTGTAATGGGGGGTGCCGATCTGCAAAGCTTGTGGCTTTGTTGATGGGTACTCTCATCCGCATTTGTCTCGATAGTCACTTTATAATTTCATTTTTCTGTGTACACATAGTCTTAAGTTACAATCTAGATCATTATTTATAAGCATGTCTATGTGGAATAAGTCAATGATGGTAATTTGTTTTGTGTACCTATATAAAATTATTAATAGTACTTATAGTAGTGGGTCTTCAATCTGAAGTATTTCAGCAAACATACAGGCATGACAACTAAGCTTGACCACTTTGTCATTGGTGCTGGTGGTTGGGGATGGCTACAGTAGTATTTTTTAAACCACTACAATGAAAGAAAGAAAGTAAGAAAAGACATTTATTCTTGCTTTCTTTCTTTCTTTCATGAATGAATCATACTTACGACTGGTGTAGGTACATGCGCGACTCGTCAGCACGGCAAAGTTTCGATAACAAAGTAATTAAATTTTTTTTTTTACAGGCAAAGTGCCTTTATTCTTTCAACTACAATGATATAACAACTGCCACTAAACAATAACTTTTACAAAAAAAACTATATTCTAGCCGCGATGACATATATAAATGCTCCATATAAATGTGCATAATAGATTTTAACTCACCCCGTCGTCGCCCCCTGAGACACGTCTTGAGCGACCCGCATGATCCTATAGCAGCCGTAGTATCGGCTGCGCTGGGATCACCGGACCAGTCTAGCCCTTCTGGATCAGGTACCGCTTTCGGCACCGGTATAGGATACCAGCGTAACACAATCAGACACCAACCCCGCCGGCGAGGTCGACGTCCCCCCGTAGGTTAGCTAGAACGGTCGCGACTTTCAATAGGGTCCACTCTTCCAGTAGACGTAGTCTTCTCGATCCTCTTATACTGGCAACGGCCCAAGCCGAGGCTCGTACCCTAGAGGTGCCCTTGAGCTATTTGCCTCCCACTTTTGACGGCTGGGCGCCTTAAGCGAAGGTGACGCTGTAAAGGTCGATAGAGACCAACAGCATTAGATCGTTAAAAAAAAGCGATTATTAGGATGATTTGTTCTAAGCACGGAAACACAAAAAGCTTACAAGTACATGCCATGTAGTAGCACTCGCAAGTCAGTAATAAAAACAAATAACTGTTGTCGTTACTATAAAAATATGCTGCGATATTTTAGAGCGTCTATTCCGCATCGCGGCGGCATCTCCATACTTTTCATATTACTTATGCATAGAGAACAGATTGAAACGAGTCGGGTAGTTGCCGTCTACCCGCGATCGGTATTCCGAGCCAACCCCGTCCGGTTTAACCGACCTGTCTTCAGCCCTGATTGTCTCCAAACAAAGAATAACTAAAAACACAACGCGGCTATACAATTTCCGTTACAGTTTTAACGATACAATTGGTTTTGGTCCGATTTCACGATGACTGGTAGAGAAGGGAATGTCTAATGCAAAATAAAAATAAAAAAGCAATGTACCTATACATAATTATACCGCATTGGAGGTACAAAATAACATAATAAAGTAAGTAATATTAAAATTGATATTAAGTCCATGAAAAAGTTTGTTCGTGGTTTGTTCGAGAGCTCTTGTAAGGAAACCTACTTTCTTCTGGATTTTTTGACGTCAAAATTTCCAGACTGGAAACACTAGAACCAACTTTGTACTCTAATAACTTTACTATGGTGCGCGAATCGGACAGTTTTTTTTTGTTTGTGTAGCTGTAGTTCTTTTTTAAATAAAATATCAAAATGTGTAGTGATGATATATGTATTCATTGAATTTTCATTCATTAACACATTATGATTATGATTATTTATAGGTGTAGTGGTGCTGGTAAAACAGATATTAGTTCGACAAAATAATTTCATATATTTCACGGCAACTTATTTATTTTGTAAATACTTTTATATATCGACCGATATAATTATGTGGTTTTCAAGTGTGTTTCAAAATTATGAGAAACTTATGAAAATGGATAATACTTATTACCGTAACATTAATGTGTGTTCACATGACACAAGTTAATGCAAGCTTACAATATAGTATAAATAACCCTCCATACAATACATAGGTACAATATAGTATGTATTTTAGATCTACCGCAGCTTATGAACATGTGTATCCTAAAACTTGCAAAGCTAAATGAGATAAATGATGAAATAAGAGATAAATGAGCATTAAAATCTTTACTATCATATAAAATTTCCCTGCTGGAAACGACCAGAATAAAGTAAAATGAAATCCTTGTTAACATTTACATGGCAGGTAAGCTATATTTACCCAATTAGTTAAAAACCGGTAGTAGAAACACGAGTTTTTGAATGTAAGCTAAATGAACACACTCGTGGAACATTCTACTCCACAATTTAGTTTCCATAACACCGTTGACTTATTTTGTGTAAAACTTTTTGACTACGACTTTGTTAAAATTGGCGTTGGAAGCTTTAATGTAAATAATTAAGCTAGTGCTTTACTCTACCTCATTTATATAAAACTAGCTTCTGCCCGTGGCTTCGCCCGCGTGGTCTATAGGAAACGAAGAAAATTTGTTATTTAAAGATAATTCAACCACCCATTTTACCCTCAGGGGTAATTCTTAAGGGTGGAATTTTGAAAAAACTCTTTGTACACAGAGAACACACCCTCCAAATTTCAAGTTTCTAGGACCAGCGGTTTAGGCTGTGCGTTGAATTATAAGTCAGTCAGTCAGTCAGTCAGGACTTTCAATTTTAGCACTCTTCTGCCCGCGGCTTCACCCGCGTGGCCTATAGGAAACGAAGATTTTTTTAATAGATAATTCAACCATCAATTTTAACCTCTTAGGGATGGAATTTCGAAAAACCCTTTCTTAGTGTAATTTGGACTCTCCTTTCAAGTCTCTAGGATCAGCGGTTTAGGCTGTGTTTTGATGTATAAGTCAGTCAGGACTTTGAATTGTATATGTATAAATAAATAAAAGCGGTAGAAGAAGGTAATATAATAAGTAAGGTAGCTTTTCGAAAGCGGTACGATTAAATTTGGTGCAACGTAAACAATTTGCCGTGCCAAAGAAAGAGATGAGCTTACGCGTCTTGAGTGAACAGAGCAAGACGCAAAGCTAGTATTTGACTAAGCGATGTGAGGATGTATGTGTATTTTTGTGTTTAATTTAATCATTGAAATCACAAACCTCGTAATGTAAGTTATTATTTACCACATGCACTAACATTGTACAGTCTTCCTTATAAACTTTATTTATGGTTTAAAATATCCTATCAAATTTTCGCTGACGTGATACATCACGAGCGAAAACGAGATATAATTAAAAACATTTATTAATAATGTTTCAACGAAAAAAACCTAATAAAATTTAACTATCATTTACAAATAAGACCCATAAAATTCACCTTTATTCTGTCTTCAGTTGTTTTATACGAGACACAAAGAAACCACTGTAACGCTGACGGTAAACGTTGATCATGAACATCAAAAAGGCTTTAAAAATCCCAATTGGGGAATACCGATGAGCCAAGACGAAAAGGGCTGTAACCTTAACTGATGACGACAACCGTTTCTTTTATGGCTTCGTTCTGTTTTAGGGGACATTTGTATTAGCTCATATAATACCTAGCGATGAATAGTTCATTCAATTGTCCGCCAAACATAGGCACTGTCTCGGATTCAGATCATGACTCCAAAACGGGACAGTTAAGTAGCTTACAGATTATTACATTTTAGCAGCCGCTAGTCTGAATGAGTCACTCGGTTCATGAACTGCTTACAATAGGAAGTGAACTATTTTTATCTAATTTGATAGTTGTTCGCGGTTGATTGATTAATTACGTGAACCGAGGGCGCTCTTCCCTGTGCCCTGGGAATTTTCGAGTGGTGCCTTGTTACCTCCCGTTGCCAGGGTAATCGCTGTCTCTAATAATTTATGAAATATGCCGTAATAACCTTTGTAATAAAGGCCAAAGCTGTTGCGAGGATAAAATCGCTTTTACCTCTAAATCGTTGTCGGTAACGATTTCGCTATATTATTAGAACTAATTTTGCGATATAATTTCGAAAAAATATCAACAACTAGCTGAACCAGCAGTAGTAAGTTACTAGCGCGCGCAAGTGGGTAGTTACTAATAGTAACTGCCTACTTGCTCGCAGTAATGGCCGTGTTATTTTGGATAATATAGGTAATAACCTACCTAATCTAGGGGATATTCAATTCTGGATACCGCATGTATTTTTTTTATTTTCTATCATAATAATGCAGTGCTAATAATAACAATAAGATTGTGCGAAGTAAGAATGTTTCCGATATAATTATGGAAAAAAAAATAGGTATCAAACGGTTTGAAGAACCCAAATGGTTATTTTACTCTTAATCACACTTCACACTAATATTATAAAGGTGAAAGTTTGTATGTGTGTATGTGTGTATGTTTGTTACTTTTTCACGCTCAAACGGCTGAATGGACTTGGATGAAATTCGGTACCAAAATAGCTTATACACTGGATTAACATATAGGTTACATTTTATCCCTGAAAAGTGAAATTTTCCCGGGGAATGAGCAAATCATTAAAATACTTTTTATCCGCGGGTGAACCCACGCGACTAGTACATAATAGTTACTAAATGCACTTGTGGGTCGTCAGAGTAAAGTACAAACCTATTTCTTGAACATACCTACTTGTTTAAGTTTCGTTTCATTCCCAATGCGCACGTTAACGTTAAGCTAATGCATAGTAAGCACCATTATCTTCTCGAAAACACAACAGTTCTAAAATTAATTACTGTTTAAAATTCGTTATCTACCTGTACAATATACCTACCTATATAAAGCTATAATATGTCTAACGTATTGAAAACTCATTCTAAATTGAGAACGTTTTCTTGGAGGCTATAGATTATGCTCAGTCGGTAATCACGATGGTAACTTGGTAAGTAACGTACCCTAAAATTTGTACCCAATGCTTGGATATAATTCGATTTTTTTGCTCGAGTGCGTGGCACGCGCGGCTGGTTGCGGCCGCGGCCGGCGGCTTCGGCACCGGCGAATATGTGAAACAATTTTCTCTTATGAATAAAATTTTAAGGTGCGTATGCAAATTTCCATTACCGGGGACCATCTCCTCTAATGGTGTCATGTGTGCAGACATTCTCTTTTCATATAGACTACGTAAAAGGGTAATTTGGAATGACGTCCCGAGAACTTAAGTTTACCGCCTTGAACAATCGGAGCTTTTATGCCTTTTTTATATCAGTATCCTATACAGGTGGAAATAAGACTGCTTTTTATGTTGAATAGAGTATACTTGACAACATGAATATAAACCTTATACTGCGTACAACTAATTCTTAAATTATCCACGTTTTTGTGAAGCATTGTGAAAGTTCACGTGAGGGCCTCAATACAATAAGCTCCACAAAACATTTTCCTAACCACATTTAACTTAATAAAAAGCCCTTTTAGGGGTCTCCACAATTACAACGCGAAACGTTCGTACAATATTATCTTAGGACTATTTTAATTAAACTTTTAAATGGGCCAGCTTGCTAATAGAGTTAAATTGTAGCAATCATATGTTAACCTCATAATACAATACTAATTGTTTTAATAATTTGTCAAAGTATTAATTATTCTGTAAAGTAAACTTTAGTATTCAATTTATTAGTGAAGTATTTCTGTAGTACCTACGTTATACAAATTGTTGGTTCATTCAGTATCTCCTGCACAGCTTTATTTATTTTCATTTACTAGGGTACGATTTATCAATACTCAGATAACGGTCGCATATTACATTTAAATAGTTTTTAAGATAATAACGACTGATCAAGCCAACACATGACCAAAATGCTGGTCTCTTTTTAGCCCAAAGACTAAGCATTGCCAATTGCCATTCAACGGGGCAGTGCCGCATTTGGGGGATGTTGCCTACTGGTAGCGGCTTCTTAGATTTAGTTTTGCTAATGCATAGTTTTTAATTTTAAACTTATAATTTGATCCAGCATATTATGGTGACTGCTATTATATACCGCAATAGGTAAATTTCAAAAACTAAAACTATATACACAGACTCCTGGGTCCGTGCTCTTTTTTAATATACTACTTACATATTGTTAGTTGTGTTATTATTATTAGGGAGGGACTTAGTTACATTTTTTCCTTTTTTCTTAAACTTTTTGACACTATATAAATATTGGGAATATCAATGACTTTATTTCTGACTGTGACTGGCCCGATGGCTCAGTTGGTAGTGTCCCTGCCTTCTGAACTGCAGGTTGTGGGTTCAATTCCCACCCAGGACGAACATTTGTGTGATGAGCATCGATTTTTGTTTTGTGTCTGGGTGTTTATATTGTATTCTATGTATGTATTTAGAAACAAAAAGTATATAAGTATTGTATCAGTTATCTGGATCCTAGATCCTGGAACATAGTACAAGCTTTTCTTAGTTTGGGGCTAGATGGCTCTGTGTGAAATGTCCACAGATATTTATTATTATTATTATTATTATTAATTATTTCTATTTGCGTATACACCACGAGCAGACCAACTCCCGCAAGCAGCGCCCATTCACAAGCTTGACGAATGTGCCAGCTATCGCTCTCCTCGACCATTTTTGAGGGAAGATTTCGACCCGACACACGACGGTATCGCAAGAAGAAGCTTTTTAGTGAGCGTGAATGCTTCAGGTTCACACAACATTAAATCTAATCATAATCAATAAAAATCTTATTAAACAAATAATGTTGCAGTATTTATTCATACAAACGGGATTACTGACTGGCTCCTTCAAGTTTGTCAGTATCCGTACTTGTTTTTCCTATAGCTGTTTCAGTCCACCTTCTGCTCCCGGCCCAGGGCCTCCGTTACCATCGCGCGATTCAGAGTTTTATCTTGATATATATAAATAATAATATATCATACAATAAAAAAATATATTTATATATCTATTTATCATTAACATTTATCTTACAATTGTGAGACCGTCCTTATACTATTTTTTTTTGTTTTCCTTGGGGTTTAAATAACAGCAAATATACTTTTAATAATTACAACCTCATATTTTGTGTGATTTCATAGTGATTATAATATCGGTCATAATTACATTATATCGGTGGTAAGAGTTCACAAGTACCTAATGGTATTTATTGTTTTGTAATATAGAACGTCCGTTTCCATTATCACCGAGTATTTCTGTCAAGTTGTCAAACACGATATTTCGATTTAACAATGGGGCCCGTGATCGACGTTCTCCGTCAATATTTATCGTGCGCTCGAATCTAGGTTTCATATTTTCTTCATTACTTATGCATAGAGTACAGATTGGCTACAGTGAGGCGCTGGCATCAATATTCAGTCAGCGATTGCAGCCTGACATGATTACATTAACCATTTTCTTATACTCGCCCGTGTCACGGATAACTGGACGCATATTAATCACTATCAGAGATAAAAGAGGTAATAGGATAGTTGGCATGAAACGATAGCAGGAAATATGAATGAACTTTGTAGATCTGTTTTAGACACGTTTTAGACCTACTTGCATCAGACTATAACCAATATCTAAGAGCGATAGCCTGTATTTGGCTTAGGAGTATTTATTAAAATATTATTTTATAGGAAAGCTGTTGGTTGTTCAAATAAAATAAAATAAAATTTAAATTAAAAATATTTTACTATAAAATTACATCGAAGACAATGTTTGAAGCCATTGAAGCTATCCCGGCTTTAGGGACAGAAAGATGCAGGTTCAAATCCCTGTCGGATCTTTCCTTTACGTTAAAAAATTTTGGTTCTATTATTTTCTTATATATAAGTAACTATTACTTAATATAAACGTTTATGAACTTAATATAAAACGACGTTGAACTTATGAGAAAACTAAATATTTTATGAGAAGCCGTATTTTATTTCCTTCAAATTTTTCATGGTAGTGCATTAAACGTACACCTACGAATGTATAACTAACGAGCTTCTGCCCACAGCTTCGCCCGCAGCGTAGCCTATGGGAAAATAATTCAATCACCCATTTCACCCTCTTAAGGATGGAATTTCGAAAAATCCTTTCTTTGCGGATGCCTACGTCATAACATCTACCTGCATGCCAAATTTCAGCCCGATCCGTCCAGTGGTTTGGGTTGTGCGTTGATAGATCACTATGTCAGTAAGTCAGTCAGTAAGTCACCTTTGAGTTATATATAATAGGCCTTTACCTATGAAATTGCTGTAATGCAGTACAGACTTTTTCAAACAAAAAAAAGTTTTTATTGGCTATGAATTCGAAATTCAAATTAATTTTGTTTTAAAAATATGACATTCTATTTACAATATAAGTCTTTTGTTTATTGATTAGCGTTGTATTTTCATTACATTTCAACATTTTTCCTCATAATGGATACTTTGAAATTTCGTGTAATTATGGAATATGAGTTCCGTCGTGGCACCAACGCGGCACAAACGACACGTAACATCAACGACGTTTACGGAGAGAACTGTACAAACGAACGTACAACCCGTTATTGGTTTGCTCGGTTCCGTTCTGGGAATTTTGACTTGAAAAATGAACCTCGTGGTCGTCCGGAAACTTTGGTCAACAATGATGAATTAAAGGCGATTGTGGAAGCTGATGAATCTCAATCTACAGCTGAGCTGGCAGCAGCTTTTGATGTTAGCATCAAAACAATATTGGTCCATTTGCGACAGATTGGCAAGATAAAAAAGCTTGATAGATGGGTGCCCCACGAACTTAACGATCGCCAGCGCAACGTACGCGTCGAGATTTGCCTTGCGCTGCTTAACAGGCACAGAAATGAAGGAATTTTGAACCGAATTGTTACGTGCGACGAAAAATGGATTCTTTTTGACAATCGAAAGCGCTCAGCAAGTTGGTTAGATCCTGGTTCGGTACCAAAGCAATGTGCAAAACGAAAAATGACCCCTAGAAAGGTGATGGTCACAGTTTGGTGGTCTAGTGCTGGTGTGATTCATCATAGCTTTTTACAAAACGGCGAGAGCATTACTGCAGATGTGTACATTGAAGAACTGACCACAATGATGGCGAAACTCGCACGTCTGCAACCAGCTTTGGTCAATCGGTCGTCTCCACTGCTACTTCACGACAACGCGCGACCCCATACTGCACAACAGACCGTCTCTAAGCTGCATGAGTTGGGTTTGGAAGCTCTCCCTCATCCGCCATACTCGCCAGATCTTGCGCCTACCGACTATTATAAAATACTTTAACTTTTTTCAAACAAAACGGCAATTTCATAGGTAAAGACCTAATATATATGGATATAAACCGATGTTGAACTTATGAGAAAACTAAATATTTTGTGAGAAGCCGTATTTTATTTCCTTCCAATGTTTCATGGTAGCGCACTAAACGTACACCCACGAATATTTAATAATAGAAAATACGAGCACAATCGACAGCTAATTGTTAATTTCGAAATGAAATAACAGTCTCCGTTTCATTTAACTGAAAATTCGATTCCTGTAAATCGTTACGGGAAACTGGGAACACGGAATTTTAATGCGTTACAATCGGCAGCGAACTGACGCATGCTGAGTGTGCGAACAATCCTACTACGTATTCCAGTAATAAAATTCATTGCAAAATCATTTATATCTGACGGTGGCAACGTCCAGTTGTAAACTCTATGCGCATCGGGCAATACCGTAATTTACCCTGTGGTAGCATTTAAATTTATTACAGTGGCAACACCGGTAGCTGTCATCGCTCCCCCACCCATCTGGCTATAAAATGCGAGCGTTCGGTATACCACGGATCATTCTTGATCTGGGCACGGCCCGGTGCGCATGCTGAAGGCCTATATAGTTCTATGGTTTGCAACCCATGCATAACCCCCGAGCCTATATGTCTGTATGTTAGAAATTGTATGTAATTCTGTGTAAACATACATAAACAAACTTTTAGAATCTGATAAATGCAGCGCTGTAACTGCTGAAGAAAATCCGTTGCTTTAGCAAATGATGCGTTGGTTCCTTCGGACGGTTCTTAGTCCTCAAACATCTTCAAACGATAATAAAATACTCACGATCTTGGATGGACGCTGACAAGGAACAAATTTTGAGATTCTGGGCGAGCGGTACTTGCCGGAATCGTCCCCAGAATGTACAATCAGAATGAGCAGACAAGAAGCTCACAAATCTCCACAAAAACGGTCTTACTTATAACCACTGCTTAAAATTATTAATGTCAATAAAGTTATGCTTAATACAGAAATATGGAGAACAATTTTAACTTTACGTTAACTTTTGGCGTTTAATAAGTCCTTTACAATTGTAATTCCATATCCTCAGTCGAGAACTCGCGGAATGCGATTGTAGGTTTAAGCCTGTAATTCAACAATGGTTGAACGTGGAACCTGTACATTATTCCTTTCTTAAACTCTACAACGTGCCATTAACGGTAGTTTATGGTATTAACTAAGGTAAAGCTTGTATCTACACTGTATACTTTGATCGTGGTTTATTTTCTTTTTGCAGTACAAAAATTGTGCTTTTTAAGATTTTCTTGCTTTTGTTAGCCTTGAATTATTATCATCATTGTAATCAGGCTGGGTGCTGGTTATCCCAGCCTGGTTATAATATTCAAATCGAATCAAATCAGTTTATTTACTTGTGAACATAGGTTAAACAATAATTTGTGGTCTTAAAAGTAACCCATTGGTATCTCTATTTCCGTCGTCATGATATACAAGCATTTTCTGAAAATTCGTCGTTACATGTTTTACAATCGTTTATAAACAAATAATATAATAAAAGCAAACAATGTCAAAATGAGATAAGATAGATCTTATAAAAGATTCTTAAATCTATGGAAGATATATATATTGCAAACAATTATCATTTAAGATCATTATCATTCAAAAATTCATCGATAGTATAATAGGCTTTGTCCAGTAGCAACTCATTTAGTTTTTTCTTGAATGCCACGCCATTCTCAACACTAATGATGACGTCTTATCTATTTCAATGTTTAAGTCTTAATCATGTCACATCATCAGTTGGAAGATGTCCACGTTGAACACAAGCCTACACATTACTTTGGACGCTTTCATAAGAAGGTGCCCATAATCACTACGCTTGGAAAGCAGCTTGGTCATCGCAGAAGATTTTAATATACCGTGGAGAAAGCTGCTACTCATTCCCTAGATGTTCCTTTACTCAGCTCTTATGGCACCCATTGGGGTGGTTCTATATATTCTCATACCCAAACCACACGGAACGTATTAACATGATGGTTTAAAACCCTAAATCTGAAGATGAAAAAGATCGAGAAGAGCTTTATTCAAGTCGTGTAAAGTTCTCAAGTAAAACTCTACCTATCTGTAATACAATCGCGTCTAATAAGAACTCCAATATGGGTTCGATAGCTCGACGGTGTTCTTTGCATAATAATTTCCATTGTATCCGAGATCGAACCAAATTATATTTTCTATTTAATTTTATGTTTGAACAAAGCACTGCCAGCTTCCACGCTGCGCAGCTTGAAAGCAAATGACTCTGAATTAATTTAGACTAATTTATGAAACTGTATTTTCGTGGGTTTTTTAGGGTTTTTTGTTATTAAGAAACTGGTTTTTGGTTACATCTTTATGTTATACTAGTTGCGCCCCGCAGTTTTACCCGCGGATAAAAAGTATTATAATTATTTACTCATCCCAAGGAAAATTTCACTTTTCCGGGATAAAATGTAGCCTATATGTTAATCTAGCGTATAAGCTATCTTGGTACCAAATGTCATCCAAATTCAATCAGCGGTTTGAGCGTGAAGGAGTTACAAACATACACACATACACAAACACACATACAAACTTTCGCCTTTATAATATTAGTGTGATGTGATGTGATAGTGTGATTATAATTAAATACATCTTCTCGCATGGATGTAATCTTACAGGATAAAATATTGAAGGGCTACCGTATAATTTTTCAATGTCTCAGTAAAGTAAGCAAACGGTGAGAAAAAAATCACCTAAATCAATATCACCGTTTTGACGCAAAGTCACACAAAGAAAGACAGAAGTTGCAACTAGGTATCTCCTATATTATACCCTTATGGCTAATATTATTTACTATGGCTAATATGATTGATTGATTGTTTGACAAGGTCAGCTTAGCATAGCCTGGCCCATAACTGGCCCGATAGCTCAATTGATAGTAAACCTGCCCTCTGAACTCTAGGGTGTGGGTTCGATTCCGACCAATATTTTTGTGATGAACATCAGTTTGTTCTATGTCTGGGTGTTATATTGTATTCTATGAATACTTTTGTATTTACAAACAAAAAGTATATAAGCATTGTATCAGTTATCTGGTTTCCATACCACAACCTTTGCTTAGTTTGGAGCAAGATGGCGCTGTGTGAAATGTCCACAAATGTTTGTGAATAAAATGCTGGCACTTATTTGGCGCAACGAATAAGCATTGCTATTCAACGGGGCAATGCTGCCAGCATATTGGGTACGCTACCTACTGGTAGTGGGCTGGAGCATTTGGACTGTCTATAGGTCATCGCGGCCAGTATAGAGTCCAAACGCTTTAGTAGGTAGTGTTTAGTATTAGTTATTAATTCATTGTAGTATTTAATTTGAAAATTATTTTTGGCCTATATTAACGATCTTCCATTTTTTGTAAAGAACCTATGTGATATTGTTTTGTTCGCAGATGATACGTCTCTTATTTTTAAGGTTGACCGATCTATTAATGATTTTGACGACGTTAACAAGGCAATTTCACTGGTTTTGAACTGGTTTACTAAAAACAATCTACTGTTAAATAGTAAGAAAACTAAATGTATTAAGTTTTCGTTACCTAATGTTAGGGGGTCTCCTACAAATTTATTACTGAATGGTGAGCCATTAGATTTAGTACAATCTGTCACGTTCCTTGGCATAACTATAGACTCTAAATTACAGTGGGGTCCTCACATATCAAACAGTGCTGGTAGATTGAGCTCTGCTGCATATGCTGTGCGTAAAATCAGACAGTTTACTGATGAAGCCACTGCAAGATTAGTATACTTTAGTTACTTCCACAGTATTATGTCATACGGCATCTTACTGTGGGGTAAAGCCGCGGACATACAATCAATTTTTGTCTTACAGAAAAGAGCAATTCGTTCCATTTATAACATTAAATCCCGCGACTCTCTCAGGGAACGATTTAAGGAGATAAATATTCTTACAGTGGCTTGTCAATACATTTACGACAATTTGATGTACACTCGCAAAAACATTAGCTCTTTTCCCAGATATTGCGATATTCATAACTTTAATACTAGGAACAAAAATAAATTGAAAGTTCCAAGATTCAGACTGCAGAAAGTTAATGGTTCATTTATGGGAAACTGTATACGCTTTTATAACAAGTTGCCCGACGGTATCGAACAATTGTCAATGCGTAAATTTAAATTATTCATAAAGTCAAACTTAATGAAAAAAGCCTATTACACAATAAATGATTATGTGTCGGACAAAAAAGCTTGGCCTGAATATCCCAAGCTTAACGGTATGAAATCTTAGGTACTTTGCCTATTGCCTATTCCTATCTATAAATTCAGTTTCTATTTGTAATGTTTATAATAAGATAATCACGGTATTTTTCTTGCACCGGTGTGACGTGGTGGTTATTTTTGTAACATATTCATTATCTCAACTGTAATGAATTATATACATTGTAAAAGACAGTAGAAAGAAGACAAAAAAAAATACATCACTGTAAAGTTTCTTGTAGCTTCTTCTTTACAGTTGTAATCGAAGCTTCGGATCAAAGTTTTCAATTCTGCATTGTGCCGGATTGCTTGCACCAGTAGTGAGAAAGAGAACTGCTTTTTTTTTTCAAACTCATATATTGTAATGGGCTTGCTATATTATTTGACAATAAGCACTTTGTAATTTTATATGCTTAGTGAAATAACTTAATTTTAAGTACCTAGTATAATTTTGACTTGTAAAAGTGCTAAAATTAGCCTATTTGCAATAAATCTTTTGACTTTGACTTTGACTTTGAATAATAATTATTATTAACTCAAAAGCTGCGGGTCCAATTTGCGCAATTACTAATTCTGTATCTATCTATGTATGAGCGTTATTTTCAAAACAATGCAAGTATTACCAATTACAGTAAAAGCTAGGTTTCGCCAAAATATTCCCTTTCAACTAAAGCTCAGAGAAACTATGGATCCCACCTGTCGCTTGTAACACGCTTTGTGCAGTCGTTGACATGGGAGTGCTTCGTTTGCCGGATTACCCCTGCGGCTGTGTTGTTAGGCTTTAATTAAACAGGATATAGTTTCAAAATTGTATCCATTGTCCACGCGAGATGCTTTTATGCAGCTCGTTTGATTAATTTGAAGCATATTAGAGGACTTATTCTGATGAGATGGGTTTGTGGGACCATGGTCCTTGTAGTTTCTGGATCGCTAGACACAGGGAATCCTAATTAGGGTCCAGGATCTATGTATGTGATCGTTGGGCGTTATTATTATTATTAGTTATTCAGATTTTCTCAGCAAATCAGCATAAAAACCTTCAATAATATTTTCATTTGCTCTTTTGACGACTGAAAGACTCGGAAAGCTAAGCTACACCACTTAGAAATAATGGTTGTGCAGAATAATGAAATTCTGTAGAAAATCCAACAATGACTTGTGGTTTGTTGGGATGAGGAATTTTAGTTATATATGCGTGTACACGTGTACACGCATATATAACTAAAATTCAAGTGAGCAAGAAAATTACCTACTCTTAAATAATAAATTATTGCTACTCCCCAAGTCAAGCATGCGTAAATAAGTTTTACTTCAAAATATTTTATCGTTTCTAATTTGCTGCTTTGTGTGATACCCATCACCTAACGATGATGAAAAATATAAAAAACGCTTTTTAATAGTTCTGTTGGTACAACGTTGACTTCAGATCTGTTAAATGGAACTCGTATTAGAACGCTGCAACGAGCTTAATTCTCATCGAGGCTTTAATTAAAGGAAAATATTGTGATGTAACTAACTATTGCATTGAGCAGGGTATTGACTAGCTCCTTCATGTAAGAATCAGTATCAAGTACTTAGAGCAATTTCCGAAACGTAGCTTTACTCCTGGCGGGAATGTAGTAAAGAACCTATCAGCCTTATTTAATAAACGGGTATTAGTCTCGGGTTAGTTACTTACGCTTTTGTCCTTTTTTTGCTACTGGAATAATTAGCTGGATCGAAAGAGACAAAAAATGGTGTAACTAATCTAAAGCTAGTTCGTGTATAAGGCTGTATGTGATTTAAAAGATTGAATCTAAGGTTTAGGCAAATATTATGGAATTCTAGTCACGTAAACATTTTAACAGTTCGGTAGGGAAACTAATTTTATTTATGTTATTTTATTTAGAATAGCCTAATGCCACTTAAAGAGCATGGCCAGTGCTTTATTCAATTTGAATCTGGAAATAGCAGCAGCTTATCTAGATAATTTGAAATCGACGATTGCTTTTCGTTCTTGACTAAATCGAGTAATGATTACGGTTCATTCGTTTCCAATCGCTGTTTAAAAATAACAATAATATTGTCGTTTATACATAATATTATGAACATACTAACTTTCTATGTTCTTCAGTTCCGTTCCGTGTTTTGAAACAGAATTTTTCATTTACGCTAAAAATAACTTTTTTTTTAAATCTTTTACACTAATTGCGTGTAAAGTGATATGAGGGTAAGTATTATTCATCTAAGGGTATGTGTAGTAGTTCGAAAATGATTGAATAAATGATATTTTTTTATTATTACAGCCTCTGTGGTGTGGTGGTTGAACAGGTCGGCTCATAATCCGGAGACGGCGGGCTCAATCCTCGCGACAGGACAAGTATTTGTGCACAAATACTTGCTCTGTGTGGGTGTTGTGGGACCATGGCTCTCGTAGTTTCTGGGAGCCTAGATACAGGGATCCTCGTTAGGGTCCAGAATCTATGTATGTGATCGTTGGGCGTTATTATTGTTATTATGATTTATTATAATAAACATATGTATATATAAAAGCCACCTCTTTTCATTCGCAACTTCCAAATAATCTAATATGTATAAAAAAATCATACAATTTGGTTCAGCCGTTTTAGCGTGAAAGCCAGATCAACAAACTAACAGATAACGTTTTAAAACTGCATCAAAACCTCTATGGTAAATCAAAATGAAACTTGAGTATCATTATAACGGAAGCGTGGCTATATGTATAACTTCTATGTAAATAAGGCGAATTCTGTGAACGGAAGCATCAATTTAACATAATAGGATATTTTTTATGATTACAAGTAATTATAATAATTGATGGAAATATTGCCGTTGCCAATTTTAATTTGCAATTTAATTTGATGAGGTTCGTACCTTCCTAACTCATTAGCTCATTATTTAGTCATTTTTGGTGGATCCTGTAATTATCTAAGGCTTTTCTTTGATATGCTGTAATTACGGATATAAACCTTTCATAACTTGAAAACAAGTAGCCTAATTAATTTATGTACTACATCAGAACAGGATAATAATAGTTACTTATGTAATGAAAATGCCTATTGGAGTTTAATGAAACATCAGTTACACCCGTTACTTAATAAAAAAAAATGTAGATTTGACTACAATTGTTTTAAACATAAACATAATTTTATTTAAAAAAAACTATACACAATCTTTTTTTTTAATGTTTTGGCTCCACACTTTTGTGTATTTAGTCAGTGTCAAGTAATTGATAATTTATCAAGTTAATGATATTTTACGCAAATATGTGTCAAGTCACAGTCGAAGTCAGTCAAGTCATAGTCTAGTCAAAGTCATACTCCTAGTAAAATGGTGGCAACTTTACTTGAAGCTTCTATGGAGTTTTGGAAACAACACGAAAAGAAACGTTTCACCATCAGTATACCATTTTCCCACACTCACGCCTGTAATCCAGCACTTAACGAATAAAATGCCACCAATATTATGCACTAACACTGAAAATAACACAAGTTTAGGAAAACAATACAATGCGGTGACGAAATCTTTTTCGCTTTCTCGCCAAAACTCCCCACAGTCATTTTAATATTTGTAATCAATTATTGTTTCAATCATTTTATCTTTATTCTGTGGCCTGAGCTGATCATTAAGAAGAATAAAGAAACGTTCAGCAAAAATGACCAGTACCACAAATTATACATAAAATCATTGATATCTTCGTTTCTCAAGAAACATTTGACTTCAAATACCTTAATAGAGTGATAATCGTGCTTATATGAGTGGTAGAGAGATAATCCTACTATTACTTATAAAATAGGAACTAACATAATTTTTAAATTTCTGATTAAAATTATGAGTTTAAAATACATTACATAAGTTTCTGTTTGACATATAATACTAGTGGTTGGTAAATATACAAATATTTATGACTCAATTGTATTTTTTTTAAATTTAGATTACCCCCACTCCGACTCGTTCCTGCTGGGCGATCACTTAACTCGATCGCAATTGATGGAAACACAAATTTGTATGGATTTGACAGTTTGAACACGCAGTTAATATGGAAATTTCTCCTGTTGCATTGCAATCAAAGTTTCGTGATCACTCCCTGGTGTAAACATTGGCCATTCCCATCCAACGTGGCAATGCAGCAATCGTTAGTGGCACTTTCGCACTGGGAACGATAAAGGGTGGGTTCGAACCAATATAGGCTCATAAAAAAAGAACTAAATGATAATTATTGAATATTAATATTATTATTGAATTGATAGTTATTGAATATTATTATAGAATAATTATTGAAAACATATATGTTTTATGGTTATTTTATCGGTATTCAATTCCTTATTTTGTACATGTACATGTACATTTTTTACATGTATGTGGAACAAAATAATAATCCTAGTTTACTGTATTAAGGAAAAAGAGTCAAAGACTTGGGTCTTAGACTTTCCAAGAAAAGAGGGAATTAGATTTTAAACAACTACCACTTATTGATTATAACTTATTAATAACGCCAAAAAATCTCAGAACCAAAGCTTTTAAGTTTATTTAAATGAAGTGAATTACAAATTCCACTGTAGATATAATTATCATACTCTCATCACTATAACCTATAACTCTACGGCGGTATATTTATATCCAAAACTTTACTTCCACTTATAATGGAGCTTGTTCAGTCCCACCCAGGGCTGTAGCTAGAGTCGAATTTGAGGTAAGGCAGCATTGGTTACAGGTAGACGAAAGTAAAATACGAGCACAGGCTCTTAAATCAATCAACATGTATATCACATTCAATATTCGTAGACAAATAATTTCTGCGACAGAACATGAGCATGGATCTAAGATTTTTTTTATCTCAAAATAAACAATTTAATAATAGTTATTTATTTTATTTTTTTGGTATTTTTAAAAAAGGGCGTTGTAGTTTCAAGATAGGGCATTGCCCCACAATGCCCCCCTAGATACGGCCGTAGTCCCACCCCATACGAGCTAAGAAGTTAGGAGCAGCAGTTATCGGAGCACAAGAGGGGTGATTGATCCACAAACATTCAAAACCCTTCATTAGCGTTGCTAATACCAGATTGTGATAACATTTTCGCGCTCAGCAACTACGAAAGGCTCTAATTAACCGTTTCTACGAGTCATTGGTTCGCAGAAGCTAATCAACACAAATACTTCTGATGCCCGACACGCTAGCTTGATTGTTAAATTACTTCTTGTAGCTCACAGCAATTTGTAAACTTACTGAATTGCCCCATTTTGATTATAAATGATCCGATACAATCAAAGAAGAAGTAAAGCATCGATACTTAACCATATGAGTAGAACTCAAATCCTTATTTGATTCTGATAGCCTCTGTGGTGGGATGGTTGAGCAGGTCAGCTCACAACCCGGAGGCAGTGGGTTCGATTCCCGCGACAGGAGAAGTATTTGTACACAAAAAAAATATGCAAATACTTGTTCTGTGTCTGGTTGTTTTGGGACCATGGTCCTCGTTGTTCCTGGGTGCCTAGATACAGGGCATCCTAGTTAGGGTCTCGGATATTATGTATGTGATGTGATCGTTGAGCGTTATTATTATTATTATCATTATTATTCAACTCCTATGAATGCCCTAATAGTATCGATATTGTCCAACGCCTATAGAAGAAACTGTTTTCGATTTAATCTGACTATAATAAATAATAATATCTGTGGACATCTCACACAACGCCATCTAGCCCCAAACTAAGCAAAGCTTGTGCTATGGGAACCAGACAACTGATACAATACTTAGATACTTTTTTGTTTGTAAATACATACATAGAATACAATATGACACCCAGACACAGAACAAACATCGATGTTCATCACACAAATGTTTGTCCTGGGTGTTCCCACAACCCGCAGTTCAGAAGGCAGGGCTACTACCAACTGAGCTATCGGGCCAGTCAATATTATAATTGAAAACGGGGATGTTGAAAGCTTGGTATACATAAAATTTTTCCCCTTTTTGGGCAGCGTGACTTAAAATTAGGCGATGTTAGGCTAAAAAATAATATATTAGGCGAATTAAGCAAGTTTTGACTTGGCAGCACTGGCTGGATATGATAAGAGTAATTTATTTTCGATATTAAGTAGATACCGCAATAATGGTATACAATACTAAAGGTACTGAAAGAAAATATGGCCTACCTTATTAAAAGACAGGACTTGGTCTGATAGCTTAAATTGCATAATGGATAAAACCTGACTTGGCACCTTCCCTTCAGAATTAAAAATCTCCAAATTCGGCATTATTACGGAAATGTACAGTCAGAATGAAAAGTTCTGTATAATGAAATCATTTGATGGTTTAATTATTAGTATTTTAAAATTGTAGGTTAGATAGGGAAGTCTTTATTGTTCCACCAATAACATTTACGAGTATTAAGTAAACCTTATAGACTAGTATTATAATGGTCGGTCTTATCGCTGACAGCGATCTCTTCCAGACAACCTTTGGATGGACAGCATCAAACCCAAAAGAGTAGTCAGTGGTGTATAACAATTTAAAAGAAATTGAATAATAATATCAAATAATAAATACTTAATTATTATCAATAAATATGCCTACATACTAAAATTTATATACTTCCTAACTTATATGCCTCATTGTTGGCGGCTTCGTGTTCTAGAAGACTTCTACTTGTAGCGCTCATTATGTCTGGAGATGCGTTTTCACATCATATATATAATATAGTTTGTGGACACTGCCTTTATAATAATAATAATATATTGTGGACATCTCACACAACGCCATCTAGCCCCAAACTACGTATGGTACACAAAGATGAAAAAAAAAAAACTATGCCTGTAATTTATAAAAAGTATGAGTTTTTAACAACCGCCACTGTGGTGTGATGGTTGAGTAGGTCGGCTCATAACACGGAGGCCGCTGATTCGATTCCCGCGACAGGACAAGTAATTGTGCAACGAAAAAAAAAACGCAAGTACTTGTTCTGTGTCTGGGTATTGTGAGACCATGGTCCTCGTTGTTCCTGGGTGCCTAGACACAGGGAATCCTAATAGGGTCCAGAATCTATGTATGTGATCGTACATGAAAGATTGTACATGGGTATGTTATGTTGAAACGTGCAAGAAAAACCATGAGACAGTTAGTTAGTAAAGTGAAATCTATAAAAATGAGTACAAAACTGATGAAATGAAAAAATGATGTTACCAGTACCAGTAATGGTAACTTCAAAATCAACACAGAAGCTATCTTTATTTTGGGATGTGGCGTGTAGCTACGAATAAGCTTTTATCGGATACCTAAGCTGTAAACTTTTATGTAGCTGAAAACTAACCGTTGGCAATTGCTATGCCGATGGAGTGGGCTGTAAAATGCCTCTTATTTCCCGATAGGGGTCAGAGTGCTTGCTGTTTGCACCTGTGCTTCTTTCCCCCACACGTACACATAAAACATAAAACATTTGTTATGGACAACATTTTATGGGCCAAGAATTTGGCCGATTGTATGCAATTCTTAGATAAAATAAATAAAACAAAACTTTACTTTATTCCCTTTTTCAACCGATTTCAACAAAATCGGAGGTTCTTAATGAGACTGTATTTTTTTAAATAATAATAATAACGCCCAACGATCACATACATAGATCCTGGACCCTAACTAGGATTCCCTATGTCTATGGACCCAGGAACTACGAGGACCATGGTCCCACAACACCCAGACACACAACAAGTATAATATAAGTAATGTTTGTTACCTTAGAACTTTCGATTGGGTGAACCTGTTATGGGCGGCCATATCACTTAACATCAGCTGAACGACTTGCTCGTCACATCATTAACTAACATAAAACAAACGATTTTGATGATTCTTTTTTTTTTGAAAAGTGGTTTTTTAGTCCATCCAGTTCTCATTAAATAATCAATAAAGAAGCGTTCAGCAAAAATGACCAGTACCACAAATTATACATAGAATCATTGATATCTTCGTTTCTCAAGAAACGTTTGACTTCATATACCTTAATAGAGTGATAACCGTGCTTATATGAGTGGTAGAGAGATAATCCTACTATTACTTATCAAATAGGAACTAACATAATTTTTCAATTTCTGATTAAAATTATGACCTTAAAATACATGAAGTTATGATTACAACTCTATAAGTTTCTGTTTGACATAATACTAGTGGTTGGTAAAGTCAAAGTCAAAGTCAAGAAATTCATTGCAAATAGGCTAATTTTAGCACTTTTACAAGTCAACATTATATTAGGTACTTAAAATTAAGTTATTTCACTAAGCATATAAAATTGCAAAGTGCTTATTGTCAAATAATAAAGCAAGCCCATTACAATATATGAGTTTGAAAAAAAAGCAGTTCTCTTTCTCACCGCTGGTGCAAGCAATCCGGTACAATGCAGAATAGAAATAGAAGACTTTGATCCGAAGCTTCGATTAAAACGATATATATACAAATATGACTCATGGTAATTTTTTAAAATTTAGATTACTGACTCCCACTACGACTCGTTCCTGCTGGGCTACTTAACTCGATCGCAACTGATGGAAACAAATTTGTATGGGTTTAACAGTTTCATTACGCAGTTTATGTGCATTGTTAATATAGAAATTTCTCCTGTTGCATTGCAATCAAAGTTTCGTGATCACCCCCAGGTCTCTATGAATATCTATCGTTGTGTAGGTGACAGTAATAAGGAAGCCTTTGTCCACCTCCATAAAATAGGCAATTACTTTAGATCATTATTTTTATAGTCGATCATTACTTTGTAGGCGGACGAGACTAAAATGTAATTAAACCAATATCGTAAAAAACGGAACTTATGCCCTCATTGTTGGCGGCTTCGTGTTCAGAAGACTTCTACTTGTAGCGCTCATTATGTCTGGAGATGCGTTTTCACATCATTTGGAGGATATGTAATTGTTAATATAGTTTGTGGACACTGCCTTTATAATAATAATAATATGTGTGGACATCTCACACAACGCCATCTAGCCCCAAAGTAAGCAAAGCTTGTATTATGGGAACCAGATAACTGATACAATTCTTAGATACTTTTTGTTTGTAAATACAGGCATAGAATACAATATAACACCGAGACAAAGAATAAACACCTATGTTCAACACACAAATGTTTGTTTTGGGTTGGGAATCGAAGCCACAGTTCAGAAGGCCGACTACCAACTGAGCTATCGGGCCAGTCAAGCTAAGCCCCATGCGTATATTCACTGCAAAACTGAGCCCTTTCCCACTATCTTTAACTTTCCAGGCTGTGGCAGTACCGGCGACAGATCACCTTGAGCTGTTGGTCTCACCTTTACTAGCCATCTCTGGGATGGTTCGGCTAAATACCAGCTCGAAACCTTGGGTTCCATTCAGAGACGAGCCAAAAGATTCATTGATAATGATGCGATGCTGGAAGCTAAGCATCACAGCTTATAGCACCGACGTAAATTTGCCAATTTATCGGTTTTCTGTAGAGTGCATTTTGCACAGTATGCGAAAAATTTACACGATCTTAGTCTTCCATCTCCCTTCTTTAACCAGACATCAAAACTCACAAAAACACGACACCTATAGATGGTTGAAATTCCATCAACCTGCACTAAGTATTTTGCTACTCGTACTTTATAGTACGAACAGCCAATAAGTGAAACACCTTGCCGGCGTTCTTGTTTCCACCTTACTACATTCTGAGAGTTTTCAAGTCAAGAGTGAACAGTTGTCTTCCAGGCAAGCATCATCGTATAATGCATCGTCACTTTCCATCGGGTGAGACAGTGGTCAAATGCTTTACATATAAACAATTTAAAAAAAGTGAAGTTAGTTAAATACCTACTAAGTACCTAATTGTTTCTGATGAGCTTCTTTGTTAAACACACAGTAATTTTATATAATACTTTGGTAATAATGTTGACATAGTCTATATTAGGTACACATTTATTATAGAATTAGGTAATAAACAGAATAATCTGTAACGGAAAAATTTGAATCACGAATGGGAATTATATATAAGTTCATGTTAATAATAGGCTTAATTCATAAATATAAAAAAATAATGTAACAAAAAGCACGGACCCAGGTGTCTGTGGAAATGCTGATTAAAAAAAAAACATGAATTCATTTGCGTCATGTTTCTTAAAGGGAAAGGGAAAGAACGAAAGAGGAAAAAAATGGAGAAAGTGAAAAGAAAGCGCAAATCGAGTAGAATGATGGAGAGGGACAGGGGAAGCAAGGCGAAGCGTAAAATTAATTAACACGTGCGAAGCCGGGACAGGTCAGCTCGTTTAATGAGTAAAATCATTTTAATGATGAGGGCATCATATATGCATAATATATGTTCAATAAGAAATAGACTGACTTTTTTCTGATTTAAATCTAGCGCGTGTTTGTTTCTACGAAAAATAAATCTTAATGAAAGTTTTACACTCCGTAATATTTCATGTGGAGCTAATCCTACCTAAACAAACTTCGCGTTTCGTGGAAATTCCGTAGAAAAATATAAGCTTCACGTTGAATATCTTTTTGATGATTACTGAATGTATCTACCTAATAACAGTTAAAGGGATGTACATATTTGAAATAGACCGATTTGTAATGAGAACTTTGTGATAGCTAAACTAAACTTTAAGTTTGACGCAACATTAAAATACCCAAAGATATACAATAAAATACCCAAAAATTTCGTAACCAAAACTAAAGACACCATTTTCTATAGTAAACTGAAAATTCTTTGATTCAAAATCTTATTAATCTTTAGATGATTATTTTAATGACAAAATGCTTCAACTTCATAAACAACATTATGAATACTATCTTATCCAACCATTTATTTGTGTACTACCATTATTAGGTACTCGTGATTATTATTACTTTAACCATTACTTGATTTGTTCCTTATTTTTGTAAATATTTTAGTCCCTTTAGCTTAGTTTATATGTTACTGCTTGCCTTAACAATTGCAACAGACTTGTCAAAGTATATATTTTAGGTTACTTTAAGTATATTCTTAAGTACCAAATATATTTAAGCAATAAATAAATAGCTTATACGTGATTCCTTTCCTCATGCAGCTACTATGCGCATATCGTCGCACTATCAAAGTCAAAGTCGAGAGAAATTCGAAGTCAATGAATTGTATGGCATCAGGCTATTTTGGTACTTTTACTAGTCAAAATAAGCACATAAAGTTACAAAGTGCTTAATATCAAACATGGACTGTGTATTCGGTAACAACGTGAGAGTTTGAATAAAAAAAGTTATCTTCCCACTACTGGTGCAAGCAATCCTAATATCTAGACTAGCCTTCACTCAAGGACGTATCTGCCGCAACGTTCATCAGTTCGGCGTGTAATTACTAAGCAATTGTAATTAACTCAGTGCATTGTTACTAGAGGTTCAGTTTACTGATTCTGTGCCATATCAGTGAGGTTTTTGTTAGTATAAAAGTTAGTCATGATTGTAGATAAGGAGCAGGGTTTAGCAGCAATGGATATAACGTGTATGGAGTATAAGAAATAATATTTTATTATGAAACGTACATCTTCAAGATTGATATTCTCGTAACAAAGTAAACAAAACTTTCATATAACGAGTGTACGCACTCAGTTTTTTAAACTCAAAATTTAAATAGACGATATACAAATAAGTTTGTATACAAACAAAAATAATAACTAATATTTAGGAGCACGGTACATATTAAACACTTATCCGGCCACTTTAGTGTGGCCTGCCAACATCGCGTTCTTCACTACCCATATAGTACAAGAGTTACTGTAATATCTTGGAAGAAAAACAGTAGGTTCTTAAAAGCTACCTCTTCCTTCAAAATTAATTACTCAAGCCTGGCCAATTTATTTTCTTTGTTGATTTATTTTGTAATTTTCTTTATTGAAAATGTTGAATCTGTCAATCTTCGTTTCGATATCGCGCTACGGAATTATTAGTAGGCTTCAATATTTTGATCGACTTGTTAAATTAATAGCAACAAGAGAGTGCTTTGCTTATCCTGAAAATTGATTAAGAATTATTGTGGTAGGAAAATACCTTTATTAAATTCTCGTATTAAAATTAAAACACTCACGTGACGTTTTAATGTTCGGTATAATCAAGTTTTAAAATCATGTGGACGTTATTTATCTTCACTTTTTTGCTGTTACAATGTAGACCTTTAGGGCTTTGAACAGCAATTGAGGGCTTAAAGTTGATGCGTATCTCGTTAAGTGCGTCTCGCGGCAGCGACGGCGGCGGTGGGCGCCTCTGCGAACAATGCGTGCAGTAATTGAAACGTGTTCTACCGTATCTGTCGCCACTCGCCGAGCCTGCACTAAACAATAATCCCATTAAACTTTTTTATAATCCGTCGCGGCAGTTCGGAGACAATGGTTTTATGACTCAGGCTCTAGAACTCAATAATTTTATATAAACAGTAACACAGCTGTGATAATTATGCATGCCCTAGCTTATAGACCTAATTCATTTCTGTACCTACATTAAATTTAACGGGCGAAGTGCCTTTATTTTTTTATACTAACAACGTAATAATACCAATTACTACTAAATGTTACACTACCTACTAAAAAACATTTTGACTAAATACTAGCCGCGTTGACCTATACTATACAATAGCGTAGACAGTCCAAATGCTCTAGCCTACTACCAGTAGGCATCGTACCGAAAATGCTGACAGCATTGCCCCGTTTAGGTGGCAGTTGCAATGCTGATTCGTTGTGCTGTGTGTCAGCATTTGGGTGAGGCGTTGCAATATTTAAATAATTTAAAGTAATATTCGTGTTGATATGAAGCTTTTCAGTATAAATGTTTTGTAAATAACGAAGAAGTTGAATACTTATAATTAAGCTATTGCTTGCACCAGTAGTGAGAAAGAGGACTGCTTTTTTTTTCAAACTCATATATTGTAATGGGCTTGCTATATATTATTTGACAATAAGCACTTAGTAATTTTATATGCTTAGTGAAATAACTTAATTTTAAGTACCTAATATAATTTTGACTTGTAAAAGTGCTAAAAATAGCCTATTTGTAATAAAATCTAAATCTTTTGACTTTGACTAAGTTTTAGTTTTCTGGAAAACTGTCTCCTACATGATTTTGGTAGATGTTTTTCATTGTATTATCAAAAATGTCACAGTTTTTACTATAAGGTCATTGTTATAGTCATAATTTACGTACAGGAGAATTAATACTGCTTTATTAGCTGAATATAATATATAAAATAAATACAAAATGAAATAATAATATCTAGTGTAATTCCGCTAAATTCAAGTACTTAGATTATCTATATTGAATTACATAAAATATTAAATTATATAAATATTATACAATTAATTATTATTATTACAAATAAAAACCAATACAGATACCCTCCCCTAAAAATCCTGAAATTACAATAACAAATTTACAAAATATTATTATTGTGAAATTTATATTAATTATTTCTATTTTTATTGATATAAAATTAATTATTACTATTATTATTATAACAAATAAAACTGAAATCTAAAATATACAATTATATAAATATTATACAATTAATTATTATTATTACACACAATAAACACCAATACAGATAACCCTCGACACGTGTTTCGCCTCTTCACGAGGCATCCTCAGGACCGTGTTGACTCGCCGAAGGCTCGCTCGAGAGTCACTCTATAAATATCAATAAAAATAGAAATAATTAATATAAATTTCACAATAATAATATTTTGTAAATTTGTTATTGTAATTTCAGGATTTTTAGGGGAGGGTATCTGTATTGGTTTTTATTTGTAATAATAATAATTAATTGTATAATATTTATATAATTTAATATTTTAAATTTCAGTTTTATTTATTATAATAATAATAGTAATAATTAATTTTATATCAATAAAAATAATAATAATTAATATAAAATTCATAATAATAATAATAATAATAATAATATTTATTTAATTTTTTATAGTAATTTCATGATTTTTAGGTTTTTTCAGGTTTTTTCATTAATTTACCTACAATAATCCTTTACCCCAATATAGATAATCTAAGTACTTGAATTTAGCGGAATTACACTAGATATTATTATTTCATTTTGTATCTAAGATGAACTTCCGCGAAGTCACGCCTGATTCTATCAATTATATAAAATAAATATATTATTATGTATCCAATTGGGTACATAATAATATATTTTAAAAAAATGTGCGGTGCAGTTTTTCGGGACTTCCGATAGAAGTGAAAACTAAGTAACTTGTGACATATAGCTCATGGGAAGCGTGCGGTGACGATGACGCGAGTTCCATGATTTTTGTCGGGCAAAAAATGCTCAACGAAAACGAAAGAAGTTTTCACTTCAAAAATATGACAGTACGATTAGTTACATCAATTACGCAAAGTACAGGCATGTTTTATTCGTTATTGAAAGACTGCATTAACATCCCTTACTGTTTATATTTTTATAATGGCACTTCACCGTGTGACCTCTTTGTTCCGTGCCACGTCCAGCCTTTGTAAGTTTCACCATTCATATACGATGTGATTTACTGGCCTTTCGAAAAATACCTAGCGTTGATTGTCGCAGCTTTTAGCGCTCCACCCATATGAAATATTATACCTACAGGTAAGTATTGTTGTGGATAAATAATTTATATTTTTTCGATAGCTATTGTAGTTAACCATTGTTGTCTCTATTTTTATGTGGTTTTAGCACACCTTAACGGCTAAGCCATTTTTGTATTAAAAAATAGTGTTTTTTTTGACAGATAAATAACAGCTAAAGTCACGTCAATTATAAAGTTGAAATTACTCCGACCGCGTAAGTCTGGTGGAGATCGTAATCGTGTCCTCTCTTGATCGCACTCGTGGACTTGTTAATTGGCGCGTGCAGGATGGCAGGCGAAGCCTAGAACGGTTACGCGGTAAGGGTACAGGGTTTCGGACATATTCGATGTCTTTCTTCTGTCCTTCACTAACGCAAGCCGCAGCGGCTTTCGCGAGCGTCAACACGTAACTATGTAATTGACGTGAGTTTAAAAGTTATTTATCTTACAAACTATGTGATACTCACGATAGTTTTCAAATTAATCTTTTTTTGACATTTGACATTTGTAACATGTGTACATCGAAAATTAGATTTGAGTTTTGGCGGGAAAGCGAAAAAGATTGCATCACCGCATTGTATTATTTTCCAAAACTTGTGTTATTTTCAGTGTTAGTGCCTAAAATTGGTGGCATTCTATTCGTTAGGTGCTGAATTACAGGCGTGAGTGTGGGAAAATGCTATAATGATGGTGAAACGTTTATTTTCGTGTTGTTTCCAAAACTCCATAAAAGCTTCAAGTAAAGTTGCCATCACTTTACTAGGAGTATGACTTTGACTAGACTATGACTTGACTTGATGACTTCAACTGTGACTTGACACATATATACGTGAAATATCATAAACTTGATAAATTATCAATTACTTGACACTGGCTAAATACACAAAAGTGTGGAGCCAAAACATAAATAAAAAAAAAATTGATTTTCTTAATGGGTGAGTTGCAAATTGAATCATTCTTATTATTTATGAAAGTTTTGTTTTGAAGAAGGAAGTTATCGATGTTTTTTCTCATATGCCTCCTTAAAAGTTGAAAATAACTTGTAATCTACAAACGGAAAACGTAGAGCGTAACAACGTTGGTAGTACCTACATACTTAATCCGCCCACCTACTTTGAAAATTATCCAACTAGGTACTGAGTTTCAATATTTTTTCAAAATTAGTTCTTGTCAAATCTTTTTAAGTAGTTCAAGTTTCAGACGATATTGTGTACTTTATACGTACGATTTAAGCATATTGATTCATTATTTATTTAATCAAAAGTATGACAGTAATTTAAATGATTAATATCAACTAGTGTATTCTTTACAAGTATTAAAACGACGAGCGCCTGTCATCGTTATAGCCAGTCGAAGTGCCCGCCATTTTGATATACGAGTATGCGCGAACGTCAGTGCGATTGCTGGATAAAACGGTTGTACTCATGGTCGAAGGATCATATTATGATACTACGACCTTGGTTGTACTGATTAAAGTGAATAACTGACCATTCTCCTTAAAGTGGTAATCGAGAGTGGTGTGGTTCCTGCTAGAGTGAGCTAAGGTTAGTACTGTGTGATAATGTACTGTAACTATTAGAGTTCTATTATTGGCTACTACGCAAATTGTAATCAGATATTGTAAAATAAATCATTTTTTTTACTATTTAAATTTGTAATTCTTTTCTATGTCACAGTTATGCTTCTAACAATTGATAGTAGATAATTTATATGTATGTTACTGGTAATCTACAATTTAGTTGAAAATTATCCAACTAGAAAAATTGAAAAATTGAATTGAACATGAAAATTATCCCAAAATGTGCCGTGACGGCTTGTTTATGTTTATTTTTTATTTTATTTGAAAATTCGTTGCCTCGTTGTATGGCTGCTATGTTGGTTGTTTATTTATTTTATTTTTGTTTATTTATTTTTTTCCACCTTTACATTCTGTTTATACTCTTTTTGAAATCTCTGATTATTGTTTTTAAATTTAATTATTTATATTATTTACTTATTTATTTATTTTTTTACACTAAATGTTATCACTATATAATTAAGGTTAAAAATATTTTCGTCACTCGAGGTCTGGGCTGAAAATCAGCGCCCTGGACTCGTCCACGGCACATGCTGAGCTCAGACCGTTTTGTACAGCACTGTACACAGCAACGATGTTCGCACACAGTAAGGAATAGGTTATAGTTATTTTTAAATTTCACAAGTTTTTTTTTTTTTTTAGTGTAATTATGAATGTTGTGTACAGTCCTTACAAATAAAGTGTTTCTTTCTTTCTTTCTTTCTTTCTAGTTATTTTATACAAAACCTAGGCAATGTCTTTTACACACATTACCGATTTCGTATTCGGTATAGTCATATTGTGTAGACTTAGACAAAGTAAACAAATAAATAGTAGTAGTATTGGTGGCATTTTATTCGTTAAGTGCTGGATTACAGGGATGAATGTGAGAAAGTAGTATAATGATGGTGAAGCGTTTCTCTTGGTGTTGTTTCCAAAACTCCATAGAGGCTACTGGTAAAGTTGCCACCAATTTACTAGGAGTATGTCTTGACTAGACTAGACATGACTTGATGACTTGGACTGTAACTTGACATGACACATATATACATAATATTAATTAACTTGAGAAATTATCAATTACTTGACACTGGCTAAATACACAAAAGTGTAGAGCTAAAACAAACAAGTACTTCACTTATGCTTTCTAAATGTAAAACAAGTGTATAAATCAAACGAGGCACATCTCAATTTTCCAGTGTCAACCTCGATGGCCGCTGTCCGTAGACCATAAACTTGGCACCACTCCATAAAACTTGCAAAAAAAACTAGCGGACAAATAAATGTCCGTGTCGTCTGTTTTGTCAAATCCGTGCAGTACGTGCGCTCGGCAGGAGTGCGGGGGCGAGAGAGACCACGCTCGCGAACTGATTTTATAGCGCCATAAAATCTCGTGAAACGCGCCCTTAAATCACAACGGAACGTCGTATTTCATCGTTTTGGTTGTCAATGTTTATTTTATATCATATTTTACAGATCCCTCGAGTATAAATCACGTTCGGATTGATATACATTAAGGTCACGTACGTTTGGCAGAGCGCTTAGTTCCCGCGCGGCCCGCCCACCGGCGCTGCCGACGGGCACTGTTGACACTTCGACGGGGCTTGTTCTGTGTATCATCTCGTCCCAGGCTATGCGCTGAACTAAAGTATATAGCCTATAGCCACTGAAGTGTCGATATTTTATCCTGTAACGTAAGCATTAGGTATGCTACCTGTAATTTTTTTTTGTTAACGTGACGCTAACCACTCGCCTGATGTAAAGCGACACGGCTGCCCATATCAGTTGCAGTGTCACGCGGAACTCCAAAGTATACAGTTTCGTGTGACACTGCACAGCGCACGTCATCCTGAGACATAGACACAGTCTAGTAATAAGATTACTAGACTGTGAAATCAGGTCATAAAGTCTCTTTTGCCCAGTAATTTCACTAGTTACAGTACCCTTCAAACTAGAACAAAGTAGTGCCTGCACACTTACACACACAATAACTGACAAAGCGGTGGTACCTGCCTTTTTTTTGAGTGGGAGAAATGTCCTCGCACTTCCCTACCAACACGGGGGTGGTGGCAGGGTGTATGTGGGACTCGAACCCACTAAAACCCCCCGTGAGCCTTCGTCCGCCGTACCGGGGCGAGAAGGGGTCGCGACTGCAGTCCAGCCAACTCGCCCCCGACGGTGGTACTTACCTGGACGAACTTTGCAGAAGAGTCCTTCCACCTAGTAAAATGCCATGTATATGGTAATGGCATAGCATGGTCAATTCTTATTACTACTGCATAACAGCTACTGATGCCAGTTACTGGTATGTTTCTCCACACCCTACACGCCTACACCTTTTTCATCGACCTACTATATCAGCCTATTTTATACTAATCCGATAGCTCAGTTGGCCTTGCTCTCTGAACTGTAGGTTGTGGTTTCGATTCCCACCCAGAAAAAAAACATTTATCAATTATTAAACATAACCAGCCTTATTAATAAACACGAACTAGCTTTAGATTAGCTACACCATCTTTTGTCTCTTTCGATCCAGCTAAATATTCCAGTGGCAAAAAATGACAAAAACTGATATAACTAATCCGAGACTAATACCCGTTTATTAATAAGGCTGAACAAAGTCTATTCTGTGACTCTGTGTTTTATTGTATTTTATGTATGAATTTATAAACAAAAATGGTATGTAAGTATTCTACCAATAATCTGGTTCCTATAGTCCAAGCTTTGCTTAATTTCGGGTTAGACGGCGCGCTGTCTGAAATGTCCACTAAATATTGAATATTATAAAGGAGTAAGTTTGTTTGTAAATGTGTTTGTTCCCTCTTCACGTCATAACTGCTGGATGGATTTGGATAAAATCTTGAACAGAGATAGCTTATACAAGGTGGAATTTAATTCGATCTTTTCCTTTAATGTATGTATTCAGTCCATGCTATAGAATGCTCCCATATAACTAAATAAAAAAGTACTAATGAAATAAAACTTAAATCTAGGTAATTATCAAATTTAAATTCTAAAGAAAAGCCTTGCGTCATTGAACAAAGCAGGTGTTTTATTGCCTACGAAACATTTACAAAGCACTTAGCTAATGCCCGCGCTGTAGGTACCGTTAAATAGACATTTCGGCTGTCATGCAGTTATTTTAGGACACACTAAATACTCAACCAAAAACTTTTTTTTAAATTGGCCCTCATACGAACATTCTATAGCATGGTCTGAGTACATACATTTAAAGAAAAGAGTGAATTAAATTCCACCGTGTATACTGGATTAAAAACATGGTCTACTTATATATGCGAATGAAACCGCGAGGCGCAGCTAGTATTCAAAAATCTGTGCGTCGACTAAACCGCGCCGCACGTCGTTTACTCGATGCCCAGCTGCGTGAGCTATGCTCAATTGCTCATATGTTATATATTATATTTATATTAATACAAATGAAACACCTTGCTTTCTACTAATATTATAAACGTGAAAGTTTGTCTGGATCTGGATGTTTCTTACTCTTTCACGCTCAAAGGGCTCAAACAGATATGGATGAAATTTGTAATATAGATAGCATAGATGTAATAATGCATAGGCAACTTTTTATTTGCGACTGAAACCGTAGGGCGCTCTGCTAGTTAAATAATTAAATGTTATTGTAAACAAGCGATGCATTTAAATATGAAGTTATTTATATTTCAACTTAATCATCCCTATCACCATATAAAAATAAGTAATAAAATAAATAAATATAAATATAAAAAAATCTAACATTGTGAAATATAATTTAAATTATTTTTAAAATATATAAATAATATTTTTTTTTATAAATAATTATTTGTGGACATTTCACACAGCGTCATCTAGCCCCCAAACTAAGCATAGCTTATTGTCGTATGTATTATGGAATCCAGATAACTGATACAATACTTAAATACTTTTTGTTTGTAAATGCATACATATAATACAATATAACACACTAAATATATTATAAAAATACAGAGTTAAGTAATCATCTAATATAATGGTGAAAATAATGCATTGAGTCGGAGTCGTTTATAAATATAATAGAAATGAGAATCTGAGGTGCAGTAGACAATATTTATTACAGTTGAAAAAAAAACAATCTTCCAAAAGTCTCTAGCCGGAGTCTTAATGTGACGTAATCTTAGGAAAGATTGGCCACTTTACTGAGGCCGAGAAGCTATCCATTGAATTTCTTCCCCATTCAAGCTGTCAGTGGAGATCGGAACTAATCTTGGACGCCCATTTTTTAATTCGTCACAAAGCTACATGAGATTTCAGTATTTTCGATGGCGCGGAAATTGCAGATTCTGAAAGGTTTACTTTGTAGGTATTTTTTAGTCATTTTCACCATCATATTACTTATAAAGAGTAGAGCAGACATTTCTATTGCTTTCTCCCTCCCACTGGACTTACGGACCTAATGGTGGAAGTAGAAAACAATATTTTCTTGCTTTCGTATTTACATGCATATTTAAGTATTTCAACTTATTTACAAGACTATTCTTTCAAATCTTTAACTTGGGCACACTTAGTTGAAGATTTGAAAGAATAGTCTTGTTATGTTAGGTAGGAATATCAATAAGAATAAATTGTTCTCGTAATATTAAACGTACGGTCTACCTAAAATACACCCATCTATGTAGAATATTCACATAATATGAGGAAACGTAATAAACGGTTATATTTCTACAGAAAAATGTTTCAAGGAATACTGAGCCGACGTTGTTCAGTTGCCGGAATTTGAAATATTTTCATTTGGTTTTTATAATAAGTGTAATAAAAGGAATCTTATGCTCAACTGATATATAAAAGCGTAACGTTGTATCTTTGTTCACGGCGAAACGGCTTAACCGATTATGATGAAAATTTTAAAATCTGTGTTGAAATTTTTAAAAGTACGTTATAATAATCTCCTAAATGTTCCCTTATAAATTAATAGGTTTCCATATACATTCAGGAGGATCAATTTACCATATTTTTATCACGGAAAACTAAGAGTTCCTTTTTTTATGTTTGCTCCTGAACAAGCATATACTACATATTTTATAGACCGCATTCTTACTTACTAGCAGATGCGATAGTGGTCAAACGCAAGCCTATCTAACAATAAAATATACGGTCCACTCGATGTGAAGTGATCACTGTAGCCTATGGAATCTTTAACACCGGATTAAGCGTCACCAATGTATTGCTTACCCTGTGTTGTGTGTGTCCTGTTCCGGCAGGAAAAGGGGAAATGAAGAGAGTGATACCACGGGGAGCAAAAGATGGAGGCATTAATAGTATATTAGTAGGTGGACGAGCGTGTAAATAGCCCGTCCAGGGGTGTAGGATTACTACGTGATTTTGTAGCGTAAGTAGGTACCTATCTAAATGAAAATTAACTATGAATTACATGGGAACAGAAATGCCGGTCGATAATGAGAAGCTCGAAGACTGCACTTACCTCAGATGCCCTTATACAGATCCTAGGTCCTCCTGAGGGAGCAGCGTCAGCCGATACAGTTCGGGTGCGAGTTTTGAAGAAATTCCTCAGCACGGCTAGCTAGCAGGTCACATCGACACTTCACCGTCACAGTAATCACAGTTTGAAATTATGCGATAGGTTTGCGCAAATAAAAAAAGAGTCCATCAGGGCAAAAAGAAAATCACCAGAATCAGGAACTCGAGCAGTTGACGTTCAAAAGTCTTAAGTGTGTCGCGTCATTGACAGCTGACCCATCTAGCGGATTTCCAAGGATATCCGTGGACGGACACCATTGGCTCGTGCAGAGCTAGCGGTTTCAAATCATCGACCGGCAAAGCGGGTGAATTTAAATAATAAGAAATGGATATTTGAAATGAATAAATTAATTAATGTATAAAATAACTTAATATTAAGTGATAGCGCTTCACCATGCACCCCGCCTTGGAAGGTCACGAGCTTTCAAAACGAACTATTTTCATGACTGGTCCGAGTACATGTAAAATTGAATTGAATTGAAAAAGATATAGTTTAGAAAAAATTGAGGCGTGAAATTTAGATGAACATTATATTTGTATCATTATTTATTATAATTAATTGCGTAGTGAATAGTAATATTATTGCGTTGGAATGGGATAAAGTTTTGTAATAGCGCGCTTGTATATTCCAGATTTTGTTTTGACCATCGCCACACGGGCGGTGTCATTAGAGCCCTTGTAGACTTCGGTGATTATACCTAGCGGCCAGTACAAGGGAGCGGTATTCTCCTGCTCAACGAGAACAACGGTTCCAATTTCTACTGGATTTTCTGGAGTAGCCCACTTTTGCCTAACTTGCAACGTATGCAGATACTCTAAATGCCACTTTTTCCAAAACGATTGAACCATACTATCCAGCAACTTCTTTCGTTCGTGTAAATTCACGCGTTGTGCGGACAGATCGGCAGCAGGTATGTACTGCAACGGCGTGGACATTAGAAAATGTGCGGGAGTGAGCACCTCAGGGTGCGGATCCGAAGACAACACACTCAAAGGGCGAGAGTTCATGATAGACTCTATTTGCGTCAGAACAGTTTGCAGCTCTTCATACGTAAGTAGCTGACTTCCTATCACTCTATACAGGTGAGTCTTCATGCTTTTTATGTTACTCTCCCACATAGCACCGAAATTGGGTGCTCGCGGAGGGATCATCTTCCACTGTATGCGTCGTGACAACAGCTCATTCGAAACTGCAGATTTAAAGTTCGAGCTCAACAAAAAACTGTAAAGCTCATCTAAATGCGCTTTCGCACCGACGTACGTCGTTGCGTTGTCCGAATAAAGACATGAGACAGGACCACGGCGTGAAATAAAGCGTTTATAAGCGGCCAGGAAAATATCCGAAGTCAAGTCAGAGACAAGTTCTATATGTACGGCCTTGGTGACCATGCACACAAATAGGCAGATATATGCTTTTTGCGAGTGTTGACCTCTACGGCGGGAAAGGGTTATACGGATCGGCCCAGCATAGTCGACACCAGTGTGAGTGAAGGCTTTAGCTTCCGAGACACGATACGTAGGAAGATCGGCCATCATTGGCGTTGGATGCGTCGGGTTAGTTTTGAAGCATGTGTTACACTTTCGCAACTTGGCCCTGATTACCGTTCTAGCATCCAATATCCAATAGCGTTGGCGTATGATGGACATAAGAAGGCCAGGTCCTGTGTGACAGTTAATATCATGGAAATGTTTTATTATCAAGTCCACGACATGGTCACGTTTTGGAAGAAGAATAGGATGTTTCACTTCGAAAGGTAGCTGTGACCCAGAGAGTCTTCCACCAATGCGTAGAATTCCATCTTTATCCAAAAAGACAGCGAGACTTCGTAGTCTTTTAGCGGGCAACTTCCCAGCTTTGATTAGCTTTATGTCATCTGCGAAATGTACAGCTTGGACTGCATGCAAGAGAGCTTTCTCTGCTGCTGCCATTCCTGATACAGAACGTGGTACGAATTTAGCGCTAGGCACAGCAAATTTTAACACATATGCAATGATGCGGAGCAACTTGTCCCACGAGGAGACTCGTTGTGCCAACGCACACAATAGCGGTGGATCTGTATGCGAAGTGACAGTCATGACGCTTGCCTTGTGCTCTGGCAGGTCATTGCAGTTGGCAGGAGAGAATGGTTGTATCGGCCATTCCTCTGGAGCGCAGCGTATCCACGGTGGGCCGTTCCACCACAGATCATGAGATAGGAGCTGCGATGGAAGCATCCCACGAGAAAGTCCATCACTGGGACGGCCACGTGGTAAAAATGTTCAGCGGCCAAGTTCTCCTGGCATTGTGCGACGCGGTTGCCCACGAAAATGGACCAACGGTGTGGCGAAGAATGAATCCACGATAATGCGATCGTGGAATCAGAAAACGCGTATATTCCTGCAATGGGAATACGCGTTGCATAAATGTCGCGTACAGTCTTCACTAATTTTGACATTAGCAAAGCGGCGCATAATTCGAGGCGAGCAAGCGTTGTAATTTTTGCCGGCGAGACCTTTGACTTTGCGCAGAGAAGGCGGGTTTTAATTCCAGTAGGATAGGTACAATGGGCGTAGATGACGCAACCCAGACCATTCAAACTTGCATCGCAAAATGCAACAAGACGCAGCTCACAACCTGCTTGAACGCCTACATGTCGCGGAATCCGCAGGGTGTCGAGCAGGTGGAACTCTTGTGCTAGAGCGGTAAATCGTGTGCGTATGTGCTCAGGAGCAGGATCATCCCAGTCACTCTTACTCAGCCACAACTCCTTAATGAGCAACTTGGCAAAGAGAACTACAGGGGCTACCAGTCCGAGTACATCAAACAAACGCGCAACTACCGAGAGTATATTTCTCTTCGTGCACTTGTCAGTCATCGCAGCGGAAGTGAAGAAGAAATTGTCTTCACATGGTTCCCACGAGAGGCCTAGCACCTTCGAAGCAGCATTGCAGACGTCAAATTCAAGTGACTTGCGGTGTGAGTCCGGAAGACTATTAAGTAGAGCTGGCGAGTTGCTTGACCACTTCACCAGTTCAAAGTCACCTTCTTTGAACATCCTTATCAGTTCTTGTGCAAGCTGTACGGCAGTTGTCTCATCAGGAGCTGAATGGACCAAATCGTCCATATAAAAGGAAGTCTCAGCCACTTGCGCTGCTTCCGGGTATACTTGACCCATATCTGAAGCCAGCTGTCGCACAGTGCGCATAGCTACGTAAGGGCTAGACTTCAGACCGAACGGTTGTCTATTGAAGGCATAAGTGCGTACTTCTTCAGATTCATCGAAGCGAAATAAAATGCGTAGGTATTTACGCTGGTCCACCGGTACACCAATGCGTAGATAATGTTGTTTTATATCAGCGTTCATAGCAATCGGAAACAATCGGAAATCTAATAGCAGCAGAAATAAATCCGTTTGTAAATTAGGGCCGATGTGCAATACATCGTTTAGGGAGAATCCAGTATGGGTCTTGGCACTAGCGTCCAGAACGATTCGCGGCATTGGCTTGTCTGGCCTCACCACAGCACTATGAGCGATATAATAACCATCAGTAGTAAGCTCCGACTTGTCAACAGGACTGAGGTAGCCGTTATCAATATAGTCTTGTATCACCTTATTGTAGTTCGCGCGCAAACTTGGCAGTTGACGAAGCTTACGCTCGAGCGTCATTAAGCGGCGATAAGCAGCAGCGTGCGAATTTCCAAGTACCGTGGGGTCCTTACAAAATGGCAGTGCAACGGTGTAACGGCCTACATTATCCCGGGTCACAGTCGACGTGAAAATATTTTCACACTCTGTCTCCTCTGGTGATAGCAAGCGTTTCGTTGGCACTTCCTCAAGTTCCCAAAATTTTTGAACCAAGTCATTGAGCGCTAAAGCGGTGAAAGAAGCAACGGTAGGTATAACGTCTTTGCGTGGAAAATCCCCCATTAGGACGTACCCTAATGTTGTCGATAATGCAGGTGGGGCTCGCGGACCACATTCGACCCTGTTCCCCAAGTATATGTACGGGAAGAGCTGAGCACCTAGCAATAAATCGATATTTCCCGGAATGTTCCAATTTAAATCAGCGAGGGGAATATCATGGAAATTAATATCACTTTCCCACTCAATGAACTGCGTCGGTAATTTATCTGTAATGCATTCGACAACTAAAGCGTGAATAGAATACTTTTGCTCAGGATAAATGCGTGACTCAATGTCGAGATAAACGAATCCTATAATAGGGCGAGAAGCGGAACCGACACCTTTGACAAAGGAATTGCTCAAAGGCGTTATTGGCAAGTTCAGTATACGGCAGCAATCAGTTGTAATTAAATTATTCTGGCTGCCGTTATCAATGAGACATCTCACTACAGACTTATTCCCGAAGCCACCCTTAGGCTGTGCATACACTTGGGCGGTTGAAAGCAGAATCGTTGCCTTTGATTTCGTTTCGGTAGAATGCAATACAGTATTTTGATTAGAAGACAGCAGCAGTGAATTAGCGCTTGCAACATTTTGTGATGCGGCTGTCATGCTAATATAGCCCTTATGATCAGGCGCACAAGGCTGATATTGCGGAGCGGGTTCTGTATTATATAAAAGCTCGGGAACGTTCGGAGCGGAGAGCGCGCAGGCACCCGAAGAGGCGGGCGCGGGCGCGGGAGCGGGGGCAGGCAACAAGTGCAGGTTATTATTTACCAAAGCGGTATGTGAATGCGTATTATTTTTCTTATCATTATTGTTACTACTAAAATGCAGGAGCGTATGATGTCGCTTTTTGCATAACTCACAGACAGACGTCGAGTTGCAATTCGAAAGGTTGTGCGATGTACTAACACAGTTGACACATCCATGCTTCGATTTTACGAATTGATACCTACTACGTGAATCAAGCTTTTTAAATTGTATGCAGTTATATAACCGCGCGTGATCAGTACTTCCACACAAAACACATTGCTGCGCTGCGTTCGAAGATGCAGCGAGCGCACAAGCAGGCTGCGCGGGCGCAAGCGCTGGAACAAGTTGTTTACCTCGCCCCAGCGTTTCCTCCGCGGGCTCGCTCGCTACGAACGACTTGTAGGTATGCTGTTCCCGTGCGTTACGATTACGAGTCTGTGTATTAGCGGGCGTTTTATTTAAGTAATTACTTCGCGTATTAGAACGTTCAAGTATTTTAGCTTGATCCTGCACAAAGGCAATCAGCTGTTGTGAAGTAGGTATTTCAATATTTCGCACAGAAAGTTCAAATGCTTGGATTGTTTGTGCATCCATTTTTCTAAGTGCGCATTGCAAAAAAACAAAGTCGGTCAGATCAGGTATCTCCAGCTGTTTGAGAGCCGATAAGGAAGCGGAATAATTACTGATAAATAGGTCGAGGTTGTTTGCACTGTGCGAGCAATTCTTCAAGTCGAGAATATTATTTAAATAAAATGTACCTAAGACACGTTTGTCTTGATATTTTTTTACTAAAGTATCCCACAAAATATGGTAAGTTTCACCAGTCGGAACAATACCCGCGGTGAACTTTAGTGCATCACCTGTTAACTTAGATAAGAGATATTGCACACGTTGCGAGTCAGACAATTGTGCATTCGAATGAATATTAGCTTTAAATGTCTGATAGAATAAATTCCAGTTTTCGGGGTGACCGTCAAAACTAGGTATCACCAAAGGCTGCAATTTCACCACCGATTTAGTCGAGTCACTCGCCTCATGCAAACGCTCCTTGTAGTCGGCGGTCAATTTCATTCGAGCGCGTTTTACTCGCGAGTACAAATCTTCAAACGAGTCAAGACTAGCATAATCAGGAATAGCGGTAGGCTTCGATGTGAGCGTTATCCTATTTATTTCATCTACACAAACCTCAAACTTATCCCGCAAATCATCTATTGTCTCAGACTCAGCCATGAACGTTTCCTTCGAACGTGAATCAAAAGAAGAGATATTTTTTGACGAATTATACAATCGATTTATGCGTTGAAATATGCGTTCTTTCTTTTGATTCAACAGAACTAACATAACATCCTGATCTTTTGTCGATTTTTCCGTCATATTGGAAAAGATAAATTAAGATTAAACAGAAAATGTGGGTAGTTTGTAAATAAATTACAGTTAAATTACAAGGCAAAATACTTGATGAAGCGAAAATATCCTACAATCGGTATTTATTTACCTAGTTACAATTAAATTGAACAACTAATATGACATAACCAATTAATACGTTAGCAATTAGTATTACAATTAATTGAACTTCTACGAGAATTGAACGGCTAATAAGTAGGTCAACCTCGGGCATAAAATGGCGGCGTAAAAAAGCGTAATGAATTGCAGATTTTTACCGAAAAATTACGTAAAAACCTGGAAAAACATTGATATTCGAGAATTTACCAATAATTACGTAAATCTGAATGTTAAAGGGGGGCGTTACAAGAAGAATTCACCGAGAAATTACGTGAATCTTTACAACGGATAGCGTTAAGTATAGTTACTTATGGAACAGAATTCACCAAAAATTACATGAATCTGGATTCGCGGATCTATCCGTGACTCGAAAGGACCAAAATTATGGACGAGCGTGTAAATAGCCCGTCCAGGGGTGTAGGATTACTACGTGATTTTGTAGCGTAAGTAGGTACCTATCTAAATGAAAATTAACTATGAATTACATGGGAACAGAAATGCCGGTCGATAATGAGAAGCTCGAAGACTGCACTTACCTCAGATGCCCTTATACAGATCCTAGGTCCTCCTGAGGGAGCAGCGTCAGCCGATACAGTTCGGGTGCGAGTTTTGAAGAAATTCCTCAGCACGGCTAGCTAGCAGGTCACATCGACACTTCACCGTCACAGTAATCACAGTTTGAAATTATGCGATAGGTTTGCGCAAATAAAAAAAGAGTCCATCAGGGCAAAAAGAAAATCACCAGAATCAGGAACTCGAGCAGTTGACGTTCAAAAGTCTTAAGTGTGTCGCGTCATTGACAGCTGACCCATCTAGCGGATTTCCAAGGATATCCGTGGACGGACACCATTGGCTCGTGCAGAGCTAGCGGTTTCAAATCATCGACCGGCAAAGCGGGTGAATTTAAATAATAAGAAATGGATATTTGAAATGAATAAATTAATTAATGTATAAAATAACTTAATATTAAGTGATAGCGCTTCACCAGTAGGTATCAACTGAAGGTAAGCCATTGTACCTACGTTAAACAAGGCAAACAACATGATGACAGAAGTTTTTAGCTGAAAGAGCCAATTAGTCGTTAATGGAGACTGTTGATGCGGATCAAACGTCAACTTTGCCGTCAGCACTCATCCAATGCGAAACCTATTAAATAAACATGTGATCGGCTATCCATCCGCGCTTTCTTACGTCATCGCAATCCCGAACAATCCACTTAGGATTAGTCCTAAACAAGAAGGACCTTTGTCGTACGGCAAGGCGAGGCGATCTGTTAGCGTCTAAGTGTAACTGATAAAGGACGTCAACGGCATTGTTCGCAGTGGCATTAGGCTTTAATCCGGTGTCGCGAGCGCGGCTCGTTAGCCTGATTGTTCGCCGTCGCCGGCAGATGGCCGCCGTAATCCGACCCCGTGCCATGCCCTCGGTCGGTCTGCGAGGGCCTGCGAGGAGGGAAAATATAGCCTCTTTGTGTTTGTTGCATCTGCAGGTAAATTGTGCGCCGAAATTGGGCCGTACGTTACCGCACGTGCCCGCTCCTTGCCTCAGAATGCAATTGCTATGAATTATATTATTCACGTTTCTTGAAACTTATTGTTATCAGTACAATATTTCATTTTTTGTGTTTGCTGCCGGAATATGTTATTAGCTCACAATCGTTGTCTTTCATCGATGTTTTGCATTTAATATACGTATATATATACATAATTTTTTTTCAGTTTGGAAAGGAAAGGTAAAATTAGCCAACAAACCATCCCGATTCTCAAGAATTGACAAGAATAATATTACAAATTTAAAGCTTTTATAATTTAATGGGTAGAGTTAGACTGCGGCAAATACTTATAAAGTATAGATCGAATCCAGTACCTACGCTCGTTTGAAAAGTGGGTAGAGCATCTTGTATCTTGGTATCTTGGGTCCTATTTTCATTACTTAATTGCGAAATTTGAACTAATATTTACACGAAAAGGTATACACAATTCAAAGCGCAAACTCTGTTTGCGGGTTTGCCACTATCACGCTCCACTCAAGTAAAGCGCATTGTTTATTCAGAAAGCTTGTGTAAGCCTCGTCTTGGCAAACCACTCAATGATGCAGTGCTCCGATGACCGAGAAGGGCCTACGGAAGCAACGGCAATGATCTAGTACGGAACGCAACTGGAGTAGAGGCGGCGGACGCGGGCGCGGTGAACACCGGCCAGCGTGCAGCGCCATTACCATCTCATTAGCATAGGCAAACATTAGTCACACATCGGAAAGGCTTAGAGAGCCCACTGTGCCAACAAGCCACGGCTCTCGGCCTCTCATGCACAATTATTGTACTTAGCTATTGTCTGCACAAACACCGTATGTTAGTTCAACAAACGTAACGGACAGCGGAACCAGATTAGCCCTTGTTTATAGTCTTACTTGCTCTCGTGAGACGTACTCTCTTTCGTTTAGATACAGTTAGAGGTATTTATCGTACACTTATATAATGCTTAAATTCCAATGGAATATTCTAACAGATCTCTTATACTTTATGTATTTATGAATACCGCAATGTATTAGCTTTTTGAAATAAGTACTTACTTGAATATTTTTGTAACAAGGTCCTGATATTTCTGCTTAACCAGATATTCGATCCTTTGATCTTTGCCTATACTAAAGTTGGGAGAACAGCAGCATCAACAAGTCCCTTTATTAAAATATTTGCCATATCAACAGAATCCCCGAAGTTGGAACTCAACGCTGAACTGTCATCTTAAGTAAAGGGTGTCACTTGCAGATATTGGTCATTCAAAATAATATTCTAAACTCAAATTACAGAACAATGGGCGTCCTATGATGACCTGTTTTAAAAATTTATTAAAGCACTTCTATGAGTAACGGACAACATTACATTTTTGAAGCAACACTTCTTTATAAAGATGAAACGAGTCTTTCCGTGCACAAAAAATATCAAAACATAACTCCGTACTCCAGTCCCCTCGTCACCACGGCCAATGTAACCTGTGTCGAAACGTGGAGCTTAGTCAAAATTATGTTCTGATAATAATTTTTGTGTTCGCGCACATATGTGCACATAGACTCGTTTCATCTTTGTATGCGTGCCGAGAGCGTTACGGAAATTGATCAGGCGAGGCGAACGGAAGTTGAGAGGGAGATATAAGTTGAAGATAGAGAGTGAGTTATATTTCGTATAGAAGTTTTACTTCAGTCGTGTGGTCGTTGCACTCTCGTTGCTTTGACAGGTACTTACCGAAATAAACCATTTTGAGATTATCCTATTAGAGCTGATATAAAAATATCAGGCTATAAGTTAGCCAATGAGACAGTACTTATCATTTTAAATCACAATTTTTTTGTTAGGCTAAGAATTTAAATTAATTTTATTTCAAACACATGATTTTTTTTTTCAAAATGTATTTATAGACTTCATTTTGTTTATAGATTAGCGTTATGTTTTCATCGCATTAGAATCTTTTTCGTCATCATGTATACGTCAAAAATTCGAGTAATTATGGAATACGAGTACCGTCGTGGCAGGAACGCGGCACAAGCACGCAATACCAACGAACGTTCACGAAGCGAACACTACAAACGAACTCACCTGCTATTGGTTTACTTACCCACATCCGTTCTGGAAATTTCTGAAAAATTAACCCCGTGGTCGTCCAAAAACATTGGTGGTTACTTGCTGACGCTCGCGAAAGCCGCCGCATTTGCGTTAGTAACTGGCGCCCAGAAGAAGGACATCAAATATGTCCGAAACCTGGTCGAAGTAATTTCGACTTTTAATTGACGTGAGTTTTAGCCGTTATTTTATCTAATTCATAATAAATATTATCGTTAGTGTAAATAACGCCGTGTGGTCTCGGAGTAAGAATAGCTCTTTCTCTTTCCCGTTCTCTTCCCTGAATGCCGTAAGACTCAGCTATTGGAGCATCCAGGGAATGGTAGCAGCGCTTTTTTTTGTCTGCATTTTAATCTACTGCGATCACCAAGACACCTGCCAAGCATGATTATGGCAAACCCCTCTACTAATGGAGGAGCCTTATGTTCAGCAGTGGATGCATAAAAGCTGATAATGTTATGATTAGAGTAAAATTCCGAATACCTATACTTACCTTAGATCTAAGTACGCAAAACTAGCTCGTAACATTAAGTTACAATTCAGATTCAAATAATAGGTACAAAACAGATTGTCGAAACAATAGAGGCAGTGAAATTCAGAATGTGAATAAATCATTTCTTAACGACCTCGTAATTATATTGAAGCGAGCCTATGAATACAAAGCGAACAAGTTAAATGACCCGTAAAAAATGTTTTTGAATAACTTAATCTGTTCCTTACTTTATTTGCTTGTAGAGAAAGCTACTCTAGATATTTGACATATACATGTGAGGAAACTGCTATCTGGCGAGAAGCGTAGAGCACACAAGGCGCGCGGAACGATTACACACATTTCGGAACAACTGAATCAATGAGTGGATCGGTGCGGGTTCACGGATCACCAATGGGGCTTATAAAATTTAATGGATCGAGAGCGGGGCGTACAGATGGCGCGAGTTTCCCGAAACAATGTTTAACACAACAAATTCGTGTTGTTATTAACATCGCGCAGTAAATAATTCATGATATTATTGAAGTTACAAAGTATACAATACGAATTTCGGTCGTAATAGGTAATTGAAAACCTACAGAGTTGGGGTTATTCTTTGTGAATTTATCACTAGGGCCGCGGTGGCAGAGCAACGACGACGCGTTGTTCAGATAAAGTTTATTTTATGACTTAAGCGAGAACATTAATATTCATTACTGGAGCGAAATGAACTAACTTTATTATATAATAAAGATCAAAGAATGGGCGCGCAGCACAGAGGTTTTCTGGCTCTTTGATATTATTTTCCAGCTCAATATTGCAGCTCAATACGCCTGGCGTTAACGCTATTTTATAATAGCGCAAATCCTCTCATTATAATTCACGTCTGAGGGGCAGTTCTGGTAATTATATAACTTGTTTTGTCTGGATATAATCACATCCTAATATCATTTTCACAGCTTCTGTGGTATGGTGGTTGAGCAAGTCGGCTTATAACCCAGAGGTGTGTTCGAGACAAAAGCAAAAATTCTTGTTCTGTGTCTGACTGTTGTGGAAACATGGTCCTCGTAATTCCTGAGTCCCTAGATACAGGGAATCCTAGTCGGTGTCCATAATCTATAAATGTGATTGTTGGATGTTATTATATCATTATTTTTACCTAAAGCCGTCATCACATTTACTAGCAAAATTTTTCGTCTGAGTTTTCAACAGAGTTCATAAATGTGCGACTTTCGTGTGACTAACATTTTGAAAAAGATTGAAAACATCACGATACGCATTCTTCTGTCTTCTAATGTGTATAATCATCCTAATATATGCCGTATTTACAATATTAACCAGTGGAGCAACGTCGCGCTGTATAACAATCGATTTACAATAATTGAAAGCTCTACACATAATATGGTGTGCGTCCGAAAGTGGTATAAGTAATAATATAAAAGCAAACATGCAGCCAGCGCGTTTCGCAAGTTAAATTCTACGGTTAATATTACGTCATGTTGTCCAAACGCTTCCAAGCTGTATTCCAGCAGCTGCTTTATTTATCTAAGATAAAATGAACAAACGCTATGTCCCTGCTTAAGCAAACAACTAAAGTCGTCGGGCTCTCTGTTTCCTGCACATAAATTAGAGGAAACGGTGGTAGGATACTTAAGTAGTGTAAACCTTACAAGAGAAAAGTTTTACATAGAAATCTTGTAATCTATTCAAAAAAGGAACGTTCAAAATGAAACGGAGGGGAATAATTAAAAAAATTAGGTAAGTTTAAAAAATTACGGTCCGTCATTGCGTTCCTTTTTAGCCGGTCGAAGTCTTATTAATTATACTAGCTTTTGCCCGCGACTCCTTGTGAATTTGGTGATTTATAGAGAATGTAAAAACGACGATATAAATAAAGTGAGGTTAAAATATTGTGTGCGCATTCTATTATATCTTATATCTAAATATATATAACTCAAAAGTGACTGACTGACATAGTGATCTATCAACGCACAGCCCAAACCACTGGACAGATCGGGCTGAAATTTGGCATGCAGGTAGATGTTATGACGTAGGCATCCGCTAAGAAAGGATTTTGCGAAATTCCACCCTTAAGAGGGTGATATGGGTGGTTGAATTATCCGGGTGGTCTTGAGTGACCCGGATGATCCTATAGCAGCGGTAGTATCGGATGTGTGAGGATCACTGAATCAGTTTCACCCTTCTGGCTCAGGTACCGCTTTCGGCACCGGTATAGAATGTCGGGTGGTCTTGAGTGACCCGGATGATCCTATGGATACGGATTATGGTGGCGACGACGGGAGTACTACTGGTAGTACAACTGGTAACTCTTTATAGATAACTGGTAATATAACGGCAAATATTTATGCCATTTCAACAAACCAGTTACCAAACTTGGTATTTTTATGAGATTAAATGAGTTTATTTGTGTCTGTTTTGATATAGGGTATAGCTGACTAAAAATTTATATAGAGGCTCACATGGTTAGCTTTTTGTAGACGAGGTTTATGCTAGCAACAAAGTTCTAGTCACATTTGGAGTTGCACACAATTTTCCATATTGTTAGTAGATGTACAATTCTTCATGCGGCGTATCTAAACGAGCATCGTAACGACACGACGGTAATCTCCTCATGTTTCCATTATTATTCAAAATAAACTCTAGCGCCGAGGAATAAGGACTTATTTTATGTGAGAAGACGCTGACTCAGTGGACTCTTCCTTGAAAAATGAGACATACAATTTAAATTTTAACAACTACACTAATGAGGTGTTTGGAAAGACATCGGTAAATAAATAAAAGTTAGGCTTTTGAAGCGATGACAAAATTAACTTGGAACTGAGGTCAGAATGCGAGCTGTTGATCGTGGGGTTTTCTGTGAAGAATAAAATGGTGCTACTGCTGTCGATTCTGTGTTGCATTCTCTAAAACTAAAGTAAACTTAAAGTATGGCGGTACTCTTCTGATAAAGGGGAAATGACAAAGACGGAAATATGTAAATTTCGTTTAGCTTTAGAGTATACGACACAGAATCGACACTATGTAATATTAGAGCAGTTACTAGAGCTTGCTGAATCTGACACCATATCATTTAACAGTGTGTTTTGGTAACTTCACTTGAGAGCTTAACAATCAAGGTCAACAATTAGGTCAGGGGGATTTGTACTAAATATTTCATATCCATCGCTTGACGATAGACTGAAACAGGAGTAAAAAAAGGAGAGGCAAAAAATATCCCTGAAAAGCAATAATTTGTAAAAAGATGTTTTGGGCGGGTATACTTCCTAGACGATCATAGAACTTGATTGCAACCGACAGAAATGGATTTAACAATTTCAATACGTAGTTTATGTACATTGTACATAGTTACTACAGATTTTTTTTAATTAGGAGTTAAATATCTCTTGCTGCGTTGCAATCAAAGTTACGAAACCACCCCCCAGATGTAAACAATCAATGTAAATAATGACCCAACTCAAGATAAAATAAATATGGGCACCATACTTATACTTGGTGGTAGTACTTTGTTGCAAAGTTCGTCTAGGTAGGTACCACCGCTTTGCCAGTTATTCTGCCGCCAAGCAGTAGTGTGCAAGCACTACTGTGTTCCGGTTTGAAGGGCACTGTAGCTAGTGAAATTACTGGGCAATTGAGACTTTATAATCTGATCTCACAGTCTAGTAATCTTATTACCAGGCTGTGCTGATGTCTCAGGATGATGTGCGCAGTGCAGTGTCACTCGTAACTCTGTCTTGGGGTTCCGAATGACACTGTTCTGTAATGGGCGGCCGTGGCGCTTAACATCAGGTGAACGATTAGCTCGTCACATCATTCAGTAGCATAAAAAAAAAAGTCTATATAGTTTAAGTGGACCGACACATGCAATATACTATAGACTACATTATTCGTAAGAATATTCATTAAAGCTCTAACGTTTACACATTGTGGCCATGTCGCGGCGAGAATTATGTTCACTTGGTTACTGCTTCGCTTAATTTCACATAATCCATCCGAGTGTCGTATATCCCACATAATTGCGGTGAGGAATTTTGCTATGCCTCGGATTTGCAGAGGCGGAGGCGACGGGAACGTGATCCAGCATCAACTTGCGAATAATTGAGTGGCACCCCCGCTCTAAGTGTACCACTTAATTAGACCACGTGAGAACCGCTTAAGACTGCTCGTTGAAGAGATGATGTTGCATTAGCGCAAACAATCAACGCGGCAATTATGTTTATGTCATAACGGTATTAATTTCAGTTAGGTGATGTATGGGTAAATTAATGTTACTCTGAGTAATTACTTTGAGTAATTCTGTCTTTAAAATGAAACCTCACACACATCATCGTCAACCAGAAGACTATCACTGCTAAACATAGGTCACCTCCATAAAACGTTGCTTTGGGCGCTTATCATAGAGGTAGTTGGCCATTATCACCATGCTTAGCAGGCATCTTGGCGATCCCAAGATATTTTTATTCTACCGAGGTTCATACTGCTGCCCATTCCCTGGATATTTCACCTGGATATTTCTTACGGGAAGAGATAGGGTAGTACTATTCGGACACCGATATAACATGGCAAATACAACCTAATGAACCTTAAATTAGAGATAATTTTAAAGTCGTAATACCATATAAATAATTTCGTGATTTCGTGACTGTAAATTCTTGTAGCCGGGATCCGGACGTACCGATTTACCAAAGTTCATTGCCTAGCACAAACATAATAGGTACCTTGTTATAAAGTTTATCCACGTGGGAGCTTAAAATATGGCCAATCTTTTAGAAGTGTAAGCCTTAACTTGTATAAGTGAATTCCGATCCCGATGTAACGCGACACGCAGGAAGACCCACTAGATCGACGCCGGCGACTCGGCTTCACTTTCAGGATTAAGGAATTTGTTCCTTAATTTATTTGTCTATACATGTACCATCTCCCCCACTTGAAGCGGCTCGAGGGGAAACACCCGCGTCAAACCCCCAACTCACCGCTATCGAAACTCCGACGACACAGTTTATTCTATACGACATTTTTATGAGATATTATAGGAACAATAGAGGCGTATATCCTAGTATATTAGAAACTTTAGCAATTGTACGTGAACCCCTTATGTTTCGCTGGAGCTATTTCAACGCAAAGTTTCGACTTTTACGATAATGTCAGCCATTGCCATTCAAACGCGCTAAAACTTTATCAATGTGTGTGAAGGGATAAGCGTTCGGCTTCTCTGTACGTTCGTATATACGTAACAGATAACCACATGCATGAAAAATTACACCTTTAGGGCTTACGTCGATCCAACCAATATTGGGAGAAGTTTTACCTGTATTTAACAACGATATAAAAAACAGAAGATTAAGAACAGCACCGGTAGAAACTTAATAACATGTTAGTTTTGGCGGGAAAACGAAAAAGATCGTGTCACCGCATTGTATTATTTTCCATAACTTGTGTTATTTTCAGTGTTAGTGCATAAAATTGTTGGTATTTTATTCGTTTAGTGCTGGATTACAGGCATAAGTGTGGGAAAGTGGTATAGTGATGGTGATACGTTTCTTTTCGTGTTGTTTCCAAAACTCCGTAGAAGCTACTGGTAAAGTGGCCACCACTTTACTAGGAGTTTGACTTGACTAGACTAGACTATGACTTGACTTGATGACTTGGACTGTGACTTGACTTGACATACATATATATTACTTTACTCGAAAAATTATCAATTACTTGACACTGGCCAAATACACAAAAGTGTGGAGCCATACTAAAACAAAAAAAAAACATGTTTTCAAATCAACCAAACTACTTTGAAATGAAAGTTGAACGCGGAAGAAGCTTTCAACAATAACAAATGCACACAAAAGCCCCGAGTCTTCTAAGTGAATTCATTACAACATTGATTTTCTATTTATTCGTTAAGACCAGTTTTCGATTGGGAATACGTGAAGTTTTTTAGTTTAAATTAAAATAAGGGAAGCCCTAAATAATTTACCTCAAATTCAGGCACGGTTTTATTAACTGTCTTCAACGTAAAACGTTTTGCATGTTGTATAATTTAGGTATTAATTAAAGCTTTGTTCTTGCCGGAGTAAAATAAAACTTGAAGGCGACTTTTCAATTAAATTAGGTAGACAATGAGGACGTTTGGTTTGTTCCAAAAAAAATTTCTGCGGTGAATCTATGCTACTTTGATGTTAATATCGTAAATGTTAAGGGTCATACTTCTGACCCCTTAGCATTTACTGGGCACCTTTTCTAACTCGTAATGGACTCACATTTCAACATTACCTCAGCTGATAGTGAGTGAGTGTTGTATTATTTACTGATTTTTTTGTGTTTTGGCTCCACACTTTTGTGTATTTAGCCAGTGTCAAGTAATTGATAATTTAGCAAGTTAATAATATTTCACGTAAATTATGTCAGGTCACAGTCGAAGTCATCAAGTCTAGTCAGAGTCAAGTCATACTCCTAGTAAAGTGGTGGCAACTTTACTAGAAGCTTCTATGGAGTTTTGGAAACAACACGAAAAAAAACGTTTCACCATCATTATACCACTTTCCCACACTCATGCTTGTAATCCAGCACTTAACGAATAAAATGCCACCGATTGTATGCATTAACACTGAAAATAACACAAGTTTTGGAAAATAATATAATGCGGTAACGTTATCTTTTTCGTTTTCCCGCCAAAAATCCACTGTGATTACTTCACTTATTTATTTATGCGTCATCTCCACGAACCGTCTCTTACATTTGCTACGAAAAAAACTGCTTAGAAAGCAAAGCACCTATACCATAAATTGTTATTTAGAGATTTGTCGGCACGACTGCGATATGCTGCATGTACAAATATGCATGGGTATGGCTACAATCTATATCTTATACATGTAAAATTCAAAGTTTCCTGAATGAAATTCCTGACTGATTGACTGACTGACTTATATATCAACGCACAGCCTAAACCGCTGGTCCTTGAAACTTGAAATTTTGAGGGTGTGTTCTTTGTAAAGTGTAGGTCATTTTACCCTAAAAGGGTGTGAGTGGTTGAATTATGTATGAAAAATTCTTCTTCGTTTTCTATAGGCCACGCGGGCGAAGCCGCGGGCAGAAGCTAGTACATATATAAAACGAAGTGATATTTTTTTCAAATACGTATAACTCGAGTACGAATGGACCGATTTTCGTGGTTTTCTCCGTCCCGAATAGCAGCATAACTATTAAAAACATTGGAACATCAACTTAAAAAAAAAACAGGAAAAAAATTGTTGTCCGCGGATGAAACCGCGGGGCGCAACTAGTTACCTACAAAATGATCCTTCTATAATCAACTTTTTGTTGCTATGTTAAAACTTATAGAATATGCAAAAAGCGACAAGTTCAATGCTTGGTAATTCAAAGCTTAAGTTTTGCACTATTTTTAAATTTCCATTTTTTTTAAAGCTGTAGGCATCAGCTTGGTGCTGAGTTTTCTGTGGTACAATTTGCATAGGACCTTAGCAAATCTCAGCATCAAGCTGAGGCGGTGATTAGATAGCAAGTCACTTCTATATCAGTCACACTAATATTATAAAGGCGAAAGATAGTATGTGTGTTTGTGTGTATGTTTGTTACTCATTCACGCTGAAACGGATGGATGGATTTGAATGAAATTCGGTACCAAGATAGCTTATACACTGGATTAACATATGGGCTACATTTTATCCCGGAAAAATGAAATTCTTCCATGGGATAAGCATGTAATTGAAATACTTTTTACCCGCGGGTAAAACCGCGGGGCGCAACTAGTATAAAATATAATATGAGTATCAGTATAACATAGAAACCGGCGTTGTTCGCAAATGGATGCAATTTACTTTATAAAACTCTTGCTGTATAATCTTCATCGGATGTCTTCACACACACACCTTCTCACTCTCACACATGAAGAGAGTGTAGGCCATAAACCATAAAGGCCAAGTTCGGGTTGATACAGTCATGTCCTCAAATTTTGTGATTCCTCTTGTTTCTTCCCGATGATTACCTTCACCGTTATAAAAGTATGTACTGTATCTTGAATAAGACGGCAAATTGCCTTTATGTTCTAAATACTACAATGATTTAATAACTAATACTAAAAACTACCTACCACTACAACAAAAAACATTTAGACTTTATATTTAGACAGCCTCTGGTGTGGTGGTTGAGCAAGTCGGCTCATAACCCGGAAGTAGCGGGTTCGATTCCCGCGGCAGGACAAGTATTTGTGCACAGAAAAAAAGCACAAACACTTGTCTTGAGTCTGGGTGTTGTGGGACCATGGTCCTCGTAGTTCCTGGGTCCCTAGACACAGGGAATCCTAGTTAGGGTCCAGGATCTATGTATGTGATCGTTGGTCGTTATAATTATTATTATACTGGATCTTTAATTCCTGTCCATCCTATGGTAGCCTGTAAGAAATCGCTTAATGCGATAAGGCCACTCTTTGTTCTACCATCCTTTGTAAGTTTTTACGGTGCATTGTTATGTATTAGTTGGTATTCAATAAAGTATTATTGTATTGTATTGTACTGTACAGTTATTTATATCATTGAGTACTGGCATAAATACTAGAGCTAAGTACAAACGCTTTGCAGAAACACAAGTTAGAACAATGTACTACGTAATTGTACTGATATTCTATTTTGCGGCATTGTTTGCGGTGCATTGTGTTTGAATTTGAATACGAATCCCGCTCACAAACTCCAGTAATTGTAATAAGCTGCTTAACTAATGGTAAATGACGACGGGACTTTCAGTGTTGCCAAACATGATGTTATCGTCTCTAAACAAACTACACTGGTAGAAAGTACTTTCAAACAATAGCAATAAATATACTTTTGACTTAAAACGATTCAAAAGCTCTTCATTATTTTTCATATACCTATACTGTCTGTTTTGCTGTTCGTAATGAGAAAAATACAATTAGATTGTAATGTGGTCTACAAAAATCGAGCATCTAGTCTTTAATGCACGTACTCTATCTTTCGACCATTTCCCTCTATAGGCCCTAAAAGCTTTATTCCTTCTTTATAGATCCCTAAATATTTAGGCAGAAATATTGCGAGTGAATGCCTAACTATTAAAATTTCATTGCTAATTTGAAAATTTTTTGTTGACAATGCGTAGTTTGTTACGTGTTGAATCCGTCAAATCCATACAAATCTCTGTTTCTATTTGTCGCAATCAAGTTTCGTGATCGCTTAGCTGATAATGTAGTATATAGAATATATACATATAAACTAAATCGCGATAAGTTAGCTGCATAACTATTTTTTTCAGAAAATTTTCGAATTATTAATGAAGTTTTTGGTGTTATATTCCAATTAAAGTTCCATGATCACCTTTCCATGATTAAAGTCAAAGTCAAAAGATTTATTGCAAATAGGCTAATTTTAGCACTTTTACAAGTCAAAATTATATTAGGTACTTAAAATTAAGTTATTTCACTAAGCATATAAAATTACAAAGTGCTTATTGTCAAATAATATATAGCAAGCCCATTACAATATATGAGTTTGAAAAAAAAGCAGTTCTCTTTCTCACTACTGGTGCAAGCAATCCAGCGCAATGCAGAATTGAAAACTTTGATCCGAAGCTTAGATTACAACTGTAAAGAAGAAGCTACAAGAAACTTTACAGTGATTAACGTGACAACACCCTACACAATATAATAGAAACATCTAAAAATTACGTGAAGATATCAGCATGTACTTAATATACACAAAAATCATACTACCAAATTAGAATCTACATAATATACCTTTTTGTCTACGTAATGTTTTTGTGGAAGTCTGTTATAAAAAGCAAGTTGACTAAACTGTAATAATAATAATAAATAATTACGCCCAACGATCATATACATAAATCCTGGACCCTAACTAGGATTCCCTGTGTCTAGGGACCCAGGAACTACGAGGACCATGGTCCCACAACACCCAGACTCAAGACAAGTGTTTGTGCTTTTTTTCTGTACACAAATACTTGTCCTGCCGCGGGAATCGAACCCGCAGCCTCCGGGTTATGAGCCGACCTGCTCAACCACCACACCGTGGAGGCTGTAAAACAAGATTACTAATAGAAACAATGTATATAATAATTAACTTTCACATTGAGTATTCGTGATTTTTCTTAACTTGAACTCGTAACGTTATACCTTCATAGTAAGTGGTCCCATTGAAAGCTCTTAGAGAAACGTTTATGTAAACAAACCAGTCATATCGTATTTTCAATGTGGACAATATAATGTTGATTAATTATACTAACGATAAAGAAGCCATGCGGAATTTATTTATTTGATGTGTTCTTGACATACTTATTTTCTACATTAGTATATTAGATAGTTCTTTCAAACATTTATTACATAAACTTTCTATAAAGTACAGTTGCAACCACTTTGAAGCTACACAAACAAACAGCCAACGTTTCACTTTTATAGTATAATGAGCGACTGCCCGCAGCTTCGCCCGCGGCGTGGCCTATTTCACCCTCTTAAGGGTGGCATTTCGAAAAATCCTTTCTTAGCGGATGCCTACGTCATAACATCTACCTGCACGCAAAATTTTAGCCCGCTCCGTCCAGTGGTTTGGGCTGTGCGTTGATAGATCGCTATATTAGTCAGTCAATTAGTCAGTCACCTTTGAGTTATGAATATTTAGATAGAGGTAACCGCAGTTGCATCCACATGTCTTCATACATTCTTAAATACTTACCCCCATGGAATATCATAACAGGGTTTGAATTTTCAAAAATCCTTTCTTAGCTCACTCCTATGTCATAAAAGGAATGTTTCCTTCCAATATCAAGTTTTTACGTCTATCAGTTTGAGCTGTCAGTCAGTCAGTCAGGCAGTCAGTCAGTCAGACAAGCAGTCAAGCGACTGACTGATTGATTGACTCAAGAATCAGTCAATCCCTTAGGATAAAGCCTATCAAAGATTAGTATAGGAATAACTCACGTGTGTTATAATGACTAATGCTCAACAGGAATTTAATAGACGATTACGTCTATGTCCAATTAAAAATATGCCTTATTTTTATCAAGTAAAGTGGACAAACCCTTGACTTACAGTTACTACTAGGTATATTTAGGTGTGTACTAGGCTTTAAAGGTGTTTTTGAATGGTTTCGTAAAATTGTTACATTTTACTTGCACACAGTATTTCGTTTAGGTACAGTACTAATATATGTTTTGGCTCCACACTTGCGTGTATTTAGCCAGTGTCAAGTAATTGATAATTTATCAAGTTAATGATATTTCACACAAATGTGTGTCAAGTCACAGTCGAAGTCATCAAGTCGTCATAGTCTAGTCAAAGTCATACTCCTAGTAAAGTGGTGGCAACTTTACTTGAAGCTTCTATGGAGTTTTGGGAACAACACGAAAAGAAACGTTTCACCATCATTATACCATTTTCCCATACTCACGCCTGTAATCCAGCACTTAACGAATAGAATGCCACCAATTTTATGCACTAACACTGAAAATAACACAAGTTTTGGAAAATAATACAATGCGGTGACGGAATCTTTTTCGCGTTCCCGCCAAAAAAAACCTACTAATAGTTGTCACAATGTTAGCCTAAGTAGTCATTTTGACAGCTAATTATAAAGGCAAGAGTGGTTCTTTGAATCTAAAGTGGAGCAAAGAATCTCTCCCGAGCGTATCAAGGTGTTCTTAAGTAGAATCCTGAGCGCAGCTTCAAAGCACATCACTTGAGCTTAAAATAGTGTTGCTCCCGATAACACTCTACTCATTATCAACCTCTACGTAAAAAACACTCGTAAGTAAGTGCAACTTATTTGTATCACATTTTTTGTATCGTGTCCGATACAGTATACTTTCGTTCTCACTACTTGAGGATGATTTTTTTATAAAATTAATTACAATTCGAATTTGAGTAAACAGGTACGAACCAAGGCAAAGTGCATTTCGCGCGTATTTTATTTTTTCGCAACTTTTCCTTAATTTGGTGCGCTGCAGCTGCGTGCGCTGCATTTGTTCATCATGTTCGTAAATGGTATTTGGTGATTCGGACTTATACAGATCAATATCCACGTTCCAAATTGAAATCACTTTTAGTCCCTGGGGATTAAATAACTATTTTACTACCTGTTACGAAGAATAAACTAGCTCTTTTCGAATAGATGTGAAGTTCCATTGTCCCATTGCAAGCTTTACTATTTCGTTATTTTATTTAATCTCTATTTATGACGATGTATATTTTTTTATTTTTTGGCTCCACAATTTTAAGTATTTAGCCAGTGTCAAGTAATTTATAATTTATCAAGTTAATGATATTTCAGATACGTGTCAAGTCCCAGTCTAAGTCATCAAGTCAAGTCATGGTCTAGTCTAAGTCATACTTCTATTACCACTTTACCACACTCATGCATGTAACCCGGTACTTAACGAATAAAACGCCACCAAGTTTATGAACTAACACTGAAAATAACACAAGTTTTGGAAAATAATAGAATGCGGTGATGCGATCTTTCTCGTTTTCCCGCCAAAACTCCGACGATGTATTATATGTAGGATGACATAGTTTCCACAGAATAGAGAAAAATAAAAATAGTCGTTACACTGTGAACGTTTTAGAGAACTGTCAAAACGTGTTGTTACATTGTGTTTGTTTAAGTCGGCCACTATAATAAATGGTGAATACTGTTTGGTGGTATACTTAGGTTGTATGACCGTTACAGTACACAACGTGTCTGTGACTCATTTAATTACACATAAAATGCACAAGTGCTTGTTTACTATCCGAGACACTTATCGAGCTCTGAACGAGAGCTTTATTGACATACTCAATTGCCGTGCGTTGTCGCAGGGTTGTCAGTTTTGCAATTTTGTGACAATAACTCGCGTTTTCTAGTAAATTGTCTACTAGTATAAATTAAGCACTAACCCATTATGATTCCTGTTTTATAGTCATAGCTAAATGAACAAGGTTTTGGAAATTTGGCTTATAAATGAAATTAGGTAGGTACCATATTACATTCAAGTGTGATACCAAAAAACAAATCTGGACGAAATTTTCGTGTTTATATATTTTACGTTAATTAATCCCTAGTTGCTTGGTATATTTTTTTAAAATATTACTGAAGGATGTAACGAGCTAGTCGTTCAGCTGATGTTAAGCGACACGGCCGCCTATAACAAAAGTGTCAATCGGAACTCTAAAATATAAAGTTTCTCGTGACACTGCACTGCGCACATCATACTGAGAGATCAGCACAATCTGGTAAAAAGATTACTTGACTGTGAGATCAGATCATACTCTCAATTGCCCAGTAATTTTGCTAGTTACAATGCTCTTCAAACCAAAGCACAGTAATGCTTGCACACTACTGCTTGGCGGCAGAATGACTGGCAAAACGATAGTACCTACCTAGACGAATTATGCAGAAAAGTCCTACCACCTAGTAAGTAGTACATGCTAATATTGTGATTTAAGATAAGATCTTACTATTCTTAAATCTTACTATTCAAAAATGGTTAATGGAAATGAGTCTCTATATAATGGTCTCTAAATATCTACAATATGTACAATATAGTAGACTACATCAAGTCCCCAGTAGTAACCCTGAAATGTGATTTCACAAGAATTTGTACAATTTGTTTGCGTTCCACGTTAGAAAGTAGATGTTATTTACTTACCTATAGAGCACATAACACAGTAATTACTATGCGGTCCTCATTCAAATGTCATACAGTGTATACCGTATATAGTACATATTCAATGTATCGGCGATTGGTATTTAGGCGTCACCGAAATAGAACCTGTAATATACTTAGTTGTTTTGAGTTCATACCTAATTTGGACACATTTATTCCCATTAAATTTAGCATGTTGGTGCCCAAAGAGAAAGCTACAAATATGAAACAATTCATACATTTTAATTTTGATTAGATAAAGCAGCATAATTTTAAGCTAGTGTTCTTAATGTATTTACATAATTTATTATTTAAGGTGACTACAGCCCCAACTTGTAATCCCTTCATCCCCTTAAATTGCCAAAGTAATATAATATTAAACTTAATTGCAGGGTTTCTGGTAATGAACGTTTATTTTCCAGTTTTAGTCTTGTTTGCGCTAAATATTAAAGCTATTAAAAATGTTTGAGAGTTTATAATACGCTTTTACCTCAGATTTTTATTGTAAGCAATTAGGGCATTTAAAACCTTCGTTCCTTTTAAATGCAAGGGCTGTTGGAACTATATTGTTGTAGAGCCTTTTGAATATTAGATTTAAACGTGCGGTGGAGACTTTGCAATGGGCACTTTAATGTTTTCACCGTGGAGAGGCTAAGAGGTTTAATTAAAATATTCTTATACAACTCAAAGCAGGTACTCTGAGCCAAGCTCCGGTAGTTCGTTTTATAGAACAAAGTCTAAAGGAGAAAGTTACTACATTTTATTAAGTTTATTGCGAGATTCATTTGTTTTCACGTTACCCCAGTTTTGCTTAGTTCTACAAAATAAATGTATTTAATTTGAAAAAAATAATCGCACCTAACCTGACAATAGAGTCAGTAGCTAATACTCGGAAACATCAATTCAGAGATGCATCAAATACCTAATTTATCTGAAATAACACTAACATTATCTAAAATGCTTTAGATAGGTGCGATTATTTTTTTTACATTTTTTTTACATTTCAATATGTACTTATGTACATATTGAAATGTACTGCTAGAGTAGATGAATTAGTTCTGATTGGTTCTATTGGGTGCCGTTATTATTTGGTAATGAGTAAGTAGGTATTTATACCCGTACCTATATATAAACAAAACAGCCCGGTTAATAGTCAAAGATCAAACCAAAAACCAACCGACTAACTAAAGACCAAACTAAACAGCAATTTATCTAAATAATATGTATTACAATTATTGTCATAGATAGTTCGATCAATATCTAGGTATTAAATAAATTACCTAACTAATACAACAGATTATATAATACTATCTAATACATACCTACTTTGAATATTGTCAGTGACAGTCTCTGTGGTGTAGTGGTTGAGAAGGTCGGCTCATATCCCGAAGGCGGCGGATTCGATTCCTGCGGCCGTACAAGTATTTGTGCACAGAAAAAAGTCTAAATAATTGTTCTGAGTCTGGGTGTTGTGGAACCATGGTCCTTGTAGTTCTTGGGTCCCTAGACACAGGGAATCCCAAGGGTCCAGTATGCATGTATCTGATCGTTGGGCATTATTTTTATTATTATTATTTCGTCTAATTTTATTTTTAAGTTTTGGGTTGCGAATCAGTAAAAATTATAAAATTGGGTTTGCGTATTTATTTTAATTGGTTTAGATGGACCGACTATCAAACCGCAGGGAACCGTTCGGATGCGAGATATATGCAGCTTGTCTATGGCGGAGGCCTATGTTAAGCAGTGAACGCCTTAAGGCTGATGATGATGACCCAAATTAGTATAATAAATAAATAGACTAAATAGACTTCATAGTTTACATTCAGTGGAGTCATAACGACGAGGTTGTGACCAGTAAAGTGACACAGCCAAAGGCTTCTATTTGGACACAGCTGGCTTAATAATATAGTTGAGAAGCGCCGCGATTTTTAAGTTCTTTAGTTGTTAAGTTGTAAGCAATATTTTGTACACTGATAAGTAACAATGGATTTGCCAAGGACTGCCAAAGGCAATTATATTTTTGGGAAGGTCTTTTGTTAATTGGTTCGTGGAAGAGTCGGTATTTTTTTATTATAGGGATGATGCATTTGTAAAAGAAAGCGGCAAGGTCTTTGTTTCAAAAGCTGTGCCAAAACGTAGCTCTGTTTTTATTGCCTCACGACGACCGTGTGAATTGCATAGAGAAAATTACCACGATATACATGTTCATTGAGTTTGTTAGATCGGTATCATGGTAATTTTGTTTGTCAAGTGTGTATCCTGAATGTATTCTAGATCTCTATAGGTATCATAGGTACAGTATTTATTTTTATAAACTAGGTGTTTTAGTTAGACACCACCGGTCGACGTACCCCGTAGATTAGCTAGAAATGGCGACTTTCAATAGGGTCCACTCTTCCAGTGGACGTAGTCTTCTCGATCCTCTTATCCCGGCAACGGCCCAAGCCGAGGCTTGCACCCCGGGGATGCCCTGCCACTAGCTAGTTGCCTCCCACTTTTGACGGCTGGGCGTTTTATGCGCCTGCCGTCCTGCCCGGTGACGCTGTAAAAGTCGTTAGAGACCAACAGCATTAGGCCAAAAAAAGGCAACTGTAAGGCTGTAGTTCGCCAGTGTAGTCGGCGTGTTTCGAACTCTAGATTTTTAGAGCCCATCAAATATCACAAAGAAAAAGATTTTTTGTTCAGATATATTTATTTAAATGTCCTTCTAAATATATATAACTCAAAGGTGACTGACTGATTGAATGACTGACATAGTGATTAGATCACTCCATTATTATTATACATTATTAGATCTATAATAATAATGGAGCTGTGCGTTGATCTATCAACGCACAGCCCAAAGCACTGGACGGATCAGGCTGAAATTTGGCATGCAGGTAGATGTTATGACGTAAGCATCCGCTAAGAAAGGATTTTTCGAAATTCCCTTAAGAGGGTAAAATGGGTGGTTGAATTATTTTCCCATAGGCCACGCCGCGGGCGAAGCTGCGGGCAGAAGCTCGTCTTAATATAAATTACATACGAAGTTGATGGTTTAAGTAAAAAAACATAGCTTCGCCAATACAGGCCTGGTAGGTCAGCTAGTACACGACCAATCAATGTAAGTGGGTCTCGATTAAAAAGCTCTCGAAGGCGGCCCATGTGCGAATGGTCTCGACGCCGATATGTTAAGCACTTGTGCCGGACGAAAAACAGATGCCTCTATATATCTTGCTAATAGAATGCAATGTGTTTCGTACGCAGTTACACCTATCATTTAGTTTAGTTTGTAGCTTTCCAAGCCGGTACAAGCACTCTGCTTATGTTTAGTTATTCTTTAACTGAGTAAGTGGCCTGAATGTAATGCTCGTTTCAGTAATTCATTTTATATTATATACATTGTACAGTTAAATATATTATGCAATTATTATGACTAACTTCTACCAACTGTAAAAATTTACTCAGTTATTAAGAACTAGTTGCGCATTGCGGTTTCACCCGCGGATAAGAAGTATTTTAATTATTTGCTCATCCCACGGGAACATTTCACATTTCCGAGATAAAATGTAGCCTGTATGTTAATCCAGTGTATAAGCTATCTTGGTACCGAATTTCATCCAAATCCATATAGCCGTTTGAGCGTGAAGGAGTAACAAACATACACACATACTCACATACACACATACAAACTTTCAATAACCTAACCTAACCAATATTAGGCTGATTAAATCTGTTATTGAACTAAAACCACACACACCACACCACAGGCTTGACTTGGGGAGTAAGCTAGTGAACGCGAGGCGAAAGAAAATTGAAGTTGGTTCACGTAGATCTACATTGTCAACATAACAAAGTAAAATAAATTTACTATTATCTTTGTATATCCGGTAAAATGGCAATTTACAAATTTAAAATTGTCAAGATGGCGACATTAACAATAAACAAAGCAAAAACAAAGTTATTGAGTTTTGGCGGGAATGCGAGAAAGATTGCGTCACCGCATTGTATTATTTTCCAAAACTTGTGTTATTTTCAGTGTTAGTGCATAAAATTGGTGGCATTCTATTCGTTAAGTGATGGATTACAGGCGTGAGTGTGGGAAAATGGTATAATGATGGTGAAACGTTTCTTTTCGTGTTGTTTCCAAAACTCCATGGAAGCTTCAAGTAAAGTGGCCACCATTTTACTAGGAGTATGACTTTGACTAGACTATGACTTGAATATGACTTGACTTGATGACTTCGACTGTGACTTGACACATATTTGCGTGAAATATAATTAACTTGATAAATTATTAATTACTTGACACTGGTTAAATACACAATAGTGTGGAGCCAAAACATAAAAAAAAAACAAAGTTATTAGATGGAGCTAAACTAAAGAAGTTTTACTTAAGTTGTGTGGTCTATATTTAGCACACTCGTTTTTAATTTCAGACATATACATTTTTATTATAGGTACACAATCATGTGCACATAAGGTCAATAATAAGGATATTATGTAAATCTGAACTCAAATCTTCTGATTATAGCACCTCATTAACTCAGTAATTTATAATATCTATACATATCAAATTCAAAGTCCTGACTGACTGACTGACTTATAATCAACGCACAGTCTAAACCGCTAGACCTAGAGACTTTAAATTTGGAGGGTGTGTTCTTTGTAGGTATCCACCAAGACAAAGTTTTTCGAAGTTCCAACCCTAAGAGGGTGAAATGGGTGGTTATATTATCATATATATATATATATATATATATAAATTCTTCTTCGTTTCCTATAGGCCACGCGGTCCGTGGGCAGAAGCTAGTCTACAATATGATTTCTGAAGGAGATATATACAATCATATTACTAGACTATGCAAATATCTCAATATGATGCGTGTCATTCATGACATTAAATAAGGTTAATTGTTAAAATTAAACTAGAGTTCGAGTTTTGGCGGGAAAACGAAAAATATCGTGTCACCGCATTATATTATTTTCCAAAACTTGTCTTATTTTCAGTGTTAGTGCATAAAATTGGTGGCATTTTATTCGTTAAGTGCTGGATTACAGGCATGAGTGTGGGAAAGTGGTATAGTGATGGTGAAACGTATCTTTTTGTGTTGTTTCCAAAACTCCATAGATAGCTTCTGGTAAAGTGGCCACCACTTTACTAGGAGTATGACTTGACTAGACTAGACCCTGACTTGACTTGATGACTTGGACTGTGACTTGACTTACATATATACTGACTAAAAAAACTACTAAAAAATATACTGTCATGATCGAAAGAGTGCAGCGAAAGTTCGCAAGGTATCTCTATAAAAGAGCGTATGGATACTATCCCTTTCTTTTTCCTTCACTATTTGTATCGGGAATGGTGGGTCTTGTAACGTTGGAGCTTCGACGTAAACTATTATTAATTATACATTACTGCCTGTTGATGCGTAACGAGGTAGACAATCCTTCAGTGCTAAGCAGATTACACTACTTTGTACCGCAAAACTACATCCGCGCGGGTCAAAGACGTCGCCACCAGCTGTTTGCTGCGCCTCCTGCCTTACGCACGTGGCACGCTCATAATGCACCAACGGCAAGGGCTGTAGCTGTTATCAACCGCTTCTTAAGCGAAGTCCAAGATGCTGACATACATACTGACCCCATTAGTCGCCTTTATAAATATATATTGCTTAGTCCATATAAGAACTTAGTGTAACAATGTGAATGTTTTGGCGTAGCTGTAAGTTCACTGTGTATTTAACAAATAAATAAATAAATATATTACTTAACTCGAAAAATATCAATTACTTGACACTGGCTAAATACACAAAAGTGTGGAGCCATACCAAAACAAAAAAAAACTAGGGTTCGGTTTCTACTATGGTAGAGTTCCGAGTGTTACCGCAACTGTTATAGGCAGACGTGACGCTTAACATAAAAATTTTGCTTCCGTAAAAGAAGAGTGATTTGCTATAATTTTGTTACCAGAGCATGTCTTATTTGAGCCCGCGCGAGTATTGCGTGACTGCGAGTCGAAGGCTGTCACCTATCACATTCCGGACTTATAGGAATGATACTAATCGTGGACTGACATTTCAATAAACTGGGTTATAATAACTCAATCGTAGTGTAGTCGTGTTGTTTTTGTTTTATTTATCCTTTATTATGTTTTTCGTATTAGCTGCTAAAAATATGTTGTCTATTTTAAAACTTATAACATAATTAAGTCACGCGGCGAGCGAGGGCGCAAAAAAAACCGAAATAGAAATAATTGATTTATTTCAAATATTAAAATTACATTAAAATAAAACTTAATTAGTGTCAATCGCTCGATGTAAGATACGAAAGTGATTCATTTAGTCATAATTGTAGCCGATGTCCACAGGTATTCATGATGAAATCTCTGTATCAGCAATCTGCAGCGCCGGTATTAGGAAATGCAGGCATGAGTCACTGTTGTCCCATTGTCTTGTACTTGATGGTAGCACATAACATCTCCCTCCCCAAGATCAGCGACTATTGGCGGGCTAGGTCCGAAAATATCGCTGACATTCCAGGTGATGATTGATGAGGATCTGCTACGGCCAGGGTATGTTCCTTGTCTTCTTCAGGGTTGATTGTAACTTGTCGCATTCGCTTTCTAAGGTAATTGCGGATAGCGATCCAAGTGCTCAGTGCAACTGCACTCAATAGCAGTATGTATAGCGGTATGACGGTGTGGTACACATTTTTTATTTCAGCTTTGGAGATAGCTATTGGTGCTTCCATGGAGATGTCAATGTTACTGGCGTGTAGCTTTTGAAGGTCGATTGAATTGAACTTGATTTTTCTTTCTTCAAGGTTGTACTTTGACTCATCAATAGGTGGCAGCTTCAGTATGTTCATTATGTGTCCTTTAATGCGGTCCTCTTTATTTGTTATCGTGAATTCTGTAGTCTGAAGTAGACAGCCCTTGGGTATCATGGCTAGGAAACTTCCTTTTATGATGTCATACTGGTCCTGGGTGCATGATAGGCGAATTTTCTTTGGTGTAGGAAAACTTAGCACGTAGTGTCGGTCGTCTAGTTGCTCTACTGCTTCGGTTCCTAAACTGATTGAAGTAAAGTGACAAGACTTGTCAATCTGCTGCATGGTGATCAGCCGAAAAATACAGTCAGCTTGGCTTCCACGATGGTTCAGTTTGTCTTCACATAGATAACCGAGGCTGGACTTCGGGCATTCAGCCTCCATGTACATAGAATCTTTGTCGTGAATTGCCAGGAAAGGATAAGAAGGGATTAAAACATTACTGTCTACATTAGGGACTATGGAAAGCTTAAACAGGTCATAACTAGTGGGGCGGACAACCGGGAACTTGAATACTAGTACTACATTTCTACTGCTATAATAATAACCTACCTTTATAAGATCAAAATATTCTCTATAACTAACTTGTGGTACTTGCTCTCTACTATAGAGTTCATTTAACCGACTTATCATATGCCTAAGTGTATCTAGATTAAACATAAAGTGGTGCATACTCTTAGCACGAATAAAACCTAATAGATTTCCTAACCTAAGTATCTCTTCAGATAAATCCTCCACGTTGTCTGCTAAAATAATTAGATTCTGCGCCAGGTGAGCATATTTAGTCATGTCATATTCGTGGTTTAAATCACTTTGCATTAAGTCTTGTACAGCTTTTTCTATTTTAAGTTGATTTTGAACTAAACTAGATAATATGTCAGAGTTCTGTAGTGTCCAATTCCTGCTCAAACTTATGTGGTTATTAATTTCTGTGACCATTTTATCCTCATTTTCTTGTAAAGTCTTATTTGCGTTATCATATTTGATGGCATCGGTATAGTCAAGGTTTCCAGAAATGCTCTTAACGACTGAGCCTAAACCGTCAATGAGACCTCTCTTTACACGATTACTAGGTTCAAAGGTTTCTAGCTGGATAGATAATTTATCTATTTTATTACGTAAATGCTCAATATGCGGTTGGTATAATGAAAGAGTCTTGTTATGAAATTGTGGGGAAAGGGTGGATAATTGCACTTTGACGTGGTTAATGTTCTCTCGTAAGTTTTCTAGGTCGATAGGCTGGAGAAAAGAGTGGTAATGCGAAATAATCTTAGCTGGTCCAAGATTGAATGGCAATATACCCGGTCCATTATCCAAGCTAGTCAGGGTTGGTTCTTCCGCTTGTACTAGGCCCAGGATCAGAAGTAGGACCCTGTAACAATGGGGCGCTGTTAGGGACTCTCTTTAATCTCGATTTGGCCACGGGGCCACGTTTCCTACGGGTATAAATGTGTATAGGTAAATCAGCAAGTACGGTGTCATGGGTATATCTAGGAGCTAGTTTCTGACGGCTAGCCAAAGGATTCCGGACAAAAACCTGCTGATCTGGATAGTACTGAATCTCAGGCTCACGGTTCTTATTGGCGTTCTCTGTAATTTGAGTGCGCCGATGTAGGGAGGACTCATGAATCATTTCAAAAACTTTTTTCATTCTTTTACAATGTTCTTGACTATAATGTTGAAGCATGTTTTCAGATAGGTTTATGTCTAAAGGATCACGAGGGTCTAGGTGTCCTGTTATTATATCCATAGGTCTACATTTGGTGAAACTGTGGATTGAACTATTATAAGCTAGAACGGCATAAGGCATTAGGTTTATTACAGAGTCACCGTGGTGTTTCAATTTGAGTAGGCGAAGGTGTTCTAGTAAAGTAGAGTGTAGTCGCTCTATCATGCCATTTTCATTCGGAGCATACGCTAAAAGTTTGTGGTGATTTATTTTATGTAATCTCGTGAATTCTAGGAAAATTTGGTTTGTAAATTCAGGTCCACGATCAGTTACAACCGTCATGGGTAACCCGTGATGAGTACTGAACGTTAGGAGGGCCTGGACTACGCTTACAGCTGTCGCATCTCTAAGATAATACGCTTGAGCATATTTCGAGAAAGCGTCTATGATTGTTAGGTATTTTTGAGTTTCTACGCTAAGAAGGTCTAGGTGAACTATTTCAAATGGTTTAGTCGGGGGTGGCACTATGCAAAACTTTTGCTGAACCGGCTTTCTATCGTACTTGCCTTGGCCACATACCGTGCACTCATTTATATATTTAGTTATATGTTCCTTAAGCTTTGGCCAAAAGTATTTTCTAGACAGGGCTAGGTGAGTTTCGTTTATGCCGCGATGATTCGTTTTACCTTCGTGGTAGTTCCGAAGTATTTCTTGTTGTTTTAGGTAGTCCTTAACATTTTCTAGCTCTACTTTTGTCAAAACTAAGTCCATTGAAGAGCTTTTAAACTTTTCTTGTATTATCGGGATAATGGAGTACATAGCTGATGAAGGGTTAATTAAAATACCAGTTTTTACTTTAGGGTTGACGTATGCTTTGATAGCGGTCACCACGTCTTCTTCTAGGTTAGATTCGCAAAGATAGATATTAGTTCTGGTATGATTATCAAAAGGCTTCGTAATGGTTGGTCTGCTTTTGACATCGTCAACTACTGTAAGTATTATCTGCCTACTGAATTTATTTAAGGGAAAATCGGATATGGGAATTTCCAGTATTGGATTTTCAGCGTCAGTGTGTACAGTCATAGTATTAGAGTCAGAGTGTGCAGTAAGAGTTTCAGAATCTGAATGAGCTGTAATAGTATCTGAATTAGAGTTTACAGTAATAGTATCTGAATTGTCTTGCCGGGAGTTTCTCCTTCCCGAGAGTGGTCTTTCAGATGTGTTTACTATGAGAGAACTGGTTTCTTCGTTGTGCAATTCAATTCGGGATAAAGCGTCAGCGTTTACGTTCTGTTTGCCCTGCTTATAGGTCACGGTGAAGTCATACTCACTAAGCTTCAGTCTCCATCTAGTGAGACGAGAGTTGGCGTCTTTTAGATTCATGACCCATTGAAGGGGTCTATGATCCGTGATGATCTTAAACTTTCGACCGAATAGATAGGGGCGAAAATATTTCGTAGCCCACACTATGGCTAACAGTTCCTTCTCAACAGTGCTGTAGTTGATTTCGCTACTGTTAAGGGTTCGTGACGCATAAGCGATTGGCTTGTCTGAGCCTACTGGTCCTTGGGAGAGAACAGCTCCAATGGCTAAATTAGAAGCATCAGTTGTGAGGACAAAGTCTTTGTTAAAATCGGGATATTGAAGAATGGGGTCGTTCATGAGAAGGGTTTTGCACTTTTCGAAACATTCGATATAATTTTGATCTAGGGTAATTTTGGAACCTTTTTTCAAACACTGAGTCATGGGCTTGGTAATTTTAGCAAAATCTGGAATGAACTTTCGGTAATAGCCGAGAAGTCCTAGAAATCTCTTAATTTCTGTTGGGGTCTTTGGAAGAGGATACCTTTGGATGGCAGATATCTTGTCTGGATTAGGCTTGATGCCTTCTTTACTGATGACATGTCCCAAATAAGCAGTCTCGAGTTTGAGGAACTCGGACTTGTCCATTTGGATTTTGAAATTGGACTCGCGCAGTTTTTTGAAGACCCTTTCGAGGTTTATGATATGCTCCTGGAGAGATGTGCTAAACACTATAATATCGTCTAAATAGACAAGGCATATAGTATTCTGCAGCTCTCTGAGAACGTTGTCCATGACTCTCTGAAAAGTTGAAGGACTATTCTTGAGACCCATGGGCATTCTCAAAAACTCGAAATGGCCGTGTTCTACATTGAACGCGGTCTTGGGGATGTCAGCAGCGTTCATTTCTACCTGGTAAAAGCCGCTAGCCAAATCTAGTGTTGTGAAATATTGGCAGTTTCCTAGTTTGTCTAAGACATCGGTGATGTTCGGTATAGGGTATTTGTCATCCAAAGTTTTCTCATTTAATTTCCGGAAATCTACAACCAGACGCCACTTCACTTTACCGGACGCGTCTGCTTTCTTTGGTACCACCCAAATTGGTGAGCTCCACGCGGAGTCTGATGGTCTAATTATTCCCTGCTCTAACATTTTACTAATTTGATCTTGAACCTCCTGTCTGTGAACGAAGGGGTAACGGTAGCTTTTGGTATACACGGGTATCTCGTCAGTAGTCTTAATAGAGTGTTTGATCTTGTTAGTGAAAGTTAAATTTTCACCTTCTAAATAGAATACGTCCGCGTACTGAGAACATAGTGACCTTAAATTGGCACGTTCTTCGTCGTTCAAGTGATCGGTGCGTAAGCGTGACAAAACTTCTTTAACACGTTCGGATTGTTTGTCTATGTGTGTGTATTGCTCGTTATAAATTTCGGCACACACGGGGCGGTCCATAGAAAAAATGACGTCGTTACGACTTGGGTTATGAATTTCTATAATACCTCTATTGTTACGGACAGTGGTTAAACATTCAGCTATATGACAGTTTGAGATGACTTGTTCTATGACTACAGCATCTCCATCGTGAACATTAATCGGCAGCCTAAGTAATTTTGTTGTACCGGCTGGTATGACGTCTTCAAATAAGTTGGCGTTCCGTGAATCGAATACTTTAATAGGGTTTGTCGCGTTTCGTGTTTTCAAGGTTTTTGTTTTAAAGTCAATTGTGGCTTCCCATTTATCTAACAAATCTGATCCTATAAGCCCATCAAAATATTCGTGAAATTTATAGACGAAAAATGTGACGTCGTTGTCGCAGTCTTTGAATTCTGCGAAGCAGGGTAGCGTTATTGAATAATCACTACGTGTTACAGCATGTACGTTACAGACCTCAAAAGGATCGTAATTTAAAGGCACGTTATTAAAATAAGTTTGTACAGCTTCAGGACTGATGAAGGATTGATTAGCTCCAGTGTCAATCAAAAACTTAAGTGACGGATTACTAATTTGAATAAATGGAAGCTGTCTTTGAGTTTGAAGATTTACCTCTATTTTAGTTTTTCTGATTTCGGGGTATCCTGAAAATCCTGATCAGTAGGTGCACAGGTTGGCTCCTCGATGATAGGTGTAATTTCTGCTGGCTCCTGGTACAACAAGGGCTCTGAATCAGTACAGTAGTATTCGGCGTATTGATCATACTCACTGCTAGGGTAGAAATCAGTGTAGTAGTCTTCATAGTAGTTTTCGTATCCTAGGCAATCGTTGAAGTTCATTTCCCTAGTCTTAAAGTAATTGCTAGGGGGAGGATTGCCTGACTTACTCCAATCATGCCCCCTCACAAAAGATGTTGGTGGTAAATTACGGGGAGTAAAATGGCTTACACCACTCATAGGGCGGTGCTGCTGCGGCTGCGTCACTGGATTCCGTTGGGGCATTCTGAATGCATTGTTAGGGTTGTAGTTCGGGGGTGTAGCACGGAAAATCTGCATGGTACGCGTTGGACCTACCTGGTTCTGCTGGTTGAAGCTAGGTCTCCACTGCGGTGCGGATGCTTGCGCATATTGAGGCTTTGAAGGTCCCGGCATGCTAAAACCTTGATGTCTAGGAGGAGGTGCATAGAAATTCGGAGATGGCATTTTAAATAGCATAGGAGGCTGATGAGGTCTCCTATCTAAAAGATGTTCATAACGGCTTTGCAGATACAAAGTACTTTGTTCTTCGTGCACAAACTCAAGGGCCTTCTCAATAGTTTCGGGGCGCATACACCGGATGCGTGAACCTAGGGGATCTTTTAAGCCACGCAGGTACGCCTGCAACGTGAGCTTCCTATATAATTCCCTTTTTGCTTCTAGGGTAGTCGGGATATTTTCATGTAGTGCGATATAAGTCATCAGTGTGCTAAAAAGATTTTGGCAGCGCTCATAGAACTCCTGGGGAGTTCCTTGTCCCTGGGTTAGTAACGCTAAATCGTTATAAAGGGCGGTCTCATCTCGTTGGTCAGAAAAATTATTTATAAGCGCTCCACGTATACCTTGCCAATCAGTAGGGATACCGTTTGAATTTATCAAGCGGGCTGCAGGCCCAGTAATTTTATTTAAAATTCCGTTAATCAGTGCTATTTCTTTTAATTTGTTCGGTGGCTCTCGGACTACAAATTCTTCAACCAACTGATCACACAAACTAATGAACCTAGTCAAAACATTCACGTTCCCGTCAAAATCAGGTAACAGTCGAAGTGCTTTAAAGATATTATCTAAATCAGCCATACTGCCTACTTCCGGTTTCTCCGAGATAAAACTAGTCGCTTCCGGTTCTTCCGGAATTAAATCCAGTTCCGAAATAAAACTATTGCTATAATCTAATTCTCTATTTAAGTCCTGGTATCTAGATCTACTACTACCACTACTCAAGTTCCGCGATTCTTTAGGATAAAAAATTTTGGAAGTTTAAATTAACACACTAAAAATAACTTAGGATAAAAGGATAGCAAGTCACTAAAAGATTTTAATGTACTTACAGTACGTGCATTTCGGCCTCTCTTGCTGTATCTATGTTCGGATACACCTCGTTCGGATGACTCGTAGATTCTTGATCCTTGCGCGGGGCTTGAAAACCTCCGGAGCGGCTCCACAGGATAAATCTTGGATTTTTCAAGTTTTTCAATCCGAGAGACGGCTCTCAAGGATCCGATACCGACTGCGCCAATTAAGTCACGCGGCGAGCGAGGGCGCAAAAAAAACCGAAATAGAAATAATTGATTTATTTCAAATATTAAAATTACATTAAAATAAAACTTAATTAGTGTCAATCGCTCGATGTAAGATACGAAAGTGATTCATTTAGTCATAATTGTAGCCGATGTCCACAGGTATTCATGATGAAATCTCTGTATCAGCAATCTGCAGCGCCGGTATTAGGAAATGCAGGCATGAGTCACTGTTGTCCCATTGTCTTGTACTTGATGGTAGCACATAACAACATCGTATTCCTTGTTTTATTGTTGATTATTGTTGACTTTAATAGAATTTAATTTGTTGGCAATATCAACAACACATACAAAATGCTTTATTACCATTTAGTAATTGTTCCCCTTCAAGTCAATTATAGAAAGAAAGAAATAGAAAGAAAAGACATTTATTCAGACACCGCTTTGCCAGTTATTCTGCCGCCAAGCAGTAGTGTGCAAGCACTACTGTGTTCCGGTGAAGGGCGCTACAGCTAGTGAAATTACTGGGCAAATGAGACTTTGTGATCTGATCTCACAGTCGAGTAATCTTATTACAAGACTGTGATGATGTCTCGGGATGTTGTGCGCAGTGCAGTGTCACGCGATACTTTATATTTTGGAGTTCTGAACGACACTGTTCTGTTATAGGCGGCCGTATCGCTTAACATCAGGCGAATGACTTGCTCGTCACATCATTCATTAACATAAAACACCACACAATATTAAATTACATTATAGGAGAATACAATATAATTTAGAAAGAAAGAACAGACAAATAAACAGATGTAACGGAGTTTTGGCGCGAACGCGAAAAAGATTGCGTCACCGCGTTGTATTATTTTCCAAAACTTGTGTTATTTTCAGTGTTAGTGCATAAAATTGGTGGCATTCTATTCGTTAAGTGCTGGATTACAGGCGTAAGTGTGGGAAAATGGTATAATGATGGTGAAACGTTTCTTTTCGTGTTGTTTCCAAAACTCCATAGAAGCTTCAAGTAAAGTTGCCACCTCTTTACTAGGAGTATGACTTTGGAGGACCATGGTTTACGAGTACCATGGTCCCATAACACCCAGACTCAGAACAATTATTTGCGATATTTTTTCTGTGCACAAATACTTGAACTGCCGCGGGAATCGAACCCGCCTCCGCCAGGTTATGAGCTGACCTGCTCAACCACCACACCACAGAGACTGTCAAGATAAGCGTTCAAAGTGGAGATTTATAGAAGGAACAATACGTGAATATAGGCCGTTCAGCAATGGACGTCTTCTAGCTGTGGATGTGACCTAGGTATCTTCCAAGCAAGCACTAGTAGGAATGTACTATGGTAGTCACGTCCACGTCGTCACCTGCCATCAAATAAGACAGCAGTAAAATGGAGGCTCACAGTAATAAAAGAATAACACTCGCTGAAACGTTCCTCTCACGATTTTGTTTACAGATATTGAAACGATACATTACACCTACCAATTGGGAGGTTGTTGGGGAGAAGCCGCACCTGATGCCACGATTGTTTCTCATACCGTATTCCGGATAACGTTGCATTTTACCTCTTTCTTAAACCGGGTAATCTTTGTATTTTTAGCTTATACCTACATAATATTTGAGCATAACCTTTGAAGAGAGAAAAGCGTTTTGTAACCGGGAATTTTAGCTGGAAACCGATATTATTGCACCAATCTCGATTTAGTATCCAAACTAGTTTTTGTAGTAGTAAAGGTCTGTAGGTCGTCAGCTTATAACTCAAAATCTGCAAGTTCGATTTCAGCAATGGGACAAATACAAGTATAAGTAGGTACTGACTCTGCATTTGGTGTTGCAACACATGGTTCTCGTATAGTTCCTAGATTCCTAGATACAAATTATCCTATTTAGACTTCAGGATATACCTATTGTGATCGTATATTCATTATATAGTACAATGATATAATAACTAATACTAAACACTACCCACCACTATAAAAAAAACATTTGGACTGTATACTAGCCGCGATGACTTATAGACAGTCCAAATGCTCCAGCCCACTACCAGTAGGTAGTGTACCCAACATGCTGGCAGCATTGCCCCGTTGAATTGCAATGCTTATTCCTTGTGCCAAATAAGTGCCAGCATTTTGGTCACGCGTAGCATCGACCAGTCGCTTTGATAAACTTTTGAAAACGCGATGAACTCCCGGCCCCCAAGGACCCAGGGTCTCAACACCAAACGGCTCGTGATCGTTGGCCCTTATTTTTGTTTATGAGTATATTATACTCATAAACAAAAATAAGGGTATGAGTATATTTACACTACATTTTTCCGTTGCACATAAATTGAACTTTTGAAACGAGACTGATAGAAAATTATTAATTTGATTCGAAAACAGTGAGAAACTCATTCATAATCTACATCATATCAAAAAATCGCTATAAGTGTCAGTGAAAATACTCCATTCGATTAGTAGTTTATTCATGCAGAATTACACCTCGGAGATTTATGTGGATTGAGTAGGATTTGTTGAGGCAAGGAATTCAAATGCATAGATTCCGTTCCGCCCCACTCTCCTCCACATCGTAGTAGGATATGTGCATACATCGCGAGGAAAGATGCAATGCGTGGCCTTGCATTGCACTTTAAATATTCAGCACCAATATCAGAGTTTTATCTACTTAGGTAACTACTATACAAGGTGGCATTTACTCACTCTTTTCCTTAAATATATGAACTCAGACCACCTATAGAATATTAGTACAAGGTCCAATTTGAATAAAAAAAAATATTTTATTTTAGTGCTTAGTGCCTTACTACGTGCCTTTTAAAATAACTGCATGCTTTGTAAATGTTTCATAGGCAATAAAACACCTGCTTTGTTCAATGTCACGAGGCATTTCTTTAGGAATTAAATTTTGATAATACCTAGATTTAAGTTTTATTTCATAAGTACTTTTTTATTTAGTTATATGGGAGCGTTCTACAGCATGGACTGAATACATACATTAAAAGAAAAGAACGAATTAAATTCCACCTTGTATAGTTTCACCCGCGTGAAGATAATTTTTGGAGGTAGAAAGCAAGTAGGTAAACCTATGCATTGCCTAAATACTTCATTGCAATCTGTTCTATTTTAGCGTTGATCGATATACGCACAAAATTTGCATTTAATAATTAGTGAAATGACCAAGGACTTCTTTTGAATAAAAAAAAAATAAATGCTTATTCCATATTCATAGCCGAAATGGCTCGTCTGAGACCGTAGAAATGTACCATAATTTCCCCACACAAAGTGCATAGCAGTAGCTAATACGTGCACTATCTCAATAACCCTCGAGTAGGATCGCGGTGTCACTTCCTGCTGACACCTCACTTAATACCATTTCCGATTCCACAAGAGCTCACTTGCCCTCGCTTTGGCTATGACAAGGCAAACTTGCTATTTGGATGCACATTGCACGTATTTCAAACGACAGATAAATACGCAGTACCTTGTCAATGTTTTAAATTTTTTGAAGTAATACTTCTTTATCTAATTTTTTTTATGTTTTGGCTCCACACTCTTGTGTATTTAGCCAGTGTCAAGTAATTGATAATTTATCAAGTTAATGATATTTCACGTAAATATATGTCAAGTCACAGTCGAAGTCATAGTCTAGTCAAAGTCATACTCCTAGTAAAGTGGTGGCAACTTGACTTGAAGGTTCTATGGAGTTTTGGAAACAACACGAAAAGAAACGTTTCACCATCATTATACCCTTTTCCCACACTCACGCCTGTAATCCAGCACTTAATGAATAGAATGCCACCAATTTTATGCACTAACACCGAAAATAACGCAAGTTTTGGAAAATAATACAATGCGGTGACGCAATCTTTTTCGCTTTTCGCCAAAACTCCTTTATCTCAATTTTCAACCCAACAAAAGTTAAAAACTGGTCTTATTATGTTGGTATATCCGGTAAAATGACAATTAACAATTGTCAAGATGGCGATATTAACATTACACAAAGCAAAAACAGAGTTATATCAGCCAATAGATGGAGCTAAAGTAAAGAAGCTTTACTTCAATCGTGTGGTCTAAAGCACACTCGTTTTTTTTTTAATTTATTCGGTATTAGTAGTTAATTAATTATTTTTCGTGCATCCTATAGCTTTGCTCGGAAGTAAAGTAATCCTAATATAGGCATATGCCTAGGCTGTTTGCATGCTCGTTGTCTTTATTCGCCAATTTACTTACATTCGAGCTCCGCCCCGCGGGTCGTAAAGTAATATTATCCACCGCTGGGCGAGGGCAATAGTGCCTCTTTTACGGGCCGCGAGCGAGCGTCACATGGGAAATTATTTGACGTGGCGTTTAATGGATTTTTGCCTTCATAACACGCTACCCACGGCCAAATAAAAATATCGTCTACCTAGAACTCCGCACATACATATGTGGAAACATTAAAAATGTTTCAAAACAATTCACTGCTAGATACGTGGGAATACTTTTATAAATGTCTAACAATATCTGTAGGTATTTGGGAAATGATCGCAACCATCTTTTGTACCGTGTCCCCAATATTTTTATTAGGTTTCCAACGACACCACTCAATGCCTCGTCGCTTTTGTTATGTTTATTACTCTTCGAAATTATTTTCATACGAGTTTTATTAAAGCGGTATATTTTCTGCTGTCGTAGATCAAGGAGTGACAACTCTGGAGCTGCTGGAGCTGCGCGTGCCAACTCACGTGCCGCTGGGGACCCGCGCGGCGCTGTCGTGCCGCTGGCAGCTGGGGCCGGCGGACGTGCTCTACTCCGTGAAGTGGTACAAGGACGGGAAGGAGTTCTTCAGGCACGTGCCGCGTGACATCGAGCCGCGCAGGAGGTTCCCGCTGCCTGGAGTCGACGTTGAGGTGAGCCAAGCAAACTTTACGTCAAAGTTTATTATACCTACTTTTATGTAGCCTCTATTCAAATTCTATACACTACCTTTTTTTGTGTACACATTACAATAACACCTAATTGTCAATCCTACCCTTATTACTGATTTGATTGCTGATTGACTGCCCCGTTAGCTTAGTTGGTAGTAGCCCTGGCTTCTGAATAGGCTGTGGGTTCGATCTCCACCCAGGACAAATATTTGTCTGATCAACATCAATGTTTGGTCTGTGTCTGGGTGTTATACTGTATTCTATGTATGTATTTACAAACAAAAAAGTGTCTAAGTATTGTATCAGTTATCTAGTTCCCATAGTACGCTCTTAGTTTGGGACTAGATGGCGCTGTGTGAAATGCCCACCAATATTATATTACATTATTATTAATTTTAGGCCAGCCTTTCTAGATATATGAAAGCAAAGCTTTACTTTGCGTCTTCCATATTTAATAAATATATGTATTTATTATGTCATGACACTACTTTCACAAGAAATACTAAGTCAAACTTTAATCAAAACACCCCAGCCTGGTGACTGAAGTAATAAAATTATACTAAATTATATTATTGCCATTGCTGTATGGACCAATATCTCGTATTAAAACACTCGAAGGTCGGATATTTGTTTGAAACAACTACGCTCCCATAAAAGGCTAAACAGATAACGAGGATGAACTTTGAGAGTGGATGGGTATAATTGGATTAATTCGCTTGTGAGTCGAGTTTGCTTAGGTCTCCCGAGTGGAAACAATATAAAACGGACCGGATATTACACTGTGAAGAGGCGCAGGTGTAAACAGAGCCTCTCGTGTGGGGACTCATTTCTAGTTCTTTCATTTGAAGCCATTGCTTCTATAATACCGCGGCCGTGAGCATGCCTCATTGATTGCATTTATATATAGTAATAATAATAATAATAAACGTTCAAAGATCACAGACATAGATCCTGAACCCCAACAAGAATTCCCTCCCTGTATGGTCTCCGGAACTACAGCGACCATGGTCCCACAACACCCAGACTCAGAACAAGTATTTGTGCTTTTATCTGTGCACAAATTTTTTCCTGGCGCGGAAATCGAACCTTCCGCCTCAGGTATATAGGCTGTCATACACTGACATAGTAAAAACTGTGAAATAAAACTGTTTATCCCAGCTGTAACTCTTGGAAGAGCAAATTGAGAGTGATCAATCCCATTTTATCAAAGGTCATTCATTTCGATTTCGAGATTTCGGACTTAAATTAAATACTTGCTTTACATCGGCACTCGGATACTTTGGACACGATATTATTTCGTCAAAATAATTTCCGTTCATTTCCGACGAATGTTCGGATAAGAAAAGGCTTTATTTAATTAAGTAATAACAATAGGTAACTGTATGAAATAAAATGACAATATTTAGTGAGACTCAACAAAACAAACGTTCTGACTTATTCATTAGGTATACATAAAATACTAAAAAGTAGACTTATCAGAGACAAATGTAAATTTCTTTTATTATTATACATATTCACATGAATATAAAAAGCATGGCTTACTTGCACGTCGACTTATTCTATACGGCATAACGGATAATGGTAGGCATACCAACTGACTACTATTTACAAGCTTATAATTAACTTCCGTATTTGCTTGTTTGTTTCGAATCTGGAATCTCGCGTGTCAATTAGAACTATCTAGAGATGTACCTGTACGCACGTACAGCATTTAAAAACGTCATCAGCCAAATACGGTCCCACTGCTGGGAATGGGGAAAACAGACTTGACAGGATATGAGCAATTTAAAATATCGGAAGTTGTCATTTTGGGAAGTGGTCATTTCGAGCCTTAAGCTATGATGATATAGAAAACCTTTGTTGTCATAGACAACACCCTTTGGAGTAGTACTATGTATTTTAAGCTGATTTGACAAATAGTTTTCCTTGGTGTTTCATAACAACATTTTCAGTAAAGGAAACCAAATTATTTTTGTAAGAACAGATAGATTTTACATATTGTTGACAGAAATCCAGTCCCAATGGAGCGAACGTCACCCTGTTTCCTGCCATTCTGGAAACGGGCGGGCGGTACCGCTGCGAGGTATCAGGGGAGAGGCCACTCTTTCCAACCGTCTCTGACCATGCTGATATGGTCATAGTTGGTAAGCATGAGCTTGGTACAAAATCACTACATTGTCAGGTCTTGACTATGCATATCTTTATACTTTGCGTATTGCACCAAGCACGATAGGCATTCGATTTGAATGCATGTCAAGTCCACCCATACTGATATTGCGTAAGTAATTTTGGGTTTTACATGTTACGGTGTCAGCTATTACGATTACTATTACGTTTTGGGATCAGAGAGATCATGGAACCTTGATGGCAGTCCATCGCAACCGGAGTAATTACATTCCTAATTTGAACATTCCTTTAGTAATTATGTACATAAACTATCTATTGAAACTCTCGGATCCTTACAAATTATCCATACTATTCGTTGTAATCAATTTTTATGATCGCCTCGCAGGTATTCTACAAAGTCAATGTCAAAGTCAAAAGATTTATTGCAAATAGGCTAATTTTAGCACTTTTACAAGTCAAAATTATATTAAGTACAATTACTAATTGCTTATTGTCAAATAATATATGGCAAGCCCTACGGTCCTTATCACAAAACAACGCCCAATCGTGAATCTCTGCTCAAGATGAGATTACATCTACAAAATTATCAAATAGTGAATGAAATCTCTAACTGTCTTAATTTTGATTTTTTCAAATAAGTAACTTTCCTTATGACCAAAGTCATTAATAAATAATAGGTCCTCAGAGTAATAAGAAAGGTTAATCACAGATTAAAGAAAAAACAATCGTTACTCTCCTCGTTACAGAGTTCACTTTTAAAAGGTCTGCTTGCGTAACACAGAGTACTAAATATGTAGGAATATAGTAGACGGAATGAGAGTAATATAACTTATTTATATTTGGCTATATTTATTCAACAGCATTACCAGAAGTTGGACCGATAATCACAGGTGCCCGGCTCCGGTACCAGATCGGTGACCGGGTGCAGGTGAATTGCACTTCAGGCAAGTCACGGCCGGCCACGCGGCTCGCTTGGTACATCAACGGGGAACCAGCGCCCTCGCCGGCGGTGCTTACACCGAGTCGTGAGGTCTCGGAGGATGGCCTCGAAACCACAAGTGTGGCGCTCGACTTCAAAGTGAAGCCCAAGCATTTTAGGAAAGGAGACTTGAAACTAAAGGTTTGTTGAGTGGTTTTCTATTTTGAAATATATATTTTTTAAATTTACCCGCAGTCACCGTAAAAAAATAGTTTTCCACACTAGTGAATTAAAAGTAAAAGTTTTTGCTTTGTTTGTTAATATCGCCATCTTGACAATTATAAAATGTAATTTTGCCGGACATACAAACATAATTATACAAACTTTTAACTTTGTTATGTTGACAATGGATATCTACGTGAACCAACCAGTTTCAACTTCCGTTCGCCTCTCCAGCTTACTCCCCTAGTCAAGCGTGCGTAAAGAAGTTTTACTTCAAAAATTTGACTTTGTTTACATGTGTCTAATTTAAACTATCCCCTGACCCTTATTTACGACCAAACCCTGACTAAGTTCAGACTGAAAGTTCATAAATTCATATATGAGGTATTTGTTAAACCGAAATATACATAAACAAAAAAAAAGTTTAAAATCCTCTCGTTTTTCGACATCCAAAATAGCTTCAATCAAATACATTTGTATATATGTATGTCATATATGGACATTTGTATGTCTATAAATGTTGAAATATAAAAGAAACGCGGTAGGCCGCGCGGCCTGTCTTAGAGAAAAAGTGGAGATTTCAGCTTTTAATTCGTGTATCAATCACCTCGAGCCTAAGATCACGTACGCACTGAGCGGCTAGCTGTGATACGGCGTCTGTTTGGACGGCAGCCGCATCAGAGTGCGAATCAAAAATGTTTTCTCGTACGTATTTTTCACTGCGGTCAACCGGACGGCTGACCGTGTTCCGGCTAACCGCATAATGCGTATCTGCATAAAATCGAGTATCAAAACCATCGGCTATCAGCATTGTAGTTGCATTGAAATAGACCAACAATCTTGAAGCAAGGAGGTGAAGCAATATCACTGTAAACTGTCACTATGTAGGTTTTTCTAAAAACTGTACGTTGACGTGGTTAAAGGTTTGGAAAACAGCGTCCGGCCATTTAAGAAACATGTTTCACCGCTTCTCATAAAACTAAAAGCATGTCAGCGATGTTAGGCTAAAGGTCGCGTATTGTTCCAGTGTCTCGCAACAATAGCCACAGTGTACTGGCGTAGCAACGAAGAGAGTGCACAGGGCGAGCGACTCAAGGGCTACTCGAGGTCTCGTGAGCTCAGTGAAGGTGCTTCCCGAGCGGACCGCGTGCAAGCCGCCGGCAAGCCCGGCTCGGCAGACTCGCTGGCACCGACTCTGGTGCTATTCTGTGCCACTGTTGTAGTGTTCGGAACGAGACTGTTATAAAATTAAACGGTTATGTGATACGACGCTGATGTGTCAATTCTAATGCATTTTTGAAGTTTTGAATGTAGCCGCTGGTTATGTTGAATCGGGGCTGTTTGAGCATATTGATTCCGAAGCGGCACTATCGTCCGCGCACAATACGCTATTTTTAGTAGTGTTTTAATTTTTGTACTGCAAAAAGTAGGTTACATCTTATATGCTGGAAAAAAAACAATGCTTTGTCTACTGCATAAAACAATTATATTGGCTTGAAAAGTATTTCATTTTCATTCCTATTTTTTGTATGTAATTAATATAAATGTTGTTTTATTACAATACTATAGGTACGATAACTATTTGAAATGAACTTTGTGAAAGCTTATTTCGATAAAAACGATGTGTCATTTACATATTATTTTAATAATTTTTGCGAGCACCTCAATCATTCCCAAAGACTATATTTTTTTCACCAAAGCCAAAATGAATATTACCACTTAAAATAGAGTTTTGGATAATTATGCATTAAATAGCATCAATATAATTAAATATAAAATCTTGCCATTTGAATTACAGAGTTTGCTAGATTTTAGTGAGATTGTTTCTTGATCGCTAGGCAACTATTGTTACGAAATTGGCTGGTAATTTCAATATTCAATATCAATAGAAAGCTCTGGCTGTACAAATAATTTGACCCAGAATAATTCTGAATCTCATAATTCAATGAAGCATTAGTTCATAACATAGCTGATGACGACATGACACAGTTGCCTAATTATTCTTGCAAAACGATAAATAATAATCGTCATAACTAATTATTGTAATCCGCAATAAATTTAATATTTTAGTTTGAAAACTATTGTATGACACATTTTGTAAGATAAATAACGGGTAAACTCACGTCAGTAAAAAAATCGAAATTACTCCGACCAGGGGGGTGATCATGAAACTTTGATTGAAATGCAACAAGAGAAATTTCCATACAAACTATGCACATAAACTGTGTATTGATACTGTAAAATCTATACAAATGTATGTTTCTATCTGTTGCAATTGAGTTACGTGATCACTCAGTTGGTTTCGGACAGTTTTCGGTTGAGTTACGTGCTGATGCTCTCGAAAGCCGCCGCTTGCGTTAGAAACTAGCTCCCAGAAGAAGGACACCGAATATGTCCGTAAACTGGTCGGAGTAATTTCGACTTTTTAATGAGTTTAGCCGTTATTTATCTTACAAAATTGATTATTGACTTGAAAAGATCACATTGTAGATAATTATTGTAACTTCAACATAAGTAGATATGATTACATACATGTACCTATATGAGACCGTTTAAAATATTCACATTTGTGCAATTTTAACACAAACAAAATACATATTTATTTCAATATTCAGCTTCACTTTTTATTTCCACTGTACTTATTTTATTTTATCCAATGTTTTTTTTTAAATATGCGCCTCTTAAAATCTTAATTTCACCAGGCACATACTTCATTGTAAACCAACTGGCTAATACCTAAAAAGTCTTTAAAAAGTGTAGTACTCGTATAATATAAATAAAAAAAACTAAATTGTATATATTTTGTATATTATATAACTAAAAGTAAAATAATGAAATCGATGTGTATTTTCCCTAGTCAACATTCAATAAGCAACAGAATTAAAATGTACGATATTGTATGTTAATTAATATGTTAACGCTTGCTTTCGTTTGTATACGCAATATTCTTATACCTGTCACCATAAACCAATTATATAAACGCTGATTACAAACAATCTCGTCAGATTAGATTTGCTAAGCGATCATGGAACTTGATTGCAACCAATAAAATCACAAATTTATATTGATTTCTGTTTCAATACATAGTTTATGTACATAGTTACGTAAATTTACTGAAATGAAATTTTTCGTGTTGCATTGCAATCAAAGTTCCATGATCACCTTCCAGGCCAGTGAATAGACATTTATAATTTCATAACTCAAAGACGCTGTTATTGATTTTGCTATGTGACAAAATGAGAGGCGTTTTTTATACTCTTCTAAAATTCTGCCGAATAAATATCTGTCCGGGTTGTTTGTTGACATTATAACGGTGTTCACGATTATTATGGTGACATAATCTATACATGATTATATCGTTCAAATGACACGATGTTTGAATGAAATCTATCGTCAGATTTTAAGATCTAAAGCCATGACAAAAAACTTTCAAATATGTCGTGTATATTTATGACGAAATATAAGTCATTAATAAATGAAATATGTATATAACTTTTAGATAAAAGTATGTTGTTATATGTAATTATAGTATATTCTAATGTCGATAACATTTTCATATCCTAAATTGTACAGGGATAAAGATATTCAAAATGTAAAGCTTACTAAAATTAAATGTCTGGATAAGATAAGACGAAGTTAGTTTGAAAGTTTTGGATAGATGCTTTGTGGAAATAAAATATTTCAACCCTTTAATTTAATTTTCGTTAAATAATTATACAAACGTAGAGATTGCAAATGAATAAGATTGAGTTGGATAACAAGTCATATACTGGGAGAGTTTTGAAGTACCCAGATTTTTTCTATTTCATTTTCTACCATTTGTTTTTAAATAGCTTGAAGTCATTACAGCTTAATTAATATTAATTTTAGTGAAATCAGATACCTTACAGATGATCTAAGAAGCAACGGAGTAAATTGTAAACGGTATTGGTTAAATTCAGTTTTATAACGCAAAATATAAATCAGTTTGAAATAAAGTATCAATAAAATGAGAGTACATTTTTATAAATAATGTTCTAAATAAGAAATATTTCGTTATTTGTATAAAATGATTATATAACATCAACCATAAAATACAGAGATCGCAAACCAAAGACACATCTAAAGAAAATTATTGTGCCAGGGCAGCAACGTGTTAATGTTTTTCTATCAACAAATCAGTTCAAAGCTGTCCAAAGACTGTGAAATGTTTTCGGAGCTATGTAACTGCTGCGCTTAAAAATAAAATAGTGGCAGCTTTGCAAAGTGAAGCCATTCCAGGCATCAAGTGAAGTTAATGCAACAAAAAGTTTCGTTAAAAGTCATTGAAGTTTCAGACTTTGAAGTTTCAAAGTACTAAGTACTTGAAATATACTTTTTTATTATGCAAACTGAAACATATTTGTAAAATAAAAATATTGGTTTATTCTTTTCTAAACGCTACTAATATGATGTTTAAAACATATTTACTATTTTGGGTTAATTTTTGGCAGAAACGAACATTATACAATGGATGTTTTTGCTATTGTTATAAAGTTATACTATTTAAAGTCTAGGTAATGAAATCTGTAAATAAAGGAAAATGTGTAGCTCAAAATAAATAAATCTTGTGATTTACCTGACCTGTGGTTTCTTTTTAATGATTTATTGTTTACGTTTTTATTGTTTATTCAGTTTTATTACTCATGGGTATTGAGAAACAATAATACACTCAAACAGGCTAATCGGCAGTTTTGGCATTAAAATGTTTTAAGTAACATTACATTCAAGTATCTATTTATTCTATGTAATGATAGGTAACTCGTCGTCCGCTTAATCATTCCGTAAATGTTCGTCAACTGATTAAATGTTAAAAACCCGTCGATATTAATTACTGATTAATTAAAATGCCGTCCGCCGCAAATTTATATTACTGTGATTGCAAAATATTTAGGTACATTAAATGTTTCGTGCTTTGGGTGTAACGGTGGGGATTAAATCCATGACGTCGTCGTCGCAGCATGTTTATGAGGAAGGTAAATGTTGACGAAGATAAAATTATTGCATCTAAGAGAATACACCGAGATCTTAGAAATACTGATTGGATTTTCACTGCGTTTTATGCTCGTCCATTTTTGTTCTCATAAGAACAAGGAGCCAAATAGAACAAGTGACCCAGACCGAAATAATAGAATGTGTACTCTGTCCAATGCCGAATCATGTGACTGCTTCATTTCCTGAAAGTATTGTACATTGAAGAAATCAGCAAACTGGCCAAGTCTGGGTTAGTATGACACATGTTTCTGCTTTTTATAATTCGTAAATAATTAAAAGTGCTTAGATAGATATATAATTAGGTATGTCAGAATACAATTTCAAAAAAAATCCTATCTATAAAGTCCCGCGGGAAAGCCAAAGACGGTCAGATGACATTTTAACTTGAAAGATCTGATTCTAATGTAATTGGCCCAAATACCTTAAACTGTCGTGAGGGAAGATTTTTCGTTCCCACGTGTCAATTTTGCGTATTCATTTTTATGAAAAATTATATAATCAAGCTGGCTCTTAATCATAAGTACGTTACTACGTACTACGTACTACTACTGTAGTACGGTAGTAGTTGAAATAAGTGGCGCTAATAGCGAAATTCGATTATTCTTAAACAAAATTTACTACAGTCGTCACTTGGATGGGTGACCGTTGCAAAATGAGTTATTTATAACAGCGCTACCGTGCTTCGGAGGCCACGTCCTTAAGCCGTTGGTTCCGTTGTTGTCATAAGACAGCTCAGCATCCTTCAGTGGGAATGGCCTGAAAATTCTGAAAAGGCTACACGAGAAAGGAGAAAAGGATGAACGAGAGAAGAAGTTGCTATTCCGACATTTAGTTACTATTCTAGACTATTTCAACTATTGATCTACATCACACTTCACACTTATATACATAATATTATAAAGGCGAAAGTTTGTATGTGTGTATGTGTGTGTGTGTGTGTATGTTTGTTACTCCTTCACGCTCAAACGGCTGAATGGATTTGGATGAAATTCAGTACCAAGATAGCTTATACATTGGATCAACATATAGGCCACAATTTATCCCGGAACAGTTAAAATTTTCCGTGTGGTGAGCAAATAATTAAAATACTTTTTATTCGCGGGTGTAACCGCGGGTCGCAACTAGTATTATATATTAGCATGTGAGGACCATGAAGATGATTTATCCCATAAGAAATAAGACCAATCTAAATTTAATCTAATAAACCTATCAGAACTATAAAACAAACTTATCTAATACGCTCCTAGCTAACATCCTACATCGCTTTGGATTATGTTTACATAGAGCATTGATCCAATATACGGTTACGCAGTAGTAAAACTATGCAGAAATAGGTATGCGTTTTATTATAAGTATTTTGTATTCTGATTAGGTATTTACAAGGAAACATTTCCGTGGTTCAAATTGGTACTCATTGTGTAATTTCGGAGTTGAAACCGCAGCCACTCGAAGTTAACCGTAAAAAAATACGGGCATTGGTAGTTCGTGATACCCTAGATACAAGGAATCCTAGTTAGGGTCTAGGATCGTTGGGCGTTATTTATTTATTTATTGATCATATAGTAAACATAAGAAATAGATAGATTCAGAGGTTGGGAAGTTCGTCTTAGATACAAGAATATTTAGTATAACTCTGCTAAACAACTAAATATATAATTTAACTAATTTAGACCGCATATATAAATGATTGCTACATATTTTCATTTGGGTAAATTTAAGCGGCATAGTACTTATATATATTGTCGAAGGCCACACATCATCCAATGCTAGTGTATTATTAACCTTAGATAACAGGTCAGTTCAACCTATAACCCATGAAATATAAACCTATGAGTTCCACCAAATTAAAGCAAGCCAAATGGTAATACATTACAAATGTATCTAGAACGTTATCTAAATATATATAACTCAAAGGTGACTGACTGACTGACTGACTGACATAGTGATATATCAACGCACAGCCTAAACCACTGGACGGATCGGGCTGAAATTTGGCATGCAGGTAGATTAACAGGTGTTATGACGTAGCCATCTGCTAAGAAAGAATTTTTTCGAAATTCCACCCTTAAAAGGGTGATATGGGTGGTTGAATTATTTTCCCATAAGCCACGCCGCAGGCGGAGCTGCGGGCAGAAGCTTGTTTGTTGCCTAACATCAAGCTAAAAGATTATGTATAGGTTGTTTCGGCATTTTCAATGTATCTACGCAGGTCTTTGTATTACGTAGTTATGAATCTAGACCATAATGTAATTTTTTTTTTTTTTTTTTTTTTTTTTTATGTTATTGAATGATGTGACGAGCTAGTCGTTCACCTGATGTTAAGCGACACGGCCGCCCATAACAGAACAGTGTCACTCGGAACTCCAACATGTAAAGTTTCGCGTGACTGCTGCACTGCGCACATCATCCTGAGACATCAGCACAGTCTGGTAATAAGATTACTCGACTGTGAGATCAGATCATAAAGTCTCAATTGCCCAGTAATTTCACTAGCTACAGTGCCCTTCAAACCGGAACACAGTAGTGCTTGCACACTACTGCTTGGCGGCAGAATAACTGGCAAAGCGGTGGTACCTACCTAGACGAACTTTGCAGAAAAGTTCTACCACCTAGTAAAAGTAGTAGCCTATTATTGCATTTCTGGCTCATCACACTAGGCGTCGCTGCAAGTGTTCATGTATTTATGAATAAATAAATGACGAGCCCCTTATGAGGGCCGTAACAGGGCTTGCAAGCAGTTTCTGAATTCTGTAGCAAAAACGCCTGTGAACCGTAGGTACATCGCGTGCCACGCGGCCGTTTGCAGTTTGCATTCAGTTTGCATAATGTACCAACTACTGACGGACTCCAGCACAAACCACCACCCCCCGACCCGCGCCCCTCAACCCTGCGACTCCACACCCCAATCACATTATCCCAAACAGGGCAAACATATTCATTATTCTTAATTGTTTGTCATACAATTTATAAAACTGTATTAATAACGCATACGATGAATCGCGTCATTGACGAGTCGTTTTATTGGACATTTAATTACCGTTTGTATTACCGTTATTATGGTAGAACAATAAATAATGATTGTTGAACAGTTTAAAATTAAGATTAATAGGTCATATTTTATGCGGCGCGTTTACCTTTGGCTGCCAGCCTTGGCGGAAAGTTCGCGCCCGAATAACCTGAATTTACCTCGTGGGGGACTAACTTAAGGGGAAGGAGATTGTTTGGTAATCGCTTGCCAAGTGAATTACAGCGTTAGATGTGCAGAATAAATATCAATTTCCGAGTATATATGCAAGACAATAGTACCAATACCATTAATCGTATCATCACGTTTTGACCATTAGGCAATGATAATCCTAGAAATGTCACTGCATATTTTATTGCTCTGACAAAGTGTTCATCCAGGAATAGTGTTATTTTTTAGTATATATTTTTTTTAATTTCAAGTAAATATTCACTAAATTTCCGAACAATGTTTTGAGTAGAAATTTTTTTTACTAATATAATGAACTAGCTGCGTCCCGCGGTTTTACCTGCGTGATATTTTTCATTCATAAGAACCTCCTGACAATAATAAACACAACAAAAAAGAATTAGCGAGAATGTTCTATACGTTTAGGCGTGATGCGACGACCAAAAGAAATAAAGGTTAATTTTTATATAAAAAGATATCCTTGATTAAATAATATAATGAATTATTCTTGGATGAACTCTTTGTCAGAGCCCATTTTTTTCTTTGTGGAAGCTTGGTAATAGACTTTTAACTTAATTGTTTGTAGCTAGCCAGCTTGACACTCCAGAGACCAGGCTTTCTTACAGAAGAATTGCAGTAAGTGCTATAATCGCTTCTAGCCTCCATCAAAACCGAATTACGCTACTAGTTGCGATGGAAGCATGACTATTCTTAATAGCTGCATACTGCATGGTTGCGACTGGTTGGTTGCTAAAACTTTTTCGTGTATTTGTTCGCAGTGGTGTCAACGTAAACTTAAAGTATGGCGGTACGTACTCTTCTAATAAAAAGGAAATGAAAAAGACGGAAATATGTTAATTTCGTTTAGCTTTAGTGTATGCGACACAGAATCCACACCAATATGGTTATAAAGTTTCGCAACTAGTTGGTGGACGAAAAAGGAGTTTTTTTTTGTTGCAACGTTCTTCGTTATTAATCTGTTTCTCCCTGCTCCCATAAAGTGCGGGATTACCACAGATTACAGAAATACTAATAATGGAATTAGTAAACATAATTAGAATTTTGTGGTTTTCTAGGCATACTGATTTACATTTCTCATAATCTGATAAATCAATTGTCTGCAATAGCCAAAATACGGGAATTCCACTGCTGAAGTGTGTTACAATATGCAGGTATATTAAGTATGTTGAAAAGTGGCTATATTGTATTGACACATGTGCCTTGACCATAAGTAGGGCGGTACTTTAGTAATACCTTAAATAACTTAAGTCTTTGATGTAACGTTAAAATTTTACTATAGCAAAGCCTTCATCCTTTTCTATATTGCCAATCAGCAAAATACTTTCAGTTTAAGTAAGTACCTACGACGCGACGGTACAATGCAGTTTTCCTTTTTAGTGGTCGAATAATAGCATCCTCTGTGTATACTTTACTTTGTTTACTTTCCTCAGTAAAGGAAATGGAGTCGTGAAAGTTCAGACTTTGTCCCCCAGGATTACCTGCTCTACGTACCGACACTGCGCTTTTATACAGGTAATATAGAAAGATTTAAAATTTCCAACGTTATTTATTAGCTGATGTTCGCTGCTTTACACGCGTGGACTAATTTATTGCTATAAACTAGTCCACACGCCTTTCTGCCTTCCCCCTTCAAAACTATCTCCATTCATCAAGATTCGACGGAAGTATTGATAATGTTTTGTTTACAATATTGCTGTTCCGTTTACAGTATTAATACCATTATTTTATTTTACTTCAAAATTGTTTACTTAGCTAGCATGCTACACCATCGATCGTATCGTCACTTCCCATCAGGTGAGAGCGTGGTCAAATGGTTGTCTACCATTTGACCACGCTCTCACCAGTATGAAATAAAAAAAGAAAATTATAAAGCATTTATTATTTATTAACTTATAACTAATAAATAAGATAGAAGTGATAATAAGTCAAAATAATTATAAAACTGATTGCTAAGTAAATATTTTTACTATAGTATAATCACACTTCACAATATCACACTAATATTATAAAGGCGAAAGTTTGTATGTGTGTATGTTTGTTACTCCTTCACGCTCAAACGGCTAAATGGATTTAGATGAAATTCGGTACCAAGATAGCTTATACACTGGATTAACATATAGGCTACATTTTATTCCGGAAAAGCGAAATGTTCCCGTGGGATGAGCAAATAATTAAAATACTTTTTATCCGTGGGCTAAACTGCGGGGCGCAACTAGTTTAATATCATTTTTAGATTTAGCTATGTTTTCTTCATTTATATAGCAAGCCCATTAGGTACAAATTACAATATGTGAGAATGAAAAAAAAGTTCTCTTTCCCATTACTGGAGCAAGCAATCCGGCACAATGTAGAACAAGAACTCTGATCCGAATCTTTGATTACATCCGTAAAGAAACTACAATAAACTTTACAGTGATACCAGGACTTTTACAGTGATTACCAGAGTTTTTATATAGTATACTACAGAAATTATCGTCCGTTCATTATTTGCATAGCTAAAATTTAATTGCATAACTAAACTTTAGGTGTGACATAACATCACACAATTAACCAACGATTGGTTAAAGATTGGTGTTTAACTGATCTAAAACGGTAAAAAAGCAGTACTTCATTTATACAGCTATCTTTTTTATTAATACGACCGTAAATCAGTTTGAATCGTTGTAGCGACTGGTTCCGATCGGTGAGCTCGGTGAGTCATCATCCACCCCCGTGTATGCACCCGGGAGTCTTCCCGCCAACCCCTGCCGATAAGGAAACCGAGGGAACAAATTTAAATGGGAAATGCCTGGAAATGGCTCACGCTATTGTCGCACGATACCCAAAGGGGAGATATCAAAGACCCAATATCTTTCCGACGATTAGCGCCGATATTTATTCTGTGTGAGAAGTCAAAACAAACGACGCTCGAACTCCATAAATAAACTTCAGTCGAAAAGGGACTTATTCCGAACTGATAACATTAATTTACCCAAATTCCTGGTTAACGCCTCTTTAGTTTATGGTGGAATACACGAGTTAGTTTGTTAGTTTGTACTTACAGAAGTTCACGAATTGTTAAGTTGAATGTGTTTGATGACGTAACTATAATTCTGTGCTAAGTATATTTCAGCAACTTTGTTAGTCGAACACAGCCAGTTCTCTGTAATGGGCTTATTATAAAATATATTCTGGTCTCATTCTAGAAAGTTGTCATTGTTTCTCCGTTTCTCTAACTCCCTCGACGCTGTGTGAAATGCCCGTCAAAGTTTTATTGAAACCCCGCGAATATGAACGGCTTTATTTTACCTTTTATTAAGAAAATAAATACATTTTATTTAGCGTAAATTATATTAAATTTAAAAGTCAGAGCAGGAAGCCACCAGCTGGCGGAGTGCCCAAACAACCAACTTTTAACGGACGAATAGTTTCGTCTTCACTGCGCGGAAAAGTTCACAGGAGCCGTACATAAGTTTAGAGGCGAAGTTGACCGCCATCTGTACAGATTAATGAATATCTATGACTCTTGTTTGTATTGTTTCATTACTTCGTTCCGAAAACTCAAATATTTCTTGGCAGACTTTAAATCAAGGACTTTATGAAATAGAGTAAGATTGCATCGACTCGAGTCACCTAGTTCCCTGTTCAGATAAAGAGTTGGAAGTTTAGCTTATTAACTGGCTCAATCATAAATTCCGTTTGACACTTCGCAGACACGTCTTGCCTTATCTGGCAGGCTTGCCTTATCTTGACTCAAGTGGAGTGCTATACAGCTAACTATTAAATAGACATGACATCCTCTGTAGGATAGTGGTTGAACAGGTCAGCTCATGACCCGGAGGCGATAGGCTCGATTCCAGAAAAAACAGCGCAAATACTTGTTCTGAGTCTATGTATTGTGGGACCATGGTCCTGGGTCAGATACACGAAATCCTAGTTAGGGTACAGGGTCTATGTATGTATTCATAGGTACTTTTTTAACTTCTGTTATTTGATTGTGAAACTATGCTTGTTTAAAAAACAGCGCATCGCTGTATATGGTATCACAGATCGATTGGCTCAAATCCGACAAGCATTATTACATTCGTTATTTGAAAGAAAGAAAGACACGGACTCAGGTCTTCTTTGATTCCTGCATGCACTACATAATAAACCACACAAATACAAATGTTTGTCTATGTATTTTCAAACACAATAAAATGCTCTATAATGACATTCCTTCCACCAACGAGTTATTTTAAGTTTTATATTTTAGTTTTAACCACTTTAAGTTCTTAGGTTTTTTTTGTATAGGTAATAACGAGACGAGCTAACCGTTCGCCTGATATTAACCAACACGGCTGCCCATATCAGTCGTATTGTCACTCTGAACTCTGAAGTATACTCTGATAGAGTTTCACGTGACTAAGATTACTAGGCTTTGAGATCAGGTCATAGTCTCATTTGCCCAGTAATTTCACTAACTCCCTTCAAACCGGAATACAGCAGTACTTGCGCACTACTGCTTGACGGCAGAATAATGAAAACTGGCAAGCGGTGGTACCTACTTATAGACGAACTTTGCAGAAAAGTCCTACCACCTATTCGATCACTTGCCACTTTTAGGTCTAGTATAGTTTAGTATACTTACCTAGTACCTACTTATTATATGTTTGACTTACCTAATATCTCAGTTGGTAGTAACCTTGCCTTTTGAACTGTAAGCTATGGGTTCGGTTCCCACCCAGGACAAACATTATATGTATTTACAAACAAAAAGTTTCTAAGTATTGTATCAGTTATCTGGTTCCCATAGTACAAAGCTTTGCTTAGTTTGGGGCTAGATGGCGCTGTGTGTGTGCACTGTCCATACATAATTTATTTCCTTTTTTATGAGTTTTAAGTATAGTATAATATAAATAATGAAATAAAGTTGCCTATAAAAATGCAGGTTCTAAGTAGGTACATTTTATCAACTTTCAGATATTTTTTAAAGATATCCAATTTTTATTCTAAAGATAAAACGGGTCTATTCGCGCACAAAAATTATCAAAACATTATTTTGGGTTACATTATTTGATGTAAGTCAAAATAATGTTTTGATAATTTTTGTGCGCGAATAGACCCGTTTTATCTTTACAATATGAGTTCAAGTCGCGAAAGTTTAAAAAGTGTTACATCCAATTTGGCAATTATTTTATTATAACTCGTATATTAAATGTACAAAATTTATTACGATATAAAACTAAAAAGATTAAAATTATTAAGCTCTAGTTGACCCGCTCCAGCTTTGCACGGGTTATCTACACAATCCAGGGCAGATCCATTCAGGCAACCATTCAGGGGAGATTTTTTGGGATGTATTTCATTTCATAGGTCACTTTGTTTCTGTGCCACCTACTTATATATAGATAGATAAATCAACGCTATTTAGTACATTGTAAGTCTTACTGCTTCTGACTTCCAGACAACCTTCGATGTCCTTCATGGCATTGTGTTTTGCAATATTTACCGCATAAAGACAAAGGAACTAATAGTTGTATTATACATATACCAAGTCGTAAGTGACACACACTAGAGTAGTTAATTGCGTGTTCTAATTACAATAGCTCTACCATAGAGGGGAGTGTACTCTATAAACTTAGTTACATTACACTCGCTAATTTGTTTAATGGCAGTTTACCCGTGTGTTTGCTCTCAAGGGAACAATTACTGTCTCATTTCTTTGCATTCGCGTATTACTTTATTTAAAAAAACTAGATATATGTGTTAGGTTTGTTAATGAGAATATAATGTATTCTCGCATTTTAAAGTAAAAGCCTCAAAATGGTAGTTTATGGGAAGCAATAATGTGTTCAGTAGTCTTTGAGTGACAAGACTTTGGCGTCACTAATTTACTCCCAAAAAACTGACGCCGCCACTGGCTAAATAATTAGCCAGTGGCGGCGTCAGTTATACTACTTTTATAAAAAATGTGGAGTTAAGAGTATAAGATTATTAAAAACAAACGAGTAGTACGGGTATATTATGAGTCTTATAAATTTCCATATTAATTTATTTTTATTCTACCCTCAGATGACGTCATATTTTTTATCTGTCTGTGGAAATGCGAGTATAAAACCGGCGAAGTTGCCGCACTATAACTCAATAAAGTCTATAGGTGCGCTTAAAAATGAAATTACTGTACTGGCAAGCCTTCCTTTTACACAAAGCATTTGAACTTAATTAAATTGCGTCACAGTGAGCAACCTACACGTAGTTTCCCAAAATAAATGGCCAATTAGCCTATGCAAATTGAATAATTTTAAAATATTCCCGGACTGGGCATGTCAAGGGATAACCGAGGTGAAAATTCAAACTAGTTTGACCCTCGGCACATTGCTGTTCTGATTAACAAAAGTTTGCGGCACTAGTCATATTGTTGCACGACAGTTTTATAACGTCCGCGTATGAATTTCTTGTTATAATTACGCGATGAGGTTATGGAGGAAGCAACTAGGTTATGTACAATCAGTCTTAGAGTAGAGGTTCTGCTTCTTTGATCGCAAGAGGTTGTAGTTTCACCCGCGGATAAAAAGTATTTTCAGGATTTGCTCATCCCACGGGAAAATTTCACTTTTCCGGGATAAAATGTAGCCTTTATGTTAATCAAGTGTATAAGCTATCTTAGTACCGAATTTCATCCAAATCCATCCAGCCGTTTGAGCGTGAAGGAGTAACAAACATACACACATACAAACTTTCACCTTTATAATATTAGGTCTTTACCTATGAAATTGCCGTTTTGTTTGAAAAAAGTTAAAGTATTTTTTTTTCGAACTTATTTATTTCTTTTATTCAAAGTAATCACCCCTACAATCAAGGCATCTTTGCCAACGCTGTGGCAGTTTATGGATGCCCTTTTTGAAAAAATCATCAGGACGGGAGACAACAAACTCTTCAAAGGCGTTTTGTACTGCCTCTCGGGAATTGAATTTTTTTCCCGCTAAAAAGTTGTCCAAATTTTGGAAAAAGTAATAGTCGGTAGGCGCAAGATCTGGTGAGTATGGCGGATGAGGGAGAGCTTCCAAACCCAACTCATGCAGCTTAGAGACGGTCTGTTGTGCAGTATGGGGTCGCGCGTTGTCGTGAAGTAGCAGTGGAGACGACCGATTGACCAATGCTGGTTGCAGACGTGCGAGTTTCGCCATCATTGTGGTCAGTTCTTCAATGTACACATCTGCAGTAATGCTCTCGCCGTTTTGTAAAAAGCTATGATGAATCACACCAGCACTAGACCATCAAACTGTGACCATCACCTTTCTAGGGGTCATTTTTCGTTTTTCACATTGCTTTGGTACCGAACCAGGATCTAACCAACTTGCTGAGCGCTTTCGATTGTCAAAAAGAATCCATTTTTCGTCGCACGTAACAATTCGGTTCAAAATTCCTTCATTTCTGTGCCTGTTAAGCAGCGCCAGGCAAGTCTCGACGCGTACGTTGCGCTGGCGATCGTTAAGTTCGTGGGGCACCCATCTATCAAGCTTTTTTATCTTGCCAATCTGTCGCAAATGGACCAATATTGTTGTGATGCTAACATCAAAAGCTGCTGCCAGCTCAGCTGTAGATTGAGATTCATCAGCTTCCACAATCGCCTTTAATTCATCATTGTTGACTAAAGTTTCCGGACGACCACGAGGTTCATTTTTCAAGTCAAAATTCCCAGAACGGAACCGAGCAAACCAATAACGGGTTGTACGTTCGTTTGTACAGTTCTCTCTGTAAACGTCGTTGATGTTACGTGTCGTTTGTGCCGCGTTGGTGCCACGACGGAACTCATATTCCATAATTACACGAAATTTCAAAGTATCCATTATGAGGAAAAATGTTGAAATGTAATGAAAATACAACGCTAATCAATAAACAAAAGACTTATATTGTAAATAGAATGTCATATTTTTAAAACAAAATTAATTTGAATTTAGAATTCATAGCCAATCAAAACTTTTTTTTGTTTGAAAAAGTCTGTACTGCAATTCGGCAATTTCATAGGTAAAGACCTATTATTAGTGTGAAGTGTGATGTGATAATGACAGCCTCTGTGGTGTGGTTGTAGGTGGCGAGATCGATTCTTGCGGCAGTAAAAGTAGGTATGGACCATGGTTCTCGTAGTTCCTGGTCTCTAGACACGGAATTTTTGTGATCGTTCGGATCTAATATTATAATAATGTTCTTTGAGCTACAGCGTGATCTTACCGAAAACAGTAGAATGTTATTTAAAAAAGATCTTATTATACCTACTTTATAGATCACGCTAACTCAGTTCTACGTGGCAACACCAAGACACTCCATGAATATTCTAGCTGTCACCAGCCTGAATAATTGACCGCGGCAACTTTCGCCTGCTGGAAGATTCATAAACTTGGTTAAGTTTTATTTATCAAATCCTGCCGGCCACAAAACATCGGAACTCCGAACTCCTGTAATTTAACTCACGGGGTGTACCGAAGTTAATCCTGAACAAGTGGAGTGAAATTAAGTGCTACTAAATAATGGAAAATGCTCTCTAAATTAAGTAGATATAGGATACCAAAGACGTAATCTGAGCCTAGTGCAAATTAATATAAACTTTGCGCGGTTCATGGGGAGTTTATTAGGAAGGAAACTTTCTTAGTTGGTAATGTAAGCTGCCTCTGTTTTTGCACAATAAGAGGGCGATGAGGAAAGTAGCACAACAATATATAGACTTACCATATTAACTAGACATACGTTTGTGTCTATTTTAATAGTGTATAGAATAAGAGTAATTTATTTAAACAGTACATAATTATGTAGGTGAATTCCTAACTCCACTTTAATCTATACTTATAATACATTATTAATAATTACCTACGTATTGATTAAATAATATTTTATTGTTTTTACGTCAAAACGACTTTAATTAAATTAATTATTAATAATTATAAATTAATTAAATTACGTTAAACGACATTTTAATAAAATTGTGCACACAGATTACTTGAAGTATCCAATATTACTTGTTCTCGGAAAATCTTAAGCTCCTGCAGGGAAACGGATACATAACCGGTAAAAATGCCGGGCACTTACAAAAATGACAACCTGAAGACTGACAAATCTTTATACTTTTTTTATTGATTTTAATTAATTTTTAATCAAGATTCACTTCTCAGCCAGTTATTCGTCACATTCTCACTCTCAGCGTACAATTCCGAGGATGCTTCTGGAAGTATCCACACATACATAGGACAAACAGGTTTAAATGGTAAATCCAGAATATATAGCACACCAGCTTCTATATAACACATGTCATGCTTTCAGAAATAATAGGTATAAAACAATCCGTACATAAAATGACAAAGCATTGATCATCACCAAAATGACAAAATATTGAGAACAGAAACGGTAATATGAGAACAACTGTTCAAGCATTTTCCATAAACTAAGGTGTAAAATGGTTTAGTAAGTAACTGTTGGCGAGAAAAAGCGGAATCTTTGGTGTCCGATCGTGAACTGAACCGATCACAGAACTTTGATTACAATACAACAGGAAAAAATTTAATACATACATAAACTGCGTATTCAAACTGTCAAAATCCATACAAATTTGTGTTTCTATCAAGTTCTTTCTTCTTCTTATTCTTGGGTTGCAATCGAGTTACGTGATCGCCTAGGTAATAACGCGCGATATGAAACGTAGTATTGAGTTTTAGCGGGAAAACGAAAAAGATCACATCACCGCATTGTATTATTTTTCAAAACTTGTGTTATTTTCAGTGTTAGTGCATAAAATTGGTGGTATTTTATTCGGTAAGTGCTGGATTACAGGCAGACTAGACTATGACTTGACTTGATGACTTGGACTGTGACTTGACACATACAAAATATATATATATATACTTATTATAACTTGAAAAATTAATTATTTGACACTGGCTAAATACACAAAAGTGTGGAGTCAAAACCAAAACAAAAAAAACGTAGTATGAATGCGTAAAATGCTGAACGAACCAATATGCAATGGCATCATACAGTAAGTTAGTATTAAGGAGAATATAAAGCGCCTATGTAAAAGATGCACATCGATTCGCGACATTGGAGGCTCTATAGTAGAAAGACTATTGCGCTACAATATTCAACTCTATTAGCGAGAATAGAGGTCGCGCGTCAGTTTTTCGTGTCTCGCCCGGCATAGTTACTCGAAATCAGGATTAATGTCTGTGTAAGCGATAAGCCCGCCGCAAATTGTCCCCCGCCATTTTATCCCGCGTCAGGCAGGCTGGTACATCACGCGTGATAGAACTTTATGTGCCTGTGTTGGAGCCACCGTCTGTCTTGGACTAAGCCCCCCTTTTGTTAAGCTTTTGGCTGTTTTCAAGGCCAGATAATTGTGAGAGAGAAAACTTTCTAATAGGACGTAAGCAAGGAAACTTTGGAAGATACGTGATTTTAGTATGGCAATAAAATCTTGGGTCTGAAATAACTGGATCTTATAAGTTTCGACGTGTTTCTCTTTCTACTGATATTATTGTTATTAGGACTTGTTTACGGAATGTACTTAATTGAAAGACAATAGCAAAAAGCTGGACGTAAAAAAAAGTCCAATCTACTCTCTCTGTCTAATCTTGTTGATAATATATGTCCAAATGTAAAAATGTTACGTAATATAAATGCAGGCCGTGTGCTCACGGCGCGGCGGTGTGAGAAAATGAACCACTTTATCTCTTCCCGTATGTGCCGTAAAAGCTGGCTAAGGTAATATCCAGATAATGGGCAGCAGCATTCATCACGGTACATTGAAATCTTCTGCAAGATGCCTGCCAGTTGTGATGATTATGGCAAACCCCCTATGATAAGCGTCAAAAGTGGCATATTATGGGAGAGGCCTAGGTTCAGCAATGGACGTCCCAGGCCCCAGGCTAATAACTTTCCTAAAGGAGAAGGAAAGAAGGACCTGCACATGGCCATTTACTAGGACATTTACTAGACTTTTCTGCAAAGTTCATCTACGCAGGTACCACCGCTTTGCCAGTTATTCTGCCGCCAAGCAGTAGTGCGCAAGCACTACTGTATTACTGCTTGAAGGCTACTTTAGCTAGTGAAATTACCGGACAAATAAGATTTAATGACCTGATCTCACAGTCTAGTAATCTTATTACTAAGATTGTGTTGATGTCTTAGGATGACGTGCGCAGTTCAGTGTCACGCGAAACTCTATACTGTAGAGTTCCGAGTGACGCTGCAGCTTGTACGGGCAGCCGTGTCACTTAACATCAGGTGAACGGTTAGCTCGTTACGTCATTCCTTAACATAAAAAAAACATGGCCCTTTAAAAGTATAAGGCACATACATACGAGTTTATATTATTAGTTGTTGATATAAGTAATATTTGTGTTCAAGAAATTCATTGCAATTATAAAATAAATAACCGTTTAAATGAACCTTAAACTGTAAAAACCTGTTGCTTTGAGTCATGTGCAAATGTTAACATCACATCTGCACTTGTCATGTTAATATAAGCTGGTATATGCAAACATTAGAACACGCCCTTTGAGTCATTCCTCTACTAGTCTGCTGTTGGACAAAAGGCAGCAAATCTCAATTAGCGTCAAGTCGCGGTCATGAAAGGTCTTCGGACAAATAACTCTATTTGCTGACATTTAATATTCGCTTCGGGCCGCGTTAATTAAGCTGTACGAAGCCGAGTGTGGCCCACGTGCCGAGTGACGACCGACCTGCGTTGCGGTTACGTAATCGTAAAATATGACCACATTGGTCGCAAAAACCATCTTTGTCGTCAAGTTATACCCTTCAAACAGTGAAGCGTCACGGCTGATCACATAATAATAGAAGTAGCATATAAATATCAAATTGTTTTTCGTCATGCAGTTGATATCCTCTAGGGCGATCTCGTGCTTTTTTGAGCTATATTCAAATATAGTGCGCAACGTTTAGCCTTTTTTAAAATTATATTTCTACAATTTGAATATGCTAATTGAAAAAAAGTTTATAAAATTACACAAAACGTGATTAAATCTGTCAAATGACGACGGGTTCGATTCCCGCGGCAGTTTGTGCACAGAAAAAAGCGAAAATACTTGTTCTGAGTCTGGATGTTGTGGGGACCATGGTTCTCGCAGTTACTGGGTCCCAAGACACAGGGAATCTTAGATAGGATACAGGACCTATGTATGTGATCGTTGGGCGTTATTATTTATTTGTAATACAATTTTTTAACATATTTAATTTTGTGTAATTTTTGTAACTGCTTAGTTCAATCATAAAATTCAAATTATAGCCAAAATCTTCCCTTAAATTTTAAGTTACAATAAATCCTGAAAAGTAATGTAAAGATGTTCCCAAACTAGTCAAACCCTGGCGTAGGTGAAATTTGGTCGAACTATTTCCAAAATTACAAACTACTTTGTTCAATGTAAAAAACGAAATGACCTACCAGACGACAACGAAGGCTGGAGGCCAAGGATGGTCCTTCTAGTTTTAATAATAAGGAGAACTTTTCTTCAACATATTGCCTTCAATGTGAGTTGACTACTAAGTGCCTACTAGTATCTAATTCACGCATTATTTGTACAAGACGAATCAAAGACGAGCGAGGTGTTGTTAAAGTTTTCGAAGATTTTGTTCTATCAAGTTACTTAAGCGCCTAATCTATTGCTTTTGTTGTTCATTTATTATTGATAGTATGCTTACTTATTTTATTGTTTATATTTTATTTTGCCTGCCTACCCACATACTCGTATTCTAGTAACTAGGTATCCACCATGATGCCCAAATGCAGTTTGGCGGAGTACCTACTCATGTTTCGAGTTTATGATTATTAAACATACAGTTTTTTTGCGATATTTTTCTACTGTTGTAAGAGTAAGCGTAAATTCCGCGCAAAATTTTAAAATCATTACCTAATGCCAAGAGGATTCCTATCAGGGTGCGTTGGCTTAAAATTATCATGTGAACCACGTGACTCGTACGTACTTATTAGAGGTAGGTATATTTATATTAGAAGTAGATAATTCACATAAACTTAGAGTAAAACAAAAGCCGCTATATAGTGAATTGAAAGCTATAAATAATATATACCATGTTCTAATCCCGACAGAGTTACAGCGGCAAATAAACCGCCCGCCTCCAGCCGTCCAGCGGTTGACCGATAAAAGGCAAAATAAATCTCAATGAGTGTCTCACCGTGGTGCGAATGAATGATTAAACGTACGCGTTACTTCATTTGTTTTCAGTTTAGCTAGGACAACAGCGTGTAGTGCGCCTTTTTCTCACGAAGTAAATATATAGACAGTAAGGGCATTTATTTGAATTGGTTTTGGTAACATTAAAGAACCTAAAGGCAATCAGTCCCCTTAAAATCCTTTAGTTACATTAAATTCAATTCATTTATTCATGTAGCACATATCGATAATGGTCAGAAGGTTAAATTCAGTTACTTATGATAATTATATTTCTGTAGTGATGATACATTTTCTAACATGAATAATTTGATGTGACAGTCAAATTTACTAAATATTATTTTTAAAATGTAGTTCCGGATTTTTTAAAATGCTATCACGCTATCACACTAATATTATAAAGGCGAAAGTTTGTATAAGTGTATGTTTGTTACTCCTTCACACTCAAACGGCTGAATGGATTTTGATGAAATTCGGTACCAAGATAGCATATACACTGGATTAACATATAGGCTACATTTTATCCCGGAAAAATTTAATATTCTCGTGGGATGAGCAAATAACTACTTAATTAATTAATAACTAAATTGCCGGTGAGTATATTACATATCGTATTATTAAAATTTATTATTATCAGCACACAGAATTTCATTGAAACAAGTTTTAAGTGTACTAATTATTTAAACTTGCTAGCTAAGTAGGTTAGGCTCTGTATCAACGAAGTCCAGAGGCTGGCATCATAAATGTCAATATATTAATAGATACATTTATATATGCGTAAGCCAATCGATCTTTTTCACCGAGTTTCCTTACTGTTTCTGTTCGTATCAAGCATACATGTACGATAGTGTGCGTGAATCAAAACAATTCATTATATACGTTGCTTCCCTACTGCATGTGATACTGTAATGGTGTAGTGTGCCTTCTGCCTTACTAAAGGAAAATTACACCGCCCGTGGGAACTTACAGGAGTAAATCATCATTAGGGGGCGCCACGGTCGCCGGTCGTGGTTGAGCCGGTAGGTGGAAGGCGCAGAGCACGAGACACGCCTTGACTTTATAAAAGATTCAACTTAATATAAACTAGGCGGAAAGTAATGTTGCTTTCACTTTCTGTATGAACTACTTTTGTTGGGACTCGTTTAATTTTCAGTGATTAAAAGCTTATTAACTACGAGCTTCTGCCCGCAGCTTCGCCCGCGGCGTGGCCTATGAGATAATAATTCAACCACCCATTTCACCCTCTTAAGGGTGGAATTCCGAAAAATCCTTTCTTAGCGGATGCATGCGTCATAACATCTACCTGCATGCCAAGTTTCAGCCCGATCCGTCCAGTGGTTTGGGCTGTGCGTTGATGTCAGTCAGTCAATCAGTCAGTCACCTTTGAGTTATATATATTTAGATTTGTTGTTGGTAATAATGGGATCTGTATACAAAGTTAAGTAAAGCGTGCCGTGGAATAGTGAGCGTTTTTCTTGTAGAAATGATATCCGCGGTTTGAGGAATATGCACTACTCTGGCACAGAATAACTAATACTACTAGGTTTTGATTGGCAGCCCACTGCTGTGGAACCACATTGGTCAATTATTAAATTTCAAACTCGAATTTCAGACTTATGATATGACAGCCAATCAGGAATGCGAGTTTGAAATAACCCTAGGAATTATGTGTATTTGGTGACACAAAGGGAAGCTTTATTAGTAACAAGTGGGTTTATGATCTTTGGCTCTGTTTGTAGGTACATAAATATAGGTCGGGACTGCTTTTTATAGATAAATAAGTATAGGTACAGATACATTTTCTTGTACAGGTAAAGTTATTGTCATTGCTTACGTGAACATGTCGCGTATTATAATGAATAGCCACTCTCAGCTTGGCAACCCACGGTTTTATCCAAATCTAACCCGTTTTACAGTGGAAATTCGTAATATTCCAATTTAGTAAGTATCCCATGTTAATAAAATTAATTCAGCCGTTTTGGAGCGAAAGCCACGCTGACAAATAAACAACGTTTCACTTTTACGTAAGGAAGGGATAAAATTAGTTAAATTTAACTAATGTTATCCCTTATTTTCCCCTTCATGGATAAAATTAGTTAAATTCAAGTAATTTCCTTCCTTACTATCCACTGAAAAGCTTGAATAGAAACTGAATTTGAACTATATCGGTACCTACCTAAGCTGAAGGTACAGTATAATTTCCATGATCAAAGATTATCTAGCCTAATTTATGGAAATAAATAATTACAGACAAAAAATTATAAGGTACAAGCTTTTATATGGGGTAAAATGTAATTTGATTTGTATAAATATTCATTCGTCTTATTTGTATAGGCTCGTTTGTTTACGTATACATTTTGTATTTTAAAATATTGTGGTGAATTTTTTACATAATATACATTATAAAATATATATCAAATTATAAGCTTTTTGCTTTTTGCTCTTGGAGTTGGGGAGAACCGTTGTCTGCGAAACAAAATGAAAAAAGACAGCCTCTGTGGTGCAGTGGTTAAGCAATTCAGCTCATAACTCGGAGGCCACGGGTTCAATTCCCGTGACAGGATAAGTATTAATGCAGAAAAAAAAAATATTTGTTGACTTGGTATTATATAATTTTGGAGTTAAGATGATCGGCTGGCTCAAAGATATGACTGTCATCTATCACACTAATATAATAAAGGCGAAAGTTTGTGTGTGTGTATGTGTGTTTGTGTGTATGTTTGTTACTCCTTCATGCTCAGACGGCTGAATGAAATTGGGTGAAATTTGGTAGCAAGATAGCTTATACACCAGATTAACATATAGGCTACATTTTACCCCAGAAAAGTGAAATTTTCCCGTGGGATGAGTAAACAATTAAATTTTATTTTTTTATCGCGGGTGAAACCGCGGTGCGCAACTAGTATTTAATAAAGTGTTTTATCAGTACTAAAAATCCCCATTGTGGTGATTTTTTTAAATCACGTCTTCTGTAAGAGTCTGTACTCTTAGAAGTCTTATGAACGTCTCCACCTAAGTTTGAAAGAAAGAAAAGACATTTATCAGAAATGTATTAGATATTGACAGCCTCGGTGGTGTGGTGGTTGAGCAGGTTAGCTCATAACCCGGAGGTGGCGGGTTCGATTCCCACAGCAGGACAAGTATTTGTGCACAGAAAAAAAAGCGTAAATACTTGTTATGAGTCTGGGTGTTGTGGGACCATGGTCCTCGTAGTTCCTGGGTTCCTAGACACGGAATCCTAGTTAGGGTTCAGGATCTATGTATGTGATCGTTGGGCGTTATTATTATTATTATTAGAAAATGTACACTCATTGCAAATTCGTGTCACTTGGCACAGCAAATATCTACACTTTAGTGTTTTTTCAACAAATTCAACAAACGCAGAAAATTCCGGTGGGAAGTGTTGCTTAGCTAAGTTGTATTTTAATAAGCTTTAGTGCAGACTGGCATTAACACTCTTCTGTAGTTTGAAGTGTTAATAATAATAATTATTTCAAGTTGAACAAAGTCAACATGAGGATGAATGAATATTAAGTACGTTTCATTAAACAAAAGTTCGTACCTATTTTTTACGCTGTGATTATTTCTGAATCCATAGCAGTAAACCTCTATTCTTTAGTTTTGGCGGGAAAGCGAAAAAGATCGCGTCGCCGCGTTGTATTATTTTCCTAAATTTGTGTTATTTTCAGTGTTAGTGCATAAAATTGGTGGCATTTTATTCGTTAAGTGCTGAATTATAGGCATGAGTGTGGGAAAGTGGTATAATGATGGGGAAACGTTTCTTTACGTGTTGTTTGCAAAACTCCATAGAAGCTTCTGGTAAAGTTGCCACCACTTTACTAGGAGTATGACTTGACTAGACTAGACTATGACTTAACTTGATGACTTGGACTGTGACTTGACTTGACACATTATATAATATTAATTAACTTGAGATATTATCAATTACTTGACACTGGCTAAATACACAAAAGTGTGGAGCCAAAGCAAACAAAAAAAATCTCAAATATAGTGACACCGTCTACCAATTTCAATATGCAACTAGCAACGCCATCTAGCGGGTCCAACCTAAACGAGTAGAACATTCAGAAAGCTCCAAACGTTAGGTAAATAAACTAACTACTAGGGTATGTTACACCCTATTTATAATTCTATCATATGAAATAAAACCCTGAACTAACACCTACGTAAAATGTAAAAGCTCTTTGTATTTTAAATAATGGGGTATATGCACAATTCGTAGTGAAGACACGACAAATAGAAAAAACTATCATTAACCTGTGTTAATGATAATAATTACATAATGCTGAGTTTGACACAAAAATTTTCGAGTTTTACATAGGCAGCGATCAAATCATAATCACTATCATATCACATAACTCAATTATATAGGTATAGACATAGGAGTGGCCTCACGAATCAAATACATTTTGGACCTTTACCTAATTTAGAAAACACACTGTAGCACTTTCAGGAAATGTATGTCGAGCAATTGATTATCATTATGGTTCTGGATGATTTTACTTTCTAGCTGAGCAGTGCAGGATGCCTGCATAATAATGGATTTATGATGAATGGTGTGGCTTTTAGAGACTTCATTTTTTTTATGTTAGTGAATGATGTGACGAGCTAGTCGTTCACCTGATGTTAAGCACCACGGCTGCCCATTACAGAACAGTGTCACTCGGAACTCTAAACCATGGAGTTTCGCGCGACACTGCACTGCGCACATCATCCTGAGACATCAGCACAGTCTGGTAATAAGATTACTCGACTGTGAGATCCGATCGTAAAGTCTCAATTGCCCAGTAATTTTACTAGCTACAGTGCCCTTCAAGCCGGAACATCGTAGTGCTTGCACACTACTGTTTGGCGGCAGAATAACTGGCAAAGCGATGGTACCTACCTAGACGAACTTTGCAAAGATGCTAACGTTAACGTTCTAATTATCATTACGCTTTCTTCAAGATCTCACCATATTTTGGTGAATTGGAGCGACCTAAATACAAGGCCGTGGCACGCCGTAGTTTTACCGATTTCATTCCAATGTCACTAGAACTAAACCATTACAAAAATATTTATTTATAGAAAAAAAAAAACATGTGTGTTTTAGACCACACGACTGAAGTAAAAATTATACGAAACGAAACTCTCTATCTTTCTATCTTCACTAAATTATCTCTCCCTCTCAACTTCCGTTCGCCTCGCCCGTAACGCTCACGTCACGCATTCACTAGCTTACTCTCCAAGTCAAGCGTGCGTAATGAAGTTTTACTCGAAAATGTTATATATATCATCATACGATTAATTAGAGTAACAGAATAACTAATGTAGTCATCGTGTAGAAACGACCATAATTTCCTGTATTTACCGAAAACTCGTTGGTAAAGTGGCAAAAACCACTCCGTAGCGCTCCTTCTATGAATCAATTTTCTGGTTTGAGTCATACGAATTGACGTCACCACTCAGTCACTACCCTTACCAGTCCAATCACCACATAACCCTCCAATTAATAAATAAGGCACCTCTCGGAACAATGCATTTTTGATTTATATCAAGTCCTGCACGAATCGGTTTGACATTGGCAGTGCCGGCGACGGCGCATGCGCGAGAGACACAAGCGACCAGTTTTAAATTTAGAAGCGTCGTCGCCGGAATTTCGCTGGCCTATTTCGATACCGCAAACGGCAGATTTTACTGAATCAAAAGTGTAAGGCATTTGCGTAATTGAAAAATTTATTATTGTTTAGCTGGAACAGGCATTGAGTTATCTTGTACCTGGTCAAAGCGGTGGTGTCACCTCCTGTGAAGTGTTGTGATGTGAGTGCGCCGAGTGAAGTGCGTGTGATCAGACACGCTGACAGCTTCTCGCTAATTAATTTATATCAATTGAAGATGTTTACGAGGGCACTTTTACTTTTATTGCTGTTGTGTTGGGGACAAGGTATTTATTTAGTTACTTTTTATTTTATTAATTTTAACGTGTTACAAGTTTTTAGTTCGTAACACAAGTGCTATCATAATTGTAATAAAAGTAACCTATGCAGTATCTAACTGTACCTAATTGACACATGTTTATATGAACTTTAATTAAGTATGTGTTTTTATTATATATTTAAGCACTTGCTTAGCTGTACTTAAATACAATGATTTGTATTGCATGCTATTCTGCCAACAATATTTTGATATCGTAGTACGTCATTAGAACATAATTAGCTCAGTGAGATAAGCCGGCTAAAATAACAGTCAACTGGTCATATTTATCATAAATTACCATCAATCGGCAGAGTGGAGTATAGTAAAGACACAGAATAGTTAAAAGTCAGTATAGACCGAGATTCGGTAAACGTTTCACTAGGTGGTAGGACTTTACTGCAAAGTTCGTCTAGGTAGGTACCACCGCTTTGCCAGTTATTCTGCCGCCAAGCAGTAGTGCGCAAGCACTGCTGTGTTCCGGTTTGAAGGGCATTGTAGCTAGTGAAAAGCAAGTGAAGGGCAAGTGAGACTTTATGATCTGATCTCACAGTTTAGTAATCTTATTACTAGATTGTGCTGATGTCTCTGGATGACGTGCGCAGTGCAGTGTCACGCGAAACTCAATACTTTAGAGTTCCGAGTGACACTGCAGCTAATATGGGCAGCCGTGTCGTTTAACATCAGGCGAACGGCTAGCTCGTCACGTCATTCCTTAACATAAAAAAAAACGTAGACGTAGGGTACTACGAATCGGTCAAAATGACCAATGATAATGGTTCTCTTATTTACTAATTAGGGCAGAACATTTTCGTTTCTTTATACTGTCTAATGCATGAAACCCATGGAACTTCAACCTAGAGTTTCGATATAATATGCGCAGACGAGTAGGTACCATATTATACACTACCTATTCATGCTCTAGACACAGTATGGAGCGTACGGCTGCTAGAGTTGCGTATGCCGGCTCACGCTAACGAAGGAGACGTGGCTCTCCTGGACTGCAAGTATGACCTGGAGGGCGAAGAACTGTACTCTGTGAAGTGGTACAAGGGCCGGGAGGAGTTCTACCGCTACGTGCCTAAGAACAACGAGCCCACAAGGTCGTTTAAGAGGCCTGGAGTTAATGTTAATGTGAGTAAAATTTTATGGATATGATCGACTAAAAACATAGATTCCTACAATTGAAGGGTTGAGAATAAAAAGGGTTTAACTGACAAATTGACAGTTTCGATAAAATTGACTTTAAACGTCAACGGCGTCATTTTAATGTAGATTGCTTATAAGGTAATAGAAAAGGTTTATGTAAGATTCAGTTGCTTGAAAATGTTTTAATTCTATTTTAAATACTAAATATAGTACTAATTCATACAATTACTGTAAAAATATAATGTAATATAATAAATATAGTAATGTTTTTATGCTAAGCAAACTGTATTCCTGTGACAGATAAACCATTTTTACACTCAAAATCTCGAGATTTATACCTCATTTCGGTATTTTGAGAATGTATTATTGAAGATAATTTCACGCTGAATCCAACGATACCCATAAGTCATTTTGTCAAAAAAATCAGTTAAATCCTTTTTATTCTCACCCCTTCAATTAGAAGTAGAATTCAATTTAGGTGTAGGTATAGTAAAATGATTTTGGATGTTGGCCTTAAACAAAACAGTCGAAATCAGCACAGGCTTTAGGGAAATTCGAGCATGGGATGGCGTCACATCCTTAGTTAAATTAGCAAATTTAGTACTAAATCCATAAACAAAAAAGAAACAAGTGTGCGTTAGACCATACGAATGAAGTAAAACATCTTTAGTTTAGCTTCATCTGTCGGTCGGTAACTTTGCTTTTGCTTTATTTAATGTCGCCATCTTGACAATTGTAAATTGTCAATTTGCCGGAAATACCAACATAATAATACAAATTTTTAACTTTGTTATATTGACGATGGACATCTACGTAAACCAACAAGTTTCAACTTCCGTTCGTCTCGCCAACTTACTCCCCAAGTCAAGCGTGCGTAAAGAAGTTTTACTTCAAAAATGAATCACCAAAGAACCCCATTGGTGATGAATAAAATTTATTGCTTCAGGAAATCTAATTGAATTTATATCATTGTATTAAATCTAAGTTCCTTGCGAAAAATATAACACAATCTCAATCACCATAAAATTAATGCACCCTCCCATACAAGCAATCAGACGTGCTCTATCCCATTTTAACTCACAAATCAATAGAATTCGATACGTTCCCAATGCGATATAGAAACGTAAAGTACAACATAGAGCATCGTCTACATTTTTCCATGACAAAATAAAGCTTCGCTTTTAAGGTTAACGCGAACTCATTCATTCAGTTGATCGTACCGTCAGAGAATAAAAATAGGCGTTCTAGCGTCACCATTTCACAATGGAGGTATGACATAAATATAGTTTATTTCATGGACACACAGCTGTTATAGCATATGGAACAAGCTCTAAGTCCAGTTATTTCCGATACGATACTATATTTTTCGTGAATAATTAAATTATCTTGTCTACAAACAAAAATATCTCAAGCAATTGAAACACACTCAACAATTTGATTTTGCGACAGAGATAAGAATATAAGACCATGTTTAAGATTGAGATAAGCTGACCCGCCTCGGCTACGCACGGGTTAACATTTTTACTCCCTATCCCTGCCTAAGAGAATACTTCTTCTTCTTTTCTCACCTTTTAAACCTTCCCTAGACTACGACAAACATTTCAAAACCAAAATCACTTAAATCGGCCCAGCCGTTCTCGAGTTTCAGCGAGACTAACGAGAGCAATTGATTTTTATATATATAGAAGATGAGTTATCTCTGAGCATACTAACCCTACTGTACTGTTAAGTTTACTCCCAAGTTTAATGAATAAAAGCTTATTATATGTAAACTCTTTCGTAATTATTCAGTCATTTGAAGAGTTACATCAAAATTCGAAATTCGGCGGGAAAACGAAAAAGATCGCGTCACCGCATTGTATTATTTTCCGAAACTTGTGTTATTTTCAGTGTTAGTGCATAAAATTGGTGGCATTCTATTCGTTAAGTGCTGGATTACAGGCATCAATGTGAGAAAATGGTATAATGATGGTGAAACGTTTCTTTTCGTGTTTTTTCCTAAACTCCATAGAAGCTTCAAGTAAAGTTGCCACCACTTTACTAGGAGTATGACTTTGACTAGACCATGACTTGATGACTTCAACTGTGACTTGACACATATTTGTGTGAAATATCATTAACTTTATAAATTATTAATTACTTGACACTGGCTAAATACACAAAAGTGTGGAGCCAAAACATATAAAAAAGTTAAGTGTTTGCAATTTCAGATGGAGAGATCTTCTAGTACGGTGGTTGTTCTTGAGAACCTTAGGAAAGAATCGGAAGGCGATTACACGTGTGAGGTCTCGGGGGAAGCACCTAGCTTCTCTACGGTCAGGAGCACAAAACAAATCATCATATACCGTAACTATCTCACCATTAGATAAGCCCATATAAGTCACTTAGATGAGAATAATAGAAATTCGCCCAATCCATCAAAACACGTGCATAATACATGAAAATCAGCACATCACACTAATATTATAAAGGCGAAAGTTTGTATGTATGTATTTGTGTATGTATGTTTGTTACTCTTTCACACTTAAACGGCTGAATGGATTTGGACGAAATTCGGTACCAAGATAGCTTATACACTGGGTTAACATACTTATAGGTTACATTTTATCCCGGAAACATGAAATGTTCTCTTGGAATGAGCAAATAATTACTCGTGGTGGTGGATTTAGTCAACATCTATATTAAGCATTATTCTCGTCTTCTTTTTGTCATAATTGTGGGAAAATGGTATAATGATGGTGAAACGTTTCTTTTCGAGTTATTTCCAAAACTCCTTAGAAGCTTCAATTAAAGTTGCCACCATTTTACTAGGAGTATGACTTTGACTAGAATATGACTTGACTTGATGACTTCGACTATGACTTGACATTATATTTGCGTGAAATATCATTAACTTGATAAATTATCAATTACTTGACACTGGCTAAATACACAAAAGTGTAGAGCCAAAACATAAAAAAAAACACTTATGAAGGGCGGGCAGGACATCGCTACAAATCTCTTTAGTCAAAATATTATTTGAATTCTTGACGTCTAAAAGTGATAGTTGGAGTTTTGGCGGGAACGAGAAAAAGATCGCACCACCGCATTGAATTATTTTCCTAAACTGTGTTATTTTCAGTGTTAGTGCATAAAATTGGTGGCATTTTATTCGTTAAGTGCTGGACTACAGAAATGAGTGTGGGAAAGTAGTATAATGATGGTGAAACGTTTCTTTTCGTGTTGTTTCCAAAACTCCATAGAAGCTTCTGGTAAAGTTGCCACCGCTTTACTAGGAGTATAACTTTGACTAGACTATGACTTGACCTGATGACTTCGACTGTGAATTGACACATATTTGCGTGAAATATCATTAACTTAATATATTATCAATAACTTGACACTGGCTAAATACACAAAAGTGTGAAGCCAAAACATGAAGAAAAAAAAAAGTGATAGTTTTGGAGTTTTGGCGGGAAAGCGAAAAAGATTGCGTCACCGCATTTTATTATTTTCCTAAACTTATGTTACTTTCAGTGTTAGTGCATAAAATTGGTGGCATTCTATTCGTTAAGTGCTGGATTACAGGCGTGAGTGTGGGAAAATGGTATAATGATGGTGAAACGTTTCTTTTCGTGTTGTTTCCAAAACTCCATAGAAGCTTCAAGTAAAGCTGCATCTACCACATTCCTAGGCTTCGAAATAGATAGGGGGTTGCAGTGGGAAAGTCACATAAATAAATTATGTGGCAAACTAGGTAGCGCGTGTTTCGCGCTGGGTCGTGTCGCCAGAGTAGTGCCTGTGGAAGTAGTAAGGTCGTGTTACTTCGCAACAGTGCACTCTCTGCTTCAGTACGGCGTGGAGCTATGGGGAAGAGCGGCGGACTGGCAGCGTGCATTTGTAATGCAGAAACGAGCCATCCGCATTATGGCGAGAATCCCGCAGGACAGCTCCGCTCGACCACATTTTAAGAGGTTGGGAATACTTACATTACCTGCGCTTGTAATCCTTCAAGTAGCAGTGTATGTTAGGTTGAACCAAACCTTATACAGAAAATACGGTGATGTGCACTCGTACTGTACACGCAACAAGGATAAGCTTCGAACTATCCCCAGAAAATTAACTAAATCGGACAAAATTTCTCATGTTATCGGCCCAACAGTATACAACAAGCTGCCTCAACATGTGATAGCGTCACCCAACCTCAGTTGTTTTAAGAAACGACTGAAGAACTGGCTTATCGAACAAACGTTCTACAGCTTTGATGAATTTTTAAAATTGTAGTAATATATAATAGGTCTTTACCTATGAAATTGCCGTATTGCAGTACAGACGTTTTCAAACAAAAAAAAATTTTGATTGGCTATGAATTCTAAATTCAAATTAATTTTGATTTAAAAATATGACATTCTATTTACAATATAAGTCTTTTGTTTATTGATTAGCGTTGTATTTTCATTACATTTCATCATTTTTCCTCATAATGGATACTTTGAAATTTCATGTAATTATGGAATATGAGTTCCGTCGTGGCACCAACGCGGCACAAACGACACGTAACATCAACGACGTTTACGGAGAGAACTGTACAAACGAACGTACAACCCGTTATTGGTTTGCTCGGTTCCGTTCTGGGAATTTTGACTTGAAAAATGAACCTCGTGGTCGTCCGGAAACTTTGGTCAACAATGATGAATTAAAGGCGATTGTGGAAGCTGATGAATTTCAATCTACAGCTGAGCTGGCAGCAGCTTTTGATGTTAGCATCAAAACAATATTGGTCCATTTGCGACAGATTGGCAAGATAAAAAGCTTGATAGATGGGTGCCCCACGAACTTAACGATCGCCAGCGTAACGTACGCGTCGAGACTTGCCTTGCGCTGCTTAACAGGCACAGAAATGAAGGAATTTTGAACCGAATTGTTACGTGCGACGACAAATGGATTCTTTTTGACAATCGAAAGCGCTCAGCAAGTTGGTTAGATCCTGGTTCGGTACTAAAGCAATGTGCAAAACGAAAAATGACCCCTAGAAAGGTGATGGTCACAGTTTGGTGGTCTAGTGCTGGTGTGATTCATCATAGCTTTTTACAAAACTGCGAGAGCATTACTGCAGATGTGTACATTGAAGAACTGACCACAATGATGGCGAAACTCGCACGTCTGCAACCAGCTTTGGTCAATCGGTCGTCTCCACTGCTACTTCACGACAACGCGCGACCCCATACTGCACAACAGACCGTCTCTAAGCTGCATGAGTTGGGTTTGGAAGCTCTCCCTCATCCGCCATACTCACCAGATCTTGCGCCTACCGACTATTACTTTTTCCAAAATTTGGACAACTTTTTAGCGGGAAAAAAATTCAATTCCCGAGAGGCAGTACAAAACGCCTTTGAAGAGTTTGTTGTCTCCCGTCCTGCTGATTTTTTCAAAAAGGGAATCCATAAACTGCCACAGCGTTGGCAAAGATGCATTGATTGCAGGGGTGATTACTTTGAATAAAAGAAATAAATAAGTTCGAAAAAAAAATACTTTAACTTTTTTCAAACAAAACGGCAATTTCATAGGTAAAGACCAATATTATATAAATTGTAATATATGATTATTTTTTTCTCATTGACATGTAAATTTTCCATGTTGATGTTTTTATTTTTTCATATTGACATTGTGAATACTGAATGTGTACTATTATACCTAGATATATGTAATACTAGTATAATAACCTATTTTTTTTTTATAAATACATCAGATTGACATGTAATTTAAAATATTATGAATAAATGATTATGATTATGATTATGATTATGATTAAAGTTGCCACCACTTTACTAGGAGTATGACTTTGACTAGACTTTGACTTGACTATGACTTGACTTGATGACTTCGACTGTAACTTGACACATATTTGCGTGAAATATCATTAACTTGATGAATTATAAATTACTTGACACTGGCTAAATACACAAAAGTGAGGAGCCAAAACATTTAAAAAAAAATGATAGTTCCAACCCAACATAGCAAAACCTTATAGATGATCAGATAATACATACTAGCAAAATGTTCCACAAGAAATTTGCATTTGCTTTTACAAAAGGGTCCCAAGGTGCACATTTACTTACTTCCAAAGGGTCCGTAAGTGAAAAGTATGGGCGACCACAAGGCATATAAAAATGTTTTGCCCAACATTGTTACCTATGTAACATTTTGTATTAAGTTAGTTTATGTTTTAGACGCATTGGGAACTAATTTAAATGTAATACGTGTTGCTGTCTAATCTAAAATACAAAAGCTGTGCAAAATTATAGCAGAAAGAGCCGTTTATTTCCATTACAATACCAATTTTGATAACTGGTTGTCAAACGGGAAATACACACAGCCTCTATGGTTGAGCAGGTCAATTCATAGCAGGCAGCGGAGGCAGCGGTTTCGATTCCCGTGATATAACAAGTGGACAAGCGCAAATACTTGTTCTATGTCTGGGTGTTGTGGGACCATGGTTCTCGTAGTTCCTGGGTCCCTAGACACAGGGAATCCTAGTTAGAGTCCAGGATCTATGTATGTGATCATTGGGCGTTATTATTATATTATTATATATATTATTATTTTCAACATAACAAAGTTAAAAATTTGTATTAATTTATTGGTATGACCGGTAAAATGACAATTTACAATTGTCAAGATTAAACATTAAACAAAGCAAAAACATAATTATACCGGCCGATAGTAAAGCTAAACTAAAGAAGTTTTGTTTCTATCATGTGGTCTAAAGCACACGCGTTTTTGCCACCAGTTCTTCCAGACAGTGGTCCGCACGTGGCCGGTCTGAAAGAGGTGTACCACCTGGATGAGAAGGCCGTCATCAACTGCACATCATCAGCGTCACGGCCCGTGGCACAGCTCAAGTGGCTGGTGAATGACCAGGCAGCTGCGGAGCAAGACATTCAAGGTCCCTGGTACCGCGTGGCGGCAGACAGACCTGATGCTGTAGAGACTACTCTGCAGTTACGGTTTACTGTTGAACCACGACATTTCGTGAACGGTGCTATGACACTTAAAGTAAGTTGAGAAACGCTTAGGAGATCGGATCGTTTTTGTGATTTCCAACGGGAACTATTCGAATAAGAAGTGAAGTTTAATATATCTAGTGCTTTTGTTTGTGCATAGCATAACAGAAAGCACGCTCCAATGTGACATTCTGTATTGAATTTATGAACCTGCGTTGAACGTATGAACAGAATCCTTTATTCTTACAGGATTTCCAATATTCGTAGTAACCGTTGTATTATTTGAAAAAAAATTACGTTTTTATTATTTTATCCTATTTTAGTCTTATTATTAAATTTTATTTGTTAGATTTTGACTCTTATTCTATTTTAACTCTTCTAATTTATTCTAATTTTATTTGTTCTATGTCAATTTATTTCAATAGTTTTTTTGTAAATTTACAATGATTTAAATCTTATTCCTTATTTTATTTAATTTTTTGTGCCTTTTTTATTTTTCCAATCGATTTCTCTAAACAATATTTTTATTATGTAAAATGACTGGCCCAGTGTAACAAGGCTAATAAACATATCATATCTATTCCTATTTCTACTGTACTGTGTGGTAATAAATCAGCTGTAACTACTTACACTAAAAATAATACATATCCCCTATAAAACGCTTTTAAGAATCATATTTTCACCTAAAGTAACTATAATTTGCTAGAAGTGTTTTTAATTAATTATTCGAGAAAGTTTTTTTTTTAAAATAAATTTTCCTATACCTTTTTTCAGTGTCAAGCAACTATAGCGCCACTGTACCAACGGGAAACGAACTCTACTCATTACATAGGGCTGCCCTTTACCGCGGACGCTAATCGAGCACCATTTCAAGTCGGCGGCGCAGCTTTTGGTAAGAACGTTTTATCACTAAGAGTATTATCGCTTATCTTTACGTTTTATGAAGTGTTACTTTGATAAATATCTGATTATAGGTAGCTATAATAGTTAATACTGAATGGGTGGACCTTTCCATTATTTTAATCACAGTGGAACAAAAATAAACAAATTTTGAAACACTATCTGCAACATTTTTACATTATAATAGTTTAGGATGTATGTGAATCTTCCTTCCGACTACGTTTTAAACACATTTTTCTCTTTTACAGATGTAGCAGCGGATTCCAGTTCAAAACAATCTAAAGCGGTTGTTATTTTGTTCTCTCTTTTGCCGTTGATACTGTTGCAGATAGTTTAGTTTTGTTACGACTCAGACTTTAAATGGTAACGCTTTCGTGGATTGCGTGAACTATGAAGCTTTGTTTAGAGATTTTTGCCGGTTCACATTTCGATTGTTTTGTAGGAAATACGTGGTGAACGCTTGGTGAGACCATTTAGATACGCTCAAAAATGCCACACTTGGTCATCATTCCTTTGGGTGTTGCCATGTCGTAAACTAATTTTGAAAAAATATTATTATGACCTATAATATTACTTTTCCATTACTTATTGCTACTTCTATGAGGTTACTGAGTAACTACAACCACCAGTTATTTTTTTTAAATTTCTTTTAAATAATTGCATACTGTAACTATTAAATACTTAATTATGTACCTTGTCAATGCGATTTTATTGCATACTGACTTCGTTAATACGACTTCATTTATTTTGTTGGCATTTACGTTCTTTTTAATTTAATAACTATACTATATTCATATTCCGTTTTATGTTCTCAAATTGTGTATTTATGAAATTTCGTAATTGTTTTAATTTTTTTAATATCAACTCTAAGACAAGATTTATTAAGGGTGCTTCTAAATAAAATAATTATCTGTGATTATATTATAGAAACTTTATTTACATTATTTAATTTATGGGCATAACAACCAGTTATTCCATATCCTCAGTTCATTTACATGGTCATTCATTCGTTTGGTAGAAGTCATATTGTTCAGTACCCGGAACCCCGTGGTCCATTGGGTCCTCCACTAGGGTAACCCTCTTCACCACCTGAACCTCTGCCTCCAGATTGACCTCTTGAGTTTCCTCTACCACTTCCTTGAGAACCTCCGGGAAATCCTTCTCTAGGGTATCCGTCACTTCCTTGCTGTCCACCTGGATATCCTTGACCAACTCCATTCAAAGATTCTGATCTACCTGAATTAAAGCCGTTTTGACTCGGACGTCCACTTGGGTAACCTTGAGCTCTTTGACTACCAGAACCGCCAGGGCCTCCTCTAGGATAGCCTTCACTACCTTGACCACCCGGACCCCTGGCTCCTGGCCTGCCACTGGGATAGCCCATGTCTTCACCGCCCGGTTGATACCTGTCAGGTTGGCCACCTTGTGCACCAGGATAGCCATCGTTAGATTCACCACCAGAGAAACCTCCAGGACCCCCCTGAGGATACCCTTGGCTGCCTCCTGCAATACATTTTAATAATGGAATTACAATTTTAGCAACATAGCAAAGAAACATCATCATCCGCCTACCCTTTTCTCATATATATTATTATTATTTATATATTTTCTTCCACTAATTTCTGTCAGACGTCATCTCAAAATTCACTGCCTCAGCACACATAACATTCTTCACACAGTCCAACTACACTTTTTGCGTTGCTAATGATCTTTAAAGAAAACGTAATTACCAGGACCAAATGAACCAGCTCCTGCACCTCTGCCGCCTCCATTCCCACCTAAAAAACATAAATTGAATTATGAATGTTAAATGCAATTAAATATTTAAATACTAGTTTTTATGACAAATACTCATAGAGCATCTTTTATCTTAGCAGTGCGTTTAATCTAAGCAGTTGATGGTGCACGTCCCATTCCCATACAACCAACAAGGTAAACACAAACCCTCGTAACGTATCTGGGGCTTGTATCCCTCCAGGCCCGCCTCGTACTCCACCACCTGCTTCCTGCCATCGGGGAGCAGCACGTTGTACTCCCCAGTGGCCAGGTCGCCATCACGTTGTTCTGAATGACCAAATTTAGTACCTGTCTGAACGTCATCCACGTCATAGCTAAACTCGTACTTAGCTGGCTCCTGCAAGTTAATAACATAATAATTATTACTATGTAGCAATATTTTACTATATATTTTTAATTTATAATGATATATACATAACTTACATCATTGTCGCCTCCATCAAATCCCTGACCACCAGAACCTCTTCCACCACCTGATCCTCCAAGTCCAGGAGCTCCATATGACGATGATGGTTTACCGCTGGAACCTCTGCTACCAAACCCTCCTTGTGAGCCAGAATTTGGAGTTCCATAAGATGAATCTGGTGAGCCCTGAGATCCAGGGCTGTTGCCGAAGCCTGCGCTACCTGACGACTGGAAACTGGTTGGAGGAGGTCCATAAGAGTTATCTGGCCTTTGGCTAAATCCAGAGCTAGAGCCGAAACCACCATTCCCTCGTCCAGATGATAAACCGTTAGAATTGGATTCACTGTTTGGTGTGCCATACGTCGATGGCAGACCGTTACCATTTCCGAACTGTGACTGACTACCAGGTGATCGAGAAGAACCTGGTCTGCCTTGTCCTGGAGCTCCATACTCTGAACTCGGTGTTCCAGTACTACCTCCTTGCCCTGGCGAACCAAAACCTCTTTGTTGATTCCTTGATTGTCCAAAACCTTGCGAAGGAGTGCCATACTGTGTATCCAAAGAATTAACTTGTCCTGATTGTCCTGGTGGTAAATAATTATCCGACAAGGAGTTTTGGCTCAATGATTCAGCACCTGGTCGATTAGAGCCTCGTGAACCATTGCCAGACCGTGGTGGACCATACTGAGGTGATGGCCTGCCACCAGCTCCCGACGATGGGGGTAAGTAACTGTTTACTGGAGGTTCACATTTGATCACAGACCACGTCAGAGCGACCAGCCAAATAATCGTCTGAAAATACATAACATTTTAATAATACAACATGCAACTCGTAAATTCAGACTAGCTAAATAGATTTTGACACTCACTAAAATCATGTCGGATCAGTTTTCATCAATCAATATGTTTTTGATCAGAAATTATTGAAGAAATGTGTTTCTTTACTAAGATTTAACTTTTGAATACATTAAGACCGAATAGGTCGTCTTTATATAGTGGTGCCCGCGGTGGTGAGCGTGATATCAGTAATGTAGCAAGAGGGCTCACGCGTGGCCTAGTGCTGCATGAGGGAAGGCTAGGGCGAGAGGTAACTACTATCTATTCTATAGTCGAGTCCCGCCTGACGTAGTGCAGCGCTTGTACCGTTATCTTGTCGTGACTCACACAACGGGAGCTCTTCTACTTCTAGGTACCAGTGTTATACAAATAAAGAACAACGTTGAATTTGATGTAGGTATAGATAATATTCAACAAAAGCTTTATAGTAAATCCTTTTTGACCTATGTAAGCAGGTGAGTCTCTACAGCGGTAGCACTTGGTGTGACAATAAGCAGCTCCCAAAGACTTTGTTGTCGTACAACTCATGCAAAGTCAAAAGATTGGTTTGAATTTTTGCAAATTGGAGAAGACTAATAAATAAATGAAATAAGGTCAATTGATGCTAAGGTAGAAATTTCATTCACCAATTGATCATTTTGTGAATGAAATCTCGTCTTGAGTAGAGATTCACGAGTTCTGTAATACGAGCCTTAAGGTGGTATCGGAAATCATACCTACGGGAAAATAAACTATATATAGATTTACTCAATACTCTAGCAAAATTTTCAAAACGAATTTAATATAGATTAACGTGGAGTGTGTTGAAATTGAGTATCACACTTAGATTATTTATTATTGTGTAACATTTATTGTGCAACATTTCCATAGAAACCTTTATTCATCTCAATTATTTATTACCACCATTAGCAACAATATACTTGGTTCAGCTCGATCTGGATCCGCGATGACGCGTGATGCGATCCGCGTGTCGCGTCGTTAGTTAGCGCGAATCGTGCGCGCGTGTGCCGAATGTGGCGCAACAGAGGCATCGCACGGTACTATATTTTGTTGTCAGCGCTACTGCGAAACCCCTACAGCCTTATTAATAAACGGGTATTAGTCTCGGGTTAGTTACTTCAGCTTTTGTCCTTTTTTTTGCTACTGGAATATTTAGCTGGATCGAAAGAGACAAAAGATGGTTTAACTAGTCTAAAGCTAGTTCGTGTTTATTAATAAGGCTGTTACAGTACATAATAATAACACAGCTCTGCGAATTTTTATTTTAGTTTTTTGTTAAATGGTTAATATTTGTTTTAACTATCTTAAAAGTAATAGAAAACGTTATTGATTGATATATGCACGTCACATTTATCAGATTAAGATGATATATAATATTTGATTACGAAATAATAGGTCTTTACGTATGAAATTGCCGTATTGTAGTACAGACTTTTTCAAACAAAAAAAAGTTTTGATTGGCTATGAATTCTAAATTCAAATTAATTTTGTTTTAAAAATATGACATTCTATTTACAATATAAGTCTTTTGTTTATTGATTAGCGTTGTATTTTCATTACATTTCAACATTTTTCCTCATAATGGATACTTTGAAATTTCGTGTAATTATGGAATATGAGTTCCGTCGTGGCACCAACGCGGCACAAACGACACGTAACATCAACGACGTTTACGGAGAGAACTGTACAAACGAACGTACAACCCGTTATTGGTTTGCTCGGTTCCGTTCTGGGAATTTTGACTTGAAAAATGAACCTCGTGGTCGTCCGGAAACTTTGGTCAACAATGATGAATTAAAGGCGATTCTGGAAGCTGATGAATCTCAATCTACAGCTGAGCTGGCAGCAGTTTTTGATGTTAGCATCAAAACAATATTGGTCCATTTGCGACAGATTGGCAAGATAAAAAAGCTTGATAGATGGGTGCCCCACGAACTTAACGATCGCCAGCGCAACGTACGCGTCGAGACTTGCCTTGCGCTGCTTAACAGGCACAGAAATGAAGGAATTTTGAACCAAATTGTTACGTGCGACGAAAAATGGAGTCTTTTTGACAATCGAAAGCGCTCAGCAAGTTGGTTAGATCCTGGTTCGGTACCAAAGCAATGTGCAAAACGAAAAATGGCCCCTAGAAAGGTGATGGTCACAGTTTGGTGGTCTAGTGCTGGTGTGATTCATCATAGCTTTTTACAAAACGGCGAGAGCATTACTGCAGATGTGTACATTGAAGAACTGACCACAATGATGGCGAAACTCGCACGTCTGCAACCAGCTTTGGTCAATCGGTCGTCTCCACTGCTACTTCACGACAACGCGCGACCCCATACTGCACAACAGACCGTCTCTAAGCTGCATGAGTTGGGTTTGGAAGCTCTCCCTCATCCGCCATACTCACCAGATCTTGCGCCTACCGACTATTACTTTTTCCAAAATTTGGACAACTTTTTAGCGGGAAAAAAATTCAATTCCCGAGAGGCAGTACAAAACGCCTTTGAAGAGTTTGTTGTCTCCCGTCCTGCTGATTTTTTCAAGAAGGGAATCCATAAACTGCCACAGCGTTGGCAAAGATGCATTGATTGCAGGGGTGATTACTTTGAATAAAAGAAATAAATAAGTTCGAAAAAAAAAAAATACTTTAACTTTTTTCAAACAAAACGGCAATTTCATAGGTAAAGACCTAATAGAACAAAACTAAAATTTAATAAAATGAATGACAATCATTTAAGAATATTTTACCTGAAAGTCGGCTAAAAATACATATAAGGTCGTATTTTTAGCCGACTTTTTATGTATACAGTAAGAAAAAAATAAGCTGCGTTTTGTTAGTTTTCATTTTTATTTTACTAGTTTTGCCCCGCGGTTTCACGCGCGGATAGAAAGTATTTTAATTATTGGTTCATCCCACAGAAACATTTCAATTTTCCGGGATAAAATTTTGCCTATATGTTAATCCAGTCTATAAGCTATCGTAGTACCGAATTTCATCCAAATCCATTCAGCCGTTTGAGCGTGAAGAATTAACAAACATACACAAATACAAACTTTCACCTTTATAATATTAGTGTGAATTAGTGTGATATTTTATTTCTGTTTACCATCCAGCAATAGCTGTCGATTATTATTATTTCATTCATAGTTTTTGTAAGGTATCTCTTTATCTCTCTCTCTCTCTCTCTCTCTCTCTCCTCTCTCTCTCCTCTCTCCTCTCTCTCTCTCGATATTGTTTTATACTGGTATGTTCTTCTCATAGTTCATATTTGTGCTAAAAAAGTAGGTAATGTGTAGTTTCAGAGTAGATAGAAACACTTCTTAAGACTGATAGCCAATAATAATGAGACGGATATATATAAATACGACAACTGTTCGATGTTCTCACACCGGGAGATGTGCTCATTTTCTATGTCACTCGTGATTTAGCAGAAAACGGTTCACGCCGCCTTCAAGGTTAAAATTTCGACGGATGATGGTTTTCGTTACGGTCCATGTGACCTATAAATCTTAATAACATACACAGATAATAAAATTACTTTTATAAAAATACCTAATATCGTAGGCATAATAATAATAACAACGCCCAACGAACGCATACATAGATCCTGGACCCTAACTAGCATTCCCTGTGTCTAGGGACCCAGGAACTACGATGACCATGGTCCCATGACCATGTCCCACAACACCCAGACTCAGAACAATTATTTGAGCATTTTTTTTCTGTGTACAAATACTTGTCCTGCCGCGGGAATCGAACCCACCGCCTCCGGGTTATGAGCCGACCTGCCCAACCACCACACCACAGAAGCTGTCAATGAGGTATAATGAGTACCTATAGATACGTAATTCCAGTTAATTCCGTAGGTACTATTATGTACTCTGTATCCGAGATCTTTGCTTTTTGCTTCTTGTTCAGAATATATGTACATTTTTCTATCCACCACTATTATATAAATATTATATACATTATATATATATTTATACTACTACTACTACTACAACCTAAAATAAAAACAAAAAGAAAACCAAGTTAAATTTATAACATTCAATTGGCACGTCTATAAAAATTTCTAAATAGGATTATTTTATAGACGCTGAATCACCGAAAGTAATAAAGAGAAAAACAAAGTTTTGTTCACATTTAACAGAACTCCAATTAGTATTGAAAATTGAAGATAAAAATAAAGAAGTATTGAATCGGAGTTTATTACAGAATTCTTCAAGTTTCAAAGACCGGTATTCTACAGATTATAGATACTAATAACTACTTACTACTAATGACTTGTGCAACGTTTTAAAGTGCTATTGTTAGCGATTGCTTGTGACCCATATAATAGTAACTGATAAAAAAAATTAAGTAAACGTCTTTGGACACCCTTAACTTGGGGAGAAGTTGGTTCACGTTGCGAACTAAATAAAAAAAATGTATTATTATGTACCAACATAATAATATTTTTTTTACTTAGTTGTTTTGTTTGGTTTGTTTGCCCGGTAAAATTACAATTTACAATTGTCAAGATGGCGACATTAACATTAAACAAAGCAAAAACAAAATTATGTCGTTCGATAGATGGAGCTAAATTAAAGAATTTTCTACAGTCGTGTGACCCAAAGCACACTCGTTTATTTTGTAAAGATAAAAATTGATGATGAAGAAGCCGGCTAATGAAGTTGGTAGCGTGGTTAGAAATGTTGTCCCTTAATATGATATTATTGTTGGCAGTAACCCTGCCTTCTGAGCTGTAAGTTGTGGGTTCGATTCCCACCCAGGACAAACAAGTGTGCTGAACATCGATATGTGTTCTGTGTCTGGGTGTTACATGTATTTTATATATGTATTTAGAAACAAAAAGTATCTAAGTATTGTATTATCGGGAGACCATCACGAAACTTTGATTGTAATGCGACAGTAGAAATTTCCATGCTAACTGCACATAAACTGCATATTGAAACTGTCAAATCCAATCAAATTTGTGTTTCTATCTGCTGCAATCGAGTTACGCGATTGCCTAGCTGGTTCCCATAGTACAAGCTTTGCGTAGTTTGAGGATAGATGTGCTGTGTGAAATGTCCACAAATATTTATTATTCAGTTCGTGTGATAACGATAAACGTCATGTCACCACAGTAATCTGTCAGCACCAGTGTCCGGGCTTCGGTCGACGCGGCTATTTAGGTCAATTGTTTTCTAATGATTCACGTTGACGAGTCTTCCGCTCCACTGTATCTTGCCGATTATGCTTTTACGCTCAATTTACCACCAATTATAGCGTAAGCAAATGTGCAAATTAAGCAGTGTCAATCATTCCGCGTGTTATTTATTCAGAACTTGTTTGTCGTGGAGCTAAAATGATTTTAACCAAATAAATTTGTAACGACGTTAACGTCTGGTTTAGTTGTAGCTCTGTTGTAAATTTCGCTTTTTTCTGTATCGGAAGTAAAAATAAAAATAGGAATTTTCAGTGGTAGGTATTTTATTTTTCACTTCAGCAGCTCGATTTGGTATCTTTTGCTAAGAGAAAACACTTGCATTTTGCTCACTGCGCGAGGAAAAGTAGTTTTTTAAAATATTTATGCCTAGCGTATTTAGCTAGCTTTAGGTTACCTACATTTTAAATTTAATTTCTACTATAAACATTTAAATTGCTTTTTATTCTTTTAATTTACGTGCTGACTTCTTTTGCCAAGAAGTACAGTAATCCTTATAATTGTTGTTACTTTTTTTTAAATTTAAGTGTTATTCTTTTAAAGTATTACAGCATACAATATATAGTGTTTGCCTGTAATTAAATGTACATTTAGCTTTATTATGGTCATGTTTGGTAAGTTCGTTTTAACGATATAATTGTTGGTTGGTGGACCTATAAAAATAAAACTTGTATTAAATCACCAAAGCCGAGACAAAATCCCGCCCGTCTAGTCAAAATCAAGTCAAATGTCAGCACCGTTAGGCTAGGCTTTGTTTAATGTTGAAAATAGATATTCATGTTTGATGTAAAACTGAAAAACCGAATACAAATTTTATTTTGTTGTTGGCAAATTCAACTTCCGTTCGCCTCGCATTTACCATCTTACTCCTCAATTCAAGTGTGCGTAAAGAAGCTTTACTTCAAAGTGTTGTTAGCGCTAAAATTTTGAGCACTACGTCAACGTAAAATATATTGCCTACAATAGTACATTATGGCACAAGTGACGTTTGTAAATAGGGCAAATTCTGTCATACAAGTATACCTCGGGAGTTTTGGCGGGAAAAAAAACATTTCGATTTTACTAGGTGGTTGGACTTTTCTGCAAAGTTCGTCTAGGTGGCAGCAAGCAGTAGTGTGCAAGCACTACAGTGTTCCGGTTGTAGGGCACTGTAGCTAGTGAAATTACTGGGCAAATGAGACTTTGTGATCTGATCTCACAGTCGAGTAATCTTATTACCAGATTGTGCTGATATCTCAGGATGATGTGCGCAGTGCAGTGTCCCGCGAAACTTTATATTTTAGAGTTCCGAGTTTCACTGTTCTGTTATGGGCGGCCGTGTCGCTTAATATCAGGTAAACGTCTAGATAGTCACACCATTCACCAATATAAAAAATAGCCCGTCATAGCTCGGAGGCGGTGGGTTCGATTCCCGCGACAGGACAAGTACTTCTGCACAGAAAAAAAAACCCAAATACTTGTTATGTGTCCTCGTAGTACCTGGGTCCCTAGATACAGGGAATCCTAGTTAAAATCCAGGATATATGTTAAAAAAGGTGATGTAGACACTATAAGGACATTAAGTATTTCATTATGAAGTTGTACTTAAGACAAAGAATTTTTTTGTTTATTAAGTTTTAATGAAATCTAACATGCAAGTTTTTTCCCATTTCTATCGCATATTATTAAATTTTATGTTGGTAAGTACTTTTTTAGAATGTAGACTGTTTGTAAAATGTAGAACGTCTGACATTCAATTACCTACTAGGAATAATGTAAATAATCACAAACTCTACTACGTACGCTTTAATATAAACGTCACAGAATAATAATAGGTACAAATAAAATTATTTTAAAGCAACACAACGAAAACATGAGATAGGTACTAAAAAACTTATCCTAAATCCAAATTTATGTTAATAAATACTATAATTACAATAACATGCACAATATCGTCACTGATAGGGAAATAATCGTTACCTTATAAATGTTTAAGGTAACGAATAATTTATATATAAATAACTATCTATTTATTGATTAACTTAATATTATAAGTAAAACGAACGTGATAAACACTGTAATGTAATGTGTGATGTAATATGATATATAATATAATATGCAAACCTACACTAACGATTTGTAATGTAACACAGGATAAAATATATCACCACGTAACAATTGGCTTAATATTCTAATACCTACAAAAATATTTTATAGTTCCTAACTATTCTAAATTCTAAATTATATATATCTATCACAACTGCAAGGAACAACGAGTAAACTAATCTAAAGGTGGCTCCACACCATCCAATCTGCAACGCGATCTGCCGCGGGATGTTCTGAAATCACGATCGATCAATCGCATCACGTCTCCATTCGATGCGATTTGACTGATTGAGTTGACAAATTGTGTAGAGTACTTTAATATAATACAGGGCAACTATACAGCGGGCCCGCCTCGGATTGCTATGAAGTTAGAGTACCGATTTGATTTGATTGGTTTACCGTTTACCGCTAAAATAGCTAATTTATTTAGATCATTACCTTACCTTAAATTGTCTTTGTTATTTTATTTGAGGAAACAATAAATGAACATAATATTGGCACGTGAAACACTATTGTTATTCATTATTGATTATGGAATATACAATTTTTTAATCGAATCGGTATTTTAGGCTATGTTGAGAAAAGCATTACACAATCTTTGGCCGTAACTGATCAGCCGGGCTCACGTATGTTGGCCTCCGTTACGACTAGACCCACATTTTCACGTTTGTCCTTATTTTATTCTGTTGTAATACTCCTATATTGATGATTAGACCTACTTATGTACTAAGTATAAAATTGTACATGATCGTACGCACTAACATAAATCGTAGGTAAACTGACACATGGTCCTCGGGCCAAACTATCAATTTTTACAATCAATACAGTTTCATTCACATTAACTTTAGGGTGGAGTCTGCATTTGTACATTGTTTGTTTTCGCCTTCTTTCCTCGGAAGTGCTGTTCTATCTCAGCTAAGGACTTGCCCTTGGTCTCGGGCACTGCAAATAGTACGAAGAAGAATGCAACGGCGCAAAAAGCCGCGTACATCCAGAAAGTGCCCGCTGATGTCAGGACAGCCTGTAAAAAGGTAGAATCTTATTAAAATGCTTTTACGATCAATGATTAAACCGCAATATTATAAGTGTGCATATTTTTCAAAATTATAAAAAGATGGTCGCAAAAATAATCTAACTACTATTGAAAAAAAAAAAAAAAAGTAGATGAACGAAATCAAGATTTCTGTTTAAAATAAACGATAACAAAGTAATATAAGCCCTTCTAATACCTGTTTTTAGGATTACCTATTTGTGACCAGCAAAAATATAAGTAATACAATAATATAAGTAAAGTGTGGTCAATGCCTGCTTTACAAAGACGTCCTGAAAGGCACATGAAGAATTGTGATATTGAGCCCTCTCGTCTCTCGGGAAACTTAGGCCGAAGCCCGTCCTAGCTGGCGACGACTTGTCCAGAATCAGGTACACCCTTTGAAGACAAAAGAAGGCGCTATTTAGATCTTAAACGTGACCAACTCAAAAATAGACCGCCTTCTAATATCACTACAACCTTGTCTCATCCTGACTTGCATTCACTGTGCGCGTACTTTTTCTGCTGAAATTGGACACATAAGCCATTTAAGAGCACGCCACCCATGCTCTCCGGATTAACGCAGAAAAAAGTCGCTGTAGTCGGAATTGGCAAGGATGACATCATCTCATAGGTACTTAATAGTTAATAATACTTAATAGTTTTTGTCGATGAACCAAAGGTACCAAAGGTAAAGGTTCCTGCAGTGCTATTCCTATCACTTCCGCACCAACCTCGATCGCAAATCTAGACGACACTAACTCTATAGCTAGCAAAAGAACGTAGTGACGTCAATCTTACGTGCAAAATGTATAGGATGACAGTTTTGATTAATAGTCAAAGGATGAAAGATGACAGGTTACCATCGAATCCCATCCTGCACCAATCTTTATTTGTATTAATTTTGGTAAAGTTTAACTACATATAAATTCCTGATTTCATACCTCAAGTGCGTGGTAAGACTTGATGACGGAGAACATAGAGAGCAGGTTGACGGAGCTGGCCATAGCGGAGAGCTGCGAGCGGTACTGAGCTGGGAACAGCTCACCCATCAGTAGGAACGGCAAACCACCGAATCCCAGCGAAAACCCCAGCATGAACACCACCAGGCTCATGATAGGGAGGTAGCTGGAACAAACATACAACAAGGCTTTTTTTATGTTTTGGCTCAACACTTTTGTGTATTTAGTAAGTGTCAAGTGGTTGATAATTTATCTATATATATATTGATTATTAAGTTGATGATATTTCAAGCACATATATGTCAAGTAACAGTCCAAGTCATCAAGTCAAGTCAGTAGTAGTAGTTTAGTCTAAGCCATACTCCTAGTAAGGTGATGGCAACTTAACTAGACGCTTTAATGGGGTTTTGGAAACAAAACGAAAAGAAACGTTTCACCATCATTATACCACTTTCCCACACTCATGCCTGTAATCTAGCACTTAACGAATAAAATGCCACCAATTTTATACACTAACACTGAAAATGACACAAGTTTTGGAAAATAATACAATACTGTGACGCGATCTTTTTCGTTTTCCCGCCAAAAACCAACAAGAATGGAATAAACAAAAGAATGTTCCACTAACCCAAGCCAGGAACCCTTCTCGAACTCGAAGTAAAAGGAGGCGCCCATGGCCGTCATGGACGCGCACATGACGGCAGCGGAGACTAGCAGCAGCGGGCGCCGCCCCGCGCGGTCCACCAGCAGCGTGCTCACGCCGTTGCTCAACAGCTGCACCACGCCGATGATGATGGTGGCCGTCATCGCGTCTAATGTACTCCCTGGAATGAGGATTACGTTTTCTTAGGATAGTGATGGTATGTTGATGGAAATAAAAACTATACCTCTTCTAAATGAGGGCAATGATTTTTCATAGGAATAACATTATAAAACGTACGAAAATCAGTTTCTTCCATCGCAAACTTATCTACTACTCGTAGTATACTCGTAGATGTATATACAAAACTATAAATAAAATATATAAAACATACATATTACATATATACAGAATATTTATAGCAAATACCAACGCAAAACAAGCGGTTTTATACTACATAGAAGAACGACTTGTATTGCGTCGATATTTTTTTTCCGATTGGCATTGATGATGGCAGTTAGTCTCAATTATTATTGCATCTAAAGAGTTCAAAATACAAAATAAAATAAGAATATCTAGTGTAATTCCGATAAAATTAAGCATAAATCAATTTTTTGCAGATTCACACTACAATTATATTCTTATTTGATTTTGTATTTAAGATCAACTTCCGCGAAGTCACGCTTGATTCTATCAATTACCTATAGAGTTCCTTTCTTACGATGACTACGAGGAATAAATATAGTAAAAAATAGAACACAATCGCCATATTGATTTCTGAAAACGATTACAAGTCAAATTGCTTTTGGGTAAAATAGTCTAATTCCTTAATTTTCTAAGCCATCTCTCACCTGCGCTTTTAAAGATCTCCACTGTAAAGAATATAACGGAATCGATGCCACTGAACTGTTGAAAGAACAGCAAGGACAAGCCGATGATAAGAGGCTTGATGACGACTGGTGAGAAGAACACCCTGCGCGTGAATAGGCGTGGTGGGTCTGTTGGATCTTCCATTTTTCTGAAAGTAATAACACAACATGAATATATGGCCTCTTTTTTGAATGTATAACCATATGCAAGAAATTTACGATGGTGACTAAATAGAGAGACGAGTTTGTTATGGAATAGATAATATAATTATTATGATTTTCATTAATTTAATGATTTACTTAAACTATTACATATAATTTATTTAATCTATTAAATATTCATTAATACAAATAAACTTTTTGACTGGCCCGATAGCTCAGTTGGTAGTACCCTGCCTTCTGAATTGTGGGTTGTGGGTTGGATTCCCACCCAGGAAATACATTTGTGTAAAATGTAAAATGTAAAAAGTATCTAAGTATTGTATCAGTTATCTGGTTGCCATAGTACAAGCTTTGCTTAGTTTGGGGCTAGATGGCGCTATGTGAGAAGTCCACACTTATTATTATTATTAAACTCCGTCATGCATCGTCGACCCTTGGCGTCAGCTTGTATCTATCAATAAAGCTTCTCTTTTGATTGATATAAGTATAAAGTTGAGTTGTGGTCAGCTTACAAAACAAAAAAAAAATGTAACTTACTCATTAATTTCGTCATCTTTGACGGTCGCCGTGGCGCGAGCAGAAAGATGCAGCCACTTGATGGCATCAGAAGCGTCCAAGCCTTGCGCTTCTAGCCATACAGGGGACTCGGGCAATGGCAGGAGAACCAAGAACAAAGCCACTGGAATGTATAAGTTTACCAGGGTAACTCTATTGCTAAAGAAAACTTTTGGGCCGTGCATTCGTTTATTCTATAGATTTGAACCAAGGCTTTGCTTTAACTACCTACACGTGAGGACGTTTCTGACGTGGACGTGGCTTCCTAGTGCATAGTTTCAGTTTCTACAATGTAAAGAAAAGCTGTTGGTCTATCTAACAATAAACGAAATGAATAAATAAAAAATAATTAGGCAGTACGTATTAAATAGACACCTACTTAACTCGAATGAATAACGAATTAAATAGGTATTGGATTCTGAATAGTTTTCCAAGCTGATAATGTTTACTCTCAAGTAATATAGCATTATTCTATATCCATATTTGTAAAGGTTAGTATAGTTTTGGCGCACCAATAAAAGAGTACTCGGGGTTAAATGCTGTTGTAATGTTGAGAAAATTATATTATATTATTATAAAATTATTTACCACAAAATATAGCAGAAAAGAAAGCGAGGTATCTCCAGTAGAGCCAGTTGCCAGCGATGTAAGAGAGCAAGATACCCAGAGACATGGACAAGGTAGGCATCGAGCCCAGGCGGCCGCGGATCTCCGGGTCGCAGCATTCGCTCACCTGAAATATGACCATATAATACGATGAGGATTAGGGAAGTATTACAATTTTATTGTCACATGATAAATAGGAATGCACCTATAACAAACGGTTTGGGAATAGTGGATCTTCTAGATTTCTGAATGAAACCTACAATTTTAGTCGAAATAAATGACACAATAAATTGAGTTATTCGCTTCTTACTACATACATAAAATAAAGGATTATATGTAATACGAGCTTCTGCCCGCAGCTTTGCCCGCGGCGTGGCCTACGGGAAAATAATTCAACCACCCATTTCACCCTCTTAAGGGTGGAATTTCGAAAAATCCTTTCTTAGCGGATGCCTACGTCATAACATCTACCTGCATGCCAAATTTCAGCTTGATCCGTCCAGTGTTTTGGGATGTGCGTTGATAGATCACTGTCAGTCAGTCAACTTTGAGTTGTAATTGTGTGTTGTAAATACTAAGATTCTTTGTACCTACCATTAAACTGAATGACGTGTTTTTGAAACAAGGGGGCTATTACATCTTTAAGCTTGAGCACCAACAAAGAACTCATTATTTCAACAGGATAATTATTATCTATTTTAAAGACGTTTGGAATGCAATATGTTCATTGAGTATTTATAGTTCTTTGCTATGAATGAGCTCTTTAACTGCTAATTATTTATAAGGAAATTACATTTACATTTTATACGAGCACATTGATGTTGTTAATTTCTCACGTGACAAGATTAAGGAAACTAGATTAGATAATTTTATATCAATTCCCACCCTCAAAACTGCATTTGTCAGCAACCACAGCAAAAGTTTTACATTGATTTATTAGCTTATTTAGGGATGGGGATATCTAAAAGGTGTTTTGAGACCAAAGGTGTCATGGTTTTGAGAGTAACTCAATAGGCACGTTAAACGTATTTTATAGAATAATCAACTTACGTAAACTTGAGCAGTTGCGAGAACGAATCCAACGCAGATTCCTGAGAACATCCTCCCCACCAAAACAAGAGGGAAGTACTTTGCAAATCCAAGAATGATCCAGCTTGCCACCCATAAGGGTGCAGCAAGTTGTAGCGTCCGCTTGCGACCAGCACGTTGCATCAGTGTTCCTGCCACCAAACTACCGAAGAACGCGCCCAGTGGAGGAATTGCACCTGTAATTTATAGATCACTAGTCATCACAATTGTGAATAATCAGAGCTGTTAAATATACTGTATAAATACAATTCTAGTGAGGGTTAAGTCGTAGAACGGGTAAATAAAACTCCGTTGCTGCCAGAGCATTCTAGACTTAATTTATTCAAATTCGGTATTAGGTACTTACATGAAACTTTGTGAGAATTTTGTCATCGCGATTTAGGAATAACTATCTCAAATGGTAGGCGCCATTTATTTTCATATGAAGTAAACTAGTACGTAAAAGTAGTAAAATTAGACAAACACAGGCCAGAACCTAAACAATAATAATAGTTCCGATCCCCAACACATCGGTTCTGCCTACTAATCATAAATTAAATACAAAGTTACTTCAACATATAGCTTGTTGATATGGTTTAAAAGAAGCAATTGTGAATGTGTTGAAAAGATCGTGATACCATTATAGGTACGATATATACCTTTTATGTAAATATGACTAGTAAATAGGCATAAACTGACTAAAATAAGTCAACCCAGCCAGGGGCGCGTTGACCTTGCTCATAACATGGTGGAATGTAAATTAACAACTGCACTAATACATCATACACGTGACTCCACGTGTGTCACATCTACAGCTGACTTTTCACATAGTTTTGAAGATTTATTTTGTGGTTCCGTATCTAACAGGTATTAATTATAATCAGGCGATTATAATACTGTTGTTGCCAGCATTTTTAAATCACCGTAAGACATCTGACTGAGACTGATACTGCTTTTGTTTTATAAAGACGATGGTGCAAATCGTGTTTCGCAGAGAACGTTTTCTCTGCACAAATGGTAGGATTTTGTTGTGAACAAATATCACTTTTTGGTAGCACCCGTCCAAATAATGACCGCTGGTAGCTTTACGGATCAGTTGAGATCAAACTACCTACCCTTATCTACAAATTTAAAACTGAAAGCTTTTCTCCTGTAGCTCTATATGTCTCTATCAAAAGTATATTAACTTCTTAATGAGACTAACGAGAATTTGTGCGCTTCACTGTACCTACTATGATTTAAAATAAACAACTGTCAAATTCATGTTTTTTTTTCAATACATACATCACTACAATGTCAAATGGAAAAATCTTAAGTACTTATTGTAAATCTTTACTGTTATAAATACCTTTATTAAGACAACACCATCAACAACAATTTGTAGTGATAATGTATAGCATTTTGTTTAAAGAATAAGGCTCATTGCCCGTTTAAAAAGACATTAATAAGCTTTACACCGTGTAAATTACACGTAGGGTAGTTAATACCTAGGTACTTACGTACATAAAAGTGCGCATTAGTGGCTGACAAAACATGTTCTTAATTCGATTCGTTTGAGCACATTTTGCAATAACACCTGATAAAATATCTACATCATCAATGAGCTATGAAACAAAAGACAAAAATTTACCTCGTAACTTCATTAGCATTTGTTAAGCATATTTTACCAAGTGGTGAATTTGTTTACAACTTGTACCTATAATATTATATAAACAATATTGTACAATAAAACAAGTCAACAACAAATTAATAAACCGAAACGAAGTTAACATAAAAGTAAAGTATTCATATAAAATATGTAATAAATAACAATGGGTGACGTGACGAGCCAGTCATTTTCCTGATGTTAAGCATCACAGCTACCGATATTAGATAGTAATGCCGGCAGAATATCTGGCAAATTGACGCGGGTGATACCTCCTGGACTAGATAGGGATAGGGATAGGGATAGGGATAGGGATAGGGATAGGGATAGGGATAGGGATAGGGATAGGGATAGGGATAGGGATAGGGATAGGGATAGTGATAGGGATAGGGATAGGGATAGGGATAGGGATAGGGATAGGGATAGGGATAGGGATAGGGATAGGGATAGGGATAGGGATAGGGATAGGGATAGGGATAGGGATAGGGATAGGGATAGGGATAGGGATAGGGATAGGGATAGGGATAGGGATAGGGATAGGGATAGGGATAGGGATAGGGATAGGGATAGGGATAGGGATAGGGATAGGGATAGGGATAGGGATAGGGATAGGGGTAGGGGTAGGGGTAGGGGTAGGGGTAGGGATAGGGATAGGGATAGGGATAGGGATAGGGATAGGGATAGGGATAGGGATAGGGATAGGGATAGGGATAGGGATAGGGATAGGGATAGGGATAGGGATAGGGATAGGGATAGGGATAGGTATAGGGATAGGGATAGGGATAGGGATAGGGATAGGGATAGGGATAGGGATAGGGATAGGGATAGGGATAGGGATAGGGATAGGGATAGGGATAGGGATAGGGATAGGGATAGGGATAGGGATAGGGATAGGGATAGGGATAGGGATAGGGATAGGGATAGGGATAGGGATAGGGATAGGGATATAAGAAATATACATTATAAGATGCTCTATAAGAAATTAATTTAACAGGTAATAACACTGGTCCGCTAATAGATTTATAACCTTTTTTAAAGACACTTATTAAACTCTTGTATTTTTTGAGGTATTTAAGTACGTTTTTAACTGGCTTACCTATCCACGACTTCTGCTCACTGTGCTGAATAATGTGAGGGTCACTCTCTTCTATGGAAGGTATGCCCGAGGCGGTGTACCCTCGCACCAGGCCGATGATGAGGAAAGACAGAGATGCCCCAAAGGTCAGCCATGCCTGGAACAATTAACACCTGTATATTTTTAAATCCAGATATACCTAAGTAGAGCAAATATTTCTAATAATAAGAACTCATTTCAAGTGAAAAAAAATTGCTACGATTTTAAATGTCTCAAAATGATGTCATAATGAAGGGTTGAGAATAAAAAGGATTTAACTGACAAATTGACAGTTTCGAGAAAATTGACTTAAAACGTCAACGGCGAGTGCTTATAAGGTAATAGAAAAGGTTTATGTAAGTTTCAGTTGCTTGAAAATGTTTTAATTCTATTTTAAATACTAAATATAGTACTAATTCATACAATTACTGTAAAAATATAATATAAAAAAATAAGTATAATAATGTTTATATGCTAAGAGAACTGTATTCCTGTGACAGATAAACCGTTTTTAGACTCAAAATCTCGAGATTTAAGCCTCATTTCGGTATTTCGAGAATGTATTATTGAAGATAATTTCACGCTGAATCCAACGATATCCATAAGTCATTTCGAGGAAAAAATCAGTTAAACCCTTTTTGTTCTCACCCCTTCAATTATATAATCCCCTTTGCACGATTACAAGATTGTATCGTGCACTGTAATGTTATATACCTAGTGTGTTTTACAGTGTTACTCACTTACACGTGTATAATAATTATAGTACGAAGCTGCGGTATGGTCAGCGCCAAAAGTTTAACTACCTATGTCTCTCAAGTTAATACTCAGCTCATAAATCGCTGCCCAAGCAGATATTTCATTCATATGATAAATTAGTGAATCAAATCTCCGCTTGAGTACCGATCGATGACTGAGCATCGTTCTGTAATACGGACCATAGATACCTACCTAATTAATTTCCGATAGTCCCTAGCACAAGTTATTAATAAGCAGCCGAAAGATTTTTTTTTTTACTTCAAACTTGTAGCTAACATTTGACCACGCTCTCACCTGATGGGAAGTGACGATACGATCGAAGGTGTAGCATGCTAGCCAAGTAAATACCTATTCACTCTTCTCTTGAACACGCCCGGGTCATATATCGCGGGAAACACAGACGCTGGCAGGGCATTCCAGTCTTTAGCCGTTCTAATTAAGAACGTGGAATCAAATCGCTTGGTACGAATAGGTGGTATATCGACCACGAAAGGATGGCGCTTAGCCGAGCGTCTAGATGTTTAATATAAATGACCAGGGGGCTTGTAATATTAAATAGTATTATATATAATAATAGTATTAGTACTTTACCTCCTGAGAATCACAGTAAAATTACCTCGTTATTTTTCATCATAGCAATAATTACTACCAACCAGGACAATCAACAATTTAATATAATTTTTAAATTTAATTACTGCTAATATCGAAAAACCTCCTACGGTTATCGAAAATAAAAATATCCTGTATTGTTCATGGTAGAGTAGGCAACTTCTGTGTACAAAACTTAATCTAAATCAGTTCTACCGTGATAACAAAACAAATAAACAGACAACTATTCGTATATATAGTAGTATATCTTAGTTGGGATCGCAATTGACAGCAAAAAAGTTGATGTCAAAAAAGTAGCGGAAGACCGAAAAAAGTGTGTTTGGACTGTGTGAAGAATATGTGTGCTAAGGGAGTTAATTTTGAGGTGACGTCTGAGAGGAATAAGTAGATGAGAATAACATGCGGCACCGACCCTATTTAAATGGGATAGGGGAGGGAGATGGTGATTAGTAGGGATTGTAGTATGTACCTATTATATAATAATGGCAACCTTAATATAAGTATGTTTGGTATATTTTTCGTCTATATGCGAATACCTGTTTTAAACACGATTTCCGAGAGATACTCGAACTTGGTTCATAATCACAAGACTTCACCTTTTGGTAGTTACACTTCTCCATAATTTACGAAAAGATGAAAATTATGCCTAAATATTAAATTAAAGTTTATGTTATTTCAATTTGGCAACCGCGACGCCACTGCCAGACGAGGCGTAGCAAAATTTTCATTTTACGTTTGTCCAAATATGGAACTGTGAAATTTTAACACGTAGCGTTAGCACGCGGCTTCATCCGTAGAGTAATATATTTTTTATAAGTATAAATAATATCGTATAAACATAAATAATATAACTAATAAATAATATAACAAGGTCTTCTAATGTAAATAAACTAATCATCACAATTTTTCAGTAAGAAGGTTATCAAATAGATACGTAGACGTAATTTTTTTAAATGTCTCTGTTTTTCAAATCTTTTAGTTCATTTATAATTTTTAATTATTGGTAATCTTTATTAAAATTAATAGTAACATTTTGATGTTCCAGTAATTAAAATCATCATTTTTTTGTCATCTGTGTAATTATGTAGTAACATCGCCATAAAGAAATTAGCCATCAATAAGGTCAGTTCGTTTTTCTTACTCAATTCTTTCATCAAATTGATATCAACGTACTTACATTTAAAAATCAATTTCAATTCACATTCATTATAAATGATAACTATAATATGTACTACATTAATTAACACTTATTAATAATTCCATCAGAGTCATGTGCTGACAATCGCTGCACATCCTTTACTTCCATTCTTTCATATATTCGGAAGTATGTACTATCTGTCTGTAATATTTCTGTTTATTACCTTTTTACGATTTAATGGCACACTAAACCAATAAGATTGCTATGGAGTTAGATTAAACTGTAAAGAAGAAGTCTAAAATATCGCGATACTATACTAGGCAAGCATGCCCGTATCTTACACCACGTCATTGCTAAATATCAGGCGAGAGAGTGGTCAAATGCTTTTTTAAATCATTGTCGTGAGGCTAAACTTACTATAGCAGTAGCTGTAGTTATTATAGCAGTAGCTATAGTTACTATAGCAGTAGCTATAGTTACTATAGCAGTAGCTATAGTTACTATAGCAGTCGCTATAGTTACTATAGCAGTAGCTATATTTACTATAGCAACAGCTATAGTTGTTATAGCAGTAGCTATAGTTACTATAGCAGTAGCTATAGTAAGTATTACAAAAAGTAGGTACCGCTTGTAAATTAATAATATTTACGCATTGTACACGTTTCTGTTGCTATGGACGCTTAATAAATATGTCAGAAATAATACAAGCGACGAAATAATGAGTGTACGACACTTCTATTCAGTTTTAAATGAATTGTTGTTGAGATGTTCAACTCAAAACTATTAAATCACTAATTAAGCCTGCTTATAAGTAAAGAATATTCATTAGTTGCCTATTAGTTGCGCCCCAACGGAATGGAAACAAAACGTATGTTCTTTGTTTTTTTCCAGGATCTGAACTATTCGTTTATTCCCATTAGAAAACCATGATTTAAAACTGTTCATCTTAGTGGAAAAATTAGATAATTAAAGAAAAATTATTGTTACATAACATTACATGTTATAAAATTTATCTATACATACCTACTTTTTTCGATGCACATATATAATAATACAACCGCAACTGTGTTATTTTGTAAATTGAATTTTTTTAAAATGTTAACGGTACATTTCTTGCTCAATAAAGAACTGTTAACATTTTTTTTAATTTTTGCCTGTTTATCTCTCTTTAAATGCGCATCACACAAAACTACTTGACGGATATTGATGAAACTAGGTATTATAGCTTTTTTTTTTTAAATAACAAGGTTACGGGTTCTAAAACAGGTCAAGTGCAGGTTGCCCCATGCGATAAGATATTAATTTCATTTAAGAATTTTTGTTTATAAAATAGTAAAGAAACAATTAGCGATTATAAAACAATTGTATCAATATTTCAATATAAAAAAAAGGAAAGAAACTAAATATAGCCTTGAGGTTTTGCATTGTATTCGCAAAGTGCTTGATTACAGGCGTGAGTGTGGGAAAATGGTATAATGATAGTGAAACGTTTCTTTTCGTGTTGTTTCCAAAACTCCATAGAAGCTTCTGGTAAAGTTGCCACCACTTTGCTAGGAGTATGACTTGACTAGACTAGACTATGACTTAACTTGATGACTTGGACTGTGACTTGACACATTATATAATATTAATTAACATAAAAAATTATCAATTACTTGACACTGGCTAAATACGCAAGTGTGAAGCCAAAACAAAAAAAAACCTATGATTGTACATTTGACTCTTATTTTACATGTTTCGTGTTCTAATTACAACTAATTTTTACCGCCATAATTATAGCGCAAAAAATTTTTACTTTTGGTGGCAATAACTACGAAAATATTACAAAAACTTAAAAAAAAGGAAGACGTACGCGCATTGATTTCACTGCGTAAAAGTAAATAAATTTCACAAAGACATTTCACACAGCGCCATCTAGTCCCAAACTAAGCTTGTACCATGGGATCCAGATAACTGATAGAATACTTAGATACTTTTTATTTGCAAATACATACATAGAATACAATATAACACCCAGACCCAGGAATCGGACCCACAACCTACATTTCAGAAGGCAGAACAACTATTAACTGAGCTATCAGGCCACTCAACAAGGCGTAGACAACATACTCGTAATGAAAAAATCATCCAAACCAAATAACATCCAAATGTAACGTTGGTGCTTTTTTATGGATTTTTTTACTTCAAACTTGTCTAGCATTTGACCACGCTCTCACCTGATGGGAAGTGACGATGCGATCGAAGGTGTAGCATGCTAGCTAAGTAAATACTTATTCACTCTTCTCTTGAACACGCCCGGGTCATATTTCGCCGGAAGCACAGACGCTGGCAGGGCATTCCATACCTTAGCCGTTCTAATTAAGAACGTTGAGTCAAATCGCTTGGTGCGAATGGGTGGTATTTCGACCACGAAAGGATGGCGAGCCGAGCGTCTAGTAGTCCGGTAGTGGATACAAAGGTAAACTCTATTCTTAATGCTGAAAATGTAAAAACTCCGTGAATCCGCGGGTCGCAGCTAATTTAGGTACTGATAATGCTTGCTGATTAATAATGTTTTCGAGTCAATTAGTATTTCCTGCAATTATTATTATCTTAGCTCACTTGCTGTCCTTAAAACTACAGTAAACTTATAACATGATAATAACTAAAGGATCATTATATTTTTTTCAGGGATCATCGTTTTAAGTTAAGTGGGAAAAAACTTCTTTTTTTGAACTCATTATAATAGTTTTGCTAAATTTGACATTAAGAGGCTAAACACTTCCAAATCAACCTAACTTAAATGTAATTCTCTCAAAATGTATATATATTATAACCATAATAAATAAACATCATATTTTTGCTACGCAAAATGGCCTATATAATATAGAACAATGTTCTATGTTCGATTGCTGTAATAGGTTTATTTTATAAGTTGTTTTATTTGATAAACGTGCTCGCATTGGGTGTTGTCATCGTCTTAAGCACTTTTAATTTTATATTCTTAGAACAATATCATAAATAACTCATTAATTTCTTATTACACATAGTGTTTACAGGACACATACATTTTTAATATATGTTTTAAAAATGTATGTGTCATACAAACGTATGTGAACTACTACTAATAGGTAAGTAGTATCCAAGTATTATTTTAAGTACATTATTTACCATATATAACCGATCTAAAGGCCCTGGTAGTGACCAGGGGCCTTTAGATCGGTTTCGAGCTGCAAAAATTTTCAAACGTGCTCGAACCCTGCAAATGTCGGAAATTGTGCAGGGTGCGAGTATTTTTCGTTGAATATCCTACTACATCATCCTGATTGGTATCTTATTATTATATTCAATCAACGAACATTCGTTAATTATCCTCTACTTTATTATCACCAACAGCCTAAAGACTGCTGAACGTATCGGCCCCATGGAGCACCACTTTGAGCGGCCGCTTTCCTCTTGCCTCCACCGAGCTTCCCGCGGTTTTGACGGTGACCTAGTGACGTTCCGGTCTATGCTGCTCTTTCGGATCGTGGACGCCACTCGAGAACCTTTCATCCTGATCGGTTGTCAGTTCTGCGAGTTCACTTAACATCAGGCAATGTATGGTCAAACGTAAGCTTATTAGATATTTTAAAAAATTGTAACAATTGCCATTTCAAATTGCTAATTCTAAGAGCTATATTGAGGTAGTGTCGTCAATAATAACATTTGAGACTTCTAAATACAGTAAAACTCATATTTTACCGCGACGTCACCGAAACGGCCCCAACGGAAGATCAGCGCTGGTCGTACGACAAGCATTATGCTGAGTTGGGACTGGTTCGCGGCAACTGTCAATTATATTTGTTACTTAGAATAGTTTATTGATTTATTTGCGGTTGTCACGAATAAAAACGTTTTTCTTTCTTTCAAACCTTTTTCTTTCTTTATTAATAAAAATCCAATAGAAATATCCTCCAATAATGAATCAAAAACGGCATATATATCCGCTGTGAGAAGGAGGATACATGGTGCGTCGTTTACAAAAGGTAATGAGTCATATTATATTCATACCTCTAACTACATAATATCATATAGGTAAGTAGCAAATAGATCTGTCTTATATACCTACCTATTAGTTCGGACTCTATTAGAGTGGCTATTTGACTATTATCTACAATGGAGTGCACCTCACAGTTCGCGTGACCGGCGGAAGAGGGTCGTCATGGTCAGGTCACGTGACGTCACGAGCTTGCACCGGAATCGAATACGCTCAACACTTATTCAAATTGAGCATCCAAGAAAAGATCAAGCGATGTATTTCTAGAGTTGGATTGAAGATAGAGATAGAGTTCATTGAAGGTTTTCAACGGGTTTGTTCTTAAGATTTTTTTAGACAAATGCATATATAATTTGTTTTAGTACCTTTACATATATTTTGGATGATACTGCACTATAAAATGGTGAGATTTTTTTTATGTTAATAATTGAATGCTAATTGTTCACCTGATGTTAAGCGACACGGCTACCCATATTAGCTGCAGTGTCACTCGTAGAGTTTAACTCGCAGTCAGGATGATGTGCGCAGTGCAGTGCGTAACACTGCACTGCGCACATCATCCTGAGATATCAGCACAATCTAGTAATAAGATTACTAAACTGTGAGATTAGATTAAATTCTCATTTGCCCAGTAATTTCACTAGCTACAGTGCCCTTCAAACCGGAAGTGCTTGCGCACTACTGCTTGGCGGCAGAATAACTGGCAAAGCGGTGGTACCTACCTAGACGAACTTTGCAGTAAAGTCCTACCACCTAGTAAAAGAAGTAAGATCTGAAAAATAATAACCGCAACACTGTTGGTAGAACATTTTGCCGCAAAATATACGACAGGTGCTCGCGCGGTCACGAGAAGTTTTTATTGAATGGATGCATGCCATTCAAAACGTTTTTTGGGATAATAAGTATAAGGTAACTATAATATTAATATTTATTTAAGAAAAAAAAAGACTTTTTTTTTAATATTAATATTTATTTAAGATTTTATATATCGTACAAAATTCGTCAAACACCCCATCATCATCCATTGTTTGGTTAAAGGCAGCATGTGTACAGTCAAGTGTTTAAATCACAAGATCAGCCCGATAGGTTTATTTTCAAAACAGCACGGATCCAACCGATTTTTGTATTGGTGCTTTTTTAGGAATAAGCATATACTGTTATGCTTTTTTTTTCATTGGTGGTACCTATTTTAAAGTGTGTGTTTGTGTGTGTGCGGGATAGGGTAGAGGGATGTGTGTGTAGTGTGAGTGAGAGAGAGAGTGTTAGGGAGAGAGGATGTGTGTGGGTAAATGTGCTCTTACCTATACGTCATATTTAAAGGGTCACATAACAAAGTAATTCAAGCGTGCAAAGAACATTACAAAATAGCATAAAACAAATTAGAATATTTGTTCTGTTCGCCGTCAGAATAGCAAACTAAAACCACTTCGTGAAGTATAGTCAATGTTTTAAGGATAAAGACCCAAATTAAGACCTTAATTTTTATGGAAATATAAATCATTCAATATATAATATAATAGCCGCTCTAACACCTATACTCTACCAGTTAGCGATATAAATTTGTTTTTTTAACCCATTCAGCTCCGGCATTGCACACCTCGCGTTTTACACACTTTTGCCGTGTGCCAGCAACGCGCCTTATTCGTTGTGGCTATCTTCACCTAATATTGGGTTTTTTGTGGGTGTGTTTGAAATAATCGAATACATTTAACGAAAAACTATAGAGAAATGTCACTGTCATTTTATATAAGTACGGTCTATTTTATAATGTAAATAAAAATATACTTAGATACATTCATAATATACGCAATTACGCCAAAGTCACAGTAAGATAAAACGTAGAGCAATTGTTGCAATCGCAATTCACCTAAATAGGCTTGAATGATTACGGAAAATTGCAATGCTTAGGTGTATTTTATGCACAGACCTAATAATTCCACCACGTCAATTGAAACCCGCAAATTAGGTTCAGTTTATTTATTCAGATATATTTGTTGAATTATAACCATGAATTTCTATTTTACATAACAAATCAATTTCACAAAACTTATAAGGGAAAAAGGATAATGATAAGTTTGTAAGATTTGTTCGGATTACCTACTACCGTCGGCGGATATTAACGGGGACAGGAGTTGAAAGCGCCAGTGAAGCTTTCAGGGAATAAGTTTTATATACTAACTAGACTGGCCCGATAGCTCAGTTGGTAGTAACCCTGCCTTCTGAATTGTAGGTTGTGGGTTTGATTCCCACCCGGAAAAAACATTTGTGTGATAAACATAGGTGTTTGATCTGTGTCTGGGTGTTATATTGTATTCTATGTATGTATTTACAAACAAAAAGTATTTAAGTATTGTATCAGTTATCTGGTTCCCATAGTACAAGCTTTGCTTAGTTTGGGGCTAGATGGCGTTATGTGAGATGTCCACACATATTATTACTATTTATATTATATTTGTACTTATACCAACTACCAATAAAATAGTATCCAGTAATGAACTCATTTGGTACTCTAAGTAAGTATTATAACCACAGAATAACTAATAGTAGGTTGGTACCCATAATATCTATTAGAACATAATCATTAAAAAGATGTCAGCCGTGGTCCCAATAAATAGGTATTTTATTTCGCATTGAGACTTGTTTCTATGCATATTTTGATATTCCTAAGTGCCTTAACCAAGGCTTAGGAGAGGGATCTTTTTTATTTTTTATAATTCCTGTCCGGGAACCGAGGCCCTGCGATCTAATTCATTCGATTTTCATGAATTCCTCTAACATAATCAGAGACTTTACCTACTTTATAATATATTTAGTAGGTATTACAATTTTACTTATTCTTAAACAACTATAGGTATCTATCATTTCAGCTCTATTCTTTCATCCATTCTTCTATGTGTTAACTATTGTGATAATCTTGCAATTGAGAGTTTATGATCTGATCGCACACTCGAGTAATCTTATTACCAGACTGTGCTGATGTCTCGGGATGATGTGCGCAGTGCAGTGTCGCGCGAGGCTTTATATGTTAGAGTTCCGTGTGACTCTGTTCTGTAATGGGCAGCCGTGTCGCTTAACATCCGGTGAACGACTAGCTCGTCTCATCATTCAATAACATAAAAAAAATCTAACCTATCACATCTGGTGCAATCTAGATTTCTGTTAACTACATAACATACATAACTATTTATTTATTTCGAGGAGTCTGGTTGAAATTCGGCAAATGCAGAACCTTTATCTACTTTATCTACTTTTTTTTACCTTTGTCAACTCGAAGATCTTCAGACAGAAAACCTTGATTTATTTAAATACCATTCGGGTAGGAAAATTAGGTCATGAGGGTAATTAATAAACGGGACCTTATCACCAAAAACAAAAACTGCTTCTTTTTGCCATTTGGTCGACTCGTTTATTCCCATAGATATAAACATGCCCAGGAATTTAAGCTAGCACAACTTCAAAGCCATTTAATAAATATTCATGTAGAAATTTTAAATTTGGAGTAAAAAAAATTTTAGTGGTTAATTATTATTAATGTGTGCTGCATTTGACTTATACCTACAATGTCTGACCGACATTGCGTCATAGAATAAACAATAGACCGCGTCTTGACGTCGCGAAGAAGGTAGAAATACGGACGCCACTAAATGACCGATGACAAAACAAGTATTGACAGAGGATTATGAAATAATACTACTCATGTAATGGAGTCTAATATGGATATATATACATTCATTGGCTGTTAATAATCTACGAGATATATGGGTAAAACCATGAGGAAGAGGTTTAGCTAACCAAGTGCATTCACAACCCTACCGAAACACTTCAAATAGGGGCTAAAATTGTCTTCTGTTTCTTGAATAACATTTTATTGTACATTACATCTCTATTCTGATGAGACGAGCTCTAACGTGACTTTGCAAAATGAGCTTTTCTCCATTATTTTTTTTGTGTTGTGCGATATCTTTGTTTGAGGACTTGAGGTTTGAGGGACTTCCAGTAGGCCCTTTTTCCCACTGGGCACTCTAGGCAAATGCCTGGGGCCCCGCGATTGATAGGGGCCAATTTTTCCTAGATTGCCAGATGATAACCGATGCTCATTTATTACCTAAAGACATATATTTCGAAAAATCAAACGATAATGACTATTACAATGATTATTACGTGCGCTTTTGCGTGCGCTAAGCTACTCTACAATCGTCCGACAATCATGAAATAAAATACAACTTTATGATATACCAAGAATACAATGTTTTAAACAAAAGTTACCAGGGAACTAGTGTAACATATAATTATCCTTTGACTCTTTCAGGAAGTCACAGTATCGCCATATTTGAATTAAGCGAAAAAAATAAAAATAAATTAATCGAAGCGTGGCGGTAAGCGCCCAGTTTGAATAATTTTACTTGAATTTAACTGAGAATATACAAGAAAATTGTATCAATGTTACGTTTAAAATTTATAATTTCATCGAGTATTCCCGTGTTTTATACAAATACCTTAAAAATAATAATTCATAATTAATTTATAACAATTTTTCCATTGTGTTTGAAATGCCTAAAACCCAATATATGCAAAGTTGGTGAGGCAAACGGACGTGAGGCTAAAGAGAAAGAGTTACATTTCATATATTACTGTAGGCGCAAGAGAGATCGAGCTGAAGAAGTATGATTTGTTTGAGAATTCTTTTCAACACAATAATAAATATTTACCTGTTACTATCAATTATATTAGCTCGAAAGATTACTTATTTATCGAGACATTCACGTCTTGAAATAAATCCAACATCAAAATAGGTTTGCCTACTTCAGATTAAATATGAATCAGTGAACACAGAGCTAAAGTGTGCTAAAGGGAAAGTAGGCAGTAATATGATAAGATTTATCGTAAGTTAAGATAATCGAGTCACGGGACGTTTTACATATATGTCACGACGTGACATAACATAGGATTAGATTTAGTTTTGTAGGTATGTAGACAGTATTATAATAACAGAAATAATAAATTAATAAATAATAACGCCCAACGATCACATAAATAAATCGTAGTAAGTCGTACAGTATATGTTTTGTTTGCTCTCTCTTAAAAATACCCAATTTCTACATTTGTCGTTTGCGATATTTATTTAAGAATGAGTCTCAAACTTAACTGTTTTAAAAATGTCACAATGAACTTGATTTAATAAATTCGGCATTGATTTATTGGTATCATATTATATCCATTTAAAATAGTTGTTGAAGATTGTAAGATAAAAGCCTACGGGCAAAACCACGGGGCTCTATTTAAAATCTTCAAATTAAGGCATTTTCACGTAGGTATAAGCACTAAGGTAGGTAAGTAGGTTGTAGGCGACACGCCTCTTTGGAATAATACTTTTTTTTTAAACATATGTTTAAAAGGTAGTTTTGGCGTGAAAACGAAAAACATCGCGTCACTGCATTGTATTATTTTCCAAACTTGACTTGACAATAATACAGTTAATTATTTTTTTATTTTATTTTTTTTATATTTTGATTTTGTCTCCACTTTATTGTAGTGTGGAGACAAAACACCAAAAAATAATGTTTAAAAGTGTGACTGTAGAATTTTTAATGGTTTGTTTAGAAAATTATATACACCACCTCAAGATATAAATTAGTTTTTCTCCTACAAATAAGATTCCTGTATTGCTAAATAAATTACAGTCTAACAATAAGTGTCTATGTCAGGAATATAATTGGGACGTAACATTCAAGTATTTAAATTTCTTGTAATTGTGTACCTACATTAAGTTCTCATCTAAATATTCTATGAACATTAGCTAGGTACCATAGTCAAGTTTTACAATAAAATACAACTTAGCTAAGCAACACTTTCCGCGAGGTTCGTGTGTACGTTTCTTAAGTTCGTGTCAATTTGTCAGACCAAATTCTGAACGCGTACAATATGTGGCATATTGATTTGACAAACGTACGTGAAACTAGGAGCTAGGGAGATATAAATGCGAACTTTGAAGCTGTCAAACTTTAGACGGGCATCACACTAATATTATAAAGGCGAAAGTTTGTATGTGTGTATGTGTGTTTGTGTGTATGTGTGTTTGTGTTTGTGTGTATGTGTGTATGTTTGTTACTCCTTCACGCCCAAACGGCTGAAACGATTTGGATGAAATTCGCTACCAAGATAGTAGCTTATACACTAGATTAACATATAGGTGACATTTTATTCCGGAAAAGTGAAATTTTCCCGTGGCATGAGTAAATAATTAAAATACTTTTTATCTGCGGGTAGAACCACGGGGCGCAACTAGTTACTCATAAATAAGAACAAGAAGATGGGGTTGTGTGGGTAACTAAAGTTATGCGTCATTTCGCAAAATGCGTGACTATTCAATTTTTTTAAATAACTCGCATTAGTCTAATAAAATATTGATTGCTTTTATTAACACCTGGCTTACCTGGCTGGCCTGGCCTAGTTTTATCTGGTCCCGATATGTGAGAATTAAAGTGCTACGCATGTTATACATACATCTTATAAATAATGATAAATGCAAAATTGGGATATTTATTGTGCATTTAAGTTACCTATAGCTGTCACGTATTTTACGATTTTAGAAAACTGATGGGTAATTTTGATTACCCATCAGTTTTCTACTGATGCTAATGCGCTTTGCCGTGATGTACCTCAATTAGCATTTCGACCCCCAGGATAATTGAAGGGTTATTCTCAATAAAAAGGGTTTAACTGTCAAATTGACAGTTTCGAGAAAATTGACTTTAAACGTCAACGGCTTCATTTTAATGTAGAGTGCTTATAAGGTAATAGAAAAGGTTTATGCAAGTTTCAGTTGCTTGAAAATGTATGATTTCTATTTATAATATAAAACATAGACCTAATTCGTAAAATTACTGTAAAAATATAATATAATAAAATAAATATAATAATGTTTTTATGCTAAGCGAACTGTATTCCTGTGACAGGTAAATCGTTTTTAGACTCAAAATCTAGAAATTCAAGCCTCAGTTCGTTATTTTGAGAATGTATTACAGTAGATAATTTCACGCTGAATCCAACGATACCCATAAGTCATTTTGTGAAAAAAATCAGTTAAACCCTTTTTGTTCTCACCCCTTCAATTATTTACGTTACGAGTAGGTATCACAAGTTTAATTCCATCTGGAACACAATTTTGTGTAGGATAAAGTTGTCTACTATTTATTTGGGTTATTCCCGTTGGGACCCACATCTCCCTTATGGCGCAAACAGGTTTTTTTCTCTTTTAGCCCCGCAAGGCAAGGGGCCCAACGGGAATACGATTATATTCTCCTCACTTAATAACAATATATTAAAATTAAGCTTAGCTAGGCTTAATGCGGTAAAACGTAATAACATTTTACCGCATTAAGCCTTCCACAATACACCAGGGTTAACTGGAAGATAATGCTCTACTATGCATTAAGTTCGCCTATCTATATCTTCTATTGTTATTGTTTGTGCAATATAGAATTTTCTATCAATCTATCTAATTTTTTTAGCACTTTCACACAATCATAGCCATGAAAAAAGTCCTAGGGTCCGTCGAATGTTGTCTTACGAAAGCCTTCGGCACTCTAGGCCCTAAGATATTTAGAGGGTTTATTTTCAATCAATAAATCCTCATAGATTTAAATAAATTGTAATTCCATATATATTACTTAAATATGTACCCTATTATATTACTTAAATATATTACCATATTATATCACTTAAATATGTACTATATACACCTAATCATATTTTTGCGACCTTAAATTTAAAGACATCTAAATTAGATTTATTGGTATTTTCCTCCTTGATCTAGTCCATCCAGTCAATCCAGTTTGATATCATTGTGTATTAATGCATATTTTACCTATTATTATTAAATACGTTAGCGAAAATTTGTAATAGGTATTTGTTTAAATAAATATACTATGGAGTCTAGTTGTGAGCATTATGTACCTTCTTTTATTTTCCATTACTTTATGGGCTGACATAAGTGTACCCTTATAGGGGTAATATATTACTATATGTACACCATGTAAATCAAGTTATTTTACTTCTGCTGGACATAAATAGTACAGCACCTTTATAAATACAAGTGGTAGGTACGTAATAAGTAATTTAGTTGCCAAAATTTGAGCTAAAATCTTGTTGTTTATGAGTTAAATATAGTTATTGTTACCGACCTAATAATATACCTAATTACTTACCCAAAATACGTAGATACAATTATATAATAATACGTAGACAGTCAACAACAAAAACACTACAACAAGAAGTCAATCATTCATAGATTTGTGCAATCATTACCTGTTTCACAAAAGCCGGCGAAATCTTCATTTCAAAATCACAACACAAACAAACCAAACAAAGCGTTTGTAGTGAAAATAGCTTTCGCGAACCGATATCCGAGACAGTTCGAGAGGACCACGAGATGAGGCGGACGCAGGACCACTCTACATGTACCGACCGATGTGTAGAGGTCGCGGCGTCTGACTGCACCTGATTGCTCTCGACCATCCGCTATCAACACACCAGTCATGTGAGATGGACCTTACCTTTGTTTGAAGATTATAAAGTGATGACTTCTATTAAAAAAATGCAAAAATTTATATAAATGAACGAATTTTTAAGCTTACGTGTAAATAATCATAATTCACTCAGGAGTGAGCTCTAGTTGAATTTAGTGTACGATAACGTTTCAGGAAAATTACAGGTCGTGGTTTAATTGAATTCATTGATATAAAATAAATAAATAAATATTTGTGGATTCCACACAGATAGCCTCAAACTAAGTAAAGCTTGTACTATGGGAACCAGATAACTGATACAATACTTAGATACTTTTTGTTTGTAAATACATACATAGAATACAATATAACACCCAGACACGGAACAAACGCCAGGTGCTCAATCACACTAGTTTACTAATTTTACTAGGTGGTAGGACTTTGTTGCAAAGTTCGTCTAGGTAGGTACCACCGCTTTGCCAGTTATTCTGCCGCCAAGCAGTAGTTTGCAAGCACTACTGTGTTCCGGTTTGAAGGGCACTGTAGCTAGTGAAATTACTGGGCAACTGGACACTGTTCTGTTATGGGCGGCCGTGGTGCTTAACATCAGGTAAACGACTAGCTCGTCACATCATACACTAACATAAAAAAAGAACACAAAAGTATGTTCTGGGTGGGAACCAAACCCACAGCTCAGAAGGCAGGATTACTACCAACTGAGCCATCGGGCAATGCAATGAGCAATCGGGGTCGATATGCATATTAAGAGCGATATGGTAACCCATGCGATGTTCAAACCGACGTAGTCATAGGTTCAAATCCCGCTTGGCCCTGCACCAATAACTTTTCAAGGTATATGTGGAATTTGCTCTCTCTTTTACATCGGCGAAGGGAAACATGTGAGAAAACGGGGATTTTCAATAAAACCTTAAATGAGTTTTGGTGGGAAAACCAGAAAGATCGCTTCACCACATTGTATTTTTTTCCAAAACTTCCAGTGTTAGTGCATAAAGTTGGTGGCGTTTAATTCGTTAAGTGCTGAATTACTACCTACTGACTTGACTTGATGACTTGAACTGTGACTTGACACAATATGCGTAAAATATAATTAACTTTAGAAATTATTAAATACTAGACATTGGCTAAATACACAAAAATGTGGAGCGAATACATGAAAAAAATCTTAAATATACCACGAGTTAATTTAATTAAAAGACCGGCTAGAAAATATTTTTTTAATTTCATAAATTATATCTTATTCATAACAGTCGGGCTCTGCTAAAGACTTTGGTTCGTTCAAATGAGCTATAGCTACAGTTTTTTGGTTTACTTTTTGCTCGCTTAAACATTTTAGCTCACGAAGTGTGCACCTACCAAGTTGTGTACCTACCAAATTTTTTAACCTAGGTTAACCGGTGTGTTGCACACGATGTCCCTGTTGATAATTGTATTTACGTCATAATTATGGAAAATATTAATGTTTAAGCAACTTAGACAACTTTTTCAACACACTATTGGACCTTCAAGGGTTATTAACACCCATAACTCTTTAAAAACAAAGGCCATAAGCGTCAATAAATATAAGTAGATATTATGATGATGAAAATAAATAATTAAGTACCGATAGTCATCGTCGTCGGCCCAATACGTTCCCACTACTGGGACATGGGCCTTTTCTTTAGAAACGTATTACTATACGTTTATAGTATCTATCTATCTATCTATACGTACGTAATATTCAAGCCATTTTCATGTAGAAATAATTTTTCAGGCCTTTGTTGCTGGGGTAAAGTTGCGGTTATTTCAATAAATTAATATTTAAATCCTAGTACATTGTAAGTTATTTTTATGTGTCAACTTTTAAATTAAGAAAAGAGTTTCGTCATCAAAAAGTCATGAACACTCCTTATGTTGGAATTGATGCTATAACTATTAAAAAGGAGTTTTTGACGGTATAACGAGAAAGATTGCTTCACTTCATCGTGTTATTTTCCAAAACTTGTGTTATTTTCAGTCTAAATGCATAAAATTGGTGGTGTTTTATACGTGAAGTGCTGAATTACAGGCATGAGTGTGGGAAAGTGGTATAATGATGGCGAAACGTTTCTGTTCGTGTAGTTCCAAAACTCAATAGAACACACCCACCACTTTACTAGGAATATGACTATACTAGACTATGACTTGATGACTTGGACTGTGACTTGAGATATCTGCGTGAAATATCATTAACTTGATAAATTATCAATTACTTGACACTGGCTAAATACATAAAATTATGGAACTAAAATATACAAAAAAACTAGTAAAAAGTAATATGTATAGATATAGCATTTTAGACTTTACTGCACACATTATGCTAAAGAATCTAATTTGAAAACTGGTAAACATTTTCAGACCCTGATAGTACGTATTATTATAACGTCTCTTTATAGAACGTAGCCTTTTGTGATTCTGCTTCCTTACGATGTTTTCCTTCACCATTGTAAGAGGGCCGATTCTGTACATAGCTTAGGGCCACTAGCTCACTAGCTCTTTATAGTGCCTAGTCAAATAATGATGTATACGTATTCATAATACGTACCTGGATAATCATTATTATCGTCTCAACCACAAGAGTTTATTTTCGATGACAAATCTTCTTCGATCTTGGAAAATAAAATGGTGCGTGTAGATCTTTCTTTATCTTTCTTTATCGTCTCTACCACAAGAGTTTATTTTCGATGACAAATCTTCTTCGATCTTGGAATAAAAATAGTAAATGTAGATCTTTCTGATATCTGCAGTTCAAGCCCGCAATGTTTTTAGTTCCTCTAGACTTGTAATATGCTAAAGTTTAACTTTTATTAAAATCGTTATCAAGATTCTCAACATTTTTTAAATTTGAATTTTTGATATTTTTTATTCCCTCCAAATAAGCTATCATTATTATCATCAATATTTTAGGTTTTCCACCACTTTTTTTATTAATATCCTATGTACCTTGGTGTTTGAGTCCGATTCACACTTGACCGGTTTTGTCTATCCATTATCATGTGGTCTTACATTGTACTAGATTTTAGTTTGTTTTTTGTGTTATAAACGTAGATAGATAGTTAATAGGTATTATACATACAAAATGAAATAAAAATATCCGATTCCGCTAAAAACACATAGTATGTTCATGTTATTGAGTACCTTAATTATTGAGTATTTTATTATTATCCTATTGAGTAGTTTTTACCTTTTAAAATTTATCATTAAAACTCCCATGAATATGTTTCATTTTAAATTAATATATTATCAACTGTTGTTACTCACGAATATTATGTCGAATCGGATATGTTCGAAACCTGCACGAATGTTTGTTATACTATTCGTAAGTAAGTCAGTATATATAATTAATTTAAAATACTTATTCCAGCTGAACCTTATAATAAGAACGCACTTAATAATTATCATACGATGAATATAATAATTATTAGAAGTAAAAAGTCTTATGTGAAACTCAACGAAAATTCAATGCGTAACTCAATATAAAAAACATTTTATGTGTGTACTTTACCTTACTTCATATTATTGCGATTTATTTATCACTTAGTTAAATACTGTATATGCCTATTTAGTTTGCACAATTATTATATACAAGGGCCACAATCACATGACCGATCAGATTCCATACAAACTTGCACGTGCGCGAAATACCCACTTAGAACATACATCTCAAGGCCTCATTGTAACAGTAACAATTTTTTTTAGTAAATTTCAATCATCTTAATGTTTACGTAAGTTTAATCAGTATGAAGCAAAAATCATATCATAATAATTATGTAATACATTACTCACAAATTACTTCGAGAAATTAGAATGGAATTAAATGTACACTGAGATAGGGACATGAGCTCAACATACCTAGACACTGCTCTGTAATTGATTAAACTTGTGAAATTGTGAAAACTAGTTGACCCGACTCGGATTAGCAAATTGCCCTTTTTCCACCACACACCCATTCCCACTGTATTCTCTCTTTTTCTACACTCTTCTCCATCTCTTCCTTCAAGCAATTTATAGAAGGATAATATATATTGTTTCTTACGCCTTTTTAGACTAAACGGATGTACTGATCTTGATTAGGTTTTTATCGCGATAAACTGATGTGAGAGTCCACGCGCACGAAGCCGCAGCTATGTTCTAAACGCTAACGTGAATCTATAATAGAACAAAAAAGTGTAGGTAGACCGCATTCACAAAAATAAACCTTGATTGAATAATTTGCAAATAATGGTGTCACAAAGCTGGTTTTGTTTGTGTAGTATATAGAGGCACTCAGTCTGCCACTGCGCGTCCAATTGGTTCCAATCATAGTGTCGCCAACCGGAAGGCAATTAGAACCTGACTGGGCGTCCTTAGTATATACATCACTATTTTGCTTTGTTAAATTCCGTGAGAATGAAAAGATCAATGTATTATATGGTACCGAAGTTGAGTAATCAAGAACTGAATTCTTCATTGTTTTGTGAGAATATTTAATGTAAACTATATATGCTTAGGTACTTACTTGGTTCCGCATTGGACATTCCAATAGGAAGAATTTTTTTAACCGGCAAATTACCTTTATTCTTTGAACAAAATACTACAATGATATATAATATACTGGCCGCGATGACCTAGTAGTAGGTAGCGTACCCAACATGCTGGTAGCATTGCCCCGTTGAATTGCAATGCTGATTTGTTGTGCTAAATAAGTACCAGTGTTTTGGTCACTTTTTAAAATTAATTAATTAATGAATTATTACACAATTATTAATCAATTTTTTTTCTAATATTTGCAATGTTCCTGACAAATATTTAGTCATTTAAACACTACCTATTATAATGGGCTTAAAGTAGATGATCATTTCTTATTGTTACGGGGTAATAGATAGACGGTAGCGAGATGTCTTCCGGAGTTTTTTTCAGCTGTCGATTAGAGCGACGTTCTTTTGCCCTTGTTGTTGCACAATAAACTAATACGTTCCATATTACTTATTGACGTTTCCTGTCCTGTTTTTTGTACCACATCAGTGACAGGTAGTAACTATTCTACAACAACAGAAATTAATTATAAAATCATTATATCGTTTATACCACATTCACAATTATTGGTAAAATAGCACTATACCATTTCGCCCGTGATTGTGCTAACATATAATAATATTTATATTTTTCTGTGTGTATGTAATCGTTGCGAGCAATTATTATTATGACAATTATTGAATTTATGATTTTCTGGATCATGATATTGTGTAAAACGTAACAGTTGACTGTGGAGTCATTGAGGATGTCCAACACCTGTTGATGGAGTGTGTGCGGAATGAGACGTACAGAAGGTTGTGGGTCAGTAGGAATGGTTGTGATGTCGGACTCTGCAATAGCATATTAGCCTTACCATTATCTCATAAGGCCATAATGCTTTATAGGCTAGTAGAACTAGGTTTAAATTTAAGTTAACTTTAGTAACATTGTGATTTTTTTCCTATTGGGCGATGTGGTCGCTCAGCGACAAAGCCCATTAAAAAAAAAAAAAAAAAAAAAAAACGTAACAGGAAATATTTGTGAGCAGTGATAAAATAAGCGTGTAATCATTAACCAGTTCTAAACGAATAATAAGTAAACGGTAGTGTCATATGTATAATCTGAAGGATTGCTGGATTCAAACCCACAACCTCAAGTCAACGTACGCGAGCTCATAATCATAGCTTCAAATAGATTACTTTTATTAATACAGTAAAAATAAAATAAATATCTGTGGACATTTTACACAGCGCTATCTAGCCCCAAACTAAGCAAAGCTTGTACTATGGGAATCTGATAGCTGATACAATACTTGTATACTTTTTGTTTGTAAATACATACATAGAATACAATATAACACCCAGACACAAAACAAACACCTACGTTCCTGTAATGTTTGTCCTGGGTGAGAATCGAACCCACAACCCATAGTTTAGAAGACAAGATTACTACCAACTGAGCTATCGGGCCAGTCAAACAGTAAACTTTAGGAAGGGAAAAGAAAGCCGTAGAAAGTATTTCAAGATTCGTATTTTGCCTTTTTAAAACTTTGGGACATGACAAATATAAATACCTATATTTGGTCTCATGTCTAAAAGTTCATTATATACACCGTTCTGGAGGATCACACAGTTTGGACATCCTTGTTACTTTATCCGGCACAGTGAACACGGTTCGTAAACGTAAGTTTTAACCTTTTTATGTTTACACAAGTATTAAGTCAAACATCTTCAGCAAATCACGTGAATTTTCTGGGTCATGGTAATGCTAATTTTTTTCAACTACTTTCAACATCATTCTAATGTATTAACATTGTGTATTGAAGTAAACCTTCCTACTTCTTACCCTATGATTCCTACTAATATAATAAATGCGTAAGTTTGTGAGTGTGAATGTTTGTTACTATTAAACTCCGTAAGTACTAAACCATTATGTTATGGTGTGATCTTCTGGTACTAGCGGACTACTAGAATGTGATACCGATAAAACATTATTAGAAAATATCAAGTCCAAATTTCTATTGCTTATATTTGAAACACTATTATATTGAGATAAAATTACACATTGTAAGATTATCGAACAAATAAAACTGATAATCCCCTTAAATATTATGGGGCTCATATGAAACGCCATCTTCCGATACCAACCATGTAAGATTTGGCATGTTAAAATCTCCTAAAACTATGTATTTATCTAATGGTCGGGTCAATAAATTGTCAGTGAGGGTAGATGAAAATATTGTTGTTTGTAAAGCGAGCGAGTTCCCTAAGTTTTGACGACACATATATACAACACAAATATGCAATCTATACTCAACTTTAGAACTAAAATGATGAAGGGAAATTGACACCCACAAATCCTCAGCTAAAGAACACCAGTCATCCCGACCCTCGGCGACGAGTTCTCGACGCACTGCGATCAACACCCCGCCGCCGAGAGTCTGCCCGGTCGCATCATAGTTCCTATCTCGTCTCCACACAAGATACCGGTTATCAAATAACTCACTATTATTCACACCATCGATAAGCCACGTCTCTGTAAGACATATTATATCATAATCATTTAGACCTACGTTTCTATGACATTCCCCTGTTTTTGTGCGTAATCCCCGAACGTTCTGATAAAAAATCCTTAACGAATCCATTTTAAATGAAATGATTTTAGCAATTGAATAGATAATGACTTAAAGGACACACTGATCTCAAATAAACAATAATTTTCGTAGCTAATAAGCCTACTAATTAAGGAGTATTGAGGTGTCAATAATAGGCTATTTGTGTTATGATTAAGAAAAAATTTAAATAACATACGATAAATGCCATATACGATAAACGCGAAAATAAATAAATAAGATACAATTGTCGAAGTGCATCAATAGCGAACAATAGATCGGTTGTCTTGTAGCGATAAGATAACAAAAGACCAGACGTGCGTCACTTTGCATGCAGATGTTATAATACTTACGAATATTATGGAAATAACATATTTTTAATAGAATTAAATTTATAATGAATATGATTTTTAGTTGAAGCTGGAGAGCTTCTTTAGGTCGGTTTCTGACTTGATAGTTAGAACAGGTGAAGTGGGGTTCATCCTCATAAAAATTTTGCAGCCCTTCACCCATGTAAATCCAAAATTTTTGTCCTTCGCGAATGCCTTTGCTTTATTGAGCAGCAACTTGTTTTCGATGGTGAGGTGGTCATTCACAAATACCCTGGTATCACCTCTGAGACCTAGGTGTGCTGGAGTGATTGTGCACTTTTTAGCAGCTGCAACGAAATCATCTTTAACGTATCTGCTATGCAGAGATACTTTGATAGACTTAATTGTCTTATCACCACGCATTGCCCTGCCCTACAACAGAAGTCATCAAATGTCTTTCCTATTTTGAATATTTCTAAAACCACTATGCACATCATCTGAATATAGAAACTACCAAATCCGTATAAAATTAATGTGTTTCTATTGGCTGCAAACAGTTATATAAGAATGACCAAAAAATATATATATAAGGCACTCTACATAAGTGGGTATATTGTAATCACAGATCCTATAAGAAAAAGTAATTTACTTAATTAATAGGTACACATAAATACGCATTAGGTTCAGGCACATACTAGCTTCTGCCCGCGGCTTCGCCCGCATGGCCTATAGGAAAATAATTCAACCACCCATTTCACCCTCTTAAGGGTGGAATTTCGAAAAACGCTTTCTTAGTGGATTAACACTTTACAAAGAACACACCCTCCAAATTTCAAGTCTCTAGGACCAGCGGTTTAGGCTGTGCGTTGATATACGAGTATAAGTCAGTCATTCAGTCAGTCAGGACTTTGAATTTTATATGTATAGATGAAATGAATGTGACCAATAAATGGATTATAAATATTGAACAGGTAAAATATAACGCAATGAAATTATTGAGATATGTGATAGACGGTATCGCTATTGATAATAATTGTCATTTTGATAATTATTGATTTAGTATGGCATACAGTACGGCGGAGACATGTTGCTCTATATAATATTGTTTGTAGCGTTAGTGAACCCATTTGCCGCAGGTGAGGGGATTTTTGTTATCATTCAATAAAACTATAATATTATCAAAATTGGCGTGAGTAGTATTAATAACTACAACTAGTTCACGGCTAACACTCTCAGATTCAGCGCCGAGCCGCCACCGCCGCCGCGCGTACTCCTTGAGGAGGGCACCTATATTGCCCGAACACCGGTCGAGTTATTCGACTGTATCTCGTGATTGTTAGCCGTGTACTAGTTGTAGTTATTCAATAATGCGTAATCATAGCAGTCATTCCTAAAACAAAACCATCCTTGATCTGCATTAAAAACTAAGGTAAAATTATCTAACTCTGGTCAAAGTGGCTAGAGTTCACGGAATTATTTTAACGGGCAATGAGCTTTCATTATTTAAACTATTCTAATCATATTAGTATTCAAATTCTCATGAGTGTGATTAATTTTAAATTATTATATTTCCGACGGTCACGAATAGTGACTCGATTTTCTGATCAGGTTTCGGGCATGTCCGATGCTCTTATTCAGGAGGTGAGTTGAGCAGCTAGATCGCGGCGCCTATTATAATTATTAATATAATTATTATTAAAGATTTATTGATTACAGTGATCATTTATCCAAGTTAATTAATCTTTTTGAGAATGGCACCACCCATTCTCAAAAAGATCAATTCCCATTTGGTTCCATTCTCAAAATATCCCATTTGCAAAACGTCTCATGCACACTCTATATGTATGAAGCTTGTAATTACAACATAATATTGTTAAATTCTACACACATAAATAATTTTCATTTCAATGTTGATATCCTAATGGATCACTGGCCCAAACACCACCAGCACATGACTTCATGAAACCTGATGATGACTGAAAAAATGATAACTCATTGAAAGTCATGTATAACGTAGGTAGGTACGAGTAGTATACTATTATTCAATGTCATAATAATAATTGAAGGGTTGAGAATAAAAAGGGTTTAACTGACAAATTGACAGTCTCGAGAAAATTGACTTTAAACGTCAACGGCGTGATTTTCATGTAGAGTGCTTATAAAGTAATAGAAAAGGTTTATGTAAGTTTGCTTGAAAATGTTTTAATTCTATTTTAAATACTCATATAGTACTATTTATTTAGGCCGTGAGGTGACCGGCAGAACAGAATAGTCCCTACCTCTCTCATACCGAGGTGTCGTAAAAGGCGACTAAGGTAAATATGACGATAACTATCTTACACCCGTTGACCGACAGATGGCGGGATAACCATCTCAGACTACGTAACTAATTAAATAAAACTAACCGGTGATGGGCAGCAGTGTCACCGGTGCAAATAGTTACGTTCTGCGATCGCCAACCCGCATGCCCAGCGTGGCGATTATGGGCAAAACCCTCCTAATGGAAAGTCGCAATATACCACGGCCCCTAGTTCCCGGCTGCCCTGCTATCCCTGACCACGGCGGCGGTCATGGTAACGGCAGGGCAGGGGGTGCTAAGAATCCCCGGGCTACGGTAGGCCGCCAAAACCAACTGACCTTGGCAACGTATAACGGACGCACGCTACGACTGAATGAACACCTTGTGCAGCTAGAAGAAGAGCTAAACAACATAAGATGGCACATTCTGGGGTTATGTGAAGTCCGAAGAGAGGGGGAGGACACCATAACTCTTGAATCGGGCCATCTTATGTATTTCAGAGAAGGAGATCAGCTATCCCAGGGTGGCGTCGGGTTTCTGGTTAATAAAGCTCTTAGTAACAACGTTGTTGAAATCTCCAGTGTGTCGACAAGGGTCGCGTACCTTATAATCAGATTAACCGAGAGGTACAGCCTCAAGGTTATTCAGGTATACGCACCGACTTCGGCACACTCGGACGATGAGGTAGAGGATATGTACGAGGACATATCAAGAGCCTTGCACAGCACCTCTAAGGCTCACTTCAACGTTGTTATGGGGGACTTTAACGCTAAAGTGGGAGTACAGACTTGCAGCGAATCGACAATAGGACAACACGGCTTTGGTAGTAGAAACCATAGGGGCCAATTGCTCGTCAATTTCCTAGAGAAGGAGGGACTCTTTTTGATGAACTCCTTCTACAGGAAACAGCCGCAAAGGAAGTGGACGTGGCAGAGCCCTGATGGTATGACAAAAAATGAGATCGACTTCATCATAGCGGACAAACGGCGTATATTCAGAGATGTTTCAGTGATCACTAGGTTCAATACCGGAAGTGATCACAGGCTTGTAAGAGGCACTCTGAATATCGACTTCAAGCTGGAACGAGCCCGCTTGATGAAGTCCACGCTCCGACCGAACATACTCCAAGCCGTGGTAGGGTCTGAAACATTCCAGCTAAAACTGGAAAATCGATTCGCTGCCTTGGAAACTACAGATGACGTGGATCAGAAACTCGACCAAGTGGTGGATGTCCTAAGGGAAGAAGGTGCGGAGTTTTGTGCAAAGAAGCGTACAGGCAGAAAGTCGAAACTTTCGATGGAGACTCTGCAACTTATGGAGGAGCGACGTGAAAACCTCTCGTCTACTTCGTCACAACACCAACAGGCACTCAACAAGTCTATTAAAAAGCTGGTACGACGTGACCTCCGATCCTCCAATACGCTCGAAATTGAAAGAGCTATAGAGCAGAATCGGGGGTCAAAAGTGTTCGTCCAGCAACTTGGGAGAAGCCATCTGACGAAGCTGACTACATCAACGGGTGAAGTCGTCTCCTCAAAGACAGAGATCCTTTCGGAAGTTGAAAACTTTTATGGCCAGCTCTACGCATCACATGCTCGCCGACCTGATCCCAATACAGAGGACTGCAGAGCCACCCTAACACGCCACTTTACCGAAGAGCTGCCTGAAGTCAGCCAGGACGAGATCGTGATGGCCCTTAGGCAGCTTAAGAACGGAAAAGCCTCAGGTGAGGATGGAGTTACGACTGAGCTCTTAAGAGCTGGGGGTACTCCAGTGCTTAGAGAGCTCCAGGCGCTTTTTAATTCTGTCCTCTTTACTGGGAGAACTCCGAAGGCATGGAACAGAAGCGTGGTCATTTTATTCTTCAAAAAGGGTGACAAAACCCTTCTGAAGAATTACCGACCAATTTCGCTTCTCAGCCATGTCTATAAGCTGTTCTCAAGGGTGATCACGAATCGTCTAGCGCGAAGGCTCGACGAGTTTCAACCTCCGGAACAGGCCGGGTTTCGTAGCGGATACAGTACCATAGACCACATTCACACAGTGCGGCAGATTGTACAGAAGACCGAGGAGTACAATCGACCCCTGTGCTTAGCTTTTGTGGACTATGAGAAGGCCTTTGACTCTATCGAAACCTGGTCTGTTCTGGACTCCTTACAGCGATGCCAAGTTGACTGGCGATACATCGAAGTGATGAGATGCCTATATGATGCCGCAACGATGACCGTCCAATTGCAAAACCAGCCGTCTAAACATATCCACTTGCGTCGCGGAGTGAGGCAAGGGGATGTGATATCCCCGAAATTGTTCACAAACGCTTTGGAGGATATGTTTAAGACGCTGGACTGGAAGGGTTGTGGCATCAATATAAATGGCGAGTACATCTCTCACTTGCAATTTGCAGACGACATCGTCATAATGGCTGAATCGCTGGAGGATCTGCAACGGATGCTGGACAGCCTAGCTGATTCGTCTTTACGCATCGGTCTACGGATGAACTTGGATAAAACCAAGGTCATGTTCAACGAGCACGTTGTTCCGGGACCGATTGCTATAAATGGAGTAGCTCTTGAAATTGTTAAAAAGTACGTTTACCTAGGGCAGACGCTCCAACTAGGGAAAAACAATTTCGAGAGTGAAGCCAGCAGAAGAATACAGCTAGGCTGGGCAGCATTTGGGAAACTTCGTCATGTCTTTTCATCGTCCATACCGCAATGTCTCAAGACGAAAGTCTTTAACCAGTGCGTCCTACCAGTCATGACCTACGGAGCCGAAACGTGGACACTCACGGTAGGACTAGTCCACAAATTTAAGGTCGCTCAGCGAGCTATGGAGCGAGCTATGCTCGGTGTTTCTCTGCGGGATCGGATCCGAAACGAAGTCATTCGCCAGAGAACTAAAGTTATCGACATAGCTCAGCGAATTAGCAAGCTGAAGTGGCAGTGGGCTGGTCACATCTGCCGAAGCACCGATAACCGTTGGGGTAGACGTGTTCTAGAGTGGAGACCGCGAATCGGCAGACGTAGTGTAGGACGCCCTGCGGCAAGATGGAGCGATGATATACGCAAGGTAGCTGGCAGTAACTGGAAGAGTAGAGCCGAAGACCGGGCTCAGTGGCGTGCTTTGGGAGAGGCCTATGTCCAGCAGTGGACTATTGTAGGCTGATGATGATGATGATGATATAGTACTAATTCATTCAATTACTGGAAAAATATAATATAATAAAATAAATAAAATAATGTTTATATGCTAAGCGAGCTGTATTCCTGTGACAGATAAACCGTTTTTAGACTCAAAATCTCGAGATTTAAGCCTCATTTCGGTATTTTTAGAATGGATTATTGAAGATAATTTCACGCTGAATCCAACGACACCCATAAGTCATTTTGTGAAAAAAATCAGTTAAATCCTTTTTGTTCTCACCCCTTCATTATTATTATTATATTATTATTAATCAACTAATCCTTGAACAAGTAAGTACAATATACCTTTGTCTACTTCAGGTAATTTTGGTCCCTTTAAGCAAGCCCACAACTATGTGAACGTCAGGGAAGGTGCCCATATGTTCTACTGGTTGTTCTACACGACTGCGTCTGTAGAGAACTACACCGAGAGACCTCTGATTGTCTGGCTCCAAGGTGGCCCAGGGGGATCTTCCACTGGCATCGGAAATTTCGAGATACTTGGACCTCTTGATCTCTCTCTACAAGAAAGAAATACATCATGGGTTAGCATTATATGTGCTCATCTGTTAGGGACTGCTTTGCACTTTGCGTGACTCTTTGAAATCGTTCCTTATAGGTTTTTACTCGTACTATTCCACCTTCTGAAGAGGAATAATATAAAAGATTCAGATTTATTGTTTTGTAGTATCATGAGTAGTTAGGTATGCTTAGGTATTTTTTTGATTATTACAAAGCGTATAAAACATTCAGATTCTTCAGACTTAGGTATATGGTTTTCTCGTCACGGATGCTATTGTCAGAACTGGACTAAATTGAAATGGGACCACACGAGAAGCACCAGATTTCAAATAAAAAAGAATCAACAAAATCGATTCACCCAGTCGAAAGTTCTGAGGTAACAAACATTAAAAAAATACAGCCGAATTGAGAACCTCCTCCTTTTTTGAAGTCGGTCGAATACGTCAATGCAGTCCGCGAAGCTAGTGATTCAATTTTTTTTCCTTTACTAATGTTGATGTAAATTTTTAGGTGAAAAATTTCAACGTCCTATTCGTAGACAACCCCGTGGGTACGGGCTACAGCTACGTGGACGATTTGAGCTTCTTGACTACTACCAATGATATGATAGGTAAGGAATATGACTTTAATAACTTTGGCCAAACAGGGGAGTATTATAAGTTTAACGTGTAGCGTGGTAGCTCCTAAACGAATTAGCCGATTTCGATTATGTCGTTTTTATTTGAAACGTGACTCGATCTCCGGATCGATCTATGTTCTTAGCTACAATAAAAAAAATATGTTCAGCTGTTTGAAGATCATCAGCTTTTTTCTACTTAACAAGAGGTGTTTTTTGTCTTTTGTTTTTTTTAACTATAACTTATTACAAATACTTACGCTGAATTCTACTTGAATATCTTTATCTACAGCTTTGGACTTCGTCTCACTGATGCAAGGATTTTACAACGACCATCCTGAATTCAGAGGAGTTCCTTTATATATTTACGGACAATCGTATGGAGGGAAAATGGCCGTTGACATGGGCATTAGGATCAAAGAGGTAAAAAAAGATTTTAAATCAAAAACAGCTTTATAAAAATATCAACATTATTTAATGGGCAAATTGTCTTTATTCTTTAAACTTACTACTACTACTAACTACCCCTAGTCTAGTTTTATTTATTTAAGTTTTTAGATCTAGTTTAGTATTATGTTTATATGTAAATTGAAGGACCTGAATAAAAAATAATCAACTACTACACAAATACTAAAAACTACTAAATGCTACTAGCTACACTACACTACTACAAAAATCAATTGTACTGTATACCTACTAGCTATGCACAGAATTTTCCGTATTACATTAGCTAGGCTAGTCTATAGACAGTCCAATTGCTCCAGCCCACTACCAGCACGTAGGGCACTCTCGTGCATCTAAAATGCTGGCAACACTACCTCAATTGCAAATTAATAAATCAACATTTTTAAATATTGCCATGATGACAAACGAATTTTCCAGGCAGAAGCAGAAGGCAGGATTGAATCAAACCTAAAAGGCATAGCTATGGGAAATGCATGGATCTCACCCGTAGACGCTACTCTTACATGGGGTCCTTTACTATTAGCAGCAGGTCTGGTCGACCAGGCCGGATACGAGTCCATCCAAACAGAGGCCAGAGAAGCGGAGAGGCTATTCAACGAAGGACAATATTACAACTCAACACGGCAATGGGCCAATACTCAGGGGGCGGTTTTTCAGGCTACGACAAGAGTAGATTTTTATGACATCCTAACGAAAATGCCGGTTCTGGGAAATATAAACGATACCAGAAGATTCGATGATTATTATGGTAACTTCTTGTAACTCGCTCGATTCCGTTAAACAAGCTAGTTAAGGGTTAGAATTCCATAGCAATGAGACTTAATATCTTTTATAAATTCCTCGTCATCATTGTCAGTCGAAAGACCACTGTTGAACATAGTCTTCCCCATAGCCCCTACTTTTGACTCTTATGATAGGGGGGGGGAGGGATTTGTCATAATTACCAAACTTGGCAAGCGTCTTGGTTATCACAGTAGATTATAATTATTAAAGACCGGGGAGAATGCTGCTGCCCATTTCCATGATATTCCCTTGACCGGCTCTTATTATATATGGCACCTATGGGTAGAGATGATGTGGTCTTATTCTTAGGCCAGATCCACACGGAGACACATGGATTTCATATATAATCTGCTATAAATAATAGATCATTTCAGAGATGGCTAAAGAAACAATGATCCGGGATGGATCTCCAATGTCAACTGAATGGAACTTAAATACGTTGATGAACACTGTTGTCAAAGAAGCTCTAGGGATTCCAGATAATGTAACTTGGGGTTCTCAGTCAGGTCCTGTCTTCGATTACCTACGAGTGGATTTTATGAAGCCTGTGACTGATGGAAGTAAGTCTTTTAGATGGTGGATAATGATCATGAAATTTCATAATAGAATAGCGTGGATTTCTAAAGTAAAATACAATTTATAATTTCAGTTGAGAAGTTGTTAAATGAGACTGACATTATCGTAATGAAATATAATGGAAACCTTGACCTTATCTGTGATACGCCTGGTAAGTGAAAGATATTTTCAAAAATGTAAAAAATACTCGAATACTTAAAACATCACAAAATATATTATTAAAAATTTTGTATCTAGTTTTTTTCACATGTGCAATTGGATTACTCATAAATTACTTAGTCTCTTTCTCTCTCTTTCTCTGACTCTCACTCTCTATGTGAGAAGACTTATCCTACTCGCAGAAAGAACTGCTGGTGTATAATAATAAAAAAAATCCAGGACAGATCCTGTGGGTAGACCGTCTGAAATGGGCTGGTGCAGAAGGCTACAGAAACTCACCGCGCCGCCCCATCTGGGAGAACGACAGACTTGAGGGCTACTACAAGTCATACGGGAACTTCAGGTTCTTCTGGATTAACGTGGCTGGTCATAGCGTAAGTTTAAACTTTACAACTAAACCGAGTTTAAGCCTCGCAACATTTCGATTAAGTTGCATTAACAATGGTGTTAGATGAAGAGAATGCATATATGCGAAGAGGTAGATCGACTTTCCTACAAAATCAAACGTTGTTCCCAACCAAAGACTATAGTTACCACTATGGGTAGCTGCATCATCCGACGACACGACTCCATAAATAAAGTATACGATGACGATACCAGTATCTACTTATAACAAAACAACACAAGAAAATATTTTTGGGAAACCATATTTTGACGTCATAACTTTCTGTTGCAGGTGCCTAGAGACAATCCAGCGGGAACAAACGCATTTCTACGAGATATGACTTCATTTGGTTAATTTGTTGAAATTAATATAAGATATATAGATTATATTTATTAATAAAATGTTTATTTCGTTTACTGCCTATTTCATGTTTTACCAAAGAGTTATAATAATCCTTCCCTCTAAAACTTAATTGGGTATGTAGTATGTATGTACATATGTAGACGAGAAACGTAAAAACGTAAAAGAAACGTTTCTGTGATTTTTAAAATGGCTAGTCCGAGTACAGATCCTCTATCAAAGAACATCATAGTCTGCTTGTTTGCTTAAAGCATTTTGTGTATGTAAGTAGAACTTTAACCGTAAAGTAGTTGCAATCTATCCAATGAGTATACGAGACTGGCACCAAAGCGTTTAAGAAAAAAACAAAGAAATGGAGAAAAACGATGGATACCTATTCAAGTTGTTATACTATATGGTTCTTCAAGTACGTTTGGTAGAATATTATTGCTGTACGTACATTAAATGAGAGAAAGAATGTAATGCACGAGACTTCCAATAGATAAGAATGAGGTTTATAGGTAAAATTAATGATAAAGTAAATGCAGTGAATTGACAAAAATTTAACGGTGTCGACCGATAAAATTTAATCTAATCAAATAAGCTCAGACTTTATCATGTTAATGAAGCAATTACCAATAAGCATTTATAAGTACCTACATTAGTTTCGTCAACTTATCCGAAATCTAGTTTTAACGGCATTCAAGCAGACAGCATAGTGTAATCAAATGTGTTTTATTGTATTTAATTAACGCATAATTATTTATTAATAATGCAGAAAAAGACTTTAATAATAATAGTGTCTGTGCTAGCAGCTGCCGCGTTTGCAGCAGGGCTAGGTGTGTTAATTTGGTGGTTGTTGTGGGATACAGAAGTTACGACCATAAGTAAGTATACGTTTACATATCAATAGATGAAGACAAGAATAGGTACACTAGATACATGAGCATGGTAGAAACCTGTACAGCTGTGATATGCTAGAGAAGACGCATACACTGAAAAAGAGTGGATATCTGTAATACTACCATTATGACTGGAGGGTCAATAACTGCCATTTTCTACTAATTTTCAGAATTGGAAGGCGAAGGTGTCGGTACAGCCAGTTACACGGCAGCTTTCGCAAGAATCCGCAATGTGGGTGACATGTTCTGGTGGTTCTACCCTACCACTGCAGCTGCAGCGACCTCGAAACCGTTGCTTCTATGGCTGGATGGCGTGATGGGACTGCCTCCAAGCTTACTGGCCAATTTTGGCATGATTGGTCCATATGACTTTGATTTGAATCCAAGAGCAGATTCCTGGGTAAGTTTTTTGTTAATGGATAGGTACACTATTGATATGTTGACTTTTCCAAGACCTAGTGTAATCAGCGTCAGATAAGCTCCTAAAGTAGCCAAAATCATCTGCATGGTCATTATTTCATTTATATGAATTGTAAATATAATGGAAATAACGATCATCAGATGATTTTTACTATTTTAGACGCTTCGATCCTTCTGACGCTGACTGTACCTAGTGTTGCAATCACGTAACCGCTATATCAAAATCTTATTTAGTGACCTAAATAATATAACATTGCCAATACCTAATGTAAAGTTAGTAAATATATATCATCTCTACGTAAACTCGACAATTTATGTTGTAAGTAAATACATTAATTTCAGATAAATGAGTTCAATCTGCTGTTCGTAGATTCTCCCATAGGCACTGGCTTCAGCGTGCCTGCTGACAGCACCAACTTCCCTACAAATCTAGAAGAAAATGGTAAGAAGAAAACAAGGCACAACACATAAAGCCATCATATTAGTTGTACTATAATTTATTCTATGCTACAAAGCTCGCGGAAGGTTGAATTTTTGTTGAATTGCTATGACACAGTACTAAAACATCCAATACGTACGGGTACGGTACGATAGGTACGGATTTTAGGATAGTAGAAAAACTTTACTTTATGTTATACCTAAAATAAATAAAAAAAATATTTGTGGACATTTAACACAGCGCCATCTAGCTCCAAACTAAGCAAAGCACTATTGTACTAGTGTACTATTGGAACCAGATAACTGATACAACACTTAGTTCCGTATTACAGAACGATGCTCAGTCGTCAATAGATGCTCAAGCAGAGATTTCATTCACTAATTGATCACTTTATGAATGAAATCTCTGCTTGAGCACCGATCGAAGACTGAACATCGTTCTGTAATACGGACCTTAGATGCTTTTTGTTTGTAAATATATACATAAAATACAATGTATATGACGGCGCGTCAACAAACTGTCCAAGACAATAGAGTGACTTGACACTGACAAGTACCACTCTAGCGAAGCGTCGTGCCTATGGCAGCGAGGCGGCCATCTTGTTCGGGCACTTCTGAACGAGACGGCGCCAGCGCACCACGTCTGCGACGAATCGCTGAATATTTTTGCAATCAACGTGATTTACCATACCGTTAATTAAATTTGAAGTGCTACGAATGTGATTGAACTATAACAACGTGTATTTTGTTAAATTGCGATTAAAATAGAAAATTAGAAATCCAATTTTGTTACTTGAAAGAAACAGTGTTTAAGTTTGATTCCTCGCCCACACATCCACTATATTTGTGAGCTCTAAGATGAGTTCCGGTGAAGGCCCTTTGATCCTTCATCAGAAGTGGGATCGAACGAATCGCAAAGCAAGCAAAGGTCCCCAGATGAACTGAATACTGTCAGACTTTTGACCAACATGGAAGCGCTGTTATCGCGAGCATTGGCAATACCACCTACACAAACACGGCGTTTGGATGTTTCGGATCTTCACGAACCTGACTCGAAACGACCTCGTATGAATGAGAGATTTATTGGAAAATGCCATTACTGTGGAATACATGGACATCGTCAAGCTGAATGCAGAAAACGACGCGACGATCTTGGAACGACAAAACTTCACGATGGTTCAAGCTCATCGCGTCCGCAAGAGAAGTTAACTACTGTCACCTGCTTCATATGTGGCAAGTCTGGCCACATTGCGACTGTCTGCCCGGAGAAGCGAAACGGAGGTGGAGCTGTGGTCAAGGACGTCAATCAATGTGAGCACCGCCCGTCGAGAGGTACCTTGACATCGTCTTCAGGTCAGTCAGTCTCTTTTTTATTCGATAGCGGATCATCTTGTTCTCTTTTGAAAGAAAGTTTTTGTGACAAACTCTCGGGTACTGTGCGTAATAATCTCGTTTATTTAAGCGGCATCAGTGGCGATGATATAAAATGTACTACTCAAATCGAAAGCGACGTAAAAATTAAGGAAATATCAGTCAACTTAGCTTTTCACGTAGTACCTGATGGTAATATATCAGACCCTATCATAATTGGAAGAGATATTCTCCATAAAGGCCTTGGCGTTAAAATTGATAACGATAACCTCATTTTTTATACCAAAGAACAATCAAATTATTGTGACTTGACGAACACACCGGACTTTACGCAAATTGATACGGATTTACAAGGACAGGAAAAGGAATCACTAGTAGCGATCTTAAATAAATATTCCGATTGTTTTATCGAAGGTATTCCCTCTAGGCGCGTTAAGACAGGTGAATGTGTAGTTAATTTGATAGATCCTAACAAAACAGTACAAAGGTGCCCTTATAGGTTAGCACCAGCCGAGAAACTGATAGTTAGAGAAAAAGTACAGCAGCTGCTAGACGCCGGGGTAATTCGAGATAGTTCCTCTCCCTTTGCTAGTCCAATACTACTGGTCAAGAAAAAGGATAATACAGACCGAATGTGCGTTGATTTTCGGGAACTAAACTCTAATACCAAACCGGAGCATTATCCTTTGCCACGTATAGAAGAGCAAATAGATCAACTTACTGGAGCCAATTTCTTCTCCTCTTTAGATATGGCCTCAGGATTTCATCAAATCCCTATCAATCCTGACTCCGTAGAGAAAACCGCGTTCGTTACACCCGAGGGGCAATACGAGTATCTCGCTATGCCTTTCGGGTTACAAAATGCTCCATCAGTCTACCAAAGATGTATCACGAAAGCATTGTGTCATCTTAAGGATAGGCCATTGATTTACATGGATGACGTTTTGTGTTACTCCAGTGACATTAATGACGGACTGCAAAAGCTGGACCAGGTCTTAGGGGCCCTGGCGGAGGCTGGGTTTTCATTCAATCTCAAAAAATGCAAATTCATGAAAACCAAAATAGACTATTTAGGATATTCCCTTCAATCGGGTGAAATAAGACCGAATTCTCGAAAAATACAGGCGCTAGTAGATTCTCCGCAACCAAAAACGGCTACACAGGTTCGACAATTTCTAGGTCTCGCTTCGTACTTTCGAAAATTCATTCCTGATTTCACACGCATTGTCGGACCTTTGTATCCCCTTACAAAACTCAAAGGTCCTGTAACCTGGACTCTAAAACACGAAGAAATACGCAATAACATCATACGGATACTTACATCTGAGCCAGTGTTAACGATTTTCGACCCGGATCTGCCAGTAGAGCTGCATACAGATGCAAGCTCCGAAGGTTATGGCGCGATCCTCATTCAAAGAAAAAATGATTTACCGCATGTTGTAGAATATTTCAGTCGACGTACATCTGAAGTGGAGTCTCGCTACCACTCGTATGAATTAGAAACCTTAGCAGTTGTACGAGCAGTAGAACACTTCCGTCATTATCTATATGGTCGACGTTTTGTGGTATTTACGGATTGTAATTCACTTAAAGCCTCAAAATCAAAAAAAGATCTCACTCCCCGCGTCCATCGATGGTGGGCTTTCTTACAAGCCTATGATTTTGAAATAGTATACCGTGAGGGACGAAGAATGGAACATGCAGACTATCTTTCGCGAAATCCATTACCAGACCCTGAGGGTGCTGGCACATCTTCTAGAAATGCTCAGAAAAATGTAGTTCAGTATATTGAACTTCATCATGGTTGGCTTTCTGTTGAACAGAAGCGTGATACAGAGATACAAGATTTAATTGCGAAACACAACAGTAACGGTTTCCCTGACACGGTAGCTCAGACGTATGATGTAAGGGAAGGTATTCTTTACAGAAAAGTTGCTAGGAATAAAACAGTTTCTTGGTTGCCAGTAGTTCCGCGGTCTTTAATTTGGACACTAATTAATCCTATTCATAACGAGATACAACATTTAGGTAAGGATAAAACGCTAGATAAACTTTATGAGCAGTATTGGTTTCCCGAAATGTCGAAATGTGTGCGTAAGTTTATCGACTCATGTATAATTTGCAAAGCTTCAAAGGGTCCATCCGGAGCTCAGCCCGTGCAGTTACACCCAATACCAAAAGTCTCTGTACCATGGCACACAATACATATAGACTTTACGGGAAAGCTTAGTGGTAAGAGTGACCGAAAGGAGTATTGCTCTGTAATCATTGATGGTTTTACCAAGTATGTTTTATTGGAGCATACTTCTTCTCTGGATGCCAAGAGTGCAGTTGAAGCACTACAAAAAGCAGTTTGTCTTTTTGGAGCGCCAAAGCGCATTATTGCTGATCAAGGCCGTTGTTATGTCAGTTCAGATTTTAAAGACTTTTGTACTGAACGTAAAATACAACTCCATTTCATAGCTACAGGCTCGAGCAGAGCTAACGGCCAAGTTGAGAGAGTAATGCGTACCCTAAAAAGCTTACTAACTATCGTCGAAAATGATCCCAACAAAACATGGCGTGATGAATTGGGAAATATCCAGCTTGCTATTAACAGCACAAAGTCTACCGTGACCAAATATTCACCCACGGAACTTATGTTCGGAATTCGTGCGCAAACGCTAGGAATGTCCAGGTTAAATTCAAATGACGGTATTCAACAAGACCGTTTAGATCTTGATACTATACGGGAAGATGCGTCCAATAATATACAGAAAGCGGCTAAATCACAGGTAGACCGATTCAATCGTGGTCGTGCAATAATAAAGCCATTTTCTGAAGGTGATTTTGTGTTTATTAAGAATAGTGAGCGAAATCAAACAAAATTAGACAGAAAGTTTAGGGGTCCATTTGCTATAACCGCGGTACTAGATAACGATCGGTATGAACTAAAAAGCATAACTGGTTCTCATAGAATTTATAAGTACGCCCACGAGAACTTACGCTCAGTACCCCGGGGACACGAAGGCTTGCTAGAAATTACTTCATACATGTTAAATGATGAGACTGATACGGAACCAGCAGATGTATGTTTAGAGACTAATCGTGATAGTAGATCATCTTCAAATAGTTATGATACCTTGACTGCGTGCTCGGATACTATTTCCAACGACTCCCGTACCAACACAGCTGGTTCAGACACTCTCAGCGTACATTCTGATCCCGAGACATGGGAAGTTCAGCATGAAGTTGAAATTTGTACAGAACAAGACAGTCCGCAATATTAGGTATGTAATATTTGCATAGTCTAGTAGATCGTATGTGAATAGTATGTGTGTAGTTATCTCACCGAGGCGTCGATCCTGGTCGGCGAGTGTCGTACCGGGCCATACCTATTAAGGTTGGTTGAAAGGACACACTCTCACCCGATCCAGATGTTTTAGTGGTTTATCCTGGTCGTCCAGTGTCGTGCCGGGCCATACCCAATAGGGTTGGTCGAAAGGACACACTGTTGCCCGATTCAGATGTTTGAGTGGTTTATCCTGGACAGGGGATATCGTGCCGGGCCAGACCCAGTAGGGTTGGTCGAAAGGACATATTCGCCTGGCCCAGAAGTGTGACATCGGTGGACTGGTTGATGGAACAGTTCGGTTGGTTGAAAGGAGACGCTCCTCTGATCTCTATAAGTTATTGGAATGGCTATGTCAGTGATGACAATGACGGCGTCTATTGATGATATAGAGCAAAACTCTTCATGTCAGTATGGACGAGCAGGGTGTCTTGGTGATTGAAATTGACTGTTTCAGAAATATATGCAAATAAACGCCCGAGGACGGTCGTATGTCAGTCCGGCCGTGACGGCGCGTCAACAAACTGTCCAAGACAATAGAGTGACTTGACACTGACAAGTACCACTCTAGCGAAGCGTCGTGCCTATGGCAGCGAGGCGGCCATCTTGTTCGGTCACTTCTGAACGAGACGGCGCCAGCGCACCACGTCTGCGACGAATCGCTGAATATTTTTGCAATCAACGTGATTTACCATACCGTTAATTAAATTTGAAGTGCTACGAATGTGATTGAACTATAACAACGTCTATTTTGTTAAATTGCGATTAAAATAGAAAATTAGAAATCCAATTTTGTTACTTGAAAGAAACAGTGTTTAAGTTTGATTCCTCGCCCACACATCCACTATATTTGTGAGCTCTAAGATGAGTTCCGGTGAAGGCCCTTCTGATCCTTCATATATAATTACAGGCACAGGGAAAACATCGATGTTTATCATACAAATGTTGTGAGTGGAAACTGAACCCACAACCTTTAGTTCAGAAAGCAGAGCTACTGCCTACAGAGCTATCGGCCCAGTAGTAATAATTCGATCTTAATAATTAATTAACTTTGTATAAGTAGGCTACTTCGTTAAGCTTGGTTATTTTTATCTATCTAATGTTTAAATCCTACTTTACAGCTGATCACCTGGCTCAAACTCTGAACTCCTTCTTCAGCCTTCACGAGGAGTACCGTGACACTCCTTTATATATTCTTGGACAGGGTAGCGGTGCTCAACACGCCCTACAATTGGCCATTGGTTTAGACTCAGGCGTAAGTATTACATAGAAGCCTGTTTTTATTCTTACTTATATAACGTTTGCTTCTTCCCTCTTTTCTTCTCGTATAGTCGCAAGTATATAGGGACGTACTCCATGTAAACTCGTTTCAATTACCATGCCATCACCTAATTATTATCTAAATAACTAATTATACCTGTTTATATTTCTTTTTATACAAGTTAGGAGCGGGACCACTCTGAACTGGAGTCGCTGCGTCAGTCACCTGATGATAATTTTTCATGGGGCACTCAATATTTGACGTTTGTCATTTATTTCGAGAATAATTGCATGGTGATATTATGACTATGTCGAAACTTAAGGTTGATTAAGGTTATGTCATTTTTGTAGCCGCTCAGAGGGTTCTGACTTAGCTTAAAGACTGTAGTTTTAAGACACCAACCAGGAGCAACGGCCAAATGGCCCTTCAAAGCACCGTCACATTATCAGCTGGAAGACGTCCACTGCTAAACTCAAACCTCCCCACCAAACGCCACTTTGGACGCTTATGGGTTTGCCATGATCACCACGCTTGGAAGACTTATTTTTAATGTACTGAGGAGAACACTGCTGCCCGTTCTCTGGATATTGCCTTAGCCAGCTCTTACAGCACCCACGGGAAGATGGGATGGTTCACACAATACCACAGAGGCTGTCGGAAGCATAGTCGTGTAAATAGGTACCACTTTTTCACGGTCACCTGGATAAGTGCCAAGTGACATCGCTTACCTATAAGAAACTTCGGTATGAATGTTTCATTATTCCGCGTAACTAGCTTACGGCCGATTCAATATAAAAAATTATTTGATAGTTTCAATTTCATGTAATTACACCTATGGAAAAATGAAAAATTCACGTCAAAAAGTGTTGTCTCATTCCCAGGTTGAATTCAGCCACAACCTCCAAGGCGTGGTTTTAGCCAATGGAATCATATCCCCGGCATTAGCTCTCACTAAACTCGGCTTTTACCTTGAAGAAATGGGCTACATCGATTATGTCGGCCGCGCAGCCATCCAGAACTATACGAACGAATTGATATCATTGGTGAATCAAGAGAGATACGCAGATGCTTTCGAACTGTTCCTTTCCTTGGATGACTACGTGAATACTGCTGGTGAAACGGTTGCTGTAAATTTGGGCCATATCATTGAAAAATTGACTAGGAATCCTGCAACTTCGGCCAGGGGTAAGATTTTGGTGTTCTACAATTACAAAAAACCTTTGTTAAAAATAATTGAAGTTTAAGTATTCGTTTTCGCGTTAATCCTTCTAGCCATCAGTTTCTCTTAAATTAGACAAATGCTGTCAACATGCTTAATACTGTACGTTCATTGGTTGAGATAGCCAATGATCAACAAGAGTTTAGAGTGAATTTAAGAGGCTCTAAAAACTTAAAATATATATATAAATATTAGGACCTTTTACTATTATTCTATAGCATGGTCTGAGTACATACATTTATGGAAAAGAGTGAATTAAATGCCACCTTGTATATATACAATTCAATTTCTTTTCACAGCTCCTGACTACTTCGGCCAGAAGAAATACCTCAGAAGTCTATTCCCTACGGACTTCTTCCAATTTATGGATGAAACAGTTGCCCCTCTGTTAGGTTTTAGCCCTGACAGAGAATACGACGACAGCAGACTGAAGACTTTGGACAGTATCAGGGAAACCTTTATGATCCCAGCTGTAGCCAAAGGTAATGTTTGCAAATTCTTGTTTCTGGACAAGGCTGTCCAGTATGATAAAACGACCTGTAAATATATTAAGCAAGGAGGGGGACTCCCAAGCGGGAGAGAGCCCACAGCGGTTTTTTAGTTCAAGTCCCACATACTATCGTGATGGCATGAAAGTAAATCGGCATTTACACGCTCAAAGCTCAAAAAAGGCGTAAGCAACAGCGGACAACAATTTGAATTTTGTTCTTTATATACTAAACAAAAGGTGCTCTTTAAATGCTTTATTTCGAAATATACACAGATTTGGAATATCATATTTTGTCGCGATAAGAGCGGCCTCTTTGACACTAGTTGCCGCATGGCTATAGCTTACAAATTGACAGAGTACCTAATTAATAAGATAGCTGTAGACGCTGTGGTGTGGTGGTTGAGCAGATCAGCTCATAAACTGGAGGCAGCGGGTTCGATTCCTGCTACAGGACAAGTATTTGTGCGCATAAAATAAAAGCGCAGATACTTGTTCTGAGTCTAGGTGTTGTGGGACTATACGAGCTAATGGTCCCACAACACCCGGAGGTACACCATGGTGCTCGTAGTTCCTTGGTCCCTAGACACAGGGAATCCTATATAGTTAGGGTCCAGGATCTATTTGTGATCCTTGGGCGTTATTATTGTTATTAAGATATTTTGTTCCTTACTTTGCATAACTGCTGTAGGTTATAAATAATTTTATAGAATTGTAAGTGTCCTGTCCCTATTATATACCACACAGATTACTAAATATGTTACTATTAATACTGACTTAACTCTTAGCTATAATCTGAAGGGCGAATTCTGTGCTGTTATAACACAAGTTAAACTTTTTTCAGTGGAATACATTCTTCAGAACACCCAACTTAATGTGGCTATTTACAACGGCAATTTGGATGCAGTATCAAATACACCAGGTAGGTACCATCCGCACAACTTACAATATACTCTGGCAGGTTAAGTAACCTAATTACGACGTTTACTTTTTACTACGAGTACGTAGACTATAATATGACTTACCTACCCATCATTGCTAAACAAATATATACTTTACCTACCTAAACATAGGATCTGTGACCTAAATATAGACAATGTTTGGATTGAGGACAATTTTCTTTCAGGGCATTTCTTAGTCTATACCTGCAGCGATACAGAATAATGATATCTATATACCTAAGTTATTTAAATACGAGTGGAGGCGACCGTGTCTTCAATTTCCAATGGAAACTCTATGATTTCGCGATATCTATTTTCGAGAAAAGTATTCATGTTGATTTGGTGATAAAAATCTCGGCCCAAAATAATTCTGCCATTTTGTCGTGACATCCACACAATCAGACGTTCTTACTTGTACTCAATTCCCCCCTTGTGATATTGCGTGATTTCTCCTTTTGAGCCTCACGTGATTAATGGACTGCCCCTAAGATATTCATGAGGGTTATTTAATTTTTTGTCTACTTATCCCTATCGTAAGCTCAATGAGCTTTCAATGGACATTCATGGACAAAAACTACACAAATCCCAGTGTTGGGGAATATTAGTTCAGATTTATGAACTAATCCATCGTAATTATGAGCCAATGGCCATAACCATTCAAAAACAAAACCTATTTTTAGGACAGTTAGAGTGGGTGGATAATCTACAATGGGATGGACAAGAAGAATTCAGGAATAGTTCTCGAGAAACTCTTGTCGTGAACAGACTTGTGGAAGGCTACTTCAGAGAAACACGCAGGCTTCAGTTCTACTGGATTAATGCTGCCAGTCACTGGGTACTATATCCTAATATAACCTACCCAGTTTTATACTCGAACAGAAATAGTACTATAGATACGTATATAGAAACCACGGAACATTGCTAACCCTATAACAGCATTTAGAAATGCGTTTTAAGAACCTCTACTGTTCAAAGACCAACTTGATCTAGGTAATTACCCCATCGGGGTGAGATGGTTAATGCAGTGTGTCTCCATCTCGCCCCATCCCGGCGGCGGTCGGATCACGGGGGGGTTTTAGTGGGTTCGAGTCCCACATACCCCCTGTGGCAGGGAAGTGCGAGGGCATTTACCCACTCAAAAAAAAAAAAAAAGGTAATTACCCCAAAAGATTCATATAAGCTATAAATTCAGCTAATACATACCTAGATACCTAATACTTTATTATTGTACACTTTTTAAATACATTAGTTAGTGAATATGTATAATCATACCATACCGTACCGTGTTACTGACGTGTCTCCGTGTGACTGCGGGCTACGAGTCAAACTGCTCAGGCACCATGCCAGGCTGTCAAATTAGTTTAATCTATGAGGATTACTCATTTTTTTTAGTATTCCAGCGTAGGTACTCTTACGTGCAGTAACCTACTTGTAAGTTAAGTCTAAGGTATATTTTTTTTTTGTATTTTGGCTCCACACCTTTGTGTATTTAGCCAGTGCCAAGTAATTCATAATTTATCAAGTTAATGATATTTCACGTAAATGTGTCAGGTCACAGTCGAAGTCATCAAGTCAAGTCAGAGTCAAGTCATAGTCTAGTCTAGTTATATTCCAAGTAAAGTGGTGGCAATTTTTAAGCTATTATGGAGTTTTGGAAACAACACGAAAAAAAAAGTTTCACCATCATTATCCCACTTTCTCACACTCATGCCTGTAATCCAGCACTTAACGAATAAAATGCCACCAATTTTATGCACTAACACTGAAAATAACACAAGTTTCGGAAAATAATATAATGCGGTAACGTGATCTTTTTCGTTTTCCCGCCAAAACTCCACTAAAGTATTATGTATGATACGTTTAATTATGTACTTGCACTTTTTTCCAGACTCCAATGGACAGTCCCACAGCAATGAGACGAGTCATACAAAGGATAACCCAAAGTTAGGAAATAAATTTATAAAAAAATCTATGAAGTATTATTACAATCAACCTGACAAGGAGTACAAGACCAATAATAATAATAATCACAATACATTAATATCTAATTATAGTTATTGGTCTAAGGTCCGTATTACAGAACGATGCTCAGTCATCGATCGGTGTTCAAGCAGACATTTCATTCACGAATTGACCACTTTATGAATGAAATCCTTGCTTGAGCACCGATCGATGACTGAGCATCGTTCTGTAATCTAAGCATATAAAGTTACAAAGTGGTTAAGCATAGACACGGTACGTCAATACTACGGCTGCTATAGGATCGTCGGTCGCTCAAGACGTGTCTCGGGTGGCGACGACGGGGTGGACATTTTATCACTCCCTCATTCATCCGCCAACGCGGATCGTAAATTTATTATTTTCACTCATTAATCTCATAAAAACCAAACAGCAAAATAGGTTGTCTACAGAGTTCATTACAAAACGTCATAAAAATTCTAGTCTATTCGAGAAGTTGATTTTCTGCGAATAATAGTTACCATTAGTATCCCTTAGTAGTTTGTGTCAGTCTCTTAAAATATGGTTGATGGCTCATTCGATCCGAAATAGCATCTAGAAAAAGTCGTTTTTCGGATTTTTTTCGCCAGTAAAAATTATAATTCCTATTAACAAAAAAGTAAAAAAAAAAAAAATAGTCGTTCAGCTTTTTGGGAAAATCTCAAAAAGCATGAAAGATATCTGAAATATTATAAAAGTTTCTGAAAGAGCAGGAAATTTTAGTACAAAAATTCCCGACTTCTGAAATCGTAGCACCAATATTTATATTAGGTCTTTACCTATGAAATTGCCGTTTTGTTTGAAAAAAGTTAAAGTATTTTTTTTTCGAACTTATTTATTTCTTTTATTCAAAGTAATCACCCCTGCAATCAATGCATCTTTGCCAACGCTGAGGCAGTTTATGGATGCCCTTCTTGAAAAAATCAGCAGGACGGGAGACAACAAACTCTTCAAAGGCGTTTTGTACTGCCTCTCGGGAATTGAATTTTTTTACCGCCAAAAAGTTGTCCAAATTTTGGAAAAAGTAATAGTCGGTAGGCGCAAGATCTGGTGAGTATGGCGGATGAGGGAGAGCTTCCAAACCCAACTCATGCAGCTTAGAGACGGTCTGTTGTGGAGTATGGGGTCGCGCGTTGTCGTGAAGTAGCAGTGGAGACGACCGATTGACCAAAGCTGGTTGCAGACGTGCGAGTTTCGCCATCATTGTGGTCAGTTCTTCAATGTACACATCTGCAGTAATGCTCTCGCCGTTTTGTAAAAAGCTATGATGCATCACACCAGCACTAGACCACCAAACTGTGACCATCACCTTTCTAGGGGTCATTTTTCGTTTTGCACATTGCTTTGGTACCGAACCAGGATCTAACCAACTTGCTGAGCGCTTTCGATTGTCAAAAAGAATCCATTTTTCGTCGCACGTAACAATTCGGTTCAAAATTCATTCATTTCTGTGCCTGTTAAGGAGCGCAAGGCAAGTCTCGACGCGTACGTTGCGCTGGCGATCGTTAAGTTCGTGGGGCACCCATCTATCAAGCTTTTTTATCTTGCCAATCTGTCGCAAATGGACCAATATTGTTTTGATGCTAACATCAAAAGCTGCTGCCAGCTCAGCTGTAGATTGAGATTCATCAGCTTCCACAATCGCCTTTAATTCATCATTGTTGACCAAAGTTTCCGGACGACCACGAGGTTCATTTTTCAAGCCAAAATTCCCAGAACGGAACCGAGCAAACCAATAACGGGTTGTACGTTCGTTTGTACAGTTCTCTCCGTAAACGTCGTTGATGTTACGTGTCGTTTGTGCCGAGTTGGTGCCACGACGGAACTCATATTCCATAATTATACGAAATTTCAAAGTATCCATTATGAGGAAAAATGTTGAAATGTAATGAAAATACAACGCTAATCAATAAACAAAAGACTTATATTGTAAATAGAATGTCATATTTTTAAAACAAAATTAATTTGAATTTAGAATTCATAGCCAATCAAAAGTTTTTTTTGTTTGAAAAAGTCTGTACTGCAATACGGCAATTTCATAGGTAAAGACCTATTAATTTTTATTTGACGTTGAAAATCGGGTTCCACGCGGCAGTTTCGCCATGCGCGCGCCGCTACTTTAATGAACGCGGTTTTTAAATATTTTTTTATTCAATTAAATATTCATTTAAAAATTTGAAAAATATCAGGTGTCACCTTAAAACTTAAAAAAATTATCCCATGAAAATGAAAGTTGTATCATCATTTTTTATAAAGTGAATTTTGAATTGTTAATTAACAGTTTTTTCGTGGGTCTCTGTTGTAATAAAAGGCGATATAAAAGTTGACAAAATTATTCATAATAAATAATTCATAATAATTATTCATTCATAAAAAATAAATCTCTCGTGGATCTCTTCTCATCAACTTACTCAACAAGATGACATGATAAAAATTTCAGAAAATTGTTTATTTCATTAATTATTAATTTTTAAATGAACAAAAATATTAAAAACTTAAATACATGCTTGTCTGGCAAGGGGTTGGAACTATCAAAAATGTCTGGCTAACGAGGAAACATTTACTTATTATCCAAGTATTATATATAAAAATCAGCTTTTATACTATAATGTAAGAAAAATTACCTATAATTTCATAAACATTGAGGGTGTCTGGCAAGGGGTTGCCACCATGTTAAGTGTCTGGCAATGAATAACGTGATTTTTAATAATATTCTGAAGATAATACCAAAAAATCGCACTTTAACATTTGATGAATTTAGATCGGTATTTTACACATCTTTAGTACCGTTTACCTGCTAAAGCAACCCTATCCCAAATTTCATAATGGTCCAGCGGTCTTACCTGTGTTGGGAGCATGTGTTGACAAACTTTCAGCTTTTACAAAATAACGAAGGTCTGGGGTTCACGGGTTCTTAGATACCTCTAGGTGACAATTCGAGTATTAGACAGAGATACGAGACAATAATGTTTAGGACGGATGCAACCCATATCTAGAAAATAAAATATGATGCCATTGGTTTTTTTTGGCGGGAAAGCGAAAAAGATTGCGTCACCGCATTGTATTATTTTCCAAAACTTGTGTTATTTTCAGTGTTAGTGCATAAAATTGGTGGTATTCTATTCGTTAAGTGCTGGATTACAGGCGTGAGTGTGGGAAAATGGTATAATGATGGTGAATCGTTTTTTTTCGTGTTGTTTCCAAAACTTCATAGATGCTTCAAATAAAGTTGCCACCACTTTACTATGAGTATGACTTTGACTGCACTATGACTTAACTATGACTTGATTTGATGACTTCGACTGTGACTTGACACATATTTGCGTGAAATATCATTAACTTGATAAATTATCAATTACTTGACACTGGCTAAATACACAAAAGTGTGGAGCCAAAACATAAAAAAGGTGCCTTTGAAAAAAAAAGCAAAAAACGTTCCTCGCCTTTTGGTTTTTTTTTCTCTGCTGCAACGTTGCTGTTTTGACAATGTCAGTGTCAGCAGTCATTGTCAGAACCAGTATTCTCAGCTCAGTCTGTGGTCACTCAGAAATCTACTGTTTTCGTTTTATTAGTAATGGTTTGGTGTGTGGAAATTTGTTATTAAATAACCCTTTTACTTACTAGATCATTATTTAAAACGCGAAAAGCTTTCTTGAGCTCTATCTATATTATTATACCCATTTAAGAGTATTTAACAAACAAGTGAAATAGGGTTTAAAAATCTGTTGCTACCAACCTAGAACACGCAGTTGGTTACAAGGGATAACCAATTTTTGAGGACTGCACAAGACCTGTTCCCGAAAATGGCGGATATTCTAGATATCCTGGACATCGAAGTCCCCACGACTGAGATCAGCCGGGATAGCATCATTCACGGAGACAGGAATAAGAAGAAGTATGTGACCGCTAAAGCTGTTAAGCGGCCTGAGGGTATGCACCGCGAGGTCTTCGCCCTTCTTTACAATGATAACAAGGACCTGCCGCCCATGATGCCTACTGATACAGGTAAAGTCTGAATATCATCTATTTTTGCTATGTTGTGACATTACAAAAATAGATGATCCCTTCCAAAATAGAAAAAAAAGATGCAATCATTCAAATTTAAACCTTCTGGAAGGTACCTCTACGATTAAAAACACTTACCACTCAGGCTTTTCAGTTGATAGCTAAGATTTTGCATAAAAATTAAAAGCTGCACTGGCATTTTAACCTTTTTAGATATTATTCAGCAATCATAATGTTTATTTAGTTCTAAGTAGATAGTAGTAACTGGGAAATAAATTGAGCCCCCTGCCTCACCATTTGATTTGTACATTATGAGATATATGCAGGATTTCAACCTGGGTGCATCAGTTTGAAAGTAGCATGGGGTTTCTCTGAGCCACACTCAGAATTCTATTGCATCTCATGATTTCAATTTTGTTACAGGCAAGGAATACAAACAAAAGAAGGCTAAGCTTGGTATGCGCAAAGTGAGGAAATGGGTTTGGGCTCCATTCACAAATCCTGCTCGTAAGGACAATGCTGTATTCCATCACTGGAAGCGGGCCTCAGATGAAGCTAAAGAATACCCTTTTGCACAATTCAACAAGGTAATAAGTTAACAAAATTACTTCATAAAATAGAGAATAATATGTCCAGATATTAATTGAAACACATTTTGATAATAACTTGTATATTAGGCTAGGTAGCCATTACCAACAGCGAAACTAATATTATAACCATCCGCACATACCCACTTAATCCACCTTATTACTAAACAAAGTAGAGAAGTACCCTCTAAACCTCCTATCATTCACCGTACTCACAAGTTATACATATGACATACCTCCCCCTTAAGTATGATAAAAGCTCTATAATCATTATAACATTTAAATAAACTAAAGTAACAACACATAGCCTCAATATAAATAGAGATTGTCCTTTGGTCGTTGATATGGAGTTTTGGAATGTAAACCCATCTTATGTTTTATTTTTCCTGGTACAGATGAGGGCATGTCTGTTGGTGGTATCCCTAACATATCGGCCCATTTGTCGGCATCTGGAATCTCTATAATTATATCAGACTCTTGACTGTCTGATACATCCCTCTCACCATGTCTATCTCTACTATCTGGCTGTATTAACTGTTCTGTGACTGTATCTTCCGCTTCTCTCTCTCCCTCCTCTGGCCTGGATTCAGTAGATCTCTTTTTTATGATTTGATCAATGTGACGATGAATCATATTGCCATCTTCTGTGCGAATCTTGTAGCTTGATGGACCGTTTTTGTCACATACTTGGCCAGGTAACCATCTAGGACCGACCATACTATAATTTCGATACATGACATTCTGGTCCATGTTAGTTTCTCTCGTTTTTTTGTCATTATTATTGTTAATCTGTTTCTCCGTTCTTTTATGTTGCAGGTTATCCGGGTGGATAGTATCTAGCAATGTCCGTAATCGTCTGTTCATCAGCAATTCTGCAGGTGTTTTATTTGTAGTAGTGCATGGTGTTACCCGTAGTCCCAGTAGCAGATTTGGGATTCTAACATCCCACGCCAGGTCGTCCATTTTTCGCAGTTTGTCCTTTACAGTCTGTACCATTCGTTCCGCCAATCCGTTTGTAGCAGGGTGATATGGCGCCGTGGTTACATGTCGTATGTTATTAGCAGTAAAGAACTGCTTCGTCTCGCTAGATACAAAGCATGTACCATTGTCAGATACTACCACGTCACAGAGCCCATGTGTGGCAAACACCATCCTTAAGATTTTAATAACAGTGGCTGATGTTGTATTGTTAACCATGAATATTTCAGGCCAGCGCGAGTATGCATCAACTATGATCAAAAAAGATTTATTGTGTATTGGTCCCGCAAAATCTACATGGATTCGGGACCAGGGCCTTGTTGGTGTGATCCATTCATGTGTGGTTCTTGGTGGCATATGTCGATGTTCAAGACATTTAGTACACGTGGTCACTAGTGCTCCAATCTCTTCATTGAGGTTCGGCCACCAAACATAGCTTCTAGCTAACGCCTTCGTTTGTACTATTCCTGAATGTGTTCTGTGCAACATCCTCAACACCCCCTGGCGAAGAACACTAGGTACGACCACTCGACAACCCAACAGTAGACAGTCATTTTGTAGCGAAAGCTCTAAACGGTTTAACCAAAATGGTCGTAAGTCGTCATCTGTCACTTTAGCGGGCCAACTGCGCTGTACGTAGTAAATGACCCGTGATAATGTCTTGTCACGTTTTGTTTCAGCCGCTATGTGTTCAACATCATAGGGAAAGTCCTCTGGAGTTTCAGCCATCAACAAAATTTCACTAAGCTGTTGTTCAGGCTCTTCTGGGACTGGCTGTGGCCAGCGACTTAGACTATCTGCAGAGCCGATCAGCGCTCCCGGTTTGTACACTATATCATAGCTGTGTGATGTCAAAGCGATGGCAATTCTAGTTAAGCGCGGTGACAACATATTGGGCACAGGTTTTTTTGGATCAAATATGCCAAGTAATGGTTTGTGATCTGTCACTATGCGGAAGTGTCTTCCCATCAGGTAATTATGGAACTTTGTGATACCAAACATAATTGATGTAGCTTCCTTGTCTAGTTGAGAGTAGCGTCTTTCATGTGAATGAAGAGTTCTTGATGCCATGGCTATTGGACGTTCATGTCCATCTTCGATTTCATGAGATAGTACCGCACCGACACCGTATTCTGAACTGTCACATGTTAATACAAGCGGTTTCAGTAAGTCGTAGTGTACCAAGGTTAGGTCAAAAGTAATGAGACTTTTCGCGGTATCGAATGCGTTCTGTTCTCTTTCTGTCCACTTCCATGTCTGTGAGGTCTCCAACAGCCTGTGAAGTGGCTCTAGTATTGTCGCTTTGTGTGATACGAATCGTTCATAAAAGTTGTATAGGCCGAGAAATGCTTGTAGTTCTTGCTTGTTTTTGGGCTCAGGAGTGTTAATGATCGCTTCTACCTTACTCGGTGCAGGATGTATGCCCGCCGCATCAATGATAAAACCGAGAAACTCTACTCGCTCTTTATCGAATCTGCATTTAGTCTTATTAAGGCGAAGACCAGCTCGACCAATGCGTCCCAGTACTATGTCTAGCCTTTCCAGCATCTCCTGCCTCGTGCGACCGCTCACGATAATATCGTCGATCAGTACAGCTACGCCCGGAATGCCAGCTAGCAACGATGTCATTAAGCGCTGGAAAATTCCCGGACATGCTTTTACTCCAAACGCCAGTCGATGTACAGTATATAAACCTTTGCAAGTGTTCAAAGTTAGCAACTTTGCTGTGTCATCGTTGACAATCACTTGCGTATAGGCGCGGTCCAGGTCTAAAGTTGAAAAAAATTTACTTCCTGCGACGGTAGCGAAGACTTCATTTGCCGTCGGCATCGGATATGTATCCGATTCGGTCGCTTCATTTACTGTGCTGCGGTAATCCCCACACAGTCTTATTTCGCCTGACTTTTTAGGTATTGCTACCACAGGTGTAGCCCACTCCGAGTAGGAAGTCGGTCGTAGTACTCCTTCACGACTTAACCTGTCGATTTCTTCTTCAACTTTATCCTTTATAGCGTACGGCACCGGCCGGGCCTTCAGAAATTTTGGCGTTGCCCCTGGTTTTAAGTGTATCGCCACGGGCTCTCCACGGTAAGTACCAAGTCCTTCTTCAAAAACGTTCTTGTGTTTAGTCATCAGTCTAACAGCTTCGAGGTTATCTGAGCTCGAAACAAAATTAATGTTCATCGTTATGTTGAGCGGCGTGAACCAATCGCGGCCCAGAAGGTTTGGACCGTTTCCTTTAGCGACGATCACGTTAAGATCACACGTGACTTCGTTGTATTGCACCGGCAGCGAGACCCTCCCAAGGAGACGGACGGGAGTCTCTGTCCAGGTGCGCAGCGTGAGGTCGGCGGGGCGCAGCGCGGCGCGCGGCAGGCGGGCGCGCAGGGAGTGCCACGTGCGCTCGTTGATGATCGAGAAGCTCGCGCCGGTGTCCACCTGCATGCGGGCCGGCACGCCCGCGAGCGACACGCTCACTTCGTACGGAGGTACACGGCTGGTGCCCCGTACACAGTACACTCCATTTAAATGATCTTCCGACTCTGTAGCGAAGTTAACGTCACGGTTGGCGTTTTTCTTTTTACTCAGGCATATCTTTTCTAGGTGTCCCTTTTTTTTACAGTAGTGGCACACCGTGTTCGCAAAACGACACTCTGCAGCGTGGCGGTCACCACACCTGTAGCAAAACCGGCTGATACTCTTTGATCGGACAGCGTTGATGTCCATTGGCTCGACGTTGACGTGCGGCGCGGTGTGCAGTGGCGGAGGCAGCGGCGGAGCGCCCGGCTGGTGTAGGCCGCCGGCTGTGCTGGCGCCGGCCGCGTCCTGGATCATACGGACGTCTCGTCCCGCGCTCTCAGCCGATAACATAGCGTCCACAACACCCTGATAACTTAAATTATCACGTTTTAATAGTTCGTACTGAAGTCTATCATCCCGCATGCCACACACAAGTCTATCACGTAGCATTCGCTCTAAGTCGGCAAAATTGCAACCGGAACTTAATTTTCGAAGTTGTGCGATATAGTCCGCCGCAGATTCGTCACGCCTTTGATCACGTTTGTAAAACTTGAAAGACACCGAAATTTCATTTGGCTTAGGGCTGAAATGTTTTGTTAGAATTATTTGTATTTCTTCAAATGTCACATCACTGGCCCGTCTAGGCGTGATCAACGCAATCAAAGTTTCGAACACTCGTGATCCACATACTGTGAAGAAATTAGCTCGTTTAGCGCTATCTAACGCCACGCCATTCGCCTCGAAACAAAATTTTAATCGATCAAGATAAATGTCCCAATTGTCCGTTTGTGGGTTAAACTCAACAAATTTCACTGCCTTGTAGTCCATTTTTAACACTTTTCACCATACGTCGCCACTAATATGTCCAGATATTAATTGAAACACATTTTGATAATAACTTGTGTATTAGGCTAGGTAGCCATTACCAACAGCGAAACTAATATTATAACCATCCGCGCATACCCACTTAATCCACCTTATTACTAAACAAAGTAGAGAAGTACCCTCTAAACCTCCTATCATTCACCGTACTCACAAGTTATACATATGACAGAGAACATAATAATATTTTGTCTTCCTCTCATAGGTCTTGTGTTGGTTTGGTCTATTTATTATTGATGATTATTTCAACTATTTTTATGCCAATTAAATTTAATTTTTCATTTATATTACATATAGGTCTTGTTTTGTGAAAACCCCAAATCAAAATTTTAGTTAACACTTAATATTACATAATATTAAGTTTTAACTAAAATTTTCAAATTAAAACAATAATATGCTGACATCAGCATATTATTGTTTTAATTCTAGAAATAAGTTGGAAATGTTTATTGTGTGTGTTTGTATCATCAATACTCATTAAACTAAAGTGGATACATTTTAAGATGAAAAAAAATCAGAGTTTCTGTTAAGAAAAGGGGTAAATAGCAGGCGAAACCAAGAGGTAGTAAATTTTATTTTACAGCAAGTATCAATACCCTCATACTCCGAGTCTGAATACAACCAATTTTTGAAATCTGAAGACTGGAGTCAGGCGGAGACTGACCACCTCATGGACTTGTGCCAAAGGTTCGACCTCAGGTTCATTGTGGTACATGACCGATGGGACAGAGCTGCATTCAGAGATAGAAGCATAGAAGATTTAAAGGAGCGGTATTATGGCATTTGTGCTACATTGAGTAAGGTAAAAAATAATTTGTCAATATTTTTCGCATTAGGCTTTTTGGGCTTGCTGGCTAACCCGGTTGAGGTCAAAAGGTGAGCAAAATTAAATCGTTCCACACCACCTTCAGAGCGGCAAAGTGTTGTACTTCCACCCAAAATAAGAAAAGATTAATCATGAAAGATTTTCCATTTCACTATTTCCAGCTTATAAAATCTAATATTCCAGGTTAAGACAAATCCGTGGTCGAATACAGTGACCATGGTAAATGGTGAGAAAAGGATATATCATTACGATGCTGAACATGAAAGGAAGAGAAAGGAACAACTGCGCAGGCTCTTTGATAGGACACAGGAACAGGTACTAACTTAAATACTCATTTATTGGTAAACTTAAGTTTACTAGTCATTCGGGGTTTAAACTTGACTAGATAAACAATATGAAAAATAGAGTACATGGTGTATACACAATAGTATACAACATTAATAACAATAATTAATTAATTATGATCCCTATCCCTTCAGTTTGTGAGGAAAATATGGATGCTCATGCTGAAGTTTGTTTTTTTGCAGATTGAAGAAGAACAAATGCTGCTTGCCGAACTAAAGAAAATAGAAGCAAGGAAAAGGGAGCGTGAACGAAAGACCCAAGACCTACAGAAACTGATATCACGAGCTGACAGCAGCAATGTTCCACCAAGTCATCATGTGAACAACAATACAGATGGAGGGAATGTTACATCAAGCTCAGTGGCTAACATAGCTCGGAGGCATGACAAGAAACTGCACAAGAAGAAAGTTGCATCTCAGCAGAAGCCTATCAGAGCTCCTGAGACTGTGGTATGTAAAGTATTTGTGGGATGGGTATACTCATGTTACCGTTAAATTGTTAACGCTATTTGATTGATGACAATCTTTACAGGTTATTAACAATACTGCCAGATTATAATCTGTCAAGACACTTAAAGACATTTGTATCGATTTTGCGTAAAATTCTAAACCAAATCTGATTGTTAGTCCTCTTCTTCGTTTAATGGCTTTCTGTCGGTTTTTAGCGATAATTCTGCAAATGTCAATAAGGAATTTTTGTTTAGTTTTATGTCAGTCTTATTTCGTCAAAGGCAAAATGCCACAATAAAACGGTAGATATTTTACTTCAGGCTCTAGGTTTTGAAGATATTGGTCTTGAAAATTTGAGTACAAGTGGGTAATGACCCACATGTACCAAAATTTCTCACTGAAAAATCTTTGTTTGATGTGCTATAATTCTACATTGGCAAAATTGTAGCAACCTCCCCACAAAAGCCATTACTTGTGAAATTTAAGCCTTAAAGAGAAAACGAAAAGGAAAGGTTTTAAAACTTGGAAACATTTGAATATTAATGAAAAATTTTTATTTCAAACATTTTACACTTAACGGATAATAATCCACCCTTATTTAGTTACTAGTTGCGCCCCGCGGATAAAATGTAGCCTATATGTTAATCCAATGTATTAGCTATCTTGGTACCAAATTTTATCCAAATCCATTCAGCCGTTTGAGCGTGAAAGAGTAACAAACATACACACAAACACACATACAAACTTTCGCCTTTATAATATTAGTGTGATTGTTTGATTATTAATATTGATTAAAATTCAAAAATTCATGGGTTAGGGAAAAAAATCAGAATTTACCACCACCATTTTCGGATTCTTTTCAACGACAACCTTGATAGTCCTCAAAAATGTTGCTTTCCTTTTCATATAGGTTGAAATGACAAAGACCAAAATTTTTTTATCTAGGTGTTGTCCATATTGTGGCCATTTTAAAATACGGTGAACACCTTCTTAAAAGACAAGAATTAATAATTATTATGTGTTGTTTTTATTAACAGATGGTAGAGTGGTCCGGTATAAAGTTTCCGGAGGCACGTGCAACGGGTGTCTGGCTTCGCTCGCAGCGCATGAAGCTTCCCCCCGGTGTTGGACAGAGGAAGACAAAGGCCATCGAGCAAGAGCTACGACTAATGAACATTGGTAAACCAATTTTCATTTACGCATTGCGAATGGTCGGATTTCAGGCACGCTGGCATGCGCGCAATACAAGGTTACGACAAAATCTTGGGGAGTCGCAGAAGAAATTTAAAAAATAAACACTTCGAGAATAAACATAAAGTATGTGGCCTTGGAAAATAAAGGATATATTCAATCACAGCTTAAACTCTCGAACCAAACTTTTTTTTTAAACGTAAAGAGGTTTTACTTCAGTCGTGTGGTCTAAGCTCACTCTTAGACCACATGACTGAAGTAAAACTTCTTTAGCTCCATATCTCTTGCCCCTACAGTAATATACGAAACGTAACTCATATATAAGTACGAGCTTCTGCCCACAGATTCGCCCGCGGCGTGGCCTATGAGAAAATAATTCAACCACCCATTTCATCCTCATAAATTCTACCTGCATGCCAAATTTCACCCGATCCGTCCAGTGGTTTGGGCTGTGCGTTGATAGATCACTATGTCAGTCAGTCAGTCACCTTTGAGTTATATATATTTTGAGATTTCTCCCACAACTTCCTTTCGCCTCACCAGCTTACCCCAATTCAAGCGTGCGTAAATAAGTTTTACTTCAGTAATACGGGACTTGATTAGATTTAATAAACCTTTTTCCAAAACCGCATCTACAATAGTTAACAAAAATCTCAATAATTGAAAAATTTATCGTTATGTATGATTAAAATGCCAACAATCGGATCAAAATGTTATATTGCAGCAATCACTATTTACATGTGTCAAAAAATGTTTTATGCAGTGGGAATGAAATAATTGACGTAAGGCACACTCCCCCTCCCCCCTAATAAAATCTATGATTCTTAATGTGTATTTCATTTTCATTTGTTTTGTTTGCATTCTCATTGTTTAATAGTCCACCATTCTTATGAATCCGCCCTTATTTTCCAGACTTGGCGCCGACCCCAACTGAAGCGATATGCAAGCATTTCAACGAACTCCGGTCAGATCTCGCGCTAGCACTCGACTTGAAGAATGCACTCGCTTCCTGCGAGTTTGAATTACAAGCTCTCAGACATCAGTATGAGGCCCTCAATCCTGGGAAGGTAGGTTTATACCTTTCTTTTCTTAATCAATTTGTTTGATGTGCCTTATGGTTTTTCAAAATATCTGTCTGTAAATAAATATCTGTTGATGATCAGAATCTTTTTTATACTAGGCATTTTGGCCCACGTGCCTGGGTCCAAAAGCGTAAAACGACCTAAAGAAATATTTTTAATAAGAATATTTTATTTCAGACACTAACTATTCCTGCTTCAATATGCAACACATCTACTGACAGTGAAACCAAGCCAGCAGGAGAGATAATCGACGTCGTCGGCTCCCCAAGTGCACATAACTCTACCATATGAACTGTATCTGAATAATACTAAAAATAATCTTGCCCAATGATGACATATATTACATTTAGATCCCTAATAATAATACCATCGTTATCAAGAAATCAGGAACAAAAATACCAGTAGATTTAAAAAAAAATCGTTTTAGTGATTGTCGGAAATAAATCTGTCACACCATGAAATAATATCAAAAATTAAAAAAAAACATCAAATTTTTTTGTTTTCGACCCAGATATGAGTTCTTAAAAATAATACTACGCGATTACACAATTTGTTTTTTAACATTCAAACATTGTTTTTTATTCTCCAAAAATGGGTATGTTTCCTAGGCAAAGAAATTGAGTTTCTCACATCCCCACACTTATGGATTAGTCTATCCAAAGTTGAAAAAATAACCCTATTTGTACAGATATATTATTCTGTACCTATACAAATAAAAAGAAAGTATGTATACATAAATAAGCAAGTTTGAAGTATTGTTATTAAAGAAAATGGAAGTGAAGATTATAATTTTTAGCTGTGTAAAAACGAATTTTAGCCGATTATAGTAGTTAATATTATGTATCAGTAAGACTAGTGATAAATAAAGCATACTAATAACATAATTATTAAATGGTATTTTTACTGTCTGCATTCAACGGATTAATACAACAATGGGTTACTAACTATGGGTTATGCAAGGCTAGATAATAGTGTTGATTCTGAACTTAACATAAACATAAAGTGAGGCTCAGAAACATTTCTGAACATAAAGTGAGGCTCTTCTAATAATGCAGAAATGACAACTATTGAGACATTTTAATTTGTTTAGCTATCACAGAATAAGGATTATTAGGAATAATCCTGTTAATTCATGAATAAAATTAAGAATTACCATCAGTGGTTCCAGTTTTATTAGAAGTTGTGCCAATAACCAGCACTAACCCAACCAACCCCACTGATGACAGCCACTAATGCCCACGTAGAATAAAACTATTCCTATAAAGATGCAAAAAAAAATCGTTGATGTAAATACATGTCTTATTTATTAAGAAAAACTCAAGTGTTACACCTAAATAGCTCCTTTAGGAGCACCATATGCATCTGGCATCCTTTCAATAGTATACTTATGTTCAGCAACATACATTATAGGAACACCAGGTATTTTTCGAATTCTTCTTTTCAAGTCTTTGTCATTAGTTGCTACAATATAACACTTATGTTGTGTCACTCTTTGAACTATACAATCATCAGCATAAGTGCCTTTATGCATACAAGCAATCCTTTCAAAGCGTGGGTCTTTTATAATTCTCAAAGCCACTCTGTATTTTCTTCCAAGCTTTTCTAACTCACCCAAAACACAGTCGGTAATGTATGGTATACATTTAGCATATAGGCAGTCCATCATGTTTTGAATGATATCCAGCTTATTCTTTATTGAGAAATTAACAAAATTTGTATCGATAAGGATGTGGTATGGTGGTCCAAGCTGTGTGTTATATTGAAAGAACAACGCTGAACTAGATTGTGGCGCCTCGCGAGTTTTAAGTTCATGAAGATCGGGCTTCTTTTTCTTTCTTGGCTCGGCTCTTTCGTTTTGTTTTATCCTGCTATCGCTTGGGCTAATCATTTTTTTCATCTGGGCAAACCTTTTTTCCACAATTTTCCTAGTTTTACGTTGTTTTCCCTAAAATTAAACAAGGCACGTATGTAGCTATTACCTCTGTAAACAAATATACAAGGTGTTTCCTGCCTGTAAGGAAACTTTTGCTTTCAAATCTTTTACGTACCATTTTTACACAAGGGTCGTGATATTATCTAGTTAAATATTCTCCGTTCTTCTGAAAAAGAAAACCGAGCGAAATCACAAACTAGATAGAGCGAAATAAACAAAATAACCTCAAATAATCGACTTTTTTTTTGTTTTGGCTCCAGACTTGTGTATTTAGCCAGTGTCAAGTAATTGATGGTTTCTCAAGTTGATTAATATTATATGATGTGTCAAATCAAGTCAAGTCACAGTCCAAGGCATCAAGTAAAGTCATAGTCTAGTCTAGTCAAGTCATACTCCTAGTAAAGTGGTGGCAACTTTACCAGAAGCTTCTATGGAGTTTTGGAAACAACACGAAAAGAAACATTTCACCATCATTAGGAAGCCTCTGTGGTGTGGTAGTTGAACAGGTCGGCTCGTAACCTGGAGGTGGCGAGTTCGATTCCCGCGGTAGTACAAGTATTTATGCACAGAAAAAAAACGCAAATACTTGTTCTGAGTCTGGGTGTTGTGGGATCATGGTTCTCGTAGTTTCTGGGTCCCTAGATACGGGGAATCCTAGTTAGGAACCAGGATCTATGTATGTGATCGTTGGGTGTTATTATTATTATTATACCACTTTTCCACACTCATGCCTGTAATCCAGCACTTAACGAATAAAACACCACCAAGTTTATGCACTAACGCTGAAAATAACACGAGTATTGGAAAATAATACAATGCGGTACGTACCCGTATATATAATGTACTCTGTGCGGTACGCTAAACAACTATATAGTCCAATCGAGTCAGTATATTGAAAATGCAGGAATGCATCTACAATGGATTGCACAGCCCGTACATGGCCCGAAATTGGTGTACATGGCTCTTTGTTCTTAGCGTAGCGCAAAGAGCATATAACCATGGCGTAGCGTTACATTCTCTTTGATAGTTGTTTTTATACGAAGTATCCTTAGTCTGTGTTTCTATCTGTAAGATTGATTGAGAACTGCAACATGTCTTCACAATTATCCGCAGTCGAACTTCTAAAATTAGGAGATGCTGGTAGAAAGAAGCCTTGGATGAATTACTACTGGGCCCAAATCTTGGGTTTTACATTTGGCACAGCAGCAGGATCTTTCATAAACTATCAAACCAGACGTCCTCCCTTCAGCGGTACGAATTACATAATTTGTTATTTTTTCTTCTAAATAAATAACTAATTACTTGTTATCCTTAAATAAAAAAAAAAAAACAAACTTACCTAATCAATGACTACACTAAACTAACCAAACAAAATAACATAAACATTTTGTTGTTACAGGTATCCAAAAACATGTAATTGCTGTAATCGGTCTTACTACTGTGTTTACTTTGATCCAAAATAAGCGAGATGAATATTTAGCTGAAAAGGACGCTGTTTACAGACATTATATTGAACTTCACCCAGAAGATTTTTGCACTCCAGGTTTGTTACAATAAACAGATCAATATACTTGAATATTGTCTGCATCTGTCTGTGTAGGTATAATCTTTTTGAAACATCATATTCTTTTTCAGAGCGCAAGAAGATTGGAGACATTTTGGAGCCATGGATCCCAATCCGTTAAATTATATAGTTAGTATTTTACTGTAAATGAACTTAAATTAATACACAGTTTTGTTAATTGAATAGATATTTATTTTATAGCAGAAAATAATATGCATTTTTACCTTAATAAGTAGCCATATATGAATAGGTTTATATTCTATTACTCGGTGAGCAGCTTGATTTCTATAGATTTCCAAGAATAATAATTCAATGGTGTTACTGGCCAACATCCATCAGGTTAAAAGTAAGAGAGATTGTTGGAATATCTAGTATTTACGTTTCACTCATTGTTCACAATCATAATCTAGGTTCATATTACACAACAATGCTGTCATTGATTGGTGTTCAAGCAAGATTGGATTCACAAATTGATCACTTTATGAATGAAGAAATCTCTGCTTGAGCACCAATCAATGACTGAACATTGTTCTGTAATACGGACCCTAAAGTATGTATCTAAGCTTGAGCACTGATTCTTAACTGAGTGTTGTCTTGTAATACAAGCCTAAACTCATGATGCAAGTTTATGAGTGTACACCGTTTGACAATAAAGTGATGGGTTTTGTGAAAAAATAGATTTGGGTTTCTGATCATAAGGTGCTGAATGTTCAGGTATAGTGGTCATGTGATGTGATGGTTTGTCACTGATCAAGTGGTGTGGCATAAGGTGGTTAACATCTTTCATGGGTGCCTCCTTCCCCACATCAATGTCAATGATGTCAATGATACCACTATTGCTTTGATGAGCTTGGGAGTCTATGGAGTGCTTCTTTAACTTATGTAGTTTCTGAAACAATAGTAAGAGTATAGTTTTATGTCAAAAATAAAATACTTATTTGATAATTAAACAAGACACTGCTTCCTCATGAATCTATACTCAAAAGTAATCTTATCTGATTGTTACTCTTTCTTCAAAAAATAATGAAATTTGGTATGGAGATCTTTGATAAAATAAAATATAGTTTTATTATCATCAAATTTGGCATATTCATCAACAATCCCCCTGGGCAAGGACATAGAAAATATATATATACCAAAAAATAACAACAAATGATACTTTATTTAACATTCCAGTTTTGCAATGGAATTAATGCATGCTAAGCTGCTGTTTACCCTATTTCTTATGTGACGGATGTAGGTCTGTGTACTAGAAGACTACTTACCAGATTTCTTAAGTGTATGTATCGAGACCCGCATATATCACATTTAAAGTTCTTCACAGCCCTGTGCTTGCTCATATGTCTTGTCAACTCGCTCGAAGTTATGAACCCTTTATTGCATATGACGCAAACCTGTGTATAGTAATTTTAATGAGGGAGTGTAATTTTTAGCTTTCAAAATTACAGAAATAAATATAGGTCTTACTTAAGCTGTAGTGTGTTAGTATAATCATGAGTAAAGAGAGGGCTATATTGCCTGTTTTTTTACTAAATAGGGACTTAGACATTACAATTATACAGTGCAAACTAATAACTATTAAGCACCTGCTCATCCTTGCATATACTAACATAGACTGCTTATTATTATGTAAAGTTTGGTGAAACAAACTTACATGATCTTTCTGTCCTGTATGAATCTTTATATGTGCTTGAAGGTTTCCTTGGGCTGAAAATCTTTTACTGTAAGAAAAAAAAATATATACCTAAGTAAAAACTTTTTACTAGGTGGTAGGACTTTTCTGCAAAGTTTGTCTAGGTAGGTACCACCGCTTTGCCAGTTATTCTGCCGCCAAGCAGTAGTGTATGAGCACTACTGTGTTTCGGTTTGAAGGGCACTGTAGCTAGTGAAATTACTGGGCAATTGAGACTTTTTGATCTGATCTCACAGTCAAGTAATCTTATTACCAGACTGTGTTGATGTCTCATGATGATGTGCGCAGTGCAATGTCACGCCGCCGTGTTCCTTAACATCAGGTGAACGACTAGCTAGTAACATCATTCACTAAATTAAAAAAAAAAAATCTTTTGGACTATTGCACTGTTATTTAGTATTATATTTAGGTTTATTAGCACCAGAGATTAATTCTGACTAGATAACTTTTTATATAACAATTTATTAATCAATACTCTTTACCTGCAAACTTCACACTGAAATGGTTTCTCTCCTGTATGCACTCTGACATGTATGGTTAAGTTATGCTTCTGAGTGAATTGACGTGGGCAGAACATACAGACAAACGGTTTAACTCCTGTGTGTGTTCTGAAACAGTAGTCATTCATAAAGACTGGATTGCCCTTGCTTAAGTTTTCCTCCATTAAAATGTGTAAACCTGTTTCATCAGGATACAGCTAGGATCCACTTTTCGTTCGGAGTGTGAAAGCTTAATGCTTATACTTTGCATTCACTCTGCTAATGGTTAGTACACAATATTGTCGAGTCCTAGATCTATATCATCTTTTAAGGTAATGAAAGTAAAGGTCTGATCAAAATATGTTTGACGACAGAAAACTTGTAAATCTTTTAATTAGTGTAATGATTACCTCACATGCATTTCCAGCTGAGCTTGACATCTGAACTGTTTGTTACACTCAAAACATGTGTGGTCTGGTTTTGGCTTCGGTTTGGGGCCACGTTTTAGCTTTTCTGATTCTGGCTTCCGTTTATAATTTGTGCTGCTTCTTTTTGATTGAGACAATTTGCATTTACTGGAAATTATTAGAATATATAGTAAAAAAAAAAATGTTATCTGCTACTGTACAATTTATTTTGTGGCTTAAGTGGGCAGTTTCACTAATGTCACATAGGTAGAATGGAGAACAAGTGATGGAGATTATATTTCAATTAATTTATTCATAGTGGAATAGTGTGTACAGTAGAGAAAACTCAAACATAAAATATGACTCACCATTTTTTAATAATAGTGGTGCGAGCAGGGACCTGTAAATTTGAAATATCATAAGCCTCTGTGGAATGGTGGTTGAGTAGGTCATCTCATAACCCAAAGGCAGCAGGTTCGATTCTGCAGCAGGACAAGTATTTGTGCACAGGAAAAAGTACACATAATTGTTGAGTCTGGATGTTGTGGGACAGTGGTCCTTGTAGGTCCTGGGTCCCTAGATACAGGTCACCCTAGTTAGGGTCCAGGATCTATGTATGTGATCATTGGGTGTTATTATTATTTTTTTATGTTAAAGTTTGCAATACAAATCACTTATTTTCATACAAATTCCTTACTCACAATTGGGTCAGTCATCACAGAAGCATCACTGAATCTGAAAATCAAAAATGTAAAATAGGAAATTATGAATTATGATGATACACCTAAACACAGTTTATTCATTTTTTTCTACTTGACATTGGTTTAATTGGGCAAGTACTCAAGTACAATAGAAATTGCTTTTATTTAGAAACATTATAATATACTTATATTTTGTAGCAAAAATAATAATAATAAATGTAAACTAGAGGTAGAATTATGTTCTTACTTGCTAGATACACTTAGGGCTAAGTACTGTCGGAGCCTAACATCTGCACTCTCACATGTTTGCTTGAAGTGGAAAGCTATGCCCAACTTATAGACACAGTTACTACACATCAACTCTGGCAAGCCATCATTCTTTGTTACCTGAAATCAAATAAATAGTTCATTAAGAATTTTTTATCAAAGTTATATTTAGTGAGCAGCTCTTACATGCAACTATAGATTTCCAAGAATTCAATTCGATTATTAGTTTAATAGGGCCAGGTGCCACCCAATTTGCTAATAGTTATTATATGAACATAAAAATAAGTGATGAAGAGATGGATAGGATAGAGACATTAGAAATGTATTCACTACAGTTCAGTGCATTGGTATCGCAAATATTTATAATGAACCTATAATAATAAGCAAAAAGTAAAAGATCTGGGTACATGAGAGCCCCCTAGCCCCATTTTAATTACGTCTATGAATAAGGGTAATGGAATTACGAGAGTAGTCGTAGTTCATTTTCTCTTACCTTGATGTTACAACAATATTCAATCATGTCGCACAACGACACATTGAAGTTTTTTGTGAAAATAGAAGAGAGCACCCCTTCTTCCAAGCATATTCGACATATTTTGTTCATAACGTTTTTCTTTTGAGCGGCAAAATATAGCGTAGCTATGGATATTTTCTTTGGCTACATAAACCTATTGATTTACTGTGATATAAATACAATGTGGTAGTAATAAACTACGTATATATTTACAATTAAATTAATCAAACCGTATTTTCTTAAGTTAATATTTTTATTTGTTTTTTTTTTTTTTTATTATTATACTTTGTTATTATATACGGAAGAAGTAATAGTATTCTGTGATTATATATGTACAGAGACAGAGAGTATGACGAAGTATTTCTACCTAATCTGTGATGGTAAATTGGTAATCAACAAGTAATATAGTTTTTTTTTTTCTCCCGGGAGGTTTTGGCGTCGTACGTCTTATACACCTGCCAATATCATGTTCTTTTTTGTATGTTTTGGCTTTACACTTTTGTGTATTTAGCCAGTGTCAAGTAATTGATAATTTATCAACTTCAACTCTTGTTTCGTGGCTTTTGTGGAGGTGCCACCACAATTTCGCCAATGTCACGTTTTAACTGATAGACCATCAAACGAAGGAGGTTGTTCGGTATAGGTAGAATAGGTATTGGCCAGTGTAATGGAGATTAATCATCAATTTAATGATATTTCACGCAAATATGTGTCAAGTCACAGTCGAAGTCATCAAGTCAAGTCAGTCAAGTCATAGTCTAGTCAAAGTCATACTCCTAGTAAAGTGGTGGCACCTTTACTTGAAGCTTCTGTGGAGTTTTGGAAACAACACGAAAAGAAAGGTTTCACCGTCATTATACCATTTTCCCACACTCACGCCTGTAATCCAGCACTTAACGAATAGAATGCCACCAATTTTATGCACTATTACTGAAAATAACATAAGTTGAGGAAAATAATACAATGCGGTGACGCAATCTTTTTCGCTTTCCCGCCAAAACTCGAATCATGTTTTATTATTTCTTCAAATATCTGCTGAAGTTTTGGCGGGAAAACGAGAAAGATCGCGTCACCCTACGTATTGTACTGTTGGCCGTGCTATACTCACATGATAACCCCGATGGTAATTTAGACAAGGCGCCCTGCCCCTTCTACTACTATTACTAAATAGTTTTCTCATGGAAACTCTTATTTTCCTGGATAAAAAGTATCCTGTTGATCTCAGTAGTATCGGCAATATGTACAAAATTTCATCTTAATCAGGTCAGCCGTTTTAGTATGACAGTCACACAAACAAACAGACAACGTTTTACTTTATAGTATTATCGTAGTAGGCTTTGTTTTAAAAAGTAATACGAGATTATTTTACTCCAAAGTGCTCGTAATGTGGTCATTATTTTGACAACTTTCTGACAACGTTGCTGCGCTACTCAAAAGGGCGCCAGCAAAGTTGTATGGAGCTTTATTGCTAGTGAAAATAAAACTGCTTTATGGTTATAAATATCAGCAATTCCGTTTGGAAATTCATTATTGTCGAGTTTTGTTTCTTTTCAACGCTTGCGTGTTTTAAGGGTTACTTACGCCGTCTTTTTTTTTTTTTTTTTACGTGGGGTAAATGCTCTTACGCACACCCGTGGCTGGGTGGGCCTACGGGTAGTGTCGGACTCAGTGCCAGAAGGGCACCCATACCGACTAACAACTCCACGATGTTCCACCATCTCAGCTGATAGCAGGGCCTCGGGTCCGCTTGTGCATTCTCCGCTGCCCTGCTTGCGCTGTTGTCCGCTGTGTAAAGCAGCGGAGCCTCCGCGGGGAGGGAGTGTGTAAAGCTCCCTCCCTAGAGGGGTGTATAGAACCCCTCCTACCTAATCGAGCGATGCCCTGGAACACCTAGGGCACCGACTCCACACTAGAGGACCTTGTCCCTAGTGGGGGACGCTGGATGCGCCCACACCCAGCGCCCCAGGTCCTCCCAGCGGGGACGGAGTCCGGGCTCGGCTAGCCCGTCTCCGCACCCGCGCCCTCCGGAGCGGCAGAGTGGGAGACCTTCTCTCTCTCTCCCGTCCCTCGGCCTCCCTTTGTGAGATGACCGTTTCACAGAAGGAGACCATGGCCTCCCAGGACCTCTCGTCGTCGAGCATCTTTTGCAAGATGACCGGCAACGAGAGGTCTGTCCCCACGACCGCGACTAGGGACCGTCGCGGCTCCTCATCCCCCGGGCATGTCTCCAGCACGTGCTGTGCTGTGTCTTCTGCACAGTCACACCTACTTACGCCGTCTAGTTTATTTTTAAGTAACGTATAATTATAGTTTCTTATTGCTGGTGTTTGTACATAATGAAGTACTGCGGTAGTATTTTTTTTAATAATTTTCTTTTTCAAATAATTTAATATTTTGATTATCAGGAATGTATTAATTTTATATTTATTAGCAAAAAATATTTTAAAGTGAATTATTTAATTATATTTTTACGAGCTTGGCTTAGCTACGCCCTCGGCTTTCAAGGTTTGTCATCATTGCAGCCCTTACTAAAAAATAAATGTAATAAATATATAATAACAACTATTGCGAATGAAACCTCAATTTGAGAAGGGCACCGAATTATAATGAATAATAGGACTAAATACGTAAGAGTAAGTGTTCACAACTAGTCTAGGTCTAGAAATAATTATGTAGAACAAAATCAGGCAAGGGTAGGTGATATGGGTATAAGTACCTAATTTTATTGTATTCCTTTATTAATAACAAAATTATTAATAGTAAGTTACATACATACATGTAATTAACTATAAATAATTGACATTAATTATGATATATCAATTAAATTAATACAATATAAACTTAACATTTAACAATAGATAATTATAGGTACATGAATGTATATTAAACACGTGTATGAATATATACCTAAGTTAAACAAGATTAAAAACAATAAATATATTAAAAAATTAACATTTAAACATTAAAAAATAACAAAGTATATATAAAAAAAACATTAAATTTATCAAACCATACTATCTGATTTGTGCTTCAGATAAATAAAACCCTATAAGTACCTACCTATTAAACTGAACGCTATAACATACGAGTAGTTGGCAAATAATGTCAATGAAAATCGAAAACTTTACTTAGCCTGAAAATAAATAGTACTGTGAAAAACACTATTAATACCGATGTAAAAGGCACAAATTGGCAAAATATATCAAAAATATATTAAAGTTTAGGAAGGTACATTAACATATACTTATAAATACGTTTTCGTACACTCAGTGTCAACAATCATGGAAGAAATTTGTAACATTTGCATAATACTTTGATCACAGAAGTTAAAAAAAAAAAAAATGTACAAAAACAGAAAGTAGATTTAGCGTAATGTTTTTAGACGCCTACATTATATTTGTATGACCAAATCACGCAATGTTTATAATTTCGTAACTACTTAACTCTTTTACTCCATGAAAATATGCTTTTGTGTGTGGCCCATATTACAGAACAATGCTCAGTCCTCGATCGATGCTCAAGTCGAAATTTCATTCACAAATTGATGAATGAAATCTTGTCTTGAACATCGATACACAACTGAATATTGAATATTCTGTAATACGGACCTAAGAGCTCACCTTTGTATCAACGATTTACAAAACAGTTATACGTCAGCAACAGCCGGAATTAGCTTCGCGTAGATATCTATTCCCTTTAGAAAGATGTCTGCTTGCAAGAACTCGTCGTGATCGTGCAGTAGGACCGGAGTATTGTTCATGGGAGAAAATCCAAAAGCTGGTATACCAACTTGCCTCACATATCTGCTATCGGTACCACCTGGGAATATTCTGATGTCCAGCTTCAGTTTTCTGAATAAATAAGTACACGGTGTGAATTTTCATTTTTGAAAGGAAACTAAGTTTCTTCACATAAATCTCCATTGCCAATATAACAAAGTTAAAAGTTTACATTTATATGTTGGTATATCCGGTAAAATGACAATTTACAATTGTCAAGATGGCAACATTAACATTAAACAAAGCAAAAACAAAGTTATATCGGCCGATAGATGAAACTAAACTAAATAAGTTTTTGAAATGTTTTTCGTAGTCTAGGGAATTATTTATATATAATATAATAAACATAATATATAATAATTTATTGGACTAGGCCGCCCAATAATATCAAGACCCTAAAATAATAAGTTACTTACAGATCGTCTGTAGCAGATTTAAATGCAACCCAGAAAGGATTTGTATCATCAATTTTACTGCACTCCACGTTATCGTTTTTCTGTTCAAACTCGTAAGTGACTCCTTCGCCAGCTTCTTTGCACCACTGGTTTATCTAAAACACGATACCTAAATTAAACTGACAGTAATTTGAAATGCGCAAATTAATAAGATTCTTATTTCTTATTTATTAAAGTAGGTATTAAATTGTAGTACGTAATAAAATTAACTGATATCTACCCACCATGTTTTGGAATTTTGTGTGATCAACAGTCACAGCCAATCTTATATCAAAAACAGCAGTCAATTTTTCTGGAACTACATTCGATTGCACTCCTCCCTGAAATCAAAAAGAAAAGGCGTGTTTTAGACCACACGACTTAAGTAAAACTTCGTTAGCTCCATCCATCGGCCGGCTTAACTTCGTATTTGCTTTGTTTAATGTTAATGTTGCCATCTTGCCAATTGTTATTTACCGGATATACCAACATAATAACACAATTTTTTAACTTTGTTATGTTGGCAATGGAGATTTACGTGAATCAAGTTCCGTTAACCTCGCTACGCATTCACCAGCTTACTTCCCAAGTTAAGCGTGCGTAAAGAAGTTTTACTTCAAAAAGTCTTTATTATCTTATCATGATACGTACGTATATTTGAGTCAAATTAATTGTAGTCACGTCGCCAATATTAAGTTTGGGGTCACTTTCAAGGACTTTCTTCTGCTCTTCTCTTAAATCCATGAACTTGTCTATTATAAACCTTAACTGAAAAAGAAAAAAAATCAAAATAGCAACACAGTTAGCATACAAAATTTATAACTTCGAATTTCGAATTCTTACCTTTTCACCTGCAGTATTTGGGATTAACAATGACCCATGGCCTGGCTGTCCAGTGCAGTGCATATGCATTTCTGGAACGGAAACAACATCGTAGATATAGCATTTGTTTTATATTTACTTAACAACAGCGAAAAATCAGGATTCTTACGCCAAATACTCCTTTCACCGTTGAACAATATGAATTCATCAGTCGGGCATGCCATGCCCTCGTCAAGTGCAAAACCAACATTGAGAGCTTTGAAATCCTGTGTTAGGACAAACTTTTCCATTCCATCATGACCGCCAATTTCTTCATCTGAGGAAATACCAAATGCTTTGGTAGGTTTTCAAATAATCACAGCTAAAATACAGATTGTAATAAAACTTCTTTACACACGCTTGACTTGGGGAGTAAGCTGGTGAATGCGCAACGAGGTGCACGGCAGTTGAAGTCACGTAGATCTCCATTGTGAACAATGTTTGTTTACAAAGGTAAAAATTACGCAATATTTGTATTATTATGTTGGTGGTGGTACTTGCCAGTAAAATGACAATTTACAATTGGCGACATTAACATTAAACAAAGCTAAAACAAAGTTATACCAGCCGATAGATGGAGTTAAAGAAGTTTTACTTCAGTCGTGTGGTTTAAAGCACACTCGTTTTTTTTTGTTTTACACGAAGCTTTTATTTCTATTGAGTAGAGTTCATAATGCTCTTATATTATAGTGGCTGCCATCAACAGCCTGAAGACGTCCACTGCTCATAGGCTTCCCCTTGAGTGGCTGCTTGCATCCCGCATCTATCGACTCCACGTTGTTTTGAATCAGATCGCTGGCACACTTTTATTAAGCTTGATTATAGGTAGTACACGTTAAGTGGGATTTACACTTAGAAACATAATAATACAAAAATAACGCCCAACGATCACATACACAGATCCTGGACCCTAACTAGGATTCCCTGTGTCTAGAGACCCATGAACTACGAGGACCATGGTCCCACAACACCCAGACTCAGAACAAGTATTTGCGCTTTTTTCTAGTACTACATAGGTACTAAAGGCTCAACCACAAGAACCATTAATCATCTAAACGAGGAAGTGATGCCTTCCGAGATCAACTTACCTGGCACGAAACAAACATGTATAGTTCGTTTTAGCTGGACGCCAGATTCTTTCAACTTTCTTATTGCTTCTAAATATTGAATCCCAACACATTTCATGTCCTGAGATCCACGAGCAAATATTTTGCCATCTTGGTCGATATGACCACTAAAAGGTGGGTATGTCCAACTATTCTGTAACAATTTTGTAGGTCATCGCTAGTAAAAAAAAAACTTTAAGGAAATTTAAAAAGCCCTATGACAGAACTAAAGTTGTGATTCCATTCTGTATTTCATCGTTTTGTGAATGAAAACTCGGTTTATCCAGGCAATGGCCCTAGCCGAGGCTCGCACTGCAGGGGTGCCCTTGAGCTAGTTGCCTCCCACTTTTAACGGCTGGGCGCCTTAAGCACCTGCCCTCCCGCCCAGTGACGCTGTAAAGGTTGGTAGAGACCAACAGCATTAGCTCTTTAAAAAAAAAATGAAATCTCGCCTTAAGCAGAGATTTACGACAGAGCGTATTTCTGTAATACGAGACTAAAATAGGCTGAAATGCTAATATCACCAACAATGTTAAGGCGTGGCGCACCTATTTCATTACTGCGTAGAAATGTAGATAATGGTAATCTTGTGGATATTGCTTGAAAGAATCAATAGTCCTAAGAATCTTGTGATACAGTCATTATCATCTCTTATATTTATCTCCTGTATAGAGATAAAAATAATATAGCGTTTAGATATGTCTCACCTCAATGTAAAGATTATTAAGATTAAGGTATAAAAAAAGAAATACGCCGATTTATTTACAGAACATGAAGAATTAAATTTCATACCAACTTATAGTCGAATAACATCATCTATATATTCTATAAGTATACACTATACAGTGTATATATAGATACTTAATATAATAAAAAGAGATAAGTAGTATAGGATATATAGTTGGTACCATTATTTATTATACTATTTATTGTGTTAATGTCTAATTACCTACTTACCTTTACTAGGTGGTAGGACTTTTATGCAAAGTTCGTCTAAGTAGGTAACACCACTTTGCCAGTTATTTCTTTATTGCCAAATACTCTTTGGCGACAGAATAACTGGCAAAACGGTGGTAGCAATACCATGTTTCGGATTGAAGGTCATTGCACTGAGTTTAAGTGTGAGTGTTCTAGTGAAATTACTGGACAAATTAAACCTTATGACCTAATCTCACAGTCTAAAAGCGTTTTTAATAGACTGTGCTAATGTCTCAGGATGACGCGCGGTGCAGTGTCAGGCGGAACTCGAACATATAGTGTTCTGAGTGACACTGCACCTGAAATGAGCAGCAGTGTTGTTTAACATCAGGCGACCGACTAGCTCATCATATCATTCCTTGTAAAAAAATCAGAATATGTATATGAAATACATTTAGGCATCTGTAGCACCAAAACAAATTCGACCTCACGGAATCGTATTATTATTTAAATCACATTTGTGTCCATTATGTTGTATTAGCATTTTTAAAAGATCTCTAATGGTTGGTGTGGTGTTTTAAATGTTTCAAGTGTAATTCTAAAACAAAATCGCGAGAGAAGATAAATTGTGTGTTGATTTTCAGCTATAACTTTACCTCGAAAACTGGTACAACGTCCATATGCGAGTTCAGTAGGATGGATGGCAGTGACGGGTTTTTTCCAAGCCATGTCAGTATAACTATAGGTTTTTGGGGCACCATCTCGTATACTTTAACTGGCAAATCAAGGCCCTTGGCCTGTTTCTTGAGAAAAGCCACGCATTCATCTGGAATTATCAAAATTTTAAAACGATTGAATTATAATCGAATTATGGTTGCATATCATTTTTGAAGTAGAACTTCTTCTTTACGCACGCTTAGCAACGTTAAAAATATTTATATTTTTATGTTGGTATGTCCGGTAAAATGATAATTTATAATGTCAAGATGGCGACATTAACATTAAACAAAGCAAAAAGTTACAAATACCGGCCTATAGATGGAGCTAAATAAGTTTTACTTCAGTCGTGTTGTCTACTTACCAACGCACTTGTTTTTTTATATATGTGTGTAAGATTACTTGTCATAGTAAAAATGTCCCGGTTCAATGGGATGATGATGGAATGGGAGGAATGGAATGGGATGGACGAGGGTTCTCGTGGGTAATTTTTTTTAAAATAATGTAATGTTACCTAACTACATCGACAGTAAATTCAGCAAAATCAGTTCTAGTAATAATGTACAGATAGTCAAACATAAAAATAGCTAGTTTAGCAGCTTCTTATGTAAATAATATGAAATGTAAGTCTCAAAATGTCGCACGACATCACGACTAAAATGACTATTATGTATTCTGTGGTGAAAAGCAGCAATTGAATTTGATTGACTAGGACACCTAGGCTTAGTGTTGTTATATCATTATGTCAATTGGATCAATAAGAGATTTCCTCTGGATTTAATAGTCAACCGAGCAAGCGGGATTTGTACTATCATGAATATTGTGGTTATATTTGTATTCTATAAAATTGAACGAGATTAAAATATCTGCGTCTTTTTCACTTCCCTTTATCAGAAAAGTAGTTTTTATTTACACCTCCTATAGGTTTCGTTTAGCTTTAGAAAATGCCATGTACATTCGACACCATTGTAAATGATAAGCTTTTTTCCTTGTTGTTATTACAATGAGTCTCTAAGTATATATTTTCATAATCTAGGTAGGTATATATTATTATATTAAAACTTCTAAAAACTTATTTGTAAGATGGATGTAAGTAGTAATAAATTATACTTACCTACTTTTATTAAGACAAACCCAATGTTAATGATACACATTCCTCTAATTTAACCGTTAGATAGTAATTAGTAATAATTATTTAATATAATAATACAATATATTAATATGATATAATTATAATTACTACCGTACTAAGGTGTACTTACCTAATAATTATTATTAGGTACACCTTAGTTAGGTAGTAATTAGTAATAATTACTACCTTACTAAGGTGTACCTGCCTGATTAATGATATTTAAGCTTAAGTAATCAATTAAACATTACAAATAGGAAAATTAAAATTACCATAATTGATGTTAGGCTGCACACTTGGTATTTTCAAATATTCAATAAAATTTGCGATGGCTGGATTGTTTTCGTACTTGGCTGCCATTGCGTGCTAACCGCTCTGACTGAACACTGCTCACAAAATGAACTGCTATCTTCGCGCATTTGAGGGCTCGCCCGCGCTCCTGTTATCTAAACATTGTAAATGCACAGTAAATAAATTTATAGAACGTTGTCGTTTACATAACATTTATAATGGAAAATTTATGTAGTGTCACAAAATATTTACAATTAAGCGATTATTCGGATTCGGAACACTTTTTGGTTTCGAGTACCTACCTAATAGAATTCTATAGTATGCTTATAATCCAATACAGACTAACAATAATATGGATTAAAACTAATTCGCTAATTAAGGAAATCCCCTCCATCCGAAGGTTGCCTGGAATAGATCGCCTTTAGAGATAATGTCGCCCATCGTTAGTTTTATGAAACATCGGCATTGCATTTTGAAATTTGTAAACTTTATTATTTGGTGTGTACATAAGAGTAATTTCATCTACCCATCGGCTTTTAAATTTGAATAATTTTGATAAATAAATTTTTAGTCAGAAATTGACTTTCTGTATTTTGTGGTCTAAACTAAAGTAAGTTATCAAACTTACTTTATAATCGTTACCATTTATAAACGTACCATAATTTTAATTATGGTACGTTTATAAATGCTCAGTGGTCGTGACAGCACATAATAATTTGCACTATCATAAAATTGTTACCTTTATGTACATATGTTTATTATATATGATACTATACAAAATATATTATATCATGTATAATTATAGATTTAGTTCTAGGTACATCAGCTGTTTGTTTTGACATTAAGACGTGGTTATGACTGTAATCACACATTAATAGTTTAAGAAGATTGAAAAGTTACCTACCTTTGTAAAATGTCTTGCTTTTTCTTATTCAAAAAGTATATAAGCACCGAAATGCCTTTCACCTTTGATTATTTACCTGATTTTTAAAGGGTTTGACGTTTTGCCTTTATTTTTGTTAGTTCCTAAATAATTGACCTATTTCTACCACTTTTTCAATACACATTTACACACACAAAGGCAGATTGCTTTAAGACAGAAAGAGACAGAGCGGGCATTGTTAACAAATTGTTAAAGTTGATAATAAACAAGTGAAGTATGAAGATTCAAGATTGAAGATTTTTTTTTTTGGCTCCACCCTATTGTTTATTTAGCCAGTGTCAAGTGATTAATAATTTCTCAAGTTAATATTTCATGTATTATATATGTGTCAAGTCAAGTCACAATCCAAGTCATCAAATCCAGCGATTGAACCCAATAGAAATCCCCTAACGTACTACGAAGTGGTGTTGTGATTATTAATAAAAAAAATCGATTTTAACCTAAACAATAATCGAGCCTTTTAAATGATAATTTTAGCATCCCATAACTTTATATACTCTTTGAGCATCCCCACCTCCGTCTTTCTGTATACATACATAGTATCATCCTCTACTTGGTCTGTGTGTTGACGGTTATTTATTTATGCCGATTTAAATAATGCTGTCTTATTTGGTTTGGCGATATTGTGGTAAATTGCCGCAATAGCCATTGACTAAGATTCAATTCAAATAATTCTGTATTGTAAAATAATTGTGTAGTATACATACTATAATTTGTGAGTGTAACAATTGTGGTGAAATTGCCGCAGAAGCCACTAAGACTCTATGCCACTAAGATTCAATGAAATTCAAATAATTCTGAGATTTTGCTGATTTCATACGTGATGGAGAGTGATTACTACCAAGTTACATCAGAACTAGACGCGAGAGAAATCTTAAGATATCTAAATAGTCTTGGTATACACAATATAAGTGGGGAAACTTTGAAATACTTTATCACAGGTTTGTGTAACGCTGGCCGCTGTTTTACAACTTGAACGGCAAAAATATGTAAAACTTATTTTCTTATTTTTAGATCTAAAGAAACTTATAAAATATGACCTGGAGAATCGATACAAAAACTCTCACGAAAATCTTGATATTCCTGGTCCAGAAAGACTACACAGTGCTAGTACATTCTCATCAAGATTAAGGTCCAAAGCTCACGAAGGCCCTGTAACTGCATGTACAAGAAGATGTCAGAGTAAACGAAAAGTTTTAAGTGCAAGGAATGTACAATCTGCTCCCAACCTCCCACAGCAAAATGCAGAGAAGCCCATGAGGCGCACTTGTTCATGTGTCCGAGTGGAAAAGAAGCTTGAGAGTCATGACTCTGCAAGGGAAAAAGTTACAGTAAGCTCTAATAATAATTGTAAGTATTATAATATGGAAAATAATTGTTTAATATATGGAATAGGAAACAAAAAATAAACTATAAACAAATTATACTCTACTTAGGTTTAACAGACCTACCTACCGTACCTTGCCTTGTTTTATAGTTTAGTACCTATCTAATTCTTTGCTTTGATTTAACAGACCATACCTAAGAATCAAACTCATGTATTTAACATGAGTTTGATTCTTATATTATTATTATATAAAACAAGGCAAGGTGTATAATAATATATATGTGGACATTTAGTCCACATATATATTATTATACACCTTGCCTTGTTTTATATAATAATAATATAATATGTGTGGACACCTCATAGAATGCCATCTAGCCCCAAACTAAGCAAAGCTTGTACTATGGGTACCAGATAACTGATACAACACTTAGATACATATTGTTTGTAAATACATACATATAATACATAAATATAATACAATATAACATCTAGACACAGAACAAACACCAATGTTTGTCCTGGGTGGGAATCAAACCCACAACCCACAGTTCAGAAGGCAGGGTTACTAACATTTAAGCTATCGGGCCAGTCAATTAAAATAGTTAAATATAAACAGTTCAATTATTATAGTTTAGTACCTATGTAATTTTTTGCTTTAAAAATGGTACATTAGTATTTTCTTTTCAGTAATAAAGGTTCCTATACAACCTACTAAGAAAAAATGTGATCCAGTCTCTTTGTATCATCATTACATGTCTCTTTGGGCTAAATACAAGCCTAATGTACCTGGGGAGAATGACTGGGCCGACTTAAGATGGAGTGTTCGGCAGAAAATGGCTGGGAATACTACAGCAAAGGTATAATATCTGTTATATACCTTTTTCAATTAATAAACACATGTGGTAAATTAAATTGCAATGCCAATTTGAAGGGCTGTCATAAACAACAAATGCAAATCCATACAGCTTTAACTAAACTCACTGGTGGGGGCACCAGGTCCAACTCTGGTGTTTGACCAAAGCTTGCTAACAATATTCTGCTAGAAGTTTTTTTAGTTGTTGTTTATCAGGTAATAAATAAAAAGTGCTCTTAAATATACTTTAAAATAAATATTCTCAATCATACTACATAAATGCATTTTTTTACAGGGATCAGCAGGTCAAGCACTAAATAAGCAGATTAAGGGATTCAAGAACCAGCTTTGACATTTATTTTATTTTCAATTTGACTTGATAAAACCTAATTTCGCATTCCACAATAATAAACGAATTTACCACATAAGGATAAGAAAATAAAAATCATTTATTTTTATATTTTTCTATTTATTACATAACAACTACACTATCTATTTGTTAAATTTTATACTTGATCAAGCTTGAATGCTTTTTCTTTCTCAGTAGTGATAGAATGAAGGTGTGTAAGTATTCTTTCTTCTATTTTCTCTGCAGCAGCTTGTGTCAGGACTAATGTTTCATGCTTTAGCATGCTGTATACATTAAGTCCATATACTGGCATTATATTTACATGAGGCATGTTGTCAGTAGCTGCAACTAAGTTTCTTGGTGCATAGTCGGTACTGAAAAATAATGTAATTATTACAAGTAATATTAGTACTTCCTAAGACTAGTGGGTGTGTAGTGGTACTGGGTGTGAGATCAAGTTTTTAACTGGTAGAAGACCACATAGGTCAAATGAATAGTATAATCTTGTGTCAGAAGTCAACATCCATTTCAGAATATATCTCATGTCTATAGATCGTGACCAGTTTGTAGCAGTAGTAGTTGGTAGTTTATAGTATTAGATATTATATCATTGTAGTATTTAGAAAATAAAGGCAATTTTTTTTCAGAATGCTGTAATATGTAAGGGAAATTTTGTCAAAATAATAAAAACCATAGAATAAAACAGACTACATTTTGTAAATGAATAATAGTTAAGGTAAATATATTTGGGCCATGTAGTCTAAGCGGTGTGAGATTAGGACTACTCCATCTCTTCCCGCGGGTTCAAGCAACAATCCACCTATCATGCATGGTGATCCAGGCAAATCCCTACTGTCAAAAGTGGTATTTTACTGAAGAGTTTTGTGTTCAGCGGTGGACATCTACCAGCTGTTGATGTATGTAAACATTTATAGTTGTAAATCTGACTGATCGAAATAAGTTATGAAACCAAAACAAGGCAAACTTTTTTGATTTGGTGCTTCATTATTTATGGTATATTTACTGTAAACTTACTCATCAACAATAAGCACAGATGGGCCCCAGTTTCTTTCATCGATAAGTTCAGCTAAATATTCAGGTTCATCTGTTGGCAACTCCAAATCTTTCACCACATGTAGATCATCTTGAGCTAGTTTGGCAGATAATGTTGTGGTAAGACCTTGCAGCCGTAAATGGAAGGGTAACATGAAAAAGTGCGTTTTACCAGAGCGCGGACCATGAGCTACGCCGCCACCTTTGAAAAGTGGTGATCGAATGGAGCCGTGGCGAGCCCGACCTGAACCTTTCTGCGGCCACGGCTTCCTGCCCCCGCCGCGCACCTCAGCTCGTGTCTTTGTATGGGCCCATGACACCCAGCGGTATTTTTTCTGCCATGTAATATTACGATGAATAATATCGATTCTTGGAGCAGCTGCGTAAACTAATGGATGTAATTCAAACAGGCCGAGCTTTTTTTCCTTCACCGTGTCTATATTCTCAATCCAAACCTCCCGCGGTTTCACATATAGCGGTGGGAATTTCCATTCTTTCTGGATTATATCCAAATTATTATTATTCGAAGTGATTGCGGTTGATGTTACGTTTGATGAGAATGCTCGAATTTGCGACGCTGCTGTTATATGAAGTCGTTTTAAAGCATTTATAAGCACGGAAGACATATTTTTTTTAGCTCAAATTGTATTCGTCGATTGATAAATAGGGAATAAAATTCAATCTAAAAAACTAGGTTATTTTGAGTTATTTACACACCACAGAGTCCACAGACTACCTCACCCAACCCACAGACTACTAAAGGGATATTAACACTGATTTACACAGTCTCTGAACCACTGACCAAGGAGAGTATACCACACACACTAACGAGAGATACATCGGAGGATATCAAGAAGGTTATTACGTCCTTGAGAGATTTCAATTCAATTTTGTCGGGCCTTAGAGTATGATATGATGTGTGTGATATAGGTATATAGGACAGCACAGACTATAACGGGATACTATTTGCATATAATATTAGGTCTTACCTATGAAATTGCCGTTTTGTTTGAAAAAAGTTAAAATATTTTTTTTTTCGAACTTATTTATTTCTTTTATTCAAAGTAATCACCCCTGCAATCAATGCATCTTTGCCAACGCTGTGGCAGTTTATGGATGCCCTTCTTGAAAAAATCAGCAGGACGGGAGACAACAAACTCTTCAAAGGCGTTTTGTACTGCCTCTCGGGAATTGAATTTTTTTCCCGCTAAAAAGTTGTCCAAATTTTGGAAAAAGTAATAGTCGGTAGGCGCAAGATCTGGTGAGTATGGCGGATGAGGAAGAGCTTCCAAACCCAACTCATGCAGCTTAGAGACGGTCTGTTGTGCAGTATGGGGTCGCGCGTTGTCGTGAAGTAGCAGTGGAGACGACCGATTGACCAAAGCTGGTTGCAGACGTGCGAGTTTCGCCATCATTGTGGTAAGTTCTTCAATATACACATCTGCAGTAATGCTCTCGCCGTTTTGTAAAAAGCTATGATGAATCACACCAGCACTAGACCACCAAACTGTGACCATCACCTTTCTAGGGGTCATTTTTCGTTTTGCACATTGCTTTGGTACCGAACCAGGATCTAACCAACTTGCTGAGCGCTTTCGATTGTCAAAAAGAATCAATTTTTCAACGCACGTAACAATTCGGTTCAAAATTCCTTCATTTCTGTGCCTGTTAAGCAGCGCAAGGCAAGTCTCGACGCGTACGTTGCGCTGGCGATCGTTAAGTTCGTGGGGCACCCATCTATCAAGCTTTTTTATCTTGCCAATCTGTCGCAAATGGACCAATATTGTTTTGATGCTAACATCAAAAGCTGCTGCCAGCTCAGCTGTAGATTGAGATTCATCAGCTTCCACAATCGCCTTTAATTCATCATTGTTGACCAAAGTTTCCGGTTGACCACGAGGTTCATTTTTCAAGTCAAAATTCCCAGAACGGAACCTAGCAAACCAATAACGGGTTGTACGTTCGTTTGTACAGTTCTCTCCGTAAACGTCGTTGATGTTACGTGTCGTTTGTGCCGCGTTGGTGCCACGACGGAACTCATATTCCAGAATTACACGAAATTTCAAAGTATCTATTATGAGGAAAAATGTTGAAATGTAATGTAAATACAACGCTAATCAATAAACAAAAGACTTATATTGTAAATAGAATGTCATATTTTTAAAACAAAATTAATTTGAATTTAGAATTCATAGCCAATCAAAACTTTTTTTTGTTTGAAAAAGTCTGTACTGCAATACGGCAATTTCATAGGTAACCTATTATTAGGTCTTTACCTATGAAATTGCCGTTTTTTTTGAAAAAAGTTAAAGTATTTTTTTTTCGAACTTATTTATTTCTTTTATTCAAAGTAATCACCCCTGCAATCAATGCATCTTTGCCAACGCTGTGGCAGAATATGGATGCCCTTCTTGAAAAAATCAGCAGGACGGGAGACAACAAACTCTTCAAAGGCGTTTTGTACTGCCTCTCGGGAATTGAATTTTTTCCCGCTAAAAAGTTGTCCAAATTTTGGAAAAAGTAATAGTCGGTAGGCGCAAGTACTGGTGAGTATGGCGGATGAGGGAGAGCTTCCAAACCCAACTCATGCAGCTTAGAGACGGTCTGTTGTGCAGTATGGGGTCGCGCGTTGTCGTGAAGTAGCAGTGGAGACGACCGATTGACCAAAGCTGGTTGCAGACGTGCGAGTTTCGCCACCATTGTGGTAAGTTCTTCAATATACACATCTGCAGTAATGCTCTCACCGTTTTGTAAAAAGCTATGATGAATCACACCAGCACTAGACCACCAAACTGTGACCATCACCTTTCTAGGGGTCATTTTTCGTTTTGCACATTGCTTTGGTACCGAACCAGGATCTAACCAACTTGCTGAGCGCTTTCGATTGTCAAAAAGAATCCATTTTACGTCGCACGTAACAATTCGGTTCAAAATTCCTTCATTTCTGTGCCTGTTAAGCAGCGCAAGGCAAGTCTCGACGCGTACGTTGCGCTGGCGATCGTTAAGTTCGTGGGGCACCCATCTATCAAGCTTTTTTATCTTTCCAATCTGTCGCAAATGGACCAATATTGTTTTGATGCTAACATCAAAAGCTGCTGCCAGCTCAGCTGTAGATTGAGATTGATCAGCTTCCACAATCGCCTTTAATTCATCATTGTTGACCAAAGTTTCCGGACGACCACGAGGTTCATTTTTCAAGTCAAAATTCCCAGAACGGAACCGAGCAAACCAATAACGGGTTGTACGTTCGTTTGTACAGTTCTCTCCGTAAACGTCGTTGATGTTACGTGTCGTTTGTGCCGCGTTGGTGCCCCGACGGAACTCATATTCCATAATTACACGAAATTTCAAAGTATCCATTATGAGGAAAAATGTTGAAATGTAATGAAAATACAACGCTGATCAATAAAAAAAGACTTATATTGTAAATAGAATGTCATATTTTTAAAACAAAATTAATTAGAATTTAGAATTCATAGCCAATCAAAACTTTTTTTTGTTTGAAAAAGTCTGTACTGCAATACGGCAATTTCATAGGTAAAGACCTATTATTTAACAACCCGATTACCCGATAGACTGGGCACATATTAAGAGTAACTACGTATCCATCTTAATATATATAAAAACGAGCTTCTGCCTGCAGCTTCGCCCGTGGCGTGGCCTATGGGAAAATAATTCAACCACCCATTTCACCCTCTTAAGGGTCGAATTTCGAAAAATTATTTCTTAGCGGATGCCTACGTCATAACATCTACCTGCATGCCAAACAGCCCGATCCGTCCAGTGGTTTGGGCTGTGCGTTGATAGATCACTATGTCAGTCAGTCAGTCAGTCAGTCCCCTTTGAGTTATATATATTTAAGGTAAATCTCTATTTCCCTTGGTCATCGCATCATGCGTGAACGGATGGAACTTTTTGCTCATTCTATTTTTGTTGTGTTTATAATTATTGTCAAGAGAAGGTCCTTATGAAAGAAAAAAATTAGGAACGTTTAGAAATTTTTACCACGCGGGTAAAGGCGCGGGGCGCAGCTAGTCTACAATAAATGTAAAAGACATTTTAACTATAATGTAGGTATGTAACGACTAATTGTAAATACAAATAGGGAAAATTCTCTGACTTTTTCGCTTCCAGGAAGCTTTGCATAACTTATGCATCTGCCAGTATCAAGTTTTATTCTTTCATCCAATTTTCCGTGACTTTAATATCACTTTTTATTCAGAAAATTATTATTTATGGATGTTTCAGTAACATAGTAACACTAAGACGAGTCACATTAGCGCCATCTAGCAGCGAGTAGTAGTCGATCCAGTTTTATTACATAATAATATTGCCTAAAGAATCAAGATGGCGCTGTAAAAACGCTCTAAGACAGGGCTGAAGTCCAAGATGATTTTGTGTTATCATAAATCGTCTGGCTTGGAGTTTTAGCGGGAAAACGAAAAAGGTTGCGTCACCGCATTGTATTATTTTCCAAAACTTGTGTTATTTTCAGTGTTAATGCATAAAGTTGGTGGCATTCTATTCGTTAAGTGCTGGATTACAGGCGTGAGTGTGGGAAAATGGTATAATTATGGTGAAACGTTTCTTTTCGTGTTGTTTCCAAAACTCCATAGAAGCTTCAAGTAAAGTTGCCACCACTTTACGACTTGACTGTATGACTTTGACTAGACTATGACTTGACTTGATGACTTCGACTATGACTTGACACATATTTGCGTGAAATATCATTAACTTGATAAATTATCAATTACTTGACACTTGGCTACACACAAAAGTGTGGAGCTAAAATATAAAAAATAAATAAATCGTCTGGCTTTTAAAACTGTCATAAATTACTTGACACTGGCTAAATACACAAAAGGGAGGAGCCAAAATACTAAAAAAAATCTGTCATAATGTAAATAAAATGTCATAGGTCCGTATTATAGAACGACGCTCAGTCATCGATCGGTACTTAAGCAGAGATTTCATTCACTAATTGATCACTTTATGAATGAAATCTCTGCTTGAGCAGCGATCGATGACTGAGCATCGTTCTGTCATACGGACCTAAGTTTCACAATGAAAAATTGTCGATGTAGGCTAAACGTCGTAATTGCACAAAGTCTGGATAGCAGAAACAGCTGAAATTCCCTGTAACTCAGTTAACCAACCTACAGAATAGGTGCCTACTTATTGACTAAAAATATTCGGGTATGTAATGGAGTTTTCATGTGCAGCGGAGTGCACATACCTTAGAGGCTACGGCCCGTATTAACAGCTAGGTGATCATGAAATTTATTGCAATAGAGAGAAACAAAAAACTGTATGAATTTGAATAGTTTTAGTACGCAGCTGACATGCATTGTTAGTATGAAAATTTTCAAATAAGGAATGATATTATTCCTGTTTCATTGCAATCAATCTTCCGTGATCTCCCAGAACTATGCTCAGTCGTCGATTGATGCTCAAGTACCAGATTTCATTATTTTTTCTCGGTTTCACGAGCTCTACGTCTATAGACTTCCAAATTTTGACCTACCTTTACCAGACCGAAATTCCTATTACGAAGCGGTCTCATCTCTCGCGGAGGTAAGTAGTAGGTAGGTACTTGTATAGGAGAATGCAGCGATCACCATGAGGCTTCTTTTCACGAGCCCCGTGAGAGGGTGTCCAATAAATATCTACAAATTAGTTTGAGCAACACGCCGCGAGTAATAGCGTAGATCGCCTCCATTTTCCTCCTGCGTTTATTGCGTGGAGTGCTCCGAGTAGCATTAATTACGCTCCGCCAATCTCGTTTCATTCTCTCTATACAGGGCTGTTAGGTAAAGCCTGGGCACAGATGTAGACGGTAGAACGCAAACCAGTTTCTCAAATATAAAGCTAGGTATCACGTCAGTTTAGGCTAATAATAACTGTAATCTAAAAAAGAGAAAATTAGATTACCTGGCTAAGATATCTCATGTTGGGTAGGTGCGTAATATAAAACTTAAGGATAATATAAAAATTCTTTATTTGTAAAAACATGTGGTTCATTACATACATAATACATGCAAATCTTCAAAGCAAAAGTTCTACGTGTTTTTTATACTGCGTTTCCACAGACACCTGGGTCCGTGCTTTTTGTTAGATTATTTTAAAAAAAAATTTATAAAAAAAGAAAAAAAAAGAAGAAAAAGTTCTATACGTTTATCATTATGGAAATCATGTACGCTGTATTAGTATTTTTTTCTGCTCAGGTTAAGGTTTCTGATTTATATTAGTAGGTATCACATAATTCCGTTGGTGTTTAATATTTTTAGCTAGAATTGTTATGCTCGTTATGCATACTTATTGAGAATTTTCCATTTCGACGCGTTTTCTCTAAACTCCCGATAATTTTCATTTAAAAAAAAATCTACAGTTTTGTAACTAAACTAAAATAAAACGATATGGCAACTTTCGCTGACGTGACAAGCTATGCGTTAAATTCAATAGTAAGCTATATAAACCGCTTATGAATTTCCTATGTAGATATACCAAAGTGCGAGCGAAGCGAGCGATAAAAGTGAATAAGTAAAAAGAGAAAATATAGCCCCTATTCATTGTTGTTCTTTTTGAACTAAAAAGGGGAGCTGGCTGTTATCGGAACCAGCATCATAGAATATTATTAATAAAGCTGGTACAATACGAGGAAAAATTAGTAACGGTGATTTCATGTAACTTCAAGAGACGCAATGGCGTTCCGGTAAATTCCGCTTTATTTTGAGAACATTTAACAACACAACTTCAGCAGAAGACCTTATTAGGTACAGAGAATCACATACCACATTGTGGTAATATAGGATTCTCTTTCTCCTTCTCCCTGTCGGGCAACCCTCATCGAATGCATTTAATTAGCCTAACATAACTTTAGATAAACATTTTAAAATTGTACGACTCATAATAACATTTTTTGTAAGCGGTGCAATAAATTCAAAGTCCTGACTGACTGACTTATATATCAACGCACAGCCTAAACCGCTGGCCCTAGAGACTTGAAATTTGGAGGGTATGTTCTTTGTAAAGTGTAGGTATCCACTAAAGAAGGGTTTTTCAAAAATCCACTCCTAACAGAGTGAAACAGGTGGTTAAAAAATTCTTCTTCGTTTCCTATAGGCTACGCGGGTGAAGCCGCGGGCAGAAGCTAGTGAATTATATGTTAAATGTAATATTATTTGTAGGTTCGCATCTAGTATTGTTTCTTTATTTGGAAATCTTACTAATATTATAAATGCGAAAGTTTGTGAGTATGGATGTATGAATGAATGTTTGTTACTTTTTCACGCAAAAACTACCGAATGGATTTGGATGAAATTTGGATATAATACAGAAATATTTCTTTTTATCCGCGGGTGATACAGCGGGGCGCAGCTAGTCACATCACAATATTATAAAGGTGAAAGTTTGTATGTGTGTATGTGTGTATGTGTGTATTTTTGTTACTCCTTCACGCTCAAACGACTGAATGGGGTTGGTTGAAATTCGGCACCAAGATAGCTTATACACTAGATTAACATATAGGCTAAATTTTATCCCGGAAAAGTGCAATTTTCCCGTGGGATGAGTAAATAATTAAAATACTTTTATCCGCAGGTAAAATCGCGGGGCGCAACTAGTAAATAATATTTATTCTTAACATGCCTTGAGCTAACCAACCTTACACTGATACTTTGATATGCCATAGACTTGTGCGCACGGTTGTCTATATCCAGCTTTAAAAGCAAGCAGTGTGACCAATCTTAATTTCATAACGATCGAGATCCGTATTAGGTGCGATTTATTTTCATTCTTCAGCTTTACTCTTGAAGGGAAATACTGAGGAACAGTTTAATTTCGGTTCTGCATTGCCCCTAGTCTAAATCTAGTCTAGGTTTTTTGGCGGGAAAACGAAAAAGATCGCGTCACCGCATTGTATTATTTTCCTAAACTTGTGTTATTTTCAGTGTTAGTGCATAAAATTGGTGGCATTCTATTCGTTAAGTGATGGACTAATACAGGCATGAGTGTGGGGAAGTGGTTAAATTATAGTAATTTATCTATTTGCCATATAGTGAAACGTTTTTTTTTTTCATGTTGTTCCCAAAACTCCATAGAAGCTTCTGGTAAAGTTGTCACCGCTTTACTAGGAGTATGACTTGACTAGACTAGACTATGACTTGACTTGATGACTTGGACTGTGATTTGACTTGACATATATATATTACTTAACTCGAGATATTATCAATTACTTGACACTGGCTAAATACACAAGTGTGGAGCTATAACAAAAAAAAATCTAGGCTACCTAAAGTCTATAGGTATTGGGAACATTCGGCATCTGGTAACTTGTCTGTATGTGGAGCGGTATTTAGTAAAATACGACTTGTTAAAATCGATTGTCATTGAAACAGTCTAATCAAATAGATCGCCTCAAGGCATTCTTTGTAGCTCAGATCTTTACTTGTTCTGAACCTAGATCTGCCTTATATTGCTAGATATACGTCTACAAAAATAAACAGATAATAGATAGAAAAATATAAATCAAACAAAAGACCAAATTGCGTAAGATCAAACATCTACAGCTTTATTAATAAACACGAAATAGCTTCGGATTAGTTACACCATCTTTTGTCTCTTTCGATCCAGCTAAATATTCCAGTAGCAAAAAAAAGGACAAAAGCTGAAGTAACGTAACTAGCCTGAGACTAATACCCGTTTATTAATAAGGCTGCTAGAGACGGATAGACGGTCGTCGTGATTTTAAAGGTATGCATTGTGATTGAGTCTCTACACATAACATGTTTTTTTTGTTTGGTTATGGCTCCACACTTTTGTGTATTTAGCCAGTGTGAAGTAATTAATAATTTTTCAAGTTAATGATATTTACGCAAATATGTGTCATGTCACAGTCGAAGTCATCAAGTCAAGTCATAATCAAGTCATAGTCTAGTCACAGTCATACTCCTAGTAAAGTGGTAGCAACTTTACTTGAAGCTTCTATGGAGTTTTGGAAACAACACGAAAAAAAACGTTTCACCATCATTATACCACTTTCCCACATAACATGTTTGTCAATAATATTGCTGCTTCAAGAATGAGAGAAAAGGAAGAGAGTAACAATATGAGCGGTTTGTATTGCACCGTCTCGTTTTGATTTGGTTGAATCGATCGGGATGGTGCATTCTGTATGATAGGGGGACGCAGTATAGAAAACTGAGAAGGTAAGCTGACTTCCACATTCGCGGTTTGTATTTATTCGCAAACCGCAACTAAAATACAAATACAAATACAAAAATGTTTATTGAGATAAATATTATTACATTATATTAAATGAATCCATAGATTCCCGAACTAGTTTTTAAACTGTATTTCAGGAATCAGTGGCATTTCCCAATGTTTTAAAACGTCATTATTATGTCACACAAAAAAAAAAAAACAGTGAAATCTAGAGAAAAAATGTATGACCGTGTGTGTGTGTGTGTGTGTGTATTATGTATGTGTTTATGTTTGCTCGCGTCCGTAGGCTTTAACCCTAGTTTCCCTACACGTGACCCCTGGGTGGTGCCAAAAGAGCAACCAAATAACTGGTGGAAGGCCTTAGCCGCCGGCTTAGTTACCACCCATTAGACAAAACCACGATGCCAAGCGACTCGTCGTGTTCCATCGTGATGTCTAATGAAGCCGTTCTGACAAGTAGATGTGGACAGTTGTGTTGGGTATGCAGACCGGTATTGGTGATGGAGATGCTTTCGCGTCGGAGACCTTGCTTCGGAGGGTAGCGGGATCCGAAGCACGGTGCTCTCTGCTGGCCGACCGCAAGTTGTAGGGGGCCCAAGTAGTAGTCTAGCCAACTACGAAAGGCTGCCCCACCGCTTGTGTAAAATCCTGAGGTTGTCCACAGGGCCAGTTGGCGACTGGAAGTGAGGAACTTGTGGGCAATTTCAGGGGGGTTCGGGCGTCCCCGCAGTCTCCGCGCAAGTTCTCCATTGGCGTAGGAGCTTCTCTATTACTGAGGGTTAGCATCCCAATATCTCGTCCACTTCCTACTTGTCTACCTAACTCACCCAACTATGAAAAAGTCAAATAAATTGAGCAAGTTTAAACGGCAGATGCACGTCCTCACTCTTAAAGTGCACCTCACAAATATTCGTGGGCTGCACTCAAATCTGCAAGCGGTCCATCATCATCTGGAGACCAACAAACCGCACTTGCTCTTCTTGACTGAGACGCAAATAGGATGTCCATCAGACACGGCATATCTGGACTATCCAGGATTCATCTTGGAAAACCGCTTCCTTCCACGCGCTGGTATCTGCGTTTACGTCCGTGATGACATTTGCTGTTTGCGTCTCCGAAACCTTGAACATCCCCACTTTTCGGTGATTTGGGTGCTTGTGGACACCGGCATTGAGAAAATTCTCTATGCTGGTGTGTACAGATCACATAGCGGTGACCGGGAGACAACTCTTCTAATGGAGTATCTCAGTGAAACGGCAGATGTGGCTCAGCAACGCTATCCTTCGGCTCAGCTTGTTGTTCTGGGGGACTTTAATGCTCACCACCAGGAGTGGTTAGTCCCACACCGGATCACGGACCACGCTGGGAGAGAGACGCGTAAGCTCGCTTTGGCGCTCAATTTAACGCAGATTGTTAAAGAGCCAACGCGAGTGCCTGATATTGATAGCCACACTGCTAACTGCCTCGACCTTCTGCTCACGACTGAACCAGACCGATACTCTGTGGCGGTATCCTCACCCATTGGTAGTTCCGATCACTGTCTGGTCAAGTCCGTTTCAGTATACTCCCCGCCTGACCCAAGCCCTAAGAGCAATCGGCGTGTCTGGAGATACAACTTAGCAGACTGGGACGAGATGCGACATTTCTTCGCTTTATATCCTTGGCGGCAAACGTGTTTTTCTTCTGGAGATCCGACGGTCTGCGCGAATGCGGTTACTGAGGTAGTATGTCGGGCTATGGAATATTTTATTCCATTTTCCGATAAACCCGTGACCAGCAAAGCCAGCCCATGGTTTGGAGCCGAATGTGCACGTGCTGAAGCGCAGAAGCATGCGGCATATCTGGCATGGGCTGACGCTCGAAAACGCAAGGCCTCGGACACTCGAGCTAAGAAGAAAGCCTTTAACGTTGCCGCCAAGGCCTGTAAGAAGGAATTAAGGAAGGCTCGTTTCAATCATATTGGTCGAATAGGGACTAAACTTGCTTCCTACCCAGCGGGTAGTAAGGCTTTTTGGTCCCTAGCCAAATCGGTTGAAGCGAACTTCTGTCGATCCTCACTGCCTCCATTATTGAAACCAGACGGATCGCTGGCTCACACTGCAAAAGAAAAAGCAAACTTGTTTGCCACTCTCTTTGCAGAAGCTTCGCGTTTAGATACTGCTAATGAGGTACCTCCCTGCCTTCCACAATGCGGTGTTTTCATGCCGGAAATACGCATACGTCAGAAGGAAGTACTAAAAACATTACGCAGTCTAGACGTGAACAAAGCCAGTGGTCCCGATGGTATACCTGCAATTGTACTTAAGAGCTGTGCACCCGAGTTGTCTCCCATTCTAACACGCCTATTTCGCCTCTCTCTAGACACCGGAATAGTCCCTATGAGTTGGAAGCTAGCCAACGTACAACCTGTACCTAAGAAGGGCAGTCGTGCTGATCCTGCCAACTATCGACCCATCTCAATTACCTCCATTCTCTGTAAGAGTATGGAGCGTATAATTAACAACAAGCTCTTGGCATACCTTGAAGACAATGATCTCCTCAGTGACCGGCAATACGGATTTCGCCGAAACCGGTCCACTGGGGATCTTCTCGCGTATGCCACTCACATATTGAGCGAAGCCTTAGAGATGCATGGAGAGGCACTTGCTGTATCTCTAGATGTCTCTAAGGCATTTGATCGGGTCTGGCACGACGGTCTTCTGAATAAGCTTCCATCTTACGGACTACCTGCTGGTTTGTGCACTTGGATATCAGACTTTTTGAGGGAACGATCGCTTAGAGTAGTTCTTGATGGCTGCTCTTCCGATCAATTAGCTATTAATGCTGGTGTACCTCAGGGGTCAGTTCTTTCAGCAACACTATTCTTACTCCACATCAATGATTTGCTAAAGCCCGGTACCTTTGGGTATGCAGATGATAGTACTGTTGTTGAAAGATACACATCCAGTGCCCGAGCCAGTGGTGACGACGTCCGGATTGAGAGAGAGGCTATGGTTGAGCGCATGAACCTGGCTTTGAAAGCCGTGTCCGATTGGGGCGATGCTAACTTGGTTAGGTTCAATGCTGCAAAAACACAGGCGTGTTTATTCACTGCTAAAAAGAGCCCACTCCATCTGGCTCCTTCATTCCGTGGTGTATCTGTAAGTTTAGGAAACCATCTTGAGCTTTTGGGTGTTGATCTCACGTCAAACCTAAACTTTGGATCCTACATCGAGTCCAAAGCCAAAGTAGCTTCAAAAAAACTCGGCATATTGTCCAAGGTAAGGCGGTACTTCACACCTGGACAGCTTCTAAATCTGTATCAAGCACAAGTCCGATCGTGTATGGAGTACTGCTGCCACCTGTGGGACGGGTCTGCCAAGTACCAGCTTGAGGCTCTGGACTCGATTGAACGGCGTGCCAAAAGGCTCATTGACGACGACACTTTGGTTGGTGAAAGGCTCCAGAGCCTTGCACATCGACGTAAGGTGGCAAGTCTGTCGGTTTTTTACAGATTACACCACGGTGAATGCGCTCAAGAACTGCATGATCTAATTCTCCCATCACCATTCCACTACCGGACTACTAGACGCTCGGCTAAGCGCCATCCTTTCGTGGTCGAAATACCACCCATTCGTACCAAGCGATTTGACTCAACGTTCTTAATTAGAACGGCTAAGGAATGGAATGCCCTGCCAGCGTCTGTGTTTCCGGCGAAATATGACCCGGGCGTGTTCAAGAGAAGAGTGAATAGGTATTTACTTGGCTAGCATGCTACACCTTCGATCGCATCGTCACTTCCCATCAGGTGAGAGCGTGGTCAAATGCTAGACAAGTTTGAAGTAAAAAAAAAAAAAAAAAAAAAAAAAAAAGGAAGGTGTTTGTTGGTGTGTGTGTATAAATATGTTTATGTGTGTGTGTTTGTATATTATTGTGAACGAATAGAATATACAAAAAAATATAGTTATGAGAGTAATGAATTATAAGTACATAAATTAACAATAGATATTTTTCTTAATAGATAACTATCAATATTATACAGTCCAGATTACGTGCATGTCTTAGTTTGGTACCAAATTAGTCAAATTAAAGTATATGTTATCTGTACCTAGTTATTTATACAGTTAAGTAATCTAACAAAATTGTGGAGTGACTCTTCCACTATGATTACTTATTATAGAGTAGGTACTAATTATAATACAGAGATAATTAGATGAGAAGGTATTTTGTTTTCATAGTATTTATTAATTGGTTTATTAATATCTTTATTTTCTTCTACCTATCTAGATAAATAAAAGGCTTTGTCCATTATGACTTAATGACGAAAAGACAACGTATATATTTATAACCGCTGGACGTAAAGACTTGATATTGGAAGGATGTCTTATTTAATTCCTTTAATGGAGCAAGGGTGCATTGAGACCGGGGTTTTTAAAAAATTCAACCTCTAAGAGGGTCAAATAAGGGTAGGTATTAATGAAGTATCGCGTAGCTGCTAGCAGCGGATGTCTGGCTGTTTTGCTCTATAAGTCGCATTTCACAACCAATTCTCGTGAAGTTTTGTGACTCGATAACTACATATATGGATTTTTTTGTCGATTCATAATTCGAATTTTATCAAAATGGTGGACCCATGAGATTTGAAAACGTTTTTTTTAACAGACTCGCAAAATATACAACTCACAGAGCCTGAACCAGAGAACTAGTTGTATACGGTTAATAATAAAGTGTATTGCGTATCGACTAACTTACTTACTCTGTCTTTCTCTTTGCGTGTTTGTTATCTATTCAGCACTGAATGTCTCGCATCAGCGTAGGTAGGTACACTGCGGTATTTTCTAACATTTTTATTTTTACTGTAACTACCCCAGTTTACCTACTTAGGTCATCTTCTCTGTATGTTAGTGGTGCCAGCGATGAGATCGCATACAGCCCGTCCGAGTGGCGCCGAATAGGGCATGTGTAATAATAGCAACTTCTATTAGCTACTCTCATATGAATTTTTGATTACGTGCGACTGACGTTGACTTTTCACCAAGGAACATAAATACTGTGTACCGAGAGCTTTTCACTGTTCTTCTAACTCACCTTTTTATTAATCATCATTATCCACAGCATTTGTTATTCCACTGCTGATAGGTCTCTCTTTTATTAGGCTATCCGCCTCGGGCTTGTGCCATTTTTATTAATTTTATAGGTTGTAGTGTGTGTAATGTGGCGGTGGTGGTTTACTAGGTACCACCGCTTTGCCAGTTATTCTGCCGCCAAGCAGTAGTTTCCAAGCACTACGGTGTTCCGCTTTGGAGGGCACTGTAGCTAGTGAAATTACTGGGAAATTGAGACTTTATGATGTGATCTCACAGTCGAGTAATCTTATTACCAGACTGTGCTGATATCACTTCACCTTCACCAAGTTACATTGGCCGTGGTCACGAGGGGACTGACCTTCGGCCAATGTAACTTGGTTGAAACGTCGAGGTTAGTCAAAATAATGTTTTGATAATTTTTGTACGCGAATAGACTCGTTTTATCTTTACAATATGAGTTCAAGTCGCGAAAGTTTAAAAAGTGTTATGTTTTAGCTCTTATGTTTTTTTGCCTTACTCAGGGTTTTCTGCTAGATAAAATCCGAAATGAGGAAACCCGCAGAGAACTAAATTCACCTATATATTTTTAGAATTAGCTATTTGAAGTGGTAATGGGCATGCCACATCGCAGAACAGACCGACACTGATGGAGAACAAAGGATCTAGATGGTCGACCACGATCCGCAAGATACAGCGTGTAGGCTGGCCTTCAACTAGGTGGACTGATGACCTAGACAACACCACGGGAAGCTTTTACATGCAAGAGGCAACTAGCTGGTCTAATTGGCGCTGGTCTAAGGGGGAGGCTTATTATTTATATGTATACTAGTTGACCCGCCCCGGCTTCGCACGGGTGAATTACCAAAACGCGGTCGAACGGGATAAAAAGTCCTATGTCCGTCTTCTGGTTTTAAGCTACATTCCCACCAATTCTCAGCCATTCTTGAGTTATAAATGGTGTAACTAACACGACTTTCTTTCATATATATAGATTATGTACGTATATGCACAATGTTTTATTTTAAAAAAAATGAAAACCACCGTCTATATTACTGTTCGTGTTTTTCTTTTACAAGGTTGTCTGGAAGAGATCGCTCTGAGTTACAAACTTAACCATCGCTCGCCCATTGTTACACGTTGGTTAAGTTTGTTCACTTTTTTTAATTATTTAAGATGTGGTGTTTCAATCAAGAATTTATCTATCTATCTTATGTTCAGTAGTAGATGGTCATCTTCCAGATGATGATGATGAAAATTGATGTGATAATACAATATACAATAGGTATCTCGGAGAGTTTATTTATTTTTTGTAATAAATATGCCCCAAGGTATTAATTATCATTCCTTATTTCCTTTTATCATATTAAAATGATATTCTTTCCTTCACAATGAATTCTGCAATTCAAGGAAAAACGCCTTTTACCTGTTTCTGATTTATTTATGAAAGCACTTCCGGAAATAAATATAACGTTGTAAATTTAAAGTAAGTACTCACGCAATATCTACTTAAAACTCTCGGGAGTTTTAAGTAGATATTGCGTGAGTAAATATTGTTATTTTAAAACTCAACAAAAAGCATAGTGTTTACATCGGAGTTGTGTTTATTGTATATAAGTTTTATTTTAGGCATAATGATTCTTATTCTTGTTCTTGTCCTTGATGTGTGGTTATTAGGGTTCCGTACCTAAATAAGAATGGGACTATTATTAAGCCTCCTGTGTCTCTCTGTTTGTCCGACCTATAATCTGCTGTATCTCTAAAATCGTAATTGGTAGCTTGCTGAAATTTTTTACATTATTATGGCGAATTATCTGGCAAACAATAAAAAGTGCAATAATTAAAGATTATAGTGGTCCCCATACAAAAAATGTGTTTTTGTAAATTTTTTGTTTCTTTCATATTCCTATGTCAAAAGCAGCGTCAAGCTCATGGAGTTTATTAGAGCCTTTCGTCGGTGCGATGCATGACCAAAATGTTGGCACTTATTTAGCACAACAAATCAGCATTGTAATTCAACGGGGCAACGCTTCCAGCATATTGGGTACGCTACCTATCGGTAGTGGGCTGGGGCATTTGGACTGTCTATAGGTAATTGCGGCTAGAGTATACAGTCGCAATGGTATTTTTTTTAGTATTTAGTAGTAGTTGTGAGTTAAAATAATATGCAGTGGTATGCATTATATATACATAATATATACATGTGCAAATTGTGTAATGAAATTTGAGGTTTGTAAATTGTAACTTGTTTACAATACCAGCCTAGTTTGAGTTGCAAATTTTGCTAAAAGGTGTTCAACTACTATTCAATTTACGAAGCACATGTGGAACCCTCGGTACGCTAGTGCGACTTGAACTTGACGGGTTTTTGTATCTTAACAGAAGCAAGCAAAAAGATTTATCTAAGATCTTGCTTGCTTCTGCGATTGAATTTTATGGTTTATAAAAAAAACTTGAATGAACCCTTCATTCCAATTCACCCTCAAAAAAATCAGCAAAGTGAAAAACAAATCTAACTTTATGTTTTCGCTTGTTACGGTACGAACTCCGCGAAGTTTCTCCGTGGTTTGTGAACAAAAACATCGTTCGTTAAAAGTCATATCAAATATGATTCGGTGAGATTTATTGTATTACAACAAAATGCTTAATTGCTTAAAGCTTTTAGTAGTTTTAGAATTATATCGGTATATATCTAATGGCATTTCTTTTGAAAAATAAGTACATATTGGGTTTTTAAGGGTTTATTGGAGTGATATTTTAACCTAAGTTATAACTTACAACACAATAGCGTGGATTGCAGCGCGGCCTGTGACATGATCGTAATCTACACTGTAACTGATATTAGATAATAATAATAATAACGCTCAACGATCACATACCCTATACCCTAACTGGGATTCTCTGTGTCTAGGGACCCAGCACCTACGAGGACCATGATCCCCCAATACCCAGACTCAGAATAAATATTTGCGCTCTTTCTGTACACAAATACATGTCCTGCCCTGGGAACCGAACCCGCCGCCTCCGGGCTATGAGCTGACCTACTCAACCACCACACCACAGAGGCTGTATCGATGCCCTGTTTTATTTTCCAGAGAAATATTATTATGAAGTACCTATTTGTTATATAGATTTATTTCATTGGATTCGTAAAAAATAATTTTAGTCACAGTCTCGTGCCTAAATAGTTGAAGTGGTGTTGCTGTTATTGTATTAGCTTTAGCTCCCATTCCTCTACGTCGCTAGAAGTCCTTGCTGCCACTCATCCGCCCACTTTATATTTACATAGTATATCGTGAAAGCTGATAGGCTAAATTCAAATATGAATTCTTAATCACAAATGTTAGTAAAATGGTCCCAGAATTTCGCTGAAGTTATGACCTTGTATATATATAGGTACTATAATACTTATATTAATTATCTGGTTTCCATAGCTTTGCTTTGTTTGGAGCTATATGGCGCTGTGTGAAATGTCTCCAAATATTATTACTTATATAAAACTTACTTACTTTACTAAGTGGTAGGACTTTTCCGCAGTTCGTTTAAATATGTGCCACCGCTTTGCCAGTTATTCTGCCACCAAGCAGTAGTGCTTGCGCACTACTGTGTTCCGGTTTGAAGGACATTGTAGCTAGTGAAATTACTGGACAATTGTGACTTTACGATCTGATCTCACAGTCGAGTAATCTTATTACTAGACTGTGCTGATGTCTCAGGAGGATGTACGCAGTGCAGTGTCGCGCGAAAGTTTATATTTTAGAGTTCTGTCTGAATGGCTCTATTCTGTTATGGACGGCGCTGTCGCTTAACGTCAGGTGAACGACTAGCTCGTCACAACATTCACTAACATAAAAATACCTTACTATTGACTTCGTTAATCATTCACATTAGAAATATTGTCTCGTTCGAATCTTTATTTATGGACCAAACCTTAAAAAGCCTTACCGATTCTGTATAAGATGCTTGAAATATATGCCATTAGTATGTCGGTCACAACCCATTTTTTGCGGCTATTAGATACATAAAAATTGGGACCCATAAATGTATTTTTATTATTTGTGTCATATTTATGTAAATTACCCTCGGCATAAAAGGGGGATGGAAAGCACGTATCAAAACCATAATTTTGAGTAGCTTCGTAGGTTAAAATAAAGAATTTTGTGCTATCTAGTGGAGCGAAAACATGGGCCCATTTTATAGAAAATAATAGTTTGCATGTAAAGCGTGCTGAAGGAGTCACGTACAATCGTACGTCGTACCTATTTAGCATGGCCAGTGCGGCGTTTTTCGCGGAAGCAAGTTCCGACCCTCTTAACTCGCTTATAGTTTAATATTCCCCCAAAAATGTCTCCCTCTGCGTCGCGAATGAAAATAAACTGATGCGTCCATTTAAGATAGAGCCATAACCCGCGGAATTGATCGGACTTTCTTGTTTATATTCATTGTTTCAGAAATATACACAGCATATATTATAATAAAAATGATAATAAACGCCCAACGATCCCATACATAGATATCCTATACCCTAACTAAAATTCCCTGAACCTAAGGACCCAGGAACTACGAGGATCATGGTCCCACAACACCCAGTCACAGAACAAGTATTTGGGCCTTTTTTTTCTGTGCACAAATACTTGTCCTGTCGCGGGAATCGAACCAGCCGCCTCCGGGTTATGAACCGACCTGCTCAACCACCACACCACAGAGGCTGTCAATGAAAATAAAATTGCATTGTCCATTTAAGATAGAGCTATAATCCTCGGAATTGATAGGACGTCTTGTACTCATTGTTTCAGAAGTATGCACAGTTCCTTTAGGCAATGTCCATCTCTTCCTGCGAGTGACGTAAGAGCCGGCTAAGGGAGCCAGCCAGGGGATGAACAGCACCGGCAGCAGTCTCCTCTTTATGTTAAAATTATCTGCGTTCACCAAGATGCCTGCCAAGCGTGGTGATTATGGCAGATCACTTCTGTACGATACGCGTTCAAAGTGGCGTTTTATAAGGGACGTCTATATTCAGCAGGGGACGTCTTCCAGCTGCAATGATGATGATTGTATCATCACAATGTTATCTTTAACCAAAAGCTGAAATCCCAGGATTCTAACCCACGATTCACGAAACGATATTGGTTTTTGCTTCCTATACTATTCTTACTGTGTTCAGCTCCACTTGGGGAGATCATGAAACTTTGTTTGCAACCCAACAGGAGACATTTCATTATTAATTTAATAATATCCAAAACTGTCTACATATCATAAACGGACAAATCCATGCATTGCGTTTCTTTTTATTGCAATCAAGTTAAATGATCGCCTAGCAGATATAAGAACTGATCACATTTTAAGCGTCTTCTACAGTGAAATAATTGAAAATTTGTAACTAAATCTTATCATCATAAATTCCTATAACATTTCTCTCGTTTCACTGTTTTCAATTTCAAGTTTAGCACAAAAATTTAACGGCCTCTTTAAAGAAAACAATTACTATTACAAACACAACTATCATCATATTAGAAGGCGCTTAAAATAAAACGCCAAATATACCTTCAGAATGTAATTCCACAAAACCTTTAACAAGTTTATTCCATATGCCGTCTAGACTAGGTGGACTTTTCTGCAAAGTTCGTCTAGAGGTACCACCGCTTTGCCAGTTATTCTGCCGCCAAGCAGTAGTGTGTAAGCACTACTGTGTCCCGGGTTGAAGGGCACTATAGCTAGTGAAATTACTGGGTAAATGAGACTTTATGACCTGATCTCACAGTCTAGTAATAAGATTATTACTAGATTGTGCTGATGTCTCAGGATGACGTGCGCAGTGCTGTCACGTGAAACTCTATACTTTTGAGTTCCGAGTGTAACTGCAACTGATATACTAATAATAATATGTGTGGACATCTCACACAACGCCATCTAGCCCCAAACTAAACAAAGCTTGTGCTATGGGAACCAGATAACTGATACAATACTTAGATACTTTTTTGTTTGTAAATACATACATAAAATACAATATGACACCCAGACACAGAACAAACACCTATGTTCATCACACAAATGTTTGTCCTGAGTGGGAATGGAACCCACAACCCACAGTTCAGAAGGCAGGGCTACTACCAACTGAGCTATCGGGCCAGTCAATATGGGCAGCCGTGTCGTTTAACATCAGGCAAACGGCTAGTTCGTCACATCATACCTTACCATAAGAAAAGACTGCATGTGGAATAACCCTTTTTTTTATTGGGTTAGTGATATGACGATAGTCTTTCAAAAATGTTGTTTATTAATAGTTATGAAGTCAGCTGTTGCAAGCAAGTTGCAAGATGCAAAAAATTTCTATAGATTCCATAATCGAGAACCGACCACATGTTATCATCAGGTTGGCATTCGTGTCACTAATTATACGAAAAAATTTTGTTCTGTTTACATGCTGCTACAATTTTGGCGTTTTCCGTGCGCAGCTTTTCCCATGGGCCAGGTTACACTGGCGACTATGGGTGACACCGCAGCATTCCTGCACAGAGGCAGTCTAGACGGCGCCATCGCTTTGTGACTCAACTCCCTAACATACAAAACAGCTGCTTTATCGCTTTACCGCTGACTCACCGCAATCCATCATTGATTTAATTTAATCCTGCTGTGATATTCATAAAGCTCTATTCAAATTTTGGAGGATCTCGTCGGCCGGATGGTCCATTTACCTTATTCAAGCGGCTAGTTGAATAACCTTCGGTAATGAGATTTAGGCAAGGCTTCACGGATTTATGTAAATCTTCCTAAACAATGATACCAATATAATATTCTGCTTGTAGCGCTCCACTTACATCGGACCGTGGCACAAATCTGACAGCTTTTGTGGTGTGGTTGAGCAGGTTGGCTCAATAACCGGAGGAGGCGGGTTCGAATCCCGCAGCAGACACATGAAATACGTACTTATTTTGTGTTTGGGTGTTGTATGACTATGGTCCTTGTAGCCTGTGTCCCTAGATATAGGGATTCCTAGTCTGGAATCTATAGTATTTGTATATCTATAGAATATAGTATTTGATCGATAGCGTTATTTATAAAAAAAAGTACCTTAAGAGGTATTTCAGTGACCGTTAGAAAGGTGAGAAATAAACCCCTCAATACGAGCATTAAAAATAAAATGCTTGAAATTCTATCTTTTTTTTATGTTAAGGAATGGCGTGACGAGCTAGCCGTTCGCCTGATGTTAAACGACACGGCTGCCCATATCAGCTGCAGTGTCACTCGGAACTCTAAAGTATACAGTTTCGCGTGACACTGCACTGCGCACGTCAACCTGAGACATCAGCACAATCTAGTAATAAGATTACTAAACTGTGAGATCAGATCATAAAGTCTCATTTGCCCAGTAATTTCACTAGCTACAGTGCCCTTCAAACCGGAACACAACAGTGCTTGCGCACTACTGCTTAGCGGCAGAATAACTGGCAAAGCGGTGGTACCTACCTAGATGAACTTTGCAGTAAAGTCCTACCACCTAGTCTCGAGTGAGTTCGTGATGTAAGCGTTAATTTCACTTATTTGCTAATCTGAAATGCCAGGACTCAGGGAAATGACCTGAGTTTTTCCGAATTTCCGTCAATTTTAAACGTGTGACTGAAATCACTTAGTACTTTTCAACTTGCCGTAACCATGTATTTTATTTGAAATGGTTTTTTAACTCTATGCATTATTCAATATATTTCAATTTTAATATTTGAACAGATTTCTGCCTTCTTGACATTTGAAAACGTAAAACCAATTTAACGAGGATTCTTTTAAAAAAGCTTTACGTATTTTCACTTAGCTAAGTACATTTAAGATATCAAAGTTCAGATACGTAAAATATTATTAAATAACTATTTGCTCGTCTTTGTTTATTGTGTTGCCAATAGTACAACGGGTGAAAAGAACTAAGCAGTTTTATACAATAATGAAAAAATCCTAAATCGCAACTGGTTATAAAGAAAACTCCGGTTCCGTACACGGCCGAAAAGTTTGCTGAGCGACAATGATATCAAATTTAAGACCTTCAAAGTACACTTTCAAATAATACTGTATATTGTTTTAACTGAATTACAGACAATTAATTGTAATGCTCCGGTCTGTTATTCGTACGACGGTTTACGCTTTTTGTTTATATTGTTGAACAATGAATTAATAGTTCATCCTTTACGGTATAGATTAGTAACATGACCACATAGCTTAAAGCGCTTTATTCCAGCATTGTTTTTGATATTCGATACCATAACATGGGGTAAGTGCCTCGAGTTTTGGCTCCCCTTATACGATCGCAGCCCGTCGCATTGCGGCCCCACTGAGACGAAAGCTGACTTATAAATTGCTTTAATTTAATATATCGCGTCTAAGCTTAGGGGTAACTTGTGTGGCAACTTTGAGATCATTTTTCTCCGAAATGAAAACTTTGGCAGACGTTTTCATATTACAAGGCAGCGCGAATCATCTCGCTCATAGCAAAATATAAAAGGTTTTAAGGTGCCTAAGCTTAGAATATTTACTAAGTAGCAGCTGTCAACGTCGGCGTAGGCTGTAAGGTCTAATCCTAGCTAAGGTGGTTCGTATTTTAGGAACGAGGCAGATGTTGCTACATGTTTTATAAACTTTTACTATTAATTACTACATAATTTGCTTTTGGGTTTGAAGTTTTACTCTAATCACAGTATTATCAGAGAATAAATAATGATTATTAAAACTGATGTGCTCTCACCGTGGTACAAACAGACGTCTCAGGTAAACTTCGTTCGTTTTATAAATAAAATGCTTTAAAAAAGATTGGAAATATTATTATTCAGCTCGAATCATCTCGCCGTTGTGCCGATGCCTGACAAAACAAAATCGAATTCACAGTCAATGTGCCGCGATTGTTATTCCTCCTTTTTTACCCGATAGAAAATATTTTAACATAGATTATTCTTATAATATCTACACCGATTTTACACTATTACAGTTTTATTACCCTACTACTACATGACTATAATACACTGTACTATTACAGTTTTTTTAGACTGGCCTGATATTTCAGCTGGAAGTAGCTCTGTCTTTTGAACTGTAGGTTGTGGGTTCGATTCCCACCCAAGACAAACATTTGTGTGATGAAGATGTTTGCTCTGTATCTGGGTGTTATATTGTATTATATGTATGTTTTACAAAAAAAACGTATATAAGTATTCTATCAGCTATATTTTTGCCATAGTAGAAGCTTTGCTTTAATTTGGCGCTTTGTGAAATGTCCACAAATATTTATTTATTACTAGTTATTTATAAATCACTAAAATGTAGCCTATATGTTAATCTAGTGTATAAGCTGTCTTGGTACCGAATTTCATCCAAATCCATTCAGCCGTTTGAGCGTGAAGAAGTAACAAACATACACACATACAAACATTCGCCTTAATAATATTAGTGTGATAATTATTATTTATTTTATTTTAGAAAAATATTACTAATTGCTTCGATACTACTCTTTCTTCTCTCTCTTTTGCTCTTTCCACTGTTACTGTGATAATTATTTCAGGGTAATTTATATTATTTAATACCAAGGTCCACCCAAGATTATCCACCGATTTACCTAAGTCGGATACCCTTCATACCATTTCATGTGTTGATAAGTTATCTCATGTATGTACCTAATACATTGAAGATAATATAGAAAAATGGGGATGTTTCAACTGATTTGTAACTACTACCAGCCCAAATCAATTCAAGTATATTGGTAAATATATTTATACTAGTTGCGCCCCACGGTTACACCCGCGAATAAAAAGTATTTTAATTATTTGTTCATCCCACGGGAACATTTCACTTTTCCGGGATAAAATGTAGCCTATATGTTAATCCAGTGTATAAGCTATCTTGGTACCATTCAAATCCATTCAGCCGTTTGAGCGTGAAGGAGTAACAAACATACACACATACATACAAACACACATACACATACACAAACTTTCGCCTTTATAATATTAGTGTGAAGTGTGATTAAGAGGTTTGCAATAAAAAATCTTTTAATTGCTGACTCATTCATTGACAGGTAACAATCTTCGTAATAATAGCCACTGATGGACCTATTAGAGGCGTCAGTTATAATAATAAATGAAATTAGGAGGGATTTTTCCATTTACGCATAATGGTGTTAAAAAGTCACATCAGCTAGTAGGTCCAGCGTCTGTGTTTGCGGCGAAATATGACGCGGGCGTGTTTAAGAGAAGAGTAAATAGGTATTTACTTGGCTAGCATGCTACATCTTCGATCGCATCGTCACTTCCCATCAGGTGAGAGCGCGATCAAACGCTAGACAAGTTTGAAGTAAAAAAAAAAGGTAAATATTTCATTTTATTTTTTATTTTATGTTAATGAATGATGTGACGTGCTAGTCGTTCACCTGGTATTAAGCGATACGGCCACCCATAACAGAACCGTGTCACTTGGAACTCTAAAACATAAAGTTTCGCGTGAAACTGTATTGCGCATATCATCCTGACATCAGCATAGTCTGGTAATAAGATTACTCGAATGTGTGATCAGATCAAAACAATTGCCCAATTCTTAATTGCCCAGTAATTTCACTAGCTACAATGCCCCTTAAACCACACAGTAGTGCATGGGCACTACGCTTGGCGGTCGAATATCTGGTACCTACCGAGACGAACTTTGCAGAAAAGTCTTACCACCTAGTGGTAGGACTTTTCTGCAAAGAAGTATTAGCGACAGTAAAACGTTTTGTGTTTCATACAGAAGTCTACGGCGTAGTTTACAAATGGCATCTACGTGGCTTGGTTAGTAACGAATGCAGCGTTTTTATTTGATTTTTCGTTAATGTGTGCACCGATTACTTCAACACAAAACCATAATAGAAATCATCTTCTGCCAATTCAGATTAGAAAAATAAACTGCGAAGTAAGTTGCTGAAATAAATCGGCTAAAGTAGATTATCTCTGAATACACGTAACCATTCACATAAACATGTATAAGCCAGCAAAATATTATATTTGTCACGTCGTAGGCCTTATTATAGCAAATATCGGTGTACAAACACGAGCGTAGTTTCGAAGTCATAAAATACGCTTCGATTCCCTTGCGTTCGATGAACCTTGCTGTTGGTTTAGGACGGTTTGCCCTCCGTGATCAGGTTCTAGGCGCATAATCCCGCCAATAATAATGAGGACTATTTTATAGCTGACTTAATCGTTGATTAGTTCGGGTCTGATGTCGGCTGAAGCATGATGCGGACAAAGAAGACTTGCTTACGGATATATAATGGCTGGGTGATGGTTGAATGTTGAACAGTGAACAAATTGTATTGTATTTTTGAAAATTTCAAACAAATGAAATCGATTTTTTTTAAATTTGTCATGTATTTAATTAGGTTAGTAGCTGCATGCGTATAAAAATAGTTTTATAATAGGTACTTTACGTCATCTATACATATAAAATTCACAGTCCTGACTGACTGACTTATATATCAACGCACAGCATAAGCCGCTGGTCCTAGATACTCGAAATTTGGAGGGTGTGTTCTTTGTAAAGTGTAGGTATCCACTAAGAAAGAGTTTTTCGAAATTCCATTTCTAAGAGGGTGAAATGGGTGGTTCTATGAAAAAAAATGTTCGTTTCCTATAGGCCACGCGGGCGAAGCCGAGGGCAGAGCTAGTGTTATATGAAAAGGTAAGATAAGTAACAAGGAAACAGCAGTTTCAATAACTAACATTGACGGTGGTGTAGTCGGTGTGTAAGCAAGTAGATACTCGACATTTGCTCTAATTATCTACGTGTACGTGTACGTACAAATATACGTGTGGCCGTGAGTGTGGTAACAGTCATCCACGCCACAACTTAGGTCACCACGCATAAGGATGTCCACACTTTTTAAGTCTTAACACATCCATTTACTTAGGTTTCCTTTGTAGTTTTTTTTCTAGAATACCTTTTTTGAGCACTCTAGAAATATTACACCCTCTTCTCTGGACAGCCTCTGTGGTGTGGTGGTTGAGCAGGTCGGCTCATAGCCCCGAGGCGGCGGGTTCGATTCCCGCGGCAGGACAAGTATTCGTGCACTGAAAAAAAAGCGCAAATACTTGTTCTAAGTCTGGGTGTGGTGGGACCATGATCCTCGTAGTTCCTGGGACACAGGGAATATTTAGGGTCTAGAATCTATGTATGTGATCGTTGGGCGTTATTATTATTATTACGATCTAGCCATACATGAGGCTAATAAATAATATACATTTAACTTAAACTTCTAAACACCTATCTAAAAATGTGTCCAACAACACTTTCTTATTGTTTCTATTAAGGTGAAGACACTTGGTTTTTGTGTTCTTTTTGTAGTTTTGGCACATTTTTAAAACCATGATATATACTATCATTTAAAATTCACACTGACTGTCCAACCAGTGTGATCTAGTCAGCAATACCTATATTTAAAAAAAACAGAGAATGTAAATCTTTATAGCTTCTCGGAAGTGGTGCACACACAATTTGCTATGGGGGAGAAAAGGAATTGAATTCCTGCGGTATCGGAAGCTAATAATAGCGGTATTCTAGACGGGTCGTATTTTTCTGAAAACTAATATTGCTCCGATATTATTATCTGTGTAAGACTAATTATATTGGTATCTATGTACGTAGGTATGTAAGTTACAAAACCACGTTGAAAATGCTACACTATTTAAAAATAAAATGTGTGTAAATTCTTAGTCTTGGGGTGACTTACGATAGATAGATAGATAAACTCTTTATTGACACCAAGGCAACAAATACAAAAACAGGAAATAACTAATGAGTAGGTGACAATGGGCGGTCTTATCGCTAAAAAGCGATCTCTTCCAGACAACCTTTGGATGGACAGAGATAGATCAACGAGCAAGGACGGTGGTGCTAAAAAGTTACTGTGTACATACATACTAAGACAAATATATAGTCATAGAAACTATACGTTTTTTACCAACCTACTTATATCCTGAGAAATTGCGTAGTTTCTATGGTAGAGATAAAATTGTGAGTGACTTAACTATAATGATTAACACTGCACTATATGACAGAAATGCAAACAAATTTGTTGGATTTTATCATAACAATAATAGGTCTACTCTACTCTTTGTTTGACTGCCTCTATGTGTGGTGGTTGAGCAGGTCGGCTCATAACACGGAGACGGGCTTCGATTCCCGCAGCAGGACAAATAATTGTGCACAGAAAAAGCGCAAATACTTGTTCTGAGTCTGGGTGTTGTGGGACCATGGTCCTCGTAGTTCCTGTGTTCGTGGGACACAGGGAATAATCCTAGTTATCTATGCATGCGAACGTTATTATTATTTTATTATTATTATTACTCAAAACACATCTCGTCTCATAATGGCTTATACATCATTGCATAACTCTGATGCTCTAATCCGACGTCCATACATAAATGACATACGAGAAACCTGTCTAATAAAAGTGCCAATCTCCTCAAGTACCTTTCTAGCTAATATGTGCCCATCAAATTAACTCACACGCCTATACCTACATATTGTTTACACATGCTTGTTCTCACTAATCCTAATAAATGAGTACGAGGACCTGAGTAATAAATATACGTAACTAGCTATGGTTGCATTAGAAAGTTAACTAGGGGTGCAGTCATACGTTGGACTATTCTATGTACTGCATCATTAATAAATGATACTTTATGTGTAAAAAAGCACTTACGAATCAACACACATTTGGTGTTTTCTTCTTCTTATTCTTATTTTACATGGGGTGATAGTCTCACGTCCAGTTTTGCACTGACGTCCCGATCTTGCATTTGACGTCCTGATTCTGCACTGATGTCCCTTGACTTTTGGTGGGATGAGGGCAGAAAGGTATTAAAGGGAAGGAAGTATTATAAGTATGTATACAATACGAACATACGCACACATACACATCCCACGCTCACAAGGGTTTTTGGACATTGCTGTAACATAAAGGCTTACTATACATCGTGCATATTAATGACGTCATATGTAGGTAATGCGTCTCATAGAGTTCATCAATAAATAGGCATGGTAATACATTCAGCCCATTTCCATTAACCAGATCGACTATATCATTTATGTTACGGAACTAATGAGCAAAACTCCAATTAACCTAACAAGCTGCCCCTTTTAAACCGTTGTTAAACTGTCATTAGATGAATACGAAGTCGGAACAAGTTGTGTTACCGACTTAAGTAGTCCCGTGCCTCAAAATCACAGGTGTGTATCCAAAGTTTCGTCCTCGGTAGAACAGGCACGAGTGTCGTAACAAAGCTTCATGAAGGCACTTGACGTGAATGTCGCTAATGATAACTTCATAAGGCCTGTCACAAGCAGACTTTGAAGATTTCGTCAAGCCCTTTTGGATTAGATTCGGGGAAATCTCTTAATATCCTCTAAATTAATTATTTGAAGGGATCATTCCGAAATGAGGTAGAAGATGACTTATATTATTCGAGTTAAGTATGAAAATTAATTAAGTATTTATTTTGTCGTTGTCGTACGTTCAAAGTCAAATGATTTATTGCAAATAGGCTAACTTTAGCACTTTTACAATTTCTATTTATAACATACGAAATGTATTCAATACTAGGTACTTATAGTAAGTCCTATAGTCTTTTGCGTTTATAAAATGTCAATAATTTGAATTCTTGAATTTCATGTTCCTTACAGATATCTACTAATCTAGTTAAGGATCAAATCCTCTTATTTCATTAGCTTCCAAAAATTATAAGCCAACTTTATTATTATCTACAATTAAAAAGTAACTTTATTGTAACTGTCGGATTGACGGGAAACCGAACCGTAATAGTAACTTACGTAAAGACTTTCAAAGGAAAATTCTCTAAGGCTAAGGTAAGTAGGCACCTACTAAGAAAGGTTTTACTAGCTGTGCGGAAACATGGGAATAATTTTCCCAGAAATAAAACTAATTATCCTGACCATAAAACTAACTTCAGCTGGGTTTTGTTTAATTTAATATTCGCTAGGGGTCAACCGGAAAAATTGCTATGGGACTTCAAACGAACTTGCTCTATAAAATAAAAGTAATCTAAAGGCTCTCTAAAGGAAGATAAAACGAAAGTTTGCCGGAATGTCCTTAGATAAAAACACTTTTAACAAAACGAACCTGAAACTTGCTTTCTTTTTTTTGTGGTTTGGCTGTTGTGTTGATGTTGTTCCAGAAATGTGGGTCTGGCTGGGCTGGTTATTTTATTAAAGATCTCGGTACCTCGAATTATAGTGCACATAATTTTGTATGGAACTGTTTCAGACACATCAAGTTAGATTGTGTTCTAAAGTTTCCTGTGGGAATGATTTGATGCGGTTTCAACTATTTGTTTTACCCTAAAGCTAAAACTTCCTGAAATAAACGTAAACGCTGAAGCAAAGCGCAGGATGTAATGCTGGCGATAAACAAAGCCCGATAAAACGTATCTCATTTACCTTCCTTTACGATTCCCTGTAAAAATCGCTTTCAAAATGACTTAGTTTTCCACTTGACTGGTTCCTATACAAATTCTTATGTCTCTGTGTTAGTATGCCGTAGAGCGTATAGATATTTAGCGTTGCTGATCGGGTTGTTTTCCTGGAACTACAATAACAGTTTAGTATGAGTTAATTAAATTTTAACAGAACTATTAATGAATTAATGGGATTGCTTGAATGCGGTTGGAACAAACCAGTGCAGCCTGCTTGTCGTGGCCAGCTGTCATTCGCCGCCACGGTCTGTTGGGATACAGTCACGCCAGTTTGTTATAACCTTTCACTATGTAGGAATGGTGAAGTTTCTGACCATTTTGATAAATCAGCGCAATTTTCGTATTAATAAAAATAAAAATATCTGATAGTTGATTTTTAAAACACGCGATTTAAGCGAATGGTTTTCTATAATAGTCAACGGCCATTGTAGAAAACCGCTTGGTTTGGCAGTTCAGTTTCCAAACAGTGGGCTTCCTAATCACGTAATTTTTCATGAAAATTGCCAAGAACTGCAACTATAGACCAATGGATAGTGGTGGGTGCAGACAACCTCTGTCACTTCCAATGTAATGTGCAATAAAAATGTCTAGTTAACTTATACGATTGCGTAACCGTCGCATTGCTGGCAATAGTGCCCTATTCTACCGCCAACAGCATCAGTTCTATATAATAAATATGGAAAAGCCTTTGGAAAAATGGAATACTGTTTATATTTCATCAAGAAATAACCTCCAGATGCAAATGCCATCACAAAAAATATCATCGCAGCTCGAAAAATATTCTCTTTATGAATATTATGCAAAGTAGTATGTATACGTTTCACATTCTCGATAATGGCACCGTGACACCACGTTTATTATGAATTCAAAATTGAACCTGACGAAATAAAACAAGATCTCGTGTATTTCATTTAATGAAATACATAAATTCGGGTTGGCACAACTACAAAGTATCAACAGTGAAAATATAGAAAATAATTTATCAGTCATAGAAACGTCAGAACTTTGGGATTTTTATACACAAGTTGACAGAGAACATTATAAAATTTAACTAACTAAAGCAGTTGAAGAGTAAATTATCTGAGAACTGTTGGCAAAATAAGCGAGATGATAGCGAATAACGTAGTTGATGCGTCCCCTCGGATCGCGGAGCCATCTGGAACAGAAACGAAATTTCGTTAATTATGTCATTAATAATGCAGTAGAGACGACATGGCGTGAAGACTATACTAACAGTAAGAACGCCATGTTGAAGCGACCTGATTCTAATCACGAACCAAACGAACGCGCTTTTTATTATCTTGCCGGCTCGCTGCTTCTGTACATCACGAGTCGAGATCAACGCAAGCTATGGGAAGTGTTTGCGTCTGATCCGTGATGCTTATGGTTATAAAGTGATATGCGTAGATCGTAGATTTCGAATGAAACACGTTAGGGTTGAGTGCCCATACTATATTCTATACATAGTGATATGAAATTATTCTGTCTCTAATCTCTATTGATTACGGTTATCGAGTCGTATGCGTAGATCGTAGATTTCGGATGAAACACGTCTGGGTAGAGTGCCCATACTATATCCTATACATAGTGACATGAAATTATTCTGTCTCTGTAGACCTTAATATTGCGTCTCTCGTGGCAAAAAGTCGTTATAAATGTATGTGTGTATTTCACTCACTCTGTGAACTAACCAAACAAAATTCTTATTTGTAAAAATGCAATCTTAAAGAATTTAAAATGTATTTTTCTTTATTAGGTAAGTACTACGGATTAGAGACTAGATTTTAGTAGGTATATATTACAAATAATTCTAGTCCTGATTCCATAAAAGCTTACAGACTGGGATTGTAAAAAATAGTTCGATTATCAACAAAGTGAACATCGTTGTATTTTTATTTATTAGGTAGGTACTACGGAGATTTTAGTAGGTACTATAGTGCGCCTGTTATAAAGAATTTTATCACCCTTAATTTGATAAAAGCGTAATGAGACGTGATTGTAGAAAATTGTTCGACTTTAACAACGTGAACATCGATTGCATTTTTATTTATTAGATACTACGGAGATTTTATTAGGTAGTACTAATTATACTATAGTATTACAAAGAGTTCGACTTTTAATTTGACGAAAGCTTGGGACGAACTGTATAAAATATTTAGATTAAATTATGATTATTTTGATACCTAGTATTTCAGACACTCTTAAAACTTATCTCAAACGACTCAAATAGCACGTGTAATGTTTTATCTATTGAGAATTTCAAAGCTCGGCCGACGGCCTATTTTAAAACATTACAAATGAATAAACATGAAAATGAAGGCAGTTTTAGGTCTATCGTAAAGCAATATTTACATTCGTATTAGATTTATCAAAGTCGTGCTCGCAAAGCTACAACTTCATTATTCATAGTTGTTTCTCTTTTATTGTTAATGTGCTTCCCGGAACCCTTTGTAGTTTTTTTCTACATCAATCATATTGGACAGAATAGGGAAGGTGTTTCATAAAAAAATCGGCGTTTGTTTTTTTTTTGGAATACAATAAATTTTTGTCATTTTCCTTTTTTATTTATTCTTTTCATTATTATAATATGTAAACTATATAATATCTCCTAATGTAACGGTCGTTCGATCTAGTATATACAGTTGTACATTCTACAGCGATGCCAATGAAACTCTTTATCGGTACTCCGAAATGTCAACCATGTAGATATTGTATGATTTTTTAAAATAGTGTAAAAAATATGTCCGTAACCATAACCGTATCCGTTTCACAAGCTTCGGACAACTATTAAGTTTAATTTTTAATTCATTAATATTAATGACAATTTTAAATTTACGGAACTGAAAATTGAGTAGGTTTATAATAATTACCTACCTATATGACTGATCATAATACCAAATGATAACCTAGACTAGATAAAACCTATAAATAAAACAATACTACACATAATTACAAATACACACACATACTACAAATTATTACATACTATTTGTGTTTATAATTTACTTCAATATAACATCCGTAACCAAAACTATCCGAAACTAACGGATAATCGGAAATAATTACACATCCGTAACCGTATTCGAATCCAGATCCGAAATATCATATCCATAACATCCCTGATCTAAAGTATCAATCGAAGTTTTACTTTTAATGAAACCCTATCTATTGTGACGTGTGCTTCTATACTTTTTCGTCATACACTACTATTAATATATTTTTTAAACCTTTTAATAAAAATATTAATAATAACATGTGTGGACATCTCACACAACGCCATATAGCTCCAACTAAGCAAAGTTTGTACATATGGGAACCAGATAACTAATACAATACTTAGATACTTTTTGTTTGTAAATACATACATAGAATATGACACCCAGACACAGAACAAACACTTATGTTCATCACACAAATGTTTGTCCTGGGTAGGAATCGAACCCACAACCCACTGTCCAGAAGGCAGGGTGACCAACTGAGCTATCGGGCCAACCTAGAACATATATTAGCAAACTTTATTTCACGTTTGAGAAAAATGATTAATAACTTTGCCTACTTAATACACGGATATCAGTGATTGTATAATAAGGACCAAAACCTTTTAATATCGGTAGGTATACAATTTATCAATGTGAACATAATAATAATACGTCTACTTGTTTGTTGTTTACGAGCTTCTGTCCGCAGCTTCGCCCGCGGCGTGGCCTATGGGGAAAAAAATCAACCACCCATTTCACCCTCTTAAGGGTAGAATTTCGAAAAATCCTTTCTTAGCGGATGCCTACGTCATAACATCTACCTGCATGCCTAATTTCAGCCCGATCCGTGTGGGCTGTGCCAACGCACAGCCCACACGGATAACCAACATAGTGATCTATCAACATAGATCACTATGTCAGTCAGTTAGTCAGTCAATCACCTTTGAGTTATATATATTTAGATTATTCTATTAAACCATTAACAGTGAAAGACGCTAAATCCCACGACACAGGTTGCCCTAGCGTGGGATTCTGAGTTTCATATTTATCATACCCTCTTATACTGTGACAACCTTCGATTTACCAATTTTAGCTACTATATTGATTTCTTTGGTCAAAATAAATAAATTATTATTAAATTATTTTACGTAATCTATCTAAAAATATACCTTAAGTACAATGCCAAGATGTTTACACGTAATTAATGTCAACATTCTGATTTTATCTCTATAACAATGAAGATAATTTTGGTATGCTCTACACTTAAACAGCGAGGAATGGATTCTGGTTTTTTTACCTATTTTCTACTGACATGCCTAGTCAAGAAACTAGCGTTACCCTGAGCAAATGTTATGTTCTTAGTAACCCACGCTTTACCATAATGAACTTGACGGCGGCTACGTCCAGTTATAAACTCTATGCGCAGCGGGCAGTACCGTAATTTACCCTGTGGCAGCATTTAGATTTATTACAGTGGCAACACCGGCAACTGTCGTCGCTGCCCCACCCATCTGGCTATATAAAGGGATCGATTGGTGTGCTACGGGGCATTAAGCTCTAAGCTATCCCTTGTCTCGGCAAGCAGCACACAGCCCTCTCAGGCACCGCCTCCCGTAGTCAACGCCTGGTCCAAGCCCCCGAGCATGGTCCGGGCGCAGGCCGCGCCAGCGACACCTAGCAGCGCTCCAGCTATTGTTGAAGCGCTGCCTGTAGCCCACACTAGCCCTCCCGCCTCTAAGTCTGGTCCCTCTGGCCAGGCTACAACTTCCCTGATGGAAGATCTGGCTCTGATTAAGCAGAGCCTATCAGCCATCGATCTGAAGGAAGTACGTGTGCTAGCACACAAACTTCGTTCAGCCGCCACTCCCGAGGACCGTTTCTGTGCCCTGGTCCAGCACGATGGCATTCTCGACGCTATCATGCGCTGCCCCTTACCTTCTTTTAGTACTATCTAATATGGATAGTACACCAAAAAAGGTTAAACCTCGCTCCGTAGCGTTAGCGTTTTTCAACGCAAACGGCCTCACTCGTCAACGCGACTTGGTTCATAACTTTTGTAAGACCCATCAGGTCGATGTGATGCTTGTACAGGAGACCCTCCTGAAACCTAGTAAGCGGGATCCTAAGATCGCCAATTACGTAGTGGTTCGTAATGATAGGCTTACCAATGCCGGAGGCGGTACGCTTATCTATTACCGAAGGTCTCTTCACTGCATCCCAATTGATACTCCCTCATCTTTAATCAACTTAGAAGCGTCTTGCTGTCGCCTAGCTATGAACGGCCACGAACCGATCATACTAGCGTCTTGCTACCTTCCCCCTGATAAACGTTTGCTCAGTAGTGATATCAACGCGCTACTTTCTCTGGGAAGCTCCGTCATACTGGCGGGAGACTTCAACAGCAAACACGTCATGTGGAACTGTCACACCTCCAACACCAACGGTAGGATACTTGAACAGCTAACTGACCCACGACCAGACACAGACCACCACACCTTTGACATTATCGCACCCATGACTCCGACCAGGTTCCCCGGGAACCTCGACCAACGACCAGACATACTCGACATAGCACTTTTAAAAGGCGTAGCCCTCAGGTTAAGCTCGATAGAAGTGCTCCACGAACTTGACTCTGACCACCGCCCCGTTCTCATGAGACTAGGCTCGGATCCAACTGAACTGATACCCCAGACTAAGACAGTGGTGGACTGGAAGCGATTGGGGGAATCCCTGAAAGCTATCAGTTCACCAGACTTAGACAAGGTACCTGACGACATACAGACACTAGATGACGTCTCCACCGCGATCGATGCTCTCACTAGTCACCTCCGCACTGTGATCGGTGAGTCTTCTAAGCAGGTACCGGTGGTGGACCACCGCTGGGACTTGCCCGAGGACGTGAGGAGACTGCTGACAGCAAAGAACGCCGCCACTAGGGCATATGACGCGGCTCCCTCCCGTGATAACAAATCCACTTTGAATTTCTTACAGCGTGCTGTTAAGAAACGCATAAGTGATCTTCGCGCCCAGAACTGGACAGACCTACTTTCAGGGCTCGAGCCAACCCACCAGGCTTACTGGCGGCTGGCTCGAACTCTGAAAAGTGACACACTTAGAACGATGCCCCCTCTTGATAGGCCAAACCAAGTCCCCGCGTTCGATGATGAGGAAAAAGCCGAGTGTTTGGCTGAGAGCCTCGAGGCCCAGTGCAACCTTTCCCCCGATCACGTTGACCCTGCCCACCTCCATACGGTGGTCAGTGAAGTCGAACGTCGCAGCTCCCTACCACCTTCCGACCCCCCGCTCGAGCTTATTAGGGCCGCCGAAGTTGAGTCTGTCATCAAGGGTCTCGCTATCCGTAAAGCCTCCGGCGCTGATGGTATCAGCAACAAAGTGGTCAAACACTTTTCTGTCCCCTTAATCTATCTCCTAGTCAGCATCTTCAATGCGGCCATGAGCAACTGCTCTTTCCCCGTTGCGTGGAAGTCCGCCGACGTCATCGGCATCCACAAGCCAGGCAAGAAGGCTACCGAGCCCTCTAGCTACCGGCCCATCAGTCTCCTCAGTACTCTGGGGAAGATCTACGAGCGTCTCATTCGGAGGCGTCTCTGGTCCCATATCCACGAACATAAACTCCTTCCCGACGAGCAGTTTGGCTTTAGAGCTAGACACTCTTGCGTTCAACAAGTGCACCGCATCACGGAGCACATTCTAGATGGCTTCAACGCGAATCCAAAACCGAAAGGGACTCTCGCAGTCTTCTTAGACGTGGCGAAAGCCTTCGACAAAGTCTGGCACGACGGCTTGATTTTCAAGCTGTACCACATCGGCGTGCCAGATCGTCTTGTGCACATCATACAAGACTTCCTTAGGGATCGAAGCTTTCGCTACCGCGTCGAGGGGGAGCGATCGTCTCCCCATCCTATCAGAGCCGGAGTGCCCCAGGGCTCCGCGCTTTCCCCCTTGCTTTTCTCGCTGTACACCAGCGATATCCCGCGGTCATTTCATCCCAGTGTGCAGCTCGCACTCTTTGCGGATGACACCGCTATCTACTGCTCCGGATGGCAGAGAGTTCACATGCGTGGTCGCCTCCAACGAGCCCTCACCGAGATCGGTGCTTGGTTCAGGAAATGGCGGATCACGGTTAACCCAGATAAAAGTGCAGCGATGTACTTTTCTGACTACAAGCGTGGTCCGCCAGCGAAACCACTGTCCTTGTTCGACAAGCCCATTCCCTGGGCTTCGTCTACCAAATACCTGGGGGTTACCCTTGACACCAAACTCAACTTCAAGGACCATATTAAGCGAGTGCGCGATAGGGCTGCCTTTGTCTTAGGCCGCCTCCACCCTCTCATCTGCAAGCGTAGTAAGCTGTCCCTTAGAAATAAGGTGACGCTTTACAAAACTTGCGTTCGCCCCATTATGACCTACGCATCTGTCGCGTTTGCTCATACTCCCTCAGTACATCTGGATCGACTTCAGGTGATCCAGAACCGCTTTGTCCGCAAGGTGGTCGGGGCTCGCTGGTACCAGCGAAACTCCGACCTCCACTGCGATCTCGAACTCCCATCCATCCGTCAATTTATGAAGGATGCATCCCGCCGCTATTTTGATGCGGCACCTCATCACCCCAACCCTCTCGTAGTCAGAGCTTCAAACTACTGTACAGACACGACAGACTCGCCACCCCGTCGTCGCCGCCCGAGACACGTCTTGAGCGACCCGGATGATCCTATAGCAGCCGTAGTATCGGCTGCGCTAGGATCACCGGACCAGTCTAGCCCTTCTGGCTCAGGTACCGCTTTCGGCACCGGTATAGGATACCAGCGTAACACAATCAGACACCGACCCCGCCGGCGAGGTCGACGTACCCCCCGTAGGTTAGCTAGAACGGTCGCGACTTTCAATAGGGTCCACTCTTCCAGTGGACGTAGCCTTCTCGATCCTCTTATCCCGGCAACGGCCCAAGCCGAGGCTCGCACCCCAGGGGTGCCCTTGAGCTAGTTGCCTCCCACTTTTGACGGCTGGGCGCCCTAAGCGCCCGCCCTCCCGCCCGGTGACGCTGTAAAGGTCGATAGAGACCAACAGCATTAGCTCGTTCAAAAAAAAAAAAAAAAAAAAAAAAGTGCTACGGGGCATTCTTGTTCCAGACACGGCGCGGTGTAGACATGCTGAATGCTTATAGCTCTATCGGTTACAACCTACGCAGAACCCACTCTGCCGACATCAGAAGTGGGATTGCTCATTTACATATCACTCTTCAAGTAACGCCGTAAATATGGTAACGTGACGGCGGGTGACACTAATATCAAATTTATTTGCAGGGTTAACCCGGACCAGTGAAAAAATAATGATAATAAAAATTATGGTGAAAAGTAATGATTCGTTAGAGGAGAAAAAAAATGTAGGAATGATGTATTTTGGTTGCTAAAAGGATATCTATCCGGTCTAGCACTAATTGTTCCTTAAAAAATGTAGATTGCTAAAGGGATATCTATCCGGTCTAGCACCAATTGGTCCATAAAAAATGTAGGTTGCTAAAGGGATATCTATCAGGTCTAGCACAAATTGGTCAACAAATAGCAATCGGTCTCTAAAAAATTTATTTGCGAGATGGAAAGTGATGACAAATTTTGAACATAGTAACTTAGAGAATCATTATTCATGTTAATCATTTCCAATTGAGTCAAGAAAATAAATGAATTCTCAAAAACGTACAGTATTCCACAGAAATGGCTTACTATATCACGCTTTAAAATTACAGTAAAACATCTCTCAATAATTTTGTAGGAATACACCACTAAATATAAACTTTGCATATTCAGCTGGGAGCCGCGAATGCAATCTTTGTCATCGAAGTTGTGGTAACTTGCGAGATATATGTTCCATCCCGGCACAATAAATATTTTCCTTGCTTTCGACTTCTCTTCGTTGTTCACGAGCTTTTTAAAATATAATATTTTATGAGGGAATAGATACAAATAGAAGTTCTAGGGAAGATTAAATATTTTATAAGCAACGAAGACAGGTGATAATTGAAGATCGATTTCCATCCATTTGACTTATCTTCCGTGTTTTAATTGACATCCATTTTTAAATGTGAACAAAGAAGACAGAAAGATTTGGCCATCTATCATTTTGAGCGTGGATGTAGGTTTCTGGATTTAGCATCACCGGAAAGACCTATAACAATAGCTGGTGCCCAAAGAAATGAGAATACATTTAATTAAATCCATCATCTGATTAAAATTTGGTACCCCAATGCTTTATAAACACGTATATCATATTTAATTTTTTTAAATATATGAAATTGAGTATGCCCATCTTTCTTTTGATTTTCCTTATTCCACATTTGACATCTATTATTACTTCCCCTTTTTGTATTCAGGTTTATATAATATGCGCCTGTTTGGCTGCCGGTGTTAATTTCACCGGCTACCTTCATTAGTAGCATGTACTCTGAAAAGCGCTAATGGAACTTACTAGTTTCTGGCTCCCTTTGTATAGAGTATACAATAGCCTCCCTGATCTCTGGGAGGCTGGCTGTGGTGGTGCGGATTCGTTCCTCTTCCGCACTCTGCTCTAGACTTTGCAGATAAATGGAGTATATATTTGCTGTACACCGGATCTGAGAATGGAAATATCTAAGTTAGTAAAACGTATTAGGTGCCGCACAAAGACAGAGTTAGACTATAAGTATTTTTTTTTCCAAGACAAAGCAGTTGTTCTAATGAATCCTTATTGATATCATAGAAAAACAAAATCGGATGAAAGTACTCAAGAATTTCTGCTTTTGTGCGTTGGTATCTACTCGATATATTAAATTCCATCAACCGTGATTGGTTTTGCTTATCTACTCATATGTGACGTCGCTCAAGCTTTAGTTATTGTGTTCGTAACAAGATTTTTGACATTGACTATTTTAATTTCTATACACCAATACAAAAAAAAAACCCATGCGTTAACATTATTTTGTAAAAAATTATGGATTTATAATGTGTCAATTTAAGTTTAGAAGAACTGTTTACCTTAATTTTTCCTCTTACGAAGTGGTGTTTTTGCACTGTGAATTGTATCGTGCTGTAGGCCGACATCGGTCCTCCAGCCAGCTCACCGTCTACTCGGTGCAGCACGTGTTGTGATAATGCCTGAGAAAAAAAACGAGTGTGCTTTAGACCACACGACTGAAGTAAAACTTCTTTAGTTAGCTCCATCTATCGACCGGTATAACTGTTTTTTTGCTTGGTTTAATCATAACGTCGCCATCTTGATATTGTAAATTGTCATTTTACCGGACATACCAATATAATAATACAAATTTTAAGTAATTTTTAACTTTGTCATGTTGACAATGAAGATTCCGGCTTACTCCCCAAGTCAAGCGCGCGTAAAGTCTTCAAAAACATTTTCTAAATGATCAAGACAAATGCAGATTAATTTCAACTAATTAGGGAAGTGTCGGTTGTTTTGATTTTCCTCGTTTGTGTATTTGTGTATTTTCCTCGTTGTAGTAGAAATTGTTTTGCTATATTGAGTATAAAATTTCAAATATTAGGTATCTATATAATAATAAGGCATATTAAATATAGGTAGGTTGAGGTCGATTCTTGTATTCATCACTGATATTAGTTGGCAACAAACTGAAGATGCCATCGGCGATTTGGTTTAGACCATGGATATATTTAAACGCAACGCTTTTAGATTAGACTAGACGCACGCTTAGACTAGGCACCGAAATAATTAAACAAGGTCTATAATAGAATAGAATAGAATAAATATTTATTCATGACAAAAGGCAATACAATACCAATGTTTGAGCTAAGCATTTTATGAATATGTATGACGGACGGATAAAGACCTCCGTCGCTTTCAGTTCTAGTTTCGTTTTGGATAATCGCTTGGGTATATTAACTTTATTTTTTTAGCCTTACCTACACGCTCAACAATCTATGCTACATAAATTTTAAAAGAGAGAATAAAAAGTTGACACATATTTAGTATTTTTATCTTACAATCTCCAAAGCAGAAAGCTGAAACGTGTCAGAATAATTTTCTGTTCTCGCTAAGCAGGTGAAAATTTTTGAAGGAAAGTCACGAACTGGAATAAAAATTAAACACAGCCAAGTTCTTGTGAGAGGTGATGTATTTTGTAAAGCACGGGCGGATTGCATGGTACAACATTTAATCGTATTTTATCTTCACTAGGTACTCTATTTTTTATGTTAAGGAATGACGAATGATTTAATTAATGAATCTATTAACTACGTCTAAGTATTTATATACCTATTGACTGGTTATTAGTCTCGTCTGCCCCTCTCAACTAAAGTGTACAGTTGGAGCGATGTATTAGTAAGTACTAAAACCCACATCTGATAAACTTAATTGACCAGCCGTTCTCCTTTACAGCGCATTTCTCAACTAATTCTCGTGAAACTGTGAACAGGTTCGATAATTATATGGATTTTTCTGTCTATTAATATATTGGAAATTTTTCAAAATAGTAGAGCCACAGTTTTTTTTAACCCACAAAAATCGTTATTTTAGTTTAAGCTATGAAAAGAGAGACAGCGGTGTACAGCTCACCTCTGTACACAGTAGAATAAAAATAGTAAATAAAAATAGTGATATTGGTATCAATACTAATCCTTCTCACATTCTTAGATTCTTATTTGTTACCCACGAGAGCTCCTTGCTTACTATGAATATATTTTTTTTTATGTTAAGGAATGACGTGACGTTCTAACCGTTTGCCTGATGACAAGACAGACGGTTGCCCATATCAGTTGCAGTGTCACTCGGAACTCTAAAGTTAAAGTTATAAAATTTTCGCGTGACACTGCACTGCGCATGTCATCCTGAGACATCAGCACAATCTAGTAATAAGATTAGTAGACTGTGAGATCAGGTCATAAAGTCTCATTTGCTCAGTAATTTTACTAGCTACAGTACCCTTCAAACTGGAACACAGAAGTGCTTGCGCATTACTGCTTGGCGGCAGAATAACTGACAAAGTACCTACCTAGACGAATTTTGCAGAAAAGTCTTACCACTTAGTAAATAATGCCAGTAAATAATTTCAGGGTAAAAAACCGTAAACTTCATTTCATTAAGTTTTTTATTGTAATTTCAAAATAACAAATATCAACATTATATAGTGTTTTAATTAATTGGTTCATATGAAGCGAATCTAACGACATAGGTTTTTGATCCCACACGATCCGTAATTATTTACAGTGAATAGAAATGTTTTCCAAACAAAAATAACAATTTGTATATCATTTCCACAATCAAATTAAACCGAATCAAGATGGTCGTGAACTCTCATCAACGGCCATTCAGGAAGAGCAATGACGACATGCAAAACAGTATACAATCTTTATAGATAAAAGTCAAACGCGAGAGTTATCGTCTTGTTCATCATCGTCGTCCTCAACCAGAAGATGTTCACTGCTGAATATAGGCCTGTATTCAGCCATGAACATTTTCAGGCTGATTCCCATAAAACGCCACTTTAAGTGGCTGCTTGCCTCTAGCATTCCATTAGCTCCCTATGGTTTTGACCTGCTAGGCGATCATGTAAATTGAATACAACCAAAAGAAAAAGTAAGTAAGTATCGATTTGACAGTTTCAATACGCAGTTTATGTTTATGTTTTACTAGGTGGTAGGACTTTTCTGCAAAGTTCGTCTATATAGGTACCACATGAAGGGCAATGTAGCTAGTGAAATTACTGGGCAAATGAGACTTTATGATCTGATCTCACAGTCGAGTAATCTTATAACCAGACTGTGCTGATGTCTCAGGATGATGTGCGTAGTGCAGCAGTCATGCGAAACTTTACATGTTGGAGTTTCGAGTGACACTGTTCTGTTTTGGGTGGCCGTGTCGCTTAACATCAGGTGAACGACTAGCTCGTCACATCATTCAATAACTTTTAAAAAGAATGTGCATGGTTACTATGGAAATTTTTATATTCGTTTCATAGTCAATCAAAGTTCCGTGACCACCCTCCAGGTCGTCGGTTCACCATCGTCCTTTTCTATATGCTGTAAAATTCTGGGATGTATTCCCCTTTTGTTCGTCCCTCTTGAAAACAGGTAAATTGCATTGCGTGTGATATTGACGTGCATCTCCGGTGTATGTTATTTATTTTTCTACTATATAATAATAAGTCGGGTTTTCCTTCCTGACGCTATAACTCCAGAACGCACGAACCGATTTCCACGGTTTTGCATTCGTTGGAAAGGTCTCAGGCTCCGTGAGGTTTATAGCAAAGAAAATTCAGGACAAACCAACATTTTAAGTAGATGGCGCCGGTGCGTGATACATTGTTTTTCGTATATTATAAAATGTTTAATAAATAAACGTCCACCCGAGCGAAGCCGGGACGGGCCGCTAGTTATGTATAATAAAATACATATAACCATAAAAAAATTAGTACATAGAAGATTTTTTTTGAAATTTTTTATTGTTGTAGTATAGACTTAGAATATTTTGGCTACTCTTAAGGTTATATTATAGGAGTAGGATCTATTTTTATAGTTTTTTAAGTATCTCTGTTCGTTTATCTGCTTGTATGAAGATACATCACGCAGTAACTGGATGGAGTTTGGTGCCGTTTGCTGCTAAGTATTTTTTGGAGTTCTAAACAAGCTTATACGTTTGTTTCATAAAAAATTTGGTTTATCCATAAACGAGTTAAAACATTTTTAGATGAGGGCTTCTACACTGTATACTATTGCCGGATGGGTGACACTAGAGTATTGAATAACTGATATTATTTTTGTTAAAGGCAAAGAGCGACAGAGCAAAAAGAGTGGGATGGGGGAGGATGGACTAGAGAAAAATTAATCAACCCTAACGAAGTAGGGGCGGGTCAGCTGGTAATAATAAATCAGGTACAACCATGCAGCTGTATAATATATGCATACGTTTAGATACTGTCCCGTAATTTGTACATTGCACCTTTGGGATTACCATCTACAAATCGGCAATGGTTTCCAGACACAGCAATTAGGGTAATTGATTTAGCCCCTTAATGGGAACGAAATGCTATTTGTGTTTATATAGGAAAGTTGTCGATGGCCATTAATAACGAAGGTTTCCGGGAGTTTCATTGAGATGTCTAGGAATATATATAACTTCATTTATTTCAACTCGATGATATGATGATGGTATAATAGGAACCATATATAAAATCTGTGCGTCCTACCATGTTCCACACAATTAATATTAATGTACTATTCTAGTGTCTATTCTACTAATATTTTAGATGGAAAAAACTATGTGTGTCTGTGATTGTGTGTGTGCGTGTGTTTGTGTGTGTGCGTGTGTGCGTGTTTGTGTGTGTGCGTGTGTGTGTTATCGTATTTTTTGTATGTATTTAAAAAACATATTTTTTTATTTATTAATTAAAATTCGTGTATATAGTAAGTACCTATGGATGCCTATAGCAGATCTTACAAAAGTTATTTTTGTCATCCATGGTAGCCACTTGTAGGTACCACTTGTATTTTAATAAATAAAAAAGAGAGAAGGGATTTTTTCCAGTGAAAAATAGAGATAGATGCATTTATTTAATCATTCTTTGCTCGTTGTAAAAATCGACGTTATTTCACTGTTCCCTCGGTATAGAAGTATGCTTGATCGAACCGGTGACAACCAGATTCTATCATCAATCGATCAATTAAAATCTGATTTATGCTATTTCAGTTTATTGTTTTGTTTGTGACTTTTTCGGTTCGGTGTTATTGTTTGATGTAAATAAATCAAAGTATATTTGAACGATATTTTTGATAATTGTAGAAATGTACTTTACTTTTTTACCTCACCTTCAGGAAACTTCAAGAGCGGCTGGTGCAGTGGTGGAAGTGACGGAAAATCTCAAACGGACGAAATATTAATCTTTCGGTGAGGGATACATATTTCTTCCGTTTGGTGTAGAAACCTTTGTGACCGTGGGATCCGTGAACTCGAGGTTTCGTGAAGGAGCTCTCCAGAAAGTAAGGAAAATGTCCTACTCCTAGTAGAAATTGCAAGTGACCAAAGAGTCTCTTACCTCGGCCAAGGACCAAGTTTGGTCATTCGACGAGGTAATGTCACCAGCTTTTTGGGCACCTTACCCGCAGACAGCGACTTAAACGCGGTTTTTTATTTATAAGTTTAGATATAGTTTAAGATTTAGATACTTAAGATATTTAAGTCGTAACGGCTAAACCACAATAGATTTAAATAAGCCTTAGTCTAGTGTTAAACTGCTGTTTTGTATTGTTAAACACACACGTTTGACGTCTATCTAAGCCTTGTTTGTGTATTTGTGTTAACACGGTAGGTTTATTTTAGTTTATATTTAATTTAGTTATATTTAATTTTGTTAAATAAACAAAAAATAATGACTTAATTTTTTGTTTATTTATTAGAACCTATTGAAATAAATAAATAAATGTGGACAATTCACACAGCGCCATCTAGCCTCAAACTAAGCAAAGCTTGTACTATGGGAACCAGGTAACTGATATCTTATATACTTTTTTGTTTGTAAATACATACATAGAGTACAATACAACATCCAGACACAGAACAAACGTACATCTCACGAACGTTTGTCCTGTGTGGGAATCGAACCCACAACCGAAAGTTCAGAAGGCAGGGTTACTACCAACTGAGTAAAAAAGTTAATTTAAATATTATAGACTGTTGCGAATTTCCAAAAGTAAATACTTACATCCAAGTCATAAAAATATGGTAGCATTTAAATATAGAGATAAATTTGATATCGTGCTAAAATTAGGTATGACATTGAATACACTTGTAATTTGTTTAAATGATATTTATGTAAATAATACATTAAGAATGTCATTTCTACAATCAACCTCGTCTTGTTAAAATAAACACACGTTATATAATATGTATACAAATATTTGGATGTCAGATTTCAGTCAGACAGCTTGTATTTATATTGAGCCTACGCTAAAATAAAGATAGCGCTGTTACTATAGACGTTATACTGCAAGTTAAAAATGTTTGTCACTACACCACTTTACTAAGTGGTAGGACTTTTCTGCTACTAGGTGGTAGGACTATTTTGCAAAGTTCGTCTAGGTAGGTACCACCGCTTTGCCAGTTATTCTGCCGCCAAGCAGTAGTGTGTAAGCACTACTGTGTTCCGGTTTGAAGGGCACTGTAGCTAGTGAAATTACTGGGCAAATGAGATTATGACCTGATCTCACAGTCGAGTAATCTTATTACCGGACTGTGCTGATGTCTCGGGATGTTGTGCGCAGTGCAGTGTCACACATATTATATTTTAGAGTTTCGAATGACACTGTTCTGTCATGGGCGGTCGTATCGTTTAACATCAGGCGAACGACATGCTCGTCACTTCATTCACTAATATAAAAAAAAAAACAACTTGATGAAGCTATTGCAAGTCATTATTAAATAGCCTTTCCGAATTGAAAATTCACATTATTATTACCAATAATATAAATTACGAGTCACCATCAGGTGAAAGACTGCATTAGCCTTATATTATTAACGCGAATGTTTGAATGTGTTGATGTTTGTTACTCTTTCCCGCAAGAACTACAAAACGAATTTTAACGAAACTTGAAATGCAGCTTATACGCTAGATTGACACATAAGATACTTTTATTCGCGGGTGAAACCACGAGGCGCAATTAGTCCTGCATATAAGTAAGCACCGTTACAATAGTTTTTAATAGAGACAGTGTCTTTTTTCTTTGAACTAACTACTATAATATGAATGCTGACAATACTAGCATCAAATATTTGAGAACATTTCACACAGCGCCATTTAACCTTAAACTAAGCGAAGCGTATGCTGTGGGAACCAGATAATTGGTAGAATACTTATATGTATATACTTTTGTTTGTAAATACATGCATATAATATAGTACAACGCATAGTAAAGGGATAGAACTAAAATCTACATGCATTACACAAACGCTTATCCTGGGTGGAAATCAAACCCACACCCTACAGTTCAAAAGGCAGGTTTAATACCAACTGAGCTATCGGGCCGGTCAAATTACCTACAACAAAAACATTTGGATTGCATACTGGCCGCGCTGACTAACAAGCGCGCGAACCAACATACTGGCAGCTGAAATCATTGAATTTATGAATACAATATTATTTTATTTAAATGAAATCCTTTTGCAATAATATTTCCGCACCCTGTTTAAATTCTATAGATATATTTTTTTTTAATCCATGTTCATGAAAACATATTTAAAAAAAGTGCGTACGTAGGAGTAAACTCCTAAAGTACTAAAGTACTTAAGGGCATTCCCTTAAGTACTAAACTCCTACGTACGCACTTTTTTTTATTATGTTTTGGCTCCACACTTTTGTGTATTTAGCCAGTGTCAAGTAATTGATAATTTATCAAGTTAATGATATTTTAGGTAAATATGTGTCAAGTCACAGTCGAAGTCATCAATTTAAGTCATAGTCAAGTCATAATCTAGTCAAAGTTATACTCCTAGTAAAGTGGTGGCACTTTTACTTGAAGCTTTGAGTTTTGGAAACAACACGAAAAGAAACGTTTCACCATCATTATACCATTTTCCCACACTCACGCCTGTAATCCAGCACTTAACGAATAGGAACCTACCATTTTTATGCACTAACACTGAAAATAACACAAGTTTTGGAAAATAATACAATGCGGCAACGCAATCTTTTTCGCTTTCCCGCCAAAACTCTCACGTACGCACTTACTCCTTTGCTACATACCCAAATGCATTGCAGTAGGTATGTCATAGAGGGATAAGTGCGAACTTAAGAGCTGTCAAAATTTAGTACATGGCTTTACATTTTTACGATTGTACACTACCTTCATCTGTAACTTAAGTACAAATTTATTCGAATGTATATTGTTGTTCTCAATATCTAATATAGAGCACAATAACGTAGATTTAAAAAAAACGTACTGAGGGAAAACAAATGAAAATGAGTAGAATTATATGTATAAATGTAATTTGAAGTTACTGTTCTTATGACATTACATTTGTACATAATATGATACAACACACGATGATACAGAACACTCAAAATTAGAAAAGGTTTATTCGTAATTTATTTTGTAACCACGACACAGACCTACCTACGTATATGTGTAGGAGAACGATGATTGAGCAAAGTACCTATCTATGCAGACAATGTTCACAAATTTATGATCAGTTATAAGCATGGCTGCTGTGAGAATGATATCTTTCAGCAATATTTATCTTATTTTATTACATATTATATGCACACAGCTTTTGCCTACCGAGTTTTACATTACTATTACTACGTTTGAGTAAGAAATATTTTAATTAATAGTTAAATTTTATGTGAGATAATTATAATTCTGTAAAACATGGGTGAAATGTGTAAAGTGGAAGTGAAGAATAATGGACACAGCTATAAGCAATGGGCATTAGCAATGCTAGGTAAGTTAAAGAAAATGTTTAAATTTTACCCAATTAGGTATGGAAACTTTAATTCATATAATTTTTTTGGAGCAGGCCTAGAAAGATGTAGCAAAAATGGAACAAAGTGATACAAGTCTATTATTACTGAGATCGGTGAAGCTCTTGTAAATAAAAAGTATTTCCATTTTAATCCATCCGATATAAATATTGAAATTATAAATATATCGTATCTTTATAATTTCACTAATTATAAAGATATCGTATCTTTATAATTTCACTATTTCTTTTTATTTAAAAAGTTCTGGGTGTACTTATGACCCACAGTCAGTAATATTGTTTCCGCAAGAGTCATAACTTTGACCATTAGATACTTACGCAATAACGGCGAATTGATGAATTAATAATTCCTGAAACTCAATATTTAAGTGTACAGGGCTATTTTAAATTCACCTTAAACCCTTTTAGGTCAAAATGTATAATATTTTAATATACTACTTAGTTTAATATAGTTCTTTGTTTTAAAGTTTTTTCTTGCCAAAATTGTTAACAAAAAAACATAAACTACAATTTTATATCTAAACTATAACCGCTCGATTAAAATTTGGATAACACAACGTAATTTTTTTACGTGTTGAATAATAATACCAGGGTACCAGGCTTTTTTGTTTGTTCCATTGAGTAACACCTACACATAATTTTATATTTTCGGTCCTACATATATAATCAAAATAAAGTTAATAAAATTCATAAATGTAGAATATAAGTTATTTGTGAGTAGAGAATATATTATGAGTTATAACCTAATCAGCGCGTTGCCAGTAATGACTTCTAGCACTGGAACGTGCTTTCTTACTTTAGTAGTACGCCAACGACCTATGGAGAGAGCTATACAAGAGAACTAGAATCACCGACATAGCTCTTAGAATTAGCAAGTTGAAATGGCAATGCGCAGGAACCATTGCTCGCAGAACTGACTACCGATGGGGAAAAAAGGTTCTCGAGAGGTGACCACTAACTGGAAAACGTAGCGTAGGCCAACCCCCCACTAAGTGGACTGACGACTGTTTAGCACTGCGAAGAGCCGATGGATACAGGAGGCAAGTAGCCGCTCTAAGTCGTACTCTATGGGCAGTTCTGCAGTGGTCGTCTTTAGGCTGATGCTGATACCAATTTAAAGGTGAACTAAAATAGCTCTGTATGAGATACCATCGCTGCGATAATTCACTCTTTCCAGTTAACTTGACCCTTTTCACATACGGGATGCAGTTTGGATGGGTGTCTCCAATGACCAAGGTTTTGCAGTCGAACCACTCCCCAACGGGATACCCCCTGTCGAACTATGATCTATCCTGGATAGCCAGCGTAGTGTGCTTGACAGCGCTGCTTACTGTCCGCCTTTATGCAACTGTGGTGGACAGGTTCGGAAGAAGGACTGGTGTATTGACAATAGCTCTGTTTCAGGCGGTAAGTTTTTACTTTCGACGCCAACAGAGGTGTTTGTGAAGTGTGTCTGTGTGACCGAATTTGTGTGTCTTTGTCAGATACAAAGATACACAAATTCGGTTCGTTCTGGGCATTGTAGCTCCCAAAAAGGTTATATCCTCAATTCTTGACCAGATGCATCGCTTTATGTCTGGTTTTATAGGTGACTTAAAAGTTTTTATCAGTATCCGGGTATTTTAAGTTTTCTGTTTTCTAGTTACCCTTCGCGGTTATGAAAATAGAGTGTGATTCAAACTTATGTCTGCTCACACCCACAAAATATCGCAAAACAATACCAATCCGCTCATAATTTTTCAACGGATGGTTTAAATAAACAACGATTCATAAATCAGGGACCGATTTGAAAAAAAACTCGCCTATTTTAATATTTATTTGAAAGCATACGATTGAAATAAAATGCGTAAAATAAACTTTCCCAGCAGTTGTCAACCGCAGACCCGTCCGAAATGGAAATGTATTTGGACAGTTATTCCATCGAAGATTCCCGCAAACGGAAGGCGGAAGATCAACACAATATTCCAGAAAAATATCTTCGGATCTGTTCAAGGATATTTCTTTCAAAACATTATTTGATGAAGTTTGATTTGCAAGTCAATTCTTTTTCAATGCGAAATTGTGAATTTATTTATTACTATATAACGAGTATGAGTTAGTTCCGATCGGTTACCAGGCCCGTTCTGCCATCAATAAAAAACAGGCGCAATCAGTCACACATTCCAAAATTAAATATGTTGTTAAAAATGGTGTCTCGATTTGTCTTATATTTCCATAAGTAGCAAATTATCGCATACCGTATCACGTAAAACTATGTTGGCTCTAATGGAGTTTCATATACGGGTTAGTTTACAAATCCCCATTCTCACCTCAACAATGGAGATTGATGGAATTTTCGTCGCAGTAACGTCCCAATGAGACAATGGAGTTTCGTCAATGGGTAATGGAGTCAAGTACACGAAAATGAAGAAGAAAGATGAAGAAAGTGGCGTTCTCAGCAATGAACGTTTTCCGGTTGACAGTGATGATGATTGTGATGATTTTTCAAGGCGTGCTAATTTATATTGGATATATTAATGAACTCCTTATGAATGAATAATTTTAACAGTACCAGATAATAATTATAAATTAAAAGGATCAGATTCACGCCCGAACTGATATTTACTCATGCGAGTTTGTTTGTAAAATTACAAACTCCGATAAAGTTTATTAGGTGAAAAAGTTTTGATGTTTTAGCAGCTTACTGGAAAGTTAGAGTTTGTTATTGCATTTAGCTTTAACGAGGCATTTCTGGTAGCACGCTGGATGGATGGATACGTTATTGTAGCTCACTACGCTAGGGTAAAAATGTGTAACAGGTCGTTCGACTAGGTGTAGCGATAACTTGCGCTGGCAGCAGTTGGATGAGAAAAGATGAAGACTGGGCTCAATGGGATAAACCGGGCATGATCTACTACGAGGTAATAATAATGATGAGTTAAGCCAACATGCTACACCTTGCATCGCCACGCAATATCAGGTGAGTTGCAGTCAAACGTTGGCCTATATGCACATAAAGTAATTTAATTACCTTTTCGTGGTATTCCTAGATTAACACGAATTTTAGTAGCATCGATCAGCTTTTAACGCATTATTAGTTTTGTCAGTTATACTACAGAAAGTAATAATACTGAAGAAATCTGAGAAAACAAAACACAATCATAATTAAAACAGCTGGGTAAGAGAGATTTTGCTCATGCTGTTCTCCTACTAAGTTTTCCAAATATTTACCCGGTTCATTGTTAAACAACTTCAGCTATACAAAGGTGCTTTACCCTTCGATGCGATGTAAAAACTTTTCCCTGAAGTTCAGTCAATCGATCTCTCGCTACCTGTTAGGTATAAGCTGGTAGGTACAAACTTCAATGTTTGGTTTTCATATACCTACACAAATTGTTTTATTATTGTACATCACTTCATCCGAAAACCATCAAACGGCCTACCGTTTGATGGTTTTTTTCATACTTTCCAATTTATATTGTGCAAGATAGGAAAGTAAGGCTTTCTAATGAATTACTCATATTACGTATGCTTGGCAAACGTCTCAAGTACTATGGTGATCGAATTTCTAAGATTTTTTTTTCTAATTTTTGCTTTATAGTTTACTTCACCACGCTTTGTATCTTAACTAAACATCTATTTGTCAAATCATCTGTCAATCAAATGAAACAACACATCCATACACTATTTGAGCATCAGTGTTTTGAAAGAATAATTTCGATGTATGAAGTTACCCTAATGGGTATTAGGTATTGATGAGCTTATAAATAATAGATCGGCTTTTAAATTGTTTGAAATAAAGCTTACAAATAAATGGAATTTAATGAAAACAAAACCAGTTTGTGGTCGAAACGCTATGCATAATTTATGAAGAAATAATGACATACGAACTCAGTCATGAAAAGCAATTTTCTCTTAATATAAATGAGATTTAGATGGCACAATGGCCGTTAGCCGATGTCAATAAACTTACATTAAATGGGCTTTATAATCTTGCACATGAAACAAAGAAGTCATGAAATTGATCCAAGACATAATCAATAATGACTTGAAGCCTACAAAAAAAATATCAAAAAGAATAGAATTGCTGTGTGTTTATAACGAAGACTTCTTAGTTTTGGCACAAATTATTAAATTATTTTAATAATAAAATGATAATAATAACGCTCAACGATCACATACACAGATCCTGGACCCTAACTAGGATTCCCTATGTCTAGGGACCCAGGAACTACGAGAATCATGGTCCCACGACAACCAGACTCGGAACAAGTATTTGCGCTTTTTTTCTGTCTTGTTGCGGAAATGTCCTGCCGCGCCGCCTCCAGGTTATGAGCTGACCTGCTCAACCACCACACCGCAGAGGCTGTCATTAAAAGTTAACTTGAAAATTATGGTCTGTGGAAACCAACTACATGGCTAGCACACGTTAAATAAAAGATACACAATCACACTTAACGAGTACATACGGAACCATCAATTATATCTGGTTTGTTCTAGTTTATATAAATGCTAGCAGCGCCCTGCAGTTTCACCCGCGGTTAAAAAGTAGCTTATGAGTTAAACATTTTTATAAGCTATCTATATTCCAAAGATTCTTTTTTACGCATGGTATGCTAAAAATGTCTGAAAATCAATTTTAATTTAGGTAATTAATTTAGATGTTAACGTAAACTATCTGTGATCCAAATTTCATCCAAATCCGTTCGGTATATTTTGGGCGTCCCACGGGAACATACAATACGGATAAAAAGTATCCTATGTGCTAGTCCAGGTTATAAACCATCTGTGTTCCAAATTTCATCCAAATCCGTTCAGTAGTTTTTGCGTGTAAGAGTAACAAACATTCATCTATACATCCACACTCACAAACTTTTACATTTATAATATTAGTAAGATGTAACATTCGTAGGATTCGTCGATGGTGGAGTCGAAAATTCACGTCAAGTTACATTGTCTGTACAAAAGGGAGAATATAGAATACATTTCTCCATCCTAAAGTTTACAAGATCGTTGCATCAAATAACGTAGACATTGTATTTTTCAGATTTGCTGGATAGTAAAAACATTCTCTACAAGCACAACGGCGCTGATAATATCGCGGGTGTTCTGTGGCATTCCGGCTGGAGCATGTTACAGCATCATCCCGCTGTACGTCAGGGAAATAAGCAGCGACAAAATCAGAGGGAAACTTGGCTCTCTCTTTATTTTGTTCCAAAACACTGGAGTCCTAGTCATGTACGGAATGGGAGCGTATCTGGATTATTATGTGGTGCTTTACATTGTCACGACTCTCTCTGTGATGACGCTTCTGCTATTTTTGCTCGTGATACCTGAGACGCCTGCATTTTTGATCAAATCGGGAAAATTTGATGTGAGTATATTATATAGTTACACGTACATAATCAAAATAAAAAAAATCTGGATTTTTCTCACATCGTCATCTAACCCCAAACTAAGCAAAGCTTGTACTATGGGAACCAGATAACTGATACAATACTTAGATACTTTTTGTTTGTAAATACATACATAGAATACAATTTAATTTGCTGTTACCTATCCAGGGTTTCTTATGGGGGAGTGGTTGTGTTGTCTTATATAAGTCCCTTCTCTTCATTTTATAATTAGGTTAATATTCACTGAAATTTTCAGCAAGCGGCATCTACATTAGCAAAACTAAGAGGGCTGAATCCCAGTGATGAATTATTGAGAAACGAGCTAGACGCTATGAAGACCTCCGAATCAGCATTCAAGTCATTACCCACCGTATCCTTTATAAGCATATGTAAGTGACCTACTTTGGGAAACACGGTTTAATTCGCACTTACTGTGCTCTCGTTACCTTCATAAATTATTCACTAGAAATTAACACAAGTACACCTATTTTGAATTTGAACCAACTCCTTCAATACGTCTGCGTAAAACATTTTGTCCCTATCTTCTATCTTTTGCCTACTGATGTGCGCCCATTTCTGGTATTATGTAAAGATAGCTTTCCTCTCGAGTAAAAAGGGTACAGGCTATAAATTCTCCATACTGTAGTAGCGAATAAATAGGATGGAATATCTATATCCTCGCATCTTTCTTATTGGCAACTCGGTGTCCGTGATTTTTTCCTGTTTCTTTGTCGTTCTGAGCATATTGTATTCTAAGTTGTTACGATTCTTTTAAGGAGTGTTTTATTAACACTCGTAGCAAAGCTCTACATTCATTCTTAATTGACTGGTAATGTCGAGGAATGGTTCATTGAAGTCATCATTGGATCACCGCTGACCCAAAGTGGTTTAACAACAAAGTGATACCGTGCTTTGTCGTAGATTCCGATTGATGTCGTCAGGAAATAATTGTGTGTGTTCTGAAATGGCGTTTGGCCATTAGTGCGGCTTAAAAATCATGCTGGGTCAATAACTTTTCTAATACACGAGACGGAAGAGAAACAAAGTCTCTTGCATGTATTTCTAAGTATTGCAGGTTAAAGCAATGTCTTTTTTAGTTTGAACACTTAATTGTTTTCTACTGTACCATAAAAAAGCTCCTAACGAATTCCACCAAATCGGGATCTAATATTTTTTGTAACCGATCCCACGAAAATAGTTGATTATGTTTTCTAAAAGGCGTGCTAACCTATTTGCCCTGGGGTGATTCGTTTTTATTATCTGGGCAAGTATCTAAACATGTGTATGTTTAATAATAATAATATTTGTGGACATTTCACAGCGCCACCTATCTTCAAACTAAGGAAAGCTTGTTCTATGGGAACCAGATAACTGATACAATACTTATATACTTTTTTGTTTGTAAATATATACATAGTGTATTTGTGTTAAGTATATAGTCTATGATTGTATATTGATATTTATATTTGATTATATGATTGTATATTTATCTCAGTATGTACATAATAACCTTTATTTTATAGCATCACCTTCCATGCTCATTGATCTCTGCCCATTCAAATTATCAGGAAGATATCGCTTTTTGCCGATAAGACCACCTATTTTAACCTACTATAAGCTTTCCTATTTTGTATTTCAATATCATGGTGTCAATAAGGAGTTTATCTATCTATCCTATCCATCTAAACAGTTTTCCCCTCTGTAGCAAACAACTAAAAGGACACCAGTAAAAAGAAAAAGATCACAATGAATTACTGTTATTAATACAGATTCAGTAAACATGAAATCGAGAACGTTTTTTTTATTGTTTGATAGGCTTGCATTTGACCACTGTCGCACCTGATGGTAAGTAACGATGCGGTCTAGGATGTAACACGTTTGCCTAAAAGATACCTGTTCATTCTCGATTTGAAGACTCCAATCTTTGGCTGTTCACATGATAAATGTGGAGCCAAATCGCTTTGTTCGCACATGTGGGATATTAACCATGTAACGTTGACGTTTTTTCGTACATTTGGTTGCGCGATGGTGGAAAGGTGATGGCGGAATCAGGTCATGCAACTCTAATGCGCACTCTCCAAAATGCACTCGATAGAAGACCAATAAACTGGAAACTTTGTTGTGATAATAGAGTTTCTAGGTGACGATAAAAGTTGACGAAAAATACTGGACGAAACAGGGTCTTATTGCCTATATATTACAAGTAACTGTCGGTACCTAAATTGTTAGAAATAGCTTTTAACTAGGTGCATGGTAGGAATTTTCGGCAAAGTTCGCTTAGGAAGTACCACCGCCTTGCCAGTTATTCTGCCGTCAAGTAGTAGTGTGCAAGCACTACTGAGTTCCGGTTTGAAGGGCACTGTAGCTAGTGAAATTATTGGCAATTGAGAATTTATGATCTGATCTCGTAGTCGAGGAATCTGGATGATATGATCAGTGCAGTGTTTCGCGAAACTTTATATTTTAGAGTTCCGAATGACACTGTTTTGTTATGGATGGCCGTGTTACTTAACATCAGGTGAGCAGCTAGTTCGTCACATCATTCACTAACATAAAAATAATAACAGTTTAATACTGGTCGATTAGTTATTTTAGCATGAATAGGTTTATTTTATTTTGAAACATACAACATATAAATAACTAAACTAAACTAGACCTAAAAAACGAAATTATACCTAAGCCGGCCCCCATGGACCCATTGTCTCCACCCCAAACGGAACAAACATGTAGGCCCTGTCAAGGATTGCACATATGTGTCGTTTGAGGTTTTCGGCCTTGGCGGCGGCCGCACCAAGGTCGATTCCATTTTAATAATATTTTTTCATAATTTGATTCAACTGATAGAATTAGAACTCACGAGGTTCACGAGTAAAGTTCATATGTTACCGTAGTTATAAAGCTTCAAACAACGGATTCGTTGCATTGGGTAATCAAGCCAGTATGTGGCAAGTTCGGCCTACTATATTTTTATAAGAGGAAAAAGTATTAAAATCTAGTTGTCTAGAAGAAAAAGTAGTGAAATCTAGCTGTCGGGTAGATTTTATTCTTGTGCAGGCAAGTGGTGTGATTATGACGTGGCTTAACGACTTTTGTTTTAAGACAACAGACACTGTATTATGCACAGTGTAATTATAATTAACAGTTCCGAGTGACACTGTAATCTGTTATGAGAAGTCGTGACGTCTAACATTAGGCGAATGAATAGAATGTCACGTCATGCGCTTACATTAAAAAATGTTTGTTCTGTGCTGATATATAAAAGTGTAAATTGTTGTCTGTCTGTTTGTTAGTTTTTGATTTCACTCCACAAAAGCTGAGATTTTATATACATAAAAATGAAATGTTGCACAAATATCTTACTCTGACTAAATCTATAAAGGATACCTTTTATCGCGAAAAATTTAAAAAACCACAAGGCATATTTATTTTGACATATATGACAGCCTTTGTGGTGTGGTGGTTGAGCAGGTTGGCTCATAACCCGAAGGTGGTGGGTTCGATTCCTACGACAGGACAAGTATTTGCACACATAAATATTACTATATTTATGTGCTGATGTGTGTCGCTTTAAAAACCTTGACTGATAATCTATATTTCATGTTTCAGTTAAGAACAAAGCCTGGAGGCGAGGATTCATCATAATATTGTCTTTGGTGGCAACGCAATCTTTGAGCGGAAACTTCGCCATTTTGACGTATGCACCAGGAATTTTATCGTCATTGGGGGTCACTATCAGCCCGGAATTGCAGACGTTGAGCTTTCCAATCTTTTTGATAATTGGATCCATCATATCTATGAATATCGTGGAGAGGTTTGGGAGAAAGGTAAGGATTTGAATCGCACTTTCTATTACATAATCTTATATCCTATTGTATTTTAAAAAATACGAAATTTCGTATCTATTTATTTTTATACATATATTTGTAAGGATTAATAGCTGAAACAACTGAATTAATTTTGATGAAATTTATTATCAGCATCATACATACATTGCATACTATTATATATATAGATATTGGGTCATGGAGTAATATATTAGAGTTCATATTTTGTATCTAAAATACACCGAATCTGATGTCGTGTTATATGAGCGAAATAAACGCTCTTGTGACACCAGGACGTGCCCATACATAAACAACCCGATTTTTATGAATAACATTATCCTCAGTACCTCAGGTAAGAGGACCTTTGTTTAAAGCCTCACGTAGAAGTAGTTATGAAGATATAAATCACTGCTAACGAGCGACCCTTCCATCGTGATGCCATCGACGCTGGTCAAGTGAGGTTCTCGGCGTTAATGTGGGTATATAACTCGCTAGCAACTCGGGTACGAATGTACCTATAACTTAGCTGAAGTTATTCTTATCTTTGTAACAAGTAGTGTGATTTAATAACACATTTTGATAAGGTTTAAGTAAAAAGATTTCTCTAGGGCCTAGAGAAATCTTTTTACTTAGTCTAGTCTAGCGAAGTTCTAAGGTTACCTTTAGAGAAATTTTGGTAACAACAAATACTAAATATAGCTATCAATCCACGTTTATTTAATTTCAAGTACCCAAGACGGAGAGAAAATACTTTATTTTCGTTTTACTATTACCATTCATACAAAATGAATTGGCAAAGTGCCTTTATTCTACTACTATTACAATTATATAACAACTACTACTAAACACTACCTACTAGAAAGAAGAAAAAAAAATGGCCAAAATACTAGCAACGATGAGCTATAAGATAGTCCAAATGCTCTAGTCCACCAGTACCACCAGCAGCTTAGTAAGTAGTGTCTAACTTGCTGGCAGCATCGACCCGTTGAATTGCAATGCTGAATCAGTTAAGCCAAATAAATGCCAGCAATATGATTTAATATAAAAAAGATATGTTGGAATCAAACGTGGTGACTTCAGTATTGTGCGGCATGTATGTGCACGCAACGATTTTCAAGACCTCCCTTGCTCGAGGACTCATGATCGCTGAGAAGAAAAGCTGGTACAAGCGGTAAAAAACAATTATAAAATATCAAGCGAGATAAACATAAATACAGCTGTAAAGTTTATATCCCAATTTTTTATTACTATCACAGTATAAAAATCTCCAGCACACAGTAATAATAACTCCTGATGAAGTTATTATTAAACAATATTATTATAATTAATTGAGTATCACCCTTATTAGCTACCCATAGTTTAATAATCTATATTAGCATACACCAACTGCAATTTTGGTCCTTTAGCTTCTGTCCATCCTAAGGTAAGGTAAAGGAAATCGCTTAATGTGATAAGGACACCCTTTGTTCTACCATTTTTTGTAAGTTTTTTTAAAGTGCATTTTTGTATATTAGTTGGTATTCAATAAAGTATTATTGTATTGTATTAGTAACCTATAGAATGAGCATAGGATTGTTTCCTTCAAAGTCACCAATTTATGTTTTCTAAGAAATCATTATATTACGTACTTATTTACGATAAAATAAAAAGAGCAACAGCAAACACTGTGAATGGCATATTTCTTACAGATAATTTAAGATTTTCTTCGAATTATGTCAGTCAAGGTGATTCCCGCCACTTCAGTCAAGGACGCTAAGTGGCTGAAACACTCCTAAATCAACCTAACTTGAATGAAATTTTCTCAAAATGACTATCTATATCTTTTTAAGATTAAAGAAATTGTATGTTAATATTAGTTACTAGTTGCGCCCCGCAGTGGATAAAAAGTATTTTAATTATTTATTCATCCCACCGGAAAATTTCACTTTTAAGGGACAAAATGTAGCCTATATGTTAATCCAGTGTATAAGCTATCTTGTATTAGAACTTCATAGACATTTGCTGCACAATTAATAAACAACCTCCAGATATGTTTCCTGTTTCACAGTATATCGGCAATAGTTTCGTGTTATTCACTCCGCTGCCGAAGACCAACTGAACTCCACTGAACAACGTTCTGCCCTTTTTAAAGAGGCGACGGAACAAGTTTCGGCCATGACAGTCGAAACAATGACACCTAGTGGCAAGTCAACAAAACGTCCATAAGTCACTATTAGTAGTACTACTCTTTTGACGATAAATATTGTAAATAATTTGACTAACTAGCAACTCATTTACATTTAATGTGTGTAATGTGCAAATAATCCTATATTGTTAACACTTGGTACCGAATTTCATCCAAATCCATTCAGCTCATTGAGCGTGAAGAAGTAACAAACATACACAAACACACATACAAACTTTCGCCTTTATAATATTAGTGTGATATCTTCGAAGTCACTTTACTACTATACTCCAAAAAAATCATATACTAACAATGGTCTCGATTCTGTGTCGCATTCTCTAAAACTAAAGTAAACTTAACGTATTGCGGTACTCTTCTGATAAAGGGGAAATGAAAAAGACGGAAATATGTTAATTTCGTTTAGCTTTAGAGTATGCGACACAGAATCGACAGCAATGTGTAGATAATATACAATGTATAATATTTGGCGTCACATCTTAAAAAAAAAAAAATTAATAGACAAATAAAACAGAAAACAATAAATAGAAAACTTAATCTATCAAATCAGTAGGCAGCGTGCCCAATATGCTGGCAGCATTGCCATGTTTAATGGCAATGTTCAATCATAATCACAATGTGCTATTTAAATAAATCATAGTGATGTTATGTTTTAATAAATCTAACTAAATATTTTTGTTCATAACAATATGTATTTTTTTTATAATTGATTCTGTGTATCTAAAAATGGAAAAATCGACGCGCATCGCAACGTCATCACCATATTTTTGCTACGCAGTATGCGACTGTATCTAATACAGTATAAGTTCTATGTTCGACTGCTATATGTTCGAGCTGCTCGCCTTAAGTGTTGTCGTAAGTGTACATTCGCGTACACAAACTTCAAATTGGATCTGTTTTTGTTTGTAATCCTCACAAATTTTGAAGCGTATTTGTCTATGTAGATAGCGATATTATTATATTATATTAAGCTCTCTGGTGTAGGTGGTAAGTATAGAAAGAGAAAACAAACCGGTTGATATGAAAAAAGCAATATTCTTAACTATGTTCGCGCCTCCTTGCACCATAAAGTAAAACCTTTTTTACGGACACCACATGTGAAAAAACAATAGACTATAAAAAAGAAAAACATATAGAAAATAACAAGAAGAATATAATATGTAAAAATTTATCTAAAAACCAAAATAAAAGCATTATATTATTTCAAACTATAATTATTTGTTCCTGCGGGAACAAAATTGGCGACCGTGACAGGACCTGTAGTCTATTTTTCAGGTCACTTTTACAAGGTCAACGCTACGGCTACGTGCACTCCATGAAAACGAAGATGTTCCCGTGAAAACCTAATTACCTAAGGAACTCTACATCAATCGTGGCTATTGTGGACACCGTGCGACTACAAGACCCTTCATCCTATTTCGAGAACGCTGAAGAAAACAACAAGGAGCTTCATCAAATACAACACAAGTGCAGTCAAGACTACACAACGATTGTGCTGCGGATACACCGGACGCATCGCTTGTCTGCCTTTCTAATTGTGAGCCCGTTCCTTTTCTTACCTAGTTTCTCCTTCCATTTAGGAATTTACAAATTCCAATCCTCATAAAACAGATGTGTTGTTGCCTTTTAGCAGTGCTGTTGTCTATCTATCCCGTAGCATCACACCGCACTTATTTAACAAGCATCGACAATCCTATTGCCTAAACCTAAAACAAGCCCAAGTTAGCTACCATAGCCTAACCTATAACCTATATGCCTAACTAACCTAGCTACCTTCTAATAATTCTCATCAAGTTAAACAAATCTCATTGTTCATCATTACATGAACAACTAATTGAACCTACTAAGTGACTTCAAACAATTAATATTGTTTCAAAACCAACTTACCAACGATTTGGTTTACCTAAGCTGTTTTCTCACCTCGTAAATATCCTTTCCAGTCCTTGACACTGCAAATCCTTCATCGCTCATCACCGACCACTACAGTTGCTGTTTGCATTGCTGGCTGCGGAGCACATCGAGCCGAGTAGCAGAGCTTCCAGACAAACCGACCAACGAGCGACCAAAGCGAGAAGCGTATCGTTATCTTTACTCACTTACGTAGTATTTGATTCGTTTTACCGCAAGCCTCATAATGTCGATTGAAAGTCTTAGTCTAAAAGAGCTAACTTTAAAACGCAGTTCCATTAAAGGACGTATTACAAGATTTACAAATAACTTAAATGACTTAGATAAATTAGAAACCTTTTCTCAAATCGAGACCACTACACTTGCGATGAAACTATCGAAATTCGAAGCGCTTTTCATAGAGTTTGATCAGTTGCAAAATCAGATTGAAATTCTTGATTTTGACAATCTAGATCAGCATCTCGGTACTAGAGAACTAATTGAACAAGATTTCTACCATTGCATAGCGTTCGCCAAGGGTATTTTAGACAAGAACTCGGAGCCTATGCAAACTCCATACAATTCACCTGCACATTCTTGCTGTCACAGTAACAATAATGACAATGTTGTCGGATTTAGACTTCCTGAAATAAAGATTCCGAATTTTGATGGGTCGTACTACCGATGGCTAGAGTTCAAAGAAATTTTCACCTCACTAGTTCACAACAATGACAAAATTAAAAACGTTCATAAATTTCATTACTTGAGCTCCTACTTGCAAGGCGAGGCCGCTCGAGTCATATCGAACCTAGAGATATCTGATCGTAATTACGAAGAAGCGTGGAAAATCTTGTGTCAACGATACGACAACAAACGCCAACTAATAAACAATCACTTAAAGTCATTGTTTAATATCGAATCCGTACGTGAGACCGACAAGTGTCTTAGATTCATCATCGATCACGTCACAAAGAATCTTAGAGCGCTAAATAGCCTAGGATTGCCTACTGAACAATGGGATGTTCTCATAATTCATATTGTCGCGGGAAAGCTAGACAACACAACCTACTTTAAATGGGAAGAACGTAGAAATAGCTTACCTGAAATACCTACCTTAGATCATTTCTTCAACTTCCTCAAGAACCGCGCAGATGTACTAGAGACCTCATTTCATCGTTCCAAACAGGAAAAACCTGAAAAACCTAAATATAGCCCTAATTCTAATCAAAACAGGCAAACTAATGCGTTATTATCTACTTCGTCAAAGGAGAATTATACTTCTTCTCATTCCAGCTCTTCTCTTCATTGCGCTGCATGTAAGGGCAATCATCACCTCCATCAATGCGTCATATTCAAAGAAAAATCTGTGGACGAGAGAAATCAAGTAGTCAATTCTCATGACTTGTGTCACAACTGCTTGAGAGGTGGTCACAAGTCACAACAATGCAAACTTCTAGGTTCTTGTCGCATCTGTAAAAAGCGACATAATTCATTGCTACATAAGTCACACGAACCTGAAACCAATGATCACCACGAGTCAATCTCGATGTCTGTCATGTCTTCTCCTGAAGTCTTACTATGCACAGCCAAAGTTCAGGTAACCAACCCTATAACTAAAGAAACCGCTACAGTGCGTGCTCTTCTAGACAGCGGGAGTCAATCCACTTTCATAACTGAAGCTGTAAGGCAAAAGTTAAGCCTATGTCCCCTGCCGTCTAATACCGAAATAGTCGGTATCGGTAATACACCGCTAAAAATGAATACTAAACGTTGTTCTATACAAATTCAATCCAATGACAACTCATTCAACGTTATAATGTCTTGTCTTATCTTGCCCACTATTTCCGGTAAGATGCCTAAAGCTGCATTTGACATAAAGCACCTAAACTTAAACAAGTTCGAGTTAGCGGACCCTAATTTTAATGAACCTTCTCCCATTGATATGCTCATTGGAGCAGACCTCTTTTGGGACTTAATAGGTTCAGAACAACATTCCCTAGGAACCAACAATCCTATTTTAAGAAGTTCTAAGCTTGGATGGCTTATTTCTGGTCCCATAATTAACCCAAAGTCGACTACTAATGGCTCTAAAAAAGTGATGTGCAATTTCCTGCTAAATAAGGAAACTCAATCTAACCTACACGATGAGTTATCATAATTCTGGAAACTTGATAATTTTCCCCAAATAAAACCTCATACTAAAGAAGAAAAACTTTGTGAGCAACATTTCTTAGATCCTACTCGGACTACTGACAGTCATTTTTGCGTAGCGCTACCTCTCTGTGATGACCCTAAAATGTTAGGAGAGTCTTATGGCGTAACTATAAAACGTCTTCCGAGTTTAGAAACTTGCAGTCGACTTACCTGTGATGAAAGCACATTCCGCTTTCGTCGGGGAGGCTGCACTTACGAACAATGATAAATTAATTAAATTTTTATTTTACTTACGACTATTCCAAGCTGATATTTATAGAAAACATAATAGTTAGAATATTACGATTAAATTATTACATTGACAATTCAATTAATAAAATGTTAGGCCTTCTATCCATAAAAAAAGGTGAAAAACCGTAACCCTAAACCTAATGAAATATCGCAGAATTACTCATTTTAGAGAGAGTAGAGACTTTCCTTTTCATACCAAATGGCACCTATTTTGCCGGCCCTTTCTTAATCTTTCTGATCCAAAAGGGCGCGAATGTAAAATAACTAAGTGTTACTTATGCATATTTATATGTTTTCGCTATAAATGTGTCCATTTAGAAGCGGTTAGCGACTTATCAAAAGAAGCTTTTTTGCTGACTCTTAAACGATTTATCGCTCGCCGGGGTATTCCAAAAATAATTCACTGTGACAATGGTAGAAATTTTGTTGCAGCTTCAAAAGATATAAAAACCTTTCTAAATGCCAACAAGAATGTCATAACTGACTTTGCAGCTGTACAGGGCATTGAGTTTCGCTTCTCCCCAGCGTACGCTCCTCACTTTGGTGGACTCTGGGATGCCGGAGTAAAATTCCATATGGTTAGGACTCTAAAAAAAACACATCTTACCTTTGAGGAGCTGTCTTCACTATTTGCCCAAATAGAAGCAATCTTGAACAGTCGTCCTGTTTGCCCTATCAGCTCTTCACCTAATGACTTTACTCCCCTTACTCCGGGACACTTTTTGATAGGCAGACCACTGACCTCGCTTCCATCGCCATGTTTACTTGATGCTAATTCGAATCGTCTCGACCGCTACAAGCGTCTAGAACTTGCAAGACAGCACTTCTGGAAACGATGGACTACCGAATATATTGCTGAATTACAACAACGAACAAAATGGCGCACCCAGTCAACGCCGCTTAAACTACACGACTTGGTTCTTATAAAAGAAGACGCGACACCACCACTATGCTGGCGTCTTGGAAGAGTATCTAAAATTTTCCCTGGTTCCGATGGCCTTTCCCGTGTTGCTGATGTCACTACTGCTCAAGAAATCGTCCGCAGATCAATCAAGCGACTATGCCAGCTTTCCAGCGGAGAAGACTTTTGAAAGGCCTGCAGCCTTTCAACGCCCGGGAGGATGTTCGCGCCTCCTTGCACCATAAAGTAAAACCTTTTTTACGGACACCACATGTGAAAAAACAATAGACTATAAAAAAGAAAAACATATAGAAAATAACAAGAAGAATATAATATGTAAAAATTTATCTAAAAACCAAAATAAAAGCATTATATTATTTCAAACTATAATTATTTGTTCCTGCGGGAACAACTATAATTTACTTTTTTGTGACTTTCACGTAAGCCTTTGATCCGATTTGGATTAAATTTTTAATAGAAACTGAATTCATTATTTTGGCTATATTATTATATATATATTGGTTACTTTTAAGCCAGAAAAAATGCGGAATGACCTACGTGGGAAGCTCCATATTACATCAATGAATGTCTTTCTCACGGCAACCACGTTATTTTATATACTACGTATACCAAATTTTATCAAAATTAATTCAGCCGTTTCATACATAAGTACTAAAGTTTCACATTTATAATATCAGTCGGATTATTGACGTGATAACGTCTTATAAATCGACGAACACCGGCTGTACGCACGAAAAATTGCCACGTTCCGCCTGAGCCGAGCGTGCAAGCGAGAGCGCGAACCAAGCGATAGAGAGGTACGATCGGCCTGACGTTATCACGTATGGGATTTTCAATGTTAAATAGAAAATTAGTTGACAAATGTATACTAATGATTGTTCTTAATTTAATGGCAACAATAATATAATGTATTTGAATTTTGCAAGTGTATGCCAATAGAATTATTTTAGTTTATTTGAAAATTGTATTAAAGTGTATTATATTCAGTGATATGACCAAACTTAACAATTATTTTCACATGCCACAAGTATGGACTAAATGGAAGAACTGCATACTAAAAACCTGACATCTACATCTATCTCCATTTATGTGAAATAAATTTCATCTCATTTCATTTCATTTCGTAAAATTATCGTCCGTAAACTGACTTTACAGACAACTATTTTTTAAAATTCAAATTATGTGATATTAACAGATGGAGTTTTGGCGGGAAAACGAAAAAGATCGCGTCGCTGCATTGTATTATTTTCCAAAACTTGTGTTATTTTCAGTGTTGGTGCATAAAATTGGTGGCATTTTATTTGTTAAGTGCTGAATTACAGGCATGAGTGTGAGAAAGTGGTATAATGATGGTGAAACGTATCTTTTCGTGTTGTTTCCAAAACTCCATAGAAGCTTCTGGTATAGTTGCCACCACTTTACTAGGAGTATGACTTGACTAGACTAGACTAGACTATGACTTAAATTGATGACTTGGACTGTGACTTGACACATTGATTATGATATTAATTACTTGAGATATTATCAATTACTTGACACTGGCTAAATACACAAAAGTGTGGAGCCAAAACCAAACAAAAAAATATATTCACAGATGCTGCTTGCTACGACGTTCATTGTAGCCGTTATAAGCATGACCACCCTGGGGACCGTGATTCTGGTTCAACAAAACGGTGCCAGTGTGCCTTCTTGGCTGGCGATCGTCGCCATAGCGGCGTACTGCTGCGCATACGCCGCTGGTATCGCACCCATGCCTTATATTGTCATGTCTGAGATGTTTAACTTTCAAGTGAGTATTTTAAATAAATTATAATAATTATGTAAATTAATAACGGCTAAAATCACGTTAATTAAAAACTCAGCGTCAGCACGCTCGCGAAAGCCGCCGCGGTTTGCGTTAGTAACTGGCTCCCAGAATAAGGACATCGAATATGTCCGAAACCTGGTCAGAGTAATTTTGATTTTTTAAGTGACGCGAATTTAGCCGTTATTAATTTTACAAAACGCTTCATACTCACGATAGTTTTCAAAATAAAATTACAATTATTATAAATGTGTGTCACTCACATCACATACATAGACCCTGGACCCTAACTGGGATCCCTGTATCTATGGACCCAGGAACTACGAGGACCATTATCCCACAACGCCCAGACACAGAACAAGTATTTGTGCTTATTTTCACAAATACTTGGAATCGAACCCGCCACCTCCAGGCTATCAGATCATCTTCTTTTTCTAAATATATATAACTCAAAAAACTGCCTGACTGACTGACATAATGATCTATCAATGCACAGCCCAAACCACTGGATGGATCGGGCTGAAACTAGGCATGCAGGTAGATGTTATGACGTAGGCATCCGCTAAGAAAGGATTTTTCGAAATTCCACCCTTAAGAAGGTCAAATGGGTGGTTGAATTATTTTGCCATAGGCCACGCTATGGGCGAAGCGGCGGGCAGAAGCTCGATTACGCGAAAATATATGCACGATTAGTAGTTCCTAGCTGCCAACGTTTGTTCACTACTTAGATGGGTGACCGCTAAAAATTGGTATAATTAAGCCGTCAGTGCCGGCTGTTATTGTAAGACAATAATTAAGCCAAATCAGAAGCCTTTGGGTGGCCTAAATATTTTGACACCAGCAGATCTTATAACTTGATTACAACCAATAGAATCACCAAATCGTATGAATTTTACAGTGCTATTAGGTTATGAGCAAGTTAATTGGAATTTTTCAAAATAGAAATGATATATCTCCTGTTGCATTACAATCAATGTTTCGTGATCACCCCACGCAGTTGACCACTTGCCTTCACAAGTAGAAGAAAAAATGTGTATTTAATATTTATAACAACACACGAATGTGACAGCCTCTATGTGTGGTGGTTGAGCCGGTTGGCTCATAGCCCGGAAGTGGCGGGCTCGATTCCCGCGACAGGACACGTATTTGATGCACAGAAAAAAGCGCAAGTATTTGTTATTTGTCTGGGTGTTGTAGGACCATGGTCCTCGTAGTTCCTGGTCCATAGACACAAGGAATCCTAGTTAGGATCTATGTATGTGATCGTTGCGCGTTATTATTATTATTTCAAGTCTTATTCATTGCAAACTACTTTCAAATGGATACTATATTATAATATGCATGTATTCATCGTCTAACTTCGTAACTTAGAACCAGATTGTGAGCGTCCAAGAAGTTCAACTAGCAGAGTAATAAATGATAGCTATAATGCTGGGACTGCTGATAAATTCAAGCTATTAAGCGAAGCCAGGTCCAGTTTTGGGTTTATAGTAGAGCAACTTGTATACTTCCGTTCCGAGTATTCTCGGAGTCTTGCGGTCTTGAGGCATTTATTTTAGTTGATTTGTTACCAGCGAAACCTGATTAAATTTAATGGTCAGGGTTAATTTGGTATTGCAAGTTTGTTATACTATTTCGGTGTAGAACAAACTATTGACAAGAAAGCCTAAGTGGGGGCGAACTTTACGAATAGATACAGCATTTAATCAATGCTATTAATTCAAGGAATGTTGGAAGAACGGACGCCTGTGCAACTTCTAATTGAATAGTTAAAGAAAACGTCGGCCTTCGATTGGTTATTTGTTTAATACTTGTGGGATACTTACTAATACTTACCCCGTTTGTTAAGACTCAGTATTAGGAGTATGAAAGCGTATAAAGCAAATTTGGTAAATTAAACTTTACAAAGTTTTATTTACTCTTGATTTTTTTTAGTAGGTAGTGTTTAGTATTGGTTATTATGTCATTGTTGTATTGGTCTTTACCTATGAAATTGCCGTTTTGTTTGAAAAAAGTTAAAGTATTTTTTTTTCGAAGTTATTTATTTCTTTTATTCAAAGTAATCACCCCTGCAATCAATGCATCTTTGCCAACGCTGTGGCAGTTTATGGATGCCCTTCTTGAAAAAATCAGCAGGACGGGAGACAACAAACTCTTCAAAGGCGTTTTGTACTGCCTCTCGGGAATTGAATTTTTTTCCCGCTAAAAAGTTATCCAAATTTTGGAAAAAGTAATAGTCGGTAGGCGCAAGATCTGGTGAGTATGGCGGATGAGGGAGAGCTTCCAAACCCAACTCATGCAGCTTAGAGACGGTCTGTTGTGCAGTAAGGGGTCGCGCGTTGTCGTGAAGTAGCAGTGGAGACGACCGATTGACCAAAGCTGGTTGCAGACGTGCGAGTTTCACCATCATTGTGGTCAGTTTTTCAATGTACACATCTGCAGTAATGCTCTCGCCGTTTTGTAAAAAGCTATGATGAATCACACCAGCACTAGACCACCAAACTGTGACCATCACCTTTCTAGGGGTCATTTTTCGTTTTGCACATTGCTTTGGTACCGAACCAGGATCTAACCAACTTGCTGAGCGCTTTCGATTGTCAAAAAGAATCCATTTTTCGTCGCACGTAACAAATCGGTTCAAAATTCCTTCATTTCTGTGCCTGTTAAGCAGCGCAACGCAAGTCTCGACGCGTACGTTGCGCTGGCGATCGTTAAGTTCGTGGGGCACCCATCTATCAAGCTTTTTTATCTTGCCAATCTGTCGCAAATGGACCAATATTGTTTTGATGCTAACATCAAAAGCTGCTGCCAGCTCAGCATCATTGTTGACCAAAGTTTCCGGACGACCACGAGGTTCATTTATCAAGTCCAAATTCCCAGAACGGAACCGAGCAAACCAATAACGGGTTGTACGTTCGTTTGTACAGTTCTCTCCGTAAACGTCGTTCATGTTACGTGTCGTTTGTGCCGCGTTGGTGCCACGACGGAACTCATATTCCATAATTACACGAAATTTCAAAGTATCCATTATGAGGAAAAATGTTGAAATGTAATGAAAATACAACGCTAATCAATAAACAAAAGACTTATATTGTAAATAGAATGTCATATTTTTAAAACAAAATTAATATGAATTTGGAATTCATAGCCAATCAAAACTTTTTTTTGTTTGAAAAAGTCTGTACTGCAAAACGGCAATTTCATAGGTAAAGACCTATTAAAAATGAGTCCAATCTTACTTTGAATTTAAAAATCGTACTTGTATAGATAATATAATATAGGCATAATCTATGGGTTCACATCACATATCACTTATTTTTTTCGAACGTGTTAATGCTGTTGGTCTCTATCGACCTTTACAGCGTCGCCGTGAGGGAGGGCAGGCGCTTAAGGAGCCCAGCCGTCAAAAGTGGGAGGCAACTAGCTAAAGGGCACCCTTAGGCTTAGGCTTAGGCCGTTGCCAGGATAAAAGGATCTGGAAGACTACGTCTATTGGAAGAGTGGACGGTATGGAAAGTCATCAGTTGGAAGTCATCCACTGTTGAAAACAGGCTGCCTTGCAGAAAATTTAAATATACAAGGTGAATATTGCTGCCCATTCTCTGGATATTCCGCTAACCAGCTCTTACAGCACCTACGGAAAGAGATAGGTGGTCCTATTTAAACACCGCCTGGAGCACACGGCCAAGTAAGCACTACGCGCACGAAATAAAATTCATCCACCATTACGTGTCTGGTAACATGAAGCATATCTTGGTTCTATACACCAGTCGGTATCGTTTCGCTACATTTTATTTCATACGCTCTTTTGATTATATTCTTGGGAAGACTTTGTTGTTATTTTTGTAGCTTTTCTCCCAAAGACAAAGAGTGATGTTTACGCCATTAACCACCCAATACATCTACAAATACAAAAGCTACCAATTATTTTCAAGCAAGGTTGGTTTATTTTATTCCATTATGGAAAGATTTCACGCATATTGATAGCAATGGTTTTATCCTGTGATAATAAGTAAAAGTATTTGTACTTGATTGCCTTTTGCACTGCGTAGTGCTTTAGAAACACCACCATTTGCATCAGCGTGAAGACGTTCTTAAATACCTCTTTTTGGATCTCACCGATCATATTGCACCTATAAAATAAATGAATAAAATAAAAAATATAAATAATAATACTTTAATATAATACTTTAAAATATCACAAACATCTACATACTCTGCATTGAACAAATTATTTTTGATTTGATTTTTTTTAAGAAGTCCTGACTGACTTATATATCAACGCACAGCCTAAATTCCTGGTCCTAGAGACTTGAAATTTAGAAGATGTGTTATTTGTAAAGTGTAAGTATCCATTAAGAAAGGGTTTTTCGAAATTCCATCCCTAAGAGGGTAAAATGGGTGGTTGAATTATCTATGAAAAAAATTCTTCTTCGATTCCTATAGGCCACGCGGGTGAAGCCGTGGCAGAATCTAGTTGTTTTATATGAGTTAAGTGACGGTAAAACGCGCGCACATACACACTTACACACACACACACACATATAATTATATATATTAAAACGTATTAATCTTTATTGAGCATTCAACGACACCTATAAGTAATTTTCTTATCTTATCACTTCTTCATTCACCTATCTAAATTCCTATTTACTGCCATGTTACGTCCTCCAGTAACTATAAGCAAGGTCTTAATCGACCTTTAGCTACCGGATTTCGCTTCAAAGGGCGCATTATGTCGGGGTCCTTCCTATCTAGACCATTAGGGTCCGATGACGGTGCTGATAAATTATGCGCGGACGTTATCAGGGTAGTGTAAAGTAGAGACTGGGGCGTACTTTTTGTCTCGACCTTTATTCATGTGTATGAGCGAGATAGTTGATAGATTTAGGATATTTTATAAAATATATTGCTTAATATTATTGAGAGCAAATATAGCTCAATAGTAGCTTGGTACTGGTGGATAATACACTTCGAGTTAAAGAGGAAGATAATACATTTTCTAGGTAGAGACTTTTCTCATAAGTTTGTCTAAGTAGGCTTCACTTACCTGATATATTAATGTTAAATTTTGTTTTTATGTGACGTTACATTCATCTCATTTGTTGAGATCGGATATATTCAGGCTTTTTTTACGTCCAACGATCACATACATAGATCCTGGACCCTAACTAGGATGCTGTGTATCTAGGGACCCAGGAACTACGAGGACCATGGTCCCATAACACCCAGACACAGAACAAGTATTTTTTTGTGCACAAATACTTGCCCTGTCTCGGGAATCGAACCCCGCTGCCTCCAGGCTATGAGCCAACCTGTTCAACCACCACACCACGGAGGTTGTCAAGGTGTGTTGTTAATTGTTTGACAGAAAATATTCTGGGGGGGACATATTCCGCAGCTAATTACGGATCATAGTAAAGATGATTTTTTTTACAGTTGAGTTTGCTTGAATTTGCGCATCTGGTAATAAAATAAAATACAAAACATGCTAACGACTCACTATTGTGTTATTCTCGTACGATTAACGATATAAATTACCGAACAGGTCACCCAGGGAATCACCCAAACCCACCAATTATTTGGATATTTATTGTACGTGTATAATCATACAGAAGTTTGGAAAAGTTCACAGTATTGATGAAGTGAAATATACCATTTATATATTTAGTATTATTGCTATTTCTTTAGAATTGATCTAATCTTATATTTTAACTTATAACTTTATGACTTAGTAGACTTTTAGTCAAACGAATTGTTATGCCTTAGACTTTATATTGAGGCTGAACTGCCTCCCGGGCCCCAGCTAACGCTTTTACCGGAGATAGGGCTATATTAAAAATGTATAACGTATATTAAGGTCGAATAAAGGTATTTTTTATTTTTCATTATAGTGCTGCTTTGCGTGCCTCGTAACTCAGAAGTATTTTTTTCCTATTTAATATCCCGTAGTGGAGTAATCGCCATTGCTTTCCATCTTCAAATCTTTGACTTCCCCATACAATATGACACATATTTTCCTTTATCTGATATAAATGCCTTTCTAGATCTATCTTTTTCTCTCTTCCCTCACAACTCCCTCTTCTATGGTTTTGATGCAGTTTTCAACTCTATAACTATTATTTTTGCTTCCAGATTCGAGCGCGCATAATGGGCGTTCTCGTCACTATAGCGTGGATAACTTCGTTTACTCAGCTGTCTACATTTACTCCGATCACGAATGTTCTCGGTCCGTACTCTACATTCTACTGTTATGGAGGAATCAACCTCATCGGCGGATTGGTGGCACTCATGTTCCTGCCAGAGACTAAAGGAAAGACTGTGCAACAGATTGAAACAGATTTGATGGGAAAGCAATTAGAAACCAGTTAAATGACTGATTAAGTGAATTGAGACATTATCAACTTATACCGGTCTTAATAATAATATAATAAAATAATGTAATAAGCTTCTGCTTAGGTACATCTCTGAGACTAGTTCTTGGCTCTACACTTCCAGCTGCTGCCAGTTATCTTTTGTTTTGTCATCGCTCCATCTCGTCATACGCAGCTCTACATTATTAGCTCACGCATAATTTGCAGTCTTCACTCTAGAACACGTCTACCCCAATGGATATCGGTTCTTCCAAATATACACACCGGCACAATTAGCGGAACAGAAAAAAATGAGACTATGAGATAATAACGCATATATTTGACGAAAATGTAATTAGACACTAAATAACAAATTAATTAACATCTCTTAACAACGACTCTGAAAAGTTTCCTTATTTTTTATTGAAAAATAAAGAAATTTGAAATAAGTGAAATTTTTAGATGATTATGAACCATCACAAAAATAAAAAAAAGTAAGCATTAAATGATTTAACAATAAAATTAAAACAAAATTAATAACGAGTGTTTCCCTCTCTTGCTCTGATTACGGTTTTCATTCGTCTGGGCATGCCACAGATTATGTTATCGATGATTTCTTGTGGCAACCGCTCCCACTCCTCAAGTAATGCGTTTCCAAGTTCATTCAGATTGTTGGGGGGTGGCATTCTGGATTTAACCCTTCTTTTTAGCAAGTCCCAGACATGCTCTATCGGATTAATATCGGGGAAATTTGCTGGCCACTGCATCACCGGTATACCTACGTGGCTCAGATATGCCTGTACCGATTGTGCACTATGAGCACGAGCATTATCTTGCATTAGAATAAAGTCGTCACCAATAAATGGGGCAAATGGTACAACATGTTCTTCTAAAATGTCTCTGATGTATCGATCTGCTGTCATGGTCCCTCCTGTGACTATCACTAACTCCGTGCGAGCTCCCAAACATATCCCTCCCCAAACCATAATCGAGCCGCCACCATAAGCCACTATGTGTTCAAAATTAGACTGTATGTGTCGTTCTCCTTTGCGTCTCCATATTCGCTGTCTCCCATCGATCTGTTTTAAAAGAACTTTGCACTCATCAGTAAAGAGAACCTGCTGCCCTTCGTTCAAATCCCAATGACGATGTTCTACTGCTTTTTTTGTGTTCCGCTAATTGTGCCAGTGTGTATATATATAACTCAAAGGTGACTGACTGACTGACATAGTGATCCATCAACGCACAGCCCAAACCACTAGACAAATCAAGCTAAAATTTGGTATGCAGGTAGATGTTATGACGTAGGTATCCCCTAAGAAAGGATTTTTCGAAATGCTACGCTTGAGAGGGTGAAATGGGTGGTTGAATTATTTTCCCATTGGCCACGACGCGGGCGAAGCTGCGGCAGAAGCTCGTCCTCAAATATGATATAGGCAATTAAATTTTATGCTAAGAAAATAAATGAGATACAGATAACAAAAACAATTTGTGATAATTTGCTGAAAGTGTGTGGGAGTAATCTATTCGACAAGATATCTAGTCCAAACTAGGTTCAGGCAATACATGAGACCTAGCTTATCCCAGCCACTGAATTAAATGAATATAAGGATTTACTAGGTGGTAGGACTTTTCTGGAAAGTTCGTTTAGGTACTTACCTAAGTACTTCTAGATAAGTAAATACTAACAATAGCTACACTATAGGTAGTGTACAAAAATATAGTATACATTTGGACTATATACTAGCCGCGATGATCTATGACCAACATACATTTCCTATGTATGTAATAAATGTCATTATTTGTCTCCCTACAAGTTGTAGTGTTTTCGTAGCACACGTAGCGCTTTCAAGCTAATCAATAACGTTTAAAGTATCTGCTTTACTAGGTATGTCATCTAGAGATATCACACAGTCTATTTAAAAAATTCTAGACTGTGAGATCAGATCATAGTCTCATTTTCCCAGTAATTTCACTAGCTGCAATGTCGTTCAACTCGTACACATTCGTGCTTGCACACTGCTGCTTGGCGGTACCTAGTAAAGCAGATACTTTAAACGTTATTGATTATTTAACGCCCAACGACCACATACATAGTACATAGTAAACATACATAAATCACATCTTTTTTTTTTTTTTTTGAAGGGGGGAAATGCCCTCGCACTTCCCTGCCACCACGGGGGTGGTGGCAGGGGGTATGTGGGACTCGAACCCACTAAAACCCCCCCGTGATCCGACCGCCGCCGGGATGGGGCGAGATGGAGACGCACTGCATTAACCATCTCGCCATAAATCACATCTGCCTTATCTATGTCAGTTATTCTGCCGCCAAGCAGCAGTGTGCAAGCACGAATGTGTACGAGTTGAACGACATTGCAGCTAGTGAAATTACTGGGAAAATGAGACTATGATCTGATCTCACAGTCTAGAATTTTTTAAATAGACTGTGTGATATCTCTAGATGACGTGCGCAGTGCAAGGTTGCCGAGACGTTAACACCAAGCGGATGACAAGCTCGACACGTCATTATTTACATTTAAAAAAACAATGTATTTCAGATAATGTATTTGGCTGTTTCATCATAAATAAATCATTCATTCGGTTCTACTGGCAACATAAAGAAAAGGTAGCGTTGACCGAAATACCGATACAAATGGACGTAAACCCTATTATTCTAATATTCTATAGAAATGAGCGATCTCGCCGAAGTTCAACAATACAAAATGATACAAGAAAAGAGGACTTACTCTAGATTCCTTATTTTATTGTATTCTTTTATTATTACATTATTATTAGTAACGATTAGGCATGTTATTAATTAATAATATAACACATATTTTATACGTTAAAAAAGACTATATATAAAAGAGATATAAGAGAAACTATTCTATCTTTTAAATCAACTTTGCTGTTGTCACACTCTAAGACATTACAATAAATTTATTTGGTCTTAGGACAGCATTTGTGGTGTGGTGGTTGACTAAGTTGGCTCAAAGACCGGAGGCCGCGGGTTCGATTCCTGTGGCTGGACAAGTATCTGTGCACAGAAAAAAATCGCAAATACTTGTTCTAAGTGTTGTGGGAACATGGCCCCATAGTACCTGGTTCCCTAGATACAGGGAATCCTTGTTAGGGTGCAGGATGTATTTAAATAAACTTAATTTTTTTTTTGTTTTGGTTCCACACTTTTGTGTATTTATCCAGTGTCAAGTAATTAATTTTTCAAGATAATTAATGAGAATCTTGAGAATATAATATATATATATATATATATTATATACTTGACACACACACACACATATATATGTGTGTGTGTCAAGTCAAGTCACAGTCCAAGTCATCAAGTCAGGTCATATTCCACTATACTCATGCCTGTAATGTCACCAATTTTATGCACTAACACTTATTTCACGTTATTTTCATAACAGAAGTTTTGGAAAATAATACAATGTGGTAACGCGATCTCTTTCGTTTTCCCGCCATAACTCATAAACTTTATGTTATAGTTTAAATGTTCATAAATAAATACGTTGTTGATCAAACAATATCATAATATTGCCAATTGAAGCGGTAACATTAAAAGCGATGTTCATGTTTTCAGTTTTCTTTTTTCGAACAAATAATGGCATTCGTAGCAGTTATACCGTGGTCGTAGCAAATATACTACGCCGTGTAGTAGTACTACAAAAGCGCTACAAGTGTTACGAAAACACTACGACTTGTAGGGAGACAAATAATGATATTTATTACATACATAGGAAATGTATGTTGGTCATAGATCATCGCTGCTAGTATATAGTCCAAATGTTTATTATATTTTTGTACACTACCTATAGTGTAGCTATTGTTAGTAGTTGTTATATTATTGTAGTATTTACTTAGTTAAAAAAATAAAGTCATGTTGGTTTCAAAAATATTATCTTTTGTTTCATTTGTTTTTTATTTTATTTTGTATGATACCCAGAATTTTACAGGTAGTATGACAGAAATCTGTAGGGCTTAAAAATTGTATACTTATTATTAAACTTAATAGGTATGCTAAAATTAAACTCACCGGCTCATTATTGATGAAGAAGGACAGGTTGGCAGCCGGTACTGAGTTCTGGCTGATACATTCCACCTTCAGCTTCATGCCGGCTCTGTATCTTCTCTTTAGTCCATACATGGTGGGTCCTTCTCTTGGTAGCACTGAAATAAAAGATCATCAAATTAACACAAAACCACAGAAATATATTGATTCATCTGTCTCTATCCACATTTATATATGTTGATTGATACAAAACCTTTCAAAATCAAAGAGTTCTTTAGGTCCGCAACGGATCAGTGCTGCTGATTTTATTGCCTAAAGATCAGTATGATGATCGGTAACCATTGGACAGGTTGTTTTTTTGCCACCGTTACATAAACTAAAATAAAACATTATCCTTACGATCTCAAACGTGCAGTATATCTTTTTTATTATACTGCTAAAAAGATTTGATATTTTACGACTACAAAAATAAAGAAATGTTACCAAAAAGCGACGTTTAAAAGGAAAGTAACCTCAAAATGCTTATAATGAATTTCATACATAATATACAGATAATCTAATATTATTATAACGTCGGTTTTATTCTTCAGTGGGTAAGCTTGGAACGCAAGGCACGTTCATTAAAGAAAGAAGGAACGGGAAAACTCTGAAGGTAATTAAGTTCACTAATTATTCACCTTATGAGATGTTGGAGCTACGGTAGGTAATTTATAATAAAATTTGGCAAATGATGTACATAAAAAATATAATAACATGGCAACATAGAAAATTATAACACTATTTGTTTAGTTTGTTTGAGCCTGGGAAGCTTTAGTTTTTCACATTTGTATTAGAAGGCCGTAAACTATACATCGCAATAAAGTATCTTTTCTTTAAAATTTTCATAACAACAATAGGTTTCTCTCAATTGGCTATTTGACTACTATATTTTTATTACATACAAAAATAATACACCTCAAAAAATAGGTAACTGTGAAAAAAAAACTTGAATATCTCAAAAAATGACTAAGTTACAGGCATTTTAACATACAGAAATAGAAAGAGACAACTCAAACACGCAGAGACGTCAGTTACCAGTCCTCACAGTAACTCATTACTAACCTGTGGTAGCTCTACATAAAATCTTTTTGGCATGTGACGTCACAAGCCATGCCTTCATAGTAGCTATGAGGAAACTCAACACGATCTCTGTTTTGCGAGAAAGGGACAGGCGATGAAACTTTAAAAGCGTACTACTCCGTGATTAGTTTACCGATTTTACTTATTTTTACAATGATTACATTCATTTTTAACCTACTTTATTAAAATAATATTTACTTGTTCATTTTTAATAGTAGTCAAATAGCCTATTATGACAGGATCATAAACAGGATCACTATCATCAAAATTAGCCAGTTGACGCCTACTGCTGAACACAGAGCTCCCCCACTATATCTACATACATTATAGAACGTAGTTTGTGCGTTAGAATGAGATATAAAATAAGACAAAACATTAATTCACAATCAACTTTAAACAAAGTAATAAAAACCAGTTGCTGACCCGATAGCTCAGTTAGTAGCAGCAATCCTGAAGACAAACATTTGTGTGATGAACATCGATGTTTGTCCCTATGTCTGGGTGCTATATTGTATTCTATGTATGTACTTATAAACAAAAAGTATCTAAGTATTATATCAGTTATCTGGTTCCCATAGTACAAGCTTTACTTAGTGTGGGGCTAGGTGGCGCTGTGTGAAACGTCCACAAGTATTATTATATTATTATTAGCTTCTCTAAGCACATACTCCATTACTAGTACTAAATAATAATATACAATATATACAACAGTGGAACAGCTACTCAAGGTTTTTAGGTTTATCTTTGCTCATTTTGAACTAGATAGACTAAAACTAAACCCTATTCTACGCTACACATTGTTTATTAGTTAGAGCTTAACTTTATCCAAGTTAAGCTCTAACGTGTATAGTTAAGACTAAATTGGGTACGCGTGAACCTTAATAAAACCTCCTTGTTTAAAACTATCAGTCTTAGTTTAGAGGTGAGACCAAGTACAACTTACTGTACGTAGAATCCTCTACTTGGTCTGTGGTATGTAGGCACAGAATAGAAAAAAAAATCAATTATAGATTGACCGCCTCTGTGGTGTACTGGTGGTGCAGTTTGTCTCATAACCCGGAAGTGGCGCGTCAGGACAAGTATTTGTACAAACAAACAAAGCGAAAATTCTTGTTCTGTGTCTGGGTATTGTAGGACCATGACCTACTAAGCTATAATTTTGCACACAGATAACTACACTGCCGATTCATGCTTCTGGAAATTAAGAGTATATGCAAAAAATCGGAAAAAGGGTAAAAATAGTAAAAATTCGGGTGAAGTAAAAGACCTATTTTTTTAGTTTATTTGTATCCATTGTATCCAGTCAAGTTAACAAAATTACGTATGTATTTAGTCTACGCATAATAAATATGTATAAACTAGAATACATTGTTTGGTTGAATCAACAACTTAAATAACCGGATCCTTTGTCAACTCCGAAATAGCTTTTAACCACGATATTAAATAAATGGAACCTTAACGAGTTTGTCTGTAATTCGGGAACTTTGTTGTTGGAATATTGAAGAGTAACGTGAGCATTAAAATCAAGTTTACTTGTCTGTTTTTAGTCGTTTATTATAACTAAGCAAAACCATTAAAAACAGGAACGAGACGATGGTTTGTTTTTTGTATAGGTTTGCGTCAAGCCAAATGTATAAGAGAAGGTTTTGGCAGTAATATTAAAGAGTAGTGCCTGTCTACGCACGGCATTAGTGCTACCTTCCGCTAATAAGTAAAGCAAGGTCAATCACCTATGCTACTCTAATATCTGATGTCCTCCACAAGGTTGACGACTTGGTTTGAACCACGAAAATCGCTTGGATACAAAAAGTAAATTTACTACTGGACAACTAATTTCATATGGCCGCTTAACAGTAGGCCGATAAAACAATTTACCATTTTCAAGTAATCGTCACATGATGATGTAATTCGGCTGATAATGATGACGATAATAAGTGCTCAATTTGAAAAAAAAAAAAAACCTAAAACAGACAAACAAGTCATGAAATGATATATTTAGTTTATTTTCCTTGGAGGATTTATCCGCTGCTTATAGACCGTATTGAATTAGTTTTTCTGAGATTTCCTCAAAATAAATGAAAGAAAAACAAGTGAAGTTTATTGAAAGTAAAGTCTACGTGGGCTAAAAATAACGTGGGTAAGACAAGAGCCTGGAAATCACACGAAAAACACATCAATAATATTACTAAGGAGAAAATATAGGTAATATTAAAAGACAACAAAATAAATAAGGTACATTCTTAAACTGTTTTGATAGAGAACAGACTGCGTTATCACTTACCTACCAGATAAGACAGTGGTAACCAATATGCCTATAAATAAAAAAAAAAAACTAAAAAAAGTTTGGAAATAGTTCCTAAACACAGAATATATATTTTTTTTTACTATATATAGGTATTTTCATGGCCAAATGGTAGGTAATCTACAAAGGTAAAAATAGTTAGCTTAGAGGTGATAAATTGATAAAACATCATGAATTACCATCATTATGTTGCAAAAAAAAAAACTACACATAGCCTAATTAATCCTTTGATCCGCAAATGTTTGTACGCTCGCTATTTGAGTATACCTACTGGGGTACATTATTTGGATGCGTGTATACAAGTATTTGTTTGGGACGGATTCCTCTTATTTGACTTGCTTAGAGTGGACTCAAGTTTAAGGAATCTTGGCTCGAGAATTTAGATTAAGTCCCGCAGAGTATGCGACAAGCATTTTAATAGTTTGGGAAATTATTTTGACATATTAAAATAACTCCGTATTTTTATAAGTTCTTCAAAATATTTTGTTATTATAATTCTACTGATTGACCTTATGACTGATTTTATAACTGAAGTGGCAGTGGTTAGATGTAGAACGGATAACCGTTGGTATACGTGTAGTAGTAACTAGTAGGAGGTAAAAATATTCTGCAAAGTTCGTCTAGGTAGGTAGGGTAGGTACCACCGCTTTGTCAGTTATTCTGCCGCCAAGCAGTAGTGCGCAAGCACTGCTGTGTTCCGGTTTGAAGGGCACTGTAGCTAGTGAAATTACTGTACAAATGAGACTTTATGACCTGATCTCGTAGTCTAGTAATCTTATTACTAGATTGTGCTGATGTCTCAGGATGACGTGCGCAGTGTCATGCGACACTATACTTTAGAGTTCCGAGTGACACTGCAACTGATGTGGGTAGCCGTATTGCTTAACATCAGAGGAAAGACTAGCTCGTCATATCATTTCTTAACATAAAAAAGTATAGTGATGTAATATCGAATTACTGATGGCAAAAGTTAGTAACTAGTTAGTAGTAGAACTAACCTTAACAATTTCCATGGCATGCATAAAGCCTTATAAGTCTTGATTACATCTTAACTAAGTTTATTAAGAATGAAAAAAAAAATCATCTTCATATATTTATCATTTCTTATAAAAGTTGGCTTGCCAAATGCAGATTGGCTAATAATCACAAAATATATTTATTAATTAATATATCTTACCTAACAATTATAGATGATATATTTTTTGGTTTAATTAAAAGATGTGGCAAACTTGGTATATTTTTCACACTGTGATCCATTTATATTACTGACATTATCACCTTGAAGACGTCCGCTGCTCAGGGGATTTGCCATGATCGTCACACTTGGAAGAAACCTTCGCCATAATATTGATTTATGGCCAGGGCACAGTGAAAGGGTGCCCACTCTCCCGCGTCCGTTTGCTGATTTCTAAAACACCCCGCGGAGGGAACAGGGATTTTCTATATTTACTGTAAAACTATACGGCACGGAATTCCATAACTCGATTCTCAACAACAATAATTTATGTTAGAGAATAATACAAAATCAATCAGTGATTACTTTAAGCTTATTTATTTAAGCCGAACGTAATGGACATAGTATATTTAGAAACAACTCGAATGTTAGATAGAAATCAACGTCATTGACCTTCTTAGTATTTTATTTGTGTTAGTAGTCCAGTGTTCCTTTTGGTCGTCTATAGCTGATTTCATCTGATGAAATACGGAGCCATCTTTCACATGGAGAGATACATAGTCCATAATACATCAAGCCGGTCCTGTGCAGGTTGGTAGACACGGGATAACAAAAAAATACATATCTTAGATTATTGTGATTCTTGAAAGTGCCACAACCTTTTTAAAAAGTAGGCAATGCATTGGTAGCGCCCCCGGTGTACAGGTCTATAGGCGATAGTAACTGCTTACCATCAAGCGGGCCGTTAGCTTGTTTGTTTGTCTATCTCATAAAAAAAAACCTTCAGCTTGCTATGTCATCGTATAACGTCAGCCCACAGCGCACCGTGACTGGTGCCGTCCAAGCATGCGCCGACGCAGCAGAGAGTATCTTATGACACTTCACGTGTTTTTGAGCGGCATAAGATACTCCGGTCCCAGCCGTGGGGCCGGAAGCACCACCTTAGTTTGTAGGAATATTAGAATAATTACATAATGTAATTTTTTATACTCAAATTATAGATTAAATTAGCTTTAGAATCCATATTAGTTTCTGGAAAAAGCAAATGAAAATTCTGTATATAACTAGAAAATACATTGGTGCAGGGCCGAGCAAAATTTGAACCAAGATGTATCGGTTTAAATGTTACATAAGCCATAGCTGAGCTACGCTTACTCTATATCACTCGTACCTTTAGATAAACAATTTACTCATGCATTATTATCTCAACGACATAAAGGAGATCTTAATAAAGTGTCAAGTCTAATAATAATATTGTAATATTCAAAGTTTACAACTCATGCTTCGTTACCCCAATACTATTTCTCGTGATCGGCTTTAATGAAAATAATAATTGAATTCTACCGGATCAGTCCTCATGGAAATTGATTCTCTGAGGTCGGTCAATCATCGCTCCTGGTTTTATAGTTATAAAATCTCACAAAATGTATTTATGAATGTTAATCTTGCCAACCTTCATCAATTTCCAATTGATGGTTCTATCCGCATCATATACCTATACGAAAACACCATAGAGTATGGCTACTTATTATACTGACTGGCCTGTTGGCTCAGTTGGTAGTAGCTCTGCCTTCCGAACTGTAAGTTGTGGGTTGGATTCCCAGTTAGCGATTAAAACATAACTAAGTCAGACTAGATTTTACAGGTAAAGCCCATCATCTTGCATCGAAATTTTATAGGATAGATAGATAGAGAACTCTTTATTGTCTCACCCATGAAGTACATAAACAAATAAATAAAATTTTTACGAACTAGTGTAACAATTGGCGGTCTTATCGCTGACAGCGATCTCTTCCAGACAATCTTTGACGGACAGCAACAGTAGAGAAGGGTAAACGGCGGTGCAAAACAATTTATAGACATAGATAAATTAAAAACTATTGTTTTACCTGACTTTGTAATAGATATGTATACCTACATTCTAATACGAGTAAATATATATTTTATAAAATAATAAACTAATATATAATACTTAAAAATGGAAATGAATACGTAGTAGTAATAAATAATGAACAGGAGCAATTACGATGATATACAATATTTATGCACCATACTTTATAAAAAGTAATAAATCAGTAATGATACTTTTACAACCATAGCACACACCAGTACACAATGAATATGTGGGCGTTAACGAGAATCATTGGCAACAGGAAAGAGGATCAATAACCGTAATTGGATCGGCGTTGGATCGGATTGTTTGCTAAGGTAATCAGTGTTTGGCGCCGCGTGCGTTTCATCTGAGTTCATACATTTTATTCTATTGACTAATTTGTGCAGACTTCATTTCATGAACTTCGGAGCATCAATCATCCATAATACAGATTCCGTATCATAGCTACTCATATCAGTGATATTTAATTGAGCACGAGCTTCTGCCTGCATCTTCACCCGTGGCGTGGTCTATGGAAAATAATTCCATCACCCATTTCACCCTCTTAAGGGTGAAATTTCGAAAATCCTTTCTTAGCGGATGCCTACGTCATAACATCTACCTGCATGCTAAATTTCAGCCCGATCTGTCCACTATGTCAGTCAGTCAGTCAGTCAGTCACCTTTGAGTTATATATATTTAGAAGATACATAACGATTCTGTCTATTTGAATAGATTTTTAAAGTAAAAACATAGAGAAGTTTATGAGGTGTATAGTCAGCTGTGCGTAGCTTGTCAGTTTATCTTATTTATTTCTAGGTGTGAGTTATGGTATTGTAATATAGTTAGATAAATAAATTAAATTAATCTAGAATTAAAAGTCATTATTATTTATTAGTTAAATTATTTACTGTTGGCCTCAAAGCTCAAAGTTGCGTAACGAGCCATGAGAGAGTGGTGCTCGGGGTTACCTTGCGAAATAACATCCGAAATGAGAAGATCAGCAGGAAACTAAGGTGACCGATATAGGTCTTAGAATTAGCAAGTTGAAATAGCTATGGGAAAGCCAGCTGGGTGATCGCAACTTGATTGCAACTCATAGAAACACATAATTGTACGGATTTAACAGTTTCAATACGCAGTTTATGTGCATAGTTACTATGGAATTTTTTCCTGTCGCATTGCAATCAATGTTCCATGATCACCCCCCAGATTGATCATAAAACTGATAACCGATGAGAAAGAAAGGTACTCGAGTGGCGAGCATGACTCGGAAGATGCAGCATAGGCCGGTCACCCACTAGATGGACCGACGATTTGGTCATAATCGTCAAGCCGATGGATGCTGGAGGAAAGCAGCCGCTCAAAGTAGCACTCAATGGAGATGCCTTTATTCTGAAATAGACATCCTCAGGTTGCTGATAATTTTTGAAGTAAAACTGCAGTGCCGTGTAAAGCTACTGTGCACGCTTGACTTGGGGAGTAATCTGGTGAATGCGTGACGGGGCGAACGGAACTTGAAGTTGTTGGTTAACGTAGATCTCCATTGTCAACATAAACAAAGATAAAAATTACTTAAAATTGGTTGGTTATTGTTATGTTGTATGTCCGGTACAATGACAATTTAGAATTGTCCAGATAGCGACATGAACATTAAATAAAGCAAAAACAAAGTTATACCAGCCGATAGATGGAGCTAAATAAGTTTTACTTCAGGTGTGTTGTCTAAAGCATACTCATTTTTTTTTAATAACCACAAGAAAATAATGCCAAATTCACTATAAAAAATTATTTGGAAGTGTATTTAATTTTGACCACAGTCGAAAAGAAATGATGACAAATAAATAATATTAAAAAGCTGTAAGTTGTGGAAAAGGAGACAAAAAAAAACAAAGGTTGAGTAGCCTCGACAAACTTTCATACGTTAATAAGTAAACAAAGAGACCAAAATAAAAGACGAGCCTTAAGCCTCCAAAATCTTTTTGTTGTATCTTTTTTAGAGATGCGATCCATTTACTCCAATTAGTTTAACAAAAACGACGGAAATTGTTTGTTAGAATGAAACATTTCTACAGATTTCAAAGTTCATCTGGACAATGGGATGGATTATGAAGGAATTAAGATCCCTTTCACGGGCTGGGGCACAGGATTTTGTAGAGATTTTCGATGAGGATCAAATTACAATCTTAAGCTTTTACTGACCCTGAAACCGCTCATATTACTAGTAAGCTGATTGTTAACAAGAAAAGTTTAAAGTCACTGAATTACACAATTTGATATCGGTGTATGTTAACTAACGAAATTGTATAGGCTAGGCTGGTCAGTGAAATTAAAATACCTTAGGGCAGTCTCTCAATTACAGGATGAGTTGCGATTAGTTACTTTCATAAAACATTTTTTTGATTATTTGTAAATTGAAAAATAACATATGTTAGGGTTTTTAACGAGCGAGGTTTAGGCTAAGTACTACTACCTATCAAGACCATCTATAATGCAACTATATAGCTATTATACTAAATGGTAAGACTTTTCTGCAAAGTTCATCTAGGAAGGTACCACCGCTTTGCCAGTTATTCTGCCGACTAGCAGTAGTGTGCGAGAGCTACTGTGTTCCAGTCTGAAGGGCAGGCCAGTCTGTAGGTAGTAAAATTACTGGGCATTTGAGTGTTTATGATCTAATCTGCCTAGAAATCTTATTACTAGAATAAAATAAAAAAGTATGTAAGTATTGTATCATTATCTGGTTCCCATCTAGCTAAGATTTGCTTAGTTTGAGGCTAGATGACGCTGTGTGAAATATACACAAATATATATTATTTATGCGCTGCTTTCCCTGTAAGACTCTCTTAACCTTCAATCAAAATACGTAGATACTATAAAATTACTTACCAACGACATGCATATGTGAGTGTACTTGCGCTGTCTGGAAGGAAGGCGCATCAGCTGACACCTCACACGTATAACGTCCTTCCGCGATCTGCGTCGCAGCTTCTATCGTCAACCGCTGAGCGTCACTCGCGTCTCGCTGTGAACAACATAGCTTATTAGATCAAGGTATCAATCTGTAGCCCAAATATTTATGTATGCGTTCTTGAGTGGAGACCGCGACATGGCAAACATAGGCTGTGTAAGGACGCCCTTTAACTAAGTGTACCTAGTCATGGTTTGCGTCGAGTGGCTGGCAATAATTGGATGAGAAAGCTGATTCAAGCTCTGTGCCGTACCTTGGGGCACACCTTATCCAGCAGTGATCTAATAGTGATGTATGCAATTTCTGAGTACATTAAGTTTTAAATAAAAAAAATAGGAGAGTTGGTTTTTAGAGAAGGAGTTTTTGAGAGAGTATTTGGAGGTTTCGGAGAGTAAACTGGTGAATGCGAGGCGAACGGAAGTTGGTTCACGTAGATCTCCATTTCAACATAACGAAGTTGAAAATTTGAATTGTTACTATTGGTATGTCTGGTAAAATGACAAGTTAAAGTTGTCAAGATGGCCTATTAAACAAAGCAAAAACAAAGTTATACCGGCCGATAGATAGAGCTAAACTAAAGAAGATTTACTTTAGTCGTGTGGTCTAAAGCACACTCGTTTTTTTTTTCGTTTGGTTTACTATATACTATCTGTAGCTGTATGTTAGACAACTTTTGGTCACATTATTTTATATGGAGCCTTTTGAATCTGATACCGCTAATATAACGCATTTAGGGTATTTACTGCACTGGCTTATTTTATTATGGATATGTTCACATGATAGATAGAATATGCTAGAATATGAGAATCACTTTTATTTCATGATGTCGCTGGAATGAAAACCAAACGAAATTCAGTTCAGACCCTATTTATCGTAGCGTAACGCTCCGTTACGCAGCAATAGTTTTATTTAGTTATGAGATAAGTTAAACATAAAGTACGTTGTAATTGACTTTTTTATGTTATGTAACATTACGGGCACACCGTGAGCTAACCGCAATTTTTAAACGCATTTCACGTGAAAAAGAAAAAAAAAAGTTCTTGCCCTGTAATAATCTTTTATTTAGACCCACATTTCAACCAAGTTAAAAAGAGGAGAATGTTCTCAATACGATTGTATTTTTTTGTTTGTTACCTCAGAACTTTCGAATGAGGGAAATCGATTTTGATGAATCTTTTTTTATTTGAAAGCTGGCGCTTTCCGCGTGGTCCCATATCAATTTGATCAAGATTGGTAGTTTTTGAGTTATCCTTAATAATGTATATTTCGACTTAAACTACATTGATGACGTTCTCATTTTTGTAATAAACAAATGCAGGGGGATTGAAGTCAGTCAGACTCTTTTTTAAAAAGCAATTATTGAATTATTGCATTGAAATTTTCATATATCAAATACAAATTTCAAACTTGGCATCATTATCTACTATCTACTAAAGAAAAAAAAAATCTTAGAGAGATTTTTAATTGGCCCCATTAAAAATATAAGTGCTATGTGTACGGAACTCTCAGTGCACGGCCAGTTTTATTTGTTGTTGTTAAGGTAAAGTCAAGTTAAAAGTTTATTGCAAATAGGCTATTTTTAGCACTTTTACAAGTCAAAATTATATTAGCTATTTAAAGTTAAGTTATTTTACTAAGCATATAAATTACAAAGTGCTTATAGTCAAATAATATATGAGTTTGGAAAAAAATAAGGTTTTTATGTCACTACAAATTCGTAGAATAGAGGGAGATAGATGGGCTGAGATTGCGACGAACTGAATTCCCAGAGACTAAAACCGCAAGAGAGGTACACCAATCCAAAGATGGAACAGAGGTATAGCTGCTATTTGTACTAACAAATCGCAGGAAAACTCTGCCTGCTAAAAAACAGGCAAAAATGGAACAGCAGGAGGAGGCTTCTACCGCCACAGGCGGTCCTTATACAAAAGTTCAAATCTATAGAGCTAATAACACATTTTATTTTGAATAGATATAAGTAAATATAGTGAGTAACGAAAGTAAACATATAAATATAAGTATATGTTAAGTATATTAATGGATTAAGTATGATATAAAAACTTTTGTTTTGTTTGTTTAGATCGTATAAGGAACAAATACATATAAACTTTTAGTTATTTTTTTTATGTTTTGGCTCCACACTATTGTGTATTTAGCCAGTGTCAAGTAATTAATAATTTATCAAGTTATTGATATTTCACGCAAATATGTGTCAAGTCACAGTCGAAGTCATCAAGTCAAGTCATAGTCCAGTCATAGTCTAGTCAAGTCTTACTCCTAGTAAAGTGGTGGCAACTTTACCAGAAGCTTCTATGGAGTTTTGGAAACAACACGAAAAGAAACGTTTCACCATCATTATACCATTTTCCCACACTCGCGCCTGTAATCCAGCACTTAACGAATAGAATGCCACCAATTTTATGCACTAACACTGAAAATTACACAAGTTTTGGAAAATAATACAATGCGGCGACGCAATCTTTTTCGCATTCCCGCCAAAACTCGACATTAATATTAAACCAGTTTTTATTTTATTTTTATTTATTTATCAGGTAAAGGGAACGTTCACTTAACTCACACCACTGTTTATTCTTAGTTAGTTAGTTAATGTAGCGAACGTTTAATTCGGGTGGTTTGTCTAGGTTTATGTAAGTTAAGCTAACAAGCACAAAAGGCTTGGCGGGAACGTCAAGGCGTATCTACCCTCCTTAACAAAAGCTGAGTAAGATTTGCTTAGACATGGCATTTAGTTAGTTTCACTTTTAATAAGTAGTTTATAATGCGCGTGCATGTTACATTAAGAAAATAAGTTTAAAAAGTAAAGTATTATAGCTTTATGTATATATAAGTTTATTTAATCAATTTCTCATATATTATTCCATAGACTTAGATTTAAGTATATTCTATTTTAATTCTTTTAATATATTGTAATTTAAATTGTTGTTTTTAATTTTATTTTAATTGCTCTTTTACAAATTTTGTGATTATGGCAACCTCCCTCGTATAAGCAAGCAGCCTCAAACTCAAAACTGGTGCCTTATAGACCTTTTAGACCTATTTTCAGCAGTAGACGTCTTTAGGTTATTGATGATAATTGGTTAGTAAACTAGGAGTATGACTTTGACTAGACTATGACTTGACTTGATGACTTCGACTATGACTTGACACATATTTGCGTGAAATATCATGAACTTGATAATTTATCAATTACTTGACACTGGCTAAATACACAAAAGTGTGGAGCAAAAACAGTAAAAAAAGTATTGTATTATCGATGCTGTAAACAAATATCAGGACTATAACTAACCACCCCTGTCACTCCGAACGTTTGTCCGATAGGTGCTTGTTGAGGCGAAAATATTTGTTGGCTGTTCTCGACTAAGGCCATTTATATCTTGAAATTAATGTTGGATTGTTGTCGCGGTCACGTGTAGAAACAAATGAAGGTCTTGGATTTCTCACAGCGTTTATTCATGAAGAAAACATACTATTAGTGTCAGGGCAACGTGACTAATGGCGTACTTCGCTCGACCCTCGGCTAGTAAATGTAGGTCCGAAAATAGTTGAAGCCTGTACAGATTGTGGAAGGGCTATAGGTTTGAATTGTAGTCTATTATCTTTCCTTAAACTACTTATCCAAATATACCTATTAATAAAGGCTTTGACAGTGATTGACTAAATTACGAACAGCCTAAATCGCTAGACTTCTAAAGATTTTGTATTTGGAAGAGTAAAAACTGACTTCAGACTTAAATGGTTTTTTCATGGATGCCAGAGATTCAGGCTCTACTTACTTTACTAAATTTAAGCGGAGTAGTGATTTGCAAAAAAAAAAAATCACTTCTGATTGATATAACGTGCTTTTTAGGTTAGGTATTCAACATCATATTTGTCTCAATATAATACAACAATTATCTATTAATTTTCGCTATATACATCTGTACTATCAACAAAGCCGCAAAGTTTCTTCCCCTAAATACTCGTTTATTCGCTGTAACTAAAAAGAAAAAAAAAGAGTATGACCATTAGAGTTAACCTGAGGATGGTCTTTGTTATAATTCTAATCAATGTGTCACTACAGTCATTATCGACCTACATAACATTAAAGGTAATTTTTTTAAATATTGTGGTAGGTACTTACAGACCTAGGATACTGTGATACCAGTAAAAATGGCTTTTAAGAGGACGAAGAAAAAACGCCAGCAATTTAACCCACCTCTTTCACGTTACCTTAGACTACAATAAAAATTTAGACGGCGCTCTCAAAACCAAATAATTGTATCATAAAAGGAATATGAAATCATAAAAAATTTACCATTCCAGGTTAGTTATAATGTAGAGATAGAGTATTTACATCTAGTTCATCCCTAAATTGCTGTTCAACATAATGCACACAGGTCTATGTCATTTTGCAACTTCATCAGCCCCATGCTCACTGTACTGGGTGGAACACTCGGACTCCGTAACGACAGAGTAAAGATCACATAAAACATCTTTTGTGATTTTGAGATGCTTGATAATGCTGGTTTTCTTTTCGGTACAGTATTTTCTTTTCCTTGTAAAAGAGTATGCTATTTTCAAAATTCACTTAAAGTCTTTGGGAGAGGTATTTGAAACTGTGCGCCAGTTTTAAATTCAAACAAGCCCACTGAGCCACACTATAAAACTCTATATGTTTCGCAATTACGTATTCCTTTTTTTAATAACTTTAAAAAACGTTTTGAATACGCCATCTATTTGTTTTTCTGATTTGAGAAATGCAAAGCTCTACCTGCCAAGGCCGCCTCTTTTCAGTAGTTTTGCAAGTAGCTGTTTCCTGCTATAACCTTACTGGAGGAATGGGGTGGGTTAACCCTTCCCCTATTATGGGAAAGGAGGCAGGGAGGTTATGAGTCTGCAGTGGTAATGGGCGAGGTGAAAAATAACGTAGAAATAGCGTTTCGGGAAAGCTTCTGAATATTTTTTATTGATTTAGGTGAGGCTTACCTGAAAGTGTTTCTATTATAAAATTTCCAAAGAGATTTGTAGTTCATTTGACTTGGGTATAATAAACACATAGAAGAAGACATACTTTCACATTTACATATAATATATAGGTACATTTTTAGTTTGAAAACTATCGTGAGTATGACATATTTTGGAAAATTAATTACGGCTAAACCCAAACTAAAAAACTAAACTAAACTAGTTACAGTTACGTACTTACGCTTGCAAAGGACGCCGCAAGTTGCGTTAGTAATTGGCACCCAGAAGAAGGACATCGAATATGTCCAAAATCTGGTCGGAGTAATTTCAACTTTTAATGAGATTAGCCGTTATTAATTTTCCAAAATATAGGTAACTTGCCTATGTGCTTAAATTATATTATTAATTTTATATTTAAAGAGCTCCGGCTTAAGCTAACCGGTATATTTCAGATACTGTATTCATAAATACGAAATAACTTTAATAATAATATATATGCAAATACACACCTACTTAAAAACGACAGTATTTTAATAGGTATGTATAAATATGAAAAGGCATACCTACCTGAATACTGTGTTAAAGTAACCATGAATTTTTATATTTCTACCATTTTTGCACTAAGCTTGTGTTAATGGTTCGCCGCTTTCAGCGTTAGTACACTGAACCTAAAATTACAGGATAAGTTCCAATGTGTTTCCTTGTTATGGCGAAACGAATTATTTTCCTCTGTTATTAAAACACTAAATGCAATAGTACTGTGAAACACGTGAGTAGCCTGTGGAGCAGGAACAGAAAATAACTGGACTATGTTGTGTTCTTGCTCCATCGTTAATTAACTTCGTTTCATTATATTTACGTACTGCTAAGCTGCGCATTAATGAAAGGGTGGTAAATAGCATACAGCTGTATGCTTAGTCTGTGACCAATAATTATCCTACATGCCTATCTGGAAAGATCTTGTACATTTTAATATTGCTTAGCGTCAGTAAAGATGCGGGATGGAATTATTCATCATCAACGTCATCACCCAAACTGATCTTGTGAATATAGGTCTCCCCAATAGAGCGCCACTTTGACCAGCTACTTGCTTTTTGCATTCAAACGGTTCCTCGCCGCTTTTTGTCAGTCTGGCAGAGATTGTAATCGTGTTCTCTCTTGCTCGCACTCATCAATTCTAAAGAAAAGCCTTGCGACATTGAACAAAGCAGGTGTTTTATTGCCTACGAAACATTTACAATGCACTCAGCTGGTGCCCGTGCTGTGTGTACCGTTAAATAGACATTTCGACTGTCATGCAGTTATTTTAGAAGGCACTAAATACTAAGACAAAACTTTTTTTTAATTGGCCCTTGTACGAATATTCTATAGCATGGTCTATACACCGTACTTCACCGTATATAGAGCACGGCTTAGACCATACAAAGGTGTATAAGTTTAACGTGTGTAAAATTGTTACTTCCAAAAAGTAGTATTGAATAATTTCAGAACAGCAAAATAAATGGCAAGCGAGCAAATAAAGAGACTTTATCAATTTAAGTTTGCGGACCAAATTACAGAATAACGTTCTGCCACAAACGGTGCTAACGTTGCGTGTTCATTCAATTGTAAATGTACACTCGACTTGAGCAACGATCGACGACTGAACACTGTTGTCGAACACTTGTCTAAGTTTTGTTTGTTCAAAATTAATCTGAGTTGAGTAGGCAGCAGGCCGGTGAGTAACCTACGCCTACGTAACGGCCTGTGGGTTAAATACTACCCACTAGACAAAACCGTGTCTAACGATGTTAATCCGGTTAACATACACAAATTAGTAACAATATCCATTGTATTAATTACAGAAAAAGCGTACATTGTATTTCAATATGTGTTTTAGAACTACTGTGACAAGTAAGTTATAAATACATTTTCAAATACAACATTTATTATTTTATTTTATTTATAAGTATAATAATAATAACGCCCACCGGCCACATACATAGATCCTGGACCTTAACTAGGATTCCGTGTCTAGGGACCCAGGAACTACGAGGACCATGGTCCCACATCACCCAGACACAGAAAAAGTATTAATGCTTTTTTTTCTGTGCACTAATACTTGTCCTACCACGGGAATCGAACCCGCTGCCTCCGGGTTATGAGCCGACCTCCTCAACCGCCATACCACAGAGGCTGTAATTCAAGACTAAGCCCATTCTACTCTCTTATTATTTTTGATATATTAAATGTATCAAATTCTTAATTCACTGATGAAAAATAATAAAAATATTTTAAGCAAAAATCTAAATATGTTAATTTAATCCGTTTTGGAGCTTTACGATGCTATACAGACTGATTCACAGATACATACATTAAACCTATAAAATCACTTTGTTTATTTCGGGGCTTAAAATAGCATATTTTCGAGGGTCAAAACTTTTCAACTTGATTAAGTGAAAATTAATTCAACAAGTAGTTTAAGTTAAAATTATTGTGCTGGTGACTTCAACAAATCAAACGTTTGAATGCGATTCTCATTCTCATGCCTCTCCCACATTAGTGTCTATCTCCACAAAGCTTTGCCAATTGACGCAATACACCCGTGTGACAGTTTTCTCGCTATGCCTCGCAAATTATCGAAATTATGTGACGATAGATGATAATACTAGTAATTAGTAATAACACCCAACGATAACATACAAAGACCTTGACCTTAACTAGGATTCCCTGTGTCTAGAGATCCAGGAACTACCAGGACTATGGTCCCATAACACCCAGACTCAGAACAAGTATTTGCGCTTTTTTTTTCTGTGCACCAATGCTTGTCCCGCCGCGGGAATCAAACCCGGGTTCTAAAATATGAGCCAACCTTTTTCACCACTAAACGATAGCTGATCAACCAGTTTTTGGACAGAATTATCATAAGTGCCATAATCACCACGCTTTGCAGTCATTTTGGTATTGTGGAAGATTTTAAGGTATTGAGGAGAATGCTGATGCCATTCCCTGAATTTTCCCTTAGTCGGTTGTTACGGGAGCCACGAGAAGAGATGGGATTTTTTATTCGAACCCCGATTCATTTTCGATGTTCGATTGTTTTGACATACTTCAAAGGAATTTATCGCTTTTATCAGAAGATAATGTGAGGCATCAGCTTTACTTTCAACTTCGTAAACGATTAATAGTTTATTAAACATTAATTATTACCATTCAATTAGATAAAGCGTGCCATTACACAAATTAACTATTTCGTTTACATTAATAATAGAGTAAGTCGTTCGCGTAGAATGAGATAATTTCATGGACCCACATATTAATTTCGTAGTTTACTAATTACAAGGACGGCAAAGTTAGGAGTTTGACACGTTTCATGCGTTGCGTAAGCTGTTGTATTATTCTATGTGGGGGAAATAAAAGTTACTACGATATAATTACGCTCATTATGGGATACAAAACATAACTGATTTTAGATTGTTTATGACTTTATAATGCTTCTCCAAAAATACTCAAGGCTTATATACACACGAGACGAGACGGTTTCTATCTCGCCGCCAGTCTTGTATGAACATTCAATGATTGGAGCTTAAATGGTCTAACCACAAAAGGTTTAAACCAGCCTTAGGCAAATGTTAAACTACCGTTTTGTATTGTTAAGCACACGTTTGTCTAAGCCTTGTTTATGTATTTGTACCACGGAGAGAGTTTAAAAAGGTCGGAGGTATGAATTACATGGAAATGTTCATACGGAGTCGGGGCGATGTGGGAGTCGTTTATTTATATCGTGATGTATTGAACCACGTTTTGAACCCGATCCCACCTGGAGATGTAGTGACAAACTATTCAAAACAAATGCACTTTTTGGTGAAAGTAATTAATGATCAGAATTTTATGTTTAAATACGGGTACAATCTAATTCAATACTGGAATGTGAAAGCGGGGAAATTGTTTTCTCTTTTGGTTTAAAAATTCCGCATTCTATTCACTACACCCTTTGTATTTTTGGGTTAAGCTTCGTTAGAAATAGGATAATAAATAACAAAATTGAAGTCAATCAATAAAAAAAAAAACAATTGAAATCCTAAACATGCATATTCATTAAGCATTTGTTAGGCGGAACGAGGTTCGCTGGGTCAGCTAGTAACTAATAACTATCAAAAATACTCGAGTTTAAACAGCTCGCTAGCATAGCAAATATCTATTTGAGGTTTCGCTAATTAGTTGGCAACTTCATTTTAGTTTTCCTTTGCGTAGTCTAATCTGAATTTGGAAACCACAATATTTCGACAGAAGCGAGTTTTTAAACAAACAAATCTCTAACGCATTTCATTACTGTATTAGTACTGCTGAGAGTGTTATTATGAACCTTGACTAGCAACCAATATTATTAAGATAAATGTATCATTTTGTGCCAGTTCTCAACTGAAAAGTTTTCTAAAACCAAACGGAAAATTTTGGATTTGATCACAATACATCGTGCTTTCAGCCTTTTGACCTACATACAACGGCTAACACGACCTAATAAGAATATCCGCAATGACACCCACTCAGATGTAATATATACAAAGAGTCCCCTGGAACCCTATAATAGCGTGGGTTGGAACCGATTAGGTACCTCAATACCCCTAGAACGAATCTATAAGTGTATACCATCGTATGTACTACCATACTCACTGTCGAGTACCGCAAAATAAGTAAATATCCTGTCTATGAAATCCTGGCGAAAACTGCGGGTAAACACCAAATTGAAACAGGAAATTGTCATCGCCTTAGTAGGTTCCTAGGTCTTAATAATGAATATTCGAATAAACCCGCGCTAGGAAATTGTAGAAAATAAAATAGCGTGCATCATAAATGTAGGTTAATCGAGTTAAAGTAATAATATAAAAATAACGAATACTAGATGATCAAACGAACTTACTTAACCTAATAAAGTTCAGAAGTCAAACTTTATAATTTTATAACCTATATCATTCTCAATTCCTCGGTTCATTAAAGTCATCTGCGATCACCAAGCTTTTTTCTATGATTATGGCAATTATGATAATAATAATAAGAACGCCCAACGATCAAACACATAGATCCTGGACTAGGATTCCCTGTGTCTAGGGACTCGGAAACTACGAGGACCATGGTCCCACAATACCCAGACTCAGAACAAGTATTTGCGCTTTTTTTTCTGTGCACCAATACTTGTCTTGCCGCGGGAATGGAACCCGCCGCCTCCAAGTTATGAGCCGACTTGCTCAACCACCACACCACAGAGGCTGTCTCATATATATGAGAAAGCTAAGTGCAGATTAGCATCGTAAGTGACATTTTATGGTTTTTATAGGTCTACGTTCAGCGATGGACGTCTTCTGGTTGATCATGCGTATACGCATGCCGTGTATAATACAGTTTTCATTATGATGACGCCATCATATTCTCAATCATATGATTACGCTACAGATGCCGTCATTAACTGTAAATCTAACCACATAATCATATATGATATGAAATCTATCTATCTATAAATTTCCTAGATACATAGTACTAATGTTGTCCATTTTAAGCCGATTGAAGCCCATTTGGCGTGCGTAAGCATCAGTAACTAGTGAGCCTATCCAGCGTTGAACAGTTAAACAAATACATGCTATTATCGGCTCTGTTGCGGAAACGCGGACGAATGCTAAAATAGTTTAATTTATGCGATACAAGGCTATCTCTCTTTGTTTATTTGAAATGCTTTTGAGCTTTGTGAGTTAGGTATATTAATTACTCGAATGTGTTACAGCTCATGTTTATCGTGTTGAAATAAACATAAATAAATAAAAAAACTTGAGAGGTGTGATTAATTAGTGGAGGGATTTTAATAAAATTTTATTTTTTTAAAGTTATAATAATATATTTTTATTATTAACAAATATAATCACACTATTACACTAATATTATAAAGGCGAAAGTTTGTATGTGTGTTTGTGTGTATGTTTGCTACTCCTTCACGCTCAAACGGCTGAATGGATTTGGATGAAATTAAAAGTGCCTAATGGAATATCCAGGAATGGAAAGCATTTATAAAGTATTATATATTATATATATTAGTATTCTTCGGATTTATAAAGTACTGCGATCACTAAGAAGCCTACCAAGCGTGGGAGCTATGCCCCCAAATCTAATAGGGGAGGTCAACAGTGGATCTCTTCCGACAAATTATATCTTAATATATAAAAATGAATCTCTATTTCCCTTGGTCGCATCACGGGTGAACGGATGGAACATTTTCGCTATTTTTATTTTGTTTTGTTTATTATTGTCAGGAGATAGTTCTCATGAAAGAAAAAGTTTGGAAAGCTTAGAAAAAAATTACCACGCGGTTAAACCGCGAGGCGCAGCTAGTAAATAATAAAATTAAATTTAGGATAACCGCGGACAATTAAATAAAGATATTTTTAAATTTGTCCTTCCTTACTTCTCGTGTGAGCGAGTGGTTAGCTTTGTCACAGAATTTTTAAGCCGCCTGAAGTCTTCTGGTTGGCTTAAGAAGCCCTCAGAGGCTCGACAGTGATTATTTGTATGTACAACTTTTTGTTAGCAGTCATAGAAAACGTATAAAGAACGAAAAGTCAAGCTTCGCTTTAAGCGCTACAAGTACGATATTGCTTTTTTCAATACATTTTATTTCGTATATAAGCAATGCTTTGTTTGACCACTTATCTCACCCTAATGGACGATGCATTTGTTGTGTGAACTAGTAATAATACATTTTATAAAGAGTTGAACCTTTTAACTTTACAGCAGACAGTATAAATATACATTTTTGTAAAGAGAATGCAATAACTGTCTCCTGCAAGAAAAGATGGGCGCTCAGCTAAACCCGCATATTGTTTCACTGAAATATATTGTCTGAAATTCAGTTTCAGATTGGTTCAGAGTTTGTGCGACTAACAATATGTTTTGCGCTAGACAAATAAGTAGTAAGAAACAAAGAGTTATTTATCACGTTGCGAGGAAAACTTTTAGATTTACAAGTGCCTTCCATTATAGGACCAAACGCAAAGCAGATAAGTATTATTTATAACAAAATAATTTGCTGGCGTTTTTAATGAAAATACTGAAAACATGTTCTTAAGACACGTTTTTCACACTCAATAAATCGGGAATGAAATGTAATATCTATTATTCCCAAAAAACTGGTTTGGAAACAAAAACTGATTTCGACTTTGGCGCTTCGAGCTCTAAAAATTTGTACTTTCAATAATTACTTACTTTTTTTTTAACAAACAACTCAACAAATTAAATTTTTTTCTAATATATTTCTGTGACATAGACCATATACAAACATATATTTAAGCATAATTAAACATAATTTCCAAAACTGATTCAAAGTTACTTTATAATATGTACATATACATGTTACTAAGATATTAATATTATAAATTAGTATCACAACCAATACCACTTATGTTTACCACTTCATGTTCGTACATGTACTTGTCATGTATCTGGATGACAGCTTGAGAGCTTAGCTGGGGTTGTGTGGTGTGATAATATCTAGTATCAGATGGAATTACCCTTACGTGATGAGATATATTGATCTTACATTCAGACGCTAACCATGCACATTCATTGACCATTAGGCAGAAAGAAGTTCGCTGCACAAACGCACAAAAAAAATCCAAACATAATTTGGAGTAACCTCACCGAATCGTTTTCCACATTATTATTTGTTACCAAAAAAGTCGGTTGAAAACTTTAAATCATTCGGATCGTAAACAGTGACGTCATTATAAGCACGTCGGTTTGTGATCCGTGATTTGTAATTTGGAAGCAGTTTCAAAACTATTTACCCCAACAGTAGAACGGTTTATTAATTCAAAGTATTAGTCGATAGCACGTTCATCAGTTTGTATAGGTAACCGAAAATAGATTAACGTTTCTGACACATTATTGAATGTTTACGTCTTATTTGATAAGGTCGGTAACGATCATTTGATTTCATAATTATAGGTACTAAGTTAATAAAAGTGGTAACAGGGCACTAGCTTCTTGGAAGTGGTTAACTTAAATTAGGTGCTCCGGGGGCGAGTTGGCTGGACTGCAGTCGCGACCCCTTCTCGCTCCGGTACGGCGGACGAGGGCTCACGGGGTGGTTTTAGTGGGTTCGAGTCCCACATACCCTTGGATAAGGATTAATATCCTTATCCAAGAAAACATTTCATAAAATATATATAATTTTTGAAACTTTTCTTACATACCCGTGCAAAGCCAGGGCGGGCCGCTAGTTATTTTTATAAGCCAAAAACAGAGATGCGAAAATTCAATCAGGTCTCTGTAAAAAATTAGATTTTATTGAAGCTCAACATCGATATTAATTTTCACAGACTAATAAAGTTATTTATAGTTCAGTCACGTTCATAATTCATATGAATCACGTAGATCAATCAAAGCAAATAACTTTGTAATACACCCAATTAGGTCCAGCGTCAAGCTTAATAATTTTATATTGTGGATAAAATGATTATTCATTTTATACACAATATAGAAGACTAATTAGGTGTTTTTACAGGTTTTATATTACGAAGTTAAAATATGATCCGTACCTACGTATATAATCGTGTATTTTCTATTACATCTGGGGTGTAACATACCGGTTCACTCTTTGTGTTTTCATTCCTCAACCGCGTTGTCACTTACCATCAGGTGAGCTAGCGGTCAAATGCGGAATGCATTCATTGGTTAAAAGTATTTTTTAAGCCTTCATTGACCAGTATTATTAGTAATCATACTGGTCAATGAAGGATGAAGTGAATATCAAAAATCTTTAGAAATGTTTATGGTTTTACGATTTTGACATTCACTAAAAACATTTAGAAATTTTTGGTTTTACGATTTTGATATTCTACTGGCTTTTCATTCTAATTGTGAGTAATCCCTATCCGCTGAGAGCCAATGGCTGGAAGAGCCAAGCAGCTTAAAGTGATGGCGCTCGGGAGAGGCCTGTGTACAGCTGTGGAAGTCTCATGATTTTAATGAGAATTCAAAAAAAGGGGAATAAAACTGCATCACAGTCTGAGTCAAATTAAAGTCCATAGCGGATTTTAAACAAAACATACGTCATACAATTGTCTGAAGTGAATTGATCAGATGTGACTTCTAAAACGTTTACACTGTTCGAGAATAAATCGGTTCGAATATCTGCTGCACCATCTATATCAGGGGTTCCCAAACTTATTTTGTCTACTGCCCACTTTGAGAATGAATTATTTCTTAGCACCCCCATTTCTTCACTTTTAAATAACCACTATAACTTAAAATAAAAACTGGATCTCTCACTTCAGGCCCGCAGCGCACACAAGGGGGCGTTATCGCCCACTTTGGAAAAGGCTGGTCTATATTGTTTCTCTCGTCTGAGGTTAAAAGAAGTTTCGGAAAACCAAGATCATTTGCAATTAACATCGGTTTCAGAGGCAGTCCATGAAATTAAGCGTGATCCAACACAGTTATCAATCAACTGCCAAATCAGGAACCTACTTATGCGTCTGACGTCTTGATTATTTTTGTTCTATGGCACTGACTCACGCTTACTGAAAGTAAATGAACTACAGAAATGTTTTTACGAACGTGACTTGGGATATACGAGTAAAGCCATTACAATAATGTGCAAAATGAACAATTAAATGCAATGACATACGCTATTTTCAACTAATAACGTTTTGTGTAAAGTAGTAATAGTAAGTAAAATTACTTCACCTCAACTTGAACAAAAAAGGGTTACGTACTTAGAACTATTGTATTGAACTCATAACTTTCAAAACGGGGCCGAGGACAAATCAGAACTATAAAGCCTTAACAATAGCCTTGCCAACTTCAAGGCCTTTCACAGTACCCAATGTCCTAAGGTATGTTTAAAAGGTTTAATCCCGTTGACAGATCCAAAGCATCCGTCACGAGAAAGGGTCACAATTAATTACCGTGACGGTAATTACGGGGGGTAATTTGTACGAATGGCAGTGGACAATAGACATTAACGTAGACTAGCTACGCTACCACTCCGTAATGAAGCCGTGTTCCAACCCGTGATAAAATTTAAGCGCTCCGCATGGGCTCACCATAAACTGATACTTGCTACATGATATCACAATCAGTTACTACCAAAACATCACAAATACAGAAACATGAACCTAACTGTGCTGTGATACGAATTCATTTTCCATATCAAGTTGGGTAATGTAGGGTTGTCATGAAACGGTCGAGGTCATGATGAACTAATTACCAACTATGAAATGCTGGGCATAGTAAAGTTAATGATGGGTACTTATTTTGGTGGAAATGATTGTTCCAGGATTAAATACTTGACACGGCTTTGCAATCATAAACGGACACAGTTTTGTTAATTACACAGGCATCTATTGTATATTTTATTAACGTGCTGTAGCGCAGCGAAATTCGACTAATCAGTAAAATTTCACGATGTTCGCTGAACACTATAAAATTTGAATTTAGAGCTGATTAGCAACGTTATATTTGTTTATTTATCTGTTCTTTGTTTCTAAATTATACTGCATTCTCTTATAATGTAATGTAATGTTGTGTGGTGTCCTGAATAAATGTCTTTTCTTTCTTTCTTTCTATTAGTATCAGTTCTAAATATAAATTTTGTGTTTACCGACTATCCTGGGCTGGGCTGGTCATATTTGCTGTAGAACCGACAATCGTTGGGGAAAGTGTGTCCTTGAGTGGAGACCGCGACTTCGCGAACGTAGTGACCGACTAGGTGGAGTGACGACTTGCGCCGAGTGGCTGGCAGTAATTGGATGAGAAGAGCCGAAGACCGGGCTCAATGGCGTACCTTGGCAGAGGCCTATATCCAGCAGTGGATTAACGCAGGCTGATGATGATGTTGATAATGACAAATCAGTTCTAAATACAAAATTTCATAATATGGGGGACCCCTTTTTTGTCTAAAAATAAGAAAAATTATAATAATGTAACGATAATATTTTTTTTTTTTACCTCGGTAATAGATAAGTTAGAATCTCTTAGCAGCCACTTCTAGGCTTAAGAAATCTCTTTACGCCATGTCAGAAGTCAGTGAATGTTGACCCACGGCTTAAAGCACTGTAGCGCTTAGTTGTAAATTCCATTTGTTCTTTACAACTTTTTAGTATACAATGGCTGGTCAACATTCGCCTTAAAGTCTCCGTCCGCAGCACTGTAGTGTTCAATTGTAAATTCCATTTGTTCTTTACAACTTTGTAGTATACAATGGCTGGCCAACATTTGCAATGAGCGCTACAATTAAAAAACTATCATTTGTGTACTAATTGATCTAAATACTACATTTATACCAACTACTAATTCTAAATGCCAGGGGTTGGGCAGCAGCATTCTCCGCGGTACATTTAAATCCGTCTGCCAAGCGTGGTGATTTAGTTTTCATGTTTTGTTGAAGTAAAACTTTATTACGCACGCTTGGGGAGTAAACTGGTGAATGCGTGACGAGAGCGTTACGGAAATTGATCGGGCGAGGCGATCGTAAGTTGAGGGAGAGATATAAGTTAGTGAGGAAAGAAAGAAGGAGAATTAAGTTTTAATTCAGTTGTGTGGTCTAAGGCACTCTCGTTTTTTTACAACTGAATTTTGGCATTTGACCGCAGTCTCACTTGATGGTAAGTGACGACGCGGTCTACGATGGTATATGCTTGCGCTAAAAATCGTTGCTCTTTCAGAAATACTTATACCTTTTGACTGTGGAATAACTTCCAAACAATAGAAAATTAATTGCTACCAACTTGATTCCAAGCCTCAATTAAGCAGCTCAAAGAATTTCACGAAATCGAATAAAAATAGAATACGCAATAAACTACGCAACTCATTGTTTCGACAATAAATGGTCCAGCAATCGTTTAACATATTTATAGGGGCTGTTCCGAAAAATAAATAAAAATGTTATTTTAAATCCGATCTTTGTGTTTCATCTTTAACTTGGTACCTAAAATAAAGTCAAATAATCCACTTATTTAGAAGTTGTTAAGAGGTACGGTTGCGTGACCTATGACACCTGTGAGTGGCTTGGTTTATCGAGGACAGGTCATGTAAATCGCGTCGGCACGTCACGTCATCGTTGAGCAAAGTTATAATATAATGGAAACAATAGGTAATATTCCCATTTCTAATAATATATACTCAGTGTACATTTTAATGTTGAGGAGTAAGACGTTGGTTTTCTGAAGTAAAACTTCTTTACGCACGCTTGACTTGGAAATAAGCTGGTGAATGTGACGAGGCGAACGAAAGTTGATAGTTGTTGGTTAACGTAGATCTTCATTGTAACCGTAACAAAGTCAAAAATTACTTAAAATTTGTATTATTATGTTGGTATGTTGGTAAAATGTCAACTTACAATAGTCAAGATGGCGACATTAACATTAAACATAGCATAAACAATGTTATACCAGCCGATAGATGGAGCTAAACTAAAGAAGTTTTACTTCACTCGTGTGGTCTAAAAGCACACTCCATTTTTTGTCTGGCTTCCATGCCATACTGTTTTGTAGACGTTTTCGCTTTGACCTATGTTGAAATCTATCTTAGAAATATAAAAATGAACCTCTATTTCCCATGGTGTTCGCATCACACGTGAATGTATGGATCATTTTCGCTAGCATTAGCATATTTCTTGTGTTTAATATTGTCAGGAGACGATTCTTATGACAGAAAAATTGCGGAAAATTAAAAAATGTTTACCATGCAAGTGAAACGGCTGGACGCAGCTAGTAAATAATAATAATAATGTCTTAAGTAGGATTGTAGGAATATTGTATCAGGATATGTATTATTCTTACTTTTTAATTTGTTTTACAAGGTATATGATATTTTCTGAAATATAAAGAATATTTCTTTATTACATTAGATATTTCGACAACTTGACTTGGAATTCTATTTAAGTTTACGAGAATTTGCTTACTTCAGAAGGTTTTGCGTCGCAAAGAGGAAAAGTTACGGGGTTCACTTAATTTCATACTTGTTAAAATTTGTCGCGACTTGTACACTGGTACTTGGGACCAAAACAAATGGCTGGGGAAATTTAATTTCCATGCCAACTGAATTACGACCCGCTTCAAGATTACGAGGTCCTGACTAAGTTAATTAACGGAGATAACTATAATGACTTGCACGTCATTTTATTTTTTACTTTGATATTTTTTTAATACATTAATGATAATAATAATAATTATAATATTTGTGGACATTTCACATAGCACCATCCAGCCCTAAACTAAGCAAAGCTTGCACTATGGGAACCAGATAAATGATACAATACTTAGATACCTTTTTGTTTGTAAACACTTACATAGAATACAATATAACACCCAGATACAGAACAAACATCGATGTTCATCAAACAAACTTTCGTCCTGAGTGGAAATCGAACCTGCAACCTACAGTTCAAAAGTGAGCCAACTGAGCTATCAAAGTTAAGGTTTTGAGCGTACTTATAGGCCCCTAGGTTGGGCCTGAAATACAGTTTCCAATAGTTCGGGAGTCTATGGGTTCATTATAATGAATCCAATGAAATTATAATAAATGAAGACTATACATACATAGACTCCCATGGAAGTTATAACTTTGTAATTAATTGTGTCAATAAATAAATTTATATTTGTAATTATAATCTTCATTACAGAAAGTTTATCCAAACTAAAATCAATCTTAATCATTATTATCAGGATTCAAGAGGCAAGCAGCCGCTCAAAGTGGCGTTCTATGGGGGAGGCCTATGTTCAGAAGTGGACGCCTTCAGATTGGTGATGATGATGATGATATATCTACGTTAAGCCAGCAACTCGCATGATGGGGAGCGAAGGTGTGACCGAAGACATAGCACGTAAACCAAGAAGGTACTTCACACTACTCTTGAATTTGCCCAGGCTATAGTTTCTGGAAACAAACAAGATGACAAAAATTGCCGTCCGGTCCTGTGTTAGAATAGGATCACCCTATCTTCCCGTTGGTGCCGTAAGAGCCCGCTAAGGGAATATCCAGAGATTAATCAGTAGCATTCTCCCGGGTACATTAAAATCTTGACGCGCCATATGAAGCGTGGTGATTATGACAAACCCAGGGTATCATGAGGTTCCAAAATGATTTCGTTTATGAGGAGACCTATTTTTAATGTATTCGAGATGATTATGTAAAACAAAATGGTAAAAGTTCTAATCTTTGGAAATGCGCATTATGAAGTTGGACTCAAAAGTTACAAGAATAAAATCATCCTAGTTAGTTTGTGATGTAAATAATCGTTGATAATTATTGAAGGGTTATGGGTGAAACTATAAATAAAAACAGCCAGGGTTGTATATTCTAATTGATGTATAGAATAGTAAAGTAACATAGTGTGTGTAGTGGATAGCCCGACAATGGTAGACGGAAGAGAGATAACGAAAAGGCATAGATCACCATCTAGTTTTTTTTTCATAACATTTTGTAGCACTGACAGTCTATGGATTTAGTTCATAACAGTTTAGTATACAACGACTGTTTTTTTAACACAACGGATTTTTAAACGCCATCAATCTACACATATAAAGTCCTGACTGACTGACTGACTTATCATACATGAAATTTGGAGAGTGTGTTTGTTCTTTGTAAAGTGTAGATATTAATTAGAAAGAGTTTTTCGAAATTCCACCCCTAAGAGGGTGAAATGGGTGGTTGAATTATCTCTTAAAAATTTCTTCGACAGAAGCTAGCTATAAATAATTATAAACGCTGGTGAATTTGTATAATTAATTATCGCGTACAGTATACTTTAGTAGATTACAGTCCTTTAATATGTTTGTAAGAAGACCTCTTAATTAAAGTTGTCGTGAGTAAACATAATGAAGAAACGCCTCTAAGACGGTTGAGCATTGTATGGAGGCTTAGAGAGTTAACCGTTTGAACTTAAATTGTGATAGAACAAAGTAAAAGTGGTAGTAATTAAGGGAAAATTAGAAAGGAAATTATTTTTATTTTCTTTCGTTACTCATGGCAAGGTGGTATAGGTTCCCGACAAACGGTATTATGTTACATAGAAATCGACAAAATATACAGTATAATTTTCTTATTTGTAGTTTTGATTCTGTTGGCGAATCACTAAACGATTACGAAACGTTTCGTATACAATCAAGCAACTGTAGGAAGTTTCACAATCACTTTTATCCCGCATCATTAGTCTTATTACTATGTACCTCATCAAATTTACAAAATTAATTTCAATTTAAGCTGCGCCAATTATTGTATGCTATTGATGAGATACTTTCAAGTCAACAAATAAAGTGAGATAGGAATACACCTCGTCAATAAATAATATTCTTTATGCATACACAACAAAAAGAAAATTGAGTTTCGTTCTGGCAATAGGATTGTCCAAGCCAATTTCAACTTTATAACAACAAGCAAGCAAGCGAGCAACAAGCTGTATATCAGCCAAATATCTAAAGTTTCTTGTTTTTGTCAAAGAACTTCAAATATTTGTCATAAAGTTTGTAGAATAACATTAAAAAATCATCAGATTTTCTCAGTGCGAAACAATCTCACAATATTCGTGTCAACGGACAGTGTAGATTGAGTCGAGAAAAGCTTTACTTTCGCGAAAGTGATTCAGCGGAATGCCTAAGTGGGAGCTAAAACTTTTGTTAATCTTCGGGGAGGCAATTTGTCTTAAAACAGTTTGGGGCAAAACAAATACCTTTCATTATTAACTAATCACAGTTTTATGATGTGAAATAAATAAATAAAACATGTAAGGTAATTTTAACTTTTTTGAAGTTTACTTACGATACTTTTCATTACGGAAAGTATAGTGGTATAGCTCTTCTCGGGGCATATTTTGTTATTGCATGACCTATAGTTGTGCTGAAAGCTAACAAAAAAACTGTGTATTTATTTAATTAACACAACAATACACAAAAAAGTTTACTTATATAATTGAACTTAGGAGAAAGAAAAAAACTAAACTATACATAAGAAATTAAAATAAATAATAATTGAAGAAAAAGTAAAAATAATAAAAATCACTAACTAAACATTTATAAATCGCAATAGCTATATAACAATTAACTCGGTAGCCGCAAGACTTAGTCAGCTTACTAGCTTAAAAATTACGCTTTTCGCGGCACAATCGTGGCTATGCATTGCGCTGCTCTATACCCCATAGCGATGGATCTAACCAAAGACAGATATGAATTTCTCATTGTGAGCATGCTACATCGTCAATCACAATGCCACTTAACATCAAAAGAAATGTGGTCGAATGCGTATATAGTACTTTCTTTAAAATACATGTCTTTGAATTAGGGCACCCCGTAGCTTGACTTCATCATCATCATCAGCCTATATTAGTCCACTACTGGACATAGGCTTCTCCCAAGGCACGCCACTGAGCCCGGTCTTCGGCTCTACTCTTCCAGTAGCTTGACTTTTTTTCCTATTATTCGAAACTACAATTTCTGGGATAGAAATGAAATAAAAAAAATTTGAGAGTTTATGCAATCTTTAGGCAAAGTTTATCAAAAGCCTTTCAATGGGTTTGTCATGAAAACTACTTAAATTAACAGACAAACTCTCAACTTTATTATTATGGATAAGGATTAGTAGAGATCCTAATAGCTAGTTAATTCCCGCCATGACATGGCTTGAAACTGGAGTTCAAACAGTTCTCCGAAAGGAAATACGTTTTAGTCTAGACCACTGCGCTAATGAAAGCCGAGGACGTCTCAAGAGGATTAAAGCTTTGATTCATGGAAGTTGCCACACGCCAAACCATCTTACGTCTATTAATTTTGTCAACGTTCTACAGTTTTTTCATCCATCAAATAAGCGAATTGTTTGTTTGTTCTAACTGTTGATGATATAGCAAGATTTATCTTTATAAATAAATTAACCTAATAAAATTGTGTTAATGTCTTTTTTAGTACCGATGGATTTGCGTTTCACTATATCTCACCTGATAGTAGCACGCTTACCCAGAAATAACTTATTTATTATTGAATTAAAGACACCCAAGTTGTAGGTGGATGGAAACACTGACGGCGGGAGTGAGCTCCATTCTCTAGCTATACGCAATAAAAGAATCTGCAAAGCGTTTTGTACGAACAAAAGGTAAATCAACAACGTAGGGATAGTAACTGAAGCGTTGAGAATAAAAAGGGTTTAACTGTCAAATTTATAGTTTCGAGAAAATTTACTTTAAACTTCAACGGCGTCATTTTAATGTAGAGTGCTTATAAGGTAATAGAAAAGGTTTATGTAAGTATCAGTTGCTTGAAAATGTATTAATTATATTTTAAAATACTAAATATAGTACCAATTCATACAATTAGTGTAAAATGTAATATAATAAAATAAATATAATAATGTTTTTATGCTAAACGTACTGTATTCCTGTGACAGATAAACCGTTTTAAGACTCAAAATCTCGAGATTTAAGCCTCATTTCGGTATTTTGAGAATGTATTATTGTAGATAATTTCACGCTGAATCCAACGATACCAATAAGTCATTTTGTGAAAAAAAATCAGTTAAACCCTTTTTGTTCTCACTCCTTCAACTCTGTCCTCACCGTCAGGTCTTGTAGTGTAGTCTGTAGTAGTTATAATTAAGAGACGGTTTTTAAGTTATTGTAAAATCTAATATGCTCTTTTTTTCTTTTGAAGGTGATTTGATTGAACCGGAAACGCAACGCATGGCCCGTCCACTAGGTAGACCGACAATCTGGTCAAAACCGCGGGGACCCGATGGATGCAGGGGCAAGCAGCCACTTAAGCGGCGCTCTATTGGGGAGGTCTATGGTGGTGATGATGATCGAGAGTGTTCTTAGCTATGATTCAAGAAAATCTGTATATAGCTCATCTGCTCTTTTCTAGATGATGAAGGGCATGTCGGATTTCTTAAAATGTTGAACTGAATGAACTGTGTTATTTGCATTGTTATTTATTGCCGTTCAATAAAGTTTTTTTGTAGTGTATATACATATATAGAGGATATATTATCAGCGGTAAAAGTAAACAATTTTAAGTAGGTCAAGAGCAGTAAATACTTTGTATAATACATCAGTTAGTATTTGACCACGTAATTAAGTACCACATGATAATATGTGCCTATGTTTCGTCTAACGAACCACTAGCAGTTTACTAATAATTAATTAAGTTGATATCGATGTACTGTGAAGCTGATTTTGTGAGCAGAACCCAATTAGGAGTATATCTGTAGATAGACTAGAATTCAAAAGCTTACGAAATTAGTATCGCACACAGAACGGCTAATGAAAGATGCCTTCATTTTATCAAAGCCTGGATCAATGATACTTGGAGCTTTGATTTACGAGCGTCTTAAAACTTGAAAGTAGGCATACAGTAATTATAGACCTATATATACCTTTTATAGTAGGTAGTATCTATAGTAGTATTTTATTTGTAAACAAAGAAAATAATTAATTTGAACATACAAAAAGTTATTCAGTATTTATTGTATAGCAAAAATGTGACCATACTAGGATGTTAAAACCACTAGTGAAAACTTGTCCATCCATCCATCATTCCATTACTGTGCTAAATATATACTCCATTTTTAATAAAACGGGGTAAAATGACATTACGAGCGTTCCCACTAACTCGTGAAATTTAGGAATATTATAGTTCCGCTTTTTAAAATTACACCAATTTTGAAGTTGGCAGCATTGTAGACATTTTGATCTGTCATTGTACGCCGTCTAATGAAAAGGAGTATACTTTTATTTAAATGAATAGATTTTTAGCCCAGTCATTTGGACTATTTTTCTGCACTGCATCTTTTTTTGCGTATAACCATTAAATTTCCTGTATTAAAGTTTGGGAAAGTACAATATTTTCCCAGCCTGAAAAATTGTTTATATATTTAGGTCTCTTTTAATTCACATAGCACTTTTTAATTCATAACTCACATGATATATCATCATAAATAGTTTCAGTTCTACAACTTTCAAAAGTTTCAGTTTGTACATATATAAAACACATGTAATTATATTATTAAACAAAGTAATAATCCCGGTACACTATTTTATTGCCCACACCCAAAAAGAGGTAATCACGTTTTTAAACAAAGTTGTTAGAGGAAAATCTAAAGTGAAAAAAATTTAGAACAAAATTGTGACAGTTATAAATGTTAAAGAGGTCAGCAATGTGATTTAAAAAATGAAAAGTGAATATTATAAATGTAATATAAGCACATCAGAACAAACTATAAAGAAGAAAAATGATTAATTTTAGAATATCTGGAAACTTATTTTATCCTTAAGTGATCGCTAAGGCTTATTCTAAGAAAAGCTTTTTTGTGTCCATTAATTGTTTGTGTACTAGAGCGTAATTACATTAGTTTCCAGGATATTCATAAGAAATCTATTCGCGCGGAGTGCCTATCGTCTTGGAACATATGTCAAATGTTTCTATTTCTGTTTGTACAAAAATCACCTTCATGTTTATTTAGGAGCTAGTCTGAACATTTGTCAGAATCTTTATACCCACTATTCATGAGAAAAGAAAAATACTTTTTAATATTTTCTCTACGAAAAGAGCATGAACACTGACTAGAAAAAAACGTTCAGTCTTATTGTAAAGAATATTTAATATTCCTTACCGTTGTTCTAATTCCTTATTTTCCTGACGCGTTAGAGCCGATATATCAATAGTCATACTATTCTTATTTTAATGTTTTTACTAAGAGAAAAACTAACTTACTGTTAATATTTATCTAACAATTGAAACACTATCCCTAAGAATATTATAATTTTAACTACGGTGACGTTAATAATTATCAGCCCGTAATGTAAATATCTACCTAAATATGACTGACTGACCTCATATCTCAGTTGGTAGTGGCTTATTAACTTATATATAGTTTGTGGGTTCAATTCCCAACCAGGACAAACATTTGTGTGATGAACATAGGTGTTTGTTTTGTGTCTGGGTGGTATGTTATATTCTATGTATGTATTGACAAACTCAAAAAAGTATCTATGTATTGTATCAATGATCTGGTTCCTATAGTATAATCTTTGCTTAGTGTGGGGCTAGATGGCGTTGTGTGAAATGCCCACAAAATGTTTATTTATTCATTTGTATAATTTGCGTTTCTAGTCAAAATTTTTGTTTATTATCGCTAAGAATTAAATGATAGCTCAAAATGACCTCTACGTCAACCCACGTCACTAGACAGGACTAACAATTTGGTGCTATTTCTGGAGATATCTCTTGACACCTCAAGATATATCTCCAGAAATTATAGAAATTATAGATCTAACCTCACCAGGTTAGATCTATAATCGTTGATATAAGCCACCTGTCTCATCCAACACCGCGTTTAGGAATCTTCCACACTAGCCGAATCCTCGCGAGATGTTACAGAAATAAGCACGACAGGCAAGAAATTACTAATTTTTCCAAAAAAGCCGTATATATCGTGTTTTATACATATTGAAGTAATTTCTTTACGCCCGCTTGACGTAGGGAGTAAGCTGGTGAATGCGAGGCAAACGGATGTTGAAATTGGATTACGTATATTTCCATTATCAACATAACAAAGCTAAAGTATTATTATGATGGTATGTCCAGTAAAAAGACAATTTTAAATTGTCAAGATGGCGACATTAGGGGCCGGGCAGGAGCCGATAGATAGAGCTAAACTAAATAAGTTTTACTTCAGTCGTGTGGTCTAGAGCACACTCGTTTTTAATAAAATAGTGTCAACTCACATCAACTTCGATTCCGGGTATAGGAAACACTTTCAGAGGCGGCACGTCTCTTGGAGAGTACCGACAGAACTCCCTGTCGCCTCTGTACCACTTCACGGAGTACAGTTCTTCCAGCTCAAGGTCGTAGAGACACTTCATCTCTACTTTGGACCCTCGTTCCACTGATTCTGGGACTATCATGTGGACGTTTCGGAGGGACAGCGAGCCTGGAACAAAACAAAGATATGAATTTCTCACACTTGTCCGGTTCTGTTACGACGAATAATATTTCCTTGAAATAAAACTTTAGCCAAGGAAAAGTGTGTAAGTGGAAGATAATTTAGAAAAATATTTTTTTTGAAATAAGAATTCTTATCTGCCTGTTTGAGAATTCATCAAAAACATTAGGTAGGACATTTTTTTCGTCTTGGTAGCTACCACCGCTTTGCCAGATTTTTTTCCGCAAAGCACTATAAGTGTAAGGGTATTTTTTTTCCTGTTCGGGCACTGTGGTCCGGTCTGCAAGCTAATAACCCTAACATGATCAGGGGTTAGGGTTCTGGGTTCCTTTATTTAACAAAATTTTTCTTTCATTATTATCTCTACATTTGTTATTATCTACAATTTTTCTTATATCTATTTCAATTTATAACTAGTTTTCTAGTTAGTGTAACGGTTTGATGGGCATTGTAGCTAGTGAAACTACTGGGCAAATGAGACTTTATGACCTAATCTTACACTAAAAGTAGGTAAGCAAAGGTGTGAAAAGTGGGGAAGAGGTGAACAGAAAGGACGAATAAAGTAGGAAGGTAGATTTTATAAAAGGCATAAAATAACACTAGCTGACCAAGCCCGGTTTTGCGCAGACCGGGTCAGCTAGTATTAAATAAATAAGCTTGACGTATATCTGTGTGTCTGTGTAATGTGTATCTGTCTGTGGCATCGTAGCTCTCAAACGCATAAACTATTTTTTCCCCAAAAGTAGCTTGTGGGTGTTATTAGTTATGAAAGTGCTAATAACATATATGAGAGTGCTCTTAGCGAGTGTTACGAGTATTTTTTTTTTTATCTTTATCAGCCGTTTACTAGTTGTAGTTATTAATAGTACTCACGTCAGTTTCTAAAATATTATTTATTTCGAGCTTCTGGCCGCAGCTTCGCCCGCGGCGTGGCCTATGGGAAAATAATTCAACCACCCATTTCACCCTCTTAAGGGTGGAATTTCAAAAAATCCTTTCTTAGCGGATGTCATAACATCTACCTGCATGCCAAATTTCAGCTCGATCTGTCTAGTGGTTTGGGCTGTGCGTTGATAGATCACTATGTCAGTCAGTCACCTTTGAGTTATATATATTTAAAAAATATAGAAGAAAGATTTTCTCTTTTTTGTTGTTGTAACTTCCGCTGATTCGAGAACCAAAGAGTTCGTAGATATACAGTTAATAATTTTGTTGAGGTTAGCTTTTAGTTTTCAACATCTAAATGTTTTGAAGTAAATTGTATAAAATTTCTACTAGAATTTGTTTACCGATCAAAAGTTTGTTTTGTTTCATGTCAAAATTGTATTCCTATTGAGGATAATTTAATGGTATAAATGAGGAAAATCAACTGAATGAAAAGGTGAGTTATGTTCTGTAGCTATAATAGTTATTTTAATGACGCTATAATATGTTGTGTTTGTTTAGATTTCTATCAAAATGGCTCATACATACGGACTACATACTAGAACCAACCCGCGGTTTTTTCTGCATTCACATCCTGTTTAGCTAAAGAACATTTTGACGGTCCGAGTATAAATAGACTATGCATACATGCATTTCGTCCAAATTATTTCGGCTGTTGAAAGCCACTCGACAAGCAAAGCGCGTTTTACTTGCGTATAATATTGTGTGAAAGGTTGATTATTTGATTAGGATGATTATTTTTATTCATTCCAATTTGGCTTAATACATAAATTGCGCAAAGCTATAAAAAATATGGTTAAAAAAAATATAAACGTCAAAGTAACTCGTAAGTCATTTTTCAAAATGTTCCCTTTCGATTTATTGACATTTACAATGCCTGTAATCGTTCATACTCCATCTTTGTTTGACACTAATGTTTCTTATTGCTTTCTCACTTTGTAATGCCAGTATAAAGCCGAATGCGATAGGAAGTTTCGAACGTATTTTATGTGAAAACAAAATGGCCGAAAGAAAGGAGTGCAGCTTCCTTACAAATTAAAGTTTTTGTGTTAATTTTCATTCAAAATAGTATGAAAAATGAAGGAAATAAACATCAATATCGAAGGATACAATGTGAATGGCATATGCGTAGGCTGTCTCAACTATAATCGTAAAATGTTTTACGATGATGAAGTGAAAGAGTGTTACAAATTAATCGGGAATATTGATGTAAGTAGCGATTGTTTTTCTATTCAATCAACTTTTCATGTTAAAATAACGTATTTACACTCTACCCAAACTATACTCAATGTATACTCATTCATGAAATTGAATTAAAATAAGATTGTAAACAAGAACAGAAAACCTTGGATCGGCCATTACGTACGTTTTTGTTTTTATTTCCTTTCAAATGTTATAAGATAAGATAAGATAAGATAAGATAATTTTATTGCCAAAAAAACATTATATGTTACAATTTGTTCAACACAGTGCAAGAATATACATTTCCTTCAAACTATACTTAACTATGAGCCCCAAACTAAGCACGAAGCCTGTATCTTGGGACTCTGATGTAAATTATCCTAACATAAATATGGAGAAACACAGTAAACTAAAGATAATTTTGTGAGTGGCAACAATAAAAACAAACTTTAGGACTAAAATTTAAAAAAATCATAGGTACGCTAAATAAGTACTTATGTAGAAACTAATTGAATCAATAATTATTACGTACAACCAAAGAATGAAACTAAAATATTACAAAAGAAGACCACAGAAGGTGATCGGTACTAAAGGTAAGAAAATTAAATCTATATTATTAATGGTTATTGTAGGACATAAGTATGAGGGTAAGTGTGCATGTGAGTGTGTTTGTGTGTGTGTGCGGGATAGGGCAGAGGGGTATGTGTGGTGTGAGTGAGAGAGAAAATGTAGTGGAGAGCGGATGTGTGTGGGTGAATGTGCTCTTATACGTCATATTTAAGGGGTAACATAACAAAGTAATTAACCGAGGTTATCTTGATGACTGTTAGATTGAACAGTGGGTTCATTCAAACGGTGATAAAGATTAGGTTAGATAGGAGTTATATTAAATCTTCTGTTTCAGCATAGGTGAGTATGAGTAGCCATTTTTTAATTATTTGCTTACAAGCAAAGTTAGAAACATTTTTAATTTTACAAATTCTGCTAACCTTGTTGTAGGTGCTTGGGAGTGAGTAAGACGGACAACGCCTTGCTAATAGTGAAGAAGTGTAAGGTAGCGGAATCCTATACGTCCGTTTCGCTACAATTTCATCATGGTCTGAGCGTTTTCTTAAGTAACGATGAGTCCGGAGTACCGCATTTAATACAAAGAGTTGACGAACACGCAATACCTTGAACTCATCGTACAAGGTATCTGTCGAAAATCGAAATGGTCTGCGTAACAAAACCTTTATTAGTGCTCTCTGTGCCCTCTCGATTTTTATAAAGGAACTTTTTCCAGCACTGCCCCAAACAGAGATACAGTACTGAATGATGGACTGGCACAATGCTAGGTATACTTGCCTTAACAAGGGGATCGGTGTACAGTCTCGAAGGTTTTTCATAATGAAAATTAACCGTCGAACGCGCGCAGACAAATCACCTATATGCTGCTTAAACGATAGATTTTCGTCAATTGTCACTCCCAAGTATTTAATAAAAGTGGAGCGGTCTATAGAAGTGCACGAACACTGAGAAGGCTTATTTAACGCACGCAATGTACAATAATGTATTTTTAAATCAGATTCTGAGGGAGGATTAGAGACGCAAGTCTTGGAAAAGGCGACATACTTGGTCTTTTTAGTATTTAAGGTAAGTAAGTTTCTGTCCAAAGCTCTCGCAATCACAGAAAGACCATCCTCAGCTCTACCGTACGCCTGTTCCCAAGAATCACCATGAAACAAAATTGCAGTGTCATCGGCGTAAGCTATAATTTCTGAGTTATCAAGACTGATTTTAAGAATGTCATTTATGTATATTATGAAGAGCGTAGGGCCAAGTATACTTCCCTGCGGGACGCCATAGTTGATTTCGAGCTGTTCGCTTGAGTGATTACCTATTTTAACAAACTGCTTTCGATTGCACAAGTAGCTGGTGAACCACTCAAGAGATACACCTCTAATGCCAAACGCCTCAAGTTTTCTCAGAAGCAAACCGACCGAAACCGTATCGAACGCCTTCGCTAGATCTAGGAACACGCCAATACACTTTTCATTCTTTTCAGTATAGGATGCTACTAGATCGACAAGTAGCGATGCCGCGCCCTCGGTCGATCTGCCTCTGCGAAAACCGAATTGCCTGTCCGAAATAAGCTGATACTTTTCCAGATAGCCAACCAGTCTATTGTTGACCAGCTTTTCTAGTATTTTTGAGATAACACTTAGTAATGCAATGGGCCGATAGTTGTCAGGTGAATTTTTGGGTCCACTCTTGTATATGGGGGATATGGCAGCCACTTTCCAGCAATCTGGGAAAATGCCGGTTTCTAAGCTGAGATTACATATATATGTTAGAGGTACAAGAATTGCATGCAGTGATTTTTTAATTAGGGTGACCGAGATTGAATCGGGTCCTGCGGCACTGTCTGTTCGGAGATTAGCAACTATTTTGGAAATTTCGAAAGGATCGGTAGGGTAAAGAAATAGCGAATGTGTTACTGATGAAGAGGGTTTGTGCGATTTGATAAGAGATTCTTCTGTTTCAAATAACTTGTTTAAAATATTATCAGCAAGTCTCTTCCCGATAGACACAAAGTGTTGATTACAATTATTAAGCTGGGATTCAATATTATTACCACCGTTTAGTAACTCTCCGGACTCGTTACAACGATTTGAGGTATAGCAAATATTTTTAATGGTTCCCCAGAGCTTTTTTGGATTGTTTTTATTTAGTTCAAGTTGGTGACTGTAGTATTGGGCTTTGATTCTGCGGAGGAGCTTATTGCAAAAGTTCCGGTATCTAGTATAAATTTTCTTTCGCTGAACATCGCCTGGATTGGATCGACTATCATGGTGAAGTTTGTCGCGGTGACGCATGCATCTTATAAGACCTGGTGTGATCCAAGGTTTCATGCATACCATTTTTCTACCAATTTTAACTTTTTGTGTGTATTTACCTAAAGTAGAAGCTATAATATCAGTAAACGCTGCAGCAGCAGAGTTACAGCAATGTTGTGTTGTCACAATTGACCACTCAATACTGCTAATCTCCGATATCACAGCGTCAACGTCGGTTTTTAATCGGAATCTAGTGTTATTAGGACATTGCGGTTGGAGGGAGATGCCAGCACAAACAATGCTATGATCAGTAATCGATGACTTGCAAACTACACCCGTGGCGATAGTTCCAGGTTTAATGAAAATATGGTCTAGGCAAGATTGATCTCTAGTAGGATTACTAATCGCAGGAAGTAAACCATGTGCAGCCATTAAGCATAAATAATCCGAGACTTGGTTATTAGAGGAGTTGCATATGTCAATGTTCATATCACCCGCGACAGTAAGAAAGGGTTTATTATGCAAGTCACTAAGAGTAATGTCTAATGAACTAATGAATGGATCAATGTTAACAGTCGAAGGAGAACGGTAAATGCCCAAAATAGCAATATTGTCGTCTATTTGAACCAACAAAGAGTCAGCGTCTATAATATTTGGTTCAGAAACCAGAGTTCTATAGTTATTTTTGATATAAATTATTACGCCTCCATTTTTATTTTTTTGTTTATTTGTTCGAAATGAGTTATACCCAGAGAGAGAGTTTATTATAGTGCCATCAGACAGCCAGCATTCAGTAAGTATAACAGCATCGAATACCATATCAAACCGCTTTAACGCAACAGCGAAGTCATCAAAATTTTTCTGGTAGCTTCTTATGTTTAATGAGATAATTTTAAAGTTGTATTTAGTGTAATTATTAAAAAATATTCGGCAAGACTCTGCAGCCTCATGACTATGACAATTAATCGAGATTGTTTCATCAATGTCTTCCGTAACATCAACTAAACCCATACTTATAAAATATATATTGTGATGTGTTTAGGGTCAAAACCCAGTGTGTCATAGTAGAATGAATATTTTTTTTCAGAATTATATATTGCCGTAATTTTACTTATTAAGTGGTTCTCTATAGATAATACACATTTCAACGAAGTGCATTTATATGAGAGCTGGTGATTTGGTGTGTGAGGTTTTGTGCGTGTGATAGGATGTGTGAGTGTTATGTGTGGGAGTGCGATGGATGACAGCAAAAGGTAAAAATATACATAGTTTACTAATATGTTAAATTTAACATTAGTTGCAGGTGGGACGGAGAAAAACTCTGCACCACTCCGAAGAAGATTACTGAGCTGAGTGGCGGCCCAGATGTCGTTCGAGATCTTCAGAGGATTTAATTGTAATAGCTGGGCTTCCTTCCTGCTTGCGCACATGAATTGTGCCATTCTTAATCCAGCAGTACTTGAAGCCAACTTCTTTGGTACGCTGTCGGGTTGAGCGAAATAACAGGCGATTTTCTTGAGTAAGGCGTTCATTGAAGTATAACTTTCTGTTGCCCCCCTCCACCCCAATGTCCATGCTGGAGAGCTGACGTCGGCCTCTTGCGGCTTTCATAAACTCTTCTCTTTTTTGACGTCGCACGAAGCGGACAACTAAAGGCCGAGGAAGCTTAATAGAGGCAGAAGTATCTTCTCCACCCTCCGGGCGGCGAGGCCCTACACGCATCACGTAGTCCAGGTCACAATCGTCGACAGGTACACCTAGTTTTTTGGCCGTAACACGAATAAGGTGCGTCGCGCTTTCGCCGGTTGTCTCTGGGATGCCTGCTATTTCAAGCTCATTTTTAAGGCAAGATTGAGCTCTGGTATTCAGTTCTTCGCGAAGTTGAGCTACTGTGCCTTTCAAGACGACAACCTCGGCTTCGCGTTCAATATCCCGAGCCTCTAATGCAAGAACTTTGGTTCCGTATTCGTCAAGGCGGGATGTGATTTTTTCTGTAAAGGACTTCATATAGGACTTCATGTCCCCTACATCCACCCGTAGAAGTTTAATCTCTGAAATAATTGCAGCGACAGACTCAGTGTCCGCTGGGGCAATAGGTGAGTGAGGCGGGGTATTTATTTTACGACCGCCCTCTCGCGCAATCGCATTCAAGCGCTCGTCACCGAGCGAGCTAGACGCTGCCTCCGCCGCCTGTCTCAGAGGTGTATTCGAGTTATCGACCTTAGGTGCATTGCTCACACACAATGGACAAGCCCAAGCAGCCTTTATCTCTTCTGCTATTTTACGAAGATCAGTTAAATTAACACAAACGGCGTGAAAGTAGCTGTCGCATTTCGAACATTGGATATGCTGCGCTGAGCGAATTGTTTTGTTACAAGCAGAACAGTTATTTACCATCTTGTTTATTATTTATCGATCCAATTGCACTACGGAGATAGTGGCTATCCAACAGCTCTGTATTACTCACGCAGCAAGCGTAGGCGCAGCACACAAACCGGTCCTGTCAGCGGCTGCGGCATCCAAACATGGGAGTGCGAGCGCGACGAATTATTTCTGCCTCGCAGCCCGTCTCTTTTACCCGAAGTGAGGTGGTAGCCTACCTCAGCGCGCAGGTTGCACTTTTGTAAGGCGCTATCACACAGAAAACTGTACACCAGAATGACGCTAAATACTGCGTAGTTACAAGTGAGTATGCCGTGATGTATTGGTCGGAGTATCAAAAACACGCGAAACGCGTCCACTCTTTACACAGGTCAGAATCGCACTCCTGGTTGATCATAAACATATTAGTATACGGTGCTCAGTGCTGGAATGTCGTTCTAAGAAATAGGTGCTAAATGTATAGTGAAAATGTAAATAAGGCAAATTCTGTGGTAAGTGTTATCATTGAAGCCGCGCAGGCGGAAAATGCAACAGCTTAAGTAGCAGACCGTAGATGGCGCTGCCATGCCCATTCCACACTTGCAAAGTCTTACCACCTTCACTTAAGATTTTCTTTGTAGTGTATTGGTATTCTTTAGATTCAATAAATTTTTACACATCAGAGATTATTATTTTGTTGAGCATTAAGAGTCACAGTAAACAGATTTATGTAATAATGTATAATGCGACGAAGAATTAAGTATTGTTCAATAACTTTTCAACAAATTGTTTGTTTTGTTGCATTTTACTATGTAATATGTACAATAAATCAGTTAATTACGATAAACAAATAAAAAGACATACGGTATTTATTATCAAATACCGTTGGCATACACTGAAACGTGATTTTTCAGCGGTACGTGATCTGCAGTGCAATCCCTTTGTTTATGAAAAAAACGTATTTGAAAAAAAAAATTGCTTGAGGCGGACTTTTATTGAATACACTTTATTAAATATATCGACAAACTAACATTAATGTAATAACGCGTGAGCCTAACTTTAGTTAAATACTAATCATCAGCGAGATGACGTCAATTTTGATCATCACCAACCAAAGGCCTCAGACAAAATCACACTAATCACACATCACCCTTTACACTATCACACTTCACATTAATATCATAAAGGCGAAAGTTTGTATGTGTATTTGTGTGTATGTGTGTATGTTTGTTACTCCTTCACGCTCAAACGGCTGAATGGATTTGGATGAAATTCGGTACCAAGGTAGCTTATACACTGGATTAACATTTAGGCTACATTTTATCCCGCAAACGTGAAATTTTCCCGTAGGATGAGTAAATACTTTAATACTTTTTATTCACGGGTGAAACCGTGGGGCGCAACTAGTGAACTATATAAACCGATGAGAACTATGTAATAGAAAAATTGTTTCATTCCGATCATACATAATAATAACAAAGTGTGTGTGTGTGTGTGTGTGTGTGTGTATGTGTTCGAATATGACATTTTCTAGTATGGTAAGACAAACCTTTACATGATATACTTTTCGTCAAAAACTGGCCTTGCGTCTCGCTTTATCTGGTCACTAAAAATGCGTGTTGTTCATTATTTTGCACGGAAAATCATGTGCATTACTCCTGATTTAGGAAGACCACTTTCATCATACAAGTGCCTTATCTTATTTCTTTTATTTACCTCTATGATCTCATCGCTTTACCTATATCTGATAAATGTTCGGAATCGCGTTTAAAAGTTAGTCTAATAGACCGCATGGTTATCAGATGTTGAACTTGTTTGCTGCTAGAGACTGTTCGGGCAGAATGGTATGCTTCTGAGATTTCGTATTCATTTTTCCGTTTGCAGTCCTGGGCGCTGAATCTATTTTGTTCTACTAGTCTAATCCAGATGCTTGCATGACTTGCTATCCATTCACTATAATCAGGATTATACCACCCGAATCCTACTACAGAATACAAGTTAATGCTACACACTCGATGTTGAAGCTGTATTTGCTCAGCTGCTTCAGAACAATGGAGAAATCAATATCATCATTAGGATTATGCCTGTTGGACGTAATACCCAGTAATGAGATATCTACTCTAATAATGGATAGTTGGTAGAATGATTATTGATTTAGGATACTAAAAAATGAGTTTTTAATGGGTTTATGTTTTTGTTTATTTTTGTAATTTAAATAACTAGTTGCACCCTATTGTTTCACTCACATGGATATATAGGAGGAAGGGGTTGTGCGTAGGTTGCAACCTATATAACTATAGACCTTCAGCAGTCCATACCGCGCCGTTTCTGGAGCAGGAATGATCCGTAGTACACCGAGTAGTGCTAGTCCCTTTTTATAGCCAGATGGTTGGGGTAGCAATGACAGTTGCCGGTGTTGCCACTGTAATAAATTTAAATGCCACCATAGGGTAAATTACGGTACTGCCCGCTGCGCATAGAGTTTATAACTGAACGTAGCTACCGTCAGATACTATTCTTTCGATAAAATTTCCGGTGTTTATATTTGTGAACCTATTTAACCAGTGATACAACAATACTTCACGTTTTTTGTTGGTATTGTGAGAGTGTATTGCTTGTAGCGCATCAAGAGTAACAAATTGGTTTTTCTATTTATAATTAATACATATACAAGTTTATCAACAATACTGACCAGCGAGAAGAAGATTAAAACTCTTATAATATTTTCTTCAAGTCCTTTTCTGAACCTATGTGATGATAGGAGATTCTTCGTTTATTCTATAAATGTTATAGTCTCTCACCCATTAAGATGCTTGGTGAAAGTGAATTAAAAGATGTCATATATGTGAAGTACTATTTTATTATCTATACAGATAAATTTACAAGATTTATCCTTTGCGCAAGACGTTGCAGCAGTGAGTAGTGGTTTATTTTAGTTTTTAGTGGTGGTGCTATTACACCATCACTAAAAACTTTTATTAAATTATAATAATATATTTATAAATGGTTTATTTTAGTTTTTAGTGGTAGTGTAATAAGGTGATGTAATAACTCCACCACTAAAAACTAAAATAAACCATTAGGGTAAGGTGTTAATTATTATTAATGATGAAAAATCTTCTATCAGCACCACCCAGGTCCAGATCACGAGTGCTGATGCCCTTTGTTCTGCGAAGTCCTGAGATTATTTGATGCTTAAGTATTCTGGTTTGTAGTCTCATAACTATAGGTTTTGGTCGACTTTTAACCTTCTGGACGTGGTAAGCTACACACACTTGCGCGGGCTGTATAGCTGGATGACTATTTATCTTCACCGCCAATAAAACAGTTGTGGAGTCTCGAGCAGGCCAAAAATATTTATTTTGGCTGATCAGTCCACTGCTACTGTTTATTGAGCTGAGCATACAAGTCCACTATTGTCCACTTTATTGAAGTCACAGTCTCTGTGATGTGGTGGTTGAGCAGGTCAGCTCATAACCCAGAGGCAGCCAGTTCGATTCCCGCGTCAGGATTGTATTTGTGCACAGAAAAAGGAACCGCATATACTTGTTTGAGTTTAGACTCCTAGGTCCGTATTACAGAACGATGCTCAGTCATCGATCGTTGCTCAACAAGATTTCATTCACTAATTGATCATTTTATGAATCACTGCTTGAGCATCTCCTGACCGGACCTGAGTGTTGTAGGACCATGATCCTCGTAGATCCCGGGTCCCTAGACACAGGGAATTCTAGTTAGGGTCGTCGTATGTTGTCGGGCATTATTAGTTTATCACCGTCGTCTAGAGCCTTTTTCTATAGGATACTGCAGTCCTCCCTGAGAGATTCATGGTCACCTAACATTTTAGTTCCTAACTTCCAGTTGGTCATATTATATTTGTTAGTGACAACCTTCAGCTTCTTTCGAATATTACAATCTCATCTCGGCATCACGTTTTTATCACGTTTCCACGGAAAAGCTCATTTGATTCAATTTGTAGGAATATACGTGGAATCTCTCTCGTCTCGTTTGATTCTTTATTCCGTTCGTGTTACTCCTTCCGTATTCTGTATAGTGAACAACTTCCACTGAACTACAATGGGGAGAGTTTTCAAAAATAGTTTTTTTTTACTAGTTAGATGGGTTTGTTAGTCGTGAAAGCTAGGATTTTATTTCAGTTAATTCAATTCTATTTGATTCATTCCAGGTAATAAAATACAATTCATATCGTTAAGGTCTGTGATGCGTTGTTTTCAGGTTTGTATGATTAAATGCACCACCGTCCAGGCTCATCGTAGTATCTCGTACCTATGTTCATTCATGTTCCAAGTTTATCTGGAAGTGATCGCTCTTAGCGATTAGACAAACAACTAATAATGTAATCTTCATTTCTACATATTTAATATCTTGATGTCAATAGTTTTGTATTGAATTGTATAGAAAAAAAGGTAAACAAGGTTTCTTGCCTTAGAACACGACAACTAATTGTGCAGGAGCCTTACTACTTAAAACATTAGTTTAATTTAATCACTGCTCAAAATATATCATATACTTCTTATCGACATTAAATGTCACGAACATAAACGAGATAGCGCATTTTAAGTATCAGTTAAATTTAAGTGACGTTTATTAAGATCCTAGAAATTTCTTGTTAGGTACTCCTATACGACAAATTGGATGAATAAATACTTTAGAAAAGGTTAATACCATGTTATTTTATGAATATCATCTAATATTATTTAACCGCGTTACAACATATCATCCTTAAATCTTAAAAATAATTGATTCTATTCAAAGTGTAATGTAAATAATAATAATAAACGCCCAGCGATCACATAAATGAATGAGGTAAATGTGCGTAAAAAGTACGCCAATTTACCGTGACTTGGTCACTTTTACTAGTGACACAGACCAATCAAAATACACTCATATTTATTGTTATAACTGGCTCTGGTTTGCATTGTACATCCAATTTAGTTCACACCAATATTCATGCATCAATATTTTTTCAGGCAAAGGTCTGACGGTTTTTTGTAGGTATTTCAATAGCTTGTTTTTTTAATACTTAGTTATAGTTTATGTTCTTTTTACAAATAGATAAATAGAAAACAGAAACCATTTTTACTAGGTGGCAGTACTTTTCTGCATAGTTCATCTGGGTAGGTACCACCACTTTGCCACTTAATCTGCCACCAAGCAGGAGTGTGTAAGAAACACATTTGTTCCCGTTTGAAGGGCACTGTAGCTAGGAAAATTACTGGGTAATTAACACTTTATGATCACAGTAGAGTAATCTTATTACCAGACTCAGGACAGCCCCAGGATAATGTGCGCAGTGCAATGTCACTCAAAAATGTATATTTCGGAGTTCCGAGTGACACTGTTCTGTTATGGGCAGCTGCGTAACATAAAAATAACACTTTTAAAATGTTTCTATTTTAAGCATTTGAGTATCTCGTTAAGGTAATGTTAGTATCGTAAACATCCTTTTCTTTATGACAACGATGTGATTAAAATGGTCTGCATGCGGATTCAGAAAAAAATGACATCTACACTTTCCTTCCTTCCACTTCCTTCATTGATCGAGCAAAATCTTAGCAACAAATGGCAAGGATGGCGAGTTTCCACGTATTTTGAGACCCAGCCTATTCGACGACGCTATAGTACAGATAATTTTGCTACAGTTAATATATCTATAGAGCAGCAAAAAAGAAAATTGAATGAAGGTTGCAGAAATTGGGATAAATGATATTTGAGGTTTTGCTCTCATATAACATGACCTGTACCTATCATATCACTATTATATTGTTGTAGGTCCTAACCTGTAATACAAAACATGGCCATGGTAAAATAATATTGTTTTGTTTTTTTGCTAAAATATTTAATAATAATAAACGGCCCACGATCACAGACACACACACAGATCACACAGACACAGACAGATCTAATGAACTGTAACTAGAATTCCCTGCGTCTATAGAGACCCAGGAAATACTAAGACCATGGTCCCACAATATTATATATGTGTGAATATGTGTGGGTTTGATTCCCACGACAGGTCGTGGGAATTAAACCCACCTACTCCAGGTTATGAGCCGACTTGCTCAACTACGACACCACACCACAGAGGATATAATGTGTATTTTTGTATAATATTTTTACTGGGGCATTTAACAACAAGTTTCTTCTAGCTCGTACATTAGTACAATAGTCTATACTGTAGTTGTATTTAAAACAGAACTTACTAAGCTTGTTGCGTTTCGAACTATGCAAAGAATATACGTTGATTTAAAAAAAAAAATGTGTTTAAGATTAGATTCCCTGCTTTTAAAATAAACGAGATAATAAAAAGGGCACTTATTGCACGGCATTTGTTTATTTTTTTAATATTGGATCAAGAGTCGCTCTTGTTCTTTGTTATATTTTTTTTTGAACGGGCTAATTCTGTTTGTCTCTACCGACCTTTTCAGTATCACGGGGCGGGAGCTTGTTTTCATTTGTCTGGATGCTGGTATGTACTCGTGTACAAGTCGTATTTTTCAAAGTGACGAAATTTGATATGCAGAAAAAAATTCATGGATTTTTTGTTATCCGTGATTTTTTATTGGAGTGTGATGCTTACTGCGGCTTCATTTATTGGCCATGTTGAAAAGAATTGGTAGAAGCATTTCATCAATTCGGAACAAGATTTATTTTTGTGTATAGACCAAATATTTGACCACTGTCTCACCTGATGGAAAGTGACGACGCAGTCTACGATGGTGCATGCTTGCCTAGAAGAAAATTTCGAACGTAAGCAAAATTGGTCTTTAACTTGTCAGGATATAAAGTTGTGAGGGTGTTTGTGCTCGCAAGCTCTATTGTTTGCAGAACTGGTACCTATTTAATATATATTGTTGTAGATTTAGCATTGCAAGAGGCGGATAGTACTTATTGTAGATTTCCAATCGAAATCTTTTCAACGGATTGTGAAGCTGACCTAGCTCAGCGGTCGTGTTTTGTTTCAACATAAACAAAAGACGACCTCTTGGCTCAAGTTTTAAACACTCTAACGTGTTCCTATAGGAACGTGTTTAAAAATTCATTTGGCTCCGCGTCACTTCGCCCGTGTGACCGATCTCGTACAATATTCATACCTGATACATTGCCGTTATGTATGTAAATGACAGCGTAAACTTCAGCCTCCTTTATAGTGCCACTTTATTTGAGAGGGCGTTAATTAAACACGTCATTTTCATTGCATTAATTTTCACTTAACCGTTAACAGTAGCGTCATTGTTATTTCTCTTGGAATCTTGAGCTAATTTAATTTAATGAAAAAGCAATGTTGTTTTATTTTCTTCTTATTAGAAAGCAGCTATTTTCGTTTCGTTTATGTAAAATATTTATACACGTGCATATAATTAATTTCACTTTGTCTTTTAAAACGCTACCAGCACGATGTTTATTGGCATGTAAAAGAGTTTAAATTAGGTGCAATGCCCATAATTGTATGGTCAAAGGAAAGCGAGAAGTAGACAAGGGTCATTTTAGGACTAAATAATACGAGTACGTACATAATCTTTCTTTTTTAATTATTACATTTGTGATTAGATGTGTGTATACCGATGTTATAAAGGTAATATTTACATTTAAAATCTTAACTTTTTATCATTGTGACAATATGAGAGGCGCCTTCCAACTAATTCAATTGTTCGAAAACTAAACTAATATAATATTATAAATGCGATAGTTATGTCTGTGTGTGAGAGTACGTGTTAGTGTGTGTTTGTTCCTTTTTTACGTTGCAACGGCTACATGGATTTGATCGAAATTTGAAATACCTCACACTTTGTATTAACACGTAGAGTTTTTATTCCCGGGTGAACCCACGGGCCTCTGCTTGTCCTATAGATAATATACCCTTACATAGAAAAAATATTTAATTTACATATGAACACAATACTTAACTAAAAAGTTAAAATATAACTAAAAAACTTAAAAATGATAAAACAAAAAAACGCACGTAGCACGTTGGTGGAGGGAAAATTGATAAGAAAATGAAATGTACATTATTACCACGTTGAATTACAATGCTTATTTTTTGTGTAAAGTAAAGGCCACCTAAACGTTTGGCCAAATCCCTGTATATTTCAAACAAAGAAAATATAAAAAAAATGAGTCCTAATTCATAAAAATAAGAAAACATATTGAAAAAATACATAGTACAAACACGGAATTCTTTGACGTCACAAAAAAGGACACTGTTCTTAAAATGCATTCTCCACTTCCTGATCCTTTCCGAACGAACTCTGGCTTCAAAGCTAATACATTTTGTACGGATACAAACTTGGGTTGAAAGTTTTCTATTGGCACTCACGTGAGAGAAAGGTTTAAAGGTGCTAAAGTTGCGAAGCTCTCTAGTCATATATGTATGGTATGTGTAAAGTCTATCACAGCGTATAGAAAAGTGCTCGGAGCGTGCCATTCTAGTATGTGGTAATCTTTGGTTTACACTAGTACATATACTGGTAGTTTATTATAGCTGCAATGCACTTATGGCATTGTAGCGGTTATTTCTACCAGCCTTAATTTAACTTGCAATGTGTATATGTAAGTATGAATGTTCAGATCAAAGGGGTGACTACGGAACTTTGGTTGCATTGCAACAAAAAAACTTCATTCCTAATTTGAAAATTTCCATAGTAACTATGCACATAAACTGCGTACTGAAACTGTCAAATCCATACAAATTTATGTTTCTGTCAATCAACTTTGATTGCAACATTCAATGTTCACGTAACTACATGATCGCCTAGCAGATCTTGCAACTCAACTTTAAAGCAGTTATCCTCAACTGATTGAGATGAAATTTTGCATACACTTTTAGTTTTAATGACAACGCAAGGAATCATCGTTATTATAAATCCAATATGGCAAAGGGCCCAAGATGGCGGACAAGTTTTCTTTTGTGTACGCCCATGATATGGATGTCAAATGAAAGGGTTAAAAATGATTCTTTTATGATTTATTTATATATATTATTATTACGATGTGACAAGCTGCTCGATCACTTAATGTTTCGTACGGTCTCCCATAATAGTTGCAGTGCCACAACACAATACAATGCAATAGAACAACACAAAAATACATATTGTGATAGAAATAACAGTAACAGCTTCACAACTAACAACAGTTATGATTAATGACACGACTATAAAATATCGAGTAAATTTTCTAGCTTAATACAATCAGCACTTGAATGTGTAATGTGTAATTTGGTGGATGTGATCTAAATCATCGTGATACTTCGAGATTTCTCTTATAGGAAAAACTTGTAAGTCATCAACCCGCATTTGCGTAGGCTGGTGTTTGAAGTATGTTCTCGTTACATGAGCGAGTATGGCTAAGTGATAGCCCGTGCGACTTTCAAACTGACACACCTCAGTTTAAATCCCACTACGTTTTTCTCATGTTAATACATGATGCGACGAGCTAGTCATTCACCTGATGTTACGCGTAATGTAACATCGACAACTACGTAAGGCAAACGGTCTGACGGTTTTTTGTATGTGTTTCAATTCAATAGCCCGTTTTGTTTTTTATTTAGTTATAATTTATGTTCTGGTTACAAATAGAAAAAATCCTATTTAAAGTATTTGAATATATAGATTTATGAAAGGAACGTAAGAGGCTAGATCCTGCGACACAGGTACGCCTAGTGCTTCGTAAAATGTAATATTATACTTAAGTTGTACAATGTATTTACTAAGTCACACTAATACCACACTATCACACTAATATTATAAAGGCGAAAGTTTGTATGTGTGTATGTTTGTTACTCCTTCACGCTCAAACGGCTTAGATTTGGATGAAATTCGGTACCAATATAGCTTATACACTAGATTAACATATAGGCTACATTTTATACCGGAAAAGTTAAATTTTCTAATGGGATGCGTAAATAATTAAAATACCTTTTATCCGCGAGTGAAACCGCGGGGCGCAACTAGTCACTCATAAATATGTATCTTGTATGTGTGTTTGTAAATAAATAATTAAATAAATAAATAAAATATCCTTAATTAATATTATTAACCGTTTTCCTGATGATAACGATGTGATTAAAATTGTCTGCATCCGCATTCACAAAAAAAAGCCGAGGTTTGAAATCTACACATTCCGTGTCTTTCATTGACGGAGCAACTGGCAAAAAGAGATGGCGAGTTTCCACGTATTTTGAGACCCAGCCTATTGAACGACATATAGTACAGATATTTCTGATACAGCTATATCTATAGAGCAGCCAAAAAGAAAATTGAATGTAGGTTGCACAAATTGAAAAAAAAAAAAAAAAAAAAAAAAAAAAGATATTTGAGATTATACTATTATGACCTGTACCTATTATTATTATATTTTTGTGTTAATGAATGATTTGACGAGCTAATTGTTCACCTGATGTTAAGCAACACGGCCGCCTATAACATAAGAGTGTCGTTTGGAACTCCAAAATATAAAGTTTTGCGTGACACTGCACTGCGCACATCATCCTGGGACATCAACACTGGTAATAAGAACTCGACTGTGAGATCATAAAGTCGCAATTTGCCAGTAATTTCACTAGCTACAATGCTCTTCAAACTGGAACATAGTAGTGCTGGCAACAGAATAACTGGCGAAGCAGTGGTACCTACCTAGACGACCTTTGCAGAAAAGTCCATCCACCTAGTAAAACCAAAGTATGTGTAGAATTTGTATTTGCTCTAACAACGGTGTTAGAAATATCGTGAAAACCAGCATGTTTATGAATTACATGAAAAAATGCGTGAACGGAACTCTATAAAGCACTCAGATCTAAACAAATCTACAAAAGTAGGTACTTAGCTCTTTATACCAAGTTTCCTTATTGTCGCTCTCACTTATCTGTGCGGTCTTCTAACTTTTCTATCGGTATTATTTTTTGGTGATGGCAACTAACTTTAGTATTGACAAAGTTTTTTTTTATTTGGCTCCACACTTTTGTGTATTTAGCCAGTGTCAAGTAACATTGACAAAGTTATCCAACTCCGTTTTGTGAAACGTTTCGAGTCGTTCAGGTGTCACAATATTTAAGGCCAGTATGTCGATACTCTTTTGATAAATAAAAAATTACAAAGATGGAGATATTTAAATGAGCTTTTATGTTCGACTATAGTTTGTTTTGTTTCATCTATTTTTCCGAGATTTCTGAACTGAACTAAGTGAGCTATTTTTGTTTGGTGGATATCTTGCGTGGCGGTGTAAGTTTGTTAAAAAGGCCTTTCAAGATAAACAATGAAATTCTCAATTCCTAAAAAATCTCAGTATGAATGTTAAGGGATTGAAGTCAGCTTAATACAGTATTATTTAATTTTGGTTTGTTTCAAATAATGCGACAAAAATCAACACCCATCGTTTTGATTTACAATGATCATCGAATAAAAATTATGAATTTCAGATATACTATTATATCTATAACTAATAATAATAACGCCCAACGATCACATACACAGACCCTAACTAGGATTCCTTGTATCTAGGGACCTAGGAACTACGAAGACTATGGTCCCACAATACCCAGACTCAGAACAACGCTTTTTTTCTACGCACAATCACTTGTCCTGTTGTTAAAAAAAAGTTGTTTAAAAAATACGGACTAAAGAACCCTATTATAATAGGTCTTTACCTATGAAATTGCCGTTTTGCAGTACAGACTTTTTCAAACAAAAAAAAGTTTTGATTGGCTATGAATTCTAAATTCAAATTAATTTTGTTTTAAAAATATGACATTCTATTTACAATATAAGTCTTTTGTTTATTGATGAGCGTTGTATTTTCATTAGATTTCAACATTTTTCCTCATAATGGATACTTTGAAATTTCGTGTAATTATGGAATATGAGTTCCGTCGTGGCACCAACGCGGCACAAACGACACGTAACATCAACGACGTTTACGGAGAGAACTGTACAAACGAACGTACAACCCGTTATTGGTTTGCTCGGTTCCGTTCTGGGAATTTTGACTTGAAAAATGAACCTCGTGGTCGGCCGGAAACTTTGGTCAACAATGATGAATTAAAGGCGATTGTGGAAGCTGATGAATCTCAATATACAGCTGAGCTGGCAGCAGCTTTTGATGTTAGCATCAAAACAATATTGGTCCATTTGCGACAGATTGGCACGATAAAAAAGCTTGATAGATGGGTGCCCCACGAACTTAACGATCGCCAGCGCAACGTACGTGTCGAGACTTGCCTTGCGCTGCTTAACAGGCACAGAAATGAAGGAATTTTGAACCGAATTGTTACGTGCGACGAAAAATGGATTCTTTTTGACAATCGAAAGCGCCCAGCAAGTTGGTTAGATCCTGCTTCGGTACCAAAGCAATGTGCAAAACGAAAAATGACCCCTAGAAAGGTGATGGTCACAGTTTGGTGGTCTAGTGCTGGTGTGATTCATCATAGCTTTTTACAAAACGGCGAGAGCATTACTGCAGATGTGTACATTGAAGAACTGACCACAATGATGGCGAAACTCGCACGTCTGCAACCAGCTTTGGCCAATCGGTCGTCTCCACTGCTACTTCACGACAACGCGCGACCCCATACTGCACAACAGACCGTCTCTAAGCTGCATGAGTTGGGTTTGGAAGCTCTCCCTCATCCGCCATACTCACCAGATCTTGCGCCTACCGACTATTACTTTTTCCAAAATTTGGACAACTTTTTAGCGGGAAAAAAATTAAATTCCCGAGAGGCAGTACAAAACGCCTTTGAAGAGTTTGTTGTCTCCCGTCCTGCTGATTTTTTCAAGAAGGGCATCCATAAACTGCCACAGCGTTGGCAAAGATGCATTGATTGCAGGGGTGATTAATTTGAAAAAAAGAAATAAATAAGTTCGAAAAAAAAATACTTTAACTTTTTTCAAACAAAACGGCAATTTCATAGGTAAAGACCAATATTATAATTTTTAGAAAAGTCGCGGTTTTATAGCTTGTATTAGAAGAAACCTACCACTCATTACATATTTTATTCTGATGATGAAATATAAAATGTGCCGTCTTCTCAAACGTAGTAGTTAATACCTTAATAATTAATAACGGTTATTTTGGTCGGACGCCTATTTCTTATCTCCTTTTGCCACGGCGGCGGTAAGAAACTAAAATTCATAATTATGAAATTTTTGGTTACCGCACGTTACATTTTAAAAACAGCATTAAAACGGCGTTACCGAAGATAATACGCACACTACTAGACGCTTTTTAAGAATGCCAAAAATACACTGTCATACTAATATTATATAGGCGATAATATAATAAAGGCGAAAGTTTTTATGTGTATATGTGTGTTTGCGTGTATGTTTGTTATTCCTTCACGCTCAAACGGCTGGATGAAATTCGGTACCAAAATAGCTTATACACTAGATTAACATATAGGCTACATTTTATCCCGGAAAAGTGAAATGCTTCCGTGGGATGAGCAAATAATTAAAATACTTTTTATCCGAGGGTAAAACTGCGGGACGCAACTAGTTATAATATATTATTAATAAAAAAATATTTAAATATATATATTCACTACTTACGTTTTCTTTTTTTTGTGTTCATAATATTTTATGAGTCTATATACTGAAATGGTAAAAAGCTCAAAAATTCAATTTCCTGTTAAGCTACTATTGGCAAGGAAATAGAGCCATGGCTGGCAGATTGCCAGGCACCAAACTGAGGGGAGACAAGTCAAAGATCCCTCGACCCCATAAGAGGTTATGTTATGACTTTGATAAAATCGGGCGTGAAAAGTAAGCATCTCTTGAGACTGTCCAGCCTTTGAACCCATGAATAGACGAGTGAAACTTTGCATACAGGATAATATGTACATAGGTAAAGTTATATAGTCCACTAACTACATAAAAGCTAGACAACTATATAAATTAACCTTAAAACTTAGGTAGAAAACTGTAGAATAGTTTTATAGATATTTAATTAAATCGAATTGCTATGTTAAATTTATTGTAGCCAGTAGAATGTTTACCCAGGAAAATCGTATAGAAGAAATGAAATATCTTATAAAACGCGACGTTAAACGTATCTTACAGAACTAGTGAGAATAAAATCTTAGCTCTTTAATGTAGTAGTACGGTAGTGGTGTCGATTCTGTGTCGCATACTCTAAAGCTAATCGAAATTAACATATTTCCGTCTTTTTCATTTCCCCTTTATCAGAAGAGTACCGGCATACTTTAAGTTTACTTTAGTTTTAGAAAATGCGACACAGAATCGACACCATTACCTACTTAGTTTTTTAGCATACACTTTTTTACTGCCGCGTGACAAAATAAATTCATTTTGGATGGATTTTTATACTCAGACCTTAATGTGATCTTTATGGATACGTGGTTATTTAACAGTAACTATTTTGTCCTATTTGACATTGAATTGGCGTTCTGGAAGGAAACGTAAATCTTTATAGATCACCAGGTAATCTAACAGTCAATATTTTTCTTTATTGTTAACTAGTTATGAAATTGGTTTTCTGGAAGACAAGTTAGATCTTTATAGATAACAAGCTAATCCAACAGTAAATATGTTTCTTTATTGATAACTAGTTATGAAATTGGTTTTCTGGAAGGAAAACTAAATCTTTACTTCTTCTTTACTTCTTTAATTAAATATTTCTTTATGTCGTGAAGATAATCTGGTTGATCATCTTATCTATTATTAACAGTAAATATTTTTCTGATTTGACAACCATTTACCAAACTTGGTATTATAACTTTTAAAATGAAAATAAATTTAAACAATGTATGTATAAAATCGGCTTTAAAATAAATCCACTGGCTTATATAATATGCCAAATACAAACATCTAAAACAAAAATATTTGGCAAACGAATTTCACTAACTCAAACAAAACATTTAATTCGGGGCTGTTTTACTTCCGGCATATCTTTGGAACGCACCCAGTGTGTTCAATGCCAGAAAAACTAGGACAAACAATTTATGCGTAGGTACATTACCCCGAGTTAATCTCATTTCCATGTGGTTCCTTTACAAGAACGCCCGTTTGTAGCCAACGTTCCCTAACATAATGTGGCCCGCCGCCCAGAAAAAGGGCCTACGGTAATCCTTCCTTTGAAAGTAACCTTGTTATGAGTTTGTGTACTCGTAATTATGTCGTGAACATAGCTACGAGATTCCGAGATTCCAAGACGGAAAACCTATATTGTCAACTCAGAGTCACGTTTCATTGTGGTATAGGTCGGAGGGTTCACACAAGTTCAAGAGATTTGCTTCGTTTCAGCGCTCACGGCGCTCCGCTATTGTACCTCATCTCATTATATATCCTTTTGTATTTAAAGCCTACTTCTGCCACATTTCATAAGCTTAAGCTTTGTGTTTTTGTTTGTTTTAATGAAAAATAGTGATGATACATGAATGTATTTGACGGCGGCAACGTCCAATTATAAACTCTATGCACAGCGATCGAGCACCGTAATTTACCTTGTGGTGGCATTAAATTTATTACAGTGGCAGCACCGGCAACTGTCATGGCGCCCCTACCTGTCTGGCTATAAAAAAGGAGCGCTCGGTGTACTACGGAGACATTCTTGTTCCAGACACGGCGCGGTGTGGACATGCTGAAGGCCGATAGTTATATAGGTTGCAACCTACCCACAACCCGTTCTGCTTACATATTCATAGTTTTATTTTCATAGTTTTTTCCTTGATTTCAGCGTTGCTTTCGAATAACGCTATTTTACTAGATGGTATAGGACTTTTCTGCAAAGTTCATCTAGGTAAGTACCACCGCTGTGCCAGTTATTTTGCCGCCAAGCAGTAGTGCGCAAGCACTGCTGTGTTTCGGTCTGCAGGGTACTGCTATGGGCAGCCGTATAGCTTAACATTAGGTGAACGACTAGGTCGTCACATTATTCATTCTCATTTTAAAAAAAAACGCTCGTATTGTTGCGTAATTTTAATCAAATCCGCCCCGAGTTTACATTTTTAATTAAGTTCCCATTCATCTACCGCATAGATGTAAGCTATTTATTTAATAAGTATATTATTAAGTTACTCGTCTATTAGATTAGATCATGAATCATCGACATCAGCTCAATACGTTTCTAACGCTGGAAACTTGCACTGCTTGGCTTTCTTTCATATGGAGAGAGTGTATGCTATAACTCACCACGCTGATCAAGGAGTTGGTAAATGACTCATATTTTCAAAATTTTGTGATTCTAAAGCATGCTGGTTCCTTAAAGATATTTTCCTTCGCCGTTGTAAATGTGAGTGCAAATTTCGCAATTTCCTCGAAAGTTATAAGCGCACGGCCGAGCGGGACTTAAACCTGTCTGCATCAGTTTGAAAGTTGCACGGGTTACCACTTAGCTTTATGCACTTACTCTGTACTTTTTATATATCTTCCAAAGTCCTTAATTATACCTCAAGTACCGTTGAAGCGGTATTACTATAGACATATTTTTGAAATACATAATTACAAAAAGTGCGAAAATATTCTAATAATTATACCTCAAGTACCGTTGAAGCGGTATTACTATAGACATATTTTTGAAATACATAATTACAAAAAGTGCGAAAATATTCTAATAATTATACCTCAAGTACCGTTGAAGCGGTATTACTATAGACATATTTTTGAAATACATAATTACAAAAAGTGCGAAAATATTCTAATAATTATACCTCAAGTACCGTTGAAGCGGTATTACTATAGACATATTTTTGAAATACATAATTACAAAAAGTGCGAAAATATTCTAATAATTATACCTCAAGTACCGTTGAAGCGGTATTACTATAGACATATTTTTGAAATACATCATTACAAAAAGTGCGAAAATATTCTAATAATTATACCTCAAGTACCGTTGAAGCAGTATTGCTATAGCATTCTTTTTCAAAAACAATAACTAGAAGTGCGAAAATATTCACCGCATGTACAAGACCGATATAGGTGTTCATGCTTGCAGTAAAATTTCCGGTTTCGTTTGGCCGCTATCCAAAAAGAAAGATCCGTTGACCTACGTCGAGGGAAGTCAAAGTCCAAGGATTTGAACTGTATGCGTGGAGCGGAGGAGTGCAATATTTTTGCCGTCGCATTTTAAATTTATGTGTTGATTGTGGGGATTTATTGCTTTTCTGTACGTACAGGTTTAATGTGCATTAAGTTCTGTTGTTTATACAATGTAACACAGGGTAATAAATGAAATCGATAATATTTTGTTTCTAATAAATCAGTACCTAAATATTCCTTTATGCAGTTGCCGGATGAATAGCTCGCAACGTTGTTCGTTTAAAACACATTTTATCAGTTAGAAGTATAATGAAATAAATAAGAAGGACGTACTATTGTACGGTTGAAACTATGTCCATATATTAATAAGATTAAGCAATTAAACCATCAAAGGTAACAAAAAGATAGACTAAGGCTGACATAGATAAAATTAGTATCAATATTGTATGTAATAAATAGAAAAATACACATTATGAAGGCTGCGTGTCTAGTCTAAGTAACTCTATTCTATGCTATTGAACTCAAAATAAATTCATATCGATTATGTTTTGCCGAAAACCAAAATCAATACGTCATGTTGACTATAGAGTTCCGCTCTCAGAGACATAAAAAGAATAACGTGTGAAATACATAAACATTGTTTTACTGTACGACCCAATTTCGAGATTTCAATTGTTCTATGCTGCAAAAATCTCGTTTTAGATATCTGTGCTGCAGATATCTAAATTATACGCATATAATATTAAAGAGTATTTAGAATAAAAGTTTACTTTCATAAAAAAACGAGCTACGTTTACTTATATTCTTTTTTCTGTTTCTGTTTACAATTTTAAGTAAAAAAAAATATTTTTGGACAACTGTTTAGACGTGATAGTTACAAAAAAAAAAACCAAATATACGAACAAAAAGACGTTTCACTTTAGGATATTTTTGTTAGAAATGTTCTTTTGACAATTAATGTAACGTACTTAAATTATGTACAAAAAGGAAAGTTAAAAAGTGGTTATTATACACTAATTGTTCAAAAATTAATATTATACACATTCTTGGATGTTTATGGCAGGCTTTTTCATAATATTATATGAAACTATTGCGTATAAAGTTTATGTATATATGTGAATTGCTTAAATACTTTTTTAAAATGAAAATGAATGATGTGTTGAACATGTCACTCTCTTGATGTTAGGCGTCACTTATGGGCCTAACAATATTATCATTTTTATGGGTGGCATTATATTCTATCGAGTCAATGGCGCCTGGATAAACAACTGTGAATACTATATCCTCGGAAATCCGTGCAATCCCGCCGATCAAACAGCTTCAATGTTTCGGTATTATACGGAAATTGAAAGTATAATTTGGTCGGGAAACAATAAACATAATAAAGATGCCTACCGCGCATTTTGAAAGGTTTTAGACCGGCTAATCGATTTGAGTGGTTTATTTAAACAATATTTATTGAAGATCAATTTTCAAATGAGATGGGTGAATTGTGATGGGTACTTTATTATGGTATATTATTTAAATATGATGAGCAAGCTTTAAAGCTTTTGTGTTGTGAAATAGATACTAACTAGTCGCTAACGATGTTGAGTTATAAGCTTAAGCTCAATACTCAGACTTACGGATGTAATAAACAAATAAGTTAATAGATTCCATTTTAATGTGAAGGAAAAATTTGAATCATGAACAGGAAAAAAGAAAAAAAAGAAGCTAAATTTAGTTCCTAAAGTAAGAAGTAACAAAAACTACGTTGTAAGTTTTGGTGAAGAAGCAATATTTCACTACATGTGTTATAGAACCAGTTATCCAAATCCAGATTTACTGCCAGATAAGGCTCCTAAGATACTATAAGCTTAAGACTAGCGGACCTGACTAGCAGGGCGAGCAGCAAAAAACGCCCTACCAAGCAAAACATGGTATCATCACGATATATTTTTCAGTTAAATGTACGATTTAAAATGCCCAAGATCTCATGTCAAAATATTAATCAAGTCTGAAACTGACTGAGCTACTATTCTAAGCTCTACAAAAGTCAAGGGATTCGATTGAATCACACCAACACCTGGCATTGTGCTTATCTTTGACTTAAACGTTAAAGTTAATAATAGCGTGTTGTGACAGCGATTTGTAACTCGTTTATAAAGTTTCCAAATGCTTTACAAACCAGGTAAGCGTCTTAATAGGGTTTACTCTAAACTAAAGCGTACAGTAATATGATAAGAAAGTTTGTGGAACTGCGGTATGGAACTACAGAACACGGTGAAGTCGAGCAAATCTTGGGATAGGTTTACGGTTTCTAGAGACATTAGACACATCTACTAGAGACGTAAGAAGAATTAATAAAACTAAAAAATCAGAATAAACCCTTATTTACTAATTTTTTTTACTAGGTGGTAGGACTTTTCTGCAAAGTTCGTCTAGGTAGGTACTACCGCTTTGCCAGTTATTCTGCCGCCAAGCAGTAGTGTGCAAGCACTACTGTGTTCCGGTTTGAAGGGCTATAGCTGTAGCTAGTAAAATTACTATGCAAATGAGACTTTATGATCTAATCTCACAGTCGAGTAATATTATTACCAGACTGTGCTGATGTCTCAGGATGATGTACGCAGTGCAGTGTCACGTGAAACTTTATATTTTGGAGTTCCGAGTGACACTGTTCTGTTATGGGCAACCATGTTGCTTAACATCAGGTGAGTGACTAGCTCGTTACAACATTGACTAACATAAAAAAAATACTAGGATTTTTTGCAAAGATCGTCTAGGTAGGTACCACCGCTTCGCCAGTTATTCTGCCGCCAAGCAATGGTGTACAGGCTGTGTTCTAGTTTGAAGGGCATTGTAGTGAAATTACTGGGCAAATGAGACTTTATGGTCTGATCTCACAGTAGAGTAATCTTAGACTCACATATAAACTATTATGACTACAATATAGTACTCGTAATCTAAGTACTATCTATCTCCATGTTCAGTCCTAATTACTTATAAACAATATATGATTAATGATAAACAATATAATGTTATATGTACCATATCAAGTACAAAAGTGTACGTGAGGTAATTTATTTTTAAAAACCCAGAGGATCCTATAGCAGCCGTAGTATCAGCTACGCTAGGATCACTGGACCAGTCTAACCCTTTTGGCTCAGGTACCGCTTTTGGCACCGGTATAGGATGTCAGCGTAACACAATTAGACACCGACCCCGCCGGTGAGGTTAACATACCTCCCGTAAGTTAGCTAGAACGGTCGCGACTTTCAATAGAGTCACTCTTCCAGTGGACGTAGTCTTCTCGATTCTCTTATCTGGCAATGGCCCAAGCCAAGGCTGGGGTGCCCTTGAGCTGATTGCCTCCGACTTTTGATAGCTGGGCGTCTTAAGCGCTTGCTAGCCCGCCTGGTGACGCCCAGGAGGTCGGTAAAGACCCACAGCATTAGCCCGTACAAAAAAACGTGTTTTTAAAGTTGTATAGTAATTTAACGACTTATCGCCAAAAAATAAAGAGACGAAAATGAAAGGCGTTGCACTTATCTACACATTTTTAGTATTTTCAAAACACGGATAGTTTTATTGAATGCTAGGTACGATTTATTAAACTCATTACCAGAACCATCAATTTTTTACGAGCATGAAGAAATGAAAAAATTTTAACATTTTAAGTTTTAATAGAATCGCTAGTTTTGATGATAGTATAAATTATAAAACCAAGCCAAAATAATGAAGCAGTTATGTATGATTTAGCTGTGTATTTATTAGTCGTATCGTATTAAATATTCAAACAGTAAAGTAGGCGCATAGTTCCCAAGTAAAATTTTAATTGACCCATTTGTATAGGCAAAACCTTTATTATTCTTCTATATATAATTTAATATACAACTCAAGCTTATTAGAGTTTACAAAATACATTCTCGTACATACGAACAATTAATGAACATTCATTAATTTTTTCTATCTGGTACTCCGCCATCAAAACATTATTGCATTTACTACATTAGACTACAATCTATCTACTAAAGTTATTATTATATTTTCTAAATTATTTACGTTTTTGGCTAGAAGTCGTTCATAAATTGTATTTCTTGAACTAATTGAAGCCCGAGCTTATTTCTGTGAATACTGCCTACTTCTTATTTACCTGAATGTCACGATTTAATCTAATTATTTTCAATATTCGTCTAAAAAGCCTTAGAATATGGACTACAATTGTGTACCCAAAAAGCTGCCATCATAAATCTTCCCTTATTGAATAGGCTTAGGCAGTAAAAGTACTAGATTCCGCAATTAGGGCCAGTTTTGATAAATGGCCGACGAAGTTAACGTTTTTACCTCAACCATGCTCGATATAAATTTGTAGCGTAATAAAAATGTGTTCCATGCGCCATAAAAATGTGTATTCAGTGGCTAAGGAGTTGGAAGTCTTTTGCCGATTGTTGTGTTTTTGATAATGAATTGTTTTGACTATAAAAAAACTATCTGCAATATCTTTCAAGAAAAGACTGACAAGGTTTAAATAAATATCAGGCGATATGTGGTCAAACGCAAGCATATCTAATATTAAAAGACAATCACGAGTCGTACGTTTTAAAGCGTGTAAGCAAGAAACCACACGCGGTCCAAAAACCAAATCGACTTTTCGACGAGTAATTTAGTTTCGCACTTATATGTAAGTAAATAAAACTGAATGTACCTTGACCGCAACAGGAAAAGATTTTTAAGACAGCTTCATGAAAGTTTTAATAATACGTTGTTTAACAACCCCCACGGCCAGCTCGCTTTATAAAAGAATAATCCTTGTTCGTAACATCGCATGTGCGGAGTCAGTTTGCTCCCGATATTAAAAAACTTTAACAACTAGGTGTCCGTCAGTGTTACTAGATAACTTACCGCCATCTCGCCAGCCAGCATCCGTTTATGAGAAAATAGTGAAACAAGTCAACCAACATTTGTGTGATGAACATAGATGTTTGTTCTTTGTCTGGGGGTTATATTGTATTCATATTCCCGCGGATAAAAAGTATTTTAATTATTTAGTCATCCCACGGGAAAATTTCACTTTTCTGGCATATATTGTAGCCTATGCCATTCCAAATTTCAGCCCGATCCGTCCAGTGGTTTGGGCTGTGCGTTGATAGATCACTATGTCAGTCAGTCAGTCAGTCACCTTTGAGTTATATATATTTAGATTTACAAACGAAGAGTATCTATGTATTGTATCAGTTATCTGGTTCCCATAGTACAAAGTTTGCTTAGTTTGGGACTAGATGGCGTTGTGTGAGATGTCCACAAACATTTATTTATTTTTTAAGTGTGACGACAGGCGTATCTGACACGATGTCTTAGTGCTGGAGCAGCACTGCGTATATTTTTACGGTTTTGAACAGGATCTTCCAGAACATTCGGAATTGATTTCGATATCCATCTTTCAGAGAACTCAGCTACTGCTTCTGTATTGTAAATAACACAGACGTTTTTAGCTGTGTCAGCATTTGACGTTTTTTAGTACAAGTATAACATAAGATTATAATGGTATGTTTATAAAACAACGTTTCTGTACTAAAAATAAAGTCATTTAGTGAGTAATTCATTTAATAAATTATTTACTGTAAATGATTCAAGGTACGAACCAACACTAGATTTTCAAGGTGACGTCAAAGATTCATCGTCAATATCAAACATGTCCCGTTTACCTATCTGACACTTTTTTATAAGTGTTTCATTTTAACTTAATTATATCTGCCTATCTCAGATGTTTTATGCTATTTGTACAAAGTTATACATGTAAAGACTGAAGATTATATTAAATCATCAGAAAATTTAAAACATAAAAGGTCGTCTGGGTTTAATAATATTGTATAAGTATTACTTACCTCCTACTATTATTGATCGCAATATAATTGACACAAATTTTCCCACTTGACATTGTAGCGTACAACTCTAACCTATAGGTATGTCGGCGGCAACGTCTAATTATAAACTCTATGCGCAACGGGCTGTACCATAATTTACTCTGTGGCAGCATTTAAATTTATTACAGTGGCAACACCGGCATTTATCATCGCTTCCCTACTCATCTGGCTATAAAAAGGGACCGCTCGGTGTACTACGGATCATTCTTGTTCCAGACACGGCGCGGTGTGGACATGCTGGAGGCCTATAGTTATATAGGTTGCAACCTACGCACAACCCGTTCCTGTCGACATCAGAAGTGGGATTGCCCATTTCTACATCACTCTTCAAGCAACGCGAAACGTGACGTGACGTGACGTGAATGATGACGTGACTGCGGGTGATACTAATATCAAATTTAGTTGCAGGGTTAACCCGGACCAGTGAAAAAAAAAGAGAATAAAAGTTATGGTAAAAAAAGAGAAAAAAGTGAAAAAAAATGAGAAAAAAAAAGAAAGAAAAGAGAATGTAAAACTGATGACAAAAAAATGTGTCTGAATGCTAAAGGGATAATCTATCCGGTCTAGCACTATCCGGTCCATTTTTTATAAATGAAGGGATAAGGTATTGGTTGGAATGATGATTTTTGGTTGCTAAAGGGATATCTATCCGGTCTAGCACTATCCGGTCCATTTTTTATAAATGAAGGGATATGGTAATGTTGGAATGATGATTTTTGGTTGCTAAAGGGATATCTATCCGGTCTAGCACTATCCGGTCCATTTTTATAAATGAAGGGATAAGGTATTAGTTTGATGATTTTTGGTTGCTAAAGGGATATCTATCCGGTCTAGCACCATCCAGTCCATTTTTTTGTAAATGAATGGATACTGATGGGCCTGAAGGGTTAACCCTTCAACTACAACTCTTTGTAAATGGCCTTTGTGGAGAGGAGACCAGGGTTAACCCTGACGATGACTGCCAGGTTAAAATGCTTTTGACTAATCAAATTGAAACCTGATCTTTTGACTTTGACTCCAAGTTTAACTCAATTTAATTGTCAGGATGAACGAGCAATAACACTGATACTTATGTCCCTCACCAAGTACAAAGTGAAGCTAAGCGTACGAGGACGTACGCACATCAGTGTGGCCGTGTCGGCGGCAACGTCCAATTATAAACTCTATGCGCAACGGGCTGTACCGTAATTTACTCTGTGGCAGCATTTAAATTTATTACAGTGGCAACACCGGCATTTATCATCGCTTCCCTACTCATCTGGCTATAAAAAGGGACCGCTCGGTGTACTACGGATCATTCTTGTTCCAGACACGGCGCGGTGTGGACATGCTGAAGGCCTATAGTTATATAGGTTGCAACCTACGCAGAACCCGTTCCTGTCGACAGGTATTATGTTCTATTGAACATAATATAGATATAATGTGTATGTGTATGTAATATATAATATAAAATATAGGTATTATGTTCTGTAGAACATTATATAAGCTGTATTTATACAAAATTGTAAATGTGGATTAATAAAGAATGATATGAGTTTTTGGCGGGAACGCGGAAAAGATCGCGTCACCGCGTTGTATTATTTTCCAAAACTTGTGTTATTTTCAGTGTTAGTGCATAAAATTGGTGGCGCCTATAATCCAGCACTTAACGAATAATTCTATTCGTTAAGTGCTGGATTATAGGCATGAGTGTTGGAAAATGGTATAATGATGGTGAAACGTTTCTTTTCGTGTTGTTTCTAAAACTCCAGAGAAGCTTCAAGTAAAGTTGCCACCACTTTACTATGACGTTGACTAGACTATGACTCAACTATGACTTGACTTGATGACTTCGACTGTGACTTGACACATGTTTGCGTGAAATGTTATTGGCTTGATGAATTATCAATTACTTGACACTGGCTCAATACACGGTGGTGGGGAGCAAAACATATTTAAAAAAATGATATAAAAAAATCGTTCCCAAATGTTTCTTAGGTTTTCAAAGTGTTTCACGTGTTACGTTACGAAGCACTTTAGTGCATTTAAAATGTTTAATATCATTTTAAAGCCTCTGCGAAATATTTTGTATATTCAACCACCCATTAGTGTTCTAGAATATTTTATAAATGATATTTGAGTATGAAATTGATAGGGGTAAAATAAAACATATATTGTACTGACTGTTCAAAGAAACATGATCAGTGAGTCCCTACGTATGAGTTCCAAGAACTGTAACGTGTATATAAATGTATTTTGGAGCTCAAATTTTGGTATAATTTTTATCTGTTGCCAAAATTAAATTTAATTAGATTTGTTGAGTTTAAATTCTTTGTCTCATAATACGACTTAATGTAAAACGCGAAGCAAACGTATACGTATACATATACATATACATGTACATGTACATATACATATACATATACATATACATATACATATACATATACATATACATATACATATACATATACATATACATATACATATACATATACATATACATATACATATACATATACATATACATATACATATACATATACATATACATATACATATACATATACATATACATATACGTATACGTATACGTATACGTATACGTATACGTATACATATACATATACATATACATATACATATACATATACATGTACATATACATGTACATGTACATGTACATGTACATACACATACACATAAACATACACATACACATACACATACACATACACATACACATACACATACACATACACATACACATACACATACACATACACATATACATACACATACACATACACATACACATACACATACACATATACATATACATATTCATACACATATACATATACATATACATACACATATACATATATGTATATTGAGTATTGAGTGAACTCTATGCGCAGCGGGCAGTACCGTAGTTTACCCTGTGGTAGCATTTAATTTATTACAGGGGCAACACCGGCAACTTTCATCGCTGCCCCACCCATCTAGCTATATAAATGGTGCACTCGGTGTACTACGATCATTCTTGGTCCGGAAACGGCCCGGTGCGCATGCTGAAGGCCTATAGTTTTATAGGTTGCCCGCCATGCTTAACCCTTATCCTATATATACATATACATACAAATATACACACAGTCATACACATATACATATATAAATTTGTAAGAACAGCTTTACTTAACCTATGTGTGTTGTGCTAAATGACCTCATGTCAAAATTTATCATTTCCTTATTACAACCAGCTTACGGTTGGTAGCGTCATCTATTGAGAGAATCTTGAGAATCACCCCAACCAGAGTGACCATGTTACTTCAACACAAAATGCTGTAAATCTATGCTAATTTCCTACATTTTTCGACACCGGGGGTTAAACCAGTGTCGCCCGATATCGACTTCCCTTGTCAAAGTCACCTTTCCTTTTTTTACAAAGGTCTCAAAGTAATACCTGCAAAGTCAGTACCACCGCACGTTTTTGGACAAAACCTTTGACTGAAGAAAGCCTACGAAAACTCCCGAGGATGTTTGTTTATCTTTGATACCTACAATATGAATACCTATAATAAACTGTGGTAAAGTGAGACCTTTTGTTGACACTTAAAAGAGTACGCTCTACCTTTCTCTCTAGACTTTTCTTTACTTTGATCTGTGTATATAGCAGAACTTAATTTTCTTGTAATTCAAAAGAAAAAGGTTTTTACTAATATATTTTAGCATGCAGGGTATATTTTTCTTCTTTCGTGAGTTATGGAATATTTTAATTTTGAATACAAAAAAAAAATAAGAACAAAATTTGAGATAATATTATAGTGTGATACCGAAACGTACTATTAAGGTTCACTAAATTCTAATTTTATTTATTCAAACAAAATTGTTTATGTGTTTTTAATTAACTGGCATTTGGATGCAATTTTTTTAATCCTATAAATTAATTATTGTTTCTGGTGACACTGCCAGCATGCTGATATCCCGTACACTATCAATCGGTATTTGTCTAAAACATTTGGACTGTATTAGTCAATACACGATCAAACTGCTCTATTTAGCAGTTAAACTAATATTTAGAACAGAAAAACATTTATTCAACTATCACAGCTATGCACTAGCTAAAATCAGAAAAATACTTCTTTTTTTAACGCGCTAATGCTGTTGGTCTCTATCGACGTTTACAGCGTCACCGGGCTAAAGGGCAGGCACTTAAGGCGCCCAGTGGGAAAGTGGGAAAAGTGGGACGCAACAAGCTCAAGGGCACCCCTAGGGTGCGAACCTCGGCTTGAGTCGTTGCCGGGAAATGAGAATCGAGAAGACTACGTCCACTGGAAGAGTAGACCCTATTAAAAGTCGACAGAATAATACTTATTAACATAATATAAATATGATATGATGAAATTATAATTTGAAGTAAAAATATGAATCACGAGCCGTATGAACCCGCTGCTTTACTTAAGGTACCGTGACAAGTAATCTCGTATACAAACTTATCCTTCACCTTTTACAACCAACTTACGGGATTGGTAGCACTATGTATCGAGAATCACATTAACCGGCATGGTTAGTACATCAACACGCTCTAAAGATAGCTCCTCCATAAAATCATGCAGGTGTTACTGCTATACAAATCTTATATACATGTTTAATTATATATATGTATGTATAATTATAATTCTTGTCGTGATGCCGTAGGGTATTCAGCTCAGCATAATGCTAAGTATGATAATCTAGCGCAATATTAGCAGCAGGCTGCGTGGGTTACAAGGCTAAAGATAACAATTTAAAACTACATCAGACGGGTGTTATTCACGCATATGCAAACCACTTGAAACTACAGACGCTCCCCAATTTGACCCATAATTTAGCTTTATTTTCGGTATAAAGTGTTTAACTGTGGTATGGTGAATGCAATGTGTACAACATTTTATTAAATTAGTTCGAACGTTTTGCCTTGAGGCGCATAGAACTAATCAACAAATATATCATAAAAGTTTTGGATAGCGATTTACTTTCAAAGTTGATTCAGTGGTGATGCTAATTGATAAGGGATTTGCGCGATAATAGGATAACTCAGTAAGAACAATCGCGAAGTATGAGATTTTTAGGAATATACATTTCTTAAATTTTCTCTCTTTTTTTAGAACGGAAGAAATGAATTAATTAAATTTCCTTCATTAAAAATGGCCAAATTTACGTAAGAAAATTAAACTTCCTCCTTTGTAAAAGACAAACGTGTCACTATGAATACATTTTCATAACACAGAACGGTTTTTCCTATATATATTACAAATTGTTACAGATTTCCATAATATCCGACAAAAATATTTGAAAACGCGTGTCTTATTTCCATATCTATCATCAGCATGATTTATATTCATATTGGAGGCAAATAATTTAAAAAAACTATATTTTTAACCAAGAAATCATATCGTATTTAGCTTCCCACGCGATTGCAATTAATTTTGAGTCTATGAACGATTATCTGTTGGCAAACAATAAAGCAAATTCAAATCAAATCGCTTGTAATTTATACGTTAAATGGATGGTTATTTTCCATGTATTTTGAGGCCTAGCCTTTTCGACGACGTAAAGATATTTTGGCTACAGTTAAGTGTATAAAAAAAGAAAATTGAACGTAGGTTGCAGACGTTGGGGAAAAAAAATATTGAATTTATTTTAGTACATAACCTACGCCTATCATATATCTCGTACTATACATTAGTAAGAAATATGGCCATAACATAAATACTTTTCATTTATTTTTTGGCTAGATTTTTCATTTTAATGGAATAAAGTGTACAATATTTTTACTGCTGTACTGATAAGTGTAGCAATAAAAATATCAAGTCCGTTGCTAGCTCATAGAGAGTAACATATTCTTTGGCTATAATTCTAATGGAACGTACAAAGCTTGTTGCGTTTAGTTTCCCACAAAGTAATTACGTTGATTTTTAATAAATAGTTAGTTCAAAAAAATATGAGATAATGAAAAAAAAAAAGATATATTTAAAATGATACTTATTGCATTATAAACATCATTTATTTAGAATAGAAAACCAAATAGAAAGACATAATACACAATAACAAAATACTTGATTAAAATTAAGGTACAAAACAGGTTATATTAATATACATAATATGTACATAACGAATTTTAAAAAAAAGTATTGAATGAACGTCAGCTCAGAATAATGCTGGTCGTCGATGACATCCAGCGCTTTTCAGCCTAGACCCACAGGGGATGGAACCAATGCACAATTCGAAAAAGATTTATTTTATTTTACTTGTTTACTTTATTGTCGTTTTGGGTCGATAGTCTTCATTGTTCTATTAATCATACAGCCAGAAGACGTCTACTAGTAAATACATGCCTCCCCATAAATGCCACTTTGATAGCTTACTATATAAGCGGAGGTTTGGTATAACAACCATGCTTGTGAAGAAGGAGAATTGTGCTGCCTGAATATTTTCTAAGTGGACTCTTACGCCACCCACCCAAATAAGGCGAGCTATTCTTACAACTCTGAAACTACACGGCCAATGGTTCTTTTAATAATTCACTCTGAATCTCAATAACTTAATGAGTAAGATAAATAATGTTCAGTTTTATTTGAACATCCTTACTTAATAAACGTAACTTAAATTTAATAAATGCTTAAAATGTCTGTCAACTTCTCATTGACGTGAAATTTTGTGAGCGAGAACGAGACAAGGCATTTCAACATTTATTAATTTTAACTAGCGCTTATTTGTAAGATCTGAAGTGTTTCACTTCAAACGCGTATTGAAATTTTGTGTGATATTTTTTTATGTAAAGGAAGTTATATTTAATAAACACCTAATCAACAATGTTTTTCATATTAAACAATGTAAGCTAACTCGGCGTCTATAGTTTTTTAATGTTAAGGAACAACGCTACAAGCTAGTCGTTCGCTTAATGTTAAGCAACTCGGCTGCCCATATTATTAGCAGTGTCAGTCGGAACTCAAGGTATAGAGTTTTGAATGACACTGAACTGCGCACACCCCCCTGAGCCATCAACACAGTCCAGTGATAAGATTACTAGACTGTGAGGTTAGTCATAAATTCTTATTTGCCCAGTAATTTCACTAGCTACAGTGCCCTTCAAACTGGAACACAGTAGTGCTTGCACACTACTGCTTGGCGGCAGAATAACTGGCAAAGAAGTGCACCTACCTAAACGAACTTTGCAGAAAAGTTCTACCACCTAGTGTCCGTGCAAGTGAACCCGGGTAGCACAGATAGTACCAAATAAACCGCTGTCTAAACTTATTTAATTTAACTCAACTGGACCCACTGACCACACCCTAAATCCCATTGCGAGATCCAATAACGACTTCGCTGAAATGTAATGATTATGAAATCTTCTAATTGAATAAAATAATTAATGTAAGGTAAAATATACAGCGTCAATATATATTTTTTTTAAATTAATGAGTTATGAGTGATGTGACGAACTAGTTCACCTGTTCATCTGATGTCAAGCGACACGGCCACCCATAACAAAACAGTGTCACTCAGAACTCTAAAACATATTAAATTTTCACGTGACACTGCACTGCTCACATCATCCTGAGACATCAGAACAGCCTGGTAATAAGATTAGTCGACTGTTAGATCAGATAATAAAGTCTCAATTGCCTAGTAATTTCAATAACTACAATGCCCTTCAAACCGGAACACAGTAGTGCTTGCGCACTTTTGCTTGGCGGCAGAATAACTGGAAAAGCAGTTGCACCTAAAACTTACTAGAATAACAATTATTATACTAAATGCAACTAGCTACACTACTCACAACATAAAAACACTTGGTCTATTAGCCGCGTTGATCGGATGTAGTATAGATATAGTCGACAATATGTGACTTTCCAGAGGAATGACATCAACAGCCGGAAAACGTCCACTGAACACAAGCCTCCCCCTTAAAACCCTATTTTGGACGCTTATCATAGGGAAGGGAGATCATGGGACAATCCCGCATGATTGCCAAAATCATCAAAAAAAAAAATCGAAGAAGATTTTTATGAACCAAGAAGAATGCTGCCCATTTCCTATTACGAATCTTACGGAACCCAAAAGATGGGCTGGTTTTATTCTCACACAGCCGAAACCACATGTTCTACAGTTTCAGACCACGCTTGATTATAATCATAATAATTTTTTAATATATGAAAGATAAAATGATATGTGTCTAAGCTATATAATATTATAAAGAGATTGGTGAATATACGGTTAAACTCACGTCGATTAAAAAGTCGAAATTACTCCGACGTAACTGCGTAATGTCCTGACGGTCGCAAAAGCTGCTGCGGTTTGCGTTAGTAACTGGCTCCCGGAAAAAAGGCATCGAATATGTCCGAAACCTGATCAGAGTAATTTTGACTTTTTAATAGACGTGAGTTTAGCCATTATTTAGCGTACAAAATGTGTCATACTCACGATAGTTTTCAATTAAACTATTGACTTTTTTGACAAAAATATTATAAAGATTTGATGGTTTGTTTGCATTGAAAAGGTTCTGAAACTACTGAACTGATTTGAAAATATCTTTTACCATTAGAATTCTACATTATTTTTGATAAAAATAGCCGATATTTTTTAAAATAAAATACCGATGAAAACTTCGATAATGAGAACCAAGGTGTGAAAAAAACACCAAAACATCGTTATATCGCATACGCTGCGGAAATTATTGACAATAGAGTAAAGTGATGTAGTTTCTCTATAATGTATTATTTTTTAGTAACCCCCAATGCAAAAAGAAGGTTGTGCGTTCTGACTGACTGATAATTTTTTTTTTGTTAAGACGTGTGACGCCGGGTCGGGCCGCTAGTGATTTCTATTTTTGACAAGAAAACTCAGAATCAATATTTATACTCTAACAACAAGTATTTAAGATTCTATTCACCAATCTCTTGCGAACTTCATAATTTTAATTAGTTCAAAAGTTAGTTTGAAGAGCTTCGTTGAGTTACAACGAAAATTTTCAGTAAAACATTTTATACTCTACCTTGATTAACGAAAATAAGATTTATTTGAGATAGCTTCTAATTTAATGCTACTAAAATGCAATGTTCTCTCCATTTTAATATATGCACATAAAATAATACTTACTTTGAATCCCAAAAAGCAATACGGCTACACATAACATGATAATATTTTTATACATCTTATTTTTAATTAAACTTTATATTTAACAAACATTTACAACTTGAACACTATATGGTACAATTTTATACACAGTAACTAACACTAATCCAATATTTTTAATTTTTTTATACACAGCATCTACGCGTGTTCGTAGCATGTAGCGACGTAGCGCGGCGTAGACGTGCGTCAGGCACGCGTCTACGAGGGAACTGGATGGCGCGAGAAAGCGCGCCACTGCGCACGGCTCGTCTCGTCTCGGTTGATGAACGACGTTACTCATGTGTTTGTTCTTTTCAAAAGGAATCTTTTCAGGGCTCTTTTCACAGCCCTCGAATGGGAATACATATTGCATTTTGTATGTTCCGCTCAATGGAAAGTTACTGCTGCAAAAAACTGCTTTGTGTGTGTTAAATTAAATCTATTTTATATTTACACTAGCGGCCCGCTCCGGCTTCGCACGGGTATAAAATATATAGTCTATGTCATTCACTGAAAAAATGATTAAAAACGATCCCGTAGTTTTGATTAATTCATTACTGCCCGTGGCCCGCACGCATTAAATTTAGAGTAAAAAAATTCTTCAAAATGTTATTGTGGGATATCCATAAGAGATAGACATATACCAGAGCGGAGTTTTCTGTAGACCTCTTCAATGTGTACAATATTTAGTACATTATTTTGATAAACCTCGTACGGTTCAGCCTGCGTTTGCAATGTATGCGAAAAAAAAATTAATTATTTACGACATCACATTAGAAACCTCAAGTTTTTCTCCATTATATAATGGATGTTATTATAATACATATAAACCTTCCTCTTCAATCACTCTATCTATTTAAAAAACCGCATAAAAATCCGTTGCGTAGTTTTAAAGATTTAAGCATACATAGGGATAGAGAAAGCGACTTTGTTTTATACTATGTAGCGATAATGAGATCTACATTCGTTTATACTTATTTGGATGTTTACGATAAATAAATCATCTCATTGGCCAATTTCTTCTTATGCAATGAATGCAGCGTATTGTTGGAGGGAAAGAGGAAACATACAGAGTGAGAGAAAATGAAAAACTACTCGTCTAGGCCATCACTTTGCCAGTTATTTTGCCGCCAAGCACCAGTGCGTAAGCACTACTGTGTTCCGGTTTGAAGAGCATTGTAGCTAGTGAGCTACAATGCTCTTCAAACCAGAACACACTACGTCACTATGTTATTGGGCAATTGAGACTTTATGATCTAATCTCACAGCCCGAGTAATCTTACTACCTGCTAAATGTCATAACACACGCTGTAAACGTAGCGGATTTTAGATAGTGAACTCACAAGAGAGACTTAAATTAGGACTGGAATCTGTCAATTTTAATGGGACGCTTAATGTTTTTCACAGCCTAAAAGCTTCAGTCTTGTGGTCTCAAGTGCCTGTGGTTTGTAGTTTTTATGACTGTTTGAATCCCACCTCGCAAATAAAGCACTCGTGAGTAACCGTTATTTATTGGTCTCTGAGGATTCCTGTCATACATAATTTTCAAACGTTCGCAATAATAGCGATGAAATTCAAAGGTTATAATATCAAAGGTGCCTTTACAAAGCACAAAAATAACATAAACGTGTTTTCTTTTTGAACAACAAAGAAATAATACAAAGTAACTATAAGTTATCGCTATTTTATACTATCGTTTTGTTTGCTTACTTACATATATAAATCGATGTTCACTTACGAGTAATTTTCACTGTTTATATTAAAACTATATTTAGGGGAAGTTGTTTCTGTGTATTTTTTTATGCTAATGAATAACGTGACGAGCTAGTCGTTCACATGATGCTAAGCGGCCGCCCACAACTACTTAGAACTAAAATACTAGTAGTTCTGTGAGCTGTAGACCTTGCTAGTCTTTCTTTGGATAGCTTAAAACTGAAAAACATTTTTTTTACGTTTTCCGTGTCCCATTTTAAAATATTTACAAAAATTTTGATCAAGAAATTCAATATAATTATCAAATTAGCTCAGAAAACCTCACAACAATTTAAAATGTAGAGAAGAACTGCCATATAGATGAAATCATTTTTGCCCAAACGGAGAAGCTTCAATCGGAATGAGCTTCGCGCTCACATAAACGTCACGTAATAGCGTATAGAGTTCTCATGTTTTTTATAATAGTACGTGTAGTTAGTAGCATTTAGTAGCTGTATTATTGTAGTAGTTAGTTGAGAGGATATAGGTACTTTGCCCGTTACAAAAATAGTAAATGGCTCATGAGTTATTGCCATTACGATAACATAAAAAATGTATCTTTTCCGCGTACGGTCGCGGTCGAAGAGCGTAGAAAAGCTTGGCCCGAGGCCCGATAAGGGAAAAAGTTGAGGAAGACTTAAAAACTAGAGTATATTGTCCCAAACGACTGGTTGGCACGTGCTGGAGGACCATCCAAACAAAATTAAGGACGAAATTGAATTAATTTCGTTTCCAAAGTAACGCCCAGGTATTCATTCCGAACGGTTAATTACACCTTAAATATTAATCTAAATTCATTAACAAATTTTGCAGAATCCATTCCATTCCGATGTTGGTAGAAAGTACAAAACAACGTGCTTTTGTTATATTAGAATGGTTACTAAGTGGCTTAATTCACTCAGCCCGTGTTTATTTGAAGTGCTTTCTTTATTTTTTTTCGTTGTTGACCTCGCCAGGCTGATTCATCTTATTAAGAGAGTTAATGACCTCGCTTGAAAATTAAAAGCTGAGACTGCCTATTAATAAAGCTTAAAATAGCAAGAGCGATGACTTAGAAATTTATTCGTGTATTTCACAAAACATGAGATGTCATTATTTTCAACCCGGCTTAGAAAAGGATGATCCTCATTATCATCCTCATATTTATTAAACCAACTTAAAAAAGGAGGACGTTCTCAACACGACTGTATTTATTTTTTGTTTGTTTCCTCAGAACTTTCGACTGGTTGAGCTGATTTTGATGATTCTTTTTTTATTTGAAAGCTGGTGCTTCTTGTGTGGTTTAATTACGTCTAGTTTTGAAAATGGCATCCACATGAACCATGTAAGTTTGAAGTCGTTTTTTACGCTTTGCGTAAGAAATTATTCTTTTTTCTGTTTGTGAGCATTGAGATATCCCTTATATACAAACCAATTAGTTTTATTTGGAAAGATATGCTTTCATCGATCTGGTTCATTAATTTCGTTATCAAAATCAGTTTTTATCCATTCACGTCATTCGTTACCATAAAAAGCATCATCAGCAAATCACTGCATTAATAATATCGTTATCATTAATATTCCTCCAGTGCTGAATCTAGCAATGATAATGGATAAAGGATTCCAAAGCGTACTTACTCATCTCTCGCAGCTTTTTTTCACGTTTATTTTATTTTAGACAAGGCAGCGTTTGACTATACTCCAACCATCGTACATAGTATACATCGTACGAGCCCTTTACATTTAAAACTTCTTAGTTTACCTTTATGGTCTTTACAATGTAACTTTAGTACTTTGATCTCCATGATATCGTTAACCCTTTGAACCCGAAGGAAAGGTAATAATAACAAACTGAATAACTTAGTAAAATTTCTGTGAATATAATACATAAAATGTAGCCAAAAAATTGCTTTTAACTATTTTATAAAACAAAACAAACAGAGACGGATTTGATGATAAGTAGTCACTACTGTTCGCATGAACGTAACTTGGCCCTGAAAAACTTCGCCCACCAGACTCTCCCAGCAGTTCCATCATACAATAATTAAATGTAGCTACTGGGATCAATCGGTTCTTTATTTGAGTTTATTTACCAAAGTGCCAGATTGTTAGCTTATCTACCTAATTAATCTCTGTATGTCATTCAGATTTAGATTGCTTCATATTCACAACATCAAATAGGCTCATCTCCATATGATTTCAAGACGAAATTAAATAATTTGCATTAATGGAACCGCGGCATTTCGGGTATACTACGTTTCGCCGCACATGTTATGATTCTTCAGATGCCTCATTTAACAAAGTTGCTGTATAATAATACTGACAGTACCATAGTTTTGTACATTTAAAATGGTTCCTGATTGGATGATAATATCTACTTTAGGACTTTTCCTGCAAAGTTCTTCTAGGTTAAGGTACCACCGCTTTGTCAAGCAATCTGCCGCCAAGCAGTAATGCGCAATCAAAATACAAATATACAAATACAAAATCATTTATAAATATTTTTCAACAGTTTTTGTAGTGAATCCATAGACTCCTGAACTAGTGTTCACTGTGTTTCAGGAGTCAGTGGCTTCTCCTATTTAATATCTAGTTACATTTGATTTATGTCAGAGCGTATGTATGTGTATGTGTATGATGTGTTGGTGTATGTATGTGTATGTGTATGTATGTGTGTATGTATATGTGTATGTGTATGTGAATCACTACTGTTTTTCGTTTTGAATGGTACTGTAGCTAGTAAAATTACTGGCCAAATGAGACTTTATGACCTAATCTCACAGTCTAGTTATCCTATTATTGGACTGTGCTGTGTTGTCTCAGGATGACGTCCGTGGTGCAGTATTACGCGAAACTCTATATAGTTCCGAGTGACACTGCAACTAATATGGGCGGCTGTGTCACGTAACATCAGGCGAACGACTAGCTCGTAATGTTATCCCTTAACATAATACAAATATAGACTCCGAGATAAACTTACATTGTTCAATATGAAAAACATTGTTGATTAAGTGGTTAGTAAATTTGAGCTTCTTTGTTATTGAAAGGATTTAAATGTATTTAATAGTAACTCCAGAACATTACAATTCAAGTTCAGTTAAATTTTTTGAAGATGATTGATTTAATAATACAAAATATATACATTTTGGATTTCTTAAGAGCACAGAGTAAGTAAGAGTAGAGTTCGAAACATGAACTGGACGAATATAGCACTTCGCAAAACAAAGAAAAAAGTTACAATTTTTTTTATGTTTTGGCTCCACACTTTTGTGTATTTAGCCAGTGTCAAGTAATTAATAAATGATCAAGTTAATGATATTTTACACAAAAATGTGTTAAATCACAGTCGAAGTCATCAAATCAAGTCATAGTCAAGTCATAGTCTAGTCAAAGTCATACTCCTAGTAAAGTGGTGGCATCTTTACTTGAAGCTTCTATGGAGTTTTGGAAACAACACGAAAAGAAACGTTTCACTATCATTATACCATTTTCCCACACTCACGCCTGTAATCCAGCGCTTAACGAATAGAATGCCACCAATTGTATGCACTAACACTGAATATAACACAAGTTTTGGAAAATAATACAATGCGGTAACACAATCTTTTTTGCTTTCCCGCCAAAACCGCTACAAATGTTGCATCACTTGAACGTTTCAATTTAACGAGAAAAGTTTCTATGTGCGTGTGTCAAATCTGGCCACTTCGCAACTCTAAAGTACTGTGTCACCGTGGCTCGTTTAACCGACTCTTTGTTGATTCAGCGGGGGTGCTGAAACAAATTATACCAATTGTTTACGAACCCTGCCGAGCTTAGGGGAGACGGTTTCGCAAGAATTTTGCCTGATTGCTGGCAATTTAATTTTTCGTTGTGTTTGATATTTGTACAGAAGTTGATGAGGCACATGTATTTTGTATAAGATTTTGTTTTGGTAAGAAGTTTGAAGTCTACTACTATAATTTATAGTTTTATGTGCTCAATAGCAGCAACATGACCAGGAGATTTTGTATTTTAATATACATATTTTTTCATTTCAATATTTTGTTTATTTATTAGTTACTAATAAATATAAAAATATTGAAAAATTAAAATACTAATTTTTTTGGTCATGTCGCTGCTCAATAATAATAAGCTGAATAAAACTAAATTAAATTTAAACTAAAATAAACTAGGTATCTAAATCTAAAAACTATATCAAAACATTTCAAAAAATACCGCGTGTAAGTCACTATCTGCGGTGGTAAGGTTGATGAATGATGTGATGAGCTAGTCGTTCATCTGATGTTAAGCGACACGGCTGCCCATAACAGAACAGTGTCAGTCGGAACTCTAAATCATAAAATTTCGCATGACACTGCACACATCATCCTGAGATATCAGCACAGTCTTGTAATAAGATTACTCAACTGAGTTACATCAAAAAGTTTTAATTGCTCAGTAATTTTACTAGCTACAATGCTTTTTCAACCGGAACACAGTAGTGCTTGCGCACTACTGCTTGGCGGCAGAATAACTGCCAAAGTGGTGGTACCTACTTACACGAAATTTGCAGTAAAGTCCTATTTAGTCCTAATTTTTCTAAGTCGGAATTAAAATTTGAAAATACTTCATTGCAAAAAGAAACATCTAATGGCTAAAAACACTCTCGATCATGTCACCGTCCGCACCAAGAATGCTGCAGGTAGATCCACAAACACACAAACATACACTTAACTGGCCCTTGTTCCTCTTCGTAGATTAAAAATTAACATGAGTAGAGTAAGAACTCTGGAACGGGAGTTCATCATGGTGAAGAAAAAAGCTTATTCTAACATTCATATCGATTATTGATAAACGCTGTTATAGCCTCATATTTAACTTAAGTGTTAAAAAACTTTATTATTGTTTTGATTTTTTGATATACATATAAATTGAAAAATAATTTGATTATTTTAAAATTGAATAGACAACATTAGAAAAGTAGATATAAGTTATTAAGTTTTGAAGTCACATTTTTATTCAAAAACAAAGCTGAAATGAGAAATCCTTTTGTTTTGTGTTGTTACTTAGTAATGAAACACGGGAGATAATTCCTTTTCGGAAGCTTTTAGAGCTATGAATAATGAAAGCATTTATACTTTTTTTTAATGCAACTCTCTAAATTCAACGCTTTATTAGGAAAACCTTTAACTAATTAACCGTGTATTCACAATTTCTTTGGATAGAACATTTATTTGTAATTAAGAGCAACTTGCGATTTCTCCCAAATTTTATCCTGATCCTGAGGAAACATTTGAATTTTCAGGGATAAAAGTGGCCTAATTTATCGTTAGGGTAAGCAATGCACATACTGTTGTAGATGCCCGTATGTAGTGGTAGGCCGCATCTGGCCTACCACTGCATACTTGTTTGCTCGTTTTATAAAAAAAACGTCCTCAAAAAAATTCAAGATGACTTTGAAGTCATCTTGAAATTCAAATTCAAGATGACTGTGAAGTCATCTTGAATTTGGTACAACATACAATTTCCGTGCAAAATTAAGAGATAAGAGTGCGCGTCTGCAGGAACAAGAAGAACGCAGCAAAGCGCCATTCTTTTACTGAGTGACACTCTTTTATAAATCCACGGCTTTAAACCAGTAAATTTGCACTCGTAACTCAGTTCATTTGGATGGTGTACATTAATAAAGCACCAATCCCAAATGGCCTGTTGTCGTTACTTTGCCCGGGCAACGTAGCAATTGGAGTTAATGTTCTTAAAGGCCGTCAATGGTCTTCGTCCTTAATACTCGGAAAAAGGACGGCTCTTAAGTAGAGGGTGCGGGCTATGACGCGGATCTAAGGAGAATTGACACCGTTTTATGGGATAGCGCATTGCTGGCATCATTATCACCATCGTTAAAGACACCAGGTATGTTTAGTATGGTTTTATTTATTAAAGCGCAGTATTTTGATTTTTCTTGTTATACCCCGGGTGCTTTGGATTTTTATAAATAAATAAATAAATATCTGTGGACATTTCACACGACGCCATCTAGTCCCAAACTAAGCAAAGCTTGTATTATGGGAACCAGATAACTAATACAATACTTAGATACTTTTTGTTAGTAAATACATACATAGAATACAATATAACACCCAGACACAGAACAAACATCGATGTTCATCACACAAATGTTTGTCCTGCGTGGGAATCGAACCCACAACCTACAGTTCAGAAGGCAGGGTTACTACCAACTGAGCTATCAGGCCGGTCAATTTTATGGAGCGAAGTATTTGCAGTCTGTTTGCAAAACTCTATGTTGTTTCACCACTCTTTTCGAAGAAAAAGCGCGGAATCGTGTAATTAGTAGGGATTAGGGTTAGAATTTTGCTATTGTTATATTAAAGAGAAAGGGGGTGAAAATCTAATAATAATATATTCATTAGAATGGTTTTATTTTAGAAAAACCAAATTGCTGAGTAATGTTATGTTTGAGCATTCTTATTTATCGTTTTATATTTAATACACAATTTCTTGCATATTATTATTTTGACTCGTCACGTTCATTAGTGACGTCAAAAAAGTACTTTTTGTCGATTTTGGGCTTACACCGCGACTTAAATTCTGTGTTCCTCACCACGATTCCCTCTTGGCTGTGTGTGATTTGAAGCACAGAGCTTCGTGGAAATTATATCATTATTTATGGGGCTTAAAACATTATTCTGGTCGTATCTTCCTTAATATCTATCTAATTTTACACTTTATTTCATTTGTTATTTACTAGCTGCGCCTCCAGAAAAATTATCTTATGTGTTATTTCAGTTATAAGCTATCTACATTTCAAATTTCATTGAATTCCATTTAGCTGTTGCGGCGAGAATGGGGAAGAAATACCCACACACACACACATACGCAAACTTTCGTATTTATAATATTAGTGTTGAAGTGTGATTGTTTTTTATTTCTTTCACAAGTTTTATAAACAAAAATAAATAACAATAAATAATATGAATTGAATAAAATAAGAGCCAGCATAAAGTAATATTTATTATAATTATCATTATATTAAATATATATATATATAAATAAATATGTGGACATTTTACACAGCCCCATCTAGCCCAAAACTAAGCAAAGCTTGTACTATGGGAACCAGATAACTGATACAATACTTTTTTTTGTAAATACATACATACAATACAATATAAACACCCAGACACAGAACAAACATCAATGTTCATCACACAAATGTTTGTCTTGGGTGGGAATCGAACCCACGACCTTCAGTTCAGAAGGCAGGGATACTACCTACTGCGCTATCGGGCCAGTCTTATAATCATTATTATTAATAACTTCTTCGTCAGTCAGTCACGGTAAATTATCGAAAGGAATTCAGGAAGCTGTCCTGCCATATTCATCAACGCAACTGCAAACAAGAGAAGTTACTCTGGTATGTAGGACAGCACGTTAAGCTGAACACATCTGTGCAATAATGTCAAGAGTTGTAACCGGTGGCTGTTCTCAGTGTGCAGTAGGGATGGAGAAAGTTAGTTTAGCCGGAAACTTAAAAGGCTACCTCGAAAACATCAAGATTTGTTTTTCTAAATTTTAAAGTGAGAGTAATTTTAAACTCGGATGGGATTTGAAACCACGCAAAAGTTCCATCATAAATGATCTTATGTCTAAATTTATTCTTCACATTTCAAAACCAATTAACAGGATTGGTATCTAAATTTTTAGCTTAACATTAAAGTAAATTTGGTGAATACTAGCAGGTAGTACTGCTATGTATACTTAGTAACATTATTAAATTTTGAAACTTTTATCACAATTTTAAAATCAACCTCATACAGAAATGAAAACAACTTGATTAGATGCGGAATGTGGAAAATTGGTGATTTTTTTATTTACGTAGAAGGCAGTACCAATATAGCTTGGGGAAAAAATTGTATAAAATGAGTTAGGGATATTAATTACTATAATAATAATAACGCCCAACGATCACACTCATAAATCGTGGACCCTAACAGGGACTACGAAGACCTTGGTTCCACAACACACAGATTCTGAACAAGTATTTGCGCTTTTTTTCTGTCCACAAATACTTGTCCTGCCAAGGGAATTGTGCCCGCAGCCCCCGGGTTATGAGCCGACCTGCTCAATCACCACACCACAGAGGCTGTTATAATTTATTAATTGATTTATTACCGCACTTTATGTAAAAAATTACCGGATTGTTATTAAGTTTCCGCTAGTATAGGCTCATGTCTAATTCTAAGCTTCAACTTGCAGAAACTTCTCCTTTTTGTGAATTATTATATTTTGCGTGCTATCCATATTCGTAACGTCACATGTTGGAACTAGTTCAGCCGAACTTTGTATGTTTCTAAATTGCACCAAAATAAGGCCTGGTTTTCTTATATTTTTATCATGTTTATATAGCCTTTATTCTTTCAACCAACTAAATACTACATCAATATAACAACTACAACTAAATACTACTTACTACAAAAATAATTGGATTATATCCTAGCCGCAATCACCTATAGACATTCCAAATGTTCCAGCCCACTACTAGTAGGTAGCGTACCCAACATGCTGGCAGCATTGCCCCGTTGAATTGCAATGCTGTATTTAAAGTCGCATATGATACTATTATTTTGTAATGCTTTTAAAAAGAAAAAAAAGGGGTGAGAGCTAGGTTACACTAAAGGGGTTCCTATTGGGAACTGAAAGGGAAACACTGCACCTGGTTCATTAAATGTCTTTATTGTTAAGACAGTTTGTCAAGTATTAGGTAAGTAGTAAGTATTTAAAATGATGACAAGTAGTAAGTATAGTATATTCTATATGTAGTATATTTACAAGGTAGGTTTTGGGCGCCGTTGAATTACAATGCAGTGCTAGCCGGGCTATTAAGAGACTTAACAGGGTGTGTGGCTCGAGCTAGTAGCACATACCTGCTTTGCAACCAGATAGCTAAGTTAGTTGGTAGTAGACAATACAAAAGTTAAATAAAAACGATCAGCTAGCAAAATGCTGGCTGACCGTGGTACCGGAAGGGACCCAACGGCACAGGGGGGCTGAGCCGGGCCCAGGACAGTGCAGACGGTTGGTGTAGACCCGTGGTATGAGGCTGGCGCTTCCTGGAGCCTGGTCTCTCAGCGCAGACCGCTGGTGACCTCCGGAAGCAACCCAACGGCACAGGGGGGCTGATCTGGGCCCAGGACAAGGCGGACGGCTGGGGGTAGACCCGTGGCGCTAGGCCGTCGCCTCCTGGAGCCTAGTCTCTCAGCGCAGACCGTTGGCGACCTCCCGAAGGGGGAGCGTTAAATTTGATTTTAAGATATAAAAAAAAAACCCTGTTGAAGAACAGGAAAGAATTAGTTTTATTGGCACTTTTACCATGAAGTCTACGACTTGATGCACATTTATATTTAAAGATGGGGAAACTTACCCTGTAGAGGGGTTTTTCTTTCAATAGAGAGCGTGAGCTACAGGCTCACGCTGAGCGTGGTGGAGGTCAGCTCACTCCTACCACGAGGGTGACGCAGCAGCGGCCAAATGGAGGCAGCGACTTGCTACGACCCAACAACTCAGACGCAGGGCGCAGCTGTCTGCGGAAAGATGGAACCGGGTGAAGTTACCGGATTCTGAACACGGCACGGGGATGGAACCCGGCCCTCAATTATTATAAAATCTCATGGAAAACTCACCTGCAGCAAAAGAAGAGGTAGAATTGGCCGTTTGGGGACAGGCCCAACGGTCAGCAGCTACGCCCTCGCCGAAATCAAACAAACAAAGGGAGCGGCCTCCGACTTTTAAAGTCGTAACCGTCGTTCTGACTGGGCGGATTTTCGTCACGAGATCCCCCTCCCAGCCAATGCAGAATTCTCTCGAAAAGTGGTTGCCTGCATCCCTGACCACAAAAGTTGCTACTTCGCGTATCACCAAAAGCGAGACTCAAACTAGTGAACCAGGGACTGCACTTTTCCACACGAGCTCTCACTACGAAGGTTGTTTATTCCAGTCTTTTCTATTATTATTTCCTACAGAAAACGATTCGCTTGTTATGGTTTTAACTTGAAATTAGGATACAGAATAAACTATTATTATCAAAATTTGCACATTTCTCTTCGGTTAGGGTCACCCAACAATAACGTCATATGTCAACTTTAATTTTGACGTCGTTGATGTGACAACCAAACGTGACATTGACATTTCGTGTCGGAAAGTTATGGTTGTTGTTGAGTTCTTGAGACTGACTTGTGCCGGAGCATTATTTAGCCAGCCACAGGTTAAGAAAATTGAATCGAACCAATCTCAATTGAATTATTCGAAGAATGAAAAATAAGCCGTTACAGTACCCGTCCAACCCGGGTAGAATTCACGTAGTGAATTCGAAACGGCTGTCCCCAGCCGGTAACCTTAGTTACAAACAAAAGACAAATGACACACCAATGACATGGAAAATGTCATTAATGATTCCACCAGAATATTTTAATTAGGTTTAAAGAAAAGAGCATTTAACACTAGACACTATCATCAAAATTAAAATATAACTTAGATCTACATATTCCTACACCTGCATGCGAAGGTAAATATTGAATTAATTTATATCAATACAACTAAGAATATAAAAAATTGTACCACTGGCTTGGGCTAGATGCATAAATTAGCGAATAAGTAAAAGATATAATACATTCTAATAATAAATTGAACGAAATTAGTTTTGATGTATAACCCCGCAAAAACCCCTATATAAAATAATAGTTTTTGTATGTACTGTAATATTAGAACTTGAGTGTACTGCATTTACCCCGGGGTAATTATGAAATTGACTGGACATCAACCGAGAGTACAATTTGCCATAATTAAGCACCCGTTATAAGCAAGCTATTGTTCTGCGAGGGAATCACTGGAGTTGACTGGATTGTTTGCCAAAGTACAACTAACCGTGAAAAATAATGCTATCAGTAACCCCTTTTTATTGGTGTGATAGGCTTCTTGATAGAGGAGTTCACTCACCGCTCCTGTAGGCTTAAGTTTGTGTTCTAGGCTTATTGATAAAGGAGTTCACAGAACCGCTCCTATAAGTATAGTTTCCTACTAGTCCGCTTAGCTACGGAAGTAGAAGTATAATTAGTCCTGTTATTCGCTTAGCTACGGTAACAAAACCATCAAAAGTTTAGTGTTCTAGGCTTATTGATAAAGGAGTTCACTAACCGCTCCTATAAGTGTAGTTTCCTACTAGTCCGCTTAGCTACGGAAGTAGAAGTATAGAGTCCTGTTCTCCGCTTAGCTATGGTAACAAAACCATCAAAAGTTTAGTGTTCTAGGCTTGTTGATAAAGGAGTTCACTAACCGCTCCTATAGGCTTAAGTTTGTGTTCTAGGCTTGTTGATAAAGGAGTTCACACAACCGCTCCTGTGGATTATTCTAATGACCTTAGTCTGGTGATGTTATAAACATACATAGATATTTGTATACAATATATATTTTAGATATGAATTAAATTGACTATTTCTAAAGAATTATTATATTATTTCCTATTACACCAAGCCAGGTTACAGAAGACAAAATAAAAAGAAAAGAAAACTAAAAACTATGGTAACCACCCATGGCCAGTCCATCCTTAACTAGAATTTAATATTTACAAGGACTAAACCATTCTACCTTTTATATCCATCCTAACAGTAATCATCAAACCGAGAAAAAACCAACTCCCAGGATCCTACACAAGAGCAGCCGACTGCTGTCCGGGGGTTTGCTATCATACCTAATATCCAACTATTAACCTTATCACACAGAAAAACAAACCAAAGTAAATCCATCTCCCAGGACTACACAAAGGCGGCCCAAAGCCGCGTCCGGGGGTTTGCTATCATACCTAATTTCCAACTATTTACTTTATCCAACCGAAAAAACAAACCAAAGTAAATCCATCTCCCAGGACTACACAAAGGCGGCCCACGCCGCGTCCGGGGGTTTGCTATCATTCCTAAATTCCAACTATTTACTTTATCCAACCGAAAAAACAAACCAAAGTAAATCCATCTCCCAGGACTACACAAAGGCGGCCCACGCCGCGTCCGGGGGTTTGGCTATCAAACCGTTTATAGGTAAACGAGAATGAGTGAAATAAAAAAAATTAAAATTGGGATTCCATTAGTTAGAGGTTTTAAGGTCCTTTACATGCCAAATGCCCGCATCTCTACCGTTCTCGTCAACCAGCTCATATACCAAAGGAGACTTCTTGGTTTTAATCGTACATTTGGTATATTTAGGGGCCAGCTTTGCCGAGAAAAATTTCCCTTTGTCACTCAGCGGGAAAGTTCTTTTCCATACCGTTTGACCCACTTTGAGTTCCATGTATCTTCTCCGGAGATTATAATAATGCGCGTTCTTGGCGTGTGCCTTCACCAACTCCTCTCTGACTTTGCGAAAAATTCCGGAAAGCGCACCCAGTCGGCGTGCGTAATCCTCTCTCCGTGGAAAAGAAAGGTCTGAGAGGTCTAAGGGAGCCGAGTCGTAGAGATCTCCATTTGGTACGGCCTCACGCCCGTGCATTAATAAGAATGGAGAATATCCCGTAGCCTCGCTGACAGATGTGTTGATGGCGAACTCAATGTGGGGCAAATGCAGGTCCCATTCGCGATGATCCTCCTTTATAAGCGAGGATATCGCAGTGACAATGGTACGGTTTTGCCGTTCCACTGGGTTCACTTGCGGGCAATATCTAGGGCCCAAATGCACCTGAGGAACGTTGTATTTATGAAACAGGGCTTGTATTTCATTTCCAGTGAACTGAGTTCCATTATCAGAAATCACTGTTTGTGGAATCCCATGTTTCATAAAAACGTCATTCTCTAAGTGCTTGACGATGTTGGCTGCGGTAGCTCGACGCAAGGGGAACAGCATCACATATTTTGTGAAGCAGCACATAACTACGAACAAGTGTGTGTAGCGGTTTCTAGAAACCGGAAAGGGCCCTACCAGGTCTATACTCAATGTCTGGTTTGGCCTACAACATTGCTTAGGACTACCCATTAAGCCTGGTGTAGTCTGATTCGGGATTTTATGGGATAAACATGTTTCGCATTTTCGCACAAAATCAGCCACGTCCTTAAATAATCCGGGCCAGTAATACGCCAATGAAATCTTTTTGAAGGTCTTCTGTATTCCCAAATGTGCAGAAGTGGGTAAGCTGTGGTGGTCTTCAATAATTGCTTTCCGCTTAGACTGTGGTATTACTTCTTTCCATTGGAAATCGCGCACTAGATTATTGGCTGACCTTGTGTAACGAAACAATCTTCCGTCTTTTACCATAAAATTCCTACAAGACAAGGGTTTTTGCAGGCATTTAGTATAGACGCTGTCGTACCAAGAATCACCAGTAGGGGTGAAAGAGGACGTGGTTGCAATAGCTGCAACCGGCGTTACGAACCGAGATAAGGCATCCGGTACCACATTATCCTTGCCTGCTCGATGTTCGATCTCGAAGTTGTAGGGAGATAGTCTGCAACCCCAGCGAGCTAATCTGCCGGTTGGGTTTGTTAAATTAAGGAACCATTTTAGGCTAGCATGGTCGGTCACAATTTTAAAAGGTTTGCTTCCTTCCAAGTAGGGCCTAAAATGTTCTACCGCAAACACAACAGCCAGGGCTTCCCGCTCTGTTGCCGAATAGTTCATTTCACACTTCGAGAGCGATTTGCTTGCGAAAGCAATTGGATGTTCGGTACCATCAATATCCTGTGCTAACATCCCGGCAATGCCGTATGCCGAAGCGTCGCAATGCACAGAGAAGGGTTTGGAAAAATCTGGGCAAGCGAGGATGGGAGCAGAAACTAGGGCCTGTTTTAGTTTCTGGAAGGAATCTTCCGCTTCCTGAGACCACGCGAACGGAGGGGCCTTCTTCCCCGTGCTTGTCAATTTGTTTAAAGGGGCTGCTATTAGGCTGAAGTTCTTAATAAAACGCCTGTAGTAGGAGGCAGTTCCTAAAAACATCTTGACGTGCTTTCGAGTCGTAGGGGTAGGGAACTCGAGTATAGACTGCACTTTAGCGGGGTCGGTGTGCAAGCCCTTCTCATCCACAACATATCCAAGATATTTGAGTTCGCGCCTAAAAAATTGGCACTTTGAAGCTTTTATTGTCAAACCTGCTTGCTTCAAACGTTCCAATACCCTTTTTAGGAGGTTTAGGTGGCCCTCAAAGGTCTCGTGACATACAACTATGTCATCTAAATAGACAAAAACCCGGTTTTCGAAGCCGTCCGGGCCAAATAGTATGTCCATCAATCTTTGTTGGGTGGCTGGGGCACCAGTCAAACCAAAACACATGCGCTTAAAGTGAAATAACCCCCGGCCTGGGACCGTGAAAGCAGTCTTTTCGCGGGAGGCGGGGTGTAATTCAATTTGCCAAAATGCGGAGCTCAAATCGATTGAAGACAGGTATTTGGAATTCCTGAGGCTGTCTAGGATCTGAGTAATATATGGAAGGGGGTAGGCGTCATGTTTGGAGACTTCGTTCAGCTTCCTACTGTCCAAACAGAACCGTAGTTCTCCCGTGGCTTTTGGCGTCATTAGCGTTGGGTTATTCCACTCGCTTCGACTGGGTTCTACTACGTCCAACTCAAGCATTTTGTCCAACTCCCGATGTAACTCTTTAAGTTTCTCTGGAGACATCGGGTAATACCGCTGTTTGATGGGTTTCGCATCTCCCGTGTCGATAGTGTGTGTTATTAAGTTTGTCTTTCCCAAGCCTACCTTCTCAAATGCTATTTCACCATAAGCCTCGATGATCTCCTCCGCTTGGCGGCGCTGTTCCCAAGTTAGGGTGTCCATGGGATGAATATAATTTATCTCGGCCACCGTGCGTATATCCCTAGGGAATTTCCAGGGCAGTCTGTCGAGATCAGAAGGAGCCAAACCAAATGCCCGCCAGAAGTCCCAACCAAAGATAAAAGAAGTTTTCACGTCTGGAATAACGTGAAACTTTATAATCTTAACTGTATCTCGAAAAACCACCGGCAATAGAAGAGAACCGATAATTGATGAGGTAACCCCATTTACTGACTGAATCCTGCAGGAGTCCACGCAAGGAATGAGGGTGGCCCCCAGATTCAAGAATTGTTCATGTGAGCTGTCCCCTATAATCGATATACTGGAACCAGAGTCCAGTAGCCCGTAGCACGGTTGCCCGTAAACGTCGACCGTGAGAAATGGTCGATTATCAATTTTTTCATCACGGATTGTAGCTACTTTGTGTGAGTTAAAAAAGTGTTTTACTGTTTTTAACCAGTCCTGCCAATCTTTGGGGTCAAAATTGGGTGAGCTGGCTGAGCCACAATCCAACGTTACTAGTTTTTTTGCTTAGAACTAGTAGATGAGGTACCAGCCTCAGAGGGGTTTTTCTGGCACTGACATTGGCAGATGTGGGGTTTTACGTCCTGACCCTGATTTATAGCACAGTTTGGGCATTTTCCTGTAACATAACCCCTAAGGCCGCAGCGAAAACAAACTGGATATTTAGGTTCCTTGCAAGTTTTCAAGTTATGTCCTTTTACCCTACATCTTGGACAGAACAAAGAAGAAGATGCTGATTGTGGAACTACCGCGGTCGCCGCTACCTGACGAGTTTGAGGCTGACCCTTGTATGCCAGGTCCATTGCTAGAGTTTGCTTCGTTACTTTAGGCGGCTCTACAAAGTACTGGGCGCTAATTTGCTGCCATTCCAACGCTTTGCACTTGTTCTTGAAATCCTGTAACGTCGTAATAGGAAAGAGTGCCAACCTATCCGAAAAAGCAGGGCGAATGTTCCGCCTAAGTATTCGCAGCTTCTCACTCTCGCTCAAAGGTTCTCGCAGTCTATTAAAGAAGTTCAACATGACCGAAAAGTACGCTGAAAAGGATTCATCAATACCTTGAGTTCGAGCCTTCAATTCCTCAAGCAACCTATAATCAAAATCAGGAGGCAAAAATTCATCTAAGAGCTCCTGTTTAAGCTCTTCCCATGAGGATATGGAGCTACGGACACCCCTATACCATACTAGAGCAGAGTCTGTAAACAATTCTGCCGCTGAATGAAAAACTTTCTTATAAGATAGTGAACGGGACAAGATTAGTTCATCAAGTCGTTCCAAATAGGTAACAATACATGTAGTGCCATTGTACTTATGATTAAGGGAGTTTATGTTCGCAGGAGGTACATAGGTGACCTTATGGCGGCATTTCCTAGGTGCTGAGGGGTCACTGTCGGTTGAAGAGTCTGACAAAGGCTCCTCATATTTAGAATGTACTTTCTTACAACGCCTAGTCACATATTTATTAGGATCCAATGCTTGTGACTCATGAAGACTAGGGACCTGTACTTGTGGAACAGGGTCCAATATATTTGTAATAGGAATATCTGACTTCTCTGTGTCAGACATTTTGTTCTAAGAATAATTTATGTATTGTCAATTAAGTTATAAATTGTATAATATTTTAATGAAGTAAATTTGCCTTATAATATGTATAATAATCTTTCTGATTTCCTATATGGTTGCAATGCAGTTTACAATTGAATACTTCTAATGATTTAGGGTAAATATGATGTAGCACTTTGTGAAATTACAAGATTATTTCTTAATTCATAATGTTTTTCTTTATCAATAATTTATACCAAGTATGAACCTAAATACCACTTGGGCTGTAATTACCTGATTACAGCTGATAAACAATACAGTCTAGTAATGGAAAACTAATATTCTAATGTAATAGTTACTTTGTTGTTATAACTTGTATGACAATAATTTTATTTTAATAGAATTTCCCAAGTAAGTACTCAAAATACAATATCATAAGATTAACTATAGTAAAACTTGTAAAATTGTTGCTGTAGTACACTCCTAAAATAGCTAAATTTCCTATTATACAAACTTAAGACTAAAGGTTGAAGAAAACACAACACAAATTTCTTTTAATTTTTGTTTTTCCTTGTTACAATGGTTAGTATAAAGAGCTAACCTACCTATCTAAGATTTAGGTTGCAAAGCTAGGATGAACTAACCAGTTGAGGCGCCACTGTAATGCTTTTAAAAAGAAAAAAAAGGGGTGAGAGCTAGGTTACACTAAAGGGGTTCCTATTGGGAACTGAAAGGGAAACACTGCACCTGGTTCATTAAATGTCTTTATTGTTAAGACAGTTTGTCAAGTATTAGGTAAGTAGTAAGTATTTAAAATGATGACAAGTAGTAAGTATAGTATATTCTATATGTAGTATATTTACAAGGTAGGTTTTGGGCGCCGTTGAATTACAATGCAGTGCTAGCCGGGCTATTAAGAGACTTAACAGGGTGTGTGGCTCGAGCTAGTAGCACATACCTGCTTTGCAACCAGATAGCTAAGTTAGTTGGTAGTAGACAATACAAAAGTTAAATAAAAACGATCAGCTAGCAAAATGCTGGCTGACCGTGGTACCGGAAGGGACCCAACGGCACAGGGGGGCTGAGCCGGGCCCAGGACAGTGCAGACGGTTGGTGTAGACCCGTGGTATGAGGCTGGCGCTTCCTGGAGCCTGGTCTCTCAGCGCAGACCGCTGGTGACCTCCGGAAGCAACCCAACGGCACAGGGGGGCTGATCTGGGCCCAGGACAAGGCGGACGGCTGGGGGTAGACCCGTGGCGCTAGGCCGTCGCCTCCTGGAGCCTAGTCTCTCAGCGCAGACCGTTGGCGACCTCCCGAAGGGGGAGCGTTAAATTTGATTTTAAGATATAAAAAAAAAACCCTGTTGAAGAACAGGAAAGAATTAGTTTTATTGGCACTTTTACCATGAAGTCTACGACTTGATGCACATTTATATTTAAAGATGGGGAAACTTACCCTGTAGAGGGGTTTTTCTTTCAATAGAGAGCGTGAGCTACAGGCTCACGCTGAGCGTGGTGGAGGTCAGCTCACTCCTACCACGAGGGTGACGCAGCAGCGGCCAAATGGAGGCAGCGACTTGCTACGACCCAACAACTCAGACGCAGGGCGCAGCTGTCTGCGGAAAGATGGAACCGGGTGAAGTTACCGGATTCTGAACACGGCACGGGGATGGAACCCGGCCCTCAATTATTATAAAATCTCATGGAAAACTCACCTGCAGCAAAAGAAGAGGTAGAATTGGCCGTTTGGGGACAGGCCCAACGGTCAGCAGCTACGCCCTCGCCGAAATCAAACAAACAAAGGGAGCGGCCTCCGACTTTTAAAGTCGTAACCGTCGTTCTGACTGGGCGGATTTTCGTCACGAGATCCCCCTCCCAGCCAATGCAGAATTCTCTCGAAAAGTGGTTGCCTGCATCCCTGACCACAAAAGTTGCTACTTCGCGTATCACCAAAAGCGAGACTCAAACTAGTGAACCAGGGACTGCACTTTTCCACACGAGCTCTCACTACGAAGGTTGTTTATTCCAGTCTTTTCTATTATTATTTCCTACAGAAAACGATTCGCTTGTTATGGTTTTAACTTGAAATTAGGATACAGAATAAACTATTATTATCAAAATTTGCACATTTCTCTTCGGTTAGGGTCACCCAACAATAACGTCATATGTCAACTTTAATTTTGACGTCGTTGATGTGACAACCAAACGTGACATTGACATTTCGTGTCGGAAAGTTATGGTTGTTGTTGAGTTCTTGAGACTGACTTGTGCCGGAGCATTATTTAGCCAGCCACAGGTTAAGAAAATTGAATCGAACCAATCTCAATTGAATTATTCGAAGAATGAAAAATAAGCCGTTACAATTTATTCTGTGGTCGTAGTAAAAGAACATAATTATTCACTACGTTTTTTAAAAGAGTTCTGTGTAGTTGCGAAGAACATTGTTGTAATGCACGCTGTTGCGAAATTTTTTGGGCTCAAAACGAGCTTTAAGTTTGCAAGTTTCTTTTTAGGTAACTCATGAATTTTCGCATTCCCCAATTAAAGTGTAGTTTGCGCACTGCGTCAAGTAGCTATTATATTTAAAGTTGTATGTAATAGGCTTGTTTTGACAGTTGAGAAAGATGACAATGACTTATAGTCACGAGAGAACAGTGACATGTTAAATACACAACGCATAGAAATACGACATCCGTATATGTTAAGCATTTCTCCAATCCGCATAAAGCGTTTCGCTTCGTCCTTTATTGCGACGGATTATGCAATTATCGAACACCATGAGAGCGACGCGGCGCCGCGGACTTATTACGCAAAATTAAAAGGATGAAATATGGAACACAGGACGGCAAAGGCATGGAACATCTTATAAGCGTCTTGAACTCTCGAACGGTATCTTCTAGGCAAGCATGTTTCATCGTGGACCGCGTCATCACTTACTGTCTAATGAGACAATGGTTAAAAAATCTGGTTAATCACACTTCTTACTCCTATATTTTAATGCGAAAGTTTGTGAGTATGGATGTATGGATGTATGTTTGTTACTCTTTCATGCAAAAACTACAGAATGGATTTGAATGAAATTTGGAACACAGATAGCTTATAACCTGGATAACCATATAGGATACTTTTTATCCCGATATTATGTTTTCATAGGATAATTATCGAACACCGTGAGGGCAATGCCACACCGCGGGTTTTACGCAAAAACTACTGAACGGATTTGGATGAAATTTTGATCACAGATAGTTTATATTAACACTTAAATTGATAATCTAAATTAAAATTGATTTTTAGAAATTTTTGGCGTCTCATTCCAATGTGGTAAGGAATCTTTGAAATATAGATAGCTTATATAGTCGATTAAAACATATGCTTTTGTCCGCGGGTGAAGCCGCGGAGCGCAGCCAGTCAACAATATTTTAGAAATATTCTTACAACAGGACCAATTAGGGCAACGGTGATTATAAATTCGTTTCACTTTACAAGTTGAGTTGCGAAAGTTTATTACCACTTATACCTAATTGTTATTTCTTGTTATAACATTGAATTGATATTTCGCTTGTCTTTGAATATCTCTAATTTTCTATTTGAACAATCTTATTATTAGAAAGTTTAGAAGTTTACGTTGTATAATGACTATTATTATAAGAGCGTCTGGTATGCAAAGTTACCATACCAACTGTGCCTTCTTTATTCTACAGTTTTTTTGTATGTTTTGGCTTCACACTTTTGTGTATTTAGCCAGTGTAAAGTCATTCATAATTTATCAAGTTAATGATATTTCACGCAAATATGTGTCAAGTCACAGTCTAAGTCATCAATTCAAGTCATGGTCTAGTCAATGTCATACTCCTAGTAAAGTGGTAGCTACTTTACTAGAAGCTTCTATGGTGTTTTGGAAACAACATGAAAAGAAACGTTTCACCAGCATTGTACCACTTTCCTAGACTCATGTAATCCAGCACTTAACGAATAAAATGCCACCAATTTTATGCACTAGCACTGAAAATAACACAAGTTTTGGAAAATAATACAATGCGGTGACACGATTTTTTTAGTTTTGCTGCCAAAACCCTATTCTATAGATATAACAACGTGGAATTCAAGCCGTGTGGTCGCAGCGGTGTGAGTGTGAGAATAAAACCCCAGCTCATTCCGTGGGTGCCGTAAGCTCCAGCCAAGTGAATATCTAGATAATACAGCAGCATTCTTATCATTACATTAAAATTTTCTGCAATTACCAAAGCACTTGATAATAATAAATTCCCTTCAAACCGGAACACAGTAGTGCTTGCGCACTACTGCTTGGCGGCAGAATAACTGGCAAAGTGGACCACCGCTTTGCCAGTTATTCTGCCGCCAAGCCAACCAACCAAACGGTTCCAACCTACCTAGACGAACTTTGCAGAAAAGTCCTACCACCTAGTGACTGTACCTACTCTTGAAATGACTAGGCCAATTTTCATGAAATTACTGTGTGCGTTTTTGTGGGCTTTTGGGTGGTTGAGATAACCCGTCCAAGCTAGGGCAGGTCAACTAATATTCTATAAAGTTTACATAGTGTGCCTATAAGAAAATGAATCTTCTTAGCTGAAAAATGTTACCCTCAAGGGTGTCAAATGATGTGCTTAATGACAAGTATTTTTTGTTTAAGAATCCTGATTTATTAAAAAAGAACAATTTCTTGCTTCCACTAAAAAGAGCTGATTATCTTCAAAAGGCTAAAAACATTTTCTTGAATAATAAGACAGATACGCAAGTAAACACTTCAAAATGACACCTCTCCGTTTGGTCGGAGGTATATAAATAATAAAACGTGGGCAAAAACAAGAGACGCATTGGGTAGGTTTATTTTTTATTTTAGTGTATTATGGGACGAGCTAGTCATTCGCCTGATGTTAAGCGACACGGCCGCCCATAACAGAATAGTGTCATTCGGAACTCCAATTTATAAAGTTTCGCGTGACACTGCACTACGCACATCATCCTGAGACATCAGCACAGTCTGGTAATAAAATTACTAGACTGTGAGATCAGATCATGAAGTCTCAATTGCTCAGTAATTTCACTAGCTATCGCTATGTGTTTTTCATAACCAATTTCTCATTAAAGTACATTTTTAGATTATATATCTATATTAAATGTAGAACACCGTTTCACCCACATTTTTTCATAAAATATTTAACGACCCACATGAACCTTCTTAACACCCTTTATTATAGACATATTCTCTAAGTCCAGCGATTTAATCTGTATGTTTGTCGCTAGATAAAGCCATTTATTTATATTGAAGATACTTATTTACTTCAGTTCAAGGTTTAGCGTGTCGGTTTTCTTTTAATATAGATTATAACCACTCATAGAGTACCATTCATCCTTCAGGATTATGATAATTGTGAAGAGCGTAACGTACCAACATCGATCAATGACTCCCTCTGTATACCCAGCTTTAACAATATCATTGTGTTATCTATCCAGTATTCGAGGTCATTCACTTCTTGATATTATTATTTACATTAGGTAATGCCCAATGCATTTTCTTTTACTTTACAGCGGCTCACAGATTTATACGCCATTTTGATCGCCGTTTGTTCACGCGGAACTTTTTTATAATAACATTTTCCACAATAACAATGACTAAATATTGGTCTCCGTTAGTGTAAAAAAATTTTATGCAAAATTTCATAAGCCTTATAAGCGTCTGAGGTAAAAGAAACAAATATGAGCCATTTTTATATTTTAGAGACTTTCAGGACTAACAACAGATCCACTGCTACTAAAGGGCTAAAAAGCTATTGAAAGTTTAGTGCATTCAAATTCAAAATATTTATTTCCAATGGGCAAATTTTAGCACTTTTAGAACTATACAAGTGAACAGAATAAATGCTTTTTCTTTCTTTCTTTTGTACAAACCGGACTCTTTTCATTGAAAAGTTAAGTCCGTTATCAAAACTAAATGATGATTTCTGATGATGATGATGATCTATAAATGATTTCAAAACCTTTGTATAAAGCTGTGCTCCAGTGAATATGTACTCAGTCTAAACTTCTCTCGGCAATGTTCTAATCAATTGCACTTTTATCTTCTGCGCTGTTTTGTCATTATTATAATCAATGCTTTGTCCAGATTTCAAACCGAAGTCCATGCAGAAAATGTCAACTATATGACCATGAAGATGTGCATCGATTTATTATGGTTATAATTTAATTAATTACATTATATTACCTAATTATGAATTTTTTTTTTTAAATATTATATTTATAAATGTTTTTATTACATACAACATAATATTATTTAATAAACATAAAACAATAAAAAGGGAACTTAATCAAACAAACCACTACCAGTAGGCAGCATGCCCATTATGCTGGCAGCATTGCCACGTTGAATGGCAATGCTCAATCTTTGGCCGAAGTAGAGGCCAGCGTTTTGGTCACGCGTGGCTTCAACCAGACGTTTCGAAAGTTCTTTAAAAATTTGGTGAGCACTCGGTCCCCAAGGTGTGAGTCTCAACTGCAAAAGGCGCAAATATAAAACCGCTATCAAGATAACTATATTTGCGCCTTTTTAGCTGCTCATCAGAATTCGCCGCCGCGCCAGCCTCAACTTGTGTTTCAGGAAGATGTGACGGATTATGGTTAAAATTTATGTATTATGTATATGCAAGAAGAAGAAAATGTTGGCTGGTTTTTTCATTAATGTTATAATTAAATTAATGTAAGAAAAGGCTATTTGACTGCTATATTTTTATTGCATACGTAAATAATATACCTCAATAAATAGATAACCGTGAAAACAAAAAAAAAAAAAGTTACAGGCATTTTAAAATACAGGACAAGAAAGAGATAGCTCAAACCCGCAGTGACGTCAGCTACCAGTCCTCATTACTAAGCTGTGGTCCCTCTATGGTAGCTCTACGTATAATCTCTTTGGCATGTGACGTCACAAGCTGTGAGGAAGCTTCACACAATATCTGTTTTGCGAGAAAGGGACAGGCAATAAAACTTTAAAAACACATACTACTCCGTGATTAATTTACTGGTTTAACTTATTATATAAATTTTTAAGCTACATTATGAAAATCATATTTGCTTGTTCATTTTTAATAATAGTGAAATAGCTTGATCTAAACTACTGTTTATTTCCATACTTTGCTTCTGTACAACCCTCATTGTAATGTGCCTACTAGTCATTGTAATCAATCATCTCGATTACTGAATTCCAGCTACATTATTACGTAAGAAACGCGGCTTCTTTCTAAGCCGTAAGTATAATTTATTACGTTTTGTTATTTCTATTTCTAAGACTAACTCTGAAATCGATAATAGTTATACTGAGTCACGGTTTTACTCAAAATTTTCCCGGTAATCCGTGGAAAAACTTAATTTTTCAGGATATATTTTGACAGTCTCTGTGGTGTGGTGGTAGAGCAGGTGGCGGAGGCGGTGAGTGCGATTCCCGCGGCAGGATAGGCAAATACTTGTTCTGAGTCTAGGTGTTGTGGGACCATGGTCCTCGTAGTTCCTGGGTACCTAGACACAGGGGATCCTAGTTAGGGTCCAGGTTCTATGTGTGTGATTGCTGGGTATTATGCTTATGTTAAGTTTCGCTAGTGTAAGTTATCATTCATTTTATGAGCATGAAACTTCGTGGTACTGCTAAGCTGCACTGTACACAGAACACTAAAAAATCCAGTAGTACAAGTGGTCCGTACTACTGGATTTTTTAGTGTTCTGGGTAATTTTCAATGTTCAATATTCATTGCTCGCACTAAGTACTAATCATTATAAACTAATTGAAAAAAAAAAGGATTACCTAGTAAGAAAAACATTTAAATGTTTTACATACATAATTCACCCCCCTATTGGCATTCATTAAATTGTGATAAATGACATTTATACAGCTGTCAAATTTGTGCAAAAATCAACCCAGTTGGGTTAGTTGTTTTCATGAAAACCGGACACAAAGTTTTAGTTCTATAATTATGTAGGAAATGTTTACTTAAGTCGATGACTAAATATTACGTATCTACATTTATCTTTCACGTATTTTATACCATCCATAAGCCGGGTGCCGATCCCGTCTTTGCTGTTAAAAGTTTACCCAGGTAGAATATTCCTAAAGCTTTTTCCATTCTCAAGATTAGCCACCGAATGGCGGGGCCACCTGCTGCGAGATTCTGGTTTAGTGCTTATGGGTTTTGACTGGATTAATCTAAATTTTTTGCCCGTAACAGTTTTACGGTAGCAATATTAAGATGGAAGAACATGAACCGTATGGAGTTCAAGAGATTTAACTGTCGGTTTTATTTTGTTACAATTGTATTTTTTATAACAAAAATAGAGGTATAGATTGCCTGCATCGCATTTCGCCTATCCCTGACTAACCGATTTTTTCACAAATTTTCCTTCACAAGTTTGAGAAATGGCGCATAATTTAATCAAGTAACATATGGTGTGAGGCCGAGATGGGATTAAATCGTGAAAAGGTGGCAAAAGAAAGTCACTACATGGACTTATTTTTGTGTGGAATTCGAGAAAAATTGGATGGATACAGTAAGATGCAACGTAGAGCTATCTTGTCAACAACCCAAATAGTGTTACCCGCTGTGTTATAAAACAGGGGTTTTATGTTAGGGTAAACATTGTAGGGCAAATCCCCTTGTATGGCGACAAAGGGAATCTTTTCGCATTTCATTCATATTTATATAATAGAAAAAGATAGTCTACTTTCGTTGCTTGACAAAGTGTTAAAGTAATTATTTCATATCCATATAAGTAATTAATTTCGTATTTATGCGTTGGTTAACACTGGATTTTAACAAAAAAACTAAATGAATCATTTATAGACATAAAAATTATAACAACAGTATTTTATGTTTTGTAATTATTGTTATTAGCATTAAGTATAGTTTGTATAGCTTTTCCTGTATCTGAAAACCACCGTCCTTATTTTTATTGTTTCCCCCCCCCCTACATTTTTGGGTTGTCTGGAAGATATCGCTTTAAGCGATAAGACCGCCCATTGTGACACTTAATTCTTAAGTTTGTGCCTGTAAATTGTTCCTACAATGTGGTATTTCGATAAAGAGTTTTATCTATCTTATCTATCTATCTAACTTTAATTAGTACAGTAATAGAACAAAAAAATGGAGTCGTTCAAGGGGTCAATACAACCTTGTCAGTAATGACCTGTGATTACCCGGTAATTTGTAAAAGATAACTGAATAATTTACAAGATTCGATTTAATGTTTTTCTTCCACGATACTTAAGCAATGGATGGTTTTACCACTTAAAACTGCCCATTGTGAAACTTAAGTTAAAAGTTTTTTGTTGTTGATTGTTCCTGTAATATGGTGTATCAATAAAGACTTTTATCAAACTATTTATCTATCTACTAGATTCAGCCCGTTGCTTCGCTTTTGTGGCCTATAGGAAACGAAGATTTTTTTAAATAGATAAAACAACCACCCATTTCACCCACTTATGTGTACTGTGGAATTTCGAAAAATTCTTCCTTAGTGGATACCTACACTTTACAAAGAACACGCCCTCTAAATTTCAAGTCTCTAGGACTAGCGGTTTAAGCTATGCGTTGATATATAAGTCAGTCAGGACTTTGAATTTTATATATATAAATAGAAGACAGTCTCTTATCAATAAACGCTGTATAAACAAATCCATGCTCCAAAATGATCTGCCAAGTTCCCACTGACGACGATGATGATGATCACTTTTCATCACAACAGATTAACTTGAAGTGTGTTTATGAACAAACTGGTTACATACATATATATTGTATATAGATACAGAATCCACAAGATATAATACGGTAGACTGAAAACGAAACCGTTTATTACCAGCCAAGTCGTAAAGCAATTTTCGTCGTAATTTCGATAAAATTAAACCCCAGTCATTCTATGCCTACATAGGAAGTCATTAAGTTAGGTTATTAAGTTATTTTGCTATAAACAGCCGCTGCGGGACAGTAGGCGTCGTCTGGTGATAAAGTAAAGACAGTAAAGCTGTCAGGCGCACCCGCTTGGCATCCAGCAATTGTTTTATGCCCCCGACCTTCCTTGGTGGTATTAATGGACCTGAGAATGACAAACTGATTGTCAGACTTGGTATTGCGTGAGTAAAACGAATTCAAATAAACAACTGCGATCCCTTTAAAAATGCAATGCATATTAAGCAAGGTACATCAACCTCTTGTAATGGCCAAAAAAGCGCGTACACAATACGTGGGCATTGTAGAGCCGTGGTGATTACAACTTACCAATAAAATGTGTTTTTTTTTTGATAAATAGATGTTGGGCTGTACCTAGCCCCACTGCTAGTGGGCTGGAGCATTTGGAATGTCTATAAATCATCGCAGCCAGTGCATAGTTCAAAAGTTTTTTTTTTGTGGTAGGTAGTGTTTAGTATTAGTTTATAGTATTTAGTTAAAAGAATAATAGCAATTTGCCGGTAAAAAAAATACATTTGAAAAAGTTCGAATACAAAATAGCAATTACATAGATCAACACTTTATTGTACACGGTAAAAAAAAAATTAGAAACCGAAAAATATACAAAATTTAACTAATACTAGTACAATAGGTGGTCTTATCGCTTAGAACGATCTCTTCTAGACAACCAACTACTACCCTTTTAAAAATGTGAGACCTATTGAGCAAGCAAAAAAGTGCACCCACGTACATAGAGTCGTGGTGATTACACATGTACTATGGAGCATTTAAAAAATGATATTTGAAGTAAATAAAACGAATACAAAAAGCAACTACTACCCTTTTATAAATGCAAAACCTATTGAGCAAGTAAAACGCGCAATACGTTTTGTACTCTACAAGACGTGGGTCTTGTAGAGTACAAAACGTATTGTAGAATAGTAAAAATCACATGCGTAAGTACCTGCAAAATGCGGAATGAGTTACCCCCCGCGGTTTTTCTGTAAAGATATGCTGAGCATTAAAAAAAATGAAAAGACGAAAATTGGGAGATGCTCCGGAATTAGAGTAAAGGTCTAGATAAAGTACGCTGGCATTTTGTGCTTTCAAAGCTCAATACAATGATTTAACATTAATGATTCAATATTTTCCACCAAAAACGATTAACGAAAATAACTAAATTGCCTATTAATGTAAAAAAAAAACAAACACTTTCAAACAAACAATTACTTAAGGTGATTCCTATTAAAACACAATTTCCTCATCCACCCCTTGGGAGCAATAAAAAATATTAAATGTTCTGAAATTCTGAGTTCAATGGAGCGCCATTACGCGTGTAACTCCCCATACTCAACGCCCATAAAGACGTGAGAGGATTCTAAATTTTCTTGAAATCATATCATTAAGAGCATTCATATAATATTGTATACTATCTATCCCCGCGGTTTTACCCAGGTGGACATAATTTACGTGGATGTAATTTACCCGTTTTTTTTTGAGGGGAGGAAATGCCCTCGCACTTTCCTGCCACCACGACGGTGATGGCAGGGGGTATGTGGGGCTCGAACCCACTTAAGCCGCCCCGTGATCCGACCGCCGCCGGGATGGGGCGAAATGGAGACGCACTGCATTAACCATCTCGCCCCGGCGGTAGGCCCTTCCGGGCCTCTGCGCCAGTGGGTGGGCAACCTTCCACCTCAGTTGCCCACCAGACGTGTGGGGCCATGTAAGTGCAGCGGAGAGTCCCCCGACTCTCCGCCACTGGCCCCACTACAAGGGATGGAGAAAGCGCTCAATGAAGCGCCTCCTCCGTCTCCCCACCCGTCTGCGCCGGAGGTAGGATGTAATGAATATACCATGTGCCAACGAAATGTAAGTAGAGCAAATTCAATTTTCCATATCCTTACTAATATTATTAACGCGAAAGTTTGTATGTATGTATGTTTGTTACTCTTTCACACAACTTTTACTAGGTGGTAGGACTTTGTTGCAAAGTTCGTCTAGGTAGGTACCACCGCTTTGCCAGTTATTCTGCTGCCAAGCAGTAGTGTGCAAGCACTACTGTGTTCCGGTTTGAAGGGCACTGTAGCTAGTGAAATTACTGGGCAATTGAGACTTTATGATCTGATCTCACAGTCGAGTAATCTTATTGCCAGACTGTTCTGATGTCTCAGGATGATGTGCGCAGTGCAGTGTCGCTTGAAACTCTATGTTTTAGGGTTCCGAGTGACACTGTTCTGTTATGGGCGGCCGTGGCGCTTAACATCAGGTGAACGACTAGCTCGTCAAATCATTTAATAACATAAAAAAAAAAAAAAAAAAAAAAAACTACTGAATGAATTTTAATGAAACTCGGAATGAAAATAGCTTATGCGCTGGATTAACACATAGGATACTTTTTATCCACGAGTAAAACTACGGGGCGCTACTTGTTTGTTATAATATAATAATAATAATAACGCCCAACGATCACATACACAGATCTTGGACCCTAACTAGGTTTACCTGTGTCTAGGGACCCAGGAACTATTACGACGATACTTCTGTCGTCAGCTTCAAGTCAACTTCAACAACTTGTATGTACCTACTCAAAATCATTAATTAATTTACTTTGTGCTAAATATATTATTTATTTTTAATACATATTTAACCTAATATTATTTATAGTCACCACTTGCATCACCTATAGGAACACGCATAGGCAATAGGCAACCCCATACATTGTTTTATTATTTATGTATTTATTTTTATATTAAGGAATGACTAGTCGTTTGCCTGATGTTAAGCAACACGGCTGCCTATATCAATTGCAGTATCACTCAGAACTCTAAAGTATAGAGTTTAACGTGACACTGCACTGCACTGCGCACGCCATCCAAAGACATCACAGTCTAGTAACAAGTTTCTTAGACTGCGAGATTCACTCACTTCACTGTGTGATAGTAATTTCACTAGGTGCAGTGGCTTTTAAACTGGAATACAGTAGTACTTACGCACTTCTGCTTGGCGGCAGAATAACTGGCAAGCTAGCAGTGTTACCTACCTAGATGACCTTTGCAAAAAAGTCCTATATACCATCTTGTAAAATACATTACACGAATACACGAATAATACTACAAGATAAAATTTCAGGGGATATGGTAAAGCATTGTATTCGTAGAATTTTCTGGTTCAGATAACAGATTCCAGATACCTAAGTATCTTACCAGTCTTAAATAATAAATACGTTTTGCTAAAACGTTTCACTGAACGTTGTTAGACCTAGTATTACAATTGTGTCGGTTATAATAAATGTCAGTTACAGTAAATGATCTGATTTTGAATTTGATACTGACTGATATAGTCAATGTGCTTGTGTGTGGACACTATACATAATACATTAATTAGAAGAGAAGTGTATAATAGATAATAAATACAGAAATAATCTATTTCTATGCGTAACAAGATCTAAACTCCTTTCATGGCCCACATATGTATATTTTTAATTGATAACAAAAAAAATTTCTATCACCAATCCAACACCAATAACATAAATATACTGTTCTATGAGAAACGATCATTTTGTAAGATAAACAACGGCTAAAATCACGTCAATTGAGAAATCAAAATTACTCCGACCAGGTTTTGGACATATTCGATGTCCTTCTTCTGGGAGCCAGTTACTAAGCAAGCTGCGAACTAACGAAAGAAACAAATATTTCATTCATTATTAAATCTTCTGTGGAATTACTAGAATAAAGTTTTGTGAATAAAACTCTTTGATACTTATCTATTTTATCGAAGTCCGTATAGAGTAGAGTAATATTTTGTTACAGTGGCACAATATCACCTCGGACCATCTTTCTGTAGAATACGATTCTTTGATCTATTCAAACCCACGCTTCAACAACATATGGCGGTCCTTAGATTAAAGTAGGGATGCCCCACGGTGTTACCCGTACTGCGCCCGTTTCCCGTTTGTTTTATAGTTTTGAACATTTAATTTTTTCAGAATAATATTGATAAATAATATATTAGTAAAATGAAGCGTGAATTAGTAAAATGCGGTCGAACGAGATAAAAAGTATTCGTCCGTCTCCTGGTTCTAAGCTACCTTCCCACCAATTTTCAGCCAGAACGATTCCGCTTGGAGTTGAAACCGCTTTGTAACTTACTTTCTTGGCGAAAATCTATCCAAGCATAAGGGTAACTAGAAAAACAGCGCTGTGTTCACACGTGTGAACACAGCACATGCTGAAGTTACCCCTGTTGCCTTGTGACATGAATATTATGTTGTACTATATATTTTTTTTTATATATATAGGTTGCTAATATTGCTTAGTAATATTATTATCGAGTCATGGAAATCACATACGACTTAATTCATAAGCACTTTCTTTCCGTACACCGCCCGTAAAATGTCGAAGAAGCTTTTACCAGCACAACAGTCTTTCTCAAGAGCTAGAGCAGGCAGCATTGAATATGGCAGGTTGGGAGAACATTATCACAGTATACCATTACGACTAGTGTTACAGATGATTATAAGCTACGGTAAATGTATAGTTTAAATTATATTATTTGTTTTACCAATAAATTGATTATAATTGTGATTGTTACCTCTTTCTGTCAGCAAGGCCATAATTGAAGGGGTGAGAACAAAAAGGGTTTAACTGATTTTTTTCATGAAATGACTTATGGGTGTCTATGGATTCAGCGTGAAATTATCTTCAATAGTACATTCTCAAAATACTGAAATGAGGCTTAAATCTCGAGATTTTGAATCTAAAAATGGTTTGTCTGTCACAGGAATACAGTTCGCTTAGCATAAAAACAGTATTATATTTATTATATTATATTATATTTTTACAGTAATTGTACGAATTAGTACTATATTTTGTATTTTAAAATAGAATAAATACATTTTCAAGCAACTGAAATCTACATAAACCTTTTCTATTACCTTATAAGCACCCTACATAAAAATGACGCCGTTGAAGTTTAAAGTAAATTTTCTCGAAACTATCAGTTTGACAGTTAAACTCTTTTTATTCTCAACCCTTTCAATTATGCTTTTTATTTATTGATTTATAAAAGATCTATTTGTGTAAAAGTTGTCTGCTCAATTTAATGCAAATTGGTTCTAATGTTTGTTGTTTAAGGTCAATCAAACAATCAAACTGTCGACAACGTTTCAATTTTATGTATTAGTACAAAGTAGGTAAGAGGATTAAATTGTTGTCAAGTGTGGCCCTTATTTATCTAGCCACAGAGATTGATAATACGTTTTTATAGCGCCTGTGAATCATGTATTTAGGAATAATAACTAACTAATATATAAAAGCGGAAAGTTGTCTGATTGCTTGTGTGGTTTTCACGCCAAAACAGCTTGGAATAAGTTATTCAATGTTAAGTGACAATATGGCCAAAACTACCCCAGTGGCCCAGTATCATGAAATCTTTGACCGAGTAACCTACTACTTTTTTCTAAAATAAGTAAACTCGCCCACGGCCCTCTATTTCGATGGGCCAGTTACTACCTACGCTGTAACACCTGGATCGGGAAGTTTATTTATTTATTTATTTATTTATTTATTTAGGTACACAAAAAGCTTACAGTACAAACCAAACGCTTTAGGGTCATAATACCGGGTTGGACACATAGTATATATAGGTACTTATATAAATTTGAAATTGAGAAAAGTTGAGAATTGGCTCTCAAAATCTAAATCGTTCAAGATATTGAGTAAAACTAACCTCTAATTACCGGTGTACGGAAATTAATACATTGAATATATGAGATGTGTGAGAACTTACCTCATCCTCCTGATATGATAAAACCATAAAAATGAAACACATAATTTAAAAATATTCTATTTTGTACAAACTCGCGTTCATCGTGTAAGGTTTCCAGTAAATTTCCCCAATTAATTAACAAACTAAATTAATGAACCACTCCTTAAATATGGGTAAATTCATTTTCTCGTATCTTGAGTTCATAATAAAATTATAGGTTCCAATATGACTTGAATATTTTATAGTATTATTTTGGTTATCTGCAGCCCGAATCACAAGCCATTGAAAGGAACATATAGTTGCCCGTAGGAACTTTTACTTAGGTTTAGTTACTAACCTTCTAATGGTTCCCTAAGAAACGGATATTGTAACACCCAGTTTAGCCAGTTTAGCGTGGTAACAGTTACAGTTTTTGATGGTGCCCTAATCATAAAATAAAATAAAAATATCTTGAATTTGTATGGTTGCAGACAAATAAAGGTATTTTGGGGACAGGAAAAAACAAAGACAAAAAAATGTTGCCTGTTATCCTTTAAGTCAATATACAATTATATAATGATATCATTTCTAAATTTTGAATACAATTAAACTAAAACAAAACTAAAACTCTTTTAAATTTTGGTAGTTTTTGGTCACAGATATCAATTGAGCTGTGGTAGCCTTCAAGATGTAGTTATACTGACGACAAATTCTTACCAGAGGGTTGTAGAATGAGGTATTCTAAGTAAACCTGAAGTAAGAAAACATTTAAATGAGGGTGACGAGCTCTTGACCTCATAGATTATTGTGTAGAATTTTTCCATGCATTAATTTTCTTCGTTTTATGAGGAGATGTACTTATCAGTAGTAAGCCTATTCATACATTTAAAAAACCTTCCCCAAGAGTCATTCACCCTTCACTGGACCTAATCTAAACTTCTACCTACCAGCATTTTAGCGACTCTCTAGGCAAACAATGTTCTAAAGCCGAATCAGGTGAATGTTTTACCTAATTGCAAAGTCACTCGGAAGGTTCAGAAATTAGCTGATGTTAGCCGGTCCGGAACCAGGTTTTATTATAATTGGAGTTAGAACTATTCTCTTAAACTGCCCCACTAACTGCCGCTAAGGGTTATGCCTACAACGTGTGTGGCTAAGCCAATATGTGTGTCTGCGTGGTTACCGTTCCCGGTTTTGGGATAGAATAGTTTGACAAAATAATTTTCTATTTATATGATGTCATTCCTATAGGTATCTAAACAAATAATCGACACTTTTATTTATTGTAAAAATACCTAAATCTAAAAGTTGCCACTTATTCTAATGAAAATAATCAAATTCTGTAATTTTCTAAGAATTCATTAGTTATTGGCACAAATTGGGCCACATGCTACCCAACCGTTTTAAGAGTTGACATGACTAAAGCAATGACTGGCTCGACAGCTCAGTTGGTAGTATCCCTGCCTTCTGAACTGCAGGTTGTGGGTTCGATTCCCACATCGATGTTTGTTCTGTGTCTGAGTGTTATATTGTATTCTATGTATGTATTTACAAACAAAAATGTATATATATAAGTATTGTATCAGTTATCTGGATCCCATAGTACAAGTTTTGCTTAGTTTGGGGCTAGATAGCAGTGTGTAAAATGTCCACAGATATTTATTTATTAATTATTTATTTTATCTCAATCTCGTATAACTCAGCAATAGCTTAAAATAATTGTATAGCACTCATCAATATTATTGCAGATATTTTTCATTTTTGCGGAGCAGGACGGTGCCCCATCATCAGCTGGAAAAGTTCCGCTGTTACTTCCATAGACCTCTATTATGAACTTTATACCTTTTGGATCCAAAGGCTCCCTGACAGCAGTAGCGTAGCGGTGTTTTGACTTCAGATAATTGAATCATTTTTGGATAAATATACGAAAGATGCAATACCGACTGAATTTAAACAAAAGATAGATAAAACTGTAAAGATAGGAATGTACTTTTCCAAGAGATGGAACGGAATTCTTAAAGGGAATTTCATTAAATTCCCTCCTCGCTTATTGATATGGGTGCCAGAGAATGAGGCTCGCACTTTATTAAGAAATCATATGAATGTCGACGGGAATGGCGGAATGGCGGCAAATGGCGGATGGCGGTGGATGGCGGACGTGACGATACGCCATAACCGCCATATTGCCGTATCGCACACTGATGTCCTGATGAAATTAGAGAGACCTGGTTATTCGTATTGAATCTTCAGATGTTTGACATAGCGAAATAGAAAATTAATTCAAAGAAACGGTGCATTTACAATAGTTTAAGTAGTAATAGCATTTTTGAGCCGTTTGGTGTTGAGGCCTTGGATTCGTGGGGACCAGGAGTTCATCGCGTTTTCCAAAGGGTATCCAGAGCACCTGGTTGATGCGACGCGTGACTATAATTTTGGCACTTATATACAACGAAGCAATGTAGCCTCGTGTAGCATTTGGATTGTCAGATCAGCGTGTATGGCTATATACCACCACGCTGAGCAGGTTGCTTGGTGCTCGCAAAAGATTTTAATATGCCGAGTAGAATGCTGCTGCCCATTCAAGGATAGAAAAAAAACTTTGTGAATAGAATTATGCAATTATAACAGCTCACACGGCTTATTATATAACTGTAAGGATTATCTGTGCTTGTTTGTTAAGTACCATTTCTCGAATTAACGACTCAACTGAACTTGATAGAATAAGTATGTGAAGATGACCTAAGCTAGAGAGCAACAATCTAGGTACATGGAAATTTTTAGCCGATGCGTGGGCCGTAGACGAGAGCAGCTACTTTATAAAACACGAGTTTCTGCCCGCAGCTTTGCCCGCAGTGTGGCCTATGGGAAAATAATTGAACCACCCATTTCACCCTCTTAAGGGTAGAATTTCGAAAAATTATTTCTTAGCGGATGCCTACGTTATAACATCTACCTGCATGCTAAATTTTAGTCCGATCCGTCCAGTGGTCTGGGCTGTGCGTTGATAGATCACTATGTCAGTCAGTCAGTCACCATTGAGTTATATATATTTAGAAGATATACTCACAAATTAGCATAACGAAATTTTCCAAACTTCGAAATTGGAGAACTATTAAACACCTCTCGCGTAAAGTTGGGCCTATCAATATTTTCACCCCAAAATCCTCGAAACGATATTCGGAACACTTGCCCAAGTTATTTTCTTTAAAAGTTCCCTCGTGAGATTCAAATGATCTGCAAAATCTCGAGAGTTTACACAGTACTCGAAGTTTTTCGTTTGCGAACGAATGTAATCTTCGTAATTGGGAAACTCAAGATCATGATAGCTGAACTTGAGTCTCAATTATGGATATTGAGGCAGTTCTAATATTAGAGAGAATTTTTTTTGTCAAATAATGTCTGATACGTGGAATGCGTACGTACGGAGGTATTGAAACGTATAATCTGCTTGTAAGATCGATTATATATTAAACTAGTTGCGCCCCGCGTTTTCACCCGCAGATAAAAAGTATTTTAATTATTTGCCTATCCCACGGGAACATTTCACTTTTCCGGGATAAAATGTAGCCTATATGTTAATCCAGTGTATAAGCTATCTTGGTACCAAATTTTATCCAAATCCATTCAGCCGTTTGAGCGTGAAGGAGTAACAAACATACGCACATACAAACTTTCGCCTTTATAATATTAGTGTGATCCTATCAAACAATTATAACAACGCGCTGTCTCATATTATTTATACTTATATATAATATCTATAGAACTTCACTTGTAAGTTCGTTTGATTGTATAGTATATGTGCAATGATAAAATATCGATGTCAGGAATAAAATTAAAAGTCAATTTATGGTTTATTAAATTATAGATATTTTTGCACGAAAAAGTTGTATTAATGTCACGAAATTAATCCGCGTAATCTGACTCTGAATCTATTTATGTATGCGTTCGTTGGGCGTTCTTATTATTATTATTATTTATACCACTACACAACAGTTCAATTGATTAAATTGTTACAAGTATCGTAAAAAAATCATGAAATGTAGCATCTGGAAAATACTTTAAACACAGGTAAGCTATTTTGTTGGGTGCTCAACTGTTACAACTATCAACTAGTCAAGTGAGATGAATATGATCAAATCAGCAACCACATTATGCAGTCTGATGGAAAAATTTGCAATTGCTATGCCTGTTCTATCATTGATTACAATTTTTCATATTCTTTTCACCGCATCCATGAACTTCAACGTATAAGATGAAAGACAGCACGAGATAGAAAGACTTAATGCGATAATACAACTGCAAAACTGTGGAAAGTTTTTTTTTTATGTTACTGAATGATTTGACGAGCAGCCGTTCACCTGATGTCACGCGCCACGGCTGCCCATAACAGAACAGTGTCAATCAGAACCCCAAAATAGAGTTTCGAGCAACACGGCTCTGCGCACATCATCCTGAGACATCATCACAGTCTGGTAATAAGATACTTGACTGTGAGATCAGATCATAAAGTCTCAATTGCCCAGTAATTTCACTAGCTACAGTGCAGAAAGTGCAGCAACAATTCGTAGTCTCGCAGCTCCGTAGTAGTAGACTACAATGTATGCTCCAAATGTTTGTTAATCGTTCTAAATTGCAGAATACAGGGTATACAAACTGACGTACCGTCTTGATACATTCAACGCCTGTTAGTGGTTTTGAAAACTGTGATAGATATATAGAGAATGGAAATTATGATGTTTTTTGGTGATAAAATCAAAATTGTTTTGTTTGATGTGACAGATAATGTCTTTATAAATAAATACCTATTATATTAATTTGCCTTATTATGATCACCTAGTAAGTAAGGTGAAGCAAGATGACTTTGTTAAAGTTAAAGTTCATGATCTATAGAGAATGGAAATTATGCTTTTTTTTTGTGGTAAAATCAAAACGGTTCTGTTTGATATGAAAGATAATGTCACTAAAAATAAATATTTATGTTAATTTGTCTTATTATAACCTTAAAGTTAAAGTCTACTCAATTACATTAATAAATATTTTACAGTTACTACCTACTTACGTCTTACTTAATTAAAGTCCACTTAGTTAAAATAATAAATGTTTTACAATCAGCTACTTACGTCTTACCTAATTAAGTTTGTATTTTTATTTACAATGGCTATATTTATTTCAAACGCTTTTTAAAAGTTGGCTAATGTCATTTGAAGCAAAAACAGTTTAAAATAAGATTCAATTATAAGGTTATTATAAACAGCGCAACTCCTATACTTTCCAATATAAAAAGGTAAACGATTCACCGTTCTTATTACTTTTCCAATACGACTGGACGAGAATTCATTATTAATACCGTTTCCACTTGATTTCACATAGCAAGAGTAGGTAATTCCGAAGGTGATATAAAAGCAAAGAGCCCGCAAGGAGCGGATATGAGAAAACGTAACAAATGTGCCAATTATTATGCTCGTATTCGATTTAATATAATGATTAGTATATGGGTATTAATATACAGAGAGTTATGGACGTGTGGATTTCCTTGGCTTTGATGTAGATCTGTAGCCAATTAAATACAGTTGGGTTATATATTATATCATTATTTGTACGTATTTAGATGTTTTAGTTGTTTACTTAATAATAGGTAAATAATTTAATCTATAATTCGTTTGGAAGTAGGATCCTGCTAAGTTTTATAAACACGCGTATATACAAAAATAGATATTTAGATTCCAAGAATTATATGCTTTTTGTCACACTTTAACAATTTAGTACCATTTTTGTAAGATAAATAACGGCTAAACTCACGTCAATTAAAAGTCGAAATTACTCTGACCAGGTTTCGGACATATTCGATGTCCTTGTTCTGGGAGCCAGTTACTAACGCAAGCCGCGGCGGCTTTCGCGAGCGTCAGCGCGTAACGTTAACGTAACGGTAAAGTTACGTGCTGACGCTCGCGACATTTAATTAACGTGAGTTTTTTATCTTACAAAATGTGTCATACCCACGATAGTTTTCAAACAAAAATTTAGTACGATCATCAGCAACACAAGTAATTTATTATCTGTGTCAATTGTAGTCTTTGGGTCATTCTTATATAATTTCTGGCTCACAACTGCCAACGACCTCACTTATAGAGAATAATCCGCTTCACCATTTTGTACTTGTACCGATTGTAGTGTTAAGTAGAGGATTTATTGAAGTGCTACAGAGTGGTTTAATATTTCATAGAAGAAGAGAAGATAAGAACTACCCAAGCAACATTTATCAATAGAAAAAAAATTATAAATGAATATCATACTTTTGTATAATTCAATTTTTTATATTTAGCCATCTATATAGGATGAATTCTGTACTTTTGACTTTGACTTATAATCTATACGGATTTTTTGACACTAGGGATGTCAAACAAGCAGACGGCTCCCCTGATGGTAAGTAGTCACCGTCATGATCGCAACACCGGGGCCTTTCAACAAGTCTACATGTTGTAACCCCGAAGGAAGCCCAAGGATGATAGGTTATTCAACATTTCAGAAGTCTGCGGCAAAAAATAAATTGTATTCGGCTTGTACCTTGATTACATTATTAGCGTTGTGTCTTTCATTATACGAATTTAATTTCAATGTTTTAATAACTTATTCTGTACTCTACATTGCTTCCAAAATCTCCATTAATTTAATTTCCTGCCCAATCTGAATTCCTAAATTTGTTTAAAAATAATTGTTCCGAACCCTTGTATTGATTTAGGTGTATAAACAGTTTTTATTTCATCCCTTTGTGCGATTAAACAGCTTTAGGGCTTTTTAGGGTACCGTAGACAAATAATGAGCCGATATGGCTCAGCGATATTTTATTCCGAAACCATGATTATGATTATTAGTCGGTTTTCATCAAGGTTTAGTAATAGGTCGAATGAAGGTCATTATAAATATATAATAATATATAAAATATATAAAAAGGGGAAGGAACACTAAATTTTTAGTTTAATTTCCTCATTTACTCAAACTGTATTGCTCTATTAATTTCTGTATAATTATATACGGTATGCTGTTTTTCTTAAATAAACATTGACATGATAAAATATACATATTTATAGTTTTTGAATAAAGCATAATTAAATTCGTCTTTGTAACAATTTAACCACTGAAAAAATGGGGTTAACAACTACGGTTAAGTTGTCAACACGCGAATGAAAACTGCCCCTATAGTTTAGTTGGTAGTAATCCTGCCTGGTTCGATTCCCACCTAGGACAAATAAAAAGTATCTAAGTATTCTATTAGTTATCTGGTCCCATAGTACAAGCTTAGCTTAGTTTGGTGCTAGATGGCACCGGTGAAATGTAATTTCTGTGGCAGGTTGTAGCCGATTATAATACCTGTAGCAAATTATTTAAATGTTAGGTAATTCAACTTTTCGAAATGATAGAGCATATGTGAGTCAGCTGTTAGAGACATATTTTCAGACAGTCTATCAGCTAGAAACAAAATTGGAAATACTGCTTTGCTAGTTCAATGACTTACAGCGTTTACTCTTAACACTCGGTTGATTTTGAAAAAAAAAATCTTCAGATATTTAACGGCAAAGAAATAAAAAATAAGGATTTTGCTCGTAAAATACCGGCAGACCATTACAATAAATAATTATGTGACACGATTATTTTTATGATGGCTTTTTATTGCCTTAAAAAGGAAAGTCGGCAGAAGTCGTTAGGGAAGCTCAACTCCTGTTTGGCATCCGGCGGTAGTAAGGCCCACCTGGTGTCAACAGTTACACCGAACTGGAGGTAACTTCCAGACCTCGATTTACTTTTAAGGGTTGAGTCCCTTGGCGTTGAGGTTTTTTATAAAGTTAGTTGGAAGTGAGTTGTGGGCGACCCACATTTTATGCACGTGGGTAAATGTATTCGTACCTGAAAAGTTGGCGTCGTAAAATTCAGTTTGATTTGTTTTCCGCTTTTTAGAAGGTTTGTGTAAGGATTTTTCTGTAAAATTAGTAAAAGTTCTGGCTTTCCTTGCTATTTTTACGAAAAGGTTTTGTTCTGTCTATTAGACTTTTTTGGATTTATTCTTTAAACACAATAATAAATATTCACGAAATATTTAGAATACACTGATATCAATTTATAAAGGTTTCAAAAACAAATTCTTTTTAGAAAATATGTATATATGTGATCGCTGGGAGCTGTTATTATTATTATCAATCAATTAATTGGTTTTTTTTCTTTTTAAATGCTCATTTCTCAACCAATCTGAGCACACCGGCTGAGACAGCGTTTAAATCTATTAAAAAGATGGCCGTTGTAAATCTCCTAATCAAAAAGCTTTTACAAAATTGTGCCACTTGCCAGATATTTTAGAATAATACTTTATCTCTTATCTCACTACTCGAAAGCCACAATTATCCCAGACTTGCTTACTAAATGGCAGTTGGTATTGAAATTGACCTGAAACGCAATTTGACTGTAAAATTGAGGCAGAGAATAGAACCTCTCTTCTAATTGAGAAGCCTCTAACTGCGATCTGTTGATGAACGCTACATTTGGTTTAAACCTCGACTGTAGGATATAATATGCTATCTACCTACTTCGTTAAATCAAAGAAGTAGGTAGATATTATTGTATATCCTACAGTCAGGGAGTTGTCATTACATCTCGTATCATTTCGTGCCTACTCAGCGTTGAAGTGGAAAAGTATAATTATGTTGGATAACTTCTAACTATGTATGCATGTATCTGTCGCAACTCATAAGTCATGTATATATGTATATACACTGTACGATTGTTGCGGTCTCGCTGTAATGGGCTTAATTCTGATGCGGCTTTCGGCTTTTAGCCATTGTTTACCTGCGCACCGCTTACAATCGTTCTTGTACGGTTGATATTTTCAACCCTATTTCTAAGACTATAAGCGTCAAAAAGCAGAACAATGAAGCTGATAGGCAGAGGAAGCAATGGAAGCAGCTAAGGAATGGAATTATACTAACGTCTGTGTTGCTGAATAACCATAAAAGTTCTCATGAAGTTTCTTCGAAGCACTTTCTTTTGCCAGCTTTTTTATTGCACAGTCTATGGTCTATGGGTGGTCGGAGTTTTCTCTAGAGTTCATCTGGTTTGGTACCACCACTTTATTGTTTATTCTGCTTCCAAGCAGTTTAGTGTGCATGCACTGCCGTGTTCCAGTTTAAAAACCACTGTAGCTTGTGAAATCACAAGGCAAATGAGACTATGACTGGTAGTATAATAACAAAATTACTGAGGTCTCGAGATGACGTGGGCAGTGCAGTGTTACGCAAAACTTTATATATTTTGATTTTAGAGTGGTTCAGGAATAGTTATAAGAAGATGCTTAACACCAAGCGAACAACTACCTTGTCACGTTATTCAAGTTTGTTTAAATATATGTTACTCTCAGTAGATAAAAGTTTTCTAAGCAGGTTCTACATTACGAACTAAACGTAGCTGCGTCACAAAAGATAATTTGATGACGTCACGGCCATCCTGACATGCTGAAGGCCTATAATTATATAGGTTACAACCTACCCTACCCACAACACGTTCCTGCCCACATCAGAAGTGGGATTGCCCATTTCTACATCACTCTTCAAGCAACGCGAAACGTGACGTGACGTGAATGATGACGTGACGGCGGGTGATAATAATATCAAATTTAGTTGCAGGGTTAACCCGGACCAGTGAAAAAAAAAGAGAATAAAAGTTATGGTAAAAAAAGTAATGATTCGTGAGAGAAAAAAAAGGGTAAGAAAAAAGTTTTAAAAAAAAAGTGAAAAAAGAGAAAAAGTGAAAAAAGAGAATACAAAGGAAAAAAAAAAAAGAAAGAATGTAAGAATGATGACAAAAAAATGTGTCTGAATGCTAAAGGGATAATCTATCCGGTCTAGCACTAATTGGTATTAGTTGGAAAGATGATTTTTGGTTGCTAAAGGGATATCTATCCGGTCTAGCACTATCCGGTCCATTTTTTATAAATGAAGGGATAAGGTAAATGATGATTTTTGGTTGCTAAAGGGATATCTATCCGGTCTAGCACTATCCGGTCCATTTTTATAAATGAAGGGATAAGGTATTAGTTTGTTGATTTTTGGTTGCTAAAGGGATATCTATCCGGTCTAGCACCATCCAGTCCACTTTTTGTAAATGAATGGATACTGATGGTCCTGAAGGGTTAACCCTTCAACTATAACTCTTTGTAAATGGCCTTTGTGGAGAGGAGACCAGGGTTAACCCTGACGATGACTGGAAGGTTAAAATGCTTTTGACTAATCAAATTGAAAACTAATGTTTTAACTTTGACTTAGACTCCAAGTTTAACTCAATTTAATTGTCAGGATGAACGAGCAATTACACTGATACTTATGTCCCTCACCAGGTACAAAGTGAAGCTAAGCGTACGAGGACGTACGCACGTCAGTATGGCCGTGACGGCGGCTACGTCCAGTTATAAACTCTATGCACAGCGATCGAGCACCGTAATTTACCCTGTGGTGGCATTAAATTTATTACAGTGGCAGCACCGGCAACTGTCATGGCGCCCCTACCTGTCTGGCTATATAAAGGGATCGATTGGTGTGCTACGGATCATTCTTGTTCCAGACACGGCGCGGTGTGGACATGCTGAAGGCCTATAGCTATATAGGTTGCAACCTACCTACCCACAACCCGTTCGTGTCCACATATTCTATTCTATGTATATATTTATAAACAAAAATGTTTCTAAGTATTCTATCAGTTATCTGGTTCCCATAATACAAGCTTTGATTTGTTTGGGGCTAGGTGGCGCTGTGCGTGACATGTCCACTTTTTTTCTGAAAATTGAGATATATGTTGCCCCTTTAAAAGTTTCTATTTTAAAATGAGGAGAGTTTGTAACAAAAATATTCAACGCAATTAGTAAAGCTGCAATAAAGAAATATTCATTAAAAGCAAAACATTAAGAGACAGACATTTATTACAATCTAGTAGCGACCCGTGCATTTTTCATGTTCCCGAGATACATCCCACACAGCGTATAACAGTTTATAACATCAAAAACTCAAAAAGTCCTTTTGCAAAGTAACATTACGGGTTGTCCCCAGAGGAACATTGTGATATCAAACTTTTACCTGCGTCTGTAAGCAACTTTCTGGTGATGTATGATCCCCTGGTACCGCGCTATATGATACCATAAGTTTCTAAAGGTATTTGTTACAAACTCATTTGACCATTTTGTTTTGATTCACATGATTTTCATATTTTATATACTCACTCTATTTTATATGTTTCCATAACAAACATTACTTTTTAGAAATCAATAGCAGCTGTGCTCATTCCTTTAGATAAACTCTTTATTGGCACCAAGGCAACAAATACAAATACAGGAAATAACCAATGAACTAATGAAATAACTAAATAACTTCCAGACAACCTTAGTCTTAGTAAGTGTACTAACAAATAGTGCGTACATTTTTATCTAAACTAATTATAGCCGTTATGATTTTCTGTACCACACCAACAGAACAACATAAAGAGTAATGCATGAGTTTAAGGAATATTATGAATTCTACAAAAAGTGTAATCTAGATTATACAAAGTAAATAAGTACGTAATTATACTCCTATTTTAATATACCAACGTACCGATTAGTTTATGAGTAACATTGTTCGGTCGTGCTTAATTTTAGACTGCTAAATGCTGAGCCTTAAACTATTCTAGCCGCAGCTCCAAAACGTGACGAGCACACTGCAATCTAGTCTCTGAATCAGTAGCTGAAACTACAATTCGGTTAGGTTCATAATTCTATTTTGCACTTACTATTTTAATATTACGCCAACACTTCAAAGAATAATCAACTAATATTTTTATTACCATATATGCTACCTAAATAAAACAAGGAGTACCTTATAATAGGTCTTTACCTATGAAATTGCCGTATTGCAGTACAGACTTTTTCAAACAAAAAAAAGTTTTGATTGGCTATGAATTCTAAATTCAAATTAATTTTGTTTTAAAAATATGACATTCTATTTACAATATAAGTCTTTTGTTTATTGATTAGCGTTGTATTTTCATTACATTTCAACATTTTTCCTCATAATGGATACTTTGAAATTTCGTGTAATTATGGAATATGAGTTCCGTCGTGGCACCAACGCGGCACAAACGACACGTAACATCAACGACGTTTACGGAGAGAACTGTACAAACGAACGTACAACCCGTTATTGGTTTGCTCGGTTCCGTTCTGGGAATTTTGACTTGAAAACTGAACCTCGTGGTCGTCCGGAAACTTTGGTCAACAATGATGAATTAAAGGCGATTGTGGAAGCTGATGAATCTCAATCTACAGCTGAGCTGGCAGCAGCTTTTGATGTTAGCATCAAAAAAATATTGGTCCATTTGCGACAGATTGGCAAGATAAAAAAGCTTGATAGATGGGTGCCCCACGAACTTAACGATCGCCAGCGCAACGTACGCGTCGAGACTTGCCTTGCGCTGCTTAACAGGCACAGAAATGAAGGAATTTTGAACCGAATTGTTACGTGCGACGAAAAATGGATTCTTTTTGACAATCGAAAGCGCTCAGCAAGTTGGTTAGATCCTGGTTCGGTACCAAAGCAATGTGCAAAACGAAAAATGACCCCTAGAAAGGTGATGGTCACAGTTTGGTGGTCTAGTGCTGGTGTGATTCATCATAGCTTTTTACAAAACGGTGAGAGCATTACTGCAGATGTGTACATTGAAGAACTGACCACAATGATGGCGAAACTCGCACGTCTGCAACCAGCTTTGGTCAATCGGTCGTCTCCACTGCTACTTCACGACAACGCGCGACCCCATACTGCACAACAGACCGTCTCTAAGCTGCATGAGTTGGGTTTGGAAGCTCTCCCTCATCCGCCATACTCACCAGATCTTGCGCCTACCGACTATTACTTTTTCCAAAATTTGGACAACTTTTTAGCGGGAAAAAAATTCAATTCCCGAGAGGCAGTACAAAACGCCTTTGAAGAGTTTGTTGTCTCCCGTCCTGCTGATTTTTTCAAGAAGGGCATCCATAAACTGCCACAGCGTTGGCAAAGATGCATTGATTGCAGGGGTGATTACTTTGAATAAAAGAAATAAATAAGTTCGAAAAAAAAATACTTTAACTTTTTTCAAACAAAACGGCAATTTCATAGGTAAAGACCTAATATACTTGTTTATTCTTAATATTTGAAGTGAAACCTTCTTAAGGCACATTGAGCACTTTTTGGGTCAACGAAAATTATTGAGCTCGCATCATAGTCACCGATTTATCGTAGTCAGTTTGAGCTATATGTGTACTTTTTATGTGAAAAATTAGCACGAAACTTGCGTCATCGTCACCGTATATTGAAAAATAATAATCTAATAGCTCGATGATACGATTCATAATTTACTTAGTTTTCACTTCTATCGGCAGTCTTCAAAGACTGCCCCGCATGTTTGATTTTTTATCTATTTTTTTTGTGACTTTTTGTCGCCGTCGATTATGGCAGTCCCGTCATAGCTTGCATTTAGTCTCCCTTCTTTATTAAGCATATCAAATACCATTGTGAATACGTCTTAGCCACTTCGTCCAATGTCATGGACAAGATAATTTTGTAGTTCACTGGTATTGACAAGTTTCAATCTATAATTAACTGTTCATGCATTGTCTAATTGTCTGACTCCGATCACATTCCACTCGAAAATGATCGTTTATTCTTGATTATTATATATACATTTCACTGTAGTAAACCAAAGACCTGATCATTACTTTTTGTTTTTTATTTTTATTTTGCTCAACCGTTTGGCTTAAGCACCCTCGCAATCACGTATCAGTAAATGCTGCCAGTCAGGAAAAAAACAATTCCCAACTTGATTTAAAAATAGGTGCAAATTAATAAATTCCCAAAATTTTTAAATCTTTACTTTACGAATCTTACTGGGTACTGGGCACCTCTACCGTACAAATATGCCAATGAGTATATGAATAAAGCGCAATTGCGTGAGAAAATATTCCCCACATTTCAATGAGCCGCCTGCGAATACTTAATTCAAAAACCTATATTAATTCAGAGTGGATCTCATTATAATTCCACGAAATTGAATCAGAAGCGTGTGATCAGTCGTGCCTGTCGAGAGACGACACCGGATTAAGAACCAAACACATTACGTAGAACATTTCACATTTTATTTTCGCCAGACATAAAATACTTTTATAGTATTTTTTCGTCATTAGTACCACGTTGTATGAAACAAAATTAAATTTTTAGTGGTAAATTAATTTAAAGTTGAATTTTAAAATTACATACAGGTTCTGAGTGAAAAATTTGTACAATGTAGGTGTCAAGGTGGTAAGACTTACTGCAATGTTCGTCTAGGTAGGTACCACCGCTTTGCCAGTTATTCGGGCACCAAGCAGTAGTGCGCAAGGCCTACTGTATTCCAGTTTAAAGAGCGTTGTAGCTAGTGAAATTATTGGGCGATTGAGACTTTATGATGGGATCTCACAGTTGATTATCTTATTACCAGACTGTGCTGATGTCTCAAGACGATGTGCGCAGTGCAGAGTCACATAAACTTCATATTTTAGAGTTCCAAGTGACACTGTTCTGTTATGGGAGGCCGTGTCGCTTAACATTAAGTGAAAAACTAGCTCGCCACATCATTTACCAATATAAAAAATATATTTTTTGAATTTTATTATACAAAGCTAAATCTAAATATATATAACTCAAAGGTGACTGACTGATTGACTGACTGACATAGTGATCTATCAACGCACAGCCCAAACCACTACACGGATTGGGCTGAAATTTGGCATGCAGGTAGATGTTATGATGTAGGCATCCGCCAAGAAAGGATAGTTTGAAATTCTACCCTTAAGAGGGTGAAATGGGTGGTTGAATTATTTTCCCATAGGCCATGCCACGGGCGAAGCTGCGGGCAGAAGCTCGTTAAATTATATACAGCTAATATGTTAATCAGAATCAATTATACAGTGACCTTTTCACGTGACGATGGGATAGGAAAAGATTGGCTGATGTGAAAAAGTAATTTTGCCAAAATGTCATCTTGTTACTGAGAATGGTGTTTGGCACCTACGCTTCACTCCATCGCTGCCATGTGACGTTCTGCCGCCTACTCATACTGCCGTATAGCATATATTACAAACAGTAGCGTAGCTTCATAGCCATCGCATTCATAGTGGTTGACTTGGACTCAATTGTTAAAAGTCATCATCATACACAGCCTTTGTCACCCCGCTGCTGGGTAAAGGCCTCCCTTTGCACATTCGCCTCAGTTCAATTGCGATCATTGTTAGACTTTTGCGATATCGTCGATTCACGTCTTAATGTTAACGCAGCCAATATATAACCCAACAATATTTTTAATGTAATGTAGATAGTTGAATTTAGTAGTATCATTGTAGGAGTTTGTTAATATAATTTTTTTTTGTTTACTTCAAACTTGTCTAGCATTTGACCGCGCTCTCATCTGATGGGAAGTGACGATGCGATCGAAGGTGTAGCATGCTAGCCATGTAAATACCTATTCACTCTTCTCTTGAACACGTCCAGGTCATATTTTGCCGTTCCAATTAAGAACGTTGAGTCAAAATAAAAGCAATATCCTCGTTAAAAAAAAAAACAACTTTAACCAATTCATAATTTTTTGCAGCTATAAGGTAAGGACGTAAGGATACCTCTTTCACCTCTTGCTACTGCAAGAGTAGTACTGTAACAGCTTTATTAATAAACAGGTATTAGTCTCGGGTTAGTTACTTCAGCTTTTGTCCTTTTTTTGCTACTGGAATATTTAGCTGGATCGAAAGAGACAAAAGACGGTGTAATTAATCCAAAGCTAGTTCGTGTTTATTAATAAGGCTGTAAGAGTTTAAGTACTGTATTGCATATTAGCTATAGTATGTCAGCCCTGTCCATCCTATCGACTCAGATGCGGGCGTTAAAGCCTTATAAATGGCCGATCGAGGCGAATGCGCTCGAACGGTAATCCGATGAATATTGACCACTCTGCGTGATCACACTCGATACACTTTATATACAAGGATTAGTGTGTTATGAATAATTTAGGACTCTATGGAGATTTTATTAAAATATGTGTGGGTTTCTAATTCCGACAGAATGGCTGTTGTTCCGACAAGTTTGCTGAACTTTTCGTGACTGAAAGTGTGGTTTCGGTGTGATTTGATTCGTTTTATTAATAAAGCTCACGCACAACCTTGAAAGTTTTCATTTACACCGAAATAGTCTATTACCAAAGAGGTGATAAATTAATTTCGTATAATCAAGCTAAATTTATTTTAAGTTAATTATTATCTGTACCCAAAATTGTGTTATTTTAATTTCATAAAATAATTATTGTAGTAATATTAACCTTAAATTTTATTTAATTTAAATTTCATAAATGCACCGTTATTTTATTTTTTATTGTTTGATAGGCTTGCGTTTGATAACTATCGCACTTGATGGTGAGTGACGATGCGGTCTAGGATGTAACACGCTTGCCTAGAAGGTACTTGTTCACTCTCGATTTGAAGACTCCAACGTTGTAGTTTTCGGGAAATACGGACGCCGGTAAAGCGTTCCACTCTTTGGCTGTTCGCATGATAAATATAATATATCGAAGTCATCACTTATGACGTACTGGTTCACTGCATAAGAAGAAATATATAGATAGCAAGAAATCACTAAATTTGATATTGGTAAATTTAATATTTCGTCGAAATCTAGTTTAGTCAAATCATGAGATTTGGCAAATGTTAGCCCATGCGACTTTCGAACCGACGAGCAACCTGGTTCGAATCTCACTCAGCCATGTACCAATGACTTTTCAAGTTATGATATATTTTCTACTATAATTACATGGGAAAACTACCATATCTAATAATCACAAAATACATGGACATATTATATTGGAGTGAATGTAGTGAAAGTAGCCTGATATAAAAAAAATTTTTTTTATTTATTTATATACAGAATTGTTTACAAACAAATTTCCTGCGAGGCTACTACGTATAATAAATAATGTTACGATAGCTTTTTATAGTTAAGATACGAGTACTGTAAAGTTTCTTGTAGCTTCGTCATTACATTACAGGTGTAATCGAAGCTTCGGATCGGAGTTTTCTGTTCTGCATTGTGCCGGATTGCTCGCACCAGTAGTGGGAAAGTGAACTTCTATTTTTTATCACACTCACATATTGTACTTTATGGGCTTGCTATATAACATTTAACACTAAGCCTTTTGTAATTTTATATGCTTAAATAAATAACAAATAAATAAATATGTGTGGGTATTTTACACAGCGCCATTTAGCCCCAAACTAAGCAAAGCTTGTACTAATGGAACCAGATACAATACTTAGATAGTTTTTTGTTTGTAAATACATACATAGAATACAATATAAACACCCAGACACAGAAGAAAGATCGATGTTCATCACACAAATGTTTGTCCTGGGTGGGAATCGAACCCACGACCTGCAGTTCAGAAGGCAGGGATACTACCAACTGAACTATCGGGCCAGTCAGCTCAATAACTTAATTTTTAGGTACCTTATATCATTTTGACTTGAAAAAGTGATACAAAAAGCCTATTTGCAATTTTATTAACTTTATTGTCCTTTGACTTAGACTTTGATATAATATTTATTATTTATTTATTTATTCATAAACAGAATTGTAGCATCATTACAGACTAATTTCCATAACTTATAATAAATATTATAATTACAATATGTATTTATAGTAAAGATATAATATTGTTTTCTATATATCTTAGAGCTACTTCTATGAAGTTGGATAGGCTGCAGTAAAAATGGCCACTCCCTGAGATATTAAATTAATCCAACGTATGGTAACGTACTATTTTCTATACATTTACTACTATCATGTCGCATCCACAGCAGGTCACTTGACCATCGCGATAGATTTCCTGTAAAAAACACTCGTTGATCATCCAAAATCATGCGTCAAAATGCAATTTCAATCAATCCTAGGCTTTAATAAAGTAAAGCGAATTCATGGAAATAAAACACTGAACCAAGCTCAAAACTTTATTGAAACCCTTTTTCAACACATTTTTATTTCGTGTAACTTTTCCAACCGAAAAATTTATAAAACTTTTTAAAAATCTCCCAAAGTTAAGGTGACGTTTAATCGCAGTTTTATCTTTAATAGCCGAAGTTGATAATTAGCTTTTGATTAGTCGCCGTAGTCGGTAAAGTCGTTATCGCTGATGCCTTCAAGCAGAGTGGAGTTTGGGGGCAGCCATTCGCAGCTCGTGTACTTGGATGAACACACCTGAAACCGATGTGATTATTACGAGAGAGATAATAAAGGTTGTAAAAGATAACGAACTTATTGACTTGGTTACGGGTTAGATTTTAGTATACTTTGAATGTTGAAGATGATAATTAACTTTGAAATGAAAAGTAAACTAATTTGTGTGACTTTGGTTTCTTTATTGCTCCGTTTTATTGTCACTCAAATTTTATTTATTGACTAAAAACGATGCTGATCTTTGTTGTATAAAAAATTACATTGACTACGCTACAACCATTTATTTAATTTAACTGTCCAGGTTCTATGTCTGTTTTGGTTGGGCGTTATTATTATTATTATCAACTCATTTTATATATTTTCTTAGATATAAGATCGACATTTCAATAAAAATAATTACAAAACTACTATTTAAAAAAATCGTTAATTCTAGAGTGTCGCTGGTAGCGAGGCAAGGCCCAAGCTGTTGGGGGTCAGGGCTGCAAAGTAAGCCTGACAATACTTGCCGTGTCAAGGAGTATTGCCTTGAGTATTGCCTACTTAACCCGACCCTAGAGAGCCTCTCAAATTGATTTTTATTATTATTGATACTATCTATACTACTATAGAGTCCATAGAGTTATAAAGACTATAAAGTTATAGATGTCCATAAGCCACTTCCCATCAGGTGGGCCGTATGCTTGTTTGCTCCCTACAACATCAAAAAAAATCATCACAAAAAGTAGGCTTTAGCATTCTTCATTTTAAAAAAGCTAAACTCTAAAGCCTACTGATTTTTTTAACATCTATAAAAATACAACTTTAAACGTAAAGTTATCGTACGCCTTACGGGGATCACTGTATTATGAACTGGAAATTCCTTCTCAATATAATTAATACGAATCCTTGTCCCACGTTTCAACAAGAGGCTTCAACAGGTACTCCTGGAGGGTTTGCGAAGGGTCCTTTATCCAATCACGGTTCACCTTAATATCGCGGTCGTGGCTTTCGATATGTGATTGTAGTGTTGTTCTTATTAACTCGTGTAGTAAATAATGTTTCTGAGTTCATCATCCGACGCATCCCAAAAATTGTATCATAATAGTAATAATAATAATAATATATAATGATATAAATAATTGTGTGGACATCTCACACAACGCCATTTAGCCCCAAGCTAAGCAAAGCTTGTATTATGGGAACCAGATAACTGATACAATACTTAGATACTTTGTGTTTGTAAATACACACATAGAATACAGTATAACACCCAGACACAGAACAAACGCCTATATAGGTGTTTGCTCTGGGTAAAAATCGAACCCACAACCTACAGTTCAGAAGGTAGGGTTACTGCCAACTGAGCTATCGGGATAGGCCAATACTTAATTGCAATAATATCGTTGCCGACGACATCTCAGTATTTCCCTGGTAGAAAATAATAAAATATGCGAGATGTATAAAAAAAAGCGGGTAATGAGGAGAAAAACAAAAGCAAAATTAAAAATTTTGGATAAAATTTTTCGTTCTTTTTCTTCTTTGTTTAATGGTTTTCAATCGCTTTTTAGTGATAATTCTGCCAATGGCAAGTAAGAAATTTTTGTATGGTTATCTCATGTAAAAGTATTCTTTTCTCAAAGTCAAAATGCGACAGTAAATGGTAGATATTTTACTGAAGGCTCTAGGAAGCTTGAAAGAGAAAACGAAAAGGCATAGTTTTAAAACTTGGAACCATTTGCCAACACTCGTGCACGTTCATAATTATAATTAAAAAATACACTGGTTATGGAAAAAAATCAAAATTCACACATAATCATATGACATTAGATATTTGAATAACATGCACAAAATAGATAATATTAAAATATAAATTAACGTTAAAATAGAACTCACTTAAAGAGTTTATTTAATTTTGACGAATGTAGAGGTTACATTACACACCGTTGAGTACTTGGTCGAGTAGAAGTTTGAGCAAGTGGAAAGGTTGATTCACTTGACTGACTGCTCACCTTTTGATTTTTTATTCCATTCTCGTGACTTGCGACCCGATACAGTTTATATAAGTATCTATCGACGTCCATCCAACAAGAGTTACTTTAAAGAGAACGTAAACAAAATTATCAACTCTATGTGAGGATAAATAAATATCAAGACAGTCCATCCTATTAATATTATAAACCCGTAAGTTTGGATGTATGAATGTTTACACGTACAAACGGCTAGACGAATTTGGATGAAATTTGAATCATAAATAGCCTACATACTGGATTAATACAGTCATTTAGTTCAGCCTATTGTATAAATGCACAAAAATATTAATAGTTCAGCTGATTCAACAAATGGGAAATATTTACACTGTACCAGTACAAGGGTCCAGCCCATGAACAAATGTAAATTAACAATCAGATCGATAGTTTTGGTTTTCATCCTCAAATGTCAATATTTTATCTTGCCTCACTGTATCAATAAGATTTCAATTGAACAATAGTTGAAACACTATTGTTCAGCAGCATGTAGAGAATAGTCAAAGTTAGAGTCTAAGTTAGTTTACGAAAATCTATAGAGAGCTTATAGATTTTATATACTTAGCTTTCAGTGAAACGTTTGCTTGATACTGACTCACTGCAGTGTGTGAGTGGGCAAACATATCGGGTGACAGAGGGATAGAGTTGCCTTTTGTGTTGCTGCTATGGATGTAACAAACAAAGGAAGCTTTTGTTTAGAAACAATTTTTAAATCATCTTAGCAGAGATGTTTCACCCACGTTCCTTCATGGAATTTAAAACCCTCTTTATTATTAGTACTTCAGTATTATGTAATAAAAGGCTTTTTGACTACTATTAAAAATGAACATGTAAATATTATTTTTATCGTGTAGCTTAGAAATGAATGTAGTAATTGAAAAAATAAGTAAAATCAGTAAATTAATAACGCAGTAGTACGATTTTAAAGTTTCATCGCCTGTCCTTTTCTCGCAAAACAAATATCATGCGGAGCTTCCTCACAGCTACTACGAAGGTATACCTTATGACACCATTATGCCAAAGTAATTGTATGAAGAGCTACCACAGCTTAGTAATGAGTTACTATGAGGACTGGTAACTGACGTCACTGCGTGTTTGAGCTCTTTCTATTCCTGTATTTTAAAATGCCTGTAACTTTGTAATTTTTTGAGATTCATTTTTGTTTTAATGATTATCTATTTTTTGAGGTATATTATTTATGTATGCAATAAACATATAGCAGTCAAATAGCCCATGTTTTTTTAGATTCCTTAGGGTCACATTTATTTAAGTTATTTTGTGTATTACGGCATTAAAAGCACCCTCCAAAGTAATTTCTCTCTATATCCCTTTAATATCAAATCGCTACGTCTATCTGTTTGAGCTATACCTACAAAAAAGTCCAGCCTGTGAGTCAGCTTTGTTTATATTTATTTTTAGATTGCAATCGCACATAGGTAAAGTGTTTTGAAAAATACAACTGTTAAGGAAACTTCTCTATATCACAAACAAATTTTGTTCTACGACTCTTTTGTGATAATCTGCTACTAAGGAACTCGTACGGGATGTTTTGCTATTTCGTGTACTCCACAGAACCTTTATTGTACGGCTGCACCAGTGTGTTGCAACCTTTTATAACTTCCTACGAATATTATAAATGCGAAAGTTTGTGAGTATGGATGTATGGATGAATGTTTGTTACTCTTTCACGCAAAAACTACTGAACGTATTTAGATGAAATTTGGAACACTGATAGTTTATAACTTGGAGTAACACATAGGCTACTTTTTATCCCGATAGTATGTTGTCGTGGAAAAATTATCCACGACTGAACACCACGACAGCGACACCGACATTTTTACGCAAAAACTACGGAACGGATTTGCATGAAATTTGGAACACAGGGTAGTTTATAATCTGGATTTACACATTGGATACTTTTTATACACGAGTAAAATCGTGGGGCACAGCTAGTATGTTTATATATCTACCGGATAATGGATCTCTGTCTGTATGTATCCGTTGCATAACAGTTCAAATAGGTACCAAGTATCAAGTACAAATATATCAGATATCACAAACGGTGATGCTTCTGTGAAACGAAATAGGTACCGAATTACAAGCTCTATTATAGAATTGGTACTTTAAAACGACTACATAAGCAATGTTACATACATGCATTCTAAAGTAAATTCGTAAAGTAGCTATGAATGTATGTATGCTTTTTCTTCATTGATTAGCCATAGACTATAGCTGTACCCCGTGATGCCACTCACAGAGAATTTTTTAATAAAACGCGTGAACATGTGTCCGATTTGGCATTGTACATAGATTTACAAACAGTTTGTGCGAAGTCAGGATCAGGAATCCAACATAATATATTGTGGGATCAGTTTGATGGGATCCGATTCGGCACAAAGCAGAAAAGAAAACTGATCCCAGTTTTCTTTTCTGCTTTGTGCCGAATTGTTTGCACCAAAAGTGGGAAAAGAAACTTCAATTTTTAAAACTCATATGTATAAATATTTGAGAGGCTTGCGATATTTGACATTAATTGTTTTAATTAATTATTAATAGTCCTTTGAAGTCTTTCCTATTTGCAAGAAATAATTTTACTTTAATTAAGAATTTTTTTGCTGCTGTTTTGCAAAAGATATACAAACCTACATTCACACTTTCGCATATATAATACTACGGGGACATTATTGCTGAAAATCCGATATCAAGTCATTTGTATTTTTTATTAAATTAAGGACATACAGACGGAAACAAACGGACAAGAATTTTAATAATCATATATTTTGGATTTTACTGTACCTATACTACTGCACCCTTCACAGCCAGAGCACGTCCACTTCTAACATAGGCTACCCCCATAAATCTTCACTTTAGTCATTTATAATAGGAGGAGATTGCCATAATCACCACGATTTTCTAAAATATATAATGAAATCTTTCTATAACACCAACTTATAAATAAATACCTTTTATAGTGTAGGTACTTATGAGCACAGCGCCAGTTTGCCGAACTTGTAAAATGTTCTGAGAATTGCAATTAGCTCATACATGTGACTAGCAGCTGGCAAGACGCCCAATTCATTTTGAAACTTTTGGAAATAATATTTCTCAAAGTACTTTTAAAATGTAATTTTACCGTAGGCTTTGGAATAGGCGTGCGTTTGTTTCATTGTGTAAGGAATTAGTAGTACCTGACTAGTTAACCACGTGATCCCGGCGTAATAATGAGATCGGAGTTTTGGCGGGAAAACGAAAAAGATCGCGCCACCGCATCGTATTATTTTCCAAATCTTGTGTTATTTTTAGTATTAGTTGTATTAGTGGTAAATTGGTGGCATTTTATTAATTAAATGCTGGATTACAGGCATGAGTGTAGGAAAGTTGTGTAATGATGGTGAAACGTTTCTTATCGTGTTGTTTCCAAAACTACATAGAAGCTTCTGGTAAAGTGGCCACCGCTTTACTAGGAGTATGACTTGACTAGACTAGACTTGACTGACTTGACTTGATGACTTGTAATGTGACTTGCCTTGACACATACGTATAGTATAACATTAATTAACTTAAGAAATTAATTACTTGACACTGGCTAAATATACAAAAGTGTGGAGCCAAAACCAAAACAAAAAAAAAATAATAGTATCACCCTATCCCCTATACCTTAAAGGACAGGCATAGCATACCAGGATAGCAGCATTTTCCCCAGTCTCCATAATAACCTACTACGATAGCCTAATACGCCTACGACTAGGCGGGGAGCTGTTATCAATGAACTCTATTTTAAAAATCAAGTGTGTGACTTTTTATTTATGTAGAGCAAAATAGGTCCTTTCGGAATGTCCTTCAATCAACCTAGTACTCACAAAGAGCAGCCAACTACGTGAAGTGTTGTTCAACCCATGGCACTGCGTTTACACAGTTCTTATTAAACACAATGTAAATTGTATTATTGCGTCATTATGTACAATAATTCCTGGTACCAACACTTACGGGATACCCTTTTGTTCCGGAAACAATTAACGAGTTTTAATCAATCGAAAGGAAAATTGCCTTTATTGATTACTACCCTGTTACAAATGTTCCATTTAACTGTTACCAATCACCCAAAGATTTGTTTGTAATATATTAAATTTTGGTGATGTTTCCTTCCTTCTCTTGGTGTTTTACTACTATAAATTTAATGAACTATTTTTTTTGTACTTTCAATAAGTTCCATTTTTAAGTTCGTGGTTCTTAATAAGTTATGCATGCATGTCCGTTAATTAGTGCGTTAGCTTTAATAATGGTGCTTTATTTTCTTGGTAAGGGAAAATCTTTCAAATATTATCAGCTAGGGGAAAACTTGATTGCAACAGATTGAAATCAAAGATGATATGCAATTGATAGTAATTGTAATCTACAGTTTAACTGAATAGTAGTATTTTTTTAACTTTTCGATTTAGCTGTTACCAATTACTCAAAGATTTGTTTGTAATATATTAAATTTTGGTGATGTTTCCTTCAATCTCTTGGTGTTTCACTACTATAAATTTAATAAACCATTTTTTTAGGTTCGAGGTTCTTTATAAGTTCTGCATGCATGTCCGTTAATTAGTGCGTTAATTTTAATAATGCTCTATTTTGTAGATGCGCGAGAAATATTTTATAGATATATCATAACTTGATTGCAACAGATTGAAACCAAAATTGATATGCAGTTGACAGTGATTGCAATATACAGTTTAAATGCATAGTTAGTGTTTTTTTAAATTTAAGTTGTAATTTCGCCACTTTCATTGCTACTGAAGTTACTAGGATTATTAATAGTAGGTAGGTTATACCTAAGGACTTTGAATGAGTTTTAATTTATGCAATTTTAGCAGCAAACCATTTCATAATTTTGCATTTTCAGCCTTATTACCATCAGCCATGGAAAACATAGCCACCAAAGCCAGTCAGTCAGCAGTCACGCAACCCCACACAGCGCTCTTTCTGGCCGCTTTTCTATTGTTTCACAACCTGTGTCTGCAGTTTTGCCCACGTAGACAATGATCACTATATGTTACTACAGGACTTCTATATAGTCGCGACCCCTTCTCGCCCCGGTACGGCGGACGAGGGCTCACGGGGGGTTTTAGTGGGTTCGAGTCCACATAACCCCTGTCACTACCCCCGTGGTGGCAGGAAAGTGCGAGGGCATTTCCCCCCTTAAACAAAAAAAAAGGTGTATATCAGATAGCTGGTGTTGCACTTTGATATGGGTTAGTTTCAAAATCTCCTTTTTTTGTTTGAATGACGTGACGCCAGCAGTTGATGTTAAGCGTCACGACCAACTATCGGCCGGCTAGCAACTAGTTCCGCCTGGTGACGCTGTAAAAGTCGGTAGAGCCTAACAGCATTAGCCCGTTAAAAAGCCTATAACAACTACAGTGCCACTTGGAACTCTAAAATATATAGTTTCGCGTGAGACTGCACTGCGCACGTGTAGCTCCCAGTAGGAAGTTTCGAGATTCATATATCTTTTTGTAACCATAAACAAGTCATGTTAGCAAGTAATGTATTTTATCAGCAATATGTTACCTTACACCGGCAATCCTCAGCTGCTATGAAATGGAACACTTCAGTGCCAGGTGTGACGTTAGGATCGCAGTGACGCAAGCGGACCATCAATGGTCTGCGGGTTCCGTACCCGCACACTGGGTGGTGAGACTTCTTGAACGGGAACTCCCAGTCTGAAATCTGTTTGAAATATCGGAATAAATGGTCAATGAAATTATTTTATCCACAGCACGTGAAGGGTGAGCTAGAAGTGGACATAGGTGTCTTTTCTATCGAAAAATCGTTTGACCAATGAAAATTAGGTTTATGCCGTGGTTGGAACCATTTATTAATTGTTAGATACTATTACTCTATAGAAGGTTTTATGATTGAAATTATTTCTTGGACATAAATTGTAAAATAAATAATTAGTTTCCTATTGCACACATTCTTTTTTAACCAGATCTAATAAGGCATGACACCAATGTAATAGGGCAAATACTGTGACTATATGGCATTTTATGTTTCTTCTGACATTACTTACATCTTATTAATTTATGAATGAATACGCGTGTATAGGCTGACGGGTCGTGCGTAGGTTGCAATTTATATAAATATAGGTATATAGCATGCGCACCGGGCCGTGTTCGGCGCAAGAATGATCCGTAGTACACCGAGTGCTCCCTTTTTATAGCCAGATGGGTGGGGGAGCGATGACAGCTACCGGTGTTGCCACTGTAATTAATTTATGCTACCACAATGCTACCACAAGTTAAATTACGGTACTGCCCGCTGCGCATAGAGTTTACATTTACAACCGGACGATGCCACCGTCGTCACATGCATTAATTTTTTCCCTCTAATCTGTGATTTCAGTTCACCAAAATATTTGTTATTTTAATGCATGGCCATTATGCCCAATATGTTTTGTATGCCAAACTAGGCCAAACATGTGCGCTACCTTTATAAAATTTTACGACTTCCATTTAAAAAATAATGCACTTATTACTATGTCTTACAATAAATGATTTTTATCTTTATCTTTACCGTTCATTGGTCGAACGCTAGTTTGAGAGAAGATATATGTCGATTTCTACAGCTCGTGCTACCCGCGCAGGTGTTGGTTATAATGTCGTGCTTTCAGAAGCTCGTATCTTGTACTTTGAACCATAAAGATACGAGATGGGTTTTTTTGGCGGGAAAACGAAAAAGATCGCGTCGCCGCATTGTATTATTTTCCAAAACTTGTGTTATTTTCAGTGTTAGTGCATAAAATTGGTAAAATTTTATTCGTTAAGTGCTGAATTACAGGCAAAGTGGTATAATAATGGTGAAACATTTCTTTTCGTGTTGTTTCCAAAACTCCATAGAAGCTTCTGGTAAAGTTGCCAGCACTTTACTAGGAGTATGACTTGACTAGACTAGACTATGACTTAACTTGATGACTTGGACTTGACTTGACTCATTATATCATATTAATTAACTTGAGAAATTATTAATTACTTGACACTGACTAAATACACAAAAGTGTGAAGTTAAAAAAAAAAGTTACGAGATTATCCTGCGTTTCTCGAACAAAGCTAAGTTGCTAACTTAGTTCAGCGTAGCTTACGTTGCAACGACTCTTTTTCATAGTCTATTCGTTCAGCTCGCTTTGTTTGAGATGGAGACTAACTACGTGAAAGCCCTTTGCGAAAACCAAACTTGGTTATTCCTGAGCTCACTGTTGATAGAAATATAACACTTTGAGTGAATCAGGCAGACAAGACCGCGATATGTGTTATTTGAAGTTAAACTTCTTTACACACGCTTGACTTGGAGAGTAAGCTGGTGAATTTGGAACGCAGCAAACGGAAGTTGTAAGTTGTTTATTCACGTAGATCTCCATTGTCGACATAAAGTCAAAAGATTTATTGCAAATAGGCTTATTTTAGCACTTTTACAGCAATAACAAAGTAATACTTATTTATATCATTATGTTTGTATGTCCGGTAAAATGACAATTTACAATTGTCGAAATGGCGACAATAACATTAAAACAAAGCAAAAACAAAGTTGTACCGGCCGATAGATGGATCTAAAGAAGTTTTAGTTCAGTCGCGTGGTCTAAAGCACATCCGTTTTATTTTTTTATAATATCTGTTCTAATAAAAAATAGTGTTTTAAATCTTTTTACCTGACATTAGGTTATAATAATGGTCAAAAGTGGAGACGCGTTCCGCCTTGATTTTTAAAGTGGAAATAACAAGCATATGATGGAAACGGACCACGCGATGGAAAACGGTCACCAAACCTATGGACATTTGTAGCGCAGGAGGTGTCACTAATGCGTTGTTTACCCTGTATGACGTTTGATTGGAGCTAGTGCTATATTTTAACTCAGCACGATCCTTACGTGGCAAGGAAATAAAGAAATGAACAAGTACCGTTATAGTATTGCAATAAAGTCGTTATCCGTATTGAACTTTCTAGGTGGTAGGACTTCTGCAAAGTTCGGTAGGTCTAGTCAGGTAGGTATCACCGCTTTGCCAGTTATTCTGCCGCCAAGCAGTAGTGCACAAGCACTGCTGTGTTCCGGTTTGAAGGGCACTGTAGCTAGTGAAATTACTGGGCAAATGAGACATTATGGTCTGATCTTACAGTCGAGTAATCTTATTACCAGACTGATGTCTCAGGATGATGTGCGCAGTGCATTGTCTTACATAACATAAAAAAACAACTCCTCATTGCCTTGTTACAAAATTTACTTTTAACCAAGTGTTGAGAGTTGCATTAAGATCCTGATCCGATCTGACCTGATCTCACAATCTAGTAATCTTAATAGATTGTGCTGATGTCTCAGGATGACATGCGTAGTGCAGTGTCACACGAAACTCTATACTTTTGAGTTCCGAGTGACACTGTAACTGATATGGGCAGCCGTGTCGCTTAACATCAGGCAAACGGTTAGCTCGTCATGTCGTTCCATTACATAAAAAAAACTAGCAAAATTGTAGGTTGAAAAAAATTAAGGAGTAAAATTTGTTAAAATATAGTCGTTTTTTATCCATTGAGCTCGAAGTCACACAACGAGCTATGAAGAAAGCTATGCTCAGTGTTTTCCTGCGAGATAGAATCTGAAATGAAGAGATCCACGAGAGAACTAAAGTGAACGATAAAGCTCTTAGAATTAGCAGTTGGAAACAGATTGCTGTTTGATTCGGCAGGCCACATTACAAAACTGACGACCATGGAAGACGCAGTATAGGCCAACCTCTTACGATCGGTCAAAACTGCGGGGAGGAAAATAATATGTAATAATATATAATAATAATGTGTGGACATCCCACACAACGCCATCTGGCCCCAAACCAAGCAAAGCTTGTATTATGGGAACCAGATAACTGATACAATACTTAGATACTTTTTGTTTGTAAATACATACGTAGAATACAATATAACTCCCAGACACAGAACAAACACCTATGTTTATCACACGGATGTTTGTCCTGGGCAGGAATCGAACCAACAGTTCAGAAGGTAGGGTTACTGACAACTGAGCTATCGGGCCAGTCAAACGTTGGATGCAGGAAGGAAGCAGCCTCTCAAAGTGGTGATCTGTGGGTAGGCCTATGTTCAGCAGTGGGCGTCTTCAGGCTGTTGAAGATGATAATGCTCCAAAATGAAGATTTATACACCCGTGTCTTTCATTCGAATACTTCACAATTTACGGGAAAATCGAGTTACGGCTATAAAATTGGAATTCACGCATGTTATCAAATATTTTCTACATTTCATTAGTATTAATGTCAAAGGCAAAACCTCAGTAATTTTCTAAAGAACTCAAATAATGTTTTTTCTGTTACTCTATTGAGTTAGGACTTTATATAGTAGAAAGCATTATTGAGTCAACCTCGAAAATTTTAATTAACCACTCGTATTGAATAGTTAATGCCTGCTTTTGTCGAACGTACGTACCTATAGCGTTTGGAAGAATTTTCGGTTTATTTTAATGGTTAATTTTTGGAACAATTGTACACCCTTTGATAAAACCCACGCATCGTTGAGCCTTAAATACATTTTAAATACCATGCTACCTTACAGAAGTAACAATAATTGTCGAATTATTGTGAGCCTGTGCTTGATTTACAAAATACATAGGTACATTAAATTTAAAACTGGCGTATCAAACATATATACATCACTCTTTTTAGTTAAATTCATCCTAAAATTTTGGTATCCTATTTATTGCGGCAGCTCATCTATCAGGTCGGCCAAAATATTTCTTCGTATTTTGTTCTATTAAATGTGCATAACTAACTGCATTTTTGACGCTAATATTAATTATCCAAACTGGAACTTTAACTAACGTTTTTTCTTCTTTTCTCATTCACATTACAAATGTTCTAACGGTTAAACGAGACAAATATTTTTGTCACAAATAGTTTTTTTAAATAATGACCATCGATGTTTGATCCAGGATTTTATTAACAGTCAATCGTAAAAACAAAACAATAATACCGATTGTTTTAGTAATTATCACTCATTTTCAAAGATGGAATGGAAAAATGGAAATAGTGCGGAAACTTTTTTTTACTTTTTAATACCTATAATTGCTTAAATTATTTATTTCTAATGGTATCCAAACTAGTAAGGCACAAACAGTACACTGAACAACTAAAAAAAAATAATTAAAAATTTGTACCATAAATGTGTATACACATAAAAATTGATCTCTATTTACCTTGGTCATCGCATCGCGCATGAACGGATGGAACATTTTCGATAATTTATTTTGTTTTGTGTTTATAATTGTAGAAAAAGTTTCTTATGAAAGAAAAAATTAAGAAAGTTGAGCGGAATATTAGATAAGCTTCACCACGCGGGCGAAACCATGGGGCGCAGCTAGTATATACATAAAATCGGAAAACCCGCCTATTACATATTATATTACAAAGGCCGTACGTACTTCTCTAGAATCACATCTTCCTCCACACGAAGGAACTTCAACGTGGTCCCAGCACTTCAGCCCTTTCTCATCCTGCTGCTCAGCTTTGGCGAGGTACACTCGACGGGCACAGGACGTGAGATCGCGTGATGACGTCTCTTGAATTCTCCATAACAATATGAGGAGGAAAAATGGTGTGAGATTGTAGATCGTACTCATTATGTCATCTGAAATAGGTGCACATTAATGCTTAAGATAGCTTTAGTGTAGCAGTAGAAGTTACAAAAATTTACTCTGTGCATATAACTATTTTATTATATTATTTATATTATATGCTATTATATAATAATGAAAATATTACATTTATTATGTAGGAGCGTACATTTGTAATAAAATAACTTGTAGGACTCTGTGTCTGTGTTCGGAGCTGCTTATTTGGCAAAGGGTCAACTCAGAAAGTCTCAAGTGGCCGCTATTATTCGTCTTTATAGCAATGTGTGAACAAGTGTCGTCACGAAGTACTTTGAGTTAAATCAACTGTGTTCCGTGTTTTTTTTTCACATCATCACGGCTAGCTCGCCACGTCATTCTTTTTTTTTTTGTGTTTTGGCTCCACACCTCCGTGTATTTAGCCAGTGTCAAGTAATTGATAATTTATCAAGTTAATGATATTTCACGCAAATATGTGTCAAGTCACAGTCGAAGTCATCAAGTCAAGTCATAGTCCAGTCATAGTCTAGTCAAAGTCATACTCCTAGCAAAGTAGTGGCAACTTTACTTGAAGCTTCTATGGAGTTTTGGAAACAACACGAAAAGAAACGTTTCACCATCATTATACCATTTTCCCACACTCACGCCTGTATTCCAGCATTTAACGAATAGAATGCCACCAATTTTATGCACTAAGTGTTCAAATTATTGGTGTGGTTAAGTGTTCAAATACTAAAGTCCTCTCACTTATGTGACATTATTAAAATAGTAAAATATGTTATTTTATATTTGTATCGGCTCATACGAAAAGGTAATAAATAATATTATACAATAGCACAAATAGGTACAACTTTAAATAATTTAAGGTAGCTTTTATACATATTATATTAAAAATAAATCGTTTTGGAAAGATCACCATAAGCTTGGTGCGTGGCTAATCAGGAAAAAGACTTACAGTTCAATATCCTTAAAATTAATTGCTTTTAGGCACCAGCACATAGCAACTGTGCCAGTATCATAGTGTAAAATGTATAAATGAAAATCATCACCATATAAAATATTAATGGACTAAAAACACTTACTAGGAAAAATCCTTTGACAAGAGAGAGGCGTACCATCAAATGGACGAGCTTTTCTAAACTGGACGTTTTGTTTAGTCTCTTTGTACATGCAATTTTTCCTACCCGCTAAACATTACGGTCTCCCTTTCCGGCCATTTAACGAGGGATGCCCGTACTACTATAAAAAGCAAATAAAATAAAGGCGAAATGGATTCTGACTCGCAAAATCACTGCCATTCACTCATACATATGTAAATTTGCGTTTTATAGTGGACTTTGAATTGTGCAGGGCGAGACTGAACTACTTCGGGATGGATCAGTAGACTCGTTTTTTTTTTTTAATTTCATAAGTTCCAAGAAATTAAGAACTTCGATAGAAAAACTCATCATTTAACCGAAAACTGCATAATTATGAATATTAAATAATGAAAATTGTGCGCCCGATACGGCGAGAGTGAACCTCTTGTAGATAAATATCTACCAGAGGTCTACTCTAAGTTATAGGCCAGTCGTTCCAATTTTTACTAGGAGGACCACTGGAGTTTTCTTCAAAATAAACTTATATCATTGTAAAACTGAAATTTCACAAAGACATACTATATACGTCACTACACAGTGGTCCACTAAGTAAAAGTTGGGATGACTGGCCTTTAACTAACTCAATGGATTAATATAGTATCTATGTAAAAGTTTTTTATTACATCCAACTTATCTAGCATTTGATCACGCTCTCACTTGATGGGAAGTGACGGTTCTATCGAAGGTAGCTAAGTAAATACATATTCACCTTCTTTTGAACACGCCTGGATAATTTTTCGTCAGAAAAACAAACACTGGCAGGACATTGCATTCTTTAGAAATTTGATGCCACGATCATAATTAAAAAAATATGGAAAAAAAACGTGAAAAAAAATAGCTTGATATGAATGGGCTACTTGGTCTGTGCGAATGTCAAACTTGAAGTTCTTCTTCTTCTCTTCGTTTAATGGCTTGCTATCGTTTTTTGGCGATAATTTTGCCAATTTCAAGTTAGAAATTTTGTATGCCACAGTAAAATGGCGGATATTTTACTGAAGGCTCTAAGAAGCCTTGAAGAGAAAACGAAAAGGCATGGTTTTAAAACTTGGAACCATTTGCCAACACTCGTGCACGTACACGAACACTTAACGAATAATATCCACCCTTATCACACAAAAAATTAAAAAATACACGGGTAATGGAAAAAAGTTCAAAATATACAACCGCCCAAAACTTTAAGCTATAAGTACATGCAGGTTTAAGAGAAACCTGTCAACAAAAACTACCAAGGTTGTGTTAGAAAAAGGATTGACCTTTTTGTATTTATGTTAGAACTCTTTTATTTGACAGATATAAAGGTTTTCAGGGTTTTTTCTTAGGTCTATTCTTGGAACTTTGAACGATACTGACTAGATCGAGCGGCAAACACAATACGACCTTTTTGGGTATTAAAAACAAACGTGGATTATAGTGGCCGATAAGCACTATTGTAGAATGTTTTTCACTATTCTATGCTATTGAAGGTATATTTTTGTGTTTTATTTAACTGACGTCACATGACAGCTCAGTTGGTTGACCTATGGTTGACTTGCTCCGGGGCGAGATGGTTAATGCAGTGCGTCTCCATCTCGTACCATCCCGGCGGCGGTCGGATCACGGGGGGTTTTAGTGGGTTCGAGTTCGAGTGCGAGGGAATTTAGCCCCCTCAAAAAAAGGGTAGAGTTTCTGCCTTGAAAATATGTATCTGTTTATCTATTATACCATTTATGTATGTATCTATAAGAAAGAAACGTTAATAGACATGTTTAATAGAGTGTGTTAGTTTGTTTATTCGTCTAGCTTTCATGCGAAAATAACTGAATCAAATGAAATAGCATTTAAATATTTCCATGTAGATTATTAACATTACCGAGAACAGCTAAGGATACCTACATAGATAACCCGGAGAGTTGGACACGACAAAAAAACATTTTTTGTATTGGTAAAAATTCAATAGCTTTGTGACAGGTTACTCAAAATTAAATCCTATGCCTATTAGGTAAGTGCCACCGCTTTGCTAGTGGTTCTGCCGCCAAGCAGTAGTGTGCAAGCACTACCGTGTTCCGGTTTAAAAGACATTGTAACTGTTGAAATTACTGGGCGAATGAGACTTTACTGTGAGACTTTACTTTACTTAAGTGATGCCACTGGTAGTGGTAGTAAAGTTCTAGGCTGCGAGATCAAATCATGTCCGGTAACTGTGATGTCTCAGGATGACATGCGCAGTGCAGTGCCTAACAAAACTTCAATTTGGAGTTCCGAGTGACACTGCAACTGCTATGGGTGGCCGTGACGCTTAACACTAGGTAAACGACGAGCTCATTATGTCATTTGTTTACATTAAAAAATATTCCGGGATAAAAATATCTTATGTTTATCTCCGTTATAAGCAATATTTGCGCAAAATTTAACCCAAATCAGTTTACCTCTTTTGGTGTAAAAGCCACACAAACAAACAGAAAACGTTTCACTTTTATTTAATAGAAGGGATGATCATGAAGTACTATTTTAGCACTGAATCATAGTGACTGATAACATAATAAAGAACTGATCCGAATGATTATAGCCCCGATCGGATCAATTCAACGATCATGGTCTGTAATGTACATCCCTATTTTATTACGACACATAAAAGTGTGAAGTCAGACGCAAAACATTTAGGTACCCATAATCATCACCCTATTAAATAATAATGCTTTAAAATAAATAATGATAGTACCCAGAATGTTACGTCATTTCGGTCCTAAAATATTGTGAGTTTATGTAGGTAATACCTACTAGTTATGTCAAGTAGTGTTGCAAGTTAATGAAAATTATTCTTACTTTGGTATATATATATTGAGGATAAAAAACATTTTTTTTATTATGAATTAGCTGACTTTGCATAGGTTGATAAATTTTTATGAGTATTCCTTTTTATCTTTTAAGCATTCCCTGTGTCTACAAATAAAACAAACAACAACAAAAACCAATCGGTAGTAGTAGGCTAAGGAACAGCAATTGACTTTATATGACATTATATGAGAGAAAAAAGAAAATTACTAATACATCTTTTGGGTTCCCAAAAAACCGAAACCTTAATAAGATCAGCTTATTATCCTGCATAAAAGACTTTACAATAGGATCAGGTTGATGGTCTGAATGCTAAGGCACTTCCAAAAATTCCAGATCTATGAACTTCCATTCTTCGGTGGAATCCTGATAACAAAGTTAGTTAACGACTCCCAAGTCGTTTTCATGCATTTTGTATGAAAACTACCCAAAATATAGGTTTTTCGAGTAATTACCTAATGCTATAGATAGTTATCGAGTGATTCGGGTATAATTCTACCCAGTGATGCTAAAAAGGTCGGTAGAAAGCAACAGCATTAGCACGTTAAAAATAATTGGTAATGGTATACGAGCTTTTTTGTCTTATTATTTTATTTTCATGTAAGCGACACAGATAAAAAATACTATAGTAAATTAAAAGAAAAAAGTGTGTCGGTAAGTACTATTAAATTGAAGGTTTTTGGCGGGAACGCGAAAAAGATTCCGTCACCGCATTGTATTATTTTCCAAAACTTGTGTTATTTTCAGTGTTAGTGCATAAAATTGGTGGCATTATATTCGTTAAGTGCTGGATTACAGGCGTGAGTGTGGGTAAATGGTATAATGATGGTGAAACGTTTCTTTTCGTGTTGTTTCCAAAACTCAATAGAAGCTTCAAGTAAAGTTGCCACCACTTTACTAGGAGTATGACTTTGACTAGACTGACTTGACTATGACTTGACTTGATGACTTCGACTGTGACTGGACGCATATTTGCGTGAAACATCATTAACTAGATAAATTATCAATTACTTGACACTGGCTAAATACAAGGAGGTGCGGAACCAAAACATTTAAAAAAAAAAGTACTATTAAGTATATATGTTTTTTATGTGTGTGTTTTTACTATAAATTCTATTGTAATGTACAATAACACATAAATACCAATAGAAACGAACGCATAGGGTAGGTAGCATTGTGAGCTTAAAAGCAAAGAAGGCAAAAGGTTTGTTAAAAAGCATGTTCACACTGCCGCCGTGCTGAGGTCAACTCTGAAATGAATTTTTGATTGCCACTATCGAGTTGGAAATAACAAGGGTAACCGTCGTTGTTTCCGTTTGTTAAACCTTTGCTTAGTCACGGCCTTGTTTAAATATTCAGAGTGGTTGTGTTTCCGGTATGCACCATTAGATATAGAGCAAAAGAAAATACAATGTTTGTATTTGTAGTTTGTAAATACGACACGTAATGTGAATCTTCTCTTCTTCGCTGGCATGACATCTCGGTTGGTAGTATCGCTTCCTTCTGAACTTTGGGTTGTGGACTCAATTCTCACCCAGGGCAAACCGTTGTGTGATATTGTATTCTATGTATGTATTTACAAACAAAAATTATTATATAAGCATTTTATTAGTTGTCTGGTGGCCTATAATACAAGCGTTACTTCTAAAACCAAACCAAACTAATTTGGGACTAAATGGCTGTGTGTAAAATATCCACACATTTTAAACGTATAATCTTAGTCATAGTGATCTAATTCATATAAAAAATACATGTCAAATATAAACAAAGGTACACAGGTACATAGAAAATAAATTTTAATTATATGACTATACATGTAGACAGGAACGTGTTGTGGGTAGGTAGGTTGCAACCTATATAACTATAGGCCTTCAGCATGTCCGCACCGCGCCGTGTCTGGAACAAGAATGATCCGTAGCACACCAATCGATCCCTTTATATAGCCAGACAGGTAGGGGCGCCATGACAGTTGCCGGTGCTGCCACTGTAATAAATTTAATGCCACCACAGGGTAAATTACGGTGCTTGATCGCTGTGCATAGAGTTTATAACTGGACGTAGCCGCCGTCATACATATAAAATATATTATTATTATTATTATCATATTATTATTTCCCTAATATCAACCGGCCGGTCGTGTACGTGGTGACGCAGGCGCTGGTGTGCGTGGTGGCAACACGGTAATCATGAATTATTACCAAATTAAATAGTACAATAATAATAATAAAGGTGTCATAATACAAGAACTAAAAAAATTACAACGTAAACTATATAAATATCTATATAGGCGGACGGGTTTTGCATGGCGGGCAAACTATAAAACTATAGGCCTTCAGCATGCGCACCGGGCCGTGTCCGCAACAAGAATGATCGTAGTACACCGAGTGCTCCATTTATATAGCCAGATGGGTGGGGAAGCGATGGCAGTTGCTGGTGTTGCCACTGTAATAAATTTAAATTCCACCACAGGGTAAATTACGGTACTGCCCGGTACGCATAGAGTTTATAACTGGACGCTGCCGCCGTCATATACGAGAACGAGTAGCTGTTCTGACGGTTCGGTATCAACCTCCTTAATATAACTCTTGTATCAGGAACTTTCTCGATATTACTTGATACCCATAAAATAGTAGACGGAATGGTTTGTAGGGAGAGGGTCAGTTTTACTGTGTATACTACTAAAACAAGATCCTACACTTTTCTGAAAGAGTTCGTCTATAGGTAGCTGGTAATTAAACCAAATATTCTGCCCCGATGCAGCATGCAAACTCTACTGTACTGTGTTCTGGTTTGAAGGGAATTGTAGCTAGTGAAATTACTGGACAAATAAGACTTTGCAATCAAGCAATGTTGCCGCGGAGACATGCGCAGTGCAATACCATGAAACGCTTTATATCATAGAGTTCAGAGTGGGTTCAAATCTTGAAATACGCTAGAGATTTCATTGAAAGAAGACGTGATGAAAACGATTTCACATACCTACATCTCAGCTGGTATCATGATCTGGAAGACATCCACTACAGAACACAGACCTCCTTCTGCTTCTTTCTCCTCCTTCAGCCATTATTGGTCATTAGGTGTGGTCAAACACCACACTGGCTGACATTAAGAAACTAATCTATGCTATTAACCTCACTACAACTACAACACCCTTATTATGGTTCCACATTACGTTCGAAGTCACCCAACAATTTCCCCCAAAAGGGAATCACAAAATGTTGCTTTTAATCAGAGCCATCGTAAAAGCTAATGTGCGTTTCCGGCGAGGTGGCGCTCACACGAACGTTCGTGACTGCCCGTCATTATAAACTTAACGTGTAGTGGCCGAGCTTTGGTTATTGAAACGAATCTGTACATTGTAGCTTGTACTAAGTGGGCGTTGATATTGTAAACAATAATATTATATAAATACTTGTATACATATAACTAAGTAAAGCTTGTACTATGAGAACCAGATAACTGATATAATACTTAGATTAATGTAAGATCGTCAAAAAACAATGTCAACAGCATCAATACGACCTTTTTTCATGAATAATATCATACGTTTGACTGACCTAAGACATTTAAAAAAAAGTGTACCACAACATAAGTATATGCTATCGAATCGTTAGTGCTCTTAAGTGCTGTTTTGGAAATGAATTTGAATATTTTGTTTATTGCATATAAGCACTGATCTATTTTTGGTTTACCTGCTCTTTTGGGAATAGTTTGTGCCCTTTTACTTCGCTGCCTCTAACTAAAAATTTCCATCAATTTTGAATTCCATAGTTACTGAGGCTCTTTACCTTATGGCCGAGAGTGGCACCATGCTTATGTCGATTATTAAATAATTAATTAAAGTTGAATGAAGTAGTTTTGAAATTAATAATCTAGTCACCTATACACAATATTATATCTTTTTTTAAATTTTATTTTGCATTTTCTAGTATATTATCTTATAAATGTAATTGATAAATTTTAATGATATACACCAAGGTTTTGACCTAGAATACAAATTAAATGATACAGTAGTAGTATAGTAAACAATACAAAAAAAACCATAAGAGCTGGTCAAGGAAATATTCAAGGCATGGGCATTCAAAATTAGACGTCTTTCAGAGAAATTGACAATGACTATTTTAGAACTCGCACGGATTGTTGCTACTACTATTGCTATTATTTCTTTTACCGGACGACTAGACGCTCGGCTAAGCGCCATCCTTTCGTGGTCGAAATACCACCCATTCGTACCAAGCGATTTGACTCAACGTTCTTAATTAGAACGGCTAAGGAATGGAATGCCCTGCCAGCGTCTGTGTTTCTGGCGAAATATGACCCGAGCGTGTTCAAGAGAAGAGTGAATAGGTATTTACTTGGCTAGCATGCTACACCTTCGATCGCATCGTCACTTCCCATCAGGTGAGAGCGCGGTCAAATGCTAGGCAAGTTTAAAGTAAAAAAATAAATATATATTGTTGGAAATCCTAAGTGGTTTTAGTTTTAAAAAAATAAGTTTACAATCAAGCTAAGAATATTTATTAAGATTTACTAAGAACCGACAATAATTAATAGCGTGATTTTATAAAACGTCCGTCGCCTCTGAGCGCTGCCCGAAAAGTGAGCCCGAGCCTTCTTCGTCACTCGTATATATACTACGCCGCTTGCATCAGCTCCCGAAGTGAAGTATTTTGTAACACGGCCGTTCCTGCTTGCGTGTTGTCCTCAACAGCTGCTTCATCTTCAAGCGGCACATTGTCGTCGACCTCGGCCGTTGTGTCTTCTTCTATAACACAACAAAACATGATTTTAGGACCCGATGTACAGGCATAACGTTGGTAACTGAAACCATTTCAAAATTAAAATGAAGCTGTTGCTCAATTCAAAGAAATTTCTATTTAGAGAAATTCAACAGGTACTTGTAATAAACATTGAAAACGGAGACTGCAAAACAACTGTGTTAGAAGCACAAGCGTGCACTCAAGTACAACCAACACAGGTCTCACATAACAATTTTATGAAAATTTGTAAGAACAAGTAAGGTTCCAACCGCATGTAAGAAAGTACTTTAGAACCTTAGCATAGAAAATAAAGAAAAATAAATGTATTGCGAATTTCAGAATTCCGGACTTCTAAACTTCGCCACACATTGTAATAGAAAACGGCGATAATATTCATAAGCCACATCATACATTGCAAAAACGGCAACCGTATGACGTGACACTCCCAAATCACGTCAAACATTACAAAAACGGCAACTGTATAATGTAATACTCACAAATCACGTCATAAATAGCATAAACGGCAACTGTATGACATGGCACTCACAAACCACGTCACACATTGCAAAAACGGCAACTATGTGGAGAGAATAATCTCGTCACATATTGCAAAAGGAAACTGCATGAAGAGGCATAGGCCACCTCACACATTGCAAATAGAGAGAAGGCAACTGTGCGAAATGATCACACATTGCAAACGACGCCACACAAAGTGCAGTCATCGCTGAGTCACATTGGTGAGACAGATATCCGCAGTGGAGAACGCAGAACAAGCCTCCAGCGTCCATTCGCCCCGCCAAAACACCATGTGATCGGCGGCCGCTTGCGTTGTCTTGCCATAAGACCCGCCGCGAAGTTTCGAGCTACAGCGGTGGGTGGCAGCACATGCAGGACCTTGTAGGGCCCCCGCATGCCAGAGTCCAGCTTTCCCGTAGATTGTGACGACCTGTTCACGAACACAAAATCGCCAACGGTGAAGGTTCGTGACTGCTGACGACCCTTGTTGACATAAGCGTCTTTGAGTTGCTGGTCAGCGTCTGGTAGTGTGGACGCAGTATTATTCATCACCGCATCTTAACGGTACCATTGCGAGTTCTGTTTTGAATGAATAACCGGGGATGTACCGTCTAAAGTAACAAAAACTAACTTAGTAGCATTAAAAATGTCTAACCTCTTCAGACAGTGCTTGGCACTTACGTGTTAACAGAAGCTTCTACCTTATGCTCGCTCGGTCTCACCTGACCATTAGTAATCATTTGACCTTAGTAATCTATTTCAGTTGTAAGAAATTCACATTTCTTAACGTTGATGGAAAATCCTGCCTCAGTCAAAGTCTTTAGAATCACTATACTCGCGTTTTCGCTTGTTTTGTTGAACATAACCTTTGCGAAAAACACCACGACCTCGAACGGGTGTAATCTGATGAGGTTTCACATAAATGGGCAAAAAACTCACTAAATTCATAGCAGCTGCGCGAATTTGAGTATCAGTAACACCAGCGTGTAACTATCGCTACAATGAACTCATTCATCACTCAAATCGTTAACAATGCGTAACGTAACAACAAACGTCTAGCATATTCTGCATACGTGGGGTAGTTATCAGAATCAGTTTTCATAGCATCAAATAAAATGTTCGCGATATTTACTCGTATAGGGCACAATGCCTTAAATTCACTCTTGAAATTTGGCCAACTACGATCATTACTAACCCAATCGTATAGCCACGACCTTGCGTCACCTTCAGACAATTACCTATACGTGCTAAACACTCACTGTCGTCCCATCTATTTAGTTTGCGCACATGATCAATTTGACCACACAACGAATCAAAATCATGCAAAGACAGATCGAAATTTGACATAAATACATGGTTCGATCTTACCGGCATGGCATCATAGCATTAACGAGCTTTTCGGCTACTTATAACCATATCCGCGGTGGGCGGAGGCGTGCTTGAACACGGCACGGACAGGTCCAGACTTGCAGGGTACGACTCGGCGCTCGACAGCGCAGTCAGCGGGCAGACGGCTCGCACGACGCGGATGGCGTGCCGGAGCATCCGGTGTAGGCGCCGACATGGCGCGCGATGTACTCGCAACTGCGTGTCCTGGAATCTTCCAAAACACTTACGACTCGCTTACGACTTTTACGTTTACTAGTCTCAGCCGTAGCTACCAAAAATTTAAGCGGAAATTCTATAAAATCACAACAGCAAAATCAAAGCAATATTTGAAATCAGAATAACCAAGTCAGAATTGAGTTAGATCCCACTTCTGATGTTGGAAATCCTAAGTGGTTTTAGTTTTAAAAAAATAAGTTTACAATCAAGCTAAGAATATTTATTAAGATTTACTAAGAACCGACAATAATTAATAGCGTGATTTTATAAAACGTCCGTCGCCCCTGAGCGCTGCCCGAAAAGTGAGCCCGAGCCTTCTTCGTCACTCGTATATATACTACGCCGCTTGCATCAGCTCCCGAAGTGAAGTATTTTGTAACAATATATTATTATTTTCTTACTGTTCTTTGACTTTCAAATATCTTATCATCTTTGGTTTAACTAAATATATCTGCCAACCGACAGTTTTATTTCCGTGAATTCCATTTCACAATAAGTATAAATCTAATCTTGAAAAAGATCACACGATGAAATCACTTTCGAATCCTAAGATTAAAACTTAAATTTAGTGAAAGAATTTTTTTGTGGCAAAAGTTAAAGCTCCATAATTTATCTACCGTTAAAAGCTATAAATTAGCCGAGCGCTGTTTCAATTTCGATTTCTTTGTGAATAAAAAAGAAAAATAAGGCTTTTCATAAAAATCTTTTTGAATTTACTACTGAAAGCATTCTAGACTTTTCCTAAAGTGTTTGCTATTTTTAAAATATTTTCTCTGCTATAATCCAGTCTTTGTTGAATTAAAGTAAAATCAGCTTTATGTTCCAAGTTTTTTGGTTCTATAATAATATAGTAATAATAATATGTGTGGACACACAAAGTTTGTGTGAGATGTCCACACACTATCTAGCTCCAAACTAAGCAAAGCTTTTACTATGGGAACCAGATAACTGATACAATACTTAGATAGTTTTTTTGTTTGTAATAATACATATATAGAATACAATATGATAATATAAGTCAATAAGTCTATATACATACATTCGTCACACAAACACACACCCTCACAACCCCACATTTTTTTAATTGTTATGAGATGATGTGACGAGCTAGTCGTTCACCTGCTGTTATGTGACACGGCTGCCCATAGCATTTGTAGTGTCACTCGTAACAATGTAAAGTTTCGCATGACACTGCAATGTGCACGCCATCCTGAGACATCAGCACAATTTGGTAATCAGATCACTGGACTGTGAGATCAGGTCACAAAGTCTCATTTACCCAGTAATTTCACTACAGTGCCCTTTAAAAGCAGTAGTCTTTGCGTACTACTGCTTGGCGGCAGGCTGACTGGCAATGCAGTGGTACCTACCTTGGTGAACTTTGCAGAAAAGCCTTATCCCCTAGTATATTAAACATTTAGACTATGGTCATCGCGGCTAGTATAAAGTCCAAATGTTTTTTTGTAGTAAGTAATGTAACTTGTAGAATTTAGCAGTAATTAGTAATATTACAGTTTTGTTTTGTAGATAGTTTACAGAATAAGGCTTAGCTCGTTAATTAAACTTTATGTTATTCATTATTAGTCATAAAACTGAATAAATTTACTTATATCAACATGTTTATATGACTGTCCAATAATTATTGCTCATAGTTTCACCAAGTAGGTCCTTTATAAAAATGGGTTTTTTATAATAACTTTAAACCAATGTTAATACTAAATGTAGAATTGTACGAATACGAATGTCAAACTGTAAATACTGATGTGGAAATGTACGAATGCCTCTGTGTGTATGTCTTATAACTTTGCAAGTTATCATATCTTTTTTTTCCTATATTTATTATCCTAGTTTTATTTTAGCTGCAGGTGATGTAAGTGCGAAATCTTGCCAATTTATGTATATCTAAATATATTTAACTCAAAGGTGACTGACTGATTGACTGACTCACATAGTGATCTATCAACGCACAGCCCAAACCACTGGACGGATCGGGCTGAAATTTTGCATGCAGGTAGATGTTATGACGTAGGCATCCGCTAAGAAAGGATTTTTCGAAATTCCACCCTTAAGAGGGTGAAATAGGTGGTTGAATTATTTTCCTATAGGCCACACCGCGGGCGAAGTTGTGGGCAGAAGCTCGTATTAAATATATTTTGAATTGTCCAGCCAGAATACAACAAAAAATTACCTAGCTATGAGCACAAAATATATTTATGCAAATTTACAATTTATATGTTGATTTACTGCCATTCAAAGGAGAGCCCAGATCATTAACAAAGTACCATAAATAAATTAACTACAAGACGCACGCATTCGTACACAACTGAGCGTTAGATTACAATCGAGTAATACTTCTGTTCGAAATCTATTATGAGTTCCATTAGCCATTTTTTCGAGCATTGTTGAGCTTTAATCATGCGATCGCGTGATTGTGCACTCTAACACTGCTCCTATAAATAGAAACGAACCGTATTATGGTGTACTAGAGTTTAAATCTTAGTTACGACTGCTGCTACAACAAGGGTAGTAAGGCAGTAGTCTACACGACCTGCAATTTGCCAAGTTTTGATTGAACGAGCGCCGTGGGCTGTTTTGCTCGTCGCGATGCAGTCATGTTTTTGTACGGAACCCGATCGCCATGCTCTCTTTATATATTTGAAGCACCGCTGATGTAACAGAACCTTGGTAAAGTCAATAATGGAGGCCAAAAAGGTTAACAAACACCAATGCCTCTGATATGATTGGAGCCAGATTGCAAATTTGATTGGTTTGCTCAGCAAACATAGCAATGTTTTTTGAATAAGCCGTTCATAATATACGTGATTTTAGTAAACTTAGAATAAATTCAATCAATGAAATCAAATCACTTATTTACCTATAGCATCTCAGAGATATTTTTGACTCAAAAAAATGTAGCCTGGAAAAGTTAAAAGATAATTCCCGACTGATCAAGAATGAAAAAAAAAAAAACACTCAATTTTCCCATTAGCACTTTCTTAGTTTACTGGTTCGTTGTTTCATTTAATGTTATTATATTATTTTGTCTGCTTCAGCTACCAAAATGGGTCCAAGGTATTGTGAAAACGCTGCCATGGTAGTATCAATGATTTATGCATAAGGTTTTATTACACCAAGTTACTTAACTGCCAAGAGTAAGCTTTAATAACTTGCAGCTTCAAACCGGGCGAGAAATATTATTGCAGCTTACCGGTGAAATTAAGGCTGTCCAGAAAAATACACACTTTATTGGAGGAACATTTTGTAAGTTTGTGAGAGTAATCTTTATTTAGGATGTTATCTGTTAAGTATATAATAAAATCCTAATATATATTAATTGTTAATTTTTATTTGTTAAATACAAATTTTTATACAAAATATATAATCCTTTACTTTTTTTTATGTTACTGAATGATTTGACGAGCTAGCCGTTCACCTGATGTTAAGCGCCACGGCTGCCCATAACAGAACAGTGTAAATCGGAACCCCAAAATAGAGTTATAATAATAAGTTATACTTATAATAATAATAAAAAGAAAAGAACATTGTGTAGCAAATAAGCATGTAGTAAATAATAATTAATATGTGTAACTAATTAACACTGTGTAGCAGAAGAATAACTAATTTGTGTAGCTAGCAAAAATTGTGTAGCGGAAGAATATTTAACTTGTATTTTGTTTCAAGTTTGAAATAGGCAAAGATTAAACAAGATAGAACACTGTGTAACAATCACACCACTATGAAGAGTTTATTAGTAAGTAGGTTAGTTTTCTATAGTATTAATTATTCTGGGTAACCCTTTTATATCCGATATTTTATAAAAATTGGCTGAACTGTGTTGAAAACTTGGCTTGTATGAAAGCTTTTAATAATCTTGGTAAATCTAAGAAAACGTGACAACATCCCTGGATCAGTGAATAGAATATGGTCTGTATCAACGAGTTTGTACAAAGATAAACAAACAATCATGTTTTGTAAACAAGGCCGCTGGCTTGTTGCTCTTTGGTTAGCAATAAATTATTAATAATCCAAGAACTTGTGTATTTTCGTATGAGTGTAGAAACTGCGGTACTCCACAAATCTACATTGACGTCTGAAAGAGTCAAGAGTAAAGGCACAGATTCATTAATAGGTGGTATGATATACAAGACCTGAGCTCATAGATTTCATCGCTTTACAAGATGTTCTCTGGCGGTAGTAAGTGTGCATGAATTATGCTCTTCTCTACTCTGTATGTTATGGTGGTGGTAGTGATAATGATTCATCATTATCACCACAAGCAGCTTGAACAAGTTGGACATAGACCTCATTGGAAGAAAGGGTAAATTCCAATCACCAACGTTCGGCAGGGGTATTTGCAGACAAAAAATAATGCTCTTGTCCATTCCCTGCATTCTCTTAGCCAGCTATTATGGCACCTACGGGAAATCTTTTAATAGGGTCCACTACTCACCCAGTGGACGTTTTTTCGATCCTCTTCTCCCGGCAACGGCCCAAACCCTAGGCTCACGGGTGCCCTTGAGCTAGTTGCCTCCCACTTTTGACGGCTAAATGCCTTAAGCCCTCTCGCCCGATGACGCTGTAAAGGTCAAATGGTCGGTAGAGACCGACAGCATTAGTCTGTTAACAAAAACCCACAGGAAGAGATGGGGTAGTCATATTTTTACTTTGGACCACACGGCTTGCATTAATTGAAAGGGTGAGAACAAAACGGTTTAACTGATTTTTTTCATAAAATGACTTAAGGGCATCGTTGGATTCAGCGTGAAATTATCTACAATAATACATTCTCAAAATACCGAAATGAAGCTTAAATCTCGAGATTTTGAGTCTAAAAACGGTTTATCTGTCACAGGAATACAGTTCGCTTAGCATAAAAACATTATTTTATTATATTATATTTTAAAGTAATTGTATGAATTAGTACTATATTTAGTATTGTGAAATAGAATTAAATCATTTTCAAGCAACTGAAACTTACATAAACTCTTTTTTATTACCTTATAAGCACTCTACATTAAAATGACGCCGTTGAAGTTTAAAGTCAATTTTCTCGAAACCATCAATTTGACAGTTAAACCCTTTTTTCTCAACCCTCCAATTATGATACTTTTATATTGATGTTTCATGATGACTAGCATACTGCGTGTCACGCAGGTGTTTAAAAAAATCTGAGTGGTACTGTAATTGCTATGAGGAGACGTTAGGGGATTAATCGGTCAACACGTTACTTACATAACAAAATAACTACATTGTGTGCATTAAATTTATTAGACAAGTTTCGACTCGATTGATTCGTGCCTCGGGGGATCCCAGAGCTGGCACATACTTCGCTCAGAAGCTAAGTCTTTTAATTCAGTGAGGTAATGCTGCCAGTATTCTGGGTATACCGCGCGGTGGTGAGTTGGATAGCATATTTATTTTTTAAATAATGTTTTATTAGTTGTAACTTTTTATTTATAGAGTGCCTGTAAATATTAATGTTTCTGTTGAATAAAAATATATGATGAAAATCATTGTGTGCATTATATAGTTCTGATATGATATTGAATTCAACAGTCTTGGAATAACTAGACATTAATTAATTTTGAGACGCATGGAGAAGAGGGTGTAAATAAAATGTAACCACCTATTTTTCTAGGCTATTAAAGTCGTTAAACATGTCATTACCTTTTTAAACCTTTTCAAAATTTCGTTGTAGTATTGATATTGTAATTATTGAAAATACCAATATTATATTGATGATACCAATATTATATTGATGATACCAATATTATATTGATACCATGAATATCGATGATATCAATTTTAGGTTTTAAAGAGCGGAAAATCTGGAACACTAGTTTATTATAGGCTAGGACCTACATTTAATATCAATAATAATTTAAAAACACGCTGTTACACCTTAATTTATTACGGTCCTAAAGAAAAAAAACTTTAAACATAATCATGATACTATCGTTTACAATAAAAATCAATGGCACATTATCTCGACTGGAACAATCACCTAAGAGAGAGGCATAAGCACTTTTTTTTTTATTCCAGTGAGTGTTTTTTAATTCCATTAAGCGGTGACCTTTCTATAAACTTCCCCAAACGAGCTAGGCCTATTGTTTTTATGGAACGAGGACTTAGAAGCCAGAAAAACAGCATCTGTTTTTACCAGTACATTTATTTGACGATTTGCTTATTTGCTCGTGCACGTTCACGAAGGTCTTATTAAATTTTCGTTTATTTAAAGTTTAATTACAATAATTCAATAAATGTTTGTAGACATTTCACACAGCGCCATCTAGCCCCAAACTAAGCAAAGCTCTTACTATGGGAACCAGACAACTGATGCAATACTTAGATGCTTTATGAATGTAAATACATACAAAAGAATATAATACAATTACATAATAATTTGTATCCGCAATTTGATCTTGAATCATCAATTACTAATCAATATTAGCAGTACCTATATTGTTTGGAATAAATTTTTGGACTCGTGGGTTAAGCCCGTGACGGGTGTAAATCTTACCACAACTTAGTGCTAGGTCACGTGATCACGACTACATCTAAGGAAAGGCGTTACGGAGACATCCTATAACATATCCAGCTGAATGTACAAAAGTGACATTACTGGGAAATTGAGGCGGACCATACTGTACTGATGTCTCGGGATAATGTGCGCAGTGCAGTGTCACGCGAAACTTTATACTTTGGAATTCCAAGTGACACTGTTCTGTTATGAGCGGCCGTGTCGCTTAACATCAGGTAAACGACTACATCGTCACATCATTCACATATATAAAAGAAATGACACTGATTTCATTTCACACTACTGAAGTAAAACTTCTTTAGTTTATCTCAATCTATCAGCCGGTAAAACTTTGTTATTGCTTTGCATAATGCTAATGTCACCATCTTGACAATTGTAAATTTTTATTTTACCGGACATACCAACATAATTGTAAAAATTTTAAGTAATTTTTAACTTATGTTGACCATGGAGATCTACGTGAACAAACTTCAACTTTCTTGCATTTACCAGCTTACTCCCCAAGTCAAGCTTGCGTAAAGAAGGTTTAATTCAAAAAAAGAAAATCAGGTCAGCCTCTTCGATTTATAGCATAGTATTCATAATATAAATCATGGAAGCGGAGCATTTCCGTTATTCGTACCGGGAGCGCCACTTGATTGAACCATCAGTGTAATATCCTGTACTGGAATAGAACTCATTTTTTGCCGACGTCACTCCGCTGAGAAATGACCAGGAGTCGACTGATTACCGGCTCTTTAACAACCCATTTATTTTCTGGGAATACGCGCCCGGCTTAATAAACTGGCATTTTAGGCGGGAAGATGGACAGTAAGCTAAAACCGGAAATGCTTATTCTGTGTAACGGTTTAAATAGAATAACAAGTAAGATTTTTTCTTCATTTAGGTATTGTAATGATTAAGCTCTAAGTTTAAAGTCAATTTTCTCGAAACTATCAATTTGACAGTTAAACCCTTTTTTCTCAATCCTTCAATTATGATACTTTTATATTGATGTTTCATGATGACTAGCATACTGCGTGTCACGCAGGTGTTAAAAAAAATCTGAGTGGTACCGTAATTGCTATGAGGAGACGTCAGGGGATTGATTGTTCGACACGTTACTTACATAATAAAATAACTACATCGTGTGCATTATATAGTTCTGATATGATATTGAATTCAACAGTCTTGGAATAACTAAACATTAATTAATTTTGAGACGCATGGGTTTTACATTGAGGGTGTAAATAAAAATGTAACCACCTATTTTTCTAGGCTATTAAAGTCGTTAAACATGTCATTACCTTTTTAAACCATTTCAAGATTTCGTTGTAGTATTGATATTCCAAGTGACACAGTTCTGTTATGAGCGGCCGTGTCGCTTAACATCAGGTAAACGACTACCTCGTCACATCATTAACTAATATAAAAAGAAATGACACTCATTTCATTTCACACGACTGAAGTAAAACTTCTTTAGTTTATCTCAATCTATCAGCCGGTATAACTTTGTTATTGCTTTGCTTAATGCTAATGTCACCATCTTGACAAATTAAATCAAGTAATTGTGAATTGTTTTTACCTTGTGTTCGACCCTAATCGCTCATAATTAAAAGGCATGCTTAAAAAACCTTGAATTATTTTCCCAAAATATATAATATTAATATGTGTGGACATCTCACACAACGCCATCTAGCTCCAAACTAAGAAAAGCTTGTATTATGGGAACCAGATAACTGATACAATTACTTAGATACTTTTTGTTTGTAAATAATATACATGCATAGAATACAAATAGCACCCAGTAATAATATGTAATAAAAACAATAGCATCTATTTATGAGTACTTATGTAAATTGCACCTCCATTTGCTAAATAATGCTGAAACCAAAACGTGCTAATGCTATTTTTGTAATTAACAACATTGAGATTGATTCCCAAAACATCACCTGCTAACTAAGTATCACACTTCACACTATCACACTTCACACTAATATTATAAAGGCGAAAGTTCGTATGTGTGTTTGTGTGTATGTGTGTTTGTTACTCCTTCACGCTCAAATGGCTAAATGGATTTGGATAAAATGCAGTATCAAGATAGCTTATACACTGGATTAACATATAGGCTACATTTTATCCCGGAAAAGTGAAATTTTCCCGTGGGATGAGCAAATAATTAAAATACTTTTTATCCGCGGGTGAAACCGCGGGGAGCAACTACTAGTTCAATAATTCTTAAGTTTCCCTTATGATCATATACCTGTCATAATACCCTGGGCAATGGAAAATGGTCAGGGTAGCCCCAATCCCTATAAGACCAGTAATATCAATGCAGTGGATGAATGCAGTCTCCTTGCTATATCGTGATGTCCAAACGTCGCGATCTCCTTACGTTGAAATTTACAATACAAGCATGCCACGTTATCAGATCTGTAAACACTAACATTCTTAGTCTAAAATGGATTACGTTTTTGCTACCGTGGACCCTGGCCAGCAAATTTACGTGTTATAGGTACTTTGATTTAAGAAAAGTTTTTGAAACGGCAATTTAAAATTGCTATAATAAAATTAAACTTTAGCAAAAATTTTACTGACTTAAGGATATTTTCACAGCTTCTGAAAAATTCCTTAATATTGCAGCCGACTATACTTAACCATTAAACACATATCACAGCTAGGGATACAATTCCGAAAAGGGTGAAATGATTTTATTGTCACAGCCCTTGGGGTAAATACAGTAAGAAGCAAGTAATATGATACTTTATTAACAAGGACTTCTGCGAACAATAGAATTCACGCGCACAAACTTTTTTACAACAGCTGTGTTCCCAAACTCATACTTCTTGACCTTCTTCTTCTGAATCTTGACAAACTTTTGACCGATTTTGCTCTTTTTTTATTGAAAATGTCTAGCTTTTGACCGCGCTCTCACCTGATGGGAAGTGACGATGTGATCGAAGGTGTAGCATGCTAGCCAAATATCTATTCATTCTTTCTTGAACACGCCCGGGTCATATTTTGCCGGAAACACAGACGCTGGCAGGGCATTCCATATATTATATACTAGTTGCGCCCCTCAGTTTTACCCGCGGATGAAAAGCATTTTAATTATTCACTCATCCCACTGGAAAAATTCACTTTTCCGGGATAAAATGTAGCCTATATGTTAATCCAGTGTATAAGCTATCTTGGTACCGAATTTCATCCAAATTCATTCAACTGCTTGAGCGTGAAAGAGTAACAAACATACACGCATACACAAATACAAACTTTCGCCTTTATAATAATAGGTCTTTACCTATGAAATTGCCGTATTGCAGTACAGACTTTTTCAAACAAAAAAAAGTTTTGATTGGCTATGAATTCTAAATTCAAATTAATTTTGTTTTAAAAATATGACATTCTATTTACAATATAAGTCTTTTGTTTATTGATTAGCGTTGTATTTTCATTACATTTCAACATTTTTCCTCATAATGGATACTTTGAAATTTCGTGTAATTATGGAATATGAGTTCCGTCGTGGCACCAACGCGGCACAAACGACACGTAACATCAACGACGTTTACGGAGAGAACTGTACAAACGAACGTACAACCCGTTATTGGTTTGCTCGGTTCCGTTCTGGGAATTTTGACTTGAAAAATGAACCTCGTGGTGGTCCGGAAACTTTGGTCAACAATGATGAATTAAAGGCGATTGTGGAAGCTGATGAATCTCAATCTACAGCTGAGCTGGCAGCAGCTTTTGATGTTAGCATCAAAACAATATTGGTCCATTTGCGACAGATTGGCAAGATAAAAAAGCTTGATAGATGGGTGCCCCACGAACTTAACGATCGCCAGCGCAACGTACGCGTCGAGACTTGCCTTGCGCTGCTTAACAGGCACAGAAATGAAGGAATTTTGAACCGAATTGTTACGTGCGACGAAAAATGGATTCTTTTTGACAATCGAAAGCGCTCAGCAAGTTGGTTAGATCCTGGTTCGGTACCAAAGCAATGTGCAAAACGAAAAATGACCCCTAGAAAAGTGATGGTCACGGTTTGGTGGTCTAGTGCTGGTGTGATTCATCATAGCTTTTTACAAAACGGCGAGAGCATTACTGCAGATGTGTACATTGAAGAACTGACCACAATGATGGCGAAACTTGCACGTCTGCAACCAGCTTTGGTCAATCGGTCGTCTCCACTGCTACTTCACGACAACGCGCGACCCCATACTGCACAACAGACCGTCTCTAAGCTGCATGAGCTGGGTTTGGAAGCTCTCCCTCATCCGCCATACTCACCAGATCTTGCGCCTACCGACTATTACTTTTTCCAAAATTTGGACAACTTTTTAGCGGGAAAAAAATTCAATTCCCGAGAGGCAGTACAAAACGCCTTTAAAGAGTTTGTTGTCTCCCGTCCTGCTGATTTTTTCAAGAAGGGCATCCATAAACTGCCACAGCGTTGGCAAAGATGCATTGATTGCAGGGGTGATTACTTTGAATAAAAGAAATAAATAAGTTCGAAAAAAAAATACTCGAACTTTTTTCAAACAAAACGGCAATTTCATAGGTAAAGATTGTGATTAGCTCATATTTGAGATCGAGAATCGAGGAGTAAATGGCGCGACAGCAAACTTCTCCCCTTCTTAGACGAAACAACCTCACCAATCAAAAATCGCCAACAGCAAATAAATTTTATGGACTTGTGAAAACCTGTATATACAAAGTTTCGTCAAGATTGGTTGAAAAATACGACCCGGGATATCCGGAAGGATGAATGCAAATTTCGCGAGTTGAAGCATACTTTGCTCACCTTTTTCACTCGGTTAAAAACGGGATTGATATACAAATTATGTTTTACAAATTTGCTAAAATTTATTATGTAAACACTGCAAGACATTTATAATACATCTGTTATATAGCTATTTATATCTTTATGTACTGAAAGGCCGAGAATTTTTTATGATTTTTTTTTACACAGCACCGTCTAGCTCCAATCTAAGCAAATTACATAGGGAACCAGATAACTGATACAATACTTAGATTCTTTTTGTTTTGTGAATACTTACATAGAGTACAATATAACACCCAGACACAGAACAAACGCCTATGTTTATCACTCTTTTCTAGGGTGGGAATCGAACCTAAAACCTACAGATCAGAAGGCAGAGCAACTACTAACTGAGCTATCAGTCATCAGGCAATTCAAGTCTATTATTGCTGATATCAATCTTACGCCACCCAAAATTCAAAAGGTTAAGTAAGTATAAAAAATTAGATAGATGACGATTTAAAATGAACTTGTTATCGTAGCTGTTTCTAAAAATAATGCTTAGGCACTTCTTTTGGTGTGTGCAAAACATTTTGTCCTTTATTGTATTTAGAATTTGCTTTCCAGTATTGTCTACTTTATATAGGAGGTCAAAGTTTAGGCGGTTCGAATGGTATTTTATTGCAGTTCTTGTTTTGTCCTTTTTCAAGTTTAGGGACGATTTGCTGTGAAATATATTTAATCGGGTAATGTCGCCACATGTCGGTTTATTTATGTGAGCGGTGCTACAGAACTCGTATTTAAACTTTATAATGGGTTTTTTTATATCAAATTTGTACGACCCCATTTCATTTGAGGCTTTACTAGGCGGAAGGATTTTTCTGCAAAGTTCGACTATAGTTGGTACCACCACTTTGCCAGTTATTCTGCCGCCAAGCAGTACTGCGCAAGCACTGCTGTGTTCCGGTTTGAAGGGCACTGTAGCTAGTGAAATTACTGGGCAAATAAGTCTTTATGACCTGATCTCATAGTCTAGTAATCTTATTATTAGCTGATGTCTCAGGATGTCGTGCGCAGTGTAGTGTCACGCGAAACTCTATACTTTAAAGTTCCGAGTGACACTGCAACTGATATGGGGAGCCATGTCACTTGACACCAGGCGAACGGTTTGCTCGTCATTTCATTCCTTAACATAAAAAAGCTACAAATTAGTAGCTGACTCGACGCAAAAGCAGCAAGCGATGTGTCACAGCGGCGCTATATTTATGTTTCGAAATGAAATATTTGAGCTGCGAAAGATGTTTCATAGGAATACATAGAATCCAATAGTTTCCGAACAACTGTACGTTGCCTGCTTCTGCTGCGTGGAGTCGGCTACAAGCTTCTACCTCAATGACAATATGGCGAAAGGAGCATGTGAATCTCTACGCCTGATAGGGACGCTCTCAATTGAGGGCCAGAATAGACTACTTGATGCTACTGCTTGGTGATAGTTTCTTTTGAGGGTAATAGCTAATCTGGTGACTAGAAAATGACATACCAACACAATGCTATAGTATTGTCACAATATTTTCTTTCACGGAAAGATAATCTCAATATAGGATTCACACCTACGACCCACAGATCACAAGATGACGTCATTATCAATGAATTGGCTCATAAGCTGGTGGCGGCGGGTTCGCTTCCCGCGGCAGGACAAGTATTTGTGCACAGAAAAAAAATGCTTGTTCTGAGTTTGGGTGTTGTGGGACCATGGTCCTCGCAATCCTTGGGTCTCTAGACACAGGGAATCCTAGTTAGGGTCTAGGATCTATGTATGTGATCGTTGGGCGTTATTATTATTTATTTATTATATTATGTGTATTTATAAATATTAAATCAACGAAATTTAATTTAATGAAACGAACAGAAGAACAGACTAGAATTCTATCATATAGTCGCATAATTATTGCAAACTAACAGAACTGCATTGAATAACAAAAAACAATTATAAAAATGCAGAATTAGCAATGAAATGTCTTTTTGAGTAAACTCTTACATTTTTTCTTAATTTCTAGTTCGCCTCTGGTTTCTTCTGTTGTAATTGGTTACGAAACTTGGTTGGGATTGCGGCTACTTGGTAGTTTTTTGGTGATCAATAAAAGAAATAAATCGTTAAAATTACGTTTCAATACTTATAAAGTTAAAAATAATATTAATAGGCTTCTAAACGTAGATGATAATGACGTACAAGAACTTCATGAACAAGCTTAATTGTCAACATTGCATAAATTTCGTATTTCGCATAACAAGTTGTAGAAACTTTATGCGATGAAAATTTGGAAACTAATTTCCGTCCCTGTATTAGGTGCCGAGGTTCCATAATGTAGGTAGCAAAATGAGGGGCGAACTCAGACTTACGAATAATCCAGACGCAATATAAGTATAACAGACATTGATGCCAAAAAGATGACTAACCACTTCTTTGGCTGGCTCTAACATATGAAACATCAGTATTTTTGTGGCTGGAATTAGTTTCGTATTAGTTTACGTAACTAGTTTTTGATCGCAACTGGTATCGTACAAGGACGAAAAACTCTTCGAACGCAACTAGTTGCGAAACTCTACGTTTCGCACGTAGCTGAAACGTTACCGTCTGCCCTTAGAAGGGTCCCACGCAGTAGTGTGACACCTATGTGCTTCCTATCGGGTCAATGATCGTTTAGTAGTGTAGTATTTCTTTATTTTGGCTCCTCTTTTAGTTTCGAATGCGCTATCTGATACTCAGATTCTGAGGAAGTAAACCAGTAGCACGTACAGATTGGTGTCTCACGTTTAGGGTAGGTATTATGTAGTACTTAGACACACTGTATTAATGAAGGAGTAAGCGGCTTGGATAGGTATTGAAACTGGTTAATAATAATTACAATGCTAATGGTTCTGGGACGACGTTATTCGCCAGAGAACTAAAAGTTACCGACGTAGCTCAGTTAATTATTTTAGTCTTTAGACATAAAGACCATTTCCCAAAATTTCCGCTTTCAATATACCTATATATCCGTAATTAATATCATTTTCCAAAATATCCGTTTCTCGGAAAAATACATTCGGAGACCGGGCTCGGTGGCGTTACTTGGGAGAGGCTTATGTCTAGCACTATATAAATTAGTATATACTGTTGCTGTTTATGACGATGATGATGAGGATGATAATAAAAATAAACAAAATGAAGAATAAAAAATATTTAGTCAAGTTTTTCTGAGATTCAGGGGACGTCAAGGCTTCATGAGTCGAAAGCCCAATAAAAAAGGTTAAAATTTCTAGAGGTTTAAAGTGCCATCTTCTTGTAATAAAAAAATGAGTTTTTTACTAGTTATGTTTTTAGTAATATGATTACTTTTAGCTTGTGTAAAACAACAGAGGTATTAGGCTAAGTTTTGACTAATAAAACATTAATTTATCATTTCAAATAAGTAACTAATGACCCTAGGTATCGAACGTTGACAATATTATACTAATATAACTAATAATATAACATATAAGTAGTATTTTATTCAATGGTGGTTATTTTTTGAGCCTTTATTCAATTTATTTCTACCTATTACACGGCTGCCCAAGACAAGGCGTCAATAGAAATAATAGTTGAAATTTTTGAGTTTTTTTAAAGTCTATTTATATAAGGTGCTTTTAAACAAAGTTTATGCCAGCCCCATTGTATCCTAACTATACATACATACACTCTATTTATAAAAAGTAAGACCAAGAAAGAACAAAACAAATAAAAAAAAATCTCAATCGTGACTAATTCTGGAGTTATAAGAAAAACAGGTCATTTGCCACAAAAAATGCACCGAAAATGCTTTAAACATAAAAATTCTCTCGAGCTATTACCGTGTAAATTAAAAAAAACAGTTTGACGGTTTCAGCGCAAAACCTGGATTCGCTGAAGTCACGGCACATTTACAGCTGAAATTGCACCGTTTATTTCTGTAGCGTTTATTTCCGTTTTTATATTTACCAAGAAACCTTTATAAGTCATGAGTGAACAAGAAAGTAGCGGATCTAACAACTGTTACCCAACTTGTAGCTGTTACTTATTATTTGTGCCATTAATATAATGTAATGTTCTATTCTAAGACCAAAGTTGCGCATATATACCTATTCTACCGTTACCGATGGAAATCTCTAACTAAAATCACACTAATATTATAATGGCGATAGTTTTTATGTGTGTATGTGTGTATGGTTGTTACTCCTTGCCAAACAGCGAATGGATTTGGATGAAATTCGGTACCATGATTGCTTATATACTGGATTAACATATAGGCTTAATTTTATTCGGGAAAAGTAAAATGTTCCCGTGGGATGAGCAAAAAATACAAGAATACTTTTTATCCGCGGGTGAAACCGCAGGACGCAACTAAACTAAATAAATATGTGTGGACATTTTACACAGGGCCATCTAGCCCCAAACTAAGCAAAGTTTGTACTATGAGAATTAGATAATTGATACAATACTTATATACTTTTTGTTTGTAAATACATACATAGAATACAATATAAACACTCAGACACAGAACAAACATAGATGCTCATCATACAAATGTTTGTCCTGCTAACTAAGCTATCGGGCCAGTCAAGTCTAGCTTTTTTTTGAGTTGACGAAATGCCCTCGCAACTCCCTACCACCACGGGAGTGGCGGCAGGGGTATGTGGGACTCGAACCTACTAAAACCCCCCGTGAGCTCTCGTCCACCGTACCAGGGGCGAGAGAGGGTCGCGACTGCAGTCCAGCCAACTCGCCCCCCAGTCAAGTCTAGCCTAAGTTAATATACGTACTTCAGATATTTATGGTATTAAGAAATGCTTTTGCTGTTTAATGAAAGCTTTATACTTATTTCAAAACGTCATTTGATTGAAAATTTTTGGATGTCATTGGAATTGTTCTACAATATCTGCGACTTTAAAAGTTGATTATGATGGTGAAGTATAGCGATTTGATGCGCACAGGCATAGAAATGGCTTTAAAGTGCCTGCAACGTTTTGCTACATACTTACGTATTTAGAAGAATTAGGTATAAATTGTATCTTAATTCAATTTATACCCAATTCTCTGTAACGCTTAAAGCACTTTTTCAATAACATATTGTATATCACAGAGTTACCTACATCGGAATTATCATAGGTCTACAACTCTACAATATCAAACCCAAAGGTGTTACCTCGCTTGAACAAGACAGTTTAATTGAAACTTCACTAAATATCCGCAAAAGACGAGGCTGGGCCTGTGGGTCTCTGAGGCATGAAATTTTAATCACTTCCCACCATGTAAAGGGGATTGGGCGCCCCGAATACGAAATTGTTGAGTTTGAACAATCTAAATTGGGCGTATCCTTCTGACCCTAGTATAATTGATTGCACGCGAAGACGTTAGTTACAGAATTGGTTTAAATAAATGAAGGTGGTTCTAGTCTTCAATACTACTTCATATTTTATACTAAAACTGTAAATAATAATAATAATAAGATCGCCGAACCATCACATACATAGATCTTGGACCGTAACTAGGATTCCCTGAGTCTAGGGACTAAGGAACTACGAGGACCATGGTCCCACAACACCCAGACTCAGAACAAGTATTTGTGCTTTTTTTATGAACGCAAATACTTGTTCTGCTGCGGGAAACGAACCCGCCGTCTTCGCGCTATGACCCGATCTACTCAACCATCACACCACAGAGGCGGTTAGGTTAACTTTTTTAATTTATTCTCTAAAATACCAGCAACCATAATAATTCATATAAAACAAGAAAAGATGGAAATAGGGTGGTATTTTTTTGGTTAATAATATATTGTATTGCATTAAATTCCCTTCTAATGATATAAAAATTAGACAAGTACCTGACCTACAATCATATAAATTTGATTCTTAATTCACACGTACAAGTAAAACATTATAAAAAGTTTTCCAACCTATATTTATAACAAAAGAGGTATATTAACAGTCGGACTCTTGCAAGATTACGAAGGAGTTTGAAAATGAAAATTGTTACCATAAATATACGGTGACAATAAAGAAATGATGCAAAAAATAATATCACACTAAGGTACATATCAAAGAAAACCAATATTTGAGTTCCCGAGTGGAAGGTAAAGCTCAGGATAGGTAATATACATTCGAGCGGTCGAGAGCCATCGAAATGTTCCCGTTGCTATAACGAGGAGGCTGACTAATTGCGAACTTTCTGAAGGAAATATGGGGCATTTCTTGGTCCAATTACGTTTTGTAAGTATGTTTATGTAACTGTGTTTTCTTCCAAATAACAGTCGTACAATATAATTGCACTCAAATGAGAACAGGTTTTGTTGTTATGGGACTGTGGCTTAATTATTTGGTACAATTTTAGTAGGAACGGTGCAGGTTAACTTATCTGAATTAGAAAATTACCCATTATTTGGTAGCGCAGATTTACTTCGGAATGCATATTGTAAAGGTTCATCAAAATGTGATAAAGGCGGAACTAGTCATTATAGTTTCTTAAGCGGCGAGTGTTTCAGCTAATCTTAAGGCGTGTACTTTGTCTTTTTGAGAATCTGTCTTCAAATGAATAATGGAGTGTTATTCTAGACAGCACCGCCATTTACTATACTAGTTGGAAAAATGCGATGCAAATGCGAGCTTCTAATAACAATTACCCACATTAGGGTACGTGTTGCTAAAAACTAAAGTATTTTGGGTGTAAATGTTGACCAATTTATCAACCGTGAAAAAAAAATCACGCTAAAATACGCTGGTCGTCGGTATATAGCTAATGCTTTGCTTTGTTTGGGGCTAGATGACGCTGTATGAAATGTCCACAGATATTTATTTATTTTTATTTAAATGCTGTAGACAATTTCGTTTTTCTTTTCATTTTCTATCTAGATAGATCATGGCTATAATTTCTATTGGGCTTTTTTATTTTACGCCAATTTATAAGGGGGGATTCTTGCCATAATCACCACACGCGGCAGGTGGCTTGGTGATGGCAGAAGATTTAAATGTTGCATACATTCATTCAGCTTTTACGTCACCTACGGAAAGAAATGGGGTGGACCTATTCACACATTTCCGGGACCACACGACCAACTACAGCAACAACAACAAAATTCGCTCTATCTACAACGTTTTCGATTTGGATAAGTGACTGGAAGAAACCTCATCTAAACTAGTGAGCATCAGACCTTTCCCAACTAGCTAATCTCATTGGATGCCTACTTCGTTTTGATTAGTGGGGAAGAAAAAGTTCTGCCGGACCGAGAGGCTCAGCTGTGAAACGGCTAGTAGTTTTTAACCAATACAAAGCGTAAATTGAAGGGTTTTACCGACTTGTTTGCTAATGACCGCTGTGGAAACAAGATTAGAAAGAATCGGCGGTGTTTTGTTTTTCCTATTTCGTAGTTTGCATAAACAGAAAACACAGTTTCCAGGTGCAATTTTGGCGTAGAGATTTTAAACAAATTTATAGACTTACTGTGGGAAAAAAGGCGAAAGTTCTATAAATACCCAACAGTACAGATTACATTGATTGTATTATGAATTTGAATTATGCAGTGTGTTTAGCTTAATTTTTTATGCATGAGTATAGTGTGTTCTATATAATTATCCAGTGTGGAATCTATCGCCATTTCAAATTTTATTGAAACCCACACACACAAATTTACACGTTAGTAATACATATGAGTGTGAATTAGGGCGATGACTGTAGCGTGTGTTTACAGTAAAAGATACATAAAAGTCAAAAAGGTATAATTTTAATAAGGAAATATTTATTGTAATAGCTAAAATTCAGAGTTGATACTCTAAGCTAGTTCGAATCAGAAGTCTGAAGGTCAGCACCTTCTACAAAATCGATTTAAATAGCTTTAATCACACTAATATTATAAATGCGAAAGTTTGTATGCGTGTTTGTGTGTATGTTTGTTACTCCTTTACGCTCAAACGGCAGAATGGATTTGGATGAAACTCGATACCAAGATACCTTTTACACTGGATTAACATATAGGTTACATTTGATCCCGGAAAAGTGAAATGTTCCCGTGGGATGAGAAAATAATTAGAATGCTTTTTTTCCGCGGGTGAAACTGCGGGACGTAACTAGTAGCTAATAAAACTCGAACTAGCCAGACTTACAGGAGTCGTAACAATAACAACGAAATAATTGCACAATTTCGAAAAATTTTCTCTAGACAACGTTCAATTAAAAGTCTAGAGTCAAGTTGGGTTTTACTCCATTATTCGAAGTACGTAGCAGTTATTGTTGTCGAATTTTAAAAGCATGACCGAAAATTAATTGGATTTATTGAGCTCTCGTGTATTTCGGAGTCGAATCATGTTGAAATAAGCACGGGTAGTTTCTTTTTAGAGAAATTCAATTAAAATAGAACAATTAAGTACCTTGGGAGAATAAACAAGCGGCGTAATCATTATGTCAACTTGTTGTAGGGACCCTGGTCCCCAAGTAAAGGTAGTGTAAACAGAAAGCCAAAACGTGGTACAATTTCTCTTGCCCTAAGGACTCGTTTTGGCGGTGAAAAGAACGTAAAAATTATCTGCGTGTTTTATAGAAATAATAAAAATTATCAACGAGACGCTGTTTGTGAATGGATTTCGCTTTTCCTGTTTTTCCACTGACAAATTAGCATGAAAACCTTTTTAGATTGGTGATTTTTGGCCTTTGGTATTTAATATTACCTTATTCGTTCGTTCTTTTTATCAACGGGCAAAGTGCCTTTATGCTTTTAACTGATTACTACAATAATGCAACAACTACTACTTAATACTACTGGCTACAGTACCAACTCAAAAAATGGATTCCGTTCATGTCGATTAAATCCTGTACGGAGTAAAAAAATCTTCCAGTAAAATCTTTCTAGTCTTAGTCTTATTAGTTAATATAAAATTCAAAGTCCTGACTGACTGACTGACTTATATATCAACGCACAGCCTAAACCACTGGTCCTAGAGACTTAAAATTTGGAGGGTGTGTTCTTTGTAAAGTGTAAGTATCTACTAAGAAAGGGTTTTTCGAAATTCTACCCCTATTCTAAATGGGTGGTTGAATTATTTTCCTATAGACCACGCGGACGAAGCCGCGGGCGGAAGCTGGTTAATTACTAAAATACTTCGTCTTATTAAAACGAATACTAAAACAAATTCAAGATGTAAAATTCTACAAAATGAAGGTGAATATCACGAAAATAATATGCATACGATGACATTTGAAATTAACATTTTTTTTAATACGGCGATCACCGTTTTAATTTAGCTCAAGCAACGTTTACATGCACTGCGTTTTTACAATGAAAATGGCCAACAATTGAGCTAGCTCGTACCGCTTTTTATAATTTTATGATTTTTACTTCATGAAACTGCTGCTATGCCCACTGTACTTAGTAATACTGCAAACGTCTGACAGCTGCTTAATTCTTTTTATTTAACTTTTTACCAGCAAACGCTAAATATTTATTGTGTTATTTTCCTTTGAGTCTTATCTAGGACGAGCTTCTGCCCGCAGCTTAGCCCGCGGCGTGGCCTATGGGAAAATAATTCAACCACCCATTTCACCCTCATAAGGGTGGAATTTTGAAAAATCCTTAGCGGATGCTACGTTATAACACCTACCTGGATGCCAAATTACAGCCCTATCCGTCCAGTGGTTTGGGCTGTGCGTTGATAGATCTCTATGTCAGTCAGTCAGTCACCTTGGAGTTATATATGTTTAGATACAACAAGACTACAAGAGGTAATGGAGATAGAAATAATTGCTACTGTAGTATTTCTTAAAAGGTTAAATGTTTAGAAGATTTTAGCGTAGGTTTAGCCAACATTGGACATATTTGCAAAATGACCAGTTGTCCTATTAAAGATCTAATCCACATATTGCTTTATTTTAAATGTCTTATTTTGGACAAATACCATGTTTTATAATGTAGGGTACCCGTAACAGCCAGGCGCGTGTTGCTCAGGGTATCTCGTGCGACTTTTAAAAAGTGGTTTAAACAGTGCACCTTGATGGTTCAAATCCCGTTTGGCGCCTGTAACAATAATTTTTCAAGAATACGCAGATTTTTCACTCGCTCTTACAACATCAATTTGCAGTCGTCCGACCAAGTAACTAGGCACATAATCACTGCATACGTGTATATACGTACATATTCCACGGTAACCTCACTTGAGTGCTATTTCTCAATCTAGGCATAGCATGGCACAATTCATCAGGAATCACTTCTTTCACACTTTCACACTTGGTCAAAAGCTAATACTTTGCACCCTGCAAATGTATAAACAACATATTTTCTATTGTATTTATCTCCTAGTATTTGTTTGTATCATTAAGCAAGCATATTGCAGTATTGGGAATAACATTCGGAATGAAGCTATAATTTAGTTGCTGTTCATAAATAAAATAAATGGCAAGTGCGGGCGCATCCTCTAGAGGTTTGTAGCGGAAACAAGAGGTAATTTCGAATCGACGTTGTAAATAAGCTGCATTATCTTGAGGGCGAGCATGCCGAGAGCAAGTGTGGCTACGCGATAATACGTGTGACTTTCATTCTAAGCACCATGGTTCTATGTCTGCACATAGCTTGAAATGGTGTGTTGCCTAGCTCTCAAGCAACTCACTTGTACAATGGTGAAGGAAAATATAGTGATGCAACAGGAAAATTTTAAGGCAATCTGAAAATTGAGAATCTTCGTTCTTCTGACCTCGGATGCCTTGGAGGAGTATGCATTTATTGAAACTACATTTATTTCTTTAAATTTTTACAATACTAATTGTAAATTGGAATTGGAAAAACTGTTAGAGCATAGTATTAAGCACCATACGATCATCTTGTACACAACTTAACAATAAAAAAATAATTAATTTAATTTTATTCTATTCCAAAGGTATTTTTTCTTACCTTCGTTAGAGTAAATGTAGGAAGAAATACATACCTTTATACTCATCAAAACAACACAAGGGATGAAATTACTGAAGAAAAAGAAAGTTACGATGTTGGTTTGCAAAAAAAAATATATAAGAGAAAGTGATAGAATATAGAATTATTTAATAAATGTTGAATTTATAATGTGATTATTTTTAAAAGTTTATATATATAATTATTTAGAGTATCCAAGTCTATACCGTCGTTTAATGAGGCATGCCTTCATTTTTCGTTTACTTTGAGTTGGTTGTAGGAAGACTCTGTCTTTTATCGGTTGTGGTAATAAATAAGTAAACATTACATTTTGAAGACACTTAGAAGGCCTTTTCTTTTATGTATTTATGTAAAATTATTACTACACTCTGTGTGACTCAATTATAATTACCTCTCTTTGACCAAACACAAGTTTATTCGGAGCAAAAAAAAAACAGAAGCCGAAAGCGAAGTAAATTTCATAAACTCACGTAATAATTCTAACGTGTAACGTTGGGATAATCTAGGTTACGCATAAATCCGGCTGCCAGAAGGCTGGCCTGCACTGCAGCATTTGCGCAGAGGCAGGCAAGCCTTCTAAGCACGTCATGGGGGGAAACATCTGTGTCCCCCCCAAGACCAGAGGGAAGGTCCGAGGGACCCAGGTCGCCCCTGCGGTGGCAAGCCGGGCCACGCGGTCCCCTGAGCGCGAGGTGGTTGTGATGTCTGATTGATGGATCAAGTCAGACATCACAACCTCCTCCAGACGAACCTCAACCACTGCGCCGGGGCCCAGGATCTGTTCATGCAGACCCTGGCGCAGTGGAGAATTGACGTGGCGGTTGCCGCGGAGCCATACTACGTCCCCCCCAAACATCCTTGTTGGGCTGGGGATCTGGATGGCTCCGTGGCAATAGTGGGGCGGTCAGGTGGCGACCCACCCCTTTCGGTAGAAGAAAGGGGCTCGGGGTTCGTCGTGGCCAAGTGGGGGGAGTATGTCATCATTGGCGCATACTTCTCCCCCAACAGGACCGCCGCGGAGTTGGAAGTCTTTATGGACCTCCTCTCTGCGGCGGTCAGAATACAGTGGCCTCGTCAGGTCCTCCTTATGGGGGACCTGAACGCTAAGGCAACTGACTGGGGCAACCCACTCACTAACAGTCGCGGGGAGATTGTTAGGGAGTGGGCTGTCGCCACGGGGCTGATCCTATTGAACAGGGGGTCAGCCCATACGTGCGTACGACATAATGGGGGGTCCGTGGTGGACGTATCGTTTGCCACCCCATCTGTCGCCGCACGTATCCGTGGCTGGAGGGTGATGTCGGAGGTGGAGACTCTCTCGGACCACAAATATGTGCGGTTCGAGGTCTCCACCTCCCACAACCAAGGAGGGGCTACCCGGGTGGTGCGGGCCGACTTTCCGCGCTGGACGGTCAGCTGCCTCGACGCCGAACTGGCGGAAGAGGCTGCGATCGTCCAGTCGTGGTTTGCCGGCCCCCTCCACCCGGAGGTAGACGTCGCGGCGGGCCAGTTTCGGGAAGCGATAATGGCCGTGTGCGACGCGGCCATGCCAAGATCCCGACGCTGCTCCCGCCCCCGCCGCGAGGTCTACTGGTGGTCCGCGGAGATCGCCGAACTCCGGAACACTTGTTCCAGGGTTCGGCGAATCTACGGCCACCAGAGGAGACGGCGCCATGGCCGGACTGATCTCCAGCTGTCTGACCAGGAGCTGGCGGCCGAGACTCTCGCATATCAGAGGTATCGCGCCGCCAAGCGGGAACTGCAGCTCGCGATCAGTCAGGCCAAGGAACGGGCGCGGAGCGAGGCGCTGGAGGGACTCGAGAGAGATCCATGGGGACGTCCGTATAGGGTAGCCCGGAACAAGTTCCGGGGCCAGACGTCCCCAGTGGCCGAGTCCCTCGAGCCGGAGGTCCTCGGTGCGGTGCTGGCGGGGCTATTCCCCGATCGCCCCTCCCACACCCCGCCGATGATGGCAGTGTCCGTCCCCTTCCCCGAGGAGCTGGACGTGGCCTCCATCCCGCCTGTGTCGGAGGTGGAGATGGAGGTCGCCGTCAGTCGGCTGCGTGGGAAGAGGACGGCCCCTGGCCCAGACGGAGTCCCCGGCCGGGTCCTTGCGATCGCCCTGAGGGAGATGGGCGACCGGCTTCGGGAACTTTTCGACGTGTGCCTCACGTCGGGAAGGTTCCCGAAGCTGTGGAAGGACGGCCGGCTGTGCCTGTTGCGCAAGGTGGGTCGACCAGTCGACTCGCCTTCCGCATACAGGCCCATAGTGCTGCTGGATGACACGGGAAAGCTACTGGAGAGGGTGGTGGCTTCCCGTGTCATCCGGCACCTAGAGGGGACGGGGCCTGCTCTGTCCGATGCCCAGTACGGGTTCAGGGAAGGGCGGTCTACGATAGACACCCTTCTCTGGCTCAAAGGGTGGACACAGCAGGCGGTCCGCGAGAGGGAAAAGGCATTGGCTGTATCGCTCGATATAGCCAATGCCTTCAACAGCCTCCCGCATGGAACAATACAGGAGGCTCTCCGTTACCACGGAGTGCCCCTGTATTTGCGGAGGCTGTTGGCCGACTACCTCCAGGACCGCGAGGTCCTGGTGGTAGGACGCGACGGCCTAAGGCACCGTCGCGTCTCTTGCGGGGTTCCACAGGGGTCGGTGCTGGGACCGCTCCTGTGGAACATAGGCTACGACTGGGTGCTGCGTGGCACGTTTCCCGCCAATATGCGGGTAGCGTGCTACGCAGACGACACCCTGGTCGAAGTGAGAGGGAGGGACCTCGGGGAGGCGGTGCGGTTGGCCACGGTAGGCACTAGCCTCGTGGTCGACCGCATACGCGCCCTGGGTTTGGAGGTCGCTCTCTCCAAAACCGAGGCCCTATTGTTCCATGGGCCTCGGGGGGGACCCCCTCCAGGTACGCGGGTGGTACTGGATGGGGTGCCCGTCCCGGTTAAGGCCCAGATGAAATATCTGGGCCTTACCCTGGACGGGAGATGGGCTTTTGGGGCCCACTTTGCCCAGTTGGCCCCAAAAGTGGTGGGAGCTGCGGCCGCCTTGGGGAGGCTGCTGCCCAATGTGGGTGGCCCGAGCGCCGTATGTCGCCGTCTATACTCCGGAGTAATCCGGAGTATGGCGCTGTACGGGGCACCGGTCTGGGTGGACGCCCTCGGTCGCAGTAACAAAACCCTGCTGCGACGTCCGCAGCGGGTTATTGCGACGAGGGCGATACGCGGGTACAGAACGGTGTCCTGGACAGCGGCATGCGTTCTAGCCGGTGACCCACCCTGGGAGCTTCAAGCCGAGATCCTCGCTGAAGTTTACCACTTCGTGGCGGCGAGGAGATCTCGGGGAGAGCCCCCAGGGTGGGACGAGGTTAGGCGCATGCGGCAGCAGGCGCGGGCCACCCTATTGAGGCGGTGGGTGGAGGACCTGGCTCCACCGGTCCCAGGGCAAAGGACGGTGGAGGCCATCCGTCCGGTCCTCCAGAGGTGGGTGAGGCGGCCCCACGGGTCGCTGACCTTCCGGTTGGTGCAGGTGCTTTCCGGGCACGGATGCTTTGGAAAGTACCTGCACCAAATCGCGAGGCGGGAAGCGACCCCTGCCTGCCATGAGTGTGGGGCGCTGGAGGATACAGCGCCCCACACACTGGAAGTGTGTGCCGCTTGGGACCCACAGCGGCACACACTTTCCTTGGCAGTAGGCCACGATCTCTCGCTGCCAAGCGTGGTGAGAGCCATGCTTGACAGCGAGAGATCGTGGCAGGCGGTGGTCTCCTTCTGCGAGTACGTGATGGCGCAGAAGGAGACCGCGGAGCGGGTCAGAGAGGAGGCCGCTGGAGCTGACCCGCTCCGGCGCAGACGAGTGGGAGGGAGGAGGAGGCGTTACGCGCACCTCTTCCCTCCCCCGTAGTAGGGCCACTGGTGGAGAGTCGGGGGACTCTCCGCCGGCTTGCACGGCCCCACACGTCTGGTGGGTGACCTTGGTGAGCAAGGTCACCCATCCTTTGGCGCGGAGAGGCCCGAAAGGGCCTGCCGCCGGGGGCGAGCTGGCTGGACTGCAGTCGCGACCCCTTCTCGCCCCGGTACGGCGGACGAGGGCTCACGGGGGGGTTTTAGTGGGTTCGAGTCCCACATACCCCCTGCCACCACCCCCGTGGTGGCAGGGAAGTGCGAGGGCATTTCCCCCCCTCAAAAAAAAAAAAAAAAAAAAAAAAAAGGTTACGCATAAATGGGGTCGCGTTCTGTCTGCGGTCGAGAACGCTGCGTTTATGTTTGCTCCGCGCAAAAAATTCGCCGTGGTGGTAAAAGTTTGTTCCGGAGTACAAATTTTACACCGGAAGTGTCGTGGTGGTGTGATGCACCGTTTGGTGGTTGTGGTTTTCTCCTGCGGGAACTCTCCGCAGGGATAAGTGGGAGTGATTTTCGGGAAGGAAGAATATTCCTTCCAGAACACTCGAAAATTCGCTCGGCTACTTCGAGGAAGCGAGTAGTCCGCGGGCGGGCCGATATCCAGTCGGCCACGGCGCGGAGTGCGCCGCGCGGGGACGAGTCTACGCCTCTGGATAAGGACTATAAGGTGTATGAACTCTATATAGTTAGGTTAAGTAGTTTTTTAAGCTAGCTTTAAGGTAGTTCTTAAGTTAGTTTTTAAGCTGCTAGGATTAAGGTTGTGTATATATGTAAATATTTAAATTTTTGTTTAATTGTTTACATGTATATAGTGTTAGGATATATATATTAATGTGTATATAGCGGGGCAGATGTGCCGTCGGACTCCGACGAATCCGTGATTTTCACCTCGGACACGGACTCGATGGCGGTCGACGGCCGCACCGAGTCCCGCAAGCGAGCCTTTCTAAAGAAAGGCTCGGAAGGCTCCTCGGACAATACGGGGAAGCCGAAACGGAAAGCGGGGGCCAAGAAGGCTAAGCCGCTGGTGGCGGACAGCCATGACGTGGGTCTGGCAGACGCCCAGCGTCAGCTGGACCTGGCTCGGCGGAGCCAAGTCCCGAAAGAGTTGGAGGAGCTGGTCGCGGCCAAGGAGCAGCGGACGCGCGTCGCCCGGGCTAAGTCCGGGTACGGCGCGTCCCGCGTCTTATATACGGACCACTCCTTGGCCGAGCTCAAGAGGATGGCGCAGGAGGACGAGGAGGAGATTATGGAGGTCGCCTCCAAGTCCTCCAACTTGAAAGGGACTTTTCAGAAGTGCCTAAAATGCAGGGCCGCCAGTATGCGCGGCATCGTGAGCGAGCTGGCGCAGCGTACGGCAACGGAAGAGACGAGGCAGCTGCAGGCGAAAGTGGATCGTCTGCAGGCGGAGATCAGCCAGCTTCATAAGAAGCTGGCCGAAGCCACGTCTCACCCGGCCGAACCGCTGCTGAGGCCCGCAGCTGGGGGCCCACCTCCCTCCAACCTTGAGGATATTGTCCGCAAGGTTGTGATGGAGGAGAGGGCCTTCACTAGGGCCTGCTTCGCGGGAATAGAGGACCGGCTCCTGCCGGTGCGATGCCTCCGCCCACCGCTTGCGGCGGACAAGAGGCGTAGTGAGCCGGGCCCGCCGGTGCTGTGTCCCCGCCCGCCGCCCGCGGCGGACTGGAGACGGGGCGAGTCGGGCCCGTCCACGCAGCGCCTCCAACCGCCACCCGCGGTGGACAAGAGGAGTAGCGAGCCGGGGCCATCCCCGCTCACCCAGGAGGACGCCCTCCTCCCTTCTACCACCCCGTCCAACCAGCATGGCTGGACGAAAGTGGTTAGGGGAAAAGGGAGGGCGAAGAAGAAGGTGGCGGCCGCCTCCCCTACCGTCCCTGCCCCCGGCCCGTTGGCTCAGCCGACGGCCAAAGGAAAAGAGAAGGGCAAGGGGAAGAAGTCGGCCCCCAAGCCCTCCACCGCTGCTCCTGCAGCCAAAGGGGCCATAGCTGGCGCGAAGAAAGGACTTGCTCTTCCCAAGTCCGCGGCCGTCGTGGTGACGCTCACCACGGAAGCCGCTGAGCGGGGGGAGACATATGCGTCCCTTCTGTCGCGGGCCCGCACCAACGCCGATCCAGCACAGCTCGGGATCGGCACGGTTACGTGCCGCCGGACCCAAACGGGGGCTCGCATTTTCGAGTTCCCCGGAGATCAGGGTGGCGCGCACGCAGACCTGTTTGCAGCGAAGCTGCAAGAGGTCATCGCGGACGCGGCCAAGGTGGCCAGACCCACCAAAACCGCAGCCTTGGAGGTGACTGACCTAGATGACTCGGTCACCAAAGAGGAGGTGGTGGCGGTGGTCGCAGCGGTGGGGGGCTGTGGGGTCACAGCGGTGCAAGGGCGGGCCATCAGGCCTGGCCGCGGCGGTATGGGCACTATCCGCCTTGAGTGTCCAGTCACCGCGGCCAAAGCCGTCCTTGCAAAGGGACGGCTTTCTGTCGGTTTCGGCTTGTGTGTGGTCCGGGCACTTGCAGAGCAGCCCTTACGTTGCTTTAAGTGCTTCGGCATCGGCCACACACATGCCCTCTGTCCATCCAAGGCAGACAGGAGGGGCCTTTGCTACCGCTGTGGCAAGGAGGGGCATATGTCCGCCTCCTGCAAATCCACCAGGCCACACTGCGCGGTGTGTGCAGCTGGTGGCTGCCCGGCGGACCACGTTATGAAGGGGAGCAATTGTCATCCTCCCCCTAGGAAGGGCAAAGCGCAGGCGCCAATGCGGCCTGCCACTGCCACCACAGTCCCCGAAACGGGAACCTCGGCGGCTGCGGAGGGGGATGCGATGTCCGATTGATGGATAGAGTCGAACATCGCATCCTCCAAACGAACGCCAACCACTGCAGAGCAGCACAGGATCTGCTGATGCAGACCATGGCTGAGTGGTTGGTGGACGTAGCTGTGGTCGCCGAGCCGTACTCGGTCCCCGGTCGTTGGCTGGGCGACCAGGACGGCTTGGTGGCATTGGTGACGTGGCCTTCCGCAGACTCCCCTCCCCTCACGCTCTTAGAGAGGGGACCGGGATACGTGGCCGCCGCACTGGGGGACATAGCTCTGGTAGGGGTTTACTTCTCCCCAAACCGCCCTCTCTCGGATTTCGAGTGTTTTCTCGAAATCCTCACCGCCGTGGCTGGGAGGGTGGCGCCGAGACAGGTCGCCGTATTGGGCGACCTGAACGCCAAGTCGGTGGCATGGGGCAACTCAGCCACCACTTGCAATGTCCGGGGACGTGCCACGGAACTGTGGGCAACGTCGGCAGGTGTGTCCCTCCTAAACAGAGGGACAGCTCACACGTGTGTGCGGCAACAGGGAGGGTCAGTGGTAGACGTCTCGTTTGCCACCCCCCTGCTTGCCGCACGGGTCGCGAATTGGCGGGTAGAAGAGGTGGAGACCCTGTCGGACCACCGGTACATTCGGTTCGACATCTCCACCCAGGGCCCCCAGGGAAGCAGACGATCCGGTCCGTCTCCTTTGCCTCGGTGGGCTCTTACCCGCCTCGACCGCGAGGCTGCCGAGGAGGCAGCCTTCCTGCAAGACTGGCTTGCTCCGCCGGTCCGAGTGCTGGACGTGGACGCCGCAGCGACCGATCTGAGAGCGTCCTTGACCGAGATATGCGATTACAGCATGCCTCGGGCCCGCCGTCCACCCCCCCGACGCGCCGTGTACTGGTGGTCGGAGGAGCTTTCAGAGCTCCGGGCTGCCTGCGTGGCGGCTCGCAGGGAGTATATGCGGAGTCGGCGGCGCAGTGCTAGAAGCCAGGCGAACGAGGACCGTCTTTACGCCCTATACGTAGAGGCGAAGACGGCCCTCAAGCTGGCAATTCGCGCCGCTGACGATTCGGCGAGGGCCGAAATGCTGGACAGTCTCGACAGAGACCCGTACGGGAGACCATATAGGGCGGCGCGGAATAAGCTTCGCCCTTGTGGTCCCCCATTGACGGAAACCCTCGAGCCGGAATTCCTGGATGGGGTGGTCCGGTCCTTGTTCCCGCCAAGGACCAACTTCATCCCCCCAGCAATGGACCCTCCGCAGGAGGCACCTTCCCCAGAAGAGGATGAAGAGGTCCCCGCAGTTACGGCGGCGGAACTCTACGCGGGCACTCTCCACCTCCGGGCCAAGAGGACGACCCCGGGACCGGACGGCGTTCCCGCGCGGGTGGTGGCTATTGCCATCTCCCAAATGGAGGAAAGGTTTCGGGACCTCTTCAGCGCGTGCTTCACGGCTGGGAGGTTCCCCAAACCTTGGAAGGAGGGGCAGCTATGCCTCCTCCGGAAGGAGGGACGCCCAGCAGACTCCCCCTCGGCATACCGGCCAATCGTCCTGCTGGACGACGCTGGTAAGCTGTTTGAGGGGATAGTCGCAACCCGGCTAAAGAGGCACTTGCGGGACGTAGGGCCGGACTTGTCGGACGCCCAATTCGGCTTTCGAAGGGGGCGTTCGACAATAGACGCGCTGGCCCGGCTTAAGGGACAGGTGAAGGAGGCCGTGGAGGACGGGGACGGAGTCCTGGCTGTGTCATTTGACATAGCCAACGCATTTAACTCCGTCCCCCACTCAACGATCTTGGAGGCACTCCGGTACCACGGAGTGCCTCCATATTTGCGGAACCTGCTGGCCAGCTACTTGGAGGACCGCGAGGTCCTCTTTGTAGATAAATTGGCAAGACTCAGGCGTTACGGCGCGGAGTCCGGTGTTCCACAGGGGTCGGTTCTAGGACCACTCTTGTGGAACATCGGTTTTGACTGGCTCCTGCGAGGAACCCTCCTACGTGGCACGAGTGTCATCTGCTACGCGGATGACACTCTCCTCACTGCCCGTGGGAGGAACTGGCAGGAGTCGGCCAGTCTGGCCTCGGCTGGCGGATCCTTAGTTGCGGGGAGGATCCGCCGCCTAGGATTGAAGGTGGCACTGCAGAAGACCGAGGCCGTATTCTTCCATGGGCCTCGGCAGCGCGTGCCACTTGACGCCCACATCGTCGTCGAGGGCATTAGGATCGCGGCCAAGACCCAGATAAAATATCTGGGCCTTGTGCTCGACAGCAGGTGGCGCTTCGGCCCACACTTCAGCGGGCTGTCGACGCGCCTGTTGAAGGCTGCGGACGCCTTCTCGTGGCTTCTCCCAAACTTGGGAGGGCCTAAGGCGCGATGCCGGCGCTTATATGCTGGCATCTTGAAGAGCATGGCCCTTTACGGGGCCCCCATCTGGGCGGACTCCCTCCACAGGAGGGAGAACGCCACTGCCATCCGCAGGCCCCAAAGGGCCATTGCACAGCGGGTGGCAAGGGCCTACCGGTCGGTAGGATTTTCAGCGGCGTGCGCTCTGGCGGGCACCCCGCCTTGGGAGTTAGAGGCATGGGTGCTCGCCAAAGTGTACGAATGGTCGGCGCGGCGTAGGGCTCTCGGGGAGAGCCCCGCCCCGGAAGAGCGGGAGGCCGTACGGCGCGAGGCGAAGGAAGCCATCGTCCATCACTGGACGGAGGACCTCGCCTCCGCCACCTTCGGCCGCCGAACGCTGGACGCACTGGGGCCAGTCTTGCAAGACTGGCTCGAGCGGTCCCACGGATCTCTCTCGTTCCGTCTAGTGCAGGTGTTATCCGGACACGGCTGTTTTGGATCACACCTGCACCGGATCCAAAGAGAGGAGACCCCGGTGTGCCACCACTGCGGCGCGGTGGAGGACACGGCACAGCACACCCTCGAGGAGTGCCCAGCCTGGTCCGAGCCGCGCCGAAGTCTGATCGCGGTGGTCGGACCAGACCTCTCGCTTCCCAGCGTGATCATCTCGATGCTGGGAGGCGAGGAGTCTTGGGCCGCAGTTGCCTCCTTCTGCGAGGAAGTGATGTCGCAGAAGGAGGCAGCGGAGCGCGCACGGGAGGAGGATCCTCTCGCGGCGCCGCTCCGCAGGCGGAGGGGAGGCAGGAGAAGGCGACTGCACGATCGTCGCCTTCTTCTCCCCGGTGGTGATTAGCTGGAGCGCGGCGCGGGGGCGCCTCCTCCCGCATTGCACTAATCGCCACCACCGTCTGGCGGGAGCGACCTGGCTCCCAAGGTTGCTCCCGGGCCCCTCCCGGAAGGAGGGGCGCGTAGGCCCCACTGTCAAAGCGGGCAATCGTCGGGGGAGGACTGGACGTCAAGGCTCTGCCGGTTCCCCAGTCCTCCTCCACATAGACGAGGGAGGAATATCGTGGAGTTTTTTAGTCGGTAGGGGTGCCATTGCACACCGGCACAGAGTCCGACACTACCCGTGGCCGACCCAGCCGCGGGTGTGCGTAAACGCATTTTTCTTCACGAAAAACAAAAAAAAAAAAAAAAAAAAAAAAAAAAGGTTACGCATAAATGGCGAGTGGATTCGTCATAAACGCTCATAATACCCGACTTCACGATACGTTGATATAATTTTACACAGAAACCAAACTTTTTTTTTGCAAGGATGTCAAAAGTGGAGCAATACATATTATGGCCTACTTGATGGGAAGAGGTCACTATAGAGTAACAAAAAATACAAACGAGAGAAAAAAAAAGTGTGCTCTAGACCACACGACTGAAGTTTAGCTACATCTATCGGCCGGTATAACCTTGTTGTTGCTTTATTTAATGTTAATGTCACCATCTTGACAATTGTCAGTTGTCATTTAACCGGACATACCTACATAGTAATACAAATTTTTAATTTTGTTATGTTGAGAATGGAGATCTACGTAAACAAACAACTTTCAACTTTCGCCTCGTTACGCATTCATCAGCTTACTCCCCAAGTCAAGCGTGCGTAAAGAAGTTTTACTTCAAAAGTTTTATTTTGACATTAAACAAATTTACTTCACTATAATATACTGACTGGAACTTTGATATTACTGTATATAAAAATAACATTTAGTCTTTTTGCTTATTTGTGTTACGCTATCGTCCATTCACCAGTAAGCCGGAGTTGCCAACTAAAAATAGGAATAAATAAATTTAGACCGTACAAGTACTACATTTTTGGCTGATATAATTAAGTGTTGTAAACTTTGTAAATTGTTTTTGCAACAATAAATTAAACGAACAACAATTAAAGGACACGTCGTTATTGTTGTGATAATTCAAAAGTTCTCTGAGGCGATAGCTTTTTCTGATTGCTGCTTTTTCCTGGCCGTTTGAAGTTAGATTACTGACATGTACTGTGTTTAGGGCGTGTACACTCTTGCTTGAACCACAGTGTAAGCTGTAATTACTAAGAAAAGGACCGAATAATGGTTATATTATGCATACTTTGTGCCAAATAGCTTATTTTCTATTAATGGTGCCAACAAAGTTGTGAACAAGTTCTTCAGAATAAAATAACAGTAAAGTTTTTATATGTAATTTTTAAAACGATTAAGCTATCATTTTATTTCATATAAGTTAACTTGGATGATTCAACAGAAGATGTATTTACTGTTTTTTATAATATTTAAACAAAAATCTTCATTATCAGAGACCTAAGGAAACTCATGACGGTGTAAATTATAAAAACAAAAAATTGTGCACAGTTCACACAGAGCTATCTAGCTTCAAACTAAGCATAGCTTAAACTTTTGGAACCAAGACGGTTGATACCATACTTAGATACTTTTTGTTTTTAAATACATTCATAGCTCCGTATTTCAGAACGATGCTCAGTCATCGATCGGTGCTCAAGCAGAGATTTCATTCACTATTTGATGACTTTATGAATGAAATCTTTGCTTAAGCAACGAACGATGACTGAGCATCGTTCTGTAATACGGACCTTAGAGTACAATATAGCACTTAGAAACAGAACAAACATATCGATATCCATCACAAAATTTTTGTTTTGTGTGGGAATCGAATCCACAACCTACAGTTCAGAAAGCAGGGTACCAACTGAGCTATCAGGTCAGCCAAGTCAGTTGATTATTATCTTGAAAGCTACCTATCTTCCTAGTACGCATACTTAATTTCTTTCTTATTTATTCTTATGTTGTCTAATTATAATTTAAACTTACAACAAGTTTTCATGACTTAAATGTAAATGGTACTGACTCCCCTTTATAAAACAGCTACCTACCTACTTCACTGTAACCAGGGATCTATATTATTCATAGAGTTGGCATTCACAAAGCATACCTTAGCATATTTAGTGGAAGGCTTCTCTTTCGTGAAACAGAGAAAATTGTGCTAGGAATGGTGATTTTTCGTTACGTAATGAAAAGGAAGTGGCTGGACATTATTGTGATGACAAATATAAAATAAATATGTTTAGTAATAAGCAATGCTTGACTTTAAAAAAATCGAAAGAATACTTAGCTTATTTTTTAGGTGAGAGCGTGGTAATGTTACTTTATCAACTTGGCTTTATATTAGCCATAAATAGTAAAAAAAAAAATCATAGATTATTTTTGTTATCACCGATTTTTGACTGGAGGAGAATTTCGCTTAAAAGAGAGGAAGTCTCCTTTGACAACACTTACCGACCAATTTTGATAATATTTGACAAAAACATTTGGTACTCAATTCTAAATATGAATTTTAAATATGGGTACAAGTTATATCAGGTCATAAGTTTGTTTGTGCTGATGTCTCAGGATGGCGTGCGTAGCGCAGTGTCACGCGAAACTTTAACTCCATAATTTAGAGTTTCTAGTGACAATGCTATTGTACATAGGCAGCCGTGACTCTTAACATCAGGCGAACGACTAGCTCGCACGCCATAAATTTACATTCAATAAAACTTCATCATAACTTTGCCGTTTTGACGTAAGGGTTCTCAAGTCACAGTCTACTAAAATATTTTTTACAGATGTTTAAAACATTTTTACTGCGCTGCCTAGTTCAGTTAACATCACTAGAATCTTTATTTTGAAATGGAAATAGTAATCAAATGTAAACTTAAAATCAAGTTAAATGATAACCAAACGCTAGAATATCTTTTTTAAAGAAATAATACAAACTCTGAATTAAAGTAGTACGTATCATTTTCCCATTAGGATTGAAATTTTACGCAGGGTTATAAAAGTTTTCTTGAAATTATGTGAAAACTACTTTTGAACTCTCTTTTTACTCGTAGATTATTCAGCCTTTTACCAAATGTTAGAAAATAATGGTTCAATATGTGTCTCGAAATGGTCTCAATTTCAGTTTATGTGCCATTATTGGAAAAGCAATGTAGGTTTAAAATTGTTTCTTGTAACAGGTACTAGCCTCAGTGGAATACATTTGCTTTGATATTCAAATTTAAAAGTAGCCTTTTTCCTAAATCTTATCCGAAAAGGTTCGTTTGCGTGGCAAAAACACCAAAAATGACCGAATGATTTGAATTAGATTTTGATGAAAGAGTAATACTGAGTGTAGAATATCACAACTTTTTATTCCGGAAAACAATAAGTAAATTGCCAAATTATAATTCGCCTTTACAGTTCAGCTGCTTCTGAACTGTAGAGGCGTTAGAGAGTACAAAACTGTTATCAAAATCAGAAAGAAAACCACGAATTTTGAACTTTAATTACTTTTGCTAGCTTATGAAACCACCAACTTAATTGATGTTACATAACGCTGGCACTTATTTTGCACAAAAAATCAGCATAGCAATTCAACGCGTGTTGGGTACACTGCCTACTGGTAATGGGTTGGAGCATTTGGACTGTCTATAGACCGTCGTGGCTGGTGTATAGTCCAAATATTATTTATTGTAGTAGGTGGTGTAGCTTGTAGATTTAATACATTACAATTGTTTTATTATTTTAGCAGTTAGTTAAATGAAAAAAGTACTTTGCCCGATAATAAAAAATTGTAGTGCGTATTACAACAGTAGTATTTCATTGATATATCAATAATAATAATGACGCCCAACGATCACATACATAGATCCTGGACCCTAAATAGGATTCCCTGTGTCTAGGGACCCAGAAACTACGACTACAACACCCAAATTCAGAAAAAAAGAACAACACCCAGACTCAAAACAAAAAAAAAGCAAATACTTTGCTTTTTTTCCTGTGCACAAATACTTATCCTGCCGCGGGAATCGAAACCACCGCCTCCGGGTTATGAGCTAACCTGCTCAACCACCATACCACAGAGACTGTCAATATTATTTGAGTTTAGCTCCATAGTAGGAATTAAGTTTTCAGAAACTTATTTGTATGCAAAATTTTATTATGTAGTTAAAGTCACAGCTCGTACGTCATCGTACCTCCCGTGAGAGTATTTTGTTTATGAGAGAAGTTTCAAGGTTATTTTTATCGCAATAAAGTAAGAAGCCAAAATATGGAAATAAGCTCACATAAGGAATGTCACGTTGCCGCTGAATGGATGAGGTTTCCATTTTGCTGAACGACGCAAAATCATGAAGTAACGAGCGCCGGAAATTTTTTTCTTTTTTCAGTAAATAGTGTGATAGGTTTAATCGGGGATACATTTTGATTAAGTTTAGTGACTATGAAGTGTCAAGAAATATCAATTATTACGGGTTATAATTACAAGGCATTCATAATATGCTATGTAATAATAATAACGACCAATGATCACATACGTAGATCCTGGACCCTAACTAGGATTCTCTGTATCTCCCAGGAAATACAAAGACCATGGTCTTACAACACCCAGACTCAAAACAAGTATTTGCGTTTTTTTTCCCCAAAAATTTTTCACGTTTCGTGAGATAGTTCCAAGCACTAGTTAAGCACGTACATTCTGTTACAATATTGACGAAATAATTATATTTGATAACAACAAGAGGACTGAAAAATAATTAATTTTAATTTCAATATTGTTAGGGCACCAGTTTCGCTTTCATCTTCTAGGACTCAAGCCTCCAACGAGGTTGATACCAATCCATTTGTTGAAAGAAATTTAATATCGAAATGTTTTTGGTAACCATTTACAATGTTTCAACGTACACCATGCCATTGGATGGACCTAATACTCTGATCGGATCTTTTTTTATGTCAGACAGGATAGCGTTTCGCCACAATTTGCCTGGCAGGCGATCATGTAACTTTATCAGTAGTGAAATAGTAAAAACTGTAGTATATGTCACATTGACAGTGACATATAATGAGTAATTGGCATTGGAACCCGCTCTTGTCACTTGGAGGAAAAAAGGCTAAGAAGAAATATAGTTACAATTTTCTGCAACAAACTATCTTTTATTTATAATATAGATAACATAGTACTACAAAAACCATTCGTAATTTAAAGTTTTCTACAGCTGCGTGTTGAAATTATCAAATTCATATACAATTTTTTACTGTTTGCAATTTGGTTACGAGATTGCCTGTAGATGATGTTTAATGACAATAATGATTATATATTAGACCATTATAAGCCAGAGAATTTACCCGTAATGCTAGACTTTAAAATGTATTCATACGTCAAATATCAGACGGTCAAACGTTAGTTTATTTATAATAGTAAATTGTTTGCTAAAAACGCAAATAACCCTTTTTAAGGCGAAAGTGCTTCTTTGAATTCAGAGGAAAGCGAAGAATTCTAGAGTAGAATTCTGAACGCAGCGAAGGATTCCAAGTCACTCGAGCTTAAAATAGTGTTGCTCCCGAGGTGGACACTCTTCTTCTATCAACTTCTATGAGAAAATAAGTAAATGCAACTTATTTGTATCACATTTTTAGCATCCAAACGTATTTAAGCACATTTTTGTGTTTTGGTTTATATAATACTTTCATTGTCACTATTTTTTAACAAAACTAAGTAAAATTCAAAAATATTAGTAATATGAGCATTTTGCGTGTGGTTGATGGTATTATATTATTTGTATCTGTGATTTATCATAGTCTTGTTCATACAATGTTGGTGATTGATATCTTTAGTGATTGAAACTGATACTAACATGTTCACATTCCGAATTCCAATCACTGTTAAGTCCCTAGGGATTAAAGAGCTATTGTAGTTCCTATTTACGAAGAACAAACTAGCTCTTTATGTATAGGTATGTTAAAAATAAGCCTTGTCTTTTTCATATTTTGTTGTGCAAATATCCTAAAGCCGAGTCTTGAGTCTGGCAGGGACATAAAATATAACCAAATTACTAACCTTCTAACATAGACTTTATTTGTTACCATGCTACAGTGCGGCAGCGAGTCTCTTGTTAAATTATTTAAAAAGCTGCACATACACTATACATAGTAAGGCACTATCCAAGTAGCGACAGCAGCAACTTGTCTCACGGGAGCGTCCACTCCCATACTGTACTCTCATAGAAAACGCAGGGCTGAACTGTGGCTGACTGGTGTTTGGATAAAATACTTTACAAACATTTTATGCTAAGTGCATTTTCTTGGAAATACGAAGCTCCGTTTTTATAGTTATTTGTAAAGAAAATACAGTAGCTACTTCAGCTACAAACATTGTAGAATATTACTGTTAGTCGATCACGTAACTTAATTGCAACCGGTTGAAACACTAATTTATATGGATTTCAGTTTTAATACGTTTATGTGATTTATGTGCATAGTCTCTATGGAACAATTTCAAATTAGGAATGAAATTTTCCTGTGGCATTGCAATCAAAGTACCATGATCACTCCCCTGATGTTAAGTGAGAAAATTTCTGACGCCTGGATGAGGAACATCACAAAGTCAGCCTTTTTGCGTCTACTGCTGAACATATCATAGGCCTCCCCATTATAGGGGTTTTCTCCCCATTATTGGGGGGTTTTGAATGTATCACCACTCCCTTTCTTTGTTTCCCGATAAGTCCGATCTGGAGCTCTTCTAGTTGCAAGTAAACAGGTATCATTTAGGCAAGCATACACAGACGTAGACCGTCTGGGCAATCACGTAACTTGATTGCAACCGACAGAAACACATTTTTATGGATTTGACAGTTTGAATATGCAGTTTATGTGCATTTAGTATGGAAATTTCTTCTGTTGCGTTGCAATCAAAGTTTCGTGATCACCCTCGTGTTATTACTTTCCACCAGGTAAGACCGTGGTCAAATGTTGGTTTATTCAGTTATGAATAAAAAGAAACTCTGAACGTATGGTGCTCGCAATACATTATATTGCAAACTGAGACGAATACTGCTGCCTCTTCCTTGGATATAAGGATTAGATTAGCGCATTGTGCTACATTAACGTCATCACTACAACTATTACACGGCTAAAACTCACGAGATAGCTAAAACTCACGAGATACACCGGTCGAGTTATTCGACTGTATCTCGTGAGTTTTAGCCGTGTAATAGTTTTAGTTATGAGTACTACTCACGTCAATTTCTGTAATATTATTAACGTCATCATTACTTTTTGAATGGAAAGTTTTGCGAAATCCTAAAAATTCGGAGGAAATCCGACGGGACATGAAAAAACGAAAGCAAGTTCTTAAAAAATACGTGTTAATTCATTTTTTGTCTGTAGTTAAATTCACAGAGAGAAATGTGTTTATCTTTAATCTGTGGATGTAATTATTAAGAAAAAATATTATCGTGTTGCGTTAGCGTATAGAAGGTGATCTATCCATGATTTTAGAACTTTGTTCAACTTGCAGTCATAAAACTCCCTATAGTATCGAAACTGACGTTCGTTAAGTAATGTTATCGCGATTTACCCTACTTATATCAAGGGTTAAGGGTAATTAGGGTATTTGTTTAATTGACAAATGCTTGGACAAATGACATCCACCTTAACACTTTTCCACTTTTGTATAACTCCAAGAAATCAAATGCAAATGGCATATATTGATCGCACGTTGATAGATTCCTTAATTATGCATACCAGACTTGGGGCCCAAATAAAACAAACAGTTTTCTTCTTAACCCGTATGCGTCTGGCGTGCCAAATTTTCTAAAAGAAAGATGTCTATTTAAACAAAGTTGTCACGCTTTCGTAGCGTCACGTACTTAATCTCGCGCCAGGAGGCTCACTTTAACCGTTGTTGGCATCAATTGTATAAATTTACTGGGGCCAGTGAGGATAGGTTTTTCTGTAAATTTAGGTGCTCTGATTTTCAACAGATCTTATCTTTCAAGAGCCTTAGAATTCAAAAACTTTGTACATACAAACGAGGTCTTCGTGAAAGGTAGCATAACCTGGTATAAATTGTGTATTTTACCGTTCGACACAGCTTCACGTTCGTTTTATTTTAGAAGTGAGCGTTTTTAGCTCACATTATTATTTATCATTACCGAGATTTAAGTAGACTTTTGACCGCCTCTGTGGTGTGGTGGTTGAGCAGGTCGGCTCATAACCCGGAGGTGGCGGGTTCGATTCCCGCGGCAGGACAAGTATTTGTGCACAGAAAAAAAAAAGTGCAAATACTTGTTCTGAGTCTGGGTGTTGTGGGACCATGGTCCTCGTAGTTCCTGGGTCCCTAGACACAGAGAATCCTAGTTAGGGTCCAGGATCTATGTATGTGATCGTTGGGCGTTATTATTATTATTATAGACTATATTTTTCTTGAAATCAGGAGTAATAATAATAACAATAATAATAATAGCGCCCATCGGCCACATACATAGATCCTGGACCCTATCTAGAATTCCCTGTATCTAAGGATCCAGGAAATACGAGGGCCATGGTCTCACAACACCCAGACTTAGAACAAGTATTTACGCTTTTTTTCTGTGCACAAATACTTGTCCTGCCGCGGGAATTGAACCCGCCGCCTCCGGATTATGAGCCGGCCTGCTCAACCATCACACCACAGAGGCTGTCAAGGAGTGGGAGAACAAAGTATATGTAATATTGTATATAGAAACTAATGTGAGTAGTATTCATAACTACAACTAGTATACGGCTGTATCTCGTGAGCGTTAGAGTTGTAGTTATCACATCACATCACACTAATATTATAAAAGCGAAAGTTTGTAAGTGTGTTTGTGTGTATGTGTGTATGTTTGTTACTCCTTCAGGCTCAAACGGCTGAATGGATTTAGATGCAATTTGGTACCAAGATAGCTTATACACTGGATTAACATATAGGCTACATTTTATTCCGGAAAAGTGAAATTTTCCCGTGGGATGAGCAAATAAATAAAATACTTTTTAATGCGGTTGAAACCGTGGGGCGCAACTAGTAAAGTATATTTAGATGAAATTGCGAGGCGCCTTACTAGTTAGATGACTTTATAAAAAAGTACTTGAACTTTTTAAATACTTATTTACTAATTTTGTCGTGGCGTCCCTGCGCTCGTCATATTCCCACGCCACGAGGCTCACTTGACCCGCCTGTCGCGTCAATAGCATGAATGCTATCTCGGCTAGTGAGGACTCACACGACTCCTTTGAACCACGACTAACATGCTACAAAAAAATCTTACCATCCTAGAGAGGATAATATTTTTGAAAAGATAACTGTGCTGTTTCAAAAGATAACTTTTGTATTATATATATGTTAATAATAGGCTTAATTCATAAATATAAAAAATAATCTAACAAAAAGCACGAAGGACCCTGGTGTCTGTGGAAACTCAGAAGAAAAAAAAATATAATTTTTAATTTAAACAAGGCCGGTCTTATCAAAATCTAATTTAAAAAAACTATTTAAGGGCAAATATAGTAATCTTGATAGCGGTTTTATAATTACGCCTTTTGCAGTTAAGACACTAGGCCTTGGGGTCCGAGTGCTAGCTAGATTTTAAAGACCTTTCTAAACGTCTGGTCAAAACAACACGTGACCAAAATGCTGGCCTCTACTTCGGCCAAAGATTGAGCATTGCCATTGAACGTGGCAATGCTGCCAGCATATTAGGCACGTTGCCTACTGGTAGTGAATTTTTAGTTTACGTTTTCTTTTATTGTTTCCTGTTTTATTTGTCTATAAAAATAATTAAATCTATTTATAAAGTTAAATAATCACAAACATTTTTTAAAGGGCATTGTTTAGGAACTACAGGAAATTATTTTACCGAGTTTAAGCAAAGTCATCGTGATGTATATAACGTCTCCCCTTCACACATAGTATTGATTCGTTATCTAACTGATTGCGTGTGAAGGTCGAACAATGCCATCTTACTAAAAAAAATGGTGCTCTGTACAAAATCTACAAAAAATACTAATCAGTAATCACATTAATATTATAAAGGCGAAAGTTTGTATGTGTGTATGTTTGTTACTCCTTCACGCTCAAACTGCTGAATGTATTTGGATGAAATTCGGTACCAAGATAGCTTATACACTGGATAAGCATATAGCTACATTTTATCCCGGAAAAGTGAAATGTTCCCGTGGGATGAGCAAATAATTAAAATACTTTTTCCACGGGTCCTATTATATAGTAGTCTTAATATATAGAAGAGATGTAGAGATTTTTAATTAGAAAATAACTAACAAATGTTAACGTAAGCCTGAAATTCAAAGATCTTCTTAGTTTTATGAACTGGAATTTATCAATATGTTTTAATTCTCCGTAAAATTAAAATGTTAATTTAATTTAACACAAGGTATTGGTTATTTACAGTCGATTTAATTGATTTTGTATTAAATTACTCGAGCTTAAGTGATTGAAATGATTAATTTACGATAATTTTTAAATACTTTACTAGGACTCTTATGTAAGAGTTCGTTTGTATATGTACCACGGTTTTACCAGATATCCTGACAAGCAATAATTTTTAAATCAATTATTTACTTAAACATACAATTAACTAAACAATTTATTATCTTTCGAAATAGGTAATATAAAAATGTGGTCTTATTTTAATGTATATAATGGTGTCGATTCTGTGTCGCATACTCTGAAGCTAAACGAAATTAACATATTTCCGTCTTCTTTATTTCCCCTTTATCAGAAGAGTACCGCCATACTTTAAGTTTACTTCAGTTTTAGAGAATGCGACAGAATCGCCACCAGTCTCTCTATTTCCGTTGTTAAGACATGGAAGCATTTAGATTTGTCAAAATTACAATTCATTTTTCAACACACTAAGTACCTTTTAATATAATAACGTCCAATTATACATGTCATTAAATATTAATCATAAATTGTATCAATTAAACATATTAGCTGTAGGAATTGTACATTAAATTAAATAAATTTTTTTATACTTCAGAAATTGAAACCTTGAAGGGTTGTTTGATGGTGTTTATTATATAACGACATGTGAACGAAGCTTCAAACCAACGATGTCTAATAACGTGTTGAGGGACAATGACGGAGCCCAAAAGCCTTATGAGACAAGTAGTTAGTCATTCCGGGAAACGGCAACCGGAACAATAAACTGCGCAGTTACTGATCGTGTTCTGTAAAACGGGAACATTTGCATAACACTGGCTCTGGTGGTTTGCTGGTTTTGTAGTTTGGGAGTTACTTAGCAAAATTATCACTAGAGGCGAAATAAGAATAATACATACAAAATTACGATCCTATGTGAATATGGGGTTTTACTAGGTGGAAGGACTTTTCTGCAAAGTTCGTCTTGGTAGGTACCACCGCTTTGCCAGTTATTCTGCCACCAAGCAGTAGTATACAAGCACTACTGTGTTCCGATTTGAAATGCACTGTAGCTAGTGGAGTTACTGGGCAAATGAGACATTATGATCTGATCTCACAGTCGAGTAATCTTATTACCAGACTATGCTGATGTCTCAGGATGATGTGCGCAGTGCATTGTCTTACATAACATAAAAAAAACAACTCCTCATTGCCTTGTTACAAAATTTACTTTTAACCAAGTGTTGAGTGTTGCATTAAGTATTGGTAGGTATGTTAAATGGTGACTGTTGTGTTAATACCAGAGGCAAGCAGCTTAAAGTGGCGCTCTGTGAGAAGGCCTTGTTGGAATGTTTCGAAGTGGAAGTCTTCAGGCTGACTATCATAGTAGAGTAGAAAACCCGTAGGTACTATAAGTTTTCTGTGGTATTAAAGATAAAAAACGAGTGTGCTTTAGACCACACGACTGAAGTAAAACTTCTTTAGCTCAACCTTTTAGCTGGTATAATTTGCTCTGTTTAATGTTAATGTCACTATCTTGACAATTGTAATTTGTCATTTTACCGGACATTCCAACATAATAAACAAATTTTAAGTAATTTTTAATATTGTTATGTTAACAATAGAGGTCTACGTTAACCAACAACTTTCAACTTCCGTTCACCTCGTCGCGCATTCACCAGCTTGCTTTCCAAGTCATGCGTACGTAAAGAAGTTCGACTTCAAAAATCGCTGCTTCAGCATAAAAAAGAAGAGGAGATTATAATTTTAAATTGCTAAAACCATCAGCAGGACATTATCTTATATCGCTCATGTGTTAGTCAGGACTTAATAGGGTTCTATAAGTGAAATGTTAGCATGGAAATCGACTTTTGAAATCACCTAAATTGGTAGAAAAATTTAACGATCTCTTTCCATTGAAAGAGTAAACTCCAAGTGATAAAGTCTTCCTGTATCTTGTACACTATAGCACTGGTAGGTGGACATTAACATAAATAGGCTTTTGGCGCACAAATTCTTAAGGTTTCTCTTGGCTAAGCCTGAACGCGGCGAAGATAACATTTATTTAGGTGAATAAGTAGCTTTATATTATTAACATGTCCGTGTTATTTTATATTATGCTAGAATGAGTATAAAAATAGTGTGAGTATAAAAAGGGATCAATTAAGATACGAGTATTATTAGCTGATATGAAAAATTGGTCGTCATGTCCAGCTGGTTCAAGTGACGAAAAAAGTAAATGGAAGAAAACAACAAAATGGCAAATACAAATTTTGACCACGTTGTCGTTTGATTTGCAGTCTCTGTGGTGTAGTGGTTGAGCAGGTCAGCTCATAATCCGAAGGCGGTGGGTTCGATTCCCGCGGCAGGACAAGTATTTGTAATAAAATAGCGCAAATACTTGTTCTGAGTCTGGGTGTTGTGCGACCATGGTCTTTTTAGTTCCTGGGTCCCTAGATAAAGGGAATCCTAGTTAGTTTCCAGGATCTATGTTTGTAATCGTTGGGCGTTATTATTATTATTATTTCATAATAGCTGTGTTTATATGTTAGCTTATCTAGTATAGTATTATCTATGGCTTGACCTACTTTTGTATGATAATATTCCACAGAAAAAATCTCGAATTGTCTTTGCATATAACACATTCAAGCCGATCAAAAAACTTAAAAAAATCAACTTACGTTGTCTTATAGTCGTTTTTTTATATTCGTCCCGTTCCCATTATTTCATCTTCCATAATTGATTATTTTACTGATAATGGAAATTGCAGTAACAATATATAATTAATGAAATGACGGTAGATAAAATATCAAGACACTTAAACGATAAATTTCGTGTTATGATCCATTTTGCTTTGAAAACACTCCAAATTTTGTAATTCAGGGACAAGCTCCCGTCACAAAGCACCGTTTGCATAATAAATGACTGAAGTGAAAGGCTGCTTGTATAGGTAGCAGTATGTACCACATACTGGTGACAGTCCGTTATACGAGTAAGGAAAGGTCTCCTTTGATCACTGACACTTCACCTTGTGTTAGGATATTTCATGTTTTGCTGTTACTTATATGAGGAAAGTGATTGGAGGTGAGTAATTATCCCAAAATAATTTATTAAAATGCGATTAAGTATTTAAAATTTTGTAAAATTAAATATCTAAATATATATAACTCAAAGGTGACTGACTGACTGACATAGTGATCTATCAACGCATAGCCCAAACCACTGGACGGATCGGGCTGAAATTTGGCATGCAGGTAGATCTTATGACGTACAGATAATCTAAGAAAGAATTTTTTGAAATTCCACCCTTAAGAGGGTGAAATGGTTGGTTGAATTATTTTCCCATAGGCCACGCCGTGGGCGAAGCTGCGGGCAGAAGCTCGTTATTAGTATATGATTTGAAAAAATAAAAGTATCACAAGTGTCGTTCCACAAGAAAATGGTGTACCGGAACTTGAGCTAATTCTATTAAAGTTATATATAAAGTCAGATATAATGTTTACTAGTACAAATAATAGTCTAATGACTAGTCTTCTGTTTGTATGTTGCCCAACGGTAGAAGGCAGATAGACTGATCGACTTAAGTACGAAGTCAGGGCCGAAAGCAAGGCATTACTTTCCATAGGGTTCACTCTTCCTTCTTCTCAATCCTCTTATCGCGGCAACGGCTCAAGCCAAGACTAGCACCGCAGACATGCCCTTGAGCTAGTTGCTGACCACTTTTTATGGCTGGGCGCCTTAAACACCTGCCCTCTTCCATCCGGCGAAGTTGTAAAGGTCGGAAAGAAACATAATATGCCCGCTCAAAAAAAAAAAGCGAGGCATTCTTATTGCTGATTTGAAAGTCATGTCGTGAAATAACAATTGTAGAGTTGTTTACTTCTGACCTCTTTATAAATGTATACTTTACTAGCTTCTGCCCGCGGGGCCTATAGGAAAATAATTCAAACACCCATTTCACCCTCTTAGGGGTGGAATTTGAAAAAAAAAAACCTTTCTTGGTGCTTACCTATTACAAAGAACACACCCTCCAAATTTCAAGTTTCTAGGACCAGCGGTGTAGGCTGTGCGTTGATATAAAGTCATTCAGTCAGTCAGGACTTTGAATTTTATAAGTATGTATATAGATGTATTTACTACAATGCTGTCCCAGCATTATCGCATCATCGGTAGGTAGGTGATACGATATTTATTGCGACATTAACAAATAAAATTTGCTAAGAGTTTAAGCTAAATCGGTTATATTCTCCGCCAAAATTTATTTTCACCGTAATATAAAGAAGTCTATCTGAAACAATTTTTAATTAAAAATATAACCAAGAATAAAAAGCGGCCTTGTATTATAGCCTACTCAGACTTTCTCTTAGACTAGACAATATTGGTTAGTTACCAATATTGACTAAATTAATTGAAAAATATTTACATCGACCGACGTCTTTAGTTACTAGTTTTGACTGGTTTTCAACCGACTCACGAAACTTAACGACCAGAAATAAAGGAGGCTATCAATTCGGTAGTATGTTTTTTAGATGTTTTGTTTCCTCTTAAATCTATTAAATAAAAACCGATTAGGAAATAAGATTATTAAATTGAAATTATATACTATCAGAATGATTCTATAGAAATGTTTTCGGTTAAGTTATAAGTTAAAAATAATATGCATTGTGTACATTACAGTAATAAAACAAAATGAAAGAAAGATAGAAAGAAAAACTAACATAATACATAACACTAAAATAATAAACAATGCTACGTGGTGTCACGAATGGGCATATGTTAGTATAGACGCTCATAATTACCACTAAAAGCGATCTCTTCCTCATAATCTTAAGACAAAGAGAAAAGTTTGTAATTTATTTGATACGAGCTTCTGCCCGCAGCTTCGCCCGCGGCGTGGCCTACGGAAAAATAATTGAACCATTTTTTTTTTTTTTTTTTTTTTTTTTTTTACTTCAAACTTGTCTAGCATTTGACCACGCTCTCACCTGATGGGAAGTGACGATGCGATCGAAGGTGTAGCATGCTAGCCAAGTAAATACCTATTCACTCTTCTCTTGAACACGCCCGGGTCATATTTCGCCGGAAACACAGACGCTGGCAGGGCATTCCATTCCTTAGCCGTTCTAATTAAGAACGTTGAGTCAAATCGCTTGGTACGAATGGGTGGTATTTCGACCACAAAAGGATGGCGCTTAGCCGAGCGTCTAGTAGTCCGGTAGTGGAATGGTGATGGGAGAATTAGATCATGCAGTTCTTGAGCGCATTCACCGTGGTGTAATCTGTAAAAAACCGACAGACTTGCCACCTTACGTCGATGTGCAAGGCTCTGGAGCCTTTCACCAACCAAAGTGTCGTCGTCAATGAGCCTTTTGGCACGCCGTTCAATCGAGTCCAGAGCCTCAAGCTGGTACTTGGCAGACCCGTCCCACAGGTGGCAGCAGTACTCCATACACGATCGGACTTGTGCTTGATACAGATTTAGAAGCTGTCCAGGTGTGAAGTACCGCCTTACCTTGGACAATATGCCGAGTTTTTTTGAAGCTACTTTGGCTTTGGACTCGATGTAGGATCCAAAGTTTAGGTTTGACGTGAGATCAACACCCAAAAGCTCAAGATGGTTTCCTAAACTTACAGATACACCACGGAATGAAGGAGCCAGATGGAGTGGGCTCTTTTTAGCAGTGAATAAACACGCCTGTGTTTTTGCAGCATTGAACCTAACCAAGTTAGCATCGCCCCAATCGGACACGGCTTTCAAAGACAAGTTCATGCGCTCAACCATAGCCTCTCTCTCAATCCGGACGTCGTCACCACTGGCTCGGGCACTGGATGTGTATCTTTCAACAACAGTACTATCATCTGCATACCCAAAGGTACCGGGCTTTAGCAAATCATTGATGTGGAGTAAGAATAGTGTTGCTGAAAGAACTGACCCCTGAGGTACACCAGCATTAATAGCTAATTGATCGGAAGAGCAGCCATCAAGAACTACTCTAAGCGATCGTTCCCTCAAAAAGTCTGATATCCAAGTGCACAAACCAGCAGGTAGTCCGTAAGATGGAAGCTTATTCAGAAGACTCGTCCCAGTCTGCTAAGTTGTATCTCCAGACACGCCGATTGCTCTTAGGGCTTGGGTCAGGCGGGGAGTATACTGAAACGGACTTGACCAGACAGTGATCGGAACTACCAATGGGTGAGGATACCGCCACAGAGTATCGGTCTGGTTCAGTCGTGAGCAGAAGGTCGAGGCAGTTAGCAGTGTGGCTATCAATATCAGGCACTCGCGTTGGCTTTTTACTTGGCTAGCATGCTACACCTTCGATCGCATCGTCACTTCCCATCAGGTGAGAGCGTGGTCAAATGCTAGACAAGTTTGAAGTAAAAAAAAAAAAAAAAAAAAAGGTGGCAGCAGTACTCCATACACGATCGGACTTGTGCTTGATACAGATTTAGAAGCTGTCCAGGTGTGAAGTACCGCCTTACCTTGGACAATATGCCGAGTTTTTTTGAAGCTACTTTGGCTTTGGACTCGATGTAGGATCCAATGTTTAGGTTTGACGTGAGATCAACACCCAAAAGCTCAAGATGGTTTCCTAAACTTACAGATACACCACGGAATGAAGGAGCCAGATGGAGTGGGCTCTTTTTAGCAGTGAATAAACACGCCTGTGTTTTTGCAGCATTGAACCTAACCAAGTTAGCATCGCCCCAATCGGACACGGCTTTCAAAGCAAGGTTCATGCGCTCAACCATAGCCTCTCTCTCAATCCGGACATCGTCACCACTGGCTCGGGCACTGGATGTGTATCTTTCAACAACAGTACTATCATCTGCATACCCAAAGGTACCGGGCTTTAGCAAATCATTGATGTGGAGTAAGAATAGTGTTGCTGAAAGAACTGACCCCTGAGGTACACCAGCATTAATAGCTAATTGATCGGAAGAGCAGCCATCAAGAACTACTCTAAGCGATCGTTCCCTCAAAAAGTCTGATATCCAAGTGCACAAACCAGCAGGTAGTCCGTAAGATGGAAGCTTATTCAGAAGACCGTCGTGCCAGACCCGATCAAATGCCTTAGAGACGTCTAGAGATACAGCAAGTGCCTCTCCATGCATCTCTAAGGCTTCGCTCAATATGTGAGTGGCATACGCGAGAAGATCCCCAGTGGACCGGTTTCGGCGAAATCCGTATTGCCGGTCACTGAGGAGATCATTGTCTTCAAGGTATGCCAAGAGCTTGTTGTTAATTATACGCTCCATACTCTTACAGAGAATGGAGGTAATTGAGATGGGTCGATAGTTGGCAGGATCAGCACGACTGCCCTTCTTAGGTACAGGTTGTACGTTGGCTAGCTTCCAACTCATAGGGACTATTCCGGTGTCTAGAGAGAGGCGAAATAGGCGTGTTAGAATGGGAGACAACTCGGGTGCACAGCTCTTAAGTACAATTGCAGGTATACCATCGGGACCACTGGCTTTGTTCACGTCTAGACTGCGTAATGTTTTTAGTACTTCCTTCTGACGTATGCGTATTTCCGGCATGAAAACACCGCATTGTGGAAGGCAGGGAGGTACCTCATTAGCAGTATCTAAACGCGAAGCTTCTGCAAAGAGAGTGGCAAACAAGTTTGCTTTTTCTTTTGCAGTGTGAGCCAGCGATCCGTCTGGTTTCAATAATGGAGGCAGTGAGGATCGACAGAAGTACGCTTCAACCGATTTGGCTAGGGACCAAAAAGCCTTACTACCCGCTGGGTAGGAAGCAAGTTTAGTCCCTATTCGACCAATATGATTGAAACGAGCTTTCCTTAATTCCTTCTTACAGGCCTTGGCGGCAACGTTAAAGGCTTTCTTCTTAGCTCGAGTGTCCGAGGCCTTGCGTTTTCGAGCGTCAGCCCATGCCAGATATGCCGCATGCTTCTGCGCTTCAGCACGTGCACATTCGGCTCCAAACCATGGGCTGGCTTTGCTGGTCACGGGTTTATCGGAAAATGGAATAAAATATTCCATAGCCCGACATACTACCTCAGTAACCGCATTCGCGCAGACCGTCGGATCTCCAGAAGAAAAACACGTTTGCCGCCAAGGATATGAAGCGAAGAAATGTCGCATCTCGTCCCAGTCTGCTAAGTTGTATCTCCAGACACGCCGATTGCTCTTAGGGCTTGGGTCAGGCGGGGAGTATACTGAAACGGACTTGACCAGACAGTGATCGGAACTACCAATGGGTGAGGATACCGCCACAGAGTATCGGTCTGGTTCAGTCGTGAGCAGAAGGTCGAGGCAGTTAGCAGTGTGGCTATCAATATCAGGCACTCGCGTTGGCTCTTTAACAATCTGCGTTAAATAGAGCGCCAAAGCGAGCTTACGCGTCTCTCTCCCAGCGTGGTCCGTGATCCGGTGTGGGACTAACCACTCCTGGTGGTGAGCATTAAAGTCCCCCAGAACAACAAGCTGAGCCGAAGGATAGCGTTGCTGAGCCACATCTGCCGTTTCACTGAGATACTCCATTAGAAGAGTTGTCTCCCGGTCACCGCTATGTGATCTTTACACACCAGCATAGAGAATTTTCTCAATGCCGGTGTCCACAAGCACCCAAATCACCGAAAAGTGGGGATGTTCAAGGTTTCGGAGACGCAAACAGCAAATGTCATCACGGACGTAAACGCAGATACCAGCGCGTGGAAGGAAGCGGTTTTCCAAGATGAATCCTGGATAGTCCAGATATGCCGTGTCTGATGGACATCTTATTTGCGTCTCAGTCAAGAAGAGCAAGTGCGGTTTGTTGGTCTCCAGATGATGATGGACCGCTTGCAGATTTGAGTGCAGCCCACGAATATTTGTGAGGTGCACTTTAAGAGTGAGGACGTGCATCTGCCGTTTAAACTTGCTCAATTTTTTCGACTTTTTCATAGTTGGGTGAGTTAGGTAGACAAGTAGGAAGTGGACGAGATATTAAGATGCTAACCCTCAGTAATAGAGAAGCTCCTACGCCAATGGAGAACTTGCGCGGAGACTGCGGGGACGCCCGAACCCCCCTGAAATTGCCCACAAGTTCCTCACTTCCAGTCGCCAACTGGCCCTGTGGACAACCTCAGGATTTTACACAAGCGGTGGGGCAGCCTTTCGTAGTTGGCTAGACTACTACTTGGGCCCCCTACAACTTGCGGTCGGCCAGCAGAGAGCACCGTGCTTCGGATCCCGCTACCCTCCGAAGCAAGGTCTCCGACGCGAAAGCATCTCCATCACCAATACCGGTCTGCATACCCAACACAACTGTCCACATCTACTCGTCACTCTTAAGAGTGGAATTTTGAAAAATCCTTTCTTAGCGGATGCCTACGTCATAACATTCCAAATTTCAGCCCGATCTGTCCAGTGGTTTGGGCTGTGCATTGATAGATCACTATATTAGTCAGTCAATCACTTTTGAGTTATATATATTTAGACTTACAATGTGACGTACTACATTATTCTAGCCAACTGCATGTAGAACTGTCAATATATACGATCTAAGTTTTATTATTTGCAGCAACTGGAATAGCTTTGAAGTTCGTGATACGAATAGGTGAAGCGACAATGCTTGGCTGAGAGTTGTTCATTATATGTAAGGATAAAGAAAGCTTGCAATTGTAAATCTTAAGATGGAGTATGAACACAAAATCAACAAAAAGCGATATATTTGAAAATCCAGTGTGACGTGACGAAATAAAATAATCGGATAAGAAAAAATTGCATAAGTAGAAAACAAAACGAAGAAAAACGGTAACTGAATACAATTTAACTTAGTAATTTGGTTTACCCAAAATAAAATCGTAGCATGACTTCTAAAAATACATTATCAACGTAGTGCTTCAAATTTTCAGCGACGGCAAATATTTTTTTTTACGAAATAAATACTCGGACTGGGGATTCAAGCATATTAACAGTTATTTTTTTATTTGCTATGCCTATTTCACTTAATCCACAAAAAAACAGCAAAATTAACACAGTCTAGAGGCCTCAAATATATAAAAGTGGTGCTTGGACTCTCCCCTAAAAAGAATTATTATATGATATTTTTTAGTTTTTCTTTTTTGTGCGAATTGTCTTGTATGAGTGCCTATTTGTAAAAAAATAATGTTATCTTGAGTAAATGTATTTTCTTTCCTATATTTTTACAAGATTTTATTATAACAATTTCAGTGGTCCAATCGAGCTGATCATAGAGTTGTATATCCGATGACATGAGCTTTCTAGGTATTTTGAAACTGTTCGAAGATGACTGTTAAGTTATAATATTATGAATATTCAATTGTTTTAGTGCTCATTTAAATGCATGCAAATATATCTTCTATCACCACACGTTAGTGATCTAACACTTTTGAGGCTGCAATTATATTTACTGATGCCGAGATTGTATACCGTGTTTGTAATGATATTTTATACAATGCCACAGAAAACTTTACAGTACAAGTGCTTGTTCCCAGTTGGCACCACTAACTTTGTCTTCACGGTGACAAATGGATAAAAGTTCTCTTGGATGCCAGTGGTGACGAATAGGATGGGATGAAATACTTCTCAGAAATATGAGAACATAGCTATACAAATAGTTGTTTTATGTTTATCTCCTTAAAATATTTTGTCCTATACCCAAGGTTGAAACTCAACGATAAGTTTTTTTTGTTTTTTTTTTTTTTATGTTATTGAATGATGTGAGGAGCTAGTCGTTCACCTGATGTTGAGCGCCACGGCCGCCCATAACAGAACAGTGTCACTTGGAAGCCAAAAACATAGAGTTTCAAGCGACACTGCACTGCGCACATCATCCTGAGACATCAGCACAGTCTGGTAATAAGATTACTCGACTGTGAGATCAGATCATAAAGTCTCAATTGCCCAGTAATTTCACTAGCTACATTGCCTTCAAACCGGAACACAGTAGTGCTTGCACACTTCTGCTTGGCGGCAGAATAACTGGCAAAGCGGTGGTACCTACTTAGACGAACTTTGCAACAAAATCCTACCACCTAGTAAAAGTAAAGTAAGTTCTAGTTTTTGCTACTTTTGAATTTTTTATCATCAAATCAAATCAAATCAAAATCAAATATATTTTATTTCAAACAACATGATCCATATTTTGTCATCAGCCCTATACGTGCCCATTGGTAGAACACGGACCTTTGTCTCTTACGGAGAGAGAGTACGCCGTACACCGTACGTGTTGGTGGATGGCACATCACAGCCTCTGTGGTGTGGTGGTTAAGCAGGTCACTTCATAACTCGGAGACAGCTGGATCAATTCCCGCAAATACTTGTTCAGAGTCTGGGTGTTGTGGGATCATTTTCCTCGTAGTTCCTGGGTCCCGTATGTGATCTTTGGGCGTTAGTATTATATATTATTATTTATTAAAATGTATGTATGTAAAAAAAGTATTTAAGTATTGTATCAGTTATCTGGTTTACATATTAGAAGCTTTGCTTAGTTTGGGACTAGATGGCGCTGTGTGCTGTTTGAATTGTCGACAAACATTTGTTTAATGTCCTCAAATTTTGTGATTGAATAACACGGTGGCTTTTTGCGATGTTTTCCTACACCGTTGTAAGCGCAAGTGCATATTCTGCACATAATTCGGAAAGTCATAGTGGGATTTGAACCTGGATGCGCCGCCATAAAATTTGCACGAGATGCCGCTGAGCAATACTCGCACATATTCTGAAATAATTAAGTATAAATATTCGGTGACATGATTGTAGACGTTAACAAACAAAGGTATATTGCTAGTTAATAAAGTACTTATTGGATTATAGAAATATATTTTTGGTATCAACAATCTCTACCCTGCTCTACCGCCCATATTGTTTCTATAATGCTATAGCTAAACCCAATATACAGAGAAACAGAATAACACGAGTTATCCATTCCACTATGACTCGTATTTATTTTATTGAAGATATAAAATGTAGAGCTCTGGACTCGAAGATAACAAAGGGCTTCACGTAAAATATAGAGATAGTGCTTTACTGTACCGTAAAGAATGCTGTATTGTAGCAGTTCACATGTAAAGTGCGTTTAACGGGGTCGGAGAGACATGTGGGGTAGAGTAATATAGGTTAAGTACGTATGAAAATAAAGTAGAGTCACCTGGTTGGTCTCAATTTTTATAACGAAATGAAGGATTAGGTAGATAATTAACTACGTTTTCTTTGTTTTAAATGTTAATCACTTAGCGTAAAAAAAAACAGTTAAACTACAAGTTATAGAGTCACCTACGGGAAGTTAATTTATTGCACTTTCTGTTGGACTTTCTAAAACTGATTAATTTGTCATAAACTTACTAGGTGTACCACCGCTTTGCCAGTTATTCTGCCGCCAAGCAGTAGTGTGCAAGCACTACTGTGTTCCGGTTTGAAGGGCACTGTAGCTACTAAAATTACTGGGCAAATAAGACTTAATAATTTGATCTCAGAGTTGAGTAAACTTGTTACCAGACTGTGCTGATGTCTCAGGATGATGTGCGCATTGCAGTGTGGCACGAAGCTTTGTATTTTGGAGTTCCAAGTGACACTGTTCTGTTATGGGCGGCCGTATCGCTTAACATCAGGTGAACGTCACATCATTCACTACCATAAAAATAACTTCCCGTGTTGGTTGCTTAAAGTTCATTAGTGCAATTTTTTTTTATGTTGTGAAATGACTTGACGACCTAACCGTTCACCTGATGTTACGACACGGCTGCCCATATCAGTTTCACTGTTACTCGGAACTCTAAAGCATAGAGTTCCCCGTGACACTGCACTGCGCACGTCATCCTGAGACATCAGCATAATTTAGTAATAAGATTACTAGACTGTCATAAAGTATCATTTGCCCAGTAATTTCACTAGCTACAGTGCCCTTCAAACTGAAACTTACTGGCAAAGCGGTGGTACCTACCTAGACGAACTTTGCAGAAAAGTCTTACCACCTAGTAAAATTTGAAGTATATACTAAAAAAAGAGTAAAAAGAAAATATGCTGTAATAAAGCATACTGGTTTTTTTTTGCAGCATAGTTTATATTAATCCTCGCGCGAGCAATGAACTAGTTTTCTCATCTAAATAGAAATACACATACACAAATGGCATATCGATGTCAACGTAGGGTAGGTCTTTTTTATCCAATAAATATGAAAAATGACGCCTCAAATAACTGAGAATTTGAATTGAAACGTGACGGGCAATTCTTTATATACCTGCAGGGCCGGGGCCAAACCAGCTGTTGATCTGCATCTGAATTATGCATTAGATTCTCTATTTGTATCGAGTGTTTACCATTCAACCTAGTTTGTGCTGGATTTCAGAAGAATTTTTTTTTACAATAAATCATTTTAAGTAAATTTTCTAGGTTAAGATTGAGGTCGTTTATAACCGAATTAAAAAAAGAGGACGTTCTATTCTGACGTTTTTTATTTATGTTTATTACTTTAGAAATTTCAACTGAGTGAACTGATTTTGATGATTCTTATTTTGTAAGATAACAGTTTTGGTCATGGCTTTCGACAGCAATTTATTCAATACACTATTGCTGTAAAAATTCAAAGTGAAACAAATATCCAAAAGAATGGTTGGTCAGGTTCATGATCACCTCCTAAATCTTAATTTTGTTAAATTATTTATACTAAATACTAATATGATATAATAACTAATACTACTACCTACTACAAAAATTAAAAAAACTTTTTGGACTATATAGATCTTAATTAGAAGACAAATATGCGTAATTATTTTAAAATTTTTATATTTAAAAAGATACGTAGAGTAACACTTTTAACATACAAATTGGTTTAAATGAGTAGCATTTTTTACAACTATAGCACCAACGTTACCATAAATCCAGAAACAAAATGCTACTGTTATTAACTGTCAAGTTGTCACTCGCGGTCGGGATTCCGACACAGGTATCTCGGGTAAAGTAAATATTGTTCGCGTTTTATTCAATTCAATGTTCTTAGGAATAATAAGAAACTGTATTTGCTCGTCCTTGTCACGGGGAAAAGGGATTTCGTTGTATCTGAAGCAAGGCTTTGCCACTGCTTCGTACGCCTGGAATTTGTGATAGAAGGTTGTTTCACTAGATAGATCCACATCAGCAAGTCATAAGCAAAATACAGTGATATAAATCAATAACAGAAATAACTTTCAATGACATACCAATACGCCCAATATACATAGATATCAGCCCTAACTAAGACTCCCTGTATCTAGGGACCCAAGAACTACAAGAACCATGATACTACAACAAGCAGACACAGAACAAGTATTTGCGCTTGTATTTTTTCTGCGCACAAATACCTGTCCGGTTGTGGGAATTGAACCCGCCGCTTCCAGGCTATGAGCTGATCTGCTCAACTACTTTACCACAGAGGCTGGCAAATTTATTCATATTTCCGTTAAATAGCTGAGTTGTAATTATTTATAGGAAAAAGGAAAAGCCTTGATGGTTAGTAGAGCTTACACGAAAAAGATTTGGCGTTAGTCAGTATGCGGAATTACTGTGTCATTCTTCCATTGAAGTTTGTATATCTCAATAATAAAAGTTATTACAAATGTGGATGGACAAAAGGCTAATTGCAAGTGTGGACTTCTATAAAGATTAAAAAAATCGTCAAAAACGTCTTATGATTATTATCATCTGTCTGTCTTAAAAAATTCAGGAACTAGATTTCATAAATATATTCCCTACCTAATTAAAGTAAGAAAAATGTACTATGTGTAACGCTTTCATTTGCGCCATTTCTTCACGTTTTCCATCTCAATATCGGGTTAATAAATCAGTCATGCATCAGAGCCGGGATGTAAAGGAAATGAACCGGTGCGGTGGATAATGAGATTGGTCAGGAGCGAGGAGGAGGCATGAGGAAAATATGGGATAACGAAGTGGGCACTCAATTTGCTGCATTGTTTTGGGAGCTTGTTGTTAGTAGTTTGATAGGAACAATTTCGGAGAAAAAATACAATAAATCGTGGGTACCGTATTAAGATATTTATACCAGTATGAGTGTTTGGCATATCTATATGCCTAAGCATTTAGTAAATCATAATTTACATTAATGAATCCTTACTAGTATTATAAATGCGAGATTTTTTATGAGTAGAAGTATGGATGTGTGTTACTCTTTCATGCAAAAACTACTGAATGGATTTTAATTAAATTCGGAATGTAGCTTATACGCTGGATTAACACATAGGATATTTTTTATTCACCGATGAAACCGCGGGGCACAACTAGTACTTAAATAATCATCTTTCTGCAATTACTTAATAACCAAGGTATAACGCTGTAACGCATGTGTTTCTTTTCAAGTTATCTAAAAAGTAAGTCCAAAAACCACCTGTCCCTATTGAAATTTGGGAATGTGTTTTAATTATCCGGCAAGCACCGTTTTTTTAGTTAGAAAATATTAATTTATTTACAATGAAGTTTAATTAAATGTATGTGATTTGTATTATAAATTGCTTTGAAACAAAATTATGAGGAGCTTTAATTATGTAAAGTTACTGCAACAGGTGTTGGACAACAAAAACTGTCAGCCCAATATGTGTTCTAGGGGCCAAACATGCCAAATTTGGCTTTTGATAGAGATACCGATTGTTAGTTGCAACTATCTTACTATAGTAAGTAAAGGTGGTAGTGTAGGTATATTTTTTTTTTGTTCTTCAAAAAGTTGCACACTCAGAGATCTTCTTGTTTCCTTTTGTATTTATAGAGAAGAAAGCAAAACTGCTACCAACTAAACTGTGATATCCTTCAGTTATTTGTACATGAATAAAATACTTCACGATATTTTTAAACGCGATGAAAGTACTGACATTGCTAATTCTAAGTCAGCAGTAAGTACCCTATCTTCAAGAGTGTATTCCACGCACCGGCAAGTTGCCGCACTCGATAACCATCCGAATATAAAGTGGGTCATCTGAATTGATTGAAAAAACTTTCTTAGCGCCACCACGGCATTCCAACTCAACTAACTTTGGGAACTAAAATTGCTACTCTCTTTTGATATTGAGAATGTAACCGATAACTTACGAAGTTAAAGGGGATAGGTTCAACTTTTATAAAGCTTTATATTTCGCACCTTTAATAATAAAGTGAATCAAGTCAAAAAATTGGGATTCGCCGATTTTGTAGTAAAACGATTTCTATGCTCCTAAAGAATAGGTACAGTTTAACAGCCGCTGCATTTACGGCTATACGAGCGAAATAAAGGAACGTTCGTCTCTTTTTGATTGACTCGTCGATCCCTTCCGAAATCACAAAACGAACCAATTAGAAATGCTCCAGCAGTGATCAAACTGAGACATGTCGCACCTTTAATAATAAAGTGAATCAAGTCAAAAAATTGGGATTCGCCGATTTTGTAGTAAAACGATTTCTATGCTCCTAAAGAATAGGTACAGTTTAACAGCCGCTGCATTAACGGCTATACGAGCAAAATAAAGGAACGTTCGTCTCTTTTTGATTGACTCGTCGATCCCTTCCGAAATCACAAAACGAACCAATTAGAAATGCTCCAGCAGTGATCAAACTGAGACGTGTGCTTGAGTGGAATAACTCAAACTAAATCATTTTATCAAATTTTCTTTTTATTTCTAAAATTTTCATTTAATGGTAAACAGCATTATATATTAAAACACCTTGTTTCATACTATGTTTTTACTAACAAAATGCATTAAATACTAGTGATGCATTTGTTGCAATCTTTTTTTTACATAAAGACTGTACTAATAAGTATTATGTCATGAAGTATGATTAAAACTTGACGAAATTTTTAATCAAAAAAAGATCTGCCTCACAAAAAATGTTTAATTTTTATTTCAAACCTCAATATTTTAGTAAATATTAATAATTCTAATTATTTTGAAGTCCATTTATGTCCCACCATCATTTTGACAAAACTTTAAAGACATTTTATTTTTTAAAGTGCTCCAAAAATCGAAATATTCGCTGAAACATAGTCAGCGGTAGACTTGTGAAACTTTAAACGTGATTTCCCAACAATCATGAATTTTGAGTTGATTCACTTTATTTTTAAAGGTGCGATGTGCTTGAGTGGAATAATTCAAAATAAATCATTTTATCAATTTTTCTTTTTTTTTCTAAAATTTTCATTTAATGGTAAACAGCATTATATATTAAAACACCTTGTTTCATACTATGTTTTTACTAACAAAATGCATTAAATACTAGTGATGCATTTGTTGCAATATTTTTTTACATAAAGACTGTACTAATAAGTATTGTGTCATAAAGCATGATTAAAACTTGACGAAATTTTTAATCAAAAAAAGATCTGCATCACAAAAAATGTTTAATTTTTATTTCAAACCTCAATATTTTAGTAAATATTAATAATTCTAATTATTTTGAAGTCCATTTATGTCCCACCATCATTTTGACAAAACTTTGAAGACATTTTACTTTTTAAAGTGCTCCAAAAATCGAAATATTCGCTGAAACATAGTCAGCGGTAGACTTGTGAAACTTTAAACGTGATTTCCCAACAATCATGAGTTTTGAGTTGATTCACTTTATTTTTAAAGGTGCGATTTGTTAAACTGGAATTCAACTTCAGCGTCAGTTTTTGTAAAAGACAGCATTGTCTGTCAGACTTTATAATGCTTTTGTTTCCAAAACTTTATTGCAAACAAATAATTTTGTTAAGCGAACCTCCGATATTCATTCTTTAAATAGAAAAGAGCTAATAATTTTCAATTGGCTGTACAGGCTTAATAAATACTAGTCTATACTTGAATCATAGATAAGTATATCATCTTTCAAAAAAAGAAAAATCCTTTGATTTTTTTTGTTATCACGCCACAGATACACACGTCAAATTTCTAATACTCTTCAGCAGGCTTAGCACGGCATGTGGAGAAATTGTCTTTCCCCCAGTTTTTTCCACCTGTCAGTGAAAATAATCCCCCTCTCCACCTTACGTAGCACGGCAACGAGGAGAGGAAAGAAATATTTCCCTTTGACATTATCGTAGACATTATATCCCGTTACTCCCAGCTTCAGAGCACGGACTCGGAAAAAAGTGGATAATATTCTCTTGAATTGACACAAAGCAGAGAGTATTTATCTTCGACTCTTGTAGGTGGGTATAAGGAAGTCAAAGTGTTTTAATAGGCACAAAAATGTCGCGTGCCTATTATAACTACGTTTAATCGCAGAAACTCGAATTTTGGAGCGTAAGTTACACCGGGAGGAGCATTCGGAATGCAAGTAATCCCTTCAAATCCCGGGAAATTAGTTTCAATACAAAAAAATTACATAGCGAAATATTCGTGAAAATACAATTATTAGTTTAGTTTTAATAAGGAAATTATTTAATTTACATAATTAACTTAAGTGATGCATATATTTTTTGAGTATATTTTATTATAAAATACATACATATAAAAATTTAAAATATAACTACCACACAATAATTAATCACGTTTTTCCGCTCATATTACAAACAAAATAAAATTTAATATAAACTATTCACTTACTCTCACTCATATACATACTATTCGTTACATACTCTTTGATTAACGCAGGGACACAGACTCATAAACCTTATTTTTTCTTATAAAACCTTATTTTTTATATTTTGTCTTCAATCCCAGTATATTTAGCCGAACAATTATCGATGGTTTGATGGACTGAACAAAATATTGAAGCATGTAATGTCATTTTAGTTAAATTTTCTCGTACTGGCAACAATACGGTAGAGAAAACTTAAAACGCTACTCCCCTCATTTATCCCCCGGATAAAGCTTTCCACTGCCGCGGCCGTGCTCGCAGAGTGGAATAAAGTGACAGTGAGGATAAGTTTGTTATCCTCTACCTGGGGAGAAGTTGTCTACCGGCCGTGCTAGGCCTGCTGGTATTCTGACATGCTAGTCAATTTCTACATCACAATTTCATGTCTTATTGTGAGATGATAATATAATAAGCGTTGGATGAGTTAAATTACATACAAATTGCGTTTAGTTATGTAGGCGGCAAAACAGATTTATTTAGTTCGGATTTTTCCCACATTAATACAACTTTGTTAATAACAACTAAGTTTTGATTTTTCCATAGTAGAGTAATGAACAGCTTGAATAGGTTTATTTCACTTGCGATTAAACTTGAAAACCTGAAGCTTGCATAACATAATTGGTTAGTAGGCGAGTGGCATAAAGTACGTTTTATAAAGATTTCGAATAACGTTTGATAGCGTCGGCATAATATTTGATCACATTATCATCTATAGAACGCAAATTTGACCGCCTACTAGCCTCTTGCATCTACGGTTCTCCGCGGTTTTTGACCAGAGCGTAGGTCAACCTCAGGCTAGAATGGGACAAAACAACGGTTAGTTTTTTTATTTTTATTGTTTGATAGGCTTGCGTTTGACCACTATCGCACCTGATGGTAAGTAACGATGCGGTCTAGGATGTAACTACTAATACTTCTACACTACGCCTGCATCGGAAATGGCTCTCAAGAGTCAGAATATTGGAACATACTTTAAAAAACTGGGTGACAGATTCATAACTATACAGTTAGTAGCATTAGAAAATAACCTACCAACAAGTTATCGTTTCATCGAGATTTTTTTCATCTCTGTATTATGACTTAAGGCAACGTCTGATCACAAAACCAACAAAAAGCTGAAAGCCTAGTGCGATTGTGGCGCACCAAAATGAACATATGAAAAAAATTGTGTGTATAGAAAATAAAACAAAGAAGGATGGTGACCGAATACAATTTAACTAAGTAGATAGATAAACTCTTTATTGTATAACAAATAAACTTAAATATACAAAGAAATTTAATTGACTTATAAATTGACTGAAAGAGATCGCTTTAAGCAAAAAGATGCCCATTGTGCTAGCATTATTTTGTGCTAGCGTAATAATGGGCGATTATTTTATAATATATCAGTAGCATGTTTAATATGGAGTAGAACTAACTGGCACTACACATTGCACTAAACTGACAAGCTTAAATTGGAATGTAAAAACTACTTGATGTTTCGCTTAGCGATCTCTCTCAAACAAACTTAGTTTGGTTTTTCTAAAATAAAATCGTAGAACAATCTCCAAAAATACTTTCGACTTAAAAGACTTCGTTTTTTGATATGCTACGTTATTCCTTGTATTTTAACGCGGCTCCTAAAATGTATCGCGCATTCTGCGTCAGCCGAACGGGTCATTTGTGAAACAGATACATTAGTCTTTACAGCCATGAGGGTCATGTTTTCCAATATTGTTTCATAAAAAAACGAACGATGTCTCGTTTTATTGTAACTTACGTCACACGCATACAGAGGACATGGATATGTAGGTTTTCATTTCAGAGTTAACTGCTGAGCGTTACTCTTTTATTCTGCGTTGATGTCTGTATTAACTTATTATTAGTATTACAATAATAATAAATAATAATAGCACCCAACAATCACATACATAGATCCTGGCCCTAACAAGAAGTCCCTGTATCTAGGGAGCCAGGAACTACGATGATCTACAATTACAAGACACGGAACAATTACTTGCACATTTTTCTGGGCACAAATACTTGTCCTGTCACGGGAATCGAACCCGCCGTCTCCGGGCTATGAGCCGATTTGCTCAACCACCACGCCACAGAGGCTGCCGTATTATGATTGTATAGTAGTTAGATCATACCAGCTTATTGTTTAACTGCATGCTATACAATCATAATACCTATTACTAAACTAACAACAAAATTCACACAAATCATCAAACGGTCGAGGACCAGTGAATTCATTTAAAGTTCCAAATTAAACTTCCAAAATCAAGGAGCAGAAGTGTTGATTTATGGGTTCTGCCATTTTCCACATAAACTGCACACGTTAGTAGGAAGATTTTTCGTGTCAACTTATTGTGCAGGAACTACGAGGACCATGGTCCCACAACACACAGACTTGGAACAAGTACTTGGGCTTTTATTCTGTATACAAATACTTGTCCTGTCACAGGAATCGAAGCGCTGCCTCCAGATTATGAGCCGACCTGCTCAACATCACAAATGCTGTCAATTGATTATAAAAGATTTTTGCAACAATATTAATCAAAAAATATCTTCCCTATCTTTCCTACATTTTCGTTATTTGAAAATCATCCTACCTAGTTAATTTCTCATTTCATTCAAAAAATTCTCATTTTACATGAAACCAGCAAGATAAAATCCTACTGACGATCTTCACTGTAATAAATGGCCTTTGTATTTGTAGACATTTAAATTCTCACAAGACTGTGCGTAGGAGTAAAATTCATTCTCAAATTACAAAACTATGTTTGAGATTGAATCAGATATGAATTAATGTTCTTACTTTAGCGCCATCATAGACTTAGCAAATTGAAGTGAATATCAGCTGCAAAACCGACAACCTTTGGGGTTGACATCAGCCAACCACAACAAGGCAAAAGTTGTAAGACGCCCTCTAACAATAACGTTTGTGAACTAAACAGCCAGGTTTAAATCCCACAGGGCACTGCACCAATGGTTCTTTGATGCATTTTGCACTAGCTCTTACAACGGTAAGGGAAAACATTGAAACCGGCGTGTTCAAGGATGAGAAAAATCGAGAACGTGTATCATCCACTGGGTCCATGGTGGATGGTCTACATTCTCTCTATTGAAAGAAAGTCACTAGCCCCAAGCCCAGCAGTGGGAAAGTATCCTACTAATATTATAAATGCGAAAGTTTGTGAGTATGGATGTATGTTTGTTACTCTTTCACGCAAAAACTACTGAACGGATTTGGATGTAATTTGGAACACAGATAGTTTATAACCTGGATTAACACATAGGATACTTTTTACTGCGAGTGAAACCACGGGACCCAAATAGTTAATAATAATAATAATAACGTCCAACCATCACATACATAGATACTGGACCCTAACTAGGATTCCTTGTATCTAGGGACTGAGAGGAACTACGAGGACCATGGTCCCACAACACCCAGACTCAGAACAAGTATTTGCGCTTTTTTTCTGTGCGCAAATAATTACCTGTATAATAATTACCTTACCACGGGAATCGAACCCACCACCTCCAGTTATGAGCCAACCTGCTTTACCAACACGTCACAGAGGCTGACAGCAAATGATGACTAATAATTCTGGTAATAAAACAGAGCTTTACAATATATCAGTAGCATGTTTAATATGGACTAGTACTAACTGGCACTGCTGCACTAAGACGACAAGCTTAAATTGGATTGTACAAGTTATTTACATTTATTTGATGTTAACTAGTTTTTGCCTACGGCTTCGCACGCGGGGTATATAGATTAAAGTATAACATTACTCCGACGTTTAATTTATTAAAACACACCCGATTAAAAATAATTCATTCTTACGGAGTTAAGTGGTTCTAAAGTTAGCGTGAATGGAGCCGCAGGGGAAGCTAGAATCACAATAAAAAAAGCCTATGTCACTCAAAGATAGTGCGGTTTTCTATTAGCGAATTCAGGATCAGATTTCTAGAATTTTCTGCCTACAAACATACGTTCATGCGAACATTGAATTTTAAAAAAATTGGTATCGGCTCTGCGTAGATAATTTTGTCATTGCAGTCATCATTGAGACTTTGTATTTTTTATCCTGATAAAAAATTTTTTTTAAACACCAGTAGTACATCCAACTGTACTCTTATACAAAATCGTCCTTATATGTTGCTGTTTCTTTTACATAAACCGAAATGAAAAGGACCACAATGCAGTATGGACTACTTAAGGTTACAGAACTGTCAAATCAAATCTAACTTAGGACTTTATACAGCAGAATGGCTCTTGGTTGTTCAGTAATCATTACGGATCAAATACTGAATGAAATCAAACAACAAAGATGCGTGAAAAGGACACATAGAATATTTGGAGTGACACTTATCAATTTCATTTAGTGCCAGTGATTTCCCATAGTTATACGCTTGCTTGAACACTTCCCAGGCATGCTTGTCTTCGTCTTGTGGCTCTAATCTGAAAATAAATAAAAGCTTTTTAATTTGTTGCCCTTTTCAGTTACACAAAGTAGTCATAAGATAAATAAATAGATAGATAGATAGATAATCTCTTTATTGTGCACCAAATAATAAAAAATACAAAAAAAAAACAATTATTTATAAAAAGCGTAACAATAAGCGACTATATCGCTAGCAGCGATTTCTTTTAGGCAACCTTTGAATAGAGAAAATTTAAAGTAAAACACACGTAAGTGAAATTTAAATATTTTAAGGTACAATATTTTACTAGGCCTTGTTTTTACTTTCTCATTTATTCCCGCGTATGTCCTATGAACCAGCTAAGGGAATTTCTAAGGAATGGGCATTCTCCTTGGTGTTAATTATTATTGTTTACGAGCTTCTGCCCGCAGCTTCGCCCGCGGCGTGGCCTGTGGGAAAATAATTCAACCACCGATTTCACCCTCTTAAGAGTGTTCGAAAAATCCTTTATATCATGTCATAACATCTACCTGCATGCCAAATTTCAGCCCGATCCATCCAGTGGTTTGGGCTGTGCATTGATATATCACTATGTTAGTCAGTCAATCAGTCAGTCACCTTTGAGTTATGTATATTTAGATTATATCTTAATTTATAAGTAACTTTTGTACCAGTAGCAAAAATTTTAACTCTGAGGCTAAAAAAAAATGTTTATGTAAATAAATTATTATTATTATTATCTATTGCAATCGCCAAGACGCCTGCCTAGCATGATTATGATGACCCCCTCTAATGGAAGCCCATGTTCTGCAGTGGACGCATATAAAATGGTGAAGTGTATTTTTTTTCTTTTTCAGTACTTTCATAATAGTTTATTAGGTCTTATCTCAAAAATATTATCTGTGATTGATTGTTTGATGTTTTCATAGTCAGTGATCCCAATTTTCTTTACCATTCAAAAGCAATTTTGAATCGTAAAGTCTTGGATAAACAAATATAACTCTAGGAAATGAAAATTAATCATCTCATTTGCATTCTAATTTACCATAAACGCTTAAGGAAAGTGAAATGACGTAACGATTACCACAAACAAGGTAAATAAGGATATCACGCATTACTGACCCGAGATAAAAACATGCGCAATGCTTCGAGAAAGCTATTTATGTAATACCAGATCTCGTTACAACAACGTTTATGTGTAAACAGGATTTCTAAAGATACCTATTGTTTAATTTGTTCCTTTGCACAGTATTTACTTACAAAAGATATAAAATATTAGCTGATATAGATATAGATACTAGATGGTAGGACTTTACTGCAAAGTTCGTCTAGGTAGGTACCACCGCTTTGCCAGTTATTCTGCCGCCAAGCAGTAGTGCGCAAGCACTGCCGTGTTCCGGTTTGAAGGGGCACTGTAGCTAGTGAAGTTACTGGGCAAATGAGACTTTATGATCTGATCTCACAGTTTAGTAATCAATTACTAGATTGTGCTGATGTCTCTGGATGACGTGCGCAGTGCAGTGTCACGCGAACCTCTATACTTTAGTTCGAGTGTCACTGCAGCTGATATGGTCAGCCGTTTCGTTTATCATCAGGCAAACGGCTAGCTCGTCACGTCATTCCTTAACATAAAAAAAATTTCTTTCCATGGGTACCGTAAGAGCGGGCTAAGGAATACCTAGGTAATGGGCTACAGAATTTTCTCGGTGTGCATTAAAATCTTCCGTTATCACCAAATTGTATTATTTCAGTTTATCTAAGATGATTCTAGAACATCGCAAGGTAGCTCAGTACCACATACCTTTACCTATGAAATTGCCGTTTTGTTTGAAAAAAGTTAAAGTATTTTTTTTCGAACTTATTTATTTCTTTTATTCAAAGTAATCACCCCTGCAATCAATGCATCTTTGCCAACGCTGTGGCAGTTTATGGATGCCCTTCTTGAAAAAATCAGCAGGACGGGAGACAACAAACTCTTCAAAGGCGTTTTGTAGTGCCTCTCGGGAATTGAATTTTTTTCCCGCTAAAAAGTTGTCCAAATTTTGGAAAAAGTAATAGTCGGTAGGCGCAAGATCTGGCGAGTATGGCGGATGAGGGAGAGCTTCCAAACCCAACTCATGCAGCTTAGAGACGGTCTGTTGTGCAGTATGGGGTCGCGCGTTGTCGTGAAGTAGCAGTGGAGAAGACCGATTGACCAAAGCTGGTTGCAGACGTGCGAGTTTCGCCATCATTGTGGTCAGTTCTTCAATGTACACATCTGCAGTAATGCTCTCGCCGTTTTGTAAAAAGCTATGATGAATCACACCAGCACTAGACCACCAAACTGTGACCATCACCTTTCTAGGGGTCATTTTTCGTTTTGCACATTGCTTTGGTACCGAACCAGGATCTAACCAACTTGCTGAGCGCTTTCGATTGTCAAAAAGAATCCATTTTTCGTCGCACGTAACAATTCGGTTCAAAATTCCTTCATTTCTGTGCCTGTTAAGCAGCGCAAGGCAAGTCTCGACGCGTACGTTGCGCTGGCGATCGTTAAGTTCGTGGGGCACCCATCTATCAAGCTTTTTTATCTTGCCAATCTGTCACAAATGGACCAATATTGTTTTGATGCTAACATCAAAAGCTGCTGCCAGCTTAGCTGTAGATTGAGATTCATCAGCTTCCACAATCGCCTTTAATTCATCATTGTTGACCAAAGTTTCCGGACGACCACGAGGTTCATTTTCAAGTCAAAATTCCCAGAACGGAACCGAGCAAACCAATAACGGGTTGTACGTTCGTTTGTACAGTTCTCTCCGTAAACGTCGTTGATGTTACGTGTCGTTTGTGCCGCGTTGGTGCCACGACGGAACTCATATTCCATAATTACACGAAATTTCAAAGTATCCATTATGAGGAAAAATGTTGAAATGTAATTAAAATACAACGCTAATCAATAAACAAAAGACTTATATTGTAAATAGAATGTCATATTTTTAAAACAAAATTAATTTGAATTTAGAATTCATAGCCAATCAAAACTTTTTTTTGTTAGAAAAAGTCTGTACTGCAATACGGCAATTTCATAGGTAAAGACCTATTATTTGACGTGTGCATATATTTATCACCTAGACAGTTTTATATGTTTTATTATAATCATGTAATTGCGTAAATAATATAATATGTTGGCGTATAAATAAATTTTGAATTTTATTTTCATTAAATCATGTATTTTATTTATTATTAGTTGCGCCCCGTGGTTTCACCTGCGGTTAAAAATTATCCTGCGTATTAATCCAACATATTAGCTATCGGCATTCTAAGTTTCATTAAAATCCATTTAGTAAGTTTTTTGAAAGATTAACAAACATCCGTACAAACATTGGCGTTTATTATATTAGTACGGATTTTAATATTTCTTTTGGGCTATACATTTAAGATCCAATATCACTTTCTCCCAGTCAATGGCCGTATTTGTCTAGACGTTTAACAAAAGAACAAATAATAACTTGTTTTCAAACCCCTTGGCAGATGAAAACGCAAATCCTATAATTTTATATTTAAGCATTAAATATTCAAAATTGAATGTTTGCTCTAGCAACACTGCACTACACCTGCGTTGTTAAAATTGACTTTTTGCCCTTGGCCCTTAATTTATTCCGACCTTCTCGTAGAAACAACGTAAAAACAGGTAGCTAAACAGATAGAAGCTAGAAAAACCTTTCTTTTTATGTAACACGAGAGCGTAAGTAGGTTTAGCCCGTGCGACATTCCAACTGCCACACCCTGGTTCAAATCCAATTCGGCCCCCAACCAATGACTGTTCAAGTTATGTGCGCAATTTGCACTTGTTTTTACAACGGCGAAGTAAAAGATCGTGAGGAAGCCGGTATGTTGGCACCAACACGTACTTGGCCAGCAAGTTGGATTATGACCTACCATGATCTCTCTGAGAGAAGGCCCGTGTACCTGCTATGGGAAAGTAGTGGACTGATGACAGCAGAATATGGAACATGTCACATAGAAACAAAAAAGCTGTAAACTCCTTTTTTTTTTTTTGAGGGGGCGAAATGCCCTCGCACTTCCCTGCCCCCACGGGGGTGGTGGCAGGGGTATGTGGGACTCGAACCCACTAAAACCCCCCCGTGATCCAACCGCCGCCGGGATGGGGCGAGATGGAGACGCACTGCATTAACCATCTCGCCCCGGCCAAGCTGTAAACTCCTAAACTAATAGTTACCAAGTAGATCATTTAGAAATGGATCTTGGATCTTACACCATGCACACACTTCGTGGGTAATCTTCAAACTTTTGCATTTTCTCATATCCATATGTACTTTTTACGCGGTTATCGGTATACGCAGTTCAAATGATTTTGAAGGGTAAACTTCTTTAGGCGCATTGAGCACTTTTTGGGTGAACAAAAATCATGTAACTCGCGCCATCTTCACGGAACTCTTTCCATGAGCTATATGTATACTGTGTATATATGAATACTTTTCGCGTGACCAAAACGCGTGAAACTCGCGTCATCGTCACCGCACGCTTCTCATGACCATCATATCATAGTATCTATATCTCTAAATATATATAACTCAAAGGTGACTGACTGACATAGTGATCTATCAACGCACAGCCCAAACCAATGGACGGATCGGGCTAAAATTTCACATGCAGGTAGATGTTATGACGTGGGCATTAGCTAAGAAAGGATTTTCCAAAGTTCCACTCTTAAGAGGGTGAAATGGGTGGTTGAATTATTTTCCCATAGGCCACGCCGCGGGCAAAGCTGCGGGCTGAAGCTCGTCATAGCATATGTCACAAGTTACTTCGTTTTCAATTCTATCGGCAGTCTCCAAAGTCTGCCACGCTCTTTTTTTTGTAGTTGGTAGTGTCATCAACAGCTTTAAGTAATGTTTGGTTTAACGAATAAATGTATCATTTTGCCCCTTTTTACTTATGTAAGAATGTTCCTATGAATAGCCACGAACAGCAAAGGAGTGGAACGATATCCCAGTCTTCCTTACGACATACAACCTAGATTGTATGTCGTAAGGAAGACTGGGATATCGTTCCACTCCTTTGCTGTTCGTGGCTATTCATAGGAATTTACATACATGTAAAGCAAGTGCGAATATGTACCTTCTAGGCAAACGTGATTCATTGTTGACTACATCTTTTACAGATGAAATATAGTCAATCCCAAACCTAATTAATATAAAAGGACATTTGCACTCTAAGATTTTTATTTTTCAATAAACTTGAATAAAGCCATTAGATCCTTTGTAATGTTTGTATTGTTGTAGTTCTACAATTATTCTCACAACAGGCCACATGCAAAACCTCGCCCCTTTGTCCACAAACCACAATACATCTTCCATTGTAGTAATTTTTAAAAAAACATTTTCAATAGAATTTTAATTTCACAAATAGTGTTGAGCTTTTCATGACGCATAAAAATAGCTACTTAGAATATCAATGTAAAATTCTATCACATTAGCAAGTGGAACTGGGTCCCCGATTCGGTGGAAAGGTAACAGTGGATGTAGTAAATATAATCACTCAAAAAGATAATTTGATAACTATTAAAAATGAATAAGTAAAGATTATTTTCATAAAATAGCTTCAAAATGTATGTAATAATTGAAAGAAAAAAAAAAATGACTTCTCCCTTTCTCGCAAAACAGATCGCGTGAGCTTCCTCACACTTCTATGAAGGCATTGCTTGTGACGTCACATGCCACAGAAATTGTATGTAGAGCTATATACCATGTACCACAGCTTAGTAATGAGGTACTAGGAAGACTGGTAACTGACATCAATGCGTGTTTGAGCAGTATCTATTCCTGTGCTTTGAAATACAAATTTTTTATTTTTTGAGATACACAATTTTTGATTTCGTAACTATCTATTTTTTGACGTATATTATTTATTTATGCAATAAAAATAGAGTAGTCAATAGCCTATTCACATAAAAATACACCAAAAATATATATAGTAACCATATTCAAGCAATTTTTTTTCAATGAACTGAAATCGTCGCTTTTGATGAAAGGAAATGATGGAATTTGTATAAACACCAAGTTCTACCGTTCTCATTATCAATGACACAAAAAAGCAGAACCAAGGCTTAAGAGCTATGTCCCATAGCGAAGAGGACATAGCGGTGAATATTTCTTACACATCCAGTAATAAAGTGACTGGCAGCCATTTCAAAGCCTTGATTGTGTCTTTGAAATAGAATAAAGAAAGTAATATCGATAGATCCTTACACATTTAATAGCTACAGATGTACTTACGTCAGCATGAATGCGAAGCCGCGTTTCACTTCATTGTCCATCGGCCGCCCTCCGAGGTCGCAATACACGTACCGGGCGCATTGTATCGGGTCGTAGAGCAGAATTCTTTTCCATCTAACGCTCGGTTTCTGAAGCGGGATAACATGTTATTAGCTTTAGAAGACATTCTTTGGCTGCTTTGAGACTTGTAGGGCACGAGGTTTTTGAACTAACCTTCATTTGTAAACCTGCCTTTGTAATTTCAACTTAGATAGAAAACTCTATTGTTGTATCAATAAACGTAAAAGTAATTTAAAAGATGGTCGTTTCATCGACTTCTCTTTAGGTTCATTTTAAAATACAAATGTATAATAGTTTCTAAAAAGTTTAACAATCAGCGGGAGTTCGCCTTCTATTCCACTATATTAATACGCTTTTTCATGGAAAAGCGTATGCATGCCCAGTGCCTGCAAAAATCTTTTGGAATACTTATATTTTCCTATTGACTTAGCAGTCATGTCGACATCTTTAGGGTCTGGGTTAGACAGGTAAACTAATCATTAGTGGTAATTTGAATACTACTGGGCATGCGACCATAGCTTAGCTGGTAGAGCGTGGTGTTGATATAGTAGTTGAGTTGCCAGCTAGGGCCGGATAGGGGATCAGAATGGCGAGTACTGTGAAGGTCCCTGGGAAAGTGGGCTTATTATTTAAGTGGATACACCGAGGTTTTAATGTTATTGTCCAACAAAGAGTTGGCGTGGTTTTCGACTTGATAACTTAGGTGAACTATATAGGGATGTATGCCGCTTTTTTTGACCAAAGTATCGCTATAAGTTTACTCTTTTGTATACCATAGCAAAAGCAACCTTATGTCCTATGGAGTCATCACTTTTAAATCTGGGAACATCAAATATCCTAACAAAGGACGTCAATCAGTTTTCATGCTGTCATTTGGTTCAAACAAGCTGATACGGTATTTTACGAGCGAGTTTTATGGTACAAGTGCAGCGATAGCAAAAATGCTTTTACCGTATTGTTTTGAAATGCTTTTGAGTACAAAATGCTGATAAAATTTTATCATTTTGAGAAGTGGCTATTACGATCAATTGGTGTGCAAAATTACATCCAAATCTGGTTTACGAGCACTTTGGATACATGAATCGAAGAAACTTTTTGGACCTACATAAAGTCAAAAATAACACTTTTTTGATGTAATACAAATTAAAAAATGGTGTAAACAAGAAATAAAAGAAAAACACGAATTATCCAATAAAACTTAACTAAGCGTTTAATTTTTTCTTCTAAAGGACTTAGTTCGTTAGACCCCAAAAATATACATGACAAAAGTCCAAATTTTCAGCGATAACACGTTATTTCCAGTTTAAATGTGTGCAATAAGTGCTAAAAAAGTTGTAAAAGTGCTAAAAATAGCCTATTTGCAATAAATCCTTTGGCTTTGACTTTGACTTTTAAAAAGTCAGACTTTTTTAGACTAGTATTTTAAATTAATAATCATATAAAATATTTTTTTTTGATATCCACATTTCAAATCCACAAAAAATCAGCACATATTACAAATACATTTTCATGCACAGACCCAGTTTGACATCAAATTATGGTTTGCGATTTTCTACTTTAAACAAACCCAGTTAAAAAAGAAAAACATGTTATGACGCGTCCTTAATTTTGCCACATTGTGTTGAAAATCTATAAATAAACAACAGATCTGTGAAAGGATATAGTGATCCGATAAGAGGCATATTAATATGAAGGCATAAATATAACCCTTAAGCTATTTCAGAACAATGGATTATTTAATTGAACGCAATTTCAAACAGAATCATTCATTTGGGTAACTAACTTCAATTATTTGTATTAACGCACCTAAGTTATTGTTTCTTTTTGAATTTGTAGCGATGGTGAATTGAATAAGTAGCTATCAAAATCATAATGATGCCTGAGCTAAGGTTATCGGAATTATAAATTATGAACTTACTGAAACATAAAATTGTGTTCAGTATTATGCTTAAAAAATTCATTTTGTATACCAATTCTTTAATATGAAATTCATTTAATAAGTATTTATCATATTTTTCTACTATGGTAGATTGAATTAAATGTTTTGTTATAAATTTAAGACCGACTTAAAGTGAATAAAGCAGCTTAAGTACCTTTTTATACTTATCAAAATTCATTTTTATGCCGAAACTAATAACGAATAACTTATTCGTTTCAATAACAAAGCTTTTGGTATACCGCGTAAATTATTTTACTTTTTTCTTTTTATTACTTAATTTATGATGAATTTTGATATGTAGTTGGACTTTTCGCTTAAGAGGTATTGAACCAATTTACTTAAACTTTATTTTAGTAAGAAGTTCTTAACTAATAATACTGACTAATTATAAACCTTACAAGAATTTAATATCAGAAGAAAAAACATGGGTATCCAAAGACATGTCTTTCTCTCCATGACTGGTACAATGAAAACGAGAATTTGTACTTTGTTCTACGTGACCTATCCTTATAAATATTACTTACGGGATAACTTTGAGAGCTGACATCTCTTTTGAAAAGAAACCTGAGAAGCCTTGGGGCGGTGAGAGCCTGGTAATCCTTCACGAGGAGGTGAAGGGAGTACAGCACTCCAACCAACAGTGCTAGAAGGATTATTAACCTGAAAAACAAAAATTATCTATACTTTTCACTAGGTGGTAGATTCTGCAAATTTTGTCTGGGTAGGTACCACTTTGTCAGTTATTCCGCCGCCAAGCTACATTACAAGCTACAACAACTGTGTTTTATTTTAAAGGGTACTTATAACCAGTGAAATTACGGAGCAAATGAGATTTTAGGACCTTATCTCACAATCTAGTAATATTACTAGGTTCTGTTCTGTTTCAATTATTAAACCCATATTTATCATCACTATATCTATAAAATAAAATAAACGATGATATTTTCAATCAAACATAATCATGTTGAGACATTTTATAACGCCCTAAATATTCTCATACGTATTATTATAAACAAATAAAAAATTAATAATACACATACAACAAATAAAAATATTATTGTTGTGTGTTGTAATTATACAAATTATAATTAAGGGTATCGGCGTTAACAGCAGTGCAGGCTATACATGGTAGGTATATAATTTACTCGTAAGCATCATATTCTCCAATACGATGACGTAAGTAGGTATCACGTCTGCGCGCCTGTTAACAACAGCTGTGCTCCGGCGATAATGCCGTACTCGTTAGCAAAATTAATCAAGCTTAATATTATCCCCGACGAACGGTGGATTTTCGGCAAGAAAGTATTTTGACATCGATAAGAATAATTTGTTTAATACATTACAATACAATACAATGATACTTTATTGAACACCAACAAATACATACTAATTACATTTGGACTGTCTATAGGTCATCGCGGCCAGTATATAGTCCAAATGTTTTTTTTTTTGGTAGTAGTAGTAGGTAGTGTTTAGTATTAGTTATTATATCATTGTAGTATTTAAAAAAAGCAATTTGCCGTGATAAAAAATTACATTTGGCAGAAAATTGGTGGGGAGGTGGCTTAGAACCAGGAAACGGACATAGGATACTTTAATCCCGTTCGAACGCGTTTTTGTTTGTTTTTACTAATTCACCCGCGCGAAGCCGGGGCGGGTCTACTAGTATTATATAAATATTTTATTTTATATTGTTATTGTTATTGTTATTGACTTGGGCAGTAGGCTGGTGAATGCGAGACTAATGGAACTTCAAATTGGTTCACGTAGATCTTCATTGTCAACATAGCAAAGTTAAAAATTTGTGTTATTTTGTTGGTATGTCCGGTAAAATGACAATTTACAATTGTCAAAATGACGATATTAACATTTAACAAAGCAAAAACAAAGTTATACTGGCGGAGGTAAACTAACTAAGTTTTACTTCTGTCGTGTGGTCTAAAGTACACACGTTCTTTTTTACTTTTGGGCAAAATTAATTAAACTTTGGATTATACCAAATCGATAAAGTATACTTAATCTTGCCTTAAATTGATTTTTATTTAATTCACGATATTTTAAAATACGAATTCAAGGCAAGATAAAGTACACTATATTATTTTGGTATAATCTAAAGAAAAATTAATTTTGCTCGAAAGTATAAAATGTCAAATAATATATTTTTTTAATGATCTTATATAATTTTTGTCGTTACTAATGACCAATTTATTTGATGCACCAACCAAGCCCCTAGTTATCTTATTCAAAGCTTAATTGAACATTTTAGAGCAAATTCTTTTGAAAAAATGTATCATGATATACCGGAATTGCCTCCCATTGAACAAATCTCCTTTTTAAGGCCACTCTGATATATTCTAATCCCATTTCCGTGATTTATTAGATACTTAACCTATACCTTGCTATGAATTTGTATGATTAATTTGACAGTTGCGGTTTTTTAGCACCTCGTGAAATATATTGCCTGATGTTAAATACGCATAAAATAAAATTTACTTCATATTTTTTTGTTTATTAAATTGGTGAATTAACTTCTTAGAAATGTCACTGAATAATTATTATTTTATGTAGGTCTACGTAACAAAGATATTAAAGATAATAACTATTACTGAAACAAATTTTTTAATTACCGAACTATTTAATTGTATCATATAAATAATAAGGGATATTTCACACAGCGCCATCTAGTCCCAAATTGGTACTATGGGTAAACAACTGATAGAATACTTAGATCCTTGTTTGTAAATATAAACGTAGAATATGTAGGCAGGAACGTGTTGTGCGTAGGCTGCAACCTATATAACTATAGGCCTTCAGCATGTCCACACCGCGCCGTGTCTGGAACAAGAATGATCCGTAGTACACCGAGCGCTCCTTTTATATAGCCAGACAGGTAGGGGCGCCATGACAGTTGCCGGTGCTGCCACTGTAATAAATTTAATGCCACCACAGGGTAAATTACGGTGCTCGATCGCTGTGCATAGAGTTTATAACTGGACGTTGCCGCCGTCACGGCCATACTGACGTGCGTACGTCCTCGTACGCTTAGCTTCACTTTGTATCTGGTGAGGGACATAAGTATCAGAGTTATTGCTCGTTCATCCTGACAATTAAATTGAGTTAAGCTTGGAGTCTAAGTCAAAGTCAAAACATTAGTTTTCAATTTGATTAGTCAAAAGTATTTTTACCTTCCAGTCATCGTCAGGGTTAACCCTTGAGGACCATCAGTAAACCTTCATTTAGAAAAATGAACCGGATATTGCTAACCGGATAGATATCCCTTTAACACCCAAAAATCATCATTAATACTTTTTTATGGACCAATTCGTGCTAGACCGGATAGATATCCCTTTAGCAACCTACATTTTTTATGGACCAATTAGTGCTAGACCGGATAGATATCCCTTTAGCAATCTGCATTTTTTATGGACCAATTAGTGCTAGACCGGATAGATATCCTTTTAGCAACCAAAATACATCATTCCTACATTTTTTTCTCCTCTAACGAATCATTACTTTTTCCCCATAACTTTTATTATCATTATTTTTTCACTGGTCCGGGTTAACCCTGCAATTAAATTTGATATTAGTGTCACTCGCCGTCACGTCATCATATTTTCGGCGTTGCTTGAAGAGTGATGTGGAAATGGGCATCCCACTTCTGATGTAGGCAGGAACGTGTTGTGCGTAGGCTGCAACCTATATAACTATAGGCCTTCAGCATGTCCACACCGCGCCGTGTCTGGAACAAGAATGATCCGTAGTACACCGAGCGCTCCTTTTTTATAGCCAGACAGGTAGGGGCGCCATGACAGTTGCCGGTGCTGCCACTGTAATAAATTTAATGCCACCACAGGGTAAATTACGGTGCTCGATCGCTGTGCATAGAGTTTATAACTGGACGTTGCCGCCGTCAAATACAATATAACACCCAGATAAAAAACAAACATCGATGTTCATCACATAAATGTTTATTTTGGGTGGGAATCCAACCTATAACCTATAGTTCAAAAGGCAGAGCTACTGCCAACTGAACTATCAGGCTATTATATTATATAAATATGTCATTTTAATTTATCATGTTTTAACTGATGTTTAAATCTACCTTCCTCTGTCATTACCCTAATACGTTCCTTAAGCTAGGATACGGGTCTTTGGGGGGCGAGTTGGCTGGACTTCAGTCGCGACCCCTTCTCGCCCCCGGTACGGCGGATGAGGGCTCACGGGGGGTTTTAGTGGGTTCGAGTCCCACATAACCCACCACCCCCGTGGTGGCAGGGAAGTGCGTGGACATTTCCACCCCTCAAAAAAAAGCATACGGGTCTTCTCTCACATGGAGATAGTGTAGTGTTAGGCATTACTACTTTACTCGTACAGACTACGTACTACAACTTTTTAATTTATAAAGGTACAAAAACTATTTTTAATTACGCACCAGTTTATTTACTATTTGATTTTGTGATAAACTTTCTTAATTTTAGTTTATTAAAAACATTTTAGGGTTGTTAAATTTGGGAACCGTTACTGAAAAAGATTTTTAATTAAGATACATGGATACATCACGAAATACGGTGGTTAATTAAAGATAGATCAATAAAAGCATTTTAGAAAAGTTTTGTATGTTAGTAGTTTGAATTAGTTTGGTATGACAGAGAGGATAGATTACAGAAACATAATTGAAGAGGTGAGAACAAAAAGGGTTTAACTGATTTTTATATAATCATAAAATGGCTTATGGGTATCGTTGGATTCAGCGTGAAATTATCTACAATAATACATTCTCAAAATACCGAAATGAATCTTAAATCTCGAGGTTTTGAGTCTAAAAACGGGATATTTTTCACAGGAATACAGTTCGTTTTGCATAAAAACATTATTATATTTATTTTATTATATTATATTTTTGCAGGAACTGTATGAATTAGTACTATATTCAGTATTTTAAAATATAATAAATACATTTTCAAGCAACTGAAACTTACAAAAACCTTTTTTATTACCTTATAAGCACTCTACATTAAAATGAAGCCGTTTAAGTTTAAAGCCAATTTTCTCGAAACTATCAATTTGACAGTTAAACCCTTTTTACTCTCAACCCTTCAATTACGCTAACATATTAAAACAGAATCACAAATTTATACAAAAACTAGTTGTGACCCGCGGATTCACCCGCGTAGTGATGAAAAACGGTGATGGTGATAATGAAATAATATAATTGACGACCTATTCTCAGAACTACTGAATCACACAAAAATCATAAAAATCGATCAAGCTGCCGAGGAGTTTTGTTATAAACACTGTGTGTGTAAAATTTTCCTGAATTTTATATGTTGGAAAATAAAGAATGTTTTCCTACGCACCGGGATTAAGAATGTTACTCAAAAGAGAAATCCGAAGGAAACAAATTATTCGAAATAATTCTTACTTGATGCCCATCTCCAACGTCCGCACTTAAACCAACACACTTGATAATTGTATACCTTGACATGCCTCCTTGGTTACTGATTATATGAAAATACCATTTCACTGCACTTGCACGGCACTTGCTCCGACTTTTCAGTGACGGATCGAGGCTGGTATTAAGAGGGGTAATTAAAGAGAATTTCGGCACCGTATGGTAAGTTAGTCTGCATGTAACGTCTATTTTCGGCTTATTTTTTTTTTTTATTGAGTATCTTAAATATTAACAGCTGTTTATCTTCCAAAAAGGAATTAAAAAAATAAATATAAAAATAAACCCACCACTTTATAGAACCAGTGTAAAGAGAGATCATTTTAAAGAAAATAGATTGAAAAATATCATTAAATATTTGTGGACATTTCACACAGCGCTATATAGCCCCAAACTAAGCAAAGCTTGTACTATGGGAACCAGATAAATGATACAATAATACTTTTTGTTTGTAAATACAAACATAGAATACAATAATATGACTCATACACAGAACAAACATCGATGTTTATCACACATATGTTTGTCTTGGGTGGGAACTGAACCCACAACTTACAGTTCAGAACGCAGAGCTACTGCCAACTGAACCACCAGGCCAGTCAATTATAATTGAACTAAATGTAACAGGATATAAAGAGCTATCGTTGTCTAATACGATTTACTAATTGATTGGAAAATTTTTGGTCTACCTACAATACCAAATAAGTTTAATAAAAGTGAGAAAATAAAATAATAATAAAACAGTGTTTCTTTTATTAGCCAATTAATGGCTGCGAAGCAGTTAGTCACCTATATATATAGGTGACTAATATACATATATATATATATATAAGCAACAATATTAAGGAATGACGTTACAAGGTACTATTATTATTTGACAATAAGCACTTTGTAATTTTATACGCTTAGTGAAATAACTTAATTTTAGGTACCTAATATAATTTTGACTTGTAAAAGTGCTAAAATTTACAATAAATCTTTTGACTTTGACTTTGACAACCCTGTAGTAGCCCTGCCTTCTGAACTGTGGGTTGTGGGTTCGATTCCCACCCAGGACAAACATTTGTGTGATGAACATAGGTGTTTGTTCTATGTTTGGGTGTTATATTGTATTATATGTATATATTTACAAACAAAAAGTATTTAAGTATTGTATCAGTTATCTGGTACCCATAATACGAGTTTTGCTTAGTTTGGGACTAGATGGCGTTGTGTGAGATGTCCGCACATATTATTATTATTATTATTTACCCAGTAATTTAAATACTTACAGTGCCCTTCAAACCGTAACTCAGTAGTGCGATGAACTTTAAAGAAAAGACCCAGCACCTAGTAAAAAAAGAGCACAACGTGATAAAAGACCAGCCAATAAAATAAAAATATATATTTTGTACTAATCGAGTGCCTTGCGTACCTTTAATTTGACCCTGTATTTTCTCTTACCTCAGTATAACACACCCATTTTAAAGAGGTCGTACAATAGTACAAATGTTAGGTGTCAGGAGACTCCTAAATTGGAGCGAGCAATGTAAGCGGTTTGCGGTTGAGGAAAGTGGTCCTGTCTGAGTACCAAGTCGAGTTTGTTGCTAGTTCCTTTAAAGATTAGACAGATTACCAGAGATCCACGTATAACCGTTGAAATATGTACCTATAGGGTCTAACGACGTGGTTCATTAAAGGTTGATAGTATTTACGAATATAATTAATCTGTTCTTTAGACCACGTAATTGTGGAGTGTAATGGGTGGGTAGGGCTATAAGTTAATTGAAGAATTATTTTATAGAGCTCAACAATTTGACCTTTATTGTAATTTAAAGTAGTTATATAATTGCGTAAGTCATTAATTAACGTCATTATTCAAATTTGAGACAGTTGAAATTTTATAGACAGTTATCCGATATTAAAACTTAAACAAGTTATTATAATTTTCAATTATCCCAGTCTCGTTATTTTTACAGAATTTTAAGCTTTATTTTTTTAACCTTAAAGCAATAGATTAGTGCTGGTCTGTGATACACTTCTGATCGTGCTCACTCTGCGACGTGACTGTATCAGAAACATAAGATTGCGTAAACACAATCATCTGTCAATGATACGTGTAACATGTGGTCTGTCGAAGTAATTTGCAAGATAACATGCTACAAAATGTAAACATGTTGTTACTGTATCGCAACTCACATTTACCCTATTTCAAATGGGCCAAGCCAAGAAAGTTTAAGAATAGTTATAATGACAAGGTTCTCATTACATAAATAGTCACGCAAGTTAAAGGCTTTGCAGGGTTTATTGCAGTTGTCGTTTGTACTGAATCACAGTAACTATTTTCAATTACCAGTGAAGCAAACAATACGGTTTTAATTACGTCAAAGTTCTAAGGTGTGTGGAAGTTCAAATAGTTAACGTTGCTGCTATTTTTGCTAAATATAGCTGGTAGTGAGATGATCTGCGATGATGCAAGTTGCGAATGAAAGTGAAATACTTGTTATGTAATATAATTTATGTAAAACCACAGATGTAGACATATCATTTTTTATACAATGATCATAGGTTTTATGATCATGCATGGCATTATGGACATGGCACGCCCAGCGATTAAATACATAGATCCAGGACCCTAACTAGGATTCCCTTCATCTAGAGACCCAGGAACTACGAGGACCGTAGTCTCACTACACCCAGACACGAAGAAAGAGCATTGCATTTTTTTTGCGCATGAATCTTCTTCCTTCTGTGGGAAACGAACCCGTCGCCTCCGTGTTACGGGCCGACTTGCTCAACTACCACAGCATAGAGGCTGGCAATAATAGTATTATCATAAAAATAAGATCTTTCTTGTATCTTACAAGAATTTGATCCTTTTAAGCGACACTATTAGATGGTGAAAAAATACAGGTTGTGATTTTTTTCACAATCTCGCCTCATGCAACCACTAAGCCACGCTTGGCAGGTGACTTGGTGATCGTAGTTGATTATGTAGGTATACCGAGGGGAATTCCGTGGTTCGGTGAACCGAACCAAAACCGTAGTACTGTTATAATATTCTGCGCTAAAACTAAGACCCGGTTAAATAAGGAAATATCCAGGGAATTGGCTATTCTGAAAATACCCTTATTTTTTTCTGTGACCGGGATCGGTAAATCAGTTCTTTTACCAATGTACAAGCGTACCGTACGCGCGTTTTGTGAGCTCCTAACGGGTTCTCTGCCCTATATCTCGTGGTAATATCTACAAGTTACATACTCTAGGGAAATACTTCGTCGAAAACTTTCGTTGAACGTGTCTAGTTAGATGGTTGATGAATTGTGTTCAACAATTTTAAGGGAAAAGGCTTCCTGAAGGCTGCGATGAGATTCTCGTTGGTTTAGCGCTTGACTAATGGTTGCTTTTCATTTTGGCACATCTTTTCTGTATTTAATTAGGATTAGAAAGATTTCATTAAAGTAAGATTTTTTATGTTAATTAATGACGTGATGAGCTAGTCGTTCACCTGATGTTAAGTGACATGGCTGCCCATAACAGTATTATAGTCGGAACTCTAATGTAAAGTTTTGCGTGACACTGCAATGCGCACGTCATCCTAAGACCTCAGCAGTAGATTACTAGACAGAAATCAGATCATAAAGTCTCATTGCCCAGTAATTTCTGTAGTTCAGTAGTTCCTGGATTGCTAGATACAGGGAATCCTAGTTAGGGTCCAGGATCTATATAAAATATGTGATTGGCGTTATTATTATTATTATTCTTAATTTCACTAGCTACAGTGCCCTACCTATACGTTGAGACTCATAATTCGTACCATATGATTTTGTGTATCAGACGATCTTATTTTAATAATCAATACAGTGGTAAATTTATGCAAAAGTATCATTTAGTCATCGGTGTTTCATCATGGGATTATAAGTACGAGTGAAGACTAGATTACTCAATTATAAAAAAAAAATTAATAGCTCCCGGTTCCAGTGGGTACCATGGTATTGACAAAGTTACGATGATATTTATATGAGTACTAGTTGTGCCCCGCGGTCTCACTTACGGTAAAAAGTGTTCCATGTGTTAATCCAGCGTATAAGCTATCTGCATTCAAAGTTTCATTAAAGTCCATTTAGTCGTTTTTTTTTATTATTTGTACGGGATTTATAAAAAAAATAATAAAAAATGTGTGAAAATCACAATAAAGTCCATAATAAAGTCCATTTAGTCGTTTTTGCGCCAAAGAGTATCAAACATCCATACGTGCAAACTTTCGCGTTTATAATATTAGTTTTTTTTTTTATGTTATTGAATGATGTGACGAGCTAGTCGTTCACCTGATGTTAAGCGCCACGGCCGCCCATAACAGAACAGTGTCACTCGGAACCCTAAAACATAGAGTTTCAAGCGACACTGCACTGCGCACATCATCCTGAGACATCAGCACAGTCTGGTAATAAGATTACTCGACTGTGAGATCAGATAATAAAGTCTCAATTGCCCAGTAATTTCACTAGCTACAGTTCCCTTCAAACCGGAACACAGTAGTGCTTGCACACTACTGCTTGGCGGCAGAATAACTGGCAAAGCGGTGGTACCTACCTAGACGAACTTTCTTAAGTAGGGATATAAAATGTAGTAGTAGTAGTGGAGTAGCGTAATAAAATTCTTAGTAAGGATTTTATTACGAAAAATGAATCTCTCATTACTTTTCATGAGTAATTGGTTAGATTTCTAAGAATGTTATGGCTGATATCGATCTCGTGCCACTCAAGCCCGTAAATCATACTTAGTATTAAAATTTTGGAAAATTTTGCCCTCATTAGGTTGAGTTGACTGGCCCGATAGCTCAGTTGGTAGTATCCCTGCCTTCTGAACTGCAGGTCGTGGGTTCGATTCCCACCCAGGACAAACATTTTGTGTGATGAACATTGATGTTTGTTCTGTGTCTGGGTGTTTATATTGTATTCTATGTATGTATTTACAAAAAAAAAAAGTATCTAAGTATTGTATCAGTTATCTGGTTCCCATAGTACAAGCTTTGCTTAGTTTGGGGCTAGATGGCGCTGTGTGAAATGTTCACACATATTTATTTATTTATATTTATTTATTTATTAGTTCTAGCAATATAAGCGACGTCGGGATATGGCGCAGGGAATCTTATTAGTATGAGAAAAAACCTTTTTTTATCGCGAGGTTGTGTATATATAATTTTTCAGAGCAAAATCAAATCATTGACAGTTAATCAGTCACAATTTAAACATATATTTATAAGAAAAATGTTATTCGTAAAAGGCGCGTCGCCTACATTATACATGTGACGAATTATTTAATTTTTGTTAAATAATAATAAGACTACATAGTTACTTTTAAAATGCAATGTGTGCCATTTCTGTTCATTTTTTACAATAATTTTATTACAATAATATACGATACAAAATTCTTTATTGTACACCAGATATGAAAACAGATACAAAAAGGTAACCTAGATCTAAAGCAAAATGAGCGGACTTATCGCTAAAAGCGATCTCTTCCTGTCAACCTTCTGATGATAAGAATTATCGGACTGACAGAGGTCGGTGGTGTAAACAAATTAGGTAAATTAAGTTAAATAAGAACTATAATAGATAGATAATAATAATAACGCCCAACGATCACATACATAGGTCCTGGGCCCTAACTAAGATTCCCTGTGTCTAGGGAATCAGGCTATACGCGTCATGTCCTGCCGCGGGAATCAAACCCATCGCCTTAACCACTACACCACAGACGTTGCCATAATATACATAACTAGTTGCGCCCCGCAGCTTCACCCGCGGATAAAAAGTATTTTAATTATTTGCTCATTCCATAGGAATATCTCATCCGGAAAAGTGAGCTTTTCCGGGATAAAATGTAGCCTATATGTTAATGCAGTGTATATCTTGGTACGGAATTTCATCCAAATCCATTCAGCCGTTTGAGCGTGAAAGAGTAACATATACACATACACACATATACACATACAAACTTTCGCCTCTATAATATTAGTGTGATTAATAAAAAATGAATTACTTGAAAGTGTATTTTTTATTGTTGAGTGTATATATGTAGATATTTTATCTTCAAAGCTGAGTTTGCAAAAACTACCTGTTAAAATTTTTACCTTCATATTTTCCAAGTTAATTTTGTTCCCACTGTTATCTTACTATTATTTTCGTAAAGAAATTGCAGGAGCATGGAGCTAGTATGTTTTATGTTTCATGCAATATTTCCATGAAGGTATAATGAGGTAAGTTATTGCATTCTGCAAGCCTTAACCATGGACTAAAGAACATAATAGATGGAGTTAAAACAGATCTTTTTGTGCATAAAAATTTATCAAAATATAATTTTGGTTAACCTCGTTACCACGGACGATGTAACTTTTTTTTTATGTTATTGAATGATGTGACGAGCTAGTCGTTCACCTGATGTTTAGCGCCACGGCCGCCCATAACAGAACAGTGTCACTCGGAACCCTAAAACATAGAGTTTCAAGCGACACTGCACTGCGCACATCATCCTGAGACATCAGCACAGTCTGGTAATAAGATTACTCGACTGTGAGATCAGATCATAAAGTCTCAATTACCCAGTAATTTCACTAGCTACAGTTCCCTTCAAACCGGAACACAGTAGTGCTTACACACTACTTCTTGGCGGCAGAATAACTGGCAAAGCGGTGGTACCTACCTAGACGAACTTTGCAACATAGTCCTACCACCTAGTAAAACTTGGTGGAAATGTCGAATATGGTCAAAATTTTTCTGTATTCAAATTCCTTTTAACTTCATAATAGGAGTTTAAGTAAAACTTGTAATAGATAGAGCTCGCAACTAGCGGTTTAATCGCAAAAGATTTAACTAACTAACTACGAAACGAACTAGCCTTAAACTAGTGTTAAGCTGTTGTCGAGCTAACCGTTCGCCTGATGTTGAGCAACACGGCTGCTTATATCAATCAATCAATCAATCAAATGTTTATTTGCTAGAACACAATTTTCAAGAGATGTTAACATAAGTTACTTAAAATAATAAGACATTTTGTGTTCAACCTGCATGCAAGTGTGCAAATATTAAATGATATTTTTGTTACAGTACATTTGGAATTCCTTAACACTATAAAATGCGTGTTGTAACAACTAGTCATACAAAGTTTTATTAAATAGTTTGCCCTTTAAAATTTTATAACATTAGGTAACACAATTATATATTGATACGCACATATATATCATTATCATATTTGACTGACCCGATAGCTCAGTTGGTAATGACCCTGCCTTCTGAACTGCGGGTTGTGGGTTCGATTCCCACCCAGAACAAACATTTGTGTGATTGACATCGATGTTTGTTCTGTGTCTGGGTGTTATATTGTATTCTATGTATGTATTTACAAAAAAAAAGTATTTAAGTATTGTATCAGTTATCTGGTTCCCATAGTACAAGCTTTGCTTAGTTTGGGGCTAGATGGCTTTGTGTGAGATGTCCACACGTATTATTATTATTATCATCATATATCAGTTACAGTATCACTTCGAACTCTTAAATATAGAGTTTAGCGTGACACTGCACTGCGCATGTCATCGTGCGATTTCAAACCCTTTCAAACCGTTTGGTTGGGGGCTAACAATAAATATCAATTAGGTACCTACTTACTTATTTGTTTTTTAAATAAAGACTTTGTTCAATTATAATTATATTGATCACGAGCTTCAGCCCGTAGCTTCGCCCGCCGCATGGCCTATGGAAAAATAATTCAACCACCCACTTCACCCTCTTAAGGGTGGAATTTCTTTAAAATTCTTTCTTAGCGGATGCCTACGTCATAACGTCTACCTGCATGCCAAATTTCAGCCCGATCCGTCTAGTGGTTTGGGCTGTGAATTAATAGATCACTATGCCAGTACCTTTGAGTAAATATATATATATATATATTTAGATTAGCGGTACTAAAGATTTATAAAACAAAAAAATTCAAGGACTTGCCGCACTTTATCACTAAATTAAGTATCAGTGTAGTAAAGTACTAAGCAATTGAAGTTGGACTGAAGTTTACAGCTTCCATGAATCACTACGCTTTCTCAAGTTGGCAGGACTTATAGCCATATATTAGAATTTGTATACAAAGACGGAGACCAAGTTTCACATAGGTATTGCATACATTCATTAGACAGTCACATGTTAGTTTAGTAGATATATCAATAGCGCCTGACAATAATACTGTAGCTAGTGAAATTACTGGGCAAATGAGACTTTATGACCTGATCTCACAGTCTAGTAATTTTATTACTAGATTGTGTTGATGTCTCAGAATGACGTGCGCAGTGCAGTGTCACGCGAAACTGTAGGTATATATACCTTAGAGTTCCGAGTGACACTGCAACTTATATGGACAGCCATGTCGCTTAACATCAGGTGAACGGTTAGCTAGTCACGTCATTTCCTAAAATCCTAAAATTAAAAAAAAAATCATACATAGATTCTGGACCCTAACTAGGATTCCCTGGGTCTATTGACCAGGAACAGGAACTACAAGGACCATGCCCCCAAAACACCAAGACTTAGAACAAGTTTTTATGTTTTTTTACTATGCACTAATGTTTGTACTGCCGCGGCAATCGAACTCGCCGCTTCCGAGTTATGAGCCGACCTGCTCAACCATCAGACCACAGAGCCTGTGTTCCAGATGTGATGAATTGTTATGTAGATACCTAGATATATTTGTTTTCCGTTTCACTTCGTATATATATACTTATATTATATTATATATACTTTCGTTTATCAGTGAGTAACTTTATTGCATTTTTTAAAATTGAAATAGTAAGTTGTAATTAGTAAAATAATAAACTAATTAATTGAATTAATTAAAATATTTGTGGACATTTCAAACAGCGCCATTTAGTCCCAAACTAAGTCAAGCTTGTACGATGGGAACTAGATAACTGTTACAATTATACTTATATACTTTTTTAAAATACATATTTAGAATACAATATACCACCCAGATACAGAACAAACATCGATGTGTTAAAACTGGCCATGAAGCTGCTTATTTTTTAAATTTTCCAACATACTTCAAGGAAGAGGTTCTAAATATTGGTTTTAATTCTCAGTTTTTGCTCGTGTAATGTTTCCACCATCGAGAAGTTGACCGGCCGGAAAACCCCAATTAAGCTCTTATATACTAAGTAAATCAAACAACCATCCTCTATTCATATACATAGTTCTGTAATTGTAGGACAAAGTTTGACGTTCGAGTTAAATATGGTAATAGAATAAATAGATAAGTTATAGATAGACTGATCAAAAAATAATATTTACTTATCTCAATATTTATAGAGGAAGCAAGGAAACCTCAATTTAAAACAGCACTGCCTTATTTATAGGGTCTGTGAACTTCTACAGACCTTTCTAAAGTCAGCCCTTAACTTCCCCGCAGGTAGGCGTAAACTTTGTTTTCTATTTGTTACTCAGTATCCACCCTTGTAACGATAAATTTCTTGGGATCCCGATTTCTTCTAAGGAACTTTGTGTTTTAAAGTTCGTGAAATAGGCGTAATTTTGTGCGAATTTGACAAAATAATTAATATTAATCACTTACTTAGTTTTTTATATTTTGTTAGCTTGCATAAAGTTGTAGTTTCTACTAGGTTTGAAGGCCAAAGAATGGAATGCTCTTCCAGCAACAGTGTTTCCTCCAGGGTATAGTCTGGGTCTTTTTAAGTCATAAGTCAAGTCGTGGGCATTTCACGGGCAAACGTGCTCTACCTTAGACAACTACGTCACTTACCATCAGATGAGTTGTTGTCAAACGCAAGCCCATTTATACCATAAAAAAAGATATTGCATATTCTGTGAAAATTTTAGCTGAATCTACTGAATTTTAGTTCAAAAGAAACAGCTGTATATAATTCGAATAAACCGAAATATTATTTGTAGAAATAGGGTTCCGTTTATACCCTTACGGTACGGTACGATCACAGTACCGTATAAAAGTAAAAGTCATTTAACATATAATAATTATAACTACACTATACTGAGTAGTTTGATTTTTCCTGAAAAATACTTTGTTAATGTAGTGCTTCAAGTCTTTAGCGATAACCACACTTTTTTACGAATAAATGAGCCAGCTTGGTCTTTTATACACATTACTTTCCAGTGATTATTATTCTGATTAATATTTATTAATGCACAAAATTAACACATTTTAAAACGTAGACCTAGATTGATATAAAATACGAACGGCTATTTTAAACTTTAAACAAAGCTTTTTAGAGACAGCCTGCAAAAAATAAAAGTTGGGATTGGTTGCTTGATTCAAAGAGGATTTTCCACATTTCTGCTTGCATTATTTTTTGTGAAAGGCGACATCTTCAGTTTTCATATCAAACTTCTAGGAGCAATTCTTAGCGTACTTACATACCACTTGAAGATTTTATGTAAAGCGCCATCTGTTGGCTACTGTAAGTTTCGTTTGAAGTCGTGTATAGCAAGCTTCCACAGTTTAATAAGGGTTTGTAAGTTTCGAAATAGATGGCACACATGAGGTTTTATTAGAAAGAACTCGTGTTTTTCGTGTGTTATTTTATTACTAGTGACTCTGTGAGCTGTAGAAGTGTAGATCTCGCAAGTCTATCATTGCATAATTTAAAGCAGAAAACTATTTATACGTTTTAATCTCCATGGCAAGGACATTTTGAATTTTTTCCATCATCGAAACTGCTTACAAAATTTTAATTCCAATTTCAATTTCAAGAGAATTTATTGTGAAATGCGACCTGTACAGCCTTATTAATAAACACGAACTAGCTTTGGACTAGTTACACCATCTTTTATCTCTTTCGATCCAGCTAAATATTCCAGTAACAAAAAAAATACAAAAGCTGAAGTAACTAATCCGAGACTAATACCCGTTTATTAATAAGGCTGGTAGAGTTTAACAGCTGCACAGACTATTACTAAATTATTTATTTAACGAGCTTCTGCCCGCAGCTTCGCTCGCGGCGTGGCCTATGGGAAAATAATTCAACCACCCATATCACACTCGTTAAGGGTGGAATTTCGAAAAATCCTTTCTTAGCGGATGCCTACGTCATAACATCTACCTGCATGCCAAATTTCAGCCCGATCCGTCCAGTGGTTTAGGCTGTGCGTTGATAGATGTATGTCAGTCAGTCAATCAGTCAGTCACCTTTGAGTTATATATATTTAGAAGAAGAAGAAGATACCAAAAACTCTACCCACATGCCTAGGGTATATTTGGTCTGTAATATTATACTCACCATAAACACTTACATTGTGTACAATTTATTATCTCGGCCACAGATAGTATAAAACCATATAACTAGTATTAGTACTTACGGTATTTAGTGAACTTGACGCACTTAGTGTAGTTGTACGTAAAGTTGCTCTCCCATACTCTACCAAAGTTGATATACTATTCCTTAAAAGTCCTGGATCATGGTACCAGAATTACCACAAAGTCAAAGCTTAATAATGGTAAGGTGGTATTCCGTTACCTTACTGAAAGAAACTTACTGAACTAACAGCGTCTGTGCTTCCCTACTTTTATGTCAGATTTTATGCATCTTGGGAAACTGATGACGTCACATTTTCTTTTATGAACATTTTACGAGGTTCTTCGGTACCAAAACGTACCTAAATGGATGTCTTATTAAACGTTTAGAAAAAGGCATCACCATCAAATGCACGAAACACGTTTTTTGTTAGTTTCTAAATGTGTTGGATTGGTTGTTTATATGGTTTCTACACCCAAACGGCTAAACCGACGTAAGCATAATTTTGCGTACTAGCTGCTCATATATATATATTTTTTTTTTTTATGTTATTGAATGATGTGACGAGCTAGTCGTTCACCTGATGGTAAGCGCCACGGCCGCCCATAACAGAACAGTGTCACTCGGAACCCTAAAACATAGAGTTTCCAGCGACACTGCACTGCGCACATCATCCTGAGACATCAGCACAGTCATTATTACCGAGTTTAATATGTGATACCTTTTATCCCAAAAAAATTTGGTTTTTTTTGAGAAAAACTGCTTAATTGCGAGTAATGTGGTACGCACAATGTTTTCAGCCAGAATTAGTGATGTGGTAACATCTTTCCCTCTGCCATAGTATTTTCGTACCTACATACTGTTAGTCTGTCAGCAAATAAAGATTTAATGAAGTCTAAGAACTTTCCTGAATCACTTAAGCATAAGAACCAGGCCAAGGTCTTAGACCAATTAAGCACAGCTAAGCCGAATTACACAGGAGCTAAAAGCTCTTGAAGCTTAAAATATTATTTCAGTTCTGGCTGCCTAAGATAGAAGGTAATGTCTTTAGAGTGTATATGAGTCTCTAAGTGTGCAATGTATTTTTGGATATGTCATTTGTGTTAATATATTTGACGCTCCTTGCCTTGTGGCTTGACTTTGCCAATTTTGAAATACATACTATCTTTACAGTCATATAATTTACTAGGTGGTAGGACTTTGTTGCAAAGTTCCTCTAGGTAGGTACCACCGCTTTGCCAGTTATTCTGCCGCCAAGCAGTAGTGTGCAAGCACTACTGTGTTCCAGTTTGAAGGGCACTGTAGCTAGTGAAATTACTGGGCAATTGAGACTTTATGATCTGATCTCACAGTCGAGTAATCTTATTACCAGGCTGTGCTGATGTCTCAGGATGATGTGCGCAGTGCAGTGTCGCTTGAAACTCTATGTTTTAGGGTTCCGAGTGACACTGTTCTGTTATGGGCGGCCGTGGCGCTTAACATCAGGTGAACGACTAACTCGTCACATCATTCAATAACGTAAAAAAAAAAATAGTAATGTGGGGGGGTTTCGTTAAGGAGTTAGGTTTTTTTAGAAGTCATATAGATCTTAAAAAATTTGCGGTGCAGTCTTTGGAAACTAGAAGTGAAAACTAAGTAACTTGAAAAATATAACTCACGGTAGGCGTGCGGAGGCGATACGAGTTTCACGCTTTATCATCGCCCAAAAAGTCACTTTATATATACACAATATACATATAGCTCATAGAAAGCGTTCGGTGTCGATGACCCGAGTTCCGTGATTTTTGTTCACACAAAGAAGTGTTTAATGCGCCCAAAGAAGTTTTCAGTTTAAAAACTGTATTATTAACATACAACATTTAAAAGATATGCGAAAAACACCAGCTCTATAATTATAATATAATTTCTATTGACCTACGAGTCGTAAAATGAACAGTAAACGATGAAATTACTAGAAAATTACATAGGAAATGTGACCCCAGTTATATTAGTAGACGGCAAACTATATTAGTAGACTGAATGTGTCTCAGGATGACGTGCGCAGTGTAGTAAAATCAGACGAACAACTCAATAGTTAAGTCAACCATTTGCATAAAAAATTTGCACTTATATCTAGGCAAAAAATTTATCTTTTAACCTACTTTTAACCTACTTTTAACCAACTTAACTTTCATTTTACTTTTAACTTTTTTTTCTTTTAACTACTTTTTTTAAGCCAACTCTTATTTACTTACAAATCTTACAATGCTAGTAGCACGTAATAATAGTTGGTGTAATTATCTAAGTTATTTAAAAGAATAAAAACACTTTGCCCGTTTAAACCAAAAGTCTTAAAGGTCACTTTGCTACGGTATATGGTAAAATACCTGTAACCCATTGCAGTCACTCAGAACTTTCGCGTGGCACTGCACCGCATCCTGATATCATAAAGTCTCATTTGCCCAGTATTTCACTAGCTTCAGTGCCCTGCCTGTCAAACTGGAACACAGTACTGTTTACACACAGACTACTGCTCGATGACAGAATAGCTACGAAAGCGGTTGTACGTACCTACACGCACTTTAAACTTAAGTTCTAAATCTTTGTAGGTTACGGTAAATCGAAGAATCTGTCATTTCAAGTTGAAACTTCACTTGAAGTTACATTTCAAGATGACAAGACAGAACACCGAAACAGTGATCCTTCGTCATCCTCAGATCAACTCTGGACTGACTTAAAATGTCACAGTTTAGACACGGCTTTACGTGACGACGGTATAGGTGTACTTAGTGCTAACCGTTTCGCTGATCACCTGCTTTTATTTTTAAACAGTACACTCACTTATATTATTATTGACTGACTTAATATATTGACTGGTGTGACAGCTCAGTTGGTAATAACACTGCCTTCTGAACTATAGGTTTTAGGTTTGATTCCCACCCAAGACAAACTTTTGTGTGATGAACTTTGATGTTTGACTGGCCCGCTAGCTCAGTTGGTAGTACCCCTGCCTTCTAAACTGTGGGTTGTGGGTTCAATTCCCACCCAGGAAAAATATTTGTGTGATGAACATCGATGTTTGTTCCGTGTCTGGGTGTTATATTGTATTCTATGTATGTATTTACAAACAAAAAGTATCTAAGTATTGTATCAGTTATCTGGTTCCCATAGCACAAGCTTTGCTTAGTTTGGGGCTAGATGGCGTTGTGTGAGATGTCCACACATATTATTATTATTATTAATTAACGATAAACATTTTATTTAAGTTTATACACGATGTATAGGCTTAATTAACTGTATCTGCTATTCTAAAAATCAGATACACTAAAACACATTTAAAAAAATTGCTGGGAAAAACAGGAAAAATGTGGGTGAAACCGCGGGGCGCTCTGGTTTCCAATAAAGGCACCGAAACGTTCCGGCTCCGGCTGATAGATAAAAATGTAAAGTTAGCAAAATCGATGTTCTCCCGCCAAAGTTTTTTAATTTCGAAAGTTGCTTGCATTACATGAGAATCTGAAAATTGGCAATGTTTGCCTAAAAAGTTTGCATACCATTTAAAATGAAAATGTATATACTTTTTAATAATTTTGTGTCGTCTCTTAGACAAGTCCCCTCCAAGTTTAATCTTATTGCCGGCAAATAGAATTAAAAAGATAAATAGTCATATTAAATAAAGGTGACAAATATTGAAGCATTAAATATTACATACGTTTTGTTATAAAGCACATACATAATAGACTATTTGCTATTGAAAATGAACAAAGATATATTATTTTCTCAAAGCAGGTTCTAACGAATATTATGTATATATAAATTGTATACTTCTTTTTTTGTAGAAAAATAAATCATGATATACCCCATATCTAAATGGTACCGTTATTATAGTTATTATTATTACTGTTACAATTCATTTGAAACAAAGCGATTATAATTCGAAACGAAAAAAATCAATCGGGGATATTTAAAGCTCATTTAATACCGCCGCTGGATTTAGTTGTTTGAACTCACCTCCTGAGAAAGTAAATCGGGTATTTTCAAAACCTGATCGAGAAATTGACACACAATTCGTGAGTAACAGTTGGAATTATATTATATTTAAAATAAATTAATTTAAAAATTTTACTTTTGAATGATTTTGTTATACCTTGTTTAGTTTTTGTTACTAAGCGTATATAAATAAGTGAGTCAAAAAGTGGGTCAAACTTGACTTTATTACATTGTTGGTTAGTTTTTCCTCGATTTCCTTGAGATTCCATCATCAGATCCTGAATTGATGATAACCATCTCGGGAGTACACCCTTTGGAACTAAAAAAGATTTTTTTAATCGGTTCACAATTGCCGAAAATATCGATGAATATACGCATAAAAAAATACATCAAATGTATTTGGTAGTTAGTTAATGAATCACACTCATGACAATTTTAATACTTAGTAAACAACAGTAGGTAATGCGCAAGCACTATTTTGTTCACAGTGTCACGCGAATCTTTATATTTTAGAGTTCCGAGTGACACTGTTGTTATGGGTAGCCACGTCGCTTAACATCAGGGGAACGACTAGCTCGTCACATCATTAAATAACATAAAAAAAATTGCTACTCCAAGCGACCTCAATAAAATATACCTCCTGAACATTTCCATGTTTTCACTTAGAGAAAATCGAAGTAGCAAGGGCACGTTGCGCCCGACAGCCGCGTCCTTCCCACTGATGTGAAAACGATGTTCCGGATTCCCCAGATCACATTTATTTTATTGCTACCATATTCGTAAAGTTTCCTCCAGTTTTATAGCTAACTAATCTTGGCCCGTGACTGCTCTCGCGTGAAACGAAGCCGCCATCAAGTTTGATTATCTTATCGAAGTGACATTGCTGTGCCTGTTTATAATGAACACTTCGTTAGGGCAAATTGATTATTTATCAGAATCCGGTTGTTTTTGTTGGATATTTGTATCGATAAGAGTACTAGTACTTTCCGAGTATGAGAAATCTATATATAAAAATGAATCTCTATTTTCCTTAATCAAACGCATCACGGGTGAACGGATGGAACATTTTCGCAAACTATTTTTGTCGTATTTCTTTCTTTCATAAGAACCTTCTCGTGACAAATAATACAAATAATAAATTTTTCTTTTTTCTATTTTTCCGCTCACTTATTAAATTTTTTTTATAATTTTTTTTTTTTTTTTTTTTTTTTTTTTTTACTTCAAACTTGTCTAGCATTTGACCACGCTCTCACCTGATGGGAAGTGACGATGCGATCGAAGGTGTAGCATGCTAGCCAAGTAAATACCTATTCACTCTTCTCTTGAACACGCCCGGGTCATATTTCGCCGGAAACATAGACGCTGGGCATTCCATTCCTTAGCCGTTCTAATTAAGAACGTTGAGTCAAATCGCTTGGTACGAATGGGTGGTATTTCGACCACAAAAGGATGGCGCTTAGCCGAGCGTCTAGTAGTCCGGTAGTGGAATGGTGATGGGAGAATTAGATCATGCAGTTCTTGAGCGCATTCACCGTGGTGTAATCTGTAAAAAACCGACAGACTTGCCACCTTACGTCGATGTGCAAGGCTCTGGAGCCTTTCACCAACCAAAGTGTCGTCGTCAATGAGCCTTTTGGCACGCTGTTCAATCGAGTCCAGAGCCTCAAGCTGGTACTTGGCAGACCCGTCCCACAGGTGGCAGCAGTACTCCATACACGATCGGACTTGTGCTTGATACAGATTTAGAAGCTGTCCAGGTGTGAAGTACCGCCTTACCTTGGACAATATGCCGAGTTTTTTTGAAGCTACTTTGGCTTTGGACTCGATGTAGGATCCAAAGTTTAGGTTTGACGTGAGATCAACACCCAAAAGCTCAAGATGGTTTCCTAAACTTACAGATACACCACGGAATGAAGGAGCCAGATGGAGTGGGCTCTTTTTAGCAGTGAATAAACACGCCTGTGTTTTTGCAGCATTGAACCTAACCAAGTTAGCATCGCCCCAATCGGACACGGCTTTCAAAGCCAGGTTCATGCGCTCAACCATAGCCTCTCTCTCAATCCGGACGTCGTCACCACTGGCTCGGGCACTGGATGTGTATCTTTCAACAACAGTACTATCATCTGCATACCCAAAGGTACCGGGCTTTAGCAAATCATTGATGTGGAGTAAGAATAGTGTTGCTGAAAGAACTGACCCCTGAGGTACACCAGCATTAATAGCTAATTGATCGGAAGAGCAGCCATCAAGAACTACTCTAAGCGATCGTTCCCTCAAAAAGTGTGATATCCAAGTGCACAAACCAGCAGGTAGTCCGTAAGATGGAAGCTTATTCAGAAGACCGTCGTGCCAGACCCGATCAAATGCCTTAGAGACGTCTAGAGATACAGCAAGTGCCTCTCCATGCATCTCTAAGGCTTCGCTCAATATGTGAGTGGCATACGCGAGAAGATCCCCAGTGGACCGGTTTCGGCGAAATCCGTATTGCCGGTCACTGAGGAGATCATTGTCTTCAAGGTATGCCAAGAGCTTGTTGTTAATTATACGCTCCATACTCTTACAGAGAATGGAGGTAATTGAGATGGGTCGATAGTTGGCAGGATCAGCACGACTGCCCTTCTTAGGTACAGGTTGTACGTTGGCTAGCTTCCAACTCATAGGGACTATTCCGGTGTCTAGAGAGAGGCGAAATAGGCGTGTTAGAATGGGAGACAACTCGGGTGCACAGCTCTTAAGTACAATTGCAGGTATACCATCGGGACCACTGGCTTTGTTCACGTCTAGACTGCGTAATGTTTTTAGTACTTCCTTCTGACGTATGCGTATTTCCGGCATGAAAACACCGCATTGTGGAAGGCAGGGAGGTACCTCATTAGCAGTATCTAAACGCGAAGCTTCTGCAAAGAGAGTGGCAAACAAGTTTGCTTTTTCTTTTGCAGTGTGAGCCAGCGATCCGTCTGGTTTCAATAATGGAGGCAGTGAGGATCGACAGAAGTTCGCTTCAACCGATTTGGCTAGGGACCAAAAAGCCTTACTACCCGCTGGGTAGGAAGCAAGTTTAGTCCCTATTCGACCAATATGATTGAAACGAGCCTTTCTTAATTCCTTCTTACAGGCCTTGGCGGCAACGTTAAAGGCTTTCTTCTTAGCTCTAGTGTCCGAGGCCTTGCGTTTTCGAGCGTCAGCCCATGCCAGATATGCCGCATGCTTCTGCGCTTCAGCACGTGCACATTCGGCTCCAAACCATGGGCTGGCTTTGCTGGTCACGGGCTTATCGGAAAATGGAATAAAATATTCCATAGCCCGACATACTACCTCAGTAACCGCATTCGCGCAGACCGTCGGATCTCCAGAAGAAAAACACGTTTGCCGCCAAGGATATGAAGCGAAGAAATGTCGCATCTCGTCCCAGTCTGCTAAGTTGTATCTCCAGACACGCCGATTGCTCTTAGGGCTTGGGTTAGGCGGGGAGTAAACTGAAACGGACTTGACCAGACAGTGATCGTAACTACCAATGGGTGAGGATACCGCCACAGAGTATCGGTCTGGTTCAGTCGTGAGCAGAAGGTCGAGGCAGTTAGCAGTGTGGCTATCAATATCAGGCACTTGCGTTGGCTCTTTAACAATCTGCGTTAAATTGAGCGCCAAAGCGAGCTTACGCGTCTCTCTCCCAGCGTGGTCCGTGATCCGGTGTGGGACTAACCACTCCTGGTGGTGAGCATTAAAGTCCCCCAGAACAACAAGCGGAGCCGAAGGATAGCGTTGCTGAGCCACATCTGCCATTTCACTGAGATACTCCATTAGAAGAGTTGTCTCCCGGTCACCGCTATGTGATCTGTACACACCAGCATAGAGAATTTTCTCAATGCCGGTGTCCACAAGCACCCAAATCACCGAAAAGTGGGGATGTTCAAGGTTTCGGAGACGCAAACAGCAAATGTCATCACGGACGTAAACGAGATACCAGCGCGTGGAAGGAAGCGGTTTTCCAAGATGAATCCTGGATAGTCCAGATATGCCGTGTCTGATGGACATCCTATTTGCGTCTCAGTCAAGAAGAGCAAGTGCGGTTTGTTGGTCTCCAGATGATGATGGACCGCTTGCAGATTTGAGTGCAGCCCACGAATATTTGTGAGGTGCACTTTAAGAGTGAGGACGTGCATCTGCCGTTTAAACTTGCTCAATTTATTTGACTTTTTCATAGTTGGGTGAGTTAGGTAGACAAGTAGGAAGTGGACGAGATATTGGGATGCTAACCCTCAGTAATAGAGAAGCTCCTACGCCAATGGAGAACTTGCGCGGAGACTGCGGGGACGCCCGAACCCCCCTGAAATTGCCCACAAGTTCCTCACTTCCAGTCGCCAACTGGCCCTGTGGACAACCTCAGGATTTTACACAAGCGGTGGGGCAGCCTTTCGTAGTTGGCTAGACTACTACTTGGGCCCCCTACAACTTGCGGTCGGCCAGCAGAGAGCACCGTGCTTCGGATCCCGCTACCCTCCGAAGCAAGGTCTCCGACGCGAAAGCATCTCCATCACCAATACCGGTCTGCATACCCAACACAACTGTCCACATCTACTCGTCAGAACGGCTTCATTAGACATCACGATGGAACACGACGAGTCGCTTGGCATCGAGGTTTTGTCTAATGGGTGGTAACTAAGCCGGCGGCTAAGGCCTTCCACCAGTTATTTGGTTGCTCTTTTGGCACCACCCAGGGGTCACGTGTAGGGAAACTAGGGTTAAAGCCTACGGACGCGAGCAAACATAAACCCCCAAAATCATTCATATATCATTCCCCCAATATCATTATAAAATATTAAATAAGTGAGCGGAAAAATAGAAAATTTGCATGACGTGGGTGAATCCGCGGGGCGCACCTATCAAAATAATATTAAAGGCAGATCCCACAACTACTTACTTGTGTGATATTATTAAGTAGAACAAGCCAATAAGATAAAAAAAATTACTTCAATGTTGTCTAGCATTTGACCACGCTCTCACCTGATGGGAAGTGACAATGCAATCGAAGGTGTAGCATGTTAGCCAAGTAAATATTTATATAAGACACAGTCCACCGTAGTACTTTTTTACTCGGTAGAGCATACTTTTGTGCTAATCAGAAACTTCGTTAATTTTGGGCCTGACCAGGTTAGAAAGGGATGACCCCAGATATTAATATTAATTCTTACCAATATAAAAAATGTAAAAGCTTGTATCTATGGATGTTTGTTACTCTTTCACGCTCAAAAGGCTGAACGGATTTAGATGAAATTTTAAATAGCTTATATAGTGAATTAACACGGAATTCTTTTAATCCACGGGCGAAACCGCGGGGTGCAGTTAGTAAATAATAAAATAGGATTTATCCTAATTTCTTTCAAAAAATTCACAATTACCTATAATTAAATGTACATATATAATGAAACGTAATTTCAGCCACTCACGCAAATCGAACCATCTCCGATTACATAACAAGGTAATCTCTTCTATAGATCATTCAATCAAGAATCCATTTCTCTTGCAGTCGCTCGCAAATCCACGGAGTTCTAAAGTCTTGGAAAAGTCGCCGGTAATCGGCCGCAGATGGCTTTTAAGGCTTGAAAACAATCGTTATGTTCTTCGATTAATGGTATAGCCAACTTTGGCACAGAAATGCAGTGATGAATTAGTAATTGATCGCTTTTATTGATATTACGTATTTCATAAAGCTATATTTATGCACTTACCATATATATTTGACGGCGGCTACGTCCAGTTATAAACTCATTGCGCAGCGGGCAGTACCGTAATTTACCCTGTCGTAGCATTCAATTTTATTACAGTGGCAACATCGGCAACTATCATTGCTCCCCCAACCATCTGGCTATAAAAAGGGACCGCTTGGTGTACTACGGATCATTCTTGTTCCAGACACGGCACGGTGTGCACTAGCTGAAGGCCTATAGTTATATAGGTTGCAACCTACGCACAAACCCGCTTTGCCTACATCAGAAGTGGGATGCCCATCTCCACATCATTATTCAATCAAAGCGGTCGAAAATATGATGACGTGACGGCGGGTGACACTAATATCAAATTTAGTTGCAGGGTTAACCCGGACCAGTGAAAAAATAATGATAATAAAAGTTATGGGAAAAAAGTGTTAATTCGTTAGATAAAAAAAAATGTAGGAATGTTGTATTTTGGTTGCTAAAGGGATATCTATCCGGTCTAACACTAATTGGTCCACAAAAAACGTAAGTTGCTAAAGGGATATCTATCCAGTCTAGCACTAATTGATTGGTCCATAAAAAATTTAGGTTGCTAAAGGGATATCTATCCGGTCTAGCACGAATTGGTCCATTAAAAAAAATGTAGTAATGATGATTTTTGGTTGCTAAAGGGATCTATCCGGTTAGCACTATCCGGTACATTTTTTTATAAATGTAGGTATACTGATGGTCCTGAAGGGTTAACCCTGACGATGACTGGATGGTTAAAAGGCTTTTGACTAATCAAATTGAAACCTGATCCTTTGACTTTGACTTTAAATTTAACTCAATTTTATTGTCAGGATGAACGAGCAATAACACTGATACTTATGTCCCTCACCAGGTACAAAGTGAAGCTAAGCGTACGAGGACGTACGCACGTCAGTATGGCCGTAACGGCGGCTACGTCCAGTTATAAACTCATTGCGCAGCGGGCAGTACCGTAATTTACTCTATCGTAGCATTCAATTTTATTACAGTGGCAACATCGGCAACTATCATTGCTCCCCCAACCATCTGGCTATAAAAAGGGACCGCTCGGTGTTCTACGGATCATTCTTGTTGCTGACACGGCGCGGTGTGCACTAGCTGAAGGCGTATAGTTATATAGGTTGCAACCTACGCACAAACCCGTTCTGTCTACTTATTTATTATTTTTAAAAAAATATTTGAGAACACTTCACACAACGCAACCTAACCACAAACCAAGTAAATCTTGTACCATGGGAACCAGACAACTAGTAGAATACAATGTTTAAAGACAAAGCGTTAAATTCTTGGATTGTTTACAAATAGTAAAAAAAAATGACTAATGTTTATCGTTGCCGTTTTGCTTACCTTATTGTAGAGTTACACTATAAATATCTTTTGTGTTAAACTATCACTAACATAATTATTTAAGCTCAAATTTACCATCTTTATCATTTTATTTATTCATTTATTATTTATTTTGTTATGATTATTATCGCCAATTACAGACTTTCTCTACTATTTTATAGATCTAGAAAGAGAGAGATATATTTTATAGGCTGTTGAATGCCACGGCAAAAAATTATAGGCATTTGCTTCCAACGGCTTCCTCACGGCTCACCAAGTAGTCGACCATTTTTGCTTCTAACGGTTCCCTCACGGCTCAACGAGTAGTCGACCATTTTTGTTTCCAACGGATCGTTTATGGTTCACCAAGTAGTTAACTATTTTTTCTTCCAACGGCTCCCTCACGGCTCAATGAGTAGTCGACCATTTTTGCATCCAATGGTTCCCTCACGGCTCAACGACTAGTCGACTATTTTTGCTTCCAACGGACGCTAAACATTGTTGACTACTCAGACAGTTGAGACATGACAGTTAAGCCGTGAGGGACCACGTAAGCGGGAGACCACTTTTGCAGTCGCTATGATCTGGTTTCCATTTTATTTATTATAAATATTAATAATTATCACCAAAAATATATTTTTAAAGTTTTTCTACTATTTTTATTAAATTAATTGTAAAATCTATTAAAATATAATTATTTATGGATAATTTGTTGTAAAATCAAACAAGATCATTCCTTTCGAAGCTTTTCAATTTACAAACATTGTTTTATTATAAATCCCTGAAAAAAATGATAAAAAATTAATTCCCATTTTGTCTAGCCTGATGACTTTCCTCTCAGATTTGAGCGAGTTTCATAACCTCAAGGGAGATAAATGGACCTCTTTCAGATAAGCTGTAGAATCGCTTATTATCCCATCCATCCGAATCCGTCGTAGAGCCAAACATAAAAATATGGATTTGCTATAAAACTATACAGGCTGGAAATTAAAGTCAATAAGGATGTCTTGTAGTAGACATAGGTAGGTTTAGTCTTCAAATTAAACCCATTTTGAGTACTGAATTACTTGTATTTTGATATATTAAGACGAGAATACAATTATACGTGTTGCTTGTTGGTTAGATGAAAATGGTGTCGTTTTTATGAACTACCTCTCACAGCATAAAAAAATGAACGCCTACTAAAATATATTAGCAAGCTATAGAAGTGTTAAATAAATTATCATAGGCGTGAACAAAGGATGAAATCTGCCTTCAATTCATATTGTTCTTTGAAAGATTGGTATGAAAATATGCAAGGTATCTTCAATCTTAATTGACTAATTATGAGGCCACTTTTGCATATTTTATAGCATTCTGATATTAAAGTAGGTACTATTAGAGATTTAACTTGAACTCTATGGAACGGAGTAGAAAACTGCATGCCATTGGTGTAAAAGAAAGATGTAAAGTTGCAACAAGTTGCAACGTGAGACGTGAGCGCCGCTTAATGCTAATGGAACAACTTGGCGCCGGCGCTGGCACTGTACCAACTAGCGCCAAGTCAAATTATAGCAGGCACCGTCCTTGTCAAATTTCAAAGTCAGTGTGACTTGAACTGCAAGTTTCGGGAACTGTTGCATCGGTGAGTTCAAATTGGTTTATTATGCCAAAATAGTTAAACATTACCGGAGCTGCTGGAATAAAAGTCATCGTTAGATCAACGCAATATCTACTTCTTACTTCATTTATAAAGAAAAAAGGAAGAGCAGAAAAATATGGAATAGTCAAATTTGCCTTAAAATGCCCTTAATTACGCTATACTCAGGTATGTTTATTACATATCAATCAAAACATGAAGTTAACTACAACAATAACGCCCAACTATCACATACTTAGATCCTAGACCCTAACTAAGATTCCCTGTATCTAGGGACCCAGGAACTACAAGGACCATGGTCCCACAACACCCAGACTCAGAACAAGTATTTGCGCTTTTTTTTTCTGTGCACAAATACTTGTCCTGTCACGGGAATTGAACCCACCGCCTCCGGGTTATGAGCCGACCTGCTTAACCACCACACCACAGAGGCTGTCACTGTGGCTGTGTGGTGTATCATGTGGCTGTGGCGGAAACTGTGTGTTATTAATACTAGATTTGAGCTGATATCTCAGGAAACTTATGGGTGACTATGACGTAAGTACATCTGGCAAACAACAAACCCGTCACGTTATTCATAAAATAAAAACCTTTTTTTTTATATATGAGTGAATGATGTGACGAGCTAGTCGTTTACCTGATGTTAAGCAACACGGCCGCCCATAACAGAACAGTGTCACTCGGAACCCCAAAAGATAGAGTTTCACGCGACACTGCACTGCGCACATCATCCTGAGACATCAGCACAGTCTGGTAAGATTACTCGACTGTGAGATTAGGTCATAAAGTCTCATTTGCCCAGTAATTTCACTAGCTACATTGCCCTTCAAACCGGAACACAGTAGTGCTTGCACACTACTGCTTGGCGGCAGAATAACTGGCAAAGCGGTGGTACCTACCTAGACGAACTTTGCAACAAAGTCCTACCACCTAGTGAAAAAACGCGTAGTGGAAGCGTTTGCTGCCCTGTCAGTAGGACGATAATCACTGTTTGTTTGATGCTGTACTGCCTCAGCCGGCGGTGGCAATTACATATTCGCGGTGCCGGGTGTCGCAGTTAGGTCGTTGAGAGCCATACCTACAATATTTATTTTAATTTTATAATCACCGTTTAATATTCCACACGCTATCAATAAAATATCTTCCTAAATTTCAATCTTTACGGTTTTCCAATTGTAATGTTTTAACCACTGGTGCGTGTTGATTGACGTGAGTTTAGACGTTATTTATCTTACAAAATATGTCATAGTTACGATAGTTTTCAATATAAAATCACTTGTCCGAATATTATAAGGATAAAATGGGTCTATATGCGCAAAAATTATCAGAACATATGTCCGAATTCCTCGTTTACAAATCAGCGTGCGACTCTATTAGATTCCATAGTTTTTTGCATCTCTCACCTAACTTTTTTTGCCATCTTTTCTTATGTTTTATGTATCATTGTCATGTCATTACTAAGATTTGTTGATATCAAGTTTTCTAGCAAGGCGAAAAAAACGACTAAAAAGGAAAATACCTTTTTTTAAATGCCCTGCTCCAGCCGCCTCATTGATGCCCGCGCAACTTGTCTAAGCTTACAGATTATTTTTGTACTACTATATATTATTACAACACACGTTATAAATTCTATCAGTCAAAACAAAAGCTACAACGAGAAATCATAAAAACGCTGCAATAAAACACGATAATCATTCACAGTTCACCGATCCCTAAACCAATTACCAGAAAGGACCATAAAAAAGAGTTTCGACATTTTACAGCAGCATATTTTGCCTAATATCAATATGAGAATATTTTCTTGCATAACAAAGAGGCACGGTTTTATTTGGAGTCTCGAGGGCCGTCGTAAAATCTGTCGGGTGGCGGCGACGCAGTGCTGACGGCGGAATGTCCAAAGGTTGATGAAAGTAAAGCTTCTCACACACATCACCGCAAAAACAGTTGCGAAGCGGAAAATACTGTTTCGTGATTGAATCTTAAGTTTAGTTTAGTTAGACCTGTTTTTTTTTGGCCAATTTATCTCATAATCATTCATGTTTCCTTCTGGCCACGTTTTCTGGCAGGTTGGAGGCTGTAACCAAAATCAACCAAACCAACCATCAACCAAAATCTGACGATGCCAAAAATCTTTACCATCTGTACTATACTGTTTAAGCAGCCGTTAAAATTAGATATAATTAATTTGTTAAAATAATTATAATAAATTAAATAATCTGATTAATGTCTCAAAAGCTATGTTTTATTTTTCATAACGTCACGGACCAAAAACTCAAGTAGAATCGCTATGAACTTCACTTGTTGTTGTTCTACTAAAAAAAAACATTAAATTCATTTTTCGATAAAACTTGACACGACGGATTTAAACGGAGTAACAACACGAAGAATATCGAAATTCTCTATTGACTTGTTAAACTAAACCTCTTTCAATTCAATTCATTTATTTATTAGGCCAACTACGATCTTAATCACATATTAAATAAACAACATCAGGGTAAATTGACAATTCAAAATTGTCAAAATGGTGACATTCACATTAAACAAAGCAAAAACAAAGTTATACCGGCTGATAGATCGACCTAAAGAAGTTTTACTTCAGTCGTGTGGTCTAAAGCACACTCGTTTTTTACGTTTCTTCACGACATAATTTGTGAATTAATATTTGCTTAGTACATATAAATTACTAGCTTCTGCCCACGGCTTCCCCCGTGGCCTATAGGAAAATAATTCAACCACCCATTTCACTCTCTTAGAGGAATTTCGGAAAACCCTTTCTTAGTGGATACCTACACTTTACAAAGAACACACCCTTCAAATTTCAATTTTCTAGGACCAGCGATTTAAGCTGTGCGTTGATATATAAGTCAGTCAGGACTTTGGATTTTATATGTATAGATTTCAATATTAACATTATGGCATATCTCGACCGAGCGCTGGTCACATTGTGTCAACAACTTTACACCACAAGCTTACAATGTCACGTGACAACATGAAGCGTAGCCACAACTATAATATTCCCCGTATGCAGTGCAGCTCATATTAAAATTGTCATATATTACAACACACGTTATAAATTCTATCAATCAAATCTAAATTCTATCAGTCATTTTGCACGTAAATCTTAGGTGCGAATATCCCGTTCGCATTTTATGTTGGTTGGTCGAGCCCAAACTAACACAAGCTGGAGCTTTTTATTTAAAATTGATGTTCTTTATCTTTGTAGATAGATAGATATATAACTCTTTATTGTTTGTTCCACCAACAAAATTTACAAATATAAGGAAACCTCTTATATCTTCATCTTTACTTAAGTTGGACTAGATTTAATAAATGATGGTAAATATGTTCTATTTTAAGTGGTTCTACATAAGTCGAGGTTCTACTTGTGACTCAAAGGTATAAAGAATAAATAATTTTGTTGTTTATTTAAGTGGCTTTTTTTAAATTTTAACTGTTATTGATTTTGTAAAATTTAGTGAATAACTGTCACTTACTTTAAAGAAAGTCGGCTGAAACTCAGATATAGCATCCTACACACCCTATTCCCGCCCCTAATTTAGTAATATAAAAAAAAACGTTATGTTTGTTTGTGTAGTGTCTACGTCAAAGCGACTGAACTTATTTTGATGAAATTCTGCACATGTGAATTGCTCACCTACACTGCCAAGAAAATCGAGAATACATTTTAAAAGTCAAAAGTTTAAACTAGACATTTCCTTACAGTAAAATGCGCTTTGTTATCCATTCAGACTAAATCCAAACCCTTCCACAAAGGGACAACCTACGAAAACAATTAATATGATTTATGAGAGAAATAAAAACCCTTGGAAAATTTAGAAGCATTTTTGGTTTGCAATAGTCGACTTTTCGTAATAAATGTGATTTATAATGCGTTACATAAAGAGACTGAAGAGGGTATATTACCAATATTGGTAAAATGAGCAGCATATTGCATATTTTGTGTAACTAAAAAAGAATACCTAATAACATTTAAATGAAAAGAAAGTAGTGTAAAGGATCATCAGCCCAAAGACTTCCACTGCTAATTATAGGCCTCCTTTATAAAACGCCACTTTGGGACATTTCCATCGGGAGGTTGGTCATGATCTCCACGCTTGGCATCAGACGTCTTGCTGATTGCAGAAGATTTGATTTTAATATTCTGAGTAGGATCATTTCATCATCCTGAAGACGTGCCTGCTTAATATTAATAGGCCTCACCCATCATAGAGCGCCACTTTGAGTGGCTGCTTACTTTCTTCATTCATCGGGTTTCTACAGTTTCCACAATATAGTCAGTCCACCTATATAGGTAGAGAAGAATGCTGCTACCCATTCCTTGGATATTCTTTTATAACCGGCTCATACGGTACCTGCGGGAATTTCATACAAGTACGATTACAATATAAGTTACGAAGCTGTGAAAGATTCAGATGGACAGACAGCCAAACGTGCAAACATGACGAACAAAAAATACGGTAATATTATGAGAAGCCGATTTTTTATGTCATCGGATGATGTGACGACCTAGTCGTTAACCTAATGTTAAGCGGCACGTCCGCCCGTAACAGAACTGTGTCACTTGGAACTCCAAAACATAAAGTTTTGCGTGACACTGCACTGCGTACATCACCCTGAATCCAAGATTACTGTGAGATCAGATCATAAAGACTCATTTGCCCAGTAATTTAACTAGCTATAGTGTCCTTCAAACCGGAACACGATAATACTTGCACACTACTGCTTAGCGGCAGAATAATTGGCAAAGCGATGGTACATACCTAGACGAACTTTGCAGAAAAGTCCTACCACCTGGTGAAATTAGACAATTTGACCGAGTTTTTTCCAGCTCTCTTGTCAGAAGAAATCAGATATTTTTAATATTATAAATATTAATTCATCCTATATTAAACTAACTTTCCATTACAGTGAATAGTGTCACGCTGAAATGTCACGAGACACCGGTAAAGCGGAACCAGCAAACCGTGTATAATCCAACCACGTGTCAATAAGCAAGTAAAGCGCTTTGACGCGCCCTGTGACCTTTTGGGTAAACCTATTGAAGGCAAGACGGAAGACCGAATATCTTGCTATTTATAAGTCATGCGGAACAGTCACGTTAAAAGCTTTTGAACATGCATTAAGAAAGGTGTCAATAACATAGAGATACTTAGAGTATTTTTTTTATGTTTTGGCTCCACACTTTTGTGTATTTATGAAATGTGTATATGGTCCTATATTACAAGCACAGTAGCGCTTTTTTTATGTGGTTGCTGGAATTGAACTCGAATCTTCCAGGTTAGGAGTCGACCTGCTAACCCACCACTCTACAGAGGCTGTAGAAATAAGTGTAACTACTTAGATAAGCTACTTAAGTAGATTCTTAGGTTAGTATAAATATAAAAACCAACTTACACAGTTCACGTATTGATTTTGAATATTTTATGTAATTAGTTGATTCGTAATATTCATTTCTGAAGAAATTATGCCGCAACTAACATTTTCTTGTCAAAGTAGTGACAAAAAATTCAACGCCAAAAACTTATTATGCTTATTTATGGCAAGAAATTTGGATGTAGTTCGTACAACTTTTAACAGCACAAATGGGCATGTTTTCTTTATAGCACTAGACTGATCTCATCGAACTTACATCACAGACTAATCGTAAATGTAGGCTAATCTGTGAATTCAGCTCACAGTTTAAAGCAACGTTGTACCTTATCATCAGGCCTGATCTCACAAAGCAACATATTATGTATATGTCAATAATTATAACATTTTTTAAATACTAAGCCACCTACTACTATATTGTTAATTATTTTCCAAGTGTGTAATTATAAATTTATAAAAAAAATGAATGCGCTTTAGACCACACGACTGAAGTAAAACTTCTTTTGTTAGCTCTATCTATAACTTTGTTTTTATAGAAACTGACGTGAGTAGTACTCATAACTACAACTATTACACGGCTAAAACTCACGAGATACAGTCGAATAACTCGACCGGTGTTCGGGCAATAAAGATGCCCATCCTCAAGGAGTACGCGCGGCGGCGGTGGTGGTGGCTCGGCGCTGACGGCGACGACGGCCGGTCGAGTTATTCGACTGTATCTCGTGAGTTTTAGCCGTGTAATAGTTGTAGTAACTTTGTTTTTGCTTTGTTGCAATGTTACTGTCGCAATTTTGACAATTGAAAATTGTCATTTTCCGGACATACCAACATAATAATACAAAATTTTAATTTTTATATGTTTATAATAGAGATCTACGAGAAACAACTTCAACTTCCGTTCGCCTCGCATTCACCAGCTTACTCCCCAAATCAAGCGTGCGTAAGTTTTACTTCAATAAAACAACATTCAAGCATATAATGTTAATATTATTTTATGAATTGATTCGAACGTGTAAAGCCATAAAGCAATTAGCCAAGTTTTCTGCTATCGCACGACAATCCACCATGAAGATAGATGCTACGATGACGCAACCCGCTTTATCTCAACCGGTGAACGTGGATCGTGTCATAAATTACACGTTCCCTTCCTGTGTATAGATACTGCCTACCCTTGACTGTGGCGTATAATATATAAGCAGTAAGGGTTTACGAAGGATCAAGGTCACGATCGATAAGTAAATGTACTGTTGAAGCGTCAACTGAGAATGAAAAACGAAAGAGCTTGAAGGTGTCAACTGCAGATGACTTTGTAAATTATACATAACTAGTTGCGCCCCGCGGTTACACCCGTGGATAAAAAGTATTTTAATTATTTGCTCATCCCACGGGAACATTTCACTTTTTCGGAATAAAATGTAGCCTATATGTTATCCAGTGTATAAGCTATCTTGGTACCGAATTTCATCCGATTCCATTCCGCCATTTAAGCGTGAAGGAGTAACAAACATACACACATACACACAAACACACATACAAACTTTCGCCCTTATAATATTAGTGTGAAGTGTGATAATTGTGGCGTTAGCAAATTAGTTTCTTACGAGCTGACAAAAATAAATAAGTAGTAAATGCTGGATATACCTAACCTAATAGGAAAAAAAATAGTAGAGCGCTTTCTATTGCGCCTGGACCGCAGGCGACCGTATAATAATGTATACGGTAATTGTCTACATTAGTAGACAATCGCTTTGCCAGTTATTCTGCCGTTAAGCAGTGCGCAAGCACTGCTGTGTTCCGGTTTGAAGGCCACCGTAGCTAGTGAAATTACTGGGCAAATGAGACTTTATGATCTGATATCACAGTTTAGTAATCTTATTACTAGATTGTGCTGATGTCTCAGGATGACGTGCGCAGTGCAGTGTCACGCGAAACTTTATAGTTTAGAGTTCCGAGTAACACTGCAGCTGATATGGGCAGCCGTGTCATTTAACATCAGGCGAACGGCTAGCTCGTCACGTCATTCTTGAACATAAAAAAAAATATTTTGGGAAGGTAAATAATTAAAGGTTGATCAAAATTCTGTTGTTAGGTTGCCAACAACTTAAGTCTATTTGAAGTAACCGTGTCGGGCGTGAATCATACCTCTATGTGTGGTATTTGTAGTGATAGTCCGATTGACTAGCTATCAGCGTTATAAAAACCGCAATGCAATGAATGAAAAATAATAAATTAATATTTCGGGGCGCCCGTACGTCAGTCGAAGCTATCGAGAACTGTTGTTGTTTTAAAGGTGACGTACGGACGCCAAGCTTTATTTAAAAGAATATATAAAAAGGTAGGCTGGCACTTGTCCTAAACCAGTAGAGTATCCCTGATACTGGGATACTGGGCGGAGTGTTGACTACAGACCTTCAGGACAAGTGCAACCTACCTTTTTATATATTCTTTTAAATAAATAGCTTGGCGTCCGTACGTCACCTTTAAAACAACAACAGTTCTCGATAGCTTCGACTGACGTACGGGCGCCCCGAAATATTAATTTATTATTTTTCATTCACTGCACCTACTTTCCGCCTCTTCGTGACCGCATCCTCATCGTGTTGAGTACAGACCTTCAGGACAAGGGCAACCTACCTTTTCATATATTCTTTTAAATAAAGCTTGGCGTCCGTACGTCACCTTTAAAACAACAACAGTTCTACATAGCTTCGACTGACGTACGGGCGCCTCATAATATTAATTTATTATTTTTCATTACACCTACTTTCCGCCTCTTCGTGACCGCATCCTCATCCCATCGTCATTTCGAAATATGATTCTACATACCATAAACCAGTTCGAGTATACCGTTTGTTTAACCATAATTATGCTCGCAAACTTCAACTACATAAAGATTATAAAATACTAGTTTTTGATGGAGGTGGCGATTTCAGCCCAACCTACAGGTACAGGTGAATAAAAGCTCACAGGACCTAACTACACGGCTGGCACTTGTTCTAAACCAGTAGAGTATCCCTGATACAGGGATACTGGGCGGAGTGTTGACTACAGACCTTCAGGACAAGTGCAACCTACCTTTTTATATATTCTTTTAAATAAAGCGTGGCGTCCGTACGTCACCTTCAAAACAACAACAGTTCTATATAGCTTCGACTGACGTACGGGCGCCTCATAATATTAATTTATTATTTTTCATTACACCTACTTTCCGCCTCTTCGTGACCGCATCCTCATCCCATCGTCTACAGTTAGGTTGCCTACAACTTAAGTCTATTTGAAGTAACCGTGTCGGGCGTGAATCATACCTCTATGTGTGGTATTTGTAGTGATAGTCCGATTGACTAGCTATCAGCGTTATAAAAACCGTGGTAAATAATTAAAGGTTAATCAGAATTCTGTTGTTAGGTTGCCAACAACTTAAGTCTATTTGAAGTAACCGTGTCGGGCGTGAATCCTCTATGTGTGGTATTTGTAGTGATAGTCCGATTGACTAGCTATCAGCGTTATAAAAACCGTGGTAAATAATTAAAGGTTAATCAGAATTCTGTTGTTAGGTTGCCAACAACTTAAGTCTATTTGAAGTAACCGTGTCGGGCGTGAATCATACCTCTATGTGTGGTATGTGTAGTGATAGTCCGATTGACTAGCTATCAGCGTTATAAAAACCGTGGTAAATTATTTACAAAGTCAACTGGAGTTCACACAATAGGCTATTTGACTGCTATATTTTTATTACATACAAAAATAATTTACCTCAAAAAATAGATAACTGTGAAAACAAAACTTAAATATCTCAAAAAAATGACTAAGTTACAAGCTTTTTAAAATACAGAAATAGAAAGAGACAACTCAAACACGCAGTGACGTCAGTTACCAGTCCTCACAGTAACTCAGTACTAAGCTGTGGTAGCTCTACATACAATCTTTTTGGCATGTGACGTCACAAGCCATGCCTTCATAGTAGCTGTGAGGAAGCTCAACACGATCTCTGTTTTGCGAGAAAGGGACAGGCGATGAAACTTTAAAAGCGTACTACTCCGTGATTAATTTACCGATTTTACTTATTTTTACAATTATTACATTCATTTTTAACCTACTTTATGAAAATAATATTTACTTGTTCATTTTTAATAGTAGTCAAATAGCCTATTAATGTAACAATAACGGCGTCGACAGCTACCTTGCAGATTCCTTCTCAAAGTTTAGTAACGTTCATTTATTTCCACTAAGTTTTCTAGCGTTTATTAGTAATTAAGTACCACTTAGCACTTTTTTTTATGTGACGAAATGACATGACGAGCAAGCCGCTCGCCTGATGTTAAGCGACACGACTGCCCATATGAATGACACTGACACTTGAAACTCTAAATTATATTTTCGCGTGACACTGCACTGCTCACGTCATTCTGAGACAGCACAGTCTGGTAATAAGATTACAAAACTGTGAGATTAGGTCATAAAGTCTCATTTGCCCAGTAATTACACTAGCTACAGTGCCCTTCAAACCAGAACACAGTAGTGCTTGCGCACTACTGCTTGGCGGCAGAATAACTGGCAAAGCGGTGGTACCTACCTAGACGAACTTTGCAGAAAAGTCCTACCACCTAGTACTTATGTTAAAACCATTCAATTTGTAGTAGAATAAATTATTGTGTTTTTTATATTTCTGTTTTTAATTAGCTTATATGTTCTGACGTTATAATTGAGTACTCAATTCTTTTTTCTCTAAAGTAAAATAAAAATAGTGTCCACATTCCAAAACCGGAATTAATTATTTTTAAGTGTACAATTTGCTGTGATTAAACAACATTATTGAGCTTCTGTTCATGTGTTTATATTGCGAGCACATAATTGAAGGGTTGAAAATAAAAAGAGTTTAACTGTCAAATTGATATTTTCCAGAAAATTGACTTTAAACTTCAACGGCGTCATTTTAATGTAGAGTGTTTATAAGGTAATAGAAAAGGTTTATGTACGTTTCAGTTGCTTGAAAATGTTTTATTTCTATTTTTAAATGCTAAATGTATTACTAATTCATACAATTACTGTAAAAATATAATATAATAATGTTTTTATGCTAAGCGAGCTGTATTCCTGTGACAGATAAACCGTTTTTAGACTTAAAATCTCGAGATTTAAGCCTCATTTTGGTATTTTGAGAATGTATTATTGTAGATAATTTCACACTGAATCCAACGATTCCCGTAAGTCATTTTGTGAAATAAATCAGTTAAACCCTTTTTGTTCTCACCCTTTCAATTATAACAATGGTTGACAGAATCGACCAAGTATATGGCAATAGGTGCGTAAGAACATGGCGACATGTTGTTTCGGGAGTAGATTGCTTAATAAACTTTGCAACGTTACAGTATTCTATTGGTACTTATACAGTATGTCCCGAAATTCGAAAAAGCGGGCAAAAGGTGAGAGGGGTCATACCAGGTCTGGTAAAAATTTCGAAAAATCGACACCATTATCATATTTTTGGGTTTTGTGACCTCGAATTTCGTTATTTCAGTGGTGAAGCTAAAGGTCTTTAATAAGCGTTGAATAATGTTTTAGTTTGAAAACTATAGTGAGTATGACACATTTTGTAAAAATAAAAACGGCTTAATTCACGTCGGTCAAAAAGTCGAAACTACTCTGACCAGGTTTCGGACATAATCAATGTCCCAACTCTGTGCGTGCGTTTCGTGCTGACGCTCGCGAAAGCCGCCGCGGCTTGCGTTAGTAACTGGCTCCCAGAAGAAGGACATCGAATATGTCCGAAACCTGGTCAGAGTAATTTCGACTTTTTAACTGACGTGAGTTTAGCCGTTATTCATTTAACAAAATGTGTCATACTTTTCAAACTAAAACAAATACATATCGATTATTGAGTAAACATAAAACAATAAAAAGGGAACTTAATAATAATAACTTAATAATCGATATGTATTTGTAATTAAGACATATAAATGAGTTTGGAATAAAAAAAAATTACAACGGCGCTGAAATATAACTAAAACATTATTCAACGTTTATTAAAGACCACTCTAGTGAAAAAACACTGAAATAACGAACTAACGCAAGCCGCGGCGGCTTTCGCGTTTGCTAGGTTTGTCTAATTAACATAGTTCTTTGAATTTTTTAGTAGTAGAATAAATAATATCACTATTGCCAGTTACAACTGAACTAACTGATATAGAATTTTATTTTATTTTTCCCAGGCCTGGTATGACTCCCCACTCACTGCGTGGCCACTTGAGGGTATGTTTCAGGACACCATGTATTATGTTTACAATATTGTTTTCGAGATTACAAGCACTAGAGAACGACTCATTATGAAATTAGCGATTGAAGTGTTATAAAAAAAAAATCTAAACTCTGACTCTGTAAACTAGACTGTGTAAAAATAAAACGTATAATATAGAACACCATTCATCTACATAAAATTTTAATAAAACAATTGTTGAGTTTCAACAGTTTTTTTTATACTAGGTATGTTTGATGTTGATTGCGATATCAACCAACATTTGTCTTGATGTTAAGCGACAATGTGTTCGTAGGTGCTAACAAAGTTATCCAAGCGTGGACACGTCAGGTAACATGGTTCTCCATTTAACGTGTGCTTCAAATTTAATAATGGAAAGTAAGTAACTTAGCCACCTCAGGAAGCTTTGTTCATTAACTTAATGAAGAAAATGAAATTTGTAGAACGTCGATAAAAACCTTCATTTCTTTTTACTGAGCCTTGAGCACAATTTTTTATTGAAAATCTGTTTAGTTATTGTCAATTAACTTAAATATAAGAAAAAAATAAGGTTAAATATAACCAAAAGTTACCTAAGTGGTGGGACTTTTCTGCAAAGTTCGTCTAGGTAGGTACCACCGCTTTGCCAGTTATTTTGCAACCAAGGGCACTGTAGGTAGTAAAATTACTGGGCAAAGGAGACTTTATGATCTGATCTCACAGTTGTGTAATCTTATTACCAGACTGTGCCGATGTTTCAAGATGATGTGCGCAGTGCAGTGTCACGCGAAACTTTATATTTTGAAGTTCCGAGTGACACTGTTCTGTTATGGGCAGCCGTATTGCTTAACATCAGGCGAACGACTAGCTCGTCAAATCATTCACTAACATTAAAAAAACAGTTTATATCGATACCCAATATCTCTTGCAGCTCCAAATGCGGACGTCTAATCACTGTGTTGCCATAATCACCACGTTTGGACGGCTTGGTATTTGCAGAAGATTTTAAAGTGTCGAAGAAAATGCTGCCCATTCTCTGGATATTTCCTTTAGTCGAATTTTACGGCACCCACGGGAAGAGATGGGATGGTCCTATTCTCAGAGGTATTACTTAGTAATTTATGTTAAAATCCTGTTGTATAGAATTACGAACCATCTGAGTTAATCTAATCCGCCCCATAATTGGGTATCTGTCGGGCTCGCTTCATGGTCGTAACAAGGGTAGGAGAATAGAGATGATAAAGCCCTGGAATTGACTGGCCCGATAGCTCGGTAGTAACCCTGCCTTCTGAGCTGTAGGTTATGGGTTCGATTTCCACCAAGGACAAACATTTGTGTGATGAACATCGGTGCTGGTTCTGTGTCTGGGTGTTATATTGTATTTTATGTATGTATTTAGAAAACTAAAAGTATCTAAGTATTGTATCAACTGGTTCCCATAGTACAAGCTTTGCTTAAGTTTGAGTCTCAAACTTAAGCAAAGCTTGTACTATGGGATGCTAGATGGCGTTGTGTGAAATGTTAAAAAAAAAGCGATGCCATTAAGATTTTTTTGAATGAACGCTCTCATCCTTTGCATTTATTATAAAAATTGCGTGTATTTCAAAGTCAACTTACAAGTTTATTAGAACTTAAGCTTTAAAACCTATATAATAAAACTGAATTTAATGGAATTCAGCGCACCGCCGCATTTTCAGTTTAGTGAATTATTGCTTAAACGAAAATCCTTTTTCTTCCTCTTTTTTTCAGGGAGTATTTTACCGTCACCGCGGACACGAAAAGTTCAAGTTAATTTATCTCTACTTTGAAAATTGAATTCATTTGCCCCTGTTAACAAAAGACTGGTTACGCCCCCGACTGACAGTATTATCGTAGTGATGTTGGATCCCGCTATCGTCTCGCAATAATCTGCCATTGTGTCTGTTAGAATTATACGAGGAATGAGATGTACAATCCATGTCTACCTATTGTGATGAAGACGTTACCGTAATTGTGGAAATTTTGTTTAATTCAAGATGGATTTTTGATTCAGATGTCGTTATTTGTTCAGATTGATTGGTGTATCGTATATTTTTGTACGCATTATCGTAGTTTCAGTAGTTTTTTTGTAGTATTTGTGTTAATCTATGCTATTCCTACTATACCCATCGGGCAAATAATAATATTAATAATAATAACGCCCAAAGATCACATACATAGATCCTGAACCCTAACTAGAATTCACTGGGTCTAGGGACCCAGGAACTACGAGAACCATGGTCCCACAACACCCAGACACAGACGAAGAAGAAATCTTAACTGACTGCATGTGGCACCAATACAAAAATACATACAAATTAGATTATAGTAACGCCTGCAAGTCTATAGCACATTAGCCCAGACTTAAGCCGGTCAGAGTTAAAACTTTTTATTAATAAAATCCAGTATAATTTTAAGTACCTTATATTATTTTGACTTAAAAAAAGTGCTAAAATAGTATATTTGCAATAAAGCTTAATTGTAAATTTAAATTAAATGTAATGCATTGGTGACACCTCCTCCGGTGTTACAGATGTCCATAGGCTACGGTGACCACTTCCCATCAGGTGGGCCGTATGCTTGTTTCCTCCGTTTAACATAAAAAAGTCTTTTGATTATGACTTTGACTTTGACTAATTTTTTATCACATCATGCCTTATCTCAGATATGTCAAAAAGGTGCAAAAAGATGTTCACAACCTTGTCACCTTTGTACATACCGATGTATACGAGAGAGACATATATACGATGAAAATTTCCGGTGACGAAGATGAAGCCTTATCCTGTCGAAGAGAGAAGGAAGAAGGAAAAAGATAAGGGGAAATGGTTAATAGATGAAAGGAAAAAGGAATGTCTGTCGTTACAATTCTCCTTTTCTTTTATTCTCCGCCACATTATTGCATTTATGGGCATTTCGACTGAATGCAGTGGAGGAAAATAAGCGAGCACTTTGAACCACTTTTAGTAAACGATGTTATAAAAGTTTTAGTAGAACAAAGCGCAGAAACATTAATTTGTTTATGACTCATTCGAAAAGTTTTATCTAAGAATGCTGGTTATAATTGATTATGGACACTATTTGAAAGTAAAGTAAATTTGTAGTTGCTACTATGATTTATAATTGTGATATGCAGATAAACACTTGGAATGCGTAATGGCTTTTTTAAATTTAAAGTAAAACTTCTATATGGATGCTTGATTTGAGGGGTAAGCTGGTGACTGCGAGGCGAACGGAAGTTGAAGTTGGTTCACGTAGATCTCCATTGTCAACATAACAAAGTTAAAAATATGTATTATTATGTTGGTATGTCCGATAAAATGACAATTTGCAATTGCCAAAACGGTGACATTGACTTTAAACAACGACCTGATAGAGCTAAACTAACGTTTTATTTCAGTCGTATGATCTAAAGCACACTCGTTTTTTATGTATAATTTAGTTACTACAAATCTCATAATATTACGTAAATTATAATAATTATATCAAAGATAGACTTTCCTCAGGAAATAATAGAGGCGAGATAGGCATTACCCATCAAGTAATTAGTTCAAATTGCTCTGGACGGGTTGAAATCTAGGACGCTCGTAAACAGAGCAGTCGTTTCACATACCACAGCTCACGTATAAAGCCTACATATACGCGGCTGTTGTTATTGTTGGTGTAATAAATGAGATTAAATTTTCTCGTTTCTATTAATATATACAAGGTGGAACTTAATTCGTCCTTTTCCTTTGATGTATGTATTCAGTCCATGCTATAGAATGCTGCCCTATAACTGAATAAAAAAGTACTTATGAAATAAAACTTAAATCTAGGTATTATTAAATTTAAATTCCAAAGAAAAGCCTTGTGACATTGAACAAAGTAGGTGTTTTATTTTTGTAAGATAAATAACGGCTAAAACTCACGTCAATTATTTATCTTACAAAAATGTGTCATACTCACGATAGTTTTCAAACTAAAAAGGTGTTTTATTGCCTACGAAACATTTACAAAGCACTCAGCTGGTGCCTGCGCTGTGTGTACCGTTAAATAGACATTTCGGCTGTCATGCAGTTATTTTAAGAGGCACTAAATACTAAAACAAAATCTTTTTTTTTTTTAAATTGATGTTTGTACTAATATTCTATAGCATGGTCTGAGTACATACATTTAAGGAAAAGAGTTAAATTAAATGCCACCTTGTATACAGCTTTTTGAAGTAAAACTTCTTTACATACGCTCTCCTTGGATGGAAGATGATGAATGTGAGGCAATCGTAAGTTGAAGTTGGTTCACGTAGATCTCCGTTGCCAACATAACAAAGCTAAAAACTTATATTGTTATGTTGGTATATATAGGTAGTATATCCCGTAAAATGACAACTTGCAATTGTCATGATGGTAGCATTAACATCAAAGTTATACAGTTACACAAAGCTATATCGACCGATATATAGAGCTAATATAAAGAAGTTATACTTCAGTAGTTTGGTATAAAGCACACTCGATTTTTTTTTAAATTTTTAAGCGTCGTCACATAAAAGACGCTAGAAAAAGTAAAACAAATGTTACATTCATTTTTAGCATGATTTAATTTACAAACCCGGCTTTCTCAATTTGAGTTTTGGTTTGACTCCATTATAACTTAATTATTTTACTGAATCTATAAACTGGCAATAAAACAGTTTTGGACACAAAGAGCGTGAAGTGATCAATCTCTTCATTTGAGAGCAAATTGAAAGCAATTCCGAGATTTGTTTGAAACAACTTGTCTTGAACCATTTTCTTGGAGAAATTACGACTCTCTTGGAAAAAAGTTTTATTCAGAATCTGTATTAATGCCATTATTTAGAAAAATAAGTTTATGTAATATGTACAGCGCTTAAACAATTAGTTGAATAAGAAAATTATGTAACTGGTTAAGTGTTATCAAACAATATTTTTTCGGATGGATGGAAATTTCCGCCAAAGATCCAAATCTTTCTCTTTGATTCGTTAGTTTCTTTTCGTACACAACACCTACCTATGTATTATATATACGAGTGGAAAATAATACAATGTTGCCTGAATTATACATTTTTCCATTTACATGAAGTCGCAAGTGAATAACGGAAATTATTCACATTCAAATTTGCTTTCATCGGTTCAAATCTATGCTATGCGGTATAAAGTTCAGCTTATTTGACTGGCCTGATAGCTCAGCTGGTAGTAGCTCTGCCTTCTGAATTGCAGGGTGTGGGTTCAATTCCCACCCAGGAAAACATTTGTGTGATAAACATCGATGTTTATTCTGTGTCTGGTTTTTATATTGTATTATATGTATGTATTTAGAAATAAAAATTATCTGTGTATTAAGTTATCTGGTTCCCATGGTTTGGGGCTAGATGGCGCTGTGTGTGAAATGTCCACAAATATTAATTTTTAATTCAATTTTTATGAAATTTGTTTTACAGGATCTATGGTTACATCGATTTTTAGTCTTGGACGATTTATGTAAGCAACTAGCTTCGCCCCGCTGCTTTGCCCGCGTGGTAAAAATTTTCTAAGCTTTCCTATTTTTTTCTTTCATAACAACCTTTAACTGACATTAATACACACAAAAAAAAGAATTAGCGAGAAAGTTCCATCCGTTCACACGTGATGCGATGACCAATGGAAATACAGGTTAATTTTTGTGTATGTATAAGACATATATTATCTTTTATATCTATATCATTTGGATTGTCTATAGGTCATCGCGGCCAGCATAGAGTCCAAATGTTTTTTTTAGTACCATGTAGTGTTTAGTATTAGTCAGATATTATATCATTGTACTATTTAGTTTGAAAATAAAGGTTTCAACCTAGATGTCTATTTTGATTGAGGAAAAAAATTGCTCCTTTAGCAACACAAGATGCGAAGGTTCAAGGCGACCGCAGTAATGTCTTTGGTTCAACTCTCGTACCCAAGTTGTGGGCTGGGTATCAGTTCGGATATTTGGCTGGTCGCCAACTGCGGACACACCGAGGCTCAACAGGTCACGTCATACAAAGCCTTGGGTATTAACGTTTCAGTTATCAACGTTCGAAGCGGCCTGAAAAAGGAAAACTGATAGTTTTCTTACTGAATGCTTTTCTGATCAAACTATAAGATCGGGGGATGAAGGGATTTAAGATATTGAGTTGAACTGACTTTAATACTCAATATTTTTTGTTTAGTTAATACTGTTTTTTAATCCAATAAAATAAGATATTTCATTCACCAAAATGAAGGTGATAAAATCCGCACTGGTGACGTGCATGAGGTATTTTTAATTTGTTAAACGCTTGACCACTGACAGCCTCTGTGGTATGGTGGTTGAACACGTTGGCTCATAACCCGGTGACGGATTTGATTCCCGCGGCAGGAAAAGTGTTTATGCACAGAAAAAAAAGCGCAAATACTTGTTCTGAGTCTGGGTGTTGTGGGACTCTGGCCTAGTTTTTCTTGGGTCCCTAGATACAGGAAATCCTAGTTAGGGTCTAGGATATATCTATGTGATCATTGGGCAATTATTATTATTATTAGTATTAATGTCTCGCCCGATTTAAAGCAATGGCGTGGTCTACGGTGAGGCATGCTTGTCTAGAAAGCTTGTGTTTTATGCCATAGGTCTATAATGTATCAACAAATGTTGAGATGTTAGTGCCGATAGTCGTGAATGATGCATAGAGAAGGTTATGTGAAAGTGAATTTCAACATATTTACCTACTAGGACTAAAAATAAAATATTTTTTTTTACGTAAGTAAAAAGCCACGCAATGCCTAATAATGTGTAGGTATTGGAATTCATTTAGAATTTTTGGATCATAAACCAATAAATATCTTTATCAAAATATTCTTTCACAGAACTAATCAGTGTAGTCTTTTTATTGACAAAATTATCGTTAATATTTTTCTCAAGAACAAGCAAATATCAGCTTCATGTTTACTTAGTAAAATAAGTATTAGTTCGTCCTCGAGCCCAATTAATAGTGATGATGTTTAATAATGTTTAATACATTTTATCACACTAATATTAAAAAAACGAAAGTTTGTATGTGTGTTTGTGTTTATGTTTTTTACTCCTTCACGCTTAAACGGCTGAATGGATTTGGATGAAATTTGGTACCAAGATAGCTTATACACTGGATTAACATATATGCTACATCTTATCCCGAAAAAGGGAAATGTTCCCGTGAGAATAATTAGTGTACTTTTTGTCCGCGGGTGAAACCGCGGGGCGCACCTAGTATTACAATATAGAGTAGTACCTCTACCAAGAGTAGGATGTTTATGCGGAAATTGTGCTATATAAGCAAATGCGTCTTCACGGTACTCCCAAGTATGTCATTATCCCAGGCATTTTGTGTTAAAGAAATATCGCAAAATACGGTCAGAAAAGCAGGTACTCAGAATAACAACCCACTCAACGAGAAGAGAGAATACTCCTGATTAGACTCGTTTTGTTCGCTCTCCATAGACTTGTAAGGAAGCCAAATAAATTATTAGATTAAGACATTAATTTACTTTCGGTTAATTTAGATTTATATTTGTAACAATCTTTTTAGTAGAATAGAATAGAAAAGATATTATTTAGCCAAGATTATCCACCGATTTATCTAAGTCGGATACCCTTCATACAATTTCATGTGTTGATAAGTTATCTCGTGTATGTACCTAATAGATTGAAAATAGTATAGAAAAATGGGAAAGTTTCAACTGATTTGTAACTACTACCAGCCCAAACCAATTGAAGTATATTGGTTAATATATTTATACTAGTTGCGCCCGCGGCTTCACCCGCGGATAGAAAGTATTTTAATTATTTGCTCATCCCACGGGAGCATTTTACTTTCCGGGTAAAAATGTAACCTATATGTATAAGCTATCTGGTGAATAAGCTATGTTGGTACCGAATTTCATCCAAATCCATTCAGCCGTTTAAGCACGGAGGAGTGGTCGTGTTAGTTATACAATTTATAACTCAAGAACGGCTGAAACTTGGTAGGGAGGTAGCTTAAAACCAGGAAACGCATATGATATTTTTATCTCGTTCTTTTTTTTTTTTTTTTTTTTTTTACTTCAAACTTGTCAAGCATTTGACCACGCTCTCACCTGATGGGAAGTGACGATGCGATCGAAGGTGTAGCATGCTAGCCAAGTAAATACCTATTCACTCTTCTCTTGAACACGCCCGGGTCATATTTCGCCGGAAACACAGACGCTGGCAGGGCATTCCATTCCTTAGCCGTTCTAATTAAGAACGTTGAGTCAAATCGCTTGGTACGAATGGGTGGTATTTCGACCACAAAAGGATGGCGCTTAGCCGAGCGTCTAGTAGTCCGGTAGTGGAATGGTGATGGGAGAATTAGATCATGCAGTTCTTGAGCGCATTCACCGTGGTGTAATCTGTAAAAAACCGACAGACTTGCCACCTTACGTCGATGTGCAAGGCTCTGGAGCCTTTCACCAACCAAAGTGTCGTCGTCAATGAGCCTTTTGGCACGCCGTTCAATCGAGTCCAGAGCCTCAAGCTGGTACTTGGCAGACCCGTCCCACAGGTGGCAGCAGTACTCCGTTCGACCGCGTTTTACTATTTTACCCCGTGCAAAGCCGGGGCGGGTCAACTAGTTTCTTATAAAATATAACGGTGACATCGATCAAACATAATTAGCCCACTACGGCTACATCACGAGACTGGCCATGTGAATTATTAACCTATTGGTTGACAGGCTGAATTGGTTTCACTTCCTATCGGATGACAGGTCAAATTGCTGCCATTTCAGACTGACATCGGTACGCGCAATTATGTCGGATACTACCAGAGTGAACCGACGATTATAATGGATTATATTCTATTTTTGAATATAAGCTAAGATTAGAAAAGCTGAGAATTTAGGCAGTCGATTGTTTTTTTTTTCCTTATCTATGGATTTAGTTTGAAACTGTCATGTTTACGAGCTTTAAGGTGAGTTTTTTATTATATTTATACGCCGCATTGTATTATTTTCCAAAACTTGTGTTATTTTCAGTGTTAGTGCATAAAATTTAATTATTAATTAACTTGAAAACTTAATTACTTGACATTGGCTAAATACACAAAAGTGTGGAGCCAAAAGCAAAACAAAAAAAACGTTCGGCGGGAGCACAGTCTAAAAGGGCCAGAACAGATTATATGTAGAAACTTTATTGGTTAAAGTATTAGTAATATTAGTTTATTAAGTTGAATATTGTACTGTTTGTTTCTCCTAAACATTAATAAAAAAAAAATAACAGACAGTGATTGAAATCTGCAAACTCCATTTTTTTCAATGAAGCCTGTGTTTTTTGTTAAAAAATTTTTGCAATGCAAACACTTTCGTACGTGGGAAATTCATGAAACTTCTTCAAGGTGACAAGAAACGTAAGTATTCTTTAAAGTAAATTTACGTACCACATGCTACATTCAAATTTATGTTGATTCGTTATGCCAAAGTTCAATGGAAATTTTTACTTGGCAATTATTTAGCAACGGACGTCTAAAGGCTGTTGATGATGATCAATATGAACATAAGCCTCGCCATAGAGCAACATTTTCAGCGGCTGCTTGTTTCCCAGTATAATACTCTTATATTAGATGCTTGCATTTTGCATCCTTCGGCTCCTCATGATTTTGGCTTTGTCAGTCCACATAGTGGGGAGCCGACATACGCTGCATTCCGCTTCGTGCCACTCGCAATTTTTTCTTCCGCATTGGTGTCAGCATTCGATTTAAAATGGTCATGTAAAAGAAACGAAAACAAAAAAAATCAGTTGTGCTGTAAACCACACGACTGAAGTAAAACTTCCGTAGTTTAACTCCATCTATCGGGCGTTGTTTAATGTTCATTTCGCCATGTTGAGAATTGTAAATTGTCATTTTACCAGACATACAAATAAAATAATACAAATTTTTAACTTTGTTATGTTGTCAATGTCTATGTGAATCAACTTAAACTTCCATTCACCTGCCATTCACTAGCTTACTCCCCAAGTCAAGCGTGCGTAAAAAAGTGTTACTTCCAAAATTATAGGGCATTCGATTAAAAAACTTCCTCTTTTTTAATCTTCAGCACTTTTCCCACACTCAATATAGACACGGCTGCGAATAGGAACTGCAAAATTTCTGAACAAACAATGTATGGCACTAAAATTAACTGTGCACAATATTGGATAGTGGCAACAGCCTGCCGCTTGACGCTGAATATAATCGAGGTTGAAACTGCTATTGTGAATTCAATGAATACGGAAACTAATTGGTTGCTTTCCGTTTTGGATTGAAAACTATATAGAGGTATTGGGAATCTTAGTTCACTGAATCGTTTGATAACTAAAAGTATTTGGTCAGTACGTATCGTTAACCTGACCAATATTTTAAAATGAAAAAGGTTGTCTTTGTTTGTGTGGCTTTACGCAGAAACGGCTGCATCATTTTGGATGAAATTTTACACACATTTCTAATTAATACTGTTATTCGTACAATCTCCATATTATATACTTTACTGTGCATTTTTAGCTCATTAAAATCAGAGAAAGCTGCCCACGTTCTTGGCGAGAGGTGAGTATTGAATAGACTCAATAACGCCGATGGATTAGTCGTACTCTACGCTTTCGCATTCGCAAGATAGGCACAAAAACAAGTGCAACTAGAGGCTTCATATTCACTCACAACGCGGCCGTCTATGTCGAATACTAATTATTGCTTCTTGCACAAAGTATGTAACGACTAGTCACCGACGCAATTGACAGCTCCGCGTCTAGTCGCGGCGACAAGACGCCAGATTCAAACGACAACGCCGCATCTTGTCGCGACGACTAGATGTGGCGACAAGTCACCCAGTTTGCGATAGCCCTTAGAGTGAAGGACAAGCCTACGTTACGTCTTTCGGTTCGTGGTCATCACTAGAGTGGGTACCTTTCTTACTTTTCCACCATTATAATGCAACGTCTGTTGCGAATTCGAACAGACTTTAAAGGGCTTATCAGATAAACAGGCTGACTTAAACTAATCTCCACTTTATCACGATAAACCAGCAGAGTTTTCGATCTCGTTCTTATTTACAAGTGAAATTAAACCGAGTAACAACTTAATGCTATTAAAGCTCTAAATTAACAGATCGAGAGCGGTTTAACAAAAACCTTTGGAATAAAATACTTAATTGTAACGTAATTTACAAAGAGTAAGCGATAAAAATGCCAATATTGTTGGATGGGTACGTTATTGGATAGGTACGTTGTTGGATGGGTACGTTATTAGATGGGTGATTTGTTGGATGGGTTTGTTGTTGGATGGGTATGGTGTTGGATATGCACGTTCTTGGATGGGTACGTTATTGGATAGGTACGTTGTTGGATGGGTACGTTATTAGATGGGTGATTTGTTGGATGGGTTTGTTGTTGGATGGGTATGGTGTTGGATATGCACGTTCTTGGATGGGTACGTTATTGGATAGGTAAGTTGTTGGATGGGTACGTTATTGGATAGGTACGTTGTTGGATGGGTACGTTATTGGATAGGTAAGTTGTTGGATGGGTATGATGTTGGATAGGTATGTTGTTGGACGAGAATTACTGTATTTAGGTTATAACTTGAAAATTATTGCAATGCTACATTGTTTATATACGATATTATTAGCGTGTACGTTCCCACCGCTGGAACAAATGGCCTTCTTCCATACCCTGTGTTAGACTAAATTATATGCCACAATCCACTGCACTGGCCCTAGTACATGCATTCGAATGTTGTAATTCTTGGATGTGCAGGCTTTCCCTCGATATCATTCTTGTAAGAATGAATCCAAATTTGCACATAACTTGAAAAGTCACAGGCCAGGTGGTATTTAAACCAGGACGCGTTGGTCTGAAAATTATACAGGCTACCACTAAGTTACACACGCTCTAATTATAATGTTATAACAAATCTTTGAAGAGGAAACATGCATATGATGAGCATGAGAACATGTTGGACTCCAAAGCCAGTAGCTGTACTATTCTGCAGTTGTCAATACCCGTTGCTGTGTGCAATTCAGTGCTTCAGAGGCGGGCTGTGGCAACATGAGACATTCAATTTCCGCATGTCAACTCGCCTTGTCGACGTCGACCGGACACTGCCGATGTAGCTCTTCTACCAATAGCTGTATAATTTTAAATTAATTTCAGTTAGTTGAAATGCTTGAAATATACTATACGCAATTTTATTAAGCCAGTGAGTGAAATAAAGTTATACAACGTCCGTGCGTATCTAGTACCGCTATCAAAAAATGCCGTTAAAAATGGTAACGGATAATTAAGCGGTATATGTTGGTGGTGGGTTTTTTTTAAAATAAATGATGCGAAGTTAGGAGAGTAACGCTCGGGGTAGGTGCGAAATGCAAAAACCGAATATTATATTATTATTATTATTAAACTTTAAAGTATAAAAATAACGGTAAATATCACACAAATAACGCTATTCTCCGGCTTTAAACTGGTTCAATATTTTGTCACAGGAACTAAAATGAATCAACATGAAACCCGTATATCAAGCGCTTCACGGTGCTTATTAATTTTTCAATGTCACAACTTGCCCGATGACCTTTCAGGGTCTTTAAATAAAACAAAGGTTAGGAAAATGGCGATGATGAGGTCATCAGGGGGTTGTAATTTAATTAGAAGAGAGCGTGCAGCGCTCTGTGATAGGGATTTGGAGGCTTTACGGTCATAGCTCTACAACTTTACTAAGGCTTGCGATTGGACCTCCTTTAAGTTTTTTGAAATGTAGAAGAGGATTCATGGAGAATTCAAAATTATTATACGGAATATTTGCTATTATTTTATATAAATTCTATATAGGCTCTTCTGAAATATAGACCTAATCACATCACATTACACTAATATTATAAAGGCGAAAGTTTGTTTGTGTGTATGTTTGTAAATCCTTTACGCTCAAATGGCTGAATAGAATTCGGAATCAAGATATATACATTTATATACTAAATAAACATATAGGCTATATCCCGGAAAAGTTAAATTTGGATGAGGAAATAATTAAAATACTTTTTATCCGCGGGTGAAACCGTGGGGCGCAACTAGTAATTTCATAAGGTATACATATAAATCGAGAGTGAACAGGTATCTTCTAGGCAGGCTTGTTACATCGTAGACCATATCGTCAATTACCATCGGGTGAGATAGTGTTCAAACGCAAACCTATCAATTATAAATAAAGTATAAATATATAAATGAGATGACTACTCATCGCAAAAATATTACCTGCCAAGCTTAATAGTGACAGGTTACATACTTGTTCTATGTACTCGTTATATACACGGTGGAATTAAATTCACTCTTTTCCTTAAATGTATGTATTCAGACTATGCTACAGAATATTCAAACAAGGTCCAACAAAAAAAAAGTTTTGTTTGTATTTAGTGTCTCCTAAAATAACTGCATGACAGCCGAAATGCCTATTTAAGGGTGCATACAGTGGGGGCACCGGTTGAGTGCTTTGTAAATGTTTCGTAGGCAATAAAACACCTGCTTTGTTTAATGTCGCAAGGCTTTTCTTTAGAATTTGAATTTAGTAATACCTAGATTTCAATTTTATTTCATAAGTTCTTTTCTTATTTAGTTAAGCATTAAAGGAAAAGAACGAATTCAATTCCACCTTGTATATTCATTTTAACATAGGTAGCAAAACAAATACAAATTAAATCACAGATTTTTTAAAGAAAGATTTATTTACTTTACTTGACCGATAATTTAGTAATTTCACCAATTGATGCCAAAAATGTAACTAATAAAATTAATTAAATAATAAAAAAAACTGCAAAAATCAACATTATATCGCAATATAACTAAAACGCTTTGAAATTTTTTAAACAGCTACATGAATAATAAAAGCAAATCTGAAAGATTGTTGTTAGAAGTATTTTTAATAAAAGTTCCCTCAACTCTGGAGACGTAAACAAAATAAGTCAACAAGCGCCAGTTTATAGATGACTTTATCAAATAATATTGTTTTTATGTATCAAAAAATATGGTGGTTATCGTTCAAAAACAGGAGATGAAAGTCAAGATTGTCTTTTTAGACAGTGGACTAAATTGACCTTGTGAAGAAAACCTACCTCAATCTTATGTAAAGTCATGTTTATCAAAAAGATAGGTAGTAAAAAACATACACAAGCATGTGTAGTTTGAACGTACAACGACTAGACGGAGCACCGCTAAGCTCTATATTTCACAAAATATATGACTATAATTTGGTTATTATAGTCATATATTTTGTGAAATATAGCATATAAAATATATGACTATAATTTGTTTATTATAGTCATATATTTTGTGAAATATAGAGGAAGCTTAAAACATATCTAAAAAATGAGTATCATTGATATTAATATCTATAATACTTGTTATCTTATATATATGTTGTTGTATTTGATATGAAATATTATTTACTTGTACTCACTTGGTGACATTAGTGGTTTTTCAAGAAATTGGATTTTGAGTGGTTTATTTTTAACGCTTTAAAAGCTTTTATCTCCAACCACAAAGCACTCTACAAGTAAAATGGATAGGAATCCCTCAAAAACCGCTCAATCCCAATTGAATAAACGCCAGGGAATTCCTGGACAAACATCGTAGTCGCAGGTGTGTGAAAGCCGGTGATTGCATCGGTTTACAGATAGCTGCAGAGAACCTTGGGCTTCGGGCGATCTCACGTCTCTTTGGGTTTCAAATAATCCTACTGGGAAAGTTTTCTGTATAGTGAGGATTATACTAGATGCTGATTAGCATTCCTGCAATATTTACAGAAGTTGATCGACCGAATTTATAGAGCAAGAATCAATGAATCACCTCAAGCACGTAAATTTTCTAGTTGGCACAGGTGCTAATTAATATCTTAAGATGAGGATGAGGATCACACCAATGGTCAATAATGTGAAGAAAAAATTAACATTAAACATTGCACGTTATTAAAAATTACAAAATCGTGTGTTATTTATACCACACCACTGAAGTAAAGCTTCTTTAGTTCCAAATCATCGGCCGGTATAACTTTGTTTTTGCTTTGTTTAATGTCAATGTCACCATCTTGAAAATTGTAAATTGTAATTTTCCTGGACATACCAACTAATACATTGTATTATTAAATAATAATACAACATTTTTAATAATTTTTAACTTTGTTATGTTGACAATGGAGATCTATGTTACCAATAACTTTTAACTTCCGTTCGCCTCGTGACGTATTTACCAGCTTACTCCCTAAGTCAAGCGTGCGTAAAAAGTTTTACTTCAATAAATCATATTTCACCGGTACAGAATTTGGCACATTTAGTATTTTTTTTTTTTTTTTTTTTTTTACTTCAAACTTGTCTAGCATTTGACCACGCTCTCACCTGATGGGAAGTGACGATGCGATCGAAGGTGTAGCATGCTAGCCAAGTAAATACCTATTCACTCTTCTCTTGAACACGCCCGGGTCATATTTCGCCGGAAACACAGACGCTGGCAGGGCATTCCATTCCTTAGCCGTTCTAATTAAGAACGTTGAGTCAAATCGCTTGGTACGAATGGGTGGTATTTCGACCACAAAAGGATGGCGCTTAGCCGAGCGTCTAGTAGTCCGGTAGTGGAATGGTGATGGGAAAATTAGATCATGCAGTTCTTGAGCGCATTCACCGTGGTGTAATCTGTAAAAAACCGACAGACTTGCCACCTTACGTCGATGTGCAAGGCTCTGGAGCCTTTCACCAACCAAAGTGTCGTCGTCAATGAGCCTTTTGGCACGCCGTTCAATCGAGTCCAGAGCCTCAAGCTGGTACTTGGCAGACCCGTCCCACAGGTGGCAGCAGTACTCCATACACGATCGGACTTGTGCTTGATACAGATTTAGAAGCTGTCCAGGTGTGAAGTACCGCCTTACCTTGGACAATATGCCGAGTTTTTTTGAAGCTACTTTGGCTTTGGACTCGATGTAGGATCCAAAGTTTAGGTTTGACGTGAGATCAACACCCAAAAGCTCAAGATGGTTTCCTAAACTTACAGATACACCACGGAATGAAGGAGCCAGATGGAGTGGGCTCTTTTTAGCAGTGAATAAACACGCCTGTGTTTTTGCAGCATTGAACCTAACCAAGTTATCATCGCCCCAATCGGACACGGCTTTCAAAGCCAGGTTCATGCGCTCAACCATAGCCTCTCTCTCAATCCGGACGTCGTCACCACTGGCTCGGGCACTGGATGTGTATCTTTCAACAACAGTACTATCATCTGCATACCCAAAGGTACCGGGCTTTAGCAAATCATTGATGTGGAGTAAGAATAGTGTTGCTGAAAGAACTGACCCCTGAGGTACACCAGCATTAATAGCTAATTGATCGGAAGAGCAGCCATCAAGAACTACTCTAAGCGATCGTTCCCTCAAAAAGTCTGATATCCAAGTGCACAAACCAGCAGGTAGTCCGTAAGATGGAAGCTTATTCAGAAGACCGTCGTGCCAGACCCGATCAAATGCCTTAGAGACGTCTAGAGATACAGCAAGTGCCTCTCCATGCATCTCTAAGGCTTCGCTCAATATGTGAGTGGCATACGCGAGAAGATCCCCAGTGGACCGGTTTCGGCGAAATCCGTATTGCCGGTCACTGAGGAGATCATTGTCTTCAAGGTATGCCAAGAGCTTGTTGTTAATTATACGCTCCATACTCTTACAGAGAATGGAGGTAATTGAGATGGGTCGATAGTTGGCAGGATCAGCACGACTGCCCTTCTTAGGTACAGGTTGTACGTTGGCTAGCTTCCAACTCATAGGGACTATTCCGGTGTCTAGAGAGAGGCGAAATAGGCGTGTTAGAATGGGAGACAACTCGGGTGCACAGCTCTTAAGTACAATTGCAGGTATACCATCGGGACCACTGGCTTTGTTCACGTCTAGACTGCGTAATGTTTTTAGTACTTCCTTCTGACGTATGCGTATTTCCGGCATGAAAACACCGCATTGTGGAAGGCAGGGAGGTACCTCATTAGCAGTATCTAAACGCGAAGCTTCTGCAAAGAGAGTGGCAAACAAGTTTGCTTTTTCTTTTGCAGTGTGAGCCAGCGATCCATCTGGTTTCAATAATGGAGGCAGTGAGGATCGACAGAAGTTCGCTTCAACCGATTTGGCTAGGGACCAAAAAGCCTTACTACCCGCTGGGTAGGAAGCAAGTTTAGTCCCTATTCGACCAATATGATTGAAACGAGCCTTCCTTAATTCCTTCTTACAGGCCTTGGCGGCAACGTTAAAGGCTTTCTTCTTAGCTCGAGTGTCCGAGGCCTTGCGTTTTCGAGCGTCAGCCCATGCCAGATATGCCGCATGCTTCTGCGCTTCAGCACGTGCACATTCGGCTCCAAACCATGGGCTGGCTTTGCTGGTCACGGGTTTATCGGAAAATGGAATAAAATATTCCATAGCCCGACATACTACCTCAGTAACCGCATTCGCGCAGACCGTCGGATCTCCAGAAGAAAAACACGTTTGCCGCCAAGGATATGAAGCGAAGAAATGTCGCATCTCGTCCCAGTCTGCTAAGTTGTATCTCCAGACACGCCGATTGCTCTTAGGGCTTGGGTCAGGCGGGGAGTATACTGAAACGGACTTGACCAGACAGTGATCGGAACTACCAATGGGTGAGGATACCGCCACAGAGTATCGGTCTGGTTCAGTCGTGAGCAGAAGGTCGAGGCAGTTAGCAGTGTGGCTATCAATATCAGGCACTTGCGTTGGCTCTTTAACAATCTGCGTTAAATTGAGCGCCAAAGCGAGCTTACGCGTCTCTCTCCCAGCGTGGTCCGTGATCCGGTGTGGGACTAACCACTCCTGGTGGTGAGCATTAAAGTCCCCCAGAACAACAAGCGGAGCCGAAGGATAGCGTTGCTGAGCCACATCTGCCATTTCACTGAGATACTCCATTAGAAGAGTTGTCTCCCGGTCACCGCTATGTGATCTGTACACACCAGCATAGAGAATTTTCTCAATGCCGGTGTCCACAAGCACCCAAATCACCGAAAAGTGGGGATGTTCAAGGTTTCGGAGACGCAAACAGCAAATGTCATCACGGACGTAAACGAGATACCAGCGCGTGGAAGGAAGCGGTTTTCCAAGATGAATCCTGGATAGTCCAGATATGCCGTGTCTGATGGACATCCTATTTGCGTCTCAGTCAAGAAGAGCAAGTGCGGTTTGTTGGTCTCCAGATGATGATGGACCGCTTGCAGATTTGAGTGCAGCCCACGAATATTTGTGAGGTGCACTTTAAGAGTGAGGACGTGCATCTGCCGTTTAAACTTGCTCAATTTATTTGACTTTTTCATAGTTGGGTGAGTTAGGTAGACAAGTAGGAAGTGGACGAGATATTGGGATGCTAACCCTCAGTAATAGAGAAGCTCCTACGCCAATGGAGAACTTGCGCGGAGACTGCGGGGACGCCCGAACCCCCCTGAAATTGCCCACAAGTTCCTCACTTCCAGTCGCCAACTGGCCCTGTGGACAACCTCAGGATTTTACACAAGCGGTGGGGCAGCCTTTCGTAGTTGGCTAGACTACTACTTGGGCCCCCTACAACTTGCGGTTGGCCAGCAGAGAGCACCGTGCTTCGGATCCCGCTACCCTCCGAAGCAAGGTCTCCAACGCGAAAGCATCTCCATCACCAATACCGGTCTGCATACCCAACACAACTGTCCACATCTACTCGTCATTAACAAAAATCGTCGTTCACTCACATTTATGTTTAACACCGAAATTTTGTGATACACTAGCGGTTAAAGCTATGGGGAATCCGTAGGTTTTATATATTCACGATACCAGTAAGTATCCTTTAGAGTTTTGGCGGGAAAGCGAAAAAGATTGCGTCACTGTATTGTATTATTTTCCAAAACGTGTTTTTTTTTCAGTATTAGTGCATAAAATTGGTGGCATTCTATTCGTTAAGTGCTGGATTAAAGGCGTGAGTGTGGGAAAATGGTATAATGATGGTGAAACGTTTCTTTTCGTGTTGTTTCCAAAACTCCATAGAAGCTTCAAGTAAAGTTGCCACCACTTTACTAGGAGTATGACTTTGACTAGACTATGACTTGACACATATTTGCGTGAAATATCATTATTTTGATAAATTATCAATTGCTTGACACTGGCTAAATACACAAAAGTGTGGAGCCAAAAAATGTAAAAAAAAGTATCCTATACATTTAATTAAAGCAAATAATGTGTAGACCTTGTCTGTCAAGCTGAAAGATAAGTTTCTCAGAAAAATTGTTTCAGCGAATCTCCGGAGCATAACCTAATTCACGTCGTTACCTTGTATATAAAATAGATAGAGGCACCACCTTGTTTAGTCGAATAAGGAGCCCAGACACAATTACGGGCGGCTTATCAAATAGATAGACAAACAGGGCGTAAATAAGTGGAGGCTTGGGTATGTGTTATCAAATAAACTGAAATACTATTATGGAAGATTTTTTTTGTTTGCATCAAACTTGTCTAGCATTTGACCATGTTCTCACCTGATGGGAAGTGACGATGCAACCAAAGGTGAAGCATGCTAGCTAAGTAAATAACTATTCACTCTTCCCTTGAACACTGAAGTAGAAGTATTGAAGTATGGACAAAGTTAGCGACTGCATGTAACTCCCATAAATCAACCCTTCTGCTCCTTGATTTCGGAAGTTTAATTTGAAACTTTTAATGAATTCACTGGTCCTCGACTGTTTGATAATTTGTGTGAATTTTGTTATTAGTTTAGTAGCAGGTATTATGATTGTATGCAGTTAGACAATGAGCCAGTTTGATATAACTACTATGCAATCATAATAAGATACAGCTGGGCTGGGTCGTGGGTAGTATTTGAAAATCTTTGCTGAGTCTTCTCAAAGCCCATGCCACAAAGTCTTAAGACGAAAGTCTTTAACCAGTGCGTCTTACCGGGCATGGCCTACGGAGCTGAAACGTGGACACAGGACTCGTCCATCAATTCAAGGTCAATCAGTGAGCCATGGAAAGAGCTAAAGTTAAAGTTTACAATCACAATGAAATAATAAAAAAATAACTGACATAAAATTGCATGCGAAGCAAACGCAAAAACTTCAGTAGTTTATAGATAGATGTAGGAATTAAACACTGTAAAATTTTTGAGTTCTGTCCCTTTGCTTGGTTTGTACCGCTATAAAAAGAAATAGTTGTTAAAATATAATAGTGAGAAAACGTTCTTCCGTGAAATCTATCTGTGAGAACTCAATTAATAGACTCCCTGCAGATATATTTCAAAAAAGGCAAAATATTGTTATACAAAGTCGGGCTAGTAGCATCGCCGGAGATATTACGGAAAACGATTACGTCACGGCCATCCGAGCATCGAACGGCTGCCCGTTTTCAATAATAAAAAGTTGATAGCAGGGGCCGGTTCTACGAAGTTGTTCAGGCTGGTCGAAATTTCACAGGAATGGTTGATTATCAAACGCCCAAACATCGCAAATAAAATGAAAATATTTATAACAAAAAAATCTAAAACTTCAAGAGTTCAGAATCTGTGTCATTATCATCCACAGCCTTTGTCATCCCACTGCTGGGTATGACTGGCCATCGACTATGACTATCGAGCTCAGATGGTAGTAACCCTGCCTTCTGAATTGTGGGTTGTGGGTTTGATTCCCATCCAGGACAAACATTTGTGTGATGAAAATATAGGTGTTTGTTCTGTGTCTGGGTGTTATATTGTATTTTGTGTATGTATTTACAAACAAAAAAGTATATAAATATTGTGTCAGTTATCTGGTTCCCATAGCACAAGCCTTGCTTAGTTTAGAGGCTAGGTGGCGTTGTGTGATGTATGTGATGTCTACACATTATTATTATTATTATATTATATGCCTCTCTTTGCCACATGCCATTTGCCTCAGTCCTGTGCAAACCGGGTTCATGTTTGACAATGTCGTCGACCCATCTCGCTGCTCTACGGCCTCCGCTTCGATTAACTTTGAACCAAAGTTGAACCCTCAACATGCAAATTTATCACTTATTTTTTACAGAATATGATCATTATTAATGGGCCCTTATTTAAAATATCACAAACGTTTAGCAAAATTATTAGGCAAAAATTTTATAAACTTAATATAGAATTTTTAAAAGTTCTAAAAATGTTGTAAGATGTTAACCGTCATTTGATATTCATACCCAATTACAAATTTACAATCATTGATTAACCATTAATAATTTGTAAGCGATGTATATATAACGATTGGTGAAAGCGGCCTCTGCGCATGTAACGCTACTTTTTTTCAAAGATGTCTTTCTGAACAAGTCGTTTATCGCACCATCTTCTGAGTGAAGACACATAGAGCGCTGATAACTGTAGCCGGCGGCTTTCAGGCGGACTTTTTGTGCATTCGCAATCAAAAGTCCCCTTTGCGTAGTTGACACTAGTTTCGCAGCGCTTGTGAAACTTTGCTACGGGGTAACGGGGAACTTGCCGTTATTTATGGGTTACTTTGGGGCATGGGGTAAATAAATAATGTTACTCTGTGATTTATCTGTTTAACTATAGTTTATATTAAACTGTGCTCGCTATTCTATTAAATACTATATGCATTTTCAATTATAAAAGTTCTCCCGCCGTAATTGAAACGATACATTCGTTTCACTTTCAACCGGTTAAATTAGATTTTCTGGGGTAAAAGGTATTTTATGTTGATGTATTGATATTTAACGTAAGCAATTATACTAACAACTGGAAGATGTCTGATGCTGAATACAGGCGTCTCCTTAACTTTGGAGACGCCACTTTGGATGCTTACCATTATTTACTTTCTTTCTTTCTTTCTTTCAGATTTAAATGAGGAGAATTGCGCTACCTGTTACCTGGCTGGACATTCCCCAGCCACCTATGGGAAGAAATAGAGTGGTTCTATCCTCACTGGACGACATGGCTAATATCCAAATCAAAATAGATTCAACCGCAACATCCAACTTTACATTAAATTGGCACCATAATTCACTCAATAAAGCAATTTCTCTAATTCTTCCCATATTCCAATATTACTCATGTATTATTTTTAAATTATATCATTTCGCGTCGTGTTTGCTCATCATTTGGGTCGATTTGTTGCCACTTTCACGTCACGGTGAGCACGTAATGGATATTTACAGCAAATGGTTTGCGTATTTCTGTGTTATACTTTAATGTCGAATCAACATTATTAAACATAAAGATAATTTATACATAAAGAAAATCACTGATATACAAAATTCTTATAAAATAAAAATCTATCTGATGTTATACCCGTTTTTGATAGCATCATTAATCCATACTTACGTAAAAGTTTTCAGTAAGATGTATTTTCTTGATCATAAAATATTGCCTATACTTACGCGTTTAGTATCCACCAAGAACCTTGACTTAAGAGCTTTATTCAAAACTTTTAGACTTAAACATTTGATAGATATTTAAAACATCTCCTTTTTTTTCTTCACGTGTAGCGATTTGTAAGTGGTTAGCCCTGGAGGTCACAGTTTTTGTAGTAAACACTTCTTTAGGCACGCTGAGCACTTTTTATACCTCTAATCCTGACCAATAATCACGGAACTCGCGTTATCGTCACCGAACGCTTTCCATGAGATATATGTGTGTACTTTTTAGGTGAACCAAAAGCGTGAAAACTCACGCCATCATCACCGCACGCTTCCAATGAGTTACTTAATTTTCACTTCTATCGGCAGTCCCCATAAATACTGCCCGCACATTTTATTTTATTCCGCCTAAAGACAACAACAGCCAGAACCTACGGCATGGCATGGTAGTGCTAAGTGTCACCCCTATAAGTACCAAGTGACTGCAGCGAACGTTGCATGAACTTAACCGATCGGGTAAAAATGCCTAATTAAGCCTTACTATTATCGCCATACGATATCTATTACATAGCACCATCAGTGTCGCTTGTTCACATTTTTTATTGTAGCTAATGCCAGCTAATTAAAGTACCTATAAAGTACCTAGGTAATTATACGGTTGATACAAAAACTTCTCAAACTTCATAATGGTTTCCAACTTTACTAGGAAACCGTAGAAACAAGCAACAAGCTCTTTAAACTCCCTCATGAAGTTTAGAGAATTGTTTCTCCATAACAGCACAAGTTTTATTGAAAAATCAAAACTTTTGCAGCAGAAATCGAACCGCTTAGTTCAGAATTTTAAGACAGTATACAAGGTTGAGCGTTTTTTTTATAAACGGTGACATAAGCTAGAATAAATGAATCAATTTTTTAGCGCTGATTGCTCAGTCTGTTTTGCAATCCTGTTCGCAAATTTGAATTATACAATAAATTTTCGATGATGGGAAACATCATGACAAATACTCCTGTGAGTATAAAGAGAGATACCGATACCGTGGAGAATACCGTTATTTTTTCTGATATTCACAGTTATTTTGAAGATAAAAGTTATTTTTTTTAATTTTTAAGAAACATTGCATGTGCATTAGTCACCATAATAATTACATTACATACATAACGCTGCACGCTACCCTCACTGCCCTGCGTTATTATAAAAAACGCCTCCAAAAAATTAGTACTGAAACTAAAACATCACCGTTACTTTTATTGTTACCGCTTTTAACCGGTATTTTTGGTTATTGGTATCAGAATAACATTATATCACTCCCTGTCTAATAATAAATAATTAATAAGGTGTGCTTCGGCAGTTTCAAAACATTTCACAATCTAAACGTAACGTGGCGCCACAGTTGACTTTATTTTATATCAATCTTAGTTACTGTTTCAAGAAGTATTGAAATAGTCATACTGTTCTTGAATTTAAGATAGTATCCAGATGGTTCGGTGTAATTTTAGATAGGTATAACTGGAATTCTTTGATATGAAGACTGACTCAGTCAGCGACTGTTTCCTGAGGAAAAGTAGATTTTCCTGGATCAAATTATGCTATTGACAAATATAAGCCGCGGGTCGTTCTGTCAGATAAACTGAATTTGCCTGGTAATGAAAATCTAATCAAATTTAAAGAAACTAAAGTAGATAATACTTTTTTATGATAGCTTTACAAACATGTTCCCTTACTAATACATATTGTGCAGCGGAATAATAGTTTATGTTTTGTTTCTCCTTATCGAGGTTGCAATTGGTAAAGATATAACGCTGATTAGCTAAGCATGACATTTTTTTTTAACGAGCTAATGCTGTTGGTCTCTTCTGACCTTTACAGCGTAATCGGGCAGGAGGGCGGTCGCTTATGGCGCTCAGCCGTCAAAAGCGGGAGGCAACTAGCTCAAGGGCACTCCTGGAGTGCGAGCCTTGGCTTGGGCCTTGCCGGGTGTTGCCGGTAGGGTCGTCTGATTGTGTTACGCTGGCCGAAAGTAGTACCTGAGCCAGAAGGGCTAGACTGGTCCGGTGATCTTAGCGCAGGCGATACTACGGCTACTAAAGGATCATCCGGGTCGCTCAAGGCGTGTCTCAGGCGGCGACGACGGGATGAGTTTTTTTATGTGACATGCAGTGTTTATTAGCAAGGTACGCAGATGAATACTTTTTACCCGTAATTCACCCGTTTTCATAGCCAAATTTCTATATAAACAAAAGGCGACGTTTAATTTTTGCCCGTATTGGTAGACATCTTCTGGCCGGTTCAGATATTCACTGTCTGCTTATAAAACGTATCAACACCTCAAATACCACGGAACTCTGCTAAATAAACTTCGTCAAAGGAACGTTGTTTCACTAAACATTGTTCAAAAGTTTATGAATGAGATTTTATTGCCTACTTTTATTGCAGTCATAACTTTTATTATGGGATATAACGTTTTGTAATCCGCTACAATTTGAAACATATCGCAAGTTATTAAACTGCGTCATCAGCCTACTATATACGTTCCCATTGCTGAGATTGGCCGAGAGAGAGAGAGAGAGAGAGAGAGAGAGAGAGAGAGAGAGAGATATTTGGCCACTTGAACATGCCGGTGCATTATGGCTCTCGTATACTGGTAGCTTAATTTGGCTTAGGTATTATATCGAAGTAAAACTTGACTTGGAGAGTGAGCTGGCGAGGCGAATGGAAGTTGAAAGCTGTTCGTTCACGTAGATCTCCATTGTCAACATAAACAAAGTAAAAAAATTGTATTAATATGTTGGTATGGCCGGTAAAATGAAAATTTACAATTGTCAAGATGGCGACGTTAACATTAAACAAAGCAAACAAAAAGTTATACGGGCCGATAATGGAGCTAAACTAAAAAAGTTTTACTTATTTCGTACGGATAATTATGTGCGCTTTATTTAAGCGGCTATTTTCGAGAAGGTACTACTTATTTACATTTATGATAGCACTCTACTCTGATTTAGGATATAATGAAGCTAATGTTAATCAATAAACCATTGCAACAAAGTATGATTTGAAAGTCATGGACGCTTGGGAAACAAACGTGTCATTACGGAATGAAATGACATACATTTTCCGATGTACATATTGTGTTGTGCAGTGGGACACGAAATGCGACGCAGCGGACGCTCGAACTTCTATAAAATTTAACTAATCTTAATATATATAAATCTCGTGTCACAATGTTTGTCCTCAATGGACTCCTAAACCACTTAACCGATTATAATAAAATTCGCACACCATGTGCAGTTCGATCCAACTTGAGAGATAGGATAGTTTATATCTCAATCTATAATGCGGGCCGCTAGTCTGTACTTATAAATGTGTTGTCCTGACTGACTGACTGACTTATATATCAACACGCCTTAACCGCTGGTCCTTGAAATTTGGAGGGTGTGTTTTTTGTAAAATGTAAGTATCCACTAAGAAAGGGTTTTTCAACGGTTCTACTAGGTGGTAGGACTTTTCTTCAAAGTTCGTCTAGGTAGGTACCACGGCTTTGCCAGTTATTCTGCCGCAAGCAATAGTGCGCAAGCACTACTGTGTTCCGGTTTGAAGGGCAATGTAGCTAGTGAAATTACTGGGCAAATGAGGCTTTATGATCTAACCTCACAGTCTAGTAATCCTATTGCTAGACTGTGCTAATGTCTCAGAATGACGTGCGCAGTGCAGTGTCACGTAAAACTATACTTTAGAGTCTCAAGTGTCACCGCAACTTACATGGGCAGTCGTGTCGCTTAACATCAGGTGAGCGACGAGCTCGTCATGTCATTTCGTAACATAAAAAAACCCTACTAGGGTGAAATGAGTGGTTGATTAACTATGAAAAATTTTTTTCTTCGTTTCCTATAGGTCATGCGGGCAAAGCCGCGGGCAGAAGCTTGAGCTGTAATATATCTTTACGTTTAAAATAGACATAGTACATTGTAGTGATAAAAATTTTCAAAAAATTGTACTCACCGCTTTTTAGCCTAATCCGGGAGCCAAATAACGTTTTTGCTATCGTTAGCTGGTGATGCTCCAAAAGTTAAATAAGCCGAAATTTTAGACAGAAAGAAACGTGATGTGAAATTAAATAAAAAAATTAATAGCCGTATGCTTATAAATTACAACCATGGTTGCTTATACACAACATAAGGTATGAATCGTACGATATCTACAAGCCAAGGGATCAACACTATTCAAAATGGTCTAAAACTATAATAAGAGGGAGGATAACAAAACGTACCTTCTGCTTTTGTATTAATCTAGGCCTTGGTTAAACAAAATAATACATTTGCATTCGTTTACATAGGACTGGAGATTGCAGAAAGTACCTCAAAGTTTATTTAGTAAAATGAAACGTTTCATTGTATATACTTACGGTCTTATTCTTAAAAAGTTATCGAGGCTTTATAAGTTTGTAATAGTAAAATTTCCATAAAGTGTTATTCATAAATATAACGCTAAAACGTTCGATAACTGTGCTATAAACTTCTCTAACTTAGTGAAGGGGTTTTGGCGGAAAAACGAGAAAGATCACTATTTAACCAGTGTCAAGTAATTAATAATTTATCAAGTTAATGATATTTCACGCAAATATGTGTCAAGTCACAGTCGAAGTCATCAAGTCAAGTCATAGTCTAGTCAAAGTCATACTCCTAGTAAAGTGGTGACAACTTTACTTGAAGCTTCTATGGAGTTTTGGAAACAACACGAAAAGACGCGTTTCACCATCATTATACCACTTTCCCAGACTCATGCCTGTAGTCCAGCACTTAATGAATAAAATGCCACCAATTTTATGCACTAACACCGAAAATAACACAAGTTTTGGAAAATAATACAATGCGGCGACGTGATCTCTTTCGTTTTCCCGCCAAAACTCAATCAGCTTATTTGCCTATAGTTTAACAGAGCAAACAGGTTGAAAATGAAGTTTTTCCGTCTAGTGGCAACATTTCGTTCATATAGCGAAACATTAGTTATCGGGCCGCTATCGGGTGATTATGAATAAAGAAGTTTAAAATACGTTCGTTAGTCTTATGAGACGTTTTAACTAGTGAACACTATAAACCTTCGATAAGCATTTTTATGAATAAGACCGTAAGTATATATTAAATTATTCTGTACCCAAATTGAGTTAGCTTAAGCAGACAAGTGTTTGGATTTCATCGATATTTGACACGGCGCTTGCTTTATGTCAAATAGCCAGCGGTGAAACGTAAAAGCTCGAAGTTGAATTTGTCAGCAAAGCCTGCGAGTCGATTCTCTCTGCTTTCAGAAGGTAAAAACTTTTAGGAATTTATTTCTAGCATCACGGTTTTAAGTTTTACTTGGTGGACAAGCGAGGTAAAAGAACCTTAATTAGCGCGAACTGAAATATTCACAAATTAAACTTTTGTGTTGAATATCGTTTTATACTTACTTATTCCACACGTACAGCGATTCGAATTGGATCTTGGCCTGCAAAATTAAAGAGAATACCGTCGTACCTTTGCTGCTTTCAGCCTTAGAATCCACATTTCAACGATGACTATCCAGCGGCATCTATGACCAAACAGCTGATGGGTCAGCCGGTCTTTTGTGACTCCAAGATTTTATTTTTATAAGTTGCGCCCCTAGTTTCACCCGCGGATAAAAAGTATTTTAAATATTTACTCATCTCACGGGAAAATTTCACTTCCAGGATAAAATGTAGCCTATATATTAATCTAATGTTATATTGCTATATTGGTACCGAATTTCATTCAAATTCATTCAGCCGCTTGAGCGTGAAGGAGTAACAAACATACATACATACAATCTTTCGCCTTTATAATATTAGTATGATGTGATGTGAAATGTGATAGTGTGATGTGATAGTGTGATTATGATCATTTATTATTATTTTTATAAGAACGTAAAAAATAAAGAATCATCATCAACAGCCTGAAGGCATCCACTGCTGAATATAGTCCTTCCCCGCAGAGCGCCATTTTGAGCGGCTTGTTGCCTCCTACATCCATCAGCTCTCCGCACTCACGAAACTTTGGTTGCATAGCAATAAGAGAAATTTCATACCTAATTTGAAAATTTCCATGGTAACTATGCACATGAACTGCATATTAAAACTGTCAAATCCATACAAATTTCTGTTTGTATTGGTTGCAGTCAAGTTACATGATCGCTTAGCTGTTCTTGTTCCACATAATGTGTTGCCGGCCTACGCTGAGTCTTCCAGCTCGTGGTCCCCACTCGAGAACCTTTCTTCCCCATCGGTTGTACGAGCGATATGGCTTACCTATTGCAATTACAATACGTAAACCATATCATAATAATTTTAAAGTATGATATTATAAAAAACACGTAGCCTGAAAACATTTTAAATGTATCACAGAATGGATTTTAAAGTGTAAATCACCCCATAAAGTTAAAAAATAAAATTATCTTATATTATAAAAGATATTTTTATCTGCAGTTTTTTTTTTATTTTTTTTTTTTAACACGGCAAATTGCCTTTATTTTCTAAATACTACAATGATTTAATAACTAATACTAAAAACTATCTACTACAAAAAAAAAACGTGTGGACTATATACTGGCCGCGATGACCTATAGACAGTCCAAATGCTCAAGCCCACTACCAGAAGGTAGCGTACCCAACATGCCGGCAGCATTGCCCCGTTGAATTGCAAAAGAGAAATTATGAAATTATCTTATTATCTCTCTGCAGAAATTATCACTTTAATTGAACACTTGGATTTGAACTCTACTCTGAATAGAGTAAAGTTCAAGAAGCTAAATTTTTTTATCTTTACATAGGTACCCAAAATAATATAGGACATTTAAAATTCCACGAGCCATGTCACTCACGAAAGTTTTCCTCGAAGCTTTCAATATTCTCTTGACATTCAAGAACTCAACTCATATCTAAACTTCCCTAACACATTTGTGGCCTTACAACACCAACTTCCCATGTTAGATACTTTATCCGGGGTCAGTGTTACGTCAGCGTGTGAGCCAAGTAGGCCGCCTCGCGCCGCCGTGCCCTTGCATAGTAATAACAGCTTGTGGTTTGCTTCCCTCTCTGGTTGATCTTGATTTATTGTATAGGCTAAAACTGGAGAACATAGATGTGGTTAGAAATATGGTTTCCTGTCGCAAGCAGTCGATAACTGGCATGTTTGGTGAAGTAATTGGATCATGGAAATTTAGCTTTCAAGTCATTGGCTTAAAATTACGTTATTTTTTTTTTGTTTTGGCTCCACACTTTTGTATATTTAGCCAGTATCAAGTAATTGATAATTTCTCAAGTTAATTAATAGTAGTATATATATTTATATGTGGCAAGTCAAGTCACAGTCCAAGTCATCAAGTCAAGTCATAGTCTAGTCTAGTCCAGTCATACTCCTAGTAAAATGGTGACAACTTTACTTGAAGCTTCTATGAAGTTTTGGAAACAACACGAAAAGGAACGTTTCACCATCATTATACCACTTTCCCACTGACTGACGGCCGAATAACTGGCAAAGTGGTGATACCTACCAAGACAAACTTTGCAGAAAAGTCCTACCACCTAGTAAGTATAATATAAAAAACTTTGTAAACATATAATTTCCCATTCTGTCCAAACGTACTTGTGAATGTAAAGTGAAGATAAACATTTGCCTGATGAGAAGTCGACCATCTAATACAGAAATTAATTAGAACATAATTTAAATAAATATAGCCCTTTGAAAGGAAAATTGGTTAATGAGCTTTATCTTAGTTTAGGGTTTAATAATGAGGATAATAATTAGCTACTGATTATAGGGAATTTAAATTACATAATTTAATAATATTTACAGTCATATCAAAATAATTGTTGATTTAGAAAAAGAACCAAACCCAACGTTACTTAGATACTTGATTGAAACGAGACATTTTAACAATACATAAAAAAAACCAGCCAAATGCATGTCAGATTCGCGCACCGTGGATTCCGTACGCATTTATTAAAATTTGTGATAAGGCCAAATAAATTGGCTCCTTTAATTGAATAGTGGTAGAAAATGTTTATAACAAGTTCAACCCCCCCGTTTTTAATATTTGTTGTTATTATACTACAGAGTACGCACTTAAAGCATACTAGAATTAAAGCGTGTACTAACGATTTTGAAATATGAAGAAAATTTGTTTGTTGTGTAGGTTGGGCTGATAGATAGACAGACGCTTAGACACTAGCAGCCTTATTAATAAACACGAACTAGCTTTAGACTAGTTATACCATCTTTTGTCTCTTTCGATCCAGCTAAATATTCCAGTGGCAAAAAAAGGACAAAAGCTGAAGTAACTAATCCGAGACTAATACCCGTTTAATAATAAGGCTGTAGGGGCTTAGTAATTACATAGAATCCCTTTTTTACCCTTTGGGTACGGAACCCTGAATATAAATACAATTCTGTTCAAAACAAACACACTTGGATGCTTGAACCCAAAAATCTGTGACTTTTTGAACCGAAGAAATATTTTTATATTACAACTGTAACTCAAATGCCAAAAATTCTACTAAGAGATTACGCCTCAAAGAATCTTAAAATTGGAGTTTGAGAAGCTTCTCAGAAGCTTGAGCTCAAAAATATACTCGGGCATCATCCCTGCTTTCTATAAAACAAATTGGTTCACCAAAAGTGTCATCCATCCTCTCAAACGGCCTCTATTTGAGTTAACAAAGCCCCTGCCTTTTCTGGCTCAATCCCGAGGCACCTTTATAATAACTTTTCCTTATTTAAAGTGTTTCCATCAAGTTGTCTCTTGTGAAACACCTGTAGCCCGCACATTGCGGGAACAATTATATTTTAGAATATAATATCAACTCAAAACATTTTCTGTGATGAGTTTTGTGAATGAAACCTGCCATCCTTTTTTGAATAGATATTTTTACTTTTAATGACACTATGCACAGTATTCATAATCTTGGCTCAGGTTTGGCTTGTTTTGCGAAGAAAGTGTTTAATCTAAGAATTTTATGAAAAATATTTTAATCAATTGAGAAAGTTTATATTTAATTTACTCGTCAGGCATCTGATAGAGATAGAAAAATTGAAGAGACTATATAAATATGTCTGACTGTATGTATCATACCTAATTTGTTCTTAGCTATAAAGTAGCAACAAAAAAAAAATCGAGTGCAAAATGCAGTGATTTCAAAATCTGGCTCAAAAAATGTATTGTATGTATACAAGGTGGAATGTCCATGCTATAAAATTCTCCCATGTAACTAAATAAAAAAAGTACGTATGAAATAAAACTTAGAAACCTCTCAGAACAAAATCAAAGGTATCCTCTTTTTCCTCATCTTTTTTGTCTGGAAATGTTTATAATAATAATAATGTTATAAAGTAAGAAATATTAATATAAAATCACAATTATCTTGATGTTAAATAAGTATGAAATAAAACTTAAATCCTGGTATTATCAAATTTAAATTCTAAAGAAAAACCTTGTGAGATTGACAACAAAGCAGGTGTTTTATTGCCTACGAAACATTTACAAAGCACTCAGCTGGTGCCCGCGCTGTGTGTAGCGTTAAATAGAACATTACGGCTGTCATGCAGTTATTTTAAGAGGCACTAAATACTTAAACAATTTTTTTTTAATTGGACCTTGTACGAATATTCTATAACATGGTCTGAGTACATACATTTAAGGAAAAGGGTTAATTGAATACACCGTGTATAACAAATGGCTGAAAGCACTAAGCAGATAGACCTACAATATATTTTCACCACTGGTTTCTCATTAATAAACTCTGACCAACACCAAATACTGAACACTCATTGGTTGCCTGTTGATCGGATGTTTTGCTTCATGAGCGTATACTATTTGGCGTGAGTTGTCGCGAATTTGACAAACATATCTACGACAAACTGCTTGTTATGTATACTTATATCTTTATAGCTCAGCCCCACAGAGTTTTATTTTACGTTAAGGAATGACATAAAGAGCTAAACGTTTGCTTGAAGTTAAGCAACACTGCCTATATCAGTTGAATTGTTCCGATTTCTGAGTGGAAAGTTTCGCACAACACTGCACTGCGCATGTCATCCTGAGTCATCAACACAGTCTAATAATAATAATAAAATTACTAGACTGTGAGATTAGGTCACAAAATCTCATTTGCCCAGTAATTTCACTAGTTACAGTGCCCTTCAAACCGGAACACAGTAGTGTTTGTGCACTTTTCTGCAAAGTTTGTCTAGGTTGGTAAGTACCAGGTAAGTACCAGGTAATACAAACCTTAGCGTATTTAGCCCATGATTGTTTTTGTTTTTGCGACGTTATGCTTCTGTTATTATATTTATTTAGTGATTTATATATTGTATGTGTTTGTATTACATTTCTTGTTTGTGTTTCAAAAATCTTATAAAAATACTAGTTGCGCCCCGCGGTTTCACCCTCGGATAAAAAGTATTTTAATTATTTGCTCATCCCACGGGAGCATTTCACTTTTCCGGGATAAAATGTAACCTATATGTTAATCCAGTATATAAGCTGTCTTGGTACCGAATTTCATCCAAATCCATTTAGCCGTTTGAGCGTGAAGGAGTAACAAACATACACACATACAAACTTTCGCCTTTATAATAATAGGTCTTTACCTATGAAATTGCCGTTTTGCAGTACAGACTTTTTCAAACAAAAAAATTTTTGATTGGCTATGAATTCTAAATTCAAATTAATTTTGTTTTAAAAATATGACATTCTATTTACAATATAAGTCTTTTGTTTATTGATTAGCGTTGTATTTTCATTACATTTCAACATTTTTCCTCATAATGGATACTTTGAAATTTCGTGTAATTATGGAATATGAGTTCCGTCGTGGCACCAACGCGGCACAAACGACACGTAACATCAACGACGTTTACGGAGAGAACTGTACAAACGAACGTACAACCCGTTATTGGTTTGCTCGGTTCCGTTCTGGGAATTTTGACTTGAAAAATGAACCTCGTGGTCGTCCGGAAACTTTGGTCAACAATGATGAATTAAAGGCGATTGTGGAAGCTGATGAATCTCAATCTACAGCTGAGCTGGCAGCAGCTTTTGATGTTAGGATCAAAACAATATTGGTCCATTTGCGACAGATTGGCAAGATAAAAAAGCTTGATAGATGGGTGCCCCACGAACTTAACGATCGCCAGCGCAACGTACGCGTCGAGACTTGCCTTGCGCTGCTTAACAGGCACAGAAATGAAGGAATTTTGAACCGAATTGTTACGTGCGACGAAAAATGGATTCTTTTTGACAATCGAAAGCGCTCAGCAAGTTGGTTAGATCCTGGTTCGGTACCAAAGCAATGTGCAAAACGAAAAATGACCCCTAGAAAGGTGATGGTCACAGTTTGGTGGTCTAGTGCTGGTGTGATTCATCATAGCTTTTTACAAAACGGCGAGAGCATTACTGCAGATGTGTACATTGAAGAACTGACCACAATGATGGCGAAACTCGCACGTCTGCAACCAGCTTTGGTCAATCGGTCGTCTCCACTGCTACTTCACGACAACGCGCGACACCATACTGCACAACAGACCGTCTCTAAGCTGCATGAGTTGGGTTTGGAAGCTCTCCCTCATCCGCCATACTCACCAGATCTTGCGCCTACCGACTATTACTTTTTCCAAAATTTGGACAACTTTTTAGCGGGAAAAAAATTCAATTCCCGAGAGGCAGTACAAAACGCCTTTGAAGAGTTTGTTGTCTCCCGTCCTGCTGATTTTTTCAAGAAGGGCATCCATAAACTGCCACAGCGTTGGCAAAGATGCATTGATTGCAGGGGTGATTACTTTGAATAAAAGAAATACATAAGTTCGAAAAAAAAATACTTTAACTTTTTTCAAACAAAACGGCAATTTCATAGGTAAAGACCTAATATTAGTGTGATGTGATGTGATATATTTACCTATGAAATTGCCGTTTTGTTTGAAAAAAGTTAAAGTATTTTTTTTTCGAAGTTATTTATTTCTTTTATTCAAAGTAATCACCCCTGCAATCAATGCATCTTTGCCAACGCTGTGGCAGTTTATGGATGCCCTTCTTGAAAAAATCAGCAGGACGGGAGACAACAAACTCTTCAAAGGCGTTTTGTACTGCCTCTCGGGAATTGAATTTTTTTCCCGCTAAAAAGTTGTCCAAATTTTGGAAAAAGTAATAGTCGGTAGGCGCAAGATCTGGTGAGTATGGCGGATGAGGGAGAGCTTCCAAACCCAACTCATGCAGCTTAGAGACGGTCTGTTGTGCAGTATGGGGTCGCGCGTTGTCGTGAAGTAGCAGTGGAGACGACCGATTGACCAAAGCTGGTTGCAGACGTGCGAGTTTCACCATCATTGTGGTCAGTTTTTCAATGTACACATCTGCAGTAATGCTCTCGCTGTTTTGTAAAAAGCTATGATGAATCACACCAGCACTAGACCACCAAACTGTGACCATCACCTTTCTAGGGGTCATTTTTCGTTTTGCACATTGCTTTGGTACCGAAACAGGATCTAACCAACTTGCTAAGCGCTTTCGATTGTCAAAAAGAATCCATTTTTCGTCGCACGTAACAATTCGGTTCAAAATTCCTTCATTTCTGTGCCTGTTAAGCAGCGCAACGCAATTCTCGACGCGTACGTTGCGCTGGCGATCGTTAAGTTCGTGGGGCACCCATCTATCAAGCTTTTTTATCTTGCCAATCTGTCGCAAATGGACCAATATTGTTTTGATGCTAACATCAAAAGCTGCTGCCAGCTCAGCTGTAGATTGAGATTCATCAGCTTCCACAATCGCCTTTAATTCATCATTGTTGACCAAAGTTTCCGGACGACCACGAGGTTCATTTATCAAGTCAAAATTCCCAGAACGGAACCGAGCAAACCAATAACGGGTTGTACGTTCGTTTGTACAGTTCTCTCCGTAAATGTCGTTGATGTTACGTGTCGTTTGTGCCGCGTTGGTGCCACGACAGAACTCATATTCCATAATTACACGAAATTTCAAAGTATCCATTATGAGGAAAAATGTTGAAATGTAATGAAAATACAACGCTAATCAATAAACAAAAGACTTATATTGTAAATAGAATGTCATATTTTTAAAACAAAATTAATTTGAATTTAGTATTCATAGCCAATCAAAACTTTTTTTTGTTTGAAAAAGTCTGTACTGCAAAACGGCAATTTCATAGGTAAAGACCTATTATTTAAAAAAAATTGTTTAAATTCTCTGATGTTCGTGATGTCATGACTACGGGTTTCGCCTGAAAATCAGTTTTTTAAGGTCATGCGTTGACCTTAATCTCATGCTGAGTCGGGACCTGGTCATGACATCACACAACGTTACATTTGTTTATTTGTATGTTCTTTGTTTCTAAATTATACTGTATTCTCTTATAATGTAATGTAATGTTGTGTGGTGTCCTGAATGAATGTATTTTTTTTTTTCTTGCTTTCTTACCAACCTACTTAGACAAACTTTGCAGAAAAGTCCTACCACCTATTAAAAGTATCTGCTGTACTCTTAAACCTTGGTAATTTCAACAGCGTTTGAACTTCAGCTTATCTTAACAACACTTCCGAACTTCACATTCGAGTGTATAAATTGCCGATGCCCTATTCTGTTCCTACATTTTTATGTAGCCAGATATCGAGGTTGCGTTTAAAAGCGTCGTTACGTGCCGTATCTTGACTACATTGGGTCGTCACTCGGTTAACTGCCGCCATTATATCGGTCTCGAACGCCGTCACTGCCCGTGACTTTGGAAAAGTCTAAGCAATACTGCAAAGCTTCATATTTAGTGAAATTCTTGTAGCTTCCTCAGAATAAGTACGCACAATTTGTCGCTATTTTGAAGGCATTAAAATGGAATTAGCAATCAACGTTCTCTTAGAATGTCTTTATACCTAGACTTTCGTATGAGTGGTTTTCTATTTCTTTTAAATGAAGGTATCTACACACACACAACAAAAATATTAAATTAATTATTCTTATTTTTCATTTCACTACTCATGTTTTAAGAATTAAGTATGAATTATAACAAATTATAATTAATTAAGTTTAAATTATAACGATAGACTTGGTATATTTTATTGTTAATTGTGTTGTTAATTAAGCATTGAGTTAGTTCTTAACTAAGCACTGCGTGACGAATTTGAATAATAAGTATTATTTACTTATTTAACATCAAGATAATTGTGATTTTATATTAATATTTCTTACTTTATAACATTATTATTATTATAAACATTTCCAGACAAAAAAGATGAGGACCTTTAAAAAATCAAATCAAATCAAATAATCATTTATTGACATAAAAGGGTTTCATACATGGTAATGAGTCCATAGACTCCCGAACTAGTGAGTACACTGTATTTCAGGAGCCAAGGCTTCTCCCATCCTATGGCTTATATAATTATGTCAGTGTTAAATTTATTATTAATGTAAACTTTAAACAAGAATAAAGAAAAAAATAATTATAATTATAAGTGCCCATGCGTGAGTGCGTGTGTGTGTGTGTGTGAGTGCGCGTGTGTGTGTGAGTGTGTGTGTGTGAGTGCGTGTGTGTGTGAGTGCGTGTGTGTGTGTGTACAATTGCGTGTGTGTGTGTGTGTACGTGTATGTTCGTGTATGTGTGTGCGAGTGCGTCGATATTATATTAATTATATTATGTAGCTACATTAAAAATAAAAACCTTTTAAAAGGTTTTCTATACCTTCATAGTCAAATTGCTCGAGCCAAATTAGTAAAATCTTTTTAATTTCATTATTTGTTTTATTTTTAATTTTATGTTCCTTATTAATTTTGTCGTATAAATGGGGAGTAACAACATTATATTGTTTCTGAGCAAACCTACTCTTAGCTTTGGGAACAGGACACCGATCAACTCTTTTAATATTTTTGGGTAATGTTGGCACAGTTTTTCTATGATACCTGCGGACACTTTCATAGATAAACATTTTCCTAACGCTGAGAACACCGGCTCTTTTGTAGACATCATTTGTAGGGTGTCTAAAAGGTAGGAACATTATCACTTTGAGAAGCGCACGCTGGGCACGTTCTGCAGTTATAAGGTGAGTTTTTGCTGCACTTCCCCATGCACATATGCAATACCTTATGAGGCACTCACATAGAGCTCTATATGTTTGTATGGCTAACGTAAAGTCTGCAACTGTTCTGAGCGTTTTAAATATGTAAATTAACTTTCTCACTCGCGGTGCTAAAGTTGTTATATGTTCATTCCAGTTGAGTTTATCATCTATCATTATCCCTAGGTACTTGAATACTTCAACCCGATTTAATATGGCGCAGCCACATTGAGTTGGTCGGAGACTACTGCGATTGCAGGGATAGGTATGTATTTTAACACATATATTAACTCTGGATCTACCCAAGTGTGACTTACTGAAACACATATATTTGGTTTTATTAGTATTCAGTGAGAGGAGGCTTGTTTCAAGCCAACCAGTAACTTGAGAAAGACAGTTCTCGGTGAGCTCTACTGCTTTTTGCCACGTTTTTTCGTGAACAAGTAGCACGGTGTCATCCGCAAACATTAGCAAGTCTAGGCCAGGCAGATTGATATTACACAGGTCGTTTATGTAGATCAAAAAAAGTGCCGGTCCTAGAGTACTACCTTGTGGAACGCCGTATGTGCACACTGCTTCTTCGCTCTCATGTCCTTCAACTCTAACTCGCTGTGTTCTTCCGGTTAAATAATTTTTGAACCAGTTAAGCGTTAGTCCTCTTATTCCAATGTTCTCTAATTTAGTTAATAAGATAGGGATGGAGACGGTGTCAAAAGCTTTTTGTAGGTCCAGAAAGACTCCTAAACACTTATCTCCATCATCAAGATACTTCGTGATTAGAGACGTTAGTGTTAGTACAGCATCTTCAGTCGACCTTCCTTCTCTAAATCCATATTGATTCTTATTTAAAAGTTCATTTTTCTCTAGATACCTCATCAATCTAATTTTCACCAGTTTTTCTAGCACTTTTGATAGAGTCGATAGTAGAGAGATTGGTCGGTAATTAGAAGGACTACTTTTGTTACCGGCTTTATAGATTGGGCATACTACTGCTCTTTTGAATGCGATTGGGAAGACTCCGCTTTGTAAACTCAAATTGCAAATGTGTGTGATAGGCTCAATAAGGAAAATAATAAAACGCTTTAGTATAGATGCGGCAATTTTATCCCATCCTGGTGCACTGCGCGATTTCAGTCCAGAGATTACACTCCTTACTTCATATGGGTCTGTAGGAAAAAAAGACATAGAGTTAACTGAAGTATTATGTGCTCTTGCAAGTGCAGCCAGCTCACATTCATTGGTGTTAGTCTTTTTTAATGTTTCACTAGCAAGTGTACCACCGACAGCCGTAAAGTAAGTGTTTACAGAATTTTGGGATTGAGTCGCATCATTAGATATTTTTAGTAGATCACGAGATGGCACATTACTTCGGCTAAAATTACACACTTCCTTTATAATTTGCCAAGTTTCCTTTATATTACCATGACTCTTTAACAGTTTTTGTCTATAGTAATCTTTTTTTAAATTCTTTATGATTCTATTACATATATTTCTGTATTTTATGTATTTGCTTTTCAGTATATTGTTATCAGGTGTTTTTTTAACCTTTTTATGTAGTTTGTCTCTCTTTCTTATGCATTTAACAACTCCTCTGGTAATCCATGGCTTAATAGGTTGATTTCTTTTTGAGATTATTTTTATTTCCGTATTAGTGTTAATTAATGTAAGCATTTTAGTAGTGAATAGGTCTGTCGCAATATTAACATTGCTAATATTGAAAAAACCTTCCCAAGACTCGTTCATTAGAGAGTTTTTGATGTTTTCGTAGTTGATCAATATTTTATTGTATGTCAATGGTTTTTTAATTATTTTAGTAGAGGCAATGTAAAGTAAAATAGGAGAATGATCTGTGAGTTGTTGTTGGAAGACTATTGTTTTAAAAGTACCTTGACATCTAACCATGTAATGGTCAATGCATGTCGATACTCGTGTTGGTAATTTATTCCTTGTTTTAGCCCATGCATAGCCATTACTGTCAAGTATTCCTGAGTATATACAGATAAATTACTCGCCATAATGTCCAAATTAATGTCTCCAGTAAATATTAAATTCTTTGTTGAGATTTTTCCTAATATAGCGTCTATTGAGTTTAAATAATTAGAAGCGTTTCTAAAACTAGGGGGACGGTATGAACAAACAATTGTGTGGTTTGGTGGAATGGTAATTAATAGACAGCTGCCTTCCATGCACGAGGGTTCATTTGCTGAGGCATCAATTCCATGACGTATATAAACAACTACACCGTCATTTTGGTTCAAATTATTTTTTGTCCAAAACATATTGTAATCGTCCAGTGTAGGTGGCGGATTGTGGTCTTTCAACCAGCACTCAGTTAATACGAACACATCTACAGATACATCAATACTAGAAACAAATGCCACTAATAAGTCAAAATTACAATTTATACTCCGGATATTCAAAGTCAGTATAATTAATGAGGAGTCTCTACTATAGCCTGGATTTAATAGATTCAGACAACCGTTGGAGTCGCTAAGTGAAAAGCATTCAATTGCTTGCGAGTTGTCAACTTCTGTTATAATAAGTGCGTTATCATCCATTATTTAAAAAGCATAGAGTAACCAAGTGCATTACATCATCATTACATCATGCAGTACATCAGAAAATACATTTTTACTACGCGTAGACAAGAGGGTATGGGGATATACAGGAATAATTTTATGAAAACAAAGTGAAGGCCAATAAAACCGTACGTTGGAGAAGTTGCGAAATATCGAAAATGTAATATAAATATATTCATCATTAACAGTGTGGTATAGAAGTAAGACTTTTGTGAATAAGTGTATGTGTATTGTAGACAGGTTTGTTCGTTGTGTTTGTTGTGTGTTGAGGTAGAGTCTTGTGCAGTAAGTATATATTGTATATAAGTGTATAAAGTGTATGTGTTTTGTAGACAGTGTTTGTTGTGTATTGAGTATGTTATAATAGTGTCTTGTGCAGGTGTATATAGTATTATGATGTGTTGTTGTTGTGAGGGAATGATGTATAGGGCAATAACATAATATTCATATAGAAAAACCAAACCTAAAAAATAACACATGCAGTAAATCGAATATAACAAGTTTATCAGACTTAAAATCACGTAAAACAAGTTAATAACAATATTCAGTCATTTAATACTAAGATTGTCCAAGTCGCTCTCACTATTCACTCTAACGAGTGGGGCTCCGTCTGCTCTCCTCAGATAAATTTTACCTCGCGATGCCCAGCAGTATTTGAAGCTATTTCCCTTGGCATACTCACGGGCTAAAAAAAATAGCTTCTTCGCTGTCATAGTCAAGCTCTCAGATACAAATATTGGCTTAGGAGGGCCTTCGAGTTTCAGATTAGATGTGCTAAACTTACTTTTGCGATAAATGTCGCGGACCTCCACCGATTGTACAGGGATACTGACTGCATCACCTACTTTCTTGACTAGATTAATAAGGTCTTCCTTAGTCTCACCTGTTTTCTTGGGAACATTACGGACTTCAATGCTCGAGCTATGTAAATTTCGGTCCATTAGCTCCATTTTTGTCTCCAGGGACCGAATGCATTTGTGGTCCGCAGCCTTGTCCTGTTCCAATAATTTTATTTTTGCAACCATTTCATCATATTTTTGACTAAGGAAGTCAATGGAGCAGGATATGTTTTTATTTTGCTCGGTGTGGGTGTTAATGCCACCCTGCACTTTGTTCATAAGAGCAGTGAATTTTTCATCCTGCTTCTTCTGGATCGCAGTAATTTCATCCTGCTTTTGTTGGAGTACCGAGAACATTTCCATTATATCCTCTCTACTAATGTCGTCATTATTTCTCTTGCGCTTCCGGAGCGCGATATTGGGTTCGCTCGTAGCATGCTCGCGCGTAACCGTAGGCACGGAGATCGTATCTCTCGCTTGTATATTTGAATCCGAGTGACAATGCGTAAGCGATGCCGGCGGCGGGGCGGCCGTAGCGATCACGCGGGGCGGGGAGTGTCTGACTGGCATGGACATCTCGGCGGTTACAATGTCTAGCAGCGAGTACCAGGCCAACAGCGATGCGCGTTGGTTGCAGGTAGATAGATGTAGCACACTAGCAAAATGCGCGCATGTGTTGGGGCACAATTAACAGCAGGCAGTATGCACACTCTTTATGTGTAAGCGTGAATGACGTAAGGAATGCACTCACCGACAACACGCAGGGCCCCAAGCAGCGAACTCTTTTCGCCTTATGCGCTCCTATTTTTCTACACTGGTTACGCCGTGAGAATTTTTACTAGTATTAAAAATATAAATTGATTGGGGGACTATTTAGACACGTCTGCTCCAAGCAGGGGTCCGGGGGAGAAGGATTTTGTTTGAGAGTAATTCGAAAAACATAGCTTCCAGAAATATAACGAATTAATAACAGGACAGCTTACCCCATTTAGACGAAATTGCATTTCTTTGAAGTTCTCTTTTGAAAGTCGATATTATTCAGGAACCGAAAATTATAGGGCCGTTAATTTGATTCGTGAACACCCACGGAATTGGAAAGTTGTTTAGTTTCGAGGAAATCTTGGGAAAACTTCTCCGGGTCAGCAATGCTCATTTATTTTGGTTTGCGGGGTCAGTTTAAGATTTCGTATATGTGTTTATTTTAATTACTTATTTTAACAACAACCCCATGAATCCGTTCACCTTCAGTGAATTAATTTAGAACTGGAATATTGAGTTATACGGGATTGATAAAATGACCGAAAAGAAGAGGTATGAACAGTAAAACGCATGACTTACAAAAATCCTGATACGTGATTTGAATCACATCCTATTTCTCACTGCATTGGAAGTTTTATGTGGAATTTACATATCTCTAGCATCGAAAAGAAACTGACATCTCTAAAAACCACACATGTGTATAGAATATATACAGCGCAGCGCAGTATTGTATTGAAAAAAAACGAGTGTGCTTAAAGCTACACGACTGAAGTAAAACTTCTTTAGTTTAGCTCCACCTATCGGCCGGTATAACTTTGTTTAATGTTAGTGTCGCCATCTTGAAAATTGTAAATTGACATTTACCGGACATGCCAACATAGTAATAAATTTTTTAAGTTCTTTGTTATGTTGACAATGGAGATCTAGGTTAACCAACAACTTTCAAATTCCGTTCGCTTTGCCAGCTTACTTCCCAAGTCAAGCGTGCGTAAAGAAGTTTTACTTCAAAAAGCAATAAACTGGTGATCATCATACCATTTGATCTGCTTGAGCACGGGCTATTTCTCATAGAAAAACGTGTGTTGCAAAGAAACACGCTTGCTTAGTAGGCATGGGTTGGTGGATAGTAATGTATTATTTTTTTTCGGTTTTTGAACACAACTATTTCTTTACTAGGCTTTTTTTTACCCATGTACCAGCCAATGTAAGGCACTCTTGCTGGTGTTCAGTCAGTTTTCAAGTTATGTGTGAAATTAGCACAAGTTTGTGAGAAATTTATATCACACACAAATATGATCAGCCGAAAGACATCCATTCCTAAACATAGGCCTCCCCATTAGGAGGGTGTTTTGCTATAACAACAACGATTGGTAGACATCGTAGTGATTGCAGCATATCAGATAACTTATTATGCAGACCAATGCACTGCCATTCCCTGAAGCCTTATCCAGCTCTTATACAGCACTCACGGGAAGAGGAAGGGATATATAGAGATAATTTATTATGTTTGTTGTTTATTGTACTAACACATAAGTGAACAATCTTAAATATTTTTTCTAAACACTTTTTTATCTATTGAAGCTGATTTTGGGCTGCATGGAAATTTGCCATGCAGGCCACAAGTTGACAACGCCTGCTCTAATGTATATTCAACGCACATCGCTGCGAGCTTTATGGATTTTGTGTACCAAGTACGTACTGTGTACACAAACTTGGTGCCTTGCATAAATCAAGACAATATAGTTTCGCCTGATACGAGGCTAATTCATAATTATACTCTGTGTGGATGATACTCTGAGGATGCGGTTACACAGAGGTGAAATGTACCGGCATTCAAAGAAAATAATAAATTAATCTGGAGTTGTTGGCGGGAAAATGAGAAAGACCCTTCCCCGCTTTGTATTATTTTCCAAAACTTGTGTTATTTTCAATGTTAGTGCATACAATTGGTGGTATTTTATACGTTAAGTGCTAGATTACAGGCACGAGGAAAGTGGTATAATGATGGTGAAACGTTTCTTTTCGTGTTGTTTTCAAAACTCCCTAGAAGCTTTAAGTAACGTTGCCACCATTTTACTAGGACTTAGACTTAGACTAGACTATGACTTGACTTGATGACTTGGACATAATATCATATGGACATTATATTGACTTGACACATATCTACGTGAAATATCATTAACTTGATATATTATCAATTACTCGACACTGGCTAAATACACAAAATTGTACAGCCAAAACATACAAAAAAATATTATGAGGTGCCCGTACGCCAGTGGAAGATATTAAGAGCTGTTGTTGTTTTAAAGGTGACGTACGGACTCCAAGCTTTATTGAAAAGAATATGTATAAGAAGTCAGTTAAATAAGTGGGCCAAAGTTGTCGCGAAGTATATAAGTCAACTTTGTAAGAACTTAAGGGGGTTGTACTCCTGCAGGGTTTAGTTATCAACAATACAAGATAGAACTACACTGGCCAAGCAAATGCACCTAACTAAATTCACGAATTAGCTATCCTTCCAAATCAAAACAAGTTTTTCTATCTCTAGTCAAGAAGTACTACATTAATAATGGACTAGCAATGGACAGCGCTTTAATTCAGGAAAATTACCAGCTAGTCACGTCGTTCATAAACTTAAAATAAGCTTTTTTATTGATACATAGTTGGCCCCGCGGTTTCACCCGCGGATTAAAATGCCTATGTGCTATCTATATTTAAAAAAAAGTCTAGCTGAAGAGATTTACTACCTTGGAGGCAATAAATAATCAGATTTTGGATTCGATTAATTTTATTTTTTACTAGGATACACAAATTAAAAAATTGAGGTATTTTATAATATTCTTTATTGTTAATGTATTTTGTAGCAAAAGATGGAAAAAAAAAGAAAAAAATACGGAATAAAATATATCCTTTGTCCGTCTCCTGGTTCTAAGCTCCCCACCAATTTTCAGCCAAATCGGTTCATCCATTCTCAGGTTATAAATAGTGTAACTAACACAACTTTCTTTTATATATATATCTTAAATTGTTTTAATATGTACTAAAATAAAATGTATACAAACTTCGGTGGTGCTATTCACCGATAAAGCGGCTACATGCCATTCTCTCCAACAATTCACAGTTCAATTAACGAATACAAAGTCATTTATAAAGGATAAACACGTTTAAATTCACTTGCGGTGATGTATTCCATCGAGACGATGAATGCTTTTCCAATGTGAATTTGATATTCATTTGGAGTTTTGGTGTACACTGCAGTGGTACTATCATGTTCATTGTCACTATACCTACGCACCCACCTACGCATTGTCCACGATTCTATACTAAATTCAAATGCACTTAATCGGTCTATATGACCCACCATAGAACAACCAGAAGCTATTGGGATCAATGATCTAATATTATGATGGGCAATTCTAATATTATAGAAACTGACGTGAGTAATACTCATAACTACAACTATTACACGGCTAATTCTCACGAGGTACAGTCGGCGCTGACAGCCAAGCCGCCACCGCCGCCGCGCGTACTCCTTGAGGATGGGCATCTATATTGCCCGAACACCGGTCGAGTTATTCGACTGTATCTCGTGAGTGTTAGCCGTGTAATAGTTGTAGTTAAGGCAATGATCTATATGTGGATTGCTATCATAAATAGCCATCGCTCAGTTATAAAAAGATTGTGTGATGTCAGATTTTTTATTTAATATACTTTAGTAAGTAACACAAATTAACTATCTGTTCAGTTGAATATCATGCTTTCCCTTTCCAATAATCCAGAGAATGGCTTCAAGTGAATGAGATGTTAGAAGTGTTTGGCAATATACATTTAGAAGGTGTTTTATACTTATAAAACACACGGCATATAATTATTCGGTTGACTGGCCAACTGAGCTGTCACAGTTGGCAGTAGCTCTGCCTTCTGAAGTGTAGGTTGTGCGTTCGATTCCCACCCAGGTCAAACGTTTGTGTTATGAACACAGGTGTTTGTTCCGTGTCTGGGTATTATATTGTATTAAAATGTATGTAATTACTAACAAAACATATCTATGTATTCTATCAGTTGTCTGGTTCCCATAGTTCAAGCTTTGCTTAGTTTGGGACTAGATAGCGCTGTGTGAAACGTCTGCAAATTTACATTTATTTTTATATTTTATTATATCCTTAGGTTTCCATAAAGCAAGATGTAATCCTACAGTGAAAAGGATTTGAATAAATCGAGATTAAAATGCAAATTCTTCAATAGATAGAATGGTAGCGCGTATTCAAGTACCTTACATATATTCTAGAAAAATAAATTCAGTAAGTCTTATTGCCTACTCCTTGTAATAAAGGTTCCCCGCAGAATTCCCAAATTGATTTACGTACCAAGGCGCGCCCCGCGTCTGTACAAGCCTACGTGATTGTCACTCGACATGATATCCTTAGACGTAGCATTGACGCATCGATCGAGATACGTATGAATAATTCAGGATCCCACACAGACTTGTTATCGTTCATAATTCGTCGGAGGCCCAACGTAATACGCTGGCTCTTCAATTTTTATTATCATAATCCAGCTGCTGTTTGCTGGCCACCAGGAATATTAAAACTTTTATTTCTTTTTGTTCCACGTACTTGCATTTGCATTTCTCTTTGTGAAAGTACGGTGCAGTTTTCGAGGCAGGATGCCTTTATTGTTTACGGAATCCATTTAGCTTTCCGACTTGAGTTAGTGCGTAATTACACTTGTTTCTTTAAGTAACTGTAACTTGACATGTAACAGGTTCTTAATTTGTTTTGTTGGGGTTGTTTAACATGAATTTTGTAGTTTCTAAAACTTGCATGAAAATTATATAAACTTTACAGGAATTAGAGTACAAAACAGGTGGCATTATTTTAATTTATTAATATTTGTGGACACTTCACACAACGCCATCTATGCCAAAGCTAAGCAAAGCTTGTAATATGGGAACCAGATAACTGATAAAATACTTTTTTTTTTGTTGGAAATATATGCTTAAAATACAATACAACACCTAGATACAGAACAAACACCTATGTTCATCACACAAATGTTTGGTCTGGGTAGGAATTGAACCTATAGGTTGTGTGGCAGTAGCTCTGCCTTCTGAAACTAAGAAGGCAGAGCCACTGTTAGAGCTTCCGAACTGAACTATTAGGCCAGTTAATATGTTAGTTTAATATTTTTCAGTTAAAATATTAACTTACAAGTTGTATTAATATGCTTATATATAGTACAATTAATAATCACGACATCACAGATATAGGCCTTCAAGGGAAAATAGACTTAAAAATGGATACAACACAAAGAGACTACTTACAATAACATACTTATGTATTACTTATTGTAAAGAAAAAATACCCAACTTATATCCCTATGATTTAATATCAAAATTGGGTACACATTCTTGAAACTGTTTCAAGGACGAATAAGAATTTCAATACAAATATGATGCATTTATCGCAAGAGAATGTTCCCTGTATGTCCCACCACTCTGCGTCCCTTTAGGAATGACAAGACGACCTAGTCGCTCAACTGCTGGGCGATCACGTACTCGATTGCAACCGATAGAAACAAAAATTTGTATAGATTTGACAATTCCAATACGCAGTTTATGTGCATAGTTAGTATGGTCATGTTGCATTGCAATCAAAGTTTCGTGATCACCCCTCTGATGTCAAGTGATATCGCTGCTCATATCCTAAGGCAAGTAATAAGTCTAGTAATGTTTAATACTAGACTGTGAGTTAAGGTTATGTAGTCTCATTTTCACTAGCTATCAGTGATTTCACTAGCTATCAGTGATTTCACTAGCTATCAGTGATTTCACTAGCTATCAGTGATTTCACTAGCTATCAGTGATTTCACTAGCTATCAGTGATTTCACTAGCTATCAGTGATTTCACTAGCTATCAGTGATTTCACTAGCTATCAGTGATTTCACTAGCTATAGTGCCACTCCAACCGGAACACAGCAGAATGCTTAGCGGGAGAATAACTGGCAAAGCGGTGGGTCTTACCTAGACGAATTTTTCAGAGATGTCCAATCACCTAGTAAGAATAACTGTAAGGTAGGTATAAGGTGAATAAAAACCAACATGTGTCAAATTAAGCTTCTATATTTATCATTCATTTTGTACGACCATGTACATATTAACTTTTAAATGGCCAGAGGATTAACGAAATCTTTATACATCGATAATAACAATCGCTTCTTCTAATGTTTAATCAAGTAATTTGAAATACATAACCGCAAAAAGACTCTATACTTTAAAAATAATTGGGACGCGCGTTGGTCCAAGTCCTTTATACTACAGATAAACTATAGTATCTAACACGTTATGCTTGGACAAGATGATATTTAAATGAAAAACCGACGATAAAATTACATAGAAAATAAATAATTAGCAACATACACAAACATACCTATGTAAATATCGTGGGCCCTAAATATGATTACGTTTACGAGTATCTACCCATTTAAGGACCCAGAACTTTCAAGGACCAATTACACAACACCCAGAAACAGAACAAGTACTTGCGCTGTGTTGTCCATCAAACCATCAAACTCTGTTTTTTTGGGTCAATATAAGGTATGAAGAAGTATTTGTCAGAAATAGTTTATATAAATACTTGTGAAGAATTGTTTTATCTAAAAGAGTAAAGAGTGTATACGAATAAGTTTAATCAAATCGGTTAATGCTTTCTACATATAAACATCACATAAATATCACGTCATTATAAAAATATACTGTTTGATGTTTGTTTATTAGCGAAATTTACTACCTACGGAACTACAATTAAGGGCGAGAAAAAAGAAAAACGAAGTTAGTTAGTAATAAATATTTGTGGACATTTCACATAGCGCCATTTAGCCCCAAACTAAGTAAAACTTGTACTATGGGAACCAGATAACTAATACAATACTTAAATAATTTTTGTTTGTAAATACATAGAATACAATATACACACACAGGACAAACATCGATGTTCATCACACAAATGTTTGACCTGGGTGGGAATCGAACCCACAACCTGCAGTTCAGAAGGCAGGATACTACCAACTGAGCTAACGGGTCAGTCAAATAATAAGCATATTAAAAATAGAACTACTGACATTTTTAGTCAACCCATTCAGATAGCTTATAAATACCAACATATGATTACAATCTCTCATAGTTTTACTATCTTCAAGAAAAGAATAGGACATGTGTTTCCATCGCTTGTAGTAGGCATTTGTTATCCTGACTCATTAAATTCTTTTTTCACAAATGAAATTGTGTAGCGTCATCTCCTTCACATTTCAAGCCCCTGAAATATTCGAATGTACCATATAAAACTGTCGTCACACCGCGCGTATATTAAACCCCCCGCGCCACGGTCAGAGGGAATCTTCATATAAACGTCCGACACACTGAGGTACTCTACGGTGAACGTGTTTTAGAAATATAATTTCACAGCTGAAGTTTGCAGCGATTACGTACTAGGTAATCTTCTTTTTCTATCTTCTATCTTCTATATATATAAATAGATTGAAATAAATTGATTGATTACATTAATTGCATTACCTATTGAGTTGCCATCTTCAATAGGTAATTAATTGAATAATTAAATAATGAAATGCTTGTAAATATTATATTATAAAATTTTGACGATATATCTATATATTATGTAATTGAAATCAATAAATTTATTTTTTAAATCGCACTCAGTTGCAAGCGCCCTTACAGGGTTCATGTGCGTACTAAACTAGTTGTTAAGACCTGACATAATATATAAATTGAACATGAATGCAAATAAATAAAAAGAATACGAATATATAAAATCAATTGCTGTTCTTTTGTCTCGCTAAGACTTTAGAACGGCTGGGCCGATTTAGCAGATTTTTGATAATGTTTGTCGTAGCCTAGGGAAGGTTTAAAAGGTGAGAAAAAAAGAAGCTAGTGAAGAATATATTTTTTAGAGAACGCTCGTTTGCTTTTTTTTTTATTTCATTATATACATGTTATCAAGAGCGGTTCAGCTTTGTAATATGGAAATGTAATGAATAGATAGAAAGATAGACAATCTAAAATTACATTTAACCGAAGACCTAAAACCCAAAGACTCAAAACTCAAACAATTTATTGGCAATAAGCTAACTATAGCACTTTTACAAGTCAACAAAACAAAAAACTTTATACTTATATCTTATTTATGATATTGTTCTAAGCAAAATGTCAAATACAGCAAGAATATTATAAATGACTAATATTATAATTGACTAGGTGGTAGGACTTTTCTGCAAAGTTCGTCTAGGTAGGTACCACCGCTTTGTCAGTTATTCTGCCGCCAAGCAGTAGTGTGCAAGCATTACTGTGTTCCGGTTTGAAGGGCAGTGTAGCTAGTGAAATTACTGGGCAAATGAGACTTTATGACCTGATCTCACAGTCTAGTTAGTAATCTTACTATATTGTGCTGATGTCTCAGGATGATGTGCGCAGTTCAGTGTCACGCAAAGCTTTATTTTTTGGAGTTCCGAGTGACCCTGTTCTGTTATGGGCAGCCGTGTCGCTTAACATCAGGTGAACGACTCGAGCTCGTCACATCATTCACTAACATAAAAAAAAAATGAGTTTCCTTCCCATTACCACTCTACTAAAGTAAATTTTTTTCAGCATAATAAACGATATTATATAAACATAGAAACGATGATGAGTAAAATAAATTAAAGTGAATAATTTCACGTTATATTTTCGAGGAATAAGCATTTGTATAGAGCCACAAAACATACATGGTTACTTCAACGGAATAATGAAGCTCGACGTTAATGAAATACCGCGCAAAGCACTCGCTGGCATTGCCCGTCAGACTAGCTGCATGAGAATGAGCAATGTGCATGGTATGTAGCGGTTGTTCAATATCTGCGCATCCAAGATAGTCTTCGTGTTACTATGGACTGGAACGCACACATTTGTGATTTATGAAACGCTTGCACCATTTGTGGATTTCCACCGTAAATATAGTGATGTTTTGGTATATATAGTGTACTAGCTTCTGCCCGCGGCTTCGCCCGCATGGCCTTTAGGAAACGGAGATTTTTTTTTTCATAGATAATTCAAACTCCACTTTCACCTTTTTAGGGGTGGAATTTTAAAAAACTCTTTCTTAGTGGATTCTTACACTTTACAAAGAACTCACACTCCAAATTTCAAGTTTCTAGGACCAGCGGTTTCGGCTGTGCGTTAGCTTACTCAACAACACGACGTTATGTTAATTAATAAACAAGTTAAAACAACTAACAACCGCAGTTTAACTTAGTTTCTGACCAGTCGACCTAGTGGGGGCTAGCCTATGCTGCGTTTTTTGGTTCGTGGTTGCCATACTCGAGAACGTTTCTTCCACATTATTCGGTGGTTCCACGAGCGATGTGGGCTGCCCGCTGCCACAGAACTCAGTGACTTTAATTCTTCTGCGGATCTCGTCATTTCAGATTTTATCTCGCAAGGACACTCCAAGAATAGGTTTCTCCACTAATGAGGCCAACAGTAAGAGGCCACGTCTCAGTTATCACTGGCAACTTTCAACCGGTTTACTTTAATCTACTTTTACATTATAACCATATAACTCGATCAGTTCTTTGATCAATTATTATTTTTATAGTTTAACATAAACTCCCTAGTGAATACGGCATCTTATTCCAAAACTTTTCATTTAATTCCCGATTTTTTTTAAAATATGTCCTTGTAATTAATTGTCCTATACTATAATGAGATTGTTTTTTTTTTTTCATTCCAAATATACGTATAAGCACTATTAGGCTACTTTGGTGAACGAAAAAGCCTTAAAATATTGTATATTTAAACCCATATTTAATTTGAAGTACCTATATATGGATTTCAAGATAGAATGGAATATATGTACTAAAAGCTCAAATACCTGCTCGTAACTTGCGCCACAGTCGTAAACACCGATGTGAAAACGACGTTTATTTTACTACAGAGAAGAATGAAAAAATCTCCACGTAGCTGGCGTCTTGGTGATTGCAGTAGATAATAATGCACCCCAGTAGAATATCTGCTACTGCCTTTGCCTGGATGTACCCTTAGCCAGCTCTAACGGCACCTACGGAAATATGTGGGGTAATTTTATTGGGAAAACACGGCCGTCACGACATCGGATCACAAATGCCAACTAAACTAAGTCAATATTTAATTTTACTATCATCCATACGCCATATTTTAATAATTCCTAAACTAAAATAATAGAAAAATTGATTTTACTCTGATCGATTTTTTTATTATGCACGATATACTTTAACCTGAAATATTTTATTTATAGTACAACTCTTTCCATAAAGCCACACTTTTTACCTATTAACCTTGTATTTAAGCATAAAAGCAACAGCTTATTGCCATAAATGGCGAAACCATTGGCAAGATAAGTTCCACGTACAGCTATGAAAGGCGATGCACGCGAGGCGATAGCTTTTCAATATGTTCTGCCGGCAACGTACGCCGCAAATGGTAAAGGAAAATTTCCTTCCAACATTTACAATTTATAGGTAGCTACATAAATAGTATGGAATTCATGGAAGATGTTGTGTGATCAATAAAAATGTTAAATATTTTCACGTATAATTTTAAAGTTATCTCAATTTGCCTTGTTACATTACGACAAGTGTTTTGGAATTTATGGAAGATCTAGTAGGCAGTTAGATTTTAGATTAAGAAAAAAAAAAGTAAAATCTTTTTCAAGTACAATTTTAAATTTTGAAGTTGTATGTTTAGCCTAAGGGACGCGCTGGCTTTTGTGTACTATAGTTTTTTTCACCCAGGCCATACTGCTAATTTTTCTCTGATTTATAAATGCAAGCTAACTGGAATCTCATGAAGCTAATCTATACTAAATTACTTGTAAAGTGATATTTTACGCGCATGCGTGGAAGTGAGATAAGACATTGTATGTAACAGATAAGTTTGATGAATGATGAGCCTTTACGTATTTAGGGCATATTTAGAGGTGCTCTATTATATTCTCATACTTTATCGACAAAATTGACAGTTTCTAATCCGGTTTAAGCTAGATCACTGGAAATTTGTCACGCGTTTCCAACTTTCTACTATAAGAGTGACAATCCAGTTGCCTTTCACGTGTAAACTTTACGGGTTTGGACAAATCAACGACTCCCGGGTCAGTGGGTTGATTGGAAACTCACAAAAGTTGATCGTCACATGTCACGATCTTTCCTACATCTATGATATTTATCACAGAGTAGAAAAAAAGACGCTCACGCATTAAGTGCTCAGGCCCCGCTGAAGACGAAATTTGTGTCGGATTTCGTGCCGAGCTATATGCGCCGAAAGCTTACTCTATCAAGGCTTAAATTATATATTATCTGCGTAGGTAAATATAAGAGGTTTTATTTTAACATATGACACACTTGAAAAAAGGGAGCGCGCGCCTATTTATTGTAATATTATAGTGATATTTCATGATATTATTTCAAGTGCTGACAGCTACGATTTTTTTGGCTTAGTTTTTATTTGTTATATCTGTAATAGTCTGTATGATTGAGTTTTTGATCAAGAACGTAATTAAACATTGTATTGTATATTGGGTTGGTATTCTCTGACGCATGTTTCAATAGACCTGTTTTTATCAACTTATTACACGAATAAGAACGCAAATTGTGTATAAAATGAAGAGGAAAGTAAAAAGATAAATACAACAATCACTTAAAATAACTTATTGACAGCATCTGTGGTGTGGACACGTCGGCTGATAGCCCGGAGGTGGCGGGTTCGATTCCCGCGACAAAACACTTGTTCTGTCGCGAGAATTGATGCTCCCAGGAATCGGGGATTCTTAAATACTTGTTCTGTACTTATTTAGAAAATTACTTAGTAAATACTGGTTCTATGTTTGAGTGATGTGGGACTATAGTCTTCGTAGTTACTAGGTCCTTAGATACAGAAAATTCTAGCTAGAGTCCAGGATATATGTGTGTGATAATGTGGGATTTTTTATAGACTAACGTTATTCACGTCTTTTGTTATTCTTAATATTCTTGGAATTGCACTTTTGTGTGATTCTTTCATTGACTAGACTCTACTTAACTCGTCCATCAATACCAATTTTTTACTAACCTCTTTCTCAACACCGCAGCACTAAGCCAAGAAAAAAATGTATATAAGTTTGATTAACTTATATTAATTAACAACAAATATATACAGATGAAGCGATTGTTATCATCATTTCAGATGTCACATAGTACGACTAAATATCTAAATTACATTACAATATATTTCCATCTATACAGTAGCACATAAATAATCTATTTTAAAATATTTTTCGCTATAATATACACATTTCTTAACTTATCACATGTTTTAGCCTAACAAATATTTCTCTACAATAGTCAGTGTAAAGAGCTGCAGGAAGACTTTAAACGCCAAATTTTTGGGTATCAACTTGTTGACATTTTGACAAATTAACACAATGATGGTACAAAATAAATCTGTGGTGTCGAAAAAGTGCGAGTTTTATTAAGTATGATGGTCAACTCTGAAACTTTGGAGTCTTCAAATCGAGAGTGAACAGGTATCTTCTAAGCAAGCGTGTTACATCCTAAACCGCATCGTCACTTACCATCAGGTGCGATAGAGGTCAAATACAAACCTAAAAAAAGGGAATTTAAAAGTTACGTACATTCAGATATTAGATTTAGATACGTAATTCAATTATTATTAACAGATTTTAATATTTACCTTTGATGATAATCGTAGGCATAAGAAATTATTCTGTAGGTACGTCTATTATTAAAAATATTTTACCGAAATGCACCCTATTTCACATATCGGTTCCTAATCATTGTTTTATTTTTTTCATTTTAAACGGCTTGAGTGCTTTATTTTTTTATAAAATTAATAAAATAATATTTTTCTAACCGCGTGACTTTCATCATCTTAATAAAACATACTAGCTATAAAAAGAGGACAGCTTTTTTTTTAAATCCAATTTATAGTGGATGAACCTTGAAACGATATAATTGGTTGGGCAAGTATTAATAAATTAAGGTGTGTCATTCAAAAAACAAAGAAAAATCTATTGATGCTGATTTCTGGCATCAGCATCTCTCGTACAATAATGTAATACATTTTGTCAAAGTCAACGAGTATGTACCCATTGGCAAATTACGATTAAATATTCATAATTCTTTGCTTTCACAGCGTATTACTAATTATATCGAAAATATTCTGCTGAAATACATATAAATAGACAATAATTGAATTCTCAAAATATTTTCTCCTTTGAAATTATCTACCAACAAGAAACATTCTGGAAACTTATCTACAAAAGTAACGAAACTATTTACTAAGTATAGTTACCTACTATTTGCCAAAAGCACTTTAACTTGTTATACCTTTTATAATATTATAGGAATTAAAAATCTAGTAATTTAAATCGTGACTAAGCTTTGGATTCTGAACATTATAATGGTTTTCTAAGTAGGACAACATTTAAAGCAGAAATATGATTGGTTTAACTTCTGGATTATAAACTACAACTTTATTATTAAGGATTAAAAACTATACAAAATGAACGATTATAATCACAACACTAATGTACATAAATTCATGGAATGATCAAAAAAATTCATCAAAATAATTGACCAAATTCAAAATCGACAAGAAGAACCAAACTATTCTTAGAAAGTTATAGCTTTTTGGACACACCGCAAGTCGAATAGGAATTGTTAAAGCGTTATTAACACAAGTCGATAATACTTCTTGGCGTCAGCACATCATTTCAAAATCAAAGTTTCATAAATATCTTGTACATATTTATTTATTATTACAAAATTGCTGAATGCATCAATGCAATCATCCATCTCTTAGATCTTCTATTCTAATCTAACATTTTTAAGTCAGTCAATCATTACGCATAATTGAAATTGTTCAACGGTATTTTCTCAATCCACAATTTGCAAATTTTGGTCGTAAAATACTATTACCAACTACCCAAGCTAGCAATTTATCGACAAATGTAGGTAAATTATCCATCATTTAATTAAAGGCAGAAACACAGAAATAGCAATTTGTTTTGGCAACCCTGTCGAAGAAATCGGATAAGATAAAGGTATATCAATTTTAATTGACTTTAGAAGCTCGGGGCAAGGACAAAGGTACAGAGCAGACACACTAGCAGAAGAATATATCACGAATATAAAATTTACAATAAACTTGAACAAAAACACAGTATTAAATATCAAAGAAGGATAAAATCTCATAATTTTGAATATACAACAGGATATAAAATATTATAGCAAAACAATTTAGGACAACCATTATACCTTGAAAGTGAGACGAAAAGCTTAAATTTATATAAAAATAACGCGACCTACATAGCGCAGGTTTCATAGGGTAAGCTTTTTGTCATGTAATTTAGTAGCCAGTTTTTTTAGTTGAATAGTGGTGCGAGTTCTCGTAATAAAACAGAGTATCCGTATAGAAGCCACAGTGTGTTATAGTGAAGTTGGTCGACTTTACTAGAAGTAGCGTTCGCGTGACTTGTCTCGGAATGTGGCCGCTTCAAGCTTAGCTCGTTCACAGCCACTGCGGGAAAGTTAATTTTAAACTAAGTTAAGATTAACATGCGGCTGCTCCGCTGGAGTCTTCGGAATGTAAGATTAAGTAGCCTTAATAAGGTTTAAGTTGTTTATTTGTAGGTGTTACATATAATTACGTAAATAATCATTATCAGAGAAAATCTCTATATTTTAGTGGAGTACGTAACGGCAAATTGCCTTTGCTTTCAACTAAGTACTACAATGATATAAACTAATACTAAACGCTACCTACTACTACCTAATATGAATACGTATTTGGATTGATTGAGATTATGATAAATAACTCATGCGTCTTTATTCATAAAATATCACAGGTTTATCCTAGTGCAGGCAGCTAATTTTGTAAGACTTTAGTTTTCTACGATTTATATTGTATTTCCATTCATGTGAATTTTTGGTAAAAATATAATTATTATTCTTATTATAGACAGTCAAAACATACAGACAAGAATGTAACTCAACGCAGAAACAGCTCTCGGGGTCTCATCTCACAATATTATTCTAGAGTTTGGAGACATCAAATATGGGTGGTAAGGCTACAGTGATCATAGTTCTAAATAAAAGTTCTTGTAACTTCAGGATGTTGACTGGACAAAAACCCGGGTCCTATCAAAAGTTAGTTAGATTTTATCGGTGCTCTATGTCAGTCCTTCTGAACTGTTAAATAACTTCATATTCAAGACGTTTCAACCCAAGCAAACTGAGATTTGTTTACGCAAAAATGTGGCTTAGCTACCATTGGTGCAATTCTCATTTTATCATCTTAAATCTTAGATAAGTATTTGATCATCGTCTACAATTTTTACGATAGTTGTTTTCATATCGAATTGAAAGCAATCTAATAAATGTATTATGTAACTTGGATTGATTCGTGCGAGGAATGCCACGATTTCTGCTAATATATAACGCCGAACTGCATGTAAGGTAATAGGTTTTAGGCACCGCAGGTAGCATACTTTATAATGAGTGCTGTGGGCTATCTTTTTACTGCATTTTGTTGGACTAGACTTTACTTACCAGTTACAGTTTGCTTTTTAACGTCAGCGTATTTCTCCCCAGGGCCCACTTCGTCTGGTATCGTGGCGGTGCATGTGAGCTGCAGTCGGCCGTGAGCCGGCGCGCGCAGCTCGGCGATCGACACCCATAACGATATGGGCACTACTGGAGGCGGGCGGGGTCTTTCTTGTATCTATTATAAAAATAATTTCTTTAAATAAAGTGATTTAACTGACTTCAACCCCAATGATAACGTCATCAATGTAGCTAAAACAGAAATACGTATTATTTAAGATAACTCAAAAGCTACTAATCAAATCTTGATCAAATTTGAATGGGACTACAGGAAAAGCACTTTTAAATAAAAAATAATCATCTAAATCAGTTCATCCGGTCAAAAGTTCTGTTCTGAAACATAAAAATATAGTCGAATTGAGAACATCGTCCTTTTTCGTAGTCATCAAAAAAAAAAAAAAAAAAATACAAATTCAATTTTAAAGTTTTTTTTCGAAGTGGTGTACTTTGCCGTGGACGTTAGCGGATTCGAGTCTTAAGATGTTACAGAATATGAAAGTCAAACGTCTACCTCTATAAGCACGGTATTGTTACGTGCTAAACCGACGACTGGCCCGATAGCTCAGTTGGTAGTAGCCCTGCCTTCTGTACTGAGGGTTGTGGGTTCGATTCCCACCCAGGACAAACATTTCTGTGATGAACATTGGTGTTTGTTCTCTGTCTGGGTGTTATATTGTAGTATATGTATGTATTTACAAACAAAAAATATTTAAGTATTGTATCAGTTATCTGGTTCCCATAGTACAATCTTTGCTTAGTTTAGGGCTAGATGGCGCTGTGTGAAATTTCCACACATATTATATATAATATTATTATATTATAAACAGCTATGAAACTTTCCCTACCATAGTACAACTGTGATAGGGAAAGTTAGACTAATTGTTCAATTGTATAGTAGAGAAAGTTACACTATTGTTCAACTATAATATTATTACATCGTCATATAAAGGTCTATTAATATGTTACAACTAAATGTCAAATCGTCATGTGAAATATCATCAATCATGTGAAATCGTTATCTATTTAATTTTCTTGCCAAAACGGTTATACTAATTTGGATGAATTTTTTATTCAGATTGCTTATATATATTACTGAGTTAATAGAATTGTTTCCCGGAAAATATTGAGTTCCCGAGATAAATCGAGAAAGATGCGTATGTCATCTTAATCGAGAAAGACGCGTCTGTTACTCTACACTCTAAAGTAGAAATGTGAATAAACATTTTGTTTCTAACCCTTTATATTCCGCTGTATTTTTAATAAGAATAATTGGGTAGTTCGTGCATTTTAAATGAATTTCAACATAGTCCCTAACTGTTAAATATTTCCGAGAAATCGTCGTAGTTAAATATTCTTGGACTAACTCAATTCAGATTTATTAACGCGACTTCTCTTCCAGTCAGAACTTTTCTAATTTAATTCAGGTAGCTCAAGATTTGCGTTAAAAGCGATGAATATTTTTTTATTTGTAAATTAGTTATAAGTTTTGGAGTGACAAGACACTCTCCGTTTTGCAAACTTGAATTGCTGATTGCATGTACCACGAAAACTTCTAATCCGTGATGCCTAATTTTATTTTAATTTGGTAAGATATTTAATAATTACGATAGGGGATGTCATGGAGTAATAAATAAAAATAAATAAATGTGAAAATTTTATACAGCGCCATCTAGCCCCAAACTAAACAAAGGTTGTACTAAGAGAACCAGATATCTGATACAATACTTAGATACTTTTTGTTTGTATATACATACATAGAATACAATATAACACCCAGACACAGAACGAACATCTATGATCATCACATAAATGTTTGTCCTGGGTAGGAATCGAACCCACAACCTGCAGTTAAAAAAATAGGTAGATATGGGATTGTCGATTGCTTTGTTTGACAAATATCTATGAAAACTAAGGTCCGTATTACAGAACGATGCTCAGTCATCGATCGGTGCTCAAGCGGAAATTTCAATCATTATTGATCACGTTATGAATGAAATCTCTGATCGAGCTCTAATCAATGACTGACAATCGGTCTGTAACACGGACCTTAATCTCTAGCGCAGCAGGCAAGTGACGAGCAAGAAGTTTTTTATAAAAAGTTGTAAAAAAAACAGATAGAAATGAAAAAAATAAAATGACACTAATATTATAAAGGCGAAAGTTTGTATGTGTGCATGTGTGTATGTGGGTATGTTTGTTACTCCTTCACGCTCAAACGGCTGAATGGATTTGGATGAAATTCGGTAACAAGATAGCTTATACACTGGATTAACATATAGGCCACATTTTATCCCGGAAAAGTGAAATGTTCCCGTGGGATGAGCAAATAATTAAAATACTTTTTATCCGCGGGTGCAACCGCGGGGCGCAACTAGTAATAATATAAATAATCATGGCCAAGTGAAGGTTAAAGTAGATGGTAGTAATTATAAAATCATTAGAATAAAAAAAATATACTTAGAGTATTGTAAAATCACTCTGGTGAATAAATTGTGTAATTTATGTATTATACGATAGAACAGCCATAGTGGTCTACCACAAAGTAAATTGTTTAAACCTAAACCTTTTTTAACATTTTGATTTATGAATTGATTTAATTTAAAAAGTATACCTCTATCTATTAAACTAGCTTTATTTATCATAATAATGTCAATATTAAGTACCAAATAAAACGATTTCAGGTATTCTCTACCGTAAACTTAATTTGTTCTTCAGTCTGAAGATTCTGCGCGTTCATTCAAAAATCACACAAAGCCTGCGATGTCGTTGAGTATAAACAGGTCTTGCACACAACACGGCTTGTTTGTCCTCGAGACCAATACAATTTGAGTCGAGATTGTTTGTATCTCGTGAGCTTTGTTTATTCCGATCTCTTGTTTTGTTTAAACAACCGTTTTGTTTTTGTACCTAGTTGAAACAAAATATTGACTGTTGGTATTTTGCAATAAAAACAGCATAGTTATTTAATATAAAAGCATGATGTACTTAATTTGAATAATAATAGGTCTTTACCTATGAAATTGCCGTATTGCAGCACAGACTTTTTCAAACAAAAAAAAGTTTTGATTGGCTATGAATTCTAAATTCAAATTAATTTTGTTTTAAAAATATGACATTCTATTTACAATATAAGTCTTTTGTTTATTGATTAGCGTTGTATTTTCATTACATTTCAACATTTTTCCTCATAATGGATACTTTGAAATTTCGTGTAATTATGGAATATGAGTTCCGTCGTGGCACCAATGCGGCACAAACGACACGTAACATCAACGATGTTTACGGAGAGAACTGTACAAACGAACGTACAACCCGTTATTGGTTTGCTCGGTTCCGTTCTGGGAATTTTGACTTGAAAAATGAACCTCGTGGTCGTCCGGAAACTTTGGTCAACAATGATGAATTAAAGGCGATTGTGGAAGCTGATGAATCTCAATCTACAGCTGAGCTGGCAGCAGCTTTTGATGCTTAATATTGGTCAAAACAATATTGGTCCATTTGCGACAGATTGGCAAGATAAAAAAGCTTGATAGATGGGTGCCCCACGAACTTAACGATCGCCAGCGCAACGTACGCGTCGACGGTGGTCACAGTTTGGTGGTCTAGTGCTGGTGTGATTCATCATAGCTTTCTACAAAACGGCGAGAGCATTACTGCAGATGTGTACATTGAAGAACTGACCACAATGATGGCGAAACTCGCACGTCTGCAACCAGCTTTGGTCAATCGGTCGTCTCCACTGCTACTTCACGACAACGCGCGACCCCATACTGCACAACAGACCGTCTCTAAGCTGCATGAGTTGGGTTTGGAAGCTCTCCCTTATCCGCCATACTCACCAGATCTTGCGCCTACCGACTATTACTTTTTCCAAAATTTGGACAACTTTTTAGAGGGAAAAAAATTCAATTCCCGAGAGGCAGTACAAAACGCCTTTGAAGAGTTTGTTGTCTCTCGTCCTGCTGATTTTTTCAAGAAGGGCATCCATAAACTGCCACAGCGTTGGCAAAAATGCATTGATTGCAGGGGTGATTACTTTGAATAAAAGAAATAAATAAGTTCGAAAAAAAAATACTTTAACTTTTTTCAAACAAAACGGCAATTTCATAGGTAAAGACCTTATATTTGCAGTACTGAGATATTAAGAGTAAACAGGTTCAGTATAAAAGGTAAAGGCAGCACCAAAATTAAATAATTGAAGGGGTGAGGACAAAAAGTGGTTTAACTGTTTTTTTTATTCACAAAATGACTTATGGGTATCGTTAGTGAATCAATTCCAATCCGTGACGTTATCTACAATAATACATTCTCAAAATACCGAAATGAGGCTTAAATCTCGAGATTTTGAGTCTAAAAACGGTTTATCTCTCACAGGAATATAGTTCGCTTAGCACAAAAACATTATTATATTATATTTTTACGGGAACTGTATGAGTTAGTACTATATTTAGTATTTTAAAATATAATTAATACATTTTCAAGCAACTGAAACTTACATAAACCTTTTCTATTACCTTATAAGCACTCTACATTAAAATGAGGCTGTTGAAGTTTAAAGTAAATTTTCTGGAAACTATCAATTTGACAGTTAAACCCTTTTTATACTCAACTCTTTAATTATAAAACGCACGTACTACAGAAATTTGTAATCGAAAGAAACATATTATTTTATGGATTTTATAGTTTGAATCCACACTTGGATTGAAACTGTCAAATTAAAATATTAACTAAGAATATTTTCAAATTACTAATTTTCTCCTATTGCATTACAATCAAACGTGATCACCCCTCAAGATAAAATCTTACCTTAGCCATCTCTTCGCTCTGAGCTTCTTTCAGCGTGCACTTGTGATGTTTGGTAACATTGACTTGTGGTGCTACGGTCGTCTCGCTCACTAAAGCCCAGTACTTGGCCGTGTAGTTGAACTCCGGTGCAATGTATCTATGTTGGTGCTTTCTGTGGCGGTAGCTGCCTCCTTTGTTGCGAGTTGAGCTGGAGACACGGTAGGAGAAGAAGCGTATGGAATCTTCTGGGACCTGAAAACAATACCATGATAATTTTTTTCAATTACAAGAAAGAAAAGACGTGCAACCATCACAAACATAGATCCTGGACAGAACTTTGCACAACGAACAGAAAGTTGCTCAAGATTACGGCTTACACTCTCTGCCTGTGAAAAAAGGCCATTAATAAATCAAATGTTGCTGGTGCTTCTCAAATTAGTGTAATGAAATGACGTCAGATCATTAATAGGCTTAAAAAATCACCCCTTTATAGTTACTTTTTCAATTCTAAATTCTCAATTCTTTAAGGTCGTATAACGTTCTAAAATAAACCGAAAAGGAACTATAGGTGAATCTTCATTCCAATCAGGTGATACTGAATTACAACCATTGGTATTCAAGTTGAGGACTTGAGATTCATTTAAGTGCGGATCGGATTTTCCTTAGTCATGTAAATCCGGGCGGTCAGCGACCTGCACGTCCCTCGAGATTCGGGATTTAAGCACCCACCCTTATCTCCATGAGTATGTTTTACGAGATACTTGATACGTAATACGACAACCTGGTATGACGTAATGCGTAAAGCAGTATGTATACTGTATGTTTACTACGCTGTAAGACTTTTCTGCAAGAGTTGCGTCTATAAATCGGGCAAACTACTAGCTCATAGCTTATGAAAAAAATATTAATCTCTTTTATTTTAATGACGGGTATAAAAACGTTCAAACTCACCTATTTATAATAGTCTATAGACAGTCTAGTGTCTAGTTAACAAAATTTTGTATTTATACACTATGTCGCCAACTTGAAACATTAGATATAAGTACCGATACCAATGCAAACTGCACGCAAAAATTGGAGTAATAGCATTTCGGCAGGTCATATAATTGACCATTAATCGACGCTCTATTGTATTTATAGATAATAATAATAATCAAAACGCCCAACGATCACATACACATATCCTGGACCCCAACTAGGATTCCCTGTGTCTAGAGACCTAGGAACGACGATCACTATGGTCCCACAACACCCAGACTCAGAACAAGTATTTGGGCTTTTTTTTCTCTACACAAATACTTGTCCTGCCGACTACTTGTCTTGTAAATAGATACTATGGTTACTTGTGACATGTCTTCCCAGCCTAGTAATAAAACCACCCCATCTCCTTCCGCGGATGCCAGAGCTGGTTAATGGAATATCCAAAGAATAAGCAGCAGCATTCTCTTCGGTACGCGGTATATGTAATCTACTGCGATCAAGACATCTGCCAAGCGCAGGCAAGTGGCGGACGCAAATAGGCCGATGACGTGATTAGATGCTTACCTTTTCATTATCAATGTACCAGGTGAGGCGAGGTGCGGGGGCGGCAGGGGCGCTCGTGCAATTGGCCCGAAGCAGGCCTCCTACCACCACGTCTGGTTTCCCGAAGGTTATAACCGGTGGATGCTTTTGTGGATCTGTTTACACAAAGAACGCGTGACGACATGTATGGTTAATCTTTTAAATATTTTTTTATTTATTTACGCCCAACGATCACATACATAGATCCTGGACTCTAACTAGGATTCCCTGTATCTAGGGACCCAGGAACTACGAGAACCACGGTCCCACAACACACAGACTCAGAACAAGCAATCTTTGATCGATTCATGCTTGAAATTTAGATTACGTAAACACTATTAATAATACACGTTATTGTCCATTTGCAGAGCACTATAGTTACGGAAAAAATAATTTATATCTGTCATTACAGTTTTATAAGACACAATTAATCTACACTTCAATCTTTATTAAAATTCGTTCAGCTGTGTTAGCACTGAGTAGTGTGTTAATAAGCATATACATTATACACGTACACCATACACGCTTTCGTTGTGAAATATTAGAAACTATTGGCCCGCCTCGGCCTCGCACAAGTATTATATTTATATACAAATTCTTAGTATAGTTATATATATATATATATATTCTTATCAGTCCAGTAGTTTCAGAGCCTATTCAATGCAAACGAACAATCAAATCTTTCCTCTTAATCATAATAATAAAGATATATTAAAACTAATCTTATACTATTATAGGATTAAACATTAAAATATTAAATTTAATAGGTTACTGGGAACTGCACCATTAAGTAGGAATTTAGTTTTAATTTGATATAATTACAATTAAGTAAAATTGTATCTACCATATTTCGTTTTAGTGGTGAATTTTGATTTAGTTTTAATACCCCAAAACGATCCACTGCTATTGATCTTTGTAATGAAACTCCTGGTTTTTCTCCCAATCATTTTCTGTTTTGGTTGGATCCACCGCAGTTAGTCATTGGTGAAAACATTTTGCTTTAGCTACTGTTTTGTTTGCAGCAACATTGTTGTAACGTCTCGTTGCAATAAAGTCAACTAATTTCCAAGTAGCTTAATTAGTTAAGCAAGCTAATGTTTGAAACTTAACTCGAGGCGACAGAGACATGAACTATGTTTGCAAATATTTGCACGCTGGGGTTAGAGGAGTGTGAATTTTCTAGATATTTACATAAAATTACTGACACAACAGTTACTGACAGAAACATTCATGGATCTTTTGATTTTTCAAAAATTTTTTTGGGTACGCAAAAAAATTTTGTACAACCGTTGAACATCATTATTAACGTTTTTTGACATAGCTCTACTAAAATGATGCCGGGACAAGTTGTAAGGAAAATCAATATCAAGTGACTCTCATTTTCATCCATTGCATAAAATTTATTGATTCCAAATGGCCTGAAATGCAAATAAAGTAACAAAATGGCGGCGGTATTAAGTTGAGTGAACGGCTATCCGATTTTTTTGATATGCATAATTGCTTTGTAGCAAGTTTAATTTAAATTCACTAAAATAAAGGCATTTTTTCGTTTTCCATCATTTAGATGTTATTTTCTCTAGTTTCCATTAATTATAGTCAGTATCAATGTGAAAGCTATGTTCAAAAATGTCTATTAGAAGATCTAAAGACAAAATAAAAAAAAACTACCTTTTTACAAAATATAAATAATTGGTCTTCCTTTTTAGACTAACTGCTAATTAAACACTTGAACGTATCTTCCCACCAGCAAGAATTAATTTGTTTTCCACGAAGTAGTAATACATTATTATATAGCTGACGTCAAATTTTTTCAATAGCAATCTAGGGCCTTTTCTTTGGCGTCTGTAGGACTATCCAATTTATATTCATGAGTGCTATCTTCGGGTTGTTATCTAAAATTTCGATCTAGCCTTCTTTCATAGCATCTATAATGGTACAAAGTAGTAATTCATTACGAGTAATGTAGGGTTTTAGGCTTAGGATTCGTAAAAAATACTAACATTATACCAATTACTAATGATTTTTGTTTTGAATAGTGATTTTTTTATAAATTATTTTTAGTAACAATACTTTTTACCGCAGAACATAGGTTTATCTCATAAAGTGTCATTTTAAGCCACTGCTTGCGTCAATGACTCCCTGCAGTTTTTATTAGCTCGGTCTATCAAGTGGATGGCCAGCCTACGTCTTCCCGTTTGTGGTCACCACTCGAAAATCTTTCTTCCCCAGTGGTTACTGCTTCTGCGAGTAATGTGGGATGCCCACTTTCATCTCAACTTTCCAATTCTCTATATACGTATACACTTTATACACTACACACACACTACACTATATACGTATACACGTATACTATATACTTTAGATCTATTGCGGATCTTCTAATTTCGGACCTTATCTCGTAAGAAAATTTCGTGTATCTCTTTCCATCTCGGTGCGCCACTTTAAGGTTACTAATGAGACCCACAGTAAAAGACGTGTCCGAGCCATATTCATACCTTATTTATAGTGTTTTAGTAAGTAATATTCGACACCCATTACTTTCCTTCTCAATCATCTGCTCTGTTTAGCACCGGCCCTAAATCTGTATTAAAGGAAACAGATACGAGGGTTTTATTTACCCGTATTTTATGCCCCATTATTTTCGGAAATGGTGCGATATAGTAAATATGCTGTGGGTCAAAGTCGCAACACGGAAAGTATTTTGGGATTGTGTCGCAATCCAATAAATGGGTTCCCATAACGGTCGTGTGGGATTATTTATGGTCTACTCAATCTTTTATATGTGTTTTCGAATTGAAATAAAACAAACAGCTGATAAATTCATGTGTTCATTTACAACAAAAGTAGGTAGGGAAAAAGGTGCTTCTTATAAGATGTACACATTTTTTAAAGATTATGATAGCCTAGTATTTTTTTATTTACAAAACCATATTAAATACGAATAACTTTATGGGTACAAGTCAATATACAGTCCAGTTCTTACAATATTTAATGGTAGATTTTGATGGTGAATATACCATTATGCTTTTGCTAGTAAAAAAAATCGGAGGAAATTGAAATAAGCCACTGTTTTAAGTGTATGTATGTTGTGAAATCAGTGTCTATTCATTGGCGTTTATTGGATTTTTTTTATTTTATTGTTATTGCTTTTACTGTTTTAAAATACCTTAATAAAATAAACGACATACTAGCTATTGCAGTGGTGTCAATGTTACATTTGGAAAACAAGAATTACGCACGTACATTATTATTTTGTGTTTTAACAAGGGATCCCTGTATCTAGCGACCTAGGAACTAATTAAAAATTTGCCCTGACCCACAGCTTTTAGGTTATGAGTAGACCTAACTAAACCAGCACACCACAGAGGCTATCAAGCTACTTACAAACTTTTTCACGATTATTTTGACAGGTATTATGAACATATATAAAGTTAAATAAATGTAACATCTTGTTAACAAAGCATAAGGGCAATACACAGTTTCTTATTAGTACCATTACAATATAACAGTGGTACCTACCACTAATTAGGCGGACCTTTTTTATATCCTCATACGTGTGTATGAGCAAGCTGTTAATGTAAGCATAAATAAGATAATATACAATAATCCTCTGGCACAACTAGCATTTCAGACACGACGACATAATTCTCGGATATTTTCGCAAAAAATACAAAACAATTGTATTAGCCTTGTCTCTTTTATACGAGAGTAAAAAAAGTAGGTAAAACGAGCCGTTTCAACCTTTGCAAATGAGTTATTCATTCTAATGTGGCTATAATATTCAGTGCACAAATGTTGAGTGCTAACTGCTTACTTTGCGTTTATAACTTTAATGGAAATGACGAGTGAATATGCGTACCTAATGTTAAGATCCAAAGCCACTGGTGCGATTCAGGGATGATTCACTATTGCATATTGTGTTGTATGTATTTACAAAATGTATCCAAGTATTGTATCAGTGATCTGGTTCCCACAGTACAAGCTTTGCTTAGTTTGAGGTTATATAGCGCTGTGTGAAATGTCCACACATATTTTATACGTTCATATTAATTTTGCATAAACACAAAATCACTATAGTTCAACATACGGTAGTTCGACGAAATCGCGGCACCACTAGTGCGACATTTATATCAGAAAATAAGGAATTTAAGGCGTATAAAAATATTCACATTATATATATTATTTGAGATACTCCCAGCAGATTTTAATCTCAGCATGAAAAAAATTACGTTTGCTCTCATATAGAGGCACTTTTCTTAATATTTTTCATACAATTCAAGCTTGTCACGTATTATACAGCCTCTCGCCGCACCAAGTCATAACGGGTAAAGAAAAATATTAAACTTAGTATAAAAAGGGCTTAATGATGAATTAGTCCACAATATATTGCAAACCACCTCCTGCAAGTCTGTGCACTAATTATCTCAGACTTTAATTTCAGTTTGGAGTAATTAGTGCGTAACAAACAATTTAACAGCCTCTGTGGTGTGGTGGTTGAGCAGTTCGAATCATAGCCTGGAGGCGGCGAGTTCGATTCCTGCGGCAGGATAAGTATTTCTGCATAGAAAAAAAGCGCAAATACTTGTTCTGAGTCTAGGCGTTGTGGAACCATGGCCCTCGTAATTCCTGGTCTCTAGACACAGAGAATCCTATTTTGGGTCCAGGATTTATGTATCTTGTATATCTTTGGGCGTTATTGTTATTAATTCGATATACTGAACACCTGGAATCCTTCCAGTATTGCCCTATATAACTATAAAAACAAGGAGAATTTGAAACAATCGTACCGCATACTCCTAAAAATACTTGTTTTATTGCCGAAACCGGTTTTGGGGACAATGAAATTCAAACGACTCAGCCTAATTTAAAAGTTTGCGTGAATATTTACAAAATAAAAAGTTTCAGGCAGGTGTGCTTGTAGATTTGTTGTTTAGCCATAAGGCCTCGTATTAAAGATTCTCGTATTGTTTGTGTACTTTATTAATATAGGGTTTTGAAAAAAAAAAACCAGCACCTATAGAAGATTACTTAAGTATGCTCGTCCATTGTCCATCTGTGAGTATCTCTGGCTGTCCGTTACGACCCTATTTTTTCAAAAACTGCTGAAGAAACAAATAAATACTAAAATAAAGACCATAATCACTGACCGAAACCGTCACATAGTTCCGTAGAAAAATAAGTAACTTTATCTAATAATGAAAACTTCATATGTTTTCATTAATTTTTATTCACGTCAATCAGCCTCAATTTTTATTCACGTCATTAAAATGTAAATAGGACTTCCCGTATAAGTATAAAATAACTAGAACCTTCAAGTTTAGCTTCAGTAAAATATGACATTTTTGTATTTAAACTAAAAGAAAACTCAAAGAAACCCTACCCACTAGGGTTGAGAAATCAACCCAGGTGGAATAATCTTATGACAAATCTAACTCGGGAGTACTTTTCACATAAATGTATGAAAAAGAAGCGTCACAAAGATCTTAAGCCTCGCTGCTGAGCCTGGTCTTTGACTCTACTCTTCACTGAGACAGAAATTATAGTGAATAAATAAAAAATCTCACAAACGACTGTCAGTTGATGTGGTGTTGAAGCGGCGGTGAAGATCGGCGTCTCCAGGGATACTTCGCACCAGTACAGGCCAGAGGCAGACGGTTCCAGGTTATCAATCGTTATTGAGTTTTCCGTCACTGAAGACATCTGGAACAAAGAGGTTTATTAGAGACACACAGTTTAGTTATTTGAGCTAAAACCGCCCGCCCATTGTTACCTATTATGTAATTCTCTTTTCTACATGTTTATTTTTGGCGTCAAAAAGTGTTTTTATTGTATTGTAGATTGCTTACATCTATATTACATAAGCTACTTTTAAAACCTAAGATAAAACCTTAGAAAATGACACCCAAGAAACTACCTGTAAAAACAAAATGTGTTATTTATGAGGGAGTTCTTTTATGAATTATTTATAACGGGCATAATGCTTTTATTCATTAAACTAAGTTCTACCATGATACTAACTAATATTAAATGCTACTACTAAAAAAAAAAACACTTGGGATTGTATACTTGCTATAATCATTAAATTAGAATGGGGGTTTTGGCGGGAATGCGAAAAAGATTGGATTTAAAGATTGGATTATAGGCGTGAGTGTGGGAAAATGGTATAATTGTATAATGGTGAAACGTTTATTTTATTGTTTCCAAAACTCCATAGAAACGTCTGGTTAAGTTGCCACCACTTTACTAGGCGTATGACTTGACTAGACTAGACTATGACTTAACTTGATGACTTGGACTGTGACTTGACTTGACACATTATATGATATTATTATCAATTACTTGACACTGGCTAAATACACAAAAGTGTGGCGCCAAAAACAAACAAAGAATTCCCCTTTTATAAGTCTACATTCACCATTTATACATGGTGTCATTTGTATGTTATGCTTTATTACTTTTAGTACTTATGTATGTAGTAAAAATACATTTTCATTAAAAATGTGTGTTGAAAGGCAAGCAGAATTTGAACCACTCTCAACTCTGACGCCGGTAGCATGAGCAAACACGTTTAAACGTAGACTTCTAACGGGCAACATGATTTCACTCTACTAAAAAAGTTCAACCAAAACTCTGCACTGACCGTAAAAGCATACAGCGCATTTTAAATCAAAACTCAAACAAAGCTGCGTTTCAACTAGTTTTAAACAAAACAACTACACGCGTAAAATAATAGAATAATAGGAATTTACATAAAAATAAGTACGGACATGTCTTTCGTATGTAAATGTGTGCCTGGAGAGTTTTTCGGCCGAAATCTACATGGGCTCTTGGTTTCAAGTGTGGAACGTAAATTGGCTGGCTGCTAGAGATTGCGTTTGGACGCTACTCTTGAATATATGTCAAGTTTCAGGTAATAAAAAATGTTGGGCTTAAAAAATGGGCTTTTTATTTCAGTTTTTATGATTTCACCTCAAAACTTTCCATGTCTAACATGTAACACATCGCCACAGTATTATATCAGCTCAATTATATTCTAAAGTTCTATATTTTACCCCCTACAATTCTTCAACTGTTTTACATTAAACTTTTTAACTAATTTCACATTTCAATTATATTGATCCCGAATTGAATTATATTGGCCCGATAGATCAGTTGGTAGTAGCCCTGCCTTCTGAACTGTGGGTTGTGGGTTCGATTCCCACTCAGGACAAACATTTGTGTCATGAACATAGGTGTTTGTTCTGTGTCTGGGTATCATATTGTATTCTATGTATGTATTTACAAACAAAAAGTATCTAAGTATTGTATCAGTTATCTGGTTCCCATAGCGCAAGCTTTGCTTAGTTTGGGGCTAGATTGCGTTGTGTGAGATGTCCTCACATATTATTATGATTATTATGACAATGTAGGTATATATTTTTTTAATTCAATGAGCCTCAATAAACCAGTCCAAAAATACCTACACGCATGTTTATGTTACACAGTCAGAACTTTAAAAGCAAGCCAAAGCAGCAACTGTAGTGCACTTAGATATAATGCAACCAAAATAATAAAATGGCATACATTCTGATTAAATTATCTTACATTAAGTCTGCCTCCATGGAACGTGTAGTTCGTAAACGGTGGCGTCCTCTCCCTTACGTATTGGAACAGTTTGCTTTCACTGCGCAGGAACTCGACCTTGTACAGCAGCTGAGGAGGCACCTGGTGAAGGCAACGGAGCGTGGCTGAGCCTCCACGTGCCACCCAGCTCGGAGCAGAGATGCGTACGTCGACATCCGTTGCTTGTGCGTTTCCTGTAGATAAAAATACCTACCGTGAGTTGGATTAAGAGAAACAATTGATAAGTAGGCACAATTTTTATGAAAGACCTAAGAGACTAACACATATATAGCCCAAACCACTAGACCTATGATGGAGACTTGATATTTAGGCGTTTTATGCTATCATGGCGTAAGGGAGGGTTTTAGAAAATACAACCTATGAAAAGGTCAAAACAGATGTTGAAGATTGTACTTAGAAACGCGGGTGAAATCATAGGGTGAAATTACATTATTAATTAAAACTTTTAATTATGAATGTACGAGAGACAATAAAGTTTTGATGTTAAACACATATTGTATTACAATTAATTATTCATATTCATTTATTTGCATTCATGTATATATACAATTTATATATTATGTCAGGTCTTCACAACTAGTTTAGTAGGTACATGAACCCTGTAAAGGCGCTTGCAACTGAGTGCGATTAAAAAATAAATTTATTGATTTCAATTGCATAATAGATATATCGTCAAAATTTAATAATATAATATTTTCATGCATTTCATTATAGATGATCTATTGAAGATGGCAACTCAATAGGTAAGAGGTAATTAAGAGGTTAGGAGGCTGTAGTGCAATTAAATTTAGCCTTTGCGAAACCAAAGTGGTAGCTCTTGTGACATTACCAACCATACCAACTATAAATATCCAAATAATGACACAGTATTTAGATTTTAATGAAACCAATGACCTACGATTACTCGTACAACAAAACCGGCATATTCGATAATCACAAATATTTATATTAAAACAAATAATAATAATAACACCAAACAATCACAAACATAGGTCCTGGACACTTACTAAAATTTCCTGTGTCTAGGGCTCCAGGAACTACAAAGACCATGGTCCCCATAGTACCCAGACTCAGAACCAGTTTTTGCGCTTTTCTTTTCTGTGCACTAATACTTGTTAAGAGCCGACCGGCTCAACCACCACACCATAGAGGCTATATTAATAATAATCTGATCTTAATAAGAGATAAAAGGTAAAACGTATCATTGTACGACAATTCTCTTACGGTATACAACGAGCTAAGCCCATAATAACAAGTTGAAAACATTACCATCATTATTTTATCACAAGATAAGTTTGGCTCAGTGGGACGTAGTAAAGGCAAACAGCTCGGATCCTCGAGACACGTCTCCGCCGTACGTTAGAGAGGTAAGGTGCTGCTGACTACGCAGACACTATGGAATTGTATTCAGTACGTAAACTCCAGTGGGATAAGACCGGATAATAAGTGGAAATAAAATTTTCAAGTAAATTTATGAAAATCATTTCTTTTCAGTTCTTAGAGATTTTGTACGCAATCAAGGCATTGCTGTTGTAGAAGAAATTAATAAAGGCAATCATAGGTAAGATAAGGGTTTGACATTGTATACTACGTTACGAAGAGGATTTTGGTATTAGTGGACAAAAAAAATTTTGTACCGGCTAATGCGTTTGGCCTCTACCAACCTTTACAGCGTTACTGGGTAGAAAGGTAGACGCTCAAGGTGGCCAACTATCAAAATGATCGAGAAGACTACGTCCATTGGAAGAGTGGACCCTATGAAAAGTTTGGAATAAAGGTACAGGACATGGAAGTAGGGATATACTTCTTTTTACATTTGTGGGAATCTGAGGTGGAAATAAGAGGTGAATGTTATTGAAGCACTGTGAATAAGGTATATTGTGTCCATCAGACGTTGCATTCGCCTTCCGAATTGAATTCAAACCTAAATCTACAATGAAATGAGATCTCCCACGCTTGAATCAGAGGTATAGAGATGGTGGGCGTTGAAAACGTAGGCTGAAAGAGGTAGGCGAAGTTACCTGCTTACTTTGTTATTAAGGGAAAATAAGCAACTGTGTAAATGGTGTTTTACGACAAATAACTTCTTGGGTAGGTATACCATAACGTTAGCCTTTATATATTTTGGGGTTGTAAGTGGACAAGATTCTGTGGTATGTATTTTATTTTTTGTACTACAATATGTTACTAGATCCAGCATATTCGCAATAATTATCTTCATTCTAACAACCATTAAAAAATAATTAATAATAATAAATAACCTATTATTATTCATGATAACCTGACTTTTGACTGGCCTGATAGCTATAGTATTGACCCTACCTTCTGATTTGTAAGTGGGTTCGATTCCCAGAACAAACATTTGTGTGATGAACATCGGAACGACATGAATAGTTTTTTATTGATTAAAGGCATAGCATTTTTACCTCGCCTGATGTGAAGCAATGACAAGGTCTAAAATAAAGTATGCTTGCCTAGAAGATAGCTGTCCCCTTTTGATCTGACAACGAGGTTATAGTCAACTGGAAACAAGAACTGCTAGCTGTTCCATTCATTAGCTGTTCGCGCTATAAAGTTGATAGTGAAACGCTTAGTGCGGGTTGAAAGAATTTCAACCATATTTCCAAGCGTCTTGTAATCCGATAAAAGAAAGAAGATAGGGGTATTAGATCGTGTAATTCCAAAGTGCAGTCTATAAAAAAACCAATAAGCCAGCTACTGTACGACGGTGATCCAAGCTCTGAAGTTTCCACCAACGCATCGTCACCGATAAGCATTTTGGCCCATCTCTGAATGGAATTCAAGGCTAGGCATCTGACTGAACAGCGCTTGTTATTATCTACTATGCTTAGTTGGCATTATAGTAAGCGCCGAATTTCAGCTAAAGCCTATCCAAAACTCAGCCCTAATTCGGCATTTACAATAGTCCTATCATCAAAGCAAACAGCGCTAACGACTCCATTTTCGAAAATTATAAACTTTACGTTATTTCATTTTCCTTCAACGTTAAATCCATTTATCTTCTTTCAACACTTTTCAGTGTAATTACATTAAGATGTCCTTAATTTAATTTTAATTAACGCGACACAAGCTTCACAATCCGAGAGCAATTCAAAGTAATTCAAACTTGAGTAGCTTTAAAGGATTCATGCGCTTTAATTAGAAGTGTGCGCGTTACAAACCTCTTGTTGTCCGACTTATAGAAATAAAATTTAATATTTTATAGAAAAATACCCATTTATTGACAAAGTTCACACGTCATTTAAAGCATAAAAGTACAATGAAAATGAGGCCTTCATTCAAATGGGTTAAAGTTCGTGTATATTACGGGAACGGTTTACCACTAGTTACAAAATATCATGGAAATAAATGTATCTTATTTTATGTAGGCAACTATTTAATGTAAAATAAGCATAGCATTTTTTATCAAGTTTAATTTGAAATACACATTAGAAGCACCAGTTTTCAAATAAAAAGAGAATCATCAAAATTGGTTCAACTATTCGAAAGTTATTCGAGGTTACAAAAATTAAAAAAAAAAAAAAAAACAGTCGAATCAAGAACATCTTTTTTGAAGTCGGTTGTAAAGAAAACTACTATTAATTTATTTCCTTTATATATTACACAGATTAAACGCAGTTTTAAGAATTTAACAACACAATTCGCTTGTAAAATGGAGGGATGGCAACTGGTAATGAGAACAATTTACGCTTCCTTTGAAATTTTCTCGTACTGCTACATTTTGTTTGCTTTTATTTGCCTTCGACAATGGGACAGTCCTTTGTGAGTGTTAAAACATTTCTCGCTTGTTCCTAAAATGAGCTTAAATTTTGTATTTGGACATGTTGGTAGGATTTTTCTACATACTTGCTTACGTATTATGGCCTTATCAATAATGTTAATATATATATTTTATATCTGAATAGGCTCGCATTCGACCGCGTTTTCACCTTTTTTTTATTGTATGACAGGCTCGCGTTTGACCACTATCGCACCTGATGGTAAGTGACGATGCGGTCTAGGATGTAACACGCTTGCCTAGAAGATACCTGTTCACTCTCGATTTGAAGACTCCAAGGATGTAGTTTTCGGGAAATACGGATGCCGGTAAAGCGTCACCTGATGGAAAGTGACGACGCGGTCTACGATGATACATGCTTGCTTAGAAGATACCTATCGACTCCTGATTTGAAGAGCTTCTGATTGTTCGTATCGGGAAACAAAGACGCTGCTGTAGACATTGAAGAAATAAAATTAAAATCTTATGAAATATATGTTCACATATAAGAAAGAAAAAAAAAACATTTTTTCGTGTCATAGGTAGCACACAAAATTAAATTACATGAATTATACTACTATAAATATAACACCAAAAGTGTATATATGGAAGCGAGTGTGCTGTAGATCACACGACTGCCAACATAATAACACAATTTTTTTTACTTTGTTTTGTTGATAATTGAGATATGAATCAACTTAAACTTCCGTTAACCTCACATTGATCAGCTTATTCCTCAAATTAAGCGCGCGTCATGAAGTTTCACTTTAAAAAAACCATATAATGTGGCAACATTGCATTAAGTATTATTATGTATAGTCCAAATGTTTTTTTTTTTTTTGTAGTAGTTGTAGTAGGTAGTTTTTAGTATTAGTTATTAAATCATTGTAGTATTTAGAAAATAAAGGCAATTTGCCGTGGTAAAAAAAAAAGTATTATTATCATTGCAAGCAATGCAATGTTACGCGATGTCACGAATGGGCTCCGAGTCGGCATACAATTAAAGTCTTAAGACCTTAATAACTGATATTCAGTCGGAACCCATTTATGGCACCACAAACGTCAGGACAAATTTAATAAATTAATAAATGGTATTGTTTACATGGTACGTAACTTGTATTTCATTGTATTGACTGGCCTCATAGCATAGTTTCTAGTACCCTTCTTTCTTAGTAAACTGTACGCTATTGGTTCAATTTCTATCCAAGACACGCATTTGAGTGATGAACATTGGTATTTGGTCTATGTTTGGGTGTCAAATTGCATCTAAAATATGTATTTAGGTACAAAAACAGTCTATGAAGTATTGTATCAGTTATCTGGTTCCCATAGTACGAGATTTGCTTAGTTAGGATGGCGCTGTGTGAAATGTCCACACATATTTATTATTTATTATTGATATTTTAGTAATATATTTAAGACTTAAAACACTTTCAAATTAATATGCCGTTTCGAATAACGTATTCATTGAGTTTTTTGCACAGCGTAGGAACAAAGTATATTAGTAGATAGATAAAACTCTTTATTGAAACACCACATTGTAGTAACAATTTACAGGCACAAACTTAAGAATTAAGTGTCACAATGGGCGGTCTTATCGCTTAAAGCGATCTCTTCCAGACAACCCAAAAATTTAGGAAAAACAATAAAAATAAGGACGGTGGTTTTTAGATACAGGAAAAGCTATAAAAACTATACTTAATGCTAATAACAATAATAACAAAATATATATATATATAAATTAACATATACTAATACATATATAAATATATAGGTACATAAATATATACACATATACATACATAATAATAGTAGGAGACATTACAAAAGTAGTAAGTACCAACATTACAACAACAGTAGATACTAAATGCGTCGTAGGTTAGAAGCTATAGCGCGAGATAGTGAGCTTTGACTTTATCTTTAAAAACGTTCAGTGAAGGTGCACGTTTAATATCTAAAGGAAGCGCGTTCCATAGACGAACCGCTTCGACAGTAAAAGAAGAATCATAAAAAGAGGTTCTATGGATCGGCATTTTTAACATAAAGTACTCTGATGACCGCAAAGAACGGGTGTTAGAAACGTGACGAAATTCGAAACGTTCCTGAAGATAGCGCGGGGAGGAAGGATGAAACAATACACTGTACAAAAGGGACAATATATGAGCATTCCGACGAAGTCTTATGGGAAGCCACTTGAGCCGAGTACGAAAAGCAGAGACATGGTCAAATTTGCGCAAGCCAAATATAAACCTTATACAGAAATTCTGGAGACGCTCAAGTTTATTTAGCTGGTCCTGCGTAATGTCGAGATAACAGACGTCAGCATAGTCAAGGATAGGGAGCAAAAGAGACTGTGCAAGCGCAATCTTAGTGGTAGTTGGAAGAAAATTACGTAGTTTACGCAACGAGCCCGCAGAAGCAAACATCTTGCGGCTTGTGTGAGCAAGTTGCGGACCCCAGGTAAGGCACTTGTCAATGGTTATACCGAGGTTCTTCACTGTATCACTAAAAGGAATTGTGACTCCGTCAAACACAACTTTGGGCAAAAGGTTCCAGTTAATCTTACAGATGGTACGAGAGCTGCCTACAATAATAACTTGCGTTTTAAGTGGATTTACCTTTAGTCCATAAGCTTTGCTCCACATAGCTATTATGTCCAAGTCCTTATTTGTAGATAGTACTGCCTCAGATAGCTGAATCAGAGGAGCTTGTTGATAGAGTTGTAGGTCATCTGCATACAGGTGGTAGGAAGATGAAATATTTTGAGAGATAGAGTTAATAAATATAGAAAATAGAAGAGGAGATAAGACGCCTCCTTGTGGTACGCCAGCTGACGTGCTCCTCCACGAAGATAGAGAATCTTCGAGACGAACCCGCTGTCGGCGACCGAACAAGTAGCTACGAAACCAGTCAATCACCATTGGAGATATGTTAATAGAGCGAAGAAGTTCTAGGAGAATATCGAAGTCAACAGTATTAAAAGCGTTGCTGAAATCTAAAAGTGTTAGCACAGTTAACTGACTGTTTTCCATCCCCAGACGTATGTCATCAGTGATTTTGACAAGTGCAGTTAACGTACTGTGATTAGGTCGAAAACCGGATTGAAAGGGATTCAGGAGATTGTTACGAGTAAGGAAGATGTTGATCTGATTATGAACCAGACGTTCTGGAACTTTGGACAAGAAGGGAAGAATAGATATAGGACGATACTCGGAAAAGGATTTAGGATTGGCTTTTTTAGGTAGAGGGATAATTTGGGCATCCTTCCAAATGGCAGGAAAGACGCCATTAGATATAGAAAAATTAAGTATGAAGCAGAGGATGGGAAGAATGGAATCAAGGATAGGAATCAACATGTTACGACTTATGCCATCGACTCCAACAGCATTAGATGTAATGGACATTATGCTCTTCTTAACATCACAAGGGCTAAATTGACTTATGACAAACGGAGAAAAGTTAGGAGCTGTAATGTTGGAAAGATGATTAATGGTATGGACTTTAATTAAAGGGTCAATAGAACATGACCCGGAAAAGTGTTGATTAAGAGCCTCAATGTCTAAATTTTTAGGAACAGTATCTAGGCGAGATTTCCCAACTCCTAACGACCTGAGGAATTTCCAAACTTTGGCTGGATCCTCATTTTGAACAGATTCATGGATATGGCGTCGTTGGGCATCCCTACACACCACGTTGCAGCGATTCCTAAACTTGATATATCGAGCCTTATTAGCATCATTCGGTAGACACTTAAATTTACTTTTGGCAGCAGCTTTTTTATTTTGTAATACCTTTATGTCGTTAGTGAGCCAAGGTGCAGGTACGTGTTTAATTTTAATAGATCTCAAGGGTGCATGAACGTCATATAGTTGGGTAATACGAGAGTTAAATAAGGCTACTTGTTCATCAATGGAATCTGCACTGATTACAGGTGACCAATCAATGTTTTGGGCATCCGCTAAAAAAGCCTCATTATTTATACCACTAAAATTGCGCTGCAGAATAATAGTTGGTTTAGATTTAGGTGGACGGATTTTATATGATAAAAAGACTAAATCATGATATGAGAAGGCATCAGCTGCACATTGGCCATGCTTAGCAACATGTCCTAGTGATGATACCATCATGAGATCTAGCAGAGACGGAATTGAGTTAGGGAAATGATGAGTGGCACTAAGGGGGAGAAGATGCATGTTACAAGACCTAATGATGTTTTCTAGAGAGGAAGAACGATGGTCATTTTTTAAAAGACAAGTGTTAAAGTCACCCATCACAATGGTATGACTATAAGAGGGACAAAGATCTTCTAAGATCTTGTTGAAGGAAGAGAAAAAATTATTACGTAATGAGTGGCTATAGTAGACTCCGAGAAGGATTTTAGAGTGCGAAAGAAGAACTTCAATAAAAAGATGCTCGCCAGCATTCGGGGGAGGCGGCTGTGTGGAGGTGCTTATAACGGAGAAAGGAATGTGCGCACGAAGGTAAATAGCAACACCTCCACCGCCGCTTCCTGTCCGATCGTTGCGAATCAGGTTAAAGCCAGGCAAAGTATAGGAAATTGAGGGAAGAGATGGTTTAAGCCAAGTTTCGGAGACTAATATAGCGTGAATATCTTTTAAGGCAAAAGACGTCTGCATGTCAGAAAAATGTGCCGGAATGCTCTGCGCATTTATGTGGACAATATTAAAGTTCTTAGGTACATCAGAAAAATGAGCTATCAGTGTGTCAGAGAGAGAAGGAATACTAGAAAAACTGTCATTGCTGCTACTACTATCGTAGGAAGAAATAGATAAGAAGTTATCACTTTCATTGCTACTATTAAATATGTTTAACATAGATATATACAATAGAAATATAATATAAATAATATATGTATAATAATAAAAAACAAAAAATAGATAAATAAAAAATATCCTATTATAAAAAAATTATACGAACAAACTAAATTACTTATACACTCCACCTGCCGGTAGCAAATGTGTTCAAACAATAAACTCAGATAAGAGTACTACATAGCCAAAAGGTAATTTGGCATGACAATACAACTGCAATATATCAAATAGGCAACCCCTTTCTCCACAACAAAAACAATAAATAATAATAATCGATACCTAAAACAATGCTTACAATATTATGTGGAATGAAACGTAATTTTGTATTGTCTATGATAGTTACTAAAATAACTGTCAGAGTCAGTCGACAATAGCTAATTTGACAGCTGATATTAACTTGACGTTTGACTTTGACATTTACTAACAATAACATTATGTATACAATATTGATCAGTACAAAAAAAATAAAATTGATTTCCATTGCGAAAAAAAGGTAGATTAAATATTAAACAAGAAGAAAAAAGAAACTACAATAAAAATGAAAATACGGCAAGAATTTAGCATGAAGAGAAAGAAGAAAGATCATTTTTTCGTCACAGCCGGGCGCCTAGGCTTAATCGCCAACTCAAGCTCCTTGTCAGCCGTAATGACTGTTTAGTCTGCGGCAAAGCGTGGGTGAGCATTGAACACCCACACATACCAGGCATTCATAGCTTCATAGCTTTGCTAGTGGGAGGCTGTTTCGCTATACTTGGCAATTCCAAACGATCATTTTAAAGCGCCCGGTTGAAAATATCTAGTTTCTTTAGAGACTTTTATAATTACAAGTTAATCACAGACTGAACATTGTTTAATGGAAGAACTTATTTTGCATTCCGTTTTTCTCGGTCGAGTTTGAAGTTACAAACATAGAGAAAAAACTTTGATTAGTTATTCTCATATTATTATTCATATATCATTTCCTCTATTATGCAGCGTTTATTAGTTAGGGCTACATTGTTTAACCCACCTTTATTATGTAAGTGTATGTTATTTATCGTTATTAGTTAATACAATTTTAATAATATCACTTTATTTATTTTTATCGAAAACTAATTCGAATGCTTTATCTTATCCTCAAAATATCAACGACATATATATTTGGGAATATAGTAAGCGGTCTTTCCATGGATGCTCAATCACATCGTTGAAAATGTCTGAATTTTAAGATCTTTCAATACAGCAAAATCGTTTTAATTCGATATAAGTTTTTGATTTAGAAAATTAGAGAATTAAGAACATTGAGTTATTTATATATTCGACACTGACTAAGAATATATACTTAGCTGCCTACGTAAATTTAGCCCATAGCATACTAAATGGGCTACATCCGTTATGCATATCCGGTTTAACGTCTCGCTCCAAACAATGGATGTATTGTGTCGTAGCACGGATGTCCCGTTAGCATCCTACGTACGGAAATTAAACATGAATATGAACATTATTTTCTAAGAATAGGGATAAAATTGAAGTTTTTCTTGATATATTTTAACAAGCTAACTTTACTAGGTGGTAGGACTTTTCTGCAAAGTTCGTCTAGGTAGGTACCACCGCTTTGCCAGTTATTCTGCCGCCAAGCGTGCAGTGTGCAAGCACTACTGTGTTCCGGTTTGAAGGGCACTGTAGCTAGTGAAATTACTGGGCAAATGAGACTTTATGATCTAATCTCACAGTCGAGTAATATTATTACCAGACTGTGCTGATGTCTCAGGATGATGTGCGCAGTGCAGTGTCACGCGAATCTTTATATTTTGGAGTTCCGAGTGACACTGTTTTGTTATGGGCAGCCGTGTCCCTTAACAGGTAATCAGGTGAACGACTAGCTCGTCACAACATTGACTAACATAAATAAATAAAAAAAAAAACAAGCTGTTAATGTAACAAAAGTTTATATGAACAAAAGATTACTTATAAGTTATGATCTAAAGAGTAGCATTTCAATTGCAAAGCCCTGTGTATTATTATAGTTTATACATGAGATTGTAAAGTAGCTATAATTCATCGAAAACAAACGTTAGAGCCGCAAAATCCCAGCTCACACGGGGACCCACATACACGTTGCCCCAATTCAATTAAGTGGGTATTCCCAAGACAACCATAATTGCAGACGCTTGTAGGGTTTGTAATTTTAGTCTCTACAAACCAAACCAAAGCAGATCGGAGCGAAGGCTTCATAAAAGACTATAGAGGCGTCCTCGGTCTTTATTTGCTATTCGAGAGTGAAAAAGTATTCTCTAGGCAAGCGTGGTACATCCTAGACCACATCGTCACATACAATCAGGTGAGATAGTGGTCAAACGCAAACCTATCAAACAATAAATAAATAAATATAAAATAAATATTTGTGGACATTTTACACAGCGCCATCTAGCCCCAAACTAAGCAAAGCTTGTATTATGGGAACCAGGTAACTGATACAATACTTAGATACTTTTTGTTTGTAAATACATACATAGAATAAAATATAACACCCAGACACAGGACAGACACCTATGTTCATCACACAAATGTTTGTCCTGGGTGGGAATCGAACTCACAACCCACAGTTCAGAAGGCAGGCTTACTACCAACTGAGCTATCGGGCCAGTCAATAAAAGAAATCACCCGTTTTTTTACACAATAATGACGATATTCCGTGGTAAAGCATACGTACCGAACAAATAAAATAGACATAATGCATCACTCTAATAAAATATTAGAAAATGGAAGCACCTTGTAATTGTCTAACAGGAGTTTTTATTTTCCAAAGGTGGTTGATCTCGGCTGCAATACATAATTATGTACAAAATTTCATCAAAATTGGTTCAATTATGGAGTAGGAAATAAATGACGCTTCATTTCCCAAGCATCATTTTTTTCCTGCTTTGTGGGTTCTATCGTTTCATTGTGTAAAATACAAAAATAAAAACAAAAACACGACCTTTCACTTTTAGATATTGAATAAAAGAAATATATGACGGCGGCTACGTCCAGTTATAAACTCTATGCACAGCGATCGAGCACCGTAATTTACCCTGTGGTGGCATTAAATTTATTACAGTGGCAGCACCGGCAACTGTCATGGCGCCCCTACCTGTCTGGCTATATAAAGGGATCGATTGGTGTGCTACGGATCATTCTTGTTTCAGGCACGGCACGGTGCGGACATGCTGAAGGCCTATAGTTATATAGGTTGCAACCTACCCACAACCCATTTCTGCCCACATCAGAAGTGGGATTGCCCATTTCTACATCAATCTTCAAGCAACGCGAAACGTGACGAGACGTGATGTGAATGATGACGTGACGGCGGGTGACACTAATATCAAATTTAGTTGCAGGGTTAACCAAACCAGTGAAAAAAAAAAAATGGAAAAAAGTAACGATTCGTTTTTTTCGAGAAAAAAAAAGAATGTAAAAATGATGACAAGAAAAATGTGTCTGAATGCTAAAGGGATAATCTATCCGGACTAGCACTAATGGTCCATAAAAAAAAATGTTGGTTGCTAAAGGGATATCTATCCGGTCTAGCACTAATTGGTCCATTAAAAAAATGTAGGAATGATGATTTTTGGTTGCTATAGGGATATCTATCCGGTTAGCATTATTCGGTCCATTTTTTATAAATGAAGGTATACTAATGGTCCTGAAGGGTTAACCCTGACGATGACTGGAAGGTTAAAATACTTTTGACTAATCAAATTGAAAACTAATGTTTTGACTTTGACTTAGACTCCAAGTTTAACTCCATTTAATTGTCAGGATGAACGAGCAATTACACTGATACTTATGTCCCTCACCAGGTACAAAGTGAAGCTAAGCGTACGAGGACGTACGCACGTCAGTATGGCCGTGACGGCGGCTACGTCCAGTTATAAACTCTATGCACAGCGATCGAGCACCGTAATTTACCCTGTGGTGGCATTAAATTTATTACAGTGGCAACACCGGCAACTGTCATGGCGCCCCTACCTGTCTGGCTATATAAAGGGATCGATTGGTGTGCTACGGATCATTCTTGTTTCAGGCACGGCGCGGTGCGGACATGCTGAAGGCCTATAGTTATATAGGTTGCAACCTACCCACAACCAATTTCTGCCCACATATATACACCGTTAATTTTAATTTACCGGAAAGCTCTCGTACACTGATTCTTATCAATAAAACTAACAACGTTTGTTCTACGATATTTTTTTAAACTATGTACTTTTCACAATATTGAAGATTAACGGAATCTCGCAGAGAGTACACTTTTCATTACTCTCAAGTCAATGAACGCGCTGCTCTCGGACGGCAACGCCGCCAAACCCCTCCTCGCTCCGCACCGCAGAAGGTCTCTGCACCGCACGCTACCCACCATACCTACAATAAAAATTAAAGTACCTGCCAGTGACCGCTGTCGATAGGAACAATGCATCATAAAAACAGTAATAGCTACAACTACTGCCGTTTACGGTAGCTACTACCGATTGCTGCCCGCCGAGTTTACTTACTTTTTTTGAAAAACCACATTACGACTGGCGAAAATATTTAAATTTTTGAATGTTACATACTTACTTAATGAGCACAAATGAGTAATAAACTGTAAGATGTAAATTGTAGTTGGTTACGTATTACTTTACAATTTTTTTCAATGAAGGCGTGTTTCCATATGAAATAAAATTTGGTCATTATGATTAAATTACCTTATTTACAGGTCACCTCGCAATTGCAAGTCCCGTGGATGACGATGATTATCACGCACAAAGCGTTCAAAATAATCACCATCGCAGCCGACACAAACACCACACCTAAATACAAATTGTTCGTTCACTCGTGAAAGCACTTGTGGGTTTTCACGTATTTGATCAAATGCTCGAGATATTTTGTTCATGAGCAATTCACGTGTAGCAGCTGCACCACCATTGTAAACAATAGATTTTACATGCCCCCATAAATAAAAGTCCATCGGGGTAAGGTCTGGGGACCGAGCTGGCCAAGCTCTAGGCCCGCCTCGGCCAATCCAGCGATTAGGATAGTCCGCATCTAATTGTTCACGCACTTAAACGTGAAACATTAAAACCTTTCGCAGCGTCATTGGTACTCGCAGCAGGATACGTTTCAAAGAACTCCAGTATGTTCTCTTCGACGCGCATTCTGTGAGTTGGTGGGCGGCCGCGATCATGGTGGCTAGGCTGGAACTGCCCATGATCTCGCAAACGTTGTGTAGCGGCCAACATTGTCGACCAGCTCGGTGTCCGTAGGTTAGGAAACAGTTCTGCGTAATCACGTAGCCACATTGTCATTTGCTCTTGCTAGCACTCTAACCATTTCGGTGTATTCAATGCTTGAAAACTGATACGCCATCTTTCACATCGAAACTTGACACACGCGATGCAGTAACGGGTGGCGAAAACGCATGCGATGCGTCCGCAACAAGCGTGATTGAGTGACTGACCTTGTCCCACATTATTTCGCTTCCGCCTTGGACTTCCCATCCGCTTTTTTTTAGCAGTATGCTATCTTTGTCACTCTCAAAGCGCGCTGCGTAGCTGTTTTCGCTTGATGGTGGAAACACGATAGACAATTAGACATCATAGTGTACAAAAATGCGTAGTGACGTTCTGACTCTCGCACGTGGTGGTGTACCCTTCGCCGCGTTGGTCCCTATTGCCATCCTGCCTGCACACGTCAATTCATTCATGTTTTTTTTCCAGCCGTTTGGAAACGTCGTATCACATTGAATCGGTTGTTGCGGTTTTGTCAAAGTTACGGTGTTTTACAGATTAATGATGCATCAGAGAAACAAAATAATAATAATAAGAATTCTTAGGAAAAAAAAATTTAACGTAGTATAACTAATATTCTTAGTTTTGATGGTAGGAATCAGTGTACGAGAGCTTTCCGGTAAATTAAAATTATCCCTGTATACAGGAATAGCTTGACCTGCCTTCTCGGTTTTGCTTTATTGTGTAAAGGCCTAACAGATTATAGATTTAGTGTATAGATACTGACTTTTGTTCAACAAAGTTGTTAATACGGCGCGTGTAGCGGACGATCAATTATAACTTTCAAATTGTTCAGCAAAGGTGAGGCGAGAATCAATAATAGGTTAAAATCAACCTTTATTTACCCTTGTCATAATATGAAATTATTTACGCCAACGCAATAGGAAGATATATACATTAAGTATATGAAACTTTTGTGTTTATTCATTCCAACTTAACACATTTAAATTTTTTCTTCGTCTTTTTACATGACATAGGTACGCTACTAAACTTGGTATTCTACTAATAAAAACTGATTTCTGCCTCATAACTAGTAATGTAACAAGAATTTCCTGCCCACTAAATAACCAATTATCAAACTTAACACAGGCACGTTACATATGTACACTATGAAATTTGATATTCTACTAAGAAAAATTGATTTCTGCTTCATAACCAGTAATGTACTAAGACTTTTTCTTCCCACTAGATAACCAACTATCAATGTTGGTGTTCTAATGCGATTAAATGGTTTTAAAATGTAATGAACGACAATATGGTACTGGTACACCTGTGATACAAGTTATACCTACACTAAGCACCAGTACTTGTTTCCTAAGAGGTTTACAATAATATAGTAATTATTATTGTCACAATCAATTAGTAAGGTACCGAATACTATTGTAAACCTTTTTGCAAAGGAATTAATAAACATTTTTGTACGGGTCCACCTGGTGGAAAGCGGTAACCTTATGAACATCTGTTACACTAGGGGCGTTATCCGTGCAATGCCAAATCCATTAGGTAAGATTTTTTAAATAACATTTTAAAAGAATCCATATTGAATTTTCACATAAAATTCCCATTTACTGGAACGTGGAAAATATTTTTTAACGCGGCAAATTGCTTTTCTTTTCAATAATATACTACAATGATATAATAACTAATACTAAACACTACTTACTACTATAAAAAAAAACATTTGGACTAAATACTGGCTGCGATGACCTGTAATCAGTCCAAATGCTCCAGCCCACTACCAGTAGGTAGAGTACCCAACATGCTGGCAGCATTGCCCCGTTGAATTGCAATGCTTATTCATTGATAAATATTAGAATATTATATTATACAATATAGGAAAATATTATGATGGTTGTTAACTCTTGATATCGATGGGGACCATAATATTATGGCGACGTAATTTACAAGGCTAACGTAAGCTTCGCGAAACCTGTAAACACCCTAAAACTACAAGCCACCGTTCAAAATTCATACCAAAATGATGTTTACTGAACAAACAATAACGCTAATTAAGCACCTATTTTGGGCTCGTCGCATCATTTAACCAATACGTTACTGTCGCTACAACAAAGGTAATAGAACTGGCCTAAATATTGGACCAATTTGTTTGAAAGCAAATTCATGTTAATCAATTGTTGGCTTGGTTTTGAATTATTCGTTGTTCTATATTTAGTTTTGCAGAGCCAAATAATACGCGGCAACAAAAAGCTTGGAGCTTTAAAAATTTATGCAAACATGTTTACCCAAATCATGTTGTAGCTGCATATCTTTTCTACGTTACGTAAGTTAGTTAACATTTTGAAAACGGAAAGCACATGAAAGATTTTATGAAAATGTGACTGGTTCATCGTAATCGGCCGCGGTGAGCAGTATTTGTGTGCCCTCATCAGAATCAATATAGTAGGTATAGTAGAAACTAATTATTTTCTCAAAACTGCTTTGCTTAAACAGTAATATGAAAGGTTCCGTATCATTGGTTTATTGTACAAGTTTCATTTACACCATTTATCTTTTAACCGCCACCGCTAACACTTGCGTCATGGCTTCAGGAGTTTCATTTAAACCGTTTATCTTTTAACGGCTACAACTAACATTCGCATCTTGGTCTCTGGCGTTTCATTTACATCATTTATCTTTTAACTGCTACGACTATCGCTTACTTCAAAACATCAGGTGTTTTAGCCGCCGCTTTTATTTTAACCGCTATAGGTACTTGCGTAATGGCCTCAGACATTTCATTTACACTGTTTATCTTTTAACCGCTACCGATTACTCTTGCATGATGACTTCAGGCGTTTCATTTACACTGTTTATCATTTAACCGCTACCGATTACTCTTGCATGATGACTTCAGGCGTTTCATTTACACTGTTTATCTTTTAACCGCTACCGATTACTCTTGCATGATGACCTCAGGCGTTTCATTTACACTGTTTATCTTTTAACCGCTACCGATTACTCTTGCATGATGACTTCAGGCGTTTCATTTACACTGTTTATCTTTTACCCCTACCGATTACTCTTGCATGATGACCTCAGGCGTTTCATTTACACTGTTTATCTTTTAACTACGATCGCTGTCACTTACATCATATCCTCAGGAGTTTCATTTAAGCCGTTTTTGTTATAACCACTATCGATAACTCTTGCGTAATGAATGGCCTCAAGCATTTCATTTACACTGTTTATCTTTCAAACACTACCGCTAACGCTTGCGTCATAGCCTCTGGCTTACCCCAGTCAACACCGCCCAATGTGTATTGTTATTTAACTATAATCAACACGCGAACTTGCTGTGCAATTACTTTATCATTAAAGTTTTACTTGGAATCGACTTGAACTGTATGTAATAATCTTGTAATAATTAAAATTGTTGGGGTTAAGTTTAATTATTTAATATTATTACAGGTTATTATAATTATGACATAACTTTATTATTTATCTTATCACTATCTTTGACTATTTAAATATCAGCATCATGAATTAAATTTACTTCTAATAATCTGATGACTTTTTGTTTTCTTCACATTTGCCGTAATCATGAAGCATTTTTGAAATAGGTAGGTACTATTATAAGTGATAGATTGTTACAAAAAAGAAAATTATTAAAATTAATAATAATATGATTAGCTATTAATGCCACCAATAATCACCTCAAGTCATCTCAGCTTCTCGAGACCACAGTTAATGTTATATTTTGAGTTTAAAAAAATAATAACTATCCATTCTAGGAATATTAGTATTAGCTATTAAGCGTTAGATTTTCGGCTCGTTTGTTACTTTTGGGGGGAAATCGAGTAATTTGCAGATAAAACAACGGAATGTATTTCGTCAAAATACTGGACACCATACGGTATGAACAAAATACGACCTCAATTGAGACCTTTTTCAATCTCTTCTATAAAACCTCACCTGTATTTTTTGAGTGTCAAAAAAGCGTGTCGAATTGACACAAATTTCCACGAAACATTCTGAATTGTTTGCGGACACGGAAAGTAACATTTTTCTGGCGGGCCCGCGATCGAGGCCGGCGATACGTTGGCGGTACGGTAGTCGCTGCAACTGACATGTCGCTATGGATTGCGACTTACGCTTTACCGATCACGTAGTGATATGGAGCGTATCATCGAGTTTTACAACCGTATTAGTCGGCCGTATGTTTGTGTTATTAAATTTACTTATGGTCAATGAACCCAGTAAATCTACCGTAACTCCGCTGAAAACAAAAAAAACGAATGTGCTTTAGACCACACGATCGAAGTAAAACTTCTTTAGTTTAACTCCATCTATCGGCTGGTACAACTTTGTTTATGCTTTGTTTAATATTAATGTCACAATTTTGATTATTATAAATTGTCATTTTACCGAACATACCAACATAATAAATTTTAGGTATTTTTTAACTTTGTTATGCTGACAGTGGAGATCTACGTAAACAAACTTTAACTTCCTTTCGGCTCGCATTCACCAGCTTAGTCCTGAAGTAATGCGTGCGTAAAGATTTTTTATTTTAAAAATAGTGAATGCGGTGTTTGCCTACAATTGGTTGCGCAATAGATAATATTTTTAAATAGAAATTGTGTATCAACTGTTTGTGAACCAAATAAATAAAAATAAAACAAGCATATAAATAAACATACCTATTAATTCCGTTTTTAAATATAATAAATAAATATACGTGGATATTTCACACAGCGCCATCTAGCCCCAAACTAAGCAAAGCTTGTACTATGGAAACCAGATAAGTAACGAACACAAAAATTTTTGTTTGTAATTAAATAGGTTTTTTTATGTTTAGGAATGACGTGACGAGCTAACCGTTCGCCTGATTTTAAGCGACACGGCAGCCCATATCAGTTGCAATTAAATAGGTACAAAAAAACAATAATTATAACACCCAGACACAGAACAAACATGATGTTAATCACACAAAGATTATCCTGGGTGGGAATTGACGCCACAACCTACAGTTCAGAAGGCATACTACCAACTGGGTTTTGAGGCCAAGTTATTCAGAATTCTCAATCCAGCTTGTTCGTATAAAACCAAAACATTCTAACACTGTGGTCTCAGCACGGCATAAACACTTTCAAAATAAAAAAGCTTTATTATCCAACGAGTATTACAATTTCACCCAAATTCAAAGTAGCGGCTATGACTGTAATTTGTGTCAACGTTGTCAATTATTTACCACGGGCAACGGGACGGGAGCTGACCTACTGGGCGTAAATCGCTTCTTCACAATAAGGATGCCTCTTCACTACATAGTATAAAACAAAGTCGCTTTCTCTGTCCCTATGTATGCTTAAATCTTTAAAACTACGCAACGGATTTTGATGCGGTTTTTTTAATAGATAGAGTGATTGAAGAGGTTTATATGTATAATAACATGTAAAAAGTAAATAAGTATAAATGTAGTGTATGAATTTAGATATTCCAAAGATAGCAGGAAATCTTCATGGTTTAGAGAAAGAAGGATTGTTTTACTCTAAATTTAACGCGTGCGGGCCACGGGCAGTAATGAATAAGTCAAAACTACTGGATCGATTTTAATCATTTTTTCAGTGAATGACATAGGCTATATATTTTATACCCGTGCGAAGCCGGAGCGGGCCTCTAGTTTAATATTGAATTAAAACTTCTTTACGCACGTTTGTACAAGCTAGTCAATGTGAGGAGAACGGAAGTTAAAGTTGGTCCACGTAGATCTCCATTGTCAACATAACAAAGTCAAAAGTTTGTATTCTGTTGGTATGTCCGGTAAAATGACAATCTACAATTGTCAAGATGGCGACATTAATATTAAATAACGACCGATAGATGGAGCTAAACTAAAAAAGTTTCACTTCAGTCGTGTGGTTTAAATCACACTCGTTTTTATTTTAAATATTCAAAAGTGTCTGTACTATCATAAAGTAAAACATATATATACTTTGATAAAACCATAGAGTAAAACGTATAGGTTGCTTTCCTAACCCATTATAAAAATATTTGTAAATTTTTTACATTACTGCTCAAAAATTACTTTCCATAAATATTGAATAGGTATTTAAATTTTAGATTTTTAATAAATTGGTGACAAACTTTCGGCAAATTTAAAACTTTCTAAAATCAAGTCAACAAGAAGTTTCATAAATACTAAATATCACCCTTTTGGTAAACTAATTATAGTTTTGGAGCCTCTTTGGTGCCGTTGACAACCCTACTATAGCATCTCAAGGCTGAACTTAATTTAGTCTTGTACTAATTTTGCGAGATTTAGTCACTAACTGGAATGATGAGGTGGGAGGAGGGCCTGAGGGGGTTATGAGCTTAAAACTGAATTTCAAAAGACTTTCGATGGAAATTTGATCTTAACTGCTGTTTAGTGAGCATCACAATTGACTCGGATAATAAGTTAAGACTTTTTCTCAGCCTGTAAAACCTGCAAATAAAACCATGGAGCACAGTTTGTCTCCTAGCAAAATAATAATAATAATGCCCAACGATCACATACATAGATCCTGGACCCTAACTAGGATTCCCTGTGTCTACGGACCCAAGAACTATGAGGACCATGGTCCACAACACCCCAGACTCAAGTCAAAACAAGTATTTGCGATTTATTTTCTGTGCAAAATACTTGTCCTGTCGCGGGAATCGAACCCGCCGCCTCCGGCTTATGAGCCGACCCACTCAACACCCACACCACAGAAGCTGTCAAAAAACCAGTCTAGAGCGAGTTGAACTCGTGCAACGAGGGTTCCATACACATTTTTAAACTAAAACTTCTTTACGCACGCTTTACGAGTAAGCTGGTGAATGCGTAAAACGGCGAAGGAAGTTGAAAGTTGTTGGTTCATCTAGATCTTCACTGACAACATACAAAGTGAAATATTACTTAATATATGTATTATTATGTTGGTATGTTCGATAAAATGGCAATTTATAGTTGTAAGAATGGCAACATTAAACTTAAATAAAGCAAAAACAAAATTGGCCCACTTTGGCAAACACTGGCCGATAGATGGAGCTAAAGAAGTTTTACTTCAGTCGTGTGTTCTAAAGTCCATTTTTTTTAATAACATGAACTTACTGACGGCTAATCTGTTAGTAAGCAGTTACCATCGCCTATGGACACCCGCAGCGTCAAGGCTTTTTATTATTTGTTAGGTAATCCGCCGTAAAAACTCAATATATATAACACCGGCTATTACTTTTCATGATTTACGGCGGTTTGTAAGTAGGACAGACAGAAAGGCAGACAGACACCGGAAGCTTAATAATAGGGTCACGTTTTTACCCTATGGGTACAGAACCCTAAAAACTATATAGCTAACAAGAAATATATTTAGATACTAATCTATAAATCATTTTATTATTTCTTCAGTACGCACGTATTTTATTTCCCATCCATCATGTGGGCGGATGTAACAAGAAACTTCTGCTGACGTCTAACTTTCCGATCGATCCAATTCGGAGGCATCCGTCGCAATACTTGTGATAAAGACACGAAGAGAGAATTGGCCTCATTTTTGTCTACAAAACGATGACGTCATAATAATAGTCTAACAAAAAAAGAATGTCTATGTAACAGTTTCATAACAGTTTATTAAGTTTTAACAATTAATTCAACAAACTCTGGTTTTCCTTCAACACGTATAAATCTTCATCTTCTTCTTTTTAATGGTTTCTATCGCATTTTAGCGACAATTCTGCCAATACCAAGTAAAGAATTTTCGTATGGTTATGTCATGTCAAATCTTATTTTGTCAAAGTCAAAAACGCCACGGTAAAATGGTGGATATTTTACTGAAGGCTCTAGAAAGCCTTGGAGAAAAACCGAAAGATCCTAAAGCAGGGCCAGTTTTTGAGTTGATGATGTTGAGGACGTGTACCATATTTCCCTTTTAATTATATCAATAATATCTAGATAAGCATATCTAATTAATTTTAAAGGGAAAATACTCACCTTACTTGAAAATCTTACCTGGTTCTATAGCACAGCAGAGAAGTGGTATCCAGAAACGCCATAACCATAACTGGGACTGCACCATCGCCCACTTTTATAAATATTTACACCATAACTTGAAGATCTACTAAAGTTCAATTTTATCTTAACTTTTTCATTATTTAACACATTAATTACACTTTGCTAGTTTACTGTCATTATAATTTACACAGGCACTGAATTTTAAAGCACTCACATTTTAACATAAAATAAGGAAGGTAAACGAAACATAAATAAAATTAAAATGATAATAGTAACTACAACTAGTAAACGTTTAATATTATAGAAATTGACGAAAGTAATATTCGTAACTACAACTAGTACACGGCTAAAACTCACGATGATGGGCATCTATATTGCCCGAACACCGGTCGAGTTATTCGACTGTATCTCGTGAGTGTTAGCCGTGTAATAATTGAAGGGGTGAGAATAAAAAAGATTTAACTGATTTTTTTGACCAAATGACTCATGGGTATCGTTGGATTCAGCGTGAAATTATCTTCAATAATACATTCTCAAAATACCGAAATGAGGCTTAAATCTCGAGATTTTGAGTCTAAAAATGGTTTATCTGTCACAGGAATACAGTACGCTTAGCATAAAAACATTACTTTATTTCTTTTATTATATTATATTTTTACAGTAATTGTATGAATTAGTACTATATTTGGTAATTTTAAATTGAAATAAAACATTTTCAAGCAACTGAAACTTACATAAACCTTTTCTATTACCTTATAAGCTTTCTACATAAAAATGACGCCGTTGACGTTTAAAGTCAATTTTCTCGAAACTGTCAATTTGTCAGTTAAATCCTTTTTATTCTCAACCCTTCAATTGTAGTTATGAATACTACTCAAGAGTTTTGGCGGGAAAGCGAAAAAGATTGCGTCACCGCACTGTATTATTTTCTAAAACTTCTGTTATTTTCGGTGTTAGTGCATAAAATTGGTGGCATTCTATTCGTTAAGTGCTGAATTACAGGCGTGAGTGTGGGAAAATGGTATAATGATGGTGAAACGTTTCTTTTCGGGTTGTTTCCAAAACTCCATAGAAGCTTCAAGTAAAGTTGCCACCACTTTACTAGGAGTATGACTTTGACTAGACTATGACTTGACTTGATTACTTCGACTATGATTTGACACATATTTGCGTAAAATATCATTAACTTGATAAATTATCAATTACTTAACACTGGCTAAAAATACAAAAGTGTGGAGCCAAAACATAAAAAAAAAATACTACTCTCGTCAGTTTCTATATTATTATAGAAAATATCAGCCTAATATTTACCTACTAATTAAAAGTATTAGTTTATGCTCGAGACCAGTTAATAGTGGGTTATGATGTTTAATAAATGTTATATTGGAATTTAGAGTAGTACCAATGGCGCCTACTCCGTGATGACGGGCGTATTGTCCGTACAGTGGTCGAGCTATTCGACTGAATCTTGTGAGTGCTAGCTATTTACTAGTGCTAGTTATGAATACTACTTACGTCAGAATCTATAATAATATCGATAAGCATACTGTTGTGTATTTAAATAATATTATTTCATTTAATCTGCATCTTGATCTAGAAAGGTCTTTGTAAAATGTCTAAAAAGTATTAAATGCCATATTTAACGAGCAAAATTTTAATCTTAATTCTTGTACTGACTGTATTGATGAAATTATAACTAAGATCATGGTTCTGATATCAATTAGACAGTCACTGTAATCAAAAACGACGTTTCAAAGTGAAAGAAATGTTATTCTAAATTATTGTCTCTACCTACTCGCTGTTGCCAGGGACCCGTTTTCCGAGGCTTATTTGAAAGCTCGCTAAATTATTACTAAAGGCTTTTCGAGTTTCCGCCAACAAAGGGCGTTTTGAAATATTTTCTTGATATAAACATCATGGAAGCGGTTATTGTATCATGAATGAACGAAAACAAAACATGTTCAACTAGTTGCGTTCCAGAGTTTCGCCCACAGGTTTTTCCATAAGTTTATACCTCTTTTTCAATTCACTAGTGACTTTCGTAAAAGCCTTTGCACTAACAACACAAAGCACGTGGCGTCCAAAAGTAATGATTATGCCAAACTCGGAAAAGCCTCTGTGCTGTGATGGAGTAGGTCGACTCATAACCCGGTGACGCCGGGTTCGATTCCTGTGGCGAACAAGTAAGTGTACACAGAAAAAAAGGGCAAATACTTGTTCTGATTCTGGGTGTCCTGGGACCATGGTCCTCTCCTGGGTCCCTTGATAAGGGAATTCTAGTTAGGGTCCAGGAATTATGTATGTGATCATTGGGCGTTATTATTACTATTAGGTCTTTACCTATGAAACTTATTTATTTCTTTTATTCAAAGTAATCACCCCTGCAATCAATGCATCTTTGCCAACGCAGTGGCAGTTTATGGATGCCCTTCTTGAAAAAATCAGCAGGACGGGAGACAACAAACTCTTCAAAGGCGTTTTGTACTGCCTCTCGGGAATTGAATTTTTTTCCCGCTAAAAAGTTGTCCAAATTTTGGAAAAAGTAATAGTCGGTAGGCGCAAGATCTGGTGAGTATGGCGGATGAGGGAGAGCTTCCAAACCCAACTCATGCAGCTTAGAGACGGTCTGTTGTGCAGTATGGGGTCGCGCGTTGTCGTGAAGTAGCAGTGGAGACGACCGATTGACCAAAGCTGGTTGCAGACATGCGAGTTTCGCCATCATTGTGGTCAGTTCTTCAATGTACACATCTGCAGTAATGCTCTCGCCGTTTTGTAAAAAGCTATGATGAATCACACCAGCACTAACCAGACCACCAAACTGTGACCATCACCTTTCTAGGGGTCATTTTTCGTTTTGCACATTGCTTTGCTACCGAACCAGGATCTAACCAACTTGCTGAGCGCTTTCGATTGTCAAAAAGAATCCATTTTTCGTCGCACGTAACAATTCGGTTCAAAATTCCTTCATTTCTGTGCCTGTTAAGCAGCGCAAGGCAAGTCTCGACGCGTACGTTGCGCTGGCGATCGTTAAGTTCGTGAGGCACCCATCTATCAAGCTTTTTTATCTTGCCAATCTGTCGCAAATGGACCAATATTGTTTTGATGCTAACATCAAAAGCTGCTGCCAGCTCAGCTGTAGATTGAGATTCATCAGCTTCCACAATCGCCTTTAATTCATCATTGTTGACCAAAGTTTCCGGACGACCACGAGGTTCATTTCTCAAGTCAAAATTCCCAGAACGGAACCGAGCAAAGCAATAACGGGTTGTACGTTCGTTTGTACAGTTCTCTCCGTAAACGTCGTTGATGTTACGCGTCGTTTGTGCCGCGTTGGTGCCACGACGGAACTCATATTCCATAATTACACGATATTTCAAAGTATCCATTATGAGGAAAAATGTTGAAATGTAATGAAAATACAACGCTAATCAATAAACAAAAGACTTGTATTGTAAATAGAATGTCATATCTTTAAAGCAAAATTAATTTGAATTTAGAATTCATAGCCAATCAAAACTTTTTTTTTGTTTGAAAAAGTCTGTACTGCAATACGGCAATTTCATAGGTAAAGACCTATTATTATTAAACTTTAGTAATGTAAGTTAATATTTCTTTAAAATTTCGAGACTACATTAGGTAATATTTTATTAGCGATTTAATTTAAATATTTACCAACACAATTATTTAATATAATGTATTAAGTAAATGTATTGGTAAATATTTTATTTCAAGTCATTTATTTACTCAAATTTACAAATACAAAAAAAAAGAATTCTTTTCATTTCGTGCAATAACAACACGTCTAATTTATCTACGGAAATTAACATCGCATATTGACTTCATTAAATGACCTGAATTTTACACCGGGTTCCATAACTAATGTCTCTACATGCATTTTGCTTTTAAGATTAGGTCAAGTTGTTTTTCATTTAACATGGTTGTAGTCACAAGCAGGCGCTAGAATTTCTTTGATAAATGATCACTTACAATCACGTTGTTTTTAGTGATGACATAGTGACTTATAATGACTCTGCCATTGACGGCGATATTTAAATTATTTAAATCTCAAAGTTTTTGTCTGGCAATTTATTTAGTAAAGTTTCTAAGCTTTAATGACAAATGACAAACATAACTGTTTTATTAATTAAACATTTAGAAAAATGACCTTAGACAAAAACCTTTACGGACTATAATGAAACGTCCGTCTTTGAAGAGGAACTTCTTAAGTATTTAGCAGTGTTCTCCTTTTATCTCAAAAAGTTATAACTCCATTTGCTCGGAACAATTTAAAAAGAGTTCCTGCTAAGGTTCTAAACAAATAAAATGATAAGTTTCTAGGATGCGTAGCTTAGAAATGACTGGGGGTGGGATATATTTCTACTTTGACAGCGAATATTGCACAAACGGAACGTTTGTAAAAAAATGGTGCACGAAACCTTATATACTTTTATTTAAATGATACTTTGTACTGTGTGCTATTGAACACTCTGATAGATACTTTTCAAACAAAAAAGAAAAACCACATGTGGTTCATCTATTCGGGATCTACAAAACCCCACACAGATATCCGTCGTTAAACTTATAGCACCCTGTTTGTTAGTGAGATAAAAATCAATTCATTCACTTTTTTACGTTACAAACGGCTTCCTGAATCATCAAGTCGAAAAGAAACGGCATGTCCGCAACAAATGTCGCCCACTCTCTAATATTTGTCTAATGTGAAGGGAGGGTCAGCTTATCGCCCCACATCGGTCCCAACATGATAATAAAGGGTTCTTACCCTTCCGGCGCCGGCGTTGCAGCATTTTATTCAATGAGCATCCAATATATCTTCTTAGAAAAGTAACTTTGCTGACCTTTTGCTTTTACTCCTTCTTTAAAGTGTTTCTGGATTTTTACAAGATACGAAGTCAAGATGTAGAAAAATACAACGAATAATCTTAGAGCAGTGCTTTATATCTATTTTTCATAATTGGAAAACTAACGAACGAACCTTTAGCTGCAATGCTAAAAATCTTCTTAGATTTTTAGTATTTTTACATGTCTCGGAAGAATTACTGGTATTCACCTATATATTAAATAATTGTGTCTATACATATAAAATTCAAAATCCTGACTGACTTATATATCAACGGACAGCCTAAACTGCTACTTGAAATTTGAAGGGTGTGTTTTTTGTAAAGTTTAGGTACCAACTAAGAACGGGTTTTTCGAAATTCTAACCCTAAAAGGGTGAAATGGGTGGTTGAATTAACTATGAAAACTTTTCTACTTTCGTTTCATATAGTCCACGCGGGCCTCGGGTAGAAGCTAGTTGTAGTAATTAAAATATTTATACCAATTACTTAATCTCAGTAAAAGACGAAATAGCATATATGGAGCTTGTGGAAGTCTAATTGAAAATTCAACGAGCACTTCAGCATAGGTATATTGAACGGAGAAATTCCGACTTTATCGAATGACGCATGCATTTCTCAAGTTTCTATTCGGATGAACACAGTCTCCGAAGATGTGCACGATCGTTGCTGGCTTGTATTAAAAGATTCCTGTCTCACAAATGTGTTGAGTTAGAAAATATTCTCGATTTCTTTTTATTTGGGTTAGATCGTTTGATTTCTTGTTTTCCTGTGGGAGTACTTACAATAATAGAAACCTTGTTTTTGTATTGTATAGGTATAGAAAATAAGCACGCGGCCCTTTTCGAAAAAGGAGGAGGTTCTCAATTAGACTGTATTTTTTATGTTTGTTACCTCAAAATTTCGAATGGATGAACCGATTTTGATGTTTTTTTTAAAGCTGGTGTTTTCCGTGTTGCCCCATTTCAATTTGGCCCAGTTAAAGCCGAATTAAAAATTAACCGAATAAAAGGTTATGAAATAAGGAGATATTTTTATTTCATTTAGCTTTTGAAGAATGGAATCTACGCAATTATTTTAAATTAAATCAATGGATACGTAATTAAAAGTATTTATTTCACTCTGAAACAGTCTAAATAAGTCTGTAATAGCTTTATTTTCCTGAAAAATTGAATTCATTCGAAAGATTTACGGGAACAAACAACGTGCCATTACATAAATCACAGGAACGTTAAAAACAGCAACACAAATACGAACCAGCCTCTCAAATTACAAGTACATTTATCATAAACAAGCCTCAAGTTTGATATATGAATCTGCATGGCTGCTCCTCAAATTGAAGTAGAATAGAAAGATTTGAAAACTTCAGACAATTTTTTAGAGATATTGTTTTACAAAAACAAAAGAATTTTTACTTTAATTTTAGCTTCAAACTTTGAAATTGTTCAGTTGAAAACAGGCAACATTTTTTGACACATTCTAACACTAGGTTAGATTAAAACTAGGTGCGATTTAAAAAAGAGTACAATTGAAATGCAGTGAATACCTAAGAGCACTACCATACACACTGCATGGAATTACTTACTAGGTTATATATAGCTAGCTATATATACACTGTAACGGAACAGAAGTCCCGTAACGTCACAAATATAGTAAAGATTAAATATTGAATAAATATACTAACGAAATCAAGTAAAATGATTCCACGATAAGCTCAAGGTCACAGGACGCTAGAAAACTATATATGAAATATATGCAGAAACAATTCACTCAGATTTATGGACATCTACAAATACTAGAATAATTAAATCAATAAGAAATGTATCAAAATAAATTAGATTAGTTTAACACTAATTCCATTCAAACAGTTGATTAATGCATTTAAGTAATTAAATGAACAATAAACAAAACATAATAAATAAGTTCCATTCACATAATATTACCGGAGCATTAAAGTATCTATGTCTTGAAACGGAAATTGCTACTAAAACGAAAAATAGCGAAACCATTAATAAAACTACTTCGTAATAAAGAAAAGTACTTAAAACTGCCAAATACTTAAACAAATGTACGTCGCGGAATGTGAATTAGACCTTTGTCGCAATAACTTCCCATCCGTCTGCAAAATAATATAATCTGTGACAAAAATGTATCGGCTAGAAGGGCAAGAAACACCGGAGATAGTAATAAAGCCGCGAAATGTCGGGTGGAGCGTGAGAGTGAGAAGAGAAGAGCCAGAATTGTACACGTTAGAAGGAGATGATGAGAATAGTTGGAAAGGAATTTGGGAGTTAGCGGGAAGCCATGGCGGGGGTCAGTAGAGTAGGTCGCGTTGAAAGAAAACAAATAGGATTTTTACGGTTGCTTATACTCGGTGCATCGAGTTATTCGCATAATCTTCGTAATTACGAATATTTAGTTATTAACTTGTGAAATTTGTGATTTCTTGCGGATAAAACGGGTGATTGTGCGTTCGTCGTAGGAGTAGATCGGATCGGAGCATATTTTTAGGTTAAGTACCCGGAGCGCGGGTTAATTTGCATAATTTCAACTATTTTCTGATTTGGTTATTAACTCGAGTTATTAACTGTTTAGGTGCATTAGTGAGCTAGATGTCCTCTCTCGTTTCTTAAGAGTGGTGTTAGTAAGTGAAATTTGTGTTTGTGATAATACAGGTGGGGTCAGTCATTGGTAAGTCGAGGTACACGCCACGGTAAATCATTATAAATAAAATACTAAAATATAAACATTCCAAATGATCCATGTAATTTACATAGTGAAAACGTAATTATAATAAATAATTTCCAGTAAAATAGTATAATGTTGTAACAAATAATATCTGAATGAATACTATTCAAAACAAATAATATCAAATTAAATCATAATCTTTATGAAATGTCATGCTTACTTAGAGTAATTATTTATGCATACATACATAGCTTATTATTATTATAATTCTGGTAACAAATAATTATTATTATTAATCAGATGGGTTTGTATCTGTGTTATCAAATCTGAAGGTTGGAACTTGGTTAAGATCTGGTTTCACTAAAACTAATATGCTCCATAAAAGTGGGCTATATCTACTGACTACTTTGATAAAGTCTGTTTGCACATTGGGTCTTGCGGAGCCGTACCCTGAGGTTTCTCTATGCTGTACAGATTAGAGAGCTTCTTCTTCATTTGTGTAATTGATGGATTTTATCATGGATTTTATATAATATAAATCTACCTGCGATAGTATTCTGGATCTGAACTCGGGGACAACCTAAGATGGTTTAACCTGATCAAATCAATCTAATTAAAGATTGTTTTAAATTCAACATACATCTAATAAATGACTGGTTATGTCATGAATTATCATATGGATATAAGTAAATATCCTGATAATTTTGTAATCTAGCTGGGTATGGCTTGATTACCTATATAAAAGTAACTAATGGCTGGTAATGTCATGAATTATCATATGGATATAAGTAAATATCCTGATAATCTTGTAATCTAGCTGGGTATGGCTTGATTACCTATATAAAATAACTAATGGCTGGTAATGCCATGATATTATCATATGGATATAAGTAAATATCCTGATAATCTTGTAATTTAGCTGGGTATGGCTTGATTACCTATATAAAATAACTAATGGCTGGTGATGTCATGATATTTCATAAGGATATAAATAAATGTCCTAAAAATCTTGTAATCTAGCTAGGTATGGCTTGATTACCTATATAAAATCTATACTCAAATAATCTAATCATAAACTCGAATCGTTTATTATACAAATAAACCATAAATATTATTAACTTGAATAAACACCAACGGGTAATTATTCCATGTCTAATTCTAATATAACTGTTATGTGTTTATGGTTATGTGTCTAGGCGTAGGTATCGTGATAGGAATAGGTAGGACGGGGAGGGGGGGATTAGGGCCTCTCTGGTAACGAATTCAGTAATTACCTAAGAGTCCCACAAAGAATTTGTTTTGATAAAAGAATATGCCCTCTTTCTTACTATAGTGCACTGCCATCTGCAGTTTTAAAGCACTTATCAGTGGGGAGTATCCAGTCAGGTGACGAAACTCACATTCTTGGGGCGGGGTGGAGCTCCTAGAACAGAATTATAGCAGAAAATGACATGCTGTAGTTTTGCTGATAAGTGCAACCCAACTATAATTAATGTAAACTCAGAAAGCATGAGATGAATGTTATAAGAAATAACTTAGGTCTTACTTAGGTCTCATATATAACTCAAATCACTTACGAAAACAATACGTTGGTTCCTACTCAAGTTCTATTATCGTTATGCCACTATTTAGTATCTATGGGGAGTCGCTTACAGTTACAATTATATAATACTTAAATACCTACTTACTATTTATAGCAATACCATAATACTTGTATACTAGATAAATAAATAGATACCTATATTCTTAATATACTTACATATTTACTAAAATATAATTTAATAATAACGGTCAATTATTAGGTATCGATACAAATCCTAATAACTAATCCTAAAGTTATTAATAATAAATAAACGGATAAACACTAGATTGGTTAGCTAGGTCGCCTTAGGAATTGTCTCACTACCTTTAAAGAACTAGGGTTGCTACAAATTCACAACGTACGGTCCTACCACATTATTAGACGATCACATATCACTTGGCCATATTTACTTCATCACCTTCTATAACACCTCTAACGTCAATATATCTTAATATACCATAATATACCTTATTAGATTTATAGATAAATTAGGGTTAGGACGGTTAAGGGTATACGGTAAAGGGGTCCTTCAGGGGGGGCGTTACAACACAATGATAAATTATATGTAAGTAATTAATTATAAGTCAATGAATAATTAAGGTAGCAGCTAGCCTAGTAATTAAGAATAGTTAATTACGCATTAATTAGTCAAAAAATTCACTGCTCAACAGCTGCCTGGGCAATGCTACGCCTGTATAGAATGAGTCAAAGTCAAGATGCTTATCAAGTACATTAAACCCATTGCTTGAACTCTTGCCACCACTTGCACATATATACGAGTTTTGTCTATAGTTTGTATTTACTACAGGTGCACTTAAAATGGAATTTAATCAATGATCTAAAGCAAGCGACTAATTTATTATTATTTAAGAGTTCGGGACAATCAATTTCATTTGAAAAAATTTTGAGTTGGTAAGTAAGCCATTTCTCTTTTTTAAAGAGTGGAAGCAAGTGGAGTTTCTTATAAAGATCCAAGTAATTATTAGACTTATACGGTTGTTCTACTAAATAAAGTAAAAAGTGCTTTCACTGGTAAATTCATTTGAATTGATTTTCTAGTGTAACCATACTGAGAGCCTTTCTTTATGACGTGTGAAATGATATAGGTAATGACTAGTAGCTAGCTCTAGTCAACCTTCATAAAATATCGTCTAGGTACCCACGTAGAAGACGAGAGGGTCGGAAACATAAATATTAAAGGAAAGAATACTGTAGAGGGTACGCGTAGAACCAAAATCTCTAGAAAGTGGAGCTAAGTAAATGATATAACTTTTTTATTTATGTGACATATATATATAGATAGCAAGCAACTATTTCATCAATATACACTTGAGGCGGTTTCTCCAACGAAATCTTCCTACATGTTTAATAAATCTCTTTTTCACTCATCTAGTTTAAAAAGTCCGACATTGTAGCGTATTATCATTTAGGAGCTAAAGTATATTTTATAATTTTTGCTTATTATCATCAACTTTATAGAAACGAAAAAGTATTTATTCATAATCAGAGTAATCATAGATGAATACTCAACTTATTACTGTTTCACAAAAAAAGGAAATCATTGAATTTTGAAAATCGAACTATAATCGGCGCTCTTTTGTAGATTGTTTGCATGCGTTGTGCCTACGGAATACTCCTCCTGTGTGCATACTCCTGTATGACTTGACTAGGCTAGACTATAACTTAACTTGATGACTTGGACTGTGACTTGACTTGACTTGACACATATATATTCAATATTAATTAACTTGGGAAATTATCAATTACTTGACACTGGCTAAATACACAAAAGTGTGGAGCCAAAAGAAAACAAAAAAAGGCATTGGCGCGAAGATTTATTTTTTCAAGATTTTTAATTTTTAAATTGGAAGAAAGGTTCTTGAGTGGTGACCGCGCAAGAAATAGAGCAGGTGGACCGAAGACAAGTTAAAAAGAGAAGGAGCTGGTGAATGCATTTTTTTTAGTAAAATGTATCTGTAGTACCTACCACTAAATGGTAAAACGAATGTGTACGTAATTTAGTGCAAATTTTCTCCGTTTTACTTTTAACAGGTCTTTTTAATACGTCGAGAACAGTGGCGGGAGTTCAATTAACAGTGCCTTATTGCTTTTTGTTTAAAGAGTAAGTCGAACTCTATCCTGAGAGGTAATTATGTGGCGTTCTCGAGTATTTAGCTTAGCAAAGTTAATTAGTTAGAGTAACAGCTGCTATGAACGCTTCGAGGTATTTTCTTTTACAACGACTGCGGGGCACGTCTGTTAGCATATCAATAATGTAATGATGACGTCTGTAATGATGACGTCTAGCTATCCCAAATGAAAATACGTTCTTTTAATTCAAATTTTGGTTTTAGAATGCTTACTACAATCTATTTAAAAACGTATTTTGGTGATACAATACTGTAATTGTCTGCACATAATACTACTACATAAAATAGGCGTACGTCATTTGTCTTTTTTGTTTGTCAATATTTTTTAGCAATAGAAACAAGATGTGCACCTATACTGTAAGTCTTCTGTGATAGCTAAACAGAATACTCCGAGAAGTCAAATAAATCGCTGCACTTGGTAAACGCAATAAGGTGCAGTTTAGCTCGCACTGCCCTACAAGTATAGCCTATACCCTAAACAGGTATATCACGTAGATATTGAAGTCGGCAGCATGATGATACCTAGCGTTTGAGAATAAAAAACGGGATAAAAAAGCAGCTTTGTTCAACATTCAGGCTGGAAATCCTATTAAGATTTTTTTAAACCATATTTGGGTAAATTTTTAATCCAACGGCTACAATCTGCTTGTTGCATCTGTCCATATTTTTATTTTATTTTTGGTTCCTTCTCGTAATGAGAAGCAACCGTCAAAAGAATGAAACATTCAAATGAATGTTTTTATGTATTTCACAAAGAAGTAATCGAAAAATGGCAAACAAACGGGACGGACTAAAACAGCAAAATATAAAGAAACGAGTCAAAGAGATTTGAAAATTATTTAAGACAACAAAGAATATTTATTTGCTTGGGTGATTTTATAACGAGTAATCATGGGTCGGTCATCAAGTTTACAACAAGATATGATTCAAGATATGATACAACCTTAGAGAAAAATGTAACGCGTGCTTAAAATAAGTAGTAAGTACATAGTTAAGAGTTTAGAAGTTAAAAGTTTGTATATATCTATTAGTCAAAACAAAAATTATTATTCATTTTAAATATGGACAAGTATTGTTTTAGACAACGTTTATTTTTTTCTCTTTTGATATCATGTCAGTTTCAGTTCAATCATTAGTTTTCATCAATAACATTTGGAATATAGGCTTTCATTCATAAACCTATAGTGATGCAGTGCACCGAAATTAAATAATGTTTAACAAAAGAGTATATATTGAAACAATTTACACCCATTCCTGCTGTGAACTGATTTTTATTACCTATAAAGAAATGTACGTAGCCCACTAGCCATTAACCAATGATGAGACTAATTTCTGAATATCTAATAATTCCGTATTTTTTGTGAAATTTTCTGATTTTCCGGAGCCAAAAGCCTTGTATTAAATCTGGTAGTGTGAAAAATCAGTGTGTAAACATTTCATTAAGTTTGTTTTATTTTATTGCAATAGGTTCAATCTATGCTTCAAAATATTACTGGTGTAAATCAGGAAAAGGGCTTGAAAAAATATTTCAACTGCAGAGTACAGAAACCCCGTATTACGCGTATTTGCCCGTAATTCAGAACTAAACTCAAGCCGAGCTATCATTCACAAAATTGATCGTTTTATGAATGATTTCTTGACTTGAATGATAACAATATATACGGTCAATAGATTGTCTTACTTAAACAGACAGCACGTTCAAATTTAGAATACCTTATCTTAAGCGGAGATGATTAAAAAACACACTCTTATTCGTAACAAAGGGATGTTATGAAATATTAGTGTACAATTATTCAAGAATGCAAAATAATGAGGGGTCTCGAAAGCTTACCGACATAAATTCCCTTTGAGAAATCATTCCTCGTTTAATCCGTGATTATACGGTACAATGGGAACTCGAATAGCCTCTCGGCTGATATTATTTCTTTCCTTTGCTTTCAACTTTTTCTGTTTAAAACAAACCATTCGCCATTCAAATGATTCGGCGCGGCCACAAATGTACCGGCGATAAATACGTTTTGCAATGTGATCTTATTTAATGCTGTAAGTGAGCATTCTTTCAGTATTTGTTTGGAGTGTAATTTATTATATAATTTATAAGACTGTTCGTTTGTAAGCGTATCACTTGATAATGACTATAAACTAAACTAGAAAGTAGTCAAATCAACTAGACTTCATTTGATTACTTTCAACTGACTTCAAAGAAGAGGATCACAAATCTCTGATGAAATAGCATCTATATGTGGTTGAGCAGGTCGGTTGGAGGCAGTGGGTTTGATTCCTGTGGCAGGACAAGTATTTGTGCACTGAAAAAAAAGCGCAAATATTATATTTATCTGAGTCTGGGTGTTGCAGGACCATGTTCCTCGTAGTTCCTGCGTTCCTAAACACAGTGAATCCTAGTTAGGGTCCAGGATCTATGTATGTGATCGTTGGGCGTTATTATTATTATTATTAATTTTGAGTGTATATTTTGTTACCTCTTACAAAACACTGAAACTTCTACAGACGTATTTTTAAGTAAATTTTAATATCTATTTTAAATAAAAGTGATACGTGTGTATGTTCATCCGTGTAAGTTTTATGACAAAATTACTGTACTTATTAATCATATTTGTTTAATTTATCGGAATAAACGCCTTTTTAACCGACTTTCAAAAAGGAGGTCGTCTGAATGTATTTTTTTTTTGTAAATTTTCATCGATATTTTCGCCAATTGTGAACCGATTAAAAAAATGTTTTGTAGTTAAAAAGGTTTTACTCCTGAGGTAGTCCCATTATAATCAAGTCAGGATCTAATGATGGAATCTCAAGGAAGTCGAGGAAAAACTAAATTACTAACAATGTAATAAAAACTTAGTAGTCAATTTTGACCCACTTCCCGGTTTCCGGTTGAGCTTAAATAATATATATATATTTACATAAATATGTTAATTTCAGCTCAAAGGTGTAAAATATTTTTTTAAATTAAACCTACTTTAAAACCACAAATAGGCACTAAAAAGCGAAAAATAAATTAATGTAATTATTGTAAGCGCTAATCACTCATCTATTTGAAGTCGGTGCCAGCCAAGCCAAGTAGATAGTAGATAGATACTTATGTATGTAGCACGTAAGTAGATACTAGTAGTAGGATAAACGCCTTTTTGCCTGGTAAATTGAAAATTTACACGGAACATGAGCGATAACCAGCTATACTTGCTTGCAATAGAATTTAAAAAGTTCTATAGAAACACGGCTACGTAATAAAGAGAAAAGTTTCGTTTTATTGAGACGTTAATGTGAATTTTACGCCAAAACTTGGAGCTGGTAATCTTGTATACGTTTATGAGTTTGTTATTATTTCTTAAGGGTCTTTGTACAATGGATTATTATGAAAAAAAAATATATTTTCAAGTCAAGAGTGAACGGTATCTTCGAGGCAAGCATGCCTCGTATTCGACCATGCCACTGCTTAACATCAGGCAAGGCAATGGCCAAATGCTTTGCCCATAACCAATCAAAAAAAAAAAAAAAACATTTTTTTATATATATATTCATCTGCCCTATAATATAATTAAGAAGTTATACCTGACTAAACAGGTACTTGATGAGAGTTTATAAATAAATAAAAAATTATGAATATAAATAACACTCAACAACGTCCATAGACCCTAGACCCGAACTAAGATTCCCTGAATCTAGGGACCTAGGAACTACGAAGACAATGGCCCCACAATACCCAGACACAGAACACAGTATCTGCGCTTTTTTTTCTGTACACAAATACTTGTCCTCTCGTGGAAATCGAACCCACCGCCTCTGAGTTATGAGCTGACCTGCTCAACCATCACACCACAGAGACTAGGGATATAAATGTCTCAATGATTTCACTAAAACATTTCTCATTTCTTTTCATGAGATAATTTAATTTTATCCAGTTGTGCTTTATTCAGGTTCTAAAACAAAAAATATAATGAACCAAATGTTTGAAAGCGACGTAGACCTACGACACGTAAAAAGTATAAATAAACATCATACTCGAGTGTCTACCTTAAAACATTAGTAAAATAGCATTAAGGTTTATTTTTGGGTAGAGTTAAGAACTCTGCATCTGCGGGTAAACGAAAATGGGTTTTAAATGTTTGTAGGTAACCACTGTCACTTGCAGACATTTTCTGTAAGTATGAGGTTCCTAAAATTTTGTGAATAGTGAAATTATTTGATACACTTCACCGATTAAATTAGATACAGACAGGATACGACTCAATTTCGAATCAAAACACTGGATCAGAGTTTTCTTTTCTGAGTTGTATCGAATGTTATTGCTTGCACCAGCTATGCATGATTGAAAAGGAAGAAAAATCTTACATATTTCAATCTTATTGCTTAAAATTTTGCTATGACATATTTTTACATGTTTATTTAAAATGCATAAATTAGAATATTCATTATAATTGTAATCACGTAAAAGTGCTAAAAATATCTTGATTTTGCTATAAATTACGGACTTTGCCTTTGAGTCTAAATCTCTTTCAAAACGGATATTTAAAATGATTTTCTTATGTAATTTTCACCCATAAAGATATAATAACTAATACTAAACACTACTTCCTACAACAACAAAAAAAAAAATTCGGACTATATCCCCACTATCAGTAGGTTACGTACCCAACATGCTGGCAGCATTGCCCCGTTGAATTGCAATGCTTATTCGTTGTGCCTAAATAATTTTCCCATCATAAGATTATCACTTTTTATTACTTTTCAGCGGGTTCGGTATGAAACTTTTAACAGACAACGTCAAAATAAGGGTAATGTAAGGGGGATAAAACTATAAGTAATATGAGTAAAAGTTGGGACCATTAACATTCAAGCAAACATACGTCTTTTTTATGTTAAGAAATGACGAGCTAGCCGTTCACCAGATGTTAAACGACACGGCTGCCCATATCAGCTACATTGTCACTTGTACCTATAGAGTTTCGCGTGACACTGCACTGCGCACGTCATTCTGAGACATCAGGACAATCTAGTAATAAGATTACTAAACTGTGAGATCAGATCATAAAGTCTCATTTGCCCAGTAATTTCACTAGCTACAGTGCCCTTCAAACCGGAACACAGCAGTGTTTGCGCACTACTGCTTGGCGGCAGCTGGCAAAGCGGTGGTACCTACCTAGACGAACTTTGCAGTAAAGTCCTACCACCTAAATTCGTGTTACATTTAGAATAGACGACTTCGTTCGGTTACATTTATAATTGACGGTTCGCGTAATAGATAAACACCTGAATGTTTGCGGATAATTGAAGCTCCATTGTAAGATGAAATTGTTGGCTGTTCAAACAGGTACGGGTTTTAATCAAACATATTGCTTCTGTATATATTATGCGTGTCCCACCAACTATCCTGTTACGGCCTCGTCTGTTTATTCAAGTTTATATGTAAATTCATTTGGAACGTATGGATACGACCGCATGGTATTTTGTAATTTACACGGAATATGGTCGTGTAGTTGTCTGTCACGTTAACGAATGATATATTTCACTTTTATTTAATTTGAAATTAATTGTAATGGCTATGAATTGAATTCAAAACAAGCATTGTTGTTTTCGATTATGTGCTTGCTCTTTTCTCGATTTTGCGGTAATTGATGGTATAAAATGTTCCGTATACATAGTATATATATAAGTTAGTATTGTTAAGTATTGAAACTTATAGTATAAAGTTTCAATACTTGAGGTATTGAAATTTACTAAGTAACTCGGTAGCAATCACTGCCAGAAGGAGGTATATTCAATAATCACCATTATTTTATTTTATTTTATATACATTATTTTTGATGCTACAGATTACAGATATTTTATTATTATTTTATTATTGCAGATATTATATTTCACCATAAAAACAAAAAAAAATCTCACATTTATTTTTGAGAACCTCATATATTAACATAAACGCAAAGCCACAAAACTACTTTTAAAATAAAATAAATTAATTGGGTCTCTAACAAATGAATAGTGTACTAAACAGAGAACTACATAGACAAATGCATCCGCCACTTTGAAAAATTCTCGGTCGCCGTGTAGATCGCAGACGGTTTTTAACCAAACCTCACCACTCATTTGTCTATACCCAGGGAGACATCGCTAGCTAGATATCGATGCAAGTAATAAACTTGAGTTTAATAGCCGCTTTGGGGGAGATTTTGCGATGCGCTGTGAAACTTTTTTGTTTTTATGTCATAAGTAGGTGTTTTCTACTTTTCTTTATTTGCTTTAGAAACTATGCAGGTGTAATAGAAATTGTTTAATAAATATTTTGCAATGATCAATAAAACAATTATTGAGGTTTAAAGACTGGAAGATGTAACGTAGGCCGGACGACAATTTGGTCAATACCGCTCAATGTTGTGCTTTATGAGGGAGGCCTATTTTCAACGGTGAACATCTTTAAGCTGATGATAAGGATGTTATTTAAGATCCAAGAAAAGTTTAAATACCTTTTTTAGACGTAAATTTTGATAAATCAATAAAAATGCATGGTTCTTGACTGGTATAGTTTATAGAACTAATACTAACAATATTTTTTATTAATTTATTAATCTTATACTACAAAGAAGTGTGTTAAAATTGGTACGACCAATGAGTATTTTTTCTAAATTTATATATTTTTTATTAAATTTAACTATTACTTTTTCATCCCCCCATCTTGGAAGGAGTATTTTTACTGTTCGACATCTAATTGCAAAAGCCGTTTTATTCGCTAGGGGATAGAGTAAATTGAATTTAGAACATCGTGTGCACTAAGCTTGTAAATACAAAACATCATTAAACCTATTTACTTCTACCTCCATGGTTATTATCACACTAATATTATAAAGGCGAAAGTTTGTATGTGTATTAGTGTGTATGTGTGTATGTTTGTTACTCCTTCACGCTCAAACGGCTGAATGGATTTGGATGAAATTCGGTACCAAGATAGCTTGTACACTGGATTACTATATAGGCCACATTTTATCTCGGAAATGTGAAATTTTCTCGTGGGATGAGCAAATAATTAAAATACTTTTTATCCGCGGGTGAAACAGCGGGGCGCAACTAGTCTGTAATAAAAGTATCTTGCGATTGTCAATGTATTTTTTTGCATTTAGTAATTTCCTGGCCTAAGCAGAATGAAAATTTAGGTATTGCTTTCGAGCGCAAAGATTTTTCACCTCGTGCTCTTTTGATTCCCTTACACACATATACATTAATAATACAATATGAAACATACAAATCATATGATTTAAACTCTTAGAACGGTTTGAGCTAACTTTTCTGTTTATGTTCTTGTTAAAATATTCAAAATTATCCCCTTTATATTCGCGGAGTCTCTTTGCATATACTTAGTCTGCCACCTGAGATTCGCGTTCGTGTCATCAGATTATACTTTGAAAACATTTTTATTTCCATGGGGAAGTTTTAAAGCTACTAAGTCCGACTGCATCTTCTCGTTGCCCTTTATTCCTATGACGAAATCGAAAATCTTTTTTGTTACGTTTTGACTGTACTTATCAACTGATTTAATTTAATTACATATTCGAGTTTTATAAAATGTAATACATATAAAATATTTAAATTCGAGTATTTAAATTACTTTTGACTACTTTATGCAAGAAATTTATCTTTATGTCTATTTAGTTTATATTTTGAGTGACAAGTATGTCTGAAAATAATTGAAAAGGAACGAAATGTTTTATTTTCAAAGACATTGCATTAAAAAAATAGCTAATTAGCAATAATGATTTATAAAAATATTTCATATTTATATTGTAAACAAAGTCAAACATAAAAACTTTGCATAAAAGTTAATATAGATTTTTTTTTTAAATTAATAGTTTAAGCCCTATGATAATAAGGAATTACTATATACAGAGTTACAGGAAAAATCGTCCTAGATCCGTTAAGGGCATGGAGTAACCATCATTTCTGACATATTTCACTATGAAACAGCTATAACCTTGTATAGACATATAGGTAAAACTATTCGGAAATATTTAATACATAATAACACTATTCTTACTAAGAAGAGCGCATTATCAGTGTTAAAACAGTAATAAAATACAGTCATGGCTATCAAATCGATCAGTAAAACTGGATGTTCCCATACATTAGCGCTAACTGAAGTTCTAGTGAGAATATTTGAAACAACAGTGCTCCTGGAAGCAGAAGATTGAATGAAAATATTCCATTGAAACAATGTTAACAGGTTCGGACATGCATTCGCAATTTAATCTACGTGAAATCGAAATATTTTTGTTGTTTTTACAGAAGTAGTAAGATTCGAAATACATTCAAAAAAGAATGAGGCATTTAAAGGAGTTATTTGCTTTTTTCTTTTTCTTTTTGAAGTCAAATTCTACGCACGGAGTAAGTGAATGCGAGGCGAACGGTAGTTGAAGTTGGTTCCCGTAGATCGCCATTGTCAACATAATAAAGTAAAATCTTTGTTTATTATGTTGGTATGTCCGGTTAATTTAAGAAAAGATAATATTATTCAAGCACGTTCTCAGTATGTGACTAAGGTCAATTTAACCCTTTTTTAAAAGTCACTATTTAAAATATGTAAATATATATTTAAACTGTAGGTAGTAGCAGTTGGTAGTAGCCCTGCCCTCTGAACTGTGGGTTGTGGGTTCGATTCTCACTCAGGACAAACATTTGTGTGATGAACATAGGTGTTTGTTCTGTGTCTGGGTGTCATATTGTATTCTATGTATGTATTTACAAACAAAAATGTATCTAAGTATTGTATCAGTTATCTGGTTTCCATAGCACAAGCTTTGCTTAGTTTGGGGCTAGATGGCGTTGTGTGAGATGTCCACACATATTATTATTATTATTATTATTTATTCCAAAATGAATCATACTCAGATAGATTTCAAACTAAAATATGAATATAATATTTCATGTCAATAATATTTCTGAGCGGATTCTTGTATTAATTTCTCTATGTCGTGTATAATATTATGACAGTGTCATAAAAGACAGCGTCATGTTCGAATATAAAGTATTAGCGAATCGCACTCGCACACTCGTATCGCTGAGTCTCAAATCAAGAGGCAGAGAGAAATGAACAAACCGTGTATAAGAGTACGTTTGTTTCGCTGAGGATGGCGTGAACTCGGAAACTATGTAGTGGTTCACACAAAGCTCTCTACGGAACGAGTGACGAGTGACAACAATATGATGACATGAGTTTTTGAGGTCCCTACCACGTGTATGTTAATACATATATAGTAACGTGTATATAGTAACTTCAAGTCACCCTGGACACTTTACCAATACACACACAGTCATTAACGTGGTCCATCCTTAGACTTGTTTTTTCATCATCTGTGAGTTCACCCTATATGCCTCACACCTCTTAGGCGATGTAATGTTCGCCTTATTAGGCGCTTAGTTTTTGTGCATAAATCCGTAGTTATGCAGTTTTCCGACACTTCATGAGACACAGACACAGTTAGCTGTCATTACTCATACAATACCATATTTAATGCCCAATTGTCAATATTTTTTTTTATGTTTGGGCTCCACACTCTTGTGAATTTAGCCAGTTTCAAGTAATTGATAATTTATCAAGTTAATGATATTTCACGTAAATATATATCAAGTCACAGTCAAAGTCATAGTCTAGTCAAAGTCATACTCCTAGTAAAGTGGTGGCAACTTTACTTGAAGCTTCTATGGAGTTTTGGAAACAACATGAAAAGAAACGTTTCACCATCATTATACCCTTTTCCCACACTCACGCCTGTAATCCAGCACTTAACGAATAGAATGCCACCAATTTTATGCACTAACACTGAAAATAACACAAGTTTTGGAAAATAATACAATGCGGTGACGCAATCTTTTAGGTGGTAGGACTTTGTTGCAAAGTTCGTCTAGGTAGGTACCACCGCTTTGCCAGTTATTCTACCGCCAAGCAGTAGTGTGCAAGCACTACTGTGTTCCGGTTTGAAGGGCACTGTAGCTAGTGAAATTACTGGGCATTTGAGACTTTATGATCTGATCTCACAGTCAAGTAATCTTATTACCAGACTGTGCTGATGTCTCAGGATGATGTGCACCGTGCAGTGTCGCTTGAAACTGTATGTTTTAGGGTTCCGAGTGACACTGTTCTGTTATGGGCGGCCGTGGCGCTTAACATCAGGTGAACGACTAGCTCGTTACATCATTCAATAACATAAAAAAAAAACTTAACGAATAGAATGCCACCAATTTTATGCACTAACACTGAAAATAACACAAGTTTTGGAAAATAATACAATGCGGTGACGCAATCTTTATCACTTTCCTGCCATAAAACATTTATTTATTTAATTTATGTATTTTATTCTCTCTCTCTCTCTCTCTTTCTCTCTTCCTCTCTCTCTCTTTCTCTGTCAAAGTGCAGGAGCAAAATTCTTATGCTTATTCCATGCGTAATCATGAAATATATTCAAAATTACTTAATAAACAAATAACATTCTTATACATTTCATAAAAGATTCATTTTAGATACATGTCAATGTAAAAAGTTACTGCTTTAAAAATAAAATAGACTTCCTTCGACATTTATAGGATACCGTTCGACCTAGTGACATAATCATTTATTTTAGTAGCGATTTTACATACGCTGCTTTTGATTTTTCTATTGACAAGTGGTCTAACATTGTTGCTGCAATATTGACATATTGTGAAAGCGTGAGTGACTAATGGAGCAATACGGGTAATCCCGACAGTAGTGAAAATGAATACTTTTTCTTTTTATCTAATTAACTTTGACATTATTTTATTTGACATTATTTTAATAGCCCATTGGATTCGTTTACTATTTTATAACCCTGAAGTAAAACAAATAAATACCACATTATTATAAGCTCTGCCTTCTCAAAATCTGTTTTTCTTTGAAGCCAATTATTTCTCAATTTCTTTACAAAATCTAAATATAGAGCCATACACCAATAGTAGGAACCCCCATACGTGCTCGGGCCGCCTACTCGCCGAGCTAGCGAGCAAAGCCATTTCTACGTAGGGCTTCCAACCGGAAAATTACCTCAGGACAAAAGGCATCAAAGCACTTTTTTTAGCTCACGTCAGGTACATTCTAGTGACAACATTTTGATGTAATTTGCAAATAAATTCTCAAACCGTGACATACCTACGTTTCGGTCTTTTGTCAAAATTTTACCTGAAATTCATATTTTTAGTGTCAAATGTTTGTGGTTTGATATTATATCAAATACTTACGCTAAATAAATAATAATAATAATACAATATAACAAAATAACGCCCAACGATCACATACATAGATCCTGGACCCTAACTAGGATTCCCTTTGTTTAGGAACCCAGGAACTACGAGGACCGTGATCCCCAACACCCAGTCTCAGAACAAGTATTTGCACTTTTTTTTTCTGCGCATAAATACTTGTCATGCCGCAGGAATCGAACCCACAACCTCCGGTTTATGAGCCGACCTGCTCAACCACCACACCAAAGATGCTGTCAATAAATCACTGAACAAAAAAAAACCTAATAGGCATTGTAAGATCACTTCAAAGGCAATTTGGTTATGTAAAGACGCTCTTGTAGAAAAATCAAACGCAACTCAATTCGTCGCTGTGGTGTACTTCGAAAGTAAATCAATGAGTAAAGGTTTTATAACGACAATATAGTCAGCAATAACCGCTTGAGCGGCGCCATGTCGGTATCGATTATGGCACAATAGAATTATTATATTGTGTCTACGAACCCGCCACTCAATAAGGCTCTAAACACATCATAACATAATACCTTATTCGAACGAAATAGATCAAGGGACACATTAATATAACACAAAAAACTAACTCAACAATTCAAAAAAATCATTCTAGATGGTTTAGTTTTTTTACTTTTACAAGTCAAAACATCAGAAAGCTTAAATATTACCTAACTTATGTTAGTGTTCTAATAAAACTACAAAGTACATAATGTCAAGTATAAGAAGTCTATCATAATCAGTCTTATTACAAAACGTGGTCTAAGTGGAGGTTTAAGCCTGGACTAAGTAGTCCAAGTTTGTTACGGTACTAAGTAGTTAGACCTTGACTTTATTGCAAAACATCGACTAATCGAAGACCAGCTAATACCAAAGATAGTCCATGGCTTAAATATTGACCATAGACTAAAAAGTTTGTTCATTTGGACCACATTTCGTTATTCACATTTCATATATTTGGAATTTTTATTTTCTTCTATAATATACGTGCGTTTGCCTTGGAAAGCGTATTGTTTGCATATTTTTTAATGAATAAATAATCGGGTTCATGGAAGTCAGCTTTGCTACAATGATCATATCAACTGATAATACTATTAAGTTTTTATAGTTACCAACGAGGCTTGCGATAATCAGAACGTTACTATGGCATTGCTTAACGCGCGAAAATTGATATTTCTGGATATTGTTGTTATTGCTAACTGAACTGCAATAAACATAAATATCGTAAAAATGGAGCAACAAAATATAAAAACTGAACCGAGTAGATATATTTTATCACAAACCAAGATAACCTCAAAATCGTGTAAAAGAAGGTTGTTTGATTGTTGTTGTTGATTGACGAATGGCGCGTAAATAGTTTTTAATCTTAAAAGTTTCATTTTTCCACTACCATGGCGCTAGTTTCTTTCGTTTTGCCAGTTAGTACCATAGTTAAACTAGAGTCATCAGAGGACTAACTGTAGACCATGGACGATCCCCGGATCAGCGATAAACTTGTTTTTGTAATAAGGTTTTTAACTAGTCTAGATTTAAACCTAGTACTAAGTTTGGTCCACGCTTAGTCTACGTTTTGTAATAAGACAGAATGAGTTTGAAAATTTTCTTTCCGGCACTTTCTGGCACAATGCAGAAAATAAAGTTCAGTATCTTCAATTATTCTCATAATTTGTCTACTCTCAGAGTCTAATGCAAAACGGCAAAGTCAAAGACCATCCCTAGTTGGATAAAAAAATCGAAATTTGAGATGTTTTATGGAATTGCTTCCAATTTAAATGATTATTAAAAACTACCATTAGTCATTGCAGGTCACAGGTGCGTCCAGATATCCATTGACCTAATAACGACGCGGTCAATAGGGCGAAATTATCAAGTAAAATTGACTTATCTTTCATTGGGAAATTAAATTGAAACGAATATTCGCATGCCGCTAAAGACCTTTTAGCTTGTATGAAATGTGTTATGACGAGGATATTCAGCAAACCAAATGGTATAAGACATCGTCATTAATCATAAAATATTAGCAAAATGAGTAAACAAGCAGCTGTAACCAAATTACATTGCCTATTTTCATTTTGCATTGCACCATACATTACACACCTTCTTTACATATCGATTGTTTTGATTATACATGTATACGCGAATAGCTAAGGAGCGAAATTCTTTACCAGCGTCTTCGTTTTCGTATACATATTACCTGGATGTTTTGAAGGTAGGGACTTTTCACACTCATACAGGTTTCTTATAGGCGAGGGTGCTACATGGACCACATTGTCATTTAACATCAGCATAAATGGTCAAACGCAAGTTTATAGTAATAAAAAAGATTTCCAACATAGGTTAGGTATTCGAGTTAAGGTATACGTAACAGTTTTAAGACCTTGAGTACTACCGGCCCTGTCTCAAAATCAATCTAATTCAAATAAGCTAATTTCTTCACTTTTACAAGTCAAAAATCTTAATACTTAATTTATGAATTTGTTCTAAACATATAAAGTGCTTAATATCAACGATTGCAAGCTTATTATAATAAATTAGTTTATAAAATAGAAGTTCTCTTTCCCATTACTGGTTTAAGCAATCCGGCATAATGCAAAAAAGTAAACTTCAATCCAAAGATTCGATTACACTTGTAAAGAAGCTACAAAATATTTTTCAGTGATGTTTTTTTTGTTAAAATTCTTTTTTTGCTACTTTAATTAATGCAATTGAGACATAATAATGAAACATACTACAAAAGTAACCTCTACGCTTCACACTGGTGCAAGAAAAATAAAAACTGAAGTTATGTAGCAATAGGCAAGATACCTAAGATTTCATAACATTGAGCTGAGAGTATTCAGGCCAAGCTTTTTGTCTGACACATGATCATTTATTGTGTAACTAGTTGCGCCCCGCGTTTTCACCAGCGGATAATAAGCACTTTTCCGGGATAATTTGTAGCCTATATGTTAATCCAGTGTATAAGCTATCCTGGTACCGAATTTCATCCAAATCCATTCAGCTGTTTGAGCGTGAAGGAGTAACAAACATACACACATACACACAAACACACATACAAACTTTCGCTTTTATAATATTAGTGTGAAGTGACAGTGTAATAGACTTTTTACATGAGCTTTGACGAACGATTTAAATTTACGCATTGAAAATTGAATGAATGTTCGATACTGTCAAGCAACTTGTTATAAAAGCATATACAATTTCTCATGAATGAACCATTACCTTTCTCTAGAATGAATTTTGATACTTTTCGTTTGTAAGTTCCTAGTATTGGAGTTATGAATGTCGCAATATCTGGGAAATGAGCTAAAGTTTTTGCGAGTGTACATCAAATTTTCGATAATATATTGTGACAAGCCATTATAAGAATATTGATTTCCTTAAATCGTTCGCAGAGAGAGTCGCGGGATTTGTAACGTAATGCTTTTATAGAAAGTAAGCGATATGCAGTGCTGTTATAGCTAAATGGCACTTTATTGCGTGGTATGAGTCGTTAAATATAACGTAATAAATTGATAAACCAACAAAATAATGAGTACTGATTCAAAAGAAAGTTTTTGTTTAATGTTACGAAATAACACGACGAGCTGGTCATTCGTCTGATGTTAAGGGAGATGACTGCCTATATCAGTTGCAGTGACACTTGAAACTTTAAAGTATAGTTTCGCATGACACTGCACTGCGCACGTCATTCTGAGACATCAGCACAATTTAGTAATAAGATTACTAGACTGTGAAATCAGGTCATAAAGTCTCCTTTGCCCAGTAATGTCACTAGCTAGCCAAACCAGAACACAGCAGTGCTTGCGCACTACTGCTTGGCGGCAGAATAACTAGCAAAGCGGTGGTACCTACCTAGACGAACTTTGCAGAAAAGTCCTACCACCTCGTAAAGTAAATCAAAAATTTGGTTCTAAATCCATAATCGATCCACACACCAATAACACAATACAATTAAACGTGACTTAAACCAAACAGATTGTTTCACCTAAACATATCGGTACCCTAAACAAATACTTGTTTAATTATTTATCCCAAATCCCGTATAAACATGACCTACTGTGCTCTCTCAACCGCGACATTGGATTTAACGCTCCTGAAATAATTCAAGAAATTCTAGTACTTAATTAATATTAGTTTCTGAAACCTGAAGGTGGGTGGTTTAATGACTAGAGGTTAGAGCATAGTCTTCAGGTTTATCTTTCTGCCGTTGGCTTAAATGTTTGTGGCAGTTGTGTTTAAGGCAGTGGGCGGCAGTTTCTGACGATTCAATTGTGTTATTCAGGATACGGTTGTGTGCATCACCTTAAATAGGTAATTGTGTAAATTAAAACAATTAGATTGTCTTTAATGTTATTGTTGTTTCAGATTGAGTATAAGCTTTTTCTAAAGTTTTCGCTTTTTTGTAGCTACTTTATCTGAAATTTACTCACAAATCTAAATAATATATAACTCAAAGGTGACTGACTGACTGACTGACATAGTGATCTATCTACGCACAGCCCAAACCACTGGACTGGATTTTTCGAAATTCCACCTTTAAGGGGGTGAAATGGGTGGTTGAATTATTTTTCCATAGGCCACGCCGTGGGCGAAGCTGCGGGCAGAAGCTCGTATAATATAAAGATCAGCAAAAACTAGAATTATATCAACCAAATCTTTATAAATATGAATCTATTTTTACTCTAGGTATAAAAAATATTGCACTTCCATGTAGTTATTATGCAATATTTTTTTAAATATAAAATTAATTGATTTATTCATTGAATATTCATTTAAAATATGTATGTCAGATAAAGTTATTTAAATCCAACTTAAAACATTTCTAATATTTCTTAAAACTTTGCAATTCCTTTTAAAATTGCTCCAATATCTATTAAGTATATAAAGATACAATATCAATCATGATTAATGATCCCAGCTACACACTAAAATCGAGTTAGCATTAAACCCCTCATATCTTTTGATAAATGACATCCTCCAAGGTGCTCTCACCACGCCGAATAAAATCTAGGTCACAGGAAATTTTGCTTTAACCCTCCCGCAAACCTATACATATAGATAAAACAGGTAATAGCTCTTTATACATTGCAAGATAGACGTTTTAAGTTCCTCTTGCGCAAGTCATGCGCAGAACGTTGCCAGACAATACTGATCCTTACAGCTAGTAGAAAGTTTACCTAAACTTTTTAATGAAAATTGTCTGTCAAAATTTAAACGCCATGGCGATAACGCAGTGTTATTTGACGCCTTAATAAGTTAAAATCTTTAGTAAATTTAATGAACTTATGAAAGGAAAATTATAAATTGAGAATTTAAAACAATAAATGCAATAAATTAAAAAGTAATGACCTTAATAATAATGATTACAGTGAAAAACTAAACTGAAGCGTTAAACAAATAACCTTACTTTCCGCCCTGGGCGAAAAGGGCTGTTGGAAGAAATTGTTTATTTACGTACATAGCCTATTTCCTACCACTCAACTCGTCGGGCGGCTGGGTCGAAAAAACACTACCATTTATCATGTGCCGTGGTTCGGGCACCTGTAGCTTGCGGGTTTTTTGCTACATCGCGTGTTGCGAGGTGCAGAGAGCGAGCGCGCGAGGGTTCTCTGCTGAGGACGAGGGCACACTGAGGCCTCCCTCACCCCTCTACCCCTGCATCGACCGCTGACTGCTGCCTCCATTCTTTACGCCACAGACTCAACGCTAGTTTGTACGTACCCGTCTACAGTTTTCACAATTCTCACAGATTAAGTAGTAGTTACTACATCGCGCCTGCCGCGAACTTTCCAGAAGACCTATTTCGCGGGACAATTAATGCAATTGAGCCTTTTGCGAATCGCTCGAGAATGGTCGAGTTTGAGTGGAAGTGAAATAAGTTGGATTTTGCGAGTTTTGAAGATAAGTGTTTCTTTTCTCTAATGGGATTATGAAACGTGATCCAAAGAGAACAAAGTTGTAATTGGTATGTATTATTTTTTTTTACGAACAATATGCATTTGTTTGAATATGGTCGTTACAGTTTTAAAGTGATGATAGTTATTCTTTGCTCAAGTGCGCGTCTGCCAGTCTCACGCAAAAGTGTGTTGTGTTAAATGTTAATATAAAAACTTCATATACTTACAGATACTTGCAGATATCGTACTACCAATGCTTTATAAATGAATACCTAGGTATACATAAGCTCAAGCACCAGTTGAAGCTGGACTATCTCAACTCCGAGTGTAAGTGGCAATAGACAGCCTCTGTGGTGTGGTGGTTGAGCAGGTCGGCTCATAACCCGGAGGCGGTGGGTTTGTTTCCCGCGGCAGGACAAGGATTTGTTCGCAGAAAAAAGCGCAAATACTAGATCTGTGTCTGGGTGTTGTGGGACCTGAGAATCCTAGTTAGGGTCCAAGAATTGTGTACGTAATCGTTGATAGGTGAGGTCAAATGCGGGCCCACGCAATAACAAAAAAAAAACAATAAAATACCAACGCGCCACTTTGAACTAAATTAAGTGTACCAAAATAGTTTATTTATTAAACAAAGGTCATTTACGATTTTATTTTATTTACTCACCGGTGTGACTTTCTACTAGTTTTCTCTCCGAAAGATCATCAACCAAAAATTATAGTGACAGCGGAATACTGAGACCTCCATAATAATTGGAAAATGTTACCATAAAGTGCTAGAACTACATTGTGGCAATTTTTAAAACAAAACTTAACGCATTAACGTAGGCAATAATCTCTTTATAGCCTTCGTTGACGTAACTCCCATTTTAGTAGACTTATAACTCTTCATTTAATTAGCGACTTCTCAAGTCTTAAACACCTTTGTAGTAAAAATTTGTTTACTTTTGAAACTACCTTATTACAAAATATAAATAACAACAGTACGTAAACTTCAAAATATTAAAATTAGGTGCATTTTTTACTAAAAGTTATTCCGTTAATTAGTAAAGCAATGTAATGATCCATCAAAGATATTAATGCTATAAAATTATTATTTGGAAATATTCGATAACTTCTTTTGATGTATTTCTACACAGTATAGTAATCACTGTCTGGGAGGTAATCACGGATCTTTGATTGCAATGCAGCAGAAAATCCATTCTTTATTTGAAAATTTCCATAGTAACTATGCTCATACACTACGTTTTGAAACTGTCGAATCCATACCAATTTCTGTTTCTGTCGGTTGCAATAAAGTTACATGATTATATGCTACTGTATTTCAGTTGCTATTGGAACCATTTTCTATAAGCGCGTGTTGATTTACTGTCTAAATTTTTTCATTGTGCACTTTGTTGCCATGTTTCATAATAAATAATTTCCAAAGTCAGCTCCAGCTTTCGAATATTAATTTTGCATAAAGCTGCTAACACCTTTTGTTAAAATGTTAAATTAATTTTCCCGATGGCTGCAGCGGTACCTGTTGCCGCTAATGAAACCATTTTAAATAATAACTTTGGGCATTTAATGGATATTGTTAAATGCTGGTTGGACATTCATAAAATGTAAATAAGCTGGACACGCTGATCCAGTAATTGTCATGTGACAACAACTCAAAAGCCTTTGATTGCGCTTGTGACGTAGGACCTACCTATACATTATGTAACTTTAATTTCTTTTGTAGGCATCATGCTACGGCGTAGACATCATGTAGCATCGTAGCAATGCGTAGCTAATAACTTTAATTCTGATTTCATCAATTGGAATTTGTTTAACATTGATTGCAATGCAAAAGGAAAAAATTCATTCCGCATTTGAAAACTTTCTTAGCAACTATGTAAACTGTGTATTGAAACGGTATAATCCATACAGATATGTGTTTATATTGGTTGCAATCAAGATACGTGATGACAAGCTGTGAAAATGACAGATACGTACTTGTACTGAATTCTATGATGGATAACCATACTCAAATGTATTTTAATAAACAATTAGACATATTTTAACATAACTCCGTAACTCTGATGTTATTTACCACTTTATTAATCTGTCAACGAATTAAAACATCGATAATTATTCTAAAAATATATACATTATTTATTCCAATTATCGTCTAAATATAGATAGAAATAAACAACGTGAAATAAAATAAATAATTCATTAGAGTTCGGAGTTCTAAAATCCATTTGCCAACAAGGCAGGCGGGCACGGTTAAATTGAAAAGTCAATTGAAACAAAGCTATTTTTGTAACAGGACCAGGTGCTTGACGTCGCATTACATTGCGAGCTGTAACTGATTGATCACTTAAGGGACCGAGGTCCTTAAGTAGACGGGAATGAAACTATATATGAACAAATAAAAATACAATTGATCAGGAGATTGTGCACAAAAAAGTCAAATACTTGTTCAGAGTCAGGGTTTTTTGGGAACATTGATTAAATTTAATGAAAAAATTTTTTATTATTCTATTTATGATTTAAATTGTTTAATCCTTTTTCGCATAAAAATTAGTCTAGTTTTTTTTTTCATGGCAAATTGTCTTTAATTTCTAGATACTACAGTGATATAATAATAATTACTAAAAACTACCTACTACTACTACTACTACAAAAAACATTTAGACTATATACTGGCCGCGATGATATGGCCTATAGACAATCCAAATGCTCCAGCCCACTACCAGTAGGTAGCGTACCCAACGTGCTGGCAGCATTGCCATTGTTGAATCGCAATGCTTATTCGTTGTGCCAAATAATTGCCAGCATTTTGGTCACGCGTAGCATCGACCAGACGCTCTGATAAACTTTTGAAAACGCGACGAGCTCCCGGCCCTCACGGACCCAGGGTCTCAACACCAAACGGCTCAAATATGTTACCGCTACAGAGATTACTATATATGCGCCGTTTTAGCTGCTCAGCCGAATAAGCCGCCGCGCCGGCCCTAACGTGTGTCTCGGGAAGATGTGACGGCGCCATAGTATCGACGCAAGTAGCGTCTAGGGCCGTCCCATCTTCCAGGTCGAAAGTTACATTCAATCAATTAAATTCTTCGATAATACAAAAGTAAAATATACAAAATTATTTGATCCTCCAAAATCTAATTCATATTTATAAATAAGCGTTTTTAAAATTAAATCGTGTATGTATTCATTTATATATATTTTTGATACTCATAAATTATATATTTGATCCTCGTTTTACACATGTTCAGTAACAGAAAATATGTTGGGTGTCTAGTAAATTAAACCAAAAATGTTCTTAACAGATTTAAATATCGATTGATCTGATTTATGTATCAACGTAAATCAATCATTAAAAAGATGAACGCTTAGTTATTTTGTTTTCTACTTTTACAAAACGATATTTTAAATACATGCCTTATTAATACTATATGGTTGTAATTAATAAAATATTCTACAGGCAATATGAAGACGTTACGGAGTGCACAGATAACAACGAGGTTTCTTTGAAATATCAGACGTAATAAAAATAATAGGTAACATAAAACTTTGAGCACGTTCCACTGTTGGCATTATGCAATATTTATACGGGATATGTCGCTGTAAATCTCTTATGAATTTGATATAACGTGTTGGCCGTGTCTCTTCCGCACGGGTGAAATATTCCCCACATCGTAGAGAACACCATGTGTAAGCGACACGGAAGATGCAGTGTATGGCCTCTCTCTCTTCGTTGTTTAATGGCTTTCTATCGCTTTTTAGTGATAATTCTGCCAATGTCAAGTAAGGAATTTTTGTACAGCTATGTCATGTCAAAATCTTATTTTCTCAGCCAAAATTCCACAGTAAAATGGTGGATATTTTATTGAAGGCTCTAGGAAGCCTTGTAGAGAAAACAAAAAGGCATGGTTTAAAAACTTGGAACCATTAGCCAATACTCGTGCACGTTCACACTTTACGGATATTAATCGCATTAAAATTCAAAAATACACGAAATTGAAAAAAAAAAAAAAAATCGCAACCATGCATGGCTATTTTTTGGTTGCTTTTTAGTTTTCTTAAGAACACTAGTTTGACCAGAAGAAAATGTCGGTTTGGTTTTAGCCGCTTCGTTGATATCTTGCACTTTACTATTTTCTATTCACTGAGACACCTAGTCATCGTCAACAACACCATGCATTTCCTTCTTTTCTTAAAAGCTGCATTTTATTACCCACGACTACATATTTACTTATATATTTGGATACTTTTAGATATTTTTTTGTAAATACATACATATAATACAATATAACACCCAGGCACAGAACAAACATTAATGTACATCACACAAATATTTGTCCTGGGTGGGAATTGAACCCACTACTAACGGTTCAGAAGGCAGAGTAACTACCAACCGAGCTACCGGGTCAGTCTAAATATAACAACTAGTTATTTTTCGTTTGTACAAAAGTCAAAGTTAGACGATGAGTAACTTCGATTTTCCTGGGCTTTGCCAGCAAACGTTCCAGACCTAGACATTAAATAGGTAGGTAAGTGAAATATCGGAACAGGCGTACTTAAAATTGATTTATTGTAAAACTTGTTGCGATAACGGGTAGAGTTGTTCGAAAGCCAAAATTACTAAGTTATTTTAGACGCAGAAATTGTGTAGATACTGTAGTATTCATCGGTATAGATCAGCTTTTTCCAAAGTGGGTGATAACGCCTCCTTATGGGTGCTGCAGGCCTTAAAGAAAGGTAAGAGACCCAGCAAAAATATAGGGGCGTTGTGTAGAGGCTTGGGGGGCAATTTATAATTTCATCTAGGAGTCATTAATTAATTTATAGTGATGATATGTAGTGATGTAATTCGAAGTTATAGTGGTTTTTAAGTAGGTGCAAAATGGGGGCGCTGAAAAATAATTAACTCTCAAAGTGGGCAGCAGACAAAATAAGTTTGAGAACCCCTGGTATAGATCGTCAAGTGTCAGGTAAGTGCGCTTGGGAGAGTAAGAATTGCGATTGAAAAAGGTCTGATGTAGGTGTATAAAATATGTGTAACACCGATATTCGTGGTATCGATCAAATGTATATATCTTTAAGAACCTATATATAACAGTACTCGTAGGAGGAGCACTAATAGGAGTGACAGATGGCCACTTTTTGTGATTAGGTTTATCTATGTCTGTCTTTATATATATAGATAATAATAATAAATATTCCGGCGTTAATTAAACAAATGAGTGTGCGTAGACACATCCGGACGAACGTTAATGATATGTGTCTACACTGTGTGTTAGCCCACTCATTTATTTTTTTGACTCTGGAATATTCTTTTGTCATTATTATCTATGACCTCAAAGGACAGGGACATGGCACGATGACATCCAGAACATTTCGCATTTTTTAATGATGACTGGGCGTATTAGAAATGAAGCATTTGATTTGCCTTGTTTATTGTATCAATTTGTTATTTATTATTAGATAAATAGGTATGTAATAATATTTCAGAAATTCGGGGTAATAAAAACCTTATCATAATAAATGTGTGTAGACATTTTACCATCTAGCCCCAAACTAAAGAAAGCTAGTACTAGAGAACCAGATAACTGATGCAATACTAAAAAAGGTGTATGAAAATTCTACCCTTAACGGAGGCAAAATGGAAACATGAAAAAACGCGGGTGAAACCACGGATATGCTTCTAATACGATAATAACATAAAACTATGATATAATATGAGTATTATGTAATAACTTAGCAGTACAATTACTCAGTACAAATGTGCGTGCATGTAGTTGTAAAACTGTGTGCATGTTACTAAAAGCAGCATTTGTCTTAGTGTGAGTGTATGCGATTTAATGCATATGCACTACTTACAATAAAGTCTGCACGTAAATTGCACAGTTTCTTATAAGATAGAAATATATTGTTCTGCGCTCCCATACTCCTGTACCAGAAAGTTAATTGACGCTCATTGCTCACACAGGATCGACAAATGTACTAGATCAAGGTACTTATTCTCGACTGAGTGTCGATAAAACAAGGGACATTTAGTGATAGCTTAGTACTAAAGAATGGTACCTATGTATTTTGGATAAGTATGGTAGGCTATCTAACCTTGCACAGGTATTTGGAAATTACCCAAAACAGTCTACAACAATTATTTAATTAGAATATGCATATAAAGTCAGATCTAATCAAATCATATCGTTTATAAAGGCAGAGCTTACTTTTATGATGTTACTTATTACTATTTTGCAATAAACTATTTGAGTTTTTATTTTCCTTAATGTAGTAAAAATGTTCAAATAATTTCTCCTGTACTTGTGTGTGATGATGATGAGCTAGTCGTTCTCTTGATGTTAAGTGATACGGCCGCCCATAACAGAACAGTCACTCAGTACTCCAAAACATAAAGTTTCGCGTGACACTGCATTGCGTACATCATCCTGAGACATCAGAACAGTCTGGTAATAAGATTAATCGACTGTGAGATCAGATCATAAAGTCTCATTTGCCCAGTAATTTCACTAGCTACAGCGCCCTTCAAACCGAGATAGTGGCAGAATAACTGGCAAAACGGTGGTACCTACCTAGACAAACTTTGCAGAAAAGTCCTACCACCTAGTAAAGTAATCTGCACGTCTGCAATGAGACGTGCAAATGTAAGCGTTATAAAGTTAAATAACTATAACTATCTTATAATTATTGGGATAAAATTCTATATATTCTTCAATACTATATAAATAATTTTGCATAAACCTATCAAGCATTCTCAAGGCATTGAGACAGATTTTCAGCTCTCCTATTCCAGCCAGCCAGCACTTAACGAAAGTCGTTGCTCCCATTCAGCCGCAGAACATTCGAGATTTACCAACTGTCATCCTAGTGTCCTAACCTAATGTTCATGGTACATTAAGTTCATGAAAACCAACATGTTCGCTTCAGATATCTTTGGGTCAAGCTAATAAAAGCCCATCGCAGCAATCGATCTGCCACGTTGACGTCATCTAACAAAAAGATGTTTACAAAGCCCCCATAAAAACGTGGGTCGGTTGTAAAACACATTACGACATACATTTTTAAACACGTCAGTTACTGAGGGTCCACATAATCGGTGGAGTATTTGAAAGAATTTAGTGGGGTTTGGATCCGGACCCTTGATAATCGATTCTCAGTCGCTTGTTGAGAGATTAAGCCATATTGTGTACGCAGATGGCCCGAAAGTTTACTTTGTAGACCTTTAAGTTGACAGTTTTGTTATCTCATTGTGCTTAGAGAGTTTGATATCATGTCTTAAGCTGAAGTTGGCTATTTTGAGTAAAGATTTCAAGTGAGTAGTGTATCCTACTCTTGCAACAACAGTTAACTGCTGTAGCCTTACACGTGACTCGACTTCAGTACCCCAAGTACAAATTTATTCAAATGTACGTCACTGTACTCAATATAATATTTCGACTTGTAATTTTTTTACCAATAAATTGATTATGATTGTCGGGTATCGTAAATCTAATATATAAAGTTCTCGTATTGTCAGTGTTTGTAACAAAACTCCCACGAAACGGTTTGACTAATTCTAGTGATTTTTTTTTGTGTATATTCAGTAAATCTGACAATAGAACGTAAACAACTTTTCATATCCTGTGGTCCACTACAAAAAATATATTTTTATTTTTTGGAAAATATATTTTATTGAATATTTCTTGGGTTAAAAACATTCATACGTTATGAAATTATAGAGATTCAGGGGGCATTCAAGCATAAAACTAATTAGGCCTTACAAAGTCTTGGCAGGTCAGCTAGTATTTATTTGATATCTTAACCAAGCGCCGCTAACGGCAACTGTACGTAGCTATATCGTCGTTAAAATAATATATTTGTGTGAAATCGTTATACAAATATTTTAACGACACTCGAAATCAATAGTAATTTACATTCGAATAAACTAGTATTAATGTGGATAAGTCTCATTTATTTTAGTAAGATAATTTTATTTCTCAATTTACTCAAAGAACTTGGGGACAATAAAAGTAAATTTAAATAGCTAAGTATACTTTACGCGTATGGGTCCCATGAGGGCACTTGTGAAAGTGAGATGACTCCAACGTTTGTTTGGTGACTTACAATACGACTAGTGGAGAATTACTGTGGAAGCATACTGTTGTATTAATAGCGATGTCTATGTTTAGACATGGTTTCATCCTACTCCTATTTAATATTTACGTGAAATTTTGTATGTATTGATGTTTTTTACTCTTTCACTTAAAAACTACTGAACCAGTTTTGAAGACTAACTGACCAGCTTGGCCTAAAATCTCTCCTGTCAAAGAAAATTCCTTTCTCAGCAGTGGGGACCTTGAAATTGTCCTATTATGGTTTTATTAAAGTAATTATATAATAATTAAGTAATTAATAAGAGAAAACTGTGATGTTTGCCTTTATTTGTTTGATTTTTAGGTCTTGTTACTTCTATTTCACAGAATGTATTTAACTAGGTACTTACATAGCCATAATTTGTTAACTTCTTCTTGTTTATTCTTTATTATGTAACTATTAACAGTGGAAGACGCTAAATCCCACGACACAGGTTGCCCTAGTGTGGGATTCAGAGTTTCATAGTTATCATACCCTCTTTTACTGTACCAACATTCGATGTACCAATTTTATCTGATGTATTGTTTTTTGTCAAATAAATTATCATTATCATTATTGTTCGCCTGATGTTAAATGACACGGTTGCCCATATAAATTGCAGGATCACTCAGAACTCAAAATTATAGAATTTCACGTGTCATTGTACTAGGCACGTCATTCTGAGACATCAACACAGTCTAGTAATGGGACTAAGATTACCAAACTGTGAGATTAGATCATAAAGTCTCATTTGCTCAGTAGTTTCACTAGATACAGTGCCCTTCAAACCGGAACAAATTAGTGTTTGCGCATTACTAGGTGGTAGGACATTTTTGTGAAGTTCGTCTAGGTCGGTACCACCGCTTTTCCAGTTATTCTGCCGCCAAGCAGTAGTGTGCAAGCACTACTGTGTTCCGGTTTGAAGGGCACTGTAGCTAGTGACATTACTGGGCAATTGAGACTGTATGATCTGATCTCACAGTTGAGTAATCTTATTACCAGACTGTGCTGATGTCTCAGGATGATGTGCGCAGTGCAGTGTCACACGAAACTATATATTTTGGAGTAATGAGTGACACTATTCTGTTATGAGCAGCCGTGTAGTCTAACATCAGGTGAACGACAAGCTCGTCACATCATTCAGTAACATAAAAAAAAACTGTTTGGCGGCAGAATAACTGGCAAAGCGATGGTACTTATCTAGATGAACTTTGCAGAAAAGTCCTGCCCCAAAGTAAAAGTTTACAAATTAGTAGGAGTTAGATTTTGAGAATTAATTAATTTTTGTTTTTCTACGGATAGAAATCTTTGATAATGTCTAAGTTGATGAAGGGAATATCACGGTTGGTAGTGACGTTTAATTACGATTTATATATTGGTTTGTGGATTTGAATCCAGCTATAAACTTGAGTTCTCTGTGAACGATAATTGGACTAAACCTTCGTATTAGGATATAGGTGAGTAATGCTTGCCAAATTCACTGATTTGTCTTACCATCATTGTTTATTCATCCTCAAGAGTTTTTCTCCGAATCTTTTGTACCAACAAAATATAATCTATTATTTATTCCTCAACAAAGCGCTGAAAATGTCCTAGCTCACATTATTTCTCGTCAAACGTCCTGAGACGCTGTTCAATAAAAGCCGCTATCAATCTCTCTCAGGTTCAGGTAAAATATCTATGTGCTCAACCATAACTAAACTTTAGTATCGATTATCTAAATAAGACTTTTAACCTAGTTTCCTACTACATATCATTCTACCTAAGTTTTATTTTGTTATTTAAAAATGTTCTTATATAATTAGCGTTAAAATAAATATATAATATTAAAAGAGTACAAACTAAAGTTGAATCTCGTAGAGCTTAGAAAATCGTAGCATTTTAATATTCTACGCAAGGTTAATTTCGTAGCGTTTACTAAGAATAAGCGTAGCATTAACTACGGCTTGCTACGTGCATTTGTTTTTGTAGAAACACATATTGTCTACGATGTATTTTGTTATATTTGACACACCTTAGTATAAAGTGTTTATTTATCGACACATTATTTTAATCAAACATTCCTGATCATTTTATCTTAACCAGTAGAACGATGACGTTTGCATTACAAAGGATTAACAATTGAAAGCTGCATGTGTATCCTCCATGTCTTGAACTAAAGACGCACTTACGATGGACGTTATAAGAGATCAGTATTATAAATGTGAAGTTATTGGTACTGTGATTAGTAATAGTTACCTTTACTATGTGTGCAATTTAAGTTCTATAAACAAGACTACTGCTGAAATAAAATATGTATTTAATTCGTTTGTAAAAATAATGTACATTAAACTTGTCTTAAATTCTTATCAAAGATACACTATGTAATTTCAAATCTCAATTGTATACGTCAACATTTATTTTTGAACATAAATAAAAATCAAGAGAAATGTGATCAAACGCAAGCCTAAGTAGTATTTAAAGAAACAAAGATAAACAACCTAATTTTAAGCTACCGTTACGCGTAGGATTACGTCAAACTTCCTCCGAGATGGACGATCGTTTAGCTTTTTCGTCATTAAGTTTTTGCTCGTAAACTAAAATTAATAACTGACATCCGCAGGATCCCATCTGTTACGCCATAGCTATTTTATGGTAGCTTTATGGACTAATACTGAACGATTATGAAATAAATGAAAAGGTTGGACGTTAGATGACGTGCTGAGTTTGATGATTTGGATCTTTAACGCATTTCAATCGTTATCACAGGGCTGGCATATACTTCGCTCAGAAACTTAGTCTTGTGATTCAGCGAGGTAATGCTGCCAGTATTCTGAGAATCTTACCACGCGGGGGCATTTTTATTTTGTTAATATATATTTTTTTATGTTCTTTGTTATGTGTCCAAAATTTTAAGAAATATGCATATAAAATAATAAAATATCTCTTCTGTATCGATTTTGTTAAAAGAAATGTAGAATGAATATATAAATATAGCAATATATTAAAAAGAGCACAGATCCAGGAGTCTGTGGTAATGGTAAAGCATTATAAAATAAAAAATGGATCTTATAAAAGCAAAATTTACCAGTCATCATAATCTGCTGACGGTTGACTATATACTTTGCATAATATGTCATTGCTCCATCTTGCCGTAGTGACCATTAAAAAATAGTACATAATTTAAATTTCTTATTATTTATTTAAATGTGAATAATTTTAGCTGGACAATTTTGTATACCCATCTACTAAAGAAGACTAGACTAGGCTAGTTATTAGATATCACACTTATATTATAAAGGCGAAAGTTTGTATGTGTGTTTGTGTGTATGTTTGTTTGTCCGTTTGTGTGTACGTTTGTTATTCCTTCACGCTCAAACGGCTGAATTGATTTGGATGTAATTTGGTACCAAGATAGCTCATACAATAGGTTAACATTTTTTCGCTTCGTAAATAAAATGCAGTAAATAGAGAGCTATTTATATTTGTATAAGTTTATGTAGTCCGAATATAATTTGATAAAAAATGATTAACATTTGTAGTCCCGTAGAATGTGATTCAAAATTAATTGTGGCTGTGATATGCGCTGCAAGCTCCGTCACGCTTTCCGCTGCGCGCGCACACTTAATTTTTGCTATAGCGCATGTTTCGCGCCAAATTCACAACTGCCATTAAGTTTGAATTACATTCTACGTGACTACAATAAATACAACGGACTACAATAAAAAAAGTTAATCATTTTCATCAAAAATTTTTTATGTTTAGGAATGACGTGGTGAGTTAGCCGTTTGCCTGATGTTAAACGACACGGCTGCCCATATCAGCTGCAGTGTCACTCGGAACTCTAAAGTATACAGCTTCGCGTGACACTGCACTGCGCACGTCATCCAGAGACATCAGCACAATCTAGTAATAAGATTACTAAACTGTGAGATCAGATCATAAAATATCATTTGCCCAGTAATTTCACTAGCTACAGTGCCCTTCAAACCGGAACACGATCTGATTTGATCTCACAATCTAGTAATAAGATTACTAAACTGTGAGATCAGATCATAAAGTCTCGTTTGCCCAGTAATTTCACTAGCTGCAGTGCCCTTCAAACCGGAACACAGCAGTGCTTGCGCACTACTGCTTGGCGGCAGAATAACTGGCAAAGCGGTGGTACCTACCAAGACCAACTTTGCGGTAAAGTCCTACCACCTAGTAAAATTATATTCGGGCTACATAAACTTATACAATATACAAATAGCCTTACGGCTAATTTTGATCCATGATATTGTGTTGACTATGAAGCTAACATTCTTAAATAAGCAGATAGGACGGCTAGACGCATAACTTACCTAAAATATATTCTAGACTTTCATGAAAAAATCTACAACTTATGTTAAATAAAAATGAACTGGTATTTTTACTTATAATATAGTTGAGTCGAAACATAAACGAATAAAAATGACTTTATATTTAAACAGAAAAAAGTTGCACTGATTTATTGAGGTACATTGAAATACCACCATTAGCGCCCCTAATGAATGATGAGAACATTTCTACTCATGCAGGCGCCGAAAACATTTTAGAAAAATATATACAGTATGTGTTGGTACTCCACAATTTTAGGAGCAATTATTCATTACCCACGATAAATTCTAATATTCCGGGAGAAAAGTATTCATACTGACTTCGGTAGAATAAACAAAAGTGGGCAAATTTAATCCAAATCAGTTTAACCGTTTAAGCTAGAAAACCACTCACACTAACAAAAATAAAAACGGACAACGTGTCACATTTATATATTTAGTCGAAAAAGGTAGGTGATGATTAGATATGAATATTTAAGTGTCAAAACATTTTTAGAAAATCCATTTGAGTACATAACATCGCACGAGATGAAGCACTAAAGTCTTTTCTAATAAAGAAAAACATATTATGCCATGAGAGATATATTTACAAACACATTAGAGAACAAACGCAAAGATAACAGACGTACAAGGTCCGAAACAATACATCTCCCGTCCAAGGCTAAAAGGAAAAACACCCAGCAACAAAAGCAATTACTAATTACTACAGAGGAATCTAAAGCGTCGGAGTTCTTGGAAAACTTGGAACTTAAAATACTGCCCAGCAACTTAGTGGCTTCTCTCAGCTTAGGACAAACTTTTAACTTTAGAATTTCGACATGAACACGTCCTTACAACTTCCGCACAAATTGAAACTTGTGATTTCTTTCAAAATGAACCAAGTTTCGAGTTAAAATACCGCTTGGATAGGGAAGAAAACTTGCACAAACCGACTTAAAATTAATGTATTCCTACTTTCATTAGCTTTTTATTATATATTATTTTTATGGACAAGTCATAATGTCATTTTTTACAATCAGCATTGTAATTTAATCACACGCATATTAGAAGACCCGATAGCTAAGTTGATAGCAACCCTGCTTTCTGAACTGTATGTGGTGGGTTCGATTCCCACCCAGGATAAACATTTGTGTGATGAACATCGATGCTTATGTTGTATATTTTGTATGTATTTTTCAAAAAAAAAGTATATAAGTATTCTATCAGTTATCTGGTTCTTAGTACAAGTTCAAGTTCTTAGTACGTAGTACAAGCTTTGCTTAGTTTGGGACTAAGTGGTGCTGTGTGAATGTCCTCCAATATTTATTTATTTAATGATGACCAAAAGTTTCGCGCCGAGATATCCTCAAAATAACTCCAAAGGAAACGACACGCTAAGCATAAACTGAAACCACACACTGTTAAACGCTTTGCGACAGATTCTACCAGCACCACTCTTTTAGACACATATCTATATATATCACCAAAATGACCCTACTAAACTAAAAGTATGTGTTAATTACTTTGTTTTTTGCCAACCCTAGCTTCTTAAAAGCAAAATTTCGCTACCTATATTTATTTACCTACCCACATTACGCATCATTCTATAAATATGCGGGCCAACGCGTATAATTTTATTTATAAAGGTGTTGGAAGGCAATAAAGATCTTGCTAAAGCGCGCATTTTCTGTTGGCGCGTTCCCCCAGGCATTTTATTTGTGAAAAGGGTTCGATAGGCACCGCTCTAAGGGCAACGGTGTACTTACGAGGTATCGTACCTATGAACTATACTTAACCTGTGATAGTGATAGTAGGTAATTTCTAGAATTCAAGCTATAACTATGTTTATTTATTTTAGATTCATATTCGAAGAATTGCAGCCCTAATGTGAATAGGTAGATAAAGCCTTAAAATGTTTTTAGAACAAAGAGTATACAAATGGTCCTAAAATAAGTACAGATCTACATAATTAGCCAATATCTACCCTAACTATATCACAATAAAGAAGTAGGTACTTACTTATTACGTTGGGGTTTTTATTATTATGAATATCATGTTTTCGCTATCTCTTTCTCTCACCTGTAAAATTTTGCGTGTTATACTCAAATAGTCTAAAACGCGTCATCTTGCTATTTATATCTATGTTTTACTGACTTAACTATATGGTGATCGTATTTTTTTAACGATAATGAGTGTAAGCAAACCAGACAGCTAAAGAAGCGCATATTTACGTGTGTTCTTAATAAACTTACATATTACATATCTCTTTACCAATATTGAAATAAAATATAAATATTTGTGGACATTTCACACAGCGCCATCTAGCTCCAAATTAATCAAATTTGTACTATGGGGACCAGATAATTGATACAATACTTATATACTTTTTGTTTGTAAATACGTACATAGAATACAATAAACACCAAGACACAGAACAAATATCGATGCCAATCACGCTAATGTTGGTCCTAGGTGAGGATCGGACCCAACACCTGCAGTTTAGAAGGCAGGGTTACCCCAAGGGTTACCAACTGAGGTATCAAACCAGTCAGAAATCAAGCAAAACATTTAACAAACATGTACGAATTTTGAATTGACATAGTTTTTTTTATGTTTTGGCTCCACCTTTTTTTGTATTTAGCCAGTGTCAAGTAACTGATAATTTTAAAAGTTAATGATATTTACGCAAATATGTGTCAACTCACAGTCAAATTCATCAAGTCAAGTCATAGTCTAGTCATAGTCATACTCCTATTAAAGTGGTGGCAACTTTACTTGAAGCTTCTATGGAGTTTTGGAAAAAAACGAAAATAAACGTTTCACAATCATTATACCACTTTCCCACACTCATGCTTGTAATCCAGCACTTAACGAATAAAATGCCACCAATTTTATGCACTAACACTGAAAATAACACAAGTTTTGGAAAATAATACAATGCGGCGAAGCGATATTTTTCGTTTTCTCGCCAAAAAAAAACTCTATTCACATAGTTAACAAGTATTTAACAAGACTTACCTATAGATACGACTGAAGTTGATATTTTTTCAAGTTTTCATCGCATTGTGGTCTCAACAACTTATCTTAATAGAGATCCAAGATCACAGAGCGTAAAGTAAAAGGCACGTTCATTGGTCAAACACCACATTCAAACAGCTAAAAGCTACGGAGTAGTTGTTCAACCGTTAAAAGGTCGGAGTCGGATCACAGTCAGTATGCAAACAGGAGGGATATTATAGAAGTAGCTTGAGTCAACTTACTCGGCTAAAACAGTGCACATATAATAATCTTGGTAGCGGTTATATATATGAGCGGTTTGGTGTTGAGACCCTGAATCCGTGGGAACTGGGAGCTATGGTTGTATTTTTGGTCTGTGGTATTTTTATTCCATTTAAAAGACTTGCAGTTGACTAATCATCCGCGCCTTTAACGAGCCATGCTTTGACATAAAAAGGCGGTGTACACTGTTGACGAATCAGAAGTTGTCCAGCTACGGAAACGGCACTACCAAGCGCTCTGTCTTTTCCTATGTCAGATATGTTTTAATAGTAATTTTTTTTAATAAAAGTCATATTTTAAGTTTAAATAGATTTCATATTATTTCATCATCCACAAACACTTAGAAAAAAATCTTTTACATTACAAAGTATCCATTATTATGGTTAGCCAAGATGTCAGCATCGTAATGATGTAATGAAAGCACAAATCAAATCAAATCAAATCAAATCATTTATTTGCAAATAAAACATGGTTGTCAAAGATTCATAGATGGTAAGTACTTAAATAATGTATTCCGTACATGTTTTTTGCTATCACAGCATGCAAATCTTTTACTGACCCTAGTCAGCATGAAACTACAATCACAAAAATAAAACTCGATAAAATAAGCTAAAACGTGAATAACAAATCACAAAACTAAACTAAAATAACCTAAAACGCATGTCAATAAAATGTGAATAATTCAGAATTTAGTGTCAATATTATTAACAATCATAATTTATGGTTATTTATTTTTACAGAAAAATCAATTTATCCTCTAATACCTTCCTAAAATAAATTAAATGCCAAGGTTTTTGTTACAATTTAAAAATTCATTCACCGAATAAAAGCACTTGTCCAATAACCATTTGTGTAATCGATGCTTAAACACTAATAAAGACATTTCTTTAAAGTCTTCCGGAAGACTGTTAAATACTTTAGCTGCCATGACATTAGCATTTTTCTTTAGAGACAACTTGCATACTGGTTGATATATAAGGTTGTCTGTTCTTTCACGAAGACGACGGTGGCGTAAGTCTTTATGGCTCGAAAACAGATCCGGATTGTGTTTTACAAACAGTGCCATTTGTTTTATATAAAGACACGGGAGGGATAGCACATTTAGTTTTCTAAATAATGGGCGACACGGTTCCAGGTAATGCGACCCACAAATTGCTCGAATACATTTCTTTTGCGCGATGAATGCCCTGTCTGAGTCCGTGGAGTTACCCCAAATAAGCAATCCATATTGAAGAATAGAGGCCACATATCCATAATAAGCTTAGAGTGCAGCTTCTTTGGAAACTACCTGCCTTATCCTCTTTAGCGCAAAAACAAATCTATTTAACTTCAGACTAATATTATTAATATGATTCTTCCAATTACACATGTGATCGATTTCAATCCCTAGAAACTTAATAGAGTCAACTTCTTCAATTTGGTCCGATTTGTATTTTATACACAAAGATTGAGATTTTGAATTATAAGTACGAAATTTCATCATTTTAGTTTTAGTTAAGTTTACTTTCAAATTATTTTTATCAAGCCAATCAATTACGTTTTCTATAGTTAAATTGATTTCATTTTCTAGTCTTTGAATTTCTTTACATTTTATGATAATAGTGGTATCGTCGGCAAATAAAATAGATTCATACGGTGTACATGATGGTAAATCGTTGATATAAAGCAAAAACAATACCGGGCCCAGTATGCTTCCTTGAGGAACCCCATATTGATTTATTCTATAATCTGACCTGTAAACTTTCTTAAATTTATGGCATATGCTTGAGATCTCCGTACACTGACGTCTATTACTTAAATAACTTGTAAACCAATCACAAGCCAAACCCCGTATTCCATATTTATACAGCTTTGATAGCAAATTTGCATGATGAACAAAGTCAAAAGCTTTGCTCATATCAAAAAACAGAGCTACTGTTTGTTCTCCCTTTGTAATGCCTTCCACTACTGATTTTACAAGTTTATAAATTGTTAGAGTAGTAGATTTATTTTTCCTAAATCCGTTTTGTTCTGGCCTTAAAATGTTGAACTTATCTACGAAGTCAAGCACTCTCTTAAGCATAGCTTTTTCTACCAGTTTTGACAAGATTGGGATTAAAGTAATAGGCCTATAGTTATCCATACTTTTTTTAGTACCTTTCTTATAAAGTGGTTTTACAATTGACGATTTTAGCTTGTCTGGAAATATTCCTTCTTCAAAAGAAAAATTAATGATGTGGCATAACACTGGCGCTATTGAAGAAATTCCTTTTTTTAAAATCCATGTTGGAATTTCATCATACCCTACAGACTTTGAATTGCTAAGTGCTAAAACAATCCTAGTTATTTCCTCCGGAGTAGTAGGTGTCAAGAATATACTAGAGCTACAGCTGCCAAAAACATGGTTTTGTATAACGTTAGAGTTCAATTTATTAGTTATTTCAATAAAATAATCATTAAAAAGGTTTGCTATATTCGCGGGGCTTGTGTAAGATTGTCCGTTGTGCTCAATTTCTATTATATTGTTATCTCTTAATGGAGCTGATTCATGCGATTTAATTATATTCCAAACTGCCTTACATTTGTTTTTAGATTTATTTAAGTACTTTTGCGTCTCTACTTTTTGAGCGTGAAATATACACCTTTTGAGTATTCTCGCGTAAGAAGTGTACTTCTTGCTGAAACTTAGCTTATTCTCTACTATATGCCATATACATTCGTCTTTTTACCGAACAACATTTTTTTAAACCCTTGCTAACCCACCGAGACTTAGTTGATGATTTTACTACTTTTACATTTATCTTAGGGAAGCATAATTCAAAAAACAGTATCAGTATATCATGAAACAAATCAAATGCCTGATTAGTAGACTGCTCTTCATACACATCCATAAAAGATAGTGCCTTAATGCATTCAAAAAATTTAGAAGTATTCGGAACACTGAAGTCTCTTCTTTCCTCATGCCATACTGTCTTAATAAGCTTCGGCTTTAAAGGGATTTCTAAAGATTGTCCTGTGTCATGATCTGATAAGCCTAGTCTATGTACTGTAGCTTTAGCTTTTGGCATATTGCTAGCGATATGATCGATACATGATAATTTCCTGGTAGGCTCAGTAACATGAAGAATTAGATTGTAATTAGAGAGAGTCTCAGTCAAAAGCCTAGAATACTTATTATCTTTTAGCGTGTCAATATTTAAATCTCCACATAATACAATCCGCTTTTTGTCACCAATTTCATTAAGAATAGAACTGAGTTTACTAAAAAATATGTCCACTACAGATTTCGGGGTTCGATATATACAAATAATAATTAACTTGTAGTGTTTTATTTCAATGGCGCAACACTCGAAATGTTTTTCTTGTGCAAACCTTTTAGATATAGGCAGACTGACACACTCCATATTCTTAGCAGCCAATATACATACCCCTCCCCTTTTCTCTTTCACTCTACCAAAGGATGAAATTAGATTAAAGTTAGGGATTACTATGTTTTTTTCATCCCCCGCCTTTACAAAGGTTTCAGTAAAACACAAAATATTAACCGACTTGCCACCGTCCTTTAACTCGTGTACTGCGAGGTTAATCATGTCTAATTTATTTAATAACCCTGCAATATTTTGGTGGAATAAGTGCGTTTTTTTTATTACTGACGAAAAAATGTTTCTTTCTGCTTTACAGTTTGTGAATTCGCCATCAAATTAGTCTTCTGCCTCTGTTTTTGAAAATAATATGGAATAGTCCCTTTTTGAGGCAAGTCAATCGAAGTTTTTGAAGAAATGCTTTTTTCCGTATTGACATGTTTTCCTGCCAATCTGTTTCTAAGATAACTGTTAGGCCCAAAGGTCAAAAACTTCAATTTATAATCTAAGCTGTCAATTATAAAATTAAGCTTGTGACAAAGTGAATCTAAAAACCTCTTTTTACTATTAATGCCACTATAATTAATATCTGCAAATATACAATTTGTTAATTTACTGGCCAACAGTCCGAACTGGTTATTTAACTTAGCCTTGTGTATGCTGTCACTGAACAGCATTGGTAATATAATTACATTCGTGTTTTTTAACTTTGACAGTGCGATTCTTAATTGATAAAAAATGAAGTTAGGACCCCAGTCATGCCCCCCGACACTTAATACCACAAAGTCTTGTTTCGTGAGGGTACGTCCAAGTACATTACAATGTTTCAGGATATCATAACAACAAGCATTGGGTTTTAAAAAGGCAAATATATCGTACTTGTCGTTCCATTTTCCTGCTCTAGATACCGCAAGTGCAGCTGATAATCCCGTAAGCTGCTCATCACCTAGTATTACCAGCTGTTGACGCGCTGATTTGGATTTTTTTGTATTCGTCGCTCCCTCTGGTAAGCTAGGTAGAATTACTTTATCCTCAGTGGGTAACGTTTGAAGACTGGCGCCCTCTATTGTTGCGGTTGTAGCTTTATTACATTGATGACGTTTAGTTGACTGATTTTGGTGATTTGTTGTAGTCATATATCTCAGGTTTAGCTGTTTCTCCGTAGGTGACACCACCGTCAAAGTACTGCCCTTGCGCTCAGTGTAGCTGTCAGTCAAAGTTTGTAATTCCTCTTCCACTATGTTTCCGGTTTCTTGGCGTCTCTCTGACAGAATGAGTGGTGATTTTGGGGTGTCACATTTTCGATCCAATGATAAATTATGACTCGAAGGAGTAGGCATTCTTTGATTTCTCATTGGTGTTGAGGTATTGCTACCGAAATACCCTTTTTTCGATAAGTTTAAATCTTCTGTACATACTTGCTTATAACATTTTATTAACTTGTTTGCTTCGTCTAATTTTGATTGAAGTTCTCTTATAGTCAAGTTCAAGTTTGCAATTTCGTCATGAGCAATTTCTAATTCTAAACGCAATTGATCATTTTCGTCTTTTAACTCATTTATTTGTAAATAACCTCCAGCTGAGATATTAGGGAGGCTCCTCGAACTAGCATCCAGAAAGGTTAAATTTATTTCTGAATTAACAAAACATTATTAATTCAAGTTTCTGCACGTAATTACACTAGTGATATTATAAACTTGCAAATGGTGTCCAAGACGCTTGTAATAAAATGATAATGCCATTAGTACCACATGTTTCTTGTTATCGGACCGAGATTTTTAGTAAAATGCGTCCAAATCAGTTTTGGCTGAATGTCTAGTTTTGCTAGTTTTATTATTTTAGTAGTATTTAAATGTCTAGTTTTTATTCTTCTCTTCATTTTATGGCTTTCAAGTAAGAAATTTTTCTCCGGTTATATCACGTCAAAGTCTTATTTTGTCAGTCAAAATAAAATGGTGGATATGTTGCTAAAGGCTCTAGGAAGCTTTGAAGAGAAAATGAAAAGGCATGGTTTTAAAACTTGGAACCATTTCCCAACACTCGTGCACTTTCACGAATACATAACGTATTATTAATCCAGTCTTATCACACGTTAAAATTCAAAAATACACGGGTTATGAAAAGTAATTCAAAAAAGTATGTATGTATGTATTGTATCAGCTTTATGGTTTCCCATATTACAACCTTTGTTTAGTTTGGGGCTAGATGGCACTGTGTGTAAGCTTACAAATATTTATAATTAACTAGTTGCGCTCCGCGGTTTCACCCGCAGATTAAAAGTATTTTATTTATTCAACCCACGGGAAAATTTCACTTTTCCAGGATAAAATGTAGCCTATATGTTAATCTAGTGTATAAGCTATCTTCGTACTGAATTTCATCCAAATCCGTTAAGCCGTTAGAGTGTGAAGGAGTAACAAACATACACAAAAACACACATACACACATACTATTAAATATTAGTGTGAAGTGTGATGATAGTGTGCTTTACTTATTTATTGCATTTTTTTTTTAATTCGTGTCCGCTAGTCACTTCGTTCTTATCCTCCTATCGCTACATCCAACAACCTTTATCTAGGTATTTCTTTTAACAAATTTCATTTGTTAGTATCTTCTAAAAACTTGAAACTTTCAATTAATACCAGCCTTCTTTAAACGATTCGAAAAGCTTAATCTAAGTTAAAACGATTTTTACATTAAATTCCGCCTTGATGCTAAGATCCATTAGGCACAAAAGGAAGCAGGTCTATTTAGAAGGCTTTTGCCTTTTCTTTTATTTGCCTTGCTAGCGGAAAACGGTCTCAATACTACGTACTTATTGATCGTTTAAATAGACCTGAATTCACTAAATCCTCTTTATTTCTATTATTCAGAGTCACCCATGCTATCGATGCAAGTGACAATGACAATTTAGTGGTACCCATTTTGAAGAAATCAGCTGGATGAGAGGCTAGGAGTAATAGATAGTAATCTGTGATGGGAGGTAACACATTCTTCAAAGGCATTTCGTACTGCCTCTCGGGTATTGAATTTTTTTTCGCCAGGATGTTGCATATTCTGGACAAAGTAGAAGTCTGTAGATGCGAGGTCTATTGAATATGGTGGATGACGGAAAGAGAGACATAGATCTTTCAACCCAGGCTTTTGTAACTTGGAGACCATCTGCTGTACAGTATAAGGTCGCGAATTGTCATGGAGGAGCAGCGGAGACCAGCTTGGTTGAAGAACGTGCGAGATTCTGCATCATTGTGTTCAGTTCTTCACAAAACACACCTGCAGTAATGCTCATCCTGTTTTGTAAGAAGCTGTGATGCATCATACCAACACACACACAACATAACGCTAATCAATAAACAAATAATATTAATAATAATAAATATCTGTGGACATTTCACACCAGCGTCATCTAGCCCCAAACTAAGCAAAGCTTGTACTATGGAGACCAGATAACTGATAGAATTCTTAGATACTTTTTGTTTGTAAATATAATATAATATAGTATAATAATATAATAGTATGTAATAGAATAAAATATAGCACCCAGACACAGGAAAAACATCAATGTTCATCACACAAAATATGTTTGTCCTGGGAATCGAACCCATGACCTGCAGTTTAGAAGGCAGTTATGAGCCAACTAAGCTAAGGGGCCAGTCAAAAGATAAATCAGGAAAAATCCGTGTTTATTTTTTTATAAAATTCTTAGTCAAAATATTTTGAATAAAAAATTACTAGTCTTCAAAACGGTAATTTCAAGACCTATTATAAATTATTTATATAATTTTTATTTATATTATTTATTGGTGCGCAATAGCTATTTATTCCTGGTGGAATCAGCCAGAGGAAAATACCCCGTCAAGCCCCATGGGGATGAAGACGTGGGATTCAACGGGATACTTTTTGTAATATCATTGCAGGGACTGGTTAGGTTTGGATGTCTAAAATTACTGAAGAGACCATCGTTATGTTATTGGAGCTGCTACTAAAGAATTTTTTATAAAGTAGCTGCTTAGGTAAAACACCTATGTATCTATTCCAAAATGAAAAAGAGTATATAGATAAATTGATAGAGATAAGGAAAGATGTAAGTATTTTAATTTATGTTTTTATCCTGATGTGGGCCCATTCACATTCACAGGATGTCCACGTATCTATACAAACATAACTATAACTGTACGGACTCTTACTAACTCCTTTAGGTATAATAGGTACGTAAGAAGCCTATACAGAGGGTAGGTATAAGTAGAAATTCGCACCCATTGACGTCACAGAAGTCATGACACATAAAGGTAACGTCATAACCATTCCAAAGTTAACCGCTTTTTTACACCTGCATAATAAACTTTGGGATTTAGGTATGTCCCAACGTCCCCAGAGTGAAATGCGTGGGTGTCCCGTCCTTTGTGACCATCAGTTCCATCTTTAACCATTATCTTCTCTAGAAATAGATTACAATAATGTTATTGTGCGGTGGCTCGGCCAAACTTCAGCCGTTATCGGGCTTGAAATCGCCTTTGGAGGAAATTGGACGGCTATAGTTGGGTTCTTGGTTAAATCTGCGTGGGTAATTACTGGCCATTCAGATATCTACTTAGGTGTTTTGTTTGTCCTTTGTAATAGGTACTTTGGAAATCACTTTGAACCAGGTTACGCGTATATTATGAAAAAGTATTATAAGGCACTACTAGTGAATATAGCCCGCACAAAATAGTAATAATTGGTGCGAAAGAATAAGAAAGCGATGAGTAGAGTGGGACGCAGATGTGTAACGTACCCATATATTATTACTACATATATATATTACTTTCTTGGCGAAAATCTGTCCAAGCATAGGGGTAACTAGAAAAACAGCGCTGTGTTCACATGTCGTGTGAACACAGCACATGCTGAAGTTACCCCCGTTGCCCTGTGACATGAATATTATATTGTACTATTTAAGTCTTATTTTTCTATTATTATTTGTGTCTGTAGTGGCAATAAATTTTTTTTTTTTTTTTTTTTTTTTTTTTTATATAGTATAGTAGTAAGCTGTAGCTAGTGAATTTTATGGGCAAATGAGACTGTAAGAACCGTGGGGTGATCACGTAACTTTGATTGCAATGCAATTAAAAATATTTTACAGTAACTATGCACATAGCCCGGAGGCGGAAGGTTTGATTCCCGCAGCAGGGCAATTATTTGTGCACATACAAATATCACAATTATTTGTTGTGTCTGGACGCCGTGGGACCGTAGTCCTCGTAGTTCCTGGATCCCTCGATACAGGGAATTCTAAGTTCCAATATTTATATGTGTGATCGTTGGGCGTTATTACTATGGAGGGGTATCGAAGGGGGAGGGGTGTAGTTATTCTCCCTGTGAGAGGAAACCCATATGTTGTGTTGTGTTCCCAAAAGTGGGAACGTATTGGCTGAAGACGACGTTTATGAGACTTAATTCAACATCCTTTTTTAATTATTATGTTCGTACAGGTTCAAAGTGAAACCGGATTAGACAGGAAGAATTAAGCCGAAAAAAAAAGGTTCCATAAAATATAGTTTTATATTATGCTAGTAGGTGCCAACCCTTACTTTCAAACTAAATCCTCACTAATCCCTTTCCTATCCCTACTTAATACTATAAAACGAAATTTATGTTGGTTTGTTTATGTAGCCTATATGCAACCACCAAACCGATTTGGATGATAAATTAAACACATAAGTTGCTTTAATACGCACCGAGATAAACATTATCGATTTAACAAGCCTTAAAATAGTGTTAAATTGCTGTTTTGTATAGTTAAACACAATTTTGATGTCTGTCTAAATAAATATTTGTGGACATTTCACACACCGTCATCTAGCCTCAAATTAAGCAAAGTTTTTACTATGGGAACCAGATAACTAATAGAATACTTATATACTTGTTTTTGTTTATAAATACATACACGGAACAAACATCGATGTTCATCACACAAATGTTTGTGCTGGGTGGGAATTGAACCCACAACCTACAGTTCAGAAGGCCAGCCAAAGACGAAGCCCTGTTAATTTATTTGCAGTAGTGCGGTAAGGTACTTTTTTTACCCACACTGATAAAAAAATAGGTATATGTAAATCTAATAATGTAGGTAATAAAAAAAAAACGTTTACTATCATGTAACTTTGGTTTACCTTACCAGGTAAAAGGTTAAAATAACTTTATGAATTCAGTTGTGTTTACCTAATACGTCACTTTATCTAACATAAACTTAATATTAGGTTATATCTTAAGTAACCTTTAATTTTCTCCATGTGCCCAAAAATAATGAAATACCACGTAAAAAATATCAGGGGCGAAACCGCGGGAGCCTTGTATTCCTTAAAGCCATTACGGGTCAGTATCCCCTTTAGATATTATTTTAGATGTGTCCTCTTCACCTTCTTTCCTTAATGTTAGAAAGGTGTTATAATAAGCTGAAAACTTTGTCAAATACTCCGTTACGATTCTGCACACGATCGACTCGACGTAAAAACGCTTGAGCCATACCTAATGCTTTCAAATGTGCTTATTGAGGTTTACCTTATGCTATAAATACATTACGTATATATAGGTGACAGGCGTAACTCCTTCCTCGAGCGGTGGAACTTTTGTTATAATTCCGTAAGAAGTTAAAACTTTCCCATGTCGTTTTATTCTTTGAAAATATTGCAGAAAAGAAATATTTTTAATAAAAGAATTTCAAAACATATCAAACGGTGCACTGTATTTGATTTCTATCTTATTAACATACTTTAAATTACTTTCAAACTCGTGAAAATAACACAACTTTTTCCATGAAACTTCAGAAACACAGAACTTTCCATAAACAAGTTTATCCCGGAAAATTGAAATTTTCATGTGGGATGAGTATAAAATTAAAATACTTTTTATCCGCGGGTGATACCGCGGGGCGCAACTAGTAGTAAATATAAATTATTAAAATAAACAAAACATAAACGTGCAATGAAGAAAGGTAAACTTGCGTCAGTTACTTTTCTCTAGAGAAGAGAGAGTAAGTAGAGAAAAGTAATCTACACAAGACTACTTTTTTCTACTTATTTTGTATATATAAAAATGGGTAGCCTTAATTCCCCTTTTATCTTTTAGCACTAAGAACATAATTAAATTGCATAACTGGTTGGCTCAGATGGGTAGTCAGATATATAACTATGAAGGTAGCTTAGGTGCACCATTGCGTTTTTCTGCCATAGCCTCAATTCCCATTAAGCTAGACGGTTTATTGCGTGCTTGTCTACTCCTAATCCTACACTAATACGTAGACATCTAAATTTTATCCTGTGTTCCAACTTTATGGTATTTAAGATCTTTCAAAACGCTCGATCTTGAAGTTATCAAAACAAAATAACTTAATAATATTTTAGTCTACAAAGATATAATTGCTCCTAAAATCTTCATCTACCATCAAGAATTGATACGCACGCCAAAATCACATGATAACATTAAAATTAATTAATAATCTTGATCAAATGTGGTGCATTTTAATGTAATTTTGAGTGTAGATAATAATAAAAATGTGTCGTGATATACAGCTTGGTATATATGAGAGTAAATCATTCACCACACGTCTGCCAGAAGCCGTAAGTGTTTCCAATGTAAAAGTTAACGAACATGTAATTTCTATTAAAGATAGTAATCTAAATATATTTTACTCAAAGAATATAAAGAAAGAATAGAAAGAATAGACATTTATTCAGGACAATTACAAAGGTGATTGACTGACTGAGATAGTGATCTATCAACGCATAGCCCAAACCAATGGACGGATCGGGCTGAAATTTGGCATGCAGGTAGATGTTATGACGTAGGCATCCGCTAAGAAAGGATTTTTCGAAATTCTACCCTTAAGAGGGTAAAATGGGTGGTTGAATTATTTTCCCATAGGCCACGCCGCGGGGGAAACTGCGGGCAGAAGCTCGTAATAGATGTATTTAATTAGAATCTTCTAATGAGTATATTTTTCTTAGAATGGACCTGAATCCTGATACTAGAACTATACGAGTAAAGCTTCCACATATAAAAATAAAACAATTAATGGGGCGGGGCGCAGTTAGTGTAGATATACATTCCACGAATGGAATGTATATCTACACTAACTGCGCCCCGTGGTTTCTCCCGCGTGGTGATGATGATGAGGAAAAATAAATGATAACCTATTCTCAGACCTACCAAGTGTGAATATAAAACTTTATCAAAATCGGTTCACCCGTTTCGCAGGAGTATGGTAGCAAACACTGTGATACGAAATTTTTATAAAGATAGATTTTTCTGGTTTCCGTAGTACAAGCTTTGCTTAGTATGGAACTAGATGGCACTGTGTGAAATGTCCACAAACATTTGTTTTGTATATTTATTTATAAAATTACTAGACTGTGAGATTAGTTCATAAAGTCCCTGTAATTTCACTAGTTACAGTGCCCTTCAAACTGGAACACAGCAGTGCTCGCACTACGGCTTGGCGGCAAATTAACTGGCAAAGCGGTGGTACCTACCTAGATGAACTTTGGAGAAAAGTCCTACCACCATATAGTTTACATATTTACGAGGTCGAGGTCATCCTCGTGATGGGGAAAAGTTATAACTATACCATAACCTTAAAAAAGGGTGTTGAACAGTTCGTTACCCTTCAGGTTTTGTATAGAACCCTTTTATATTGAATCGGTATGCGACGAGAGGCGTTCTTTTATGTGTTATACGATGTATCTTGAACTTAAGGTTGCCATATTGTATACATTGAGAACGATAAAAGTTTCGTGATAAGACCAACAAGAGGTACCTGTAATAATAACGCCCAAAGATCTCATACATAGGTCCTGGACCTTGACTAGGAACCTCTGTATCCAGGGACCCAGGAACTACGATAAACAAGTATTTGCGGTTTTTTTTCTGTGCAACACCTGTCCGGTCGCGGGAACCGAATCCACCAACTTTAGGCTATGAGCCTACCTGGTCAATCACCATACTACAAAGGCTATCTTTAAAACTTTTTTGTCAATATCATAACAGCACGGGTAGCATTAGCTGTAAAAAATGAGCTATGTCTTAAAAAAAAAAAATTCTGTGATTCGTAGTTAAAAAATAACAGAGGGCTTCTTTGCAGATCCATAATTTCTTTTTATAAAGGTACAATACAATAATACTTTATTGAACACTAACTAATACATAATAATGCACCTTTAAAAAACTTACAACGAGTGGTAGAACAAAGGTGGACTTATCACATTAAGCAATTTCTTCCATATTTTTTCTTAAGGTATAAACATTAAACCCCTTTCAAAAAGCTTGTATGCAATTTTGTAACAACAATTATATAGGTACCAATATCTACCATTAAAGAACTTTACCAGCTCGGTCATCACGGTCTCTCGTGTTTGAAAAATGCTGCGATTTTCGCGCCACGCCAGCCTTAATGACATCATCAGCTGGGCTCTTACCACCGCCAATGTTCCAGTCATTCTCGAACCGAACGGTCTCATGCGTGACGATGGTAAAAGACCTGACGGAATGACTCTGGTTCCCTGGAAGATGGGACGGCTCTTAGTATGGGACGCTACTTGCGTCGACACTATGGCCGTCACATCTTCCCGAGACACACGTAAGGGTCTCGCTGCGGCTGATTCGGCTAAGCAGCTAAAACGGCGCAAATATAGTAATCTCGGTAGCGGTAACATATTTGAGCCGTTTGGTGTTGAGACCCTGGGTCCGTGGGAGTCGGAAGCTCATCGCGTTTTCAAAAGTTTATCACCTGGTCGATGCTACGCGTGACCAAAATGCTGGCACTTATTTGGCACAACGAATAAGCATTGCAATTTAACGGGGCAATGCTGCCAGCATGCAGGGTACGCTACCTACTGGTAATGGGCTGGAGTATTTGGACTGTTTATAGGTTATCGCGGCCAATATAGAGTCCAAATGTTCATTTTTTTAGTAATAGGTAGTGTTTATAATAATAATAATATAATAATAATATATAATATATTATTATTATATTATTATTATTAATAATATATATGTGGACATCTCACACAACGCCATCTAGTCCCAAACTAAACAAAGCTTGTATTATGGGAACCAGATAACTGATACAATTACTTAGATAATTTTTGTTTGTAAATACATACATAGAATACAATATGACACCCAGACACAGAACATACACCTATGTTCATCACACAAATGTTTGTCCTGGGTGGGAATCGAACCCACAACCCACAGTTCAGAAGGCAGGGTTACTACCAACTGAGCTATCGGGCCAGTCATTTACGAGACAGTTTAGTATTAGTTTTATATTATTGTAGTGTTTAGTTTGAAAATAAAGAACTTTTATATTGATATCTGTAGATACTTATTAGATAGTATCTACGTAATATAAAAATCTGCCATTATTTATTATAGATCAAAGTCCCGAATCTCGACAAGGGACATGTTTGAAATTGATTTGTTCTCATTTCAGCTCCAGATGTTGTTGACACCTAACAACCAACCTACTATCACAGACAGATTTTCCTTTCGTGACGCTATTAATTCGAAACGTGTCGGGTGCACAGTTTTCATTCATATTTCTATTGTTATGCAGCACTCCGACGTTCCACTGGGTTAAATATAAGGTACATAGAATGTATGCGATGATGGCTCAGCGGTACGATGAGAACGTTTTCAAATGATGATGATGACACAAACTGTAGGCCTACCTATATCACAGATAACATAATACTACCAATAAGAACGAAATATCTCATCTGCATTCATATTCATTCCAATATTGCTGGCAACATCATTCACCATTTTCCCCAAACATAAAGTCCCATCTATGACTAACTGTTTTAGTTTTTCCCCATTTTCCGAGACGAGAATAAATTGGCCGCCTGGTCTGGTTAGTAGGTATCACACACCTACACTACCTTTATGTTTTTGATTCTACTTATACCCACAGGCCTAGAATATTTTCGGTTGCTACATCCTAAGTCTACGTTTATCGATGACAGTTAAGTTACAGCTTTAAATCTACTTATTAAATCACTAAAATCCGCTATTTTTGTGCCATCAATACCTGATCTCTTACCATTAACCTGTCGTCTATAGAAACTCCCTCTATTAAGTCTAACGTCTGCTCAGAGCGATACAAGCTGTCTAAATCAAATGGAATCGATCCTTGACCGCATTTCGCCGGAACCTCAGTAGACATAACCGCAACTGGGTGTACTGATGTAACACGTGCACTCTCATAGTAGGTATATTCAAAGTATTAGTACTAAGTATTATTAGTTGTGATAGTGGTATTGCTTCCACTGTGCTTACAACTAAAAAAGGCCTAGTTGATCAAAACATCCTTGCTCTTAGACACTTAAACAAGGAAAATATTCCCATTTCTACGTTTGTTTACATTTTTAGATATAAATTGAGGAATATATTATTCATACTGAGTAGTAGAGTGAGTGTTTGAAAAAAAAAATGGCAAAACATTTATTTGACTAAAGCCACCGTTTGACTGACTTAAACTAGGAAAGGGTTCTCATTTCCACGCTTAGATCTAATTAAGTTTGGATTTTTAGATATGGATTGAAGAAGATATATGTTATTCATGCTTTAAGCATGCTTATAGTATGTGCTTCGTTTCCTCTAAAATTTTCTGGTTCGCGCAATTCCTTTTAATTTAGTCCGTATATCTAAATCTCATACGACTCGATTCATGAGGTCTTTCTGCTGTACACCTGCCAAATGTGGAATAAGCTTCCACCAGCGGTCTTTTTCCAGAGTTATAACATGGAGTACTTTAAAAGGAGGGTTAAAAGAGTCCTACAGGGTAAGCAATGCATCCACACGCTACGGTGACCACTTCCCATCAGGTGGGCCGTATGCTTGTTTGCTCCCTTTAACATAAAAAAGAAAAAAAAAATCTCTGGAGTTTCACAAACATACCTACTTAATGTACAAGCACACCTACACGTTCTGATTTTAAAGTCGCGGATTAAATGAAAATCCAACAAACTCGACAAAAATGCTCACCGCTCATATATCTCTCATAACCATGTTAAAATCCCTATCCATGGGGCCACGTCCCGTTCGCGGAAAGCTAATCCATCACCGTCGTAGGCAGCTCGTCTCGTTAGCATAATGAATTAGAGACCTCGACAGGGCGTCCTCACATTACATTACCCTGTGGGGCAGGGATCGAGGACACTTGTTACTTGCTTGCGCGGTTTTTGGTTGATGTTTTGCGGCTTACAACAGTTTCAGCTGAATGTTAGTTGATGTTTTGTAGCACGTCAACGGCTTGTTTCATTTTATAGCGGATTTAAGCAAGGCTGAATTAATAAATGGATTTTATTATGACTTTTGGTTTTTCAATAATTGGGTGATTAAATCCTTTAAAATAATATGATATTTGACAGGAAACTATACTTAATATAATTTACTAGCATAAGAATGTTTTTCAATTATTGGCAAATAAATTACTGCTACAATTAAAATTACTATTTATGCAAAAAAAATTGCACCACCACCTTCGACAGTTTTGTCTTTTACCATCAGGTGAGTTGTTGTCAAATGCATGGCCATTTTACCATAAAAAATAGCCAAAGGTTAAAAACGCCAATGTTTGCGTATGTTTGACTCAAATGTCATGAAACATCCAGCTTTCATCAAAACAATAAATCCATGATGACATTCTATGAATCTTTTTGTCATGATGAATGCGAAAACGTTACTGTTGTGAAATCTACCTACTTACAGCATCTCAGCACATTTTACTCGCACATTGATTTATGAGCACCCTTCTCCGGCAGTTCCACTTTTCATTTGAAGACGTCTGATACCGGTCGGCAGTAACAAATGCGGATACAAAACGGCTTAGCTTATGAAATGCTCGATAAATAAACTGGTCTAAAAATAGATTCCAACAATTTCGTCGGAAGAAAATCATCGACCTCCACAAATAAGGATAAAATCCTGATCTTGCTGCAGTTTTTAATCACTCTTGAGATAAAAGGTACCCCTTACTCACTCCTTTTACTCTTTGGTAGAAAATAGGTGTTCAAAACTTAACATTTCACACAACGTCATCTAACCCCAAACTAAACAAAGTTTGTAATATGGGAACCAGGTAACTGATAAAATACTTAGATACTTTTTGTTTGTAAATACATACATAAAATACAATATAAGCCCAGACACAGAACAAACACCTATGTTCATCACACAAATGTTTGACCTGGGTGGGAATCAAACCCACAACCTATAGTTCGGAATGCAGAGCTACTACCAACTAAGCGATCAGGCTAGTCATTACAAAATTAGCTTATTACTTATCGTCCGCTGTTGGACGTAGATTTATTTTTAGTGCATGCAAGTGAGCTCATCTAGCTCTTTGCAGTTTCTGCCAGTCACTGTCACAGGTTAACACTACTCTGCGTCAAAAAACATTCAACCTAAATATAAGATTAAGTAAGGTACTTACTTAACTACGTGCTCAAAATATTACCGTTCTGACATTTAGTCATATTGTAAGGATAAAATATACAATAAATAGACCCGTCTATTCGCGTGCAATAATTATTATCAAAACATAATTTTGACTAACCTCGACGTTTCGACCAAGTTACTTTAGCTACTATAGCTACTATATGGTAAAGCTACTATATTAAGGACATAATTATGATTCTAACACATACTATGACTAAACTTTATACATCGCTATATGGCCTATAGCCATACATTACGATTTTGGCATATTGTTACTTGTACTGGTCGATTTTTCTACTTGATCGTCTTTTTTAGCAGTCGTTCCGATACGGATAGATGAATCCAGACATCACAATATTTTACTACTTTTATAAAACTAAATCATTATTTATTTATATTTATTTTAATGTAAAGGAAAAAAATAAATCAGGAACTGCATCCCGTTATGTAAGAGTAAACATTTTAGTAATCTAAGCAAACCAAAAACTTTCGCCATTTTGTTGTCGCTACGACCGCCATTTTGTTTTACTGCAAAGTTTTGCCTCAGCTAAATTACTAATGATTAGTGATTGCTTTCTACAGTTTTGTGGTCAGCATCGTTATTGATTTTTAATACGTAATTTCGTGCGATCTTATAAGGCGAAAACCATACCCTATAAGGAAATCATTTGCGCTTTCCTCGACATGAAATATTAGGTTATTGAAATTTTCCGGCGCCCCGGAGCGAGGCAGACGAACACGGCTCTTTACAACGCACTGAAAATCACTTTCCATGTTACGAAAATGGTACTTACTAGATAGTTTTATACTGCTGTGTCAGGGAAGTGATACTTTGCTGTAAACCTAGTTCTGGTTCATGTACTTTTATATGGGACGTACCTTAATGTGATTTTAGGGCTCAAGTCTGGAGGTGTTAAAATGTGTAAATTTATCTATAAGTCGGTAGTATAAGACACTGTAGACATATAATGCAGTTACGTTGTAGAGAACGTCTATAACCTGAGTAGGCTAGTGAAATTACTGGGCAAATGAGACTTTATGATCTGATCTCACAGTTTAGTAATCTTATTACTAGATTGTGCTGATGTCTCTGGATGACGTGCGCAGTGCAGTGTCACGCGAAGCTCTATACTTTAGAGTTCCGAGTGACACTGCAGCTGATATGGGTAGCCGTGTCGTTTAACATCAGGCGAATGGCTAGCTCGTCACGTCATTCCGTAACAAACAAAAAAAAAAGATTCAATTTTTTGTGTATGTAATGTTTATAAGTTTGTAATATTCACATTCTAGGTCTGTGATCTGCAGTATAGTTTGATAGCTTCTAAGTTCGCAATTCCTTTCCTCTTAGACGTTCCTACTTTAAGGAATTTTTATTTCAGAGAGATAAGAGCGAAATTAAGCGTTGTCAAACATTAATGGCACAATACTTGATCGCTATCTCACTTCTATTAACTTTTGTTTATTTTTGAAACATACAACATAATATTATTTAATAAACATAAAACAATAAAAAGGGAACTTAATCAAACAAACCACTACCAGTAGGCAACGTGCCCATTATGCTGGCAGCATTGCCACGTTGAATGGCAATGCTCAATCTTTGGCCGAAGTAGAGGCCAGCATTTTGGTCACGCGTGGCTTCAACCAGACGTTTCGAAAGGTCTTTAAAAATTTGGTGAGCACTCGGTCCCCAAGGCCCCAGTGTCTCAACTGCAAAAGGCGCAAATATAAAACCGCTATCAAGATTACTATATTTGCGCCTTTTTAGCTGCTCAGCAGAATTCGCCGCCGCGCCAGCCTTAACTTGTGTTCCAGGAAGATGTGAAGAAGTCTCACTTCTATTATAGTAATTACTATGATAGAAAACAGAATCATACAGAAGGTTATTAATTAAATTGAGTTGCAGGCTGGGCTTAAAAGAATTTAAACCTCAAATTCTACAACTGTAGTTGAGGTTGGACCTATAGTCAGGCACACATACATTTGAAAACTTATCTAACATTGTTAGTAATATCGTCAAATTTTACGCGTCTTATTCACAAAACAATATTTTTGTAATATCGCTGACTAGTAAACCATTATTAAGAAAAGGAAACTGTCAAACAATGTAAGCTTCTATAACGGCGAAATTTGCTTTATGCAGATAGATTTTATCTCAAGGTTATGTTTGAATTAACATTTTATAGAGTACGAGTACGAGTAGATACAATTCTAAGAACCAATACTTTTCCTCTATTGGTAAATCAAAAAAAAAATCACTAATCTTAAATTAAAAATCACCGCAGATAATAAACGAAATAAAACTTACTTGCGACGCCACATACTTAATTTTGGATTATTATTAGAAGGTAGGATAAAAAAGTATCCCATGTCATTCCCATCATTACGTCAGACAAAAAATGAGACAGTCTACATTCAAACTTACCATATTTTATCAAAGTACCCAAATACTTCAGAGAACCAGCCAAAATAATCTATTCACGTTGTGCCTTCATGTTTCTGCGTATAGGACGTGCCCAGGCACCTATAATCATTTTGGCATAAACATAAAGTTATTTGTAAAGTTAGTAGAGTATCTATTATGAATTTTAAAAATATTATGTTGGTAAGTAGTTAGATACTTTATTATAACGACTTGCCTTGGCCGCTTCCAGTTTCCAATCAATCTTTGGGTGGACTATTAGAGAGAGATGCTAGGTCAGTGATACAGTATTACGAACTTTCCGTTTTCTGCGGTCAGTGATGGGGTAGACCTACTCTTTTTAGCGCTACCGTTACCACAGCTTAGTATAAATTCCTTTTAAAAAAGGGTTTAACCGGTTTCTTTCTTCTTTCATTGTATACTTAAATGACATATTTTTCTAGTTATTTTTGTTTAATCCTACTATAATTGAACCGTGTATATATAAAGTGTATATGGAACCAATCTGAAAATAGAAAAAAAGGTATACATTTAAAAAAAAAAAAAAAAAAAAAAAAAAAAAAAAAAAAAAAAAAAAAAAAAAAAAACAGAAAAAAATGTAATTATATGAATGACCGGAGTGCTGAAGTAACAAACATAAAGAATACACAGAATACTAAAATCTCTTTTAAACTTTTTTTGAGATCGGTTAATAATTAAACAGAATTTAATGGATGAAAATTTAAACGGCCAGCCTGTGCCTGCATAATAAATAATAAAATATTACAATAGTTTCCCTTATAAAATAGAAGTTTGTAAATTCGATTTTATATATTTATTATTATAATTGTTATCAATCCAAGTATTTTTTAATATAAAGTTAGGGCGAATGAAGTCGACTTAACTCTTTTTTTGAACAGTAAATTTAACAACCACCTTTTAGAACATAATACATCAAGGCACAGAAATGCACGGCATCCGGTGCAAATAGAAATAGAAAGATATTTATTCAATACTTGCCTAAAATTAAAGTACAAAAAAAGATATTAATACATGATAGGTAAACGCAAAACACATAACTAATAAAAAACAAGTATCGAAAGGGCGTCGGCTCAGCATACTGCTGGTCATCGGAGACATCCAGCGCTGATTTTCAGCCTAGACCCAGAAGTAGATGAACTAATGTACAATTCGAAAAAGATATTTTTATTTATTTTTAAAAACAGATAAACAAGAATACTTACATATAAAATTACATGTTATACATATATACATATTTAATCATATTATATGGTTGAAATTCTATTAACCTGCACTAAGCGTTTTGCTGCGCACTTTATAGTGTGAACAGCCAATGGCCAATTTGCCTACTTTCCGGCTTTGTTCCCACCTAAATAAAATCTGGGAGTCTTCAAGTCAAGAGTGAATAGGTGTCTTCTAGGTAAACGTGTTCCATCATAGTCAGTAAACGACGTTTTTCAATAAAAAAAAAGCAATAACTAAATGAACTAGAAACTCTCTCCTTGTAGTGTTATTTATTACGTCGATGACGAGAAATATTATGATTTTTTTTAAATCCAAAGCATTTTTTTTAGTTTCCATCGTTTGCAATCTAGTTACGTTAATATCAAGCTGAAATCAACTTGTCTCAAGATTGTGTAATAATTAGTTTTTTAGCTGCCTTAGTTGTCAGTTCTTATTGCAATTATTATGATATTATCAAAGACTATATAATACTAAATAGGGCAAATTCTGTAGATATTATGATAAAATCAAACCTTTTATTACAGCCCTTCGCTCTATCATCAACCATACCACTCACTTGGGTACGATTTCATGAATCTAAAAACCTCTGGCATGGCAAATTTTTACTGGTATTCCAAAATATATTTACAATTTTTCGCACGTTTATGTGCTTTGAATACAAGTATTTACATACCCAACATCCAGAATACTGAAAGTTTATTTGACATTTACCAGTAAGATGCCTCCCGCTTTTTGTTGACAGGATATCAAGCCGTCACATCAGCAAGAGGAAAATGAAACATGATCAGCGTACGGAGTCTTATCAGTCACAACTACCTACATCAACGTCGCAGTTACGGTACGAAGGGAGGATTCCTTTCGATCATTGCACATTACTTGGCAGTGTTCGCTGTTACGACAGAAGTCTTCCGGCGCATGGGGGTTTCAAGATAATGTTATTATGTGGGTGCGTGCGTCACCGTGGGGCAGGTGTCCGCGGCTATTTACCGCCCTACTTACTCAAGTGCCGTGGGGGTGTAGGTACCAGGCTATGGATCGCAGGACGCCCAGTGAGCAGAGTGGTGCGAACGCGCGCGGTCGCCTCGCAGCGCACAGCGCATCCCACGCGGCGAAACGAGACGCAAAACACGTGATAAGGACGCCAGAACGGGACGTAGCATCGACTTCCGTTTTCAACAGGTCGTTATTGCAACTTCCACTAAATGGTGATACAATAATTTTTACTTCAGTCCAGCGGTACTTTTATTAAATCGCGCCACGCTGAACTTTTACGAGTTTTATGCATTTGTATTTAAGCCCCCCGTCGCTTTGCAAGCGCTTGTGATTTTTACGGACTATTTTTTTACCTTATGATTATGTTTATAATGGACTAAAAACTTTCTTTGGCGGTCAAAGCGTTTAAAATGTCTTGTTTTATTTAGTGCGTTAGCGGTTTGTTTATTATTTTCACAATCATTTGGGCTCGGTTAAATCGTTTGAGTAGCGTCAAATCGGTAAGCGCTCGACTATCACATACACATGGTGTGTTGTGCTGTATACATTTTTGTATATACCTAGTTGTAATAAGGTGCGGTCGTACGGGTAGGTCACCCACCTGATGATATGTTGGTCAACGTGTGCCATAAATATCTATAAGGTTGGGGTAATATCGAAGCATTGCGATAATATTGGGATATTGGTTTGTGAGGCCCTTCTCCCCCTATGGAAATATATTTTCCCTAATGCTAGTTGGATATGCGGAACATGTTCGACCTATCGCTCGCTCGTCCTTGGAACATCTTGTGCTTTACTTGCCTCTTTTATGGTGACCTAGCTGGCCTATTTCCATTAATAACTCATTGCTACTTTCTAGGATTGTTTATGATCTTCGAAGTAATAGTCAGCATTATTTGACTTAACTAAAAGATTTACACTTATTTTTCATTATTTTGCTAGTTATAATAATAATAATAATAATTCTTTATTTCGGACACGAGATCCATATTGCCGCTTGAAAAAAAAAAAAAAAAAAAATCACATCAAAATATGTATAATGTAAATAATACACAAAAATTAAAACAACTAAATTAAAAAATAGTTAGGTGGCAATAGCCACCCAACGTCGATATGTTGCAGTCAGGTGCAGTCTATCTGCCAAACTTTTTATAACAGTATTTTTACACGTGTCGATTCTGGACATAAATGACGCTATTCGTTTGCGCTGTATTGCGTTAAATGAGTCTACGCGCGCTTCCGTGTACATTTCGGAAGCACTACAATACCATTTCAGGCCCATCAGGTGCCTGAAAACGTTATTGTAGGCCACTCGTAACGCACTATGCGCTTTCTGGGTGTATTTGGTCCAGAGTTGACACGTGTAGAACGATTGGCAGAAGGATCGGAACAATGTAATCTTCACGTCAGGCGCCGCCCTAAAGAATTTTCTTGCAACCATGTTGCCAACCACGCAAAGAGATCTTCTTTGTCTTTCTATGTCCTCGTCGTCTGATAAGCTGGATGTCACGATATGGCCAAGGTACTTAAAGCGCGTCACAATGGTTACCGGTTGCCCATTCAGATATACTGCCGGCACATTTTGGGGTCCCTTTCCCGACCTGAAAACCATCATCTCCGTTTTTTTGGTATTGTAAACCAGATCGTGACTATTCGCATAACGTTCACAAATACCGATGAGCTTTCGCAAACCTTTAATCGAGGGGCTGATCAGCACCATATCATCAGCGTAGCTCAGGTTGTTGACATATCTACCATCCAACCTGAGCCCGACGGGAGTGCTGCTCAACTCCACGATCAGGTCGTTCACATAGAGGTTGAACAGGTCGGGAGAGGTAAGCCCGCCCTGTCTCACGCCACATGACAGCCGGTAGTCCTCCGATAGCTCGGAGTCCCACCTGATGCTATTGACCTGGTGATCATACCAGTATGCTAGCAGGTCAACAACCTCAGGCAGTACCCCTGCCTCGTACATTTTATGCCATAACTTGTCGTGGTTGATTGTGTCGAATGCACGACTTAAATCCAGAAAACATGCATAGACTGTAGTGTCGTGTTCTGTGTAGAAATTGACAACTTGTTTTAGCGAAAATATTGCCATGTCAGTGGAAACTTGCGGGCGAAAGCCAAACTGCCCGTCATCTACACACATAGCATTAGTATGCGTATGGACAACTCTATCAAGCACCTTGGCCACAATCGTGGCCAGCGAAATAGGCCTGTAGTTAGCCGCACTCGAGATATCACCCGTTTTGTTTTTCGGTATTGGTACTACTATCGTACGAATGAGTTCTAGCGGTAGGTAGCAGTGCCTCAGACAGAGATTGAAGAGCCGCGCTAGTACATGGCAGATATGCTGACCCGCAAATAATAAATGTTCTATGCTGAGGCCGTCGTGACCCGGCGACTTACCACGCTTCATGTTTCTTAAGATCACTTCGATTTGTTTCGGCGTTACTGGTACGTGGTGAGGAACCGAGCCTCGACGGCCCCTAGGACTAGGTAATTTGACCTGCCCATCATCTACGTTAAATTGCTTTCTAAACACATTGGCTATATTTTTCTTATTTTTTTCACCTTGCACACTAACCGGTAAACTAGTTTTATGGTCTAATTTTTTCGTTTCCTTCCAAAATTCAGTGAAATTATGTTTTGCGTGATGTCGGGCCAGCATGTCCATCTTGATCTTCTCCTGGTTTTTTAGTACATACTTAAGTGCGGCTTTAAACTCTCTGCGTGATGCAGTCATGTTCTCGTAGTGATATCCCGCGCGCGGCCTGCCGTACAGAACCCACAACGAAAACATATCCCTAGCCTTCGCGTGCGAACGCCTCACGTGAAAATTCCAACCAACAACTTTATCACGCTTTCTCTTAGATTTTAGATTTGAACTATCAGCTGCAGCTGACTGCAACTTTCCTATAATCTCGGAATAAAATTTATCAATACGCTCGTAATGATCTGTACACTCATAAAAAATATGCTTGGTCATACATTCCATATTATTAAATATATTATAATATCTATTTGTCATCTCATCGAAATTTTTCTCACATAGTTCTGTATATAATAATATTTGTTCGTGTTCCCTATTACCCCATACATGTTTTTTACTGTTTTGTACACAGTCGTCACTAGTCCCACAATAAGTCTTAGGAATAACAAAATCAAAATCACAGTTAATTACTACCGGGAAGTGGTCAGATGTCGTAGTTACATAATCAACGCACACACCTGTCACAAGCCCGGCCGCTGCCTCAGTTACAAGACAGTGGTCGAGCCAGCGACACGCGCCGTTCGCACCGCTTACGTATGTGAATGTATTCGCGTCGAGCCTGTCGAGATCCAAGCATATTAACGACTGTTCACTACAATAATCAACGAGCTCCTTGCCAAAAAGAGTATCTGGGTGTGCGTTAAAATCGCCAAGTACAAGGACGCACTCCGTATCTACATTTTCTATTACAGCACTAATAAGCGCAAGACAATGCGTAAATTCTGGTAGGTTATCCTTATCGCAAGTAGGCATATATACGCAGAACACCAGTAGGCTACGATCGCCCTGAGCTAAACGCACGGATATGACTCGATCACTATTACAGGGAACGACTTCAGCTTCTGTGAATACATTGGCCCGGTACATCAGCGCCGTCCCGCCAAATGATCGACCCCGCTTTATTACCGAGTCATCCATGGACGATTTGGTGCAGCAGCTAAATTCATTGTCTATACTGTTGATTAGACCTAACTCCTGTTGCATTAGCCAGTGCTCCTGGAGGCAGACCACGTCGGCGTTTTTACAAATTTCTTGAATATCCGGTACGCAGTCCTTTATTCCGTAACAGTTAAAGGACACGAAACGAAGTTCATTTTTATTTTTGGGTCTTATATCCATTATGTTTGTTTGGATCCAACGGTCTCATTCCCTGAAGAACGCTGTTGCCGATAACGCCGAAACACAAGACCTTCAGGCCAGAAGTCTTTTTTCAGGAACGTATTTAATTTTGAAGCTAAAACTTGGATTTTAAATGAATTAAAATTCGTTTCACGATTTTGTTGTAATTTTTCTACTGCCAGACATTGCTCATTCATTTCTTTGACATGATCTTTAATATTCTCTTCAGTGACGTTTTTTTGAGTACGAGACAGATAAACAAACGCATAAGACTCGGCAGCTTGCAATTTGGTAGAATTTTGCAAGGTCCCGCGCGTATTCCTATATCTGTATGTTGTGGGCTTCCTCCGAACTACAGTCGTAAAATCCTCTTCTTCGATCTTATGTGTATCGTTCCTAGTTACACCTAACATATCTCGATAGGTAGGTACAAAGGCAACGTCGTCCACCCGGTCGCGCTGCCGGGTGGGGCTGGGGAGCGCGGGCGCCTGCTCCGCACTCAGAGCGCGAGGGCGCGGGCGCGGGTGTGCTACCGTCCGCGCGCCCGGTGGCGGTCCTCTATTGTTTACGTTATTCCGAGGTTCATTTGTGCTCGCCATAGAATTAATTGTGCCATCTAATACGGTTATATTTCTCTTATCCTTATCAACAAGATAAGGCTTGAGAAGTAGGTCTTTATTTTGTCTATTGCTGGTAGAACGAACCTCTCGCAGCTCTTTAATCATTTCCTTTACGTCATCTATTTCTTTTTTTAAGTCTAATTCCAAAGTCGTCGCATCCATGCAAGGTTTAGCTTTGATACAAGCTACGTCGTTTTTAAGTACAGTCATTTCTTTCAGAAATGTTGTTATATCAATGTAATCAAACGAAACTGGAGGAATTTTATTTAGATTTTTTGCTACAAATGTAGGTAGACAGTCCGGGTCAAATTCTTTGATTAATTTAATTATTTCTTGTATGCTTTTTTGCTCAGCTCCCTCTTTTCGCCTCATGATTTTTTTCGACGGTGCTAGTAAATTATGCGCAATCGTTCTCGCGTTTTCTATCTCTTCGTAATTATATGCACTCAGACATATCTGCGTAATCCCGGTCTCAGGGAGTGTGTCAATTTTATTGCTAATAAAGGTAAGCATTTCGTTCACAATCACCTTACATTGTCCACATTTTGAAAACACGTCGTTATTTGTTGTACGCGAATTTACGATCGGGGGAGGGGAGCGCACAGTAGCCATGCGGACGCGTACGACTCGCGCGCTAGCGAGTGCGGACTGATTATAATACTTGGTATTTTATATGATACAAATTTTGTTACAAAGATGATACGTAAAATTTTTATTCACAGGATTTTTTTTATCTGAATAAATAAGCGCCTAAACATAATATACTTTTTCTGCACAATCCATTCAATTAGTGTGAAATGTTATAATCATTATTTCTACTATTGGACAGCATTATTATAGAGCGTGGTCAAATGCTAGAAAAGATTAAAGTAAAAAAAAAAGTATTAATGATAAGTAAATTGAATGTTTTCATGATTTAAAAAATATAGTAGTATTAGTTGAGTATATTATAAAGCACTTTTTAAACTTTCACGACTTACGCTAATATCAGACTGTGCTGATATCTCAGGATGATTGATATGGATATGATTTATATTTTAGAGTTTCAAGTGACGCTATTTGTTACGGGCGGACGTATCGCTTAACATTAGGCGAAGGACTAGCGTCGCATGATTCATTGACATAAAAATAAAATAATAAAATTATAAGTTAAAATGGGTCTAAATGTTCGCAAATAGAAAAATGAAAAAAAAATGCTATTTTCAAAAAATAATAAGTAAAAATAAATTTAATCTTTCTTTTTCTGATTCTGATACAGAATATCAGACGCATAGGGTTACATTAATCTGACAGAGACTTGAAGATTTTCAGAACTAGTGGAGGATAAAAATTATCATGAAACCTAATTAAGTTACCTTTTCGCATTAATCCCACCGCAATAAACTTGAGTACTAATAACTAGGCACTTACTTATGTTATTATGAACATAAATTATCGTATATGTAACTTCAAGCAAAGCGAAGAGGTAGGTAGCTTAGACTAATTAATAAAATGGACGGCGTGCTTAAAGCCAGAACTTAAATCTATAAAAGAATAAAAAAAATCATTTAATCACCCCTTGCAAACCTATAGAGCAACAAGTTTATAACATTTATTATTTAAAAGAATACGTGATTTCAAATCTATGAAATAGGCGTGCACTTTGCATTTGTAGATTGTGCTCAAACTTTGTATGATTTTAAATTTTATTTTTCTATTCCGTTTTCAATTTTAGTTCTAAGTACGCCAGCTATATTGTTTTCTTTATGGTAAGTTATCGGCGACAACATAAAGTTTATGGTGTCTATCAAAATTTATGTTTATTGCAAAGGTATTGAAATATTTATTGCTTAAATAGATTTATTCATCTGAAGGTTTATGTTGTCGGAATAAAAGCTTTGGTACTGGTGCTGTAACGGTAGTGGTAAATTATATCTTAACTGAAAGCCAAAACTGTATCACTGCTCGGTTTGTCAAGACCTTAAAGGGATGCTACACATGTGCTACAAACCTGCTACGAACTTGCTACGACTACCTACAGAACTTTTGTGCCGACAAATTTTGATGATTAGTAAATAATGCATAACAACAGAATAAAAACAGACAAGCTGCTAGTCCCCCCTAATTTACATTATTTAGCGGAAGAATTGTTATTTTGTTTTGTTTCTCTCTATCGAATTAGAAATAGATGAAAATAGAATAAGAGCAAACACTGAATAGCTATTTCTACTGCTATGTAGTGTTTTCTTTTGTTTTATCCGTGCTCGTTCAAACTTAAAAGAGAGAGAAAAAAACACAATATACAACATTACAACTGCTGTAAGTACAGTTAATTAGTAAGGTTAATGATTATAAGCCGGAAAGAAACGCTCTTAATTATTGTCATGTTAACCTGACCTAACTGCCATCATAAAAAACAAAATTATATATGTATCTAAGACCTTCAATAACTAAATGGTTTTTTTGCACTGACGTTATATCACGCATAAAATTGGAATAAAAAAACATTTTATTGAATGAAAATTTTAAGGATACCTTATATCTTAAGCAAAATGAATCTTGTTAGGAATTACTATAACAGCTGAGAAGTAAATGTGTACGGAAGGTAATATGTTTTATTATATTTATATGTTTTTGAAATTCGTTTTAACTATTAATTAAAGTAAATTAAGTAACAACTTTTCAGCAAAAGATGATTGAAATTTGGTTTAGTTAGTTTATCAATAAAGTGAAATTTTAATTAGCTTTTGTGTAAACTTAATGAAAATGTAAATTTGCGGGCGTAATTAAGTGAATAGAACACCAAACCATTTAATATAAAATTGGTGGCGTATAATTTGATAAAGTAATTAAAGATAATGAAATAATGTGCCAAATTCATTTATATTTTTTAATTATTGACTCGGCTATACATTTCATACATTTTTTATGAACTCTTAATTAAAGCACTCAGACTTCATGATCAAAAGTGATTCGTTGAAAGCAGCTATCATTACAGTATTAAAAATAAAACACAACGCTGAATCGTTGCCAACCTTACATGGCTTCTTTAACCCCACCTTAAGAACAACATCAAAACAAAAGCTTTTAAAAGTAGCAATCCAATATCAAGGACTTGTTGAAAATATTCAACGTACACAGATAACATATGCTAAATATATTCATGCTTCCGTTAGCTCTCAGGGAATTGAAACTTGTTCCAAGCGGAGATTAAAAAGGTGCTTCCGCTTCCACTAATACAAACACTTTGTTCAGATTATGATATTAGATTTTCTCACATAGAACAAAGGGAATTGTTGCGGAGAAAAAGGCGGTGGTATTGCGTGGGTAGATTTCGGAATATGTTTCTATGTAAATTTATGTCACGAGCTAGTTATTAGCCTGATGTTGACTGGCCCAATAGTTCAATTAGTAGCAGCCCTGACTTCTAAACGGTTGTGGGTTCGATTTCCACCCAAGACAAACATTTGTATGATGAACATTAATGTTTTTTCTGTGTATGGGTGTTATATTGTATATACATATATATATATATATATATTAGGTCTTTACCTATGAAATTGCCGTTTTGTTTGAAAAAAGTTAAAGTATTTTTTTTTTTCAAACTTATTTATTTCTTTTATTCAAAGTAATCATCCCTGCAATCAATGCATCTTTGCCAACGCTGTGGCAGTTTATGGATGCCCTTCTTGAAAAAATCAGCAGCTCGGGAGACAACAAACTCTTCAAAGGCGTTTTGTACTGCCTTACGGGAATTGAATTTTTTTTCCCGCTAAAAAGTTGTCCAAATTTTGGAAAAAGTAATAGTCGGTAGGCGCAAGATCTGGTGAGTATGGCGGATGAGGGAGAGCTTCCAAACCCAACTCATGCAGCTTAGAGACGGTCTGTTGTGCAGTATGGGGTCGCGCGTTGTCGTGAAGTAGCAGTGGAGACGACCGATTGACCAAAGCTGGTTGCAGACGTGCGAGTTTCGCCATCATTGTGGTCAGTTCTTCAATGTACACATCTGCAGTAATGCTCTCGCCGTTTTGTAAAAAGCTATGATGAATCACACCAGCACTAGACCACCAAACTGTGACCATCACCTTTCTAGGGGTCATTTTTCGTTTTGCACATTGCTTTGGTACCGAACCAGGATCTAACCAACTTACTGAGCGCTTTCGATTGTCAAAAAGAATCCATTTTTCGTCGCACGTAACAATTCGGTTCAAAATTCCTTCATTTCTGTGCCTGTTAAGCAGCGCAAGGCAAGTCTCGACGCGTACGTTGCGCTGGCGATCGTTAAGTTCGTGGGGCACCCATCTATCAAGCTTTTTTATCTTGCCAATCTGTCGCAAATGGACCAATATTGTTTTGATGCTAACATCAAAAGCTGCTGCCAGCTCAGCTGTAGATTGAGATTCATCAGCTTCCACAATCGCCTTTAATTCATCATTGTTGACCAAAGTTTCCGGACGACCACGAGGTTCATTTTTCAAGTCAAAATTCCCAGAACGGAACCGAGCAAACCAATAACGGGTTGTACGTTCGTTTGTACAGTTCTCTCCGTAAACGTCGTTGATGTTACGTGTCGTTTGTGCCGCGTTGGTGCCACGACGGAACTCATATTCCATAATTACACGAAATTTCAAAGTATCCATTATGAGGAAAAATGTTGAAATGTAATGAAAATACAACGCTAATCAATAAACAAAAGACTTATATTGTAAATAGAATGTCATATTTTTAAAACAAAATTAATTTGAATTTAGAATTCATAGCCAATCAAAACTTTTTTTTGTTTGAAAAAGTTTTGATTGGCTATGAATTCTAAATTCAAATTAATTTTGTTTTAAAAATATGACATTCTATTTACAATATAAGTCTTTTGTTTATTGATTAGCGTTGTATTTTCATTACATTTCAACATTTTTCCTCATAATGGATACTTTGAAATTTCGTGTAATTATGGAATATGAGTTCCGTCGTGGCACCAACGCGGCACAAACGACACGTAACATCAACGACGTTTACGGAGAGAACTGTACAAACGAACGTACAACCCGTTATTGGTTTGCTCGGTTCCGTTCTGGGAATTTTGACTTGAAAAATGAACCTCGTGGTCGTCCGGAAACTTTGGTCAACAATGATGAATTAAAGGCGATTGTGGAAGCTGATGAATCTCAATCTACAGCTGAGCTAGCAGCAGCTTTTGATGTTAGCATCAAAACAATATTGGTCCATTTGCGACAGATTGGCAAGATAAAAAAGCTTGATAGATAGGTGCCCCACGAACTTAACGATCGCCAGCGCAACGTACGTATCGAGACTTGCCTTGCGCTGCTTAACAGGCACAGAAATGAAGGAATTTTGAACCGAATTGTTACGTGCGACGAAAAATGGATTCTTTTTGACAATCGAAAGCGCTCAGCAAGTTGGTTAGATCCTGGTTCGGTACCAAAGCAATGTGCAAAACGAAAAATGACCCCTAGAAAGGTGATGGTCACAGTTTGGTGGTCTAGTGCTGGCGTGATTCATCATAGCTTTTTACAAAACGGCGAGAGCATTACTGCAGATGTGTACATTGAAGAACTGACCACAATGATGGCGAAACTCGCACGTCTGCAACCAGCTTTGGTCAATCGGTCGTCTCCACTGCTACTTCACGACAACGCGCGACCCCATACTGCACAACAGACCGTCTCTAAGCTGCATGAGTTGGGTTTGGAAGCTCTCCCTCATCCGCCATACTCACCAGATCTTGCGCCTACCGACTATTACTTTTTCCAAAATTTGGACAATTTTTTAGCGGGAAAAAAATTCAATTCCCGAGAGGCAGTACAAAACGCCTTTGAAGAGTTTGTTGTCTCCCGTCCTGCTGATTTTTTCAAGAAGGGCATCCATAAACTGCCACATCGTTGGCAAAGATGCATTGATTGCAGGGGTGATTACTTTGAATAAAAGAAATAAATAAGTTCGAAAAAAAAAATACCTTAACTTTTTTCAAACAAAACGGCAATTTCATAGGTAAAGACCTAATATATATATATATATATATATACATATGTATATTACATGTATGTTATACAAACAAAAAGTATCTAAGTATTGTATCAGTTATCTGGTTCCCATAGTACACAAGTACACAACACGTAGTACACAAGCTTTGCTTAGGTTTAGGCTAGATGGCGCTGTTTGAAATGTTCACACATATTTATTATCTAAGCGTTACGGTTACCCATACAGTTCTAGTACCGTAGTACAGTAACTCGGGACTCTAAATCATATAGCACTGTGGACCTTGATCTGCGCACGTCATTGTGAGACATTTTCTGCATTGGTTTAGCTAAGATTGTGACAAAATTTAAGATTAGTTACAAAGTCACATAATCAGTAATCAATTTATTCATAAATGGCAGTTTAAATATCAGGAAAAAAGAAATGATTATAAAATAGTTAAATATGTCATCATTATATTTGTATACATCTTGACTATCTACAGTGCCTTTCACATTGAAGCAGTAGAGCAGTTGTGTTTCATTTATGTTCCTAAATAATTACGTAACATAAACGTCGGTTATTGGCATAATAGGTGCGCCTACTCGTATTGGAAGAAGTTCCTTTTAGTAGTTTAAATTGAGAGGAATTGTTCATCTATTAAAATGTATTGTACACGTAGAACTTTGTGTGATTATTGCGAAATAATAATAACGCTCAACGATCACATACATAGATCCAGAACCCTATCTAGGGTTCCCTGTGTCTAAGGACCCAGGAACTACGAGAACCATGGTCCCACAGTACCCAAACTCAGAACAATGCGCTTTTTTTGTGCACAAATACTTGTCCTGCCACGGAAATCGAACCCACTGCCTCCACTGTTATAAGTCGACCTGCTCAACCACCACACCACAGAGGCTGTGAATCTTCAAAACAGGAATCTACCAAAATAGCGATGTTCACGTCACCGCCACGCTGAAATCATTTTGTTTTATTGTGTTGGGCTGTTTACAGACAAAATGTGCATACTGAGCTATTTGTAATTTAAATTCTGTACTCGTTTGTCTGTGGCAGTAGCACTTACCCACACAACGTGTGATTCTCTCTTTGAGAGAAACAGTATGTGTTTTTTGGAACAAAGAGATGAATCCCACCCACCTTTCTGCCAAGCCAATGGTTTCGTAGTGCAATTAAATACTGTCTTTGTGTGGAATAGTACGTTAGCCACAAAATTATTATAAAATTAATATGAAAAAGTATGTGATTATAAAAATGTATTGACAATTTCAATCAGCGCCATTTCTGCTCTGTGTCAAAATGATAAATGTATCTGTGACGTTTCAGAAAAAGATAAAATACAGAGGTAGATAAGATGTAGAGAAAGCGGGTTTAGATGGCGTGCAAGCACATCCTACTAATATTATAAATGCGAATGTTTGGATGTATAGATGTATGTTTCTTACTCTTTCATGCCAAAACTACTGAACAGATTGAATTTAAATTTGGAACACAGATAGCTTATAACCTGGATAATGGCTGTTATTTATTTCCAACAATTAACACTAAATTAAAGATTCAATTTACATATAAACATAATCCTAAACTATATTTAATTATTTTAAAAAGAGTTATATTGTAGGTAAAAAACCTGGACTAGCATATAGGATCTTTATAATCCGATCCGAGTATGTTCCCGTGGGACAATTATCAAACACCACGATGACGACGTTGCGAGCTTTTTTCGCAAAAAACTACTAAACGGATTTGGATGAAATTCGGAACACGGATAGTTTATTTTAACATCTAAATTAATTGGCTAAACCTTTGGAATATTGATAGCTTATATGGTGGATAAACACAAAGGCTTATCCGCGGATGAAACCACGGGGCGCCACTCGCCTTTTATATTTTTGAGTGAGTCTCTACAGGGCTTTTTTTTTTGTATTGGTATGGCTCCACACTTTTGTGTATTAGCCAGTGTCAAGTAATTGATAATTTTTCGAGTTAAGTAATATATATGTATGTCAAGTCAAGTCAAGTCACAGTCCAAATCATCAAGTCATGGTCCAGTCTAGTCAAGTCATACTCCTAGTAAAGTGGTGGCCATTTTACCAGAAGCTTCTATGGAGTTTTGGAAACAACACGAAAAGATACGTTTGACCATCATTATACCACTTTCCCACACTCATGCCTGTAATCCAGCACTTAACGAATAAAATGCCACCAATTTTATGCACTAACACTGAAAATAACACAAGTTTTGAAAAATAATACAATGCGGTGACACGATCTTTTTCGTTTTCCCGCCAAAACTCCCCCTACAGGGCTTTGTTTAAAGTTGAAACTGGTAGATCACATTTGATGACAAACTGGGTCTGCGCTTGAAACTGTGTTAATAGATTAATATTTATGGACATTCGCCAACGCCATCTAGTTCCAAACTAAACAAAGCAAACATGTATCATTATAATACAATACTTGGATATTTTTTGTTTATAAATATATACATAGAATACAATGTAATACCCAGACACAGAACAAGCCTCGATGCTCATCACACATGTTAATCCTGGGTGGGAATTTAACCCACAACTTATAGCTCAGAAGGCAGAGCTATTACCGACTGAGCTGTCGGGCCTGTTGCGGATATTTATGTAGATGAAGTAAAATATCAAATACAAACATATTATTTAATTTGAATTGGAAATATTATTTATTTAAATTTATTATTGTATGTATAACTCACCAATATATTTTTTTGTGGATAATAAAAATTTTATTTTTTTATTTTTTGATTTTTGTAAAACTGGTTAAAACACCACTGCTATTCAAATGGAGGTTTAAAAGAGTCTTACAGGGTAAGCAACGCATTGGTGACACCTCCTCCGGTGTTACAGATGTCCACACCACTTCCCATCAGGTGGGCCGTATGCTTGTTTGCTCACTTTAACATTAAAAAAAAAATGAAAAAAAGTGCTGTTATCTACTACGTTGAAAAAGTAGTTTATCATTTTAGTTGTGTATCATTGTAGGATTTTATTTTGGGAAAACTAAACTACTTTGTTAAACTGTATTGGTTACCGTTTTTCTTCATTTTGTTTCTTATTTATACTATTTTTCTTTTTAGTTCTTTGTATTTTGTGTTTCGTTTTGTTACACTACACTTTAATAAATAGTGCTTTTATTGATTTAGTAATCAGACTCAGCCTTAAAACCAAGGACAGGTATTAAACAGTAAAAAATAATGTCGATTCTGTAATATCTTTGAAAGTCGGTGGATACCTATTAAATAAAGCGTTCTACCGTAAAAAACATTCATATCGTAAAAAACGCTTTAACGCCTAATCCAACACATTTGTTGTTAATTTACAACGCGTCATGTTCAAGGTTATAAAGGCAATTGAGTGAAATTTATTATCTTAACACCCAAACCACACGAGCGAAGTCTACGTCTGACTTAAGTATTGTAGTTTATAACCTTGTTATGCTTATAGATAGGTACTTTAGAAATAAACACCTAACTTTAGTACTTACCTAAATGCTTAAAACAAACGCTGCTTTTGAACTTGTTGTTGACATTACTGCAAGGTTATTAAGATAAGATTTTGTTGAAGGGTCTGATCCATTAGGTTAGTACATGGTTAGAGATTTTACTAGGTGGTAGTACTTTTCTGCAAAGTTCGTCTAGGTAGGTACCACCGCTTTGCCAGTTATTCTGCCGCCAAGCTACTGCTTGCTTGCTCGCGCACACTACTGCTGTGTTCCGGTTTGAATGAATATGTGTTATTTGTAACGTTTCTTTCTTAAGATTTTCGATTCATAGCAGTATATTGCTTGCTTAACGTAATCAACAGATGAACTTAATTGTATATGAAAAAATTTAATCACTAGCTAGATTTAAACCCAGATCCCTTCGTTCCTAAAACGGGTACATGCTTACGCTATTTCCCTAACTTTTGAAGTAATACTTTTTTACGCACGTTTAACTTGAGGAGTAACGAGGCGAACGGAAGTTGAAAGTTGTTGGTTCACGTAGATATCCATTGGCATTATAACAAAGTTAAAAATTTGTATTATTGTGTTGATATGTCTAGTAAAATGATGATCTACAATGGTCAAGATGGCGACATTAATATTAAACAAAGCAAAACCAAAGTTAACCCGGCCTATAGATGGAGCTAAATTAAAGAAGTTTTACTTCAGTCCTGTGGTCAAAAGCACGCTTGCTTTTTTTCTATAATGCCTATCGTGCCATGGATAATACTCAAACTGAATTGACGAATACAAGATTACACATCAGGTACAATTACAAATAAAAAGAAAAAACATATTTCAAAGTATCACAGATGTAGCTAAGCTTATTCAATATTTTTCTCCTTTATTCCCTCAAGGGATGTGTTCACACGATAACTCATAAGGAGCTAGTTACAAGTTAATTAGCGAAGTTACCTCCAGTAGAAAGTTCTAGCTCTTTATAGGAGGATGGTGTGTGCGTGAGTTCGCGTGCTTGCCGAAGTTTCACATAAACATTATGGCGTTGTCACAGAATAATTAATGTTACGCTAATATGTGAAAAATATGCATTGAAGTGAAAAATTTCTTTAAAAAAAACGGTAGAGGTGCAGTAAAATTGATATAGGAATAAAAAACGTATATGTCAGAATAATAATAAAAATATTACATGTATACATAATAATAAAATAATATAATACCTTTACATAATAATTACTATGGACACAATGTATGCTTACATAAATAAATCTTACTTTACTTATATGAAGTCGAGTTAAAGAGTGCATATTCTGATAGTTGTGAGATACAATTTTCTCGAAACTATCAATTTGACAGTTAAACCCTTTTTCTCACTTCTTCGATTATAACACTGTTACTCATTTTTTTCGGAATCTTAGCAAAGGTAACAGGGTAACCTAGTACAGATGCTAAAATACTTAGATATCTTAAGTTTGTAATTTACCTTCCTATATCGAAATAGTTACCGACTGTTTTCTTTTATACTTTTTTTTCTTAAAATAATATGATATTTGGCAGGAAACTATACCTATTATAAGCCACTAGCACGAGATTGTTACTTAGTTATTAGTAAATAAATTACTATTACTAAAATTACTTATTATAATATAGGTGTAAGGTAATATCATCCGAGTATTTCTTTATTGAAATCAGCACCGAACCTTTTATTAAGAATTTAAAATGTATGTAATAAATATTATCTCTTAAAAAAACAATTTTGTAGCGACAACTTCACATGTTCCCGAAACAAAACTAGTTTTTTCTGAAATCCGAATGATAATCATTTCATTTTGTATTTAATAATAACCACTTACTGACTATAAGTTAACTCCAAAAGTGTTTGTATGGATAACTTTCCTAATTGGACATTTACTGAATGCAAAACTAAATTTCAATAATTTTAAATGAGTTCTCACGTGTGTACAGCTGCAGTTTAAGTTAAGCATTAGATTCAAAAGTTTTCCGACATCCTACGATATTGCATATTTAATTATTATTATTATTATTATTTTATTTATTTAGGATCAACAAACAGCACACAACAAACATAATCTTAAAATAGTATAAGCCTTAGAATGTAGGTAGTTAGTGTACCAACAACGCTGACCACAAATTAATAAGAAATATAACGAAAACAGAACAGAGAGATGTAACTTAAGATATTTAGTAGGTAACTGATTCCTAACTATCGCCTTAAAGTGAGTTTCTAATTATACACTATTGAAAAAAAGCGTTTCTAACATTCTAAATTACAAACCAAAGGTAAAAAAGAAACCTAAGATAGTTGTCGTAGTCGGTGGGCCAATAGCAGTGATGATGCAAACAATATCCACGACGAAGTAGACAAGGCAGGTACATATAAGACAAACAAACTATCAGGTGGAATGCTTGTTACCAAATTATTATTTGCTTATTTAAGGATAAACAATTACCCTGGAACTACTTGTGCTTATCTAAATGCCTTACAATTAGTTGAAAATAAGGTATATGAGTTTTTAGCTGATTTATCAGATAGATTCATAACATAAGCACTAAGTTTAGTAGGTACTTTTGCTGGTAATGTTTTAGTGGTGGAAAGTTTTCTTGTAACATTCCAAAGTTTTCGTTTAAGGTAAAACTGAGATGTACATGAAAATATTAATAAATTTACATTATTATATATTAAAAAATAATTTATTATTTTTATTTGAATTGTTTGCTTTTATTCGTACTTAGCAGTTATTTACTTGTGCGTAAGTGTAATTTACAATTTTTAAGTTGTGCCCTGAGGCTTCAATCGCGTAGAGGAACTGCTTTATTTTTCAGAATTAATAAGAGATTTAATACGCACAGCCGTTTTATCACGTAGTAAAAACATACTTACACACAAACATTCACTTTTATAATATTAGTATTAGTAGAATTCAAATCTAAGTTTGTTTATTGTAAATTAGGACGGTAAATACGTGAATATTTTTCTAATTTATGGTCAATGATAAGAATTATTTAGTGACCGTACTTTAAAAAATCATATAGGTATATATTTGTCCAATCACAAAATGATTACCCTTTTGTTCGTTTTTTATGTGAACCGAAATAAATAAAATTAATGCTCATAAAATATGCCAATTTATCCCTATTGTCAGTTTGAATATAAAATCGGTATAAATGCATTTCCATGAAATGTTTTTGCCGTGCGATATTTTTTTATGTTGTAACGCTAAAGTTTATAACATATTTAGGCAAGCGTTGCTACATCCTAGACCGCATTGTTACTTACCATCAGGGGCGATAGTGGTCAAACGCAAGCCTATCTAATAATAAAAAAAAAAATATTCTCAACACGCCTCTGTGATGCCTCTGTGTGCCTTGACAGCCTCTTTGGAGTGGTAGATGAGCAGGTTGGCTCACAGCCCTGAGGTGGCGGGCTCGATTCCCTTGGCAGGACAAATATTTGTGTACAAAAAAAAAGTGCAAATACTCGTTCTGTGTCTGAGTGTTGTGGGAGTCCTCGTAGTTCTTGGGTCCCTAGATACAGGGAATCCTAGTTAGGGTCCAGGATCTATGTATATGATCGTTGGGCGCTATTTTTTCTTTTTATTATTATCATATGTATTACATTATGTTCTTTACTTATTGTATAATAAGTAATCTACAGAGGCTGAGGATGAGAATTTACAAATGTTTAATAACATTATTTTATGTGTTACTGAATTACGTGACAAGCTAATTGTCCCTGGTGTTGAGCGACACGGCCGACCGTAACTATTACAGCGTGACTGAGAACTCTAAAAATGAGGTTAAAGAAAAGTCTTATTTTTAAATAAGATAACGCTTCAGCCGCGTACGCAAATAGAGCTTTTTTCATCCTTGTGCGTAACCAGTTGCGATCGTAAACTTTTTTGTCCTTGTACGATACTGTGTGATCAAGTCATAAAGTCTCGTTTGCCCAATAATTTCACAAGCTACAGTGCCTGTCAAACCGGAACACATGACAGTAGTGCTTACACATTATTATTTGCACATTTTTATATTGCGTGGCCGGGGAATAACTGGCAAAGCGGTCGTACCTATCTAGACGATTTTTGCAGTAAAGTCCTACCACCTAGTGTATTTTGTACTACGAAATTGATTCGAGGTTCCGTAATCCCACAGTTTAGAACCCTAGATAATGAGTCTCGAATTCATACAATGACATTCAGTACCAATCTCGTGAGTACTATTACTTATTCAGTGCCAATGTGAATACATTAAACGAATAACACGCGGCCAAATAACAGAGTAATAGAATACTTCCCTTACTTTTCCACTTAAACCAATTCATTGCAGTGTTGTTTAACCAAAGACTAGAGATTGATCTCAGGCGGCTCTGGTTTAATCTGTGTAGATTAATCCGGAGAGCATACCTACTAATGGAGGAGTATTTGGTCGAAGGAATACATTCACGCTCTGAGGCTTATACGGTCGCCTTGTTGAGGCAGACGTATTTGTATAGGGCTTTGTTCTTCAAACAGAACTTTCTAAACTAAATAGTTAAGTCATGATCGAAACAGCACGAATTATAAATGTTGGTTGTGACGTTGTGTATAATTTAAATTAAATTTAAATAGATTTTACAGTCACAAAAAAATATTTTTAAATCCTACTGTTCAATAACTTTAAAAGCTTTAAACATTCATTAACACTTAAGGTTCTAAAGTTATTGAGTCTTTTGAAAAAGGGGTTGATACGATTTCAATCACTTTAATTTCATACTCAGATATACTTCGATGATATTATAAAAGATTTCAATTTTTTCGATTTAAAAACCAAACCACTTAACAGATTGATAATAAAATTATTGTTAAAAAAATCTGAATATATATCTATAAAAATTAAAAAAAATAGTCTCAATTTTGGTTCATAGGTGATAGAGATATGCGACAAACAAACATAAAAATACAACTGCCCCAATATAGAAAATCTTATCATTATTTTTACCGGAAATGCACTAGATATTCTTGTTTCATTTTGCATATAAAAATACTCCTCTCTAAAGTTGGTATTAGACATATAAATTATACATATTAGACATATTTTAGACTAATGCTGCTCATTTTGACCTTTACAGCATTACTTCGGGCTCCAGACGTCAAGTGAATACAAGTAAAGAATCGTTCACCTATCCAGCAGCTTCACTGTCTTACTTCGTTTATTTCAATCCGGATATAGCGCAATACCAATGTTAAGTGGTATTTCACTGCCTGATATTAATTAATAATTATTATGCTTAACTTTAAAACATCATCAATTAAATTAATTCAGGGCTTGATCACGAAACTTTGATTGCAATGCAACAGGAAAAATTTTCTTACTATGCACATAAACTGCGTATTCAAATCCATACAAATTTTTGTTTCGATCTGTTGCAATCGAGTTACGTGATCGCCCAGCTGGTCTCGATACCTGACATGGTAATTTCTCATCCTTTTCTTGAATTATAGAACTTACACCTAATAGACAATGTCATTTTTATAAAAAGAGAACTTAATCTTAATAATATTAGAGATATTATTAAAGCTATATTGCTTGCTTATAAAACATTTACAGGACATTGGATAGCATAGGTCGTAAAGGTTAAAAGGTCTAGAGTACTTTAACACTTTAACATTTTACAAGTCCATTAAAAGTTAAGTCTAGATAAACGGAGTAGGTGTCTGATTTCATGCTTTTAGTTGTTGATTACTGTTAATGTTATATGAAATAAGGTTATAGAATTTTATGTTTTATAAGAATTATTTTAAAGTATTATTCGCGCTGCATGTATATATTTTTATTATTTGTAGACCAGACTACCGCGTGGAATAGTAATTCATTTTGTATGTGGTCATTTTAGATAGTGGTCAGAAAGTCACAAAGTTCCAAACATAATTAATAAATGTATTAAGTCTGTGCAACATTTAACTCTATTTGGCCCGACGATGTAATCAAAACCGCAGGAAGCCGTTTGATGGAAAAGGCGAGTAAGTACTGAGGGCAAGTAGCTTGTCTAACGTTAACGTAAGACATCCATACACATCCAACATCCAACATAACATATTATGTTGGATGGATGTTTTGCGGCTGATAATGATAGTAAATACTAAATTTCTTTTGTAAATTAATTTTCGTATCTCCCCACTTCTATTCTATTTCTTACAAACCAAAAACTTTATTCTCATAATATTATAAATGCGAAAACTTGTGAGTATGGATGTATGGATGAATGTTTGTTACTCGTTCACGCAAAAACTACTGAACGGATTTGGAATAAATTTTTAACACAGATAGTTTATGACGATAGTATGTTCACGTGGGACAATAATCGAACACCACGAAGGCGGTGCCGTGAGCTTTTACGCAAAAACTGTAAACTGTAAATATCTAAATTATTTACCTAAACTTAAATCGATTTTCAGATTTTTTTGCGTTCTATACCAGAATGGTAAAGAGGAATCTTTGGATTATAGATAGCTTATATAGTGGATTAACACATAGGCTACTTTTTATCCGCGAGTGAAACCGCGGGGCGCAGCTCATTATCTATAAGTAAAGTACATTAAAAATCTATCTACAGTTTGATTCGTTTGCTAAAATAGTTTTAAAAATCTTACTAAACGACATTGCAAAACAACAAAAATCTTATGATGGAACGTTCATATCACGTATAAACATAGATTCATATACAGTCTAGACACTCATTGAAATACATGCAAGAAGCTTTCTAACAAGTCTGCATGTGGTTACTCTAAAACTAAGTGAGGTACGAGGCTAGTTTTGTTTCAAAATATATTATTATTTGTTATTTTATCAAGCTCGGTCTCGCACGCGTTTCTTGAATATTTTATAACTGAAAGTAATAATATATTTAATGGTTCGTGCTCAAAGGACGTGTAATTTATTATGACTAGTTCTATTGTTAAAAAGTCTGACCTTTTAAAATTCACAGACGTGGGCGTTCACAAAAATGTTATAATTTATTATTGACGATTCTCGAACATTGTATCTACTTAAATTGCGTTTAGTTTTTTGTACACTAACCATAACTTAATTACGCTTAAAGCTACGCTGTGACGTAGTTACTAGGCGGTATAAGGCATAGTTGCCAGTTATTCTGCCGTCGCACAGTATACATACTGTGCGACGGCAGCATAAAGCAGCCTACTTCGCCGAACTTTACTGAAAAGGCCTAGTGTTACTGTATAGCACAGTATTGCCAGAATACAGTCGTGCGCGCATTAATACGAATAAAGTTATTCTGGCAGTACTGTACCCTTTGAACAAGAAGCTGTTCAAAGGGCACTGTAGCTAGCGAAATTAGTAGACAAATGAGGCTTTATAACCTAATCAACCACATTTACGTGCGCACTGCAGTGTCACGCAAAACTCCATAGAGTTCAGAGTTCTGAGTGACTGCAACTTATATGGGCAGTTGTGTCACTTTACATCAGGCAAATGACTTTAATTTAATAAATAAAAAATAAAATAATTAAGGACAGTTACACAATAAAATACACAAAACTGATTTTATTACAATTTTAAGCGATACTGTATTTTTTGAAAAAGAATCTGTTGAATCATTGGTGTGACAGAAATGAAAACTATCGTGATTATTTCTCTACTTTGTATTTTATTTATCACTAGTTGCACCCCGCGGTTTCACCCGTGGATAAAAAGTATTTTAATTGCTCCTCCAGCCGCTCCTTTGCTCATTCAGCCGTTTGAGCGTGAAAACATACACACATGCAAACTTTCGCCTTTATAATATTAGTGTGATTCTTATGTACTGTAGATAATAAATGTCTACACTATTAGTGGTTGTACCCCTCATGAGTCTGTCTGTGCGAAATTTAAAACTGATAAACAATATTTTAGATATTCAGGCTCTACGATTTTGAAAAATTTACTTCAGCTGAAAAATAAATGTCAACCATATAGTAATCGAACTAGCTCAAAATATTTCATGAAAACTAGTTTAGACTCGTGACTTGTAGAGGAGAACAGCTGGACAGCCGGACATCCACCGGACATACAAAATCATTTTGCTCATGCTGAAATGAAGATGCTTCGGTCTCTCTTAGTCAATAATATAGTTTATGGGAATAATTATCTGTGTACTGGTCATGTTTAATGTAATCTAAGCTTTAAATGCGATGGTTTAAGTTTTCTTTCTAAAAATAAACAAGAACACTTTCAACATACTGCTAAAGTTTACAAGAGTAAACCTTCTCTTCCGTAGTTATATACAAGCGTTGGAAGCCAACAAAACAAAGAGTTCGCCGATCGCGTTACTTCCACACCTCACTATTACCTAATTGGTGTTTCTTTCCTTCCAGGTTTCCTGTCAACATGTGCTACAGTATAATACTGATAATCTTTAAGTGAAATAGTCAGCGGCTTTGGAAAATGAAGTTGGAACGTGTGAAGTTATTGCTGCTTGTGGCGTATCTCTCGGGGATTATTTTAGGTAAGTTTCGCAAATCTTTTTTTTTTTTTTTTAAAGGATCAATGAACGTTATCACATACATTATTTAAGTTATCGGTATAAGTGAAAAGTTTAACAGATGTGCTACCAGCATTATTGACCACAAATTACTAAATAAAAACATTAGATACCTACTTATATTGAGACAAGATACTATACTTACAATTATACAGTAAAGAGAAAGAGAAAGAGAACGGCCAATGCAAACAAATTATTACTCTTAGTGTAACCTAACGTAAGTTTTTTATTAATCCAATAGCAGACCCGGCAAACTTCATACCGAATAAGTAAATTTGTCTATGAATGAATATCTATGAATGTGCATGCTTAGGATTTAAATTTATTTTAATGCTTTGACATAAATTTTTGGTACTATTATCCTATGTATATATATATAAATAGAAAAATCATGAAATTTAGTCCATCCGTTCTTTAGTTATAAGTGGTGTAACTAACGCGACTTTGTTTTATATATATATATATATATATAGATCACTAGTTGCGCCCCGTGGTTTCACCCGCGTATAAAAAGTATTTTAATTATTTGCTCATACCACGGGAAAATTTCACTTTTCCGGGATAAAATGTAGCTTATATGTTAATCCAGTGTATAAACTATCTTGGTACTGAATTTCATCCAAATTCATTTAGCCGTTTAAGCGTGAAGGAGTAACAAACATACACACATACAAACTTTCGCCTTTATAATATTAGTGTGATTTATGCGAAGAATAATTTGTATTTGGCTGAATTTACGTGCTTTTTTTTATATGTGACCATTATTAAGGTCTATAAACAATTGAAATATTATAAATAGAGGTTGCTTTAAAAATATTCTCCAAGAATCATTACAGTACAGATAAGAATTGGTGCGTCTTAAAAGGTTCATAAGCACTCTGTTACTTCGCTGTATAATTTAATGATTTTTCCTCTAGTCAAAAGTTTGACGATAAAGTTTGTGAAAGGTTTTCGAAGGTTCAATTATTAGCTCAATCAATCGGAACAATTTAAAAATGTACCAGAAGATATAACGCTACGGTCTAATTACCAAGACTAAGCAAATAATTGCTAAACATCTCACTATGAAAAAATTTTCAAAAAATTTTAACTCATGCACTAATGTAACGTTTTGTATTTCCTCATGCAAATGTTAACCACTGTGGTTTATGGAGCCCCAATGAAAATAGCACCTAAAAGTTTCCCAAATAAGCACCGATCCATTTATTGTTTCAGTCACAGATAATATATTACTATACTGCTTTATGTGCTCTCAGAAATAAAATGTACACTCAAAAATTTCATAAAGACAAATTTCACTGTGGCGCGTCAAAAAGAGCGTTAGTCGATGTTCTAAAGAAGCCTTAATTGAAATTTGTTTTATGTAAAAGTTTTGCAGGGCCTTTTTGAAGTCTTCATTATTTACAAGAGATATTCCCAATAGAGCAACCAATCAAATGGATGGTACTCTTTTTATTCCTACTATTGGTAAATGTTGTTGTAACTGTTGTTATAAAGTGGATTGGCTGCAACAACAACAAATAAAACAACAACGCCGGTGGGAGCACGCCTCGCGATCGGAAACTTAACGCTCACGTACTAAATGCAAACTTTGCTTCGGGGCTAATAAAATTTATTCTCATCCTCTGTCCATTACAGACTTATTTCTTCATTAGGTTCTGATGTTTTCAGCATGGACACAAGTTTTCTTTACTTCTTTTTTCATTTCGACTGACCCGATAGCTCAGAGGTAGTTACCCTGCTTCTTAGTTGTAGGTTATAACTTTTTCTGTTTTGTATTTACTATGTAACTTTGTATCATATAAAGAGCTTATCTGCTTTATGTATCTACAAAATATTAATTTTAATTTAATTTTTTAATAACTAATAAAAAAACATTTTAGGAAAGAGAAGTTAATTTATTGGGTTCAATCTCAGTCCTAACACTAAAAAGAACTTAAAAAAACGAAGAGGCGTCCAGCTATAAACTTCCCTAGCTCTACATTATCGAGTTTGAGTTCTTGCGCTGGCGAAACTTTCTGGAAGGGATGGGTGATAAAATTACTCCCAATTTATCCCTTGGACCGGCCATTTGTAGCACCCGTGCGCCGCGGCTGCAGAGTGATTTCGGCTAAATCCCTGAGATACAAACCGGTGGATCTGTTTAAAGTATTCAATGTCTGACTGGAAGCCACATTGTGTCGAAGGGGATAAATAAATCAGAATTCAATTTTCTCTTTTGGATTTTATGTTTTTGTCGTTATTATTTGATTACTATTACCATAAATGTATGTGAATTGTTTAAAGTACAGGCATTGTTTGTATGTGTTTGTGTTTTTGGAAGTAGTTTGCTTAAATTTGGTGCAATTCACACAGTTTTTTATGCAAGAAAGTGACAGCAATACGCGTTTTAGCGATCAGTAAAACGAGATGCATTGTTTATTTTTTAGGTGAAAATTTGCGCTGTGTTCACTAAACATCAATATACAGACATAACCCCTGTGATAAAAATATTACCTACAAGCTGCGCCCCGCGTATTCATCCGCAGATAACAAGAAGCCTATGTGTTAATCCACTATATAAGCTCATGTCATGTGATTTTTTTATCCATGGTAGTAAAATTGTGGAGCGTTAAGTATTCGATTAATACTTTTAAAATAGCAAAAAAAGCAAACGTACACCTCATCTATAAGATCATAAAAACCAATTAAAACTATTTTATTTTAAAAAAAATGTGCAGGGCACTCTTTGAGGACTGCTGATATAAGTGAAAACTAATTAACTTGTGACATATAGCTCACATACGAAGCGTGCGGTGACGGTGACGTGAGTTTTACGCTTTTTATTCACCAAAAATTACACATACATACATAGTATACATGGAAAGCGTGCGGTGACGATGACATGAGTTCCATCATTTTTGTTCACTCAAAAAATGTGCCTAAAGAAGTTTTCAATTAAAAAATCTTCGCTTCCATTTGAATCACCTAGATTAGTCACGGGGAACTATATAACAATCACTATTCCATTGACGCTTCCAAGTTTAGCATTAGCTTCAAATTGGTAGTAACAGTTTACTAGGTTTTACTAGGTGGTAGGACTTTGCTGCAAAGTTCGTCAAGGTAGGTACCACCGCTTTGCCAGTTATTCTGCCGCCAAGCGGTAGTGTGGAAGCACTACTGTGTTTTGGTTTGAAGGGCACTGTAGCTAGTGAAATTATGGGCAAATGAGACTTTATGACCTGATCTCACAGTCTAGCAATCTTATTACTAGATTGTGTTGATGTCTCAGGATGACATGCGCAGTGCAGTGTCACGCGAAACTGTATATAGAGTTCCGAGTGATACTGCAACTGATATAGGCAGCCGTGTCACTTAACATCAGGCGAACTGTTAGCTCGTCAAGTCATACGTCAACATCTATATGATGTGGCTAAGATCATTATTGACATTTACAACTTCAATTAACGTTTCTTCAAACACAGCCGATTGAGTTTACCCCAACCATTAGCTTGAGCGTCAATACCAACTCAAGATAGTACTCTGACCTCGGACGTTGCTTTGCGAGACTTTTTTCTTTGCACAAGCGGTTTTACTAACAGTAATTAGATTTGCTGAATTTACTTTGAAGCAAAGTCTTTGAAGTTTGCGGAATGGCCGGAGGCAGGTGAGCGTGAGTCTTTATAAACGAGCCTGTCCCTTTTTTATATGCACAGTTATGTTTGTTTTTACTCAATTCTTGCGAGAAATTGTCAATTTGGCAAAATTGGATTAGTTTACAAAAATCTTGTATTCCTTTTGTTTTTAGGGCAAAATTGTAGAAATGTTTCAGTATTTATTTGACTGAAATTAAAAGCTTCAGTAGACAATAAGACGGTCAATTTGATACAGTATAATTTTACTTTTCTTATTTGTTGCCTTGCCTTAACATTCATACAATTAATTTCCATTTATTTTACTATTGTTTAGAATATAATATAGGTAAGTAAATTTTGTTTTAATATTTTTTATCAAGAGAATGCTTGGTTAGTTCTTTTGTGAAATTAATTCGTGGGTCGTGCCTAAGTAATGTATAATGTCAACGCTTTGTTTCACTTAAAATATTAAAGACTACCCGAGGCAGAATGATAATAATCCTCAAAGCGATACGAGTCGTTATAATTTAGCAACAATTTAGACGTGGGCTAGAGAGTGTGGGATTTACATAGAAAATTTAAGTTTAGATTACACGTGCCTAGCGTGTGCCCTCCCTAGTACCAGTGGCGTAATTACTGTAATTGTTTCATCAATTAACAAAATGTTCAATGTTATCTGTGAACACATAAGGTCATCATTATTGCGTTATAATAATATGTCTTATATGTAATTTATAATTATTTACTAGTTTTAATGCTAATGACACCATATAGCAAGCGTTAAATAAAAAAATTGCATGTTTTAAAAGATGTGAATAACGACTTTATACTTTTAGAGTAATATTATTGAATTCATTGCTTAATCCTAACAAACATTTTTCGCAAAGAATATAAAAATAATTTATTATTATACTTTTAAAATATTATAATCACACTAATATTATATAGGCGAAAGTTTGTATGTGTGTTTGTGTGTATGTGTGTATGTTTGTTACTCCTTCACGCTCAAACGGCTTAATAGATTTGGATGAAATTCGGTACCAAGACAGCTTATACACTGGTTTAACAAATAGGCTACATTTATTCCCGGAAAAATGAAATTTTCCCGTGGGATAAGTAATTAAAATACTTTTCATCCGCGGGTGAAACCGCGGGGCGCTACTAGTGAATAATAAAGTTCTGGAAAGCATTAAAATTTATTTATTAAACAAAAACAAGAACTCGAATATACCACTTTGAAATACACAACTAATTTTACATACATTTAAGCAAAAGTTTGTTTGTACAGGATGAAACGCGTCATACATAAACAACGGAAAAGTTTAACCAACAAGAAGCAGCTTACAGAGCAAACAACATACAAATTACAATCCGTCAACCATTAAATTTTACTAATACCTATTAATTCATGAAAATGACTACATTATAGACTCCCACTGAAAGATTTACATGTTGTTGAGATTCGTCGAATTTACAAGGGTACATGTTATGCTTATGTAAATACTTGGGTACGAATTAATGTGCCGAATTCACGCAATGTCCTAATAGAAAACGCTGCCTTGAGGAAAACGCGAGGCAATGCCTACTCAATGTTATTAAAGTAATCTAAAGGTAAATCTAAATGATAACGGATTTTCACCAATCCAGACATTTGCTTTGAAACTTTATTACCGCTTCTTGTGAATTGAGAGATTTTCTACAAAATTAACCTCAATATTTTCAGTATTTTGTTAGGATTTGTTTTTTTTTTTCTTTGAGTAAGTATGTTATTAGATTCATATCATAGGAGGTTTAGAAATACTAGGAATTTTGTGATAGCTAAGCCGTTTCTGAGAAAGTTATGAGCACAATCACGCAGATTTTTGTAATACAAAATTTAATATAGAATGTGTGTGAAAGTAATCATCGTGAGGGAATTATCTCTATCTTCACTGTTGTAAAAGCTGAGAACTTCGATAGCTTTATAAGTTATTAAGGCCGAATGGGATTCAATAGAGTATGCATGAGTTAGCGCAGAACCACACTCGCTCTCGCTGATGGTCATAACACTGCACCTGTCTGTAAAAATCGCTTTTGTTTATTGTTTAATAGGCTTGCGTTTGACCACTATCGCACCTGATGGTAAGTAACGATGCAGTCTAGGATGTAACGCGCTTGCCTAGAAGATACCTGTTCACTCTCGATTTGAAGACTCCAAGATGTAGTTATCGGGAAATACGGACGCCGGTAAAGCGTTCCACTCTTTGGCTGTTCGCACGATAAATGTCGAACCAAATCGCTTTGTCCGCACATGTGGGGTATTAACCATGTAACGGTGGCGTTTTTTCGTACATTTGGTTGTCCGGTGGTGGAAAGGTGATGACGGAATCAGGTTATGAAACTCTAATGCGCACTCTCCAAAATGCACTCGATAGAAAACCGGTAAACTGGCAACTTTGCGTCTATGGTCGATATTATCGTGTAAATAACTAAAAAATTGGCCATTACTGCTTATGCTATCGTGTAACCTTGAAATGTGGGAGGGTGTATTTTGAAAACAAACTGGTGTCGAATGTGCCTTTCAAGTTAATTGAAATCGATTTCGTGTTACAACGTAGATGATGGATTATGAGTTGCTTTTACGCCATTCATCCGAAACCATTCATAAAATTATGAAATTACATATTTTTATATTAAAAGCAAAAAAAAATGTTTTTCAGGTTATTATATATTGATGTTTTTGGTGTTTTGAGGCAAAGGACAACAAACAAAGTAATATTAAATAAATAATTTTTTTTATAGGCACTTTAGCCAAATAAGAGCACGTAGAGCTTTGAATTGAATATTTTTTATATATTAAGAGATTTTTATATATTTAGAATATTTATCTTTAAGTTATCACAAACGTCCGCCGATACAAGATATATAAATTTTGCATAATAGAATAAATCATAAGCTTTTTTAAAAACAATTTTATTTAGTTTCTATTGCAGATATTATTTATATCAAATAAAACTCGAGGTTTCTTTGTTCTAAATATTAATTAAAAACTGTTAAAATCGGTCATTGTGTTCGTATTCTTTGCCTTACGGCGAAATTCAGCATGCGCTGAATTTTAGACTGAATCGATATGTAAGTCTACAACGTTAAGGTCGGTGTTTCTGTGACGGTTTTACCAGCATGTTTTGTCATACCCTACGCTTTGAGGAATCACATTCAATAACTTTGAATCGGGCTAAGTATAATTAAAATCAACATGCAACATGCGTAAAAAATAGTGCTTTCTAAGTTCAATTTCAACAAAACATTTTGATCCTAATTATATATATATTAGGTACAGTTTGATTCTATGAATTAACAAGATATTAAATAACACTCAATCAGAATTTTCCGAAAGTTAGTTATCTTCATGATACCCTACAATTATTAATTAATTAAGTGTAACAGGATGTTGAATAACCTCAATTAGAATTGTGTTTACCAAAGTGAGCTCTCCTTAATTTAACACTTGTATTTATGTTCTTGGTAAACATTCAATAAGACTGCGAAATTAATCGAATCTATCCTTTGGTTATACTGTTTTAGATGTAATAATAGTTACAATTTTTTATTGTTTTGGTATTGTAGCCTACCTTCAAAACCGTAGTTTGTAGATTTGATTCTCGCTCAGGACAAACATTTGTGTGATGAATGTAGGGATTAGTTCTATGTAAAATATACTGTGTATGTATTGTTAGTTTGTTAACTGCTTTTTAAAACATATAAGTATTCTATCAGCATCTAGTTCAAAATAGAAGTTTGGGCTAGATGGCATTGTAATATTTTTTTTTTATGTTACTGAATGATTTGACGAGCTAGCCGTTCACCTGATGTTAAGCGCCACGGCTGCCCATAACAGAACAGTGTCAATCGGAACCCCAAAATAGTTTCGAGCAACACTGCACTGCATATTTCCACCAATAAGAAAAATTTATTTATTAAAAAAATGCTTGTGTGTCATGCGAAACTTTATATCTAGAGTTCCGAGTGATACTGTACTATTATGGGCGCCCGTGTCGCTTAACATCAGGTGAACAACTAGATTGCCACATCATTGACTATTATAAAAACCAAAAAATATCATCATTGTATCGAAATTTAATTGCAGAGGGGTGATCACGAAACTTTGATTGCAATGCAACAGGAGAAAAAACTAACTATGCTCATAAACTGCATATTAAAACTGTCAAATCTATACAAATTTGTGTTTATATCGGTTGAAATCGAGTTACGAAATTACCCAGCAAGTCCAAGAACGGTATAGTAGATACCTAGTCGCAGTTATGGAATGCATATGTCCATATCAGTCCGTAATACATACTTATATTATAAATTTAAAATTAATTTGGTCTGTCTGTTTTGTTACCTTTCGTGACTAAAATGGCTCAACTTATCACAATGAAAAGGGTCATGCGTTTTAGTTTGTAGCCTGGTATACCTTCTGTCTGGATCCTTCCTTTTCTTAAAAATAGCGGCATCTCATTACTCTCATCAACCAATACCTTACAGCGCTAAGCTTTGACAGCCTCTGTGGTGTGGTGGTTGAGCAGGTCAACTCATAATCTGGAGAGGTGGGTTTGATTCCCGTGGCAGGACAAGTATTTCTGCGCAAAAAAAACGCTAATACTTGTTATGAGTCTGGGTGTTGTGGGGTCATGGTCCTAGTAGTTCCTAAGTCCCTAGACATAGAGAATCCTAGTTAGGGTCCAAAATATATGTATGTGAACGCTGGGCGTTATGTTTTTTAATAGCTGACCCTAATTTAAACAAGTTTTGTATGAAATAAAAATTTCTCAAACATCGCGTTACGTTGGTATTTTGATATACGCTTTTACAGTTACACTGGTGGCGCCACTGGAAAATTGACTTAGAATTAAATTAAAGCTAGATCTGGGGAATGCTAGCGCGATCCGATCTCGCCCCACTCTGAAATTGTTTTTGGTTCCTAATAAAAATACTTATAAAAAAAAAATACTCCGGCGGCAAACGGATCACGAAGGGGTTTTAGTGGGTTCTAAACCCATATACTCTCAGCCATCGCCCCCGTGGTGGTATGGAAATGCAAGGCCATTTCCCCCTAAAAAGACAAAGATCAGCTAGTAAATTTCACTCGTAAATTGAACTACAAGATCGTGTGAAAATGTTCAGGTGTGGCAATGTTTAGTTAGTATTCTGCAGACCTCCACCGTGTTCTACGCTGCCACTGACAACTGATAAGAAAAGTACGTGCTACGTTCCGTCGATGACAAGGCGTAGCTCTCGTAGCACCGCTTGCAGCATTTCGTAGACGTTGAGAATTAAATTTAAGAATCTCTGTAACAATTATATTTGAGATAACGGATGACTAGGAATTTAGGGGTTGTATACATTTGCTGTGATATAAATTAGGAACATAATTCTTAACCGTAATATAAATGCGAAGCGTTTTTGTTTGTTCGTATGATTTTAGGTATATTTGTTTGTGAGCCTATCACGCTAAAATTACTGAACTGATTATCTACGAAGTTTTGCACACAGGTTACGTCTATAATATCCAAAGAAACAAATAATATTTTATCCCCGACAAATTAAGAGTTCTTGTGGAGAAACAAGTAAATTACGGGGTGAAATCACGGGGTTCCTCAAGTAAATTAATATAGGCACAGACATAAATTATTTTTATAGTATGTTCCAAAGTTAGATATACAAAGATTACAAAACTAGTATGTACGCGGAAAACTTGAAATTGCCAGATAACTTGTAGTAGTTAATATTCACAGCCATGCACGTGTCGTATGCAAACGACTGTCAGCGGTATTACCCTCGCATATTCGTAGAAACACGCTTCGAATATGCTCTTAGAAGAGAACTGAAATCGATTTAAATATTGACGACTTTAAAACTTAATCGAGACTTTTGTGATTCTTGAACACGATGTTTTCCTAGCTGTTTTTAGTAACCACCATTGGACCAAAAGGACCAATTTTCTACGTAACTTAAATAATCATTCATCTGACTGATTTGATTACCGCAGTTGGTAGTAACCCCGTCTTTTGAATTGTAGGTCGTGGGTTCGATTCCCACCCAGGGCAAACACTTGTGTGATAAACGTCGATGTTTGTTCTGTGTCTGGTGTGTTATATTGTATTCTAGTATGTATTTATAAACAAAAAGTATGTAAGTATTGTATCAGTTATCTGGTTCCCATAGTACAAGGTTTACTTAGTTTTGAGCTAGATGGCGCTGTATAAAATGTTTACAAATATTCAATATATTGATGCAGTTGCCTCGGATTGAAAGTCACATGAGCTACCACTGAATCACACTCGCTCTCTTTTATATGCAATGTGCATCGGTTTATATTTTCCTTTAAAGCTTTTGATACTATTATACTTTACATAAAATGCTCATTATTATTTGATAGACAACCTAAATATTTATTAGAAAAAGACCTTAATTTAATGAATGTAAGTCATGAGTGTATTGTTAATATTTATATCCAATCAAATATGACTACAGTGAAGCACGAAACGAGCCAAAAGATTCATATTCTTCGCAGTTAAGGAAAAATGAAGCAGAAATATATAAGTATCTACTGTTAGCCTTATAGCAAAAACTTGGATTCAGACGCTACTACGGTTTCTAGCAAGATTTATTACATTAATCACGTTTTGCCTCTCTAGAGCGCGTCATTTGCGCTTCCTTGCTTGCTCTTTATGTAGAAGTTATTTTCAGTTATGAAAATAAACTTTATGAGAGGTTTATTTTTACAAAAGATAAATTTAGTTAGAGATGCCAATGGTTATGTAATACTGGTGCTAGTGCACTAGTTACGTGGTTCCGTGGTTACTTGAAAATTATTGATGATTAATCCAGATCGCTGTATTCAGATTTATGTACAGAATTTTACCTATTTGTAGGTTTTTTTTTTTGCTTGTGTGGTTTTCATTTCAAAACAGCTGAATTTAATTGAATGAAATTTTGCACAATGTGTGACTAAAACATTATCTATACCATTATCGTCTACACTTTATCCGGGAATTATTTAGACATAAAAAATGGTGAAATGCGGCTCTAGATCAAACTATCATTTCCACAACTTCATTTACAGGTGACGCGCCGTGGAGATCGGTAGAGACCAACATCAGCCCATTCAAAAACACTTTATTGCTTTTTAATGTCTCGTGAATAAAAAATCTAAAACCGGTTTCAGATTTCAAAAAAGTTCAAATACATTTTACTGTGAAAAGGCGTCTGGCATCACCTTTTTATTAACACTCAAACCTAATTCAGAAGGCAGTAACAGCACAATAAAATGCCCGTAAAACCACCTCAAACTAAATAAAAGGCAAATAGAAATTGTTTCTAAATGTGCTCGCGTTTTATTGCGGTTCAAAGTGTTTTATGTGCTAATTAGAATCTGCTTTTATCACGGTAATAAATATTTATAGCTCTCACGCATAACTGTAAAGAATATAGAGCATAAAATTTATCGTAAAATTATATTCGATATAGATCTTATTAGAAAGAGATGAGGCACTTCTTATTCAAAAATTAACGTATGTATTGCTATCTTTTTCATTCTCACAGCACGGCAAACTGTAAAAGAACTTTTGTGTAATTTATTTTCTCCCCTGTTTATTTATTTCTACTGTATTATGCATTCATTCGTCAGCCTAGTTAAAAATTAACGTATGTATTGCTATCTCTTTCATTCCCACAGCACGGCAAACTGTAAAAGAGCTTTTGTGTAATTTTATTTTTTCCCTGTTTATTTATTTCTACTGTATTATACATTCATTCGTCAGCCTAAAGTTATCCATTGCTAGACATAAGCTTATCTTAACGAAGGTTTATTTTACAGTCTTGAGGTGTTCGGAAGTTTTCCTTGCAATTTTTTGTAGGTTCATCAAGCCGGCCCTTAAGTACATTTCAGAGTCATGATATACATTACGCATATCCATTGTTTAACCCAACGGGTATCCATAAAACATTTTGTCACAGAAAACTTATTAGTCCTGTAAACAGATTTTTGAACGAATCTTTTTGTGTGTAGCATTTTTGGTCACACCAATAACCATCACATAAAGCCCAAACAAAAGATACACGTCAAGTCTTTAACTACGTTTAAAAACTATTAGTTATTTGATATTCATCAATGGAACAATAACCACGGCACGGCGTATTATCGGAAAAACTCTGTGGCCGTGCAAACTTTGCGTGAGAAGTACGGAGAAGTGAGAGATTTTGACTTGTAAAATGCTTGAAAAAACGGTATTCATTATCACATACTGTACCTGCTAATATTAGCCATTTGCAATAATTACATATTATGACTTTGATTTTTATAAGATAGAAAAAGATATACAATTCACATTATTGCATAGTAGCAAAAGTTGCTTTTTATATAAATATCTTTCAAAGTAAAGCATCTTTTACGGGTACATATACGACCAAATTGCTGACAAACAAAGGTCCCTACAAGATCCTACAGCTGCGTCGAATAGACAGTCTTGTTTATGATTTCATCTCGTCATCCCAATCTGGTTTGATTGTCGATCCAATTTAGTCCGCCTAACGATATTCAAACATTGTTTGGATGTAATTCGATTAGAATCGATGTGTAACGAGGCCATTGAATTTAATTATTCCCTTATAGGTAGCATTTCTTTTGTGTACTATTTCGGTCACAATTTGGGTAAAGCTCATGAACGATTTGGTTAGATTAAAATATCGTGTGAAGTAAATTTTTTTGGCATGTACCGTAATTATGGTTTTTAATATACCGAACTAAAAGGTTTTGACTTCAACCGCTTAAGTAAAGTTAACGTGCACTCGTTTCAGACCTCAGTATGATTTTTATCCCCTGTCCAAAGATAATGTTCATTATGATATGTTACGTTGAAGATCTTTAAGCTCTTTTTGACAATAGAACTCGCACGCTTGCTTTTATAAACGAGACAAAACCAAAGTTGTCTGTAGGGTGATCATGGAACTTTGATTAAATTTTTTTAAATTTTACTTATCAGTTAATTTTTATTAAATTTTAATATAGGAGAAATTTCATTCCTAATTTAAAAAATTCCTCATGATCTATAATAATAATAATAATAAACTCAAGCTCAACGATCACATACACAGATCCTGGATCCTAACTAGGATTCTCTTAGTCTAGGGTCCTAGGAACTACGAGAACCATGGTCCCACAACACCTAGACTCAGAACAAGTATCTGCGCTTTTTTCTGTGCACAAATACTTGTCTTGCCACAGGAATTGAGCCCACCGCCTTCGGGTTATAAGCCGACCTGCTCAACCACCACACCACAGAGGCAGCGCATAAAGTACATATTAAAACTGTCAAATCTATTCAAATGTATTTTTTTATTAGTTGCAATTAAGTTCCATGATCGCTTAGCTGATAATACTAAAATTTAAAACGTCAACTATCTATAATCTATAACAAAACACGTGCAATAGTCTTGAACAATGAAATAATGAAGTCGTTGAATCAGTAGCACTTATAACTTTTACGAATTCATATACCAGTAAATGTAGCTCCACACCATCCAATCTGCCCTGTGAGCTGCTGGGCGATCACGAAACTCGATTGCAACCAATAGAAACACATATTTATATGGATTTGACAGTTTGAATACGCAGTTTATGTGCATAGTTAGTGTGGAAATTTCTCATGTTGCATTGCAATCAAAGTTTCGTAATCACCTCACTGCCATGCGATCTGCTACGCGATCATCTGAAATCGTGGTTAATTGAACCGGAACACCTCTCCACACGATGCGATTTGACTGATTGAGAGACGATTGTATGGTGTGTAGAGTACTTAATATTATTAGATTTATGTTATGTCTACGTGTATTAATTGAAGGGTTGAGAATAAAAAGGTTTTAACTGTCAAGTTGATAGTTTCGAGAAAATTTACTTTAAACTTCAGCGGCGTCATTTTAATGTAGTGCTTATAAGGTAACAGAAAAGGTTTATGTTAGTTTTAGTTGCTTGAAAATGTTTTATTTCTATTTTAAAATACTAAATATAGTACTAATTCATAAAATTACTGTAAAAATATAATATAATAAAATAAATATAATAATGTTTTTATGCTAAGCGAACTGTATTCCTGTGACCGATAAACCGTTTTTAGACTCAAAATCTCCAGATTTAAGTCTCATTTCGGTATTTTGAGAATGTATTATTGTAGATAATTTCACGCCGAATCCAACAATACCCATAAGTCATTTTGTGAAAAAAATCAGTTAAACCCTTTTTGTTCTCACCCCTTCAATTGTTAACTTGTGAATTTCACCTTATTAGTTTAGTTAGACAATTTACATGAACTTTTTGAAGTAAAACTAATATAACTCCTACACATCACATAAATGCTTGTCCTCGGTGGGTATCGAACCCGCAACCTCTCAGAGGGCAGAGCTACTACCAACTGTGCTATCAGGCTAGTCAAAAAAGGGCTACACCGTAGGCGATTCAGTCAGTGCAAAACCAAGAGAGAGTCAGTGAATTGCTTTATGTGGCAAGGTTTTTTTTTTTTTTTTTTTTTTTTTTATGTTAAGGAATGACGTGACTACCTAGCCGTTCGCCTGATGTTAAACGACGCGGCTGCCCATATCAACTGCAGTGTCACTCGGAACTCTAAAGTATAGAGGTTCGCGTGACACTGCACTGCGCATGTCATCCAGAGACATCAGCACAATCTAGTAATAAGATTACTAAACTGTGAGATCAGATCATAAAGTCTCTTTTGCCCAGTAATTTCACTAGCTACAGTGCCCTTCAAACCGGAACACAGCAGTGCTTGCGCACTACTGCTTGGCGGCAGAATAACTGGCAAAGCGGTGGTACCTACCTAGACGAACTTTGCAGTAAAGTCCTACCACCTAGTAAAAGTAGCAAATCTACTATAAATAACAGTGAAAAAACTCTTCGCGTAATCTTATGTCGGAATGAAAATATCGTACCTTGAAAGGTTGATCTTTTGAAAACCCTTCCATAGTATAACAGCTCTACGCCATAAAAGCGTAGTATTATTTTATATTCTGTGATAAAAGTAAGATGCCAAATATCAAGTCTGTTTATAGGTAGATTTAGCGACTTGGGTTTTACATTGTCTGTCAGTTATTCACTAAGGATAAAGCTTTTTATTAAAACATAATAGATAGATAATTTAATTCAAGTGTAATCTCATTAGAATTTGATGAACATGTCTGCGTTAAAATGTATCTTCTAAATTAAATCCCGCCTCAAAGTCGGTGGCACTTCACGGTTGCTTTTGACACCTGCGGTCTCAAATCGACATCGACTTCTTTAACAGGTAATGCTTTGATCTTGTATGAAGCTGTTAAAAATGGGGTACAAATACTCAAAGGCACCTCTAAGGTGTGAGCTCGGTATGGGCTATAGCCGAGAAAAGGGATCGAAAAGACCACGGCTACTGGAAGAGTAAACCCTAAGGAAAGTGGACGTTCTAGCCAACTCACATCGTACGTTGACCTCACTGGTGAGTTCGGTATTTGATTGTATGAATGCTTATTCCTGAGTGGTATTCGCTGCCACGGTGGATAGAAGTACATACCGCGCAGGTTTCGTTCAGTTATTTAGTATGAAGTTAGTTATTACTAGGTGATAGGACTTTTCTGCAGTTTGTCTAGGTAGGTACCACCGCTTAGCCAGTTATTCTGCTGCCAAGCAGTACTGCGCAAGCCCTGCTGCGTTCCGGTTTGAAAGGAACTGTAGCTAATGAAATTACTGGGCAAATGAGACTTATGACCGCGCTAAAGTACAGAGTTTCGCGTGCAGTATCACGCGAAACTCTGTACTTGAGAGTTCCGAGTGACACTGCAACTGATATGGGCAGCCGCGTCGCTTAACATCAGGCGATCTTTTAGCTCGTCGAGTCATTCCTTAAATAAATAAAAAAACCACTGCAAGAGCTAAATAGTTGGTGCCATAGTACCGCATATGTATTGTATCGCATTGTATTGTTTTAGCGCGACTGACGTTTATATTCTTTGGCGACACAAAAATAACTAACTGGCATAAACTTCATCCTGAGTGATACTCGTGCGGTATTCTATCCATAAAGATAGCGTAATAAGTGTAGTAAGTGGGTATTACTGAATACCCACTCAATGTTCTCTATCGCAAACGGTAGCGAATACCGCTTAGGTTAGGTTTGAAGTCCGGGACTTTTCTCACTTGTTAATGATGGAAAGAGGGAAAACGGGGATATCAAAATCGACTTCTGCCACTGACTACCAACACAATTTTTTCCGTTATCACAGGGTATAAAATTTGAATTTATGTCATGAAGTAACCCAAAGCAATTTGCTCGGTAATTAGAATTGCGAGGTTTACATGGTTTAATTAACATCACCCGAGGGTGCGATTCGCAAATTGAAATTTATACTGTGTGCACGTGGGTTGAAGCAAGAGGAACAGGGCTTGTGCACTACATGAGGGTTTGTGATGGAACAAGGTAAAAATGAAAATAGTGTAACGAATCGATGCTCAAATCAAGATTTCATTTACGATTTGATAATTTTTGAATTAAATTCTCGACTTAAACGCAAATCTACAACAATAGCCATTCTGTAATACAGGTATGATAATTTTATATATTAGTGCTTGCGGTGTATAATAATAATAATAATAATATGTGTGGACATCTCACACATCTAGCCCCAAACTAAGCAAAGCTTGTACTATAGGAACCAGATAACTGATACAATACTTAGATACTTTTTGTTTGTAAATACATACATAGAATACATTATAACACCCAGACTCAGAACAAACATCGATGTTCATCACACAAATGTTTGTCCTGGGTGGGAATCGAACCCACAACCCGCAGTTCAGAAGGCAGGATCACTACCAACTGAGCTATCGGGCCAGTAATATAGTGTATATAGAGACCTGTTCCCGTGTTATTCCTACCTAAGATTTTTATAGATACATCAATGAGAAATACACTATACTTACAGTTTTGATAGAATTTCAAATATTATTGACAGCTATAGATATATATTTAGTAGAAAAAATTCAGTACGTTTCTTTTTTTTAACAATTACTAAAACTATCTAAAGTACTAACAAAAAGAAATTTAATATTTTTATTTGCTTAACGCCCATATTCCGTCAAGCGATTTATATATATGTAAGCAGAAACAGGTTTTGCGTAGGTTGCAACCTATATAACTATAGGCCTTCAGCATGTCCACACCGCGCCGTGTCTGGAACAAGAATGATCCGTAGCACACCAATTGATCCCTTTATATAGCCAGATGGGTGGGGCAGCGACGACAGTTGCCGGTGTTGCCACTGTAATAAATTTAAATGCTGCCACAGGGTAAATTACGGTACTGCCCGCTGCGCATAGAGTTTATAACTGGACGTAGCCGCCGTCATATATATAAATAGGTACGTCTTGAGCATGTATAATGCGCAAAAAGCGTCCAAACCAGGTTGAGACAAAGTCGCAAATAGCTACGTTATTTTCCATATAGAATACATTTTAATATTGTACTAAAACTGCAGCACGCTCCCAGAAGACATCATAACTATAAGGTTCTTTCAAGAAAATCCTGCTTATTCCAATGCATGATTGCATTTCATGTTGGCAGTATGAGCGCTACTGCATATTTGCAAGAATGCTTGTAACCATTATTCAGGATTTAATATACTCCTATGTTAACTTCATTCTATGTGTTGTTGAAACAAAATTTTGTTACATAAACCATAGAATAATTATAGTACTACTGCAATTATCTATATATTTTATTTACTTATGCCTGAACGAGGTGTTTAGATCAATTATCTATAAACGGTCAGGAACGCCAAAATGATCACCCATACTCAGCTAGCTATTATTAACGAAATGGTTGTAACTTAGTCTAGTGGAGCCATGACCTCAGCAAATTGGTTAGATTATAAAAAAAAATAAAAGTAATACAAATTAAAGTATATATATATAAATTAAAAATACTACAAAGTATACATTTTTTATAGCGATCAACCATCCAAGTAGTTACCGAACAACGGCTCATCGATCGTCGCTATGATGTAAGAGTAGCGTAAAGTGTTGTGTATACTCGTGAATTATATTAAAAAACTGGTACATATGTAACAGTTTCCTTACTGTTATTATTCTGCGCAAATCCCTAGCAATACTACAAAATAAATGCGTAATATTTCCTCCACTATTGGTAATAAAATCAAGCGCATTTCCAGAGGGAATGCGAATGATAAAACGAAACCTGGAGCAGTATCGTCAAGTATAAATAAAAGCATCTGGAATAGAATTGTCCGAGAAAGCAATTTCCGCTTCCGTAAGACGAAACAGAATCTCCATCTTGGTCCAACTTCAAGTTCTAAATAACAATACCTGAGCAATCAGTGCGACTGCCAAGCAATAGCACTTGTTACGGAATGACGTTGCATATTAATGCTGATGTTGCACGAGATGTGTTCATTGTTGTGGTTGTTAGTTACGCTGATGACAAACTACAACCAACACAAACACCACAATCTGACGATATTTGCTATTGTTTGCTTCTCTACAATTTCATACTTATCCTTAAATATTATATAAATATTAAATTGGAGTACGTGTTATTGTGTGATATCATATGAAGCTGTGCTAGAACTGTGTTTTTTAACGAAATGACATGACGTTCTAGTCACTTGCCTGATGTTAAGTGACACGACTGCCCATATCAGTTGCAGTGACACTTAAAACTAAAGTATAGTTTCGCGTGATACTGCACTGCGCACGTCATTCTGAGACATCAGCACTGTCTAGCAATAAGCTGTGAGATTAGGTCATAAGTCTCATTTGCCCAGTAATTTCACTAGCTACAGTGCCCTTCAAACCGGAACACAGTAGTGCTTGTGCACTACTGCTTGGCGGCAGAATAAGTGGCAAAGCGGTGGTACCTACCTAGACGACCTTTGCAGAAGAGTCCTACCACCTAATGATGGTATCTTTCACTGTGAGCCCACTAAGTACGCACTGCTAAGATATGGGCCTTCTCTCACATAGAGCGTATCGACCACGCTGGCCAACTGCGTGTTGGTGGATAGACATGTTCTAGAATTTTATGAGTTCCATACTGGTTTTCGCACAATATGTTCCTTCAGCTTTTTAAGACTGAGAGCAAATTTTATCATATAGCAATAACTATATCATTAAGCAATAACGCTAGTTGCGCCCCGCGGCTTCACCAGCGAATAAAAACTATTTTATTTATTTACTCATCCCACGGGAAAATTACACTTTTCCGGGATAAAATGTAGCCTATCTAGTGTATTGTGTAGTGTATGTGTACCATTCAGCCGTTTGAGCGTGAAGGAGTAACAAACATACACACAAACACACATACTCACATTTTCACACTTTCGACTTTATAATATTAGTGTGATGTGATGGTTTATAGGTTTGAAGTGTTTGTTAAGACAGGTCCTGGAACATTTGCAGCACAGCCGCACCACAGCTACATGCTATCCTAAAAAAAACTGTAAATGTGTGCCATCCGTCATTACTTTGCAGTCGAGTAAGCCGTTTATGTATGATCACAGCTTAAAGACAAAGGCAACTGAACTGAATTTACATTCTACAGGTTTACTGGTCCACTTGAGTTTAAGCAAACAACTCCTGGTTAAGTCAACATTTTATTAAGACTGTGCTCTTTCGTGATGTTTTTTTGGGTCTAATACTCGTAGTTTGAAAGCTTTCACACTTGACCTTTTTTACTAATGCCACAGAATTGCTTTTATCGTAACTTTAGTGAAATAAAAGTGAAAAATGTTAGTTATTATCAGCTAATGAATTACCAGATAATCAAATCCAATGCCTTTAAGACTTAGAAAACACAATCCAATTTTTTATTTAAACTAATGCTTGAGTTCACTTTATCCATTCTGATTCTATGCTCTAGTGTGAAAGCAAAAAATCTAGAAAGAGATATAGGGCGAGAGAGAAAGAGAAATAAGAAGAGTATGAACCATGATTAAGAACAATCTGCCAGTATAATGTGTAACGGAAAAGGAATGTTTCACCATGTTTCTTAGCTGTCATTTAAAATTGGTAGTATTATCACATCACGACATAGAAATAGTGGTACTATTTTTATTTGATTTAATCTAAAACTAGTGGATGACGTCAAGACGTCTACACTAGTATAGACTAGTAAGCCAAGGTTATCATAACAATTTCTATAGCGTGGCAATTTTTGAAATTATAAGCATTTCCTTTAGCATTAATAACGTGTAGTTAATTAAAGAGCTGATTACCATTATAATAGTCTACCGTCATAAAATGTAAGTGCGTATCACGTACAGCATAATCCTCTCTAAGTTACATCTAGTTGTTCAAGAATATTACTAATAAAGCAACTTGGGATCAAAGGGTCATAGAATAAACCCTCAAGTAGCAGGTAAAGGAACAAGACTTACAAGCCATGAACTACCTTAAGTAAATAAACCCTCTTAATGTATTTAAGGAAGAGTTAAGTAAGTATACTGAATAGTATAGTATTGTGCTGTTAGGTCCACATTGCTTTTATTTTTGGTTTCAACTTCTCACTTTTCATTAGACAATGTTTTGTTGAATTAAAGCGAATAGATATGTATGGAGAGCTGACTTGTGCAGCTGGTAGAAAATGGATGTAATTTAGTATAACCAGAGTCAGTGTACTTTGAAACCATATCTAATAGTGAGCCAATACACGCTGCTGTTGATGATGGGGATGGTAGTGGCGTTGATAATGATGACGATGTTGATGTCAATAGTGTTGATCATGATGCTAATTAAATGAATGATGTTTATGATAATAATATCTTTTTACAAACGAGTACAACCGTTCAATCGTGTATCAGTTAAGTAGCCAGAGATTTAAACTATCTGTTATATTGGCATGTGAAATCACTAGTTTATGACATCACCAGGTGCTTTGTCAATCCAGTCCCTGCAGGCTTTTTCTGTGATCATCCATCGTCACATGACGGAAAAAGATGAGGTATTTTTACTTAATTGCATAGAAAATGGTCGCAATTTGACGTCAATGTATCGAAGTCATCAGTAGTCTTGTATTGATCCCTGGGTCAATACAAGCTCTTTTTATGTACACGAATGACGCGACGTGTTCTTTCGGCTGATGTCCAACGTTACAGCTGTCCAATGGCACAGTCACTCAAAACTTTAAATTATTAAGGTCTTGTGTTACATCGCACTGCTCATGTTATCCTTTAACATTCTAGCTGGTAAGAATATGTATGATATCTAGACTGTGAGACCAAGACACTCATATCTGTCTGGGTGTTTATATTGTATTCTATGTATGTATTTACAAACAAAAAAGTATCTAAGTATTGTATCAGTTATCTGGTTCCCATAGTACAAGCTTTGCTTAGTTTGGGGCTAGATGGCGCTGTGTGAAATGTCCACTCATATTTATTTATTTATTTATTTATATTATGCGCAGCAAATTTGTTTGCTACGGTGCTGTATTTAGCAGCATAATATCTGTCATCTGTAATCTGTCCATAGTAGGTACAACCGCTTTGCCAGAGCAAACTACATAACTTAATTAACATAATTACTTAACATAACTTAGCCTAAGTACCTACTTAGGCTAAGTTATGTAGTAAAGTCCTACCACCTGATGATGAATGATTAAAGCTTCTATTCTACTACTATGCATATAGGTCGCCAGTTTTTCCTAAAGGAGTCATTAAGGCTATCATCGATGGTTCCTGCATTGACCTCATTCCTATCAATGCTGGTGTTGCTCAGGGCTCCATGCTATCACCTATGCTTTTTATTCTACATATAAATGACATATTCCTTACTAGTAACATGCATTTTTATGCAGACAACATATGCACTATAATTGATGCATAATACGCTTGTTTGCTACATCTAGCATTAAAAAATGAAGAATAAGCTCTCATGATTCATTGCTCTTGATATATAATGAACTTCAACGCACTAAAACATATTATAATTTACACTATAAGTACCTACATACTAGAAACGTCTCGAATAAAGTGCCCTAAATTCATTCTGGTAGTGTTTAGTCGATTTGAAGTGAAAGCCACAAAGAAATAAACAAACAGACAATGTTTCAGTTTTATTTATTATTTATATTAATTAAGTAGAGATTTGTGGAAATGTCGATAGCTTACGATATTTTGATTCAGTTCGAAACCAAACCAAACTCGACTACAATGTTTTGTCTAAACATGAAACGTCAAACTATCCCGCGTAAAACAATAGTTTTCCCGTAAAAGGGATACTAATTTAACTCCCATAAACCCATTTAAGTGTTTTGTCCCTTCCTGAATAATGGCTCGTTGACTGAGAGTGCGCATCGGTCGCCATTTATGAAATCCAACTTCGTACTTAACCCTAAACCGTGGAGTGGACGCGTGTATAAATGGGACCTAAGTGGTAGCAAATGAGACTAAGCATTAAGCGAAGACTAAACTTTCTGAACGCACTAATCAGAGATATACTCAAAAGGAGAAATTATGAATTCGTTCTCATATTACTACAGAATAATTATACTGGTAACAAATGCTGTTACATAAAAACTATTGTTTTTTAACTAATTCGTTATTTTTAATTAGAAACGCATGCATTATGAATAAAAACGTAGATGCAAATTTAGAAATTTGGTTGAAATGACAACGATTTCTAATGAAAATACACTTCGCCTCTATTTTTTGGTACATTATTTTTTTATATAATGTTTTATTCATCGCTTTTTTCAGTTTGGACCTATAAGAATTTTTTTGGACTTAATTAATGACAAAATTAATTTTCTTTTTAAAGTACTTTCATAATTAAAAAACAAATCACAAATAGCAGAATATAAAAATATGTGAGAAATTACCTTCCTTCCATCATCAGAATTCTTCACTCTATCATTGTTTATGGATGGGTCAGGGCCTCGGGCTTTTCACCTATTGCCCGGGGTTTACTTCAGGGGTATCTGCCCCTGGGTCAGTGTTCGGTAGCAGGCCAGCCTTAATCGGGGCCACTTTCGCTCCACTTGGTGATTTTTTTGTTAGGTGGTCGCAGTATTTTAGAACCAGGGACGTCCTTTTTGATTCCGTTCGGAGGTCTCCCCTGAAGTGGGGTAATTTTCCACAGGTGTTCGTGTGTAAGGAAATTTTCTGGACTTTCTGCAGTTTTTCTTAGTAATTGCGGCTGCACAATGCCTACCACACTATAATACCACCAATAAGTCAACAAAATGCTTTTAAAACATGAATATGCCCATTTTATGAGAACAATTATACAAAGTTTCCAAGCCAATGCTTCTCTATTGGATCTCCAGCAGACACATGTAGATTGTGATGTTACGGCCTCTAGGGAAATCTGCGAAGCTAGGTTAACTTATCCTGCTCCAGATATTGAGCAGTATTTACATCAAAATTTTGAACCTTTTAGACAAATACAATCTTCTATTACCAATAAAATTACAAGTATACATTAAAAATGTTACAAGCATGAAAAAAGTTTTTTCATGCTATTTTTTTTTTTTTTTCTTCATGCCACGTGCAAAGTTACGGCTTTTTAAATGCTTAATGAAAAATTAAAATAACTTAATCAACATTACCAGAAATCAGCTACGATTGATTTTTGGATTTTTGAACAATTAATTTAAGTACGTAATGTTTTCTACAATGCGCCTCAGACTTGTTAAAATGATATAGAAATCGACAGAATACAAGACTTAAAGTAATACTTACGCAGTATATATTTACCTCTTTTCTTCCGCTAACATAGACACAATAAGTTGAATAAAACATTACTTTTAGTTGCGTTCCATCGTCTCACTTCCTTCGATATCTCCGACGAGCGGCTCTGAAGATGGCAGAATGAAGGCACCAGGGGGTAATCACGTAACTTTTGTAGTAATGTAATAAATAATTATAATTTAAATATTTCCATAGTAACCATGATATAAGCTGCACATTGAAACTGTTCCATCCATGCAGTGTTTTTCTATCGATTGCAATCAAGTTTTCCAATACAACTGATTTACCAATTCCTAACCAGGACTCACCTGCTGAGCCACCCTCATGCTCAGCTTATCACCCGCACACCTTTTAATAAGTCACACGTATAGTATTAGGGGTAGGCTCTTACCCCTTTGTTTATGATCATCACGCCAAGGCCTACCAGAGCTAAACGATGTCATATATCAGCTCTCATGAGCTCGCTCCAGTCTCACGGTGAGAATTTAATCTACCTCTAAATTCTTACCCCTCGCTAATCGCACCGATTCTATTCGGATGAAGCGACAAGGAAAATAGGTCTTTAATAAAAGCTATCACGTGTATGATTAGATGGAAAAATTGCGAAATCACTCACATCACACTAATCACACTTCACACTAATATTATAAAGGCGAAAGTTTGTATGTGTGTGTGTGTGTGTATGTTTGTTACTCCTTCACGCTCAAAGCAATGGATTTGGATGAAATTCGGTACCAAGATAGCATATACACTGGATTAACATATGGGCTACATTTTATCTCGGAAAAGTGAAATTTTCCCTTGAGATCAGCAAATAATTAAAACACTTTTTATCCGCGGATAAAACCGCGGGGCGCAACTAGTTTTCAATAAAAAATTATGGATGTTTGAAATCAAACCACCGACCTAGATTGTGTTAATCCAATTATCAATGGTTACCAAAATAGAGAACAATAAAACTTTAACTTAATTATAAGAAAGGAAAATATGGAAATAACAAAGACATTCGTGTCGAGTAGCGGAGCCTTGACACGAAAGTTTCCGCCCTAATTCAAGTTAATCAATCAGCAAGAAAAACAATTACGCAGGTGTTTAATCTGTAAGGTTTTTGGAACGGCAAATGGCTAATTTCAATATTTCGAAACAGTTCTCTTTTAACGCGTAACGTAGTAACAGGACGAACAGCTTGTGGCTAATTGCTAACTTAATGGTTTCGACGCTTAGTGACTAATCTTATTGATCACATAATTGCAAAACCATCACTAATAGTAATGAAATAATGTTTGATAATTGTTTCTTAATTTACCTGACATAAACGGTGTAATCACATTATCGAGTTATCCTGTCTATACATATAAAATCCAAAGTTCTGACTGACTGACTGACTGACTGACTGATTTATATATCAACGCATAGCTTAAACCGCTGATTTTAGATACTTTAAATTTGGAGGGTGTTTTCTTTGTAAAGTGTAGATATTCACTAAGAAAGAGTTTTTCAAAATTCTACCTAAGAGAGTGGGTCGTTGAATTATCTATAAATAAATGAAATAAATAAATATTTGTGGACATTTCACAAAAAACCATCTAGCCCCAAAACTAAGCAAAGCTTGTGCTATGGGAACCAGATAACTGATAGAATACTTAGATACTTTTTGTTTGTAAATATATACATAGAATGCTATCTAAAAAAACACAAGAACAGTTCTTCAGTTATTGGACACATTCTTAGATAATTCTATTCTAGAAGCTTAGATTAAATTCAAATAACTCAATAGTAAACTATTTATCTATTTGATTTATTTGATATTTAAATGAACAAATAAATAATTTATATACACACATACACACTTACAGTATCAAAACCAAACTTTTTTGGATCATAACAGATATAAATAGAAGGCTAGATTGTAATATAAATAGAATACCTTACATGTCATTCTAGGAATAGGAAAAGAAATATATTTGATACAAAATGTGATATTAATAGACATAATTTATGAGTGTTGAATAAAAATTTTTTCAGTCTTCTTCCTTAAGATTCATTTATTTAATATATATAAATAATTTATCTCAGAATAGATCAATGAAGCAATTATCAATATCAAGACATATATACATTACTAGCTAGTGGATTCTAGAGTAAGTACTTTCACTGCAAAATGGCTATTGTCTGACTGAACCAAAATAATAATGATAACGCCCAATGATTACGTTCATAGATCCTGGACCCTAATTAGGATTTTCTGTATCTAGAGACCCATGAACTACGAGGACCATGTTCCCAGACTCAGAACTAGAATTGCGCTGTTTTCCATGTGCGCAAATACTTGTGCCGTCGTGGGAATTGAACCCGCCATCTCCAGGCTATAAGCCAACCTGAGCAATCACCACACCACGGAGGATATCAATTAGAAATTCTGTCATAGCCCACATAGTTTGTCACCCACGTACTCATTATAGAGTGATAGAAATTCACAATAGTACTAGGTTTAATTCAACTCAATCAGTCAGCCATAAATAATTTGCATAATGTTTTGACGCCTCTAATGTATATCAAGAAAGAAAAAAAAAATTAAATAGACTTCAAAACCACAAATACGCACTCAAAAGCAATAACTCAATCAACCAGAAAACCGGAAGTGAGTCAAATTTGACTTCTAAGATTTTATTTCCTGATTTTATATATTAGTTTTTCCTCGATTTTCTATGTGATTCCATCATCAGATCCTGACTTGATGGTGGTGGAACCTCTTTGGAAGTATACCATTTTGAACTAAAAAAATATTTTTTTTAATCGATTCACAATTGGTGAAAATATCGATAAAAAATACAAAAAATAAATAAACTGTATTAATAGTAGTTTTTGGAAGTCGGTTAAAAAGATATATTGTCGCATGAAACGCAAAGCTCTCAAGTTGTCTCATGCACTATATAAAGCGCATACAAGTTTTCAGGTGAAAGTTATATTGTGACTAGTTAGTTTAACTAAAACGTAACACTTTTTAACTTTCGTGACATGAACTCATATAATGATGTTAAAACGGGTCTATTTGCGCACAAAAATTATCAAAACATAATTTTGACTAGCCTTGACGTTTCGACTAAGTTACATTGGCCGTAGTCACGAGGAGACTGTCAAATTAAGTGAAAATTACTAAGTCAAAATTATGGTTTGATAATTTTTATGCGCCCGTTTTAACTTTATAAAATATAACAGGTTTAGAACTGTTTGTGATCGAAATCGACTGCACCACAATTTTCAAACCATCTAAAACACATTAAAACAACTTAAGAGTACTTAGCTTCAACGCGCAGCTTTTATACGAGACGAGCTGCAAAGCAAACTAAGCGAAGCATTTCTTTGGAAGCGTCGTTTTATTTTGCGATGAAAAGTCACGTCACTTAAGTTTATTGTATCCTATTTTCCGCGGGGCAAAGTGTACGAAGCAATTTTAAGTGCGAATTTTTATAAAATCGCTTTTGTCATCTTTTCCTTTAAAGCTACTTTGCTTTGACAAACTTCTGCCATCAAATGCTTATTAGAACATTCACTCGTAAAACTGTCATACACAAGTTTTTATAATTAGTTTAAATTAACTCATCATAATAATTAACAACCGTCTTTGTGTTATTTTTTTATGTTAATGACTGGTATGACGAGCTAGTCGTTCACCTGATGTTAAGCAACACGGCCGCCCATAGCATTTGCAGTGTCACTCGGAACTCGAAAATATAAATTTTCGCATGACACTGTACAGAGCACGTCATCCTAATACATCAGCACAGTCTGATAATCAAATAACTAAACTGTGAAATCAGGTCAGGTCTCATTTGTCCAGTAACTTTAAACCCTTTAAATAGAAATATATTAGTGCTTGAACACTACTGCTTGGCGGCAGAATAACTGACACAACGGTAGTACCTACTTAGACGATTTTTGCAGAAAATGGAAACTAGTGAAATGCTGTTATTTTGCTGACAAAGTTGTGGTTTTTTTTGCATTTCCACATCGTCTTCTGCTCAATTCTTTTTCGCTGGTAAAACACGGGTCCACCACGCTGGCCAAGTGCAGATGGACGGATGACACACGTTGTTGAACTTCCCAGTTTTTCCCGATGCTTCCAACGTAGTCTGGTTAGATAGAGTTCAGAGCTACGCTCTAAGAATTTTATTCTCTACTAAATTATTTACTGATTTTTATATAAATTTAAACATTATTTTGATAGTTGCTGGGATGTCTGACGTGTGGGTGGAGCTTCGAGCGCCGAGGTTCGTGGTTCATCACCACAGCGCTGTCCTAAGGTGTGACCACAACGTCGACCCGGAGTCTTTATACAAGGTAAGGTTAATAGGCAGCTGTAAGTTATGGTATATACTTCCAAACATGGTGTCCGTTAGTTAAGTATGAATCTTGTAATGAGCTTGACTATTTGCTGAAGGAAGACATTGCGATAGTAATAGTAACACCCAGAGATCACATAGATACTGGACCCTAACTAGGATTCTCCGTGTCTATGGACTGAGGAACTACGGGGACCATGGTCTAACAATACCCAGACAGAGAACAAGTATTTGCGTTTATTGTTCTGTGCACAAACACTTGTCCTGAATCGGGAATTCAACCCGCCACCTCCAGGTTATGTGCTGACCTACTCAACCACTACACCACAGAGGCTGTCATATACGATAAAACTATAAGATTTTGTTGTAAAATAATGTATAAATATAAATGTAGCTTTAAATCTTCAATCTCGAAAATACTTATACAATATCATTTATGAGCTTCTAAGAATCTGACTATTTAGAAACTTTAGGTACCTAGGTAAAATTGGAAAAAATATGTGGAATTTCCATCCACAATCTCACAAAACTTTCTTAACAACTTTGTCACAATGGGTAACCTGTAAAGCTCCTTCATTTATTCGATTAGAAAAGACGCAGGTGGGTTAAGCTAATAAGACCTGTTGCGGCTTAGCGCCTATTTCAGCGGCGGTGCTAACAATGTCGCCCGGAAAAAGGCACAATCGATCGGCACGTGCCTCCGGAATCCCGGACGACGTGATGTCACGCTTTATTTTTGTCTTGTTTGCCCGTGTTTATCTGCAGACGCTGTTCTGAGAGATAAAAGAATTGGCTTCCGTAAGTAAACAACCTGTTAGGATGAGTAGCTGTTTGTTAGATGAATAAATAAAGCTCGAGTGAACCAGAGTCGGTTGAAATAGTTCTATAGCCACTAGCACACTCTTCGTGCAATATGCTTAAATGCTTGTTTACTCTTCGCAGAACGTCTTAACTTTCTTTTACTTTACTTTTTGCTAAGAGTTATTTTACTAACACGTTGCTTAAAACTTTTGATAGCTCCTAAGTATGTACTTATTCCTTTATGTATACGTACTGCAATGCATTTGGGTACATTCTAGAGAGATACGTGCAAACTATTCATTCTATCATATTTTAGCGCAGACGAGAAATAAGTCATCTATTATTGGGTCTTAAATAAAATGATTTATAGAAATGATTTCAATAAAATGTAGTGTGAAATAGAGAATAATAATAATAACGCCCAACAATCACATACATAGATCCTGAACCTAGTCTGGGAACCCAGGAACTACGAGAACCATAGTCTCACAACACTCAACTCAGAATAAGTACATCGCTTTTTTTTATGCACAAATACTTGTCCTGTCGTGGGAATCGAATTCGCCGCCTCCGGGTTATACACCTACACATAATCATACGTAATATGATAGTTCAGCATTCTAGTACTGTAAACAGAAGCTATTAGCTATTATATAACTTTATTGAAGCCTCAGATTCTTTTTTTAATCTGTCATAGAAACTAATTATCATTTGCAAAACAATGGATTTACAATTGAGAGCTATATATCACATGGTGCGCATCCGACATGATGTAGATAAATAATAATAACCCTCAACAATTACATACACACATTGATCAAATATATATAAAGGTACTTATATGACAACTCAACGCGGTATAGTTGTCATTTCTCAAAATAATATAAAACCCATTTCGTAATATTAATAACGGCTAAGCTCATGTCAATTAAAAAATCGAAATTACTCCGATAAGGTTTCGTACATATTCGATGTCCTTCTTCTGGTAGCCAGTTACCACCACAAGACGCGGTGGCTTTCTAGAGCTTCAGCACGTAACTCGTAACGTTTCAAACTAAAATCTAAAACCCATTTGTAGTTCTTAACATCATAACATTGCCGTCTCTTTCAAGTGCTTAATTATACTGGAATTAATTAGGAACATGACTTAGAGAGCTACAACCAGCCCCTATATAAAATTCATCATGTAATCTGTCTACAGGTAACATTACAAACCTATCTCTATCTATGGCTAAGGCCGTCACGCAATATCCTCCATTCCACTTTTATCTAGCCCCGCAGTAAATTGATTAAAATGCGCCTATCTGAGACGCCATCAACTGTTTTATCGCATTTGCTGTAAAACTAAGGCCCGTATTACACAACAATACTCAGTTGTCGATTGGTGCTAAAGACGTGATTCCATTCACAAATCGATCATTTTTTGAATTAAATTTCCACTTGAGTATCAATTGATGACTGAGCGTAATTCCGTAATACGGGCCTTAGACTAGCAGCTGGCGTCTATATGAAGTCAGAATCAGTACTTGGTACAAACAATATAGGAAACTACCATAACACTGCACAAACAGATTGCACTGCTTTAGTAATAGGGCCTCAATTGCTGGATTTTAGGACTTGAAATGTTTACAGGGTGTCTCCATGTGGTTGGCGTAGAGGTTTTTGAAAACTCACCCCTAAGGGGATCAAATAAGGTTTTAAAGAATGTAGATTATAAACTAAAACCGCAAGCTGCCGCTAGTTAGCTGCAAAACTACTACATGGCAACATTGCTTGCAATATTGCAGCGACTGAGTAAACGTCGGACGCATAATTTAATAACAGAGGGCTTAGATATACACTACAGTAATACAGGGGCTAACGAACCGCGCGGTTTGTTTACAACACTTGTGAACACACCTTCAATATATGAATAACAAACCATTAATGCTAGATAACCTTTATTTATTTAAGGATAAGTGTCTTTTTTATTATTTTATAATTGAAGTGAGGTAAAATAAGTTTCGCGTTACTGCACTGCGCACGTCATCCTGAGTTATCATATTCAGTTATTATTTCTAGACTGTGAGATCACGTCACAAAGTTTCGTTTGCCCAATAATTTCACTTACTACAGTGCCCTTCAAACCGGAATACAAAAGTGATTGCACACTACTACTTGGCGGCAGAATATCTGGCAAAGCGGTGGTACCTACTTGGTCGGACTTTACTGAAAAGTTCTGAATAGTAAAATAATAATCTATGTATTATACAATTGAGTTTTAGTGCTTTTAATGCTCACGTACCCAAATTTAATGAATATTAGAATAATATGAGTATATCTAGGATAAAGTCAACAAAAAAATATAAACAATATTACTTTTTCTTCAATTATTATTTATTTTAAGTTCTTATGTATAGTTTAGTTTTTTCTTTCTCCTAAGTTCAATTATAAAAGTAAGGTAAACCCTACCGAATTGGATAAAGTCTAGCTCTTCATGATTTCAGAGCAAATCTCCATGATTTTTCTTTTACTTGAATAATTTAGTAGAAATAATTTAATCAATTTAATTACTTTGATTTAAATACGTTATCGGCTTACAAATACTTTAAGCAAGTATACAAACATCCCCGCCCATTCATCCCGAATAAATAGCATTTAAATTGGTTGACCCTGTTCACTCTACCCAGCTCTCTCATGCGTTATACGTAACTTTGGCTAAAGGGAATTAAACGCGAGCATAACAGGATAAAGCAGGACATCCGAACATTAATCCCTCTGAACTCAAACAAGAATATTAATACCCACACTCGAACTATCTCTGTGCAAAGTTAGTTGTCGCCGTCGCGCCACAGTCGTAATTCAATATCGTTTTTGTTGTCCATTATTATTGTTTGACTGCTGCAAAATTAGTTCTGTTTTATAAATAATATCCATAAAGCTAAATTTGAAACTTCAGTCCTATTATTAAGAATTATTGTTCAAGAAAAACAAGTAGTGTCTATAACACAAAACAAAGTACAAAAATAGCAAACACGAAAGTATGTGTCCAATATTTACTCTGCTTCTCTGTTGAATTAAGCAATTTTCCTTTTATTTAAGCTGAATCTTGACTTTGTCACAGAAGATATTATATTTATATTTTATGTACTGTGATTCTGAATATTATTTGAAATGGGTTAATGAATTACTAGAAGCTGCGTTGAAACTAAAAAGTAAATATATATAGTATAGTTTTTAAAATGCGCTCTTTTAATCTCTTCCATTGATACAAAAACCAAAAATGATGCCGTACGATGCCATACGAAGAGTTTAAAATTTATAAAATTAGTTAGTGTGAAAGATGATAATGTGGTTGCAGAAAGAAGATTGGCAGAGTAATACACAATAGTTTGATCTTACTTTAATTAGAATAAGGAGAAGCCGAAGTGGTAAACTTATTTCACCCAATCGTACGCTAATTCTCAACTTTAAATATTTTTTTCGACAGGTTATTCTCATCTCCTTAAACTAGATACAACATGTAGATATTTGTAGGCATAACTCCCGATTGTTTTTCGAAAATACGCTTACTATGATACGATTTTGCAATTTTGTAATAAAAGCATTAACAGCTTCGTCTTATAGTTCTGAAAGCACCGCCTTTATTGCTCTTCCATAATAGAGTGTAAAAAAGCATTTTGAAAATACCTATTGTAAAGTAAAATGACCATTCTGATTTAAATTCAGTATTCAAAATGAGCTTTGATAGGATTGCGGACGGTTAGAAAATCCGAGCATAATCTACTATTGGCGATACATATGTTAAATATTTTAGAGCCTTTCAAAAACTCCCGTATTGTATTCAGTAATTTCTACTACATATTTTTTTATATAAACACACGTCCGAGCGTTCATCGAAAGAAACAGCATGTCGAGGCGTATCCCTCTGGTGAATTACTTTGACCATGCACATTGCACAAATTAGTAGCATAATTGCGTAGTTATTTTTATTTCTGCGTATTTTTTTGTTTTGCTCTTAAATAAATAAATATTTGTAGACATTTCACAGCACCATCTAGCCCCAAGCTAAGCTAACCTTGTACTATGGGAACCAGATAACTGATGAAATAAATAGATACTTTTTGTTACATAGAATAAAATATAACACATAGGCACATAACAAACATCGATGTTCATCACACAAATGTTTGTTCTGGGTGGGAATTGAACCCGTTAACCACAGGTCGGAAGGCAGGGTTACTACCAACTGCTATTGGGCCCGTCTACCTTGCGAGTTTAATTTCTTTTGTTGATTTTCGTTTGTTTGTAGTAAAGTAAGTCAAGTATTGCATTCTTATGCATACATTTCTATGTTGCGAGCATATGTTTATTTAGCTCTATCTATTCACGGATTATAACTTAGGAGTTCTTTTGCTCGAAATTCTTACTCGGCTCAGTCACGCCGTTGCATGTTAAAGTTTTTATACCAAATAATGGAAGGGTTGAGAATAAAAAGGGTTTAACTGTCAAATTCATAGTTTCGAGAAAATTGACTTTAAATTTCAACAGCATCATTTTAATGTAGAGTGCTTATAAGGTAATAGAAAAGGTTTATGGAAGTTTCAGTTGCTTGAAAATGATTTAATTCTATTTTGAAATACTAAATATAGTACTAGTTCATAAAATTACTGTAAAAATAGAATATAATAAAAAAATATAATAAGGTTTTTATGCTAAGCGAACTGTATTCCTGTGACAGATAAACCGTTTTTAGACTAAAAATCTCGAGATTTAAGCCTCATTTCGGTAATTTGAGAATGTATTATTGTAGATAACTTCACGCTGAATCCAAAGATACCCATAAGTCATTTTGTGAAAAAAATCAGTTAAACCCTTTTTATTCTCACGCCTTCAATTATAAAGCATTGCGTGGCACCAACTTGCTTGTCGTTATTTGGTAACAATTATTTAAGTTACCTACGTATTATAAGTACATTTAATTATTGTAGTGATTTATTGTTACCAAAATGTAAACTGACTTACTTAATAAAGTAAAATAACATGAAACATTCAATAATGTACATTTGTTGTTTTGCACGCGCCTCACCTAATTTTCAGGTATCGGTACAGGTACTTATTTATTATAAATAATAAATAAATAAATAAATAAATAACTAATTAGTACAGTTTGCTAAGCTGGGGTAACAGTTCTTTCTTTAGTACAGCGTATGACTTGGTGTAGCTAACAAAGAAAATACATAAAGTCATTTCCGTCACAATTCAACTCTGTAGCTTTTTATAGATTTTGTAAAAGCCTAATAGTCGTCTAGAATATCTAGTGAGCCACACGCACCATTAGTCACTGGAAGTTTACACTGTCTAGACAGCCTCCGTGGCGTGGTGGTTGAGCAGGTCAGCTCATAACCCAGCGGCGGGATAGATTCTCGTGGTAGGACAAATATTTGTTTACAGAAAAAAAGCGAAAATACTTGTTCTCAGTCTGAGTGTTATCAGACCATGTTCCTCGTAGCTCCTGGGTCCCTAGGTGCAGAGATTCCTTTTTATGGTCCAAGATCCATGTATATGATCGTAAGGCGTTATTTATTATATTACTAGTTGCACCCCGCGGTTTCACCCGCGGATAAAAAATATTTTAATTATTCGCTCATCCCACTGGAACATTTTAATTTTCCGGGAGAAAATGTAGCCTATATGTTAATCCAGTCTATAAGCTATCTTGGTACTGAATTTCAACCAAATCCATTTAGCCGTTTGTGCGTGAAGAAGTAACAAACATGTGAATATTAGAATATTAGTGTGATTTATTTACTGCCTTATTTTCAATTTCACAATGTCAACTATCTCAATAAATAACAAAATATAATGCATGAGGCAGTGCAACAAATAGCCTAGAGCTCTTTTGCCACTCCACAGGTTTATCGCATTATGACAGATTCACTTTAAGCCTTTATCCAATACCATCAGTACAGAGCACTACTTAGATAAAACATTATATCGGAGAAAATACCTTTTTCCTGTTTACTCTCCGATATTGAACTTTGCGATATTCCTTCCTTGGACCTAATAATGTGTATAGTTTTTTCCGATATCTCGTTATCCAATCTTTTCACTAATTGGAGGGTCTCTCAGTTCTTTTAACTTATTGACCTGTTTACCTATCTTAAATGCATTACTTTCGCCCACGTACTTGTTTTATTATTTGGAAATAAGAAGTTATATCTATCTTCAATACTTTGATAAGGCGTTTATAACCTTTCCACTTGTCTACACAAGTAAAAGAAATTTTAGAGATTTTATAAATTTATTGCATACAGGCACTCGTACAATAATTTCATATATATAACTCAAAGGTGACTGACTGATTGACATAGTAATCTATCAACGCACATCCCAAACCACTGGACGGATCGGGCTGAAATTTGGCATGCAGGTAGATGTTATGACGAAGGCATCCGCTAAGAAAGGATTTTTTGAAATACCACTCTTAAGAGGGTGAAATGGGTGGTTGAATTATTTTCCCATAGGCCATGCTGCGGGCGAAGCTGCGGGCAGAAGCTCGTAATTCATATAAGACAACTCCAAGCCCGGTGGACAGTGGGCTAAGAATAACACAACAGATTTTGACAGTGGTTTAAAAAATTAACCGCTTTGATGTAAGCTTAGCCTTATCCTTCTTCTCCAGGTTGTGTTCTTCAAAAACGGGCATCGCATTATGAAGTTCGTGCGCGGCAGAGACCCTCCATATGAGATCTACAATTTCACTGGCGCTGACATTAATGTAAGTACCCGCTTTATTAACGTTACTTAGTCAGTATCCGTTATTTAGCGTGGCGTTTATTGCTTTAATTAACTTGCTGTTCAAATTTTGTAAACAATTTGGACGTTGTTACCTTTGCGCTTTTAAGGGAGATCTAAAAATAATAATAATGTTTGAGTAGAAGTAGATTGGGAGATTAGGACCTACACAGGGTATTCAATTAGTCAATTAAAACGTTAGTATTAAACTTTGTCAACCGATTTGAATGGAAGGAGGTTGTCAATTCAATTGTATTTTATTTATGTTTGTTTCCTAAGAACTTTCTGAGTGAACTGATTTTGATGATTATTTTTATTTAAAAGCTGGTGTTTCCCGTGCCATTTCAATTTGGTTGGTGGAAAACCATAGAAGTCTGAAGTCGGTTTTTGTGGTTTTTGTCTGTTAATAATTTTCTCAGGATTTTTTAAATATTTTCATTTATGTATTTGGTCACGTTGTGGGCAGGCGCATACTTCGCCACAGGTAAATGCCTCTAAATAAAGCTTCGGTCACACGCAGAGAATTCTTGCTACGAATAGATTCATTCGTCGCGATCGGAACTGAGCATGTTCAATTTTACTCGCTGTGAATGTGGTTCGTCGCAGAAATTCACTGTGAAGGGTACCCGTTGCTAGTAACTATTCCGCTCAGCTTCATATTTGTATTTAGAGCATCAACAGAATGTTCTCGCACCGAAAACTCGCTGTGTGACAGACTATTCGCTACGAATAGATTCACTCATTGCGATCGGAACAGAGCATGTTCAATTTTACTTGCTATGAATGTGACTGCGGAAATTCGCTGTCACGGGGTATCCATTACGAGTAGCTATTCCGCCCAGTTTCATATTTGTATTTAGGGCATCAGAAATGTCGAAACTCTTGTTTAGAGCTCGCCATGTGACAGGCAAGCAACGAATTTCCACTGCTGAATGTATCATTCGCATCACGTACACTCGCAGCGAACATTCGCTGTGTGTGATTGAAGCTTACGAACAGTGTTACGATAATTATTATATAAGATTTATGATATTTACAGTAATTCAATTTCTTTCTAATTTTAAACTCAAAAACAAACAAAAGTTACACTTTATTGAAGTTAAATTAATTGAAGAAACTTACAATTCGAATCGAACTTCTATCTATAAAATGTAACCTAGTTTTCAACAAATCTAAGAGACACTCCAACTGGCTATGATTAATACAGTTACTAGTCACTGCATTTTAAAATTAAAATTCAAAGATGAATACTAAATTGCAGTAGAGTGGCTTTGTTACAATGGAAAACGTACGAAGGGTTGCTCCCAACGGAAAACGACATGAGATACTTTGAAATAAGAAAACAAGGTCTTTTTTAAAGTCATCGTATCTAAAAAGGCATTATGACCCATGAAAATTCCTTTTAAAAAACCGAATTAAACCGATTTCAATCCCAAAGAGATATTCATCGATGTAGTCAAAACCAAAATACGCATTATCAACGATAGCTCAGAAACCATGGGACATTGACATGGGACCATGGTCCTCGTAGGTCCTGGCTCCCTAGACACAGGGAATCAAAGTTAGGGTCCAGGACCTTTACTTGGCTAGCATGCTACACCTTCGATCGCATCGTCACTTCCCATCAGGTGCGAGCGCGATCAAATGCTAGAAAAAAAAAAAAGACCTATGTATGTGATCGTTGGGCAAAAAAAAACTATTTGTCAGATCTTGATCGAATTTAAATACGACCACTCAAAAAGCACCAGCTTTCAAATAAAAAAACATCAAAATCGGTTGGTCTAGTCGATAGTTCCGAGGTAGCAAACATAAAATAACGTCGAATTGAGAACCGTCTCTTTTTTTGAAGTCGCTTGATAATTCTGAAACTGTCTCAGTTTTGTAGGTAGATAACTATATGATAAATTAATAAGTCGCGGTAACAGAAGTCACACCTTACTTTATTAGCCAGTTTACTATTCATAAATTTAAATTTCCACTGAAGCGGGAACGTGTGGGACAATGGGAATGTTTTAATAATGGCGACATGGAAATCGTCGTGTAAACTCGATCCCGTTGTTTGGAGAGCCGAGTCCGCACTCGCAAACACGCTACGCTGCGACATTACGAGTATTCCATTATGTTTATTATGACGTGTCAACATAAGCTGTTATTGCTGTTTGTCTTTGTAAATTTGGTACTATTTTATTTGACCAAAGAAACTATACAATAGCTAAAGTTCGTACATCGACGGCTGTTAAGAGGATGAAATGATGAAACTCTGAATCTTACATTATGGCAACTGTAACGCCCCCCCTGAAAGAAGCCCTTTACCGAATACCCTAACCGGCCTAACCCTAATTGATCTATAAATATATTAAAGTCTATTATGGTATATAATGGTATATAAACGTTAGAGGTGTTATAGAAGGTGATGATGTAAATATGGCCAAGTGATCGTCTATTAATGTGGTAGGACCGTACGTTGTGAATTTGTAGTAACCCTAGTTCTTTAAAGGTAGTGAGACAATTCCTAAGGCGACCTAGCTAACCGATCTAGTGTTTATCCGTTTATTTATTATTAATGACTTTAGGATTTTAAGATGAATTATTAGGATTGGTAGCAAATATTTATTAACGTTATTAATTAGATTATATTTACGTAAATATGCAAGTATATTAAGGATATAGGCATCTATTTATTTATCTAGTATACAAATATTATAGATTTGGTATTAATAGTAAGTAGGTATTTAGGTATTACATTAAAGTAACTGTAAGCAACTCACAACAGATACTAGCTAGTGGCATAACGATAATAGAACTTGAGTAACCAACGTATTGTTTTCTTAAGTGAATTGAGTTATATATGAGACCTAAGTAAGACCTAAGTTATTTCTTATAACATTCATCTCATGCTTTCTGAGTTTACATTAAATATAGTGTGGTTGCACTTATCAGCAAAACTACAGCATGTCATTTTCTGCTATAATTCTGTTCTAGGAGCTCCACCCCGCCCCAAGAATGTGAGATTCGTCACCTGACTGGATACTCCCCACTGATAAGTGCTTTAAAACTGCAGATGGCAGTGCACTATAGTAAGAAAGAGGATATATTCTTTTATCAAAACAGATTTCTTTGTGGGACTCTTAGGTAATTACTGAATTCGTTACCAGAGAGGCCCTAATCCCCCCTCCCCGTCCTACCTATTCCTATCACGATACCTTCGCCTAGACGCGATTAGACATAACCATTATATTAGAATTAGACATGGAATAATTACCCGTTGGTGTTTATTCAAGTTAATAATATTTATGGTTTATTTGTATAATAAACAATTCGAGTTTATGATTAGATTATTTGAGTATAGATTTTATATAGGTAATCAAGCCATACCTAGCTAGATTACAAGATTTTTAGGACATTTATTTATATCCTTATGAAATATCATGGCATTACCAGCCATTAGTTATTTTATATAGGTAATCAAGCCATACCCAGCTAGATTACAAGATTATCAGGATATTTACTTATATCCATATGATAATTCATGACATTACCAGCCATTAGTTACCTTTATATAGGTAATCAAGCCATACCCAGCTAGATTACAAAATTATCAGGATATTTACTTATATCCATATGATAATTCATGACATAACCAGTCATTTATTAGATGTATGTTGAATTTAAAACAATCTTTAATTAGATTGATTTGGTCAGGTTAAACCATCTTAGGTTGTCCCCGAGTTCAGATCCAGAATACTATCGCAGGTAGATTTATATTATATAAAATCCATGATAAAATCCATCAATTACACAAATGAAGAAGAAGCTCTCTAATCTGTACAGCATAGAGAAACCTCAGGGTACGGCTCCGCAAGACCCAATGTGCAAACAGACTTTATCAAAGTAGTCAGTAGATATAGCCCACTTTTATGGAGCATTTAGATTTAGTAAAACCAAATCTTTAACCAGGTTCCAACCTTCAGATTTGATAACACAGATACAAACCGATCTGATTAATAACAATTATTTGTTACCAGAATTATAATAATAATAAGCTATGTATGTATGCATAAATAATTACTCTGAGTAAGCATGACATTTCATAAAGATTATGATTTAATTTGATATTATTTGTTTTGAATAGTATTCATTCAGATATTATTTGCTTCAACATTATACCATTTTACTGGAAATTATTTATTATAATTACGTTTTCACTATGTAAATTACTTGGATCATTTGGAATGTTTACATTTTAGTATTTTATTTATAATGATTTACCGTGGCGTGTACCTCGACTTACCGATGACTGTCCCCACTTGTATTATCACAAAACACCAATTTCACTTACTAACACCACTCTTAAGAAACGAGAGAGGACATCTAGCTCACTAATGCACCTAAACAGTTAATAACTCGAGTTAATAACCAAATCAGAAAATTGTTGAAATTATGCAAATTAACCCGCGCTCCCAGTACTTAACCTAAAAATATGCTCCGATCCGATCTACTCCTACGACGAACGCACAATCAACCCGTTTTATTCGCAGAGATCACAAATTTCACACGTTAATGACTAAATATTCGTAATTACGAAGATTATGCGTATAACTCGATGCACCGAGTACAAGCAAACGTAAAAATCTAATATTTGTTTTCTTTCAACGCGACCTACTCCTTTGACCCGCCGCCATTGGTTTTTGCTAACTGTCCAAAATCCTTTCCAACTATTCTCATCATCTCCTTCTAACGTGTACAATTCTGGCTCTTCTCTTCTCACTCTCACGCTCCACCCGACATTTCGCGGCTTTTTTGCTATCTCCGGTGTTTCTTGCCCTTCTAGCCGATACATTTTTGTCACAGATTATATTATTTTGCAGACGGATGGGAAGTTATTGCGACAAAGGTCTAATTCATATTCCGCGACGTACATTTCTTTAAGTATTTGGCAGTTTTAAGTACTTTTCTTTATTACGAAGTAGTTTTATTAATGGTTTCGCTATTTTTCGTTTTCGTAGCAATTTCCGTTTCAAGACATATATACTTTATTGCTCCGGTAATATTATGTGAACGGAACTTATTTATTATGTTTTGTTTATTGTTCATTTAATTACTTAAATGCATTAATCAACTGTTTGAACGAAATTAGTGTAAAATTAATTTAATGTATTTTGATACATTTCTTATTGTATTAATTATTTTAGTATTTGTAGATGTTCATAAATCTGAGTGAATTGTTTCTGCATATATTTAATGTATAGTTTTCTAGCGTCCCGTGACCTTGAGCTTATTATAGAACTATTTTACTTGATTTTCTTAGTGTGTTTATTCAATATTTAATCTTTACTATATTTGTGACGTTACGGGACTTCTGTTCCGTTACACAACCTGTGTTGTGGGATTTAGTGTCTTCATATTTAGAAAACCTTTATATTCAAACTAAATACTGCAATGATATAATCACTAATAATAAACACTACCTACTACTAAAAAAAAAAAAATATTGGACTCTATACTGGCCGCGATGACCTATAGACAGTCCAAATGCTCCAGCCCACTACCAGTAGGTAGCGTACTCAACATCCTGGCAGCATTGCCCCGTTGAATTGCAATGCTTATTCGTTGTGCCAAATAAGTGCCAGAATTTTGGTTACGCATGGCATCGACTAGGTGCTCTGATAAACTTTTGAAAACGCGATGAGCTCCCGGCCCCCAATATTTAGATGGTTTTATAATAGAGAATATACATGTAGACGTTAACGAAACTGGCTAAATTCTCTAAATTTTCATGCCTACGGTGGTGTATGATTGTCTAAAATATGCCTGTTTACTTTTGACTTGAACACTTCCAGATTATAGTAGCTGGAAACAAGAGGAGCTGGGAAAGGTGGTTATTCTTAAAATGTTCAAATCATAATTGTACTAGTAGCATATAGCCGCGGCCTACCATAGGAAATGAGAACGAAATTTTTTCATAAATAATTTAACCACCCATTTCACCCTCTTAGGGGTGGAATTTCAAAAAACCCTTTCGAATTGGATACCTACACTTTATAAAAAACACAATTCAATTCTCTAGGACCAGTGGTTTAGGCTGTGCATTGATATATAAGTCAGTCAGTCAGGACTTTGAATTTTATATATGTATAGATTTAAACTTAAAGGCTAACCATACAGCAGACACGGTTACTAATATTCATGTTGCGGGAATAACGCGTTATCTCGTTATCAGATACGGAAATATGAATAAAAGAATACGCACACCCTTCTTGTTACTTGCGTTAACAAGATATTTCATCCAGTTGATGTTGTTTTGTTTTTCAACAGACAGACAATATTATTGTTCAATAAAATAGTGGAACGTAGTGTATTTGTTGAAAGCCACTAAAACTATTTAAGCATGTCAGAAATACTATTTTACAAAATTTAAATATTTAAAAAAAAATGTTTACATCCTTGTGTTGACAATATTTTGTGAACTTAAAGAACAAGTGTTACATGGATATTTTTAGGATTCCGTACCCAAAGGGTAAAAATAAGAACCTCTTTCTAATCTTCCGGTATCTGTCTGTTTGTACGACTTTAATAGATAAAATGAAATGAGATATTTAATCGAAAAATTCAAGTGGTGTGAATATACATAAAGTATTTATCATCTTAAAAAAATAGGTACATAATCTACATAGGTATGCGCGGTAGCAAAAACTCTGTACTGACTGAATCTCCTGTCTAGTCCCTTTTTGACTGGCCTGATCACTCAGTTAACAGTATCTCTGCCTTCTGGACTCTAGGTTATGGGTTCAATTCCCACTCAAGACAAACATTTGTGTGAAGAACATGTGTGGAATTTGTATTTACAAACAAAAAAAGAATCTTAGTAATCAGTTATCTGGTTAGTGCAAATTTTGCTTAGTTTGAGGCTAGCTTCTAACCATGTAGATGGCGCTATGTGAAATGTTGTCAAATATTTTTTTATTATCAACAGCCTGAATAAGCTCACTGCGGAACATAGGCCTCCCCAAAGAGTGTCACTTTGAACAGCTGCTTACCTCCTCCATCTATCGGCTCCCCACCGTATAGCTTTTTGCGTTGTTCTCTGATTTCGATATAAATTAAATAAATTTATTATATTAAGCTGTTTCTTTGTTACAGTTACTAAAACTAGCACCGACTTCGATCACCTTAGATAGGCTAGACTTCGCCGCGTCAGGCCCCTACGCCTGCGAGATCGCTCTAGAAACGCCTTTATACTCGAAAGTTTCTAAACTTCATGAAATTAACGTTATCGGTAAGTTTGATTTGTATTAACTAAATTAAGATTTGATCTTTCACTATCTAATCTTTCACATTTATATCTTGCAGTTCAAAGATCGACGCTCACAAAAATCTTAATTAATATATATGAAAAGATACCCGTATATAGATAGATAGATACCACTAAAAACACATCAAAAACTAGAGTTGCAATGAGCGGTCTTAACTTTGTTAACTATTTCGTCCAGACAACCTCTGGTTGGATAGTACCAGATGCAAATTAGAGGTGGTGTATAACAATTAAAAAGAGGTAATAATATAGCGTTATAATTATATATGTAAATAATGCCTGTAGTATATAAACAGTCGTTGAGTTGAATATTCGTTAACACCTCATTTTAACACATTCAGGTTCGTATTACAGGACGATGCTCAGTCATCGATCGGTGCTCAAGCAGAGATTTCATTCATAAAGTGATCAATTGGTGAATGAAATCTCTGCTTGAGCACCGATCGATCACTGAGCATCGTTCTGTAATACGGACCTAAGGGTGGAATTTCCATTAACCTTTTCTTTGTATGCAATCTTATAAGAAAAGCTCCCTCAAAATTTAATGTTCCTACAAGACGTACAACCGATTAGCCTTTTACATTATTTAATCTGTTAGTCAGACAGTCAGGACAAATATACTTTTAGTTCTATCTTATATACAATGTATATAAGGTAGAACTGAAAGTATATTTCAAACAAAAAAATAAACACAAACAAAAAATAAAAACAAAACAACTTTCACGTATATATATGTTATACATATATATATACGTGAAAGTTATACGTATATATATGTTATACACATAATAGGTCTTTACCTATGAAATTGCCGTATTGCAGTACAGACTTTTTCAAACAAAAAAAGTTTTGATTGGCTATGAATTCTAAATTCAAATTAATTTTGTTTTAAAAATATGACATTCTATTTACAATATAAGTCTTTTGTTTATTGATTAGCGTTGTATTTTCATTAAATTTCAACATTTTTCCTCATAATGGATACTTTGAATTTTCGTGTAATTATGGAATATGAGTTCCGTCGTGGCACCAACGCGGCACAAACGACACGTAACATCAACGACGTTTACGGAGAGAACTGTACAAACGAACGTACAACCCGTTATTGGTTTGCTCGGTTCCGTTCTGGGAATTTTGACTTGAAAAATGAACCTCGTGGTCGTCCGGAAACTTTGGTCAACAATGATGAATTAAAGGCGATTGTGGAAGCTGATGAATGTCAATCTACAGCTGAGCTGGCAGCAGCTTTTGATGTTAGCATCAAAACAATATTGGTCCATTTGCGACAGATTGGCAAGATAAAAAAGCTTGATAGATGGGTGCCCCACGAACTGATCGTTAAGTTCCAGCGCAACGTACGCGTCGAGACTTGCCTTGCGCTGCTTAACAGGCACAGAAATGAAGGAATTTTGAACCGAATTGTTACGTGCGACGAAAAATGGATTCTTTTTGACAATCGAAAGCGCTTAGCCAGTTGGTTAGATCCTGGTTCGGTACCAAAGCAATGTGCAAAACGAAAAATGACCCCTAGAAAGGTGATGGTCACAGTTTGGTGGTCCAGTGCTGGTGTGATTCATCATAGCTTTTTACAAAACGGCGAGAGCATTACTGCAGATGTGTACATTGAAGAACTGACCACAATGATGGCGAAACTCGCATTTCTGCAACCAGCTTTGGTCAATCGGTCGTCTCCACTGCTACTTCACGACAACGCGCGACCCCATACTGCACAACAGACCGTCTCTAAGCTGCATGAGTTGGGTTTGGAAGCTCTCCCTCATCCGCCATACTCACCAGATCTTGCGCCTACCGACTATTACTTTTTCCAAAATTTAGACACCTTTTTAGCGGGAAAAAAATTCAATTCCCGAGAGGCAGTACAAAACGCCTTTGAAGAGTTTGTTGTCTCCCGTCCTGCTGATTTTTTCAAGAAGGGCATCCATAAACTGCCACAGCGTTGGCAAAGATGCATTGATTGCAGGGGTGATTACTTTGAATAAAAGAAATAAATAAGTTCGAAAAAAAAAAATACTTTAACTTTTTTCAAACAAAACGGCAATTTCATAGGTAAAGACCTAATATATACGTGAAAGTTGGTTTGTGTGGATGTGTGGTCTTTTGAAATAAGATATTTCTGTAACGACTAAAAGGATTTAAAATTTTGCCCTGTCATTTTTGGGGAAAGGTTAGCGAAACGCTAAAAATTGGTGTTCCTTTCGCGAGAAAACCTTCATTTGTGCCTCTAATTTACTGGTTGCGAAACTACAAAGCTTAGTAATGTGGGATTGGGAACTTTAGAAATGGGATTTTCCTTAATTCCACATGTTAGTGAAATTAGATCCTTTTAGTTGTACTGTGTCACATTGGAACGTTGTTGAGACATTAGGACAAATCTTATCAAACTTTAAATGGAATTAATTAAAACATGATTATTTAGGACTAGTAGAATATGAATATTCTGATTCATTTTAATTATACCCATAAAATTTCAGCTTTGTACATTATTGTCTTTCCGCCCAGATTTAGTTCTGTCTTATGCCAAGGTAAATTTTAATTTTCCAAAATAAATTTTTACAGAAAAGAAAACAAATTTGTGTAGATGGTCAAATCAGTCATAGTAATAACATGATGATAAGTTTTAATTAAAATATAGTTTTATTGTACTAACCAGAGTACTAATCATACAAAGAAAGGGTTTATGGAAATTCCACCCTAAATGTGTTAAAATGGGGTGTTAACGAATATTTAATTCAAAGACGTAGATTATATACTACAATACGAAGGCAATGACATCTAAAACTTACTTTAGGCAAGTATTGATTACTTTATTTTCTATTCTTACTTTATTCTGTACTTAGAAAGTACAAATCAATATCAATCAATATAAAAATGAATTTTAATTTCTCATGATCATAACTGCTGAATCATTTTTGGAATTTCTTTTTTTGTTGAAATAATTATTTTATGAAATAATAATAATAATAAAAAATCATTACTATCACCAATTTTCAACACCACGCAGGTGAAACCGCGGGGCGAAGCTAGTTATTCAAGATAATAAAAAAAAACTAGTTTAATATTGAGACATGAAACGCTGTCCACCCGGTGACGCTGTAAGGTCGGTAGAGACAAACAGCATTAGCCCGTTCAAAAAAAAGAACATGAAATGAATGTTGATAGCGACATGCACCCGTATTTCGCTGATCATCATCAGCTTGAAGTGACATCCACTGCTGAATATATCCCTCTCCTACAAATCACTCTGAACTCAATCGCAATGCATCATTCTTGTTAAATCAGTTCATTAGCTTCCTAAAACAAAATCAAATAAACCAAAGGGTTGAGCCAATTGAACCGTATCTTTCCGTTCCAGTTCGTCAGAAACACCGTCCGAAGATAAAAATAAAGCACAAAAAGCTGTCGTCGAGCGACCACCTCGAGGCTACTTGTCAAAGCGCCGCTGCTTACCCGTCGCCACATCTCACCTGGTTTATAAACAATAATAAGGTAAAATTAACAATAAATAACAATAATAATTATTAACTAGTTCCGCGGATAAAAGGTATTTGAATTATTTGCTCATCCCACGGGAAAATGTCACTTTTCCGGGATAAAATGTAGCCTATATGTTAATTCAGTGTTATAAGCTATTTTGGTACCGAATTTCATCCAAATTCATTTAGCCGTTTGAGCGTGAAGGAGTAACAAACATATACACACAAACACACATACACATATACAAACTTTCACCTTTAAAATATTAGTGTGATCAATAAATTAAAAATGTGTGGGGCAGTCTTTGGGGACTGCCGATAGAAATGAAAATTTAATAACTTGTGACATATACGAGTAGCTCATAGGAAGCGTGCGATGACGATAATGCGAGTTTCAGGCTTTTTGTTCACCCAAAAAGTACACATATATACATAGTATACATATAGCTCAAGGAAAGGGTTCGTTGACGATGACGCTAGTTCGATGATTTTCATTCACCTAAAAATGCTCAATGTGCTTCCCACTTTAATAATAGTGGCGGCATCAGATGATCAGAGTGCTGGCTTTTATTTTGCACAAAAATAAGCATTACCATTCAACGTAATAATGCTGCCAGCATTACTTGGAGGCAGCGGGTTCGATTCCCGCGGCAGGACAATTATTTATGTACGGAAAAAAGCGCAAATACTTGTTCCAAGTCTGGGTGTTGTGGGACCATGGTTCTCGTAGTTCCTGGGTCCCTCACAGGGAATCTTAGTTAGGATCTAGAATTTATGTAATTGTTGGGTGTTATTATTTATTTATTACTAGTTGCGCCCCGCGGTTTTAATCGCGGATAAAAAGTATTTTTAATTATTTACTCATCCTACGGGAAAATTTCAATTTTCCGGGATAAAATGTAGCCTGTATGTTAATCTAGTGTATAAGCTATCTTGGTACCGAATTTTATCCAAATCTATTCAGCTGTTTGAGCACCAAGGAGTAACAAACATACACACAAACACACATACAGACTTTCGCCTTTATAATATTAGTGTGATTATCACGTTGAATGGCACGCACGAGGTTCTAACCCAAAACTACCAATATGGCGGCCAGTTGGAGTCATTAAATTCTGCACAGTTATCTTTTAAAATGTCTAAAAATATGGGATAGAATTTCGTCGTCAACCCCTTCTATTTGCTTTCACAAAACGCAGTGTAATTGGGGCGAAGTCCGCCCGAAGTGATACGCTATTCCATTAGCCTGTCACTAGTTGAGCCCCGGCTCGTGACATGCCAAATTGACGTTCGACGGACTTTTATTTCCTGTATTTTACTACGCCCTACAGATTTGGAGAGATCTCCTTTATTTTTGCTTTTTAACTAATGAGAAAAGTGTTTCCTGATATCCAATGATCTGTATTAAAATGATGATTGAAATGTTTTGAAAAATATCTGGAGATGTAATGTTTTACGCTTCACGGGAAATATAATAAGCTGTTTCTTTATTAGAGACATCATTATTCATTACATAATAATGTCTGTTCTCATAAACTGGCGACCACGTAAATTAATTGCAACTAATAGAAACAGAAATTTGTATAGATTTGATAGTTTCAATACGTAGTTTATATGCATAGTTAGTGGACATTTTCGTATTAGGATAGAAATTTTACCTGTTGCATTGCAATCAAAGTTCCGTGATTACCCCACGCTGCCCATTATTTAAATAATCCGCTTTACGCGTTACGCGTTTGTTTTAAAATATTTAAACATAAAATTATAGAGCGTAACCAATTATAATCAATATTTATAATATACTGACATCAATTTATATTAAGTATGAGTACTAGTAATAGGATTTTTCTTACAAAAAAAGCATCGAACTTGTATCCTGCGAACTTCTCTATCGGGAAAGAATTCTTTCGTGAAACCAACCGTCAGAAGAGTTTTGGCGGGAAAACGAGAAAGATCGCTTCACCGTATTGTATTATTTTCCAAAAATTGTGTTATTATCAGTGTTAGTGCACTTAATTGGTGGTGTTGTAATCGTTAAGTGCTGGATTACAGGCATGAGTGTGGGAAAGTGTATAATGATGGTGAAACATTTCTTTTTGTGTTCTTTTCAAAACTCCATAGAAGCTTCTAGTAAAGTTGCCATCACTTTACTAGGAGTACACTAGACTATGACTTGACTTGATGACTTGGACTGTGACTTGACACATATCTGCATGAAATATCATTAACTTGAGAAATTATCAATTACTTGACACTGGCTAAATACACAAAATTGTGGAGCGTTAACATGGAAAAAAAAACTGTAAGTGACGATTTTGACAATATTTCTATCGGTGAAAGATGTTTTCGTAAAAGTCACCTGTAACGAAGAGCGCAGTCGATAGCCTAGACAGCAAGCATTCATAAAGGATGGTTTGGCATATGATAAGGAGCTTACACATTCATTAAGGAGGTTTCGGTATCGATGTGGAGCTCATATTACATAGGGCCCGCCTGAAAGTGATATGAATCAAACGCCTCGCTCACTGACAGCGTAATGGTCACAAAATGTCAGTACATATCAGTTTTCACTGCTTGCTGGGGCGTATTTTCTTCTCCTAATATACAACTTATCAACATACTACATATCTTTTTGTGACACATGTAATATTTAACATTATATTTCTTACATTTATCTAACTAATTTTAAACTTTTGATAAGGTTGTTGGGCTTTCTAGTATTGTTGTTTCATTAATTGGACCATACAACCCTCAAAAGGGGCTGTGGTCCAATTTTTAAATCTGGACAATAGCTTTTATTGTAATGGGCCAAGGTCTGACTAGTTGGACATTAGACTGTCTTGATGTTGACTGTATTGACTGTAATTTTATACCAACTAAATAATTGTATTACTAAACTGTGAGATCCAGGACATAAAGTCTCATTTGCCCACTTTTTTTGCCCAGCTATTTCACTAGATACTATGCCCTTTAAACTGGTAAACAGTAGTGCTTGCAGTCCTACCACTAAAACAATGCGTCCTTAAAATGAGTGTGTCTCAGAGTTTACCTTGCACGACTTTCAAATTGACAAATTCTGGTTAAAATTCCATTTACCTCTGCACCAATGTCTTTTCACTTGCTTTTACAACGGAAAAGACCAGCACCAGCACACCAGCGCGTTCAAGAATCACATAATTTGAGAACATGTGGTATCTGCCAACCTGCACTTGGCCAGCATAGTAAATTATGGGGCCATACTATTCCCAGAAGTGGGAACGGGGGTATTAAGCTGATGAAAATGACTGTATGCACCAAAAAAATCTGTTTCATCTATAAATATATATATAAATTGTGTGAGTGTTTTGTTACCATACTCCTCCAAAACGACTGAAACGTTTTGATGAAATTTTATATTCACACTTGGTAGGTTCGAGAATAGGCTGCTATCTATTTTTCATCATCATCATCACCGTTTTTCATCACGCGGGTAAAACCGCAGGGCGCAGCTAGTGGTATTATAAGGTCAAAGGAATCGACTATGTATTCGCTAAATTATAAATATTAATAATTTAGTTCGTGGGCGGAATTTTGACCTTTGGCTTCGTAGGTTCTTATTCCCTTGGTACGGAAAATCCTATTTATGAGTTTGAGTTATTATGATTCCATACAGCGGATATCACTGAAAAAGTCCGGAAGTTTATATCATGTTGGATTTTCAACCGCCTTCAAAAGAGGGAGGAGGTTCTCAATTCAGTTGTACGTTTTTTAAATATTTGTTAACATTTCACACAACACCATCTAGTCCCTATTAAGCAAACCTTGTACTATGGGAACCAGATAACTGATAGAATACATAAATACTTTTGTAAATACAATATAACACCCAGACACAGAACAAACATCACTACCTACAAATTCTGAAGGCGAGTGTTCTGCGGGATAACGAAAAATATCGCGTCACCGCATTGTATTATCTCCCAAAGCTTGTGTTATTTTCAATGTTAGTGCAAAAAACTGATGGCATTTTATTCGGTAAGTTCTGGACTATCGGCGCAATTGTGGAAATGTGGTATAATGATGGTGAAACGTTTCTTTTCGTGTTGTTTCCAAAACTCCGTAGAAGCTTCTAGTAAAGTTGCCATCACTTTACTAGCAGTATGACTTAGACTAGACTATCACTTGACTTGATGACTTGGACTGTGACTTGACACATATCTGCGTGAAATATCACTGACTTGATAAATTATCAATTACTTGACAATGGCTAAATACACAAAAAAACTTAAGGCAGAGCTACTGCTAACTGAGGTATCAGGCCAGTCAATACACTAATCCTAAACTAATCATATATATCATCTGTCATATAATAGGTTAGTACCTGGATGACCGGGCTTTGCTCGTTTTTTTTGTGATAAATCATGTTCAGAACGATCTTTGTAAATTTTGTGTGCACGCAGTCCTTACGGCCCCAACGTCTCCTCATCGAAAAGCGCAAATGTGTAACCACTGTCTGGGGTCTGTCTACAATATATATAATGTGTCTGTACTGTCCATAATATATATAATATATTTAAGTGGTAAAGGCTTACTGACTCTTAAGCAAACATAGTTTTTGATAATACGAATTTTCAGATTTGCAACTTTTAATCGGCACGCCATAGAAATATACTATCGACTCTTTTATGATCTATCCCGTATACTTTAACAACCTTATTAATAAACGGGTGTTAGTCTCGGATGAGTTACTTCAGCTTTTGTCCTTTTTTTGTTACTAGAATATTTAGCTGGATCGAAAGAGACAAAAGATGGTGTAACTAGTCTAAAGCTAGTTCGTGTTTATTAATAAGGCTGTTAGTGAAGAGTCGCAAAGGTCTATGGCCCCATGGAAAGTGCTACGCTTCGCGTCATCTAACCTGATCACCAGATAAAAGTCAAATATAAAGACGTTAAAGGGACGGTAAGCATACTTCGCAGTCATCAAAAGCGGGCAAGTTTCTTTGACTTTCATATCTATCTCGTCAATCTATAGGGACCGAAGGGTGTATCCTTATAGGGTCACGTAGGAAATGTTTGCTCTATTCGACCTTCATCGCAAGCGTAACACGATCTTTAGCAGGCATCTGTCGCTTTTACAAAGATGCAGCATACTTTAGACACAGTCAGCAGTAATAAGTAATTTATTTGCCAATAACTAAATAACAATCTAATGCTAATTGTTTATATTAGTACAATTATAGTTTTCTGATAAACATTATATTATTATATTATATTGTAACACTTAATTCTTAAGTTTGTGCCTGTAAATTGTTCCTACAATGTGGTGTTTCAATAAAGAGTTGTATCTATCTATCTATCTATATTTTTTTATGGAAGGAATATAAAAGAAAACAGTTTTTTTTTTTTTTTACCTAAGTGATTGATGTGACGAGCTAGTCGTTCACCTGATGTTAAGCGACACGGCCGCCAATAACAGTACAGTGTCACTCAGATCTCCAAAACATATAGTTTCGCGTGACACTGCGCTGCGCACATCATCTTGAGACATCAGCTGGTAATAAGATTACTCGACTGTGAGATCAGATCAAAAGTCTTGATTGCCCAGTAATTTCACTAGCTACAGCGCCCTTCAAACTGGAATACATTAGTGCTTGCACACTACTGCTTGGCGGGAGAAAAACTGGCTAAACGGTGGTCCGTTTGCTGACAACAACGGACTACCGTTTTGCCAGTTTTTCTCCCTAGATCTACCTAGACGAACTTTGCAGAAAAGTCCTACCACCTAGTAAAACTAGCATTAGTAGGTAAATTATAAACATAAAATATCTAAGTACTTTAGCATCCGTAATAGATTACTCTGTGTTACGTTTGCTAGGCTTCTGGGAAACAATGAGTAACAATGTTATGATTGAGTAGTTACGAAAATGAACTAGCATAAAAATTATGTAACCAAATTATTGATAGAAAATAGACAGTGATCATGGAACATTGACTACAACACATCAAAAAAAGTTTCGTTCTTAATTATAAGTATAAATTAAGTTTCAAATGATTAGTGAAGAATTTCGATTTGAAATGATCCCATTATCTAAGAAAGATAACTTCAGTTATATGTATTTACCTCGAGATACGATAATAACTGAGATTCGATTTTAACTACGGGTCAAAGTATTTTTGTTTTATTTAATTTTTATAGTAACTATGTGCATACACTGTGTATTGAAGCTGCAAAAACCAAACAATTTTGTGTTAAATGAAATTTCGAATGAAGATAGCTTATACACGGGATTAATACTTTCTGTCCGCGAGTGAAACCACTGGGCGCTGCAAGTAATATATAAGCTACTAGTTGACCCGCCCCGGATTTGCACGGGTGAATTAGTAAAACGTGGTCGAACGGGATAAAAGACTATATCAGTCTCCTGGTTCTAATCTACCTCCCCACCAATTTTCAGCCAAATCGGTTCAGCCGTTCTTGAGTTATAAATAGTGTAACTAACACGACTTTCTTTATACAATGTGGAATTTAATTCGTTCCTTTCCATTAATGTATGTATTTAGTCCATTCTGTAGAATGCTCCTATATAACTAAATAAGTACTTATGAAATAAAACTTAAGTCTAGGTATTATCAAATTTAAATTCTTAAGAAAAGCATTGCAAAATTGAACAAAGCAGGTGTTTTATTGCCTACGAAACATTTACAAAGCACTCAGCTGGTGCCCGCGCTGTGTGTACCGTTAAATAAACAATTCGGCTGTCATGCAGTTATTTTAAGAGGCACTAAATACTGAAACAAAATCAATTTTTTTTTTTATTGGACCTTGTACTAATATTCTATAGCATGGTCTGAGTACAAACATTTAAGGAAAAGAGTGAATTAAATGCCACCTTGTATATATAGATGATCAGTGCCTCACAAATCTCTGCATTTACTATCGATGTACAGTGGTGCGGTTAAAATTATATACTTTCCATATTTTCCGCAGGTGGATGAAAAGCTAACAGTACCACATGGTACGGTGAACACTCCGCGCCACCACCACGGCATGCCGCTGTCAATGACTACCTCATCGCTCTACTACCCCCTGACCAGCATGCAGCTGTCCCCCAACCAGACTGTGGAGATCAGCTGCATCAGTACCATACCCAGTTACGCGCACGTCAACGATGGGTTCGCGGACGTGCAAAATCATTCTGTCACAGGTAGTTTTACTAGGTGGTAGGACTTTTTTGCAAAGTTCGTCTAGGTAGGTACCACCGCTTTGCCAGTTATTCTGCCGCCAAGCAGTAGGGTGCAAGCACTACTGTGTTCCGGTTTGAAGGGCAAATGTAGCTAGTGAAATTACTGGGCAAATGAGACTTTATGATTTGATCTCACAGTCGAGTAATCTTACCAGACTGTGCTAATGTCTCAGGATGATGTGCGCAGTGCAGCAGTCACACGAAACTTTACATGTTGGAGTTCCGAGTGACACTGTTCTGTTATGGGCGGCCGTGTCACATATTTAGTTCAATTTTATCCTTGCCGTATCGGGCGCATAGTTATTCATATATAAATTGCATGAACACATTAAGTTGTTGGCTGACAGATCAATCTAAATATATATAAATCAAAGGTGACTGACTGACATAGTGATCTATCAACGCACAGCCCAAACCACTGGACGGATCAGGCTGAAATTTTGCATGCAGGTAGATGTTATGACGAAGCAACCGCTAAGAAAGGATTTTTTGAAATTCCACCCTTAATCACTCTTGAGGGTGGAATTTCGATGAAATGGGTGGTTGAATTATTTTCCCATAGGCCACGCCGCGGGCGAAGCTGCGGACAGAAGCTCGTTTTAATATAAAGAGTTTTTGGAGTTAAATTTCTTTACGCACGCTTGACTTGGGGAGTAAGCTGGCGAGGTGAACAGAAGTTCAAAGTTGTTGGTTCACGTAGATTTCCATTGTCAACAAAACAATGTTAAAAATTTGTATTAGTATGTTGGTATGTCTGGTAAAATTACAATTTACAATATTATTATTATTGTCAAGATGGCGGGATTAACTTTGTTTACGTTAAAACGCAACATTTTTCATAACCACAGATTGTTTAATTAATATTATATCCATAGTCTACGATATGCGATGTGACATCTCTCTCTTCATCTCTCATGCGCGCCACGAACGGCTGCGATTTTGTGTTAATTATGTGTATAAAAATAAAACCAATTTGCCGCTAATTTATTTTATTGTTTATGTTTCTCGATAACAACATTAAAAAAAGTTATACCAGCCGATAGATGGAGCTAAAGAAGTTTTACTTCAGTCGTTTGATTTAAAGCACACTCGTTTTTTTTTTTGTTTTAATCACGAACAAAATTTAATCTCGCATCATTCACCTCTAAAGTAAGGACATGCACCGTGATAAGTGATTTCATGTTCAAATTTATCATTCACCTACCAGCTTACGGCAGCGTCGTTGATTCATAGAAATTTGAGAATCACTGGGAATGGGCAGCAAATCTTGTCAATACACTAATCTTCAGCGATGGTGATTACCGCAAACACACAACATATCCATTTACACAAAATACACAAAATTGTCATATCCATTAACCATCCCTCATCATTTTTTTGACGGCAACCTCGTCGGTTCTACTTAGACTATTTTCTTGGAAATTAAGCATAATATACCATATTATGCATACAAAACTAACCAAAAATGTATTTATCATACCGCATAAAATTGCTCTATGCAATTTATATGCAAATACGAAATGGTGTAAGCTTGCGGACTTTTTCCCGTAATAATAACACCGGACTCAGCAAGAATAAATCATTTTTGTTTATTTTAATGTTACCTGTGAGTGTTTTTATGCGTTTTTGTGACAGAAATATTTTTTAACAAATAATTTGTTTCAGTAAATCTGGTTCGCCTACCCGTGGAACCAGCGCCGACACAGCTGCCCGTCAAAATAGTAAGCTCAGAATTCAGTGTTTCCACTCGATGCGAATCTCGACGTGTACTAATAATCTTCTTTATACTTGTGTGCCATTTTAGCATGTAATCGACGATCGGTGAATCATGGGTCAATGTCTAGAATAAGATATATACTTTGGCTAAGCCTAGGACATTTTTTATCTGTCGTCAATTTTGGTCAATACGACTGTCGTTTTCTATCTGCAAAACGGCTTAGCCATACTTTTGCATTAAGTGTATAAATCTATACTATAAGATAATTTTAACTATCAAACGTTTATGAACATGAAAAACCCGATCGTAGCGAATCTTGATACTTACAGAAATATATCCTTTATTACTTTGTTAATGTTGCTAGGTCTACAAGGTCGTATATCAAACGGTGATTCCACGTTTTCAATAATGTAAGGTGACATTGTACTTTGTCATTTTATAACCTTCATTCTGTGAAACAAAACTATTTCACTTGTAGAAAGTTCACTCACCAGAACGTGAGCTGCTTGAAACAGACGACGTAAATATTTTTACATTTAAGAAAGTTTTTTATTTATAATGCGATGTGTGTCTTAGCCTTAATGCATTCTTGTAAGCTTTGTGATGCTTTTATACGAGGTCTTACTTTTTCCACACATTGTTGAACCTAAGGTAACATTTTAGTAATAAAAGAAATCTATTGTAGCTTTTATACTTACTGTAATCCAATCCATTTCATCCATTATTGAAAGAGTAAGTAAACCATTGTTAGGTTTCTTTTGATGATTACATCTATTCACATTAGTTATGATTTGTTTTACTTTGACTGAAGCAAAATATTAAAATTCCTTACAAATTCAATTTATAAAAATATTTAATTTTAATACCTAGCGTGTAAGACCTCCCTTTGGCTTAAGCTCTTTTTCATAACAAATCTTTTACTTATGTATGCGCAATTAAGAGACTGAATTAGAGAATTAGGGATTTGTATGACCCAATGAAACATCTTTATCAACGCTAGAACCCGAATACCTGAGTCCATTTTATTGTGTCGCAACCGAAACAAGTGGAATACATTATAATATGGAATGTTAAAGTGTAGTTTAAACAAAACATATATTTAAATTGAAAGGACGTGCTTCTACCTGAACTATTTTGACTACTTAAGTACGTGATTTAAGTTCTTCTATCATAAATCATTTGTTTTTTCTGAAAGATTATTAATGTTCGATAAAAATGAGTAAGTATAGGCCATGCTTATTTTTATTTTTCCAAGCAAATGATATACGTTGCGACATATGTCATTTTATAAAATAAACAATAGAAAGCATGAATAAGAATTATTAACTTAGATTTCATGTAATGTTACGTTTTTTGTGTTTTTTGCTGGCAGATATTTTGAAATCAAATATCATACTTATTACATTTAATAAGTAATTATATTAGAATTACGTAACAACGGAACCTTTGATACAAACGGCGAGAGATCAGTGGCTTCATTTAGAAAGCTGAGGATGGGTGATGATGACGATGGAAACAAAACAGAAGTTCTACAAGCTCTACATAAATAAACAATAAATAGACTTTCCAACGTATTGTAAACATTTCAAACTTCAAGCTAAAGTAAATATTGGTATTGCTTCCCGGAATTTAAATTGCCTTGTTGGTTTATTTTACCCAAAATTATAAGAGCCTTCAAACTGCCTTTGACTTTTCAAGTCCCGAGACTTATCTCCTTGAGAAAACGATGAAGTTACTTGACTAAAACAATTTTAATTCTACTGAACTTCATTATAAACTGCTTAACACAACAACACGGAGTCTTTAAAATATTTAACTGTCTTAAAAGCCATTATACTGGGCTTCGTATTACGAAATGATCACACGACAAAAGGATTCTGAAGGTATGGACCTTCAGAACCCTATTCCATAAAACTAAACCTACGAATATCACTCAGAAATGTGCACTAAGACTGTGCAATAGCGTCTTTGTAAATGACTGATCATCATCAATTAGGTACCTATTTAAATAAAGAGATCATTTCATTCACTTACAAAACAGCCGATTACCCAATACCAGTTAAATAATATCAAACTACTATACTCTTTATACGTGAAAAACGTAATTAATAATAGATCAGTTTCTAAAAATTTATTCAAACCTAATGTTTTTTACTGGCCCGATAGCTCATTTGGTAGTAACCCTTGTGAGCTGTAGATTCTGGGTTCGATTCACAACTAAGGTCTGGCAAGATTCACATTTTGCAAATAATAATTAGTCACTATAATACAAGACTCATTGTTAGTCACTATACGAAATAGCTAGGGCCCATAGATCTCTCATATTGCATTCTGTAATCATTGAAACAAGAAATCACCTTATTAGTATACCGTTCTCAGCTGAAATGAGAAGATAAAATTTCAATTTAAATGCAAAATGGTTGGACATTGCGTGTCATGCAGGATGAATATCAACGCTACGTATGCATCCGGGATGCAAAAGTCTTGTGCATACAGTTATATAATGTTGAAATGGAAAATATATCGATTCAAACCTGGCGTGATAGCTAAGTTGGTAGCAGCTCTGCCTTCCGAACTGTAGGTTGTGGGTTTAATTCCCACCCAAGACAAACATTTGGTGATGAACATCTATGTTTGTTCTGTGTCTGGGTGTTGCATTGTTTTCTATGTATATTTACAGACAAAAGTATCTAAGAATTGTATCAGTTAGGTTCGCATATACAAGCATTGCTTAATTTGCCGCTAGATAGCGTTGCATGAAATGTCCACAAATATTTATTATTTGCTAAATCATAAAGAGATAACCAGTTATTACTTCTACAAAGTAATAGATTGTATATAAATCATGGTACCTTTTGATTTTTTATTCAGTGTATTTCTGATATATTATACTGCACAAACTGTATGTCTACAGAAGTAATTCTTTTTATTGCAAATATTATGAGAGATGAATATCTCGCGCCGCTCTTCCGATCTCAATGATTCTGGATATAGAAATATGAGAATAACAAACAATGCAGATCAATACTACCAGGCGATCATGTAACTTGACTGAAACCAATAGAAATTACGCAGTATATGCGCATAATTAGTATAAACATTTTCAAATCGGGAATGAAATTTCTCCTGTTGCATTGCAATCTAAGTTCCATGATCACACTGATATCATTTTGTGTGTTTATTATGAAATGCTAATTGTAGGAGTAACAAAAACATATCATTATTAGAAGTGATTAGGAAGGAGTTCTTTACGTAAGTTAAATGTTGTGACCTGAAAAGGCTTTTATTTCCAATAAGTGTAAGTATGTTATGGAATAAACATCAATGTGCTGTAACTTCATTTACTTCCAAATTATATGTGTCCTAGTTTTAATTATGTAACAATATTTTTTATTGTATTAGGAATAAGGTTTTAAGTGTTGATTGTAGGCAAAGCTTGAAGTGTTAACTTAAATATAAATGTAGTAAATAAATTTAATATTATTTTTTACTGAATACTACATGATAATATAAATGCTATGTTTTGTCTTATTTTCTTAAATTTGTAATTGTTAAAATTAAAAGAAGACAAAACATATTACATATATTTAACGTTTATTAGTAAATCATAATTACCTATTGTGTTTTAAAATTGATAAAAAGATCTCCTTTTTGTGTCATTTTAATATTGATTCCAATCACTAAAATATAAAAAAAAAAACTAAAATGTATAAAAAAAATCACACAAAATATAAAACATTCATTAATTACAAATTAAATATCCACACTGGTGTTCTAAAGGAATGACGAGTAAAATATTTAGTTGTCAAAGTCAAAGTCAAAAGATTTATTGCAAATAGGCTAATTTTAGCACTTTTACAAGTCAAAATTATATAAGATACTCAAAATTAAGTTATTTCACTAAGCATATAAAATTACAAAGTGCTTATTGTCAAATAATATAGCAAGCCCATTACAATATATGAGTTTGAAAAAAAAAGCAGTTCTCTTTCTCACTACTGGTGCAAGCAATCCGGCACAATGCAGAATTGAAAACTTTGATCCGAAGCTTCGATTACAACTGTATAGAAGAAGAAGTTGATATTCATATATCAAGTATAAATACACTAAAATAAATAAATGGATATCTCTAGCATGTGACGCAATCGCTCTACAAATAGCGACTGAAACTAGGCCTGATACGGCGATAGCAGATTGGAATCAAATTGAAATAACAAACAGAAATCATAAAGTAATCCTTGGCATCGCTGGTAGATGTGCTTCCGATACTAAATACATCAAGTTATTGGTTGGTTGGTCCAAAAATAGCGTAACTTGAAAGGAGATTAACGTTGAAAAGCTGCCAAAAAATATCTTATCTATAATAACATATGCTTATACATTACATGCTCTTTTACATTCGGAATCCATAACCAGAATTTAGCGAAAAAGAGATTATACTTTTAGCCGAGTGGTTTATAAAAATATTGCCCTGCACGTCTCAACGTGCTTTGCATCCATCGTAGCTTCTATGCGTATCTTTACTCTGTGGTAAAGATTTTTATGTAAAGAGTATTACGAAGCCTCACTGGTCTTTTATGATTTTTATAAGTATTATATTTGTTCTCCGTTTATATGCCAGATATTGACTGTAATAAAAACTACACGGATAGTCAAAACTTTGCAAGACGATAATTCATAAGGGAAAATGTGGTATTAATATAAAAATATAGTGGTAGTGTTGTTTCAGTGGAAGGCTTATTTTTGTAATGTTTATCACCCCAAGTACCTCTTTGAATCATGACTCACATTTGAATAGAAAAAAGAAAGTTTGCTACATAAAAAGTTTGGCATTGTTGTAAGTCAATGATAGTCACTAGTCGAAAAATACCTATTTATTTTAAATTAACCTTGATTCTAAATATGAAAGCGTAAAGCATTGTGTGCGTGAAATCACATAGTAGGCGTGTTTCCAATCCAAAGATGAAGCTGTGCCAATTTAAGATCGGGAACGCGAGATGCCAGATACAGACATTGAGACCGCACATCGCTCGACATATATAACTATTATACCAACTGCTAGATGACTAAATAACCCACTTGACTTGACAAAAACTATGCTTTTAGAAGCACCCACTCCACCAATCAAACATATGACATCTTTTACTGTTTAGTTGGCAGTACGTTGACAAATCAGACAGTTTCCAGACTTCCACCGGATCGGTGAGTTTTGATTATGAAGACACATGCACACTCATTGGTTACCTCTATTTCTGTCTTACTCCTTGTCTCGAAGTTTCCTCGAGCTTCTCCAACCACGCCACTGCTAACAATTTTCTTATAAATTGCTTTCTCACGTACATCATTCAGGGCTACCACTTTATCTGCAACATATTTTACCAAACCCTATCTAGTACATACGGCTAAACGTCTGCGTAGATTTTACATACCTTTTCAAACTTCATTTAGGATTATAATTTCCAAGTTTTTATAAAAGTGGCATTATTCAACAAAACAATGGTGTTCAACTCATTCTGTATAGTGAAAATGATATATTTAATGCGTATTTAAGTACTTATATTATGTCTTAAGAAGTACGTTTATAAAGCTCACAACAAAGCATATCCTATATGCAAATAATGTAACAGTGACAGCCCTAAGCTTGTACATCCAAACTGTACGACGAATGTACTCCAACTACTTTATATTCGCAATAGACGAAGCACAATAAACATAGCTTATTCGCAATATGCGAGTTTAGTGGCTTATTCACACATCTCCTTTCTTTTTACGGTTCGTGGATCGGTGTGTAAATAGTAAGTACATAGTAAGTTTAAGAGCGGTGTTTTATTTCAGGAGTGAATAAAACGTTTTATGAATTTCCAAATAGTCCGCTTGAAGCTTTACGCAAACAATGCGCACAAAATTGAATACCTTTATAGTTGTTGTAGGACACAACAGAAATGAAAAAATTACACTTATTAAAGATTGCCTAACGATTGTTCCAATTTGTTTTGGTTATTAAATCTGTAATTATTCAACCGCGTGGTCGCAAAATGGATCCGAAAATAAATTAAGGTCATTAAAATTAATTCAAGCGAATGCCCCAACGATCCCTTAACATCATTCCGGCGCATTTTTATTGCGAGAACCGCTGATCTTTCCCATTCACTCCTGTGATCATGAAATATTCAAAACCAGAGATCATTTTACTGTATTTTCTATTATGGTGATGTAATTCATGCAGGCTATCGATGTCTTCCTTATGCTATACACTCTATATATAAACTCTAAGTCTTAATGTAAGTTAGATTTTATATCGTTATAGTTAAATTATTTAGATGTAATTCAACGTGAGCGTATTTCTTTTGTGTTTTGCTAACGTGTACTTTTGTCTCAATGGTCGTACATAGTTTAAAATGGTCATACATTACTACAGCATTACACCTAGGTAGTCAATATTAATTTTATATTATACAGAACAGTTTTTGAGAAGGACGCTGATGGCCAAATACGAAACCACGAGAATTAGAGAAAAATATTCAAAGTAGCTATGCCGTTGATTTATAAGAAAACAATTACTGCATTTTGTTTAATGAGAAATGATACTCTTTTATTATTTTACACGGAAGAAAACTCAGTATCAAAGTATGCAGTAAAGTATTTAGATAGACTTATAAACTTAAGCATGTATGGAAATAATTATATATTAATAATTATAATATTAAGAATTATGTATGGAAATAATTTTGAAACTTATTAGTTAGGTGAAATTGATATATTATATTATAGAAAGAAAGATAAATGTTTTTATTCCTGACAACGGCAAATAAATCAATAAACTATCCTAAGTAACAAATATAATTGATAGTTGTCCTTGTCACGAACCAGCATAATGCTGGTCGTACGGCTAGCGCTGATCTTCCGTTGGGCCGTTTCCTCATGGGTCCGCTTACAACATTGGATAATAACAAAAACACGAAAGAAAACATATAAGAAAGAATATAATAGGTGGGTAAGTAACCAAAATAAATAATAAAACAAGTAATTATAATAAAAAAGTAATTTGTAATAATTTAGTATTTCTTTTAGTTTCTTTGCCGATATTGATCCTATAATCAACAAAACCCATTGGTTCAATAATACAACGTCACTTTTCCGTCGATTTCCGTCGAACGTAAAAGTTAAAAAAAATGCTGTTATACTTTTCTTATAAATCGAGTATGACACGTGTGTGTGGTACATGACTCTTTCTGTGATTTTTCTCTAACTCTCGTGATTTTGGACTTGTCCACACCACCCTTCTCAAAAAACCACCATTTATACCTATGTCAGTGTGTGCAATTTTAATCGTATTATAATTAATATATTTTTAGTATGTGGTAGTATCTTTGTCAATTTAAAATTTAGTTGTTACTTGTCAATTTGTATTATTGATATTATTTAGGTGCATATTGTTCTTCATACCAGTGAACGGATTATCAGTTCAACAAATCAAACAGCATTAATAATATCTACGAAAAATTTAGACATAGTTTCCAAAAAAATTGCAATAGCGATATTTGAACCCGAAAGCACTATGTTTAAGTACAGTACAAAATATGGTTCTAAATATTTTCACAGCCACTGAAGAATGCGATCATTGCTCAATTGCGAGAGGGTCTAATTCGGCGAGTCAAAAGGCGTGAGTTCGAATCCCGCTGGCGAAATTATTAAGAACTATAGATATGTGTGGTTTACTCTTTAAGGTTTCATTCCATGACGCATTTCCAACAATAAAACACACGACAATTTTTATCTGTCATTACTAGTGCAGGGACACCTCGCTAGTGTTGTGCAGCCGCTGTTATTAGGAACTGATCGAAGTAGGGACTTATTATTTTTAAACATTAAGACAGTTTCTTATTGATATTAACATTTCATTATCACCCGCACCCGTTATATATAATAATCGTTAAGTGAACCTGTAAATACGTGTCATTATTTTCTAGATTAATAATTTATGGATGTTAAATTATAATAAATCTTATGTGAAGTTAGCTAAGCTATAAAATTGTATGTAGTAGAAATGAATGTTTATATTATCCTGTGTCTCATCGTATATTCGATGCAGGTCTGGCTGAAATCGCGAGGGAATATCTAATATTTACAAAAAATGTGAAAATTTTATCTCTTTATAATATAAATGTATTACACGTTCAATTTCTAATGTGTGGGTTTTCTTTCTTCAATTCCTTTGTTATTTGAATGAACGGAATAAATTGAGTTAGTTCCTTCGGATTTATTATGTTATGAAGTCACTCTTTTGTTTTTACGTTAAAAAAATCGTTACTATATTACTTACCTATATTCCTTGGTACTGGTATAAAGATGCGCGATTATGAATGGCCGTAATCAATTCATATGGAGGTTCAAAAGGTTTTTTTTTTTTTTTTTTTTTTTATTTATTTAGGATCAACAAACAGTACACAACAAACATAATCTTAAAGTAGTTTAAGCCTTAGAATGTAGGTAGTTAGTGTACCAACAACGCTGACCCCAAATTAATAAGAAATATAACGAAAACAGAACAGAGAGATGTAACTTAAGATATTTAGTAGGTAACTGATTCCTAACTATCACCTTAAAGTGAGTATCTAATTATATACTATAAAATAAAAAGGTTCAAAAAAATAATCGATTTTATCGAAATTATAAACATATAAGGCTAATAATTAAGACCTTATGAAACAAACTCTAAGAATCAATTTCGATGATAATTCCAAATAAGTTACAAACTAGCTTGTATAATCGAATGATATGCTGTGTTTCTGTTAAAATAAAAGATGAGTATGTGAGACAGAAGCACAAATAATCATGAAGTTTTTTTTGTTTTGGTATTGCTCCAGACTTTTGGGTATTTAGCCAGTGTCAAGTAATTGATAATTTCTCGAGTTAAGTAATATATATATTTATATAAGTCAAGTCACAGTCCAAGTTACCAAGTCAAGTCATAGTCTAGTCAAGTCAATTATCAAGTCTTATTTACCCCACTCCAATCGTAATCGCTACGGAAAATGTGTAAGTTAGTCAAAATGAACACAGTTTTTGAAATTTCCGAATGCATTTGTAAGTACTCGGAATCGAAAACCACTGAATGAGATCGATGATTGATTTCGACTAAACCTATGGAATCTTTAACGAATGATTGAATGACTATCGAAACAAGTCACAACCGCTCATTTAAAATGTGGTAGTTGTGTAACACGGTACCTAGCATTAAATAATGCACGTCAAGATTAGAGATATGACCTCGGAAGAAGTAATAGTATTCTGTGGATACGACGCTCTACGAAACCGAAGTTGGCCGAAGTTTAGGCTTTGTATAGCGTCGTCTTTGTCACACAATTATCTCCTTCGTTGTAGTGCTTCTCATTTTTTTTAAATGGTTTTTCTCCTTACTTTTGTATATTTAGCCAGTGTCAAGTAATTGATAATTTATCAAGTTAATGATATTTCACGCAAATGTGTGTCAATTCACAGTCGAAGTCATCAAGTCAAGTCATAGTCTAGTCAAAGTCATACTCCTAGTAAAATGGTGGCAACTTTACTTGAAGCTTCTATGGAGTTATGGAAACAACACGAAAAGAAACTTTTCCCCATCATTAATACCACTTTCCCACACTCATGCCTGTAATTCAGCACTTAACGAATAGAATGCCACCAATTTTATGCACTAACACTGAAAATAACAAAAGTTTTAGAAAATAATACAATGCGGTGACGCAATCTTTTTCGCGTTCCCACCAAAACTCCCGTTTTTCTTTTTTCGTCCGTCTGTGTTCTTCTTGTAGTGTTAAAATAGTTACTACTATAGAAAAAGGCAAGTTTTTATTTAGAAATTATAATATTTCAAAGAATTGGTAAGTTTTGATATCAACACAGTTCTATTTAGGCATTGAAAAACAGAAAGCAAAAGTTTGGAAGTTATAGGTCCCAAAGTGCTCATTTATTTCAGGATAAGCAACGGAACAAATAAATCCGAAACACTTCAAACTGGAGCCGTAAAGTTGTTAGATCGCATCGTTAAGGTCCCAAGATCTTTGTCGGTTGTCCCTAAACAGCTCAACTGATATAAATACTTCGTTTTAGATTTGTATATATATAAAATATGTTTTTATCGGAAGAATGAAGAGAAAAGAATTTGAGTTCGATTTACTCGCTAATAAATATAGACAGATAATGAATATGGTTGACAAGCAAAGTAAAACATATTATGACAATCCCAAATCTCAATTATTTTACCATGAGTACCAGCTGGCTTTGAGCCCGTCTCTTCCAAGTGACGCCAATGCTTTAATCAACTGAGCTAATTGCATGTCTGCATTTTAGCGTGCACAGTTCGTTTTTTGCCGGTGCTTTTGTGATTCTAGCTACGCCCTTGACAGTACTGCTCGGCGGCAGAATAAGTGGCAAAATTAAACTTTCACCATTTCCAATTCTAGGTGAACTGCAATAAAGTCCTATCACCTCGTTTTTTAAAAGCAAATGCTATGAAGGGTTTAATGATATAAATACTTAATAACTTAAACCGAAATTCATCTTTTTTTCATCTCAAATCTTCATCAAATATTGAGTTTGATTATTTGTCAATCGTATGTAGTAGACACCTTTCGATCTATCAACACAAATCCCTACATTACACCCTTTGATTTAACATCCATATCCCAGTACCGAAACTAATGACAACATTCTCGAACTCAGCACTTCGCAACTGGATCAGGCAGGATAACCCTGTGGATCAGCGAAGCGAATCTAAGGGCAAATTGTGCTCTTTGTCTATATCCCTGCTGATCCGTAAATCTCGTTATACCAACCCACCGTCATGGAGCATTCTTATATTCACTGATCACGTAGGTAACGTGTGCTGGAATCATCGGAAAGACGTGTTTGGTTTGGATAGTTTTGCAAAAAGATAAAAAATTGCATGATCGTGTATTAGAAATCGATCGTGTATTAGGATCGTGTGTTAAAGTTTAAAAAAAGTATAGGTACAGTGAGGTCAAAATAAAGTTGTAATCGTACATTATGATACAAGTATGTTAATCATTACACTCGAGCCGGTACTATGCGCGCAAGCCGTAAGTGAGCGTAGTAAGGTAGCTGAGATTGTAATGATCAACACACACGCGAATGCACTTTTTTATTTTTATGTTTTGTCTCCACACTTTTGTGTATTTAGCCAGTGTCAAGTAATTGACAAATTATCAAGTTAATGATATTTCACGCAAATATGTGTCAAGTCACAGTCGAAGTCATCAAGTCAAGTCATAGTCTAGTCAAAGTCATACTCCTAGTAAAGTGGTGGCAACTTTTCTTGAAGCTTCTATGGAGTTTTGGAAACAACACGAAAAAACGTTTCACCATCATTATACCATTTTCCCACACTCACGCCTGTAATCCAGAACTTAACGAATGGAATGCCACCAATTTTATGCACTAACACTGAAAATAACACAAGTTTTGGAAAATTATACAATGTGGTGACGCACACTTTTTCGCTTTCCCGTCAAAACTCTTAACAAAATGGACATGCAGGCGATATTAAAAATATTTTGAAAAATATAATATATAACAATAAAATGAATAAATATTTTCATAATATTTAAATTAAAAGTCAAAAGTTAGGTTCTTATTGATTATGAATAAAGTAAAGAAAGTATAAATAAATTAATAAATTTAAATGTTCTGAAATTTTCATGAAAATTTGTACTATTTTACCCGCCGTAATTCTCATAGTCGGTAAAAAGAACACCTAAAATGTATTATCCAGGTAAATTAAGAAATTTTCATACACATATTTACATTATAAACTTAACTGAATGTAGGATATCATCAATGGTTTTGGTTTGGTTTTGGGGGAAAATGCTTTCACCATCAAAATCTTGGCAAAACATATTAATTTTCATGCCAATCGGTTAGATGGATTATAAATCTTTGTTATGTAATACTGGGTTTTTGAAGTGAAAACTTCATTAGGCGCTTTTCGGGTGAACAAAAATAATGGAACTGAACTGTCATCGTCACCGAACGCTTTCTTCGAGCTATATGTCACAAGTTACTTAGTTTTCACTTCTATAGGCAGTCCCAAAAGACTGCCCCGCATATTAAAAAAATGTTTTGTATTTTAATTACAACTACTTTTCTTCATTATAATTACCTATTAAATTAAAATAAATATCTGAAACCCAAACCTAAATTCATATAACAACTGATATAAGCAGCCGTGTTTCTTAACATCAGGCGAATAACTAGCTTGTCATGTCATTCTTGAACATAAGACACAAAAAAATACCATTATAAAAAAAGTAAAAATCGAAACGTATTCCCGAGCCGAGTCTCGAAGCACAGGAAACATTTCCTACATCCGAGAACATCGATAAATGATTTCAGCCGTGAGATTGCGACCGTCCGGCTTCCATCTATCTATTGCCTGCTACTCGTTAATCTTTGATACCCCAAAAGTAGCTATAAATAAATGATGGCACTAACCCGGGGAAAGTAATCTGTTTCCGGTTACGAGGTCGCTGGTTACAGAACATGAACATGTAAAATGAAAGGTGTGTAATAAATAGAATAAATATGTAAATGCATAATTTATTTTAGGATTTGATGACTAAACAAATTGGTGTTCTCTTCTAAAAATGCTAAAAAAATATACCAAAAATATATTAAAAAATTATGTCATGAAATTTATAAATTGATTCTTACTTTTTAAATTAAGAGGTGTTTTTGACTTATAGAAGAATCTAAAAAGTACTGTTTTGGTTGGCAGCTCTGCCGGAAGGGCCATGATTGGTTGGTATCATGGATTGTACTGGCTCAGTAAAATTGTTTGGTGGGGGGAAGTTGAGGCACGACGAAAAGGTCGAAAAAGCAGTCAATTCTCGTTGATCGATAGACGTGTCAAGACATATCACACTTAGTTGCCTCTGTATTGAATTATAATGAATGTGTAATATAATGTAATGTGTTTAAAAAACAAGAAATATACAATAATTTTTATTATTAAAATTCTTGGCCCATGTAGTACGCGTGGCGGCGGTGGCGGCGGAGTCGGCACCGAGCCGCTACCGCGCGCCGCCGCGCGTGCTCCATGAGGATGGGCATCTATATTGCCCGAACACCAGTCGAGTTATTCCACTGTATTTCGTGATTGTTAGCCGTGTACTAGTAGTAGTTATGAATACTACTCACGTCAGTTTCTATAACTTATAATACCCGACACAGGAAAGACAGTTCAGAGTACTTGGTAGTGCCGTGCACAGAATACTATTACTCCTAGGTGCCGTGTGGACGCTGGACAACTTCTGATCCTTTTTATGTCAAAGAATGGCTCGTTGGAGGCACAAAGTGACTAGTCAATTGCAACTCTTTTTTTATATTTTAGCTCCACACTTTTGTGTGTCCCGCAATTCCAGTGTCAAGTAATTGATAATTTATCAAGTTAATGATATTTCACGCAAATATGTGTCAAGTCATAGTAAAGTCATAGTCAAGTCATAGTCAAGTCATAGTCAAGTCATAGTCAAGTCGCAGTCAAGTCGCAGTCATGTCGCAGTCATGTCGCAGTCAAGTCGCAGTCAAGTCACAGTCAAGTCATAGTCAAGTCATAGTCAAGTCATAGTCAAATCAAGTCGCAGTCAAGTCGCAGTCAAGTCGCAGTCAAGTCGCAGTCAAGTCGCAGTCAAGTCGCAGTCATGTCGCAGTCAAGTCACAGTCAAGTCATAGGCAAGTCATAGGCAAGTCATAGTCAAGTCATAGTCAAGTCATAGTCAAGTCATAGTCAAGTCATAGGCAAGTCATAGTCAAGTCAAAGTCATAGTCAAGTCATAGTCAAGTCATAGTCAAGTCATAGTCAAGTCATAGTCAAGTCATAGTCAAGTCATAGTCAAGTCATAGTCAAGTCATAGTCAAGTCATAGTCAAGTCAAAGTCATAGTCAAGTCATAGTCAAGTCATAGTCAAGTCATAGTCAAGTCATAGTCAAGTCATAGTCAAGTCATAGTCAAGTCATAGTCAAGTCATAGTCAAGTCATAGTCAAGTCATAGTCAAGTCATAGTCAAGTCATAGTCAAGTCATAGTCAAGTCATAGTCAAGTCATTGTCAAGTCATAGTCAAGTCATAGTCAAGTCATAGTCAAGTCATAGTCAAGTCATAGTCAAGTCATAGTCAAGTCATAGTCAAGTCATAGTCAAGTCATAGTCAAGTCATAGTCAAGTCATAGTCAAGTCATAGTCAAGTCATAGTCAAGTCATAGTCAAGTCATAGTCAAGTCATAGTCAAGTCATAGTCAAGTCATAGTCAAGTCATAGTCAAGTCATAGTCAAGTCATAGTCAAGTCATAGTCAAGTCATAGTCAAGTCATAGTCAAGTCATGGTAAAGTCTTAGTCAAGTCTTAGTCAAGTCATGGTAAAGTCTTAGTCAAGTCATAGTCAAGTCATAGTCAAGTCATAGTCAAGTCATGGTAAAGTCTTAGTCAAGTCTTAGTCAAGTCATGGTCAAGTCATGGTCAAGTCATGGTCAAGTCATGGTCAAGTCATGGTCAAGTCATGGCTAAGTCATGGTCAAGTCATGGTCAAGTCATGGTCAAGTCATGGTCAAGTCATGGTCAAGTCATGGTCAAGTCATGGTCGAGTCATGGTCGAGTCATGGTCAAGCCATGGTCAAGCCATGGTCAAGTCATGGTCAAGTCAAAGTCATAGTCAAGTCATAGTCAAAGTCATAGTCAAAGTCATAGTCAAGTCATAGTCAAGTCATAGTCAAGTCATAGTCAAGTCATAGTCAAGTCATAGTCAAGTCATAGTCAAGTCATAGTCAAGTCATAGTCAAGTCATAGTCAAGTCATAGTCAAGTCATAGTCAAGTCATAGTCAAGTCATAGTCAAGTCATAGTCAAGTCATAGTCAAGTCATAGTCAAGTCATAGTCAAGTCATAGTCATAGTCATAGTCAAGTCATAGTCAAGTCATAGTCAAGTCATAGTCAAGTCATAGTCAAGTCATAGTCAAGTCATAGTCAAGTCATAGTCAAGTCATAGTAAAGTCTTAGTCAAGTCTTAGTCAAGTCATAGTCAAGTCATAGTCAAGTCATAGTCAAGTCATAGTCAAGTCATAGTCAAGTCATAGTCAAGTCAAAGTCAAGTCGCAGTCAAGTCGCAGTCAAGTCGCAGTCAAGTCGCAGTCAAGTCGCAGTCATGTCGCAGTCAAGTCGCAGTCAAGTCACAGTCAAGTCACAGTCAAGTCACAGTCAAGTCATAGTCAAGTCATAGTCAAGTCAAAATCATACTCCTATTAAAGTGGTGGCTACTTTACTTGAAGCTTCTATGGCGTTTTGGAAACAACACGAAAAGAAACGTTTCACCATCATTATACCATTTTCCCACACTCATGCCTGTAATCCATCACTGAACAAATAAAATGCCATCAATTTTATGTACTAATACTGAAAATAACGCAAGTTTTGGAAAACAATTCAATGCGATGATGTGATCTTTTTCGTTTCCCCGCCAAAACTCAATTGTAACTCTTTTTAATGTGGAATAAAAATACCACAGACCTAAAATACAACCATGGACAAAATCTTAACAAAGGTAGGTTTTACCTCACACATATTTATTATTTTTTCTATTCCTTTGTATTGTTTGGGTTGGTTGCAACGGGCCAAAATGCGCCCAACAGGTTGAGACAAGCAGAATTATATAGCAACTGGCAATTTAGAGAATTTAACCGGAAGCTTGTTAAGAAAACATGTCGTAAAAGAAATTTAACTGTCTCATATAAACCTTTAACACGGTGGTACTGAACAGTGCCGTAACCTGGCGGGTAAGATGAAAGCATGCCAGTTTACAGAGGTATCAATTAACCTCAGAGCATGACAAAACTTAGCGCCTTCGCGCCCCGTTAGTGCCGAAATTCGTGTCAAATTTCGTACCGAACATATAGGCGCCGAGCGCTTACGCTAACATCAAGACAATTTATCATTATGTTATGTCTTTTGCGCAAGTAAATTAAATACTACACGGGGTTGGGGGCGTATGCTGCGTCACATCGTCCGGTTCGTATGTTCACCACACAAGAACATTTCTTCCCCATTGGTTGTCGGTTAGTGAAGCAATGTAGCCTGCCCATGTCCATTTCAATTTGCTAATTCTAAGAGCTATATCGGTAACATTAGTTCTCCTCATTCGACTGGCCCGATAGCTCAGTTGGTAGTAACCCTGCCTTCTGAACTGTGGGTTGTGGGTTCGATTCCCACCCAGGACAAACATTTGTGTGATGAATATAGGTGTTTGTTCTGTGTCTGGGTGTTATATTGTATTATATGTATATATTTACAAACAAAAAGTATTTAAGTATTGTATCAGTTATCTGGTATCCATAATACGAGCTTTGCTTAGTTTGGGGCTAGATGGCGTTGTGTGAGATGTCCGCACATATTATTATTATTATTATTTCAGATCTTATCTCATACGAAAATACGTATAGCTCTCCATAGCTGGTTGGCTTTGAGCTTATTAATGAGGCCACGTTTCAGTGTTATATATAAGTCCTCCCTGGCAGCACACTTTTTTTTAAATTAAGCAAGAAGCCTTCATTGTTTAATATAAATACTATATTGATACCAACTACTAACTACTACTAGAAGTTTTGGCGGGAAAACGAAAAAGATCACGTCGTCGCATTGTATTATTTTCCAAAACTTGTGTTATTTTCAGTGTTAGTGCATAAAATTGGTGGCATTTTATTCGTTAAGTGCTGAATTAAAGGCATGAGTATGGGAAGGTGGTATAGTGATGGTGAAACGTATCTTTTCGTGTTGTTTTCAAAACTCCATAGAAGCTTCTGGTAAAGTGGCCACTACTTTACTAGTAGTATGACTTGACTAGACTAGACTATGACTTGACTTGATGACTTGGACTGTGATTTGACTTGACATACATAAATATTACGTAACTCGAAAAATTATCAATTACTTGACACTGGCTAAATACACAAAAGTTTGGAGCCATAACCAAACAAAAAAAAAAACGACTACTAAATAACATTACTTGGAAATATTTGATTTCAGGCTCAGCGGTGTGACAAAAGGATAGGTAATGAAGAATAATGTTACATATTCCTTACACGCAATAAAAGGAAATGCGCCATACCGACCTTTGCCAATCAAATGGCAAAGGGAAAGCCTAATGTGAGTTTTCCAAAATAACTTTCCGTCCTCGGCCATGATTGTTTAACTGTTCTAAAACAATCGTAAAGTTTATTATTAGCAAAGACCTTTCTCGTCATCAATCTTTATTTAAGAATCTGCAAAGTTCGTCTAGGTAGGTTTGCCAGTTATTCTACCGCCAAGCAGGCACTGGTGAAATTACTGGACAAATGAGACTTTACAGCCTAATCTCACTTTCTAATAATTTTATTATTATTACTAGACTGCGTTGATGTTTCAGGATGTGACGCAGTGCAGTATCACGTGAAATTCTATTTGAGTTCCGAGTGATACTGCAACTAATATGGGCAGCAGTGTCACTTAACATCTGGTGAACGACTAGCTCGATATGTCATTCCTTAACATAGATTACTTCCAGGGGGCTATCCCCCCATCCCCCTTTAGGGGATTATCTGTGTCCAAATGGGGGGTTATTTGTGTTCCTTAACATTCAAAAATACAGCCATGTCGTCGCTACATTCCCTATTCCCTAAAGTCAAATTTGTTTATTATTTATTTGATTGATTGGTGTGGTTTTCTGCTATAAAAAATAGTTGAAGGGTTGAGAATAAAAAAGGTATAACTGTCAAACTGACAGTTTCGAGAAAATTGACTTTAAACGTAATAGAAAAGGTATATGTAAGTTTCAGTTGCATGAAAATGTTTTAATTCTATTTTAAAATACTAAATATTATTTTAAAATACTAATTCATACAATTACTGTAAAAATATAATACAATAAAATAATTATAACAATGTTTTTATGCTAAGCAAACTGTATTTCTGTGACAGATGAACCGTTTTTAGACTCAAAATCTCGAGATTTAAGCCTCATTTCGGTATTTTGAGAATGTATCATTGAAGATAATTTCACGCTGAATCCAACGATACCCATAAGCCATTTTGTGAAAAAAAATCAGTTATACCCTTTTTGTTCTCACCCTTTCAATTGTTTACATTTTGCATAAAGTATATTTCCTCTTACTCTACCCAAATGAATCTATACTAATATTATAAAGAGGAAAGATTTGTATGTATGTTTGTAACGAATTGACTCAAAAGTACTAGACTGATTTTACTTTAGATACCCCCGGGAAACTAGCAAATTGCTAGTGAGACCGCAGGGCACTTTTATACAATTATACTAAAATAAAGCCTTACCCATAGTATCGGCTGCGCAAGGATCGCCAGACCATTCCAGCCCTTCTGGCTCAGGTACTGCCTTTACACTGGTATAGGATACCAGCGTAATACAATCAGATACCAACCTCGCCGGCAAGGTCGACGTACCCCCCGTAGGTTAGCTAGAACTGTCGTGGTTTTCCATAGGGTCCACTCTTTCGGTGGACGTAGTCTTCTCGATCCTCTTATCTCGGCAACGACCCAAGCTGAGTCTTGCACCCTTTGAGCAAGTTGCGACTGGGTACTTTAAGTGCCTGCCCACCGGCCTGGTGACGCTGTAAGGGTCGGTAGAGACCAACACCATTACCCGTTCAAAAAAATCAACCTTGTTCCAGAAATAGCTTGATGCCGTGCCGAGTCAGAGTTCGTTACAACAATGTTTCCGTGATCACTTTGCCGTGTTATTTTTAAAATCATTAATCTGCTTGTCTTCTGATAAGCGTCTTCAGGCGTTTGTTTTCTTTTTTTACTGTTTGTGCGTGTACTATTACTCCGGCTTAAATAAGTTATTAGTTACTTATTTTCTTTTCTTTGTAAGGTATTAAAGATTTTTATAAACATTTTGCTCTTTATTCAAATAAATTTGGACCAGAGTAAAGAAAACTTACTCGCATTACTGTCGAATTGATTTTACTTTTTGTTACAACTAGTATCAACTAGTTAGGACTTAATATGTATAGATTGTTGTAAATATAGTATTTTTTTGTTATGTTTCAGTATTGTAAATAAATATGTGGACATTTCACACAGCGCCATCTAGTCCCAAACTAAGCAAAGCTTGTACTATGGGAACTAGATAACTGATACTATACTAGATACTTTTTGTTTGTAAATACATACATAGAATACAATATAACACCCAGACACAGAACCAACATCGATGTTCAACACACAAATGTTTGTCCTGGGCGGGAATCGAACCCACAACCTACAGTTCAGAAGGCAGCGTTACTACCAACAGAGCTATCGGGCCAGTCAAATTATTATTATTATGTTCAGATGCACATATGTAAAACCTGTGATCAAACAAGACCAGACCCATTCACTTCGTCTATTTTATTCAGCCCGTTTGCTTCTATAGTAACGTAGGTAGAAGGTAACTACAACCCAGGTTCTCGTTGTACCTATAGGACCTATGCAAACCGACCAACTTTGTTTTTTAAATTATATTTGGGTTCCCGAGGGTAGAGTAATCGAATTTTTGCAGAGACCAAAATTATAGGACAGGAGCTAGATACCCAACGTTTTACTGTCACAGAATAAAAAAATTCTGTAAGTTAACAGAAGTCACGATTTTTACTAATTGTTAACAAATTGAATTTATGCAGAGACAAAAATTACAGGATAAGAGCTAGATACCGAAAGGTTTATTGTCACAGCATAAAAAAAATCAGTAAGCGACCAAAATTGCTACGATATTTACTAATCAAAATTTTAAAAAGTACCTTTGGCTGACAAACTATATAAATCGGGGGCAAGGGGGTTAGAGCGACTTATGCTGAGCTCTCTTACTAACTTTCATTGATCTTTTCAAAAGTGAAATACTTAGTGCAAATTAAATTCAAATGCTTCTACATTACGATTTTTGTTCGTTAAAATAATGTCCAGATTTATAATAAAATTACCAATTATTTTTGTTTACAGGTCACTAAATTAGTCCTTGAACACAAACTTAGCCATTATATTTAAACTCGAGCAAATAGCATATCATGTCATCCTTATTCATATAATTACAAACAATTTTCATAATCGTTGATCAGTAAATCTACTACACAATTTATACAATGGACTTGGAATAAAATGCCCTCTAACCATAGATTTCTTCGTAATACAAAGGACCTTTTGTAAAATTAATAGATATCACAGAAACAGTAAATCAAAGGGCGCATTTTCTTTTCAGTAGAAGCCTTTTTAACCTAAAGTAAAATGATGTTTTGAATAATTATAAAGGACTAGCGAGTTTTGCTAACATTGAATTTTCTTTGTAATAATAATAGAGGCTTAACGTTGTGAATTGGAGGACAAGAACTCAAAGTAAATAATTGTTTACTTATTTATTATAATAATAAATACTGTAAAACACATTAGAAAAAAAAGGATATCACTGTAAAGTTTCTGGTAGCTTCTTCTTTACAGGTGTAATCGAAGCTTTGGATCGGAGTTTTCTGTTCTGCATTAGTAGCATCTGCTGCAGAGAGAAAGAGAACTTCTCTTTTTTTCAAACTCATAATATATTCTAATGAGCTTGAAAATAACTTAATTGTTAGTACCTAATATAATTTTGTCTTGTAAAGTGCGACTAGCTAGACTTTATTTATTTTGTTTTACAAGACCATAGACTAATTTTATAATTAGTCTATGGTTTTATTTTAAAATTGAACTTCATTTTATTTTTTTTTAGCTCAAGCTAAAATATAAAATGAAATAATATAATTTTGTCTTTTAAAGTGCTATTAACTAGACTTTATTTATTTTGTTTTACAAGACAATAGACTAATTTTATAATTAGACTATGGTTTTTTTTTAAATTGAACTCGATTGTATATTTTAGCTTATGCTAAAATGAAGTTCAATTTTAAAATAAAACCAGAGACTAATTATAAAATTCAATTAGAAATCAATTTGATTCAAAGAAGTTCAACATAAATATAGTAATTAAAAGTATTCGCCCTTAGAAATAAAATGGATACTACAAAATACAACATTATCTAAGTTGTAAGTATAATAGATATAATTAGATTAAGAAAAAATGTTACAAATTACACGTTGAATAATACAAACGTGGGTAGGTACCTACATTTAACAAGTATTACTACGTCTTACTACAACCACGATTACTAATAAAGCCTGTCTACTCGCTATCAAACGCATACGACTATAACTGCATCTACTGACTAACTACAATGTGTAAACTAAACTAAAACTTAGAAAAAAAATCCAACGGAACAGTAAACAGAGATGTCGAATAATATTCTTGGTTCTACGTTGAGTCATATTTTGGTAAGTGATTTTAACAGAAAACAAAACTAAGATTTTTATACGTGTATGCTTTAACCAATTTTACATAACAACATGTAAGAAAGATTCAAAATAATGTAGATCATAGGCAATAAAACTTCGTCATAACAGAAGCTAATGAGATTAATAAGTGTACAAGTAATTTGCCATTGATACAATTAATTACTAGATTGGGGTTCAATGAATAGCGGGAATTGACAAGTTAATAGCCTCAACGATACGTATTATGTTGCGCGTTAGTAATCAATTAATATGGAAACCTTCACTTGAGGCGTCGTAGGAAATTGACTTGTCAGATAACACGTTAATAACTTACCAAGCCACACGGACGGAATCGTGTCTGGTCAATGTCTAGTCAAGTTGTAGGTCAACGGAAATCAATACTGCGTTTTTAGCTCTGGATCAAACAGAGGGGTGTTATAAGTATAACATGTGTATTCTTGGTATCGTAGCCTTCATACGGACGAAGTTTGAGTGAACTACTTTATTTTTTTTAATACGTGACTTTATCGAGTGTATTCTAGGCATTCAAGAAAATTTACAAAGTTATATTAAACAAACAAAACACATTGGGAAGACAAAAAAAAATAAAAGATATGTTTGAAGATCATCAGTTCTTTTCTTTTTGATGAAGGGAATGTAGAGTTTTTAATAATTTTAGACAAAATTAGTCCTAAAATAGATATAATAAATAAGTAATTAATTACAAGCACTATTCAAAGAGACTTCTTAAAAGTTTGATCGCTAGCATCTTTAGATAGTAATCAACGGTCTCAGACGCAAACATTTACTTATAGAAAACTTAAGTCGTTAGTGTGACAGTTATGGACGAACTTCATAGTTTTAAGTTTAACTTCGTTATTTTTTGCTTGAATTTATCTTTTGACGTTAAGTAAATATCTTTTACGTATAGTTTTAAATGGTTTCTGTGGTTTCACTACTCGCTGCATTTTAAGGTACGTATCATCCAGGACACAAAAAAAAACTCAAAAGAAAAATATTCAGAAGGAACATGTACCTCTGTTTTTATTTCATTACATTAAATTTTATTCAGTTTCTTCAATTTACGTGTAATCATAATACATACCTAGACGTACTTTGCAGAAAATTCCTATGTACCTCGTAAATTATGAATAACTAGTTGTGCTCCGCGGTTTCACCCGCGGATAAAAAGAATTTTAATTATTTACTCATCCCACGAGAAAATTTCTCTTTTCCGGGATAAAATGTAACCTATATGTTAATCTAGTGTATAAGCTGTCTTGGTACCGAATTTCATACAGCCGTTTGAGCGTGAAGGAGTAACAAACATACACACACACACACACACACACACAAACATACATACACACAGACAAACATTCGCCTTTATAATATTAGTGTGATGTGATTTGGTCATGAAATGAAAAGTATTAAAAAAAACTGGGGCCACATCCAAAACAGTATTTGCTACCTGAAAACCAATCGATAGAAAAAAATATGTATATTGCAATATTATTCTTTTTCGCTCTCAGGTATACAATAACTATGATTCTTTATGCTATTTTTCATAAAACACAAACTTTCTCTGATGCTATGTAATAACTTTGTAAACTGCATTTTAAGTTTCCTTCGAGTTTGGAACGCTGCTTTGTAACTCACTTCGCGAAATATTCCGGATAGGTACTAATAAAAAACTTTGCTGCGTAGGTTTTACTTTCAAAATAAGAACACAGCCAGAAGCAAAGTTCCCTATTACGTTATTTCAAAGTTTTAGCCATTGCTTTGTAATGTTTAAGAAACGTGAAACATAAATCTATCCCATTATGATACACACCTAAATGTATGTACCTATATTGCCGCATAAAAACCACGAAACATATTAAGGGCCACTTTTTATGCCTAACTAGTTGCATCCTAAGTTTTACCCGCAGATAAAAAGTATTTTAATTATTTACTCATCCCTCGGGAAAATTTCAATTTTTCGGGATAAAATGTAGGTTATATGTTAATCTAGTGTATAAGCTATCTTGGTACCGAATTTCATCCAAATCCATTCAGCCGTTTGGGCGTAAAGGAGTAACAAACATACACACAAACACACATACAAACTTTCGCCTTTATAAATTAGTGTAATGTGATAGTGTGATAGTAGAGCCTAGCATAGTGTAGCTACCAAACAAATCTCAGAATAACACCTAAAACATTCCCATTGAATAATCTAAACAAAATAGAAATTGGAATAGAGATATATTGAGAACTAGTTGCGCCCCGTGGTTTCACCCGCGGATAAAAAGTATTTTAATTATTTGCTCATCCCACGGGATAATTTTACTTTTCCGGGATAAAATGTAACCTATATGTGAATCCACTGTATAAGCTATCTTGGCAGCGAATTTCATCCATTTAGCCGTTTGAGCGTGAAGAAGTAACAAACTACACACAAACACACGTACACACATACAAACTTTCGCCTTTATAATATTAGTGTGATGTGATAAAAAATACAATCAAATTAATTCCTGATACGTCATAACACAATAGGATATAGTTTAAAAATAAAGTTCTGACAGAAAAAAACGTCAGCTAATTATAAAAGTTTATATACTCGTAAATGTCAGTGTATGTATTGTAAGTAAAAAAAGATTCCACTCTAGAAAATAATGAAACAAAAACCCACTTTATCTCCCACACGATAAACTCGTTCTTAACGTCTACATTACTTTTCTATCCAATACTAACATGTCTCTCCCTAAAACACATCATAAATATTTATTATTTTATCTCAAAAAGTGTATGTAATAACACGTCAGAGTCTTGAGTAGTTGACATCTCATTTTGATTGGTTCGCAGGTAGACATTTCTAGGTATAATAAAGAAGGCGTATGTAAAGATTGAGTCGGAATTCTGTTGACTCACGTAGTTAATCTTCTGGGAACGACGCAATTTCCGATGTGGAATCTTTGCATCAGTGATGTTTACAAGGCCTGCGTACACGTGTAATTTGGTTGGTAGAGCCTTAAACAGCCTATATAACCTATATTGCGCTTAGATGAAGATGGCTTAACCAAAACTCTACATAAGTAGGAGTGTCAATAATTACCTGGCGTCCCATAAGTACGAATAACCGACGCTCCAACCCGGCTGATGTACTTAGTATGTACTTAGTTAGGTATCAGGATATAACATCATCTGCGTTAAAGCGTGTGTACGACCCGGGTCGGTGCTTAGTCTATGCATAATTATTTAAATAGTGGTCGGACAGGCTAAGTTTCTTTTTGTTAGAAGTTGCAACGTCACGGATCCTATAAAAATGGTTCATTTGTAGAATTCGTGTAGAACGTACGTACCGCATGTTCTCAAAGGGTCTTTATGCGGCATGGTTTAATTATATTTTGTAACGTTGGAGCATCTGTTACGGTTTTTAACTTGACATTATTGTTAAATTTACTTTACTAGGTGGTAGGACTTTTCTGCAAAGTTCGTCTAGGTAGGTACCACCGCTTTGCCAGTTATTCTGCCGCCAAGCAGTAGTGCGCAAACACTGCTGTGTTCCGCTTTGAAGGGCACTGTAGCTAGTGAAATTACTGGGCAAATGAGACTTTATGATCTGATCTCACAGTTTAGTAATCTTATTACTAGATTGTGCTGATGTCTCTAGATGACGTGCGCGGTGCAGTGTCACGCGAAACTCTATACTTTAGAGTTCCGAGTGACACTGCAGCTGATATGGGAAGCCGTGCCGTTTAACATCAGGCGAACGGTTAGCTAGTCACGTCATTCCTTAAAAAAAAAAAAAAAACAAAAAAAAGTTGGGACGTTAGAAAAAACTCCAAAAAGTACAGAACACGTGATGGTTATAATCGTTGAGGTGGACGTGGTTTATTGAAATTATGAACAGACCACTGCAACTGAATCAATACCTATATCAGTATGTAATTTTCCTATTCCGAAGAATTTATTCTGATAAAGCTGCTATCCACATTTCTGTGGAATAAATTCCAAAATAAATTCTGCTGAAGAGCTAATCACCAAAATGTGTAGGTGAGTACCAACATAATTACAATTTGACCTCACAAAAAGGTCCCAAAACATTACCTAGTAAATGTAATATTAACTATTACTCGGCCTCTGGCACCGCAATCTATTTAAACACCCAAAATTAAATTCTGTCGACAAATTGGGACATGGCATTAATGAAATTAGCATTGTTACAAAATATTTGGGACAATTTAATCGGGATCTTCTTATGTGGCCTCGGGACGTGTGGGACATTTTATTGGTGTTTACAATTTCTGTTTTCAATCCACCAAGCTATTGTACTTACCCTTAGATTATAGTAAAATTCACGAGAAAACAAGCATAGGGTGTATATTTGAGGGGGTCTGTGAGTATTATAATATTTTAATGCAATTTCTACAATTTACGTGCTGATTATTGCGTACTTATTCGTACTATGAACAACGCGTAAATTGTAGAAGGGTTTAATATTTTACTATTATATATACCTTTAATTCCTATTTCCTTTCCATCTAAGAACCATATTTGATGGCTTCGATAAAATAAAGTCATTAGATTTGCCACCACCACCACTACTTTTTGTTTTTTCTTACTGCAGAATTCAGCCGCAAAATTCTATAATAAAATAAACAATACACCGTAAACTTCTCATTTGGTTTGACCATGTTTTTCATTACTAAACATTCTGTACAGGTATCTCCCCCAACATTGTTAAATGCAAAAAAATCAACCACGTATACTTTCCTTCCTCAGCGACTTGGTAAACGCGGACGCCTTTATGCCCCGGTCTAATAAATTACTAAATTGTATTGTAAATGCGCCTTTCGGGGCATTTTAATGAAAACGGTTTATATTTTTCGCCCAAGCCTGTTCATTAAAGTACCTACCGTGCTCTGTGTAGCTTATAAATGAGGGAACTTGTTCTGATATATAAATTGTTTTGACATTTATTATGTTAAGCTTTTTCAATAACGAGTTTATTTAAAAAAAATAGTTATTAAAATAATATAATGACTTTACAGCAATTTTAGTTTATCTACTGTTTATTATAACTATTCAAGTTTTGTGTAGTACAAAAAACAAATATTACTATTAGCACTAGCTTTAAATACAAAAGCAAATTACTTTAAAAAAATCCAACCTAATGCGTTGGTAAGAAGGATAGTGTTAACAAAAATTACAACTAATTCATTCTCATTTTTTTGTAGATTAGATATCAGAGTTGATCACAAATTAACCTAAAAACTCCTCAATCCCTGTCCTTTGACAAAAAATGACAAAGTTTTACGAAATGATCTCAGCTTACGTTGATTTACTAGAAAACTTTTTCAGACGACTTTAAAGAGAGCTGCCGTAATTCCAACAACTTCGACTTTTTAATAACAGTAGAGATAAAGATACACCTAAGCGAAACTATGGTAAGTTGGGAAGCGAACTGACATATGTGTGCGGTTAATCTAACAATGAACTGTATAAGTAATACAATAAAATATACAGAGATTTAGATTAAGAAGGATTTATAACATACTTGCTTTGAAAAAAAAACGTCGAATGTTTGATTGACTTGATGAAAACATTTATTTTTTTATGTTAAGGAAAGACGTGCCGAGCTAGCCGTTCGCCTGATGTTAAACGACACGGCTGCCCATATCAGCTGCAGTGTCACTCGAAACTCTAAAGTATAGAGTTTCGCGTGACACTGCACTGCGCACGTCATCCAGAGACATCAGCACAATCTAGTAATAAGATTACTAAACTGTGAAATCAGATCATAAAGTCTTATTTGCCCAGTAATTTCACTAGCTACAGTGCCCTTCAAACCGGAACACAGCAGTGTTTGCGCACTACTGCTTGGCGGCAGAATAACTGGCAAAGCGGTGGTACCTACCTAGATGAACTTTGCAGTAAAGTCCTACCACCTAGTAGCACAAACATATGGGACTGCAACTTTATACAAATTATTAATTACATATTTTTTATATGCCTACAAACTTAAGTTTTTATTACTATATAAGAACTACCCATTCAAACACCAAAGTGGCCGCATTGATTAGTACTCGTAGATTTAAATACATTACTAAAGATACAGCACCAGATCTCGTAAATATATGACAAAACCACAACACCAACACAGTTTATTCGAATATACATTACTCTGTATTATAGGCTTCTCATAGGATTAGGATGCTTTTAAAACGTATTTTATAGTGTAGGCTTGTGTTCAATAGTTTTCCGAGTGTTGATGTGCAGTCGTGTAAGAAGAGTAGGTGTGCGTGAAGCCCAAATTTGGGGTTAATCCTCTCAATTACGAGATTATTTTGTCTGAAGACAAAACGACAGCGTCCCCCAGGCGATTCTGAAACGTTGGGTAATTGACAGATTTTAATATTGGAGACGAAGGTTTTTGTCATAATTTTTTGTAATAATCCAAGTTCAGTGCCTTTCTTTGCTAAAAAATGTTAAACAAATATGTGACTAATTAAATATATTCTTATTTTATTATAATACAAAATAAATACACATTTTTTGCTGCGCAAAACACACAGTGTGTAACAGAATAATTAATAGTACTAGGCATTTTTACAGTTATGCGACTTTACTTTTCTATATTACCACTAGCTGACCCGCCCGGCTTCGCACGTGTTTAATTACTTAACTATTAAGTAATGTGATAGTGTGATAGTAGAGCCTAGCATAGTGTAGCTACCAAACAAATCTCAGAATAACACCTAAAACATTCCCATTGAATAATCTAAACAAAATAGAAATTGGAATAGAGATATATTGAGAACTAGTTGCGCCCCGTGGTTTCACCCGCGGATAAAAAGTATTTTAATTATTTGCTCATCCCACGGGATAATTTTACTTTTCCGGGATAAAATGTAACCTATATGTGAATCCACTGTATAAGCTATCTTGGCAGCGAATTTCATCCATTTAGCCGTTTGAGCGTGAAGAAGTAACAAACTACACACAAACACACGTACACACATACAAACTTTCGCCTTTATAATATTAGTGTGATGTGATAAAAAATACAATCAAATTAATTCCTGATACGTCATAACACAATAGGATATAGTTTAAAAATAAAGTTCTGACAGAAAAAAACGTCAGCTAATTATAAAAGTTTATATACTCGTAAATGTCAGTGTATGTATTGTAAGTAAAAAAAGATTCCACTCTAGAAAATAATGAAACAAAAACCCACTTTATCTCCCACACGATAAACTCGTTCTTAACGTCTACATTACTTTTCTATCCAATACTAACATGTCTCTCCCTAAAACACATCATAAATATTTATTATTTTATCTCAAAAAGTGTATGTAATAACACGTCAGAGTCTTGAGTAGTTGACATCTCATTTTGATTGGTTCGCAGGTAGACATTTCTAGGTATAATAAAGAAGGCGTATGTAAAGATTGAGTCGGAATTCTGTTGACTCACGTAGTTAATCTTCTGGGAACGACGCAATTTCCGATGTGGAATCTTTGCATCAGTGATGTTTACAAGGCCTGCGTACACGTGTAATTTGGTTGGTAGAGCCTTAAACAGCCTATATAACCTATATTGCGCTTAGATGAAGATGGCTTAACCAAAACTCTACATAAGTAGGAGTGTCAATAATTACCTGGCGTCCCATAAGTACGAATAACCGACGCTCCAACCCGGCTGATGTACTTAGTATGTACTTAGTTAGGTATCAGGATATAACATCATCTGCGTTAAAGCGTGTGTACGACCCGGGTCGGTGCTTAGTCTATGCATAATTATTTAAATAGTGGTCGGACAGGCTAAGTTTCTTTTTGTTAGAAGTTGCAACGTCACGGATCCTATAAAAATGGTTCATTTGTAGAATTCGTGTAGAACGTACGTACCGCATGTTCTCAAAGGGTCTTTATGCGGCATGGTTTAATTATATTTTGTAACGTTGGAGCATCTGTTACGGTTTTTAACTTGACATTATTGTTAAATTTACTTTACTAGGTGGTAGGACTTTTCTGCAAAGTTCGTCTAGGTAGGTACCACCGCTTTGCCAGTTATTCTGCCGCCAAGCAGTAGTGCGCAAACACTGCTGTGTTCCGCTTTGAAGGGCACTGTAGCTAGTGAAATTACTGGGCAAATGAGACTTTATGATCTGATCTCACAGTTTAGTAATCTTATTACTAGATTGTGCTGATGTCTCTAGATGACGTGCGCGGTGCAGTGTCACGCGAAACTCTATACTTTAGAGTTCCGAGTGACACTGCAGCTGATATGGGAAGCCGTGCCGTTTAACATCAGGCGAACGGTTAGCTAGTCACGTCATTCCTAAAAAAAAAAAAAAAAAACAAAAAAAAAAACAAAAAAAAGTTGGGACGTTAGAAAAAACTCCAAAAAGTACAGAACACGTGATGGTTATAATCGTTGAGGTGGACGTGGTTTATTGAAATTATGAACAGACCACTGCAACTGAATCAATACCTATATCAGTATGTAATTTTCCTATTCCGAAGAATTTATTCTGATAAAGCTGCTATCCACATTTCTGTGGAATAAATTCCAAAATAAATTCTGCTGAAGAGCTAATCACCAAAATGTGTAGGTGAGTACCAACATAATTACAATTTGACCTCACAAAAAGGTCCCAAAACATTACCTAGTAAATGTAATATTAACTATTACTCGGCCTCTGGCACCGCAATCTATTTAAACACCCAAAATTAAATTCTGTCGACAAATTGGGACATGGCATTAATGAAATTAGCATTGTTACAAAATATTTGGGACAATTTAATCGGGATCTTCTTATGTGGCCTCGGGACGTGTGGGACATTTTATTGGTGTTTACAATTTCTGTTTTCAATCCACCAAGCTATTGTACTTACCCTTAGATTATAGTAAAATTCACGAGAAAACAAGCATAGGGTGTATATTTGAGGGGGTCTGTGAGTATTATAATATTTTAATGCAATTTCTACAATTTACGTGCTGATTATTGCGTACTTATTCGTACTATGAACAACGCGTAAATTGTAGAAGGGTTTAATATTTTACTATTATATATACCTTTAATTCCTATTTCCTTTCCATCTAAGAACCATATTTGATGGCTTCGATAAAATAAAGTCATTAGATTTGCCACCACCACCACTACTTTTTGTTTTTTCTTACTGCAGAATTCAGCCGCAAAATTCTATAATAAAATAAACAATACACCGTAAACTTCTCATTTGGTTTGACCATGTTTTTCATTACTAAACATTCTGTACAGGTATCTCCCCCAACATTGTTAAATGCAAAAAAATCAACCACGTATACTTTCCTTCCTCAGCGACTTGGTAAACGCGGACGCCTTTATGCCCCGGTCTAATAAATTACTAAATTGTATTGTAAATGCGCCTTTCGGGGCATTTTAATGAAAACGGTTTATATTTTTCGCCCAAGCCTGTTCATTAAAGTACCTACCGTGCTCTGTGTAGCTTATAAATGAGGGAACTTGTTCTGATATATAAATTGTTTTGACATTTATTATGTTAAGCTTTTTCAATAACGAGTTTATTTAAAAAAAATAGTTATTAAAATAATATAATGACTTTACAGCAATTTTAGTTTATCTACTGTTTATTATAACTATTCAAGTTTTGTGTAGTACAAAAAACAAATATTACTATTAGCACTAGCTTTAAATACAAAAGCAAATTACTTTAAAAAAATCCAACCTAATGCGTTGGTAAGAAGGATAGTGTTAACAAAAATTACAACTAATTCATTCTCATTTTTTTGTAGATTAGATATCAGAGTTGATCACAAATTAACCTAAAAACTCCTCAATCCCTGTCCTTTGACAAAAAATGACAAAGTTTTACGAAATGATCTCAGCTTACGTTGATTTACTAGAAAACTTTTTCAGACGACTTTAAAGAGAGCTGCCGTAATTCCAACAACTTCGACTTTTTAATAACAGTAGAGATAAAGATACACCTAAGCGAAACTATGGTAAGTTGGGAAGCGAACTGACATATGTGTGCGGTTAATCTAACAATGAACTGTATAAGTAATACAATAAAATATACAGAGATTTAGATTAAGAAGGATTTATAACATACTTGCTTTGAAAAAAAAACGTCGAATGTTTGATTGACTTGATGAAAACATTTATTTTTTTATGTTAAGGAAAGACGTGCCGAGCTAGCCGTTCGCCTGATGTTAAACGACACGGCTGCCCATATCAGCTGCAGTGTCACTCGAAACTCTAAAGTATAGAGTTTCGCGTGACACTGCACTGCGCACGTCATCCAGAGACATCAGCACAATCTAGTAATAAGATTACTAAACTGTGAAATCAGATCATAAAGTCTTATTTGCCCAGTAATTTCACTAGCTACAGTGCCCTTCAAACCGGAACACAGCAGTGTTTGCGCACTACTGCTTGGCGGCAGAATAACTGGCAAAGCGGTGGTACCTACCTAGATGAACTTTGCAGTAAAGTCCTACCACCTAGTAGCACAAACATATGGGACTGCAACTTTATACAAATTATTAATTACATATTTTTTATATGCCTACAAACTTAAGTTTTTATTACTATATAAGAACTACCCATTCAAACACCAAAGTGGCCGCATTGATTAGTACTCGTAGATTTAAATACATTACTAAAGATACAGCACCAGATCTCGTAAATATATGACAAAACCACAACACCAACACAGTTTATTCGAATATACATTACTCTGTATTATAGGCTTCTCATAGGATTAGGATGCTTTTAAAACGTATTTTATAGTGTAGGCTTGTGTTCAATAGTTTTCCGAGTGTTGATGTGCAGTCGTGTAAGAAGAGTAGGTGTGCGTGAAGCCCAAATTTGGGGTTAATCCTCTCAATTACGAGATTATTTTGTCTGAAGACAAAACGACAGCGTCCCCCAGGCGATTCTGAAACGTTGGGTAATTGACAGATTTTAATATTGGAGACGAAGGTTTTTGTCATAATTTTTTGTAATAATCCAAGTTCAGTGCCTTTCTTTGCTAAAAAATGTTAAACAAATATGTGACTAATTAAATATATTCTTATTTTATTATAATACAAAATAAATACACATTTTTTGCTGCGCAAAACACACAGTGTGTAACAGAATAATTAATAGTACTAGGCATTTTTACAGTTATGCGACTTTACTTTTCTATATTACCACTAGCTGACCCGCCCGGCTTCGCACGTGTTTAATTACTTAACTATTTTCAAGATATTGAAAAAATCTTTTACCGTTGTCAATTGTTTTTTACTCTTAAAACAGCCACAGTGACAGTTGACAGCCTCTGTGGTGTGGTGGTTGAGCAGGTTGGCTCATAACCCGGAGGCGGCGGGTTCGATACCCGCGGCAGGACAAGTACTTGTGCACCGAAAAAAGCGCAAATACTTGTTCTGTGTCTGGGTGTTGTGGGACCATGGTCCTCATAGTTTCTGGGTACCTCGACGCAGGGAATCCTAGTTAGGGTCACGGAACTATATATGTGATCGTTGGGCGTTATTATTATCATTACTCATTTTACATAGAATTAAAAAAATGCTATTGATGACAAGTCTTTTAGTTTCCCACATGGCGTTTTTGAAACAAAGGATTGCCATATATTCTTATTAAAATTAACTAAAAAATTATTTAAGTCTGTAACGACAGAAAAGTGTACATAAAAATATTCAATGTACATATTTATTCCAGTTACAGTTTTAAGGCAAATTGCCATTTTTTTTTTTTTTTTTTTTAGAAACATACTTCATTTATTTCATAGTTATAAATACAAAACTAAACTAGACATAAAAAAATTAATAAAAAATTGCCTTTATTAGATATATATATGTTGATGATCAAAAGTTAACCAAAGGCAAAGTGGCGGATCGCTTTATTTTAGATTAGCCTAAGCTAAGTATAGACGAGAGATGGCATAAATAAGTAATTAGTGCGTGTGCTGGGAAAATTGTCGCGAAACCGTATGGCTTTGCAGAGATGTATGCAGGGTCTGCATTTAATATATAAACATTGCCCTAAAGTCCTCCTCGAAACGCTTTAATATCTTAAATTGGTTCATAAATCCTCCAATCTACTATTTGTTCGAAAGTACAAATAAATGTTTCTATTCAAGCTGCCGTTATGCCTCATCATCTTGTACGCGAAATGACCTCATGTAAAAAGACCGTTGAAAATTTCGCAATGAAACAAACTGCAAAAATTAAGTTTCAAAAAAGCCAATTTGACACATACTACAAAAAGACATGGGCGTTGTATAATTTTGTAAAATAATTATTACTAATAAAGATTAAACTATTCGTAAGAACTTAATAAGTAATAATTGAAGAAAAAGTAATATTGTAGGTAAAAAGGTAGTATAAATAAAACACAGAATTTAGACCGCCTTCTGCAGGAAGCGGTCCCAAAAAGCTGGCAACATTCCCTTGTTGAATAGCTAGGCTAATTCGTTGGCCGAGGTATGTGCCAGTCTTTTGGTCGCACGTTAGCTCAACCAGGCGTCTGGAAAGCTCCCTGACAAGAAACAATATAAAAATATAACAAATAATTTTGAGTGTAAAAAAAGTGTACTTTTAGATCACACAACTGAAGTAAAACTTCTTTAGCTCCATCTACCGGCTAGTATAACATTATTTTTGCTTTGTTTAATGTTAATGTCACTAGTAATGTCATTTTACCGGACAAACCAACATAATAATACAAATTTTAAGTAATTTTTAACTTTGTCATTGGAGATTTACGTGAACCAACAACTTTCAACTACCGTTCGCCTCGTTACGCATTCACCATTCATCATTCATTTATTGCCTTGAACTAAAAGCTACAATGATATAACAACTACTCCTAAACCTTACCTATTACAAAAAAAAAACATTTGGTCTATCTATACATATAAAATTCAAAGTCCTGACTAACTGATTGACTGACTATATCAACGCACAGCCTAAACTGTTGGTCTTAGAGACTTGAAATTTGGAGGGTGTGTTTATTGTAAAGTGTAGGTGTTCACTAAGAAAGAGTTTTCCGAAATTATACCCCTAAGAGGATGAAATGGGTAGTTCTTCGTTTCCTATACGCCACGCGGGTGAAGCCGCGGGCAGAAGCTAGTATACCCTCCCTTAGTACGTCCATTAAAAATGTTACCCACATTAGGACCCGGTTGCGGCGCCACAAGAGTAGTGCTTCACGTGAAGTGCTCTTACGTTGATGACGGATCCATTTCAAAGGAAACCGTTTATTTAAACAGATGCAAATTCTGCGTCCGTCAGATTTGTTCAAGGTACGCCTACAAGTCGAAGGTTGCGATGAATGCGACACGCGTAATTGAAAAAACGAATTGCAAAAACTAATAAGGGGGAAGCAGAATCAATCATTATTACTACTTACATGTTTTGAAAATTGATGGGTTGAAACGACCAACGTCCGAATAAATAAAATAAAATATTTCTATGGCAGCATAAGCACCGACGTTACTTATACATGATGCAAAGTACAAACAGACTCCACACACAGCTTATGTTGAGTAATATTTCTAAGAGAGAATATGAGAAATAAATTTGCCTAGAATAACTAAGAACCTCAAAACCGCATGACGTTTTTGAAACCTCTGAAAGAAGATTCTGTGTATAATTTATTTTAACGGTATTTACTTTTCGCCTCGCGATTTGAGAGTAAAAGAGAAAAAACATTATAATATAAGTAGGATTGGTCTGTGCAACAGTATTTCACAACTAGTGTGTTACCATTGTCAGATGAACGCAGCTTAAGCTTGTTTTCTTTTTGGATATAACCAATTGGACGATATGGTCACTAAGTGACAAAGCATTTTTTTATTTTAGCAACAATAAAAACAAAACATAATTTTATTCGCTATATGACCATTTGGTAAACATTGGATTGAGTTTACAAACATGTGTAAAAATAAAATGTTAAAGCACTAAAGTGTATTGATATCAACTTCGAAGCAAATCACCAATATAATAATTTTCTACCCATTTTAACCCCGTTAAGGGAAGAATTTCAATAAAATACGGAACACATCTTCCATCAATTTTGTTAAAATAGGTTTATGCAAAATTTTAAGTAGATTAGACCAAAGAATCACGTTTTCCCATACGAATTTTGCCCCCGTTTTTCACCTCGTTAGTGGTAGAACTTCGGAAAAATTATTTCTGATCGAATGCCTACGTCATACAAAGAACACACCCTCTAAGTTTAAGGTCTCTACGATTATCGGTTTACCCTGTGCGTTGATCCGTTGGTCAGTAATTCAGGACAAAGCCTTTTATATGTATAGATAGGTTATTTTTAGCGCTTATACAAGTCTAAATGAGATCACTTAAAATGCTTCAATCGAGTTATTTTACTAAACATATAAAATTAAAAAGAGTTTAATGTTAAATAGCATATATCAAAATATGTGAGGTTAAATAAATTCATTTTCCCACTATCCGTGCAAGCTTTATCTGACACAATGCAGACAGAAAACCTACGATCTGAAGCTTCGATTACACCTGTAAAAAAAAGTTTACAGTGAGATAACTTTTCTGCGGTAATTTCACGTAGGAATAGAAATTCGTGGACTTTAGATGTTTTCTTTTGATTGTGTGTGTGATCGAACCTATATTTATGCCAAATTTACTTAAACTATACCAAAATTATTCTATAGGTTTTGATGACGCGAAATTGATACAAGTTGATCCTAGCAGGGCTGTGTAACTTGTGTGATGTTATGATGTTACACTTTGTTACACAATGCAACAAATAAATAAATAAAATTGAGGTTTTAAGGCATATCTTCTTAATGCATATCACACTAATATTATAAAGGCGAAAGTTTGTATGTGTGTATGTTTGTTACTCTTTCACGCTCAAACGGCTGAATGGATTTGGATGAAATTCGATACCAAGATAGCTTATACACTGGATTAACATATAGGCTACATCATATCCCGGAAAAGAGAAATTTTCCCGTGGGGTGAGCAAATAATTAAAAAACTTTTATCCGCGGGTGAAACCGCGGGGCGCAACTAGTATTCTATAAATTTTGTTCATATACGAGTACTAAATATAAGTTTTTGGTTTGTAGACTGGTCTCGTGAAATTGTACAAGAAATTCATCATCGTGTACCTACTGAATAACGCTGAGATACAGCATCTGGTAAAACATCACGTCCCGCGAGTAAAAATGAAAATTCTTGTTGAAATATGCAATGGCTGAATTCTTCACAACCATATGACCTCTAATCTTTTGAGTGAAAGATTTTAAGCTTAAACGTGTGTAACTATTTTCAATATGAGCTTCAAACATACTTATATTTTCGTAGTAAAAACACAGCAAAGTTTAAATAGTATATACCACAATTAATAGTTTTTTTAAATAATTATAATTATAATAACGTTCAACGATTACATACATAGATCCTGAATCCTTACTAGGACTTGCTAGGGACTGAGGAACTACGAAGATCATGGTCCCACAATACCCAGACTGAGAACCAGTATTTCCGCTGTTTTTTTCTGTGGACAAATACTTGTCCTGCCGCGGAAATTGAACCCGCTGCCTCCAGGCTATAAGCCGTCCTGCTCAAATACCACACTTCAGAGGCTGTCAAGATAAAATATATTTAATAACTATAATTGCTTAATCTCATTATTAAATACTGACACAGTTAAATTAAATTAAATCCAACTACGAATATTTGTACGCCTGTATCTATAGGCAGAATTTTTTGGAAGAATTATGTGCTGATCCATCTTTGCAAAATTGTAACCCAAAATTCTTTTTCATTTCATCTCATATATTTTTCTTTTGGTTTACAAATCTCATTTTCAAAGGAAACAGGATAAGGTCTATGTGTCTGTGTGTGTGTGTATATTTGATCCGTCGTGCATCACATGAACGCACGGCTAGCACTTGACCCGCTCTTCACCGTCCGTGACGGGCCGCTGACTTTCCAATGTGTCAAAAGTTTGCAAAGACCGCGAGGACATAGAAATAGGTTAGAGGTGGCATCTATTATAGTGTTTAAAATGCAATTCCATTTTACGTATTCGTATAAAGTCTTAGGCGTTCTGTTAAGCTAATTTGCTAATAATTCTTTATCATTATCAGTCGGAAGACGTCCACTGTTGCCTACAGAGCACCACTCTGACCAGCTACTGGCCTCTTGCATACAATGATTCCCTGCAATACCAACCAGAGGCCTTATCGCGTAATTCTGGTGGAGATGGTAATCGTGTTCTCTCTTGCTCGCACTTATAGACTTGTTAATTGGCGCGTGCAGGATGGCAGGTGAAGCCCATGTCCAAAGCAGAGGCCTTACCGCGTAAGTCTGTTGAATTACCATCTGGTAATCGTGTTCTCTCTTGCTCGCACTCGTGGACTTTAAGTCAAATTAATACCTAAGTTACATATATGCGACAGAAGCATGGCATTCAGGCCTGGCGGTCGCCCACTAAAGTCAACTCTAGTAAACCTTTTCGTTCTATATCAGTTTCGAGTTCCTACCCTCAGGCCTTGATTTCATCCGGACCCTCATTTAAATGGCGTTATTTTAACCTCAACATTATGTTTCAATTTCAACTTGTAACAAATTTCACTAAATAGACGGTTGTTTTGTTTACGAAACAAACTGTTGCTCGATCGTAAAGCAAACAACTAAGTCATAATGAGAATCGTTGGAGGTTGGAATCAAAACAATTTTGTTGGGTGTTTTGGAAAATCGCTAGTGATTATTTCACGTTTTTGTCTTATTTTTAACCTTCAAAAAAGGAAGATGTCACTTTCGACTGGATGAACCGATTTATATGATCCTGTTTTTTTTAAGCTTTTGTGTGGCCCCATCTCAATTTGGTCCAGTGCTGACAATGGCATCCATAAGAAAACCATATAAGTCTGAAGTCGGTTTTTTACGCTTTGGGTATGTTACTTGATTATGTAAACGAATAAAGTGACGTGCTAGCCGTTCACCTGGGAGGTGATCATGGAAATTTGATTGCAATGCAACAAAAGAAATTTCATTACTAATTTTAAAAAATTCATAGTAACTAGGTATGCACATAAGCTACGTATTGAAACTGTCAAATCCATTTTGTACATTGATACACATTTGTGTCTGTATCTGTTGCAATCGAGTTACGTGATCGCCTAGCTGGTATTAAGCGTCACTACTGCCCATAACAGATTGCAGTGTCACTCGGAACTTTTAAGTACTTAAGTAAGAACTTTTTCACGATCACGATCAAGTAAATTTTCAATATTTATAGTGAATAATCTAAGGCTAATAGTATCAACCTTAAACTGAGCTAAATCTACTTAGTTAATACCAGTGTACCTACTCATATTAGGTACATTTTTTTAATGTTAAGAATGATGTGATGAGCTAGTTGCTCAGCTGATGTTAAGCGACACGACCGCCCATATCAGAACAGTGTCACTCGGAACTCCAAAATATAAAGTTTCGCGTAACACTGCACTGCGCACATCACCCTGAGACATCAGCACAGTCTGGTAATAAGATTACTAAACTGTGAGATCAGATCATAAAGTCTCATTTGCCCAGTAATTTCACTAGCTACAGTGCCCTTCAAATCGGAACACAGCAGTGCTTGCGCACTACTGCATGGCGGCAGAATAACTGGCAAAGCGGTGGTACCTACCTAGATGAACTTTGCAGAAAAGTTCTACCACTTATTAATAATATCAATTAATAATATCAAATCTCTGCATGTGCACTGTTCTGTCAACGCATGTAAAGAGTTACGGAGATGTAAACCTCCTCAGATCATTTTATTGCGTGGTGGTTAGAGCCGCGACATTTATATATTAACTCTTGGTACCACGCTATAATAGTACGTAAGTATAATAGTACACCATAAAGTAGTATTTTATTTATTCTGTGCTATAGTACACATAAATGTGTACAAAAGAATGTTGAATTTCTAACACCCGCCAAAAAGCCGAAACGAAGTTCGTAACTCAATTTGCATTTGAAATAGAAATAAAAAAGTGACAATTGCGAGCCAGGAGACAACGTGAAAAAAAAACGTGAAAATTGGATGAGGACGAAGGCGAGATACCAAATATTTATTAACGTCGTTTGCGCAATTTACTGTCACCTGCTTGGGTGTTACTTCCTGGCGCGGAATTTCAAGGTAGGGCGTTAGCTTGATTGAAAAATCAATAGACCACTCTCAGGAAGGACTTCTCAGAGCTTATTTCTATCTTCAACAGACTTCACATAGGAGGTTCTCATTCAGATGATAATTTTTTTTTAAATATATCTTTTGTTATCTACTAATCTAAATATATACAACTCAAAGGTGACTGACTGACTGACTGACACAGTGATCTATCAACGCACAGCCCAAACCACTGGACGGATTGGGCTGAAATTTGGCATTCAGGTAGATGTTGTGACGTAGGCATCCGCTAAGAAATTGTTTTTTGAAATTCCACCCTTAAGAGGGTGAAATGGGTTGTTGAATTATTTTCCCACAGGACACGCTGCGGGTGAAGCTGCGGGCAGCAGCTCGTAATAAATAAAATTATTCCCTATTATTGAAAAAAGTTGTTTTCATGTCAAAATGTAAAATGTGTTTTTTATGTGTGAAAGTTGATACAAATGTATCTGTGTACATAGCATGTTGAACTTTGAAAAAATTTTGTTTCTTCTTTTGTATACTCAAAATTTGATCCGATGATGGAGTTTCAGACAAAACTAGAAACTCATCATAAAATATTTTATAATGTCGATGGGAAAATTAAAGCGTATACTCGCATTAGGGTATTCAACAAAATGCTAACAACTTCTGGGAATCCCTTTTATCCGTGATTTTAGAACATTGTGCAGCCAGCAATCGGAAACTTCATAGAACTTCAACATGGCACAGAAACAATTAAGATATTCCTAAACTTCCCAGCATCCCTTAATCGCACAGCATTAAGAAATATTCAGAGATTATAATAGAGCAGCAATCGCAAACTGAATTGCGGTAAATGCAACCAAAATCAATTAATATCATGACTTGCATAGCTGCAATCATTCAATGACAGTTGAACAACACAATCTTATGTACCTACTTTAAAAAATGTAAAACCGTATATGGCTGTAAGTTTTGTTAATTAAGATATATGTGTTTAATTTTAAGAGCTGTGGTTTTTGATTTTCAATAATAAAAAAAATCTTCTTCAAGCCGGAAGACGTCACTTCTCGAATAATAATAATAATACCACCCAACGATCACATACATAGGTCCTGGACCCTAACTAGGATTCCCTTTGTCTAGGGACCAAGGAACTACGGGGACCATGATCCCACAACATCCAGACACAGAACAAATATTTGTCCTGCCGCGAATCTAACCTGCCGGCTCCGGAATATGAGCCGACGTTCAACCACCACTCCACAGAGGCTGTCAAAACATAGGCCTCCACCAATCAGAACGCCACTTTTAAACGCCTGTTTGCCTCTCGCATTTGCTTCTAAAATACTTTCTATAGCAAACGTGCCATAACGGAAAGTAGAAATGACAGTTAACTAAGACTACCATTCTAAACGTGAGTTTTTAAGGTGGCGTGTGAATAAATCCTGCCTTTGTTATCCCAGCGCTGTGGCAAGAATAGAAGTTTCCTCGCAGGCTCTGTGCAGCACGTACACTTTTCAACTGAAAATCCTTCTTGTTAAATGAATAGCGCACATAACTGTGACAATGCGTTGCTTCTCTCGCAAATGAAAAAAAGCGCTTTTAAAGCGAAAGGTTCTTTCAATGTAAACTTGTGGAGTTATGGCGCTTTTGACGGCGATTCCTTCCGGTTCCGTCGCTTTGTTCGGACAAAGCGATTGTGGACGTGAATGGTGGTGATCTTTGGACACAGGTGTATTGTTGTTTTGGGTGCAGAATACATGTTGTAAGGAATATCATAACGCGACTTTAATTTAACTGTCGCTTCACAGGGATAGCGTCAAGTCGAAAACATTTCCTGCGCATCTTACTGTTGTATCTATTACCAATAATGCTACATTTTTTTTAAAAAGTAATACTTCTTTACGCACGCTTGCCTTGGAGAGTAAGCTGGGTAATAAGGCTAAAGGAAGTTGAAGTTGGTTCACGTAGATCTCCATTGTCAAAATAACAAAATTAAAAATTTGTATTATTATGTTGCTATGTCCGATAAAATGACAAAGATGACGATATCAACATTAAACAAAGCAAAATTAACACCGACCAGATGGAGCTAAACTAAAGAAGTTTTACTTCAGTCGTGTGTTCTAAAGCACACTTGTTTTTTTTTTTTAATACTGTATATACATCTAGCTGTGCATTTAGCACATAGGTCATTGCATTTTAAATGTTCAGAAATTTTTTAAAGTACTCACCAAATGATGAGTAAACTAATGAATTCTAGCCATTTAAAATATTTGACATGCTAAATTTAGAAAAAAAGTTATAGTTCACAATATTGCGTAACAAAACAAACAATACTCACATAACAAAAATATGCATAATGAAACAAACAGGACGGTTCACATCAAAAATGTAATTGAAAACCGGCTCAGCATCCGCTGCCTCTCAGCCCCTAACCTTACCCCTTGCATCTCTCGGCTTTGTGTACACGACAATAAGCACGCTTACAGTATCTACGCACCGCGTCCGCATTACAATTTGAGCCATCAATTGAAATCGTTTACAAAAGATCTCTGTAAACAACTTGATGGTAAAAAGATCTTTCAAAAGCACCCCGATAAAATATTTATACAACTTTCCTTTACAATTAATTTTTCTTTGGTCTTTATGAACGAGATTGTAAAGAATTTGGAAATTTTTGCTATCGAAATCAAAAAATATTGTTTTTCACTTTCAACAGTATATTTAAGTAAGTACCTACGCGGCGTGAGATAGTAAAATAAATGTCTTGCTTTTGTCGTGCTCTTTTTAGGGATTTTTTCTTCTAGCACATTATATTCACTAATTTATTTACACGTCAATTTTTTGTAGTTAGAGGCATTTTATTATAGCAAACTACAACATATCTGCGTTACTATATTGATTAGACCTGTGAACCGGTCTCCAAAATTAATAAACTCTAGTACATTTTACATCCCTTACGAATGTTTAATCGGATAACAGATTTTTCCTTTTATCACAGATTGGAATCTAATTATAAAAGTTTAATTCCTGTGAATTCAGAACCTCCTAATTTCTTTTATGTGAAAGGATCAGATCAATTTCTTTGAAATTTCATCAAAATCAGTTCAATAGTTTGGCTTTTAAATCAACGTAGCTGAAAAAAAATTTTTCCACGATTTTATTCATCTTGTTCTGTTTGTTTTAAAGGAAGTTATTTAGTTTCATATATCTATACATAAAAAATTCTACGTCCTGACTGACTGACTTATATATCAACGCACAGCCTAAATCGCTGGTCCTAGAGACTTGAAATTTAGAGGGTGTGTTCTTTGTAAAGTGTAGGTACCAAGAAAGGGTTTTTCGAAATTCCATCCCTAAAAGGGTGAAATGGGTGGTTAAAATATCTATTTAAAAAATCTTCTTCGTTTCCTATAGGCTACGCGGGCGAAGCCGCGGGCAGAAGCTAGTACGGTAATAAATAGCTATAATTATATTTACGAGTAGGTACAACTCCCTCTGTATACTTACTCTACTCATTGTACTTCCTAGAACAGCAGGAAGAAGGCCGAAACGGAATGTCGATAATTGGTATGTAATTAGACAATGTGATTGGATTGGGAAGCTATTAACCTAATTTTAGTTACGACCATTCAGTAGTAAAATAAGAGAAGTAGGTATACTTCAGAAATATATTATATTATTATACTGATGCGAGATGACGGCAAAAGACCCGACGGGATGACCATCATCCCCTGGAAGATGGGACGGCCTCTAGTGTGGGATGCCACATGTGTTGACACTATGGCTCTGTCCCATCTTCCTTTGACTACAGTTCAAGCCGGCGCGGCCGCCACCAAGGCCGAAAAACGACACAAATATGCACTCCTTGACAGGGCCTACATGTTTGTGCCGTTTGGGGTGGAGACAATGGGTCCATGGGGGCCGGCTGCCGTGGCAACATATAGGGACTTGGCCAAACGTTTGGTGGAAGCTTCAGGTGTCCAGAATACTGGCTTTTATTTTGCACAAAAAATAAGCATTGCCATTCAACGTGGTAATGCTGCCAGCATTCTGAGAACTTTCCCTTCTACCAACGGGTTATTTTAAATTTTTAGTTTTTATTTATTTTAAGTTCTTAGGTATAGTTTAGTTTTTTAGGTCTAGTTTAGTTTAGTTATTGTTAATTCATTTGCGTACATGTAATTATTATAAATAAAAACTTCAGAAATATATACAATATTTTTTATTGCAGTTTAAGCATTGATCAAATTTATAAGTAAAGCAAAGAAACATAAAGAAAGAAAATATACGATCAAATTGACAAAGATCCTTTTTGTAGTAGATTGATAAGCTTTATGTTATTATAAGTTAATAAGAAGGCAGTTGATTTAACGGAATAAGCGTATCTTGTGGATCATTTAACAATAGCATCCTTTGTAATACGTAATATTATTATGGATCTTTTTTTCAACGTGATGAGAGTATAGCCGCGGGCAAGGAAATTCTACCTCTATCCTTCTAAGCAAATTAGAAACGAAAAAATATGTCTAATAAAACATAAAATAAATACAGTAGGTAATCGATATACAAGCCTACTGTATTTATTTTTACTGTGGGTCCCTAAGATGGTGAATTTCTTATGGAGGATGGATTTGGATTGAGATTAGGTGTTTCAGAGGTGTTAAATTTTTATAGTATTTTAACGTCTGGTTGGTATTAGGGAACTTTGTCGTAGTTAAAAAATACCTACGTCTTATTACATTAGTTATAATGTAAGATATTTTAAATTTACAAAATTTATGTTGCCCTGATGTTTTTGAGTCTATTTGTGATGTCAAATAAAAATAATTATAAATCAAACCGGTAAACTTATATGAAATGCTACTTAAATTTTGTTAATATTACCGAAATCAACATAGGTTAGTATTTATTGCGGTAAATCTAGAGTTTCCGCAGGAAACGGATTGATTTTGGGAGAAACCATGTGTAAGACCATCTAGTAAATAGTACATCAAATGATGTATGACCATTTAATGCTATTTGTGGGCACCACTCGAGAATCTCTCTTCGTCATTGGTTGTTGTATTTTCGAACGATATGTGTTGCCTATCGCTATTCCAACTAGCTTATTCTAAGAGCTATATCGATCACCTTAGTTCCGCGGATCGATAAATTTGGGATCTATCTCCATAATACATAGATTTAAAGGTAGAACCTTAAATCTTCTATATTGAAGTTACAGGCGAACTATTTATCTAACCAAATCCACTGTACGGTACTTTAAACAAAACATCATTATAAACAAACTAGAAACAGCAGTGTCCTGAAAACTTATGCAATATCTCTCCGTCCATGTTCAGTTATCGTTAACTGGGATCAAGGATTCCTCAACTTCGACAGTAAAAGAGAATCCGATTAGCATTTTATTTATTTTGAAATCGTCTATCCATAACACGGGGTCAGCTTTACGAGCGCGGGGGATAATGCGGAGTTTGATAACGAATGTACCCATCTTAAATAATAGATATGCTTTTAAATAAGAAGTTAAACTGACTTCAATCAACTTAACTTAATACTGAAAAAATATTGGGATGATATTCTCATCTGTTTTTTCCGGTTATTTTAATTTAAACACCAATCTGAAAGCATGTATGACTGTATGTAGTAGTTTGTGGAAAGAAAGGAACTAATAAATAATTATATAAATGGAATTTTCACCAATGCATATTTTGAAGTATTAGGTCTTTACCTATGAAATTGCCGTTTTGTTTGAAAAAAGTTAAAGTATTTTTTTTTCGAACTTATTTATTTCTTTTATTCAAAGTAATCACCCCTGCAATCAATGCATCTTTGCCAACGCTGTGGCAGTTTATGGATGCCCTTCTTGAAAAAATCAGCAGGACGGGAGACAACAAACTCTTCAAAGGCGTTTTGTACTGCCTCTCGGGAATTGAATTTTTTTCCCGCTGAAAAGTTGTCCAAATTTTGGAAAAAGTAATAGTCGGTAGGCGCAAGACCTGGTGAGTATGGCGGATGAGGAAGAGCTTCCAAACCCAACTCATGCAGCTTAGAGACGGTCTGTTGTGCAGTATGGGGTCGCGCGTTGTCGTGAAGTAGCAGTCGAGACGACCGATTGACCAAAGCTGGTTGCAGACGTGCGAGTTTCGCCATCATTGTGGTCAGTTCTTCAATGTACACATCTGCAGTAATGCTCTCGCCGTTTTGTGAAAAGCTATGATGAATCACACCAGCACTAGACCACCAAACTGTGACCATCACCTTTCTATGGGTCATTTTTCGTTTTGCACATTGCTTTGGTACCGAACCAGGATCTAACCAACTTGCTAAGCGCTTTCGATTGTCAAAAAGAATCCATTTTTCGTCGCACGTAACAATTCGGTTCAAAATTCCTTCATTTCTGTGCCTGTTAAGCAGCGCAAGGCAAGTCTCGACGCGTACGTTGCGCTGGCGATCGTTAAGTTCGTGGGGCACCCATCTATCAAGCTTTTTTATCTTGCCAATCTGTCGCAAATGGACCAATATTGTTTTGATGCTAACATCAAAAGCTGCTGCCAGCTCAGCTGTAGATTGAGATTCATCAGCTTCCACAATCGCCTTTAATTCATCATTGTTGACCAAAGTTTCCGGACGACCACGAGGTTCATTTTTCAAGTCAAAATTCCCAGAACGGAACCGAGCAAACCAATAACGGGTTGTACGTTCGTTTGTACAGTCTCTCCGTAAACGTCGTTGATGTTACGTGTCGTTTGTGCCGCGTTGGTGCCACGACGGAACTCATATTCCATAATTACACGAAATTTCAAAGAATCCATTATAAGGAAAAATGTTGAAATGTAATAAAAATACAACGCTAATCAATAAACAAAAGACTTATATTGTAAATAGAATGTCATATTTTTAAAACAAAATTAATTTGAATTTAGAATTCATAGCCAATCAAAACTTTTTTTTGTTTGAAAAAGTCTGTACTGCAATACGGCAATTTCATAGGTAAAGACCTATTATTTATAAGAAATACTCGTCTTAAAGTTATTGACACAATTAAATAAATAATTTAATAATCTTTAGAAATTAAACTTTCAAAATATTTGTGTTAGAACATTATCAAAGTTTTTTTAGAATTAATATCAGTTTTCGTTATTGTGTAATCAAGCATTAGTGCTATTATTCCCATCCGTACTAACGTTTTAGAACTACTAAGTTCGCACTTATTCCTCTGTGACTTACCCAAATGCATTGCAATTTGTCATAATGGTAGGTCTAGGTGGTAGTACTTTGTTGCAAAGTTCGTCTAGGTAGGTACCACCGCTTTGCCAGTTATTCTGCCGCCAAGCAGTAGTGTGCAAGCATTTCTGTGTTCCGGTTAGAAGGGCACTGTAGCTAGTGAAATTACTGGGCAATTGAGACTTTATGACCTGATCTCACAGTCTAGTAATCTTATTACCAGGCTGTGCTGATGTCTCAGGATGATGTGCGCAGTGCAGTGTCACTCGTAACTCTGTTTTGGGGTTCCGAATGACACTGTTCTGTTATGGGCGGCCGTGGCGCTTAACATCAGGTGAACGACTAGCTCGTTACATCACTCAGTAGAAAAAAAAAAAGTTATATCATAGAAGGATAAGTGCAAACTTAAGAGCTGTCAAATTATAGTACGAGTACAGATGGGTATTATATTACTAGACGTTTGAACCTTTAGTTGGCTTCCTTGTGTCACATTATAGTACGAGTACAGATGGGTATTATATTACTAGACGTTTGAACCTTTAGTTGGCTTCCTTGTGTCACATTATAGTACGAGTACAGATGGGTATTATATTACTAGACGTTTGAACCTTTAGTTGGCTTCCTTGTGTCACATTATAGTACGAGTACAGATGGGTATTATATTACTAGACGTTTGAACCTTTAGTTGGCTTCCTTGTGTCACATTATAGTACGAGTACAGATGGGTATTATATTACTAGACGTTTGAACCTTTAGTTGGCTTCCTTGTGTCACATTATAGTACGAGTACAGATGGGTATTATATTACTAGACGTTTGAACCTTTAGTTGGCTTCCTTGTGTCACATTATAGTACGAGTACAGATGGGTATTATATTACTAGACGTTTGAACCTTTAGTTGGCTTCCTTGTGTCACATTATAGTACGAGTACAGATGGGTATTATATTACTAGACGTTTGAACCTTTAGTTGGCTTCCTTGTGTCACATTATAGTACGAGTACAGATGGGTATTATATTACTAGACGTTTGAACCTTTAGTTGGCTTCCTTGTGTCACATTATAGTACGAGTACAGATGGGTATTATATTACTAGACGTTTGAACCTTTAGTTGGCTTCCTTGTGTCACATTATAGTACGAGTACAGATGGGTATTATATTACTAGACGTTTGAACCTTTAGTTGGCTTCCTTGTGTCACATTATAGTACGAGTACAGATGGGTATTATATTACTAGACGTTTGAACCTTTAGTTGGCTTCCTTGTGTCACATTATAGTACGAGTACAGATGGGTATTATATTACTAGACGTTTGAACCTTTAGTTGGCTTCCTTGTGTCACATTATAGTACGAGTACAGATGGGTATTATATTACTAGACGTTTGAACCTTTAGTTGGCTTCCTTGTGTCACATTATAGTACGAGTACAGATGGGTATTATATTACTAGACGTTTGAACCTTTAGTTGGCTTCCTTGTGTCACATTATAGTACGAGTACAGATGGGTATTATATTACTAGACGTTTGAACCTTTAGTTGGCTTCCTTGTGTCACATTATAGTACGAGTACAGATGGGTATTATATTACTAGACGTTTGAACCTTTAGTTGGCTTCCTTGTGTCACATTATAGTACGAGTACAGATGGGTATTATATTACTAGACGTTTGAACCTTTAGTTGGCTTCCTTGTGTCACATTATAGTACGAGTACAGATGGGTATTATATTACTAGACGTTTGAACCTTTAGTTGGCTTCCTTGTGTCACATTATAGTACGAGTACAGATGGGTATTATATTACTAGACGTTTGAACCTTTAGTTGGCTTCCTTGTGTCACATTATAGTTTGAGTACAGATGGGTATTATATTACTAGACGTTTGAACCTTTAGTTGGCTTCCTTGTGTCACATTATAGTACGAGTACAGATGGGTATTATATTACTAGACGTTTGAACCTTTAGTTGGCTTCCTTGTGTCACATTATAGTACGAGTACAGATGGGTATTATATTACTAGACGTTTGAACCTTTAGTTGGCTTCCTTGTGTCACATTATAGTACGAGTACAGATGGGTATTATATTACTAGACGTTTGAACCTTTAGTTGGCTTCCTTGTGTCACATTATAGTACGAGTACAGATGGGTATTATATTACTAGACGTTTGAACCTTTAGTTGGCTTCCTTGTGTCACATTATAGTACGAGTACAGATGGGTATTATATTACTAGACGTTTGAACCTTTAGTTGGCTTCCTTGTGTCACATTATAGTACGAGTACAGATGGGTATTATATTACTAGACGTTTGAACCTTTAGTTGGCTTCCTTGTGTCACATTATAGTACGAGTACAGATGGGTATTATATTACTAGACGTTTGAACCTTTAGTTGGCTTCCTTGTGTCACATTATAGTACGAGTACAGATGGGTATTATATTACTAGACGTTTGAACCTTTAGTTGGCTTCCTTGTGTCACATTATAGTACGAGTACAGATGGGTATTATATTACTAGACGTTTGAACCTTTAGTTGGCTTCCTTGTGCATATACTTTGAGTTTTTTTTAGTCAACGAAGGACGTGACGAGCTAGTCGTTCACCTGATGTTCAGCATCACGGCTGCGCATAGCTGCTGAGCGATCACGTAACTTAATGGCAACCAATACAAATACAAATTTATATAGATTTGACAGTTTCAATATGCAGTTTATGTGCATAGTTACTATGGAATTATCTCCTGTTGCATTGCAATCAAATTTTCGTGATCACCCCTTGATTGCATATTGCAGTGCCAGTTTATAAGATGTATGTAAAATTGTAGGTGTTCTTATGAATGAATAAACTTATTAAAAGTGACTTCGAAACCAGGATGGCCAATTATTGTGGATATGTCCGATTTACGATAAGTCTGAAATGAAGGCGATTGAAATTCTCGCTTTAAACCTCTTTTTAAAACATATTATTATTAATATGGTCTCGTTTTACAGGCTTAACAAATGACACAAAAACGACGCATATTCTAATGATATTATTAGTAACGAGCTTCTGCCCGCAGCTTCACCCGCGGCGTGGCCTATGGGAAAATAATTGAACCACCCATTTCACCCTCTTAAGGGTGGAATTTCGAAAAATCCTTTCTTAGCGGATGCCTACGTCATAACATCTAACTGCATTCCAAATTTCAGCCCGATCCGTCCAGTGGTTTGGGCTGTGCGTTGATAGATCACTATATTAGTCAGTCAATCAGTCAGTCAACTTTGAGTTATATATATTTAGATTTAGAATAATTAATGTCGTAACAAAATCTGCCAATGACTTCCAAACTAAAAAGAGTTTTATATTCGCATCAGGGAGCTGAGGGTAACTTAGCTCCAAAAGTTTATAACGAAAATTCTCAAATTCTGCCCTTGATGTAATGTAATCAAAGAATGAACTTAAACGGGAAACTTGACTGTTTCACGGCGACGCCCATAAAAGCTTTTTGCTTCCTGATGAGTTTTATTATAACCAACTGCTGTGTAACCAACGATAATTTATATTAATAAATAAAATATTATGGAAAAATACCTAATCAAATCCATAACTTAACTTTGTAAGAAAGAATTGAACACGAACATGAACACGAACATGAACACGAACAAGAACATGATCATAAGCATTAACATTTTTTTTTTATGTTATTGAATGATGTGACGAGCTAGTCGTTCACCTAATGTTAAGTGACACGGCCGCCCATAACAGAACAGTGTCACTCGGAACTCCAACATGTAAAGTTTCGCATGACTGCTGAAATGCACACATCATCTTGAGACATCAACACAGTCCGGTAATAAGATTACACGACTGTGAGATCAGATCATAAAGTCTCATTTGCCCAGTAATTTCACTAGCTACATTGCCCTTCAAACCGGAACACAGTACTGCTTGCACACTACTGCTTGGCGGCAGAATACCTGGCAAAGTGGTGGTACCTACCTAGACGAACTTTGCAGAAAAGTCCTACCACCTAGTAAACATGAACATGAACACGAACAATAACTTGAGCAAAAGCATGAATACATACACGAATAAGAGTTTCAGCATAAGCATGAACATGAACACGAAAAAGAGTTTGAGCATAAGCATGAACATGAACATAAGCACAAACAAGAACTTGAGCATAAATATTAACATAAACAAGTACACGAACAAGAGTTAGAGCATAAGCATGAACATGAACACGAATAAGAGATTGAACATAAGCATGAACATGAACATAAACAGAAACAAGAACTTGAGCATAAATATTAACATAAACATGTACACGAATAAGAGTTAGAGCATAAGCATGAACATGAACACGAATAAGAGATTGAACATAAGCATGAACATGAACATAAACACAAACAAGAACTTGAGCATAAATATTAACATAAACATGTACACGAATAAGAGTTAGAGCATAAGCATGAACATGAACACGAATAAGAGATTGAACATAAGCATGAACATGAACATAAACAGAAACAAGAACTTGAGAAAAAACATTAACATGAACATGAACACGAATAAGAGTTAGAGCATAAGCATGAACACAAATAAGAACTTGAGCATAAGTATGAACATGAATATGAACACGAAACAAACACGACTGTGAACACGAACACACACGAACACGAACATTTTTTTAAATAAAATAACGCCCAATAGAAGATCCTGAACCCTAACTAGGATTCCCTGTATCTAGAGACCTAGAAACAATGAAGACCATGCTCTCCTACATTATCCAGTCAAAAAATAAGCGTTTGCGCTTTTTTTTTGCACAAATACTCGGAATCGAACCCACCGCCTCCACGTTATGAGCCAACCTGCTCAATCACCATACCATTAAAGCTGTCATGATATAATAATAATAAACACGACTCGGAACAGAATGTTCGGTTCTGTTGGATATAAATAACATAATATAGCCATAATATAGCTGAATTCTTGTGACGAAAACAAAGAAATCAGGAAAACGTTGCCCACCCCCACCCTTGGGACATCAAAAGGAAAAATAATAAAGTAGAACACAAACATCAGCGAAATGTTATGCTCTGTTATTTTGATGCATACATTAAAAATTGATATAATGAAGATTGTGTTTTTATTGTAAATGCGATAATCGATATAACAAAATCAAAAATCATCTTTATTACATTGAGGTTGGTATCTGGTAAGAGGTAGGTATCTACCTATATTGCTTCGGCCACACCATTACTTACCATCAGGCAATTTAATGGCCTGATGAATCTCTATTTCTCTTGGTCGTCTCATTACGCGTTATTGGATGGAACATTTTCGATAATTCTTCTGTTGTTGTGTTTATTATTGTCAGAAGAAGGTTCTAATGAAATTTAAAAAAATTGAAATGTATAAAAAATTCACCAATCGCGGAGCACAGCTATCTAAAAATAAAAAAAAATAAAATAAACGCTAAGTTTTTGTCCTGAGTTATTAACTTATTGACTTGACTGATCAACAGACAACAAACAATCTAAATTCCTGAACGTTATTTGGAGGGTCTCTTCCTTTTAGTTTATACTTAGTTCGGAGTCAAAGGTCTCTAAAAGGCAGTGTGGGCGGAAATATGAGCTTTGATAAAAATTGTTTGTGTCCCCACTTTCTACTTTTTGTATAATTGCATTGTAAGATTGTAATATTTGTATAAAATTAAATACATTCACAGTGTAGCAGGCTAAGTTTTTCGCAAACAAATCATTCATACATTCGTCCATTCATTCATTAATTCATTCATTCATTCATTCATCATTCATTTATAGACCTTTAAAAACATATTTTTGGAGTTTTTGGCGGGAATGCGAAAAAGATTGCGTCGCCGCATTGTATTATTTTCCATAACTTGTGTTATTTTCAGTGTTAGTGCATAAAATTGGTGGCATTCTATTCGTTAAGTGCTGGATTACAGGCGTGAGTGTGGGAAAATGGTATAATGATGGTGAAACGTTCCTTTTCGTGTTGTTTCCAAAACTCCATAGAAGCTTCTGGTAAAGTTGCCACCACTTTACTAGGAGTATGACTTTGACTAGACTATGACTTGACTTGATGACTTCGACTGTCACTTGACACATATTTGCGTGAAATATCATTAACTTGATAAATTATTAATTACTTGACACTGGCTAAATACACAATAGTGTGGAGGCAAAACATAAAAAAAAAAAACATATTTTCTAAAATTCAAACTATATCGTGAAGTTCATATATATCTATATACGCGCCCATCTATAGCATGTTTTTCTCATTATTTTCAAGTTTTAAAAGATACCTTATATCCATTTATATTTCGACGGCACTTACAAAAAACAATCTTCAAAGAAAGTAAGTTTCCCTATTTACTGTTCCAAACCACCATAAAGTAAACGTCGGCGTTAGTCGAACTTTTACCATAAATTTCCAGTTTGCTATGTTTTTGCGCTCCACAGGTGTCGAGTTTCTATCCATTTGAACAGCCTATTGTGCCAAAATATTGTCACAATACAAAAGGTTATCATTTATCATTCTGTTCTATTGATAACAGATCTGTTTGCATTGAAGAGAAAATGCTACCTACCTAGCTGATAGTGTTATGTTTGTCAATATTTCTTAACGTTGCTCGATTGTATAATCTTTAAGTATATCTAGGCATTATGAACACTAATATTATTTGGGTTTTTGTGTGTATTATTTTTTTACAACAAAACAATTAGGTAGGCTTAGAAGGTTTCTTGACATTGTCATTTGGACGTAAGTTACCCTAAGCCATTTTTATATGTGTAGTATTTGGTGTCAGTACAGAATGTTGCATTTTTGTGTAAATAATTTGAATTTAGCGGCTGGAATACAGTCTTATTAATTTTTAAAGTTATAAAATAATTAAAACTTATCTTTATGTATATTTATTCGATTTCTCTGCTTCGAAAACGCAGAAGCTCATTGGTTAAATTGTTAATTTTAGCGCCATCTATGGTATTTCTATAAAACTAAAAAAACGCCACTTTTTACTACACTTTGGAAGCTTCAGCAGTTGCACTAGGTTGGCATACTTGGCTGTACTTGACGCTTGTTGTCAGAGATGGCGCAATAGTAAATAATGGGGACATAACATTATTTTTTATAAAATTCAATATTGGAGTTTTGGCGGGAAAACGAAAAAGATCGCGTCACCACATTGTATTATTTTCCAAAACTGGTGTCATTTTCAGTGTTAGTGCATAAATTTAGCATTTTATTCGTTAAGTGCTGGATTACAGACATGAGTGTGGGAAAGTGGTATAATGATGGTGAAACGTTTCTTGTCGTGTTGTTTCCAAAACTCCATAGAAGCTTCTGGTAAAGTTGCCACCACTTTACTAGGAGTATGACTTGACTAGACTAGACTAGATTATGACTTGACTTTATGACTTGGATTGTGACGTGACAACTTGAAAAATTATCAATTACTTGACACTGGCTAAATACACAGAAGTGTGGAGCTAAAAAAAAAAAAAACATTTTTTTTGTACTATTACTTTTAGAATATTTTTACTTATCTGATTATTTTCTATATTTTTGTCATAATTATTAAACCTTCAGGATAACAATAAGCCTAAAAGAACTTCCTTAACACCCACTAGGTAGTAGGACTTTTCTGCAAAGTTCGTCTAGGTAGGTACCACCGCTTAGCCAGTTATTCTGCCGCCAAGCAGTAGTGTGCAAGAATTACTGTGTTCCGGTTTGAAGGGCAATGTAGCTAGTGAAATTACTGGGCAAATGAGACTTTATGATCTGATCTCACAGTCGTGTAATCTTATTACCGGACTGTGTTGATGTCTCAGGATGATGTGTGCATTTCAGCAGTCATGCGAAACTTTACATGTTGGAGTTCCGAGTGACACTGTTCTGTTATGGGCGGCCGTGTCACTTAACATTAGGTGAACGACTAGCTCGTCACATCATTCACTAACATTAAAAAAACCTGTACGTAGGTACCGAGACATAGACAATAATTATTGTAGCACTGCTAGCTGACTCTAGCTGTGTTGTTAACTCAGTAAATAGCTAGTATTTATTTCTGCGAATGATAAACGTGGACGACAACACTCCAGTCAACACACATATGTTTTGAGAAATAAAGTTCTTAAACCAGATATGTCACGTTTCTGGGTGTTGTAGGACCATGGTCTTTGTAGTTATATCACGAGCTTCTGCCCGCAGCTTCGCCCGCGGCGTGGCCTATGGGAACATAATTCTACCACCAATTTCACCCTCTTAAGGGTGGAATTTCGAGAAATCCTTTCTTAGCGGCTGCCTGCGTCACAACATCTACCTGCATGCAAAATTTCAGCCCGATCCGTCTAGCGGTTTGGGCTGTGTGTTGATAGATCACTATGTCAGTCAGTCAATTCAGACACCTTTGAGTTATATATATTTAGATAATAATAATAATAATAATAATAATAATAATAATAATAATAATAATAATATGTGTTGGACACCTTACACATTGCCATCTAACCCCAAACTAAGCAAATCTCGTATTATGAGAACCAGATAACTGATACAATACTTAAATACTTTTTTGATTGTAAATACATACATTTAATACAATATCACACCCAGACACAGAACAAACACCTATGTTCATCACACAAATGTTTGTCGTGGGTGGAAATCGAACCCACAACCCACAGTTCAGAAGGCAGGGTTACTGCCAACTGAGCTATCGGGCCAGTCTATATAGATCCTTTAACCATAGATTCCCTGTGTCTAGGGACCCAGGAACTACGAGGACCATGGTCTCACAACACCCAGACTCAGAACACGTATTATTATTTTCTATGCACAAATACTTGTACTTTCGCGGGAATCAAACCCACCGCCTCCAGGTTATGAGCCGTCCTGCTAACCACCACACTACAGAGGCTGTCATAGTATGAACGGTTATAAATCCTTTTTGTTTACCCTATTGCCAAAACAAACTGGTAGTTACATAAAATAAATATAAACTGAAAACGTGTTTCAAAAATAAAAGCCGTATTAATTGCCCTTTCATCAACTAAAAGGGTATGAGTAGAACGTCATCCCCCAGTCACGTTTTCCTCTCACTCGCCCACGTTTATAAAGAGAGGGTGGGCAAATAGAGATGTATCTAAAGTTTTAGCCGGAAAGACGGACGGATTCTCAGGAAAACTGTTAAACGATTCCGCATAAAAGTTTTCATTTTTAATTAACTTTTTGTCAACTTGTAACTTAATCTTTGGTTAAGAACTACGTGAATTATTCAGTAGCTAACTTGCATAATAAATACTCAGCGTAAATTATGTGGTGCCTGGTGAAGGCTAAAACTGGTTGCCTCTTTATTACTACCCACAAGATTAAAGGTTACTACAGATTGGTGTAACTGAGATTTTGTGATACAAGTTCGGTAGACCGCGCCAGTTAGTACCAATATTTTAAGTTTCTAAGGTTAACGAGCAGCGACTGCGGCTCAGCGGTAGCTTGCGTGAAACACTATGGCTTGAATCCCGCTCAGCCCCTACCATGTCCAAATTATGTGCGGAAAATACACTTGTTCACCGGTGCAAAAAAATATCACGAAGGTACCATCATGTTCAATAATCCTAAAATCCAAGGATATGTGACCTTTACTAATCCACACGTGTGAATAGGTCTTAAACCTACTGTGAAATTTGCAAGTCATATGCAGGCTATTTGTTAACATCTTTGTCGGATTGTTTATTTGTTCGGGTTAATCGTTTTTTATTTGTTTGGATTTTAATACACTTATTTTATTTTATACCAACTTACAGCTAGACATACAAACACATGATATAACACGAATACGGAAATCTAATTAAAAGTTTTCACAAATATTTTAAACTAGTTGCGCTCTGCGGTTTCACCCGCGGATAAAAAGTATTTTAATTATTTGCTCATCCGGCGAGAAAAATTTCACTTTTCCGGGATAAAATGCAGCCTATATGTTAATCCAGTGTATAAGCTATCTTGTTACCGAATTTCATACAAATCCATTCAGCCGTTTGAACGTGAAGGAGTTACAAACATACACACATACAAACTTTCGCCTTTATAATATTAGTGTGATAAAATAGCTGATACAATATAGTCCAAGACGGACTATTTTTTAATTATTCTATAATTGTACTTGAGAAGTTATAATAAAATCAAAAAGATAATACGCATGAAAATAATCAATATTATTATTGTGTTATCGGCAAGTTATCACAAATAGACCGGATGTTATTACTTTGCCGGACAGCACATCACCCCTGTTGGAAAGTTCCAGAAAGCTTCCACTATTTTGAAATTTTGAAATGGCAAAGTTCATTTCCTACGCACGTGCAAGGGCGCGTGCGCTATCACCAGGGTTGCTGCGTAGATAGTCTAGGGCGCATGCGTGCCTTTTATTGATCCATGCCCACTGCCGGCTTTCCCTCATTTACTCCGTGACATCATTGGTGAGTACACAAAATTCCGCGGTCGCGCTTTCAATTTTTAACTCCTTAAACCAAGTGCTACCTACATTACTTTAATGTACTTAGCCGTAGCGCTCATTATCATCGTAGCCAGTCTTGTGAAACTCCATGTAAGTCATTTTTATTAATATAATTATTGTTAGATTTTCTTTGTCTTTGTTTTTCATTTTGTTTTGACTGTTTGTATGGTTCATTTGTTTTGTTTATTCTCATTTTAATTTTAACTTTTTCCACTATGTTTATTTCGTAACGCTTTCTGTAGTGTAGAAGCAGTGTACTTTGTGTAAAAGTGTACAGTCAGCTACAGCAGTCGCCACTCGCGGTCCTTCCGTGTTTTGATTATTAATTAATCATAATAATTGCTAAAAAACATTGAACTTTCTAACATCCAAAGACTTTTGTAGCTGATTAAAATGTCTTATTTATCTTCTATGGATTATTGCAGACGGGATTTCGATCAATAATATGGTGTAATATTTTTTACACATAACTTATGTCGCAAATTAAAAATACAACAAAATTATGAATGTTAGAAGCTTCTATTTTGAAGTTCAGAGTGAAAATGTTCTATAAAGAAAAAAAAAATTAAATCACCAATTCCTCATAATAACTTGCACTAAAATCCCAAAAAAGTCACAAAAAAAAATTAAACAGAAACCTGAAATACTTTAATGATCGAAGTTTTCCTTCAAGTCAGTCTTATCTTCCCTATAGGCCGATGCAACAGGTCGACGCGCGTTTTCTTCCAGTTTGTTTTGACAGCTTAGCTTGATGATCCAAACAAAAATAAGCAATAACGGTACTTATCAACAGTTTAATAAATACGAAATATTGTGATGTATGTTGTAAATTGGAGAACGTGTTTCATGTTATTATGGAAATGGAATGTACCAGAAACGAGGATCCACGGCGGCAATTGTTCCCCGCTGGCCATGTTTTCTGGCAGGTTGGAGGCTGTAACCAGATATTAGCTTAATCAGAATCTGACGATGACAAAAATCTTTACGATCTGTTACCAAGCAGCCGTTAAAATGAGATTAAATTAATTTGTTAAAATAATTATAATAAATTAAATTTTGAACCCAAATTATATATCTATATAAGGGTGGTATATTCTTTAAGAATAAACTCTATATAAAATAATATCTCTGTATAGCATAAGAAATAGAAAAAAACCGGCATTTACAAAATGCACTTCAACTTTTAATTCCTAACTATATCTTGACAGCCAATATTTTCTATTGAAAATTTTCTAGTCTTCATCTTCTTCTGGGGTTGCATCTGATAAAGAATGACTTGAATAAATAATTATACTTTATATTATAATACAGTCATTGGAATTTTAAGTCCGTACAGAAATAATCAACGTTTTGAAATGATTAAAATAAACATTTTAGTTTAAGCCACTATCTCTTTGTTCGTGCAATAACTTGGTATTAATACCTGACTACAAATCTAGAACGCTTCTGAAGGACACGTCGAGTCCCGCCCCGGCAATCGCTTTATTGATCCAAAAACTAGACTTGCGCCGTCGAACCCTCGAGCTCTATCGATTGAATCTAGACTCCAGGGCAACCTATAGGAAGCTGGGAGGAAATTCATCTCCCTGAAATCCTCCCTTTCCGTACCACGTTCTCCCGCGGGCGTCCTGATTTCCACCCACTTTCCACCCCTTAATTTCAACCCTATCCGCGGTTGCACCCAATGCGCATCGTCAATTGCGCTTTAGTCTCGGTGCAGTCCGGTAGTGATTTATTACCTCTTACTTATTACTTCTTCAATATTTTATAAATATGACTTTTCTTAAAAGTCTTTAAATTAAATTCAATGATCATGACAAGAGCTCCAGATCTGTAATCTTTATAAAGGTTGGTGCTTTTTTTTACCTTTCCTTAGATTCTCCAGATTTAGGCCATCCTTTGTCCCTTTGTACGAAGTACTGGAGTACTTCCTTACTTAAATTTTTCAACAACTTGCCTTAATTTTTTTCTTATAATATTATTATACCTTCTCAATTATGCCTTCGCAAAACATGGTACGAAGCAATCTTCACGTTTTATAGTTTTAAGTTTACACTGGCTAAAATCACAATAAAAGTTCTGATGCCGCCATTTTGTGCGCCGCAAGCCGCCATTTTATAATACAATTGCCACGTCTTAGATAAAGTTCATTCGTAAATGTAACTGTAGTCGTGACATAGGTAATAGAATTTTCCATGTTTTGGTTTCCCGGTTTTTATCATTTTGTGCCATCTCGAGGTTGTCATGAGAGATGAACGCCATCTTGTTATTGAAAGATTGAAAATTTGTATCCACGCATGCGCGGCAACCATTTTTTACAAACTGTCGGGCATCCATTTTGTGTTCGACAAGCAGGCACCACCATTTTGTGTAGTCAACTATGCTGTATTATCATCATTGACTTTAGCCGTCGTTTTGTTTTACTAAGTGAAACTATTTAGGTCACTCTAATTTAAACCAAGAAGATTCAAGATGGTGTAATGGTTGGAAGATCCAAGTGGAACTAAAGATCATCTTAATTTGAACCAAGAGGATTTCAGAGGTACCAAATGGAACATGGATCTTTAGGGATATAACATAAATATCTATACGAAATCCAAGACCTACCAAGTAGAATTTAAGCTTCATCAAGAGAATTTAAGAGCTACCAAGTGGGATTCAAGCTAAATCAAGAAGATCCAAGATACAAGAGCTGTCAAGTGGGACTCAAACCAACTAACGAGAATCCTAGAGATGCCAAGTAGAACTATGTCACCATATGCTGAAATATGATGATCTAAGAGCTGCCAAGTGGAACTTAAGATAAATCAAGAGGTCCTAAGAGATTATATGTAGCCCTAGGTCACCCTATACTGAACTATGAAAATACAGGAGCTACCAAGTGGGACTCAAGCTAAATCCAGATGATGTAAGAAATACTAAGTGAAATTAGGTCACTCTATGCTGAAATGTGAAGATCCAAAAGCTACCAATCGGAACTGAAGTTAAATCCAGAGAATCCATAAAGAACAAATGGAACTTCGGTTAGCTTATGCTTAACTATGAAAATAGAAGAGCAACCAAGTAGGATTCAAGCTAAATCAAGAAGATCCGAGAGATACTAAGTGGAACTTACTTATTAAATGCTGAAATATAAAGATCCAAGAGATACTCATTGGAGCTGAAGTTAAATCAAGAAAATCCATGAGATACTAAATAGAACTAAGTCATCCTATGCTGAACTATGAAGATACAAGAGCTACCAATTGAGACTCAAGCTAAATTGAGAATCCAAGAGATACCATGTGGAACTAGGTCAGCCTATGCCAAAATATGATGATGCAAGAGCTGCCAAGTGAAATTCAAGATAAATCAAAAGGATCTAAAAGATACCACGTGGAACTAGCTTACTCTATGCTGAACCATGAGGACCCAAGAGCTACTAAGTGAAACCCAAGCTAAACAAAGAGGATTCAGAAGATACCAAATGGAACTAGATAACCATATGCTAAAACCCGAAAATCCAAGCCCTACCACGTAGAATTAAGAATAAATTAAGAGAATCTAAGCGTTACCCAGTGGAACTAAGTCACTATATGCTAAACCATGAACATCAAAGACCTACCAAAGAGATGAGGAAACCTAATCAAGAGGATCCTAAATACAAAGTGGAACTAGATCAACCTTTGCTAAACCATTAAGATTCAAAATCATCAAGTAGAAATAGATCAACTCGGTCTGTATCAAGAGGTGTAATAAGACACTAAATAGCACTAAAAACGACATCCTGTTGGGTCAAGTGGATCCCAGAAGAACTGTTCCAATATGAATCAAGAAACTCACGAACAAATCAATTTATTTCACCCATATTAGTAATAGTGCTAAAATAGTACCTAAGTGTATATGAAAATAAATAAATAGAGAAACATTTAACCTATTTTGATCTCACAACAATAAAACTTTATAGTGAATTTCATATTCTAATAGGTGGGAATTGATAAGAGTACATTTTTTTTTTTAATGGAAATTATGTTACTTAGTTAATTATATTGTGTCATGTGACAATGTTCATAGATAAAAATTATCTTTGGGGAATGAAGCTTTTACTAACAATATCCACATTTCAAATTCTTACTTATAGTTTAACTATTTATTTTTACGAAGGACAATCTAAAATTTTTTGAATAGATGTGATAAAAAGTATATATTTAAACCTAGTTCTTTGAAAAAATCTTTATGCAATATTTTAAACATATTTCTATCTTTTGGAACTTATATTTAAGAATTGATTACCACAAAATATTAACATGAGAATTACGACAAGCGAAAACGTGAACTATGTATAATCTACAAGGAATAAACTTTAATTAATTATACAAGCTAACGGAAAAGCAAAGCCACAAAAAAAGTATTGAGCAAAAATATTTTATTCAAAGGATTTAGATATAATCGATACCAATGACCACACGCATTGTATTCAATACGGACGCAAACGGATCTTCCCTAATCAACCAAATCGATTAAAGAATAAAATAAAAATAGATGTGACAGTAGTGATCCCGGATTTAGAGCTACGTAAAGTTGCCACGTGGCCGCAATACTAATGAGATGGTGGACGCGATTGCACAGTCAATATTGGTTCATGTGGGCTCGCACCTACGTAGGCAAACAACGTGGGCCGGGAAAGGTCTGCTTCCTCTGCTTAATTGTTTAACCTTTACTTGGAAAATAAATTATATGCAATAAACACTACAGAACTTTAAACTATTATTAGAACTGTGTTATACTCAACTTAATTTTCGAAGGAGAAAAATCACACTATCACACTTCACACTAATATTATAAAGGCGAAAGTTTGTATGTATGTGTGTTTGTGTATGTTTGTTACTCCTTCACACTCAAACGGCTGAATGGATTTAAATGAAATTCGGTAGCAAGATAGCTTATACACTAGAGTAACATATAGGCTACGTTTTATCCCGGAAAATTGAAATTTTTCCGTGGGATGAGTAAATAATTAAAATACTTTTTATCCGCGGGTGAAATTGCGGGGCGCAAATAGTAGTGTATATGTGGGCAGAAACGTGTTGTGGGTTGGTAGGTTGCAACCTATATAACTATAGGCCTTCAGCATGTCCACACCGCGCCGTGTCTGAAACAAGAATGCTCCGTAGCACACCAATCGATCCCTTTATATAGCCAGACAGGTAGGGGCGCCATGACAGTTGCCGGTGCTGCCACTGTAATAAATTTAATGCCACCGCAGGGTAAATTACGGTACTCGATCGCTGTGCATAGAGTTTATAACTGGACGTTGCCGCCGACACGGCCATACTGACGTGCGTACGTCCTCGTACGCTTAGCTTCACTTTGTACCTGGTGAGGGACATAAGTATCAGTGTTATTGCTCGTTCATCCTGACAATTAAATTGAGTTAAACTTGGAGTCTAAGTCAAAAGATCAGGTTTCAATTTGATTAGTCAAAAGCATTTAACCTGCCAGTCATCGTCAGGGTTAACCCATCGACAACCCAGTTCAGGACCATCAATATACCTTCATTGATAAAAAAATGGACCGAATAATGCTAACCGGATAGATATCCCTTTAGCAACCAAAAATCATCATTCCTACATTTTTTTTAATGGACCAATTAGTGCTAGACCGGATAGATATCCCTTTAGCAACCAACATTTTTTTTTATGGACCATTAGTGCTAGTCCGGATAGATTATCCCTTTAGCATTCAGACACATTTTTCTTGTCATCATTTTTACATTCTCTTTTTTTCTCGAAAAAAAACGAATCGTTACTTTTTTTCCATTTTTTTTTCACTGGTTTGGGTTAACCCTGCAACTAAATTTGATATTAGTGTCACCCGCCGTCACGTCATCATTCACATCACGTCTCGTCACGTTTCGCGTTGCTTGAAGAGTGATGTAGAAATGGGCAATCCCACTTCTGATGTAAGCTGGAACGGTTTGTGGGTAGGTTGCAACCTATATAACTATAGGCCTTCAGCATGTCCGCACCGCGCCGTGTCTGGAACAAGAATGCTCCGTAGCACACCAATCGATCCCTTTATATAGCCAGACAGGTAGGGGCGCCATGACAGTTGCCGGTGCTGCCACTGTAATAAATTTAATGCCACCGCAGGGTAAATTACGGTACTCGATCGCTGTGCATAGAGTTTATAACTGGACGTTGCCGCCGACATATATTTACGGGGTAAAAATACAAGTTGGTAAACCAAAATTGCATAAGTAAATCTTAGTATTAATATAATAATAATATCTGTGGACATCTCACACAACGCCATCTAGCCCCAAACTAAGCAAAGCTTGTGCTATGGGAACCAGATAACTGATACAATACTTAGATACTTTTTTGTTTGTAAATACATACATAGAATATAATATGACACCCAGACACAGAACAAACATCGATGTTCATCACACAAATGTTTGTCCTGGGTGAGAATCGAACCCACAACCCGCAGTTCAGAAGGCAGGGCTACTACCAACTGAGCTATCGGGCCAGTCAGTATTAAACTTTCACGGTTGTTCACTTCACTACATTTTCAATTGTAGTAACTGTGCCAAAATACGGGGACTCTGAAATTATTCCCATTACGGTTGAGATCTTAAAAATATACAAAAAGTATTTAAGTACTTACTTAAATAGAAATTAATTTTAAAAAGAGGACAAGTAGAACATACATATAATATAACATTTTATCTGATGTATATATTCCAAACTTCAACTGATAGTTGTAGAAAAAGGCTATTGGTAGACAAACGGACCTTTCCTTAATAGAAGTCCAAACGGATCATTGTATAGTCCTTAATTGTAGAAACTTTTATGTCAATTACATATAAAGCTTCTTTTAGCTAGTTATGAAATCAAGATAATTAAAATTATTCTTTAAAATTGTGTCAAACATCAATAATATATACAACAATAGAATATATTGCTTGTAAAAATACTTCAAAATATAAATTAGTGAAAACTCCGTTTTTATGATTTATTTATTTTTGTTCTCTTCGTCCCTACATTAGTCAATTAGTCTGTTAACCCTAACGATACCCTAAAGTTGAGAGGGCATAATTAAAAAAAAAAAACCAAAAAATGCTTGCGTACGAGTTTCTTGCCTGTTTTTGTTTTTAAAGCACGTATAATTTGTGATTATAGAACACCAGCAATCGGCATACAATGCATTATCGTCTTAGACTTAGCTTTTTGTAAAAGCAACAACAACAAAATGACCCTTTGGCCTAAAGGATCATTCTGTTGTCCTTTTGTCTTTTTATCCTTGTATTACCCTAAAGTACAGGGATATCTTTATATAAAACCAAAGTGCTGGCGTACGCGGTTCTTACCACTTTTTGATTAGTTTGGTATATTTTTCTGCATCAGCGATTGGCATGGCACTTTTTTTCGACGTTTGCAAAGTAATTGTGTCCTTTAAAAGGGTTAAGGCGATTTTAAATTCGTGTATAAAATTTTCTAGTTATTTCAATTTAAAAAACAAATTACTGAAATGGTTTTCATGAAACTTCTATGAGCCACTCTGAAACAAATATAATAATAATATTAATAATAATAATAAAATAAAAAACAAGTAATTAGATTATAAAGGACGCAGTTATAATCTGAGGATAAAAAACAAGAAATACAATTGAATTGCCTCTACCTTTTTTGAAGTTCATGATCGTATAAGCAATGACAACGTCTTCAAAATAAATTTGTCATCACATCGTAAAAAAAATATATATTAATTTTAACCGAAAATTATAACCGTATTTCCCGAAACCTACAACCTTGGAGTCTTCAAATCGAGAGTGAACAGGTATCTTCTAGGCAAGCGTGTTACATCCTAGACCGCATCATCACTTACCATCAGGTATGATAGTGGTCAAACGCGAGCCTATCAACCAATAAAAAAAAAGTCGTGTTAGTTACACTATTTATAACTCAAGAAGGTCTGAACCGATTTGGCGGAAAATTGCGGGGAGGTAGCTTAGAACCAGGAAACAGACATAGGATATTTTTTATCCCGTATGACCGCGTTTTACTAATACATCCATGCAAAGCCAGGGCGGGTGAACTAGTACTCAATAATATAGTAGCTTCTGCCCTTGGCTCTGCAGGCGTAGACTCGTGATAAAGTATTATATAGCGTCCCAGGGATTCAAACTATCGCTTTAGCCGTTTATTCATCAAAAGGTAATAAAATAGAGACGTTTTCGATTTTGTTATATTAATATGGAAGTATGATAATTATATACCTACTTCTGTACACCTGCGTCTACTCGCCGTAGCTGAGGCAAATAATAGGTAAGCAAAGTGGCGCCAGTGTCCCAATCAATATAAATAAATTAACTTGACAGTCATATTACATTAACATAATCAGCAATATGTTCCGATAGTGATAATGCAAAAATATTTATATTTGATCAGCACTATCTATATTCAGTACCATTTGTAACGTTTCACAATTACGTTGATCTAGTTACTAGAATGAAGTGCTGGAGTAAAAAAAATAATAATAATGACCAAACCATAGCTAGTAAAAATTATTTATTTTAAAATGACTTAAGTGCTAAGGTATATACACTTATAGTAATCTGCACAACGGTTTTATATTGTCGCCTTTTGCAGTTGAGACACTGGGGCTTTGGGGTCCGAATGCTTACCAAATTTTCAAAGACTTTTCTAAGCGTCTGCTCGAAGCAACACGTGACCAAAATGCTGGCCTCTAATTCGGCCAAAGATTGAGCATTGCCATTCAACGTGGCAATGCTGCCAGCATATTGGGCATGTAGCCTACTGGTTGGTTTGTTAGATCAAGTTTTCTTTTATATTTTTTTCTGTTTTATTTATCTATTAAAATTAACACATCATTTAAAAAAAATATCTTTAAAATAAAATACCTATAAAAATCTCTTTCAACTGATTCAAATGCCAAAAATATTGAATTTAGATTACTTTTCATACGGTAAATTTGCCCAAAAGACAGGCGAAATTGACCTCTGAGATTACTGTGGTATTATTCGTCACAAAAGTTTTTACCAGCTTTTTAGTCCAATCAATCTAAAAATGTGATCGCGACCGTTATTGCAAGTCAGAACAAAATTATAATGGTACAGTCGTGGTAATTTTAAAATATAGATTATGATATTGAGGGGTAATTTTCATCAGGTGACCAGAAAGCTGGCTTTTATTTTGCACAAAAAATAAGCATTGCCATTCAACGTGGTAATGCTGCCAGCATTTTAGGGGTAATTGAAATACATTTGTGGCCCCGTATTATACGTGAAAGATTTACATATATGTTCAGGAGTAAAATCCAAAGTTGTGACGTCCGTCACCATAACGATAAGCTATTGTCGATCAATACATTTCCAATTTAGATTTACCGTATTAAATGCATACATTTTTAATGCATTCACTGCAGTCAAATGGCATTTTAGAAGCCTTGCGCTTGCGTAGCGTGGTTTTGCCGCGGTGGAGGTGAACAATGTAATACCCATAATAGATAGATAGCTAAATAGATAGAGAACTGTTTATTGTCTCGCCATGAAACAGTGTTGTATAATACACTGTCAGATCACTTAAAATTATGAAAACGAAAAGAGTCATGACCTGATCACATAGTCTAGTAATCTTATTACTAGATTGTGCTAATGTCTCAGGATGACATGCGCACAGTGTCACGCGAAACTCTATACATTAGAGTTCCGAGTGATACTGCAAGTGATATGGGCAGCCGTGTTGCTTAACATCAGGTTAGCTCGTCACGTTATCCCTTAACATAAAAAAAAAGAAACGAAAGCCCTTGTCAAGCCTAAAGTTACTCAGGGCATTAAAAATATATATCTATACATATAATACAACTGTAACTGGGCTAAATCGGTACATTGAATATTTTTCAAAAACTTTATTGTCTCAAAAAAAATTGTAATAGTATTGATATGGAAGTATTTATTTGCCATCTGTATGCTGAACACGCATCAAGCTGGAACCACTAAATGGATTTCAATGAAACTTTGCACATTTATACATAATTTTTCAGAATAACATTTAGGATACTTAATGTTTTCTAAAACGGTGTGGGTTGCACAAAGCAATAAAAAGTACCTGTTATGCATGCATTTTTGATCTTTATATAATTTATTAAGTAGTAAAAAACAATTAGAATGTGGTAAACAGTGGTAAAATAATAATTTTGATATGTTGAAAAATGACAGTTATTCAATTGAATCATATTGAAAGTTATTCAATAGGCTATTTGACTACTATTAAAAATGAACAAGTAAATATTATTTTCATAAAGTAGGCTAAAAATGAATGTTGTTTTTGGGGGTTGCTGTTGCTCGCGTCCGTAGGCTTTAACTCTAGTTTCCCTACACGTGACCCCTGGGTAGTGCTAAACGAGTAACCAAATCACTGGTGGTAGGCTTTGGCCGCCGGTTTAGTTACCACCTCATGGTCAAAGCCGCGGTGCCAAACGATCTGTCGTGTTCCACCGTGATGACCATGAAAACCGTTTTTGACGGGTTATTTTGTGTGCAGTTGTGTCTGGTATGCAATTCGGATCCAACAGCCAGGTTTTCTCTGCGTCGGTCGCTTTGTTTGGAGGGTAGCGGGATCCGAAGCACGGTGTTCTCTGCTGGCCGACCGCAAGTTGTAGGGGGCCCAAGTAATAGCCTAGCCAACTATGAAAGGCTGCCCCACCGCTTGTGTAAAGTCCTGAGAGTGTTTATCAGGCCGGTTGGCGACCGGATGTGAGGAACTGATAAATAGTCTCAGGGGGGTTCGGGCGTCCCCGCAGTCTCCAGACAAAGCCTCCAATGTCGCAGCTATTCTTGGACGTTGCTTGACTCGCTGCCTGTCATCTCGCACACTTTTTAACCCGTCCACCTATTTACACCAAAATTATGAAATACAAATGCAAGAAGAGTAAGTTAAAACGGCAGATGCACGTCCTCACACTTAAAGTGCACCTCACGAACATTCGAGGATTGCACTCCAATCTCGAATCAGTCCACCACCACCTAGAGACTAACAAACCCCACTTACTTTTTTTGACAGAGACACAGATAAAAAACCCAGCAGATACTTCGTATCTCCAATATCCTGGTTACACCTTGGAAGCACACTTCAAACCGCGCGCGGGAGTGTGTTTTTACGTCCGCGATGATATCTGTTGTAAACGTCTCCTCAACTTGGAATCACCAGGTTTGTCCGTGATATGGGCATTGGTTGATACTGGATTGGAGCAGGTTATTTACGCCTGTATTTACAGATCACATAGTGGTGTGGCTGAAACATCTCGCTTATTTGAACTCCTCAGCGACAGAACAGACACCGTGCAGCAAAAGTATCCTCGAGCTAAATTAATGATCCTAGGGGACTTCAACGCCCACCACCAAGATTGGCTGTATCCCTATCAAAACACGGATCACGCTGGAAGAGAAACTAAGAATTTCGCTTTGTCTTACGACCTCACTCAGCTTGTTGACCAACCAACGAGGATACCCGATGTAGCCGGACACACCTCAAACTGCTTAGACTTGCTCCTAACGAATGACCCGGATAGATATTTGGTTTCTGTAGCTGCACCACTGGGAACATCTGACCATTGTCTAATTAAAGCAGTGGCTAACTACTCTCCCCCGGATCTTAGTCCCAAAAGTAGCAGGAGGCTCTGGCGATATAAAAGAGCAGATTGGGAAGAGATGCGTCATTTTTTCGCATCTTACCCTTGGCGACAAACGTGTTTCTTCTATGATGACCCTTCAAAATGCGCCAAAGCTATAGAGGAAGTAGTTTACCAAGGCATGGAGTACTTCATTCCTTTCTCAGACGTAATTCCTAGCTCCAAAACGCAGCCCTGGTATAATCCTATCTGTGCTGAAGCTGAAAGGCTAAAGCAAGATAAGTATAAAGCATGGGCTGAAGCTAGAGTAGTCAAATCCCCTTCACTTGCTCAGTTAAAACATGAATTTAACGTTGCGACTAAAGCTTATAAAAGGGCATTACGTCAATCTGGGTTCAATCGAGTTGCCCGCATTGGAGCTAAACTAGCCTTACACCCTTCGGGAAGCCGGGCTTTTTGGTCCTTAGCAAAGTCGATTGAATCTAACTTCTGCCAAAGCTCTCTTCCTCCGCTCACCAAACTTGATGGGTCGCTAGCACACACTGCGATCGAGAAAGCAAATCTTTTCGCTTCGCTTTTCGCAGAAAATTCTCGGTTAGACACAGGTAATACTACTCCTCCTTCAATACCAATGTGCACCTCTGAAATGCCCGAAGTTTCTATTCACCAAAAGGATGTACTAAAAATCTTGAGAAGCCTGGACGTAAATAAGGCCAGTGGTCCTGACGGTATACCTGCAGTTGTACTCAAAATGTGTGCGCCAGAACTGGCTCCTGTCCTGACTCGGCTATATCGACTATCTCTCAAGTCAGGTTCTGTACCAAAAAACTGGAAGCTAGCCAATGTCCAACCAGTTCCCAAAAAGGGATCTCGTGCCAACCCCAGCAATTACAGACCAATTGCCATCACTTCCATATTCTGCAAAGTTATGGAACGTGTCATCAACTCTAGGCTGCTTGACTACCTAGAAAAGTACGACCTGCTCAGTGACCGGCAATATGGCTTCCGCCAGCACCGGTCTACTGGAGACCTTCTAGTTTATGTCACTCATTTTTGGGGTGAGGCTATCGAGCGGCATGGTGAAGCTCTCGCTGTGTCGCTTGATATCTCGAAGGCATTTGATAGAGTCTGGCATGCTAGTCTGCTAAATAAGCTTCCTAGCTACGGAGTTGCACCTAATCTCTGTAAATGTTTATCAACGATCTGCTTACACCCGATATTGTTGGGTATGCAGACGATAGTACGGTCGTTGAGAGATATATTCCCCCTCCGAGGGCCAAGGGATCGGAAATCCAGTCGTTAAGATCAGCCATGATTGAACGAACAGATGCAACACTTAAAACAGTGTCTGATTGGGGTGCAGCAAATTTGGTCACCTTTAACACCAAAAAGACACAGGCTTGTCTTTTTACGACCAAACGGGATCCCATAGTCGATTTCCCTTCATTTCAGGATGTGTTGGTACCATTCCAGGACAGAATCGATCTTCTCGGCATGCCCATAACTCCCAACCTCAACTATGGACTTTCCATTGAATCTAAAGCCAAGTATGCAGCCAAAAAGCTTGGTATATTAAACAAGGTCAAACGGTATTTTACATCTTCGCAACTATTGGACCTATACCAAGCTCAGGTAAGGTCTTGCATGGAATACTGCAGCCACTTATGGGATGGCTCTGGCAAATACCAGTTGGCTGCATTGGACTCAGTGGAACGGCGCGCAATAAAAATCATTAATGACGAAGCGCTAGTTGGGAGTAAACTGCAAAACCTTAAACATAGACGTAAGGTGGCATGTTTGGCCGTATTTTACAGAATTTATTTTGGAGAATGTGCCCAGGAGCTTCACAATCTTATCCCACCGTCTCCATTCCACTACAGGACCTCACGGCGAGGTCAGAGTTACCATCCTTACATTGTTGATTTACCTTTTGTTCGTACGAAACGCTTTGCAGATTCTTTTATTGTGCGTACGGCTAGGGAATGGAACTCACTCCCGTCGTCGGTGTTTCCATCAACATACAACTTGGGAGTCTTTAAGTCAAGAGTAAATAGGTTATTTCTGGGTAAGCGTGCTCCACCTTCGACCTCATCGTCACTTACCATCAGGTGAGATGTAGTCAAACGTAAACCCATCGAAAGTAAAAAAAAAAAAAAAAAATTTAATCATTGTAAAAATAAGTAAAATCGGTAAATTAATCACGGAGTAGAACGCTTTTAAAGTTTCGTCGCCTGTCCCTTTCTCGCAAAACAGAGATCGTGTTGAGCTTCCTCACAGCTACTATGAAGGCATGGCTTGTGACGTCACATGCCAAAAAGATTGTATGTAGAGCTACCACAGCTTAGTAATGAGTTACTGTGAGGACTGGTAACTGACGTCACTGCGTGTTTGAGTTGTCTCTTTCTATTTCTGTATTTTAAAATGCCTGTAACTTAGTCATTTTTTGAGATATTCAAGTTTTGTTTTCACAGTTATCTATTTTTTGAGGTATATTATTTATGTATGTAATAAAAATATAGTAGTCAAATAGCCTATTTAATCTTCATGGCAGTTTTATGGTGTAATAAAATACGGCTGAACTAAATATATGAATGAACAGTGCAGAGCTAAATATATGAAAGAGGCATACGGTGGGATAAAGCTTAGCCTGCAAAGAAGATAAAGCCACTATACTCACCTGTACAAAGAGCGAGGGAGAATGGAAAAGATAGCTGGGGTAATGGAAAGGAGCCAAGCTTGCCTCCCTTCAATTTTCTTTACCAGCCGTTCATCCTTTTCCCCTATCTTTTTCTCTCTCTCTTCCCTCGTCCCTTAGACAGAGTTAGGACGTTACACCAATTTACCTGTGCGAAGCCGGGGCAGGTCAGCTAGTGAAATAATAAAACGGAAATATTTAAAAACGAATCTAAGGTCTATAAAATATGTTTGTATTTAGGATAACTACCCCACTATTTAGTACTGCCTAATGTTTTTATTTCTCTACCAGTCTCATCTTACAACAATTTGTTGGAATGACTTACTGGATAGTTCTAAATAAACCACGTTATTCAAAAGCGTCATCTCGTCCTCGCCCACTTGACTGCAAGCCAGGTTGTTCCGATGTGCCTATTCTATAGGCCTAGTTGATGTAGTCTATATACACCTACCGAGATTTAGTTATGTAAGTTAGTTGTAGCACATATTAAACACCTAATAAAAACTCGAAAAATACTAAAGACAACGTTATATCGTCGTTGCGCGTGCTAAAATCGCTATGTGTTATTTAATTATTGATAATTTCTCGAGTTAATTAATATATAACCTGTTCATATGGAACTTTTGATGTATGAATAACACTCTTTAAATATTGCATTTATCACATAGGTAGCACTTTTTACACTACGTTTGTAATGAAGCAACGATTAAAACTGCATCTAAAACGGAAAATAACTAAATAACACATAGCGATTTTTGCACGCGCAACGACGATATTTCATGTGCCAATTTGCATATTAAATCATCATCATTGATCAATATTGTTGCTTTTTGTCGCTTTACTGGTAGAGTATAGATATTTTCCAATTTAATAAAATAAAACGTTTTAAATCTGCGTAAACATTATCAAATGTGATAGTTCATTAATACATGGAATTAAATTAAATAAATGAATCTACCAAAAAAGGTATTTATGACTATAAAAATGCGTATTATTTATTAGATAGCTTTCTGAGATTTTTCATAAAGACGAAAAAGTAAAGACTTTCTTAATAATTAATTAGCTTACTCTTTGCACCGGTATCGTGTTGTTGCCATAGAAATTAAATAAAAAAGGCAGTCCCTGTGATTCAACGGTTCAGCACAGTTGTTAATGACGGTAGTGCGCGTCAAGTATAAGCGGCGCGTGCGCGGGAGGACGCGCCGACAGAACGCCGCCCACGCACGGCGCCCGCGCACCTGATATCTTGTCCCGTGGCAATGAATACAATATAGATGATATAAAATTATTACTTGACCGGTGGAACAGCGTTTGCATACACTTACAATTCCACACAAAGATGTACGTCAGACTTTTGAGTTATAATTATTTTGTGTTCCAATTTATTAATTCATATTTTTGTGAACACAAGACAAAAGTACCAATTTTTTCGTCGTACACCTAATGTTAAGTGACATGACCACCCATAATAGAACAGAATCACTCTGAACTCAAAAATATAAAGTTTCGCATGACACTGCACTGCGCACATCATCCTGAGAGATGTCTCAGAGACTGGTAATAAAATTACTTGATTATGAGACTAGATCACAAAGCCTCAGCTTGGCAGCAGAATAACTGGTAAAGCGGTGGGACCTACCCAAATCAACTTTGCAGAAAAGTGCTACCTAGTACCTAAAATAGATTAGCGAACTGTAATAACTTTAACTATTTGGGAACACGTGGGCCAATATAGCTAGCCCCAACTCAATACGCAATCCTAATTTTTGCCTTAAGCATAACATTGAATCTGACTGTCATAGTATTAAAATTAGAGTAATCATTAACAATGTTGAAAAAATTGTCTACATACTAAAATATTATGAAGTAACTATTAAGTAATCTGTGTCATAGATACATTTTTTGCAGTGTCTCTTCTATAAAATGTATCTATTCTATTTAGCAATAGAAAGCTTGAATGAACGTCAATGAATGGACTATAGTCCTGATTGGAGTCTAGTACTTACACCCAAGCCAACCGGACAAGCTAGATAGGGCTGAGTTTAGTAAGTTACTTATTTTGGTGTGGTGTGGTGGTTGACCAGATCAGCCTGGAGGCGGCGGGTTCAATTCCCGCGACAGGAAAAGTATTTGTGTACAAAAAAAGTGCCAAAACTTGTTCTGCTTCCGGGTATTGTGGGCCTAGACACAGGGAATCCTAGTTAGGATCCAGGATCAATGTATGTGATCGTTGGGCGTTTTATTTATTTTATTTTATTTATCAAACAAATTTATTTCGTTATTTATTATTATTATTACTTCTTGGCAACATTTAAGAGTTTTGTGGCTTAACTAAAATTGAGTCAGTTTTTACTAATTTTCGAATTATGCAAAATAAACTTGGTAATAAGCATCGATTGAAACCCACCAGTGCGGGAGAGTGCTATAACTGGGATGCGTACTATGGTAGATAACCACGGTGACTTCTATTTACATATTATATTCTATTTACATATTTAGCCGGTTTGTTAACTTATAAAAGCTATGGCAGCCACCGTGGGATGTCATAGATTACAACTTCAATCATCCAACGAAAAGAACTCGTAAGCTGCAATAATGACCGAGGCAATTATATAAATACTTATACCTCCAAAATAACCATAATATAAAATAAGCATAGAAAAAAATACAGATAATAAAAGCTAAAATAGGTATTACACAGTGACCTATGTCACGCTTATAATTTGGGCCTGAAAGGAGTTTTTAATCGCTAGTTTACAATAGCTCACTGAGGTGTTGAGATGTTTTAATCTAGACTCTAGACAACCCTATATCTCCAATCCTACATCATCTATGTAATGGTTAAGTCGACCCTGTCGCCTTAGAACCGGTGCTTATCTGCTTAGATTGGCGCATGCGAACACCGTTCGATGCCGTCATGTTTTTTCAATTTAAGAACACAGTTATTATTGACAAACAATAATCAAGTCTTTCTAGAGCCTTCAGTAAAATATCCACCATTTTACTGCGGCATTTTGACTTTGACAAAATAAGACGTTGACATGACATAAACAAATTAATAATAAATAAATCCCAATGATCACACACATAGGTCCTAGACCTTAACTAGCTTTCTCTGTATCTAGGGACCCAGAAACTACGAGGACCATGGTCACACAACACCCAGACACAGAACAAGTATTTGTGCTTTTTTTCCATGCACAAAAACTTGTCCTGTCACGAGAATCGAACCAAACTACAGAGGCTGTTCAAAATAACCGTATATACTTTTTCCCACTTAACATTGGCAGAATCATTGGTAAAAAGCGATAGGAAACCAAAAAAGAAGAGCATACCTTGGAGTCTTTCGGATTTCTTAATTTTGTCCAAGGGTGCATTAAAATTAATAAAAATAAATATATGAGGACATTTCACACAGCGCCATCTAGCCCCAAACTAAGCAAAGCTAGTATTATAGGATCCAGATATATTTGAAGAGGTTAGAGTTTGACTACGTAATCAATGTCTCTAAAACAAGGTTACAAAAGAGCTAAAATAGGGGTAAAAAGATTGGCTAACTTTAAAATATTCAATAGCCATAAAATGGTCTTGCAAAATGTAAATGTATGAAAACTGGCATATGAATTATACTTATAAAAGTGAATTGAAGCAATATATACTTGAACCATCCAGAATGTAAAATCGGAATGACTACTAACGAATAGTTTAAGTCCATCAGATATCACAACTGCTTATGCGGTACAAAAATAGTAGTTTTGAATATTTTCAGTCTCTTGCATGGCACCATAGCTAAGTTGGGATCATCTAAACCGGGGTTGGGAATGCGCGGCTTCAAATCCTCCTGGTGGCTAAAACTTTGGGGAACTCATATTAATATATTTGTTACTACGGTTGCCTACGCTAGTTAGCTAGCTAGTAGATTCTAAAATGGGTATGATATGAACCTCATCTGTTCTTTGGAGGGCACGTAGGTGCATTCGTCCTGGTTGAGACAAAGTCAAAGAGTCTTTTAAATCTGCGGTCACGTTTACATCTTAGACTAAAAACAATTGAATACTGTAGTCAGATCAAAAACCTTAGGGCTCCTCAAAAACTCTGATATAATACATGCGCTAGGTGATAACTATAAAAGAGTGCTACATCGCTTACTATCAGGTGGAATTCTAGTCAAACGCTAGCCTAGTAATTGATAAAAAATAGCCTTGGGTAGTTATACTTACGTATTCATACATGAAAAGGAATTGGTGCTTGACGACAGATTCTAAGCTATCAAAAATAGTCTAAGTAAGACGTCCTCATTTTGTAAAACAGTTACGCTTTATCTTTGATGAAACAATAATTAAATTTGTTACCATTACGTCACGCGATCAAAGAGAACCGCCCGTCAAAACATTTAGATGCCATCTTAATTCTAACACCCACATGCATACAGTACAACTTAGCCTTAAAAAAATCACTAGACAACAATGTTATGTCATGTTTCATGTATCATTTGATTGATATGAATTGTGTCTTTCTGAAGATCGTAAGATTTTTTGCTACTTACCTATCTTCTCTGTATATCTACTACAAGATGGTGAGTCCACGGGTTTGTCATTGTTCAAACAAGAACGTACTGAGTATCAGTATTTATATGAAAATACTTAGATATAAAGTTTCGCGTGACATTGCACTGCGCAACATCATCCTGAAACATCAACATAGTCTGGTAATAACATTACTTGACTGTGAAATCAGCTGGGCGTTCACGTAACTCGATTGCAGCCGATAGAAACACAAATTTGTATGGATTTGACAGTTTGAATACGCAGCTTATGTGCATAGTTAATATGGAAATTAATCCTGTTGCATTGCAATTAAAGTTTCGTGATCACCCCCCAGATGATAAAGTCTCAATTGCCTACTAATTTCTTAAAATATGTAATTTAATTTAATGATACATTTATTAATAACTTAATAATGATTTGTCCATTCTTGTACAAAGTCAGAAGCATAAGCTAGTTGTACTAAAAAGTACCATGACTAATATTGTACTCTTTGATGAATTTTTGATTGACGTTATAAGTGGGTTTTCAATTTAATTGAGTGCCTTAACTTGGTACATCGTTTTGGTATTGTCCAATGTAGGTGTACTTTTAGAGAACGATCTTTTTTGTCTCGTGCTTAACGCGTTTTAGTTTTATTTTTAGGGACCCGTAATCAAGGATGTAAAAAATTTAGGTCATCCATTTATGATTATAGATGAACTTCAAAAAAAAAAAATTCTTAACACCACTTCTAGTGGTATGATATGTATATACACCATCTGAGTATGAAATACCAGGTCAACATAAATTGCCAGCAGAACTTTCAGTTTGCAGTTCTTCAAAATCCTTTAATGATGATTTAATTTTTTTAAATAGATCATATTAAAAATCATATTAAATTAATAATCATATATTTTTTACTATTGTCCGTACAATTTTGCCTTAAGTGCTTGATAGTACACTGCGGCTGGTAGATGCCGAAAAACGACAGAATATCACAGATTCTTGCCTGTTATCAAGAGCGTAGTCGTATGCCTAAACTTCAAATTTATGTATGAGGCTATTTACTGTACTTACTATTAAAGTATTATATTTTATCTGTGGTCGTACAACATAGTAACATATTGATCAAATGATACCGGTACCAATATATATTATGTGATGATCCTAAATAAATCTAAAATAATAAATAATAAATCGCAAATTTTGTACGTATGGATGTTTGTTACTATTACACACTCAAACGGCTGGGTGGATTTGACCTATTTCGATTTTTGTATATATGGATAGCTTATAGAATATAATGGATTAACAAATAAGCTACTTTTTATCCGCGGGTGAATCCACGGAGCGTAGCTAGTACTTAATGTAGGTATAGTGTAAGTAGTTTTCGAAAAATAACGGAAAGGGGTCTACAAAATCTACATTTAACCATATACACTTCCTATAGAGCTTTTTGTGTCCTTATAAAGCGTGTGCGTAATTCTGTTTTATAGTAAATCTGTCGTTAATTTTTTTCAAATATATTTATGTGCTCTATGTACATTTTGGTAGGCTATCCTCGTAATGAGTTTCATTTTCATGATGTTTCTTTGTTTCAGATTCGACATGGGCCGGTGCGAAGCTCTTTTTTTGGTGATAAGCATCGTCGGCACCATGGGCTTTATCCCCCATGGTTCTATTGGGGACGCAGGCGTTAGTACTTTTTAAACTATTAAAATAAACAGAGTAGGAGAGGGTTATATGTTTAACATCATTCTTACAGATGACTGGTAGATGACAGTAATTCAAATATCGTGAAAAAATATAGTGAAATTAATGGGCAAATGAGACTTTATGATCTGATCTCACAGTAGAGTAATCTTGTTACCAGACTGTGCTGATGTCTCAGGATGATGTGCGCAGTGCAGTGTCACGCGAAACTTTATAATATATTTTGGAGTTCCGAGTGACACTGTTCTGTTATGGGCAGCCGTGTCGCTGAATATAAAAAAATCGTCTACACAATTTAAGCTCAAAAAATAAGTGTGCTTTAGACCACACGTCTGAAGTAAAACTTCTTTAGCTCCATCTATCGGCTGGTATAACTTTGTTTTTGCTTTGTATAATGTTAATGTCGCCATCTTGACAACTGTAATATGTCATTTTACCGGAAATACCAACATAAAAATGTAATTTAAAACTTTGTTCTGTCGACGATGGAGATCTACGTAAACCAACCACTTTCAATTTCCGTTCACCTCGTTATGTATTCACCAAATTACTCCCCAAGTCAAGCGTGCGTAAAGAAGTTTTACGTCAAAATATTCAACCAAACTCGAACGTCATCTGTAACTTTAAAACCATATAATTGTTTATTTTAAAGGCTAAAAGATAAAAAGCTAAGTGATGTGTTCAAAGTAGCAGAAGCAGAGATATCTTGAGATTTATGGCACATTCTGACTAACATTGTCGGAATAAAAGTGGGTCATAATACTTTATTGCTTCAAGACATAACTCAAAGGAACAATTTCTCTCTGAGGAAAAAAATGAGTGTGCTTTAGACCACACGACTGAAGCAAAACTTCTATACGAATCTATCTCTCTTCTATCCTCCCAACTTCGGTTTGCCTCGCCCGATGATTTTTCATACGCTCTCGTCACGCGCTCACCAGCTTACTTCCCCGAGTCAAGCGAGCGTAAAGAAGTTTTACTTCAAAAAATATTAGAAATAACGTTATGAGTTTCTTTTGTTTCTATCGGGGCTAACGCAATTGGTGTAATATTGTATTCTATGTATGCACTTACAAACAAAAAGTATCTAAGTATTGTATTAGTTAGCTGGTTCCCATAATACAAGCTTTGTTTAGTTTGGGGCTAGATGACATTATGTGAGATGTTACACATATTATTATTATTAATTCCTTCGTACAGGATCACATCTTAACGGAAACCTTACTTCGTGAAGTCGTGGAACGTATGGGCAAGGAGTTCAACGACGCTGCGTCGAACTACCTAGAGTACCCGTCCAACGAGCGGCAACTCGCACTGATGGCGCGCGCCTCCAAGGACCTCGAGAACGAGCAGCTGGACTACGAGTCCTTGATCGACGGGAACCCGAGCCCCAGCTTGCGAGACAGAGAGTACATGCAGCACAGGTAAATAATAATGTATTGCTATGTATTGTCTTGTTCTATTCCTCTCAGGAAATGTTTTCGAGTGGTAAACACGAACTAGAAAACACAGTGTAGGTCGGGTTGACCAATGACCTGGTGACCTGGAAAACCATGAGGAGCCGTTGGATGCGAGAGGCAAGCCGCGCAAAGTAGCTTTTTATGGGAGGGCTCATGTTCAGCAGTGGACGTATTTAGGCTGATGACGGTAATTCCTCCCAGATCGTTTTGTCGGCGATGACAATTATTATTCTAACCTGATGGGAAGCAATATGATATGCAGTGATGTACGTTAACTTACCTTATACGTTCTCATCCTTAACTTAATACTCTCTTATAGAGAACAATGACATTAATGGTGGACCAGCCTCTCCCATTAGAAATGGAGGGAAATTGTCATAATTATGATATTATTATATGAAATTTTTTTGTTGAATAATAATGCCCAACGATCACATACATAGATCCTGGACCCTAACTAGGATTCCCTGTGTCTATGGACCCAGTAACTACGAGAACCATAACACCCAGACACAGAACAAGTATTTGCCTTTTTTTTATGTGCTCAAATACTGGTCCTGTGTGTGTCGCGGGAATCGAACCCGCCGCCTCCGGGTTATGAGCCGACCTGCTCAACCACCACACCACAGAGGTCGAAATTGTAAAACAGATCGAAAAAAATGCTGCAACTCATTTTCTAGATATTCTCTTAGCCGGCTCTTACAGTACACACGGTTACAGAAATATGGTGGACCACATTGTTGAAAACCAATACGTCTCGTATAAATTAATGAAGAAATAGTGTATAGTGTGGAGCTCAATGAATTTTTCGATAATAAAAGAAATATGGCAGATTGAGTATGTACAATTTATATAAAGTTTAATTAACCATCAGACGCGAAACTTTTGGACAATATTGTTGGACAATATTCAGATTTATGTAAGCCATTAACGATATGAGCCAGAGCTAGAACTATAGAGTATCTAATCTTTCTAAATAGTTCGCTGTGGGGACACCAGTATGTGACCGGCGGCGCGGGCGAGGGTGAGCAGCGGCTTCAACCATCAGGAGTGCTGCCCAACCGGCAGAATGTGAAGACTGACGCCGTGCTCCCAGCATACTGCAACCCTCCCAACCCCTGTCCTGTAGGATACACAGGTAATTTATTACAGCTGCGAAACTGACAACTGCCAACTTTATATGAAAATGATGAGATATCCAATGTAATTGATTTCCACTCCGGAAACGATGATGATTGCCTTCCAGATGCGTGATTCTGGTATTTCAACGACGCTTACTTACTGGCTCATAATATTCAATAAGCGGCTAATTAATAAATCTTAATATTAATAAATCTCATAAAATATAAATATTAAATGTAAGACCACACTACATTTGTTTAAAAATTCCGTTTTTGTTCTAATATTTTTTTGAAAATCTTTAGTAATATTGCTGAAAAATTATATTCTCGTACAAACAAATTTAAATCGTATACTGTATATAATAATAAGTTAAATGCAAAAGCATTACAAAACCAAGCTTTTGCTATACCGAATCACAAAGTTGGTCACAAATCTGACTTAATACAATCAGATACAAATGTCCACCGCTCAGCTACTCTATTCTTAAGGACGTTGTTCTTTAACAATACAGAAGACCAGGACTGCATCAGCGAGTTCGAGAACACCGCCGCCTTCAGCCGGGAGTACCAGCTGGCACAGCGGTGCATGTGTGATGGTGAGCATATGTTCAGCTGCCCGAAAATATCTTCGGATCTGGACATGCGCTTCCCAGAAAGCCATAAAGACCTCGTGGCAAAAAAATTTAAACCTGACGTAAGTACCTACTGAATTAAAAACACGCAAAAGAGCAGAGTTAAAAAATAGCTTGTTTCTTTGGTATTCAAGTGAATATAGCATTTCTTTCTCCATATCCACGTGATCCCAACTGGGTACAGTGCTGAAAGTTGTACAAATCATTATAGTGTACTATGTGATAGTAAGCTACTGCGTTTCTTGATCTATGGCATCTCATTTTTGGTTCCTATAAAATCGACAAGGTTAAGAATCCAGTTAAGAAATACGTTTTCGAACTCGAGCTTTTTTTTTCAAACTCATATACTGTAATGGGCTTGCTATATTATTTGACAATAAGCATTTTGTAATTTTATATGCTTAGTGAAATAACTTAATTTTAAGTACCTAGTATAATTTTGACTTGTAAAAGTACTAAAATTAGCCTATTTGCAATAAATCTTTTGACTTTGACTTTGACTTTGACATTGCATCATAATGCCCATATTGTATATTTGAAAGGACTCTATTTCATTTCTTAGACGTGATGTTATTATAACAATATTTGACTGAAAAATTATGACGTAAAATTTCCAGGTGGAAAATCCGTACCTGACAGGCGAACGCCTTCCGATAGCTGCCAAAAAAGGTTTCGATGTTAACGTTTATTAATTATTATTATTTATGTATGCACTAACTATTAGGATAGCCTCTAATATAGGTACAGATATGTGTCTATTTAAACCACGCAGAAGTGAACAGGAACAGTTCCCTTTTCCTGAACACTTCTTCTGGCCCTATTTTTATAATAACTATACATAGGGGAGACCGTAATGGTGCATTTTGTTTAACAGGGCTTTTTGGGATAGAATCAAAATGGTATAGCAGAAAAAATCACGCTTATATTTATTGCAGTATATTAATGTACTTAACTTCATTACATAATTGTTTAGAAACTAAATACGAGTCGCAGCAATTTTATCCTTATTGTCTCTAGAGCCCTTCTTAAACGTTATGCGCAATTACTGTAAAACCCCATATTTTCTCGAAGTTAATAACCTCATTTACAGCATCATTATAAATAGGAAAATGCTATTATCGTGTGGCGTGCTAGCCCACGAAAAAGTTTACATATCAGTTTAATAGAGAACTTTTCCAGCTAGTTGCTAGGGGCAACGAATGTTGTTGATAGAGATCACATTAGAGAAAATTTTATTTTCCGCATTTGGTTTTTGTAAATATCTTTTTAGTTATTATATCGTATACAAAGTCAATCGGCATATCATTAATTCAGCAAACCCATGGACCTCCTTCTATTACAACAAAAGTGTATCTAACTTCGCTTTACTGGTGACCTGTTTTGAACCGAAAGTCCGCGTTTGCAGTAAATGTGTGTGATTTTGATTTTGTTGCTGATTGCGATAATTCTGATACTGATTCACATAAAGATGTCGCTCTCAACCGATAAGAACGAAGATATTTGTCGTGTGGGCGTGCGCATTCCGCCGTTTTGGCCTGAAAAGCCGGCCATTTGGTTCGCGCAGATCGAGGGCCAATTCGCGATATCGAACATTACTACGGACAATACGAAGTTTTTCTACGTTATCGGCCAACTAGACCCGCAGTATGCTTCTGAGGTGGAAGATATAATCATCAACCCGCCCGACACCAACAGGTATGAAAAATTGAAGTCGGAACTTATCAAACGACTGTCCGCGTCACGAGAAAAGAAGGTCAAGCAATTACTTATGCACGCAGAACTTGGAGACCGTAAGCCATCTCAGTTTCTAAGACATTTGCAACATTTGGCTGGACCTGGAGTTCCCGAAGATTTTCTACGTACTATATGGACCAGTCGCCTACCAAGTAGCACGCAAACGATAATCGCTTCGCAGATGATGTCTTCACTGGAAGCGCTCGCAGATCTCGCTGACCGCATCCATGACGTTGTTTCGCCTACAGCGCACGTAGCATCAACATCAAGTGCCATACCAGGAAGCTCTTTAGACGCCATGAACCAACAGATTGCTGAACTTACCAAACAAGTGCAAGCTCTAATTGCGCAGGTGAACCGGCATTCACGTGCACCGAATCGTTCAAACAAGAAAACGCGCGGTCGTTCTAGCTCCACACGATCACAGTCGAACTATAGAAAATTTCCTGTGTGCTGGTATCATAGTAAGTTCGGCAATGAAGCAAGTAAGTGCGTAAAACCATGCGACTACCATGCGGGAAACGCGAACAGCAGTCGGTAATGGCGACGACCGATTGCCAAACTTCCGGTCGCCTATTTGTCACGGACGGCGCTACGAAGATGCAGTTTCTCATCGATACTGGCAGTGACGTATGTGTCTTCCCCCGATCGGCACTCAAGGAACGTCGTGAGAAAACAAATTATGAGCTGTGTGCGGCAAACGGTACACCCATTTCTACTTACGGCTACGCTCATTTAGTGCTGAACCTAGGCTTGCGCCGCGACTTTACTTGGCGATTCATCGTAGCGGACGTTACAAAGGCCATAATAGGTGTAGATTTTTTATCATTTTACAACCTCATCGTGGATTGTCGAAATCAACGTTTAATCGACAACACCACAAGCCTTACGTCCCCAGCTTCACCTGCACAGTCAACTGGGAACATTTCATCGGTAAAAGTTATTTCTGGAAATTCCGTATATCATAACATACTAAGCGAATACCCTGAGATTACTCGACCTTCCGGTGTCCACCGTGTTCCGAAGCATAATACCATGCATCATATACAGACTACTGCAGGACCGCCAATAAGCAGCACACCACGAAGACTAGCACCGGATAAATTAAAAATCGCAAAAGACGAATTTGCAGATATGTTGAGGAACGGAACAGCCAGACCTTCAAAGTCACCATGGTCATCACCACTTCATCTTGCGCCTAAAAAAGATAACGGCTGGCGTCCATGCAGTGACTACAGAATGCTCAACGCTAGAACTGTACCAGACAGCTATCCCATTCGACACATACATGACTTTGCACATTGTCTCTCCGGCTGTCAAGTATACTCGGTTATCGATCTCGTAAAAGCTTATAATCAAATTCCTGTCTGCCCTGAGGATATTCCAAAGACCGCAATCACGACGCCGTTTGGTTTATACGAATTTCCGTTCATGACGTTCGGACTACGTAATGCCAGCCAAACGTTTCAACGATTTGTGGACGAGATGCTTAGGGGCCTTGAAGAGTTCTGCTTCCCGTTTCTGGACGATTTTTTGATCTTCTCACCTGATCAGGAATCACACAAGAAGCACCTTCATCTGCTCTTCAACAGACTCAAGGAATACGGCATGGTAATCAACACGAACAAGTGCATATTCGGTGTATCAGAGGTAACGTTTTTAGGACACAGCATCTCAGCAGCTGGCACTAAGCCGTTACCATCGAAGGTAGAAGCGGTTGCGAATTACCCACCACCGAAAACCGTCAGAGAACTGCGAAGATTCCTAGGAATGGTGAACTTTTACAGAAGGTTTATTCCTGATGCAGCGCGGCATCAAGCGCCTCTGAATGCACTGCTCACAGGATCAGTTAAAGGTTCACATCCCGTGCATTTATCAGAAGAAGCTACTAAAGCATTCATCACCTGCAAGGAAAGTCTCTGCCAAGCAGCACTACTCGCTCATCCAGACTGCCAAGCGAAGCTCGCTATAGTCACTGATGCTTCAGACACAGCAATGGGCGCAGCTTTACAACAGCATAGAGACGGCCTGTGGGAACCTTTAGCATTTTTCTCTCGAAAACTTTCGCCATGTCAACAGAAATACTCGCCTTATGACAGGGAACTTCTCGCCATCTACGAAGCAATAAAATACTTTCGTCACATGGTGGAGGCGAGAGCCTTTATTATTTACACTGACCATAAGCCCATAACTTTCGCATTTCATTCACGAAAAGAAAAGTGCTCACCAAGACAGTTCAGACATCTGGATTTTATTTCACAGTTTTCCACAGATATCAGGCATATTTCAGGAAAGGATAACGTTGTGGCTGACAGTTTATCACGCATCGAAGAGATTACTCAGCCCATCGATCTATCCAAGCTTGCTCAAGCACAAAGCACAGATCCTGAACTAGAACAACTTTTGGATAGCGATACTTCTCTGCGCTTGACAAAAATCAAACTGCCTGGATCTCACACAGAAATCTATTGTGACAAGAGCAGCAATGTGGCCAGACCTTATGTGACCAAAGACATGCGACGGCAAGTGTTCGAAAACTTGCATTCTTTTAGCCACCCTGGCACAAATGCGACGACGAAACTAATATCGGAACGCTATGTATGGCCTAGTATGCGAAAAGATTGTAGAGAGTGGACTCGTTCCTGCCTAGCATGCCAACGATCAAAAATAACACGTCATGTCTCATCTCCATTAGCATCATTCAACTTACCTCGAGCCAGATTCATGAAAATCCACATAGATTTGATCGGACCTTTACCTCTTTCACAGGGGTATCGTTACTGTCTCACATGTGTAGATCGCTTCACACGATGGCCCGAGGCTATACCATTACAGGAGATAACAGCTGAAACAGTGGCAAAAGCTTTAGTTCACGGATGGATATCCAGATTCGGCTGCCCTGAAGATATCGTCACTGATCGTGGTCGACAGTTTGAATCAGAACTTTTTAAGCATCTGTCCCACATCATCGGATTTCAACGCAGACGAACTACAGCCTACCATCCAGCATGCAATGGACTTGTCGAAAGATTCCACAGACAGCTTAAAGCCGCTATTACATGTCATGCGACCAGCAGCTGGCTTGAAACACTTCCACTTGTACTACTGGGAATCCGGGCGGCATTTAAGGAAGACTTACAAGCGACTCCAGCTGAACTCGTATATGGAGAGACACTACGACTCCCAGGTGACATTTTTTGTCAATCGGCTGATGGTACAGAGGACTTGACAGTATACACTGAAAGACTGCGCACATTCGCCAAAAATTTGTTGCCATTACCAACTTCTCACCATGGGAATAACCGCTCTATATTCATTTTCAAAGATTTAGCAACAGCATCCCACGTCTTTCTAAGAGATGACACCTCGCACCCATCTTTTCAAGCAGCTTATACAGGCCCGCATGAGGTGATAGAACGAGGGGATAAAGTTTTCAAGCTCCGCATAAAAGGCAAAGAAGTCACTGTATCAGTCAACCGCATTAAGCCTGCCTACATACTTCGTGAGTTGGACCATTCTCCCGCCGTGGCAGCACCTGAGACCCGAGACGCTCCAGTGACCACCACTCGATCAGGACGAACAGTGCGTTTTCCAGAATATTATCGCCCGTAGGACGGTCTCTGGAGGGGGGTGATGTGGCGTGCTAGCCCACGAAAAAGTTTACATATCAGTTTAATAGAGAACTTTTCCAGCTAGTTGCTAGGGGCAACGAATGTTGTTGATAGAGATCACATTAGAGAAAATTTTATTTTCCGCATTTGGTTTTTGTAAATATCTTTTTAGTTATTATATCGTATACAAAGTCAATCGGCATATCATTAATTCAGCAAACCCATGGACCTCCTTCTATTACAACAAAAGTGTATCTAACTTCGCTTTAATCGTATCAGAAGCAAAACGAAACTTAAGTACTTAATTGTATTTTATTTTTTTGCTATTAGCAAGAATTAGGTACACTAAAATTATATTTTGTTGAAAGTAAACTTCAACAACGTTAATGCATTAATCGTTACTTTGAATTTAGGTATACTTAACGACTTGTCATTTCATAATTATTACGTACCGTATTTAAGGGAATAATTTTTAATATTTTGTAAATTTAATCCTCGGCAAAGCTGTGAATTAACTTAGCTGTACATTTCAAATTATAACGCACTAAAAATATAAATAGGTTTAAGTTAAGAAAAAATTGTACATATAAAACGGAGCAAAAGGCATTACCAAAGATCAAGTAGAATTTTGTTATTGTAGATGTCTTCATATAATGTAGACTTTTAGATAAGTACATAATTTTAAGGGTGTGTACTTAATAAATAAAGTATTTACGTACATATTTGCAGACAAAAAACGGCATATTATACCTAGTTAGGATAGACATGTACATTTACAATGTACATAATATAGTGCTGAAAATATTTAAAAATTAACTAATGATTCGTTGTATAGAAGTAGTTAGATTAGGAATGTAATCAACACAGTTGAATGAACAAAATTTGAAGTGGATTGGAACAGTTTAAAAAAATAAAAGTAAAAACTCAAACAAAGCCTTTGATCCAAATTAGATATAGAACATCAAATATGAGTCAAACATTTTCGTTCTGTTGAATAGTATAGCAAGTTGTTAGTTAAATAGAATGGACAAGTTTTGATTTCAAACAAGTTTTTAAGCTATTTTGCTTTTTGTGTTTTGACCCTTAGACTGCGTTAGCAACTATCAAATTTTGCAAACAGTTGTAAAATAGTATGCTACCATCGCTCCCGAGTTTTGATACTTTAATAAGTTTCGCAATGCAGTTGTAAATGAGGAACTCTCTTCTTTCTTAGCAACTAGTTGTGATGGAAAAATGTTTTTCCATATTACGGTGTTATCGCACCCGAGTTTCGCCTTTATTAGCTACTACTTAAATGCAAAATAGTATTTAAATTCCTATTGAACAACGATTATTTTATTAATTTGCGGTGACCTTGATGTACAGTATTAAACAATCTTTACTTTTAGTAAGTACTTCGATCTCAATTTTAGGCACCTATATATGGTCCGAGCTATTAGTACACAATCGCAAAATAAAGGGGTCGTTTAGAATTAATAACTGGTCATAAAAGTAAAAGAAATAAAAAAAAATATTTTTCATGAAATTGAGTTGGTAGATTAACTTATACCCCATCTCTCTACTACGTGACGCATCAATATTTTGGATGTCAGTCGTCAGATGGTTTTATTTATGGACTAATACGGGCATTTGGCTAGTTTTATTGCTATTAAATAATAATAAATTCGAATAAGCTACAAAGGTTGATGCAAACAGACGCAGCCTGCCTAGCGGCTCGCGATTTACTCTGCGTCGTGGCAGTTACCGTGGATAACGTCGCAGTGCAGCGACAAAGCTAGAACGATTTACGCTATTATTTTACAAAAATCTAACAGATACTCATGTACCTACTACTTCAAACTTTGTTTATTGTGTTTGTAATAATAATTATTCTATACTTTTATATTAATTCGTCTATTATTCATAAGTACATATTATAAGTGACGTAACTTTATGAACATACATAATATTAGTGATGTGCGCCCGTATGTATCGATACTATCGCTAAATTGACTTCGTGTTAATTTGGCGAAAATGAGACTTGATAAAAATGATCTCTAATACTCTCTAATAGGACATTAAGAATCTAGTTTAGAAACTTTTAAATAAGTTTAAAAATGTATTATCGAAGATGTAGCTATAATTAGATATAATAGAATAGCTGGATGAATTTCGATGGGGTGCCACATAAGAAGAAGTAAGAAGAGGTAAATAAAATAATCATTTCTCTTATCAATTAGGTATAGAATAAAAACATGATTGATCGTTACTAAAAAAACATACTAAAATCTTTTCAACGTTTTATTATTTATTAGCTAAAGTAGCGTTAAACTTTATAACCCAACGTAACACCAATATTAGTAACACCAAAAATATATTTTTGTGACGAATAAAACGTACCCCAAAACATTTCTTAATCAATAAAATCTTATTCATTTTGTCTTTTCGTGTCGGATGGCTACATACAATTCTAGATATACACACCCTTATTTATTAACTTAGTAACATTTAATCAATTCTTAAAGTCGGAAGGGTTAAAATATCTTAATTTAACTTGACGTGAACTGACACGAGCGAAAACGAGACAGTGCATCTTAAGCTATGATTCAAATTAAAGATTACAAAATAATCCCTTAGAAAAAGTACTATACATATATATCGGCAGAACGTGTTGTGGGTAGGTTGCAACCTATATAACTATAGGCCTTCAGCATGTCCGCACCGCGCCGTGTCTGGGACAAGAATGATCTGTAGTACACCGAGCGGACCCTTTTTATAGCCAGATGGGTAGGGAAGCGATGACAAATGCCGGTGTTGCCACTGTAATAAATTTAAATGCTGCCACAGAGTAAATTACGGTACAGCCCGTTGCGCATAGAGTTTATAACTGGACGTTGCCGCCGACATATATATATATATATATATACCCCACCCATGCATGATAACATTTGAAACCATGCCTAAGTTGGTGATACTACAATGGCCGTGTTTAATGTCTAAAAGATGCATATACCGGTTATTTAGTGAATTTTTTTATCTTATGTGTAAGTATTTTTAATCGCGTAATAAAAATCTAATATAAGTAATTAGTGGAATATATTTGAAAGTGATCCCCGAAAGCTGCAAAACATTTTTAAAATTGTCTCATATGCGTCTAAGTCACATTAGGTATAGGTTACCATAGAATTAAGAATAACCAAAAAAGTTATTTATAGTGGAGTAAAACAAATTCCATTCACGTCTTCCCTAATATATTGTAAGAAAAAAAAATACAAAAAGTACAAAAACATGAGAATTAGGTAAATTTATCAACATCATCATGGATCCAGTGCGCAATATGCATGATTGTTTTTGATGCCACAAATCGAATAAGGCGCTATGAAAGGGAAAAAAGAAAAGATAAAATCGTGCCAGTAATGTGCACTCTTATAGGGAAGACCATTCGTTTGCTTTGTGACATAAAAATCATTAATGTTTGCTAAACAAAGAGAGTGGTAGTATGAGATTATGCTTTGGAGGAAAACTTTCCATTACATTGATAATATTGCCAGACACGGACAGCCTCTGTGGTGCGGTGGTTGAGCAGGTTGGCTTAAACCCGGAGGCGGCGGGTTCGATTCCCACGGCAGGATATGTATTCGTGCACCGAAAAAAAAACGCAAATATTTGTTCTGAGTCAGCGTGTTGTGGGACCATGGTCTAAGTAGTTACAACCAATATTATCCGTATTTTTATATATATTTTTTACATTCGGAACTCTATTTTATAAAGTGCGCGTGACACTGCACTGGGCACTTCACCCTGAGACATCACACAATCTACTAATTAGATTTTTAGATTGTGAGATCATAATGTCTCATTTGCCCAGTAATTTCAGTAGCTACGAAACGAGAAAGATTGCTTCACCGTATTGTATTATTTTCCAAAACTTGATGACTTGGACTGTGAGCTGACAACATCTGCGTGAAATATCAATTAACTTGACAAATTATCAATTACTAGACACTGGCTAAATACACAAAAAAGAGAAGCCAAAACATAAAAAATGTATTTTATATAATAACCAGCAAACGTGTAAAAGCTACAAGCTGTAGGTACCTACTTGACTTCTGAGGTGAGCGTCTTCGCGTCTGCCTATAACTTTTTAGAAAGCATGATAAAATTACGAACTTGCTCATCTTCCTTACAAACATTAATGAGATAATCATGTTGGGATTATACAAAAAAAAGTGAATTGGATTTCATGCCACCTTGAAACCCACGAACGGAGTAAACCCTAAAACATAACCTCTACTATCACACCAAAATACAACAACTAAAATAAAAATAATGCAGAAAACCAGGCGTAGTCGTGTGTTTAATAATATTAAAATAACAATTATAAGTATGTGTTATAGATAATATAAATACAAAATACCGGTTGCATGCCATCACTGAAGCTGCAATTAATTTATATAAGATTGATTACTACACATTTAATAGTTATATTCCATCAATAGTCTAAAATTCATAACAATAGTAACAATGTATTATATAAGATTTAAAAGTTGACTAACTACTAATAATAAGTGTTTAAAATTAAGAAAAGCTAATCCAAAGAAAGTATGATTATATTATATTTTTGTATTTTGTGGTTAAGGACAATATACTGAATAATATTATGATATAAATTATATATTTTTATGCATTAATTAAGTTAGATAAGCTAAGGTTATATTAATGCTAAAATATGACAGTTATCCATAAAACTAAATTTAAATTTAGAATTAATTACTCTGCAGCAGACATAATTCAGACATAATTATGACTAATTTTAGTCATAAACTTAGTAATTAGACATATTGGTCCTTGTGCCCGTGTAATAATTGCTTATTCTTATGTTGTAGTGGATCATAATCACAGTAAAATAATTAATAGGAAAAAAGAATTATTTCCGTTGTATCAACATTACACCAGTCGTTAAGAATACACTTAACAAGACTAATTGGTAAAATACTCCCAATAAGCTGCTGAAAGTATACAAATAACATTATAAGCACTATCTAAAAAAATATTACCAAAATACCAGCACTCTAAAAAATTACTCGAGCATCATTATACTAACTACACAATATTAAAATGGAAACAACACTAAAGATGAATTAAATATCAGTATATTAGCCAATACAAGCAATAACAACAACAAGTCTATAATTGTATATAAACTCGAGCACCATTATACTAAAAAGTACATATTTCCAACATCAACTGTCGACAAAAGTACTCGAGCATTATTATACTAACTGGCAATATTAAAATGGGAATAACACTAAAGATGAACTAAGTATCAGTATATTAGCCAATACAAGCAACAACAACAGCAACAGTCAATAAATGTTTATAAACTCGAGCACCATTTTGCTAAAAAGTACCTATTTCCAACATCAACTGTCGATAAAGTACTTCATCATCATACTTGTCGATAAAATGTGCTCTCAACAGTGTTAGTCGATAAAAATATCTCTGATGTACTAGCGGCTTAGTAGTTAGTAGTCAGCTTTCATCAACTAGTCACTCATTATAGTCTACTAGCAACTTCATTTGTTACTTATTACATTTATCGATAAAATCATCTATTTAATAATGCCACCGTCATTTCTCTGACCGGTGGCAATAGAAAAACATAAATAGATTTGAAGAAGAGAGTTAATGTACTTATGCCTGTCCTCACTAAAATTTGAAAGCTCGTACGCAGTTATCTCTCTAGGACGTACACATTGTAGTAGGTACGTCATTGAAGGATAAATGCGAAGTTAGGAGCTGTCCAATTTTAATGCAGGAGCATTAGATATGTTAGTGATAATGTATGTAATATGTTTATGACGACCATAACAACTTAGGTAAAAGGAGCAGTGAATCGTGCATCTCGATGTGAAGCCATTCAAGATTATATATAATTACTATGAAAGAAAGTCAAGTTAGGGATGAAAGATTATGCCAGTCTGTCACATTTGTCGGGTACTTTTTGTGACTATGCACTTATATTTTTCTATAAACCTTGAACTATCTACGTTGCTTCTTTACAAAAAAAACTTAAATATTGTCAGAGAAAAATAGAAAACAATTTTTCACTTTACTGCTCTATTTTCAGTTGTATCCTAAGTTCAACAATTCAATTCCCAAAAATATATTTGCATGAGATCAAAAAATAAAACGTCAACACTTAACGCAGCGGTATGTGATTTTGAAATAAGAAGATGATTTTATAGTTTATTATTAATATCCAGAATATTAGAGTAGTTGATTTTATTTATTAGACGTAAAAATTGTACATAAGAATGTGACACGATTCGCTTACCTATTATGAAATATGAACCAAATTGGAGGAGTATAAATAGTTTTAGCTATAGAGGTGTGGTAATTTTTAAATTTCATTGTTTTGAGTATAATGCATATATCTTTATTTATTCTAAGCCAGTTTAGTAGCTAAGTTGCGTGTGCATGATTGCTAACTTCTAAAAAGCAATTACGACGTAATTCAATAAAAACTTAGTTTCATTTTTAATCGAACTAATATTTTTATTAAAAATAGTTTCATTTAAAAATTATAATTTAATGATGGTGATTTATTTACTATTACATTATTTTTTTCAAAATGTTAGGAATACATTTCACTACAATAATTATCACAATTATTTTAAAATAAAACTAAGTCTTTATATATATACTTTGTGTAATACTTATATCTAGTCATAAAACAAATATATTCATTTGACATAACCTGAGGTTAAATATTGATTTAAATTGCAATGCTAGTTCTGTAAAGTAAAACCTTAAACAATACAGGACACATTTTATTGGTAAGATTTTTATTATACCAGTGGTACACCACCTACTGGTACTGGTACTGGTACCCAACATGCTGGCAACATTGCCGCGTTGAATCACCAAATTATTGCGAGTGATTAACTCAATTATTATGGCAAATGAATATATTTGGTAAATAGAATTTTAGCGTCGATTTAAAATGTGTACATTCCAAGAACAGAAATCTAGTCAAACGTGTAGTATGTATATAATAATTTATAACAAAATATTATTACTATATAATATTATTAATAGAGCTATTAATCTATATCAATAATTTTGTTGCAATAATTTTATGCATAATAATTGCTTAAGCTAGTTATGTTAAATTAATTATCTGTAGGAAAAAAGGTGTACCAAAGCGGACCGAAACAAATGAGTGTCATCCTAGTCAAACGAGTAGTATGTAAATATTATTAAGAAATAATTTTAATATATAAAAATAATTTTAATTTTATGTCTTAAAATTAAGTTTGTTACATTATTGCTTAAATCTTATAATATAAAAAGTAAATATAAACGTAATTTCTATGTCGTAGTTCGAAAATAATTTTATGATGGAGGTCGTAACCGCGTCTTTTTCAGCATAGGTACGTGTACAATAAAAAAAACCGGCATATAAAAATCTGATTTTTAATTATTAAAAATGAAAATGGCACTTGTACTTATTAAATTAGGCATTATAAGCAAAGCTATATTTTTACGACAAATATTATTTTTTTAATAAAATATGAAATATAAAAAACTTTAGTACTAGCATGTTGGTAATAGGGCTTAAAATAACGTTATATACATATACCATGTCAAATAGCACCGCGTTGCTAACATAACAGCTAACACCATCTATAGACAGATAGATAACTCTTTATTCTCTCACCAACGAAATTCATACAATACAGGAATTATTAAATCTTACATACTAGTGCAACAATGGGCGGTCTTATCGCTAATAGCGATCTCTTCCAGACAACCTTTGGATGGAAAGTATCAAAAGATAATACACGGCGGTCTAAAACAATTAAGAATAAAAAGAAATACAGATAAAAATAAACTATTTCCTATAACTTGGTAAAAATAAATATAAATACATACATCTATCATCACCAATTACTATCATCATCATAAATTATGATGATGATCTTTTTTCGTTCATTCAGCAGCTTTCAGCCTGTTTAAGGTCCACTCTGAAGCGGATAACAAAAAGTTATGGAGATTTTTAGCTTTTTTAGCTAGTATTGCTGCTCAGTCAGCGTCGAGCCGCCACCGCCGCCGCGCGTAATCCTTGAGGATGGGCATCTATATTGCCCGAACACCAATCGAGTCATTCGACTATATCTCGTGAGCGTTAGCCGTATACCAGTTGTAGTAATGAATACTATAACTCACGTCAGTTTCTATCACATATCACAACATCACACTAACATCGGTATATCTATCTATAACTGTAATGTATTTACCCTTGAAACAGACCAACATGCTTGCTTTTAATGTAGTAGTAATAATACTTGTATTGTAATATAACGTAATGAGTAACATGAATGCCGAAAACTAGTTATAAGGATAATATCCGTGGGTGGACGGAGAAAGAATATCCACCCCGTCATCGGGCTAGCGACTCGTAAAAGGCGAGGTACCCGATGTAGTGGCAGAGTGTTTGAAGCTACTCATATCCTATTGTGTTTTGACAATAATAGGATATTTGGAACTTTAACACCCGTTTACTTAACCACTACCCCAATAACTGACTGCAGACTCAAGTCAGTCGAATTTGCCAGTCCGACCAACTGACTTTCAAATTCTCTCTCTTACGCTTTACCATCTTTGCGTGAGGAGTGCGGCGAACATTTACTTGGCCGTCAGCCTGTTACCAACCATCAAAACCATAAATGCAATACAACAAAATCGTTTCGTTAAATAGACCTTCTACTTTGTCTTTATTAGTTTTTTGATGTTAATTTAATTTTATTATTAGGTCCGACATTGAACATCTTTTGTAATCTTCTGTCACATCAGTGTATGTTTTGTTTCTACAAAATATGCCTATGTGCTTATTAAACAAAGACACTTCTCGGAGCCTATAAATAACGAATTCAAAGGAAAATTCTCTAACACCTGAAGCAGCCGGGACTAATAAAAGCGAAAATATTAACTGCTGAACTCTACAGCTTTTTTATTTACACTTCATTGCTTTATTCACTGCCTATATGCCTAATTGTCTGAGGTGGTTAGGATTGGATTTCATTTAGCATTAGTTGTAATTAAATATAAGTTAGGTTAAGAAGGTAGTGTGTAAGTTGTCAAATGAAAAGACAGTTAGGCTTACCGGACGTTTATCGTAATGTAAAGTATGGCAAACAAAACAGCTGAAGGTGGATCTCCAATTAATACTTTCACGTTTATTCGGATGAGTATGGATGTGAAACGAAGTGTAACCATGTTTTGTCTCAGGAGATTTCCGACCATCTTTTCTTCTTGCTTCTTAGTTATATTGTTCCTTTGTTTTCTTTCATCCTTCTTCGTAGGTGGTGAAGCAGTTAAAATAGAAATTGGAAACCCTAAATAAATTTCTGGAGTTTCCAATTAGCTTCCAGCCTGCTAGTTTATTTCACTCTATCTCTGTCTATCTACGTGTTGTTTTCTCTATTTTTATATTATCATTCTCTTTTTTAGAGTTGAGTTAAAGAGTTCACAGATATTCTATAGATTCAAAACTATGCTGAGAGAATATTCGAACTTGGTCAAATATCAAAGTCCGACACTGCAATACCTGTTCTTCTACCTACTATTTTCAACATCCATCTCGTCCGTTCTCTTGTTCGTGGAGAGTAGAACTATTAATATATATGTAAATGCCTTTTTTAAATGCTTCTTAAATGTCTTACAGTGGGGTGTGATCTAGTCGCACGTTTATACAGTGGTTCAGTCAAACTTCTAAGCGTAGTACAAGTGTAGTAACCGTTTCTATATTTGATTTGATAACATCTCAAACTAATTATATTTATTTATCATCTTCAATCTTGAGTAATTTGAATATAATAATTGTTTTTGTCATAATAATATCAGGAATGGCTTACACTTTGTTGTTATGCATGCCCCATCATCTCTGTATATTTTATCAAATAATATATGTTACATCCCACACATTATCTACACTTATTTAAATAATTGATTGAATTCTAAAAAGGCTAGTGTGTAAAATATTTTCGTTAAATGTGTGTTGTATGTGAATTAGATGTTTGTAGATAATGTTGAAACTTATTGCACAATAATACCTAATCTATTGATTAAAATTTATGGATGATGATAAAACTATATTTCAATGAGAATTCTCAACTATAAGCCTGTCCAGTTTTGTTCAACTCAATTTCTGTCATATTAAAAAAGGTACTGGATATGCATTTTTTAAGAATTTGTCATTTTTATAGTTTTTTCATGCTTATTATTGGTATAAAACGTTAAATATGTTCAAGTTGCTCATGTCTCTTTGTAACTTCTTCTATAACACATTTTTCTATGCTTAATTTTCTATGCTACTTGAAGTAGAGCTTACACAAGCCATCTCATATTCTGCTCCCGCAATAAATGATTATGAGATGATACATCTACTGCTAAGCAATTTCGATACTTCCAAAGGCGTACAACTTTTTAACATTGACAGCATAGTATTATTTATTTAATATTATTTCGTTTCTTGAACATGCTGGTTTTCTTACGTTTCTTTGTTTAATAAGAGAGAGATATTATGTATTATACTTTTATTGTTATATCTTTTTCACTTCACGAATACATTATGTTTTTCAAATCAAATTTTATAAACTAATATACAGTACTACTACTTAAAAGAATGTAACTGTTCAATTATTTAACAACTACGCAACTATAACTAAGGCATAAAGTATCCCAATTTCATAGTTCTTTAAATAAATACGTAGGTATATCTTTGAGTCTAGTGCTTTTGTCGAATTGACTATACCATCTTTACGGTCATTAACAGCTGTTAAACTTGCCTAATTGCAGTATATTTTAATGCCGGTCTGTACTGAAGTTTGATTGCTCCTAAGTTCGCATTTATTCTTCTATGACATATCAGTTGCAATGCTTTGAGTATGTCAAAGAGCAAGCAAACTTAGGAGCTGTAGCAGGCGGGAATTTGATTCAAATACTACCTTTAACATTCATTCGGTGACTTGCAGTTATGATTAATGTTTGACAATTTTTATGACTAAAATACTTGAAAACAACACATCGTCTTAAATTGTTTTAGTGTTGCAGATTCGAAGGAACGCCGAAGTGACATTTTATGTTTTAAGACTTTACGACAATGAGGTGGCAAACGGAATTACCATTACTAAACGTTATTGCCATCAGACGTATAGTTTAGCTACTGTTTATCTTACTGGAAAATCATTTTGCCAAAATCATTGCACCAAAGCCATGTAAACATCTTTGTATATGTTACTTATTCTTGATCATCTGAACGCATCTTTATCACTAAAACTTATTAAACCGTATTTCTTTAGTGAGCGCCACATCTCGCTCTAGAGTATTTTAATAATCCGTACCATAAAGGCAAGGAATCTGTAAAGTAATCAGGTAGCACAAACATAGCACCTTGTTCCTATAGTGTCTGGAACTTTTACTCAGTCTCTATTGAACCTTTTTAGATCGTTATTTTAATACATTGTAGTGTTAAATTTTCCTTTACCATCGTTTAACAAAATGATTTTGTTGTATCATTCACAGGAAAGGCAAAATAACAGAGTCACCTAGTTCCTAAAGGAAAAAATGTTCTGCCATACACAAATCATACTTTCGAACAACCAAAATGGCCTCAGCAATAATTAAAATATTTAATTTTATTAATTATTCATACGATTGGAAAAATGTTTTGTTCTAAATTCTACAGTTAATATATTTTAAGGTTGTTTATTAATTAATATTCAGGTGATTTATTTTTATATATATTGTTTTCATTAATAAATATTCATAAATAATTTAATGTATACTAATTAATATAATATGAATTTTTAAAACTATATTTTAAACATCTTTCGTATCCTAAAATGAGGGTTCTGACCCAGAAATATGCGTTATACAATAAATTATTATTACAATTATTTTACAAACAATCAATAATGTTATGTTTAAACTTGCTACCTCTTTTTTCATTCACAACCTACCTCTATATTTTAAATCGGAGTAATAATAATAATACCTCAGTATAGTCGTTTAATCGGTGAATTGGAAATCAATTTTTAGGAAAAAATTAATACACATTAAGAACCAAAAATACCTCTAATAAAACACAGACTTTACAAACATTTTATTATGTTTACATGTCACCACTTTTATTATGTTACTTTTTAATATTTTTTAAATATTTTTTTTTTATTAACACATCTACATCATTACAAACGTGTGGGTCTTTATAAATAAACAAAAAAAAGTTATAAGACCTCTATTACTGGTCCTAGTACAATCATTTTATCCTATTTTACATTTTTTATTATGAAAATCTTAAAGAAACAATCAAGTCATCTGAATTGTAAAAGATCTAAAATTAGACATTTAGGCACAATCATTTTAACATTAATAGGTTTGATAGATTAATAGGTTCTAATTAACTTTTTTTGATGCAAGCATTTAACAATACAAACCTCAATAGTCGTTAAAGTTGAAATTTGGTACAAAATATTTTTAATAAAAGTTACATTGCTTAATTAAAATCAATTTCTTGCCTAAAATATTCAATATTACGATATTTTAAAATAGTAAAGGCTAAGCTTATGAATGAAACATAGAATGGTTAGAATTCATGGTTAATATAATTTTTTTAAGCTAATTGTAAAATAATTCTTTTTTGCTATTTAAATGTATAACTTTCCATTTGAACATAGCCCAAATCCAAGTCAACAATGCAATATATTATTAAGTCAATATTATATTTATCCATATACATAAGTATATAATATTTATTATATCCATAATTTAATACTATATATATGTTTATAATATTTATAAAACATTTTCCAGAAATAAAAATCTAATCTAGGTTTTTTTTATTAACGAATATCTTTTAATATACAAATATGTATTTATATGTATTACTATTTTTATTAACTAATTAATTAATTTATGATGAATGCAACTATTTTGTAATCTGGATCATTATACTGTATGTACTCATATTTTAAAAACACAATATTAATAAAATCTTCTGTACTATTGTACAGAAGAAGCGGATTAATATGAAATATAATTTCATTAAACCACCATAGTTTAACAAGATATTCATTTTATAAACTGAAATTTTAATTTATACGCAAGTAATAATAATTATATCATAGCGTGCAATAATGTTTCTGGACTTACTGTGAATCTTGTCTAAAATGACATTCAACTTAAAACGTATCAGTTAATCATATGTGTTGATATAAATAAGTATTGTTTTACTATAATATTGGTACCTATGCCAGTATTCTTGCCAGACTTCATATAAATAGATATAACATATATATGTTTTATTTACTTATTTATATATATGCGCACATACTGTAGTAAATCTAGTGTAAGAAATACTAAACTACTGAGTTGGAACCAGATCTTAGGTGTAGTTTTTTTTAATAACTTAGTTATTTGTTAAGATTTAAGCAAATTAAGCACGTAACCAGCAATTAGTATATATTAATAACTTTAACGTGGGTAACCGTAATAACTACTCAAGCTTTTTAGGCTTAGGCTTAGGGTTTATTATAAATTAAAATAAATGTTGTTCTCGTACATGTTTATTAGATTAATTAAGGGATTTTAATAATTCCATAGATAGTTGTGGCCGTAATATAATGCTAATAAAAATATATTTGTATTAGTTATTAAGAAAACTTGCATGATAATGTTACCAAAATTTCGCCATAAATTACCAAATTATTAAAAATGTATTTGGTTTTATATCTGTATTAATTCGTATTTATGTAAATATTAGCATATGTATATTAGCATATGTAATTTTTAATTTAAAATTTAATAATAAAGTCCGATTCACTTAAACATTTTAAAAAGATGAGGAAAGGGGTGGCTACTAGGGGAGGATGGAGGCCACTTAGTTCATAATTATCTAACAGAATAAACAAGAAATATATAACCTATGGTTCGAGTACATGAAAAGATTTTAAAAAGTCTAAAAAAGTTTAAAAAGAGAGGAGAGGAGTGGCTACTATGGGAGGATGGAGGTCACACCACACCAGGCCCTATAATATCTCTGTAAATTACAATAAGATAATTGATGGGCTAAGCTGTCGGTCTCTACCGACCTTTGCAGCGTTGCCGGATGAGAGGGGGGTACATAAGAAGGCAATAATGTGTTACGCTGTATCCTATATCGGAGCAGATGGGCTAGACTGGTATTATGATCCGATACTATATGACTACTAAGGATCATTCGGATCGCCCAAAACGCGTTTCAGGCGGCGAAGATTTAGATAAAAATAGCAACTGCATTAGGGACCTTAACCCACCAAATTTTTGTCTCGCTTCCACATAGCATTTTATTCTCTCTCGCAAGCAGTCCGCTCTCACGGGCTGCTTGCGGCCCAGCAAAAAATCAGCGACGAAAAAACAAACATCATCTTCTATTATAGATCATATTTGCTACGTACTCGATTTTGCGGAACACATGCGTCCCAGCCAAAACAGCAACCACGAACGAAACGTCAATTTCTACCACAGGTCACTTTTGCCACATATACTCACTCTCGTGGGACACTTACAGCCCAGCAAACAGTACACCCACAAAAATACGTTGATCAGTGATTGCTTTTGATGCATAATTACTTCTGCGGTCCGCTTGCGGCCCAGTGAGCAGAGCAACAAAAACAACTTCTACCACAGGTCACTTTTGCCACATATACTCACTCTCGTGGGACACTTACAGCCCAGCAAACAGTACACCCACAAAAATACGTTGATCAGTGATTGCTTTTGATGCATAATTACTTCTGCGGTCCGCTTGCGGCCCAGTGAGCAGAGCAACAAAAACAACTTCTACCACAGGTCACTTTTGATACAAACTTATTTCTGACAGCTGCTTGCAGATTAGTGAACTGAGCTACCAGGAATAGAAATGTCAACTTCTATCATAAATCGCCGGCGTTACATACTAGCTTTCGATTGCCTCTTGCAGCCTAGCGAACAGAGCAATCACGAAAAAAGTTTACCTCTACCACATATCACTTTTGATACACACTTGCTCTTGCGGACCACCTGCAGCCCAGCGAAGGAAAACAACAACGAAAAAAAACAATGTGGTCGTGGTCTGCTTGCGGCCCAGAGAATAGAACAACCACAAAAAACATCGACTTCTACCAATGGTCAATTTTGATACATACTTACTTCTACGGGCCGCTTGCAGCCCAGCGAACTGAGCAACCAGATAAAAGAAACGTAAACATCTACCACAGGTCACCTTTGCTACACACTCGCTTTCGATAGCTACTTGCAGCCTAGCGAACAAAGAAATCACGAAAAAAGATGAGTTCTACCACAGACCACATTGATACACACTCACTTTGCGGATCGCTTGCGGCACCGCGAACAGAGGAACCACAAAAAAAAACAAATTCAATATACTTTATTGTATCAAAACTGAGGAGGCATGCCTATAGGAAAATTTAAAAAAAAAGTTTATTTATACAGAGTCAAATCAAAGGAATAAGATTTTCCATACAAACTTTAGAACTCTGTTGTGCATCCCATAGGGGTAATTTAAAAAAAAATGCATGTTTTATTGTTTACACGAATTTTAAAGTTTATCTATAAAGTTGAGTTTAATGTTTTTCCACGTGAACGGTTTAATTTTGCGGGATAAAAAGTACCTTGGGTGTTAATCCAGTACAAAACTATTACCATTCGAAATTTCATCAATATCGTTTTAATAGCTATGGAGATATAATATAATATTATTTAGTTTAGTAGAATGAATGCAACATACTTACACTTTTTTTAACTCTTAACTCTGTGAATTGTATATGTGCAAGCGAGACACCGCAATGAGGGCTATAAATTCTCAACTTATTTACATTAAAACTATTTCATAAAGTTTGGTGAGGACAGGAGTGGCTACTAGGGGAGGACGGAGGCCACTAGGTTTACTCTCGCATATAATTTATCTATCGACATCAAAAACATTTTTTTGTGACTGTGAAGGAGACTGTATAACAATGGAAGATAAACGCCACCGTTTTGTCTATTATATCAACCAAAACATATTTTGTCATAAAATATTAGTTGATACGTACTCAATATATACTGGACTAATGTGTAGTTAACGGATATCAAAAGATAAGCTGCGATCACGTTACTTGATTGCAAGGAATAGAAACACAAATTTGTATGGTTTTGACAGTTTCAATGCGCAGTTTATGTGCATAGTTATGTCTATGGAATTTTTTAAATTAGGAATGAATTCCTTCTGTTGCGTTGCATTCAAAGTTCCGGCATCGCCGGTGTGGCCAGACCTTATGTGACCAAAGACATGCGACGGCAAGTGTTCGAAAACTTGCATTCTTTTAGCCACCCTGGCATAAATGCGACGACGAAACTGATATCGGAACGCTATGTATGGCCTAGTATGCGAAAAGATTGTAGAGAGTGGACTCGTTCCTGCCTAGCATGCCAACGATCAAAAATAACACGTCATGTCTCATCTCCATTAGCATCATTCAACTTACCTCGAGCCAGATTCATGAAAATCCACATAGATTTGATCGGACCTTTACCTCTTTCACAGGGGTATCGTTACTGTCTCACATGTGTAGATCGCTTCACACGATGGCCCGAGGCTATACCATTACAGGAGATAACAGCTGAAACAGTGGCAAAAGCTTTAGTTCACGGATGGATATCCAGATTCGGCTGCCCTGAAGATATCGTCACTGATCGTGGTCGACAGTTTGAATCAGAACTTTTTAAGCATCTGTCCCACATCATCGGATTTCAACGCAGACGAACTACAGCCTACCATCCAGCATGCAATGGACTTGTCGAAAGATTCCACAGACAGCTTAAAGCCGCTATTACATGTCATGCGACCAGCAGCTGGCTTGAAACACTTCCACTTGTACTACTGGGAATCCGGGCGGCATTTAAGGAAGACTTACAAGCGACTCCAGCTGAACTCGTATATGGAGAGACACTACGACTCCCAGGTGACATTTTTTGTCAATCGGCTGATGGCACAGAGGACTTGACAGTATACACTGAAAGACTGCGCACATTCGCCAAAAATTTGTTGCCATTACCAACTTCTCATCATGGGAATAACCGCTCTATATTCATTTTCAAAGATTTAGCAACAGCATCCCACGTCTTTCTAAGAGATGACACCTCGCACCCATCTTTTCAAGCAGCTTATACAGGCCCGCATGAGGTGATAGAACGAGGGGATAAAGTTTTCAAGCTCCGCATAAAAGGCAAAGAAGTCACTGTATCAGTCGACCGCATTAAGCCTGCCTACATACTTCGTGAGTTGGACCATTCTCCCGCCGTGGCAGCACCTGAGACCCGAGACGCTCCAGTGACCACCACTCGATCAGGACGAACAGTGCGTTTTCCAGAATATTATCGCCCGTAGGACGGTCTCTGGAGGGGGGTGATGTGGCGTGCTGGCCCACGAAAAAGTTTCAATACCATTCTAATAGAGAACTTTTCCAGCTCGTTGCTAGGGGCAACGAATGTTGTTGATATAGACTACATATTAGAGAAAATTTTATTTTCCGCATTTTGGTTTTTGTAAATATCTTTTTAATTAATATATCTTATACAAAGTCAATCGGCATATCATTAATTCAGCAAACCTATGGACCTCCTTCTATTACAACAAAAGCGTATCTAACTTCGCTTTACCGGTATTCCATTGTGTATGTGTTATAAAATTAAAATGTGTAAGTATAATAGTGTGTTGGCTGCTTGAAAGCAATCAAGGCAAGGTACATACATACATCATGTATGTACTTACATACATTCTATGACATACAAAAATATTATCATGCAAAAGTAAATTTTATTTTAAGAGCTTTTAAGCTATAATTAGTCAATAATGTTAATATTTTATGTATCTATATTAATAAAACTACAAAATCCACCTGAAAGCCTTCCAGACATAAATTACAATCGGGTGTTTTTTCTATAACTCCATTGTACAATTTGTGACACTTAATATTAAGATCGTTGATTTCCGCAATATTTTCTTAATCTTCATAGAGGCAGAGAATATTGTTGTATTATTTTTCACACATAATAATAAATATATATATTATTATTGTTACTAGAAGAAAAGTACAGTGCTATCTATGTACGGTACATAAATATTTTTTGTACATAATGTCTCATCATTTAGCCTCAAATAATTTAGACTTTAGTGCTAAATATACTTAAGGTGGGGAATTAAGTGGCATTGTATGCATAATACCTAGATGGTTAAAAATATGAATGTTTAATTAATATTTTTTTTGTATGGTATATGAAGGCTTTTGCGCTTTAAATTTGTGTCCTGTAATTTCTTTGTGTACGTACCTTTTCTAGATAATTTGTTATGTACCTATTTAATAATCCCTAATAATATTTTTTAGAGGTTTCGCACATGAACGAAGTGAAATTCGAAACGCCAATTCGACGAAAGTCAAGGGCAGCGATCGTTATTTTATATTGTAAATCCTTATTTATTGTGTTTCATTGAGTAATAATTAATAATTTATTGTTATATTTATAGTAAAGGTAAGTGCTGTACTTTTTGTAAAGCAACTTTTTCATCCCTCGTTGTTTTGTATCTAATTGAATGTAACCTTTGGTATAAGTGGCTTGACAGAACGTTAACGTCGATCACGATAATTGAAAATTAAAGTTATGAGTATAACAAGAATTCTCAGTAGTGACATCTAGTATTTTTGTCTCGAAACAGAAAAATTAAGATACGACTAACTTTAAAAATTACCTCCTGAATTATTGAATAAATGCTTAAAATCACTCATCTAAAATGTATCATAAAATATAATTTTCGCTTTTCTCAAGTATCAAATATGTCATTGTATATTATCTTAATTAGAAGTACAGGTGTACATTAAAAAAAGTACATTCAATGTTAAATTAAATAAGTTAGAAATAATTGCCTACATGTAATATTGAGTTATCTAGGTAAGAGTTTAAATATAACATTTATTATATACTTAATATAAATTTTAGAAGTAAAGCTGTACATTTTGAAAAATGACGTTGATGGCATATTACTTACGAATCACATAAACAGTTAAATTAAATAAACAGTTGGTATATAACTATCTTGGAAAGGATTTTAAAGTATAAACCACACTTATGGTAGGTTTTTATAGTTATATAACTTATTATAGATGAAACTTTTATAAAGTCCTTGTAGATTACTCGTATCATATTAACTAAGTGTTTGTGTAATTATTTATTATTACATACTAAATAGACTATAAACTGACAAATCGTTCTTGAAACTATCTAATATATTTTTTCTCTGAACGAGCAGAATATAAATATTTATCAATATTATTTGATTACTGTAATATCCTGTACATAAATTTCCATTGGTGGCCTCAAAATGAACTAAAATTAAATGAAACGTAATTTAACATTAATAATAATTTAATAATAATGTTGCTATGTGCTTAATGCTTACGTACCGGAAAATTATTAAAAACTTAGCAATCACATGTTTTATTCTAGGTTATTGATATTATATTTATAACATAAAAATGTTAATCAATCATTGTTTGAGTGAAACTTAATTATAATATAATTAACACTCATTTTATAGTTCCCTAAATTATTTTATAAAGTATAATGGTGTAGTTATTTAATCAAAATCAAAAGTTTGGCCTAGGTCAAAAATCATTTGATAGTCGTCTCTAGTTCTAATAGGGTTTCTACGTTACGATTCACTACTTACTATTATACGAGTTGTTTAAAAATGTATGTGTGTATAATAGCTATCACAAATATGTTACTTTATTTGGTTGCTTCTTGTCAGAGTTATGTGGTGAATTAATGAATGAATGTCAAATCGAGAGTCAACAGGTATCTTCTAGGCAAGCGTGTTACATCCTAGACCGCATCGTTACTTACCATCAGGTGCAATAGTGGTCAAACGCAAGCCTATCAAAAAACATAAAAAATATAATAGCTGTGTAAAAATAATTGCAATTATACCATACATATTTGTTTATCAACTCGGGGACCGATTATTGCGGAAATAAGTCAAAATCACAAACTCAAGCGAGTAACGCTTTTAAAAAAAGCTTTTAATGTTCGTTCTGGGCGTCATTTAACGTTTATTTATTTGGTATATGACAAACTGTGCCTGACATTTTTGCAAGGCCGTCTATGTCCATGAAATTAATATTCGAATCCTTTGATTTAAAGTCATATCTTGGGGGAACCCACGTAACTTTGGTAGCAAAGCAAACTTTTAAGTTCAACGGGTTGCTCTCACATTACGTAATCGTCTAAGATCAATTGATTGGTCCCGTCGGATGCCATAAAAAATATACGACTGTCGTACGAATAACAGGCGAGAGCTTGTTATAAAAATACAATTTGTTTTGTGATTGTTTTAAAGAGTAAAAGTTGGCTTACGATAAGAATGTACTATCTATCATATGCTTTAAAAAAACGCAGAGATTGAAAGAATAATGTAATCACAATTATATACCTAAAAAGGTGGACAATATTGGAAAGATCAGAGTTCAGAGGAAGGACACCTGTGCGTAGGAAGTAATGGAAAATCGAGTCTAATGATGCTGTAAATGAGGTTTAAACTTAAGTATATTTATAATAATCGGTGTCTAAAATAGGATGTTCGATCGTGAATGATTTTTACAGTGTATGAACATCGTTCCAACAGTGCAGTGCTATGTTTTTCGATTTTTATTTCTGGCTTGACGTAATTGATAAAATAATGCAACATCTTATATTTACATGCGTATTGTAATAAAAAGTTATATGGAAAGAATGTAAATTCTACCGAAAATACTGATAAATTAATGTTTAATTTTTATTTTTTATAATATTTTAATGAGATTCTTATACTATATGTAAAAAAAAGCAAAATAAACGAGGCGCATGATTCTTACATTATTAATGGTATAAAGAGAAAAGAAAGTTATAGCTTTTTACACAGAAACAGCCTTTGTGGTGTGGTGGTTAAGCAAGTCGGCGCATAACGCGGAGGCGGCGGGTTCGATTCCCGTGGCAGGTCAAGTAACCAAATGCACTGTAAAAAAAGCGCAAATACTTGTTCCGAGGTCATCATGGTCCCACAACACCCATAGGTGTTGTGGGACCATGATGACCATGGTCCTCGTAGTTCCTGGGTCCCTAGATACAGGGAGTCCTAGTTAGGGTCCAGAATCTATGTGTGATCGATGGATGTTGTTTATTTTCTATTATCTGTGCTTTTTTTCATATCAATACAGATGTTATGTTACTTATCTACTTGGCCAGTGATAAAAATTGAAGAATACATCACACCGATAAATAGAATATGCATAAATATTACAATTACGTACTTATTTATGATAAATAAAAATAGCATTCGATGTTTTGTGTAGTATCTCTCTTAGGGTGTGTAACATATCGTATATCGTATTCACATAATTATATTCAAAATTCTTCATATAAAATGGGCTCGTAAATTTGAATCGTAGAGAACAAATTCGTATGACTTTGTTTTTATATCATGTTATCTGACTTTTTTATATTAATGAATGACGTCACGGCTGCCCATGACTATTGTTCAAGTTACTTTAAAATTACAAATAAATATTAAATATTTGCAACATAGATAATGTTTTTAATAACGATACAAGCGGGATTTTGTTCCCTCATCCATCTTTATTACAGCTGGTACGCGACAGTACCTAGTTGTCAGACGCAAATGTAACTCTCAAGTAGATCACGTTCTATTTATTGACACTAGCTGTATTATAATGACAGATGGATGCGGGTGAAATAAACCTTGATTAAAACTTAACTACTAACTATTTTAGATTCCACTAATCAGTCAAAATAAAAATACCTACATATTATAAGGGAAGAAAATAAGAGCATAGACAAAAGAAAGTCAACGGTACGCTTAGTGTAGTGACAATAAGCCATGTACCATTTGTTTGGGACTTTGCCTATTGCCTATGCTTGTTCCTATGAACTAGTGCGAGGCTAGTGGTGACTATAAATAATATTAAATATATTTAGCACATATTAAATTTATCATTGTATTGTATTATTATTATTTGACAGCCTCTGTGGTGTGATGGTTGAACAGGTCGGCTCATAGCCCGGAGGTCGCGGGTTCCATTCCCGCGGCATTAAAAGTGTTTGTGCACTGAAAAAAAAGCACAAGTACTTGTTCTGAGTCTGGGTGTTGTGGGACCATGGTCCTCGTAGTTCCTGGGTCCCTAGACACAGGGAATCCTAGTTCCTTAATCCTAGGGTCCAGGATCTATGTATGTGATCGTTGGGCGTTATTATTATTATTATTGATTTTGAGTAGGTACATACAAGTTGGTATATCGAATGCAAGGTTACGACTGAAGCGTCGTCGTACTATTTTCAGTTACAAATATGGAAAACGCCTTTGAAGGTTTTACATTTGCTCTATTTACATTTCGTAGGCACAATTGGCTCTAAAGCTGCCTTGTTGGTAAAAGGCTCTAATTGTAACATCTATGGTATTCTAAATGCTGCACCTGGAACCGGGACTGCAAATTAATCGATTAAGTAAACGAGCTCAATTACTTATTAGTTCATCACCTTCCAATAGATATATTGAAGTATACTGTTTTCTGTCTGTCTTAAGCTGTTCTGTCATTCATAATCGCTCGTCACTATTTCAAGCTGTATTAAATAAACGAATCTGTGTACTGGCTGGTTTTTCATTTTACTCCAACAACCATTATAAAGTGCAACTTGTTGCGGCTCGCTACAACATAATACTAAATAAATATACTAAATGATGCAAATAACTGCATTTCTATTAAATTTTACCAAAAAAATTATACTCAACTTACTTGTTCAATTACTTGTACTTGTTGTAATTGTACTTGTTTAATTACTTGTACTGAGTCTGTGTGTTGTGATACCATAGTCATCGTAGCTCCTAGGACCTTTGACACAGGGAATCCTAGTTAGAGTCCAGGATCTATGTATGTGATCGTTGGGTGTTATTATTATTATTATTAAACACAAAGATGCTTTTTCAGCAATAATCAATCGCCGGCACAAAACACTGGTGCAATTACGTACTTAATACGAGACGGTCTTCTAAATAGGTCATTTGCACGGCCGTACCGATATTTGCGAATTCAGATATTTTGATTAAAAACAATAAATATTTGTTAAAGTAAAGGACGTTAGAGGAAGTTGAATTTGAACCTTATTATTGATGACCTTACGAGGCAGTAAAAGTTAAAACAATAGCACGAAAATATCGTTAAGCTGTTCTACATAATAATGATAACTCTGATGAAAACGCATAACAAGTAACACAGAAGCAAAATTAATACACGGAAAACAGAACAAAACTGTATTTATTATTAAATAAAAATTATAATTATACATAGGTACATACTTAAGTACACATTTCCAAATATAATATAAATAATAAAATAAATAATACATACTTCTTCAGGGTTTCGTAAATAGTTATTATAGGTTACTTATGAAATTGCCGTTCTGCAGTACTGGACATTTCAGATCAAAATATTTTTTGTTTGGCTAAGAATTCTAATATAAAGTTTTATATTAGATTTCTTAGCCAAACAAAAAATATTTAATTAACTTCATTTCAGAATATGTTTTTTTTTGTTTTATAGTTCATTCATTTAGTAATTTTTTATTGATTAGCATTATGTTTTCATCGCATTTGAATCTATTTCGTCATCATAGACAAGTTAAAAAATCGAGTAATTAGGGATTATAAGTACCGTCAATTAACGAAGGCCCGGCTTCAAATGTTTAACCAAAATGCAGTGAGTTACTAAAGTAACAGTTAATTTTCTGTTTGAAATGCACAGTAATTAGTGCTAAATCTGAGAGCAGATAAAACTATATATTATCATAATCCTTAGTTTAGTACTACATTCATTTTATTTATAATTTTAATGCCATACCATTATCTACATAGTAATAATGCTCGGGATGACGAGTATTTATTAAGTTGTGTACTTGTAAGCGTATTCCGGTTCTATAAGCCTAAGTATAAAATAAATAACAATAATCATACCACGGAAATTCACAACGCTTAATACTTATATACTCATGTGTGACGTCTCAACTTAAAATTACAAACTAAACTGGTACTTACAAAACTAAAACTAATATCACACTTTTTATTCTGTAGCAATATTTTAAGTCGCTCTTCTGTCAACTTTAACAGTTTCAGACTTTTACCGAATGAAATTCTCGAATGGTAGGTTGCTTATTTACTAAATGAATTAAGTGTTTTTGCTATAAACAATTAAAGCTTTTGCTCGACGACTTGATGTCGAAACCGCTCTAAGTCCTATGGAAAAGTAATCTAGGCATCACATTACGTCATGTCTATTGACGTATGAGAGCGCGCTTTTGAAAGCTATTAACTACAGTCTGTGCACAAGTGGACGCTACAAGCGTCGGGTAACAGATCGCTGATGAATTCTCACCCGGCTCTTGAAGATCTCTGGATCTCTGGTGCACTTCACTCTCGTCGGGCGCGAACCACGACGGCCGTACCGCCTCAATACCGAGGGTCCCTCACTGACCAGTATCAATTCACTCCCACAGATAAACACCTGCACTGTTTAACCTTCTGTAAGCGCTTCCGCCTGAAGGGAGGGTTCTGTCCGGGGCAGCGCAGAGTCACCGTAATCCAGGTAAAGTTTTTGGGACGGCAGAACGAGCAAGACTTGAAGGCAGGCTGCGGGCGCTCCGCGTTGTCGCGCCTCCTAGGACCCTTCGGGATGTAAAATGAGTTGCACTGCCCATAACAGAACTTGTTAATCACTGTCGCCGGCAGGCATCCGGGCTCTCTGATTTTCTGTACGAGAGGTTCCGTTTTGCACCAATCTTCTTTGAGATATTCTTTCTTTGTGACAAGAAGTGCGTTTTTGGAAGATTTTAAAATTTTTCGGAAATCTGCTCCGGTAGGTAGCTCGGTGTTGTCGTCTTGATCGGGCGCAGAGACGACCAGACCAGCTTCGGAGCTTCCGTCGCCGAGCTCGTTCCTCTGCATGTAAGAGGTGGAGGATGCGGTCGCTTGTTCGGCTCGTCGTCGCTCCGCCAAGAACCGCTCCACTTGCTTGGTGTCGATGATGTCGAGGATAGAGTCGGTCGGCGTGAAGGGCTTCCTGCCAACGCCGGCACCGGCGCAGACCCCGCAGGCGGCCAGCAGAGCAGCAGCCGCGAGCCACAAATGAGATTTTGAAAAGTTCTCCATCTGAAACAACGATAAGCGCAATATAAACAACGAGTTCAAGGCTTGAGTGGGTTTGAGTCGAGCGGATGTCGTGGTCGGAGGTTACACTCACGTCGTGTCGCGAGACGGGAGCGAGCATTGCGTGGCCGTGGTCGGTCGGTGTGTGTCGGCGAGCGGCGCGAGTGCGTGTGCGCAGGGCCGGCTAGCGGAGCGGTAATGAGCTCGCGCCTCAATGGACCGCTGCCTGCTCAATGAATGAGGTGACTCATACACCGCGCCTCCACCAAAGAATCTCTACTACTGCCTCGTACACACAGACCCGACATTCGGCACATGTGTTTCGGATTATCGCGACAATACCTCAAATAACGCCGAAACATTACAATATGCATGTATATTGTAATTTTCTTTTATGAAAAAAGGGACCCTCCTGTTTGCAAGTAATGGATTTAAGTTTCAGATAATTTAAGGCAAATCCTAAAAAAATTCGTTATCTCTTTTACTACTATCATAAGAATGCCAAAGATTAACAGATAGAAACGACTAGAAATCGCTGTATTATTATTGACTAGGTACTTTTTTTTTTGGCTCCACACTTTTGTGTATTTAGCTTGTAATTGATAATTTCTCAAGTCAATTAATATTGTATATATTGTGTCCAGTCACAGTCCAAGTCATGAAGTTAAGTCATAGTCTAGTCTAGTCAAGTCATACTCCTAGTAAAGTGGTGGCAACTTTACCAGAAGCTTCCATGTAGTTTTGGAAACAACACGAAAAGAAACGTTTCAAAATCATTATACCACTTTCCCTCACTCATGCCTGTAATTCAGCACCAAACGAATAAAATGCCACCAATTTTATGCACTAACACTGAAAATAACACAAGTTTTGGAAAATAGGACAATGCGGCAACGAACTTTTTCGTTTTCCCGCCAAAAAACTCTATTGGCTACTTACAGTATCTTTTCTGCAACTCAAGTAGAGTAGGTAGAAAATGAGAGTATACGTAACATAATATTACAAAAAAACCTCAACCCGAAAAGAGAGCTACCTACCTAAAGTATATAATTTAATTTAAAAATATATAAATCAAAAGGCTACAGAAACAGTACCCATCTACACCAGAAATGTTCAAATGCCTTAACAGCCGTATGTATCTCACTACACAAAAAATACACAAGTCCTTCCTGAAGCTACCACAGCGTAGGCAAACTGTTCCTTCACCCTCAACATAATCTTCATCGATCGTATAGTCCACTGAGATTTTCTCACCTATCCTCTGCTGCGGCGCCAGATCGGCGAGGCGCCGGCGCAGATGGTACATATCCGCCCATTTGTGCTTCCCACAATGCCCGTATAGCATGAAAACTTTTACGAGAGTACTAGAGCTTAGGACGTTAAGAATTCAGGGTTGTACATTATAAGTACGTTTAAATAAATTTGCGCCATTAGCGACAAAAAGTGACAAATAAGTGAACAATTTTTTTAAATGTTTTAATTTAGTTTATTATTTACTATGCATATGTATATTTTAAAAAACAATATGACAAATGTATTTTCTTTTTTTTTGTACAATCCAATTTATTTTTGACTGTTTTGAGTTGACTTTTTTATTATCTGTGTTTTATTTCTTTCATTTTTATTTAATTTTAGTTTATTTCAATTAAATTGTAATTGTATTTATGTAGTAATTAGTGTAACCTTACTAATTAATTAATTAAATAAATAAAAATAAATTGATTATTAAAGGGTATATATATATATATATATATTTTTACCACAAATCTCTTATTTTTCTACTATACAAAAATTACTTTGAATTTGGTTTTTTATCAGTCTCTCAACCCATGAAAATTTATTAATGATTCTGATTGAAGGCAAGTCTATATTTAACTCACGAAAAAATAATTTCCTTGAATTATAATTCGAATGCGTATTATTTAGTATATCATAAATAAAGACATAAAAGCTTTTGTTCAACAGCCGGCATCGTATTTACTGAGATAGCATAATAAACGTTGGTTAGACACTTTACATTCAGTAATTAAATAACTCTGAAGTATCACCAACGGGAAATCCTTTACATTAAAAACTAATCTTTTAATTGCACTAAGAAGGACTATTTTTATATTAGTGAATGATGTGACGAGCTAGTCGTTCACCTGATGTTAAGCGCACGGCCGCCCATAACAGAACAGTGTCACTCGGAACTCTAAAACAAAGAGTTTCGCACGACACTGCACTGCGCACATCATCCTGAGACATCAGAACAGTCTGGTCAGATTACTCAGCTGTGAGATCAGATCATAAAGTCTCAATTGCCCAGTAATTTCAGGTGATACTGATAAATCATAAGACGTCGACACCCCTGTTTAATGAATAGTTAGCACAGTCAGGGTGCACGTACGCATGCTTAGATATACGTGCCGTACAAAAGCGAACCGACATGGAACAAACAGTACCATTTTCCATTGAACCCATAGACTCCAATAGGCATTGTGCGTCGCATCCGCAACCTTCTGCGAACCGTAGGCGACGTGTGGGTGCCTTCAATTGCGTTTTTAACTATCATTTGTATGAACGTACAAATCAGCCGTTGTGTTATGGAATGTTTTAAGGGTGGATTCATTCACGTATTTGAAACGGTCGAAAACGCCTTTTAATGAATCAATTGAAGGGTTCAGAATAAAAAGGATTTAACTGTCAAATTGATAGTTTCGAGAAAATTGACTTTAAACTTCAACGGCTTCATTTTAATGTACAGTGCTTGCTTATAAGGTAATAGAAAAGGTTTATGTAAGTTTCAGTTGCCTAAAAATGTATTAATTCTGTCTTAAAATACTAAATATAGTACTCATTCATGCAATTACTGTAAAAATATAATATAATAAAATAATTATAATAATGTTTTATGCTAAGTGAACTGTATTCTTGTGACAGATAAACCGTTATTAGACTCAAAATCTCGAGATATAAGTCCCATTTCGGTATTTTGAGAATGTATTATTGTAGATAATTTCACGCTGAATCCAACGATACCCATAAGTCATTTTGTGAAAAAAAACAGTTAAACCCTTTTTGTTCTCACCCCTTCAATTGTGATTAATGTTGGATTAGACTGTGCACATAATATGAAATTTAGGTCATTTCTAAATTTAAAAAAGGAGGTTCCTTGTTCGACTGTCTCTATTTTTATGTTCACCGATTTCTCCATGATTTTTGGACTGATTTAAGTTTTTTTTTTTTGTTTGGTAGAAGAATATTGCGTGGTCCCATGTCAATTTGGTGAAGGTCCGATAAAGATCTTCAGAGACAAACTACGGAACTCTTAAAATCCAAGTATTTCCTAAAATATGGCGATTGACGTAGACTTTTGCATCTTTTTGAAAAGGGTATTTATTATAACAATTACTTACCTAATAGGTAGAGTAAGAGAAACTCTCTGCGTTTCCGACTTTGGTCCATTTATTCTTATTAGTATTACAGGTAATATGCTTTTTTTTATGTTACGAAATGACATGACGAGCTAGTCGCTCGACTGATGTTAAGCAACACGACAGCCCATATCAGTTACAGTAACACTTAAAACTCTAAATTATAGTTACGTGTGACACTGCACTACGCAGGCCATTCTGAAACATCATCACAGTCTAGCAATCAGATTACTAGACTGTGAGATTAGGTCATAAAGTCTCATTTGCCCAGTAATTTCATTAGCTACAGTGCCCTTCAAACCGGAACACAGTAGTGCTTGCGCACTACTGCTTGGATTTCTATATTAATATAACGCTTCGTCCTGTAAATGACTGACTGATTTACAGACACCGTACGGATATCTCTTTTACTGTCTTTGCCGATGGGTATCAGACCTGATATTTGAAGGTTGTCCTCTTTGATATCGGCGCAGGGGTGTACTAAGAAAAGGTTTTTAAAAATTCTACCTCTAAAGGGGTAAAATGGGATTATTACCATCTGTCACCTAAGGAGGACCATTTATCATCTGACCCCTTTGTTGCTATCGAGGGACAGATGTTACTATACATATAGATTTAAAAGGTTTCATCTGTTCCCCCATCGCTATCAAAGGGGCAGATGGTAATTCATATTCCTAGGTAGGAGGACAGTAATAACGACTGGCTGCACAGAATGACAAATAATACCTCAGTAGAATACTAGAAGTAAAAGAATTGTAAGTTGATTCTTTCTTATTACAACCATTTCAACAAACATTATTATTTCATTGCTTTATTTAATTACACTCATTATATATTTATGTGTTGTACGAAACAGAGTGCTATATAGCTTCAAAGAATTACTACTTCGTTTATATTTATTTTGTCTAGGATGTGTATTGGATTACCTAAATATTACCAGACCATTAAGTTAAAGTTTATATACATTTTATAATTTACGACATCGGGGAAGACCCGGTATATTTTTACGTTCGTTTTAAAGAGATTATTATTAAAATAATACCTAATATCACGAACCTCATAAACAGTATGCACTAGGAGTGCCCCACGTGTCCCCTTTACAACCAACTTACGGGGCTAACTACATAACTTACATAATTTAGTTACATCAAGACAAATGCTGTAAAGATAACACTAAGCTATAAATTATAAATCTTTTTTATTTATACCTACTAACAGCTGAGCTTGTAGTTCCCTGCTATTTGACTACTATATTTTTATTAGATACATAAATAATATACCTCAAGAAAATAGATAACTGTGAAAACAAAACTTGAATATCTCAAAAAATGACTAAGTTACAGGCATTTTAAAATACAGAAATAGAAAGAGACAACTCAAACACGCAGTGACGTCAGTTACCAGTCCTCACAGTAACTCATTACTAAGCTGTGGTAGCTCTACGTACAATCTTTTTGGCATGTGACGTCACAAGCCATGCCTTCATAGTAGCTGTGAGGAAGCTCAACACGATCCCTGTTTTGCGAGAAAGGGACAGGCGATGAAACTTTAAAAGCATACTCCGTGATTAATTTACCGATTTTACTTATTTTTACAATGATTACATTCATTTTTAACCTACTTTATGAAAATAATATTTACTTGTTCATTTTTAATAGTAGTCAAATAGCCTATTATCTCGGTATTTTTTCTAGGCACAAGTCAGCCTAATAATACGGAATATTTCACTGCATTAACGATTTTAATCTCAATCTTTACAGAAGACTACCATCACTAAAGAAAGTTCATAAATTCATTTCATGTGCATGGTGTAGGTGGTGTAGCAATCCAGTGGGATGAAAGTGCTCTCTCTGGCGTGGGCACAGATCCAGTCCTAATGATATCAACATGTAGATAATATTTATCCTACGATGAAAACCTTCAAGACCTAAAATTACACTAATATTATAAAGGTCAAAGTTTGTATGTGTGTGTGTTTGTCACTCCTTTACGCTCAAACGGCTGATGAAATTGGATGAAATTTGGTACCAAGATAGCTTATACACTAGATTAACATATAGGCTACATTTTATCCCAGAAAAGTGAAATTTTCTCGTGGGATGAGTAAATAATTAAAATACTTTTTATCCGCGGGTGAAACCGCGGGGCGCAACTAGTGTTAGATAATATTAGAGTTTTATCATGAAAGTATCTAAATTTATCATCACGAATCTAAACTACTATTATAAAGAGAAAAGGCTCTAAAACTACTATACCGATTTAAAAATTATTTCACTATTAGAATCCTACATTATCCCGGATGAACATGGGTGAAAGAATATTTTCAAAAAAGTTGAGGATCCGTATGACAACGTCCATAATGTGGAAAACCCAAAGTGTGAAAAAAATAACAAATCAATCATATTATTTAAAACCGCTAGTATTAAATAAAATGAATGATTTAATAACTTACAGCCCAAGCTCTTAGGCTAAGTCCTTAGAAACTTGATATTTGGAGGTTGAATTCCTTTCAGGGGTGAAACTAAGAAAGGGTTTTTGATAATTCAACTCCTAAGTTGTACCTGTAAAGAATGTAAATATGGATGTGTGGATGAATTCACGGAATGCCTTTATATTAGGTCTTTACCTATGAAATTGCCGTTTTGTTTGAAAAAAGTTAAAGTATTTTTTTTTCGAACTTATTTATTTCTTTTATTCAAAGTAATCACCCCTGCAATCAATGCATCTTTGCCAACGCTGTGGCAGTTTATGGATGCCCTTCTTGAAAAAATCAGCAGGACGGGAGACAACAAACTCTTCAAAGGCGTTTTGTACTGCCTCTCGGGAATTGAATTTTTTTCCCGCTAAAAGTTGTCCAAATTTTGGAAAAAGTAATAGTCGGTAGGCGCAAGATCTGGTGAGTATGGCGGATGAGGGAGAGCTTCCAAACCCAACTCATGCAGCTTAGAGACGGTCTGTTGTGCAGTATGGGGTCGTGCGTTGTCGTGAAGTAGCAGTGGAGACGACCGATTGACCAAAGCTGGTTGCAGACGTGCGAGTTTCGCCATCATTGTGGTCAGTTCTTCAATGTACACATCTGCAGTAATGCTCTCGCCGTTTTGTAAAAAGCTACGATGAATCACACCAGCACTAGACCACCAAACTGTGACCATCACCTTTCTAGGGGTCATTTTTCGTTTTGCACATTGCTTTGGTACCGAACCAGGATCTAACCAACTTGCTGAGCGCTTTCGATTGTCAAAAAAAATCCATTTTTCGTCGCACGTAACAATTCGGTTCAAAATTCCTTCATTTCTGTGCCTGTTAAGCAGCGCAAGGCAAGTCTCGACGCGTACGTTGCGCTGGCGATCGTTAAGTTCGTGGGGCACCCATCTATCAAGCTTTTTTATCTTGCCAATCTGTCGAAAATGGACCAATATTGTTTTGATGCTAACATCAAAAGCTGCTGCCAGCTCAGCTGTAGATTGAGATTCATCAGCTTCCACAATCGCCTTTAATTCATCATTGTTGACCAAAGTTTCCGGACGACCACGAGGTTCATTTTTCAAGTCAAAATTCCCAGAACGGAACCGAGCAAACCAATAACGGGTTGTACGTTCGTTTGTACAGTTCTCTCCGTAAACGTCGTTGATGTTACGTGTCGTTTGTGCCGCGTTGGTGCCACGGCGGAACTCATATTCCATAATTACACGAAATTTCAAAGTATCCATTATGAGGAAAAATGTTGAAATGTAATGAAAATACAACGCTAATCAATAAACAAAAGACTTATATTGTAAATAGAATGTCATATTTTTAAAACAAAATTAATTTGAATTTAGAATTCATAGCCAATCAAAACTTTTTTTTGTTTGAAAAAGTCTGTACTGCAATACGGCAATTTCATAGGTAAAGACCTATTATATTTGAGTTAGTACGTATATGAAAACTAGCGGCCCGTCCCGGCTTCGCTCGGGTGGACGTTTAACCAAAAACAATGTATCACGCACCGGCGCCATCTACTTAAAATGTTAATTTGTCCGGAATTTTTCCTGAATTTTCTTTGCTATAAACCTCACGGAGCCCGAGACCTTTCCAACGAATGCAAAACCGTGGAAATCGATTCGTGCGTTCTGGAGTTATAGCGTCAGGAAGGAAAACCCGACTTATTTTTATATAGTAGATTGTATGAAAAAACTCAATTACAAAAAAAAGACACGTTTAATTCTGTTTGTACTACATAATCGCAGATTACAGTGTAATACAATAAAAATAGTCCATTAGAAATTTACCACCAGGTTTTACAATTTCTAAGTCTTGAGCACTACATAGAAGAAAAAAGGAAGAAAATATATGGGAAAGAAAGGTTCTCAAGTGGCGACCACTAACCGGAAGACGCAGCGTAGCCTGGCTTCCACCAGGTGGAACGATCACCTGGGGGGAAACGAAACTTTGATTGCAATGCAACAGGAGAAATTTCCATACTAACTATGCACATAAACTGCGTATTGAGACAGTCAAATCCATACGAATTTGGGTTTCTGATGGTTGCAATCGAGTTACGCGATAGGCCAGCTGGTCAGAGCCGCGGGGAGTCGTTGGATGTAAGAGGTAAGCAGCCACTCAAAGTGGCCCTTAATGGCTAATTTTCAGCAGTGGACGCCTTCAGTTTCCTGATGATGATTACTATTATTATTATTATTTATTTATTTATTTATTATAACAATGTATTATCTAACCCTCTTATTTTTGTTTTTGTTTCGGTTCCACACTATTGTGTATTTAGCCAGTGTCAAGTAATTGATAATTTCTCAAGTTCAACTATATATATATATGTGTGTGTGTCAAGTCATAGTCTAGTCTAGTCAAGTCATACTCCTAGTAAAGTGGTGGCAACTTTACCAGAAGCCTCTATGTAGTTTTGGAAACAACACAGGAAAAAAACGTTTCACCATCATTATACCACTTTCCCACACTTATGCATGTAGTCCAGCACTTAACGAATAAAATGCCACCAATTTTATTCACTAACACTGTAAATAACACAAGTTTTGGAAAATAATATAATGCAGTGACGCGATCTTTTTCGTTTTCCCGCCGAAACTCCATATGTATTATCTAACCCTCTCAGTCTGTAAACTTACATTATATGTTAATAATTATGTACAACAGCTTAAACTATCGATTGTTTGTGCAATAAGCTTACCATTTCACATTTTATGGGCTTGTGTAAAGGTACCTTAACAAAGCACCTATTTGTCTGTCAATTCTACATACCAAACCTTAATTAAATCTTGATTTATTACGATAATAATTAATACGATATATTGAATTAATTTACAATATACATAAAATGTTATGTAGGAGTAAATCAATTTGTATAAAGCACATTTTACACTATAATATTATAATTAACGCCCATAAAGAAGCATTTACTTACACGCTACTTTAGTTACGTTTTCTCCTCGTTACGTCAAAATCTGCGGTCACCAAAACGCCTGCCAAGCGTAGCCATGATTATGTCAAACCCTATGATTAGCGCCTAAAGTGACGTTTTATGGAGGAGGCTTATTGATGCCTATACGTAATAACTATTTACTTGGCTAGCATGCTACACCTTCGATCACATCGTCACTTCCCATTAGGTGAGAGCGTGGTCAAAGGCTAGACAAGATTAAAGTAAAAAAAAAAAAACAACGTGTGAAAACTTTTCTTCTCTTTAGCTCTCGCTTACTAATCTCTCTTATTACTAAAGTTTAAAACTATTTAAATCCTCAAAATACAAAAATTCCTCAACCCATGAAATATGACTAAAAGAAGTTTTTTTAGGCGCCGTGCCTTTGTAAAGGAATTTCATTCATGAGACATTCATTCAACGTTTTTTTGTTTGCGTAGGGCTGTCAAAAAATGAACGTAATAGGCGTTAAGGGCAAGCTTTAGCGACATGCCGTCTACAATAGCCCTTTGCTATACAGTATGATGTTTTTAGACCTCTGTAGGCAACTTAAGATGAAAGTCAAATGTGTTAATAATGAATGCTGGAAAAAAATTGTAGCTAGAGCAAATATTTCGTTCTATAAGAGTTAATGTGACAGGATAGGTGGTTCGGTGTGGTTGTGTTTTACTGGTAGTTTTATCCCTGTAAATTTTTTTGTTTGTCTCTGAGGTAATTTCTTGACCTATATAAGAATGAGACCACGAGATGCCTCTTATGTTCAGTGGATACATAAAGTGATTGGTGATAATTTATATAATATTTATATATAATATAATAATAATAATATGCGTGGACATCTCACACAACGCCATCTAGCCCCAAACTAAGCAAAGCTTTTGTTATGGGAACCAGATAACTGATACAATACTTAGATACTGTAAATACATACATAAAATACAATATAACACCCAGACACAGAACAAACACCTATATTCATCACACAAATGTTTGTCCTGGGTGGGAATCGAACCCACAACCCGCAGTTTAGAAGGCAGGGTCACTACCAACTGAGCTATCGGACAGTCAATTATAGTTATAGTGTCATTAGTTTTAATTAAGTGGGAACTAATAATTGTTTTAATTTTTAATTTTCATTTTATTATTTAAACACACTGATATATACCTTTGGATGGGCACTACAGTTTTCTGTTTTTTTTTTTTTGTACAACAGCGTGATATATATTTCAAAATAGCATCTTTATGATTTAGTATCTATAATTATAAAAGTAAAAACATCATTTTAAATATTACACTAGTCGTTAGTGGACTAACAAATGCAGATCTGTGTAAACCATTTCAAATCTATTTTCATCACAGTTTAAAGAAAAAACAATAATTGACTCTAATTTTAATATATCGATTTTCATATCCAAACTTTCAATAAGATACCATGTTAAAATGAGATCATGTTAAGGCACAAAAGCCATATGAATATTTTTAACATTTTCTATCTTTTTGTAAAAAAAATATTAAAACGCATTCACCCTGTACAGCATTCCATAACCATGGTCTACGAATAGAAGTTGCTCTAGGTGTTCACCAAAGAACGCCGCGCTCTGTTCCGAGAAGAATGCGCGGCATACCAGCGGAGATTTAATTATTTTACCCCAGATTGTATCACCAACTGACACGTACGTATGAAGAAGGAATTCATTTGAAATGGGCTTAAGTATTAGTTACTTGGTGGCATTTATGACCACACTATAACCTATTATAGGTAACCGGAGCAAAGTGAAGGGTATTATGTGTTTGGTTATATCCATTGATATATTTTCTCCATATTAATACAGATGCGATGAGTTTAGTAGTCTATTAATAATCATTAATAGTTGAACGGGATAAAAAGTCCTATATCCCATGTATGTCTCCTGGTTTTAAGCTACCTCCCCGCAAATTTTTAGCCAAATCGGTTCATCCGTTCTTGAGTTATAAATAGTGTAACTAACACGACTTTCTTTTATATTTATATATATATATATATATATATATATAGATTTATTGACGTACACACCATAAAAAATGAGTACTATAAAGTAAAAGCCAAAAGTAAACTAAATAGTGCCAAAAACTGTGTTTTACAGGTAGTTTTTAGAACTATTTTTTTTTTTATTATGCTACTTTACCATATACTCCTGGGTGCGTGCTCTTTTTTAATATACTACTTACATATTTGTGTTATTATTATTATTATTATTTTTAACAAAATCAATATAGGAGGGACTTATATATCCTTTTTTTGGACACTATATAAATATCGGGAATATCAATTACTTTATTTCTATCTACACCAAGGGCAGCAATTTTTTTGTTTGTCTCTGACGTAATTTCTTGACCTTAATGCGGTGGTGTATACTAAGTACCTATAACCAAATGAGTACCTATAAAAACCGTTCACAAGCGGATCGATCCATTTTTAAAACTTGAGTAAAAACTGAAATATCGCGGAGTTGAAAACTATAATAGGTAGTATAATTGGTTGATCTCGGTAATATTAGCTATTAGATTAGCTATCTGTGTGACAAATTTCATTCAAATCAGTTTATAAATACTAGCGTAAAATTCACACAAACAATCAATACAATCAAATAGACAAGGTTTCAATTTATATCATTAGTAAGGATAGGATAAGTACTTAAAATCGCTCCAATACGGTGACAGGGAATGAAAAGAGATCACCAAGTTAACTAACAGCAGAAATCACTGAAATCACCTTTTAATTGGTTAGCTATCTTGATATTCCCAAATTGATTGAGAGTGGTACCTAGCCAGGTGCGCTAGCGTATAGGCCAGCTCCATTTTCATGCACAATTTATTTAAAACTTTCATCACCTAAATAATACGCACTAGATACTACGTACTGTCACCAGACATAACATGTCATGTGAAACATGTGTACAATCAGCACTGCGCAGCTGAGATGCAAGCGTCGGATTCAAGAAAGCTCCTAATGAGTCCAGGCATATCAAATACTTAGCGCGACTGCTAGGCGCCAGAGTATTGTTCGTCCATAATATATCTACTAAGTTCAATCTTGGGTCACACCTGCACGATTCAAAGAGCGAAAGAAAATATCGAACTTATTATTATTATTGTAACAGTTTTTATTCAGTTTCTTCAATTAACATATAAACATTAAAATGAGACAGCCTCTGTGGTGTGGTGGTTGAGCAGGTCGGCTCATAACCCGGAGACGGCGGGTTTGATTCTCGCGGCAGGATAAGTATTTGTGCAAAGAAAAAAAAAACGCAAATACTTGTTCTGAGTCTGGGTGTTGTGGGACCATGGTCCTCGTAGTTCCTGGGTCACTAGATACAGAGAATCCTAGTTAGTGTCAACGATCTATGTATGTGATCATTGCACGTTATTATTATTAAAATAAACTAGACCTAAAATCTAAACTATACTTACCTAAAAACTTAAAAAACTACAAGTAAAGAATTTATAAATAACCCGTTGGTGGAGGGAAACGTGCCCAGAATGCTGGCAGCATTACCACGTTGAATGGCAATGCTTATTTTCCAGCATTCTAGTCACCTGATGCCTCCACTTAACGTTTGTAGCCCTTACATTAAAAACTAATCAATTGATTACGCTAAGCAGGCGATGCTGCCATATAAATCATAAATATTTACTGTTAGGTATGTTGTAGACGGGCCACGGTTACCAGAATTCAGTAGTCGGTCCCTTGATACCCATCAAACTTAACTCCATCTTTTCGTAAACTGTTGTTTACTGGAAGTAAATGCTACTTTAACTTTAACTTCGGCTATATACTCATACTTGTTTAATTTATTTATCTTCCTATCTTAGCTTTGCAGTCACGCTGATCGCCCAGGTGTGCACAAAGCTTAATCGCCACCAATCGCTTTGATTAGCGCCCCGGCGCCGGCGCATCTCGAATATCTCCCCAAAAAACATCAATAAAAACTCAAACGCCAGGTAACTCCACGTTTACCAGACGAATAAATCAAACCGAGGCCCCTAACAACTTATGACATAAACTCCTTTATTATTCACACGTAAAAAATGAATAGGATTTAAATTTGGGACGGAGCGCGGCTCGAATAACATTGTGGGATCAAAACACTTTTATTTTTCAATTTTTTTTAAATGGAACAATTAAACGGACGTGATCGACGCGACAAAAAATATCTTAAGCATTTAACTCCGGGCGGGAAAAGGTGCAGATTCCTTATATTATGTTTCTTGGAAGTCAAAGCTTAAAATACGGAGAGCGAAAATGATTAATATAAAACTTTGGTATTTGAGAATGAATAGACTATGAATAATAATACCAACCGGAAAAACTACATTTAGACAGATGAAATGTTATGGAGAACACCTAATTTACCTACCACCACATACAACGCATTGCCTGTCCAATGTATGTAGGTACATAATAATTTTGTTAGTCAGACTTGTACACAAAGAACGCATGTTTGTGTTTTGTGTGGTAAATCCTTAAATTAATTGGAAAATACGCACAAATATATGCGTAAATAATTCTCTGTAACCGGCATGTTATGTTATTGACATGTCAAAGGCAAACCATAGGTAAAGGGAAAGGTGTCATAGGTATAATTATTAATTTGGAAAATTTGAAAAAACAATTGAAAATATATAAATAAATAAATAAATATCTGTGGACATTTCACACAGCGCCATCTAGCCCCAAACTAAGCAAAGCTTGTAGTATGGGAACCAGATAACTGATACCTACATCTTAAATACTTTTTGTTTGTAAATACCTACATACATATAATACAACATTATATGTTGCATAGCAATGCCTTATCCCCCTTCAACTTGAACAACGTTTGGTTTTGACTTATAAAAGTATAGATATATTCATTCAGCCTTATTAATAAACACGAAATAGCTTTGGATTAGTTACCATCTTTTGTCTCTTTCCATCCAGCTAAATATTTCGGTAGCAAAAAAAGGACAAAAGCTTAAGTAACTAGACTAGACTAATACCGTTTATTAATAAGGCTGAATCAGCTCGAAAGCATCGAAATTTTAACAGCTCCTAAGTTCGCACTTATCTATATATCCCCCGGTTTCTCTTACGTTTGTCAAGCTCGTCTCAAGTGATAGGTACTCTACGCTTATTGGTTGAAGACAGCAGATGATCAACAAGCAACCAATGAGCGTTCTCGGTCTTCCAAGTTGACAAGAGTTTAACAAACGTATGAGAATTAAGAACTCGGGGGTAAGTGTTGTTTAGGTAAGTTGTCTTTTATTGACTTCATGAAGGCGGCCATGTCTATCTAACTATTTCAAATAATAAAAACATCGAAATCGGTTCACCCAGTCGAAAGTTCTAAGGTAACAGACACAAATATAGTCGAATTGAGAACCTCCTCCTTTTTTTTGAAGTCGGTTGAAAACCAGACGGTAAGTCAAGAACGACATCATTATGACGTCATCATTATCGTTAGTAGTAGGTTAACTAGTAACAAAGTATAATGTATAAGTACATACTTACTACTACACACACATACAAATAGCTCGTGCAAAACTTTATGAGCTCTCGGAAGTTAGGCCCGAGTCCCAAACTGCGCATGGTGCAGTTGAGTGCATTCTATAAGCGGCCATACAGTAATTATAATAACGCAGCCATCCACGCTAACTTCCGAGAGGTCATACAGCCTTATTAATAAACACGAACTAGCTTTAGACTAGTTACACCATCTTTTATCTATTTCGATCTAGCTAAATATTCCAGTAGCAAAAAAAGGACAAAAGCTGAAGTAACTAATCCGAGACTAATACCCGTTTATTAATAAGGCTAATAAAGATTTGCGCGAGCTATACTAGTGGTTGAAAGAATTAAACAGTTGACTTCTTTCAACCGCTGAAAGAATTCAACAGTTTGAATTCTTTCAACCACTGAATTAACTAGGCTTGTTTTAAAATAAACATTTCATCGGCAATCTATTGGCAATAAAAAACGCGTGCAAGTACGTATGAGTCATATCCTCTAATGTTCCAACGTTATGATCATTCATGTCTAACCCAATGATATTGGAAGCTGTTAAATAACCATATAAAAATCAATAAAAACTTCAGTCGGCAACATTAAAAGATCAACGCGTGAACTGCGGTCTGAGGCGTCTATTATTTAATTAGTCTAAGGCAATAAACTACTTTTTAAAGTTTAGACAACTGTGTCTGGACCGTGACTAGAGTAGATTTGGACGTTGAGTGTGACTTTGACCTGACTTTGAATACTAGAATAGTTCTTCTAATGAGAGTTTATATCAAATCTTTACAGTCAAGTGGTTTGTGGCTGTAGTAGCCACATAAATATTTTAAATTAAAATCAGTTTTAATAAAAATGAACCAGATTATTAATACTACTAAGGATGATAATTTCCTTTTTCCTTAGAGATTCATATCTTATTTGTTACAATTTCAAACTTCTTTCAGAGTGCGTTAATCGGTATGAGGTAGTTTTCAGGTTTAGACATATTAATGACTACAAGTCACTTAAAAAATACTGAGGATCTCTGAGAAGTGTCTAACCAGGGTTCTAAGTGGCAATGTCACATTAATCGCACCGTATTTAGCAGAAATATTTAATACGTGCTAATTCAAGCGCCTTTTTTTACTTCAAACTTGTCTAGAATTTGACCATCATCTCACCTGATGGGAAGTGACGAACCGATCGAAGGTGTAGCATGCTAGCCAAGTAAATACCTATTTACTCTTCTCTTGAACACGCCCGGGTCAAATTTCGCCGGAAACACAGACGCTGGTAGGGCATTCCATTCCTTAGCCGTTCTAATCAAGAATGTGGAATCAAATCGCTTGGTACGAATGGGTGGTATTTTGACCACGAAGGGATGGCGTTTAGCCGAGCGTCTAGTAGTCCGGTAGTGGAATGGTGATAGGGGAATGAGATCATGCAGTTCTTGTGCGCATTCACCGTGGTGTAATCTGTAGAAGACCGATAGACTTGCCACTTTACGTCGATGTGCTAGGCTCTGGAGCCTTTCACCAACCAAAGTGTCGTCGTCAATAAGCCTTTTTTTTAAATATGCTTATCATGGAAGCGTCTGGCTGCATATCACCTGTGACGTTAAGTCTCAATATTCCACGCTACACCCGCGTTGAGAACATAAGAAAGGCTACCGGAAGTGCTGGAACAGATTTGAACATGATGGCTGAACAGACGAACAGAAAAAAATCTAATAGATAATGCGTTACTTACTTAGGCTAGCTGAAGTTGAAAGTGAATTATCAAGTATTATTCAATTTTAATTTATTCAAACTATCATCCAGCGCGTATTCCAATTTTTTTCTGTTATTTTTCATTTATTCTAATTTCAACGGGTAATAGTGTTATTTACGATGAAAACATCTAGTTTTTCAAATAACGATTTCATATGATCATCATTAACTTGTAAATACCCACTAAATATAAAAGGTAAAAAAGAAGAAAGAATAGAAAAAGAAGCATGAACTCCATTCGGTTGTGCCATTATCTCCGATCACTCGCATCCAACCACCGACGATTTCATACGCGTTCTCTCAATGATTATAACTATTTCTTAGCAACGACCGGCAAGTATGACACAGACCGGTAAATACTTTTCGAAACAGCTCTAGCGGTTCAATAATTTTCCACGGACAGTATACGATCGGTCACAGAACATCATAAAACAAATTCACGTTTTACTAGCCTGGGAAATTTGATACAACTCAGGCTGGAGTCTAGACGATAAAAAACAGTTATTTAGACTTAGAATTTATTGATCAACGCACACTTGCTGCGTTGTAGGCAAAATAATGTTTCGTGATTGCATCGACGCCGTATCCGATTTTGGAGAATTTCTAAGCACTATTACTAGCACTCTGCGTTCGAAAAAGTTGATCGAAAGCAAAGATATCGTCGTTGTAAAATGTGTAGAATATGCGAAGGATATTTGTCTATTTATAGCGTGTGAACTAGTGTTAAGCAATTAGACGACGCTACGTTATTCATATAGATGAATCAGTGGATTGCGGTTCTCTTTCTCTCAGAGAAGTATGTGTGCGTTACCCGGACACAACTTTGGGATCCCATACCCAAAGGTGACCGGATTACTAAGCCTCTAAAGTGTGAGCCTGTCGGTCTGTCTGTCCGAACTACGTATATATAGCTAATCTCACGAACCTTATCTAATAGTAAGACGGCAGAAAATTTTCAAAGATTTTTTATGCTAAAATGGGCTCACGTTTGAAAACATGTCACCTGATGCGAAGTGATATAGTTGTGTAAGGTGGACCACGCTTGCCCAAGCTCATGAGATGCCTATTCACTCTTGATTTATTGAGACCCAGGTTATACCTACCAAGGAAGAATTAAATCAAATCAAACGGTTTGAAGGGCACTGCAGCTAGTGAAATTACCGGGCAAATGAGACTTTATGATCTAATCTCACAGTCGAGCAATATTATTACCAGACTGTGCTGATGTCTCAGGATGATGTGCGCAGTGCAGTGTCACGCGAAACTTTATATTTTGCAGTTCCGAGTGACACTGTTCTGTTATGGGCAGCCGTGTCGTTTAACATCAGGTGAACGACTAGCTCGTCACAACATTGACTTAAATAAAAATAAAAATCTTAGCATTTATTTGCATAAAAACATTGTTAAATAACACAATAATAGCAGGTCTTCGGTGAGTAATAAAATAGTCAATACAGGTTGTTTGTTATACAATAGTTTACAAATCTTCAAAGTCAGTGTAAACTGGTTCGCATAAAAACTAGTTGGGCAATGTAAGTCACTTATTTAAATTAATAAAATAATATGATAAAAGGCACAAATAAAATAAAGCAATCGCTCAATAGTATTGCTGTACAACTAATTAATTAATATAGCTAAGTTTATATAATTATGTTTAAGCGTCAAAGCGGGTTCGATTTCCGCGTCAGGACAAGTATTTGTGCACAGAAATAAAAGCGCAAATCTTTGTCCTGAGTCTGGAGGTTGTGGGACGATGGTCCTCGTAGTTTTTTTTTTATGTTAAGGAATGACGTGACGAGCTAGCCGTTCGCCTGATGTTAAACGACACGGCTGCCCATATCAGCTGCAGTGTCATTCGGAACTCTAAAGTATAGTTGTGTATGTAAGTATGGTTCGCGTGACACTGCACTGCGCACGTCATCCAGAGACATCAGCACAATCTAGTAATAAGATTACTAAACTGTGAGATCAGATCACAAAGTCTCATTTGCCCAGTAATTTCACTAGCTACAGTGCCCTTCAAACCGGAACACAGCAGTGCTTGCGCACTACTGCTTGGCGGCAGAATAACTGGCAAAGCGGTGGTACCTACCTAGACGAACTTTGCAGTAAAGTCCTACCACCTAGTAAAAAAAAAAAAAGTTCCTGGGTCAATAGACACAAGGAATCCTAGTTAGGGTCCAGGATCTATGTAAGTAATCGTTGGGCGTTTTTATTATTATTATTACGTACTTTATTACTAAAGAAATTATAGTAGTTTATATTAACATTCTGTCGGTTTTTTATTATTTATCTATTATTATGCAAATAATAACAGAGATATTACAATTAAGTCATTAATAACCATATTATTAACCTGGAAAATTCTAATATCGTTTGATTGCTTATACCGAAGCTATGCCCTATCTAACGGGATTTTTCCAATCACTTCATAAGGTAAATAACTCATGGTTTTATTACCCACAGGAAGTTAAAATGTTTTCAAAAGTACGGTAGGTTAAATAATAATGGCGTTTTACGTATGATCTCATTAATCATCAAAACACGTCACAAATGTACTGTAACCTAATAAGGTCCAGGAAGGAAAACTAACCGATATTTTAACCTTACGAATATGTCCTTGGCATTGAACTGATTATTTACATTACAATATTAATACTTTTTTTTATGTTTTGGCTCCACACTTTTGTGTATTTAGCCAGTGTCAAGTAATTGATAATTCATCAAGTTAATAATATTTCACGCAAATATGTGTCAAGTAACAGTCGAAGTCATCAAATCAAGTCATAGTCTAGTGAAAGTCATACTCCTAGTAAAGTGGTGGCAACTTTACTTGAAGTTTCTATCGCCTCACCGCATTGTATTATTTTCCAAAACTTGTGTTATTTTCAGTGTTAGTGCATAAAATTGGTGGCATTCTATTCGTTAAATGCTGGATTACAGGCGTCAGTATGGGAAAATGGTATAATGATGGTGTAACGTTTCTTTTCGTGTTGTTTCCAAAACTCCATAGAAGCTTAAAGTAAAGTTGCCACCACTTTACTAGGAGTATGACTTTGACTAGACTATGACTTGACTTGATGACTTCGACTATAACTTGATATATATTTGCGTGAAATATCATTAACTTGATAAATTATCAGTTACTTGACACTGGCTAAATACACAAAAGTCTGGAGCCAAAACTTAAAAAAAAAAGTAAATATGGGATACTCGAGTGTGAGTCACATCTTATTAACAAACGTCAGTTTATAGATGCCCATACAACTGCATTACATAACTCAGTGACATTGGTACGTGGTGATCAATGAATTTCACCAAATCAACACACCGGTCAATTAGAAATGACGCAAGTGGCATCGTCGGCGGGGTATGGCAACCCAACATGGCCTACTGACGCGGTATTAATCGATATATTGTTGAAATTAATTATTTGTTTGTTACAACCAGGTGTAAGATCCGAAAATAAAAATCTTTGACTTGTTATAATGTCATTAACATTTAAATGGGCATGAGTAATACACCTGGTGTTTTGTCATCTGGGTGTCAGATTTCACCTGTATTAAGTTTCCAACCGTAGTAGAATAGGTAGTTTTTCTTAAATATTTTAGTATTCTAATATTTAGAATAATTATAAAATGTAATTATACGCAATGTAATCTCAACATAGGCCAGCCTGAAACATCTTTAACACAAAGAGATACGGTGTCACAGTAAAATTCAATGATTCTTAGTAACCTACGCCATTTTTTTTAATTCTTCATATACAATGTATTTATGCCCTGGCCCGATAGCTCAGTTGGTAGTAACCCTGCCTTCTGAACTGTGGGTTGTGGGTTCGATTCCCATCCAGGACAAACATTTGCGTGATGAACATAGGTGTTTGTTCTGTGTCTGGGTGTTATATTGTATTTTATGTATGTATTTACAAACAAAAAAAGTATCTAAGTATTGTATCAGTTATCCGGTTCCCATAGCACAAGCTTTGCTTAGTTTGGGGCTAGATGGCGTTGTGTGAGATGTCTACACATATTATTATTATTATTTATTCACTGTGCCTGACGCTAAGCGATGACGTGGTCTACGACGGGACATGCTTGTTTATAGGCATATTTACAATGTGTAAATAATTACGTTTATACTATTCATCATCATCATCATCATCATCATCATCAGCCTACAATAGTCCACTGCTGGACATAGGCCTCTCCCAAAACACGCCACTGAGCCCGGTCTTCGGCTCTACTTTATACTATTACTTACGCTGAATAATGACAAAAATATCGCACTGTGACAATAAACCATTTTCACCAAATTCACCAAAAAACCTATATATTTTCACTAAAAAGGTGATTTGTAATTTTTGTACCTCTGAATAAAAGGTCGCTGTAGGTGAAATGACGTTGAAAGTGAGAAGTTAAGATGCTTGTTAGTAGGTAAGTTACCTACACAAGACCTAGATTTTAGTGGGCCACTGATTCATAATACCTACTACGTACCTATTTAGATATTATACGGTAAAATTGTTGTCCATATTAGTAAGCTCACTGCGTATCATCTCAATGGTCATACAAACAGTAAGGGTGTTGATCAAATGTACCTAGAGTAAATAAATTTCTAACAATACAAAATGGTCGCCCATATTTGGACTTTACATCTTTAGGGCAAAATAGTCTTATGTATTTTAAATTAATATTGTTAAGGTTGATTGAATATCATTAACTCAATGGACAACATTTCAATATTAGATACAATATTTTATTAATTATATTAAAAATACATGAAAAATAATAGGTACGTGTGGAACGAATAAAAAAAAGTATCAAAAATACTTGAAAATAAATAGAATCGAAAAATTAAAAATTAAGCGCTCAGTCATTGTACAAATTTGGCTTCACGCGTTGATATTGTATCTGCTCGTAATCAATTTTTTTTTTAATAGGTAATACCTTGAGAAAAATGAATGTATAAATCTGATATATTTATATGAGCAATTTAGATTTTCTTAAGAGAATAATATTAGGTCTTTACCTATGAAATTGCCGTTTTGTTTGAAAAAAGTTAAAATATTTTTTTTTCGAACTTATTTATTTCTTTTATTCAAAGTAATCACCCCTGCAATCAATGCATCTTTGCCAACGCTGTGGCAGTTTATGGATGCCCTTCTTGAAAAAATCAGCAGGACGGGAGACAACAAACTCTTCAAAGGCGTTTTGTACTGCCTCTCGGGAATTGAATTTTTTTCCTGCTAAAAAGTTGTCCAAATTTTGGAAAAAGTAATAGTCGGTAGGCGCAAGATCTGGTGAGTATGGCGGATGAGGGAGAGCTTCCAAACCCAACTCATGCAGCTTAGAGACGGTCTGTTGTGCAGTATGGGGTCGCGCGTTGTCGTGAAGTAGCAGTGGAGACGACCGATTGACCAAAGCTGGTTGCAGACGTGCGAGTTTCGCCATCATTGTGGTCAGTTCTTCAATGTACACATCTGCAGTAATGCTCTCGCCGTTTTGCAAAAAGCTATGATGAATCACACCAGCACTAGACCACCAAACTGTGACCATCACCTTTCTAGGGGTCATTTTTCGTTTTGCACATTGCTTTGGTACCGAACCAGGATCTAACCAACTTGCTGAGCGCTTTCGATTGTCAAAAAGAATCCATTTTTCGTCGCACGTAACAATTCGGTTCAAAATTCCTTCATTTCTGTGCCTGTTAAGCAGCGCAAGGCAAGTCTCGACGCGTACGTTGCGCTGGCGATCGTTAAGTTCGTGGGGCATCCATCTATCAAGCTTTTTTATCTTGCCATTCTGTCGCAAATGGACCAATATTGTTTTGATGCTAACATCAAAAGCTGCTGCCAGCTCAGCTGTAGATTGAGATTCATCAGCTTCCACAATCGCCTTTAATTCATCATTGTTGACCAAAGTTTCCGGACGACCACGAGGTTCATTTTTCAAGTCAAAATTCCCAGAACGGAACCGAGCAAACCAATAACGGGTTGTACGTTCGTTTGTACAGTTCTCTCCGTAAACGTCGTTGATGTTACGTGTCGTTTGTGCCGCGTTGGTGCCACGACGGAACTCATATTCCATAATTACACGAAATTTCAAAGTATCCATTATGAGGAAAAATGTTGTAATTTAATGAAAATACAACGCTAATCAATAAACAAAAGACTTGTATTGTAAATAGAATGTCATATTTTTAAAACAAAATTAATTTGAATTTAGAATTCATTGCCAATCAAAACTTTTTTTTGTTTGAAAAAGTCTGTACTGCAATACGGCAATTTCATAGGTAAAGACCTATTATTTTCCTGGTAGTCTTCCCGCGTTTTCTAATGTTTATATTAAACTCTCTGTTTTACTGCAAGGATACAAAATTCAAAATAATTTTATTCTATTATATGTTTATTATATCCAATGGTAGTAACTATTGGATAGAATAAACATATTATATATTATTCTTAGATTACTCTATCCAATGGTAGTAACCATAATTTAAAGAATAAAATAAACTCATAAATAAATAAAACCAACATATAATAGAATAAAATTATTTTTAAAAATGTGTTTGATTATGAACACATGACTGAAGTAAGACTTCTTTAGTTTAGCTCCATCTGTTGGCCGGTATAACTATGTTTTTGCTTCTTTTTTTATTTTATTTATTTAGGATCAACAAACAGTACACAACAAACATAATCTTAAAGTAGTTTAAGCCTTAGAATGTAGGTAGTTAGTGTACCAACAACGCTGACCACAAATTAATAAGAAATATAACGAAAACAGAACAGAGAGATGTAACTTAAGATATTTAGTAGGTAACTGATTCCTAACTATCGCCTTAAAGTGAGTATATAATTATATACTATAAAAAATAAAAAGTGTTTCTAGCATTCTAAATTACAATCCAAAGGTAAAAAAGAAACCTAAGATAGTTGTCGTAGTCGGCTTCGTTTAATGTGAATGTCCCCATTTCGACAATTGTAAATCATAATAAATGTAATTGTAAATCGTCATTTTACCGGACATACCAACATAATAATAAAAAAATTAACTTTGACGTTGATCAGAGATCTATGTGAACCAACTTCAACTTCCATTCGCCTCGCATTCACCAGCTTACTCCCAAAGTAAAGCGTGCGTAAAGAAGTTTTACTTCAAAATTAGAGAAGGCATTTGCTTTGTATTGATAAACTTCCACAGAGTATTAAGTACCCTTCATGCAGCACGAGCTGCATGTTTCAACTACAGTTCACTATGGACATAAGGCACTACTAGAGAACCCTTACTGTTACTCTGTTCTTAGTCCATGCCGAATACGTAATAACATATTTGTATAAATGATCATGTGTGAGGTGTGAATCACAATAAATATTGATGTTCTTGTTTTGCCATAAATATCAACGGACGGACGGAGCATTACTTTTATTATGACACTAATATATTTATAGTTAATTTAAAAATTGTATGTATGTGTGTATGTGTGTTTGTTACTTCTTCACGCTCAAACGGCTGTACCAAGATAGCTTATACACTAGATTAACATATAGGCTACATTTTATCCCGGAAAAGTGAAATTTTTCTGTGGGATTAGTAAATAATTAAGTAATTAAAAATACTTTTTATCCGCGGCAACTAGTAACTGATAAAACAAACAGAGTCGAAGCAACACGTGACTAAAATGCTAGCCTCTACTTCGGCCAATTGAGCATTGCCGTTCAACATGGCAATGCTGCCAGCATATTGGACGTTGCCTGCTGGTAGTGGTTTGTTAGATTAAGTTTTTTCTTTGTTTTCTGTTTTTTCTTAAAAATATAAATTGTACGAAGGGTTTTGGCGGGAAAACGAAAAAGATCACGTAACCGCATTATATTATTTTCCAAAACTTGTGTTAGTGCATAAAATTGGTGGCATTTTATTCGTTTAGTGCTGGATTGTAATCCAGCACTAAACGAAGGCATGAGTGTAGGAAAGTGGTATAATGATGGTGAAACGTTTTTTTTTCGTGTTGTTTCCAAAACTCCAGAAGCTTCTGGTAAAGTTGCTACCACTTTACTAGGTATGTATGACTTGACTCTGACTTGATGACTTCGACTGTGACCTGACACATTATTTACGTGAAATATCGTTAACTTGATAAATCATCAATTACTTGACACTGGCTAAATACACAAAAGTGTGGAGCCAAAACAAAAAAAAAATCACGAAACGTTTTATAGAAGTATTAATTTAATAAATACAAAGGGGACCTGGGCTGAAGCCCGAACATTATGTTACGTACATAATTTTCAAAGGAAACGCGTCTGGTAGAGAAGCAATTTACGAAGAAATTAAGAAGTGTTTTATGTAAAATACAAAATTGCATAATTTTACCTTGCAAAATTACGCACATGATAATTATAAGTGTCACGATCATAACCATGATAATGCGTATTCAATAATGCACGTTTTAACGCAACTCACTTGAATGCACAGTAACGGTTAAGTAGACAGTAGTAGCTTTATTAATAAACGGGTATTAGTCTCGGATTAGTTACTTCAGCTTTTGTCCTTTTTTGCTACTGGAATATTTAGCTGGATCAAAAGAGATAAAAAATGGTGTAACTAGTCTAAAGCTAGTTCATGTTTATTAATAAAGCTGTAGTAGTTTAATAGAATCAAATATTATCCATAATATAACACATAATTCTATTTAAGTTCAGACGACAACATTACAGCATACTTTAGATTTCGGAAATCATTTAGAATACGATTTTAGTCTTACATTAATGCCACAGTGAAGTGTGTCTTACGCTGTTACAAATAAGAGCTCGATGAACAGCTCGAAATAGGTAAGCATTAACGTACTACATCACTAGTGATGGGACAGGGTTCGCACAAACCCATAATATCTACATAATGACCGGGTCCAGTAGTTTGCAATGTTCATTAATTCATTACAAACAATCGTCTGTTATTATTACAGCGGTAATTTGAGCCGGGCGTGTCATTATGTCAAGACATTTAATGTGAACACTTAAGATTTAGCATAGCAAATAACAGGCATGCGGTTTAAGATAACCACTACTAGTTAACTCAATAGACGGCTAATATAACCACCGTGTCATCCAAAACACGCTATCCCGCCAAGATTAAAAGTTTGACTTTGACATTTACAACTGTGTATTGAACCAATAACAGCTGTGCGCCGACCAATCGGTGCGGCGCATTTTCCTCTGCCCCGACACGGACGGTTGTGATTCGTTTTTGTACAACATACTCATTAATGCTACTCCACTAGCTACTTAGTCTGTAGTGATAACGAGTGCACGGAATGTTTCCGGATGGATGTAAACAACTGGCCATCCTTAGTGAAGTGCTTCGGCGTGGGTATTCTGTGCTTTAGTGTATGAATATCTGCATATTATATGTAGATAGGTGCTTCATGTCGTAGATAGTAGGTGTTTAAGTTAGTGGGATAAACGAAATGGATGTTAATCATGATGAATTGAACCGAGTAGCTACCTAAGTAAGACCATTGCCTTCAGGACAACGTATAGTATAGGTTAAAATAGCTAAACGATCTAATAAAAAGAAGTTTAATGAAAAAAATAAATATGCTTTAGTCCACACGACTAAAGTAAAACTTCTTCAGTTTTAGTTTAGCTTCCTCTATCGGTCGGTTAAACATTGTTTTTTTTTAATGTTAATGTTAATGTCGCCATCTTTTTACTTGGCTAGCATGCTACACCTTCGATTGCATCGTCACTTCCCATCAGGTGAGAGCGTGGTCAAATGCTAGACAATTTTGAAGTAAAAAAAAATTACAATTATTGTATGTTTCCATTTTACCGGACATACCAACATAATAATACACATTTTTAACTTTGTTATGTTGGACAATGGAGATCTACGTGAACTAACTTACGCTTCCTTTCGCCTCGCATTCACAAGCTTACTCCCCAAGTCAAGAGAGCGTAAAAAAGTGGTCATTCAAAAAATTAGTAAATTTTTTGAATCCAAAAGATAAAGTCAAATTACTAACAAACTTGTTAGTAATTTTACTTTATCTTTTGGATGGAATTTTTGAATGGTCCGGACAATGTTTGTTGCTTTGCAATGTTGTTTGCTGTCAAAAATATATTCAATGAGTACTTAAATAATTATACTAACAACACACCTTTTTTGGCGGGAAAGCGAAAAAGATTGTGTCACCGCATTGTATTATTTTCCTAAACTTATTTTTAGTTTTAGTGCATAAAATTGGTGGCATTCTATCTGTTAAGTGCTGGATTACAGGCGTGAGTGTGGGAAAATGGTATAATGATGGTGAAACTTTTCTTTTCGTGTTATTTCCAAAACTCCATAGAAGCTTCAAGTAAAGTTGCCACCACTTTACTAGACTATGACTTGACTATGACTTGATTTGATGACTTCGACTGTGAAATGACATATATTTGCGTAAATATCATTAACTTGATAAATTATCAATTACTTGACACTGGCTAAATACACAAAAGTGTGGAGCCAAAACACAAAAAAAAAACAATACATAATGAACTTGGAGTTCATTTTGTTCATCCCTACCTTGATTTATGTATGTGCATAATTCTTATTCCCACGTATCTTTTTAAGCGAAACACAATAAACATTCTCTTCCTGCACATTGTCTGTAAACGGCCTGTCCATATCTCACCCAAACTCGGCTTGCATTGTTCTTTGCACTGTTTATTTACCACCTACACCACAGATTAAGGTACAGTGAGTACCGGTAATTAGCCACCCGTGGAGCCACGCCCGCGGCACTGCAATGAGTCTTAATTTCTGCCCACAAATAACAATTGTACATATTTAGACGCAATCGGATCGTGCTGTACGCTTTAGGTGTAACTGATTTAATAGCGGGCAGTTAGATGGAATTGTAAGGTCGACGAAGCCGAGAGTTACTTTCGTCCAATTGTCAAAACGTGTGATACTTAGATACAATTTCTCAAATATCATGAACATATATGTCCTATACTAGGTATAATATAGGGTATCAGCGCGGTTTATTTTTAAGTCATAATAAACACAAGATAAATCACACCGTTGTGACAATTCATCAGAAAACAGTTTAGATTTACGTACCACAAACGGCCACCGCTTTGTAAACATGCAAAGTCAACAGGTACATGTAATAATAATAATAATGACGCCCAACGATCACATACATACATCACCACCTCACACGCACACACATACAAGATCGATCACAAGACACATATAAGATAAGGCTCGAGTTTTGGCGGGAACGTGAAAAAGATTGCGTCACCGCATTGTATTATTTTCCAAAACTTGTGTTATTTTCAGTGTTAGTGCATAAAATTGGTGGCATTCTATTCGTTGAGTGCTGGATTACAGGCGTGAGTGTGGGAAAATGGTATAATGATGGTGAAACGTTTCTTTTCGTATTGTTTCCAAAACTCCATAGAAGCTTCAAGTAAAGTTGCCACCACTTTACTAGGAGTATGACTTTGACTAGATTATGACTTGACTTGATGAATTCGACTATGACTTGACACATTATTTGCGTGAAATATCATTAAATTGATAAATTGTCAATTACTCGACACTGGCTAAATACATAAAAGTGTGGAGCCAAAACATAAAAAAAGAAGATAAGGCTCTTTATAAAATGGTATTACATGTACCATTGTCCTAATACCTTGCTATAATCAACCGACTAATTATTATTTATTTATTTGCCCTGAACTCCGTCATTAATAAACTGATTTGGATTTTTTTTTTATTTGAAACGATATTCCCGTAGATTTTGGAACAGATATGCCATCTAAGTTCTTTTTGAAATTAGCAAGGTGAATGAAATCGGCTTAACCCTATTTTTAGGGGGTATTATTTTCTTCCCTTTTTGGTTATTAGCAATGCTTTTTAATTACAATATGTGCTGTACACTAGAACTCCGTAAACTGGAAAAAATGTTTGTGTGGCTTTCACGCATACTTTATATATATATAAATACTTTTATCCCGGAAAATTTAAAGTATCCGCAGGAGTATACTCCTACCGCACTACTATCCTACTCCTACCTACCTATACGGGTAAATTGCGGGAGAAACCCCATGGAGAAACCCCATGGTTTCTCCCGCAATTTACCCCCGATGGGCATCTCTATAAAGATTGGAGATGTAGTTCTTTATATACCCACAAAACCACAAAAGCTGTGTAGATAACACATTCAGTCTTACACAACGTTTGGCCTATACAAATAAACGTAAGCTATGATTTCCAAAGTATTTATTTTACGATTCATATCACCATCATCATTTCGTCCTACGTCAATACTTCTATACCGGTATTATGTTGAAATGCGTGGACGTCGCACTAAAACCATTATTATTTATGAAATAGGCTGCATGAGGTCACATTATATGCACCGCAGATGAATTCTATTCACATGTTTTTATCGTTTTACTACATAAACTCATCAATATTAATACATTTAATAACTAAACTCCGTTTTTAAAATGGGTGTAAAATCAAAAATTGTCTTGCCCTTTGAAGTGTGCAATACGGAATGGTTTTGCAAGAGAAACAAAAGAGAAAAAATCAAATCCAAAGTTTTTTTATGTTAAGAAATGACATTACCAGCTAGTCGCTTGCCTGATGTTAAGCGACACGACTGCCCATATCAGTTGCAGTGACACTTGAAACTCTAAATTATAGTTTTACGTGACACTGCACTGCGCAAGTCATTCTGAGAAATTAGCACAGTCTAGCAATATGATTACTAGACTGTGCGATCAGGTCATAAAGTCTCATTTGCCCAGTAATTTCACTAGCTACAGTGCCCTTCAAACCGGAACATAGTAGTGCTTGCGCACTATTTGGCGGCAGAATAAATGGCAAAGCGGTGGTACCTACCTGGACGAACTTTGCAGAAAAGTCCTACCACCTAGTAAAAGTTAGTAGCAAAGCTGTCATTTTAAGTAAGTTATTACAATAAAATCATTATTAACACCAACAGACAGAAGTTATCCACTGCCAAAATAAATCTCCCCATAAATCATTACTTTGGATGCTTATCAGGGTTGCCATGATCACAACGCTCAGGCGTCGTGATGATCACAAACGATTTTAATGTACTGAAGAGTATTCTGCTACCCATTCTCTAAATTCTCTGAAGGGAATAAATACCCTTAGCCGGCCTTTACGACACCCACGGGATGACACGGGGTGCTTCTAATACTTCATTCTTAAACTAGGCAAATTACACATTACTGAAATTCATATATATTATACGAGCTCCTGCCCGCAGCTTCGCACACGGCGTGGCCTTTGGGAAAATAATTCAACCACCCATTTCACCCTCGTAAGGGTGAAATTTCGAAAAATCCTTTCTTAGCGGATGCCTACGTCATAACATCTACCTGCCAAATTTCAGCCCGATTCGTCCAGTGGTTTGGGCTGTGCGTTGATAGATCACTATGTCAGTCAGTCAATCAGTCACCTTTGAGTTATACATATTTAAGATATTAGACAGCCTCTGTGGTGTGGTGGTTGAGCAGGTCGTCTCATAACCCGGAGGCAGCGGGTATGATTCCCACGGCAAGACAAGTATTTGTGCACAAAATAAAAGCACATATCCTTTTTCTGAGTCTGGCAGTTGTGGGACCTTGGTCCTCACAGTTACTGGGTCCCTAGACACAGGGAATCCTAGTTAGGATCCAGGATCTATGTATGTGATCGTTGGGCGTTATTGTTATTATTATTAGGTACGCGAAATTGCGTAAAGGCAGATATTAATGGAAATGTATGAATGTATGATGGCTGACATGAGTAGAAGTAAAGAAATACTGGCATCGTGCCTAAATTAAAAAAGGCAGAAAGGTGGCATATTGATTAGCTTGACCAGAAGGTGCTTGACAAAAAGGAACGGAAAATCAAACATTAGAGTATGTACATACAAAATTACAGAAATATTACGGTGCTACATTTTCCAAGCTTCATTCATAGCTCCATGAAACAGACACAATCAAACGTTTGACTCATAAAAACGAACTACGTTTAAAGTCCAGCAAGACCAAACTTCCTGTTGCTATTCTGACATCCAAACAAACAATCAAAAACATCGTATAACATCGAATGTACGCATCTATTATAAAACCGCTCGTAAGCTGCGCCGGCGCAGTCTCTCATACAATTTACTATCCATCAGTCAGACATATCTCAATAGCTGATAATCGAATAAACAGTGAGTCATCCCGAATGGTATACTGATGTCGATGTTCTACTAATACGAAGTACACCGTTTCCATTGGAAGACGACATTGGCATAACATGGGCAGGCCTGGCGCACTGCGCATTAGGTACGAAAACGCAGGTCCTGGCCCGACATATCGGTCTTTCTTTAAAGCGTAACCCGTCAGCGATATAGCGATAGAAAGAGAGGCACTAATTAAGGTTCGTAGCGCTCTGCGAGCTGAACTATACTTTATTTCGTTGTGACAAGAGTTGCTATTTATTTGAGTGACTTCGTGGAGTGAATCTTCTGTATCTGTACCACAGATTAATAATAGTACACGTACATACTATTAAGTATTTTGTAATGCTCATGTGGTATAGAGACGTTGCTATGCGATGTGTGGATTCTGAGTCAATAAACATTTTTGTATTTTGTTTTGTATTTTGGGTGCAAATCTTGTAATGAGGTTTCAGGGAAGGAAAAAAATCGAGATGAAATCATATTAAGAGCATTCTCTAGTGCTTCCTTAGATAGATACTACCCTCAAGTTAACAATTTATCCAGCTTCACTTGAGGTTAAAAGCCAGTATGCAACCCTGCAGGCGTAGGTAGCATGGTGACGAGGCAATATGGCCGAAAGTACCTTAGTTTCGGTACTATTGGCCATATTTTATCATTATGTGTCATAAAAAATATACTAATAATATCCCATCGCAAGAACAAAAGTGGTGTCACGAAGTTCTGAATATTAAATCGATTATAATTCTGCTATTTGCATCATATCATATGAATAAATGCTAGCTAAGCTTGCTTTGGCACGGAAAGTGATTTTTTTCTCGAGAGACTAACAGCCCATTTTTCAAAAGTAGGTCTATATATGGTATACAGCGGGTCATCGGTATATGCTCAATATATCCAGGAAATACGAGGTTCCACAACACCTAGACTCAGAACAAGTATATATGCGCTTTTGCATTGAGAAATATAAAATTAATGTATATACATTCGTCGACGCTATATATGCGCTTTTGCATTGAGAAATATAAAATTAATGTATACTTGTTCTGAGTCTAGGTGTTGTGGAACCTCGTATTTCCTGGATCCCTAGACACAGAGAATCCTTGTAAGGGTCCAGGATCAATATATGTAATCGTTGGATGTTATTATTATTATTATTATTTATCAGCAGTTGATGAACTTCATGTAGAGTAGGTACATCAAACATCTCTCTTCCGTGTTAGAACTGTTCAGATAAAAATTTAATTTTTGATTAAATATCAATATTTAACAAATTTCCTCATATATATGGTGCCATATAGCGTCGACGAAAACATATACACCCCGTCGTCGCCGCCCGAGACACGTCTTGAGCGACCCGGATGATCCTATAGCAGCCGTAGTATCGGTGCGCTAGGATTACCAGTGTAGCCCTTCTGGCTCAGGTGCCGCGCCCGGCACCGGTATAGGATACCAGCGTAACACAATCAGACGCCGAGCCCGCCGGCGAGGTCGACGTATCCCCAGTAGGTTAGCTAGAACGGTCGCGACTTTCAATAGGGTCTACTCTTCCAGTAGTCTTCTCGATCCTCTTATCTCGGCAACGGCCCATGCCGAGGCTCGCACCCCAAGGGTGCCCTTGAGCTAGTTGCCTCCCACTTTTAACGGCTGGGCGCCTCAAGCGGCTGCTCTCCCGCCCGGTGACGCTGTAAAGTAGATAGAGACAAACAGCATTAGCCCGTGAAAAAAAGCGTCGACTAATTAATTCCAAAACTGGTGTGATTAATCAATTTTATGTACTTACTTATCCTTATTTTATATGGGTACTTATCTAATAAATATTTACAGTAATTATGTTAATGAATTTATTATCGATTCTTGCTTATTTTAATTGAAACTGACAGACTAGTAATTCCTTATAATTATCAATAAATTTATCATTATCATCAGAGAAGAACTGCTGATACACTCAATTACCTATCTCATATAGCGTCTACGTCTTGGCTCTTGACTCTACATTGGCTCTGACTGACTTCACTGTTAAATCTAGAGTCTAGACAGTAATAACACACATTATTACAAACAAAATTGCTCAATTAATCGTCATTAGGTAATTCGCTTCACTAACAATGAACGTACGTTACGTACGTATGCTGGTATGGGCAGCCGTGTCGTTTAACATCAGGCGAACGGCTAGCTCGTCACGTCATTCCTTAACATAAAAAAAAAGTACCTCTCAGTAACAACATTGACTGAAACCTAGAAAAAACGGCCACAGTATGACACCGTGCTGAATGGCCAGTTTTATTAATGATCCGTTGTTGCTAATAAATAAATAAATAATATATTTCCGGACATATGGCACAACGCCGTCTCATTACATCTAGTCCAAACTTAGCAAAACTTGTGTAGAATAAAATACGAGTATAATACCCAGGCACTGAACAAACACTATGTTATGTTCATCACACAAACCTGGGTGGGAATCGAAACCACAACCTACAGGTCTGAAGGCAGAGCTACTACCAACTGAACTATCAGAACAGTCAATACAACTTGCTAATAGTTTAAGAGTAAGATAGCCAGATACCTTCGAAATCTGGTTGAGAAATTGCCAATATAACAGTCAAATGAATGCTAGATACTATGTAGATATAAGCAGTAACAGAGTGTTAGAGTTGGCCGTGTAGTCTCGGTTTACGAATACGACCACTTTCTTCCCGTGGGTGCCTTAAGACCCGGCTAAGTAAATGTCTAAGGAGTGCGTATTTTCCTTGGTACATCAAAATCTTCTGCGAATCAAATCGCCTTGTAAAGCGTGGTGATTATGGTAAATGATTATGATAAACGTCCATAGTGGCGTTTTATACAGGAGGCCTAGTATGTTCAGCATTGGACGCCTCCTAGCTCGTGTGCAGGAGAAACGTAATCGATCCCCGATTACTTATGTTCCGTTGTGACAGTGGAACCACACGATATACGGACGTCATAATGCGTGCAATGAAATTTGGCAGGAGAGCGGCTGTTATCAAAGCGCGCCTGCAAAATTTATGGCCACAAGACCGGTTTACAAACACACCCCGTTACTGGTCGCCGAGTGTTAAAATAGATTGTACATTTATTCAAGCTATTATTTAATTTTCAGTCTGTTTTATCCCATGACAAAACAAAAGCCTTGCCCATGACAAACAATCAAGAAACAATAGAAAGAGTGTCTTTATGTTAATCTCGCCGTCTTCACTAAGGTTTGCCGTACTTAGAAATCTCATTATGAATTAGGCTGAAGGTCTCTACTCTACTAGCGGGAATTTTCGTATTTCTGAATTGTGGCTATTAATATAGCAACTCGTAGGCCATATTTATTATGTTGCATAAATAATGGTACCCCGTGAATTTACTTGGTACCTATTTATTGTACGGTACAATCGCCAGTCTCCCAGTTTGGATCAGAAAATGACCAAAATCTAATAAAACTCAGAGAAAACTCTGGTTTTCAAACTAAAACTTTAGACAGTTTTAGTTCGAAAACCTTTGTGAATATGACACATTTTGTAAGATAATAACGGCTAAACTCACGTCAATTAAAAGTTAAAATTACTCCAACGAGGTTTCGGATATATTCGATGTCCTTCTTCTGGGAGCCAGTTACTAACGCAAGACGCAGCGACTTTCGCGAGCGTCAGCACGTAACTGGCTTTAAACAGTTGTTAAATTTCAAATTCGAATGATCAACGTTTGGTATTGTCTACACGTGCCTATAAAAGGCACTTTGCCCTTATTAGACATTAAAAATAGCATGTGGCAGAGGAAAAGCTGAATTACATGCAAGGGATGAGAAACCACAGTTTTCCTAGCGTTATGAGCTCGCTCTGTGGTGAGCTTGGCCTACAGTTCGTCCAATATGTGGCAGACATGTCTGGCCTAGTTCCACTTTAGTTCGGCGGCCTTCTGACCAAACGTAAGCTATTTAAATTTGAATCGTGCTATTATGGATATTTGATACCCAATACTTAAATATTTCAAAACAATGACTGTTCTAGATTTATGTTTATTATAAGCATGGGGGAATAATTAGCTAGATCAAGCACTGGCAAGACACCATACATGCAGAACTTGCCAGTGCCCAAACCTTAGGTATTTATAGTAGGAATAGCTATGGGAATTGGATATATTTTTCAAAGAACGGCTCCCAGAATAACGTCTTTCTTGTTGCTTAATTCAATTAGCCAAACCAGAATCCCTTCAGATGGATTTTGGACACCATAGCGCTTTACCAACACGTCTTAGCACGATTCAAGTGAAGACCAAAAGTGAATTGCTACCAAGCAATTTATACTGTATTCCTATTCACTTTAAGTCGACAATTGAACCGCGCTAGGTGATGGTATAGCTCCAGGGCGGAACATTTAGGATATTAGACGTTAGTTTAATCAATACTTATAATACTTAAAATAGCCTGTCTACTTCTAAAAGTTGAGAAAAGTTCTAGAAGTAAAAGAAGGGAGTAAGTTGGTGAGGCGAACGGAAGTTGAAAGTTGTTGGTTAACGTAAATCTCCATTGTCAATATAACAAAGTAAAAAAATTAAAAAGATGGCGACATCAACATTGAACAAAGCAAAAACAAGGTTATACCGGCCGATAGACGGAGCTAAGGTAAAGAAGTTTTACTTCAGTCGTGTTGTCTAAAGCACACTCGTTTTTTTAATCCCGTTATAACCACAGAATAAATAATAGTAGGGCCAAGTGATAAACTATTATTTACCTTCACGCGAGTAGAAAAAAATTAAAAATCGCATAATATAGTTAATAAGATATGAGAATACAATGGAAATGCATTAGATTAACGGACAGTCAATGACATCTCTTCTTAATTAGCAGTAATTAAACTCTCACAACAATTTCTGTAACATGCTAGGGTTCTTGTATCAATAAAAATAGCTATCAATATGTGAATTCTGTAACCTAAGTCGACGTACTTATGTTTATCGTCTCCTTATGGAAATATATGAGACACAAAAGTTTCACTAGTAGGTAAAATCAATGAAACTAATAAAGAACTACTGGGAACGGATAAATTTGGTAATCACGGCAAACGTGATTTTTCTACTTAGGAAAACCTTCCCTTTACGTAATATTGGTGTACTTACCTACATTTAAGGTGTAGCTTCTTTTCTTTTTTTGTTTTGGCTCCACACCTCTGTGCATTAAGCCAGTGTCAAGCAATTAATAATTTCTCAAGTAAATTAATATTATGTATATGTATTAAGTCAAGTCACAGTCCAAGTCATCAAGTCAAGTCATAGTCTGATCAAGTCATACTCCTAGTAAAGTGGTGGCGACTTTACCAGAAGCCTCTATGTAGTTTTGGAACAACACGAAAAGAAACGTTTCACCATCATTATACCACTTTCCCACACTAACGCCTGTAATTCAGCACTTAACGAATAAAATGCACCAATTTTATGCACTAACACTGAAAAAAAAAACTGGTTTTGGAAAATAAAAAAATCTTTTTCACTTTCCCGCCAAAAACTTCCTTTTTCGTTTTCCCGCCGAAACTCCTCAAGTAGCTTCTTTATATTTTAAGAAATTACAAGTGACCAAAGAGGTGGTTCTTATCTCGGCCAAAGACTAAGTTTGGCCATTCAACGAGGTAATGTCGCCAGCTTTTTGAGTACCTTACCCGCAGACAGCGACTTAAAGGCGGTTTCTCATTTATAAGTTTAGATATAGTTTTATATTTATATACTTATTTCATTATAATTTAGATTTTGGGCATTATATTTTGTTTATTTATTAATACTTATAAATAAATGCCTGTTGAACATTATATTACCTCTTTCCTTTCTTTGTCCTACTTAAAAACATCATTGAAAACTTTGTCAAGGTGAGTATAACAAATAATAATAAGTAAGAATAATAATAATACTAAGTATGTACGTAAAGGCTCGAGTTGTTATGCATGGCGGGCAAACTATAAAACTGTAAGTCTTCAGCATGCGCACCGGGCCGTGTCCGGAGCAAGAATGATGCGTAGTACACTGAGCGCTCCCTTTTTATAGCCAGATGGGTGGAGGAGCCATGACAGTTACCGGTGTTGCCACTGTAATAAATTTAAATGCTACCACAGGGTAAATTACAGTACTGCCCGCTGTGCATAGAGGTTACAACTGGACGTTGCCGCCGTCATACATATAATAAAAAATTTACTAAAATGTGTTATCAACATCATCATTAAGTCTCATGGAGCAATGAGACTGAGGGTAGTTAAACAAATTATCCTAAGATAATTTTCTGGAACAATATTAACTTGTCTAACTCGCGCTATGTCGTTGATACGAATTTCAACGCGATCGATTTTTTATCCCTATTTTTTATCGATTTCCTGATCAATCCAAATAGGTATGACCTAATCGCGTGATATCGATTTAATTACCGATCAAATTGGTTTAGTAAATCGGTTACGACACGTCTGTCAAGCGGTGGACGCGAGTGGCGCGGCATTTGTCAGTTGTTTTTGTTGAGTGACATCATTACTCGTAATATCAGAGTTGTTAGGGCAGGTACTGTAAATTGTATTAGCATTTGCCGATGGCTTCATTCCATTTCCTTAAACTGTCATGTCATCGAACGCATGAGGCGTGATAATTTGCGTTAGTATTTTGGGCATTAAACTAGGATTTGAAGCTAGTAACGGCATTAAAAGTCTATATACCTAATACGCTTAGATATATATGCCTATATACCGTTTTTTTTTTGAGGGGGGGATATGCCGTTACACTTCCCTGCCACCACGAGGGTGGTGGCGGGGGTATGTGGACTCGAACCCACTAAAACCCCCCCGTGAGCCCTCGTCCGCCGTACCGGGGCGAGAAGGGGTCGCGACTGCAGTCCAGCCAACTCGCCCCCCGATACGCCTATATACCTAAGCTATACCTAGCAGATTTGATGTTCAGATTCCCACAAAATATTTCAGTACTAAATGTTAATCCAATGCTAAGTACACCGAAAAGTAATAAAAGGTTTTTGGCGGGAAAACGAAAAAGATCGTGTCGCATTGTATTATTTTCCAAAACTTGTGTTATTTTCAGTGTTAGTGCATAAAATTGGTAGCATTTTATTCGTTAAGTGCTGGATTACAGGCATAAGTGTGGGAAAGTGGTATAATGATGGTGAAACGTTTATTTTCGTGTTGTTTCCAAAACTCCATAGAAGCTTCAAGTAAAGTTTGCCACCACTTTACTAGGAGTATGACTTTGACTAGACTATGACTTGACTATGACTTGACTTGATGACTTCGACTGTGACTTGACACATATTTGCGTGAAATATCATTAACTTGATAAATTATCAATTACTTGACACTGGCTAAATACACGGAGGTGTAGAGCCAAAACATTTAAAAAAAAAAGTAATAAAATATGTTGGTGCAAACAAACAATAACCCGACTTTATAATACACTGACTTGATTAAAATCATTATTAGCCTTTCCGTCAGTCATTTTTTCGCGAGACCTTTATCTCAATTAATTTATTGAGGCAATGTTTATTTTTATAACTGTTGAAAGAACAAGTATTATATGGATTACTCGGGTTATATCACTTAAGCAATACCATTACGTCATTGGAAAAGCGATTCTAACAAAAGCGATTGCAGAATATTATTGTTTTCCCATTTCAATCATCATATCGAAGGTTAGTTAGATTAGGTTGCACCGCCAACGAGTCTACGCCTCTGGATAAGGACTATAAGGTGTATGAACTCTATATAGTTAGGTTAAGTAGTTTTAAGCTAGCTTTAAGGTAGTTCTTAAGTTAGTTTTTAAGCTGCTAGGATTAAGGTTGTGTATATATGTAAATATTTAAATTTTTGTTTAATTGTTTACATGTATATAGTGTTAGGATATATATATTAATGTGTATATAGCGGGTGCTGTTGCGCAGAGCAGCCCACGTAGGAGCTTGGCTATGCCCAAGCCACTACGTAACGCCTCCGGGCGATTTTCGAAAGGCCCTTGTCAGGGCCAGGCCGGGGGTCCTCCTCTGGGCCCACCGGTTTCGGTGGACCCCGAGAAGGACTCATGCCCTTCTCAGGGCCAATTTAAAGCCCCTTCTCAGGGCACGTCCGAACGAGTTTCGGGGTCGGAGGCCAGCCGCGCGTCGTCCGCGGCTGGCTTCCTGCGGGCTTATTGCGGGGCAGATGTGCCGTCGGACTCCGACGAATCCGTGATTTTCACCTCGGACACGGACTCGATGGCGGTCGACGGCCGCACCGAGTCCCGCAAGCGAGCCTTTCTAAAGAAAGGCTCGGAAGGCTCCTCGGACAATACGGGGAAGCCGAAACGGAAAGCGGGGGCCAAGAAGGCTAAGCCGCTGGTGGCGGACAGCCATGACGTGGGTCTGGCAGACGCCCAGCGTCAGCTGGACCTGGCTCGGCGGAGCCAAGTCCCGAAAGAGTTGGAGGAGCTGGTCGCGGCCAAGGAGCAGCGGACGCGCGTCGCCCGGGCTAAGTCCGGGTACGGCGCGTCCCGCGTCTTATATACGGACCACTCCTTGGCCGAGCTCGAGAGGATGGCGCAGGAGGACGAGGAGGAGATTATGGAGGTCGCCTCCAAGTCCTCCAACTTGAAAGGGACTTTTCAGAAGTGCCTAAAATGCAGGGCCGCCAGTATGCGCGGCATCGTGAGCGAGCTGGCGCAGCGTACGGCAACGGAAGAGACGAGGCAGCTGCAGGCGAAAGTGGATCGTCTGCAGGCGGAGATCAGCCAGCTTCATAAGAAGCTGGCCGAAGCCACGTCTCACCCGGCCGAACCGCTGCTGAGGCCCGCAGCTGGGGGCCCACCTCCCTCCAACCTTGAGGATATTGTCCGCAAGGTTGTGATGGAGGAGAGGGCCTTCACTAGGGCCTGCTTCGCGGGAATAGAGGACCGGCTCCTGCCGGTGCGATGCCTCCGCCCACCGCTTGCGGCGGACAAGAGGCGTAGTGAGCCGGGCCCGCCGGTGCTGTGTCCCCGCCCGCCGCCCGCGGCGGACTGGAGACAGGGCGAGTCGGGCCCGTCCACGCAGCGCCTCCAACCGCCACCCGCGGTGGACAAGAGGAGTAGCGAGCCGGGGCCATCCCCGCTCACCCAGGAGGACGCCCTCCTCCCTTCTACCACCCCGTCCAACCAGCATGGCTGGACGAAAGTGGTTAGGGGAAAAGGGAGGGCGAAGAAGAAGGTGGCGGCCGCCTCCCCTACCGTCCCTGCCCCCGGCCCGTCGGCTCAGCCGACGGCCAAAGGAAAAGGGAAGGGCAAGGGGAAGAAGTCGGCCCCCAAGCCCTCCACCGCTGCTCCTGCAGCCAAAGGGGCCATAGCTAGCGCGAAGAAAGGACTTGCTCTTCCCAAGTCCGCGGCCGTCGTGGTGACGCTCACCACGGAAGCCGCTGAGCGAGGGGAGACATATGCGTCCCTTCTGTCGCGGGCCCGCACCAACGCCGATCCAGCACAGCTCGGGATCGGCACGGTTACGTGCCGCCGGACCCAAACGGGGGCTCGCATTTTCGCGTTCCCCGGAGATCAGGGTGGCGCGCACGCAGACCTGTTTGCAGCGAAGCTGCAAGAGGTCATCGCGGACGCGGCCAAGGTGGCCAGACCCACCAAAACCGCAGCCTTGGAGGTGACCGACCTAGATGACTCGGTCACCAAAGAGGAGGTGGTGGCGGTGGTCGCAGCGGTGGGGGGCTGTGGGGTCACAGCGGTGCAAGGGCGGGCCATCAGGCCTGGCCGCGGCGGTATGGGCACTATCCGCCTTGAGTGTCCAGTCACCGCGGCCAAAGCCGTCCTTGCAAAGGGACGGCTTTCTGTCGGTTTCGGCTTGTGTGTGGTCCGGGCACTTGCAGAGCAGCCCTTACGTTGCTTTAAGTGCTTCGGCATCGGCCACACACATGCCCTCTGTCCATCCAAGGCAGACAGGAGGGGCCTTTGCTACCGCTGTGGCAAGGAGGGGCATATGTCCGCCTCCTGCAAAGCCACCAGGCCGCACTGCGCGGTGTGTGCAGCTGGTGGCTGCCCGGCGGACCACGTTATGAAGGGGAGCAATTGTCATCCTCCCCCTAGGAAGGGCAAAGCGCAGGCGCCAATGCGGCCTGCCACTGCCACCACAGTCCCCGAAACGGGAACCTCGGCGGCTGCGGAGGGGGATGCGATGTCCGATTGATGGATAGAGTCGAACATCGCATCCTCCAAACGAACGCCAACCACTGCAGAGCAGCACAGGATCTGCTGATGCAGACCATGGCTGAGTGGTTGGTGGACGTAGCTGTGGTCGCCGAGCCGTACTCGGTCCCCGGTCGTTGGCTGGGCGACCAGGACGGCTTGGTGGCATTGGTGACGCGGCCTTCCGCAGACTCCCCTCCCCTCACGCTCTTAGAGAGGGGACCGGGATACGTGGCCGCCGCACTGGGGGACATAGCTCTGGTAGGGGTTTACTTCTCCCCAAACCGCCCTCTCTCGGATTTCGAGTATTTTCTCGAAATCCTCACCGCCGTGGCTGGGAGGGTGGCGCCGAGACAGGTCGCCGTATTGGGCGACCTGAACGCCAAGTCGGTGGCATGGGGCAACTCAGCCACCACTTGCAATGTCCGGGGACGTGCCACGGAACTGTGGGCAACGTCGGCAGGTGTGTCCCTCCTAAACAGAGGGACAGCTCACACGTGTGTGCGGCAACAGGGAGGGTCAGTGGTAGACGTCTCGTTTGCCACCCCCCTGCTTGCCGCACGGGTCGCGAATTGGCGGGTAGAAGAGGTGGAGACCCTGTCGGACCACCGGTACATTCGGTTCGACATCTCCACCCAGGGCCCCCAGGGAAGCAGACGATCCGGTCCGTCTCCTTTGCCTCGGTGGGCTCTTACCCGCCTCGACCGCGAGGCTGCCGAGGAGGCAGCCTTCCTGCAAGATTGGCTTGCTCCGCCGGTCCGAGTGCTGGACGTGGACGCCGCAGCGACCGATCTGAGAGCGTCCTTGACCGAGATATGCGATTACAGCATGCCTCGGGCCCGCCGTCCACCCCCCCGACGCGCCGTGTACTGGTGGTCGGAGGAGCTTTCAGAGCTCCGGGCTGCCTGCGTGGCGGCTCGCAGGGAGTATATGCGGAGTCGGCGGCGCAGCGCTAGAAGCCAGGCGAACGAGGACCGTCTTTACGCCCTATACGTAGAGGCGAAGACGGCCCTCAAGCTGGCAATTCGCGCCGCTGACGATTCGGCGAGGGCCGAAATGCTGGACAGTCTCGACAGAGACCCGTACGGGAGACCATATAGGGCGGCGCGGAATAAGCTTCGCCCTTGTGGTCCCCCATTGACGGAAACCCTCGAGCCGGAATTCCTGGATGGGGTGGTCCGGTCCTTGTTCCCGCCAAGGACCAACTTCATCCCCCCAGCAATGGACCCTCCGCAGGAGGCACCTTCCCCAGAAGAGGATGAAGAGGTCCCCGCAGTTACGGCGGCGGAACTCTACGCGGGCACTCTCCGCCTCCGGGCCAAGAGGACGACCCCGGGACCGGACGGCGTTCCCGCGCGGGTGGTGGCTATTGCCATCTCCCAAATGGAGGAAAGGTTTCGGGACCTCTTCAGCGCGTGCTTCACGGCTGGGAGGTTCCCCAAACCTTGGAAGGAGGGGCAGCTATGCCTCCTCCGGAAGGAGGGACGCCCAGCAGACTCCCCCTCGGCATACCGGCCAATCGTCCTGCTGGACGACGCTGGTAAGCTGTTTGAGGGGATAGTCGCAACCCGGCTAAAGAGGCACTTGCGGGACGTAGGGCCGGACTTGTCGGACGCCCAATTCGGCTTTCGAAGGGGGCGTTCGACAATAGACGCGCTGGCCCGGCTTAAGGGACAGGTGAAGGAGGCCGTGGAGGACGGGGACGGAGTCCTGGCTGTGTCATTTGACATAGCCAACGCATTTAACTCCGTCCCCCACTCAACGATCTTGGAGGCACTCCGGTACCACGGAGTGCCTCCATATTTGCGGAACCTGCTGGCCAGCTACTTGGAGGACCGCGAGGTCCTCCTTGTAGATAAATTGGCAAGACTCAGGCGTTACGGCGCGGAGTCCGGTGTTCCACAGGGGTCGGTTCTAGGACCACTCTTGTGGAACATCGGTTTTGACTGGCTCCTGCGAGGAACCCTCCTACGTGGCACGAGTGTCATCTGCTACGCGGATGACACTCTCCTCACTGCCCGTGGGAGGAACTGGCAGGAGTCGGCCAGTCTGGCCTCGGCTGGCGGATCCTTAGTTGCGGGGAGGATCCGCCGCCTAGGATTGAAGGTGGCACTGCAGAAGACCGAGGCCGTATTCTTCCATGGGCCTCGGCAGCGCGTGCCACTTGACGCCCACATCGTCGTCGAGGGCATTAGGATCGCGGCCAAGACCCAGATAAAATATCTGGGCCTTGTGCTCGACAGCAGGTGGCGCTTCGGCCCACACTTCAGCGGGCTGTCGACGCGCCTGTTGAAGGCTGCGGACGCCTTCTCGTGGCTTCTCCCAAACTTGGGAGGGCCTAAGGCGCGATGCCGGCGCTTATATGCTGGCATCTTGAAGAGCATGGCCCTTTACGGGGCCCCCATCTGGGCGGACTCCCTCCACAGGAGGGAGAACGCCACTGCCATCCGCAGGCCCCAAAGGGCCATTGCACAGCGGGTGGCAAGGGCCTACCGGTCGGTAGGATTTTCAGCGGCGTGCGCTCTGGCGGGCACCCCGCCTTGGGAGTTAGAGGCATGGGTGCTCGCCAAAGTGTACGAATGGTCGGCGCGGCGTAGGGCTCTCGGGGAGAGCCCCGCCCCGGAAGAGCGGGAGGCCGTACGGCGCGAGGCGAAGGAAGCCATCGTCCATCACTGGACGGAGGACCTCGCCTCCGCCACCTTCGGCCGCCGAACGCTGGACGCACTGGGGCCAGTCTTGCAAGACTGGCTCGAGCGGTCCCACGGATTTCTCTCGTTCCGTCTAGTGCAGGTGTTATCCGGACACGGCTGTTTTGGATCACACCTGCACCGGATCCAAAGGGAGGAGACCCCGGTGTGCCACCACTGCGGCGCGGCGGAGGACACGGCACAGCACACCCTCGAGGAGTGCCCAGCCTGGTCCGAGCCGCGCCGAAGTCTGATCGCGGTGGTCGGACCAGACCTCTCGCTTCCCAGCGTGATCATCTCGATGCTGGGAGGCGAGGAGTCTTGGGCCGCAGTTGCCTCCTTCTGCGAGGAAGTGATGTCGCAGAAGGAGGCAGCGGAGCGCGCACGGGAGGAGGATCCTCTCGCGGCGCCGCTCCGCAGGCGGAGGGGAGGCAGGAGAAGGCGACTGCACGATCGTCGCCTTCTTCTCCCCGGTGGTGATTAGCGGGAACGCGGCGCGGGGGCGCCTCCTCCCGCATTGCACTAATCGCCACCACCGTCTGGCGGGAGCGACCTGGCTCCCAAGGTTGCTCCCGGGCCCCTCCCGGAAGGAGGGGCGCGTAGGCCCCACTGTCAAAGCGGGCAATCGTCGGGGGAGGACTGGACGTCAAGGCTCTGCCGGTTCCCCAGTCCTCCTCCACATAGACGAGGGAGGAATATCGTGGAGTTTTTTAGTCGGTAGGGGTGCCATTGCACACCGGCACAGAGTCCGACACTACCCGTGGCCGACCCAGCCGCGGGTGTGCGTAAACGCATTTTTCTTCACGAAAAACAAAAAAAAAAAAAAAAAAAAAAAAAAAAAGGTTGCACCGCCAAAGTAAACTTGTTTTAAGTAAAATTAACTGTAACTTTAACTATAAAAGGAACCAGAAGAATAAAAAAAGTATAGTAGTATAGTTTAATTAATAAAATTGTTTAATTAATTAATTAGTAAACCTTTTTATTAAATTTCATATAATTTTAATGAAATTGTAATTAATTAATGGTAACTATATTGAATATAAAAGCTATCTATATTACAAATTTCATCCAAACCCGTCCAGCCATTTGAGCGTGAAAGAGTAACAAACATTCATAGCTTTCGCGTTTGTTTGTATATAATATTAGTAGGATTTTATGTAAAATACACTAATTTCTTTTTAATGTTTGATGGCACAGTGCAGTGTCGCGCGAAACTTTATATTTTAGAGTTCTGAGTGGCACTGTTCTGTTATGGGCGGCCGTGTCGCTTAACATAAGCTAGGCGATCACGTAACTTGATTGCAACCAATAGAAACACAAATTTGTATGGATTTGACAGTTTGAATACGCAGTTTATGTGCATACTTAGTATGGAAATTTCTCCTGTTGCATTGCAATCAAAGTTTCGTGATCACCTCCCAGGTGAACGACTAGCTCGTCACATCATTCATTAACATAAAAAACCACTAAAACTATAAGTGAGACCTCGGGCTTTACGACTACAACCGGGACCGTTCCCTCTGAAGCAGTAGCACTCAATTGTAAATATTTTAAAGTGGTCACTCATCCAATTAATGACCGCAGTAAACGTTGTTTAACTTAATCGGTAGCTATTCACTCTGAAGCACAATTTTTTTTTTTCTATCTATGTCAGTTATAATTATGATTTTTTTCTTCTTCGCGAGCTGAGAACATCATATTTTTTTCCTATTTAAAAATGCACCTAAATGCACACATTGTTTTCTAAACCAGTGCTTTATATTATTGACAGTCTGTGGTGTGGTGGTTGAGCAGGTTGGCTTATAACCCAGGTGGCTGGTTCGATTCCCGCGGCAGGACAAGTATTTGTGCATAAATCAAATGAGATCAAGATCAACGGCCCAAGACTAAACGGGAAGCACCAGCTTTCAAATTAAAAAAATCATCAAAATCGGTTCACCCAGTCGAAAGTATTACGAATTGAGAACCTGTTTCTTTGAAGTCAGTAAAAAAAAAAATATTTTTCAGGGTGGACCAATCCACCTTAGAAACGAGGCTTCGCTATGAGTGCTAAAGCTTTGATTTGAAGTGTGACCTCACATTTTACAACCCGACGCCCATACGGTCAGTTACAATGTTTAGATAAGCCTAGTTTGTTATGGTAATTAAAAACTCGCTCCGCCATTAGGTATCTACCGGTCGATAAATAAGTCAATCAACAAAGTGCTACTTGATCCAAGATAAGCAAAGTGCGATTGGCTGTCAATTATATGCAATAGCTTAATAGCAATTATAATTATGAATTAATTTAACAATGCTTTTGTTAGCATAAGTAGCTTCTTAGAAAAACAGATCATAAAAACGTCGTATGAATTAACACAGTTGCATAATGCACTTATTTTTATGCGATAACTCGAAATGAACCATGCCGCTCTTGGCCAGCGCGGTGAATCGTGGCCTACACTCTCACCGAGAGAAGACCTAAGTCCCAGCAGTGTAGCTTTTTACTTTACGTGATAAAAAAGAATTCCGTGTAATTTTAGTTTGAAAACTATCGCAAGTATGACACATTTTGTAAGATAAATAACGGGTAAACTCACGTCAGTTAAAATGTCGCATTTACCCCGAATGTGAAAACCCTACAAACTACAAAAAGTCTAGTCGTAAACAGAAGGTATTTTTTAATATATTGTTTTGGAATGATTCACAATCAATTGGAATACAATTTCTAGGTTTAAAGTTCGTCTAGGTAGGTATCACCGCGTTGCCAGTTATTCTACCCCCAAGCAGTAGTGCACAAGCACTACTGTGTTCTAGTTTTAAGGGCACTGTAGCTATTAAAATTATTGAGCAAATGAGACTTTATGACCTAACTAGTTGCGCCCCGCAGTTTCACCCGGAAATAAAAAGTATTTTAATTATTGGCTTATCCCACGGGAAAATTTCACTTTTCTGGAATAAAATGTAGCCTATACGTTAATCCAGTGTATAAGCTATCTTGGTACCAAATTTAATTCAAATCCATTCAGCCGTTTGAGCGTGAAGGAGTAACAAACATACACATACAAACTTTCGCCTTAATAATATTAGTGTGATAGTGTGATATCACAGTCTAGTAATCATTATTAGACTGTGTCGATGTCTCAGGACGACGTGCGCAATGCAGTGTCACGTGTAACTCTATACTTTAAATAAATAAATAATAATTATAAATAAATATTTATGGACATTTCACATAATGCTATCTAGCCTTGTATTAGGCCATGGTATTGAAACAGATAACTGATACAATACTTAAATACTTTTTACTGTAAATACATATATAGAAAACAAAATAACATCCAGACACAGAACAAAAAAACAAAATTGACGTTCGTCACACAAATGTTTGTCTTGGGTGTGAATCGAACCCACAACCTACAGCTCATAAGGCAGGGCTACTACCAACTGAGCTATCGGACCAGTCAAATTTTAGAGTTCCGAGTGACACTGCAACTGATATGGTCAGACGTGTCGATTAACATCAAGGAAGGGAGTTTTGGCGGGAAAGCGAATTCTATTCGTTAAGTGCTGGATTACAGGCGTGAGTGTGGGAAAATGGTATAATGATGGTGAAACGTTTCTTTTCGCGTTGTTTCCAAAACTCCATAGAAGCTTCAAGTAAAGTTGCCACTACTTTACTAGGAGTATGACTTTAACTAGACTATGACTTGACTATGACTTGACTTGATGACTTCGATTGTGACTTGACACATATTTGCGTGAAATATCATTAACTTGATAAATTATCAATTACTTGCCACTGGCTAAATACACGGAGGTGTGGAGCCAAAACATAAAAAAAAACATCAAGGAAACAACTAGCTCGACGTATCATTCCATAACATTAAAAAACGTCATAAAGAATACTAACAAGTTCCACGTGTAACTTTCCAAAACGTAACGTAACTACATACAAACAATGTTTATATTATCATGACGCCCCGACTGTTTTCGTCGGTGACATCATATTGTTTTTCTTCCATAAATGACGGAGTTCACCAAGTGTACCCAATTTAAAAGAGAGCATCTTTTTGCCCCAAGTTTTTTGGACAGTAATTTGCACGGTGCGACACAAAAAACGTGGTCACATTGTGGTCAGTTTAGTTATGATTCAACAACGGTGTGAATTTTATAGATTAGCGTCAGTTTTTGTTTACTATGACGTCATTTCTGTAGTTTAATATGCCATTGTCAGCTGTCGTTGTCATTTTCAGCTGTGATAAAAGAATAAGACACATTTTTTTTTGAAGGGGGGAAATCCCCTCGCACTTCCCTGCCACCACCCCCGTGGTGGCAGGGAAGTGCGAGGGGATTTCCCCCTGGTGGGACTCGAACCCACTAAAACCCCCCCGTGAGTACCTCGTCCGCCGCATTCCACAAGCTATATGTATACTGTGTACATATGTGCACTTTTCGGGTGATCAAACAGCTTGAAACTCACGTCATCGTCACCGCACGCTTCCCATGAGCTATGTCACAAGTCACAAGTTACTTAGTTTTCACTTCTATCGGAAATTCAAAAATGTGCGGGGCAGTCCCGAACGACTGCACCGCGCATATTTTTTAAATGTTTGTACATTTAAAAAATATGCATTAACTATGTACTTTATTCATCTGATATAAACCTAGGCTACCTAAAGCTACATGCCCTGTCACGCCTTTAGACTGGACACCTTTGGTGACGCGATACTAAGTGCTTTGTCATATTTTCACACCTCTGATCTAAATACTGTGAAATCACGGATAATTTGTTAAGCAAAATGTAAACTTATGATGTCACTGCACGACTAGAATGTTTCGTTTTCATGCTGGCATTTGAACTGACATTAAAAGGAACGTTCTTACCATAGAACACAATTCAAAATGTGTATAGAATAGTCACACGTTTATAAAGTAAAACTTCTTTACGCACGCTTGACTTGGGGAGTATGCTTGGCGAATGCGTGACGAGGCAAAAGGAAGTTGAGAGGGAGATATAAGTTAATGAAGATAAAAAGAGAGAGAGAGAGTTACGTTTTGTATATTACTGTAGAGGCAAGAGGTGGGTTGTACTGGTTCACGTAGATCTCCATTATCAACAAAGTTAAAAATTACTTGAAAGTTGTATCATTATGTTGGTATATCCGGTAAAATGTCAATTTACAATTGTCAAGTTGGCAACATTAACAATTAACAAAGCAAAAACCAAGTTACACCGTCCGATAAATGGAAATAAAGTTTTACTTAAGTCGTGTGGTCTAAAGCACACCCGTTTTTATTTAAATGAGATGAGTACCTATCTCTTAATGCTTAGAGAATTCAGCCAGTTTTTAGTTCGTCTTAGAAGTCTTTACAAATGTACTATCTCCATGTATAAATTTTTAAGTCTATCCGTAGCTTTGTAAAGACAATCCAATAAACTATAGACCTAAATAGACTACTGGTTGCGCTCCGCGGTTTCACCCGCAAAAAAAGTATTTTAATTATTTACACATCCCACGGGAAAATTTCACTTTTCCGGAATAAAATGTAACCTATATGTTAATCCAGTGTATAAGCTATCTTGGTACCAAATTTCATCCAAATCCATTCAGCCGTTTGAGCGTGAAAGAGCAACAACATACACACATACACACTAACACACATAAAAACTTTCGCTTTTATAATATTAGTGTGATTTGAGATCGCTTATGCTTGCGCATACTACATATAGGTACTGCAACTCTTCAAACAGATAAGGTAAATCGAGAGCAAGTGTGTGGATCACCAAGCCACCTGCCAAGCGTGGTGATTATGACAAACCCTCCTTACGATAAGCGTTCAAAGTGGCGTTTTATGGGAAGACCTATGTTCAGCAGTGTACATCTACCGGCTGTTGATGGTAGTGTGTTATATCGTGTGTGCGGAATTTACACTTGCTCTTTCAACGGTGAAGAAAGACATCATAAAACAACAAAAACATATAAAAATATCAAAATTGACAAAATACACAAAATAACAAAATTGACAAAATTTTGTCGCCCTACCCGCATTTACTAGTAGCGGCTATGACTGACACACTCCCCATGTGAGAGAAGGCAGCAGAATTGTATAAATAATAATAATACCTAGTCCGAGCAGTTAAAACGTGTTATGGCTAATAACGTAGGTAGGTACGTAAAGATGACGATGTCTGACTTGATTGATATTTGTATGACGACAATAAAATTACCACATTTGAAGTAAAACTTCTTAACGCATGCTTGACTAGGGGAGTAAGCTGGTGAATGAGATGCGAACGGAAGTTGAAGAAGGTTCACGTAGGTCTCCGTTGTCAGATATACACAGCAGTGGATGTCTTCTGGCTATTGATATGATGTGGGTTATGTTTGGATAATTTAGTTTGTTTCTTTATCTCAATTGCGGGTTGTTGTTGTTTTTGTTGTTCTTGTTGTCGTGTGTGTTGTAACGCTGGCGGAGGCTATGCCGAAGCCATCGCGGGATGCCTCAGGGCGGTTCTTGAAAGGCCCTTCTCAGGGACAGCTCGGGGGCCCTCCTCGGGGCCCACCGGTTTTGGTGGACCCTGAGAAGAGCTCCTGCGCTTCTCAGGGAAGGGTTGCAGAGGAGAGGGCGTTGGAGTCCGATGACTCCTCCGTGATCTCGGAGAGGTCGGGCGGTAGGGAGACCGCTGATGAGAGTGGTGCTGGCCGGAAGCGGCCGTACTCGTCATTCTTCGTGCCTGGGTTTTTGGACTCAGACACGGAGACTGAAGAGACGGCGGCCGCCAAGGTCAGTTCGGCGAGGAGAGGCAGAAGGAAGGCCACCCAGGCGGGCCCGTCCAGGGAGACCTTCCTCAAGCCTGCTCCTGTCGATAAGGAGCTAGAGGCGCTTCTGCAGGGCAGAAGGTTTAAGAAGGGGCAGGCCGCTGCGGTCAGCGACGTCGAGCCGAGCACCGGAACTGATTCCGATGCTCGCCCGATGGTCATTGATCTCAGCGTCCTCAACGCCCAGGAGTTGAGGGCACGGGCGGGAGAAGAGCTCACCCGCATTCTCGAGGTTGCCAGGAAATCCGGCAACCTAAAGGGTGAGTTCGTCGGCCGCCTCAAAAAGTCCGCGTCGACCTTAGGCGAGGTGGTCGACACCCTCACGGGAAGGAGCGAGGCGGAGGAGACGCGGCGACTCAGGGCGGAGAATACCCGCCTGCGGCTGGAGGTGGATGCGATGAAGGCGGAGGTGAAGGCGCTTCGTCTTGGCTTCAGTGAAGCCAAGTCAGAGGCCGCCACTGCCACCGCTGCCGCTGCCACCGCCACCGCTACCGCTGCTGCTACGCAGAGGTCGGCAGCCCCCCCCCGTGCTGGGCGCCGACTTTTTGGAGGAGCTCAGGGGGTCCTTGACTGCCACGTTCGGGCAAATGCTTAATGCCCGACTCGCGGTGATCGAGGACCGCTTGTTGCCTGCCAGGACGGTGCGTCCACCACTGAGGGCGGATGCCAAGAGGGCAGCGGCTGAGGCCGCAATCGTGGAGAGGGCGGAGGCTGCTCACCAGCAGGCTGGAGTTGTGGGTCCTTCCACCTCCAGAAGGACCCCAAGTGCCCAGGTTCCTGTGGGGAAGGAAACCTGGGCCCAGGTGGTGGGTAAGGGCAAAGGGAAGGGGAAGGGAACGGGGAAGTCCTCCGTCCCCACCCCTGTTCCTGCAGCCCCCGCGGCCCGTATCCCCGCGAGCCGTGCCCCCACGGCCCGTGCCCCTGCGGCCCGAGCCCCCGCGGCTCGTGCCGACACAGCCCGTGGCCCCACGGCTCGTGCCCCCGCGGCCCAAGCCCCCACGGCCCGTGCCCCCGTGGCCCGTACCCCCGCGTCTGCAGCGAGACCGGCAGCTCCTCTTGCCGCTAGGACGGTGCTGAAGAGTCCCCCGAAATCCGCGGCCGTGGTGCTGTCATTGCGCCCCGATGCCGTGGAAAAGGGGGTGACCTACAGCACCGTTCTCCAGACGGCGCAGGAGAGGGTAAACCTGCAGGAGCTGGGGATCGAGGGGATCCGCTTTCGCGAGACGGCTACGGGAGCCAGGATGTTAGAGATCCCCGGCTCCCAAAGTGGGGAGAAAGCGGACCGCCTCGCAGAAAAGCTCCGCGGGGTTGTGACGGAGGTGGCCAACGTCACCAGGCCCGTCAAAACCACTGATCTGAGGATCAGTGGTTTGGACGACGCGGCCACCAAAGAGAAGGTGGTGGCAGCGGTCGCACGAGCGGGGGAGTGTGACCCGCAGCTGGTAAAGGCCGGGGAGATCCGCCCCGGCCCAAGAAGGACTGGCTCTACCCTTGTCTCCCTCCCGGTTGCAGCAGCTAAGGTGCTGCTGCAGAAAGGGAGGCTGCTCATTGGGTGGAGCTCAGTTCAGGTGGTAGCGCTGGGGGAACGCCCCATGCGCTGCTATCGGTGCCAGGGGCTGGGGCACACTCGCCCCCTGTGCCCCGCTGTGGCGGACAGGGCTGACCTGTGCTTCCGGTGTGGAGAAGCAGGTCACCGGGCGGCTAGCTGTGGGAAGACAGTCCCACGCTGTGCTATCTGCGCAGAGTCAGGGCGGCCCTCTGGGCACATAATGGGGGGACGCGGCTGCGTTCCCCCTAAGACGAAGGGGAAGGCCACCCGGACCCAGGCCGCCCCAGCTGCCACGAGCCAGGCCGCCACGGAGGTAGTACGCCCAGCGGCGTGTGAGGAGGTTGTGATGTCCGATTAATGGATCAAGTCGGACATCACAACTTCCTCCAGACGAATCTAAACCACTGCGCCGGGGCCCAAGATCTGCTTATGCAGTCCCTGGCGCAGTGGCAGATAGATGTGGCGGTCGCCGCGGAGCCGTACTATGTCCCCCCCCAACATACGTGTTGGGCTGGGGACCTGGACGACTCCGTGGCTGTCATTGGGCGATCCAGTGGGTCCACCCCCATCTCGGTTGAGGAGAGGGGGTCGGGGTATGTGGTGGCAAGGTGGGGGGAGTATGCGATTGTCGGCGCATACTTCTCCCCCAACAAAACCGCTGCGGAGCTGGAGGTCTTTGTGGACCTCCTGGCCGCGGCGGTGAGGAGACAGGCCCCACGTCAGGTCCTCTTCATGGGGGACCTGAATGCCAAGGCCCGGGATTGGGGCAACCCCTCCACAAACCCTCGCGGCGAGATCGTGAGGGAATGGGCGGTTGCCACAGGACTGACCCTACTCAACAGAGGGTCAGCTCACACGTGCGTGCGGCAGCGCGGGGGGTCCGTGGTGGACGTCTCGTTCGCCACCTCCGCTGTCGCAGCACGTGTCCGGGCCTGGAGGGTGTTGTCGGAGGTGGAGACACTCTCGGACCATAAATACATAAGGTTCGAGATCTCCACCTCCAACAACCGAGGGGGGCCCCTGCGGGTGGCGCGGCCGGTCTTCCCGCGCTGGGCTATTAGTCGCCTCGACGCCGAACTGGCAAAAGAGGCGGCTATAGTCCAGGCTTGGCAGGCTGGGCCCGTGCACCCGGAAGTGGACGTTGCGGCGAGCCACTTCCGTGCAGCGGTGACGGCCGTGTGTGACACGGCCATGCCAAGGGCCCGCCGCCGCCCCGAACGCCGCCAGGTATACTGGTGGAACCCGGAGATTGCCGATCTCTGGGTCACCAGTTCGGCGGCGAGGCGGGCCTACAACCACTGCAGGAGGCGGCGCAGGGGCCGCACGGATGAGCAGCTGTCAGCTGAGGAGCTGGCAGCTGAGGGCCGGCTGTACAGTGCCTACCGCGACGCGCGGGGGGACCTACAGCTGGCCATTGGCCGTGCGAAGGCGGAGGGCTGGGGCGAGACGTTGGAAGGCCTCAACAGGGACCCATGGGGACGTCCATATAGGGCTGCCCGGAACAAGTTCCGGGGCCAGACGTCCCCAGTTGCTGAGTCCCTGGAGCCGGAGCTCCTGGGCAGGGTGTTGGAGGGGCTCTTCCCCGACAGAGATCCCCTCCACAACCCTCCGACGATGGCATCGCCCTTCCCCGTCCCTGAGGCAGACTCAGCGGACTCCATCCCGCCTCTGACGGAGGCGGAGATGGAGGTCGCGGTCGCACGCCTACGGGGCAAGAGGACCGCCCCGGGTCCTGATGGGGTCCTCAGGATAGCCCTGGAGGAGATGGGCGATCGGCTTCGGGAACTGTTCGACGCGTGCCTCACGTCCGGACGATTCCCGAAGCCATGGAAGGACGGCCGATTGTGCCTGTTGCGGAAGGAGGGTCGTCCTGCTGACTCCCCTTCCGCATACAGGCCCATCGTCTTGCTGGATGACACGGGTAAGCTGCTAGAACGTGTGGTAGCCGCCCGTGTCATCCAGCACTTGGAGGGTACTGGGCCTGGGTTGTCGGAGGCCCAGTATGGGTTCAGAGCGGGGCGGTCTACTATAGACGCCCTGCTCTGGCTCAAGGGGTGGACGCAGGATGCGGTCGGCGGGGGGGAAAAGGCGTTGGCTGTCTCGCTCGACATAGCCAACGCCTTCAACAGCCTCCCGCATGGAACGATACAGGAGGCGCTCCGTTACCACGGTGTGCCCCTGTATCTGCGGAGGCTGTTGGCCGACTACCTCCAGGACCGCGAGGTCCTGGTGGAAGGGCGCGACGGTTTGAGGCACCGTCGCGTCTCCTGCGGGGTTCCACAGGGATCGGTACTGGGACCGATCCTGTGGAACATTGGCTACGACTGGGTGCTGCGTGGCACGCTGCCTGCAAACATGCGGGTTGTGTGCTACGCAGACGACACCCTGGTCGTAGTCAAGGGGAGGGACCTCAGGGAGACGGTGCGGCTGGCCACGGTGGGAACAACCCTCGTGGTCGACCGCATCCGCTCTCTGGGACTGGAGGTTGCCCTCTCCAAGACCGAGGCCCTGTTGTTCCACGGGCCTCGGGGGGGACCCCCTCCAGGAACGCGGGTGCTTCTGGATGGGGTCCCGGTCCCGGTTGGGACCCAGATGAAATATCTGGGTCTCATCCTGGACGGGAGGTGGACTTTTGGGGCCCACTTTACTCAACTGGCCCCAAAAGTCATAGGAGCGGCCGCCGCTCTGGGGAGGCTGCTGCCCAACGTGGGTGGCCCGAACGCCACGTGCCGCCGGCTGTACTCCGGAGTGATCCGGAGTATGGCCATGTACGGGGCACCGGTCTGGGTGGACGCCCTCGGTCGCAATAACAAGGCCCTGCTGCGACGTCCGCAGCGGGTCATTGCGACGAGGGCAATCCGCGGATACCGGACGGTGTCCTGGACGGCGGCTTGTGTGCTGGCCAGTGATCCCCCCTGGGAGCTCGAAGCGGAGACCCTCGCCGAAGTTTACCACTTCGTGGCGGCGAGAAGGTCCCGTGGAGAGCCCCCAGCGTGGGGGGAGGTCAAGCGCCTGCGAAAGCAGGCGCGGGCCGCCCTGTTGCGGCGGTGGACGGAGGACCTGGCTCCACCGGTCCCTGGACAGAGGACGGTGGAGGCCATCCGCCCGGTCCTCCGGGAGTGGGTGCGGCGGCCCTTTGGGTCGCTGACGTTCCGTTTGGTGCAGGTGCTTTCCGGACATGGATGTTTCGGAAAGTACCTGCATCAAATCGCGAGACGGGAGGCGACCCCGGCCTGCCATGAATGTGGGGCGCCAGAGGACACGGCGCCCCACACGCTGGAGGTGTGCGCTGCTTGGGACTCCGAGCGGCGCACACTTTCAGCGGTTGTTGGCCGGGACCTCTCGCTGCCGAGTGTGGTGAAAGCCATGCTCGGCAGCGAGAGTGCGTGGCAGGCCACGGTCTCCTTCTGCGAGAGGGTGATGACGCAGAAGGAGGCCGCGGAGCGGGTCAGGGAGGATAATACCAACTCTGACCCCCTCCGGCGCAGACGGGTGGGGAGACGGAGGAGGCGCTTCATTGAGCGCTTTCTCCATCCCCCGTAGTGGGGCCAGTGGCGGAGAGTCGGGGGACTCTCCGCCGCACTTACATGGCCCCACACGTCTGGTGGGCAACTGAGGTGGAAGGTTGCCCACCCACTGGCGCAGAGGCCCGGAAGGGCCTACCGCCGGGGCGAGATGGTTAATGCAGTGTGTCTCCATCTCGCCCCATCCCGGCGGCGGTCGGATCACGGGGGGGTTTTAGTGGGTTCGAGTCCCACATACCCCCTGCCACCACCCCCGTGGTGGCAGGGAAGTGCGAGGGCATTTCCCCCCCTCAAAAAAAAAAAAAATAAAAGGTAGGTACGTAAATCCATCTCGCCCCATCCCGGTGGCGCGGACGGATCACGGGGAACCCCCCGTAGTTAGCAGATTCGATTCCCACATACCCTCTGCCACCACCCCAGTGGCGGCAGGAAAATGCAGGGGTATTTCCCTCTCTAAAAAAGTACGTAAGGTACGTAAAAGTTTAATAGGAAAAAAGTTCACATATCAAATAAACAAAATGATATGTATCATATAGACGTAACTATTCTAACGTTGCATCGATAAAAATTCTAGCAACATTACACTTCACATAATTTCCTGTTCATTCGATCGTAGCAACATAAAATCGTTTCCCGTCGACACAAAGAGATCCAATCCAGTTAAACCGCCAAAAAAACTGCACCAAAGAGTATGTTATATCAGAGCATGATCTCATGAGCTTATCGCATCAGTTATCTGTTAACAATGGCTGGGTCGTTGCCAGACGATCAAATGTTCATTAATATTGAATCACTGGCATTCGGCATTATGTTCATGTAAATACGAGCCTTTATGGACTAGCTAAAAAGTGCAATTATATCATCATCATGATTAGATGTCTAATGATACATGATGTTGATATAATTTACGTTGAGAGTTTTGGCGGGAAAACGAAAAAGATCACGTCGCCGCATTGTACTATTTTTCAAACCGGTGACGCGATCTTTTTCGTTTTCCCGCCAAAAATTCGAACATGTACTGAGTACAATTTAAAGTGTAAACTTCATTCTCATACGACTACAACAACGACGACGACGATGATAAATAATAATAATAACGCCCAACGATCACAAACATAGATCCTGGACCCTAACTAGGATTCTCTGTGTCTAGGGACCCAGGAACTACGAGGACCATGTTTCCACAACACCCAGACTCAGAACAAGTACTTGCGCTTTTTTTCTGTGCACAGATGCTTGTCCTGCTGCGGGAATCAAACCAGTCACCTCCGGGCTATGAGCAGACCTGCACAACCACCAACCACTAAGGCTGCTGTGTGAAATATCCACCAATATTTAAATATCTATTTATCTCTTACCTATTCTTCGCGATATTAAATTGCTGCATATTCCATAATAAATCTCCCTTACAAGTATTACATATGCAAATGTTATAAAGTCATTTATAACGTAAATACATGATTGGTGACAACAGAAACGTGCCGGCGTAAACTCGTGAGGGAGTTAACTTAGGTGATAAAATTCTATGACTTATGATTAAGTTATTAATGTACAACTTAACTAGGCAAGAATTAACCGTGTTTTGTGTACCACAATAAGTTAGCTCTTTATGAATGACAAAAATGTTTTTATTGTACTGTTGTATTGTAATACCACAACTAAAGTTTGATCTAAGATCTTTACTTTTTACTTGGCTAGCATGCTATACCTTCGATCGCATCAGTGATAAGTGGGATGCGACTTTTTTTTACTTCAAACTTGCCTAGCATTTGACCACGCTCTCACCTGGTGGGAATCACTTCCGAAGTGTTTTTTTAAGTGTTATTGTTCCGAAGTGTGTTCCAAAGGAAGTGATTTTCATCAGGTAAAAGCGTGGTCAAATGCTAGGCAAGTTTGAAGTATAAAAAAGGTGAGAGCGTGGTCGAATGCTAGACAAGTTTGAAGTAAAAAAAAAGATCGCATCGCATTTATCTCTAACGAGCTTCTGCCCGCAGCTTCGCTCGCGGGCGAATTATGCCAAATTTCAGCCCGATTCGTCCAGTGGTTTGGGCTGTGCGTTGATAGATCACTATGTCATTTGGAAACAACACGAAAAGAAACGTTTCACCATGATTATACCACTTTCCCACACTCATGCCTGCAATCCAGCACTTAACAAATAAAACACTACCAATTTTATGCACTAACACTGAAAATAACACAAGTTTTGGAAAATTAAACAATGCGGTGAAGCGATCTTTCTCGTTTTCCCGCCAAAGCTCCCCAATTCACAATTTGCTAACAGATAAATATTTAAAAAGTCCTAAATAGAGGGGAAAAATTATAGGTAAAAAGAGGTTATAAATAAAATTATTAATATAATTTCATTTCAATGCACAGGAGTTGTTTGACGCTAGTGATTTTGTGACAGTACCTACATAACCACAAAAAAAAATATTTTTATATTTGTAGTACATACTTAGTTTGGCTCCTAAATAATATTATTGGCCTATTAAATCTACAAAGTTTAGGTAATAGATAAAATTAATAATCTAACATCAACATCCAGTCCAATAATCCAGTGAACTTAGACACAAATAAATCAGTGTTCCCATTCCAGCCACTTGTCCGGGTCATTCCACAGAAACTTTATATCATTGACCAAATCATAACTCAACAGAACAAATCGTTTGACACCGTTTGTTACTCAAACTTGAAAACTGACATCAAAATATGTAACAAACTGACAGCGATTAATTCTTGAACGCAAAATATTGATTTGCCGTTCACTGGAGTCAAGTAAATGGTGACCCTAGCACACCTTTATTTGCGCACGAAACAAATTTCGTGACAAATAACTACCAACTTTTACTTAAAATAAGCCTGTCTTTAATTTTATGTAAAACATTTTGAGCATAATAGTTATTATTTATATTATCTGGCATATCATTTGGGACGTCAAGCCAAACATGTTTTTTTTTGTTTGGTTTTGGCTCCACACTTTTGTGTATTTAGCCAGTGTCAAGTAATTAATTTTTCAAGTTAATTTGTATTATACATATGTATGTTGTATGTGTCAAGTCAAGTCACAGTCCAAGTCATCAAGTTAAGTCATAGTCTAGTCTAGTCAAGTCATACTCCTAGTAAAGTGATGGCAACTTAACCAGAACCTTCTATTGAGTTTTGGAAACAACACGAAAAGAAACGATTCATCATCATTATACCACTTTCCCACACTCATGCCTGTAGTCCAGTACATAACGAATAAAATACCACCAATTTTATGCACTAGCACTGAAAATAACACAAGTTTTGGAAAATAATACAATGCGGTGACACGATCTTTTTCGTTTTCCCTCCAAAACTCGCCAAACATATTGCTTGTGCGATTTATTTTTTTCTTTTGTTTTATTATTCAGAACAATTTATAGCCGTCTTTTATTCTACATATTTAAAAAATAAAACCGTAATAATGCTCTCTGGCATTGAGTTCGCTTATGTACCTGCATTTGTTATTGTGCAATAAAGCATTTTCTATCATCGGTCAGTTTTCAATTTTATTCTAACAAGATTAACGTAAACTCACATAGTGGAATAAGCTTGTGATATAATAATTGGCATTAAGTACTTTGTAATTTTAAATGCTTAGTACAAAAACTTAATTTGAATATTTTAAATAGGTACCTTATCTCATTTTGACTTGTAAAAGTGTAAAAAATATCTTATTTGCAATAAAATCCGTTGACCCCTTTTCCGTCCACTGCTGAACATAGGCCTCCGCATATCATAAGCTTATCTATTTTTATTATATTTTATATTTATTATATTTTTGTTAACCAGCATTACCCATGATTATTTGTCTTCTCGTAATAACGCCTTTCTCGGGGAAACAATTACGTCACACACTTAGGTACTATTTTGTAACAGTGTAAAAATAACAGAAGGTAGACTTTTACCAACATCTTTTTACCCGTATAATGTACACAATACAATACAAAACTCTTTATTGACACCAATAATAAAAATTTAGACATGAGAATTTTTTTTGAATATTTTGGCTCCTCACTTTTGTGTATTTAGCCAGTGTCAAGTAATTGATAATTTTTCAAGTTAATGATATTTACGCAAATATGTGTCATGTCACAGTCGAAGTCGTCAAGTCATAGTCTAGTCACAGCCATACTCCTAGTAAAGTGGTAGCAACTTTACTTGAAGCTTCTATGGAGTTTTGGAAACAACACGAAAAAAACGTAATCCAGCACTTAACGAATAAAATGCCACCAATTTTATGCACTAACACGGAAAATAACACAAGTTTTGGAAAATAATACAATGCGGCGACGCGATCTTTTTCGTTTTCCCGCCAAAACTCCGACATGAGAATTACATAAAAAGATATGTATAATAGGCGGTCTTATCGCTAACAGCGATGTCTTCCAGACAACCTTTGAATGGTCAGTGATACGAGACACTACGAATAAGATATTATTTATGACTGTGCGTCGCACAGTGTGCGCGTAGTTCCTGGGTCCTTAAGTACAGGAAATCCTATTTTGGGTCCAAGATATATATTATGTGATCGTTGAAAAAAAAGATAAATCTCTCCTATTGGAAGTTAAAAATTTGTTGTAATTACGAGTATAATAATAATAATAACGCCCAACGATCACATACATAGAACCTGGACACTAACTAGGAATCCCTGTGTCTACAGGAACTAAGAAGACCATGGTCCCACAACACACAGACTCAGAACATGTGTTTGTATTTTTTTTCTTTGCACAAATACTTTTATTACTATTACTTTTACTACTACTGTCTCGTAGCGAAGCCTGAACCTGTTTTAAAGTTTATCTTCTGTAGAATTTATTCTGTGGCTATCTCATGGTGATCACTTGTGATGTCAACGTCAATAGGCTATGTCGTGATAGCCTGTGGCAAATTGTACGACCATAAACAATCCACTAATAGGTAATTATCATAATTTAATGCTCAAGTCCTCAATAATCAATTACTGGTTAATACCACAGTTATCTCAGATCACATCTTTAGTTTTCGTGTTTGTAGAAATATGTGCATCGTATTGAATGGTATTATAATAATATAATATGTGTGGACATCTCACACAACGCCATCTAGCCCCAAACTAAGCAAAGCTTGTGCTATGGGAACCAGATAACTGATACAATACTTAGATACTTTTTTGTTTGTAAATACATACATAGAATACAATATGACACCCAGACACAGAACAAACACCTATGTTCATCACACAAATGTTTGTCCTGAGTGGGAATCGAACCCACAACCCACAGTTCAGAAGGCAGGGCTACTACCAACTGAGCTATCGGGTCAGTCAAATTATTAGTTAATTAATTAGTTTTATAGTTATACGAGCTTCTGCCCGCAGCTTCGCCCGCGTGGCCTATAGGAAACGAAGAAGAAAATTTTTCACAGATAATCAACCACTCATTTCAAATAGAGGTGAAATTTTGAAAAACCCTTTCTTAGTGGATACTCACATTTTACAAAGAACACACCCTTCAAATTTCAAGTCTCTAGGACCGGTGGTTTAGGTTGTGCGTTGATATATAAGGCAGTCAGTCAGTCAGTCAGGATTTTGAATTTTATACGTATGGATGTAAAAACCTGCTTAAAAATTCATGATATAAATTATGTTTGTTGTTGATGCAGAAGGAAGCTTATTATAGACAAATCGTAATGTAAAGTTTTAACAAAAATGTAAATAAGTTTATTCACAAAGATGACGTTACGCAGTTGACGCAGAACTTAATTGACATTAGTTAATCTATATACCTATATAAAAGAAAGTCGTGTTAGTTACACTATTTATAACTCAAGAACAGCTAAACCGTTTTGGCTGAAAGTTGGTGGGGAGGTAGCTTAGAACCAGGAAACGGACATAGGATACTTTTTATCCCGTTCGACCGCGTTTTACTAATTCACCCGTGCGAAGTTGGGGAGGATCAATAGTTTTTATTAAGACAGCCGATATACAACCGGCAGCCAATGAGTGATCAATATTTGGTGTGCCAAGTTGACGAATTTTACAAATGTACGAGAGCCTCTACGAAAGTGTTGCTTAGCTAAGTTGTATATTAATAGGCTTTTGTGCAGCCGGACATGAGTGGCGTGCATTACGAGAGGCTCATGACCATTACTGGACTCATACCGGCTGGTGATGATGATGAAAATACTCAAAGCCCAGCTAGGCGATGTTAATCAGTTAAACACTTTGTATGAATTTGACAGTTTCAATACGCCGTTTAAGTGAATAGTTAAACTGTTCATATTTTTTAAAATAAGGTATAAAGTTTTCTGATAGATATGACGCCATATAGCGTCGAGGAACTCATATCAAAACTGGTGTGATCAATTTAATTTTAAATACTTGTCTATTTTTATTACAATATTTATACAATAATTACGCTATTGAATTTATTATTAGTTCTTTTTTATGCTTATTTAATAATTTCAGACTTGTAATTATTTATAATTATCATTGAAATATTCGAAGTAGAAACGAAATTTGTCTTATTGGATTGCAATCAAAGTCCCGTGATCACCCCCTATAGTATCATAATCGCGAGATGACAACGGGAATTGCTATGAACTAAATTTACATCAGAGCGAGTTACACGTCAAGGTACGTACGAAGTGTAAGTGGGTATTCGTTACCTCCAGGCTGGTACGTGGCTAAAATACAAAACCTTGTAGGCACTGTAAATAACAAACAGTTAATGCCTAAAAATACCCAGTGTTACCATATTTACCAAACCTAACACCGAACTATTTTCTCAGCACATGTGCGTCACGGTCCAACGCATTGTAACTTTATATCATCTATTAGTGGAAATAAATCATAATTAAAGCTAGTATAATGAGCAGCATTGCGTTTCCTACTTGTTACTCACAGTATTATTATGTCACGCTAGAACGTAACTGTTGGTATTTAGTGTTTGATGATCGCCGACAAGATTTTGGATTGATTAAAGTCTAATAAATAAACCGTGGCTAGAAAAAAATCAGAGCGGGATTTGGTAACTAATATATAAACTATATATATACTTATGTATAATTTTTTTTTTTTTTACCAATTTCGGTCTAATTATAAAAGTATTATATTACTTATATTTTAAATTTATAGAACAATTTGTGGTGATAGTTTCCTCTCTGCCAAAGTATGCACCGTGGGTTGAAACATTTTCAGACTGTTGGGTTCGAACGCAGTATTTATGGAAGTGTGCTTTAGTAGAAACATCTTGATTCTTGCAAGTCTGAAGTTTACGTGGGAAAATGGGTAAATGGCGGGTAAAAATTTTGACGCCTCTATCCCGCAAGTTTATGTAGGTAAATTAGAATAGATGGAAAAAAATGTTGACGCCTCTATCCCGCAAGTTTATGTAGGTAAATTAGAATAGATGGAAAAAAATGTTGACGCCTCTATCCCGCAAGTTTATGTAGGTAAATTAGAATAGATGGAACAAAATGTTGACGCCTCTATCCCGCAAGTTTATGTAGGTAAATTAGAATAGATGGAAATAATGTTGACGCCTCTATCCCGCAAGTTTATGTAAGTAAATTAGAATAGATGGAAAAAAAATGCAATTTTGTAATCTTTATTTTCTTTAAAATTCTCATAGAGCTATGGGCATAAAATTATTAAATTTTTAGTCTGTTTTCTGTGTTCTTTGAAACGTGTAACCTCTGAGTGTCATCAAGGCCAGAGTGGATAGGTACCTTCTAAATTTAGGTACACCATGTTTCGCCACACCATCGCTTACCATCAGACGAGTTGGTGGTCAAACGTAAATCTATTACTTACAGCTAAAAAATTACCTATACATTTTTGGTTTTATTTTCATTTTTAAAATCCCTTTTATAGAGCCAAGCTTCTTTTTTTTCCCCATTGATTTGACTATTATAATACACCAAACATATTTATAACAAATAACATAATTAAGTATAATAATGTGCGGAAAAAATGCATGGAAACTTTAAAAATTTCTAGGCACAACTCAACATGTGTATCAACCTTTACAACGCCACAGAAAAAGTTAAAGTACAATAATTACAATTTTTTAAAAAATAAGCGTGTGACTATTTTCTAATTATTTAATTACACAAAACACTTTTATAAGTATGATAGAGTTAGGTCGTGTCTGGTGACAACCCGAATTATAATTGGTGTGTTACATCATTCGTGATCCAATTTGTATTAAGATGATTTGAAGTAGTGACGTCCACGCTTTTTGTCATGAAAGGAAAATATACCAATAATGGTGCATTACATCATGCTGAAATGACGGTGTGAGCTTTTTGCCTTCAAATCGGTAGATTTTTTTTTATTGTGGACATTTCACACTGCGCCGTCTAGCCCCAAACTAAGCAAAGCTTGTACTATGGGAACCAGATAACTGATGAATACTTAGATACTTTTTGTTTGTAAATACATACATAGAATACAATATAACACCCAGACGCAGAAAAAACATCGATGTTTGTACTGTGTGGGAATTTAATCGAAGCCACAACCTGCCGTTCAGAAGGCAGAACTACTACCAACTGAGCTATCAGGCCGGTCAAATTACAGGCATGCGGTGCCTACGTAGACTATTTTTCATAAACGTTCAATAAGCTAATTACTTATTGTTATTATCACGAGTTCAATAAAAATATTTGTATTGTTGTCTATTCAACTGATTTTCCGAAAAGCAACAATTGCTATGGCAAATAGATCACCATGTATTTCTCGATATTCATATTTGATTCTATACGTACGCATGCGCGCACGGGCTGTTTAATTTTTCGCCTTATAATTAGGCCTATTCACACTACGCCGAGTAATAGTCTAAGTTCGGTTATAGATCTAGGATAGATATAGTAGACCTAGGATATTTATCCTAGGTCAACCTATCTATCCTAGTATCCCGTAGGTATCCTCTATTTTCCTTATGGCAAATACAAATATTTAGCTATAGTTTACACCGCATGAGAAGGGCCAGCATTATAAGCATTTTTCACAACCCAGCGTCACTAGGATTTCAAAAATGTTTTTTCCCGCACTAAATATTCTTAGAGGAAGGAAGGAAACTTTTGCCTGCAATATTATAAATCATTACCTTAATAGCAGAGGTTTAATTGATTGATTACATAGTACGCTACAATTACGAAGTCTTGTAAATACCAGGACAGGACGCGAGTCACTGTGAGATAATATCTAGGTATTTATACGAGTCACGTTAGACCTAATTCTATGCGAAAAATACTTGTAAAATTATCTATAGATAGACCTTCAAGTAGAATTATGTGAAATAGAACGTCTGCGCAATCTCCGGCAGCATCTTGTGATAGAGAGCTATTTCCGAATTGGGATGAAAGTCTGAATGCCTAATGTTACGTATCGTGGGGATCAAGAAACGCGATCGTGCCAGTTTAAAGGGACGAATGGGTTAATTAAGGTTGTTGATGAATATTTTTTTTCGTGGTTATGTACCCACTTAGTTGATGAAGGTTACTTTTGTAGGTTTCAAGTAAAGTCACGTAATGCTTGAGTCAGTTAAGTTTAAATTAACAGTTATAATTATAGGGTATTTAACTAAAATTGTATATAGGAAATTGTTAAAAATATATGAGAAAATCGGATTTAAGATAAAAAGTATTGTACGTTATTTATTAATTGAAGAATGGCGGCTCGACCATATTTGGCTATTATTGTTTTAATAAGTTCGTAACGTTTTAAGGATTGGAAACCTTCCCGAACATTCTTCGAATTCGGGAAACATCGTACATCGTACTGAACGTACCTACATCACGTAATTAGAAGAGGTCACCCTACGACACTGAGCCCGGTGTTCGGTTCTTCTCATGCAAGGCTTTGCTCATGCTTTGCTTCACTTAGCCAATCGGGGGTGTTATATACATGTATTTCCTTTCCTTCTACTTCTTCATTAATATTTTTTAGACGTGTAAATCTGTAAAGGAATCTCTGTAGTCTAAAATAAATTAATACAATACAATACAAAACGCTTTATTGAAACCAAAAATAAACATGTAGAAAATAGAATCACATAGTAAGATAGGTACAATGGGCGGTCTTATCGCTAAGAGCGATCTCTTCCAGACAACCTTTAATATGTGATTTGATTTTAATGTTTTCTTTTTCTATCTTAATAACTCTTTTTTTTATTTATATCAATTTTATTGCATTGGTCTGTAGGTACCGGTATGTAAGGTAGGCAGTCATTACACGCGTTTTTACATTGATAGGAGGAATTTATACCCTGGAAGTGATTATTATTGAATACACAACACACATACACACACAATTTGCAATGCTGCGACTAGAAATAGCAGCAACGCGCTACACCAATAAAGAAGACATAAATAGTGTTTCTCTTAATTATCAAGGCGAAACCGTTTAGATACATACTTTGATTTTACGGCGACAAGCCGAGATAAGAAACGTTCAAATAATTAGTATGTTTATTGAAATGAGACAATAAGGTCGCACGCTCGGGATGGGCGGCGCGACAGCGGGCGGGCGCCAAGCGGATCCGACGTCGGCGTCGCCGTCCGCGTCGCGTCACGAGACGTACGCTTTACTTCCGGTCACTTTAAAATGTTGCTTGTTTACGATGAGTTTAAGAGCACGTATTACGGCACGTTTGACGGCTGACGTCAATGTGCTAGTACGTGTGCGTTCATCGCTGCGTGACCTGCCTGACATATTTACTCTAGAGGCGATTCGTTTGTTTGTAATGTTTTTGAAGTGAAAACTTCCTTAAGCGCGTTGACCACTTTTTGGGTGAACGGTTTACTAGGTGGTAGGAGTTATCTGCAAAGTTCGTCTAGCTTTGCCAGTTATTCTGCCGCCAAGGAGTAGTGTGCAAGCACTACTCTGTTCCGGTTTGAAGGGCATTGTAGCTAGTAAAATTACTGGACAATTGAGACTTTATGATCTGATCTCACAGTCGAGTAATTTTATTACCAGACTGTGCTGATATCTCAGGATGAAGTGCGCAGTGCAGTGTCACGTGAAACTTTATATATTAGAGTTTCGAGTGACACTGTTCTGTTATGGGCGGCCGTGTGGCTTAATATCAGGTGAACGACAAGCTCATCACATCATACATAAAAAATAATATGGAATTCTCGTCATCGTCACCGAATGCTTTCCATGAGCTATATGTATATGACGGCGGCAACGTCCAGTTATAAACTCTATGCACAGCGATCGAGCACCTTAATTTACCCTGTGGTGGCATTAAACTTATTACAGTGGCAGCACCGGCAACTGTCATGGCGCCCCTACCTGTCTGGCTATATAAAGGGATCGATTGGTGCGCTACGGATCATTCTTGTTCCAGACACGGCGCGGTGCGGACATGCTGAAGGCCTATAGTTATATAGGTTGCAACCTACCGACCCACAACACGTTCCTGCCCACATCAGAAGTGGGATTGCCCATTTCTACATCACTCTTCAAGCAACGCGAAACGTGACGAGACGTGATGTGAATGATGACGTGACGGCGGGTGACACTAATATCAAATTTACTTGCAGGGTTAACCCGGACCAGTGAAAAAAAAAAATGGAAAAAAGTAATGATTCGTTTTTTTTCTAGAAAAAAAAAGAGAATGTAAAAATGATGACAAGAAAAATGTGTCCGAATGCTAAAGGGATAATCTATCCGGAGTAGCACTAATGGTCCATAAAAAAAATGTTGGTTGCTAAAGGGATATCTATCCGGTCTAGCACTAATAGGTCCATTAAAAAAAATGTAGGAATGATGATTTTTGGTTGCTAAAGGGATATCTATCCGGTTAGCATTATTCGGTCCATTTTTTTATAAATGAAGGTATATTGATGGTCTTGAACTGGGTTGTCGATGGGTTAACCCTGGCGATGACTGGAAGGTTAAAATACTTTTGACTAATCAAATTGAGAACTAATGTTTTGACTTTGACTTAGACTCCAAGTTTAACTCAATTTAATTGTCAGGATGAACGAGCAATAAGACTCATACTTATGTCCTTCACCAGGTACAAAGTGAAGCTAAGCGTACGAGGACGTACGCACGTCAGAATGACCGTGACGGCGGCAACGTCCAGTTATAAACTCTATGCACAGCGATCGAGCACCTTAATTTACCCTGTGGTGGCATTAAACTTATTACAGTGGCAGCACCGGCAACTGTCATGGCGCCCCTACCTGTCTGGCTATATAAAGGGATCGATTGGTGCGCTACGGATCATTCTTGTTCCAGACACGGCGCGGTGCGGACATGCTGAAGGCCTATAGTTATATAGGTTGCAACCTACCGACCCACAACACGTTCCTGCCCACATATACTGTGTACATACGAGCATCTGTACTTTTTGGGTGAACAAAAAGTGCGAAACTTGCGTCACCGTCACCGCACGCTTTCTATGAGCTATATGTCATAAGTTACTTAATTTTTACTTCTATCGGCAGTCAGGCTTTTGAATCTAATCGTTTTTTTGAAATAAACTGCTGTTTATTTTATATCTCTTTTCCTTTTTATATCTTTAGTGACACTCAAATCATTCATAAATCATTTTATAGCACGAATTAGTGTAATAGAGCGTTTATGAAATAAATGTAAAGGTATGTATTCTAAAAAAAAATTCGACAACTTACCGGTTTTTTTCCCCACCAAATTTTTTTTCTTCAAAATTGCCTGTTTTAATACTTCCAGATTTATGCAAGTACCTAAGTACATAAACTTTTGAAATTATACAGCTCTCTCATCCTATTTCTTTAACATTGTAGAGAAACAGGTAAAAAGACATATAATTTTGTCTATTTTTTTGCTTCCTCTCCACACGTGTACGATGACCCGCTACCGCTCGGTCCACAGTCTCAGCCTAATAGTTCAAAATTAGTACGTGATTGGGTCTGGCGCCAACTGATTTGTAAGAAGTTGGTATACGCAAGTCAACAATATGAGTTATCCACGACGTAGGCATACAACTATGTGATAGTAGGCGTTATAGCCATAAAGATATGGTTCATATCAGAGTGACGCTGAAACGTTTGAAATTAATGTCAATGCTGTTTGCAAGAATTACCTGCGTTGGTAATAGAAACATTAGTTTTCAATGGCTCCTGTCGGTAGGAACCTACTTCTTGTAGAAGACGTTATCATACCATTTAATGCTAATTACAAAATAATATATTTATATAAGTATGTCACCCATAATTTAAATTTCTTTTTAGTAGATTAGTAAGTATATAGGGTTGGCCATTTCAAAGTCTTCCTTCCATATTTATACCGTGCTTATTTATAGTACAGATATTTGATTACCAATTTAAATTTTCTATATTTTCCTGTGTTCCAGGCACTTTTTAGCGAGGCGTGTTAAAATTAAATTTGAAGTATGTTCTTTAAGTAGGTACTTAACTACTACCTACAGGTTTTAGAACATTACAAATATAGGTTATATTTATTACCACGGAATTTAGACCACGTGGGACACAATGCAGTATTTTATCTTTTAAATATAATTTTCACAGGTACGTATACTGTACAAAAAATCATAACAAAACTCAAACAACTATCTAATTACTATTTTTATATAATTACACTATTTACTAGGTGGTAGGACTTTACTGCAAAGTTCGTCTAGGTAGGTACCACCGCTTTGCCAGTTATTCTGCCGCCAAGCAGTAGTGCGCAAGCACTGCTGTGTTTCGGTTTGAAGGGCACTGTAGCTAGTGAAATTACTGGGCAAATGAGACTTTATGTTCTGATCTCACAGTTTAGTAATCTTATTACTAGATTGTGCTGATGTCTCTGGATGACGTGCGCAGTGCAGTGTCATGCGAACCTCTATAATTTAGAGTTCCGAATGACACTGCAGCTGATATGGGCAGCCGTGTCGTTTAATATCAGGCAAACGGTTAGCTCGTCACGTCATTCCTTAACTTAAAAAAAAATAATAATGAAAAATAAAAAGGCATAGAAAATCCTAACAAAACGTACCTTTAACGTGCGCCAAGACATCCCAAGGCAAATCCACACAAAGTAGCTATATTAACTATGCTTCCACTACACAGATTTCTTTAAAAATTGTCATAGAATAAATACGAAAGCAGAACAGCTTCAAACGCGAGCGCTCTTCACGGGTTGACCTGTATATTTGGCTGAGTATATTCCAGTCCAAATTACTGAACGGAAAAAGTTTCAGCCCTACAACGTAACGTTTGGCTGATAAGATCGTAGGTAAGTACTCATGTTTAGAAATTTTATAAACCAGTGTAATCTCTAGACGCGTTAAATAAAACTCTTCAAACCGCTCGTGAGACTGATTTTAACGTCTTCGATGCACTTAGCTCAAGTTTATTACGAAACGATGGTATTTTATAGTCTTTAATGTCTCATCTACACTGTAACAACAAAACAATTGAATAAGATCTGCTAAAAATATCGGGAAATAACCTAATACGTGTTTAAAGTCGTTCTAACTTTTTGCGACAAACAGTGTTTAGTAACTGCGTATGAGGACTTATAAGCCTATTATTACATGCAGTGTATATTGGATCAATTAACCGCAATACATGTTATAACTCAACTTTTATTTCTTGTCAATATAAATGCTAAGTAATCGAATAAAAATATATTAATTAATTTTTATTACTTAATAATAATAATATGTGTGGACATCTCACACAACGCCATCTAGCCCCAAACTAAGCAAAGCTTGTGCTATGGGAACCAGATAACTGATACAATACTTAGATACTTTTTTGTTTGTAAATACATACATAGAATACAATATGACACCCAGACACAGAACAAACACCTATGTTCAATCACACAAATGTTTGTCCTGAGTGGGAATCGAACCCACAACTCACAGTTCAGAAGGCAGGGCTACTACCAACTGAGCTATCGGGCCATTCGTTTCTACGCCCCGAACAGTAAATTGGAATATTTTTAAGATTTTCGAATATTTTTAAGGCGATTATCATTGCAAGAATTAAAATGTATCGCCTTCAAGAGCCTAAACAATAATTTCTACACTATTGGTCAGCGCCATCTAGAAATAATACGTCATTATGTGGTTTTTACGACGTGCTATTAACTATTCGGGTATTACACGACATGGTCTTTTCAGCTAACTAAGAGGAACGTTTATCCAAATACTATTACGCTTTATTGTACAATAAATATTATTATTTGTATATTTGGCTGAGTATATTCCAGTCCAAATTACTGAACGGAAAAAGTTTCAGCCCTACAACGTAACGTTTGGCTGATAAGATCGTAGGTAATCATGTTTAGAAATTTTATAAACCAGTGTAATCTCTAGACGCGTTAAATAAAACTCTTCAAACCGCTCGTGAGACTGATTTTAACGTCTTCGATGCACTTAGCTCAAGTTTATTACGAAACGATGGTATTTTATAGTCTTTAATGTCTCATCTACACTGTAACAACAAAACAATTGAATAAGATCTGCTAAAAATATCGGGAAATAACCTAATACGTGTTTAAAGTCGTTCTAACTTTTTGCGACAAACAGTGTTTAGTAACTGCGTATGAGGACTTATAAGCCTATTATTACATGCAGTGTATATTGGATCAATTAACCGCAATACATGTTATAACTCAACTTTTATTTCTTGTCAATATAAATGCTAAGTAATCGAATAAAAATATATTAATTAATTTTTATTACTTAATAATAATAATATGTGTGGACATCTCACACAACGCCATCTAGCCCCAAACTAAGCAAAGCTTGTGCTATGGGAACCAGATAACTGATACAATACTTAGATACTTTTTTGTTTGTAAATACATACATAGAATACAATATGACACCCAGACACAGAACAAACACCTATGTTCAATCACACAAATGTTTGTCCTGAGTGGGAATCGAACCCACAACTCACAGTTCAGAAGGCAGGGCTACTACCAACTGAGCTATCGGGCCAGTCGTTTCTACGCCCCGAACAGTAAATTGGAATATTTTTAAGATTTTCGAATATTTTTAAGGCGATTATCATTGCATATATTAATATGTAAGTAGTAACTTCACCTAGGGATTTCTAGCCCACTTCGTACGGAAACGTAGAAACCTATACAGGCTTACAGAGTTGGCCCTATTTACATAGATCAAGTCTTAGAAACTACTGTAGAGACTACGGCTCTATTACGCTAGCGGTTCGAAGAACCCGTATAACCCTAAGGATTTTTAGCCCGGTTCGTACGAAAATGTAGACTTATTAGAAGCTAACAGAATTCACCGTATTTACATTTATTATTTATTTATTTATTAGGTCATAGGTCAAGCCTATGTAGAAACTACTATGGTATAAACTACATTTACTACGGCATTAGTCTCGATGATTGCTTTATAATTTCATTTTTTGTGTAACATAGTGTTAAATTACAATCCAGATCATAATTTATAAGCATGTTGATGTGGAATAAGTCAATGATTGCAATTTGTTTTGTGTGCCTATATAAAATAAATAAAAATAAATAGACTCTATTACGCTAGCGGTTCGCGATAAAAACTGAACCCATATAAACATAAACATAATAAAGAGCTTAATGATACATATTCGGACAGTATCTATTACAGTATTTCACCATTTAGAGAATGATCAAGCCTGTAGATAAACATCGGGCTGATAACGGACTTATAGTGGCAACGCGACATTATTTCCGCGGCATACGGCCGGCGCCGACCCACGTGCTCCGCTGGCGCCTACTGAGACAAATCCTAATTATTATACTCTGTTTGAATACAGACAGATGTACACTAGCACATAAACTGCAACGATATCTTCTTCTTCTCTTCGTTTAATGGCCTTCTATTTAATGATAATTCTGCCAATGTCAAGTAAGAAATATTTGTTCGGGACTTTGACATGCAAAGTCTTATTTTGTCAGTCAAAATGCCACAGTAAAATTATGGATATTTTACTGTAGGCTCTTGGAAGCCTTGAAGAGAAAATTAAAAGGCATGGTTTTAAAACTTAGACCCATTTGCCATTGCCAACACTCATGTACGTTCACGAACACTTAACGTATAATAATCCACTCTTATCACACGTTAAAATTTAAAAATACATGGGTTATGAAAAATAAATTTAAAAATTCACAACCGCCATTTTCCAATTCTTTTCAATGGCACCCTGCTACGATGATTCTACGATTGATTATGTACATAGACTTTATAGCATATAGGCAGGTGTGGTAACTCCATTTAGGCATCTAATAGGTAAGAAGAATGCTGATTGTTGACCTGCGCACGGACGGTTTCGTTTAATTCCTGCTAATTTTAAAGTTTTTTTTTTAATGTTTTTGCTCCACACTTTTTAGCCAGTGTTAAGTAATTGATAATTTATCAAGTTAATGATATTTCACGCAAATAATATGTGTCAAGTCACAGTCGAAGTCATCAAGTCAAGTCACAGTCTAGTCAAAGTCATACTCCAAGTAAAGTGGTGGCAACTTTACTTGAAGCTTCTATGGGGTTTTGGAAACAACACGAAAAGAAACGTTTCACCATCATTATACCATTTTCCCACACTCACGCCTGTATTCCAGCACTTAACGATAGAATGCCTCCAATTTTATGCACTAACACTGAAAATAACACAAGTTTTGGAAAATAATACAATGCGGTGACACGATGTTTTCGTTTTCCCGCCAAAACTCTTTAATGGCTTTCTATCGCTTTTTAGTGATAATTCTGCCAATGTCAAGTAAGGAATTTTTGTACGGTTATGTCACGTCAAAGTCTTATAGTCAAAATGCCACAGTAAAATAGTGGATAATTTACTGAAGGCTCTTGGAAGCCTTGAAGAAAAAACGAAAAGGCATAGTTTTAAAACTAGGAACCATTTGCCAACACTCGTGCAAGTTCACGAACACTTAACGGATAATAATCCACCCTTATCACACGTTTTTAAAAATACACGGGATATGAAAAATAAATTAAAAAATTCACAACCGCCATTTTTGGATTCTTTTCAATGACACCCTGCTACGATGATTCTACAATTGATTATGTACATAGATTTTATAGTAGCAGGTGCGTAAAAGATTCATTTTGGCTAATTTTGGTGGACAAATAGTTTCACAATGAATGATGGTCGAACTCCATTTAGGCAGCTTTAGGTCCCGTCACGTAAGAAGAACGCTGATCGTTGACCTGCGCACGGACGGTTTTGTTTAATTCCTGCTTATTTTAAAGTACTAAGTAGCTAGTGAAATGACACTAATGATTCTAAAGTAATTATTGTCACATTGTAGTGTAGACGGGCCATTAGTTAGTATATATGGTTCCAGGACAAGCAAAGTATATTTGAAAAACATTGGTGTTCTAATAATAACTTTGACATTTTATCACTTATTTTACCCAACTACATATATACTCTATCCATTGTATGGGTGCCAATATTTCGCTACGTGAGAAAAAGCATGGAGTATATGACGCATTTGCGGTTGCCATTCGTAAAAATAATATAAATAATGCCCAATGATCACACCCATACATCCCGGACCCTAACTAAGATTCCCTGTGTTTAGAGACCCAGGAACTACAAGGACCGTGGTCCCACAATACCCAGGCACAGAACAAACGCGCGTTTTTTTCCTGTGCTTACTTGTCCTGCCGTGGGGATCAAAACCCGCCACCTTCAGGTTATGAGCCGACCTACTCAACCACCACACCACAGAGGCTATAATAAAGTAATAATGATAATGCGCCCGAGGGATTTGCTTTTCCGTTCGTAGTTATTGTATCGTAATGTATGCCGTATTATTTTGTAGGTGGCTAAAATGTAACGTCACAGGATTCAGTTACAAAAGCTTTTCAGTGGTCATTATTCAAAAATGTAAATATCTACAATACTAAATTGGATGCTTTCCATAAAACCAAAAATATGTTATGCAGCAGCGTTTTAAAAAATAAAATTACTCACAAGTTGGCAACTAGTTTATCCCTTTAAACAAACACCTTTTTTACAATAGGTGTCACAGATAGCTCCCCTCCCCGCTGGGACTCCGGGAACAGCTCAGGAAGCCCCCAACATGCCCGGCCTACTAGCCTTCCTGGACGACATCGGATGGGTACAACCAAAAATTAATATTATTATTTCAATATGTAGTACTACACTTTGAGCCAACAGAATGTTTTGTCAATTTGCAAGCTAACTGTTATTATGAGCACATTATAATTGTGTAATTATGTTTTATTGAATCTATCTTATATGTAGTCTTGTATTCATCGAGAACTTATATCTTATTTTTATCATATTTTTACTTTTATATAAATCACCTGCTGAATAACACTAATATAATTATAAGCTAAGCACTTTTACTCCACTGTTATTTAAGTTCATGTTACTTGTATAATCCTCTTTTGGCCTTATTGTAAATGTATACCCTTTAAACATATATAAAATGTAACGCTGTAGGATTATCGAAATAATATAAATAAATAAATAAACCTCACGCAAAAAGAGCGGCTGTACGGCCTAGTTGATACATATATGAAGTCCATCCGGTGACGCTGTGGAAGAGACCAACAGCATTAGCCTTTAAAAAAAATGCCCGTCCACCAAGTCTTTACCAAGTGTGTCTAGAGATACGCGCAAAACTATAAGCATTGTTTTCCCCTGGAATTACTAATACCGTTTGATTTCGTGTCAAAACCATCAACACCAGTCTAGTTCTCACACGTCTAGTAACAGTGTGTAGCCAACATTATTTCCACGAGCGGACGCCCGGCGCCAAACCACGTGACCACTGGCGCCTCCACAGATTATGCAAACCTAATTATTACCTAAACCTATTCACTTTGTTTGTAATTCTGCGAGCGGCGACCTCTATGTTTAATGGTATGAACGTGAGTGAATTATTAACGGTGTTAAAATATATGTCCATAGACTCTATGTGATTTATTTCATATCAATCTTGAATCCGGAGATCGTAAAATTAGTTAAAGCACCAGAATACTTAAGATCTATGAGGCTTTAACATTGGTCTTCTTATAACATTCCTTTTTTTTTGTTTTTCGTTTGTTTCCACACTTTTGTGTATTTAGCCAGTGTCAAGTAATTGATAATGACTCAAGTTAATTAATATATACTGTGTCAAGTCAAGTCACAGTTCAAGTTATCAAGTCATAGTCTAGTCTAGTCAAGTCATACTCCTAGTAAAGTGGAAGCTTCTATTGAGTTTTGGAAATAACACGAAAAGAAAGGTTTCGCTATCATCATACCACTTTCCCATACTGGTGCATGTAGTCCAGCACTTAAACTAATAAAATGCCAACAATGTTATGCACTAACACTGAAAATAACACAAGTTTTGGAAAATAATGCAATGCGGTGACGCGATCTTTTTTTGTTTCCCGCCTATAAACTCTAACATTCCTTTGTAGGGCGTATTTATATGAGTGAGTGTGGCTCAACGGTAACGCGTGAGACTTTCAAACCGACGCACCCAAGTTCAAATCCTACTTAGCCCTGCACCGATGACTTTTCAAGTTATGTGCGAATGCACTCCTTCTTACAACGGCGAAAGAAAATATCGTAAAGAAACGCTTTGCCAGTTATTCTGCCATGAAGCTAGTCCTTGAAATGGTGTGCTGGTATGCAAGCCAAAGATAATAAAGTGGATTTAAAGTCAATGGTGCAAGCACTAGTGTACAAGCACTTCGTTATTCTAGTCTACACAATTACTCGGCAAATCAGATTTCACAGTCTAATATCTTATTAGGACTGTACTGACTGCGGATGTCTCTAGATGACGTGCGCAGTGCAGTTTCACGTGAGACTATACATTTTTGTGGCCTGAGTAACGCTGCAACTGATATACCCCGTGAGGCCTTTACGCTTAACATTATGTGAACGAATAGCTCGTCAGGTCATTCATTCACATAAAAAACAAGTGTGCTTTAGACCACATGACTGAAGTAAAACTTATTTAGTTTAACTCCATCTATCGACCGGAATAACTTTGTTTTTGCTTTTTTAATGTTAATGTCACCATCTTGACAATTGTAAATTGTCATTTTACCGGACATACCGACATAATAATACAATATTTTTACTTTGTTTTGTTGACAATGGAGATCTACGTGGATCAACTTCCGTTCGCCTCGCAACGCATTCACCAGCTTACTCTTTTTTATGTTAGTGAATGATGTGACGAGCTAGTCGTTCGCCTGATGTTGAGTAACACGGCCGCCCATAACAGAACAGTGTCACTCGGAACTCAAAAAAAATATAAAGTTTCGCGTGACATCACACTGCGCAGATCTTTCTAAAACATCAGCAAAGTCTGGTAATAAGATTACTCGACTGTGAGATCAGATCATAAAGTCTTATTTGCCCAGTAATTTCATTTGCTACAGTGCCCTTCAAACCGGAACACAGTAGAGCTTGCATACTACTGCTTGGCGGCAGAATACAGTTATTCTTCGGTCAGCGATCAACCGCCATGAGAAAAAGCCAGCCAGTGCAAAGCGGTGGTACCTACCTAGACGAACTTTGCAGAAAAGTCCTACCACTTAGTATAACTCTCAACGTACACTCGTGTCTTTTTTCTCATTGGTGCATTTGCGTGTGAACCTGTCTACATCAATCGCTGACCGAAGACGATATTTTGCGGTCAGGCAGCCAACGCCTTGTAAAAATAGAGGAGTACAATGCGAACGTTCAACTCTCACGCAAGGATCAATAGGTATGCTCGCGGTCTGAAAATGTTTACCACCTTAAGGTTAGTAATTGCATACACAAATCTATGTCACAAGGTCGATGATATTATGTGATTTGATTATGGATAGATTTTTTATTACAACGAAGTCGTCTAATAAAAGAGTTTCATCATCAAAAAGTCATTTAGTTTATGTTAGGATCGATGCTTAACTATTTGAAAGTACCTAATATGTTTCTAGATATAGCATTTTAGGCTTTACTGCACACAATAAGCTCATGAATGTGATTTCAAATTGAAAAACATTTTAGACCCAGATTGTACAAAGACTGATCTATATAGAGTAAATTTAGTGAGAATAAGATTGGACTAAAACGTGTTTACATATTCAGGCCACAAACAATTAACCTATTATATTAATTAGAGCCGTTATGAGCCGACCTGCTCAACCACCACACCACGGAAGCTTTCAAAATATGATAGGACATCGAAGATTACCTGGATAATATGCAGACTCCAATGACATGAGCGGTTTGTCGACAATGCAGTCGTTCGTCAATGTCGGCGCACTCACGTCTCAAAACGCTACGCCCACAGCCTACAGCCCCACTGGTGGTAATCTGCAGTTTGTGGCCGCACTGCGAGCGATGGGATTTGATTGCACAAAAGAAATAACTCTACAAGAAAGAACCACAAAATGCAAAGGATATTTAAGAACGCATGCATTTAATATATTAGGTAAAGTAGCTAACCCGTCCCGTCTTCGCAAGGGTTAATAAGTTTTACGCCCTAACCCTCACTGGTAGAAAAGATGGTACAAGGGAAAAGGAAAAGTTAGGAGAAGAGGATGAATGGATGGAACAGCGATATGACGCACCTTCAAAGTAAATCTCAAAATATCTTTGATGCACAGCATTGCATCTGTTACAGTTTCTTTATAAGTATAGATACCTATATATATGTATATCTCAATCCGCTTTTGCTGTCGCTAGCTAAGTACCTACTTCCCGTGAGAACGTTTTAAATATAAATACCTACTTAATAGTTAAACTGGGAGCGTGAAACACAGGTTATGATGATAATGATGATGATAAAAAGCGTAAGTATATCTAAATATACATAACTCAAAAGTGACTGACTGGTTGACTGACTGACATAATGATCTATCAACGCATAGCCCAAACCACTGGACGGATTGTGCTGAAATTTGGCATGCAGGTAGATATTATGACGTAGGCATCCGCTTAGAAACGATTTTTCGAAATTACACCCTTAAAAGGGTGAAATGGGTAGTTGAATTATTTTGCCATAGGCCACGCCGCGGGCGAAGCTGCGGGCAGAAGCTTGTCTAATCTAAACTAATACTATAACAAGGAAATATTTGATCGTTTGTTTGTATTGACTAGGATCTGAAACTATATACTGAACAGACATAAAAAATTATTTCACCATTAGAATCCTACATTATCCTTATTACATTTACATAGGCGATATAATATTTTCATAAAAGTTAGGGATCCATATGAAAAATTCCATAATGTAACACAGCATGTAAAAAAATACCAAAAAAAATCGTCATATCGCGTATGCTGCGGAAATTATTGACAACAGAGCAAACTGATTGTACTACAATTTTTTAGAGGACATCAATTTCTAGAAAAATATCCGTGATCCTATATGTCTAAGGGTGGATTCGACCAAACGAGAGTAAATTTTATTCTTAGAATAAATCGCCATTTGTTCGAGAGTAATCGTATTCACGTTTTACCATCTACAATCCTAAGAATAGCAAGCCTATTCGAGTATTATTACTATACCACCATTTTTGGTGGAATAACAGAGTTATTCCGAGAATATTTTAATGGCGGCAGGGCGCCAATACATTTATGTTACATTTCGCTTAATAATATTTATTTCTCATTTTATTACGACAGATGATATTTTTGACGTCACTATGTTCGCTTTTTAATACTAATTTAATCAAAAATTCCCAATTTTAGCTTATTTGGCTTCGCTTCTTGTATTACCCAACCTCGGCATCCTACGTAAAATCATCAGTTCTTTAACTTGCCAATTTTCGTCACTCATACATATATAGGCACAATAGGTTAAGTTTAAGTTTTATTTCGAGCGGCCGGCAGACGCAAATGAAACTATAAACTTAGGTATTTACTTAGACAGGTACGTACTTACCAATCAATTATACAACTCCGGTTTTTTGCAAGTATTAATAAATATTATTTTATCTACATCATATAATATATGTAATGAACACACTTTCTATAATATCTGAGAATTCCACTTTGGAGTATCAGCACGCCTTATCAAGTTTTTTCAGGCGTTAGTAAATTTTTTCTGGTTAACGATCATAGATCCTGGACCCTACCTAGGATTCAGTGTCTAGGTACCCAGGAACTACGAGGACCATGGTCCCACAACACCCACTCAGAAAAAGCGCTATTTGCACTTGTCCTGACGCGGGAATCGAACCCGCCGCCTTAGGGTTATGAGTCGACCTGTTCAACCATCACACCACGGAGGCTGTTAAATTGTCTGTCTAGGTTTTGTAGGTACCTATACATATACATTAAATAGTTTTTTCTATTATGTATTTCTAGTTCTTTGTATTATTCGGGTATAAAAACCGTTATTTGACGTTATACACTGCAGTTTTACAGCAATATTTACTAGTCGGCTTCATGCTACAGCATGTAGTGAACGTTACAAGTTTTAGTATATATTTAATTAAATTTAATTATTAAAGATGCCGAAAGTTAAAAGTGTCAAAACTGTTCAAAGGGTACGTATTTATAGTTATAACTAAAATAAACAAAATAAATTCAATTCGTTTTTAATATTAAATATTGAGCAATAAATAATTAATTTAAATTATTTAATTATTATTAGATTATTAGATTCGAAAATAACTTTGCCTCTATTTGCTTTTCACGAATAACGACTCGATAAATCTTAATGTAATTTGCTATGCAGATAGTTTGAACCCTAACAGCCTTTTTAATAAACACGAACTAGCTTTAGACTAGTTACACCATCTTTCGGATTCGTTACTTCGGCTTTTGTCCTTTTTTTGCTATTGGAATATTTAGCTGGATCGAAAGAGACAAAATATGGTGTAACTAGTCTAAAGCTAGTTCCTGTTTATTAATAAGGCTGTAAGAAAGGAAATAAAGATATATAAACAAATTAATAAATCCTCGCGTTTAAGGCCGCGGGCAGCAGTTATGACTTTTAATATACTATTTTTCTTCTCCCGTGCTACGAGATAATGACATGCACCAAAATGCACCATTTTCATTTTCTAATTTATACACTAGTTTTATTAGTTATTATTTATGTAAGTAATTGTATCCATTATAATTATTATTATGTAAGTAGGTACCTATATTATATTATTTTTTTATAATTACGTATATTATATGTAATATTTTGAAGTCAAACTTCTTTACGCATGCTTGACTTGGGGGTAAGCCGGTGAGGCGAACGGAAGTTGATAGGGAGATATACTTATATCACTTTTATAAGACGAGCTTCTGCCCGCAGCTTCGCCCGCGGCGTGGCCTATTGGAAAATAATTCAACCACCCATTTCACCCTTTTAAGGGAGGAATTTTGAAAAATCCTTTCTTAGCGGATGCCTACGTCATAACATCTACCTGAATGCCAAATTTCATCCCGATCCGCCCAGTGGTTTGGGCTGTGCGTTGATACACAAAAGTGTGGAGACAAAACATACAAAAAAAACACCACTTCTTAAATATGCAATTTGTTTTTGTGTATAGGACCTCAATTACTTATGCCTACCGATTCTACCAAAATAAATTTTTCTCGATATTACATAGATTGGATTGGATTATTGTCTGCCTTCAGCCGATGAAGGCAGACAATAATCAGCCAGTACTGGTCAATAAAAAATACCATTGTCTTTATAAAACAATCTTGCATATGACTAAGTAAAATAAATAATGCACTGAAAATCAATCCCACAATTATACATAATAAATTACTTCATTTTCTATGTGGTAGGACTTAACTGCTAAGTTCGTCTAGTTAGATACCACCGTTTCGCCAGTTATTCTGCCGTCAAGCAGTAGTGCGCAAGAACTACTGTGTTCGGGTTTGAAGGGCACTGTAGCTAGTGAAATTACTGGGCAAATGAGACTAATTGTATTACTGAATTGTACCTACTGATGTCTCAGGATGACGTGCGCGCGGGATGCGTTAACCGAAACTATAGGTTTACTGCTACCTACTTTAGAGTTCCGAGTGACACTGCAATAAAATGGATAGCCGTGTCGCTTCACTTCAGGCGAACGACTAGCTCGTCATGTCATTCTTTAATATAAAAAAAATACATTGTGTAGTTTTCACAAAAAAATCATCTTAATTAGATAACTAATTAAGATGATTTTTTTATACAGATCGCTAATACAGAGGATCTACGTCAAATCGTGGGATGTATTTAGTTCAGTTTAATATAAATGTGATGCAATTTTTTTCTGAATGCTGCATTTTTAAATGTAAAATTAAATTATATATTTCCTTGTGACGTCATATAAGTAATTATGAGTTTAAGTCTCATATTTATACATGTAAAACGTGCCTATTGTTCTATCTACTTTGGCATCTTCCCACTTCACAAATACTCCGTTAAAGTGACGTAAAAGTGTAAATAAATAATTTTAAAATGGAAAACTTAGACCTTCTACATGAATAACTAATTAATACGAATTCTAAAAATAACAACTCATGCATTATAATTATATATATATTATATTGTATTCTATGTATGTATTTACCTACAAACAAAATGTCTAAGTATTGTATCAGTTATCTGGTAGATATTCATAGTGCATACAAGCTTTGCTTAGTTTGGGGCTAAATGGCGTTGTGTGAAATGTCCACAAATATTTATTAATTTATATTTATTTATCATCATAAACATAAATTGTGCAATTTTTATCTTGTTACTAGCTGATCCGTTCGGGCTAAAATCCTCTCCGTCTCCTTTTACCGTCCCGCTCTAACATAACTTGTTGAGACCAACAAACAGTAGGTAACTAATATGTTAGTATGCGCGTGCTTTGGTTTTTATTTTTATTTTTAGGGATAATTTTTTTGTTTTGCTTGAACTGACTCTCGTTTGAAAACCTCTTTGAAAATAATGATGCGGTCCATGTTGGAGCACGTTTGTCCATGAGGTGCCTATTCACTCTTGATTTGAACGGATCCAGATTGAATTATGGGAAACAAGGAAAGACCTTGCGCAACGCCGTCCGAGATAGTTTTGTCTTCGCATTACCTCGTGCTCAAAAGTCAAATTTCTTGACAGCCTGTGGTGTAGTGGTTCAACAGGTCGGCTCATAGCCCCGAGGCGGCGGGTTCGATTTCCGCGGCAGGACAAGTATTTGAACACAAAACTCGATTCATGCGTTCGTTCTTGCCGTACACCTGCAAAATGTGGAATGAGCTCCCGCCAGCGGTCTTTCCACAGAGTTACAACATGGAGTACTTCAAAAGGAGGGTTAAAAGAGTCTTACAGGGTAAGCAATGCATTGGTGACGCCTCCGGTGTTACAGATGTCCATAGGCTACGGTGACCACTTCCCATCAGGTGGGCCGTATGCTTATTTGCTCCCTTTAACATAAAAAAAAAAAAAAAAAAAAAAAACAAAACAAGTGGAAATACTTGTTCTGAGTCTGATGTTATGGGTCCTCGTAGTTCCTGGGTCCCTAGATACAGGGAATCCTTGTTAGAAACCAGAATCTATGTACCTATGTGATCGTCGTTGTTATTGTTCTTATTATTACTATTGTTATTGGATTTGACGTTCAGCAGGAGAAAATGCGAGACAAAATTACATCACGGCGTACATGCTAGCCCAGCTGGAAGCACATTCCACTCCTTAGCCGTTCTAATAATGTATGAACTAGTAAAATGCTTTGTACGGGTTCGAGGCAAGTTCACGACAAAGGGACGTAACGACTCGCCATGTGTGAAAAAAGTCAATGTGAA